>CM062080.1:5439422-10239422 GCA_031163375.1 Conogethes punctiferalis
AGAGAAGAGAAAAATTAAAAAGCTGAATTTAACGAAAAAAATTACAGTGAACAGCCTTTAATATCTTGTCTATATTAATATCTCGTATATATTAAATATTAATTAAATAATTTTAAGAGTAATTTCTACTCCGTACCTTGTAGGCTGCAGGTATTATGCCGCTTCTGAAATATAATAACTTCAATCTGTCGAATGGTATAAAGGTATCACAACTTATCACATCACTACCTGAACTATAAGACTACCGTCGAACATAGATTTCTTCGACGTCTATCCTCGGTCAATGCTGCTAAGTCGAATCCGGCTTGCTTCGCTCCGTCCCCCCAGCACAGCTTTCCCCTCCATTTTTCCCCGCCTATGTTTGCCGCCAGAGAGGGCGCGCTGTCAACTCTCAATGTGACAAACCAGTGTTGCCACTTAATTCTTACAAAACATACTAAATAATGAGGGCAATAATTGGACAAATATTAAAAATCATCACACTTCAAATTTTAAATTGGTATTTTAAGGGATTTTATAAATACAGGGTAGGAAGTTATCCTAAATTGTATGAATTTGATTAGGACCAATAATTTTATAGGTGCCTACAGGATAGGAGGTAGGAGGTAATATTGTAAGAATTTCATTAAAACCAATAATAAAAAAAATCTAGTGCTGCGGTATTAAGTGGTGCAATATAGGGGTTCTTAAATAAAAAAAAAATATTAATAGTAAAATATATTTATTTACGTAATAGAACTATAATACAAGACTTACATTTATAGGTATATCTATATAAATACGGACGGAATAATTAAATGATCAATTGACCAAATAAGTGCCTAATAATACCTATTTAAATCTTAAATTAGAATAATACCATAATAATCTTCAATAATAGATACAAACTTTAATTTAACTTACATCTAAAATATCACTCATTTACAGAAATCTTAAATAAAAATAAGTAGGTACCAAAATATTCGGAAATTTACTATCATCACAAGTTTAGCTGTTAATCTCAAAACATCTTATTTATACCAAAAAGAAATAATTTATGCGAAATAATTATACAAAAATTGCATCGATTTATTGCGTTTCTAACATTGGTATGTCGATATCTTTTACTGTTTAATTTAACTAAAAATGGGAGAGAAGATATACAAAAAAATTGCGGAGACTATAGTCTGGCAAAACGCGCGTTATTGCATTTTAGCCTGTATTGCGTTCGATCGCGGCCGCCAAAACGTTTTTTCCAATAAAAAGGGCTAATGTGTAGATAAATAGTGTGTTCTACAGTAATACAAATAGTCAAAATAAAACAGCTGTCAAAAAAAATACAAAACCAAATGGATTGTCGTTTTATTATTCAGAATCATGTATTTTTTTTATTGCAGCCATGGACGTAGAAAATAAACGGACGGAGCATTGGTTAAATATGGAGTGCAAGCACAACAATGGCGGCGACGTACGGTTGTGTGAGTTGACGGAGAGTTGCCATACGCGGAAAATTACCCAATAATTACAAAAATATATTTTAATTACTAAGTGTATTTTTTTTGCATATTTTAGCATTTTGTCTGTTGCATCAATTCGTATATAATGTAGTTGTACACTTTTTTATCAAACTAAATAAAAGGAAAAATAAAACGATCAGTAATTTTAATCATTTATTCGAATATTACAAATATTCGTAACTGTTTCATACAGAGGCTCATTATCATTCTCTTATAAATTAGTAGCTAGTATCGTCTTCATACAATGATTTCCTTTTCCACCTAGATGCCCACCACACCATTTTGCTAAATGTGGTCTTTGGGTCGTAAGATCCTAGGCTCTGTCTATCCCGTCATAGATAGAATAATAGACGTGATAGTATAAATTAAAAAAAAATCTTCATTATTAATTTAAAGACACGATGAGATAAAAAATATAGCACAACAAATGTAACATCGTGATAACTGTGGAGCGAATTCTGATTTTGTCATCTGTTCAATCTACAGTTATTACAGAACAACATGACGTAATTTTGTTGTTTAGGTAGTAAGCGCGTTCAACCAATCAAACAAACTCTCCAGCTATATATAGTATATACTAGATCACAAAAGATATGCAAAAGCCTTTAAAGATACAGAACATACAGAGATCTCCCACGTTTTAGGGTAATTTTTATATTCTATAAATGGCAACACCGGTAATCATAGAAATGTCAGCTAATTTTCTTACCTACAAATTATGTATTTTTTGTTTAGTTAATAAAGATAAAGTAATTGACTGACTTACCTATAATAGGTTATCCCCTCATTTTTTTTAGTTAAACCACTATTGTTTCGGCAGCATTTAACAACACAGGATGGCATTATAATTTTTTTACAAAATACGTATGACCGTGTGTCAACTTCAACTCGCGACGAGACAATGGCGGCCGTTCGTCTTACTTTGCTGTGAGTGTGTGCGTGCGCTCGTGTCGGTACGATACGCCGTCTTACTTTGATTGCTTCACTATTGATGTTACTGAAGCGGTGTCCGTTTATCGTCCATGATTGCAGCGTAACCCAAACGAATATCCAATTTTCTGAAGCTATGTGCAGATAACCGATTTACAGCATAAAAGATCTTTGCACACTATAGCTCAACCTGACATTGCAAACTTGGACAATATTGAACAATCTTCATCATCATCATCTTAATCAGCCGTAGAAGGTCTACTGCACGTCATAGGCATCCCCAAAGACTTCCAGAACGAGTTGCAAGTGGCCCACATCGGCCACATCCAACCCCATTCTGCAACTTTTATCATGTCGTCTATATATCTATCGAACGAACAATGCTATCAGCATATTAAGTCAGGCCTTTGTCTCAACAACTCCAATCTCAACTCATGTTCTCTAGCCGCTAACCTCAGAGCAGCTATGCTGGAACTCCTCACATCATCAGCTGGTAGTGGCATCTCACTCCCCGGAGAAATGGGGGGTGAAATCGACGGCGACCGCGCAACGTCAGGCGATAACGTGTGGTGGGGTGATAACCGAGAATGCTGGGGGGATAATCTGGGATGTTCGGGGGAGAGTGTGGATTGCTCGGGGGATAACCGCGGCGGTTCGGGGGCGGTCAGGTTGGCGAATAAGGAGTGGAAATGGGCGGGGGACGTGGCGTAGAGTGGGGCCCCGAATAGAGGCGGCCGCGACAGTGGGGGGAGATACTGGGCTCCGAAGAGTGGGGCGTTGGCGTACCTGTGAAGAGAAATATGAGTTGAGAATTGTTGCCTTCATTTTTTATTTTTAATTAATAAGACAACTTACAAAATATACACCGGCAATTGTCAAAATACTAAAGCATAGACGGTGCATGTAACAGTGCTGTTTCAATTACAAGTTGCCACGACATGGATAATTTTTATACAGGAAGTAGGACACCTTATACATATTAAATATTAACCGGAAGGAAATTATGTAGTATGTATGTTGCGTGTGTGTTTGTGTGTGTGATGTGTGTGTGTGTGTGTGTGTATGGTGTCTGTGTACAGTACCGTAATCATAAACTAACTTCTGTTGATAACGGTTTTTGAGATAAAATCGACGTCAAGAAACATATTAATAGAGCCACATAAGCAGGAAGCATTTTATAGTGCATAGTGTCTGCACAAATATCGAAGAATTTTAAAAACATCTTTTCTATTGTCCGCAATAAAAATGTCAGTGAAACGGAACGCAACCAAATTCTTTTTTGTGCGTCTGTGGCGTTGTTTTCTATTAGCTGTCACTTGACTGACTGAATTGAATACAGGCTGATCCATTTTAGAGGTACAGACAGATGAGATGAGTAGATATCTAACAAGCCGCCGTTACTCACGCGACACGTGCATTCTTTAGCCGCAACGATATCTCGTCCATTTTTCAGACATTATTTCTACTGTTCTTAGTAGGTATTTTTATCTACTGTACAATGGATTTTAAAAAATACTCGAAATATTTTTTGATGCATATTCTCTCCTCCCCCTAAGACCTCCTATATCGCCAGTGGGCAATAACTTACAATGAAACAGGTAGTACGGAAATAAGGGGCCGAGACCCTGCCCTGCCCTGCCCAGCCGCAAATGACAAGCGGCCGGCACTCCTGATCCGGAGAGCGCATCTCATGCAACAGTGTGACTGCACCCACCACACTGTTACTTCCCAATGAGTGGATCACGCCCCCTTACCACTCTAATACTATCACAATACCTGTGTAATGACAGGCTCGGTGGCTCATTTGGTAGTGACCTCTGCCCTCTGAGCCAAGGGTCGTGGGTTCGATTCCCGCACAGTACAAACATTTGTGTTCATGAACATGTCTGTTTGTATTGGTCTGGGTGTTTTCTATGTATAATATGTATTTATTTACAAAAAAAAAATGTAACTAAGTAAGTTTATCAGTTGTCTAGTACCCATAGTACAAGCTTCGGCTTAGTTTGGGGCTAGGTGGCGCTGTGTGGCCCAGCGTGGCATGTCTTGGGTTATTTATTTATTTATTTGTAGAAACGCCAGCAACGTACCTAACTCAAACTTCTGCATATAAAAATATAGCAAATCTTACCTGAAGGAAGTAAGTGCGGTATCAAACGGCTTCCTCAAGCTAAAGCCTAGCTGGGACAGCGGATGGGGGGGCACGGGCAGCGTGGCCGAGGTGGGCAGCGGCTGCCCCCCCAGGTACCCGCTGTAGGGGTGAGCGTGCGGCCCCACCTTCTCTTGCTTGCGCCATTTGGCACGACGGTTTTGGAACCATACCTGGTGACAAGAAATCTTATGTTAGCACAGTAAAAAACATTCAATCCATAAGTACTCGTATATATGTCACCGGAAAATATCAAGAATCGTAAGTTGATCAATTTCCTAGGTAGTTGATTAACTTTCGGAATATAACAAACGGTAGTTGAATTGTATTATTTAACGCAATGGATTTCAGTTAGTTGATCAATTTACGGTAGCCTGACAGTCATTTAATAATTTACGATTTTGACACAAGTAAAATCGTCCTCAAATGGGCCAATCGTTGCTCAATGTACTATTTAACGAGGCACTATTCTCTGTAACTTAATACACTGTTCCCTGATTGGTTGCCGGGATAACGCCACGTGAGCCATTGAACCAATCAACGTTCACCTCACCTTCGTCGGATGATTTTACGGCAAGACCCCGTAAAATGATCAATTTACTAAAATACATACGTTAAATAATACATTTCAACTGCCGTTTGTTATTTTCCGGAAGTTAATCAACTACCTAGGAAATTGATCAACTTACGATTCTTGCTATTTTCCGGTGACATACTCGTATATAATATTTGACGGAAATATCGATGAACATACATATCAAAATATTATATTATACGTACAGACGAATTGAGAACATAGTTTTTTCATGTCGGTAAAATTAAACCAGTGCATCATCCTCATTTTAGACGAACGCTTTACTCATTGAACCATAAAGGTTGATTACCCATTCTCCATTAAATTACTACATATAAATTTGTCTTTTATTGTCATATTAATTGTTATTGTATAGTAATTAACCGATGTGACATACCTATTATGTTCCTATAGAACCAATTAAATTATTTAATTAACTGTTAATTTCGTGTAACTATCAGCTTAAAATTAAGTTATGAAATTAAATTTTAAACGGGTAATTAAACCGTGTAAACCATAAAAGTTGCCATATACGAGAGTATACCTACTTGAAAGTTACTTGCACAATTCAATTCACGGTAATGGCGTCATATTTGTACAAGACCAATTTTTTCTCAAGAAATATTATTTTAACGAGCCAAAACGTTTTGCTCGGCACTCGATCAAAGCAATTACAATATCTATAAATCGTATCTAGGACTTATGTCGAATAAGGTTGCCGCCATCAAATGGACCGTTGGCAATTATCTCTGCAGCCTAACGTAGAAAAATAATTCACATTCATTAGGCATAATTTAAATAATGCTATTCGGAACATAAGATTTCGAGTTCCATTCCTCATCGGGAATTTGGGAGAAAAGGTGTTCTAAATTGAATAAAAAGACAATCCATCAGACATACATAAATAATATAGTATAACGGTGGGACGTTCGGGGGGGACTTCTTCGGAGTGACGTTGCCGCCAAGAAAACTCGTACTCGGAGAAGGGCGTATATTTCGGCGTTACGTGGTACAGACGTGGTACGACGTGGTACGCCATCTAGCGACGAGTATCTGAACTAATCTTGAAATTAACAAAATTATATCTGGGGTGGTCATCATTCGAAGAATCACAATGATTGCACGATGTAACATAAACGCAGAGCCATCTATCAGTGCGCGGTGAAACTACATAAGTGCCACTCGGTCTTTGCTTGTATACTTATAATGTCATCTGTGGAGTAGTAGCGGTATTAAATAACAAACAAAATATGGTTTATTACAATAGTCATTAATTATAATTAAAATATCGTCAAAAAAGGTTTAAGAAAAATATCAGTTCCTTGAAAGTCAACTCTAAGGTGCAAACAAGTTTTAATTAACTGAGATGTGATTTTAGACCAAATGCCAATGATTTCAAAGGTGTGCAGTAACCACGTACTTATGTTGTCTATGCCACAATAATTAAATTACAGAGGAGCTGAAATACCTACCTATGTACCTATGTACTAATCAACTAAACTGACCAACTGAAACGGAACAACTAAGTACATATTTTATTTTCGCAACGATGCAACTTTTTAGTTTTTTTTTTATGCGAGAGGCGGCAGACGAGAAAGTGTGTGTGTGTGTGTGTGTGTGTGATGTTAGTTGGTCTGATAGGAGGAATTTTCAGTTTTTGACCTAACACTTTGGCATGCTAAAGTGCGAAGAGTTGGTTCTTACTTTTCACAACACTCGGATGTGAAATTTTTTAAAGTGTCAATTTTGTATTACAAGCTTTAGACACTTACGGTATTTTTAAAATAATAGGCAACCCTAAGTAGCAAAAGCTCTGCGCGTGTCACATAGATATGTGGCCCAGACCACAAATGGAATTCCTAGTCATTAAATCAATCCCACGCTGGAAAAAAACGTAATTAAGACTTTAGAATGTTATGTCTACCTAGTTCGATCGACTGGAAAACGATTGATAAGTTTAATATTCGATAAATTGAAAACTGTTACACTCTACCTATCTTAGTTTTCGAGGTAGCCAAAGAAATCCTATATTGCCCAGATAGCTTATCAAGATCACATCATTATCAGCCCATTGCAGTTCACTGCAGGACGTAAGCCTCCCCAATTGTTCTCCACTTAGGGAAAACATCTGAAGGACATACCCATAATCGCCACCCTGGACAGGCGGGTTGGCGATAGCAGGGCGTAGCTTAGGTGACGGTAGATCAAGATAACATGAGCTGTTTTATTCTGAGACAATACTGCATAGCTGATGAAAAGTCTGTAAAGCGTTTTAATTTATTTTGTCTTCCTAGACCCCCCTGTAGACAACAGGATTGCCTCGGAAAAACTTGGAGAGACTCGGATAGCTCCTAAACAAACGTCCGCGTCTCTGCCTGCCCTGGCCGACAGCAAATGACAAGAAGCCGGCACTCCTGGTCCCCTGCCTCGGCTCCAGGGAGCGATGGAGTGTTCCTGGATGCACCTAGTTCAACAGTGTGGCTGCACCCAACACAGCGACACTCCCCATTGGGTAGTTCGTGCCTACGCGCTCACTACCCAGTGAAAGTCACTTCCCCTAACCAATCCTAAATTTGCTCATCATCCGTGTTGTCCATGTTGTCCGTTTTACTGTGATACTATCAATCCAATCCCACTCACTATACTTAGTGTACAGGAAAATACATTTTCCTAATCATCTGTAGCACTATACCAGCCATAGAATTACCGCCTCGACTGATCACATCTAATCAGGCGTTCATAAATCGGTCAGTTAACATGAAGTCGTATCAAGCACTCTCCTCGTTTAATGAAAACGTCCGTACAGACGACTACATATCAACGTACCCCTTTCTGAGACATTTTCGCAATAAATTTCCAATAAAGGACGATGCATAGAGTTCACTGTCACAAGACATGCCACGTTAGGACACACAGCGCCAAACAGTCCCAAACTAAGCCTAAGCTTGTACTCTGGGTACTACACGACTGATAAATGTACTTGGATACTTTTTATCTTCTATCGTATTTTTTTTATCTTCTTCTATTAGGTAATACATAATGGTATCGGTATTGCAAGAATTAAAAAAAAAACATTATGCTGAAACTATAAAAAATCGCGGCACATACAGGGGGTCATTACCCCAAGACACGAGGGACCTAAATTTATTTTTTTAACTTCAGTCTTCCGGCCAACCTGTATATGAGCTGCCGATGTGCGGCTGTCTGTACATTCGCAACGTACAGTGATTAAGTGATCGTTAAGGTGTCGTTAGACGAATACGGTAGCCGGCCAGTTTCGCGTATATGGCAAGTCGCGGTGACCACGATTCGGCTCCGACAAGTATTAATCGCTTTAATCATTTCTTTGAACCGATTAATGGTTTAATTTGTGGGGTTTAATGGCGCACCCAAATTGGTGCATAAACATCAAAGTTTATTAGCTATGGGGAAACGTGGGAAATTGGCGTTTGTAATCGTTGGAGTGTAATCGTATATATGCATTTTGGAAACTGGAATCGGAAGTTGTGATTTGAATTCGGTGTTCTTTGTCAATTAATTTGTAGTTAAAGATTTAATAATGAATTTAATGAATTAGACATTTCTTTCCTACACCTACACTAATATTATAAAGGAAATATAGTATTTTTGTATTTTTTTTTGGTGTGTATTTTTGTTACGTTTAAGCTCAAATCTACTGTGCCGATTTAAAAACCTTTTCCTCCCTTGGAAAGCTATATTCACGAGTAATGTAGATTATATTCATTATTAGAAAAGAATAAGGAACCTTAGAAAAATATCAATAATGTAACCTAAAAAAATAGTGTGTAATTCCCAAAGCGAGTTGCATGTTTAATATAATCACTAAATTGGCAATTGTAACATTTTGATATTAAATAAACATTATTTATTTTTTTTAATTTTCAATTTCCTGAATCTAAAGGAAAGAAATGCTCGAACATTCCACCTAAAGAAAGCGCTGATTGAAAGTCAAATATCTACTGTAATCGCCACAGCTAGCTTTAACAAATTCAATAATATCCTTATGCCATACAACTTGTGAGCCATACAGATTGCTTAACTTGATTTACTGCTTTCTTTACATACTTAAACCTTATTTATTGACATCAATTACATCTGACGAGCGGACAATCCATGCTCTCACGTCTCACAAATGAACAGAACATAAGTAAATTAACTGCTTAACAAGTCAAGCGTCGAAAACCATTTTCCACATTTAAGGCAATGGAGTAATTACACAAAGCGATTTAAGACATCGTATGGAGATTGAAGAATCGTTTAAAAAAAATTGTTATTATTTATTTTTAACCGTTTCGGTTTGTCTTTTTTTATTGTCTGTCTCTATTAATTAAAATTCATATTATTAAGCATAATAGAATTATTTCCTTTGCTAGGTATTGTAAAAGAGCCGTGATACTACCCAAGCAGTTGTATTACGATTAATGGTACTTCTCGTCAAAAAAATCATATGAGTCTATTGTAATACTAAAATACCAAATAAACTAGCTCGTAATTTAGTCTTTCGTTCATTCCAACCACAGCTGCTCAATTTTTTTTTATTAAAAAATTTGTATGATATAAACACATTTTTTTTCATATTGGTTTGCGCTTGGCTTCAATTCACCGATCGCGCTTACCCAGAAAATACCGATTCACTCTCGCCTTAGACACCTGAATATTGTATGACTCGGGGAATAAAGAGTCCGGCAAGAAGTTTCATGGTTTGGCCGGTTCGTACTAAGAATGTAGACATACAAAACGCTCGTTCGGTACTGTAAGAATGTTGAAAACCAATCCTCGCTTGCCTTACCTTCCTCAAATTAAGGGCACTAATTACAAAATTATTGACGTCCAAACATGTCTCTTCAATGCCGCCTTAATGGTCACCACGCAATGTATAAGTGTTCCAATCGTGCGTGGCTTAATAAAGAAGTTAATGAATAGTTTTCGCGACAACACGTACACGGACAGATATGAAATGTGTTATTACATCAAAGCTTTCCTTAGCGATCGAGTGTGCCAATTATACGAGCATCAACCGGACAAGTATCTATTCATTTCTGATAGATAACTGATGTTTTTAACCGACTTCAAGAAAAAAGGAGGTTCTCAGTTCGTTTGTATGTATGTATGTTTGTCCGCGATTATCTCGCGTTTGGCTAATCCTAAATCGACTAGAGAAGCGGGCAGACGATTTAGTACCTACTTAGTAAAATTCCTAGGTGTCTTAGCTGCTAAAACGTACGTTTTCGTAATTGCGATTGAATGCATAGCAATACGCGAATTCATCAGCTGAAATTCGTCTCCTCACAATCTCAACATAACTAATCAATTGTCACCTTACCCCTTCTTTTGATTAGATATCCTCTACCCAAAGGTTGTCTGGAAGAGATCGCTTAAAGCGATAAGGCCGCCTAACTTGTACGTCAATATATCTTTGTATTTAGTTATAAGTCAAATGTGTGGTGTATATAAAGTGTATCTATCTATCTATAAATCATGAAAATACAAGATTCTGCGCTTACCTGTATTCTGGCCTCAGTGAGTCCTATCTTCAAAGCAAGCTCTTCTCTGTAACAAAAGAAAACTTTATATTATTATCAGAGAAGAAGAATAAATAGGTAGGTTGTGAAAATTATTATAGCCGTCAAAGAAGGATGTAATAAAAAAAAATACACAGAACATCTTCAATCGAACCGGCTTCATTCTTTATGCATCTCATGCTATGAACTGCTGCACTGTAGCCACATAGGGATGTGGTAGTCTTACCAGAGGGAAGACTTTGAGATCAGTCCGTGGGGGACGGTAAAGAATAACAATCACCGTCCCATTTTTTTATTTATTCATCATCATCATCAGCCTATTACAGTCCACTACTGGACATAGGAGGATAACATCTGGAGGATATACCCATAGTCGCCACGCTGGGCAGGCGGGTTGGCGATCGCAGGGCGTAGCTTCTGGCTCCGGTGTCGCTGCTGCCCGTCACCGGTCTTTAGTATTTAGCTACGCCTTCAATTGTGATGGTTATACCGCCACCAGTCGGTTGCCAGCGCCTCGTTTGTTATTCGGCAGGATGCACCACGGGCAGGTGAGGTTGGCTTGGAGCGAAATGATGACAGGCCGCTCCCTTACATCCCTTACATCCATTTTATTTATTCATTTAACCTTTATTGCGCAATAAACAAATGTGTACAAAAGGCGAACTAATTACCGCAGTCATTCTCTACTGGTCAACCTTTGGACTGCTAAAGTAGAGTCGACTAAGGAACTTCTTGAGATATCAACTTCCCAGCTGGTGGTAGGGTTTACTCGCCTAGCTTGCGGCTATCTTACAATGAGCGAAACACCCGTGAAACTTCGGGATCAGTCGATGTAAAGCCAAAATAATACAAGTCATAATGGCGGTGGCCAGTGACTAATGATCAATATGGTGACTTGTAACTTTCCACGGCGACTTTCGCCTCTCTTTCCCGTTTTCATCAGGCAACGCGAGGCTATGCTGTGGTAATATTGGACTGGCTCGGTGGCTCAATTGGTAGTGACCCCTGCCTTCTGAGCCAAGGGTCGTGGGTTCGATTCCCACCCGGGACACGCATTCGTGTGATGAATACTTGTGTTTGTTCCGTGTCTGGTTGTTTATAATTTGTATTTAAGTATTTATTTGTGGTACCTTCGTTGTTCTGATACCCATGACACAAGTGCTTAAGCTACTTACTTTGGGATTAGAGCAATGTATGTGATGTTGTCTGATATTTATATATATATATATATATATATATGTAGTCACTATAGTCACTAATATAGTCGCCAAGTTACATACCTAGTAAACACATCAGGATAATGCGTTCTACCAAACGCTTTCTCCAGCTCGTCTAGCTGATAGCTTGTAAAAGTGGTTCTGTATCTCCTCTGCTTCCTCCGGGGGATGTCCTCGTCATCCAGCCCGCTGCCCGACCCTGGCCGGTCGGACTCCATAGGGGGGAGGTCCGGGGTACTCGAGGAGCCAGGTTCGGAAACACCCATCGTTGACGTGACTGGTAATGAATCTGTAACAAAGAATAAATAAATAAATAAATAACCCAAGACATGCCACGCTGGGCCACACAGCGCCACCTAGCCCCAAACTAAGCCGAAGCTTGTACTATGGGTACTAGACAACTGATAAACTTACTTAGATACACTTTTTTTTGTAAATAAATACATATTATACATAGAAACACCCAGACCAATACAGACATGTTCATGAACACAAATGTTTGTACTGCGCGGGAATCGAACCCACGACCCTTGGCTCAGAGGGCAGAGGTCACTACCAAATGAGCCACCGAGCCTGTCAAAATAAATAAATTATTGCATTTAATGGGGTAATCATCATTACATTATTTATTGGAGTATATTAGGGGAAGTATGCGAGTGGCACCAGTGACGGAGAAGTTGAAAGGGAACCGTCTGTCTTGGTATGAGCATTTAATAAGAAGGGATGAGAGACATGTGACCAAGACCGTGATGAAGATGAATTTGAATGGGTGGAGGGGGCGAGGCCGCCCGAAGAAAAGATGGATGGACTGTGTGAATGATGATATGGTGGAGAAAAGAGTGAATGGGACCATGACGGCTGATAGGGATGAATGGAAGAAGAAAACATCAAGTGATGAATGGGTAATCATCATCATCCAGCAAATGTCCATTTCTGGACTTAGAGACTATAACGTTACGGGATAATAACATTACAAACCTAATGTAGTTCAATTTAAGCGCTATAGGTCCCCTAAGCAGAATTTTGAAGAGGCTTTTCATACTTTTAGTAATGTCACACCAATCTCTTAAATGCTACTTAAAATAGTGGGCCTATGAAAATGGGCATTACTATGAAATAGGCCTAATGATGATCTAATAACGATTTGTAAATGTATTATTAATGATAAAAATTTTTAAAGGATCCTCTATGTCAGATCAAGTTCAGTCACATCAACTCACCTTCTATGAAGTAAGTTCAGGTCATATTTGCCAATCTCGAGTGAAATAGTGACTTGTAATATGTACATTAAACAAATTAAAAAATATAGTTTTTTTTAATGCAAGTGGCGGCAGACGAGCAAGTGCGATGCATGATGGTAAGCGCAGTCGACACTGCCCACTGCCAAGCAACTCAAATCACATATTAGAAAGGTTCTCAAATAAAATATTAGAATAGTTCACTTTCAACAAAAGCCTGCTTATCTGTCCGCAAATAACAATTTGTACTGACCCTTTCATGCGTTTCATTAATAGCTGCAATTATTCCACATTAGATAGCAATTCTGATTAGGCCACCCAATTAACAATGCACTAGGCGAAATATAACATGGCGGCACCACAACCGTGAAGATAATGATAATTATAATTACTAAAACATTACATTCGGAACAATACAACGTAGGGCCCACCACAGTGCCCTGTGGCAATCATGCGTCAAGCACAATTACATATTATATCACATTTCCCCATCTAAATTGCAATATGCAAACATCCGCTTTCTTTCATCACAATTATTATAGTTAATAAAGGAAGGTCGATGCGTTGTTGTATAATGAAAATCATATGAAACTTAATGGGTCTGCATATAGCGTTATAATGGCGTGTTGTAAAGAGAGAGCTTAATGTTTGCTTTTATGCCAAAGGGCCTGTAGATAATGGACAGATAATGTACAGAAGCCGTGGTTTGATACAAATTTGTCAGATTTGCCTCCTGAGAGGCGAAGCTAAACAGATCTCTGAGGCATCATTAGCTAAGCTTTCTCCTTTTACTTGTCTATCTGTAGTACTATTTAAGTAATATTTGCCTATGTACTAGGTACTATAAATACCGAGAAGACAATAAATATACTGATATACTTATTTTGCATGTGAAGTGAATTATACTCGTAATTTTGATCATCAAGATTTTTGGGTCGGTTTCTGGGCGTGATACATTATTTTTGTTTCTTTTGTTTTGATAGATTGAGTCGAAGAGATTTTGAGTATAATTGTATGTTGTTAGATGGTCTAGCTAGGTTTTATTACTTACAGTACTTAGAAAAAGTAAGTTTGAGACCTGATGATAGATATGCAACGTCTGGCGCATAAAAACAGGTAAAAAAACGGAAATTCCCTCATTATTCTTAAAACGTACCCGTACGTACGGCATAATACTTATTATCATTGTCCGGTTATATCCGACATTAAATTGCGTAAAACCGTATAAAATCTACAAGCATCACACTTGCAGTAGTAGTATTAAAGAAAAAAAAAGTTAAAAATTCATTGAAAAAAAAACCAACGCGTCAATGTCTAGTCTAGAGTGTCCATAAAACGAGGTTTTACTTCGCGTTGTATCAATGTTTATCACGAATAACTTTTTTGCCGGCATTATTTTTTCCCCCAACTCATTACTTTAGCGTAAACACAGCATTAAGGCAGTAAAAGTATCAAATATTTTACAACTATGAGCTCCTAAGCCGCTGGGAGACATGTTTACAACGGGCTTAACGTTTTTTTTTTCACAAAAAAACACACAATTGCAATTGTTTATGACGAATATTGCGTTTATTTGTACGGGTAAGTAGAGAGTTGAAAGTTAAGAAAACTTAGATACGAGTATACACTTGTGTATACTCGTATCTATCTTATATGCCTACGGATTTGTATTATAGACAGACAATCCTAAAATTATTTCCACATTCATACCGATCTATATTGACGGCAAGACACATGATAGGTCTTTGAAAAGTGTAACAAGTGTACCAAGGTTATCTGTCAACTATCCTATCAGCTTATTACTTCAACTGGCCATACTTCCTCAATGGAAGTGTCGCAATATATAAAAAACTGTTAATTAGTTCGCAACATAGCTCTAATTCAGTGTTTAATTACATTTTAGAATCAATTATCCGTGGGATTTGTACTGCAGTTTTGTTGCGCTTACTTTGCCCGGCAAATTAAACATGTTATGGTCTAATAACTACTTTATGTAGTACATTGTCCTGTTGATAATAATAAACCATGCACGTCTCGGCCACACAAGGCCATCTAGTGCCAAACTTAGAGGTAGGGCGTAGCGAATCTGCGCTCGAATTGAGCCGCCCGGCCGGGCCGGAGGTCAATAAGCTGCGGTATTCTATAGGACCCCCACCCTATAGAATATCGCAGCTTATTGACCTCCGGGTCTTGTTTCTGCAAGTGAGTAGGGTGTCCGGAGCTCGTGGGGGGTTAGGGTTGGGCTGCCATCGTGGTGGCAATTGACGGGTAACTGACCAGTTGCTTGCCCGTTCTCACAGTAACTTGGGCTTCTCTTTAGCTTTCCATCAGGTGTAGGGAAGACATTATGGCGAACTACAATAAAAAATAAGCTAAGCCAAGGCTTGTACTGTGGGTACCAAACAACTGCTAAACTTACCTATACATTTTTTATAAACTCAGACTCTATCTCTGCATTGTAAAACTTCCGAACACCGTGGCATTATGACTGGTTCGATGGCTCATTTGGTAGTGTCCTCTGCCTTCTGAGCCAAGGGTCGTCGGTTCGTTTCCCGCACAGTACAAACATTTGTGTACGTGTACATGTCTGTTTGTATTTAGTCTGGGTGTTTACTACATACAATAAGTAATTATTTACAAAAAAAAGTATTAAAGAGTGAGTCCCACAAAACTACTAGGGCCCTGGTGCATGCGTCAAGGCATCGCTGACTTAAACAAAAAGAATAAATAAATAAATAACCCAAGACATGCCACGCTGGGCCACACAGCGCCACCTAGCCCCAAACTAAGCCGAAGCTTGTACTATGGGTACTAGACAACTGATAAACTTACTTAGATACATTTTATTTTTGTAAATAAATACATATTATACATAGAAAACACCCAGACCAATACAAACAGAAATGTTCATGAACACAAATGTTTGTACTGTGCGGGAATCGAACCCAGGACCCTTGGCTCAGAGGGCAGAGGTCACTACCAAATGAGCCACCGAGCTTACCAAAAGAGACGAGCCCTTCTGTGGGGTCATACTATATAGCTGTTGATGGATCTATTAGATGTTAAAACAGTACGCCGCGGTTTGTGCCTCGTTTGCGCAGGCGTTCGAACAGTCGATAGCTTTCCCGGCTGATTAGCGGCGCGTGGGGCAGATGCGTCCGCGCAGGTGGCGTCGCCGCGTCGCGCTCCGGCGCAGACGGCTATCCGTGACAATACCTACACCGTTTTGTGTTTAGACAACGCTTAGATAGCTCATCGGTTTAGATAACAATGGGTAACATTTTGTCCTTAATGTTAGATAGATAGATTCTTTAGTATACAAAATAAATACAGGAAAAGGTGATACAGACATCTTGTGGTACAATCTAGACGGCCTTATCGCTGGTAAGCGATCTCTTCCAGACAACCTTAAAGGTAGAGATTATCTAAGGTAATGGTTATCTACACTAATATTATAAAGAGGAAAACTTTGTTTGTTTGGTTGTAATGAATAGGCTCAAAAACTACTGGACCGTTTTTAAAAATTCTTTCACCATTCGAAAGCTACATTATCCACGAGTAACATAGGCACAATTTTATTTTGGAAAAAAAAACTTTACGCGGACGAAGTCGCGGGCGGAAAGCTATCTCGTTATAAATTTGTAGGCTCGCTTTTGAAGGTCCCTAAGTCAAATCCATTCGGAAAAGTCGCAGCCGGACACTGATTCCCAAGGACCGTTGCAAGAGTATACCGGGTTCCATTCGCGGTATGGTCAATTTAGGAAATGTATCGGCTGTCATCATCTGATACTAACTCATATTTTCTTAACTAAATGAGCATTTGTATTAGTTCTATTTGGGATTAACATACAACATACTAGTAGTACCTACCTACTCTATTTTACGACAAAAAATCATGAATATACAAAAAAATTTAAAGGAAATAATCGCGAATGTATTCCCAATTATTATATTATTATAATAGAATAAGTTACTTATCATTATTATTACAACCAATCATATTTTTTTCACAATTAATCTATATTCTATAGTCATTTTTCACACGCCATTTTATACTGGACCATTTAACAGGATGATACCGTTTTAATTCTCCGTTAAACACACTTTCCAGCAATTAACAGATCCACAATAGCTCCTTGGCCATTAATCACGTTAATTGGTGTTAACTCTCGTCTAACTCGTACTCATCTTTGTATGGTGTACAGTTAACAGCAATAACAAGGTATATTAAAAACCTTCCAATAGCAAACATTTACTAAAACATATTTTAATTAATTAACATTAGAGGAAGTATGAAAGTGGCACAAGTGACTGAGAAGTTGAAAGGGAACCGTCTGTCTTGGTACGGAATTACGGATATGTAATGAGAAGAGAGGAGAGTTATGTGACCAAGACTGTATAGAAGAATGTAACTATGTGGAAGGCACAGATTAGATAATCTGTGGTGGAAGGGGTGAGGATATGCGACGAAACGATGGATTGACTGCGTGAAGGATAACATCTAAATATATAAAACTCAAAGGTGACTGACTGACATAGTGATCTAACAACGCACAGCCCAAACTACTGGACCGATCGGGCTGAAATTTGGCATGCAGGTAGTTTTTATGACGTAGGCATCCGCTAAGAAAGAATTTTGATCAATTCTACCTCCAAGGGGGTAAAGTAGGGGATGAAACTCTATTCCACGCGGACCAAATCGCGGGCACAGCTAGTTATGAATAAGAAGAGAATGGATTAGATGGATCACTCATGATCAGCCTGCAAACGTGCAATGCTGGACATAGACCTTCCTTACAAATATAATTTGTAGGTTTTATTTGCACCCAGGTTTATGGTGCAGGCAACTCGCACAAAGCGCTTTGCCTCTTCATTATAGTTCGAACGGCTGAATTGTGGAACTCTTTACCGAAGTCCGTGTTCCACGAAGCATATAATCTTCTGATTTTCAAAGCGAGAGTGAATCGTTTTTTTTGGGTAAGCGCGCTTCATCCTAGGCTCCAACATCGCTTAACATAAGGCTAGTTGAGGTCAAGTGCTACTTACCCATTCACTTATTTAAAAAAAAAAAGTAAACAATGCTGCTTGTTCAATTAGTCGTCTTTTCCAACACCAACGGAATGAGATGGGGTGGTCTTATTCCAAATTTGGAAACCACCGTCCGTGGTGTCTTGCGTCGTGGATCAGTAGGTAAAGTACCTTTTGCGCCGTTATAACTAACTTTTTATTTTACCGTCAATCTTACGTGACAATTCGCAACTTTTGCGTAAAGTCAACGTAACCGAATAATAAACGTTACATTTTTTACACCAAAAGTACAAAAGAAATCCCAATACCGAGTTTCGCTTCGAGTTAGACGTGAAAAGAATAATACAGATGAAGTGAAATTTGTTAAAGAAATTCGAATTATAACAGAAAAAAGAATGCGGCATAGTTCGCCGCTACCCGAAAGATAAACCGTAAAAAAATCTAAATTAAATAAAGCAATCAAGAGTTGATTTTAACGCTCCACCGGTCAGCGAATATCGGAATATTATCGACCGATTGGCTCTGTCGACCGAGTAATCGATACATTGTCAGTCGATACTTTTTATGTACGAGTTAGCGGTATCGAGTTCGTTTGCCCCTGTTCAATAAGCCTTGACTTTTTGCCGAGAATTTTCGTCTAAACCATCAAGAGTTAATTACGAACGATGTAAATTGAAAATGGCCTGCGCGTTTTAGCATTATTAATTATTCGATTACAAGACGACGCAACATGAAACGGTTACGATATAGTGTTTCAATTAATACGCCGGTAATAAATATTCGCAAGGATCGTAATAATTTAATACATGTGCTATTGGATAAACGCGTAAAAAATTGCTACGCTAGAGTGTAGTGCGCAGACACACACATTTGTTATATGTATTTGCGTACATCCAATTTGGTAAGAATGATAAATAACAGCTTGTTAATACAAATTTTGGGACGCATTTCAGTATCACATTTGGTAGGAATGTAAGGAAGCGACCCATCATCTTTTCACTAAGCCTCATACACACTGCCTGTGGTGCATCCAGCCGAATAACAAACGAGGCTCTGGCAGAACAACGAAGGTACCACAAATAAATACTTAAATACAAATTATAAACACCCAGACACGGAACAAACACAAGTGTTCATCACACGAATGTTTGTCCTGGGTGGGAATCGAACCCACGACCCTTGGTTCAGAAGGCAGGGGTCACTATCAATTGAGCCACCGAGCCAGTCCATCGATCCACTTATTACTTTAATACATTACAAAAGATAAAGTGTTTGCTAATGTTATTAATATCTATCTCTTGTGTAATAGTTGCTATAAATGTTAATATTTACGGCTAGCCAGCCGTATGGGGTATGTAAGTAACGCTACACAAATAAGGTTGATTAAAAATAAAACTCATTTATTGTCCGTTGTGAGTTATATTGCTTTTCAGGGTTCCCTACTTCGAAAGGAAGAAACGGAACTCTTACATGATCACTATGTATGTCCGTCAGTCCATGTGTCTGCCTATCATGACCTTCTTCTAAAGAACACGTGGATATAACAAGCTGAAATTTATATCAAACTAGCTGTGCTCGCGACTTCGTCCGCGTGGAATAGTTATTATTTCCCCTTTTTTTTACATTTTCCATTATTTCTTCGCTCTTAATAGTTGCAGCGTGATTTTATATAGCCTAAAGCCTTCCCCGATAAATGGTCTATTCAACACAAAAATAATTTTTCAATTCGGACCAGTAGTTCCTGAGATTAGCGCGTTCAAACAAACAAACAAATTCTTCAGCTTTATAATATTATAGTTAAGATACTCTACTGTCGCCGTATATGTCTGTGTATGCCGCAAAATTGCGCATATTTTCAACACTTTCAAGAGAATTAAAACCTACAGGATTTTCCTGTGAACTCCGAATTTGATACAAATAACTTCTTATACTTAGCACGGATAAAGGAAAAATTGCGAAAACCGTAAATACTTAGTTACATTAATTTGTTAAATTTTAAACATACTACGGTACCCTCGATGCGAGAGCCCCATTCACACTTGACCGGTTTTTTAATTGTAATAGTGTAAACTTCAGGAATCAAAATGAGAGTTGTTAAATTAATTGCTTGTACTGAATGTAATTAGGTTATAAGTATTATAGTTGAGCTTGACTCTATGAAATTCAATCCCAATATTGATTTACTGAACAATTTACACAAGGAAACCATTAAACTAGGAAATGGTATAAATAATTTATCCCAATTTTCCGCTAGACGTATCCGCTGTAATGGTGGTACCTAATCAGCAATTTTGTATTTGTTTTGTAATAATATTGAAACAGTAAACTTTCTTGATGATATTTAGAAATAACAAATCTTACTCAACTGATTGATTTGACATTAAAATTTTTAACACTTAACGTACCCAACTTCACAAAATACCGGTCACCTTTCATAGTTCTATAAAAATAGGCTTTACAAATCTCAATCTTTAAAATATTTAATGCTTTTTAATCGCCGAATGTAACAGTCTGATGATGATTATTATAATTAGTGATTGAATGAAAAGTACCAGGAGCAACATGGCTACGAGAGAAGTCGAAGACCAAATTTTTCTTTTCAAGAAAATTAAGTATCTTCATAACGCAATGTGCTTCCTGGTGGATTATGCGCTTCTGGTACTTTTTACATAATCAGTCACTGATCGTGTTAGGATGAAAATTTTACATATTGCAACTTTGACAACTTTGCCAATGTGATCTAAGTATTATTAAAGTTATTAATCTTGAAATCAGAAATAAACTTTTAAAGAGAATATAGAGACTTCGTTGTTTTTAAACGTTTTCTTTAAAGTGCACACCCTTACATTTGAGCGTTTAGATCAACTTTGCTATTACAATATTTACTGCATAATATATCTCGTATATTGCACAACCGTGACAAATTGATTTACAATCCACAAACGACAATTTCGTACATGTCTAGGAATATAAAGATAAATGTCACAATTCAGAACACAGTTCAATTATTTCTTAATATTGAGGCATGATATATACGTACAAAGTATTATGCGACTATAAATTTGATAACATGTCTATTTCTTGAAATATTTGTCATTTGCCCTCGCTATAACACGGAGAACTATTGCGTATCTATCAAAGGGTGTGTGCACTCGTAAAAAGGTTTTTAAATCCTTACCGATGCATATAGATAATAATGTATTGTTTTAGACTTTTACGGTTCCTATCCCAAGTATTTTTGAGACTCAGATGTTTCGGTTATCCGTATGTTTTCCGGATTAAGAATCAGAAAGACCACCCCTTTAAGAAGGGGTAAACCCGGGATAAGTCCCGTGGGTGTCGTAGAAGATGACTAAAGGAATATCAGGAAACGGGCAGCAACGTTTACCTGAGTACCTACAAATAAAACCTACCTAGCATATTCATGACTAAGGTAAATTCCTCCAAATTGTCATTGGGTATTTCGTCATGTTGCAAGCGGTACCTATTATGATTTAACGGTTCCGATTAAACAAGCGCAAGCAACATTTTCACAAAATTCACGCTCATGGTAAAAACTCCGTTATTAAAGTCAAAATATCAAGTAAGGCTTGAGGAAGTACACCTCTATATTACTGAATAAACAGAAGACTAGGTACTGTTATAAAAACATTATGTTTAGGAACTATCCCTTGAAAATTCTACTATTTCTTGAAAATATGAAACTTGATGCACTTTCGCAGTTCCGGGTCACATCCACCCCAGAAGAAATATTGATAATAAGATCTTTTCAAAACATTACCATATATCTGACTCAGAGCCGTCCTTTTAACAATTAAAAAGCTTTCCAATTTAAAACTGACTCACAATATTTCTAACAGTCCCGTGATGGATGTTTCAACGGCTGCAGGCGACTTAAAATATTATAATAGGATTAGTGGCGCGAGACGCCTGGCGCCTAATTCCGGATAACAGTTTTTTCTTGGTCCATTAGACCTGACACAGGAGATAATCCCTTGGGCCTACACAGTTGAACTTTTACGAACTTCTGAATTTTTACGCCCATAAATTAGTGAGTATCCCCCACACAAGACTTTTAAAGATTCTTTTGCTTGCTGACGTCAACGATGACGCATTGTGTGATCAAGTTGTGAACTTTTATAATTGCCTCACAGGTGTGTAAGTTTATTCATCCTTTTCCTGTACGGTAGCAGCGTCGAAAATGTATTTCAAAATTAAATTTGAACTAGCCAGATTTGAACTACTACCGCTTGCTTTCGACAAGGGATTCAGCCTCATACCCTAGAGCCGTGGTGAGTGTTTGTGAACAATTAGATAATCGTATCATAACTATATAAAATATAGATATAAAACAAAACTAATCAGTGTGTTTTAAATTAACCATTAGCTGGATATTTTCAAAATAAATAGTCCCACGCTTTGCCTATGAAGATTTTTAAACGACTATTATAAATATCATTATATTATGTCGTAGCTGTATTTTATAGATATTTACAGTGCACATTATAAATAGAACCAGTATGGAGGTAATGTTTTTAACAAATGAATCAAAAATAATATTATTCGACTTATTTTTACTTGAACTCAGATTTTTCGAGTCAATCTGCCACCTTTTTTAGGAAAGAGGAGGGGGTGAGACACTGAATTCCTTTCCTTTCTCACAAAGTGCTATCTATCTACGTATCAATACAGGGATGAATACAGTTACTTAGGTTCTTGGGTAAACCGATACCAGTTCCAGTTGACCTACTCATATTGTTACAAACGTGCCCCCGTTATGTACACTCAACCCTAGTTACTTGTAATACCCCATTTCTAAGGGATCTTGCCGTTTGAACGCCTCCAAGAATCGGAGATTAAATGTTTTTGTCCATTAGGTATGGTCTTAAGTGTTAATGGTCTCTCGGATTATGCGACCGAAAGCAGAGATAAGCGTTGACTCACCCCGCCTGATAGCCGGTCACCTTGGCATTTCTTCCCTAATCCCTTGTCTTAAGATACAAAATCCATCAGCACCTTTTAAGCGCACAAATACGGCGAATAAAAAATTTACACAAGGTCTTAAACTTGGAAATATTATAAACAATAGCCTGAGATATAGCTCTTTAGATGTTCTCGAAGGAAATTGGATGAAACCATATTCTAAGTTTCATTTTTAAAGTTGTTGAAAATACAAGTGGTAGTTTTTACTTATTTTGGATTTTTAAACTTTGAAAGAAAGACAAATGTTTATTAGTATTACTTTGAAAATTAAGCGTTACGAGTTTTTTTGTTATACAAGCGACGGCAGACGAGCAAATTTGATGCCTGATGGTAAGCAGTCAACACCGCCCATGGACACGATCGAGTTCTGTGGTCGCTGCCGGCCTTTTATATAGTATGTAGTACGCTCGTTTCTTAAAGGCTCCCAATTCGTAGCAGTTCGGAAAGACTGTCTCAGAAAGTTGGTTACACAAAAGCGAGGCGCGAGGTAAGAAGTTCCTGACGTACTTACAGTGGAGGATCGCCAGCCACCGAGATGATGAGAAATCTTCGGCTTAGTTTGGGAATGACGTTATCTGGCCTAGCGTGGCACGTCTTAGGTTGCTTATTAAGATTGCTGTTTTTGACGTCTCAAATAGAATTCGAGCTCAGACCTTACAAAAAAACGTGAATTTGTAACAACAAATAGCAGAAGACACATACATTTAAAACTCAAAAAAATTACCCAGCTTACAAGAAGTACTTAGTACGAGTAGCTACCGGTAGATTGCTGAAAACAATCTTACCAACCGAAACTGAATTTAATTCTGTACCTACATACAAAGACGATTTTTGATAACTGTTTCTTAACGCTAACATCCGTGTATTTTAATCGCGATTAATTAATCACATCTAAAGCCACTTTACCTATAAGTTTTTGTCGCTAATTCGTCTGCAGTAGCATTGACTCATTATACATTAAAGTAAATTAGCATTCAAAGGGTAAGATTTAACGTGTTATTGTTCATTTTTGTAAAAATATTAACTATGTACCTATAAATGATTTTAATGCATGTAAAAGCATATATACTTGTTGTGGAAGGAAATTATTATTATTCTGTTTGTGGAGAACGACTTAAAAGCAAAAACAAAGCAAAACCGCGGGAAACAATCTTTAAATTTATAAAAGGAAATCTTCTCTAAAATGTGCACTGGTACTTTTCACAATTCAGTTATCTTAAAGTTGTATTAACAACTAATTAGCCACAGCAAATCCGCCTCGACCGTGAGACAACAATAGTTTTTCATTAGTATAAAAGAAATGAAACAATGAATGAATGATTTTTCTACACCGAAGATAATAGAAATTCTACGGTAAGGCTTCTTCAGCAGATAGTAAAGATTGCACACCGATAAACACTTCTCAATACATAATAAGTTCTCAAAGGATAATGAAAACAACTACTATCCCTCCTACTAATAACACGATAAGGCCCTATCAGGAAACGATCTATGCACATGATATACCCACTTGTATCATTATCTCCGTTACCGCAACAATCATAGCTATATAATGATCCAATTTCATCACCACATAATAAACAAAAACAAAAACCTTCAATTTAATATCCGAACACAAAAAAAAATCATCAAGATATAATTCGTATGGATGTAGATCAACTTTCCTATTGTGAACGCCGCTGGTAGCTCCGTAGTAGCGTGTAATGAGAAACTAGAATGTTAATTAAGATCTAATTAACTCTAATACAATCAACAATGCTGCTCGCGTTCCGGAGACATCCGCAAGTCATCGTGAGGGTTTTATCTTAGCCAATTTATTGAGATCTCTGACCTTCGAGCGGACAACTCCTTTGAACCAAACTTTTTGTGGCACACCGAGGATGCGGCAGGCCTTTTTAAACTGGCCGAGTTAATCGAATTGAGATCGGACAACCCTTTAGTAAAAAATCGGTTAAAACTACTCTTTCCAAGGCATTGTGATGTGAGAACTCAATTTAGTGCACATTGTAGGAATGACGTGAGATCAGTTGAAAGGGTAATAAAGATATCTGAAACATGGCCAGTAATTATATTAATGTTAGATAAAAAATGCCGGGAAGAAAAACTCGTTGCGTAACAACCATTTCCTAATATGGTACTAATCTGTTAAGATTGTGTTTCATTGTGTTTTGTAATTAGATTTCTTGCAAATAAATTAAGTTGGTAACTTTTAATTACTACTCAAATACGAACAATTTGATTTCTTATCTCGAAATAAAAACAATCATCAATCTAATTAAGAAGTTTTTACGTCGTGATTTATATAAGGTAGTTCATATACCTAAGTAATTGCGTTTTGTGATATCCGCTAGCGAGTACTAAACAAAACCCGTTAAAACAATATTGCAACCAGAAATACAAAAGTTCTTGATAAAAATATAAAAGTTCTTATAAAATTGAAGGTCTAGTTCGGCAAATAGAGTTTTGAATTAATGTAAGTACCAAACGATTCAATACATTTAATTAAATGAACAAAAAGTGAAACTAGATTGTATGATTTCCGTGAATCTGTCTTGAAACATTTACATTGAATTTTGTAAGGTAAATAGCAAAAAGTAGGTACTTGAAAATAAGTCTTATATTAACCTCAAAGTTTAAGTTAATAATTATGAGATGTGATATAAAATGTTTATCCAAACGGCAATGTGAAAACTTCTAATCATAATGTTAAAAATATAATTGTATGTACTAAAATGGCATCCCGTTGTTTTAACATCACGGCAAATATTCAATAGCTTAATTTTTATACAAACCTAACACATTTATAATTCAAAAACACCAGGACACAGGCGGAAAGCTCTATAAAATTTAAATAATCATTCATTATTAAACGATAACGCACCGCTGTAAAAGATTTAGAATTCTATAAAAACTAAGAAAATAACATTTCATTGTAAAAGCGTAATAAAATCGAGATCAATAACATAAAATACACTATTGTTGCGGCCCTTATAGTGTCTAACAACTTTTATAGAGCCTGAGATATGGAAATAACATTCAAAGCTGACCATAATACAAGCTATAAACAAAATTAACAACACAGGGACCCCCGCTGATTTCAATTTTGAGCCTGACATCGGCCTTAATTCAATAAAGCAATAAAATTCACCTAATTATGCAAATGCCTTTGAAATATCAGCCATTATGCCTCTTTTGACTCTAAAAAATATGATGGGCGCCGTCAAATAAGGTTGTTGTGCGTTTTGATTAATGACAGTCCGCCATTTCGCTATCAAAATAATGTCATTATTCCAATAATTAATTGTTTAGTGTAATTAGTAAGCCGACTGGAGCCCGGTGGACTTGTGCGAGCCATTCGTGGGCGGCGAACTCGTTATTAAGTTGTAGCTAATTAGTTTTTTGTACCTACTCTAAATTAATAATATGTTAATAACAGCAATATTGAAACAGCAAGTGGTTTGTTAAATATAAAACAGTTTAATGTGGTTACAAATCGTTAGAATATGTTTTGTAATTTACTATTTAATCAAAAACGTTTTTATGTGACCCCGCAAAAAATTATGAATCTAATTTTGTTCACAAACATTTAATGATATATTTTACAAGAAGCTACTAAAACACATTAAGAACTTCGGATATGTATTTAGTAAAATAAATAATGATAGAAAAGAAAGTCGAGCTAAAACACATTCAACAAAATCTTTTAAACAACACTTTAATATTATGTGTTATATTATAGAGAATTGTCTTCATATTGTATCCATCTCAATGTTAGGTATCCATGCTTTATTGAAATGTACCTTTTAAATTGACCTAACCTACCTTACACCTGACTTGCAATCAAGGAATAGATTTTTATTTACAATACAAATAAATTATTGATTCTTTTAAACAAACTCTAGCCACGCAACTGATTAACTGCTATATTGGAAATGACATGATTTATCTTAATATTTTAATGGTAATGGTTGTTCTTAATACATGTAAAATACCTATACACCACAGTATAGAAAAAAATACAAATTAAATATTCTATTAAAAAAAATTATACAAGTTTAAAAATGTTACACATATCACTAGGCATACCGCTAGTTGAAGTTGAATCTCAATCATTTTTCAAAATAGCATCAAATTATGCTGAACGGACCAACTTCACTAAAAGTGCCAATATCTTCAACTCTTGTTTTTTTAATTGAATTCCTCCGCCATTGAAATTACACTAAACAGATGTAATGTTTCACTTCACATTTATTCCTACTTTAATTAACAAATTTAATTACAACCGTAAAATGTACAGGCGTACTTAATTGAAAAACACTTACCTCAAACAATTATCAGCAAACTAGTTCCTTTAAAAGTCCTTGTCAAGCACGTGATGTAGATATAACGGACACGAATGAATTGCCGTCAATAAACGACACAATTTACATGATACCCCGTGACGTGTCGAACGACAACAAAGCAATAAACTGTGACACACCGACGCCTTCTATCGACTGGTTGAGAATAAACCCGGCTCCACGGTCACCTACGCACGACTCGAAAAAGCATAACAAAAAAGTAGCGGGCTTAGGCCACTCCCCTGCGGTACGCCAACCAATGACGGCGGCCCGCCGCGACGGCAGTCACGGAGGTGGGCCGAATCAGTTGATACGAGTCCCTACTTCGATACCACTAATTGACTTTATCAACAAACCGACTTTACTGGCCGAAGTCACGATATATGCGTTTGTCTGCTGTGTCAAAAGCCTAACTGGGTGCCCACTAGCATTGTAATTAACTAAGCCGCGAAATAATAGCCGATTTTGAACTTCGGGAACTATTTGGTATTTTAACGAACGTATTTAGTAGTTTAATTATTTTTTTAATGTTTCATAC
Organism: Conogethes punctiferalis; assembly: GCA_031163375.1. Classification (NCBI taxonomy): domain Eukaryota; kingdom Metazoa; phylum Arthropoda; class Insecta; order Lepidoptera; family Crambidae; genus Conogethes; species Conogethes punctiferalis. The sequence goes on from CM062080.1 coordinate 5,467,456, forward strand.
TACATTAATTGTAATATTAAGGAAACGTAATTATAAAATCGAGTTACGTGTCAATTACGTATTAAAGGTAATTATGTATTATAAAAATTAAATTAAATGACTTTTAATTACGAAAAACCGCACGGGTTATTACTTCGGTAATTTTTATATCATGGCCTACTATGGATAATTGAATAGCAGGAAAGTTGTAAAAACGTTTAATGTTGTATGTCACTATCAAAGGGGTGCCTCATATGGTTTAATTCACCTATATGGTTTGCAATAATAAATTCCCTTCTCTCTATCCAACATTGGAAGCCATATTAGGTATCCAATTAGAAGCTATGAAATCTTTATATAGGGCTAGCGAATGGCGTTTATTTGTAAATGTCGGTGCCTTTGCTCTAATTGCGCCCACGGCTATAAAGGGCCGACAGGGATGCTGTGCTATCCGCAACATAGTCGCTGTATAGCCCTCGTGAATTAAACCGATACCTCGTCGGTAATAATACTTATTTTATCGTTTAGGGCTCGTGCAGGTTATTGGTCCAAATGAAGCAATCATAGCGCGTAATAAGAATTTTAATGTGTGCATTGCATTGCATTAATGCTGCGGCCACTAGAAGATTCAATTAATATCCATTCGGTATAAGGGGTATATTTTAGACATGCTTGTATTCGCCATAACTATTAGGAATATTTCCTAACACATAATAATATTTTCTATCCTTAAAATAATTACTAATGTACTTTTTTACTTTCTAAATATATAACTCAAAGGTGACAGACAGATCTGGCTACAATTTGACATGCAGGTAGATGTTGTCACGTAGGCATCCGCTAAGAAAGAATTTTATTCAGTTATGCCCCAAGAGGATGAAACTTTGTTTCATACGGACAAGTCGCGGGCACAGCTAGTATTTAAATATGTTTTAGTGTAACTTATTTAAACTAATTTCAGTATGACGCATTCAAATACAAGTTATCATAATTTTCAATCAATGCGACATACAAAAAGAGAACCCTTTGAGTTTATACAGATCCAAAAATTTCAATACAATTTGATACGTGCAAACGTTACGTGTATTTCATGTAATTAAATCTCATTAGAAAAATAAATGACTTTGATGAAGTAACAAACTTTGGGCACAACTTTTGAGAACACTAAGCAAACTGGTATACAAACTGGAACACTAACCAAACAAAATATAACGGCTTTATAAACGTAGGAGGTTTTTATTATAAAAAACTTTAAAATTTTAAGAGAGGTAGGGCATAGCGAATCTTCGCTCGAATGGAGCTGCCCGTCCGGGGAAGGACCTCCACCCTATAAAAAACCGCAGTCAAATGACCTCTGGGTCGTGTTTCTGCCGGTGAGTAGGGTTTCCGAAGCTCGTGGGGGGGTTAGGGTTGGGCCGGCATGGCGGTGGCAACTGACAAGTAACTGACCAGTTACTTGCCCGTTGTCACAGCGACTTGGGCTTCTCTTTCGCTTTCCATCAGGCGTAGGGAAGCCATTATGACGAGCCACTATAAAAAAAATGCATTTACTTCAATATTGCTGTATATGTTTAATTTTAACCACTCACATGTGTGTTCACTCAATACTTAGTCAAATAAGGATATGAATAGATTAAAAACATCGCTATCAATAGCATCTAATTAAAGAATAAGTGCACCTACTTATTATTCTTTTACAAAAACTATTCTAAGTAAACTATATTCTAAAGTTGGTGATGATTACAAAGATTACAGGTACATAATAAATTAATTTAGTAAAATTTTGGAGATTATTTAATGATCTACAAGATCGCTATAATCGATAAGGCCACCTAGATTGTAGTTTGTGTTGTTTGTAATGTGTTTTCTGTAATGTCTGTGTTTTGTGCAAAGGCGTCCTTTAAAAATATTTAACACAGGTCGACAGGTCTTTAAAGTAACAAATTCTACAAACAACTCGTGTAACGAACTCTCATATCTGCCGCCCGCCATCTGCATTAATCGTTGATGATATAAATGTAATTATTGACGGGTCGCCGTCCCCGACACACAATTCGGATAGCAATGATAAAATCTCATTTACGAAGCATTACCAAGACGTCCTGAATAGTGGTGGTAATAAAAGCCGCCATCATATTCGCAATTAGTCTCCAAGGCGGCGACATAATTAAAACTATTAAAATGACATTTGGTGCAAGCTGGAGAGGTGAGTCGCGTGCGTCCCGTGTGTAATAATACAAAATCGTTTTACGGATTGTTATTTTAACACGACATTTTAATGCGATTTCGACGTTGGAAAAGTTTTCAGAACACAATTAGAAAGTTGGGCTTGTAATCGTTTCTTTGTAATCGTTTGTGGCTTACAATAAGTTGCCGTTTGTTCTGGGCTAGGCATTGGACCTTCTGTCAATGTTATTTTATTCAGAATTATTATAATCAGTCGTAGTTTTTTTTTATATTTTCAAGGTAGGAAACAAGCCCACGTCTCGCCTGATGTTAATCGGTTACCGCAGCCTATGGACTGTAATACCAGGATTATCATATCCGCTTTTCGCTTTGGCGATCCTTTAAAAACCCCTTCACAACCATTTTGAAGGACCCCATACTGTAGTCTCGGGGGAGAGCCTCGGCGGGGATTTCATTCCATCGCCTGAGTGTGCGTGACAAGAAGTTTCTTTTGAAACAGACATTTAAGCTCATCGTTCCTTTCTTACAGTTACGAGTACAATGCAACGACTTTTACAGCACGTAGAAATAGTCTGTATCAGTATGTCCCAAATGTTCTACGGCAAGGATAACTCTGAAGTTGAGCCAATTTAGAAAAAACTTTCCTAAATGGACTCTGCCTAGAATATAATACAAAAACCGACATTAAACGCCGCCAAACAAAATCCTCTTACAGCTTCGTCTGGTTAAATGTCGAAACGTATTCAGCATTTAAAAAACAAACCTAATTATTTCGATAGTTAATTAATTTTAATTAAGTTGATTAGGACACTTGTACATAATTGAAAGTAGATAAATGAGCTGCTATCATCACTGAGAAGTCGATGTACTATTTAAGTCTATTACATGATTATTTAAATAATTAGGCGGCCCGTATAGTACCGGATTTCCTGTACACGTTTTTAATTTACGAATGCTTTTTCTATTCGCTTTAGAAAGAAATTTATTTAGAAGGCAATATCTGTGAGACAAAATGTTGAACTAACTTTCATCATGGAGTTACGGAAAAAAAGAAGTTTTAGTTCCCTTTCAATTGACCATAAAAATAAGATTAATCGTCATCGTTTAATTAAATTAAATAATTATGTATCTTATTTTGACAGCTTAAAAGAGCGCTTCACAGATCCAACATTTCTTGAACAACCTTGGGGGCATAACGGGGAAGATAAATAGGCATTATTAAAGACTTCCATCTTTATTGCGGTCTGGTATGAAACTTAAAATAAAACTTTGTTTTATTCAAAACATTCGCGGCTTACTACAAAATAACTCGTTTTCATTAAATTTGAAAACAGAGGTCAAACCATAAAACCTTATTTGTTGGCTTGATAAAGTAATCGTTCTGTTAATTAATTTGTTAATTACTTTGTTTAGCATTAAACTGCGATATTTTTAATTAATATTAATTTAAACTTAGTTAATACCTATGCAGTAATAAAGTAAGCATTTTACTTAACCACTTACAATAATCTATACTTTGTAAGTAGTCTTCAGTAGAAGTTTGTAGAACTCTAGAAATTCTGCCATGTTTGAATGCCATTTCCTTTTATCTTCTTGACTGGTAGGAAACGCGGCGTGGGACGCCCCTCCAGCGAGGTCCACTGACTAAGTAACACCCGTATTTACAAACAATACTTATCTTATGAAAACTAACAACACTATGCGAAGTTAGGTATATACAATGGCAACCGCCACTCAAGTGTTGTCTATGAATGGGTTTTTGGGTATCTGTGCGTCTCGCGCGTTTGTGAATAAATGTCGCAGGATAGGGCTGGATGCAGGAAGCTTTGCTACCGATGCATAACTCACCCCACGAGTCTCCACTCTACTCACTGACTTTCTGTCGGTGAGTAGGGGACCCGGAGGTTTTTTAGCTGCGATATTCTATAAGGTGGAGATCCGCCCGTTTTTCCGGAGACGAGCGGATCAATTCGAGCGAAGATTCGCTATGCCCTACCTCTCTGGTACCTCTCTGGTACATTTGATAGCTGAAGAGATGATCTTTCTTTCTATTTATTATCCCCTACTTTGTTGTCTGGTTAAATCGATGAGACCGTCTGAAGTGTACAACAAATGTCTATTTATACGTAATTTTAAGTCGGTTACATGGTGCGCTATCTATGTACATATACAAAAACTACATAATATAACCACATATAATTGGAAACGACGGTGACTTGAATTTTCAGAGCAAATTTTATTTGATTAAATCACCGACACAAATTACTTTGTACCTCTCATTTTTTATTGCACACGCATTTATTTGAATTATAAACGATTTATAATGAATCACAATCAACATAATGATGTTAGATAAATGTACTTGCTTTGTACGCAAGGACTGGTTGCAAATAATGTAAGAATAGTCGGCCACAGAAATGTGTGATTGCATAAACCTCTAGCAGACTCTGTACATATCATCATCATCATCAGCTCGTGTCAGTCCACCGCTGGACATAGGCCTCTCCTAATGTTCGCCACTTAGGTCGATTTTGGGCTTCTCGCATCCAGCACTTGCCAGCCGTCCTGCGCAAATCGTCACTCCACCTGAGGGCGTCCTACATTACGTTTGCCGATCCCGAATCCCATTTTATTTATTTGTTACAGGGTACATTAGCGTATTTATAACAATTTACATAGACTAGACAGTAATCTAAGTGCCTAGTCCTTGTGAATTGTTTAAATTGATTACTTATGCAATGTTTTTATAATTTAAATGAATACTTTAATGTAAAATGACTAACTAATTATTACCTATATTGACTAAATACTCACTAATTAATTGATTCCGTATAAACAATTTCAATTGACAACTATATTTTACTATTGTACCTACGTCCGAAATGGACAAACTGTTTGATCTGTATAGCAACTATTTGTAACACCATTGTAACACAGTTTGACAATAAATTATTATCTTATCTTATTTTAAATATTAATCAATAATAGATACAACGACCTTCTTTAGAAAACATATCTATTATTTTGTGGATGTATTTATAACGATTTCGTTGATTCCAATATTTCCGAGTTTTTTTTTTATAGTAGCTCGACATAATGGCATCCCTACGCCTGATGGAAAGCGAAAGAGAAGCCCAAGTCACTGTGACAACTGGCAAGTAACTTGTTAGTTACCTGTCAGTTGCCACTGCCATGCCGGCCCAACCCTAACCCCCCACGAGCTCCGGAGACCCTACTCACTCTAATTTTTAATCATTTAGAAACACGACCTGGAGGTCATTTGGCTGCGGTATTCTATAGGGTGGAGATCCTTCCCCGGACGGGCAGCTCAATTCGAGCAAAGATTCGCTATGCCCTACCTCTCTTAAAGGTACTTCTCTCTTAGTCGAGTGCGACTGTACCGCTGATTACTAAACAAGGACCGTTTCCTCCCACGCGCTGTAATTACAACAGCCACACAAATTACACATGTAATAATACATGAATAATAAACAAGCGTTAGATAACACAACGCCCTTGCCTTCCCTAAATCACACGGTTAAATAAGTAACACGGCGGCAAACTAATCTTAAGTGGTTGAATGACAGGCTCGGTGGCTCATTTGGTAGTGACCTCTGCCCTCTGAGCCAAGGGTCGTGGGTTCGATTCCCGCACAGTACAAACATTTGTGTTCATGAATATGTCTGTTTGTATTGGTTTGGGTGTTTTCTATGTATAATATGTATTTATTTACAAAATGTGTATCTAAGTAAGTTTATCAGTTGTCTAGTACCCATAGTACAAGCTTCGGCTTAGTTTGGGGCTAGACGGCGCTGTGTGGCATTTATCCTGGTGGATTAATATCCACCTGGCCTTAATAGGCCAAACATCTGGAGGATATACCCATAATCGCCACGCTGGGCAGGCGGGTTGGCGATCGCAGGGCTTAGCTTCTTGCTCCGGTGACGCTGCTGCCCGTCACCGGTCTTTAGTATTTAGCTACGCCTTCAATTGTGATGGTTTAACCGCCAACAGTCGGTTGCCAGCGCCTCGTTTGTTATTCGGCAGGATGCACCACGGGCAGGTGAGGATGGCTTGGAGCGAAAAGATGATATGCCGCTCCCTTACATCCGATTATGGGTATATCCTCCAGATGTTTGCTCTAAGTGGCGAACAACTGGAGAGGCCTATGTCCAGCAGTGGACTGTAATAGGCTGATGATGATGATGATGACCGTAACTTGTATTTTTTTTTTCTAAATGACTACGATGATGGCTAGGGCATCGTTGTCATCATCACCAGACTGTTGTTCGCCGATTACTTAATAGGCCATTATGCATTTTTGGAGTTATTTTTTTCAGTAACTCAGCGTGTGAGAGCGTGTATGAGAACCTATTTGCATTATTATCGTCTGACAATGGCTAACAAAAATTGACCCTAACTTGCGTACACCTAACACGGCCTCTCCGTTTCACCATTACGTAAATAATTCGCTACAAAAATTGCACTAGCATTAAATACGCTAACGTTCTATTCAAAAACTCGTAATATTCACTGCAAACAGTCGTATAAAATAACAATTTGAATGGGCTAATGCGGCAACTCAAATTGGTCCATATTTAATTTTGGGAAAAATGTAAAAATAAACGTTTTTATTTGTGTAAATAACACAATAAAACTGCCGCCGCCATTACGGCGACACGAATTTGTGCGCGCACCAAATTACACAGATAGCATCTCTGTCGCCGTAATTGTTATTTTACTGTCGTTAGTGCCCGCCCGGTGTTGCCAGCTACTACCTCCTAATATGTAGTGTCTGTTAGCAAAGAATATTTATGACGACTGTAAAAAAATCGGGCTTTTGGTAAGAAATGCCTATAGTACATACATAATTTTCTTCAATTTATCATCATCAGCCTGTATACGTCCACTGCTGGACATAGGCCTCCTCCTCCAAAAATATGTGTCTAGCCTAATGGGCTGTTGCCGTAAAAAATATAATTAGTCCCTCTTTTGGATTGTTCAAAAATAAAAGACACGTATCTTTTTATTTCTAAATTAGACCAAAAATGACAAAGATATAGCCCGTTAAAATTACGCGTGACGGCAAGGAGTGTTAGTTTTTTCGCACTGAGTGACGTCAAAGACTCCTAAATTTTAATGCTTTGTATCTTTGGTATTTTTGGTTTATCTAAATGAAAAAAGGCAAAATACGTGTCCGAAAAATTTTATCTAAAATACATACAAAATATAGTAATTGTTTAGACCCTGGAAACATACAACGGCCAAGAGGGGCCGTTGCATTGGGGGGATTTGCCTTGGTCATCACGCACACGGGTTAATGACCGCAGTAGGTTTTGTTTGTACCCAAGTAAACGCTGCTACCTTTTTTCTGATATTTCCTTAGCTATCTTCTCGACACCCATGGGATGAGATGGGGTGGTCCTATTTTTAAATTCTGAAATCACACGGACGTTTCATAAAAGCACTTACAAAACGCTCGTACAAAGTCTTAGCAACTTATGTGAGCAATAATTATAATGCGACTGTACCTACCGCTAGATTCGGAATGTCGTTTCTATAGAGAAGAATCGGTATGAAACTCCTTCTACATTAGTAAAGAAAACAGTTAAAAATTAAAACAATTTCTTAATCTGGCAACACCGACCTCATCGTGTAAATTCAGTTACTGCGAGGGCATACGATTTTTTCAAATTCAATATTCGAATCTTTTTTTTTTTTGTGGCCCGCACCGGAAACGGACGCGTTAGGGAAAAAAATTACGCGCATCCGTAGCGCTTTCGCGCAATAAAAGTAATAATGTAACAGCAATTAGTTTTTGAGCCGACCACAAAGGGCCCGCCGGGCGATACCTACTATTATTAATCTGTGGTCCGATAACTATACGAGGCATTGGGTCACGAGAATGGTAACAATCGCGTGTTTTATTTAGAATTATGAAGCGATGGTGCTCACGGGGTTAATAATGTTTGACCAAAATACGTTTCTGAAAATATCGGACCGTAAGCGATTTTACGCAAATTTTCATTTGAAATTTAACTAATTAATACAAATGTTTAATCATCAAATTATTCGTGATACCAAATCATTTGAAAAATTTTACTTGGGCGATAAGATTTTTGGGAACAAAATTGAACAAAATTAATAATAATATTTAAAAAGTATACAGCTTAACTCCGAGTCTCAACGGGTGTCCAATATTAAGTACCTAGGTATAGAGAATATTTTCTTCCATAGCGCTATCTGAGAGTTACTAAATACATTTTAAAATTCTAAGGACCCTATGGGAAATGAAAACCACCGGTAAGCTTTGAGAATAAGCCTTAGGCAATGTGACCGAAGAAGTCAAGCATTCTGCGGACAAACATGGACTCCACATAAATAAAGGTCTCTGCCCACTACACCGTATCATACCATGGCCGTGCTATGAACGTGTCAAGCACGGAAGGTAATACGATACGGCTTGCTTTGCCCACTGAAACGAGTCGACGGCGTTTAATGCCCGTATGATGCCCGTATGATGCCCGTATGATGCCGGTATGGTGTCCGTATGCAACCCGTATGATGCCGGTATGGTGTCCGTATGCAACCCGTATGTATGGAACTAACATGGTATAACCCAGGTAAATTGAAATGATATAAGCTCTTATGTGTGCATCTAAATATTTGTGTACAATTAAATTTGCTAAAAACTCAGAGAAGGCATTTGAGACGCGTTTATAACGGTCCTTATACGCGGTTGTAACCCGTATTATCACCGTTTTGCTGCCGGCACGTATCGGTTTGGCACCGTCGCGTGCCGTGCGCGGAGCGTACCGCCACCGGCAAAATATTCTCGCCGACAATTCTGAACTGTCCGTGCATGGCACGCGACGGTGTTGGTCGGTGACGGAACGGTCTAATGGGCATCGTCTCATAGTTTTCAATACAAAGAATACTTTTTTGTCTGACACGTTCATAGCACGGCCATGGTATGATACGGTGTAGTGGGCAGACTCCTTAATAAATACTTAAATAACCCAAGACATGCCACGCTGGACCACACATCGCCATCTAGCCCCAAACTAAGCCGAAGTTTGTACTATGGGAGCTAGACAACTGATAGACAAACATACTTAGATACTTTTTTTGTAAACTAATACATATTATAACATAGAAAACACCCAGACCAATACAATAATAATAATATATATAATATAATATATTAGACAACAACAACATCACATACATTGCTCCGATCCCAAAGTAAGTAGCTTAAGCACTTACACAAGTGTAAGAACAACGAAGGTACCACAAATAAATACTTAAATACAAATATATACACCCAGACACGGAACAAACACAAGTGTTCATCACACGAATGTTTGTCCCGGGTGGGAATCGAACCCACGACCCTTGGCTCAGAAGGCAGGGGTCACTACCAATTGAGCCACCGAGCCTGTCAATACATGCACACAAATGTTTGTACTGTGCTTGGATCTAACCCACGACCCTTCGTCAGCCAGTCGTGTGCAAACTTCTTTAACGATACAGTGATGACGAACGAAACGTCATCCGTCAACCTTTTTTTTTCGCCAGACAAAAACGCGTCCGAAGTGTCGCTAAGACCGCTCCCAAATGGCCAATTGCGGTCATCGGAATCAATCGCCGTGTCATCTTCGCGACTGATGTCACCCGCCGCGGATGTGACCGGTTCACTCTTCACGGTTTCCGATTTTTTTCCGTCGTAGGGTCTTAATTCAAAATAAATTGGTTAGGACATTCACTCCGTTTCTTGTGCTGTGGTCTGTTTTTTTGGAGTTAGTTTGGTTTGATAGATAGATCAGATATTCTTCATTCCCCGCACAGTACAAACATTTGTGTGCATAAACATGTCTGTTTGTATTGGCCTGGGTGCTTGATATGCACAATAATAATATGTATGTTTAATTACAAAAAAAAAGAATCAAAATAAGTGAGTTTATCAGTTATCTGGTACCCACAGTACAAGCTTCGGCTTAGTTTGGGACACACAGTCCCAGTCACACCCACAGGCCCAGTGTGGCATGTATTGGGTTATTTATTTATTATTTATAATTTATTTATTTATAATGGACCTATTTTATTGGAAAATTTAGGCGGTCTTATCGCTTTAAGCAACCAGAAAATCTTTGAGTTAAAAATAAGGGGTGAGGTGGTGACATTCAGCATTGCTTATCAATTAAAAGTGTAATTAATTACAATTTTTTATTATGTAACAAATTTTCACTCGTACGTCTTAATTAAAAAGAAAACATGATATTGATGGTGTTGCGGCATCCCCTCGCCTTCTGAAAACCCAAGTCACTACAGCTACGGACAAGTAATCCACTGTACGTTTTATGAGGAAGTTCTTGCCTCGCGCATCGGTTTTGTGGAACCAACTCTCTGCGTCAGTCTTTCCGAACAGCTAAGATATGGGAGCCTTCAAGAAATGAGCGTACTCCTATTTAAAAGGCCGGCAGCGACCCCAGAACTCGATTTGAGTCCATGGGCGGTGTCGACTGCTTACCATCAGGCATCACATTTGCTCGTCTACCGCCTCTTGCATAAAAAAAAAACAATTATTACGAAGGAAGGCGAGTTACAGTTAGATAGATAGTTAGTGGTTAGATTATAATCGAAGTTGGTTCCACAAAACCGATGCGCGAGGCAAGAACTTCCTCATAAAACGTACAGTGGATTCAGGTAAAATCAGAAACAACTGCTATAATACGAACTAGATAATGCTGTCATCCAACCAATTGCATTTTTATAATATTCGTTATGACTTTAGTAAACGACTAAAGGCCTAGTTTTAAAATTAGTACTTTATTCAATTGTAAACATTGTAATTAAACTTACTAATGAACTCGCGGGTCGTGTTTCTGCCGGTGAGTAGGGGTTCTGGAACTCGTGGGGGGTTGGGGTTGGGCCGGCATGGCGGTGTCAACTGACAGGTAACAGACCAGTTGTTTGCCCGTCGTCACAGCGACTTGGGCTTCTCTTTCGCTTTCCATCACGCGTAGGGAAGCCATTATATCGCGCTACTGTAAAAAACAACTTTAATTTTTCTTTGGTGGGTCTGAAGGATTCTCTTTAGAACCTAATTAAGACAAGACCTAACCACATTGTAAGTTTTCATTGCGCTAACTAAAGTAGAATAAAAAAAATCGGTAAATAAAGCAAGCTGGTTTACGTGAAAATTTTAAAGTAGCTTTTTTTATAATAACAAACACATGTACATTTAGCCAAATTGCATGAAATGCAGATGTGCTTTCAAAAAATACGCTCAATCCTTCAAGTTATTAATTACCACCACCATATTGTTAGTAACTGTTTCTAACGAAAATACATTACTATGTACTGAATATAAAACACAATGATACCGCGATTTAACTAGGTACAGCTCCATCTATGGGTGAATTGCATAAGCACAGAAAATGCACACCAAGAGTTAGGACGGTAGTGCAATACTTATGCTAGTTTATGTTGACATACTTTTTTTATAGTAGCTCGACATAATGGCTTCCATACGCCTGATGGAAAGCTAAAGAGAAGCCCAAGTCGCTGTGACAACGGGCAAGTAACTCTCTTAAAATTAGTACTTTATTCAATTGTAAACATTTTAATTTAACTTAATAAATAAGAAAAAATGCGATTAAAGCAGCATCTATCAACTTTCTTGCTGTTTTCTCGCCAGAAAATAACACAGCTCGATCTATCTTAATCATCTGCTACGGAACACTAACCTGATTCAATAGTAACCAGCTTGACTGCCATTTTTTTTTCAATCGAAACGTAGTCACCCATTGATTCGATTCCGATTCTTTGTTCGACAAACAAAAAGCAACCATAAGTATAGGTCGCGGCACGTAAGTTGAGCGCTGAGCGGACTATGGAGGGGATAGCTGCGCATGTGTACTATTGCGCACACATTTATTAGCTCGACTAATTTATCATTTTATTTGTAAATTATTCTACCGTGTATTTCATTTAAAAAAACAGATTTCAAGAAAGCCAGTTAATGTAGTAATATTATTACAAGAAATAAAAATAAATAACTGCCAGGAATTTGTAACCAGTTACGAGGTTACTGCCTACTTACGTGAGATAGAAATAAAACATAGGTTTGTATAGAAACGATTGAACATTTCTTTTTAAATTCAAAAACAAATAGTCTGAATCTGACAAAGGCAGCATGCCTTCATCATTTGAATCATCAACATCTTCATCTGAAATGTCTTGATCAATTGAATGATAAATTATTCGGTTACGAAGTCAACAACTTGGACACTCTTTGCGTATTGATAAAACAAATTTCAACAAACAAATTAAACAACGAGAACATTAAAACTTAGAACGCGATTGTACCGGTCGGGCGTGAGCGGGTGGACGCGACGTTGCGGGGAGCGAGGAACGACTGGAGAGCCAATAAGCGCGTGCGCACACCCGCCCTCGCCCCGTACTCTCCCCTGTGATACCGAATTTTTGACTTCTGCGCAGAAACGCTCAGCGCTCAACTTACGTGCCGCGACCTATAGCTAATTGACGGTCAGTGACTTTCAATCAAAGGTCGGAGGAAACGAGATTCGGCGCCATCGATTATGTTGCAGAACAGAGAAGCGGTAAATGCACCACCAGACATACTTAAAAAACACCAAATGCTTGAAATCCATACTAATATCATAAATGGGAAAGTGTGTCTGTCTGTCTGTCCGTATGTTAGTCATTCTTTCACGGCAAAACGGAGCGACGAATTGACGTGATTTTTTAAGTGAAGATAGTTGAAGGGATTGAGAGTAACATAGGCTACTTTTTGCCCCTTTCTAACCCCCCACTTCCCTAAAATGGGGGGTGGAAGAAGTTTGTATGTAGCTTTCACCCCAATTTAACGCGAGCGAAGCCGCGGGCAAAAGCTAGTTACATATAAGCTAAAGAGAGGTAGGGCACAGCGTATCTTCTCTCGAATTGAGCCGCCCGTCCGGGGAAGTACCTCCACCCTATATGTAGAATCCCGCAGCCGAATGACCTCCGGGTCGTGTATCTGCCGGTGAGTAGGGTTTCGGGAGCTCGTCGGAGTTAGGTTTGGGCCGACATGGCGGTGGCAACGGATAAGTATCTTACTTGCCCGTTGTTACAGCGACTTGGGCTTCTCTTTAGCTTTCCATCAGGCGTATGGAAGCCATTATGTCGAGCTACTATAAAAAAGTATGTCAACATAAACTAGCATAAGTATTGCACTACCGTTCTAACTCTTGGTGTGCATTTTCTGTGCTTATGCAATTCACCCATAGATGGAGCTGTACCTAGTTAAATCGCGGTATCATTGTGTTTTATATTCAGTGCATAATAATGTATTTTCGTTAGAAACAGTTACTAACAATTTGGTGGTGGGAATATGGTGCTGGTAATTAATAATTTATGATTGAACCTCCGAGTATTTTTGAAAACACATCTGCATTTAATGCAATTTGGCTAAATGTACATGTGTTTGTTATTATAAAAAAAGCTACTTTAAAATTTTCATGTAAACCAGCTTGCATAATTTTTTATCTCACCCCGTTTACCGATTTTTTTCATTCTACTTTGGTTAACGCCATGAAAACTTACAATGTGGTTAGGTCTCATTTAGGTTCTAAAGAGAATCCTTCAGACTCACGAAAGAAAAATTAAAGTTGTTTTTTACAGTAGCTCGATATAATGGCTTCCCTACGCGTGATGAAAAGCGAAAGAGAAGCCCAAGTCGCAGTGACAACGGGCAAACAACTGGTCAGTTGCCACCGCCATGCCGGCCCATTTTTTTTTTTTTTTTTAGAGGGGAATGCATAAGGCACCGTCATGCCACCTCCGGGGGGAGGTGACATGGTGTGTGGGACTCACACCTCCCGAAATGGGAGGGTATACCCACTAAACCCCCCTGTGTCGCCAGTGGGCAGCAAGTTGCAAGGACACGGGCAACGCCGAAGCATACCGCCGCATCCCTGCATGCCCTGGCCAGCCGCAGATGACAAGCGGCCAGCACTCCTGGTCCGGGGAGGGCAAATACCCCTACACCCGGCTTCCGGGGAGCAATAGGGTGCTCCCCAGGCGAACCTCGTGCAACGGTGTGGTTGCACCCACCACACCGTTACGCCCCTATGAGTGGATCGCGCCCCCGCACTCACCACTCAGGGCTCGAAGGAGAGGCTCAGAGGGCATACGATGCGTTGTATGCCCTCCGGCGACGCCCGGGCCGGGGGCACCGCCATGCCGGCCCAACCCCAACCCCCCACGAGTTCCAGAAACCCTATTCACCGGCAGAAACACGACCCGGAGTTCATTTGGCTGCGGTATTCTTTAGGATGGACCTCTCTTAAACAAGTACCTACAAGGAACAAATTTCAAAAAATTTTCGCCACATCGTTTTTCACTATCTAGTCTATGGTCGTCAACAACCTTTCGCTCGAGCGTAGGCACGCTAAAAGTTTTTGGCCGCAACGACCTTTAGCTCCAACGTCATTCGCCACAAAGTACGGGACCAAACCGACCACCTAGCTATCTAGTCCCAAATCAAGCCGTACCTAGCTATTTTTTTAGAGGGTAATGCATTAGGCACCTTCATGCCGTCTCCGGGGGGAGGCGGCATGGTGTGTGGGACTCACACCTCCCAAAAAGGGAGGGCTAGCTAGTACAAGATACGGTATCATACAACTGATAAACTTACGTACTTTTAAAAAAAAATACCTACGTCGTCACTAAATACCTATATAACAAAGTCGCTTCTATCTGTCTGTCCTTATGTAGGTATGCTTAGATGTTTTTAACTATGTAATCGATTTTGATGCAGTATTTTTAATAATGATTTGAAAGGATGATTCACACGTGGGACTGGCTCGGTGGCTCAATTGGTAGTGACCCCTGCCTTCTGAACCAAGGGTCGTGGGTTCGATTCCCACCCGGGACAAACATTCGTGTGATGAACATTTGTGTTTGTTCCGTGTCTGGGTGTTTATATTTGTATTTAAGTATGTATTTGTGGTACCTTCGTTTTTCTGATACCCATAACACAATTGCTTAAGTTTGGGATCGGAGCAATGTATGTGATGTTGTCTGATATTTATTTATTATTTACACGTACAATACCAGTAGGTAAATACAATACCTACATGCATTCGTAGAGAACCATTGATAAATTGAAGTGGTTTCTAAGTGTTCTTTTTTAATTAATTATTTCCTAAGCGAAGCAAGAGCTAGTCGCTAAAAATAGCAAACATCCAGACGAATAGAAAAAGACGTGTTCAATTTATTTTATGCGCGAGGCGACAGACGAACAAGTGTGATGCCTGATGGTAAGCAGTCGACACCGCCCATGGACACCCGCAACTCTAATCGAGTTTAGGGTCGCTGCCGACCTTTAAATAGAATACGCTTGAGTATAAATACGTTCATGCACCCAAATGTATGTGTACCAAATAAACATTATTCTATTCTAGTCTATAAAATTATACATTGTGTTATGCTAGGTTTACACGCGTGCCACGCGGCCCGGCAAGCAGCTCGGCGAGCAGCCGTGCCCTACACACTGCGCACGCACGTGCACATTCAAACAGTCGAACGGCCCGTTCACATGCTTGTGCTTGTGTTTGTGCCCGTTGAATGTCGTATTAAACGCGAGCGTGTAAACGCGACATTAGAGGCCACTACAACCGAACAAACAAAAATAAAGTCCGTGGTCTCAAAATAAAGTTGTATTATGACTACTCGCCTACACTATTAATACTCGTACATACTCTGGGCCATAAACAATGCAATACTCTAAGGCAATGCTAACGCCCCGATTCAAAATGGAACTTACTGATCAATTATAAAACTAATTAATCGGACAACAATGGAGACGGTCAGCGGATATTAGCACAAATAAATAATCAGTGTTCAAGCTTTGTATGATTAACACGAATTTGTAATTAGCTGGTCATAAAAATATAAAGTTGTAGTGGTATCGTGAGCGTCACAACAACATAAAAAAAACATTTTTTTTATATAGTAGCTCGACATAAACTATAAAGGCTTCCCTACGCCTGATGGAAAGCGAAAGAGAAGCCCTAGTCGCCGTGACAACAAGTTACATTTTTTTTTTATTTCATCATCATCATCATCGGCCTATTACAGTCCACTGCTGGACATAGGCCTCTCCAGTTGTTCGCCACTTAGAGCAAACATCTGGAGGATATACCCATAATCGCCACGCTGGGCAGGCGGGTTGGCGATCGCAGGGCGTAGCTTCTTGCTCCGGTGACGCTGCTGCCTGTCATCGGCCTGTGGTATTTAGCTACGCCTTCTATCGTGATGGTTTCACCGCCACCAGTCGGTTTGCCAGGGCCTCGTTTGTTGTTGGGCAGGTGAGGATGGCTTGGAGCGAAAAGGTGATAGGTCGCTTCCTTACATTCCCATTTTAGTTTAGGAAATTCCTTTTATTTTTTTGTATAAAAAGCTAACTTAATAAAACCGGAAGGACGGTCATAATCTTTCGATTTTCGAAATGTTCGTCCAACTACACAAGTACTTTTTGTAACACAATCAAACACTGATTTTTCTTATCGATTTTTTGAACAGGTCGAGACAAATCGATTCGCCGGCAGCGTGGCACAGTTTGTTTAGCCGAGAGCCTCGAGCTGACCAAAAAGACGAAACGTGAATTGAATCCCTGTTCCCCACCACTCCACTGCATCCTTAAAACGACCTTAACAACGCAAGATTACATCCATTGCTGTCTTGACTCTTTAAGCTGCAATAAACTTAGTGGTTGAAGAGAAATGGTAATGGAATCTGATAGTGTGTCGTTTTGGTTTTTTGGTTGTGGTATAGTGGTAGGTGAGCTGAAAAACTACCATCACGAGCTGGTCCCGGTCGAAAATGGCCGTGATAATGGTGTTTGTTCGTCGATTTTCTCTGTTTTGGACGGTAGGTAACTCGATTTGCTTTTTGTTCGCGAGCCACAAAGGCTACTAAATTTTGTTAGCCCGTCGTCGTGGCTGGGAACGTCGTGACGGCGGATAGGATACACGACTTGGCCGTGATGAATCAATTATTTGTCATTAAAACAAATATTAGGTTACGGCTTCGTCCCGCGGTGTGGACGGTGACGCGTCGTTTTTTGTCTACGTCACACAAATCGGACCGCACAGTGTGGCTTATTCGTTTATCGTATGGTTCGGTTGCGTTGACGTTGGTAATTGAATAGGGATGTTTTAGAGGTCAAAATAATGACATTATAGGTATTTAGTCCGTATTTTAGACTATAAAAATGTATTGGAAACGTATTTTTCCTTTTTTTCATTCAAATAAAAAATAGCACAGATACAAGGCATCAAAAGTTAGGAGTGGGAGTCTTTGACGTCACTCGGTCCCGTAAAAATGCTTCATCGAGTGACGTCACGCGTAACTTTGTAACTTTTAGTCTAATTTACAAATAAAAAAATACGTGTCTTTTATTTTTGAATAAGCTAAAAGACGGACACATTACAATTTTTAGGCCAAACAAGTCTATTATTTAGGACTATGCTAGATACTCGTCAGCTTTTGAGGACATGGCTTCTAAAGCAAGTTGTCACTTTGCATTTACTTTGCAGGCGGGTTGCTGCACTGCTACTGCTACCTGCTACCCACTTCCCGATATTCCATTAGTCGTCTTCCACGACACTCACGGTATGGAATAAAACCTACTGGCAAAAATCTATATACTTATACTATACTATTTATACTATATTATTGACAGGCTCGGTGGCTGACAAATAAGAGGGATTTATGGGGCAAAAATACGCGATCCGTTCAACGAACGATCGTTTTCGTTTTCTGTAGTAGGGCCCCAGTTCCCGCAGCCTATCCACCAGCACCAGGGGTATCACACGCGCGTTGCCGACCATTTAAAACCCTCTTAACACCCTTTTTGAAGGACCCACTGTAGTCTCAGGGAAGGGCCTCGGCGGGAAGCTCATTTCATAGCCACAAAAACAACCTAAACACCCGGAAGACAGTCTAAAGACCGCACCGCTAACAATTCCTCTTTACGAATCATTCCAACAACATATTTCATATGTGCGAAACACCAAACGCGGTTAATAAGCAGGATTGGCACCAACTAAGAGATTGAGCAGTAAAAGTTTATACGTTGCGCATGCATTAATCGCCCACCATCCATTTACGACATACTAAATTGAGCTGTAAAGTATAACTTCATTTAGAACCTACTCGACACTTGTAATTTGTAACAATGTTGCTGATTACTTTCACTGTGGTAGGAATGTACTAAAACAGATATATATGGGCCTCATAAGGTTCATCATCAACTTATCGCAGTCCACTGCTGGACATAGGCCTCTCCGGGTGTTCGCCACTTTGGTCATCTGGAGGTTTTACCCATTATCGCCACGGTAGACAGTCGGGGTGGCGATCGCCGGGCGTAGCCTCTCGCTCTGGTGACGTTGTTGCCCATCATCGGCGTTTGGTGTTTATGTACACTATACTACTATGGGATACACTATATGGGATGTAAGGGAGCGACCCATCATCTTTTCGCTCCAAGCCAACCTCACCTGCACGTGGTGCATCCTGCCGAATAGCAAGCGAGGCGCTGGCAACCGACTGGTGGCGGTATAAGGGCCCTAGTACACGGCGTATTTTAAACGCGCCGACGACGCGCGTTTCAGGAACGCACGTCTTCGGCGCCGCGGACGCTGCTTGTTGCGTTTACATTGATGAAACAAGCGCGCGCATGAAGCGATACAAACGCGCGTACAAAGGAGCAGAGTAGGAGCAGGGGGTGGGTCAATCCAATAGATTCGCTTTCTTTTACATTTTTTTCTTTTTAAAAGAAGTACTAAAGCCAACGTAAGCAGTGTTGTCTCAACCGAGGCCATTGTGCAACTGAAGAAGAGGAGTCTCTGATCAAAACGCAAAAGCTACGCGCATCTACTGCGCTTATGCGCGCAGATACAGCGCGTATAAGCGCAGTAGAGGCGCGTTTCACGATCACGACTAGGTTGCGTTCGAATTGCGTTTGAAGCGCGTATACGCGCGTCATCTGCGCGTCGTCGGCGCGTGTAAAATACACCGTGTACTAGGGCCCTAAATGTCGCAGGCAAATTCTATAATTCGCTCGTATACAAATGGCGTCGGCAGTTTACAAAGATAAAATGCCGAAGGCAAATTGTCATCGCTTCAACGTCGACTTGGTTTGTGTATTAGGGTGACCATGATAATAGAAATGAAACAGGGTTATAAAACATTTAATTTAGGTATTTAAGTTTAATAGGAAGACCAGCGTCACGGCGTGTCTTGTCGCCGCGACATATGCTGAGCATTTTGTCCTTTTCAGTGACATGTTTTTTATTATGAATGTTATGTGTTATGTATTAGCTATAAGTCCTATTATGTCACTAAATAAACATATTTTCTTTCTTTCTAATAATAGAATATTATTAAATTACTGACTACGAAAATAAATTCGTCGAATAAATAAACATGAAATTGTAACCGAAACCAAACAAAACCTGCACTAAATGGTACCATGTGAGAACATATTCTCCCTAATGCTTACACATACCTACATAGTAAACTTACCAAGAATTACCTATTAATTAAACAAGACATGCAGTGGTAATAACAAAAATAAATGTTTCTTCGTTTCACTTATTCTGCTATTTCTGCTAAGCTTAAACAAGCATAAAATTGCTGGATAACCTCGACTTTTTTGTTTTTTCAACGATGTTTTCGGAGCCCACTTTGTGATTGGTTTAATTTTAATAGTTTCTAGTAATACTAGCCTTAATAATCTTTTTTTTGAAACAGCCGATATTAGACATATTTTAATTATTTTTTTCTTCCAAGCCAAGTTGACGTTGATGAAATGACAATTTGCTTTCGGCATTTTATAACACATTATTTATCTTTGTAAACTGCCGACACCGTTTTGTATACGAGCGAATTATAGAATTTGCCTGCGACATACACATTCACACTTAGCCATTTGCATTAAATGCGGATGTGTTTTCAAAAACAAGGTGTTTGGAACGTATTCATATTCATATGTAATAAATGAAAAGGAATGTTACTTACTTACTGCCAACGAAAAACACAACGATGTCGCGATTTAACTTCGTACAGCGCCATCTATGAAATGCTCTTGATAGTTACATACCATAACAACCATACTACGATGGTCTGCGCATTACAAAGTTGTAATCATTACTCAGAAAATATGATCCAAATTTAATTTCTAGTCTGCCTCCTTTTCAGTACACTTCGGAAACGGAATAGTATTCGATAAGTATGTTTTGCCGCTGCTATAGAAATAAATATATAAATTATAAGATTAGTATAGATTTGGGTCACAACTAGTTTCTAGAAATACATAAACTTAAGTCACCATGTACCTATTGATCATTGTGGAAAGAAAATAAATAAGGTTTACTATTATTATTTATAGTATTAAAGATAATCATTTCCATATCTGCGACATGCGACCCGCCCGTTCCGCACGGATGCAATACTATACGTGTTACAGTCAAAACTCTTAACCAGTCAAAAAAACTAATTAACTAGCAACTGACTACGATTAGTCAAAAGTACTAGTAGTAAAGTACTAGAGAGGTAGGGCATAGCGAATCTTCGCTCGAATTGAGCCGCCCGTCCGGGGAAGGACCTCCACCCTATAGAATACCGCAGTCAAATGACCTCTGGGTCGTGTTTCTGCCGGTGAGTAGGATTTCCGGAGCTCGTGGGGGGTTAGGGTTGGGCCGACATGGCGGTGGCAACTGACAGGTAACTGACCAGTTACTTGCCCGTTGTCACAGCGACTTGGGCTTCTCTTTCGCTTTCCATCAGGCGTAGGGAAGCCATTATGTCGAGCCACTATAAAAACAAAACAAATAAATAACCAATAATTTCCTGTCAAAACTACCAAACTGTTAAGTCAAAAGTACTTTTGGCTGATTTTGCTAGTTAGGTACTCCTTGCGACTGCAACATGTACATAATATACATATATTATATTATACACATACACCTTCCTCTTGAATCCCTCTATCTACTCGTATTAAAAAACCGCATCAAAATCTGTTGCGTAATAAGCATACATAGGGACAGACGGAAAAAATGTGACTTTGCTTTATATACAACTAGCTGAGTAGATAGTTGTATATATAGCAAAGTCACATATTTACGCGGGCAGAGCCGCGTGCAGTGCTGCACGCGGCTCTGCCCGCGTAAATATTCGTATAAAACATATCCTATGTGTTAATCCAACGTATCAGCTATACTCGTATTACTGTAAAGTTTCATTAAAATCCGTTCAGTAATGAATGCGTCAAAGAGGAACAAACATCCATCCAAACAAACTTTCGCGTTTATATTATTAGTAGAAATAGTAGAAAAGATGTTGTGATTAATACTACATTCAAATATTATGCTCATTCAATACTCAATCATCTATTGCATCTATAATGTAGGTACATAAATATTACAAGATATAGGTAAGTTAGATCATTATAGACCCCGACAGGGTACCGCAATTGAAGAGAGGACGCTCATAAGCTGTACTACTCCAATGAATGTGAAAATGTTGGTATTAATATTAATGTAAATATAGGTTTTATGCACCTAGTTATATTATTTCTTTTATTTATTAGTACATAGGGGCTATTTGCGTGTAGGGCCATTCGAGATGCGGGTAGATTCAGTCTGTTGTTGTGCCGCAGTTTGTAAGGTGCTGGGTTATTCTTACGTCTTGTGTAAAAGTATGGATACTTTTTAACAAATTTACAGGTTTCCAATATGAATAGGCATGGAAGAGTTAGAATTTGGTATTTTTGGTCGGTATTATACGAGATACGTTGCATAATTTTGTAGATCTAAACTTACATAAAAATAGACGCGACAAGCGACTTCGTTTTATACTTATACCTAACTATACAAGTATTATATCATAAACCGCACCGTCCTCGCTCTTGGCATGCATTTTTTGTTACACAATACATCCATAGATGGAGCTGTACCGTGTTACATCGCGGTATCGTTGTGTTTTGTATTTAGTATTAAGTAATTCGATAACGATCACGTCGGGGTCAATAATAATAATCACATAATAACAATAACATCGTCAAAATTTTGAAAAACCATCAGCACTTAGTGTAATTTGGCTAAGTGTGGATGTGTTTGTTAAATATGAACACTTACGCGCGTATTCATAAACGTTACTATGCGACGCGCAGGTAACCAAAACCTATTCATAGACAACATTTTTTTTTTTATAATTACTCGACATAATGGCTTCCCTACGACTGATGGAAAGCGAAAAAGAAGCCCAAGTCGCTGTGACAAAGGGCAAGTAACTGGTCACTTACCTGTCAGTTGCCACCGCCATGCCGGCCCAACCCTAACCCCCCACGAGCTCCGGAAACCCTACTCACCGGCAGAAACATGACCCAGAGGTCATTGGACCGCGGTATTCTATAGGCGAAGTAAGGCATTTGCAATGGTGACTGATACTCAAGTAAGTGTTCTATGAGAGGTAGCAGGTAGGGCATAGCGAATCTTCGCTCGAATTGAGCAACCCGTCCGGGGAAGGACCTCCACCCTATAGAATACCGCAGCCAAATGACCACTGGGTCGTGTTTCCACCGGTGAGTAGGGTATCCGGAGCTCGTGGGGAGGTTAGGGTTGGGCCGGCATGGCGGTGGCAACTGACAGGTCACTGACCAGTTACTTGCCAGTTGTCACAGCGGCTTGGGCTTCTCTTTCGCTTTCCATCAAGCATAGGGAAGCCATTGTGTCGAGCGACTATAGAAAAAAAAGCTGTGACTACAATAAAGCTGATGATAATGTATTACCTACTTGCCGCCTTTTAGATATGTGTGTGCAATTTGATCATAGTTCACTAGGTATACAAAGCAATTTGATCATAGGTCATCCATTTTAGTGCCTAGTTAGCTTTAGGTAAAACTGCAAACACTTCATAGATGGAACTGTACTGAGTTAAATCGCGGTATCATTGTGTTTTGTATTCAGTACTTATTAATTTGATTCGATTAGATTCTCTGCAGGGTCGCCATGTATAAGGAATTTTTGAGAACACATCTGCATTTAATGCAATTTGGCTAAGTACCCGTATTTACCAACGGTACATAGCGACGCGCGGACGCACAGTGCCTAAAATCCTACAGGCATTTTGTGCGTTCGCGCGACTCATAGTAACATTTGTACATACGGCCGTTACACAATCGTATTCATAAACGTTTCATTATGTTATTCATAAGCACTTGAATACTTCGCACGCAGTGTATTGTTCATTTTCATAGTTAAATATTGTTTGTGAAACAGAGTGTAAGTGGCGCTCAGTTGATAGATAGTCGTTGTTGAGCGGATTATTTATAATTATTATTATTATTTCGACCAAATTACCTAATTATTACTTTAGTATTGATATCAATAGTCGATAGTGTCAAACGCATTATTTTCCTCTATGGCTCTATAAGATTTGATTCCTTTGCACAACTGACGTTTTTGAAAAACGTGTGACTGTCAAAAGTTCTCTCTTCATTACGAATACGAAAAAAGGAATGTTGTTATAAGTTGAACAGAAGAATAAATTAATGTATAACACTGGAAAAGCCTATTATTTCGGAGAGGATCTAACACAGTTGACTGCAAACACATCATAGATGGAGCTGTACCGAGTTAAATCGCGGTATCATTGTGTTTTGTATTCAGTACTTATTAATAATATGTATTAGGTATGATTCGATGAACATACTGCCTATATATTCAAATTTCTCCTTTTTTTGAAAACACATCTGCATTTAATGCAATTTCGCTAAGTGTAGATGTGTCTGTTAATATATGGACACTTAGTGATTAGTGATGACCACTTTGGTAGGTAGGTACAGTTGTAGTGAACGCTGCCTAGCATACTATTGTTCGTTTTCATAGCTAAGTATTGTTTGTGAATTCGAGTGTGAGTGGCGCTCAGTTTGGTGTAGTGGTCCTGCTATTGTTAAGTAGGCCTATGTCCAGCTGTGGACTACGATAGGCTGATGATGACGAGTCTACTCCCTTACATAATACTGGTCGTGCAATATGACTACAGTTCGCTATATGAAGCGGTCATGCAAACTAGTGCCTAGACACTACATAGCTAAGGTTGTATTGAGGTAAATTGTGGTAGTGCTGCTATCATTGGGCAGGCCTGTGTCCAGCTGTGGACTACGATAAAGCTAATGATAATACGTTGCCTCTTTTTAGATATGGGCGCGCAATTTGATCAAGGATGCAGGTCATGTAAATTAATGCCCAGTAAGCTATTTCGGTAAAACTGCAAACAGTTCATAGATGGAGCTGTACCGAGATAAATCGCGGTATCATTGTGTTTTGAATTCAGTACTTATTAGTGTAATTCGATTACGATGTCGTCACGGTCACCATTTTATGGTTGAGATTTTTGAAAAACCATCTGCACTTAAGGCAATTTGGCTAAGTGTGGATGTGTTTGGTTTATTAAAACGAACACTTACGCCCGTGTTCACAAACGTCACTTTGCTTGCGCGAACGCATAGTGTCGCCCTAACGCTTATGAATACGGCCGTTAGCGGCAACCAGTATCATTCAGTAATAATAGTGAACATCATCATCAGCCTATTGCAGTCCACTGCTGGACCATAGCCTTTCCAGTTATAAGAGAGGTAGGGCATTAGTGAATCTTCGCTCGTATTGAGCTGCCCGTCCGGGGAAGGACCTCCACCCTATATAATACCTCAGTCAAATGACCTCTGGGTCAGGTTTCTGCCGGTGAATAGGGTTTCCGGAGCTCGTGGGGGGTTAGGGTTGGGCCGGCATGGCGGTGGTAATTGACAGGTAACTTAGTTACCAGTTACTTGCCCGTTGTCACAGTGACTTGGGCTTCTCTTTCGCTTACTATCAGGAGTAGGGAAGCCATTATGTCGAGCCACTATAAAAAACCGGCCAAGTGCGAGTCGGACTCTCGCACGTAGCGTTCCGTACCACTATACAGCTAAATAAATGTTTTTCTTTACGTTTTATTATCAATCAATCAATCAATCAACAGCCTTGGTCCGTCCACTGCTGAACGTAGGCCTTCTTTAATTCGCGCCACATTTCTCTATCCGTTTTATTATATTGGAGTTAATTAAATGAAAAAATTAGGTAATTTGATTTATGACGTTTAAAAAAAAACTACTGGCTAGATTTGACACTTATTTTACCACTTTGGAAGAGTCTCTCGCGCAAACTATGCAGTTTAGAAAAAAATGATGTTAGTAACCTCAATATCATTTTCAAATACCTATTCATAGATACTCCGCACGTATAGGTTCGATGAAAAAAATTTTTTTCAGTTTCAGTTCTATGTATGGGGAACCCCAAAAATTTTGTACTTTTTTCTGATTTTATTTCAAAATCTTAATACGGTTCACAGAATACATCTACGTACCAAATTTCAATAATGTAGCTCTTATAGTTTCGGAATAAACTGGCTGTGACATACGGACGGACGGACAGACAGACATAACGAATCTATAAGGGTCCCGTTTTTGCCATTTTGGCTACGGAACCCTAAAAAAGCGGTCATGCAAATTAGTACCCAGTTAGCTATTTCGGAAAAATTGCAAACACTCCATAGATGGAGCTGTGCCGAGTTAAATCGCGGTATCATTGTGTTTTGTTTTTAGTACTTATTAGGCCGGTCACATACATTCGGAATTCCGAATTGAAATTCACGTTCGCAACAAGAATGCTCTACTTGCATACAAAGCGCTCCAGCATTTTATATGTAAGTAGAGCATTATTTCTGCAAATCTAAATTTCAATTCGGAATTCCGAAACGAAATTCCGAATGTATGTGACCGGCCTAATGTAATTCGATTAAGAACACGCGCCTAGGGGTGAGAGCCTTCCGCTCCCCAATAGTCCGGTCCGGGATAAAAAAAAGAACACGCGCAGACGACAGACTATCCGTGGCGCACTTTTTAGTCTATGGAGTATTTTCTACCAATCAACCAAATAAACATTTTGGTCATGCAGATATCATTATGTCTGTGTAACAGCACGAATATAATATGGTAATAGGGATGTAAGGGAGCGACCCATCATCTTTTCGCTCCAAGCCAACCTCACCTGCACGTGGTGCATCCTGCCGAATAACAAACGAGGCGCTGGCAACCGACTGGTGGCGGTATAACCATCACAATTGAAGGCGTAGCTAAATAACACAGACCGATGACGGGCAGCAGCGTCACCGAAGCGAGAAGCTACGCCCTGCGATCGCCAACCCGCCTGCCCAGCCTGGCGATTATGGGTATATCCTCCAGATGTTTGCCCTAAGTGGCGAACAACTGGAGAGGCCTATGTCCAGCAGTGGACTGCAATAGGCTGATGATGATGATGTTTCCAGGGTCAATATAAAACTACTACTACTACTTAACAAAGATACAAGGCATCAAAATTTAGGAGTGGGGGTTTTTGACGTCACTCAGTGGCGAAAGAACTCCCACTCTTTGACGTCACGCGTAATTTTAGCAGGCTATATCTTTGTCATTTTTGGTCTAATTTACAAATGAAAAATACGTGTCTTTTATTTTTGACCAATCTAAAAGACATACTTATTACATTTTTTACTGCAACAGACCTATTGCAAGAGAATACGTACCTACCATGGAAGTATCAAGTACTTCATATTACTTCTATGGTACCTACATATAAAGTGTTCACGTATCTATTATAAGTACATGCTGTACCTACATATAACGAAAAGGTAGGACAGGACCATAGATTCCTATAAGTATTTATAGACTTAAAATACTTATGAATCTATGGTCCGGTATATGTCGCAGCCATCTGGTTAAATCTTCTATTCAATTGAATGGCTAGCGAGTTCATTGAATGCCGACATTTAATTGAATGACTAGACCGAACGTTGACTAAACTCGCGTCACTTAACATCCAACTAGGTAGCGGATTGAAACATAGCTCTTTAAACAGAGCGGACGTAAAAGCAGTCAGGTGATTGTAATTTAGTTCATTTTTTTCCACGCGGCGTTAGTAGTCACGTAAAGAAATATGGCGTCGAACATGATCAAAAAAAATTTGAACAGTGTTGATATTTTTTTGATTATATGTATTTACTTTATACGGACTTATTTGTAATAAAATAGTGTAACAGCATGATTTTACTTATTAATACGCCGCCGTTGGATACTTTTAAAGAAATCTTTAAAACTAAACATTACACGATCGGCTTTTACCCATTCAACGACTATGCTAAAATGAAGTTCAGTCAAGACGTTGAACGTTTCATTCAATAACCTGACTACTCGTCCTTTATTCATTTAATTAAATGTCGTCATTCAATGAACGCGCTAGCCATTTACTTGAATAGGAGATTCAACCAGATGACTGCGACATATATAAATAAATGTCGTCATTCAATGAACGCGCTAGCCATTCAAAGGAATAGGAGATTCAACCAGATGACTGCGACAGTTATACCGCCACCAGTCGGTTTGCCAAAGACTCCTCGTTTGTTGTACGGCAGGATGCACCACGGGCAGGTAAGGATGGCTTGGAGCAAAAAGGTGATAGATCGCTCCTTTACAACCACATGTGTGGGTCTAGTCTAGTGGGATATTATTACTAACACATCTAGCTAACTAGCCAAAAGTTGCAATAGCAAGCAGATGCGTCTTCAAAATTTTATCAGTTTTAACTGGCACAACTAGCAGGATAACAAGATAAAGTAAAATGCAATGTGCATGGTATTTCTATTTATCCTAATGAGAAATCATAACGCTACCGCGGTGTAAAGTAGTACAACGCCATCTGGTATAGACTCGCGAAACAATCGCGTGCCCTATCGATGCATCGGCATATACCTACCTCTAAGACGCAGAGGAATTTGTCACGAACGCGACTGGGCAAATTAACAACAAAGTATTCATAGAAAGTGCTGAGCAAGTGATACCTACAGAGAAACGTGGAGGTATGCCTCAACATTAACAGCACCAACATTAAAGGAGTAATCATCATCATCATTAGCCCTTTTAAGTCCACTCCTGGACATAGGCCTCCAATAAAATATTTCCCACTTTTATCTATCGTGTGCTACCAGCGCTTATCTACTCACGTTACTTTTCTATAATAAATTTTTCTGGAACCGTTTAGAAATAAAATTCAAAAATTGCTCCCATATATAGGATTAAGCCTTCAGATATGTGTTCAAACTGGCGAACAACTGGGGAGACTTGTCAAGTAGTGCACTGCGATAGGTTGATAATTTTTTAATTTATTATTGTTGTTGAAACCTTTTTTAACTGGCTGCTTTAATCATTTATTTATTTATTTTTATTTATTTAAAACTTTATTGCACAAAATGGTACAAAAGGCGAACTTAATGCTAGGAGCATTCTCTACCAGTTAACCTTTGGATCATGCAGAGAGCAAATGTGTGTGCGGTGAGTGTAAAAAGAAACACTGTAAAAGATAATACCTAATTTATAATCAATAAACTAATATGCTAAATATACTACTTATTAAAATGTGCTATAAATACGTATACATACATGGATATATATATGTTGCAGTCAGAACCCTTAACCAGTCAAAAGTACTATTGACTAGCAAAATCAGTCAAAAGTACTTTTGACCATATGCTTTGGTCAATAATACTTTTAACTAAAATAACAGTTAAAAGTACTTTTGCCCAATGGAGCTGGTTAAAAGCACTTTTGACTAAGTTATTCAGTTAAAAGTGGTTTTGACTGGTTGTATCAGTCAAAACTCTTAAAATTGGTAGTCGATAAAAATAACGACAAACGCACATATAAACTTTAATTATTACTCATACCTCTTCTCTTCTTCTCGAGACCAAAACTCTTAAGATCACTCTTTGTCTGGCGGTCAGCAAGTTTTCGTGCAGACAGGTGTTCAGACACGCAGGACTCTGAAGCAGATGTGCCATAGCTTCTGGAGCGACACCACATCCGCACCGATTGGCAAATGCGTCTAAAAAGTCTCACCTCACCTCACCTCAGTCTCACAAGACTGTCCTCACAGCGGCCAATGTAAGTGCGCAGCCTGTTCAGAGTCTTCCACATTAGCCAGGTCAAGGTGTACCCCAGCAAGCTCTTTGAGGGTACAGTGAATGTGGCTGCACTCACCACAGCGTTACGCCCGAATAAGTGGATCATGCCCCCGCACTCACCACTCGGGACACAAAGAAGAGGCTCAGAGGGCATACAATGCGTGGTATGCTCTCCAGCGACTCCCGGGCCTGGGCGGGGGCGGCGTAGAGCGGGCGCCTCTACAGCTACGCTCTCCTTCTGCTAGATCACCATCTCACAGAATTCGAGCAATCGCTCGCCAGGTCTCCTAATACGCCGTTATCTGCCGCAAGAGTTGCGCCAGATCGAGGTCCTGGGCGACAGTGACAAGGACGGAGCCCTCACTGATCCAGGCGTCACCCAAGGCGCATTAGACGATGGCAACCGGGGCGTTTTAATGTGTATTCTCCGCTGACGTGGAGCGAGTCCCACATAACCTGCTGCTTTTCTGTAACCACTATATGATCTTCTCATCTCCGCAAAACGACGATAGTGCAATTAGTGGAGCATCTCACTAAAAACTTTGTTTGGTCCTCTGTTATATCTGCCACTTTCTGAAGCAGTTTCCTTATGTTCACTGTATAATAAGCTGCGGATGGGGCAACAAAACTGATTCAACTAGATCCCAACCTAGATATGTTGGGTGAGATTTAAGATTTGACTGCAGCAAGACTTACCAGGCCTGATGTGAAATCGTTTATTACTCATAATATAAAATGATTTCACATTTATTAATAAATCACTTTTTATTGACATCTAACGAGTTAGTAATTATTACTTTTGACTGATGCGTTTTTGCAGTTAAAAATACCATTGACCAAGAGCGTCAGTTAAAAGTACTTTTGACCGCAAATTTGCAGTCAAAAGTATTAATAACCAATATTTTTCAGTCAAAACCACTTTTGACCAACTTGTTCAGTTAAAAGTACTTTTGACTGGATAAGAGTTTTGACTGCAACATATACACATATAAGCAATTAATATAATAATACATATAAAATAAGTATATACAATAATATATATACATATATATACACATATATAAATATATGCCGGACATATATAATAGATAATCTTGACGAGCAATTTATGAATTACGACGAATAATTTAAAAGGTGTTCACGTACCCTCTTTTTAAACAATTCCTTATTCTGTGAGGACTTAATTTTACAAGGCAAGGCATTCCACAGCCGAATGGCTTGCACAGTAAAAGATTGAGAGAAGAAGCCGGAGTGGTGAAGTGGGACAGAAAGCTGAAAATTATTGGAAGAACGGAGAATCATGGAAGTATTAAGTACACTTTAATAAACTATTATAACTTTATTAAGAAGAAAATTCCTTGTCATTCTTTATTGCCAAGTTCAGAAAACAGTCGAATCATGCACCGTCGGGTTTAGTGGGTATCCTACCCTAGATAGGAGTGAGCCCCAGTAGAGTGTCGAATACTCGAATGATTGTCCCGGATGGGGATCAAATCAACGACCAGAATGGCTTCAAAGTCAGGGGTTATACGCTACCATCCATTCGCGTTGAAATTCAAGTCTTGCTCTTCCAAAATGAGCAACGTGCGTATGATAGCCCTGGTGTTACAGTCGTTACATCAGGTAGACCGCAGGCTTGTCTATCCACTTTGTGGTAAAAAAAAAGGTTTATGTCATAAAACCAAAAATAACTGCATCTGTTACGTTTCAACTCTAAAAGTACATATATGGAAATATTTGATTATGTAAACTCCACCTTTGTAAATATATGAAATGGAATACCTACTGGAAACAATCAGACTAATATCATCATAGTTAAATAGACACAGAAATGTATACTACAACAATATATAAACAACAAGAATAAAGAAATCACAAGGAAATACAGATTTGGCTGTATGGAGAGATCCCAGGCCGTTAAAATCTTATTAAAAAAAAAAAACTCTAAAAGTGACATTATTGTATACATGTTATCTTTACAAATGACATTTGTCATACAATTCCGGTGGTCATATTCAAATAATAAAGTGCAACGCTTTCCGAACGAAGCGGGGACGACATTAGCGTTGGTTAAAACTACATTACGACGACACGCTCACTTGCCTCCGAAACAATATTACCAGCTGACGTAACGGCGGCCATGTTGAGTCGCCCGTACGCTTAGAGGTTCCGTAGGTATATCTGAAAAAGGTCATCTAATTTGTCTGTGTTTCCGGATTTAGAATAGGACAATCCATCTCATCTCGTGGATGTTGTAGAAGACGACTAAAAGGATATATACATAGGCCTTTCCAGTTGTTCGCCGCTTTTGGCAGGCACTTGGAGGCTCTACCCATATTCGCCACGCAAGGCAGGCGGGCTGGCAATCGCAGGGCATGGCTCCTCGCTGCGGTGACGCTGCCGACCATTATCGCCTGTGGTATTTAGCTACGCCTTCAATAGTGATGGTTATACCGCCACCAGTCGGTTGCCGGAGCCTCGTTTGTTATTCGGCAGGATGCACCACTGGCATGTGAGGGTGACTTGCAGCGAAAGGATGGTAGGACTGAATTATGATTCAGTTGATAGCTCAACTCGCCCATTCTTTTTAACCATCCTCTACCTGTGCCTCTACCCTAAGGCTGTATGGAAGGGATCGCTTATAGTGATAAGACGGCCGACCTATACCTTGTACAACAGATACATATCTGCTATACCTAGTTTTAAGTCGATGAAGGTTTTCTGAAAAAAATAATCCACATAGGCAGCAAGTCTAAAGTGGTTAATTTTGACATGACAACTGACCAATCACATGATATCTCGACCGCAGGGCTACATAACGCCATCTATCGGATATTTCGTTTTAAAAAAGCCCTCATTGTATATGGTGTGCAACAAAGAATATCTATCTATCTAGGACGTTCCCTTACATCACTACATATACAACTAAAAAAAATTATAGAACACAATTCTACGGATCTCTAACACAGTAAACGTGTGTTGGCACAACTGAGCGAGCGGTAATGAGCCCCTTATCTGACTAATTAAAAGTCGATTTGCGTGCACTTTCTAGCGCCAATCCCGCGCCTGCGCCTGCGCCGCGACACTAACTGTGCGCATGATTAATGCGTGTGACGTCACTTTGCCACTATGTACCTATATGTATATTACGAAGTTCTTTGGGAGGATATATTTTTTTATATATAAATATCGGACACCAATCACATAAAGATTTACGAGTCAAAAAAATTTTGTAACATGTTCTTATTTTATCATCACTATATTGCCCTCACCCTCACCCTCATTATATTACCATATTTATTTTGATTCCATCCAGACCATTAAACTTGACCGTAGTTTTCGTGTACAGCACTTACAGCTACTACATACAAAAAAAAATGTTACTTAAATAATTTTGTTTCACTTTTGCATTAATAGAATTAAAAACAAAATTTAATAACTGCATTTTTAGCACAAAAATAAAATGGACTTCAATATGGTGACAATAGCATCAAGTAGTAAAATACATTTTCTTTAGACTTCAGCGACTGTGAATAATACCACCAAAACATTTCTACCATAGAAAAATGATTTAGGGCAAGATGTATGTTAGCGAATAACAGTTGAACATTAAAATGAGACGTCCCTGAAAGAAAATACAGACGAAAATCATAAAGGAAATTCATATTAATGTTGCAATAAACCGAAATCGCTTTCCTATTAACGCATTTTTGTATAACACCTAGGACGTACAGCAAACACAATTTTAATTTAGCGCATGTACCAAACAAGAATCAATAAAATGTAACGGCTAATTCAAAGATTACGGATCATTACCTGCACTTTGGTACCGGGCAAATGATACGTTCGCCAGTCCCACGGACTCGTAATCTCGCCAACACATTACGGGACGATTTTCACGGCTAGCTATAATTTAATATGATCCAAAGAAATAGGTGCATTCGGAACGGCCCTCACCAACAAACACTGGCAACATTCAACCCTCAAAGAAAAACATTTCGTTCTAAATTCAAAACCGACGTGCCACAAGTGACTTCTAAAATCAATGGAACAAAATTCAAATTTGAATTTCGAACGATTCCGATTCTAAATAGTAACCCTTCCAGCGCCGCGGTAAAGGCTTTACGTTTTGACGCTAGCAAATGATCGTGATTTCGATAATCGGACGGTATGTTATCGATCACGAAGCTAAAGTTTCGATTCGTTTTGATTGTGGATCAATGCTTGTTTTGATTTCCAATTCGCGCTTGCGCCGTTTGGGCGTTAAATAGCCGCACGTAGCCGCTCTCATTACGCATGTTCGCAATTTTCGATTTCAATTTAAAATTGCATCGTGCAGTTATCGCAGCTTGCATCGTTATACGATGTTAGGAATTATATAATATTTTTACATATCTGAGGAGCAATAAACTTATTAGGAAGCTATCAGATACCATTGCAAATAGTCCAAAGATTTTCTGCACTTTAGGTTTAACTGAATTTGAGTCTAACTGTTCTGTATACTATGTGTTAATGGAAGGAGGTACTTAGTGCTTTCAATAAATTTCCCTTTCACCAATGAGAGGAACATTTCTAATAGGAATATCTTTTGCTTCTGCTCGGTACAAATTGGAGAAAATGAGCATAGGGAATATGATTGTAGAAATGTACAATCTCTTAGATTGTCTGATTAGTTGATCATTTAAATCACATCTTGAGCATTTGTATATAATTAAACATCCTTATCTAATATCCTTAAAAAACTCCTCCTGAGAGACTGGTAAGGAGGTTGGTAGGACCTGTTCATGTAGAAAATCGACTGGATTCTAAATAACCAGGTTAGGCCCACACATATCTACTTTTTTAATGGTCACAAAATTGATCATAGCTCGGCAAACCTATCCGACCTAACCTATCTAATCTCGAGTTTATTACAGTTTTAATATCGATTTGATTTTAATCGTTTTCATTTTTCAACAATTACCCGACTACAATTGTGTTTTGAACAAAAAAATGTGAGTCCCCACCGACTACTAAAGCAATTTAACATAAATTTAGGCCCTCAATTACATTGAGTCAAACACAAATTTACCGAAATGAGATAAACGTATCGGATAGTCGCGCATGATTATTAGTTATTACAATAGCATAATATGTATCGGATGCAAAGTAACCATTTCTGACATCGATTATTTTCAAATCGATTATATTCTCTAGCGTGTTCACGGAAGGTTGGTATTTGTACATCAATACTTTTTGGTAGGCAAAACGAAATGATTATTGTAAATGTCGGTCGCATCGGTCTTATGACGATAACAGGTTAAGTAAATGACACAAAATGGACGCTAAAAGCAATAAAAAGCAATTCAGGACGAAATCTCATATTACTTTCCGAAAATTCAATTTCATTTCCACTCGGGTTTGCTTTTTTAAACTTTGTCCCTGTTATTGCTTTGACGATTGTGGCAGCCATTTTCGTTATTAACAGGTAATCAAGTTCCTTCAAAGGATTTTAAAATTATGTTTTAATGGTTCCTTACCTTTAAAACAAAATAAAGGAACTGTTATAGAGTTTTCGTCTAGGACTGGTATGTATTTAATATTAAGATTACTCAATAGTATTACAGACTAAATAAAGCAAGCTAAATGGACTGCTGAGATTTCTGGATGAAACCACATTGAAATAGTATAGTCTGGCTCACCACACGCAAAAAAGAAGCTCAGTCAACTAGCATTGCAGACCTGGAGACAGGGAGTTGGCGGTGAATGCGCTCCCGTACCTCGCTCCAGTTAGAGATCCTGAGGAAGACGACGACCTTCGAGCACAGAGGTCATAGAACTTGTAGGGAGTCAAGAAATTGAGTGCAGAGTGCCCAACCACACACAATATCCGCGCGCATCTCCCATGATTCGGCCAGTATAACTTGAGGGTTTAGACAGAGCGCTCGTAGCGGACCACCGTCGGGATTAATGGATATTCTCCGCTAGATAGGAGTGAGCCCCACATAATCCAGGTGTACCGTACCCAGAGCCTTGGTGTATGCGCAAGAGCATTCCCGATGAAAAATTCCTATCGGTCTAATTTAGGGTAGACTCAAGTCTCTCGTTGGGGATATATAAATAAATAATCCAAGACATGCCACGCTGGGCCACACAGGGCCATCTAGCCCCAAACTAAGCCGAAGCTTGTACTATGGTACTAGACAACTGATAAACTTACTTAGATTTTTTTTTGTAAATAAATACATATTATACATAGAAAACACCCAGACCAATACAAACAGACATGTTCATGCACACAAATGTTTGTGATGTGCGGGGATCAAACCCACGACCCTTGGCTCATAAGGCAGAGGTCACTACCAATTGAGCCACCGAGCCAGTCATCATATAATGTGAGACAATATTATTAAGTACTATTCAGTCTACGAAAACCTGGAGTGTTTCGGTCTTTATTTTTTTAACGAATTTTCCTTAACATTTCTCAAACAATATTTGACTTTAGGTCTCTACTTATACGTTTGTAGAGCTATTACTCTGCAAATGACCAACGGACACAAACTAAGTTTTTATTAAGCCCCACAAAAAGGTTCAAAGGAAGAGCTTTAATAGTGATCATTGATCGTAACCACACAAAGGCTCCGGTGCGCAGGCGCAGCTATAATGACGGGCTGCTACGTGACATCCGTCATATTCGGACCTCAGTGGTCGGCTATAGGGGATATTCGAGGAATATCCGCATTGCAGATGTGAACGCATGATTTGATTAATTTCCAGAAATTTGAAGGAAACAATTTAAAAAAAAGTAAAGCATTCTCTTCATTTACCCTATCTGCACAAAGATCTCTATTCAGATCTCTATAATTGGTAATTGTGTGTGTAATTGGTAATTTAAGTGGTAATTATTGGTAAATTACCACAAAGTAAGTGTTTTATGGATATATTCAGATGGTCCGACCAAGTCAAGGAAGCCACTGCCCTGGACAAATTTCATCAGGCGGTGAGGGCAACTTCGGACAGAGACAAATGAAGACAGTTGATTAGGGCTGTGAAATCAACATGTGATCTCGATCCTCAGTAATGAGGGAACGACTAAAGAAGAAGTGTTTTATATAAATCTACATGAATAAAACCCAAATACAAACATCGACTGGCCCGGTAGCTCAATTGGTCCTCCCTGTCTTTTGTCCCTAGAGTCGTGAGTGCGATCCCCACCAGGCACATACAGTCGTGTATGTGCCTGGTGGGGATCGCACGTGTGTATTTGTATTTAAAAGTACAGAAGTACCTACTGATTTTAACTGATACCCATAACACACACATAACATGTAACAATTGGCGATTTAAAAAGAGTAACTACCGAGTTTCTTGCCGTTTATTCTCGGTAGAAATCTATTTTCTGAACACGGCGGTAGCATCTTTTAAATTGCTTTTATTCACATTCTTACATTACTTTTTACATTATTTTTTACTTGACGATTCATAAGTGCTTATTTTAAGTCTATCTGAATAATGGTACATATTTTGATTTGATTTGATTAGACACACACGAGCGCTTATACCCACTTTGGAATCGGAGCAATGTTTGTTAACTACTCTTTATTATGATGATAGCATTTTGAAACTTTTGGTGTGTAGATACTCGTATTTTTGGC
Source organism: Conogethes punctiferalis (assembly GCA_031163375.1). Lineage (NCBI taxonomy): Eukaryota > Metazoa > Arthropoda > Insecta > Lepidoptera > Crambidae > Conogethes > Conogethes punctiferalis. The sequence goes on from CM062080.1 coordinate 5,504,379, forward strand.
TGTTTACCGGTGAAAACTAGCACGTAGCTCAATGATCTCCGATGCTGAATGAACGTTAGTATAATATTAAACTCTTAGTGTATTTAATAGACCAACCAAACAATTTCTTTCTGCTGTTAGAAAAAAGCTATAAAATATAAATAGCCATAACGACAGCATAAACACAGCACAGCCTAAGCTTTCCAACTCGATAATTGATACTTATAACTGGTCTTTACGTTCCCGTGTCCGGTAAAAAGAAATTCACTATTATATTGGTATTGCGTGTAAAATGTCATGGCGATATTTTTTCCTGTGGGACTAATTGCGATTAATTTTTGTATATAAAAAGGTGCAAAGCAACATACTTACCTAAAAGCTGAGTTTGAAGGCTGTGAAATGACGAGTCGTTAAATAAAGGACTAACTATGATAGACGAAGGATTCTCAATTCGTTTGTTTTTGTTTTATCCAAAGTGTACCTACACAAAGAGTAGAAAATACACATAATTTAGCAGCTTATGTAAACAATCTCCGGAAGGAAAGTTAAAGGGTAAGTCTGACTGGCTCGGTGGCTCAATTGGTAGTGACCTCTGCCTTCTGAGCCAAGGGTCGTGGGTTCGATCCCCACACATTACAAACATTTGTGTGCATGAACATGTCTGTATTGGTCTGGGTGTTTTTTATGTATAATATGTATTTATTTACAAAAAAAATTTATCTAAGTAAGTTTATCAGTTGTCTAGTACCCCTATGGGTACCGAAGCTTGTACTATTACAAGCTTCGGCTTAGTTTGGTCGTGTTTCTGCTGGTGAGTAGGGTCTCCGGAGCTCGTGGGGGGTTAGGGTTGGGCCGGCATGGCAGTGGCAACTGACAGGTAACTAACCAGTTACTTGCCAACAGCGACTTGGGGGCTTCTCCTTGACTTTCCATCAGGCGTAGGGAAGCAATTATGTCGACCTACTATAAAAAAAAAACATTACAATTTACTCCTTTAATCGTTGGGTATATTTAATACTGTGTATCTATCTAAAACTCCATCCATCTATCTGAAACTAGTTCACAGGGCCACAGTTAACACGGGACGATCACTCGTCTGACACCTAATGGTGTTTGCTATAAAAAAATCAATTTGTTATGAGGCCGTTTTGGTACGGTTCGGGTAATTCGGTTCAAAGTGAGCGTGCTTCCTGTCCGCCACGGATTGTTTGCTTAGCTTTGTGTGCGCGCGAGCAATTCACACCTCTGCCCCCCTCCCCCCACCCGGGGCGAAAGGTAACTCGCTTCATTGTGTGATCAAACTCCGTGTCCGGTCAGGGCTGTCATTGGACCTTAAATAAATAAATAATCAAGCATATCTATCCTACTAATATTATAAACGCGTAAGTTTGTTTGGATAGATGGATGGATGTTTGTTCCACTTTCACGCCAAAACTACTGAACGGATTTTAATGAAACTTTACAGGAATATAGTTTGTACATCAGATTAACATATAGGCTATGTTTTATACGAACATTCACGCGGGCAGAGCCGCGAGCAGCAGCTAGTCTACTATATAAAAATAAGTCGGGTTTTTCTCCCTGACGCTATAACTCCAGAACGCACGAACCGATTTCCATGGTTTTGCATTCGTTAGAAAGGTCTCGGGCTCCGTGAGGTTTATAGCAAAGAAAATTAAGGAAAAAAATTCAACAGCCTTCTGGTGGCGAAACGGAGTTCGCCGGGTTTGCTAGTTATAAATATTGCCCCCTACTACTGTAAGTAAGTAGTGACCTCTGCATGCTGAGCCAAGGGTCGTGGGTTCGACTCCCGCACAAAATAACTTAGGGCCACAGCGGAGGATAAAAAAAATATATTTATTTAAAAATTAAACTAATCTAAGTACACCTAGGGGGGTCCGCGATGGAGCCCGGTAAAATTAATAATGATCTGTGTCGGAAACTATTGGGAAAATACATGTTTTGCAGTGTCAGCTAACTTACACATGGAACATTACAAATGCTGACACTGCGGCCTGAATTCCTGAATTGAGAGAAATGTTGCGAAATTTACTGTAAGGCTTGGGGTAGAACTTATACAAATAAAGGTATGAACATATGAGTTTTAATGGGATCGCGCACTTAACACACAGTACAAACACTTGTGTTCATGAAAATGTCTGTTTGTGCTGTTCTGGGTGTTTAATAAGTATGTATAATATGTACTTATTTACAAAAAAAAAGTATCTAGGTAAGTAAGTTGACTCTGAGCCTATACTTTTGGAGTTCAGTCAAAGACCAAGTCTGAGCACCGTAAGTTAAAATAGGCAGGATGCACGCGTCGACTATAGTTCATTCGCGTTAAGAAAATAGTGACTGACAGGTCACTGACAGGCCACTAGCCAATTAAAACGCTAGAAATTATAATTTCTAGCGTTTTTATTCTATTAATTCTGAGCCTATACTTTTGGAGTTCAGTCAAAGACCAAGTCTGAGCACCGTAAGTTAAAATAGGCAGGATGCACGCGTCGACTATAGTTCATTCGCGTTAAGAAAATAGTGACTGACAGGTCACTGACAGGCCACTAGCCAATTAAAACGCTAGAAATTATAATTTCTAGAATTAAAACGCTAGAATTAATTCTATATGAAATTATAATTTCTAGAATTAAAACGCTAGAAATTATAATTTCTAGCGTTTTAATTGGCTAGTGGCCTGTCAGTGACCTGTCAGTCACTATTTTCTTAACGCGAATGAACTATAGTTTGCGTTTCAGTGACAGAGGAAGATTGCCCTTCATGTACCCTTTCATGGACCAGTAGCTCTTCCAGGCATTCTAAGTCCGCCGCCCGATTTCTTTCTCTTGCCTGTTGCTGGAAGAGACTACTTGGCCCAAGTAGGTAAATATAAGCCGGGGGTAGGGGTATTTGCCCTCCCCGGACCAGGAGTGCTGGCCGCTTGTCATCTGCGACTGGCTAGGGCATGCAGGGATGCGGCGGTATGCTTCGGCGTTGCCCGTGTCCCTGCAACTTGCTGCCCACTGGCGACACAGGGGGGTTTAGTGGGTATACCCGCCCATTTCGGGACGTGTGAGTCCCACACACCATGTCACCTCCCCCCGGAGGTGGCATGACGGTGCCTAATGCATTCCCCTCTAAAAAAAAAAAAAAAAAATAAATAAATAAATCGTCGACGTATCGCACTACTCGCCCACCTACTTCAACATTATTATGTACGCTGTTCGTCATTACTTTTGTCTAGACATGTTCATCGTTAGTCCAATCTCCTGGCGTCAGAGAGGCAGGCCGAAGAAAAGATGGCGTGATGACTTAGATCTTGGGCTCCATGCATTGCCAGTCATTTTGCGCATTGTCACTCCACCTGGCCTGATTTGAATACGTATTACCTATAGCGCCAATTATAAAATTATTAATTCCAATTCAAAGTACACAATAATTATTAATGATGTACCTAAATTTAGAATTACAATTTTATGATCCGTTTGATATTCCGCAAATATCGTCGTCGGAGTGTTGTGTGGTCGTTTATAATGAACGTTTTGCACAATTTATGCGCATACAATGCCTTTTACGTCGACAAATGGACGGCTTGACGGCGAAACCGACCAAATAAGGCATAGCAACGCCTAGCATTCAGCGGTAAAATTGACAGTGTTTCATAATCTTTGACCATCAACGTCTTTGATCTTCAACATTATGGGGATATCACTAAGATCTTATTATACTTAGTTATTCTTATAGTGACACAGTTATAAACTTCCGTGCTGGTCTGGAAGCGAAAAAAATAGATATAATGTGCCACCCCCAACTCTATCCGGGGTGCTGGGAAATCCGGCTAAAAGAACTGTTTCCTGAGCATAACATTGAGCTGTAATCACCAAAAGCAATACCAAAGAGGGTTAGCGTCAGACTGGCGGCCGGCTATAAAACTTTGACAAAACTCCCTTACAACATGACAAGTTAGAAGAAGAAAGAAAAACATGTGCCGACCTCACTTGGAGTGGGATAAGGGCAGGGGGTAGGAGTATTTGCCCTCCCCGGACCAGGAGTGCCGGCCGCTTGTCATCTGCGTCTGGCCAGGGCATGCGGGGATGCGGCGGTATGCTTCGGCGTTGCCCGTGACCCTGCAACTTGCTACCCACTGGCGATCAGACAACATCACAAACATTGCTCTAATCCCAAAGTAAATAGTTTAAGCACTTGTGTTATGGGTATCAGAACAACGAAAGTACCACAAATAAATACTTAAATACAAATTAGAAACACTCAGACACGGAACAAACAAGTGTTCATCACACGAATGTCTGTCCCGGGTGGGAATCGAACCCACGGCCCTTGGTTCAGAAGGCAGGGGTCACTACCAATTGAGCCATCGAGCTAGTCTATCTATCACTCAGAATATTGAAAAGAAAATTACACTCTGATGATTCTTAATCAGTTGGAGCGTTAATTCTTGCAACAATATTGCTGTAAACACAGATAGCAACAGTTGATATGACAAAGCGGCTTGTTACCGATAACCTTCGCCCGGAATACCACCCTCGAGCCATCTTAATTACACTTTACAACTTCTTACCCTAGTCCGCTCAGTTTTTACCTAAACAATTATCTACTGTTGATACCACACACAAAACGTAAGTGTTAATTAACTTAATGCAATTAGGAGATCTCGGTTTCGCAACCAGCTTGTACGAACAAAACCGATCCGGCGATACGAAATTACATTCTAAAGCGTGTTTCGTATCAAAAGAGTGCAATTTCGTTTGATATCGATTGGAAATTAGTATCGAGGGTTGTATTTTCTTGCGTTGCTCAAGTACACACGTCGACCTTTTCAAATGGGGTAAAAAATGTTGTCGGACAAGTTTCTAGCATTCATTTCGTGAAATGCCAGCTGTCATGTTGAGTGGCCTACGTAATAACACTCCTTTGCGACACCGAAGGTAAATATAGGTCCTACACTGGACTTGAAGAGTCAATCAGACGGTGATAAGTAATCTTGTTAATGTGAGTTTGATGTAATGGCATATTTCTAATGTAAATATAGGGTGGTTGATATTTTAATTAAGTTTGTAAACTAAGTACGTTTTTTCGTAGTGCCGTTGAAAATGAAACATGTTGCGTGTTGTGTTGATTAAGATAAATAGGTTCGCGTAAGATGGCAGATTATTTTATATAGAAATAGACTTAACATGATAAGAAGTAGCAAAATGCGAGTGTCTCGCGCACCTAGTGTTTCGTAGGAAGTTTGAAATTTTTATTTATTAAGTAGGTATATGATGTAACCAAAAATTTACGTATTTCGCAATTTTTTCTTAAACAGTTTAAGACGTTGCTTCATACCAAATTTATAACAAGTACCATATTGGTTTTGATTCCCTTGCGAGTATTGAAATGGTCTTGACAGATATATAGACGGATGGACGGACGGACAACAAAGTGATCCTGGTGGTTTTACTTTCGAGATTCGGAATCCAAAAACCAAGTTGATCAAAGTTATTATCCTAGATATGTTATTGACTGCCCACATCAAGTTTTAACGTTTAAAAATAATTCTGTACAATTGAATTTATTGTCGAAAAGTAGGTATATAACGAGTTTTGATATCGAACATAATTGTTATGTATGTTCGATATCAAAACTCTGACATTAAATGTCGTTATAACCATTTCAATGAAAGTTCTATACTGAAACTGAAATCTGAGATCAAATTAAACACTTGGTAGAGAAGAAAAAAGAAGCGAGGCCAAGTTTTTAATTGAATTTAGAACTCAAAAACAAAACACCTCATTATTTTTTTTTAATCGTGCTCTGCAATTTGAATTAAGAATATTAATCATAATAATTACCCAGTTATAAACCTATCTCATTAATACCGTTGACGTGCCTTTTCTGCTGATGTGTTAATTAGCAATTAACTTGTTTAGTCGAGAGCTAATTATTACTCTGCGGTCCCTAAAGGCAAATTATATGCTTACCGTAGATGCATTGACAATAGATATAGTCTATGGTGCTAAAGCTTGTGTTCCACATTTCAAATAGGCTATAGAACGATATGTTTAACGTCAGTCGTACTTATAATATTTTCTCTTTTCCTTCATTTGTTTCGCGTTAGACTTAAATGTTATATGCCATAAATGTTAAATTACCCTTAAATGTCAGAATACACCATCTATTTTCTGTTCGGTTTCTGCACCCACCACCGGCTCACATAACACCTTCCGCGCCCCCTACGGGGTTTATATGTAGTTATCTGCTTATTATAACCTGGTTGTAGAATTTATCATTATTATCTAGTGAAAAACACCTGCGTGGTTTCTGGAATTAGAATAGAACCATTCCGTCTCATCCCATGGGTGTCGTAAAAGACGACTAAGGTAAAATCAAGAAACATAATAATAAATAATAATAAAAATAAACAGGCAACAGCGTTTCCTGGGTACATACAAATAAAACCTACTGAGGTCACTAACCCGAGAGACTAAAGAGTCGTGACTGAGGCATATCCCAAATGAAGATCGTCATTGGGCGAGACCTATGTCCAGCAGTGAATGTTGGCAAGCTGTTGATAATGTAAAAAAAAGGTTTTACATCTCTAGGTGTAGCACAGACTTTCCGCCATCGCGTGCAGACAGAGGTTAAATCGCCTTTCGCCCAGTTCGGGCGCATTGATGTCTCATTCGCCGCTGCGCAGCGGACACTATTGCTCCGTAATCGATTCATGCTCTGATAAATATCATTCAGATCTTAGAAGCGGGGAGATACGTTATTGAACACCATAGTGCGGGCGAACGAAGAAAATAATGCTAATTTTAACGAATTTTTTTCTACGATAATATTTACAGAAGAGAGCGATTATCTTTGCGCTTTAAGCCATCCTTACCTGCCCGTGGTGCATGCTGCCGAATACAATAAACAACCCAGTGTAGCGATTATTTGTAAAGCCTCCAGATGTTTACCAAAGTTGAGAACAATTGAAAAGGCATAGGCCTTTAGGCATAGACATAGTTCTAGCAGTGGACTGCAATAGGCTGATGATGAAAGTCATCTCAATCTCAGGTTACCCACGCCCCTTAAAAATGTTTTGTATTAATGGTTTCCGGAGCTTGTGGGGGGTTAGGGTTGGGCCGTCATGGCGGTGGCAACTGACAGGTAACTGATCAGGTGACCAGTTAATTGCCCTTTGTCACAGCGCCTTGGGCTCCTCTTGGGCGTAGGGAAGCCATTATGTCGAACTACTATAAAAAAACTTGTATAAATTGTCTTTATACTTGTTTTGTATGTATAGCAGCGTCACCGGAGCGAGGAGCTACACCCATCTATCGCCAACCCACCTGCCCAGTGTGGCTATTATGAGTAAAGCCTCCAGATATTTGACCAAAGTAGCGAGCAACTGGAGAGGCCTATGTCCAGCAGTGGACTGCGATAGCCTGAAAATGATCGTTGTAATGTCCAACCAACCTTTCCAATTGTCAAATGTCCAATTAACCAGGCTCTCTTAATTAAAAACTATAAACGAGTCCTCTTTGGCAGTTATTAATCTTTAGCAACTGAAATTAACGTCATTTAACTGTGAATTAAATCTGGGGCTTTCCGTGCTTCAGGCGCAAGCCAGACCTGATTGAACCCGGAACTGAGCGCTAATGGCGAGCGGGTCGCGTGCGGGTTAAAGAGTTAACTAATAGTCGGGTAACGACCGGCACGAAACACCCTTTACAAACTTCTTGTCGGTCAAATAGTTAAATTTGCTTAGCTTAAATGTTTACAGGGTGTAGAAAGCCGTAGCGAGGTAAAGGCAAGGATGGGCAACAAGAAAAACGCGAATTTCGAGAGGTCGAGAGAGGTAGCCTATTACAGTCCACTGCTGGACATAGACCTCTCCAGTCGTTCACCACTTAGAGCAAACATCTGGAGGATATACGCATAATCGCCACGCTGGGCAGGCGGGTTGGCGCTGCGATCGCCAACCCGCCTGCCCAGCGTGGCGTAGCTTCTTACTCCGGTGACGCTCCCGTCACCGGTCTTTAGTATTTAGCTGCGCCTTCAATTGTGATGGTTATACCGCCACCAGTCGGTTGCCAGCGCCTCGTTTGTTATTCGGCGGGATGCACCACGGGCAGGTGAGGTTGGCTTGGAGCGAAAAGATGATAGGCCGCTCCCTTACATCCCACGAAGTGTTTTTAAAATCTATTTATTGCTATGGTTTTGTTTTTTATTGTTTTTATTCTCAGTAAGTGTGTTTACAGTCCATCGCGGCTGGTAGCGAAATACAGAGTTTGTGGTTTCCCTTGATCGTGTCTTTGATTCCACATCCTGAGATGCCCGCTTCAGTCGCCACAAGGCTAATTGAATATGATCTACAACATTAAAATGCGCCAAGTAGTTATGCAACAACCTATTTATATATTATGTACCTAGCCTATACTTCTGCACTGTGTTTGTAGCCATTTAAATGCTATTATATTCTATTCCAGATATAAATTAAATCCAAGAAGTTTCCGTGAGATTACCCAACCACGCTTTCATACATTCGCATTAAGCATTACGTAGTTACCAAATTAAATTTGCTCAGATTAGTTATTTCAGCGCTAGTTTATCGCGGCTTCGCGTGCTACCCCGTGACTTGTAAAGTCAGACTCGAAATTGTGGTATAAGTTATGGGAGAAAAGCGGTTCATTTCACCTCTACTTACTCAGTTTAGACTATCAAACTATGAAACTTCTAGCCGGACTCTTTTTCACCGAGACGTACTATCTTCAGATCCAAGTCGAGAGATAATCGGTATTTTCTGGGTAAGCATGCTCCGTCAGAGGCTTAATTATACGAGTAACTTAGCATCTTAACTAGCACTTAGGTGAATTGTGGATAAGCAAAAACGCATAATTAAAAAAATCACATTAAAATAGTTCGTAAACCTATGATCAATTTAACTAACTGCCCTTTTAAATTAGTATATAATTTTAATGGTTATGAGGCTAATTTAATAATTCCTTAAGGAACCTTATCGAACAATGTCGATTTCTCCAAAATACTAGATATCACTTCGCTTAGAAGGGCGTAACTAAAATGTATAATGAAACAAATCAAAGAACCTCCAATAGCTGATCCAGCCCACGGCCAGTTAGGAATAAAACATAGGTGTCAGTCTAATAATGTTTACAACATGAATTCCGCGACTTCTAATCACTCACACCACACGCAAAAGTTAGTCCGAATAATTACTACGCTCGTTCCCTTACAAATTGTTAATTTAGGACCAACTGGCACTAACTACGGACGGATTTGTTTTATAACGAGCGAATTTCGCTCGCGCCCAACGAATGCCTAAACGTTTTTGACAAACCTATTATTTCGCCAGCTATGTAAGTGGTTTGAGCCATTGTTTTTGCTAATTGGTCGTACAGTCAACGGTACGCCGAAAATAAATAGTAACTAGATGTAGGAAATGTGTTTACATAGGATATTACCATTTCTATCAGACTATTACAGTCCACTGCTAGACATAGGCCTCTCCACTTGTTTGCCACTTAGGGCAAACATCTGGAGGATACCCATAATCACCACGCTGGGCAGGCGGGTTGGCGATCGCAGGGCGTAGCTTCTCGCTCCGGTGACGCTGCTGCCCGTCATCGGTCTTCGGTACGAGTATTTAGCCACGCCTTCAACTGTGATGATTAAACCGCCACCAGTCGGCTGCCATCGCTTCGTTTGTTATTCGGCAGGATGCACCACGGGCAAGTGAGGTTGGCTTGGAGCGAAAAGGTGATAGGCCGTTCCTTTACATCCTCTCATTTCATTCATAAGGATATTACAAGTATCATTTCGCGGGCAAAGCCGCGGGCTGAAACTAGTAGTTAATACATCAAACATTGATAGCCCAAAGCAGAATATATCAGTATCGCAATCCTTCTCATTAAGTTCCTACATAATTAAGACATAAACCACCTTTAACGAATAGTTATCATGACAGCCATGAACCCGCATAAAACTTTACTATGAACTCTACTTACATAGCAATAAGTGCCGTATTTTATTAGCATACTATAATTTTGCTAGTGCATCCATTATTATAGAATTACAACAATAAAGTTCTAAGCACGCACTACTAATAGCATGTTTAATAAAGCCTGTGCCGCCGCGGTCCGTAATTACGGCGTAATATTGATTATTACGCCGTAATATCGATTATTACGACCACAATAATGCAATGCTACAAAGTATTCGTGATTTGGCTTAATTAGTTTTAAACGTTGTTTATGTTACTTTATCTTTTGCGAGTAAGATAACAAATAGTATCTATCTTGTATAATAAATATATTTTTGAACGAATTTTGTGAGTGTCGTTGAAGACCACTAAGGGAATATCAGGAAACGCAAATTTCATTGTCTGTCACAGAGTAATACTGCACCTAGTGCAGGTATTGATGTTAATGTGCAATTCTAAGAGAGGTACGGCATAGCGAATATTCGCTCGAATTGAGCTGCCCGTCCAGGGAAGGACCTCCACCTTATAGAATACGGCAGCCAAATGACCTTCGGGTCGTGTTTCTGCTGGTGAGTAGGGTCTCCGGAGCTCGTGGGGGGTTAGGGTTGGGCCGGCATGGCAGTGGCAACTGTCACAGCGACTTGGGCTTCTCTTTCGCTTTCCATCAGGCGTAGGGAAGCCATTATGTCGAGCTACTATAAAAAAAATGTAGGTAATATTATAAGAGACAAATAAATTATTATTATTAATTTGTTTGACTTGATGTGCGGTCGTGGTAGTCGTAAACAACACAACAAGGGTACACCCGTACAAACCCTTGTTGTGCTGTTTATTGTTCGTATGTGTTTGTTGTTAATTTCAATCGTCTGACTGTATTTTTTATTTTATGTTGTGTTGTAATTAGTGTTCCCAATAACTTTTTTCTTTCATTCTTTATTTACAGCAATATCCAGTGACAATTTTTCACGTCCTAGGATATTTATGTACAATTTATTACTTCTCCATACTTAAAAGCATACCGATTGGCATCGTAACGTCACATTTACACCTTGAATTGACGAAAAGAGGAAAGGCCATTCGGTGGCGAGCTTTGACCCTAATACTTGTTAACTGTAGAGCTAACAATGGCCCTAAGGGTAGGGTGCTCGGGGTAGCGAATTGTTATTTTCGCGAAGCCGCCCGTCGGCGCCGTGGCTTAGTTGGTTAAAGCGCCTGTCTAGTAAACAGGAGATCGTGAGTTCGAATCTCGCCGGTGCCTTAATTTTTTTTAATGCAAATAAATGTTACTGAAACGAGTTCCAGTGATAGCTAGCTCTACTCGGACATAGCTCAAATCTCTTGTCAGCAAATTAAAACTAAAATGAATGGAGCATTTTTACAAAATAACACTAGTATGTACAGATTTGTTTCATTTTAGGTAAGTTTGTCAGTTTTTTAGTACTCATAGTACAAGCTTCAGCTTATCTTGGGACTACTTAAATGGCGCTGTGTGGGCCAGCGAGGCATGTCTTGGGTTATTCCTTTATTTATATTTATTGAAACATATTCATCATCAGTCTGCGCATCAACGTCCACTGCTGGACACTGGCCTCGCCCAATTACAAGTAAATACCTTAGTCGCGTTTGTAACAAGCGGAAATCAAAACATAAAACTAATACTGTCTTCACTATTTTTTTCTCATCAATTGAATCACCACAGCACTAATATTTGTTCAAAACCAATTGCTAATCGGCTATTACCCATAGTGCGTTTTTACATTCGAAATTTAATTTCGCGTCACGCGCCACATTTCGTATCAATTGACGTTCATAAATGGTAACAATAAAATTATATTGGAAGGCGAACACAGCAAAACACAATGGGCAACACAGGTCTGTGTATCGCGAACACGTAGCAACAATTTGCCCAAAGAGGATGTATAGTAAGTGCTAATAAAGATAATACTGGCATGAAATAAAAAGTAAGTACATACGTTTAAAAGTGAGTTATCTAAAAAACGAATGATTTATTCTTCGGTGAAAAAGTGGTGTGTAATAAATTTTGTTTATTAATTTTTATGTTGTATGTTATATGTTGTAAAGTATATAAAATGTAACTAAATCGAATTCTAAAACGGATGACAATTGTTCCAAAACAAATTAGAAACCGGAGTTTTAATTATTTATAATAATTTGAGGCCGACTATAAGGGGTGAGTCAGTCAAATCTTAAAAGTTTTAAATGTTTTACAAACCATATTTTATTACAGACGTGTACGATTTAATTCCATTACTAACTAGCATAACCTACACCTATCCTATTCTCTTTTTTCGTAAGAACCATCCTCGTGCTTCAACGAATATTCCAAAAAAAACAAAAAAGGATTATCGTAATCGGTTCAGTTATTCACGAGTTATACACTTAGCAACACATTTGGCGATTCTTTTTAATATTATAGTGAATAATTATCATTAACAAGAACTTATTAATCGTCAAGCACAAATACTATTTAACCTACCTATTAACATTTTTATTTATCATGCATTGGTAAATTATTATACAATTCATTTATAAACCACGGTTTTCCAACCGCACCCTCTTTTATTTACTTACTTATTATAACACTGTGTCTTCACACAAGTCAGTTGGAAAACATCCAAAACCCATAACAATAACAAGAGTAATCAAAATAATAAATGGCGGACCAGAGCGGATCGCTTTTTGTGCCCAATTATTTTTATTGGTGTTCTGTTAATTACATTCTTTGGTAGAGCCGTGCGGGCGCAACGCGCAGGGTTTTTTGGTGCGATATTCTAGCATCGGACGGTATACTAATTTCATATTCTACATAACTGGGATATTAACATTTGGACCTCACGAACGCTTACCACCAGGTGGAGTGAAGTCATCCTGAACGCTCTTTTTTTCCGAATAAAAGAAATTCGGAAAATTAATAGAGCTTATCCAAGTATAATAATATGGTGATGAGTGCCCCTCGCAAATTTCGGTAACTACTTATGCTAAGGTTTTCCTGGGAATTGTTCAAAAGATGTAGATACTCGCTAAGAAGGGATTCTTAGGCATTCACACCCTAATAAGCAATAGGGAAGTTTGTTTGAAGATCTTAATTTTTGAAGACTGAAATTTTATACAAGCATTTATCTTAAAAGAAATAAAATAAACCTGCCAAGCTGAACCACATAAATATTAAATACAATTAAAACTCAACAAAATAAAAAACTATCATGGATATTTTATGAATATGGAACCCTAATCTAAATGAGGGTCTAAATTTGCTAAGTAAGAGTATGTTTTGGAGTATAGAAAAGGTAATGGGACTAATGGGAGCGTACTTTTAAATGTACTGGGGACAGAACCGGGATATTCAGTCATCATCATCCTATTACAGTCCGCTGCTGGACATAGGCCACTCCAGTTGTTCGCCACTTATAGCAAACATCTGGAGAATATACCCATAATCGCCACGCTGGGCAGGCGGGTTGGCGATCGCAGGGCGTAGCTTCTTGCTCCGGTGACGCTGCTGCCCGTCACCGGTCTTTAGTATTTAGCTACGCCTTCAATTGTGATGGTTATACCCCCACCAGTCGGTTGTCAGCGCCTCGTTTGTTATTCGGCAGGATGCACCACGGGCAGGTGAGGTTGGCTTGGAGCGAAAAGATGATAGGCCGCTCCCTTACATCCCTGATATTCAGTCAGGGAAGTAAATTTTCTACTGTGCTTTTCCATCTCCAAGATTGAACCCCTACAGATCCAAGTCGCGAGCACAATGGGCCCTTTGCCGGCGACTTTTGCCGCACTTTTTGCCACCCCATAACATTTATTGATTGAGCTATTTGCCGAGCTGCGAAATCTTAATGGCTCCTGAGAGGACGTACGGGAGGGGCATCGATCCGTTTATTGGTGGTTCGCCTGATATGTCCTCTTAATTAGCATTAATTAGGTCAGCCTTTGTGGTGTCGCCGAGTCATAAGAAGTCTTGATTGTTAACAATGCTATGAGTTGGTTTTCTTTGCATAAGTTAGCAAATAAAGAGATGTATAATAAAATAAGGAATTCTTTGGATATGCCGTGAGTTAGGGTTGAAAGTTCTGAAACTTTACCAAACGTGTTTTAAGTCAAATTTTATCGGCAAAGCCATTAATGCGTTTGGTTTGATTGTATAGAACCGTCGCTTTACCATCACAGTCAACTGCTGGACAGAAGCCTCGCCAAATGTCCGCAACTTTGTTCGAGCCTGGGCTTCTCACTAAATTATATTCAGGGAAATTAAAATAAATACTTTTGGTAGTATGTTTATGTCAACCCAAACATTACATAGGTACTTAATTATTCTTCGTTGATGTGCCCTAAAAATTAAGGTTGCGTCGAGAAGAGTCTAATACAAGGTTGCTGTGATTTCTACACTAGGGCCTCTTATGTACCCGATATGATTTAGAACATTTAATAACAAATCAAAACTCTATATTGATGCTGATGCATCTAAACATTCCTACATAAAACTCCTCGAATTAGTCGAACCCTTCTCAACCCAATCGTCTTAATTAATGATTTCATTCGGAAAACACACGAATCTTTACTTTCCTATACGTGGTTAATAGTTTTATAATTATTTTATTGTCGTTTTCCGACTAACTGTTAATCACCGGCGCCTCACAAATTGGTTTAATCGTTCGAATGGTTTGGTCCATGCTATCAGGGCGTACCGTGAAAATTTCTGATGTTCCGTGGCAATCAGTATATTGATCCGTATAACATAATGGCTGATAGGCGCCATTTTTATTCGATTTTCGAAAAAATATCGATTGAGGTTAATAAAGGTTAGGCTTAACTTGCTCATTCAACTGTTTTATACTTAATTCAATCGTCAATACGATGAGACCACAATCCAAGACAGATCATCAATGGGTTTACATGTTTCCCGATGCACCTACCCCCGTCCCCCGTGCAACTGCGTGACTCTAGGCTGCGACTGAGAAATTATTTGACAGATAATTCCTGTAACAATTTTTGACCCTCCCCGGGAGCTCATATCCTTAGGCGGTACTTGCTGCTTACAGAGCAGTGGACAGGGGACAAATGAGAGAGATTTATGTGGCAAAAATACGCGATCCGTTCAACGAACGATCGTTTTCGTTTTCTGTAGTAGGGCCTCTTTACCCAGCAGTGGGACGGTAGAGGCTAGTAAAAAAAGTAGGATGTAACATGTTTTAATGTTCATGTGATTTTAGAATATTGAATTAATCACATTTGTAAACAACGTAACGGAGATTCAGTATGAAACCCAAATCAACTCTCATTTACAAAAACAAGTGTACAATTTTCCTTTCGTAATTAAATTAACTATTTAATTAACTCGCATTTGCTATATTCATTATTACTTCTACACTTGTTAAAAAAATTAACATTACCACGAACTTAATTACCAACATTTACGAGCCTATTATGAGGATATATAAAAAACTTGGAAACCTTTCAGTCCATACACATGTTCGAACACGGCCATCCTTTTCATCACAGATGACATCAAACAAAGCAACCGTTTCGTCCAATTAGCCGACGATAAAACTCATAATAAATGCGGACCAAGATTTTATTTCCACCTACAAAAGTTCCATAAACTTTACTACTAAAATAATAAGGTTGGAAATCGTTTTTTAATTTGTAAAATTATAGCGCGGCATTATCGAATAGAGCGTCGAACCATGGCGCACTCATTAAAGAAAACAAATCAAAATAATTAGGTAATAAAACCGGCTTTTGTTCCCATTGCAATGTAATTCCGTAGATTGGGCTTTACGACCATTTTGATTGTTACAAATTTGTTTATGGGCGCGGCGTGTTTAATGGTGGATTATATGCGTTTAGGCGCTGCGCCGGCACCGCGTCTGTGGCGGGAAGGCAAAATGCTTCTTTAAACATGTAACCAGTGCGTCTTGCCTGTAATGACCTATGTTGCAGAGACATACTGAAGGTGGGGCTGGTCCATAAGCTTAAAGTGGCTCACGAGCTATGGATAGAGCGATGCTTGGAGTTTCTCTGAGGAATAAAATCCCTAATGAAGTAATACGCCAGAGAACTAAGGTAACCGACATAGCTACTCGAGTAAGTAAGCTGAAGTGGTAATGGGCTGGCCACGTCTGCCGCAGAACTGATGATCGGTGGAGTAAGAAAGTTCTGCAGTGGATACCGCGTGCAGGCAAGCGCAGTGTGGGACGCCCCTCAGCTAGATGGAGCGACGATCTGCGCAGGGCCGAGGGCGGCCGGCATCAACTGGATGAGTGTTGCTGCCGATCGAGCAGAATGGCGCATTTTGGGAGAGGCCTACGTCCAGCAGTGGACTGCCGCAGGCTGCCGATGATGATATTGATGATGAAACAAGTAACTTTACCTACTTACTTCGCTTACTACCTTTAGCCTTCGACACAAGGTTTCAACTCTCTGTCACCTGTCGTCACTCACGTCACCCACCAGTCGTCAGTAACGACGTTGAAGGAGGCCGAGATCCTTTTCCGCCTTTTTTTTTGCAGTTAAGCTCCTTCATAGGGAGTTGTTGTGTGCAGGACTCACACCTCCCAGGGCATACCCACTAAACAGATAGATAATACCCACCACATATACAGATAAAGTACCATTGACTCGAAAAGAAGAAGACCACACATCTGAGCATATCTGAGTCAAACCCACTCTCGAACCCAGAACGGTCCATTTAACTCACTCGACCTACTTTCATACAAATATCCATTTTTATTGCATTAGTACATAATCGCAATGTCAGTAACATATGATTTACGGCCCAATTCAGTGGATACTGCAATTTATTCGTAACAGAAATAATTTCTATTATAATTCGAGATACTTAATACGAGATTTATAGCTGAAAATAATTTACAGTCTTGTAATTACACCAGTTAATCGCCGATACAGAATATCTGACGCTTCGTAAAGTTCCTCGCTCCGTGGTTTTATTATTAATTTCTATAGAAATAAGAGTGGATTTTTATTTAATTTGATGAAGTGTTAAAATTACAGTTATTTATTTACTATCGGGCAAAACGTGATATAAGTCTTTAAGAGAATTCCGATAAAGGTTATGTTATGTGTTCAGGACAACTCCTGTTGGAAATATGAAGCAACAAAATTGATCACAATATTTTATTATTCTGCCACCTTCAATATATATTTTATTCACGCGTAGCCACTCTGGCTTGGAGCGAGAAGACGATAGATCGCTCCCTTACATCGTGACGTAGAAGTAAATGTCCTAAATTTTCCTTCACCTATTGATGCCAAACCGCTGACTGACACTGAGAGGGCAGCGTCGCAATTAATAACAGTGTAATGAGGTGCTCATTAGGCGTGCTCGCCGCAATCACCGCGACCGTCGCTGCGGGGTACGCTCGCCGTCAAACGCTCAACGAGGTATTAATCACATGCCTAGCCGAGGTGTGAAATAAAACGAAAGGTTTTGGCGAAATATTGTCACATACCTACGCATGTACTGCTTTCAAAAGCCAGTTCAATGCTGTGCGAGGCCCTTTTATATCGGCCGTCACAAACTTTTCAAATTTATCTTTCGACTGGCTCTATAGAAGATGATAATTAAAGATTTTCAATTTCTTTATTTGCTCATTAAGTGTACAGTGTGGGTGTTATACAATGTAGGAATTAAGTAGGTATGGGTTGTCCTATGTTTACACTAACAACGCAATGTTTACAAAACCCATAATCTTTTTTTTTATACTAGCTCGACATAATGGCTTCCATATGCTTGATGGATAGCGAAAGAAAAGCCCAAGTCGCTGTGACAACGGGCAAGTAATTAGTTACCTGTCAGTTGCCACCGCCATGCCGGCCCAACCCTAAACCCCCACGAGCTCCGGAGACCCTACTCACCAGCAGAAACACGACCCGGATCCGGTCATTTGGCTGCTGTATTCTATAGGGTGGAGGTCTTTCCCCGGACGGAAGATTCACTATGCCCTACCTCCCTTAAATATTCACGAAAAGTTCTAGTACAAAAGAGAATCCATACCTAAGTACTTTTTTCTCAATGATATCATCATCAGCCTAATAATATCATCAACATCCACTGCTGGACATATCCTCCCCCAATGAAATTTGCCATTTGGGGGATTTGCCTTACGATGATATAGGTACAAAGATTTTTAAAAAATATCTAAGTCGGGTCGTTCTTTACTTTGCTCTTTACAAGCGATTTGGCGATTCACTTTTTTATTCATCCATCTCCAAATATCTTTTATAGTCGTCTGTACGTGTCTCTGAAGGCGGTGGGCGGGAGGCGCTGGGCGGCCCTCATTAGCGCCGACAATTGAATCAATTGCTTTACGACACTCAAGCTATACGATTGGCTGGTACACGCGTTGAGAGTGTAGCTTTTAGAAGTTTAGCACCCCACTACTTTGTGGAATAGATTAAGAATGTGGTAGCGAAATGTGAGTTCTAACTTGCTTCCGTATGACAACAATTTGACAAATTACGTCTGAGAACAGTGTGTCTAGCACGAACATTTTCGAAAAAGTATGCGTAACGTTACCGTAAACATTTGTATGAAACTTGGTACAGCGCCCCTATCGTGCGTAAGAGGTACTACGTTTACGTACGTTAACGTAGTGAAAATTATCGCCCTGTTTACGGTTACGTTACGCATACTTTTTCGAAAGTGTTCGTGCTAGGCACACTGTTCGGAAACTTTTTTAACTGAATGACATAGGTACTTAAGTCTCATTTTCATTAGAAAGTATGTTTCAAAAGCGTTTAAACAGCTTTGGGTGGGTCGAATATAGGATTCATGAATACTAGAACATATTTGAGGAATAATTTAATAATGTAATCGTTTAGGTACCTACTGTACCCAGAGTTTAGATTATGATACGATATTGGCTAATGTTCTGAATCTAAATAATTTAAGCATCTAATTACGTCTTCATCAACTCTACTGCTCAAAGTCGATAAAAGTAGGTACCTACCTACATAAGTAAGTGTATGTGAGTAGGAATCTACACCTATCCATACTAATATTATAAATGGGAAAGTGTGTCTGCCTGTCTGTCTGTCTGTATGTTTGTCTTTCTTTCACAGCAAAACGGAGATACGAATTGACGTGATTTTTTAAATGGAGATAGTTGAAGGGATGGAGAGTACCTTTTGCCCCTTTCTCACCCCCACTTCCCTAAAATGGGGGTCGGAATTTTCTATGGAGCATTCACCCCGAATTTAACGCGAGCGAAGCCGCGGGCAGAAACTAATTCAGAATAATGCATTAAATTGAAATGCTTGATTGTCACATGTTTTAGATTATTTTTATGCTTGGGGTTATATATGTTGATGATTGAGACCTAAAGGAAATAAATAAAGAGCATGCACTTCCAAACTCTACCACTTACTAAAATAATTACCTCTGAGTTAAAAAGTTTGTCCTCATTAGTCCCCAGTTTTACTCAAACCAAATTCGTTCATCGAATTTAATCAAACAACCCCTTTATATGTCCATCGTAACTTTCACAACGATTATTTAAAATTATTTCACAAATCCAACGCCATCAACAATATTTATCCCAAACAAATAACGATGAACTCTGCAAACAGATAACTCACGAAAATGATGTGTGTTCGTTGGTTCACTTAAGGCGAAGTCGAGTAAGTTATAGCTCTGTCCGGCCAGCCGCCATCTTTGTATTGAAAATTTAACTTCAATATATTACGTTTGTTTGTTAAGTTAATTGTTAAATGGAGAGCCTCGTTAAATCCTCTCGCATATTTTATTGGGCGTCGCGGTTCGAGCTTTCGACCCGCGTATAAATTCTTTGATTGTAAAAGATGCATCCGCTTTTTCGTTCCTTGAAAGCCAATATGGCCCGCGGCTGTAGCCGTAGTGTTATTCTTAATCATTTTTATTAAAACCTCAAAGAAGATTAATTTCATAAACATGGATATTTATCGCTCCCATGGAATCTCTGCCACTTTGTAGGTACTTATATTTTACAATCGACTAGGTAATTCAGAACTTTATTTATAATTCTAACTTTATGCTTAAATTAACAGAATGAAAAACGTCGTTTAGTAGAGTTTTTATTTTTAAACAAACATAGTTAAGCCAATTTCGGTGGATCTTGTTAGCCACGGATCGCATCTTAAAACGTTAACGTCTTACGACTGGCGTATAAGAAATATTTATTTATTGCCAACCTCACCTTAAGAGTCCCTGAGACCGTTTGCTTTCAAAACTTATACGTTTGCGTTTAAAATCTATAGAAATCTCGTAGAGCCTTTTACGTAAACGCAATTTAAAGAAATCCGACGTTGTATGGGAAATGGGCTGGCGGCATTTCAAACAAACCAAAAGAATGAACGCCTGATGATGTTTCGGCATTAGATTTAGAAATTCTATTAATTTTTATGATTAAACTTATTAGGGGATTTCATTATGAATGCAAATACGAGGCGTTTAGATGAAATTATCCGTCATTCATATGTTTATAAATAAGCTGATGGTGTCTTCGGGGATTGGTCTACTCCTATGACCTTGTATCTGTTAATTAATATTTTTTTAAACATGCCACATTGGTCCACACATCATCATCTAGTCCCAAACTAAGCATTATGGATATCTGACAACAAATAAACTTACTATTATTTTGTAAATAAAATAAACACATAGCATACACCCAGATCAATAATGTATTTATTAATCTGGATGTTTGTTAATGTGTGTGCGCTTGCACACATCCAAACATTAATAAATCGGCTCAGCTCTGAAATATTATGTTACTAGCAAGATATAAGTAAGTAGTTAAAGTATGCAGTCATGTATATAAAGTATAAACAGTTGATCTATAAAGATTTGTAATTTTATCTACTTATTTGAGAACCGCACAACTAAACTGGTAGAATGCTTTGTCGCCAGCGGTGTTTCCGATACGACCTTCAAATTTTCAAGAAAAGAACGTACCTCTTTCTTAAGGGCCGGCAGGGCAGCTGTAACTCCTGATGTTGCAGATGTACATGGGCGGTGGTTTTCACTTACCATCAGGTGAGCCGTCTGCTCGTCTGCCCCCTATTTCATACAAAAAACTGTTATATTTAGTATCTATCTAAATAATGCTTATACCTAAGCGGTTTTTGTATGACCTCTGTAAACTTGATGGACGAATTAGACCAAAAGGTCAAATAAATTACAAAAAATAAAAAAGACACTTTCACATATTAAGTACATTGAAATGGGTCTCAAAACGAACTCTACATTTCCATATTTTTTTGTCGCTATCCATCAAGAGTCAACAGGGTCGGCTACAATAAATGACATGTAATGAATGATAAAACAGCTTACACGAAAGCATAACACCTAATTACATAGCTTCTACGAACATTACAGCTTTTTAAACGATTACCATTTGACCCTACAAAACATGTACGAAACTAAATGAGGTGTCGACAGTTCAGCGCGTTTCATGCCAACGCATAAATTTGAGCAGACTTCCTAATCACATAAAACATTTACAAACAGTATTCAAACTATCCGAGCCTCGGGCGGCGAACGAATTTAATTATTCCCAAAACTTGCCTCAGACATTTGCATAAAACAACAATAATTTATCTATATAAGAAATTAACCTCTTGCCTCAACTCAATTAGGGCGAACCGAACCGCATACTAAAAGGGTTTAATAAGTTTTAGCTTGTTTTTTTTGTTTGTTAATTTAGTTTTTTAGTCGTTGAACTCATAAGTCAAGCAATCAATTAGTCAAAGTATCAGTCAGGCGTTCGTGACGGAAAGCGTTTAGTCGGGTTAAGCAGTGTTCACATGCTACTTGTGTAATCTCGGTTGGACACGTGAATTCTGTTGATGTAAACTGCCTTTATTTGCGAAAAAGTTGCTGTAGAATATTTATTGAATCGAGCCTTTTTACGAACCTTCGTCACCGAATATTAAGGGAGTGGGTGGTTTTGTCGGAAATGGGAAAGGGATGTAAGGGAGCGGCCTATCACCTTTTCGCTCCAAGCCAACCTCACCTGCCCGTGGTGCATCCTGCCGAATAACAAACGAAGCGCTGGCAACCGACTGGTGGCGGTATAACTGTCGCAGTCATCTGGTTGAATCTGCTATTCAATTGAATGACTAGCGCGTTCATTGAATGACGACATTTAATTGAATGCCTAAAGGACAACTCGTCAAGTTATTGAATGAAACGTTCAACGTCTTGACTGAACGTCATTTTAGCACAGTCGTTGAATGGGTAAAGTTTTTAATTTTTCTTTAAAAGTATCCGGAGGCGGCGTATTAATAGGTTTACCTATTAATACGCCGCCTCCTCCATGCTATCACACTATTTTATTACGTATAAGTCAGTTTAAAGTAAATCTAATCAAAAAATATCAACACTCAGGTGATCATGTTCGACGCCATATTTGTTTTAGTGACTACTAACGCCGCGCGGGAAAAAAATGAACTAAATTACAATCACTTGACTGCTTTTACGTCCGCTCTTTTCAAAGAGCTATGTTTCAATCCGCTACCTAGTTGGACGTTAAGTGACGCGTGTTTAGTCAACATTCGGTCTAATCATTCAATTGAATGTCGTCATTCAATGAACGCGCTAGCGATTCAATTGAATAGGAGATTCAACCAGATGACTGCGACATAACCATCACAATTGAAGGCGTAGCTAAATACTAAAGACCGGTGACGGGCAGCTGCGTCACCGGAGCAAGAAGCTACGCCCTGCGATCGCCAACCCGCCTGCTCAGCGTGGCGATTATGGGTAGGTATATTCTCCAGATATTTGCTCTAAGTGGCGAACAACTGGAGAGGCCTATGTCCAGCAGTGGACTGTAATAGGCTGATGATGATGATGAGCCAAATATTAGGCAAATTCTTGTTTGTTCATTCTTACGATCATAGCTTCTTGTGCCAAAACAAATGTTTTGTGAATCTAAGTATAATCTTTAAATAATAATCTAAGTACATAATAAAATGTGGTGAAAATGGTTGTAGTCGCCTGTACCTCACTTATCTATTTAAATCTTCAACTGACAAGTTTAAAATTAATAGATTAGCAATTAATAAATATTTGCCTGGCTGGAGTCACGATTTGCTGTGAACATGGCAGTTGGTACAGTGTTCATCAACCAATCTTTGAAAGAAACAAATTACTTATTAAGTATAACCTTTTTTTTTGGGGTTCTGTATCTTGTATCCAAAGGATAAACATGGGAACATAGTAGGTACTAAGATATCGCTAAGCGTCAGTCCAGCAGACTCTGTCTCATGAACTACGTATACTAAAAACAGATGAAATTTTCACATCACGATGTATTTTTATCGCCCTTATAATTATAACAACATACTTCCATAAACCTCATATGGCCCAAAACTCTACCCATTCGGTCATGATTCGGTCTATATTAGTGTGGGATTCCTGCATAACTTTGACGCTAGACTTGCGTTTATCTGTTACCGTGGCCTAAGTATATCCATATTATTTATTATGCCTGTCTGGCTAAGGGAGGTCCTCACATCTACAACAAACATGATTTCTTTTCTGTTTCTCCTTGATGTTAATAAATTGGAGGGCCAAAACAACTTATTTTGCCAAATATGTAATGTACGGAACCTTTGGCGGACGAACCCGACTCACACTTGGCACGTTTTTGTTAAATTAAAACGTGCCACGCGGAGTAATAGCAATTATAAGATAACCTACCTACCTGAAGTGCTAAGTAAAATAATATTAGTGTAGAGTAATTTATATCATTAAAATATAAAATTAATATAATTAATATTATTAATTTTATAATGATTAGGTACCACTAATTAATAGGTACTATTTTTGCCGAAGTATCTTCGTATCTATTAACTTATCGTATCTACCTATTTATATAATACTAGCAATGCCCGCGACTTCGTCCGCATAGAATAGAATTTCATCCGCTATTTTCTCCCCTTGGGGGTAAAATTGTTCGAAATCCTTTCTTAGCCTTTAAGGTAGATGTTATGACGTAGTGGTGCATGCCAAATTTCAGCCCGATCCATCTAGTGGTTTGGGCTGTGTGCGCTCATAGATCACTATGTCAGTCAGTCAGTCAGTAACCCTTGAATTATATATATCTATTTAGATAGATAGGTAGAGACTGAGATAGATGATGACGAAACCGAACCGAACCCTTAGTTGACCGAAAAGAGTAGGTACGTCAAGAAACTAGAATCCTATCATATCTATTACTGTCATTACTTTAAAGAATCCCTGAGAACTTCTTAGCTAGTAGTAGCAACTGAGAAAGTATTTTCCTAAGTAACCCAAGTCCATTTTCCTTCCTATAACCGATTTTTAAGGAAATCAAAGTAGTAAAAATGGTCTAACTGCCACAAGTTTATTACCTAATTCCATTTAAAAATAATTTTTCGAAAGTTTTTTCCATAGTGTCTTAAGAATTGTGCACAGTGCAGCGAAATGTCAGGATGAAAGTTCAATGTTTAAAACTACATAATGAAATTTGAGCGTGAGTAAGAGAAGTATGACATAGCATGAGCTTCATGCATTGAATATGAAATGAAAATGAAACGAAAAAATGTTTATTTACTATCACAAATGTTACATTTGGCCTTTTTACGATTGAGACCCCCTATTAAGTATGCGCAGATACTTGTGTCAGGAGGTCCCGCCCGCTCTTCCTATAACTCGTTGGTATTTTATGTTGTGATATGTAAATATTCCAATTACAAAGAAAATAATAATAATTTGATAATTACGAATCTTAGTTAACTACTTCTTTAGTGATTGCATTGGTGACGTATCGGCAGGCTTCATGAAGTCGAGGGACATATCGCCGCTACGTGAAGTTGGACTGCACACGACAACTGCAGATGGAATCAGTGTTGCCAGAATGTTACTTGTGACATTTTATGTACAGAAAAAGATGACAAGCCATAAATCCTATGAATAAATGCAGAACGAGTAGGGAAACTTACTCAATAAAAAACTATTTGGAGAATTATATTAAAGAATCTAATCATTTTTAAATAAAAAGCAGTTCGTGTATATATTGAGTACATATATTATTGTATAGTCAATCTGCCGCTCAACCACACGTCGCTCGGCTTCATGTCGACAGCTTCGACAGGTATTTCATACAAATACATAGAAACCAGTAGTGTCGCCGCGACACGAACTAGGTAGCGACTTCATGAAGCCCGCTTCCAACTTGTACCTTTAGTCTAGAACCGCGGCCTACCAATAGCCTTTTGACGTACTCGTATCTCTCCACTTGACAAAGTCTCCCGGACTACCCGTACCTTATATATTAGATGTTTGATTATCCAAAATTCACCGTGGCTTTCTTTTCAGGTAAAACGAAGATCATAGTTTGATAAGCGGAGAAAACACCCAAGTCAATGCGGCACCAAGTAAGTAAATAAAATAAATAAATAAATAACCCAAGACATGCCACGCTGGGCCACACAGCGCAACCTAGCCCCAAACTAAGCTGAAGCTTGTACTATGGGTACTAGACAACTGATAAACTTACTTAGATACATTTTTTTTGTAAATAAATACATATTATACATAGAAAGCACCCAGACCAATACAAACAGACATGTTCATGAACACAAATGTTTGTACTGTGCGGGAATCGAACCCACGACCCTTGACTCAGAGGGCAGAGGTTACTACCAAATGAGCCACCGAGCCTGTCAAAATACCTATATACCAAAGTAACCTATTATACTTAGCTATTATTGTATGTTGTGGAACAAAGTACGTCCAACTTTCTATCTATCCGACCACTGGAATAGTGGTCGGCTTTACATGGTTTTATATGGTCCACTTTTCCAACGATCATCGATCACGGGCACTTTTTGCACTGTGACTGCGGTGCGCGCGCGCAGGCACGCCGCGTAATTGGAAAGGCCCCGGGCGCGGTTATTTATGCGGTCGTACATCACGGTAAACAAACACACGGACAGACGGACGAACGCGGATGAGTTAACGCCTAGCTCATCGCTGATGCAGAGGTTCTTAATAAAGTAAGGACACAATAATACCCTCCTGACTTTCCGCTGACTATTATGATGGCCAAGGCGGTCTTGTCATCATCACCGGCCTGTTGGGGTGCACTCTCTGTTTCTCTACTCTCATAATCCTATGAGACGATTGTTTGATACGACCGGAGAGATCAGGCGCGGGATTAACGGGTTAACACGCTTTACATTTTTCTGGTTTCAGAGCAATTTTTTGACAAAAAGCCAGTAACCATTTATAGTTCAACACGGATCTCTTGATTCTTGGGCAGCGCTTGGTAACACTTACCTACGTGTTAAAAGTCTAATATGTCAGTCATTTACAAGTACAGTCATGGTATGTACCACGTTCGTGGTATGTACCTACTAGTCTTAGGATGCAGTACTTACCAAGAACTTACTCACTGATCACTGTGATCACATCAGCGATACCTACGATAAAGTTTGTTTGTTGTTAAGTTTTCCAGCCAGTTTCGGAAAACTCCCGTAAAAGATTCCAATTTAGTTGGTATTTCTGGGAAATGTAAGACTTTGGATAAAAGTGAGAAAATATTTCCGTTATCAACTAAAGTATCCTAGTTATTTAGCCCTTTTACCATAGAGGCCACGTTCCACGAAGCCCGTTGTAGAGTTTAAACTTTCCCAGTCGTTCGAAAAACACACAAAACATATTAAAAACCAACAAAAGATCTCACTTATTTTTCCTTACTCAATCCTTACTTACCCAAACAAATACCGTCAATAAACCCTCCACAGTACGACTTACACCATATCTGTCATCTTATAAATGCATTAACACGATCTCAATTCTTTTGAATGGCTCGCTCCGAGGTGCCATCGTGTTATGTTAATGTTTTCTCTAAAATAAGTCAACGAGCGCGACCGTCGCTCGCGTCGTGTCGCGCAGCGGGCGACGCGCCCACTCCTGCGCAGCGCGCCTAGCGACACCTACCGTATTAAAGAGTAAAGATCCGAGCTTAGATATTTAATTGGAGGACAGACAGTTCATCGGTTGCTCGAATGGAAATCGCCAGCAACAATATAGGTACATCATCGTTATCAGCCTATCACAGTCCACTGCTGGACATAGGCCTCTCCGGTTGTTCGCCACTTTGGACAAATATCTAGAGGCTTTGCCCTTAACCGCCGACGGCAGAAGGGTTGGCGATCGCAGAGCGTAGCTTCTCGCTCCGGCGACGCTGCTGCCCGTCATCGATCTCTGGTATTTAACTACGCCTTTAACCGTAAAAGTTAGGCCACCAGACGGTTGCTAGAGCCTCGTTTGTTATTCGGCAGGATGCACCACGGGAAGGTGAGGGTGGCTTGGAGCGAACGGATGATTGGATACATTTCATCATATTATCATCATCACCAGCTTCTCGCGACCAGCACTTGCCACTTCTTCAGCCCAGCCCTTCCTTCCTGCCTGGCTTAAAGGCGTACTACACTACATCTGCCGAGAACCGATATACCGTTCTGCGGCTGATATAGGCACACCTTTTCCTATATTCAGAAGCCTTTGGAAACATATTCGATTAATAAAATGGATAATTTAACCATAACAGTATGACAATATGACGTGGAATGACAATTTGCACAGGATAGCTGACACGTGCTGGAAGCGAGAATCTCGTAACGTAACGAACAATTGGAGATGCCGATGTCGAGCTGTGGACTGCAATAGACAGATAATAATGAAAAAATGAAAAAAATAAACAATAACATTAATAATAATGATAAACATTTGAATTTGAATTTAATGTTGATGATGAACAATATGGTTAGCTACACATCAGTTTCACCCTTAACCGTACCACAGAATTATCCATCAATGCCTTCGAACAATCGCGTACATGTAATAATATAAATCATGTTCACAATGCAAAGTGCACTGTAGCAAAATGACACCTTATGCATAATCCAAACATCCCACAGATGTCCGCATTTGAATACGGTATGCACTAGAATAACCTTATGTGCCAATAAGAGAAGTTGCTGCTCCTTTATAATGCTTATAGCATTAAACTGATAAAGATAGTGCGTATAAACGTCCTGCGGAGTATTTGCTTGTCGAATAGATGTGTTCCGAGATAGGGGAACATTCAGCCTCTTGTTGTCTCATTATAAGCTGGATAGGCGAAGGGTGGCTATGAGTTGTGTGGTTTTCAGTTTTAAAGACAGTTTTTTTTTACCAGGGCCAATCTACTCATACGTTTTCTACTTATGTGACAAGTGAGCCTCACGCCATCCTCAGGAGCGGGATTACACCACCCCGAATTGATCCACAAACAGGAGCGGCCCTGAGGGCCAGTCCACTTCCGTCCGACAACAACCTAGTCCCTCCGCCCAGGGACTTTTGGATGATGTCACGGAACTTTTGGGCTAGGATTGCCATTATTGTCATCATTATCAGCCTATCGCAGTCCACTGCTGGACATAATCGCCACGCTATGCAGGCGGGTTGACGATCGCAGGGCATAGCTTCTCGCTTCGGTGACGCTGTTTCCATTAGCTACGCCTTCAGTCGTGATGGTTCTACCGCCTTGTCGGTTGCCTGAGCCTCGTCTGTTATTCAACAGGATGCTCCACGGGCAGGTGAGGAGGACTCGGAGCGAACAGAAGATGGGTCGCACCCTTACACACCATACAGGACTGTCACTCATAACAAGTCTTAATGACTGTAAGCTATATATAAATAGTTCAGGAAACAACCATCGTCTTCTTGGGTTATTTGTTTATTATAATCGCGATTCCGCGTCATGGAGGCTTTAGTGACTAGGACGGTAGGCGACAGGAGCGGCCCTAACGGCCAAGCTGCTCCTATCAGACAATTACCTGGTTCCTCCGCCAGGGATTTTTGAATGGTGTCATGATACTTTTGGGGCTAGGACTGCCGTAACAAGTTTTATTGACCGTAGGCAAACTAAATATTGTTTTCGTTTGTAAACACGATCGTTTTCTTGGGTTAATTTTATAATCGCGATACAGCTTGGCTACCGCCATCACGCCGTCCACCCGCGGATATGTAGTCGCGTGGCGCGCGCAGCACGGCGCCGGCGCACGCGCTCCCGTTGTCGCGGCCGATACACGTGGGCCGAGTAGTGACAATTGAATTAATAAACACACTCTCTTTATGCACGGGATAGGCACCTATTTCATAATGTTTTGAGAGCGTTAGGTGCAGCGCAGTCGGCACACTTTTTGTGTGATAGAGTCTGAGACAAATTTCTCAGACGCAGACCTAGATGCTCTTTTTAAATAAAAAGAGCGTCTAGGTCCCTACAGCTCTGCCGACATAATGATCGAGGATGTGCGTTGTGTGCGTAGAGTCTGTGAAATATCCGCGACGCATATGTTTTATTTTCACGAACTAAAACGTGTTTGCAAAAAAGTTCCAATTATATGCAGTAACGCACACAACGCGCAAAAATCTGTCGCGGATATTTCACAGACTCAACGCAGACGACGCACATCTTCGAATATTCTGTCGGCAGACCTAGACGCTCTTTTTAAATGTCTCAGACGTAGACTCTATCGCACAAAAAGTGTGCAGTCTGCGCTGCACCTTGCCTATCTATAAAAACACCGAACAAGCCTCCCAATCCCGGTCGACTGAATTTTGGAAACGACAGTTTGTTTAACTAGAACAATTTGTTACCACGCTTAGTAGGCGGTTTGATGATCGCAGTAGGTTTTATTTGTACCCAGGTAAACGCTACTATTCGTCTCCTGCGAATATCTACCACTTACCTATATAAAGGAATAAATAACCTCAAAAAATACCACGCTATGCCACACATCGCCATCTAGCCCTAAACTAAGCCTGCTTGTATTGTACCTACTATGGGTAGGCACTAGACAACTGATAAACTTACTTAGATCATTTTTTTTGTAGTTAATAAATACATATTAAGCACCCAGACCAATACAAACAGACATGTTCATGAACACAAATGTTTGTACTGTGTGCGAATCGAACCCACACGACCCTTGGCTCACAAGGCAGAGGTCACTACTAAATGAGCCATCGAGCCAGTCGATATATTCTCGAATGTGGTAGGTATGACATACTACTCGTAATTTTGCAAGTACCTACGATAGTATATCCAAAATAGAAGTATTTCGGACTATGCGCAGTTAATCACCTAATTTCCATTAAGTAGCGACCCTCCGTACAATTTAACGAGGGTGCTAAACTTACCAATTTTCCGCTCGATTTACCGCCAAAACATCACAACCTCCATTTAAAATATGGCCGTCATGCAGGACCATAGACAATTAAAAAAGAAAGCGGCCCAACGAGTCCCAATGAGCAAACCTCTTTTGTGAAACTCTAATTAATTACTTGTAAACAGGGGCGATGATTTTACTAAAAGTAAATAATACTCGTAGAAAGTTAGTAGGCGTAAAATTAACAATGGCCCGTGTGTTTTTTCAACTGACAAAACTTAATGGTGAATGAATTCGAGTTTATCGTTGGTTCTTGTAACAAAAGCGGTATTTCCTTCCTTTTGTCCACTCAATGAAATTACAACGAATTGGTTTCTTTCGGATATTGATTTTAATTTCGTGTATGCCGACAATGGATTCATAATGGAGTAAAATACCCACGTTATGAATTTGTAATTTTGTCCATAAATATTATTGATTGTCAAACTGTTTTTAACATTATTATCTAATGTTATGTACCGTAGTTAGTTATGTCTAGCATTTCTTTAGAAGGTAACTACATATAGCTTCCTGCATACAGTTTCTGAACAGTGTTATTGATAAGAGTGGTGATGATTTCACAGATCTTACGCTAATGCGTGCATTGTTAGGTATCTCCGGTCATAATGATATGAGGTTATACTGTAGGTACTTACCAACTATGGGTTATTATTTTTTTTTTTAATATATTTATTTTTCTTCCACAAAACAGACTGGGTACTAGACAACTGATTTAACTTTCCATTTATTTGATAGATTTTGATTAACAACTTAGTTAGATATTTAATATTCTTATAATACATAGCAAACACTCAGACAAATACCTGCAACAGATCTGAGGGCACGGTCGTGCCCTCGCCAAGACGAGCCAAGCGAAGCGCAAGGGCACTACCTATCTTTTCTCGAAAGGTTTCGCCGTTTTTTTGAACCCTCATAACTTTGGTTTGAATGATGCTAAATAGTTAAAATTTTCAAGATAGAATGCCATCATATCTGTGTCTGTAACATGTGTTAAAGCTCACAAAATGTTTGTACCTACTGTGGGAGCATTGCCAAACACACTGAACCAAGCTGGTCATCAAACATTTTCACAACTACCCCCCAAATCCCAACCTGGCGTAGTCTACCGGCGCCAGCTCCGAGCATGTGGAAGGCGTGTCCCCGTCTTGCTGGTCACCGTCTACCGATTACACGAGCCGACCCGCCCCTCGACAGCGCCCGCCATCACACCGTTACTGGCAACTTTTTGAATACACTTTTTCACGCACGCACGCACGTTAGGTAAGTCAGATTTTTTTGTCGAATCGGAAATGGCTGTTTGTGTTCGAAACGAGGCGAAAGGTAGGAAATCAATATCTATTTCATTATTGATTTGATGTGCGTCAATCAATCAATACCTACTGCTTATTGTGTTCAGGCTTCATTATTTAGTGGGCTATGGCGAATATTCGTGGCCGGTGGATCGTTGCATCGAGTAGGTAGTAGGTATTCTGTCAGACACTAGCCGGAGCATTAAAATAAATATGGTGGGTGTCCTAGGGATGTAAGGGAGCTACTTATCATCTTTTCGCTCCAAGCCAACCTCACCTGCCCGTGGTGCATCCTGCTGCTAAATAACGAACGAGGCGCTGGCAACCGACTGGTGGCGGTATAACCATCACAATTGAAGGTGTAGCTAAATACCACAGACCGATGACGGGCAGCAGCGTCACCGGAGCGAGAAGCTACGCCCTGCGATCGCCAACCCGCCTGCCCAGCGTGGCGATTATGGGTATATCCTCCAGATGTCGGCATTAAGTGGAGAACAACTGGAGAGGCCTATGTCCAGCAGTAGACTGCAATAGGCTGATGATGATGATGATGGGTGTCCTCTGATATTTATTATTATGTACCTATACTGGTAAATCTCGCTATACAACGGCCTTCACCGAGACGTTTATTGGATGAAATCTATTTTATATGTAGGTACCTAATTAAATATGACAATAAATATAATGTAATCCCGTTCTTCCCCCATCCATCAAATCATACCCACGACCAAAATTTATCGGCATTATGCGTTATATTTATTGGCGTATTTAATTACATATAAAATAAGTTTCATCCAATACACGACTCCTGCTACATTTTAATTAAAATGGCGTCAATTAAATTAAAATATATAAAACTTAAAGGCTTAAAACAACATTGCCATATTTTATGCCAAATGTAGTTACCTAAGTACAAAATAATGATATTTAATGTCTTATAAAGTTTGTATCTTGTCATTACTCATACATAACACTGGTCAACACTAGTTTTGGTGCCAAGAAACTGTATATGTTTATTAACTAAGGACTGTATTCTGATTACATTCATGTCAAAACTTTTGACATCCTACGTGTAGTTTTCTAGATATGGACCCGTATAGAAAATAATAAATTTACAAAGAACAACATCATTTATTAAATTATTATGTACATAAAACCTTTCTTTTTCGAGATTTTCGTGAATGAGGTGCATTGGGACAATCATGTTGCATATCACCAGCAGTAGTCGGCCATCATATTTCGATCCCATACCTCTCCTCCATGGTTTTTAGGTCCTAGTAAAGCCGTTTCCTCTGTTCCCCGCTATAGGATCCAAGACACTATGGAAATTGATCAAGGTGACTGTGGAGATAGTGCACTTTGATGGACATATTATATCTTAAGTTCTTGAAGCTCTCTAGCATGTCATTTACAATTTGCGAAATAGTTTGTTGACTTAAGATTCCCGAGAAAATTTTTAGTAACCTCAACAAACAAAGTCCACTCAACTTCAAATCATTCATTGAGCATAAAAAATCTGTATCCTTTATTAATGTTCTTATCTGTGGACCATCGAAAATCCTTGCTTTTATTTTTTTCTATACTCAGAGCAGTCAATTCTTTTGATAAAAAAAACATTGCCTATTTTTATCCCACGCCTAAACAAATTGTTTCAATGGGCCTAGTTTAATGTGCAAAGGGGGCAATATAATTTTACTTCTTGAAAGCCTAGGTGGGTTGATGACATTCTGCTTTCTAACCTCCATCGTGTCACGTAAGGGCCAGTCTCACTTTTCTCAGTGTTGATGCTTAGCTGGACTATCCCACAGACAATAAAAACATGTGTATTTGGTATTATCCACTCTGCTGTTCTATTAGAAGGAGTTGACCACCTTTAAATCAACACAAATACTTCATTGGTGTACGTTATATTTGATTTTGTCTAGCACGAGTGTGATACATTGATACTGTTTAGTTTTCTATACTTTTTAACTGTGTATTCACCAAAAATGTAACAAAACACATCTGGCTCATTGAGACACCATCTGCGCGATGAAGACGTGATGATAAGTCAATTTATTTACAGAAATGTACCGATAAACACATATCTGAGCGCGTGAATGTACCGATAATGGCTAATATTCAAAATTGAGGATAAATCGAAAACTACACGTAGGAAAATAAAATAAAATATATATTTAGTATTAGCAATGGACACTTAGTAAAAAACCATAATCATTATCTCTGCACCAAATTTTTTTTTTCATTTTGTTGACCAGTGTAATCAACTAATGTGTAAGATACAGGTACCCTACCTACACTTTAAATTATTCGGAATTTTGTAACACGCGTTTTATTAACGTACCCAAGTGAAAAAAAATTGGATGTAATGAAACAAAAATTTCAATTGAAAATGTATATGTTTTATTTTATCTACATATAAACACATGTGTAGGATATTGCCAAATAGTACTTAATTCTAAGAGACCAGTGCATTACACAATGAAATATCATTTTTATAAAGAAAATCCCTCAACCATAGTCTTTGGCACATTATCTTTGAATAGGACAAAGACTCGATTCCAACATTCAGTTCTTTATAATTCTTAAGCCTACTTAAATGTACACATTCCATTTTAATAGTTATTATGCATAGTCGACAAAATAATTGATAATTGTTCACAACCTAATGAAATCAATAAAAATTATATTGTAATTTATTGTACCTATGATAGAAATAAATAATTAATAAATTTTATACTGTGAATGAATTTACTATACTGTGAAAAATTAGCTAAATACCACAGACCGATGACGGGCAGCAGCGTCACCGGAGCGAGTAGCTACGCCCTGCGATCGCCAACCCGCCTGCCCAGCGTGGCGATTATGGGTATATCCTCCAGATGTTTGCCCTAGGTGGCGAGCAACTGGAGAGGCCTGTGTCCAGCAGTGGACTGTAATAGGCTGATGATGATGATGATGATGATACTGTGAATATCGTGAGTGTACTGGAAGGTGGGGTTAACGGTTGTTTAAATTAATATAGACACATATGATGGTAGTTCCCAAATACATCAAGAGATGGCGCAGGAAGTACTTTATATCGCGATTGCAATTTTCTGATTATGACTCGCCATACATTATGATTTTATGACTATTTTCTGGATACCAGGAAAGAAAGAACTATGATCTCCCAACCAACAACGTCAACAGATATCGTCGTCCTTCATCGAGAGAGCCCCATCGTGAAGAAGATGAAGCGGCACCCCAGCACGTAGGCCGAAGCCAAGACCACCTAGCCAACGTAAGCACGGCCAGAAGCGCAGAGATACTTTCCGCTAAAACAATCCGAAGGCTAAACAAGCTATGCAAGACATTGAAGATAAGATAAATAAAGCATTGTACTTTGGATTTTGCGATGCCCTGACAGCTGAGAAGGCAGTTCATTTTTCAGTGCAGAAAACTGCTACAGTATCGTCCCAGTAACGATTGGGGCTGTGGGATTTTATACGCAATGGCTATTCAAGAAAGTGCATGAACTTTATGGAATTGATGGGAATGCTCGCCGTATGCATTTTATCGTGTTTCACTGGCCCAGTTTGAGTATCGACTCCTGTACTAGTAAATACACTTGGCATTGTTACTGGACTGTTCTACCGTCCCAGAATGACGATTGAAGAGCGTGATGTTATCCGCTCGATGGAAGTGATATATGAATATTATTCTAACTTTTTACGCTACCGAGTTGGTTCTAACTGTTAGGACAACCAACATTCCAACCAACCAATGTTCCAAACATGAGTATTTCTTACTTTTGTATACCTGGCTACCGGCTAAGCGCTTTCACGGTCAAGTAAGACGCCGCTCCGCACAGACCTTCTACTAGCTGAATAAACATCTGAACATCCTCCTTCTCAACTACCGTACTACAAATTGGCGCCCTACTCGATTATTACGATTAAGTCAATAAAAACGCCGATAATCGAATCCTGGTGTGCACGGGCTCCAACATGGCAGGTGGTCATGTGGCGACTATGCTGCTTCAGTATGAACACATGTTTAGCGAAGAGAAGCTACTTCTGCGCGACAACTCCAAGCATAGAGTTTGGGAAATGCTGCCAGAATCTTTATACGGAGTTTCCAACGGCTCTTGCTATTACGACTTCTACCCCGTGTCCGTCGACGAGTTCATGCTGCACTTCATAACGGTACTACCATGACCACTATACGGTGCGCCGTATAGTGGTCACGACCTTATCACACTCTGCCAAAATTTTCAAGACATTTCCTGGCGTATATGCAGCAGTGCCGCCAGTTCGGCACCTACCGCGGCTTCGACCCCGCCGCGGCCGTGTCGTGTCGTGTGATAACCTACTGTGCAAAGTTTTCAAGACATTTCCGGATCGAGAACGACGTACGTCCGATAACCTACTGTACAACGAAGAGGACTCGGAGTGTAGGGTGATGCTCGTGAACAACTTCAGGTCGCATGAGGATACCCTTCACTTACCCAACCAGCTGTTCTACAATGGACATGCTGCGGAGGACGCTATACGACCCGCTGCAGCTAGGGCCCGTGGTCATCTCGCACGTCGCCCGCATACGAGACCTCGGTATATCAATGATGGAGAGCCTGAAGCAGACCTGCCCAATAGCAGTCGTTGTACGAAGAGGACCCCGACTACACGGTCGTGAACAACTTCAGGTCGCATAAGGATATCCCTTACTTACCCAACCAGCTGTTCTACATTGGACACGCTGCGAAAACACTAGCCACGTAGACATTTTGGGCGAAGGGTCCGCGAGTCGCGCCATCGTATTCCACGGCGTTCTCGCTAAGAAAAAGAGCATGGGCAAGTCACCAAGCAACAACACCATGGAAATAGACTTCCTGGTCGACGAAAAGAGGTTCAACGTGGCGGTAACCAGAACCAAAGTGAAGTTGATCATCATCGGCAACCTTTTGTGTCTCGAGAAGGACATCAAGTGGGTGGCGGCATATATGCAACAGTGCCGTCAGTTCGGCATCTACCGCGGCTACCTACCGTTCGACGTAGACTCAAAAATGGAAAAATACTTTTGTGACAAACTAATATCACATTTTCCCGTAGCACGCCCGTACATATGATGTTAGTTCCCAAATACATCAAGAGATGGCGATGGGAGTACTTTATATCGTGCCGGTGGCATTGCGATTTTCTGATTATATAAGGACTCGCCATACACTTCGATTTTTATTCTAACTCCTTACGCTACCGAGTTGCTTCTAACTGTTAGGACAACCACGGAAGTTCCGAGCACGAATATTTCTTATTTTTGTATACCTGGCTACCGGATAAGCGCTTTTATGGTCAAGTAAGACGCTCCGCACGGACCATTCCTACGTTATAAAAAAATACCCACTATACAACGACGAGGACCCCGACTACACGGTCGTGAAGAACTTTAGGTCGCATGAGGATATCCTTCACTTACCCAACCAGCTGTTCTACAATGGACATGTTGCGGAGAACACTAGCCACGTAGACATTTTGGGCGAAGGGTCCGCGAGTCGCGCCATCGTATTCCACGGCGTTCTCGCTAAGAAAAAGAGCATGGGCAAGTCACCAAGCAACAACACCATGGAAATAGACTTCCTGGTCGACGAAAAGAGGTTCAACGTGGCGGTAACCAGAGCCGAAGCGAAGTTGATCATCATCGGCAACCCTTTGTGTCTCGAGAAGGACATCAAGTGGTTGGCGGCATATATGCAACAGTGCCGTCAGTTCGGCATCTACCGCGGCTACCTTCCGTTCGACGTAGACTCAAAAATGGAAAAATACTTTTGTGACAAAGTAATATCACATTTGCCCGTAGCACGCCCGTACATATGATGTTAGTTCCCAAATGCATCAAGAGATTGCGATGGGAGTTCTTTATATCGCGCCGTTGGCATTGCGATTTTCTGATTATATAAGGACTCGCCATACATTTCGATTTTTATTCTAACTCCTTACGCTTCCGAGTTGCTTCTAACTGTTAGGACAACCACGGAAGTTCCGAGCACGAATATTTCTTATTTTTGTATACCTGGCTACACACGGACCATTCCTACGTTATAAATAAAGTATTGTCTACTGGCTGAATAAACCATTGTGAAGGCCCATTATACTGTGTTTCGCTCAAATCGCTTACCTACCTATTACGATTTGGTCAATAAAAACGCCGAGAATCGAATCCTGGTGTGCACGGGCTCCAACATGGCTGCTGATCATGTGGCGAATATGCTGCTTCAGTATGCATACATGTTTAGCGAAGAGAAGCTACTTCTGCGCGCCAACTCCAAGCATAGAGTTTGGGAAATGCTGCCAGAATCTTTATACGGGGTTTCCAACGGCACTTGCTACTACGACTTCTACCCCATGTCCGTCGACGAGTTCATGCTGCACTTCATAACGGTACTACCATGACCACTATACGGCGTACCGTACCGTGGTCACGACCTTATCACACTCTGCAAAGTTTTCAAGACATGAAGGATCGAGAACGAGGCACGTCTGATAACGCACTATACAACGACGAGGACCTTGACTACACGGTGATGCTCGTGAACAACTTCAGGTCACATGAGGATATCCTTCACTTACCCAACTAGCTGTTCTACAATGGACATGCTGCGGAGGACGCTATACGACTGCCGCTGCAGCTAGGGCCCGTGGTCATCTCGCACGTCGCCGGCATACGAGACATCGGTATATCAATGATGGAGAGACTGAAGCAGACCTGCCCACTATACAACGACGAGGACCCCGACTACACGGTCGTGAAGAACTTTAGGTCGCATGAGGATATCCTTCACTTACCCAACCAGCTGTTCTACAATGGACATGTTGCGGAGAACACTAACCACGTAGACATTTTGGGCGAAGGGTCCGCGAGTCGCGCCATCGTATTCCACGGCGTTCTCGCTAAGAAACAGAGCATGGGCAAGTCACCAAGCAACAACACCATGGAAATAGAAATAGTGCAGATGTATGTGAAAAGTTTGATACCCGATTATGAAATGCAGGAGGAAGATATAGGCATCGTTACGCCTTACGTGCGACAGGTACACAAAATCAAGGCGTGACTTCAGATGCAGCAGCTGAGCAAGCTAGAGGTGGTTCCTTGGTAAGGAAAAACG
Organism: Conogethes punctiferalis; assembly: GCA_031163375.1. Classification (NCBI taxonomy): domain Eukaryota; kingdom Metazoa; phylum Arthropoda; class Insecta; order Lepidoptera; family Crambidae; genus Conogethes; species Conogethes punctiferalis. The sequence continues at coordinate 5,543,038 of CM062080.1, forward strand.
CGACATCATCATCTACACCGTGCGCGCCAACGTCAGCCTGCTGCAGCGCGACACCAGGTTCCAGTTCGGCTTCCTGGTCGACGAAAAGAGGTTCAACGTGGCGGTAACCAGAACCAAAGTGAAGTTGATCATCATCGGCAACCTTTTGTGTCTCGAGAAGGACATCAAGTGGGTGGCGGCATATATGCAACAGTGCCGTCAGTTCGGCATCTACCGCGGCTACCTACCGTTCGACGTAGACTCAAAAATGGAAAAATACTTTTGTGACAAACTAATATCACATTTTCCCGTAGCACGCCCGTACATATGATGTTAGTTCCCAAATACATCAAGAGATGGCGATGGGAGTACTTTATATCGTGCCGGTGGCATTGCGATTTTCTGATTATATAAGGACTCGCCATACACTTCGATTTTTATTCTAACTCCTTACGCTACCGAGTTGCTTCTAACTGTTAGGACAACCACGGAAGTTCCGAGCACGAATATTTCTTATTTTTGTATACCTGGCTACCGGATAAGCGCTTTTATGGTCAAGTAAGACGCTCCGCACGGACCATTCCTACGTTATAAAAAAATACCCACTATACAACGACGAGGACCCCGACTACACGGTCGTGAAGAACTTTAGGTCGCATGAGGATATCCTTCACTTACCCAACCAGCTGTTCTACAATGGACATGTTGCGGAGAACACTAGCCACGTAGACATTTTGGGCGAAGGGTCCGCGAGTCGCGCCATCGTATTCCACGGCGTTCTCGCTAAGAAAAAGAGCATGGGCAAGTCACCAAGCAACAACACCATGGAAATAGACTTCCTGGTCGACGAAAAGAGGTTCAACGTGGCGGTAACCAGAACCAAAGTGAAGTTGATCATCATCGGCAACCTTTTGTGTCTCGAGAAGGACATCAAGTGGGTGGCGGCATATATGCAACAGTGCCGTCAGTTCGGCATCTACCGCGGCTACCTACCGTTCGACGTAGACTCAAAAATGGAAAAATACTTTTGTGACAAACTAATATCACATTTTCCCGTAGCACGCCCGTACATATGATGTTAGTTCCCAAATACATCAAGAGATGGCGATGGGAGTACTTTATATCGTGCCGGTGGCATTGCGATTTTCTGATTATATAAGGACTCGCCATACACTTCGATTTTTATTCTAACTCCTTACGCTACCGAGTTGCTTCTAACTGTTAGGACAACCACGGAAGTTCCGAGCACGAATATTTCTTATTTTTGTATACCTGGCTACCGGATAAGCGCTTTTATGGTCAAGTAAGACGCTCCGCACGGACCATTCCTACGTTATAAAAAAATACCCACTATACAACGACGAGGACCCCGACTACACGGTCGTGAAGAACTTTAGGTCGCATGAGGATATCCTTCACTTACCCAACCAGCTGTTCTACAATGGACATGTTGCGGAGAACACTAGCCACGTAGACATTTTGGGCGAAGGGTCCGCGAGTCGCGCCATCGTATTCCACGGCGTTCTCGCTAAGAAAAAGAGCATGGGCAAGTCACCAAGCAACAACACCATGGAAATAGACTTCCTGGTCGACGAAAAGAGGTTCAACGTGGCGGTAACCAGAGCCGAAGCGAAGTTGATCATCATCGGCAACCCTTTGTGTCTCGAGAAGGACATCAAGTGGTTGGCGGCATATATGCAACAGTGCCGTCAGTTCGGCATCTACCGCGGCTACCTTCCGTTCGACGTAGACTCAAAAATGGAAAAATACTTTTGTGACAAAGTAATATCACATTTGCCCGTAGCACGCCCGTACATATGATGTTAGTTCCCAAATGCATCAAGAGATTGCGATGGGAGTTCTTTATATCGCGCCGGTGGCATTGCGATTTTCTGATTATTCTCGCCATACATTTCGATTTTTATTCTAACTCCTTACGCTTCCGAGTTGCTTCTAACTGTTAGGACAACCACGGAGGGGTACAACAAGGGAAGCCTCCACGCGTGGTCGTCTTTGACGGCCCGGCGTACCCCGGGCAACGGCGGGTAGTAGAAGTCGTTCACCTACTACCCGACGGCTAATTCCCTGTGGGAGCACGCACTTGTGCGTGGCTCCGGGGGCCAGCGTTGGCGTCGTTTGGGGAGCGACGCCTTCCACGGCCAGTGCTTAGGCACACTAGACGGGGCCTTTGGCCTGTGGGTCTCTCCCAATGGCGGGGTATTTGCCCGATTGGTGAGAGACGTGTTGTCGGCGATGGTCGCAGAGGAAGAGGAGTGCCCTTCGGGGGACCTCGCGGTGTTATCGTTGCCGTCCTCCCTGTCTTCTGCGACCGTTGCCGCCTTACAAGATGGGGGCCTTTTGGCCTGTGGGTCTCTCCCAATGGCGGGGCGTTTGTCCGATTGGTGAGAGACGTGTTGTCGGGCGCATTTGCGCCGGTTTGTCGGCGATGGTCGCAGAGGAAGAGGAGTGCCCTTCGGGGGACCTCGCGGTGTTATCGTTGCCGTCCTCCCTGTCTTCTGCGACCGTTGCCGCCTTACCAGATGAGCCGTTTGACGGCGTGGGATGGCAGTGGATCACTGCGGCGCGGCGGGTCCGATGGCCACGGTTCTCGTGGTCGTCGGATATGGTCCTTTTGGACTGGTCGCCGTGCAACCTGTTTCCCCTCGCAGGAGGGACCAGGGGGCTTGCCTTGACTGGCGAGCCCGAGTGGAGTGAGACCACAATAAAAAACCGCCTGTTATCCCGACTTCGGTCGGGACCAGGGGGCGCGAGCTCAAGTGGAGAAAACCACAATAAAAAACCACCGTGCGGCGGCGGCTGCACGCCCGACGGAGTTCCGCGAGGTCGGCACGAGGGAGTCGGCCACGTATTGCACGAACTCCGTCCTTGGAGGAGGGAGACGTCCTTTTCAGGACCGATCCCTAGGCTGCCCCAAGTGGGGGGGCCAGCCCGAGTCTGCCTAGCAGACCAGCGCTGACAGCTTCGCGGTGTTATAGCCCAGGACCCGCGTTGCTGTCGCCCAAGGCGCGTTAGACGGTGCAAACCAGGGTTTTTTAGTGGGTATTCTCTGCCGACGCGGAGCGAGTCCCACATAACCCGTCTGCTCCCTCGGGCAGCGGGTATGCGTAAACTGCATTTCTCCCTGGTGAAACAAAAAAAAAAAAAAAAAAAAAAAAAAGGACAACCACGGAAGTTCCGAGCACGAATATTTCTTATTTTTGTATACCTGGCTACGCACGGACCATTCCTACGTTATAAATAAAGTATTGTCCATTGGCTGAATAAACCATTGTGAAGGCCCATTATACTGTGTTTCGCTCAAATCGCCCACCTACCTATTACGATTTGGTCAATAAAAACGCCGAGAATCGAATCCTGGTGTGCACGGGCTCCAACATGGCTGCTGATCATGTGGCGACTATGCTGCTTCAGTATGCACACATGTTTAGCGAAGAGAAGCTACTTCTGCGCGCCAACTCCAAGCATAGAGTTTGGGAAATGCTGCCAGAATCTTTATACGGGGTTTCCAACGGCACTTGCTACTACGACTTCTACCCCATGTCCGTCGACGAGTTCATGCTGCACTTCATAACGGTACTACCATGACCACTATACGGCGTACCGTACCGTGGTCACGACCTTACTCTGCAAAGTTTTCAAGACATTTCCGGATCGAGAACGAGGCACGTCCGATAACCCACTGTACAACGACGAGGACCCCGACTACGCGGTAGTGAACAACTTCAGATCGCATGAGGACATCCTTCACTTATCCAACCAGTTGTTCTACAATAGACATGTTGCGGAGGACGCTATAAGCCACGTAGACATTTTAGGCGAAGGGTCCGCAAGTCGCGCCATCGTATTCCACGGCGTTCTCACTAAGGAACAGAGAATGGGCAAGGCACCAAGCTATTACAACACCATGGAAATAGAAATAGTCCAGATGTATGTGAAGCGTTTGATGGACGATTATGAAGTGCAACAGGAAGATATAGGCATCGTTAGGCCTTACGTGTGACAGGTGTACAAAATCAGGGCGTGGCTTCAGACGAAGCAGCTGAGCAAGCTGGAGGTGGGCACGGTAGAAGCGTTTCAGGGTAAGGAAAAACGCGTCATCATCATCTCCATCGTGCGCACCAACTGCAGCCTGCTGCAGCTCGACGCCAGATTCCAGCTCGGCTTCCTGGTCGACGGAAAGAGAAACGTGGCGGTAACCAGAGCCAAAGCGAAGTTGATCATCATCGGCAAACCTTTGTGTCTCGAGAAGGACATCGAGTGGGTCGCCACCCATATGCAGCAGTATACGCCTATATGCAGCAGTGCTGCCAGTTCGACACCTACAGCGGCTTTTACCGCGCCGCAGCCGCACACGGACGCCACCCGCCATCAGCTGCTGGAACGTATCGCGCCTATACTCAAAGACTTGACGACCAGCAGGGAGCAGAAAGCAAAGGCGCTACTTGAAAGGCTCGCGTTGAAACGCCAACTCCAAGCATAAAGTTTGGGAGAATCTTTATACGGAGTTTCCAACGGCACTTGCTACTATGACTTCTACCCCATGTGCTGCACTTCAAAACGGTACTACCATGACCACTATACGGTACGCCGTATAGTGGTCACGACCTTATCACACTCTGCAAAGTTTTCAAGACATTTCCGGATCGAGAACGAGGTACGTCCGTTAACCCACTGTACAACGACGAGGACAAGTCGCGCCATCGTATTCCACGGCGTTCTCTCTAAGGAACAGAGAATAGGCAAGTCACCAAGCAACCAAGCAACAACACCATGGAAATACAAACAGTGCAGATGTATGTGAAGCGTTTGATATATGATTATGAAGTACAACAGGAAGATATAGGCATCGTTACGGTTTAGGTGCGACAGATGTACAAAATCAGGGCGTGGTTACGGTACGCCGTATAGTGGTCACGACCTTATCACACTCTGCAAAGTTTTCAAGACATTTCCGGATCGAGAACGAGCCACGTCCGTTAACCTACTGTACAACGACGAGGACTCGGAGTGTAGGGTGATGCTCGTGAACAACTTCAGGTCGCATGAGGGATATCCTTCACTTACCCAACCAGCTGTTCTACAATGGACATGCTGCGGAGGACGCTATACGACCCGCTGCAGCTAGGGCCCGTGGTCATCTCGCACGTCGCCCGCATACGAGACCTCGGTATATCAATGATGGAGAGCCTGAAGCAGACCTGCCCAATAGCAGTCGTTGTACGAAGAAGACCCCGACTACACGGTCGTGAACAACTTCAGGTCGCATGAGGATATCCTTCACTTACCCAACCAGCTGTTCTACAATGGACATGCTGCGGAGGACGCTATACGACCCGCTGCAGCTAGGGCCCGTGGTCATCTCGCACGCCGTCCTCGCACGAGACCTCGGTGTATCAATGATCTATATCTATGTCGCAGTCATCTGGTTGAATCTCCTATTCAATTGAATCGCTAGCGCGTTCATTGAATGACGACATTCAATTGAATGACTAGACCGAACGTTGACTAAACACGCGTCACTTAACGTCCAACTAGGTAGCGGATTGAAACATAGCCCTTTGAAAAGAGCGGACGTAAAAGCAGTCAAGTGATTGTAATTTAGTTCATTTTTTTCCCGCGCGGCGTTAGTAGTCACTAAAACAAATATGGCGTCGAACATGATCACCTGAGTGTTGATATTTTTTTGATTAGATTTACTTTAAACTGACTTATACGTAATAAAATAGCGTGACAGCATGGATTTACCTATTAATACGCCGCCTCCGGATACTTTTAAAGAAAAATTAAAAACTAAACATTAAACAGTCGGCTTTTACCCATTCTACGACTATGCTAAAATGACGTTCAGTCAAGACGTTGAACGTTTCATTCAATAACTTGACGAGTTGTCCTTTAGGCATTCAATTAAATGTCGTCATTCAATGAACGCGCTAGTCATTCAATTGAATAGCAGATTCAACCAGATGACTGCGACATCTATATATCTATTTAAATGGCAGCCTCGGTAGTGCATTGGTTGATGGGTTAAGCCCGAAAGCACCGACGAACCGTGGGCTCCGGGTTCGATTCCCGGTCGGGTCAATTTAGGAAACGAACTTTTCTAGATTGGCTCGCGTCTGGGTGTTCTGGGAGATTGCTCCCAATATTGACTCAACTTCCCTTGATTAGCTCATAGATATCAATTGACATGATCAATATTTTTTTTTAAATATTTTTATCACTGTTAATTTTTTGCAGCACGCTACCTACATCTTTGCAGCACGCTACCTACATCTGTTTCTGCTTAGCTCGCCCTTTGTACACTATTTCTTTTGTGCAATAAAGATTAAATAAATAAATGATGGAGAGACTGAAGCAGACTTGCTACTGAGGACGCCGAGAATCGAATCCTTGTGATCATGTGGCGACTATGCTGCTTCAGTATGAACATATGTTTAGCGAAGAGAAGCTACTTCTGCGCGCCAACTCCAAGCATAAAGTTTGGGAGATGCTGCCAGAATCTTTATACGGGGTTTCCAACGGCCCTTGCTACTACGACTTCTACCCCATGTCCATCGACGAGTTCATGCTGCACTTCATAACGGTACTACCATGACCACTATACGGTACGCTGTATAGGCCGTGTAGGCCGGAGTGTGTAGGTGGCTAAGTTCGAACCAGTGCCACGTCTTCGGTACGGCGTAGTTCGGTGGATGGAGCAACGGATCTGGGGTTCCGTAGGCGACATGAGGGTTTAACCTGAACAAGCCGGCAGCCTCTGCAACCAAAACGGTTCCACACGTAATGACCCGTCATTCCTGAGAAACAACCGGGGTCAAGAGGGGATTATGAATGCTGAGCATGTTCGTGATCTCTATCAGCCGAGTCTGCATAGCAGACAGCGCTGGCGGCTTTACGGAGATATAATGGAGGTCCGGTGTTGCCGTCACCCAAGGCGCGTTAGACAGTGGCAACCGGGATTTTTTAGTGGGTATTCTCTGCCGACGCGGAGCGAGTCCCACATAACCTGCTGCTTCCCCGGGCAGCGGGTATGCGTAAATTTGCTTGCAGCAATAGGGGCTTTTTAGTCATCGGAGACGATACGGAACCCCTAGGGCTACCTGGTGCTGATACAATCATCTGCAATAGATGATGTGGCAATAGATGTATATATAGAAATGCATATAGCTCTCTGTATGGGCGATAGTGTATTATTTATTATATAGAATAAATAAAATCGTACATACAATGATGTTGTCATAGTAGAACAGACAATACGGAAGGTAAACTATGTAAAACATAGGTGAAATTACATCTGGCTGATCTTAAGGTATAATTATAAAAGAAGAAGAAGAACAAAGAAGGCAAAAGTGTCTATATACTTATATGAACCATTAACTCCGACTTACATAAACCCAGAACAGACAGCAGAATTAGTATCATCACCCTTATACAACTTTTATTGCATAAGTATAAATTAATGAGGACCTTGAACGCACTAAATTGTTATATGAATCATTCAATCAGATCGAGCCGAGTCAAGACATAAGAATTTACTTGTAGTATTATGATTTAGGTACTTTTTATTCGACAGTTTTTATCGTAAACCTCTGAGACTGTTTGGTCGAATATGCACAATAACTATTAGGGATATTTAATGACGTAATTGTGAAACTACAAATGCATACAATACAATAATAGTACAAATACTCTATACTATAAATACCTTGTGGTAACATTAATCATAAAAAAGAAAATTACATCCATTTACTTTCAATTATTGAACAAAAACTATAATATGAAGCTTAAAATCAAGGATACAGTTTTCTAAAGAACGTATATTACAATAAACTGAGAAATAAAATAAAATAACAAGTCCTATCTGTCATTTTACATTAATGACAAAAATCTACATTCAATAATAATAAGCAACGAAAATAAAATCATAAAGCTTTCCTTTAATTAATAATATTTGTACCTAATAATCAATCGAAACACAAAATTTTCCACTTACTTTTACTTTAATTTACAGCAATGTTGTGACCTTAATATTAAAATTGACTACATCAATATAATGTGACAAGAAAAAAATATCCTAAAATATTACAATATGAGTATTATAGTATTCCATAATGTCCGAATATCGGTGGTAGGGGACAAGATATGTTCACGAGTTTAGTAGCTAAGAATATTAATAGGTATAATCAATATTTACATAACGCTACAAATCTTAATAAGAAATAGGAGGAAATTCAGAATCAGTAGGTTGGAGACTTGTCATTTAATTTGTTATAATGTAACTTATATGTAATAAATTATTAAGTAGCGAACGCCATTTATATCTTTGAAACAATCACGATTAACATTTGTGAATTGATATTAAATAATTGTATTGAATTAAATACGGGTCTTGATGTTTAAGAAAATGAACCCGTCAATTGATGTTCATAGAAACTACAAAGGAAATCCTAGTTTGCATCCATCAGATTTGTATAAATTGCCGCTTTGTAAAGAACCAAGCATTAAAACCGTCCACAATGAAATATTATACTACATTAAAAATCATTATGAGTTTCTAAATAGACTTGCACAGCCAAAATTATGGTACAAAAATCACATTTGTTAAATCCATTATTCCTTCATTACTATTACTGACCATTAGTTTCGTACTTGGCATTAATAGGTCTATACTTTAGTATTTAGTATCGCTACAACTACACTACTTGTATAGCGCGTACAAAATACGTAGGAGTTATTTACAAACTTTTATTCAACGAGAAACTCTGATCTAGTAATTACAAAAATATGCCACTGATTATCGTCACTTCAATTATGTTTAGGAGATACAATCACTACAAATTACGGGTATAAAAAGTTCCTAACCGGTGCTCTAATAACTTTTGCTTTGATGAAAAATGTAACACTCTCGTTAAGAAAAGACGATCAACTATTCCTAAAATGGAAGATGTTACGTTGCCTATCCAAACACATCTAGTAATATTTATTGCAGGTCTTTTAATTGTTCATATTATTATAAGGTATTAATTAACAGTTACATACCTACGCCTACCAATATAAATGTGAATAATCAACTTCATATCACGCGAAACGTTGTTCAAACAACAAAATTTAACGAGACGAATGGTACCACAGTAAGATGACAGAAAGATGCATACTTACTCAAGTATACAATAACATTAGAGGGTCTAATCAAATTGCCGCAAAGCCAAAGTGTAGAACCGTCATAAATAGTACTTTTTCCGGACCGAATTACGGCCACAGCGACGGATTTCCAAGGACAATAACCAAGTACGCAGTAGATATTAAAGCACGGGGTTATGCATAGGGGTGTGCGCAAGCACAGGTATGTACACAGATATCTCCAATAGATACCGCATGTTCGGCATTTTGCTTTGAGTTTCGCGAGTCAATTTCAGGTGGTATGGAAGGGTGTGCGGGGGACGTAACTCATTTCTCAAGTGATGTACATTTGTATTGTGCAATGTCGATAATTTTATCGAAAAATTACCAATCAGGTATATTAGACTAGATTATGTCTGTATCACCTTTTCAGTATTTTGTGCAATACTGGATATTTATCTATGTATGTATATAAATATATGTTTATACAAGGTGACTTTTTAATCAGTATCCAATTTTTGTCTGGGCATTAGGTATCGCCAATAGAGCCCATTTCTGCAAAAAAAAATATATGTAAAATTTTTACAACAAATTCATTGTTCCGAACCAATTATAAATTTCATATGGTTACCATTTCGTAGTACTCGCGGTAATACCGTCTTACCTTTAATGCGTACCATAATTCGTAATACCATTGATATTTATCGTTTTGCGTACTAAATATTTACGCTAGAAATGGAAACCATGCGAAATTTATAATGAATTTGGGACAATAACTTTGTTATGAAAATATTAACTATATTTATTTTTGCAGAAATAGGCTCTAATAACGATACCTAATGCCCAGAAAAAAATTGGATAGTGATTAAAAAGTCACCTTGTATATGTCACCGGAAAATAGCAAGAATCGTAAGTTGATCAATTTCCTAGGTAGTTGATTATCTTTCGGAATATAACAAACGGTAGTGGAAATGTATTATTTAACGCAATGGATTTCAGTTAGTTAATCAACTTACGGTAGCCTGAGTCATTTAATAATTTACGATTTTGACACAAGTAAAATCGTCCTCAAATGGGCCAATCGTTGCTCAATGTACTATTTCACGGTGCACTATTACCCGTAACTTAATACACTGTTCCCTGATTGGTTGCCGGGATAACGCCACGTGAGCCATTGAACCAATCAACGTTCACCTCACCTTCGTCGGATGATTTTACGGCAAGATCCCGTAAAATGATCAATTTACTAAAATACATACGTTAAATAATACATTTCAACTGCCGTTTTGACATTATAAGTATATTTAAATGTATCTAAGTAAGTTTATCAGTTGTCTAGTACCCATAGTACAAGCTTCGGCTTAGTTTGGGGCTAGGTGGCGCTGTGTGGCCCAGCGTGGCATGTCTTGGGAAAAAAAAATTCAAATGAGTATAGTTATAAATATGGTTAGGTGAAGTAATCACAGCAGTTTTCATTTACTCGTCTTCTATCCTTCATACATTGAAAACTATCCTATGTAAATGTCTCTAACAGCAGGGTGCGGCATTTGTCCATTTTAATGTTCTCTCAGGACACTTTGGAAATCTAAAGTAGAAACACTAAAATTTTTCTCATCTTGCATTATCGATATACCTGAAAGTAATACATTGTAACACTATTGTCAAACGTGTCTATGCTAGAAAGGGATAAAAATAGTGAAATTGGTAATGAAAGAAAGGGATCATGAAAAAAGACATCAACGCGAGCTAACATCTGTCAAATATTTTCCATCGTAACTTGAGCTCCGGCGCCAAGGAGTTCAATACTAAGATTCATACGTTTATGTTCTACAAACTATTAAAAGTGTCTCCGATACACACGGGTCTGACTTCTGGTCAGTACTGACCGTGGTACTGACGCACTTTAAGCGCATGCGTATTTCGCGCCTGCATTGCACTGATGTATTACCTCTCGCGTGATATCTTAAGTGCGGTATCTATTGGAGATATCTGTGGGTATGTAAAGGGTGTCTCACGGAAAATTTCGAATTTAAAAAGGCTATAAAAAAAGAACGACTCGATAGATTTCAATGATCAAACATTTATTTGAAAGCATAATTCATGACATTATTTGTGAAAAATTATCTCGGTCAAATGTCCACCACAGCTTACTTGGCAGTACCCTATTCGATCAGTCCAATTTTTCAGTACATTTTCAATTGTTTCCGGCCTTATGGCAGCAATGGCAACTTCAATTTCATGTTTCAAGTCATCAATCGTGCTTGGCTTGTTGGCGTAACAAACGTCGGTTGACCTTGCTGGAAATGGACGTTTACGTGTTGTTTTATCCAACAGTGATCCAGTTTCGCGCACACGATTCACAAATTGCCGCACATATGCCTCCGATGGCAAATCTTTTTTGGCAAATATTTTTTTCAAATTTCGCACAGTTTGCGTTGGCGATTCACCACTTTGGAAATAATTTTTTAATATTTCCCAGCTTTCCTCAAGCGAATAGCGACCCATTTCGTAAATGTCAGACTTATTACTAAATATGTGACACTTCTCCGATGACAGTTGACGTCTCCAATGTCAAATTATCGTTAGTTCAAATTCGAAACGCTAGATGGGACACCCGTTACAACCTTAGTCTCTTCACTCTCTTAATTCGACAATACGACAATAGTTCGAAACAATTGGAAAGAAGTCCGGTACGAGCGGCTTAACGTGTTCTCAAATACACATCTAAATATCACTGCCAACATCTTGACTCCGGAACTGCTACTGAGTACTTTCTTGACAGAGAAACCCAGCAACTTATAACCTTAGTTGGTTGGTGTAAATTGTCTGGGCACATTTATCTATTGAAAGACACTTCAATTGTGCGGCAATCTTAATAGACATTCACCTACACGTATGAATGAAACATGAGAAAACAATCTACATATAAGCCATTGGTCGTGTCAGTACGGCGAACGGTATGATCTGCCCGGACGCCTCATGACGTGGTACGTTATCTTACTAAGACACTTCATTTACTACATTGGACGCAGTTGGATCCAGTTAGATGTATCTATTACGCCTGTTTAAAATACGACTTGGATATATAGAGATGGTGAAATGCCACTTCCTTGTGGCACATCTTGAAAATAGTAGTAATACCACAGTATAAGCTTAACCCATAAGCTGCCTAATACAATAGAAACTATTGTAAATTATTGTTATCTTGCAAAAAGGCTCGCAGCGCCGTGGCACTAAACGTGTTAATCAATGACTAGAGGACCCTTTGAGATGGCAGTTGGCACTGCACAGTGGCCGCTGGGCTACCCCTGCATATATTAATCAAGACAAGTCAAGGCCTGAAGCCTCTGGGTAGAGGCTAATGCGGCTAGAGCTTATGGCGTAATAACCAAGGGATGATGCTAAGAATCACATAGAAAAACGAACATTTGGTTATTTACCTCCCAAGTCCTGCTCTATATTACACCAATTAAAGAAGTGGGGATGTATATTCAAAACCTAGGGCGATGAGGACTCTTGATCAGATAATGGCCACGTAGCGTAGATAAATAGGCCTATTTACCTGCAATTTGACCGTAGATCCTGCTTGATATTAAGCAAACGACCAAGTTTCAAGAATTTTGACGATCCACATCATACATTATGATTGTTACGGGCTGTCTGAATGCACCTTCACATCCATTTAAAAGACCCAAAATCGGCTAACAGACTTGAATAGATACATCTTTAATTGCCTTATTGTATTTACTGCCAGATCATATCACCAGGCTGTGACCTTAAAGTAAACACACAAGAGACTGAATCCATCTGTACATTTGAGACGAGGCACTTCGACTAAACGACAAAAAACAAATCACTATACGTGCCTAGATAACATGTGTAAATGACAGTTCGAAAATTCGCTAGTAAATTCGTGATTGTGCATAACTCTCAAAGCACCTCAGTGTAAATGTGACTAATGTTAGATCAATGCTCCAATACACAAGTACATAGTATTAAGATCTAATTTTCACTCATACATTCAAATATAATATGAGGATGCATTCCCATTTTACACTTGTTATGAATGTAACGACGTAAAATAATAAAGTTTGGTTTTAATACCATCAATTGTAATCAATAGTTTGAATTCTCTTCGAAATCTTTTGGAATTTAGATTATATTACACCAATTATTCTACACTCAGACCTTTAATAAATATACCTTTAGGAGACGCTCAATATCTTAATAGTTCAAAAAGTCTTTACAACTCGCTGATATAGTTCCTGATAGTTATCTGGCATATTACGGTAAGTGAACCAGTAGATAATGTGGCGGATATGATCAGTATAGTCTTTCAGGGACTTATCAGCAGGCTTATAAAATGGACCTTGATACTAAGTTCTAAGTTAATCTCGGGAGTTATGAAGTATAACTTGGCTACGGGGATGATAATTATATACGTCCAATAAGCATTCTTTTAAAATATTATATTAAAAATATTCTATTATTTTTTTGCGAATAAACATTGACAACATCTGTTCTTCCCCACATTTTAGTTAATTTTCCAAGTTCATATAATGAAGGACAAAAAAAATATTTGAATTAAAAAAAATATATATAAATGGAAGTATTCAATCGTCATCATCATTTAAAACATCATTATAATAAACTCAAATAAACAAAGACTATTTTTGGTACAACTTCATCACCCTTTTCTACTTTTGACACTGTTGAATAATTTTCTAAGCTACTCGTGTAAAGTTATTATATTCGCCCCTATATATCCTTTCCTTAGCGTCCTTTTAAATTTACATACTTTTATAATCAACCGGTCGGGACCCAAGCGATCTTTCAAAATCAGTTTTTAAATCCCTTTTATCAAGATATCTATACAGATTTTACTATTGATAATAATATAGAACTAGAGGGTCAAGACATGCGCTCGCAGGTACATAATATAATTTTGACTTCTACTCCTTTAAGCTACAATTTTGCTCCTACTTAAACTTCACTTCGAAGATTACAAGATCCAGATATTTAGTTATTACTCGACTCTTACGGTCAACAGGCCAAAACAATTTACCCCGCAATTAATAAAAACCATAACAGTTTTGGTTATTGAAGTTTTTGAACCTCTGAATCTTATCACAGAACGAAACTATTCTTTATCTAATTGTGATTTCAATCAACAATGGGAATCTTAATTTACTCCACTCATTCCCCATCTTATATTACCACCAGATTCTACGTAAGCTTCCTATAAACTAAACTAATCCTCTTGGCTCTTTGAGTAGGACACATACTAGAGGGACGATGTAAACTGTTTTAAACTGGGCCTATCAATGTACTAAATTCCGAGCGTTCTCACTACCTTATTTGGTCCTTCGAGCTGGATAGAAACTTTGTAAGCTGAGGCGAACTGTATGTACTAAATACTTTTACCAATTGACTATCAGATTCCAAATGTTCTTAATCTTACTTAGTCTTTCGCCAGACACGACTAAGACGAAAAATAGAATTACGTATTTTCCAAATACCGTTCAACCTTCGAGACATATCTCGTGGTCCATCGGAAACGTGAACTGTTAAAACTATGTTCTTCCAAGCTTTCTCTCTCTTATTTGTCCTTTTACTTTTCAATTTCCTACTAAATACCTCGCGAGCCGTCTAAATTAGTATCTCGTGGTCCATCAGAAATGTGAACTGTAGCGAACTATTAAAACTTCCAAGCTTGAGGAAGCTTGGAAGAACATAGTTGGCGAGGACCACGCCTCTTAGTCCTTCTACTTTTTCAATTTACTACTAAATACCTCGCGAGCCTTCTAAATTAGTATCTCGTAGTCCATCAGCAACGTGAACTGTAGTGAAGTATTAAAACTATGTTCTTTCCTCTCTCACCGTTCTTGGTCCTTCGAGCCAGACGCTTATAGAGACAGAGCGGGCTGCGGCGCCAGCGCGAGTTTCGGGCGCTAGGTGGCGTGCGCGGGCGCGTGCGGCGGCGCGGGCGGCGTCGCGGGCTGCGGCAGCCGAGCGCTCGCGTGCCGCCTGAGTAGCTCCGTAACTGTGATGGCCACTTGGACTGTGCCTTTGCCCTCGAGGACGTCCGCGGCGCAGCACATTAGTTTCTGTTGGCAATTAAATTAAATCGTTCATAAACCAAAACATACTTGTTAACTAGGTACTTAATATGTTTTTTTTGTCATAAAAGAAAAAAAATGTATCAAGTATTGTAGAGGCAGTTCTTTCCTATATAGTGACTAAGAAATTGATGGTCTTGGTGGCAATGTATTCATTTTACAGATTCATCACACATATTGCCATAAATCAAATCGTTTTTTACTTGTTATTTAAAAGATTTTTTTTCCTTATATATAAGCCAATAGTGCCAAAAAATTTACACACATGGTCCCGGAACCAGTCCCTTTGTAATCTCAGCTAGATAAGGTTCAGTTAAACTATGGCATTTCAATCTAGCTGAGATTACAGACATTGAGAATTGAGACATTTCAATTTCATCTTGTACGCCGATCTGAAGAATCATTAGTCACTACATTTAAAGTACTAATTGCTTACTAAGTAATAATACCTATAGGGGAATAATACTTGTTATACTTAATACGCTTTTATTATGAACCATAGTTATAAATAAATTTGGGCCGTGTAATAAAACAAATAATTGACCAATAAGAAATTTTATTTAATAGAGGAAAACATTGTAAGTACATACAAAAAAGTACAATTCTAAAAACAGTTTATCGATACAAAAAGACAAGAATAATGATATTCCAGAAAGTTTTATAATATGATAAAAAAAAACAACAAAAAACCGAATAAATGTTCGAAAATATTAATAAACAGGGTTAAGTTATTATAATAATTAATATTTAATCTGCTCTGCGCTTTAATATTAATAAATACGATATAAGGCTGATTTTAGTGTATCCTTTTTTACCAAAATGTGTACTCCAGACAGTTCTGCAATTTTATGGTTTCATTAATTATTTATTTTACGTTTGTTGGTCACTAATTAACTGATACGACGCGCGGACGCACAGTGTCAAAAATTCTATAGGTGTTCACACGACGCATAGTTACGTTTGTGAATACGGCTGTTAGAATCACCCTCGTTTTTGAGGAGGTGTGTTTTTATACTATGTTTTTATAGGAAGAGCAAACCACAGTTTTGCAATATGGTCATTACAAGTTTGTTTCTAGACTATTCTAAAGCACTAATACACTATCACCAGCCTCTAGACGCTACACAAATAAGTACCCAAGCACCACAAGCTAATAAATATACGCCATGTAGCTTCAAATTATATATTATCGATAAATCTATAACCTTAACTATCTGTTATCAGCATTGTACTCGCCACTTTAAAGCTCAAAATAACGTCTATATTAACGAAGCGTAGAAAACAAATATACAATTTGACCAGAACAAGAATAGAGTAGAATATAAGTAAAATTATCACGGTGGTGAAAACGAGGTATCGTTTTAAGTAACTTCAATTAATCGCGTATCTTCGAAATTAAAAGAAAAAAAATATATAATGACGTGTTTAGGCAGCTATTCTACTAAGGCGGAGTGGAGACAGCTGTGCCGCGATTTATGAATCACATGGCTTGAAATCCACATCTCTTTCTCTCTCTAGAGATCGCTCTGCCTCAGTGGAACCGCACTCTTAAGGTACGTGTCGACTGGAACGCACTGGAGGTATCGTAAGCAGGGCACGCATCGGATTATACTGATCTGCGGTGCTTGTAAATGCGATACGATTGTGTGGGTCGCGTATAGTGGACACGCCGCTATCGGGAATTATACGAGACAAACATAAAACAAATTTCTATTTTGGGTTGGCCCCTGGTGAGGACATATTAAGCTATTGATGAAGTAATAGCCAAGAATAGTCGACTGGGTAAATCGCCTGATCGCACTTGCCGAAACCGGCAAGGAGGAATACGCTTAATAGAATAAAAATCCGCTACGTGCTGTGCCTAATACGTACCATACGGACCAATGGACGCGGATGTTAAGTATGCACTTTGTTATTTATATTACCAATACATTTCTTAGCATAAGCATTAGAAATAGTATACATAATCAAAAGTGTAGTTTGTTACTTAATTAAGTGCATTTTTTTATATGGCTGCTATAAACACATTGAGTGCTATGACGGTCACCGGTGAACGACAAACAATAGTTCTATTGTGTCTACTTTCTCGGCAAAGTTTTAGTAGACTAGAAATATAAGTAAACCAAACTCAATTCGCATTTGTGCAAAATTAGAGAATGCGATACAGATCATGAGTGTCATGGCAGATACAGATCTTTTAGAATACTAAAATAAGGAACTATAATACTGCCTGCAAGGACTTATGGCAAATAAATAGCTACACGATACAAAAACTCAACCACACTGGGACACTATATTATATAAACATGAAACAGTTTTGTGTAAATGGAAGTACGACGGAGAAAGTAAGTAGAAAACGAATCGCTTATTGAAATATTATCGTATCAGTACACACAAATTACAGAATTTACAGTCTTTAATATATTAAACATCTTTGGAATGATAATAAAATCGTACAAAAACAGCATAACTTGTCAGTATTATATCAAATACGTAAACACAAGTCACGCGGTTCGTGTTTCTCAATAAATGCAGAAAATGCAAACATTCATCAATACATTTCACGAATAAATTCTATTTGTTGGCAAATCAGGTTGGCTAGAATAGGAATACTAGTTTGTCCAATAAATTTGATAAGAATGTCTTTTAAAATCGTTATGTAACTCAAAAAGCCTCAAAATGCAGTCTAAATATTAATAACTTCTACTATCAAGGTTCCCTGTATGCATATTAATAAATTGTATAACCGCGAGTGGAATTAGCTGTTAGTTATCTGAACAGCTTCGTGATGTCTCGAAATTTACGTAGCACACTTCCAAGTAGCGTCACCACCCCTTTTGTTTACAAACGAAACGATTTGCACAATCTTTTACGAAGTTTAATCAAGGTAAATCATCAGTAGACAGGTTTGTTTAAGTAGAAATAAACTCATTTTATGCCTACAGGAAATCGATGATTAATTTCACAAATCAAACACAATTTTGCATTAATAATACAATAACGATATGAAGTTTCGATTAAGGCATAAAATTCTTATTTTATAAGAAATATTACATTACGTTTATTAAACAGCTAAGCTATGCATATTATCTCGTATATATCATATTTCAATACCTTTTCGTATTGGTTAATTCATAATACTTAATGCACCAATATTTTTCTTGTCATTGTACCTTAATCGGAAATATATTAATTTCTATTGGTTCGACGTATGTCATCCATAGAGTAAATATATCGTTAGTATACTAGAAAATCTAGAAATATATTATCTATAGTACTTTTATTATTACAAAGATGTAAAAATCTTTAGATAAATTGGTGCAAAAAATACTACTGTGTGGTATAAGTATACATTTAAATCTAAATATAGCCTTCCAAATAGCTTCAATATTGCATTATTTTCATTCAAAAGATAAGTAAAAAACACATCATTTTAAAATATTCAAAATTTCAAAACAAAGCACGCACTGAGATCTCTGTAAAAGGATGTAAAATAAATCAAACAAAACACATCAAACCTTAAAAATACAAAAAAAAATCAAGTCGACCGATTGGCAATTTCTACAAAATCTAATTACTCACTAACTTAATTTTATAAACAAAATTTAAATGCCTCTAATGGGAATGAATCGAAACACCAATTGGAATTTAATGGAATCAAATTCTACCAATCATACCACTAACCAATCAACAATCAATATGTACTCTAATCTTCGGAATCACATTTAACTCACTCATACCTTCTAAGATACTAAAATAGCTCCATTCCTAAATCCACGTGTAAAAAATCAAAAAGGTTTGGACCATTAAAAATCAATTTGCTAATTTATATAAGCTTGATGAGGGTTCTTTACAGAATAAAATGTCGAGCATTTTGCAATTCGTAGTGCGCAAGCGACGGGTCTACAAAGATTTAAAAAAGTCACGCAAAAGTTGTTCGTTTATTCTATAAATATAGAGAACAATCACGGTAGCCTCGCCTTAAAAACTACTGAACTTTGAAAAATAAGTGGTTTTATTTATTTTTGAAATATAAGAACAAAAGGTACAAATATCACCATATCGTATCGTAAGTTAGTCAATTCTGACGTCAATGTCATTTCAAATTAGCCAAGTCGCATATAAGTTGTGTAAATTTATTCTAGAGAACCCTCACCGTAGCCTCGCTTGATAATGAACTGGACTCTGGAAGATAAGGCTTTATGTAAGGACAGAGGCTTGATATTAAATAACACTAATCATCTAGTCTCCGCACGATAAGACTCGTGCCATATCCTTTGCTATACCTTCTAATATGTAATTTCTAAGAAGTCAGACCTTACAATTTCATTATACTTTCATATTGCAACATCACAGTCAACTTTCACTGTCCAAGAGATAATAAAATAAAAATGGTCTTCACTGAGATTTTTGTACTGGTAAAAGATTTTAAAAATGCATATTGGTTAGTTCCCTTAGCGAGAAAATTTGGAGAGAAGCTCTCACTTCGATATACACGTTTAAAAATATTCTAACGTAATAATTTCATTTAAAAAAATTCTATAAACCGCCAAAGCTACAAGTCTTTCAGATCAATACCGACAGTTCCATTCCAAGAAGCAGTCTTCGCGCAGAAATAAACTCACTATAAAATACAAAAAGCCTCAAAATCTATGTATAAACTACCGTCACAGTTTCACTGTGAATAAATAAGGCAATAGGTGTGCTCTATTACTTTATACCATAAAGAGACAGTTCTATCTACTTCAAGCAAATTCATTAACGAATTAATTTTATCCTCAACATACAGTTTATGTAAAGTTTCACTTTTAGTATTCTATGATTATGATATTGTTCACGACTTCTCATTGTAATTAGATATATGCTAGCTGTATGTAAATGAAAAGGATGTTTGAACTGCTTGAAGTAAGAAACCTGTCTCATTGAATAAGCACTACAGTATACATAATTACTTATATTACAGGGAATAGTTGCATCATAATACTTTGAATTGTGACAAAGACAGAACTTGCATTGAATATTATATTGTTTGCGTATTCACTGTGAATGGTAAATCGAGGGACCTTTAAAGACCTAATAGAGTAGCCGACTTATATCCTGTTTTCATATAAAATGTTCACAAAAGTCAAAACGAAATGCCATTTTTCTTGCAATTGTCAAGATTTTCTATATACTGGCTTATTTGCCGGCGCTTACGCTGCAAATCCAGCTAGGCGCTTTGATGCTATCGCCGCTATAGTATAAGGTAAAATTTAAGAGTCATACTTATTGAAAAAGTTGTTTTATTTTTATGGAAATGCAAAATTTCTACTTATTTAGACCTTTAAAGGATTCCTTCTTCACTGTCACAGTGTATATTTTATGGTAAGATCTTTAGATCGAAGATTGCAATTGCAGCATTCTTCAAACAAACATTGAACAAATTCTATCATCATCAAACATATTTTAAGATCATTTAATACCTGAATGGTACGTCTCCCTCCATTCAACGTTTGGTATAAGTATAGTAAATTACAAAGGGTATAAAATCAATATTACTGTGGACACAAAGAATGTGCCAAGGCACAGGCAAGTGTAAAGCAGTCTGTTCTTATCGTCATCCCCCTTAGCCGTTTCAGTCTCTCTCTTAAGATCCCTGTTAAACTCGTGATCCCTGTTCAAGTTATCCTGTATGTCGAGATTCATCTTTCCCCTGTCGTATCTCTCCTCATGTGTTAATTCTACGGGGAAATCTACTTCATCCGTGTCGTAAATCTCCATATCGTCGCTACGTAGCACGTGGTCCTTGTAGAACGGTTGCACGAATTGAACTCTATTGTTGTGGTAATACGGGCGAGGTCGGACTCCGTCGCCGTATACGGGCGAGTATTCCAACTCCGAGTTGTTGTTTTCGTAGTTAAGCTGGAGTTCCTCCGACTCGTCGATGGTGTAGTTTTGATTGAAGTTGCTGACGTAACGTTCCTCGGAGTACCTTCGCAGTTGTCGCTTGTAGTAGTTGACTTCGATGCAGTCCGCGTCGCTAGTGTAGTAGTGGGGGGGCTCGGGCGGGTATCGCGGGGGTTGCGTGGCGTGTGCGAGGAGGGCGCAGACGGTGCGAGCGAGAGGCGCGAGGGCGGCGGGCGCGGCTCCCAGCACGTCCTCGGCCGAGCAAACGTCCTCCTGCAACACACGCCACCCGTCACTTAAGTACAACAATCTTCTTAGCTTTACTCCGCGGGGATATCTTGTGATTCGGAACGGGCGCGGCGGTGCGACGGACGGGAATTGGTGATTTTCTTAAGCACTTGTCACTGTCACTTGTAAAAAAGGTTTGACGGCTAGTTTTTTTTTTGCAAAATTTTTATGCGGCGATTTGAGTATTTGTGGAACGAGAAAGATTTAAAAATTAATGAAAAGTGATAGCACACACTTATTTTAAGAGCACACTTTCCGCGGACAGATGACGCCATTAATTAGAAATATTGGAAAGAAACAGCTGTAGTCTAGGTGAGATACAACAACAATCTGCGCGAAATCTATTTTTTTGGGGAAATTGACAAAACATATTTACATCGGGTTTATAAAATAACGGACTTCTATAAAATGGTGTCCAAATTTCAAGTTAGACCTCTAGCAATACATTGGTGAAAAACGCATTCAATTCCATGCAGTAGTATTAGCGTAATGCGCGTTCAAACATACAGATAAAAAAAAAACAGTTTTCCCAACACTTCCCTTCACTGCTCTGCTCCTATTGATTGTAGCGTGATGAAAAGTATACCATAACCTGCCCAGGAGTATGAAAAATAATTGTACCAAATCCGTTGAGTTGTTTTTGTTTCTATAACGAATATACAGACAGACACAAATTTTACTGATTGCATTTTTGGCAACAGTAGGTATCAATCACTAATCTCCCCCTAATAGTTATTTTGAAAATATATTTCATGTACAGAATTGACCTCTCTACAGATTTATTATAAGTATAGACAAGGGGAGATAAACTATAGGTTACCATAAATCTCTTACTCACCTCTTCTACTCCGATCTTCCGGCAGGCTTCTAAGAAGTTGTCTACGTTTCTTCGACACCTCGCCATGGTTAGTTTAGGCTGTAACAATAAAATGTGTCATTAAATGTTGAAGCTTTATAAAATGTAGGGACAATAAACAAATAGCCTATCGAAAATTGCTAGCACCACGATCTTGGTGCTAGAAATTTTCCAGCAGTCAGGACAGACTGCTTCAAGCAGTCAGGACGGACTGCTTCAAGCAGTCAGGACGGACTGCTTCAAGCAGTCAGGACGGACTGCTTCAAGCAGTCAGGACGGACTGCTTCAAGCAGTCAGGACGGCCGGCTTCAAGCAGTCAGGACGGCCGGCTTCAAGCAGTCAGGACGGCCTGCTTCAAGCAGTCAGGACGGCCGGCTTCAAGCAGTCAGGACGGCCGGCTTCAAGCAGTCAGGACGGACTGCTTCAAGCAGTCAGGACGGCCTGCTTCAAGCAGTCAGGACGGACAGCTTCAAGCAGTCAGGACGGACAGCTTCAAGCAGTCAGGACGGACAGCTTCAAGCAGTCAGGACGGACAGCTTCAAGCAGTCAGGACGAACAGCTTCAAGCAGTCAGGACAGACTGCTTCAAGCCATGTCATGGTGCATAGTCGTAGTTGGTGGCACAGCACCACGCCGTCCGCCAGCACCGGCGCTAGCTGCTCCGGTAGCGGCATCTACAGACGCGTGTCGGGTATCTGTGCGTTGTACCTGCGCGGGCGAGGGCACGTGCACGGAGGCGACGGCGCGCGGGCGCACGTGGTTGGCCAGGTGGCACAGCACCACGCCGTCCGCCAGCACCGGCGCTAGCTGCTCCGGTAACGCCATCTTTAGCCGCGTTTCGATTATCTGAAACAAAAGAAACAAATTTATTTTTTAAAACATCAACAGCAAGTATGGGATGTAAGGAAGTCACCTATCATCTTTTCGCTCCAAGCCAACCTCACCTGCCCGTGGTGCATTCTGCCGAATAATAAACGAGGCGCAAGCAACCCCGACTGGTGGCGGTATAACCATCACAATTGAAAGCGTAGCTAAATACCACAAATCGATGACGAGCAGCAGCGTCACCGTACCGAGAAGCTAAGCCCTGCGATCGCCAACCCGCCTGCCCAGCGGGGCGATTATGGATGTATCTTCCAAATGTTTGCCATAAGTGGCGGGCTACTTATAGAGCTACTTATAGACGCTTATGTCCAGCATTGGACTGGATTGTCGGCCGCTTCCTTGGTCCACGCCGCTTTGGGCTTCTGAGCCGCTCCCTCACAACAAAGCTAGCTCAAGCGTAGGCACCAACTCACCGTCCTCAGCTGATGCAGCAGCTCCTCCTCCTCGCGCTGCTTATCAAACTCGCGCTTCATGGTGAAGCTGAGCTTGTCTGCCGCGTCCTTGGCCCACGCCTTGGGCTTCAGAGCCGCGCCCTATACAACAAAGCTAGCTCAAGGCTTATGTACCAACTCACCGTCCTCAGCTGGTGCAGCAGCTCCTCCTCCTCACGCTGCTTGTCGAACTCGCGCTTCATGGTGAAGCTGAGCTTGTCGGCCGCGTCCTTGCCCCACGCCTTGGGCTTGGGCGCCGCGCCCTTCAGGTACGACACGCTCGTCGTCAGCAGCCGCGCGCCCTCGCCGTTCACTTGCCTTGGTATGCTTGATTTGCCTGGACAGACATAATGTTATTTAGTAATATGGTATTTGCCTATGTGTGACTTGGATGTAACTTCGTTATCCAATCATTCAGAAAGAATCAATAAAATGTGACCTACTTAAGAAATCACAATTAAAATTTATTGCTTTTGCACAAATAAAATTAATTCCAAAAGCAATTTTTTTGTGATTTTTCGACGAACTGGCTGCGACTGGA
The DNA here is from genome assembly GCA_031163375.1 of Conogethes punctiferalis. Taxonomy (NCBI): domain Eukaryota; kingdom Metazoa; phylum Arthropoda; class Insecta; order Lepidoptera; family Crambidae; genus Conogethes; species Conogethes punctiferalis. The sequence goes on from CM062080.1 coordinate 5,567,163, forward strand.
TGATCTGAGACGAACCGGCAAAGTTCCAAAAATATAATTTAAAAAAAAATTACATTGTAGTAGTTTTTAAGCTATCCATCGCCGGTGACACTTATATTGACGTCGATAACAATTCAACAACAAGATTTTCTGTTGTGTCTCATTTCTCGGCGATGAAAGGATTAAAAGGCATCGCCGCCTACGGGGCTGGGTCTTAGCAGTGCGCTTAACGTCGAAACCGATGATATTCGTTTATCCGACACTCAACGTCAGTATTTGATATGGGTCGCCACCGTCATTGTTCAAAAATACTACCTAAACTGTGTGCTACAATATGACTCCTCTTTGCATATAAGGTAACTAGGTATAAATATTTACCGGAATATAAATCACATACAATCTAAACAAAAACCACATCTTAATGTACGTACTTCTTTTCATAGCATAGCATAAAAGAACTTTCTTATAGTGCCAGTTTTGATAACGTTATCATAATTTAATTCCAATTCTATTGATAGAACAAAGAAATAATTTAGCAGTTAAATGAACTATGTATAATACATTCGTTGATGTGATATGTCTTATCAAACATGTATGTCTGACTTATTTAAATTACTTCCGAAGTAAACAAATTAAATTCATATTAGATTATTCAGCGACAAATGGAACCAAAATGGAAGGTTAAATAGAAAAATAACCTTAACAATGATACTTTGAATTTGGACTGTTATTAACTGCTCGCATTGGTCTCGGGGCTTAAATTGCTTTTTGTTTGTCTTTCTTGCAAAACAATAAGATATGCAAACATGAACTGGCAAAGGTTCACATGTAAGGAGTAAGAAACTATTTACTTTCCAAACTGTAAGTAAATGCAATTCCGTCAGACTGTTTGCACTAGCCACCTAGCTTCAAACTAAGGTTTTCCTTTGTACTATGAGTTATAACTGAATCATCACAGAACACCCAGCGCCGAGACAATATAGAAAAGTTAAATTCCTAAATTGTCCCAACCAGCGAGACTCTTCGCAAATGTATTCGGAAAGATCTCTCTCGGAAACTTCCTCGATGTTTATACAAATTTGAACATTTAGTCTAGTAAAATTAAAGTCAAATTTCAATGGGTTCATTCAAAGTTTAAGTCGTTCAGCTAACACTCAATCCATTGCGCCACAGAGACCGTCGTCCGATGAAGGAACTGCATACAGTTCATTTTATATAACATTGATTATTTCCGACCATTATTATAGATTTGTAGATAAAAAAAAACTAGATTTAAACATACATACCTATGCTGTTGTACCCCAAAGTACTCGTCGGCGACTTCGTAGGAGACGCCGGCTTTATATACGAATCCGCCTGCCCATTAACTCTATTGTAATCAACATTTCCGTTCACATTAGTGTACATCTTGTTCACATTCCTCGACGGAACCACCTTCTGTACGGGCCTCTTGTTCTCTTCCTTATCACCGTTCCCATTCTGATTCTGGAACCTTCTAGGAGTAGAATGTAGGAGCGGGGAGTTTGGCACTTGGGACGTGTTCGGCGTTGAGGTAGAAATGGAAATGCTAGCGCTGGAAGATACGGATCTGGTGTAAAAACTAGGTGATACGTTACTGTAGCCATTGACCGGCGAGTGGGGGGAGGACTTCGCGTGGACCGGGCTTTGGTTCAGGGATTGGGATTGGGGGGAGGAGTCCAGTTCGGGGGATGGCTGGTCTGTGCGGGGTCGGTACACGTCTTGCTGTCGTTGTTGTCTTAAGGCTTCTTTGTATTGTCTGGAAGTTTTGAAAGAGCGAGTGAGTTTTGTATAGTACTATGTTGATTGGACTTTAATAACACTTAGATTTCACGACCACATAATTTATTAGACAACGGGAAATTATTGTTTGCGGTTTATTATGTAAGTATGTAAATAATATGTTATTATAATTGACAAGCTATTGTGTTGTTATCAGTGTACGTAAATATAGTATATTTATTGTTAATGACATGTCAACATTCACCAAACCCAATGGAGTTCCCGTGATAGTATTAGTTACACAATATCTAAGTGTTATCAAAGCCTTTAGCGGTTACAAGCAAGTTTGTGCGGGCATGTGTGTGAATGTCGTGCTTATGAGTGACCAATGTACCTGTAGGTTTGTTGATGGGCTAATTTACTCTTATCTTCGCCATTGGAAATGTTCCCTTCGGGCGATATACGGAGGCTGAAAGGGACAACACCGGGGTTAATTAAAAATAGGTGAAAATAAAAAGATAAACAGATAAAATGATACAAGAGGAGGCAGATGATGGCGGTGACGAAACGGAGCTAGAGTTAGTTATTACCTCTGGATCGGCGAATGCAATAGAAAATAAAATAAATCAACGTAAATTATACGATATAACACCAAGTAAACAAAAATACTAATTCAGCTAGCTAATTTAAATCTACATAATATGTTAATGATAAACTGTGCTTCCATTTCTTTCTATATGTGTGTTGGTGCCTTAAGCAATTATCCCATTATTTATGCTCATAATTTACATAACTATAACCGAAATTATAATAAGCATTATTTGCTATTTAATGTTCAAACGTTGTTCCGTAATTTCGCCTTTACTCTTGTGTAAAAGATATGAAGTTTCCTAAAATATTAAGTAATCTACACAAAGCAGTGTGGAAATTCACTTCAACAGATGTTAGAAGTAAGCTCTACAAAAATGTTGATAAGGTAATTTTTTTTTAATTTTATCGACACAAAGCAAGAATTTCAAGCCAATTTTCGTAGTGGAATTTTCTTAAATATTTTTTTTATTGAGCTGTGTGCGTTCGTCCTTGATTTCACCTGATGGTAAGTGACAATGAGGACGAATATAGAGCATTTGAAGACAGTAAGTGCCTATTCACTCTTGCCTTAAAGACACCCAGATTGTAGTGGCTTGGAAAAACAGATTCAACCTTTTCCCTCTTATTTAGTCGATATGTCACCCCAAATAAGCGGTAGCTTGCATAATATCTAATAAAAAATTTAAAGAATGGCCCAACATATTAGCATTCCAATACAAATAATAATAAATTAGTAAGTTCTGTCGAGACCAATAATCACATCTCTATCTCTGGTCTTCATCAAAGACCAACGGGCACATCTGGTCTTCATCAATCATTATACGACAGTATACGACTTGATACCGTCCTTCAGCAGACTACATCATCATTTCAAGTCGTATACTGGACTGTTTTCATTGCTGTTGGTAGCAGACAAGCAGGCGGCCTGTCATATTAAACGATAACCGCCGCCCATAGACATCAGCCATGCTAAGGGCACAGCCATGTCGCTGCCTAAGCTTCATCATACTACATTTCAAGTCGTATATCGTACTTCATCAGTCAACGCTATTACTTCGAACTACTCACCCTGACAGCAGCGGCGTCAGGGGAGCCAGCGGCGTCTCGCTGGACAGCGACTGAGCCCTGGACAGCGCTGCGCCCGGAGACAGCGTCGACGGCGTGCTGGGAGTCGAGCGGCCGGAGCCTCCCCCTCCGCCTGCTTCGCCGCCGCCTGAGAATGTAAATGCGCGTTTCTTTACTACATAATCACTATATAGGCACCTCCTTTTTTGAAGTCGGTTAAGCTGAATTGGGATGATGACTAAAAAATAATTTAATGTCCATCAGATAGATTAATGAAAAATATTGGATACGTATTTTTTATTTTGCCTCTTGTTCAAAAACTTACGAAGATACATTGATTTTAAATGTCACATGACGTCACGTTAGAGTACAAAATATACTCTAACGTGACGTAGTTAGCCCCCACTCCGTAACTTTAATGCGCTATATCTAAGTATTTTCTTGTTATTTCGACAAAACAAAAAATACGGGTCTTATATTTTTTTATTATCTAAGAGACGGACTAATTATTTTCTTCATTTTCATACCTTGTCATCATCCGTATTCTGGAAAGGTAGGTGGGAAATGGCCTCGTGGTCGTAGCCCGTCGTTGGTCCGACCAGATCCGCACCGCAATCGTCTCTTCTGTTCTCCCGCCCTCCACGTCGTCAAAGATAAAATCCGGTGGTAAAAGACCTTACGAGAGAAGGTGGAGGTCGACCCTAGTTAATAAGGAGAGCGGCGCAAGGAGAAGGAGAAATCTCAATTTTAAAGAATAAAACTCCGCTGCATCTGTCCGCCATGGGTCGTGGGTTTATGGGGGCCTATGTTATTATTTTCGATAGGACTAGGGGCCGCCCAGCGCCTTATACGGGTGTCACCATTAGATGCGGTGGAACGTGAAGAGACGTTGGATATGTAACTTGTAAGGATTTGTGGACAAATGCAAGTATTAGTCAACACTAACACTTGCATTATTATATGAAAGATCCCAAGGATCTTACAACCTAAAAAGATGCCTAATTAGTTATTTTGAGATTAAAGACACCTACTAGCTAAAAAATTATTTACGTAAAATACAAGAAGAATGCTATTCATATTTGCAATTTAGCCATATACACCAATACCTTTCTTTGGAAATATTTTTTTAAGTACCTACATACATAATTTCCAGAATCTACTAGGATTCTTAGGAAATGTAAGTTCCGATAATGGGCATATTGTGTCAAAGCTCGTGAGGAAAAAGGGGCACAACCAGATAATTCCGGCAATGTGGTGTGATCCGATCGCTGTTTTCCCAGTTAGGTCAAGAAAGTCAGATGGTAATCGTCTATTGTAATGGCTTGCCAAATCTAGGATCATGGATCTGGCATACGCCGGAATAAAGCATTGGGTAGATAAAGATGGTCTTTGTTATTTAAAACAGTATCCTTTTGAGATGGTAGGTTATTATTAAAACAATATTGTATGGTAGAAGAGTTTCTGTTAGAAAGTCTTGTCTCTAGAACTACTCATAGCATTTAATTATTTTTGCAATTAATGGCTCATATTTCAAGCTCCAAGATTAATAAATCCAATCAATGCCAGGCTGAGGGCTCAAACTTCTAAAGGTTCAAAATCTTTTCAATAACACAATTTTAAGTTTTCACAGAGCGCATAATATGGAAAATACTATGGAGAGGGAATGCTTAATATACCTATTATTAGCTACTCTCAATTAAATAATTCACCTCTCTGAATCCGCTGAGTGCCCAATGCATTTTAATAACTCTTTTTGTCTGAATAGTAGGAAATGAATGCCTGCTCAGCGCAACACGATTAATATTTTAGGAAAAGCTGAGCGCACAGCACAAAATGAGCATGCGATTAAAAATAAAATCTTGCATAGATTAAAATTATTTATCAATGACACTCAATTTGAACCCTTATTTTGGCTAAAATGCAAGCATCGGTAAACAAATTGTACCTAACGACAGGACATACTTATATTCCGATTATTTATAAAAGAAAATAAAACCCTTTTTTATGCGAGAAGCGGCAGACGAGCAAGTGTGATGCCTGATGGTAAGCAGTCGACACCATCCTCTTTATAACACCTATAAACCGAACGGTTTCGTACCTAAGTGAAAAACAAACAGCTTGGTATTGGATCCTTGACAGATTCCTATTTCCTCAACTATACAAACAGTGTGATTAATACGTATGATACATAGAGAGCAATGCAGATACTACGAGTAATACCGAGCAGGTGCATCAATGAACGCATTGACAAATGAAGTCATTGTATAAAGTTATGCGCATTTGTAACCAACACTTGCGTTCCTGTGAAGCGACTGCCACCACAAAAATTCCATTAATTCAAATCGCGCGTAGCAAAGTGTGATGCGGTGCGAATATGTACGTTAATTATTTAATCAAAATGCTACATTTTTGCTAATAGGGTTGTTATTTTTACATAATCACTTTATGCTTATGTAAATTTTATATTGAAATTAGAAAAAGGTTTTTAACATATCTGAATCCAAAGCAATATGCAGTTTTATTATGTAGTTTTCATGTAGATGATTCTGTTTAATTTAGCCTGTTCGCTTACGGAATCAATAGTCAAAAGCTAGGGCAAAATATGTAACAATGCGAGTTATAAATAATGTTCTGACATCGCCCTCAATTCGACAAGTTGTTTAGAACATTTTTTTTTCATGATAGTGAAACGGGCCTGAAGGTCACCTGATGGTAAGTGACCACTTCAGTTCATATACACCATAACACCAGGAGAGTGACAGGTGTGTTACCGGCCCTTGAAGAATTGGAACGCTTGCTTTTTAAAAGTGTGTTTCAAAATGAAATATCCGATAGATGGCGTTATGTAGACCTTCTGTGATTGGTCAGTTGCTATGTCAAAATTAACCAATCACGTAACAGTTGGACCTGCCTTTATGTGGTGCCATCTGGTGGATTTCTTTTTCCAGAAAACTTTCATTGGGAATGTCGCAGCTGATAGCCGATTGTTCATAAAAATAAAGTTGTATACTCTCTATCATTAAAGACGCACTCACCATCATTAGACCACCTCTTGTCAACACCATCTGTACTGTAACCGCTGTCGACCACGTGCCTCGGCTTGTGCCTCAAGCAGTCTATCGTGGCGTTGCCCGAGGTTATCTGGTGGGTGGTAGACTGGTTCGGAGAGCTGTTGATGTACGAGCTGTGCTTGGCCGTCCTCCTGGCGTCGTCCACCCTCTTGTGAGCCGGCAGGTTGTCTTTGTTCGCCATGTTTTCTAGGTACTTGAAGATGTGCACGCGCCCGCGCATGCATATCTGAAAATTTTGAAAGATTGTTGAATTTTTGGACATATATACCACGACATGCCACGCTGGTCACACAGCGCCGTCTAGCCCCAAGCTAAGCCAAAGCTTGTAGTATGGGTACTAGACAACTGATAAACTTTCTTTTTTTTTTTGTAAATAAGTACATATTTTACATAGAAAACGCCCAGACCAATACAAACAGACATGTTAATTCACATAAATATTACTGTGCGGTCGATCGAACCCACGACCCTTGGCTCAGAAGGCAGAGGTCCCACGACCCTTGGCTCAGAAGGCAGAGGTCACTACCAAATGAGCCATCGAGCCAGTGAGAGAAAAAACTATAAATAAATAAATAACCAAGACATGCCACTCTGAGGCACACAGCGCAATCTAGCCTCAAACTAACTGAAGCTTGTACTATGGGTACTAAATAACTGAAAATGTATGTACTGTGATATAAAAGTCGGTGTTGCTTGTACTCAAATGTATTTGCGAGACTGACCCTACTGCATCGCGGCTTACATATTCGTACAGATCTTATAGCTACCCATATATTTCTATACATCACACCTCCTTCCTAAAATGACACTTAACTTAATAAATAAATAATATTAACATTCATAAATTGCTTTACATACTTAACACAATTAGTCACAGATGTTATGGGGACTATTTCACACTAATAAATATAGGTACACAGACCCGTATATTATAGTCGGGTTGGGCGGCCGCGCGCGTCCGAACAGGTAACTGACCGGTTACTTGCTTGTTATCACAGCGACTTGGGCTTCTGTTTAGCTTTCCATCGGGCGTAGGGGAAGCCATTATATCGACTAACGATTAAAAAAAAAGACCCCAGTTGTCCATCGAACAATTCCTTATGTCGTTTCCGTTATTTTTAGTTCGGCCAACCACTACCGCTCCAACAAAGTAGTCATACCTATTTAAAATACACAGGTACAACAGGTCTAATGTTTTTTATTTCTATTTCTATTATATAAAATTTAACAGATAGTCTGCGTCGTTGTAACGGAATATTTTTAAAATACCTTACATAGTCACTATGAGAAACACCTACATGATTATGGCGAGCCCGTATCTACCCCCATCGTCAAATTTACGTTATTAACACCGGTTTGGCTTAACTTTAGCGCCGTTATAAAATTTAACAGATAATTTGCATCGTTGTAACGGAATATTTTTAAATACCGTCACTAATAGAAATACATGATAATGGCGAACCCGTATCTACCTCCATCGTCAAATTTACGTTATTAATTGACATTAAGTATCGTGCTCACCGATTTCGCTTAACATCAGCGCCGTTATAAAATTAAACAGATAATCTGCAACGTTGTAACAGAATATTTTTAAAATACCGTCACTATGAGAAATACATGATAATGGCTAGCCCGCATCTACCTCCATCGTCAAATTTACGTTATTAACATTAAGTATCGTGCTCACAGATTTGGCTTAACTTTACCTACCGCCGTTATAAAATTTAACAGATAGTCTGCATCGTTGTAACGGAATATTTTTAAAATACCTTACAAGTCTCTATGAGAAATACAGTCATGATCTACCTAAATCGTCAAATTTACGTTATTAACATTAAGTATCATGCTCACCGGTTTGTACCCGCTCAGAGATATCTGATAAATGTTTTCTTCATCCTCGCCCAGCTCCAATGCCTGCTCTGCCCAATGAGCGCGCGCCTCTGCCCTGGACTTTGCACCCCCGAATTGTCTGCTACCGCCATCGCCGCGACTACCTCGAAAGCTTTCTCGGCCGCTCCCGTTATTCACTCCAGACCGTCCCGTCAATGTCCCCACTGTCCCGGGACACACCCTACCTGCATCTATCTACATTCGTAGTCCTTAAACCTGCACTCCGCATGCGAAGCAACCGCCGACCTGCAGGCTGTGTATTGCGTCATCCCATGCGCTGCCGTTTCCACAACCGCCGCATCATCCGATGTTTAAGGCGAGAGTGAACTGGTTTTTGATGGGTGAGCGCGCTACATCGTAGACTGTGATATCGCTTACCATCAGGTGAATTGCAGTCGAGCCCACATTGCATAAAAAAAATCTCTTACCGCCAATTAAAATGATGCCGCAAATTCGAATTGACGAATTCTATCATCACGTATGCCGCATACGAACTGATCACGAAGATTTTCTTCTAAATTCCCCCCGAACTCGCCATTTTTCGATAATTTTTTGACTACCGCCACATAACAAAAATTTCGTCCTACTTACTTTTGCACTCTTTGCCGAATTTGCACTCGACGTTCTGCCAGAAAGGAGGGTTTCGGGTTTAGATATTGCTGCAACAGTTTACTCACTTCCACAAAGGTCATAACCGCCGGCTTCCGAGGGCTTGTTAAATTCGTTAACAAATTTGTATGCACGATCTCCCATTGTCGTAATCAAAATTGTTAATTTGGAGTGCTCCTTTACACCATTCACTTTAAAATAAACTTCCAGTCTTACCGCATATAACTGCCAATTCCCGATCTCCAGATCGAATTCCGTGATCTTGCCAACCGCCATTTTCTTTTTGTTTCCTCTACCGCCGATGTGAAATAAAAGTAGGTGTTGCTTGCACTCAATGTATTAGCGAGACTGACCCTGCTGCAGCGCGGCTTTCATATTTATACCGATCTTATAGCTACCCACAAATTTGATCTGATATTTTTGCATGTACCGTCTGTAAGCTAATGCACAACCAATAATATCTGAGCTGGTGGCTGCGCGCGCGCAATACTATTTTGCGTGTCTGGGTAAAATAGTTGCTGTTAATTTTAAAATAACTGTTCGCGGCGATACTACACTGCCGCAATACAGTTTTATAACTAGTGCGGGGGGTAGTTGTCATTCTTCAATGTTACTTTAGACACTTTCCACAGCCGATAAACTACGCATGATAAATATAAATGCAACATGTGTTTTTATGATTTAATCAAAATTAATTATTCTTATTCCTATTTCTATACATCACACATAGGTACTTTTTTTTTAAATAAACACACATTATAGATAGAAAAAACAACACCCAGACCAATACAGACATGTTCATAAACACAGGCTCGGTGGCTCATTTGGTAGTGACCTCTGCCCTCTGAGCCAAGGGTCGTGGGTTCGATTCCCGCACAGTACAAACATTTGTGTTCATGAACATGTCTGTTTGTAGTTGTCTAGTACCCATAGTACAAGCTTCGGCTTAGTTTGGGGCTAGGTGGCGCTGTGTGGCCCAGCGTGGCATGTCTTGGGTTATTTATTTATTTATTTATCATCATTTGCCTGTTCTCCCATTATCTGGGGGTTCGGCGCAATATTTTTACTTCTGTGGTGGTTGTCAATACCTAAATTTTGTTATGTTTTTTCATTGTGCGTAGTTCCTCAGGCGTGTTTCTTTTAAAAGTGCCACAGTTTGGTGGCTTACCCTCGTCAGGAGGAAAGCGATAGGGAAGCCCAAGTCGCTGTGGCAAGCGATAAGTAACCAAATCAATCCGTCCGCCGTCCAAAGCTGATCCGTAAGATCTGGCTATTTAAACCGACTGATCCCGAAACGCGAAGCGATCACTTCAAGGGTGTTTCACTAAGCGTATGGTGGTCGGCAGCCAGGCGGGTAAACCATACCAAAAGTTTGAAAACTTCTTGAACTTGTGTCCAAACTTAATTGAAGCTTGCCAGTAAGCTTCAAGCTAGGTGGTGATGTTCATTATTATGGGGAATCATAAATATTAAAATACGTACCGTTGTAGGCGGAGACACTAAGGGGTTGTTGTCCAGATTCAAAGTGACCAGTGTGTTCATATTCCGCAGCTCCAGGGGCAGCGAAGATATGCAATTGCAGCTCACGTCTAAATGTTCCAGCCTCAAGTAGGTAATTTCTGTGAAAAGAATAATAGTTACAATTACGTACGTACAAATAATTAGCTAAGGCTTAATTATACGGTTCATGTCGCTCTACGGACAGGATTGCGTGACATTGTTAGCCATTTAATGAAAACATTAGGAATTTTGTTACAATAATTTGAATATAATTGACCACGATACCTACATATATTTTTATGTGCCTACCTTCAAACATAAATTATGTTTGAGTGATCGCCGGCCGATTTAGAAATAATTTAAGCAGGCGAAAATGCTTTTACGCACCTCCGCCACCCAGAACTCACGTTGCCTTCAGGAACAGGAGAACAGTACCTTGCCTCGAGATGTTGAGGAAGCAGGAAATACCCACAAAAAATCCCCGATTCTTTCGTCAGACGTTCTTTTTGTCATTTTCCATGGTCATTATTGTTATCGAGGATCCTCGACAGTGTCGCGTGTAAAAATATCAAGAGACAAACAGCAAAAGACCACTTTGACCCCTAAATTTATTAGAGCAAAGAGTTTTTACTAAGGTTTACTTTATTATCCCATAAGAATTTGCATTCACTTACATGAGGATTTAACTTCATAACACATATTTGAGCAAATTCGTACAGTTTCAATTAAATTTAAATTTCATCAAACAACAATTCACAGGCACACACACTCGGATTGATAATAAAATATTTGCAGGTAGTTAATGCAGTAGTAGGTAGTTAATTCCGGACGTCATACGCCGTACGACTGATTTCGTCCCAGGCCGCTCCGCGTCGGGCCGATGTGCAAATTACGTGGATAGGGCGCTATTAGATGTGGCTTAAAAGCCTATTACACCACACGGTATTCTGTGCCCTGCACCCCATGGGCGGGTACCTTAGTTAGTGCGGTGCTTATTACACTACTCAGAAAATCGCTAAATTAGTTGGTTATTACATTTAAAAATGTTGGTGTTCATGTGAATTTCTATGTTGTTGATTGTATTTAATTAAGAAATGAAGAGATAAATGTTCTATAGTCCGATCTGATTTACCACAACGCCTAACAACTAAGTAATTCTGCTAAGTAAGTTAAAGATATCTAAGCTCTGTCAGGCCCAGGCCCAGCACGCTTAATAAGTATGGTCTAAATAGGTTGTCGCGGCAGTCGCCATGCCCATAGGCGCTTGACGAAGGGGCCGGGGTTTTTAGTGGGTATTCCCTGTCTCCCTTCCACCTTGAGGCAGGGTGAGTCCCACATACCCCGTCACTCCCCCCGGGTGCGGGTACGGGGATGCCTAAAAGCATTTTCCCCGGCATAATAAAAAAATAGGTATAAAGTACAACACTTACGCAAAGGCAACAGTCCCAGCTGATTGTTGCTAAGATCCAGCGCCCTGAGTCCGGCGCAATCCCCCAGCGTCATCGGCACCTGCGTCAGCCTGTTGTTGGACGCGTCCAGCTCCGCCAGCGACGCCATCTTGCCAATCTCCTTCGGGAGAGTGGTCAGAATGTTGTCCGGCACCAGGAGGACCTGCAGCGGCATCTGACATACTTCCCGGGGGAGCTCTGTGAGCTGATTTGAACTGCGGACAAAGAGACATAAAGATAAAATAATAAATAACCAAAGATATGTCACGCTGGGCCACACAGCGCCATCTAGTTCCAAACTAAGCCGAAGCTGGTAGTATGGGTACTAGACAAGCGATAAATTTGTTAATAAATTACATATTTTACAAAGCAGACACCCAGATCAATATAAATTATTAGTAGTGTGCGAGGATCGAACCCGCGATGACTGTATCTGGCCGTCAATATAATAAGGATTTAACGGGTGTCCATGGGCGGAGTTGACTGCTTACCATCAGGCATCACATTTGGTCGTGTGCCGCCTCTTGTATAAAAAATAAAAGGATTTAAAAACAATAATACCCACATCCCCCCACTGAAGGGCCTAACGTAAACTTTAAACTAGGGCTTTGGTGAACTACGGTGGCCCCAAGTACGGGATATTCGATTGCTCATAACTTTAGACAATTTCCGCAAGTGATAGGATTTAGGAATTAATATTTGATGGACCTCATACAGTTGCGTATATGAATTGATAATAATAGTAATATCCAGGCAACAAGTATGTCAATTTCAAGTACACAACATCGATATCAAACTTCAAATAAGTAACATTCCAATACCCGTCCACACTCCAAAAGCCAACGTCCCGAGACGTAAACAAATACACACAATCTCAATACATTATTGGCGGGTTATTTATAACGGGAACCTACTTAGGCATAAGATTGCATGTAATTAGATCAGTTGAAACATAAATCGCTCGACGAACCTTAGGGCCCTAGCATACTAGCTAGTTGGAATCCATTCTGTCACTAGTATAATAGGCTTGTTGCCAAAAATGTACACGTATTTTTTAATTTCTAAATAAGACCAAAAATTACGCATATTTTCGCAAGGGGTGACTTCAAAGACTCCCACTCCTAAATTTTGAAGCCTTGTATCTTTGTTATTTTTTGTTTAATCGAAAATAGAAAAAAATCGAGTCCCAATTTTTTTTTATTTATTATCTAAAATACGGACTAAATATAATGTAAGTATTTTGACCCTGGAAATAATCCTATTCTGTCCATTCTGTCACAAAACGCGGATCGAATGCCGCAAACTCGCGTGTCAGAGTGGCCAAATGTTACTTTTGAAACATTTGTGTAACTTTTGATCTTCGGATACAACTATGTCTAAAAAAGCCGACTTATGTTACTTTTTGAGCCGAAATGTTACTTTTTGATCAGTCTCATGTTACTCCTGGTCTTCAGGCACTGGCAACACTGTTTGTAAACCGCTATAGTTCATTCGCGTTAAGAAAATAGTGACTGACAGGTCACTGACAGGCCACTAGCCAATTAAAACGCTAGAAATTATAATTTCTGACCAGTCAGTGACCTGTCAGTCACTATTTTCTTAACGCGAATGAACTATAGTGTGATAAGGCCCTTAGTCGAAGAGTGCGTGCCGAGGGAACTTGTAAACAGAACTGTTAATATGTTAGGACTGCACTTCCTGTACTGTGGAACTACACAAAAGTGCTTTCACCATTTTACGTATTGACATGATGGCGAACTAGAGCGGAGATAATTGGAACGTTTTTTTCCTCACGAAGTGTTGAATTTGTAAACACCATTCGAGACCACACGTGGGGCGAAATAATGGAACAGATGAGAGTGCTTGGGAAACTGTAGTGAATATTGTTGCATAATAATAGGTCATGAAGTAGGGTTCTGATTAAATTATGTATCCTCATTATAAGGAAAAGTCCTTATAAATCATTGACTTGATGAACAGTGGTGCAGCGGCGCACTTAATGAACGCATTCTTTGACACAATTATTATACTGTATTATATGTTGCAATTACATAAGACAAAGTTTATTTTACATAACTTGCTTTTGCATAGAGCGATAGCTATGTACTCATGAGGGATTTAATTATGTGATGATTTGACAGGCTCGGTGGCTCATTTGGTAGTGACCTCTGCCCTCTGAGCCAAGGGTCGTGGGTTCGATTCCCGCACAGTACAAACATTTGTGTTCATGAACATGTCTGTTTGTATTAGTCTGGGTGTTTTCTATGTATAATATGTATTTATTTACAAAAAAAAAGTATATAAGTAAATTTATCAGTTGTCTAGTACCCATAGTACAAGCTTCGGCTTAGTTTGGGGCTAGGTGGCGCTGTGTGGCCCAGCGTGGCATGTCTTGGGTTATTTCTTGGGTTATTTATTCCCCGACATATTAAAGTGTCAAGTTTCGCCATTGTAGAATTCAATTTCATTGATACAATAAGGGCATTCCCTTAGGAGATTTCTCATATTTCCTGCACCAAAAGTAGACTGTGATCCTCACCTACTTGAACATTGTTTATTTCCGAAGAAAATGCAAGACTTTTTATAAAGTGTTTGCATGCTATCTAAAGTCTATAGTACAGCTGCGGTGTTCGTATTGATATCGACTAAACTACTTCGGTAGGCACTCAAATTATTAAGTTTGATGGCACACCTTCGAGCGAGACATTTTTTTATGGGCCGTCTAGACACTTCCACTTGCCTCAACTAGATTCAATGCTAGACCGGGAATCAATAATAGACCCGAGGTGAACGGACGTGGCCAAGAAAGGAGATGTAAAGACGACGCGTTAAGCATCACTTGCATGAGAAATTGAAGCGATTACTGATTTAACGGTTAACGATTGTAGTTATACCTTTGTTCGCTGCACTATAAATAGAGGTTACCTACCTTCGTTACCTACTTGGGTCTATTGTCTTCATAGTGATTAGTGACTAATCCCTTTAATTGGTATTAAATTAATACAATGTTACGTTATGATGAAGTGCTAATCGAAAAATGTTATGCGTTGTATGACAAAGAAGAGATTTTAATAATGGCTTTTGACGGAATCAAGAGGACGTAACATACATTATAGTTTTTAAGTTATCAATTAGCACCTTACCTCCTTTAAGTATCCTCTGTCTAAAAGATCGCTTAAAGCGATAAGACCACCTAAATTGTACTTTAAATCTTTATAGGTTTAGTTTTAAGTCTACTGGTTGATCTATTACATTTATTTAATTACGTAAAATCAGAAAAATAGGAAGGTTGGTTGTGTAGAGGAGGGTAAATGGTATGGACGTGATGATTAACATTAGGAGTAGGAACATCTTGCTGGTCCTGCCACATACTAGCACTAAAAATACGAAGTTGCTTGTGCAATTCAATATCAACAAGTTATTTATCAATGACAACGGGTTCAGCAAGAATCTTTGCCTACATGCGAGTACGTATCGCTTACAAAACAATTTCTCAATAAGATCCGTCAACACAATTCGATGCCACCGTTATATCTCAGCCCACCTTACATATATAGCACTTGCAGTTTCATAAGAAACCTGAAGAGTGCGTGCGTTGTCGTCTTGTTTAAATTACTTTCGTAACCGCTTTTTCTATGCAAGTGGTCTAAGAAACTCAGTCTGTAATACAAATATGTAGTATGATCTTGATAGTTGGAAGTCTTCTACGGTATGTTTTGCTCACAATTTCCTACCTCGTGCAAAGGTTCTTTGCCTGCGACTTTTTCGAATGGATACCACTTCGAGATCTTCAAAAAGCGAGCCTACAAATTTCTCAAGGTCCCGCCGCAACGCACCTGTGACTGTATCTATAGCTTTAAGTATTTACTTAACATCAGGTGAGGTTTGATAATAAAAAAAACATAGGCAACAAATTGTCAGCAACTTTGCTCGATCCTAGGCAAGTGCTGAATTGTCAGCTACTTTGCTCGATCCTAGATATTTTTTTTATTCAGCTCTTGCCAGCTATCCTGCTCAAATCGTCACTCCACCTGCTCTGAGAGCATCCTACTTACTGTTATAGACTTTTTTGTGGTAGCAACATCATCAACATAATAAGCCCAAGTGTATCGAGTACTACTATATCGATACTATTGTTATTGTTAACGTGTACAAAACAGTTCAATCACCAGTATCTCCGCATGTTTATTGCTACAATTTCTACGGTGAAAGCATTTACTGGTGATTAACCAATCAACTTGAGAACTCTCAATGATTGTGCCGCGTGTACAAGACACACAATAACTCAGTGTCCAAGATCCAATTAAGTTCCGCTAAGAGGCAACGAATTCAAAGCTTCGCTTCACTTAGGCCGAATAAAACATTAACTATTCTGATGTAAAATTGTTGAATTGAAGAAGAAGATTTCGGGATAAATCAGTCCTATTGCCAACTGGCTAGTGATTGAATGAGGGTTTTCTGTGAAAAGAAATCCACCAGATACATAAAAGGCAGGTCCAACTGTTACGTGATTGTTTCATTTTGACATGGCACTGACATTTACATAACAACTGACCAATTTACATGATAGCTGGACCTGCGTTTTATGTGGTTAAAACCCTTATTGTGGTCCCACTTGGGAGTCCCCTTCGCTATCCACCAGGTGACAAGGGGATCCTGGGCTTCCATAAAAATAGTTTAGGATTTGCTTGACTATCAATTATGTAATTATTACGACATCAAGTCTTCGATATCTTATTGATTGAAAAGCCACCATAATTGCACGAAGTTTCACTCGATCAGACGATACTCTATTAAATCTATGGATCTCTTCCTTATTAAGCCTGTATACTAGTCTAGTGTGTTCATATCAAGAGCCGGTATCTTGATAGCACTGCGAAATGAATTATTGAGATCGTGCGTTAAAGATGCTACAAAAAGAATCAACGGCCCGTGACAAGGCGGAAGACTGCGCATAATTAAGGAGGTAATTATTCATGAAAATAGCGTTATCGAAATCTTTAAAGCGGTCCATATGAATTCAGATCCGTTTGTATTTGTATTCTGAGCAAGAAAACAAATTAAGTCACTTTTGCAATGAGTTACAATCAAAATAGCAAATTTGATATGTGGTCACAACAACATTTAAAATCATCATTTAGCAGTCCATTGCTGGAAAAATGCCTCCCCAATAGTTCGAATTGAAAATAAATAACGCGAATTAATTATCATGAACGGGTATTTAAAGCGTTACGTTCAAATGCCATTCGTTCTGAGGTTACCACAAGAGTAACCAATAAAATCAATTTGATCAAAGTGGCTTTTGCGCTTTTCATTACTTTCAGCACCTACCTCGGGGCACACCTAAATCAAATTAGCACAATGATAACATTTACCTACGCGGTGGAGTTTATTAGCGCTCTTTTAGGTCACAGCGCGAGCGTATTCCATTAATCCCCATTGACAATCCGCGTCAACGGGGAACAGCGAACTTTTTGTTCATTAATCCCCGTTAATGCCGATTTGGAGCTATAACGGGAATTTATGAACAAAAGTTCTTTAGTCCCCTTTATAGTTACGCCGATTTGTTACTAAAATTTCACTAATCCCCGTCATAAGCCACAGCGCGCAATATGGAGAAATGGAGATCAAATCAGGATCAGCCTCAAATGACAACTATTATGACCAAATTTCTTTATTATAGTGCAGTGACTCGAAATGATTACAATATTGTTCTAGTTTATATTAAATGAGAAGTCCAAGATATGTGAAGGACACGGTACCTATAATCCAGCCAGGGATTTAGGAATTAGAACAACCATCGATTCAAAATTGCAATTAGCAATATTTGAATTAGATGGAGGTAACAGCATAATTTTTACATGATATTTTGTGTGTGTGCATCGTATCAATATTAACAGATTTTATATTTATAAGTAAAGCCAGTTAATATTATAGAGATTGACAAAAGTTAAATTGTGACTTGGCTTAAACGAAAAGCAAGTGATTAAATAAACAAGTTCAGAGTTCCTAATCTAATTTTACCCTGAGCGCACAGGTAAGTTATTTAAATGCGCTTCAGCGGTTTCAATCTCCACGTAAAAGGGCTCACTGAATTAATCATTTGTTTGGATAATACGTTTTTCATTGGAAGGGTTTCTGTAGAAAAACACTCCCTGAAAATAGAAATGATGAATAAAGAAAAGAGGGGACTGAATAACGAAATACTTGGCTGAAAGTCTTGAAAGCACTACCTACTAAATAAGGATTACTTACTACATCTAAATAATGATGCCATGACAAGAGTGTCATCATTTATTAGCTTAATAAGCCCACATTTCTTCTCCGTATTAAAAGAATTGTATATGTTCCCAATCCATTTTGTATGAACCAATATAATTTTAATAATCCGAAATTGCAGTGATGTAGTCACAGTCACGTATGTTCCATTTCTTACTATTTTTACGAAGACAAAATGGAACAAATGATCGTGGTAACATAAAATGATAGTGACGTTGAAACATTCGGAACAAATTCGGCCCTTACAAAAAGGTCATTCTTGCCGACACATTTTATCGGCACAAACCTCTGGTTCCATTTATCTTTAATGGTTTGGGGACTGTCACTTATGTTGGTATATCTGTCTACGACTGTGTATACGTACATGGTCTGTTATTTGTATAAGGGCTGATGTTGGATAAGGTATACATTGTAGATTATAAAATAATAAATAATTTGATATTGTTTCATTTAACTTCAGAATATCAATCACATTCATAGAATTTTACATGTATCGGATATTTAATAGCGTAAAATCATATACAGTTCGCTTATTATTACACAGAGCAATAATGTGCCTTCAATATAAGGTTGCATCATAGACACTTTGTTAGAATATTCCGCATGGATATGACTTAGGGACCTTATAGAAGCGAGTCTACAAAATTCACTCTCTTGGAGTTGCGGTATCAGTGGGCTGAAGTGACCACTTACCATCAGTAGACCTTATGAGATCCGTTTGCCCCCTCTGACGTAAAAAAAAATATACACATATTTATATTTCGAACCAAACATAATGCAATTGTTTCTAGACGCCAACATAAAAAGAGCAATCGTTGGCAAAGAGGCCAGTCTCTCCTCCAGATTATGTTAATAAAGAACGTTATTTGTTTCCCTATATTGGTAGGGACGGCCATATAATAAATCTACCGTCCCTACCGTCATTACTTCTCCCCTTGTATTCCTGAGCTGATTATTTGCACATCCACGCGGGTGGTTCAAGGTCGGTGTCACGTCTATTCACTTCCTATATAGGGTCGGAATGAGACCACAGTACGATCATAACGTGGGTATTAGCAAATGAGTTCGTGATCTAATAAGGCTATAACAACATACCTGGTATCCCGTATTGTTATGGAGTTTAGCACTTTGTTAATTGAATTCGAGGACTATACCAAGGTAGTGTTGTATAAATAGAGTTGTTAATTAAACTTTAAGGCTCGCATTCACTTTGGATGTACTTAGTTTAAGGTAAAGGTCACACTGCTAATTTACTGTTTAGGGTTGGTAAGATCCGATACTGTTGTGCGGCTTTCAACCTGATCATTTGCCCATAATTATCTACTGCTGGACATAGGCCTCTCTAATTGATCGCCGCTTTGTTTAATCTTGGGTTTTGAGCCCATCCCTCTTCGTCAACATCAAATTAAAAAATAAAAATAAAAAAACAAATACTTCGGTTGCATTTTTTATTCACCACCAAAGGATGCCTAGTCAAAAACTTTCTTAATTTTAATAACTAAACCAATTAAAAAGTAGTAGATACACACCAATACCTACGCTTAGCAAGTCTATTTTCCAAGAAGTTCAATTGAAAAAATAGCGGTACACTTTCGTTAAATATACCTACTCAAAAAAAATGGTAACAATTATTTCCTACAACCCAAATGGTCGTAGGCGTGGGAACTGCGTGGGTTTACCATCTAAGAAATGGATAAATGAATGCATATTGGATAACATAATACCTACTGCATAGGGACTTTATATTTAACTAGCTGTGCTCGCGACTTCTCCCGCGTGGAATAGTTATTTTTTCCCCGTTTTTTTTTACATTTTCCATTATTTCTTCGCTCCTAATAGTTGCAGCGTGATGTTATATATCCTAAAGCCTTCCTCGATAAATGGTCTATTCAACACAAAAGGAATTTTTCAATTCGGACCAGTAGTTCCTGAGATTAGCGCGTTCAAACAAACAAACAAACAAACAAACTCTTCAGCTTTATAATATTAGTTAAGATTATAAAACGAGGAATAAGAAAGTATTAATGTATTTTTAGACAACAAATACGTAATTGGTTCATTTTAAAAAATTAACATGGCACTGACATTTACAAAACAACTGACCAATCACATGACAGCTGGATATAACGCCATCTATCGGATATTTAATATTGAAACACCCTCATTGCAGCACTCATCATCAATATAGGTATTCCAACTACGGGAGAGGTAGTAAGATGAGATATTTTTGCCTCTATTATAATGGAATAAGGTTTAAATTCTGACAGCAATATCTTAAGGATTTAAAAGAATGTTTAAACGGAAACAGCAGTTTACGAGTACAGCTAAGTCATGCCCTACTCAAGCATTTCAAAGGAAAACTGTACGCGACTCATTATAATCCTGTATTACCTCCTGGGTTTACCCTACCTAAGGGTAAAACTTGTTACGTGTAAGCATTTAGTAGTAATGAGGTTATTTCCTTCCCACCGCAATGTATGCCTCGCTAGGGATTTTTGGTCGCTTAAAAATTTAAAGCTAGAAGGTTAAAAAGTAATAAATTAGGTGGATGGAATGTGTATGTATGCCGGAGTATGCTGGCCAAGGTAAGTATGTTAATGTTACCTATAATATACTAATATTAAAAAGAAGGCCTTATTAGTGTGAATAGTCTTCAATGCAGTCAACCTCTAAAATAGTTCAATTCAGCAGTGAAGTATCAAAATGTTAATCTAACTAAACTAACCTTCAAAAACTGATAAGAATATCTCACTTTAATACGAGTATCATCGAATGATTCTATAGATGGATGTTTGTTACTTTGCTTAAACTTTACATTTGGTTCCTAAATGCCACAGGATCGAGCTAGTATGTCATGTCAATCAAACGTAAAAGATGAGTTGCGACAGCCGGATATGCTATCTAGACAATGGCTCTGATAGGTATAAGGGCAGTGGGAAAATCCGAATCCCATATCGATTTATGTCTAGAATACCTCGATAGATACGGTTTCTATTACCAGCATAAACACCAATGTATGTGACATAATATGAATTTGTTATTGTTACATACGTACACCCGTTTTAAATTAGACTGTATTATGCAATATAAATACTTTATTGTCGTCAGGTTTAGGTGCTACGCGTTCCACATTCGAAAGCTTGGTCATGTACGAGCGCGTGCGCATGTTGATCGACGCAGTGGCACAATACGATAACTGACAGTAAATTAGTAGGTGAGTCGCCGCTTTGACGTCAGTCCTAGGCATCCCGGGTCCTGGCACCCGTCATCGTCGAACGGGGTGGGTCTTTGGACCCTTTGGACCGCTCCTGACACTCCCGCCTAGCGGGGGAGTTTGTAGGATCTGCCCATTTGGGTGGACTGCTCTGGCGATGTCAGGTCAGCATGAGTCATAAAAAAGGTCCTATGACACCGCCCTAAAGGTGCGTGACGGAGGGACCAGGGTTTGTTTTAGTGGGTATTCCATCTCGAGAGAGGGTGCTCCGCTCCCTGTTTACCCGAGGGCGCGCCCTTTACGCCGGGCGGTGTGAATCCCACATACCTCCCCCGAATATAGGGTTATATTATACCGCAGCCAAATGACCTCCGGTTGTGTTTCTGCCGGTGAGTAGGGTTTAATTTACCAGTTACTTCTCTTTCGCTTTCCATCAAATTCAAATTCAATTGTTTATTGCATGTCACATTACAAAAGGCGTAGGGAAGCCATTATGTCGAGCTACTATAAAAAAACAAAAGCCATTGGATTACTGCTATGTACCAGTATATTGTGGTCATGGGCCATGCGTGCGCGCCGAACCGCGATCACAATACTTGAGTTAGAACCAGTCAGTGGTTTTATTACGGTGATTTACCGATTTTGTGAGCGCAAATGAGTATTTTGATTGAGCGATATGAGTAACAAGACGTGATTTAACACTTTTGCATGGGCTAACGTGTCATTTATTTAGTAATAGAAAGGTAAGAAAGGAAATTTCGTCACGGCTTATGAGTTTATGCAAACATTTCCTTGGGTATCGTGAATTATTTTAATATTCTATTGGAAGTTTCGCTCAACCTACGCATTTAATTCATGAGAACGCCTACGCTTCCTCGTATAACCCGCCCCCGCAAATGGCTCGTCTAAAATTCATCTCTAATAAAAATGGCGACAAATTCTAAGTAACTCCCACTGTTGAACCTTTACCGCAAATACATTAGATTAACACTTATGTTATTATGATTTATAAGGATTAAAGAACGAATTTAGTTATCCGTTTTTATAAAATGCAATCGCCGTAAAAGACTTAATAAGTGTTTACTTTCTCTAACAATGAGACAAACAAGCAAGTACAATCATACCGTGAATGTATTACGCGCAATCTGTAGTATACTGCCGGTTCAACGAAGGACTCGCAATAAGTAAACAAACAAGATTGGTTTGGTGTGCAGCTTATGATCCACATACAATGTGTAACGTCAAGAATCATGTTCCATTTTGCGTTGTGTTCTTGGAACATTACAACTGTGATCGGCTTTAACATTCTGTCCGATCACCCAACGAAGGTAAATGGAATATCGAAATGCACAAAACTTTAATTTATTCCGGAATTGGAAGAATTAGGCCATAGGTACTCTTTTTTTTCCTACGTAGCGTAGGTATGTAAAGTGTGTACAATTAGAACATTATTTATTTCAAAATAAACTCCAATTTCAACCGTAAGAATTATTAGTGGCGAAAATGTATGTCAATTAAGTAGTTTATCAAATACTTCACCTAAAACTGATTCTTCTATTTTGATTCTGCGTGCCAAATCTAACGGCACTCTGTTTAGCACTTAATCATTTACACCACGTGTGCGCCATACATGGAAACACTAAAACTAACAGACTTTAACTGTGTACATTTTGAACCTTACAACAATACAAATAAGAACCTAACTAGCACCTACAGCTACACCATACAACCGGCAAAGCGGCCGTGACATCTTCGGTCGTTCACCCGTCCACTGATCTTTCGTCGACCCACAAACAATTTCACTCCTATCACATTCCATTAGAGGCTATTTTCGTGTTTTATTATACATGAAAATGATGGGCTATTAAACTATCGTAATCTTCTATGCAGCTGTGATGAAAAACCGTAAGAATTTTCAACGCAACCCGTCAAATTATCACCACCTGTGTTGCACATACGAAGTTGTAAATTTTTCACCATAAATATTACTAGTGCAGCCCGCAGCGTTGCACGTGTAAATATCGGTATGTGAAATGATAATATCCTTTTAAATTATAGCCTAGATGTCAATGGCGTAGATGTATGAGCTATATTACTGGAAGTTCGTTTAGTAGTTTTTGCGCGAAAAAGCAACAATCATTTATCCGTCTATCCATTCATCCAAACAAAATTAGAACGAAGAATTAAACTTGACCTCTTAGAGAGGTAGTTTTCTAGGCGTTATGTGTTAGCTTGCAGACAAACACATTCATTATTCAGTTTTAAATTCAATGTTTCCATCCATTGACAGCCAAAAAGGCTCCCTATAGACAAAAGGAACATTCATCATTGAAATCAAGATCCTTTAGAAACCTTAGGAATGTGTTCAAATATACGTGTACATGTCAAATGTATTTCAAGGTTTACCAAAATAAATGTAAGTAAATGTACGTTCAAAATAACGACGCGTCCAGAGGCGCCATTGAAGTCAGGGAATAAGACCATAAATAGTAATAATCATAAAAGATCTTTTGTCTACGGACAAAACGGTGCGTTGAGTTTATTTCCAAACCGCTATTAGGGACATCCACTAAATTGTCCTGGGGTTTTGTTATTTCTGTCTGAAAGCCGACGATAGCCTGTCGTTTAATAGCTCTAATGAATATCGTTAAATCTTCTGAGGCTCGAATAAAATAAATGCTTGATGAAGTTAAATTCTTCTGTAGCGGAATATCGATTTTCTTCTTCCGCATAGGTAGGTATATAACCGAATCCCGTTGAGCTGATGTCTTTAGAAGAACTGCTGGCATTGATAAGGAAAGCCCGTGATAGATAAATGAGGCGCGAATTAAAGGAGGCCTACGTTCAGCATAGTTGATTGATTGATGGTATGTATTTAATGTAAAGTAACAACATCTAAAGAAGTCGAGATTTTATCAGCCAGATTCAAAGGTTTGTTGAAACTGAAAATGTATTTTAGTTAGTAGGTTCATCCATCCATTACAAGTGTTTTGATATGAAAATATTTTGATAACATCAGACAGATCGATAAAACGTTTGATGAGATGAATTTGATGAAATGATGATATTTTGAGGTAGGTAGTATAGTATAGGACTACCACACCTCATACCGCGGGTGGCGTAAAAGAGGACTAAGAGAATAGCAGGAAATTGGCAGCAGCGTTAACCTAGGTACAAATAAAATCTTCTGCGGTCACCAACCCACTAGCCAAGCGTGGCGACTAAGGCAAATCTCCCCCACAAAAAACGATTAAGAATGATCCTTGATAGTAAGAATAATATGCGAAAAAATACTAAGTCTTTTTTTTCACAGCATTTAGCCACGCTTTTCCGCAATGTCTGTTTCAGAAAGTGAAAGTGCTAATGTAATAGTGGTAATAACGAATTAGAACGAATGAAACTAGACGAAATGTTCGATAAAAAGTAGTACTAATTGTTCGGTATGTGTAGTAAAGTAACATAGTAAATTAACACACTTTTGATGGTAGTAAGCAATGTATGCGTTGAGTTTGCTAATTATACTGTTTGTTTATTTACACCACCATCATCATCAGCCTATCGCAGTCCACTGCTGGAAATAGGCCTCTCCAATTGTTCGCCACTTTGGGCAAACATCTGGAGGGTTCATAACCCACCCATAATCGCCACGCTGGGCAGGCGGGTTGGCGATCGCAGGGCGTAGCTTCTTGGTCCGGTGACGTTGCTGCCCATAATCGGTCTGTGGTATTTAGCTACGCCTTCAATCGTGATGATGGTTATTTATACCGCGCGCCGGTTGCCAAAGCCTCGTCTGTTATTGAGCAGGATGCACCACGGGCAGGTTATTGTTTATTTTACTAAATATCAGAACAATCTAGACTTTATAGATCGTTACATCGGACTATTCCAACCAATCTTGAGACAATTGACTCTAAAATTTGCGACCTACTTTTTAATATTGTACGTCCTTGATGACGCATGGAGTTTGCGATAGCATATTCGCGTCGAGTTCAAAGTCCTGCGTTCGATTTCTGGGCAATGAACAAAGCGAATATCGGTGGCGTCTCTCTAAATACAATTACAGTAGTCACACCATTAAAAATTTCTATCCGGTAGTCATTTGAGAATAGAATTCTAATCCAGTATCTAGTATGCGATGTTTATCACACACATGTTTGTCACAGATCAGATGGTGATAAATCTCAAATAAAATGAAACACCTGGAGCGGTTTTATTTATTTTATTAATATTTTTTGTTACTTTTTACTCACACCTATGAAAAATATCATGTTTTTTTCTTTTGTATTAGAAAATTGCTTAACATTTTTTTTTGCCGGGGAAAATGCATTTAGACATTCCCGTCACCCGAGAAAATGCTTAACATAGAACCTACCATAGATACAGACGCAGCATCAAGATGCAAAAAGTATTTTTGTGCAAACGCGCCAAGTTTAAAATAAAAACAAGTTTTTTCACGTATGGTAGGTACTGGTTTTAATAAAACGATTAAACTAGATTCAACCTAACTACTCATCATCAGTACCAAACATACGCGTAGGCCTCTTTAACTAACAGCTAACCGCAGTGGGTTCGAGGCGCGTTCGCAACGTGCCACAAGTAAGGTACTGGTTTAAAAAAACATCTAAACTAAATCCAGCCTGACTACTCATCTTCAGTACCAAACATACGCGTAGGCCTCTTTACCTAACAGCTAACCGCAGTGGGTTCGAGGCGCGTTCGCAACGTGCCACAAGTATGGTACTGGTTTAAAAAACACCTAAACTAAATCCAGCCTGATTACGCATTATCGTTACCAAACATACGCGTAGAGCCCTCTTTACCTAACAGTTAACCGCAGTGGGTTTGAGGCGCGTTCGCAACGTGCCACAAGTATGGTACTGGTTTAAAAACATCTAAACTAAATCCAGCCTGACTACTCATCATCAGTACCAAACATACGCGTAGGCCTCTTTACCTAACAGCTAACCGCAGTGGGTTCGAGGCGCGGTCGCCGCCTCGCGGTCGGCGCGGCAGCTGCATATAAATCGAGTGCTCGCGCCCGCGGCGAGCCCGCGCCGCGCGCCGCTCGATAGACACGAACCATTGGTACGGTGACCATGACCGTCTGTTTTTTATACAGACATTATATCAGGCAGGATGATCGAGTCTCCGTCGACGCTCCCGTGGATTTTCGGGGGTCCAAAAACGTGAATTAATAATTAACTAGCAGCCCGCTCCTCGCTTCGCTTCGGATAAATCAATTATTTCAGCTAAATATTTCATACACATACTTTGAGTTTAAGGAATATGGTGCAGGTGGTCCACCGGAACCAGCAAAATAAGAAGTTTGTGAATCTAATAGTTTAAGAATTAAAAATTAGATCTTTCATATGGCTCAAATTCACTTAGAAAATATTGAAACAGGATTTGAACATCATATTGACTGTTGAGCTGTTTTGCAATAATGGCCCATTGAGCCATGTTTTAAGAGCGCTAGGGCAACGCTCGCCATTATCACTACCGAACGCATAGATCTGTTTATCCAACACTTCGTAGCGCCCCAGTGGGTTCGAGGCGCGGTCGCCGCCTCGCGGTCGGCGCGGCAGATTTCATCTGATGCCGCAATGTGCTTTATATCACAGAAAGGTCAGCATTGATACAGTGAGTTATGATACGATAAACAAACTGTCTTTATCATTATTAATTTATATATTACGTATTATATGATATGCTATCATGTAGTTTTAGATTACTTACGAAATCATATTAAGCATTATGCCACATGTTTGAACTGTGTATAGTGTTAAAATTAGTAATCATGTTAAAAAATTACGCAAATTGTTACAGATAATGATGTCTTCGATTAGTGCACTGACAAAAAAAACTCTGGTCTTGGCATGTGTTTGTTGGATCAATCAAATTTGAGAAAACTCTTCTAAAATAATCTAGATAACTACATCACAAAAAAAAACTACACAACATCAGACTTAATGTGGGTTAACTGTTTGTATTGTAAAATACAATATAAACATCAAGATTATTGACCTACTTCAACAGTAATAAAATCATTTTATTAAGTCCTGCAATAAACATCCCAAAGGACGGTCACCCCAGTAGCAGCGGCCATTTTGGAGCGAAACCGCAGCGTTCCCCCGCCGCGTCGCCGCGCCGCCGCGTCCGCGTCAGTCGCTCGGCAGCCGCCCGTTCATTTGTACGAGACACCACCCGCCGGCATCGCCCGCACGAGCTCAACGAAAATGATGCAATTCGAATACGACCCCGAGAGGCTCATAGAGGAGGTGAAGAAACGACCTGGAATATGGGACTTCGAGGACGCCGAGTACCGCGCCAAAAACGCCAGACACGAACTGTGGAAGGAGGTCGTCAACGAACTAATGCAGTCCGACGTGAAGATAACGAAAAGCGAGATGCGTGAACTCGGTAACCGTTGTTTTGTAAACATAACCTCTACTTATGGAAACGCATTTCGTTTCTACGCTATGACAGTCTGACGTTAATGATAACGTAATGTTTCCCCGACTCGCCGATAGATGACGCTACCCATTCACGATAACAGAACGCGCGCTATCACTCTTTTATTCAATGTTTACATTTGTTCACAGAGCTCCAGCTTCAGAAGAAATGGAAAAGCATTAGGGATTCCTATCAAAAGTACATACAGAATCCGAACAGAACGAAACGGCCGTACATTTACAGCAAACAACTGCAGTTCCTGTTTAAACAACAACAGCAACAACAACAGGAGCAGGCTGATGCCGGTGGTTCTAGCGAGTCCGATGACACTGCAAAGCGACCCAGGAAAAGAGGGATGTGGAGGAAGAAATTTAAGATTACCAAACAAAGTGAGCAATCGTCGGACGACGATAATGACAATTCGAACTTTAATGACAACGGCAATTCTGATCATGAGGACGAACCGGAAGTTTACCACAGCTACCAACCGTCTTTTACGGAAGTGCCAGTGCAGATTCACAAGAATGCTAAGCCGGACGAATTCGTATTCGCAAACGTTGAAACGCAAATGAAAAGTGAGAGCGAAGATCCGGACAAATTGTTCCTTTTGTCTCTTCTGCCACACCTGAAGGCCGTACCAGAAACGGCCCGACTTAATGTTAAAATGGATCTCATGCAGGTTTTAAGGAACGCGAGCTTCGCCACTAACAGGGAACAGAAGTTATTCTGATAAGTAGAGAAATACTCGTTTTTTGTACTAAGAATAGTTTTAAAGTGGTAGCTGGTTAGTTAGTATTATAATAAGTGTTATGTAAAGCTACATTCCAGAGACTTGATTAAATTTATAAGCGAATAATAGGATGCGATTATTTATTTACTCCTCAAATAATTTCCCCAAAAACAATTTTCTAATACATCTCCAAGGCATGCATCAATTGTTGAGAAATTTTGACCTTGATTTGGGTAACTTGATGTAGAGCAGAGTGTACAAAAATTCTTTGATATATGTTGACGAATTATTATTATTGATTACAAGTATAGTATGTAATAGTACACTATTACATAACCCAAGATGAGTGATTATTAAATTTTCAATTAGTTAAGTAAGTACAATTCATAATTAGCAACACTTACTTATTTTTAAGATAAGCCAAATATTCACAGTGAATTAAGTTTTTATAAAATAAATTTCACTTGAGGGGCATTTCACGTGAAGCGGACAGGGAAACCCAAAGTGAGGTTCTGATAATCGGTCATATTCGGCCCATTTGTACTTCTAGTAGGTATCAATGTGAACATAAAATATTTTTTTTGTATGATGTATATTTCACAAGTTATAGGTTTCTAAAGAATTGTCGTAATTGTGAATACAATATTTTTAATGTAGTTTTTCGAATTTAACAAATTTAGAATAAAATATTTAATATAGTGCCACATATTGCTAACATACTACCTTACTAACCTAACCTTTGCTAGACGAACACATAATAATAAATAACAAAATCTTACCTGAGATCTAAATAGGTAAGGGACTGTAAGCCCCCCACCGCTCCCGGCACACTCCTGATGATATTTTGTGACAACAACAATTTTTCTAAATACACATAAGTAGTCACTTCATCGGGCACCTCACTGAATCGATTCTTTGATAAATCTGAAACAAAGAAAGTTGATTGGTAAATAAAGAAGCATTCTGTAGAAATGTTTTGACCAGCAACGACTATGTACCTATAATGCGCACACTTTAAAAATCACATATTGTAGTCAGTGTTTGAGCACTGACATGCACTTCTTTATTTTGTCGTGTAAAACCTTTCTAATTCAGTACTTTGGGAGTTTTATTTTCCTTCCCTTGTTTCGAGTCATTTATAATGCAAAATTTCACAATGACTAATTTATTTGGATTAATTTAGCGTATAATCCTTATGCCTATTCCATGAATGTCTGTGCTTTGCGCCAAATAAACTTGCTTTCATTCTTTTTAATTAAATAACAATATTCTAAAACCATAATCGTCTTATGCTACCTTACAAAGGCCCTTGTATTACCGAAACCGACAGTGAAGTTATAATAATTCTGACTCGAGGGGAGCGGCAGCCGTTAGGGGACGAAATAATATTTTTCTTGCTAGTGACACGGTTTATGGCTTAAGTAATGATTGCCATGAAAATACACGTTATAGTGAGACTAAAACCTGTAGGTTTACGGCAAGAATATTGATAGCAGAGATCAAATCTTGGGGACAAAGGTATTGCTGATTTAAAGACCAGAACTCGTAATTCGTTTAATTGTAGAATTTGAACCCTGACGGATAAAATACTTTTGTTCAAAAGCACTTATTTTATTTAATACAGCAATAAAAATAATATATTATGCCCATTGAAACCTTTACGTTGCAAGCAGACCAACAAGTCTTAGGTAATCTATCCAGCCTGAATGCATACAGCCCTTTTTCTCATTAGAATAACACAGATTAATGGTTTAACTTAGCCGCGTTATTACACTGAGTCATGTAAAACCGATTATACTAATGGATATGTTAGATCTATCGTCATAAAGGCAAGATCTGTAAAACCAGTTGATCGGTTCATTGACATCGAATACGAGCGAGTAAGGGTAGTTGTGGTGAGATTATCTTACAAGCAACCACAAGTAGCTTGGAATACATGAATAAAGCGATTAAGTAATCAACTTAGCATTCTCTGCGAGGATACTTTACGTGATTGAGCCTTGGGGAAACAGTGCTGCGCCAAACTACAGTTTATAGATAAGTGTAAAAAGTAAAAGGATGGCGGACAAATTTACCTGCTAATAAACGGGTGTTCGGTTATTATTAGACCCGTTATGGGAACTAAAAACTTACCTCAGGCGATTTCGTGATTACTATAACTCATCCCTAATAGAGGTGTACATTAGAAACTTGTAATAATCGTGTAGTGGAGAGTGTAACGCTAATTTTGTGTCAAATCTAAACTGTTAACGAAACTTTATGTAAAATTCAAATAAAGACGTACAAAATAACCTGTTTTAGGCTTCATGCTTGGACAGACACTTACAAGCAAAGATGCTCCAAGTAAAGTTTGGAGCAACTAAATACCAGTATTTGTTTCTGAGGAAATTATAAAGTCAAAGAATCAGTGGTAAACAGCTTCGTAAAAATTTAGTTGTTTTGAAACCTATAAAATGGCGGTGCAACAAATATTTGCACGCAACCAAAAGATACGATAAGATAAAAAGTGTTAAAGAACTTAATTCAAGCAAAATTCGATTGCATGTATCACATTACAACGAATGCAAAAATAAATCCTAAGTACTCGTACTTAGGTATTAAATAAAAACATTACAATATTCGTTCACTGACACTGTCTTGCAAAGCAATGCAGGTTTCGTTTATTCTGTCTAGAAACAGGTTGAATGAGATGAGACCATTTACAATTATATGAATGCAG
This sequence comes from Conogethes punctiferalis, assembly GCA_031163375.1. Classification (NCBI taxonomy): domain Eukaryota; kingdom Metazoa; phylum Arthropoda; class Insecta; order Lepidoptera; family Crambidae; genus Conogethes; species Conogethes punctiferalis. The sequence continues at coordinate 5,598,451 of CM062080.1, forward strand.
GACATATTGACATGACTTGGAATAATTAGGTACTAGATGACTATGTATTTGAAATGGAAAAATGTGTACTTATTTTTACATACAATCTCGTAATATCGCTATCGACGATTGAGTCAATACTGTAGGACGATAATACAATGTATGTTTCATGTACGAATTAATAAAAATGTTCCGTTTTTGCGATTAAATGATGATTAACGGATAATCAAAGACAGTATCCGTTGTCTGATTATTCGTCAAAACGTTTATTTTCAATCAATTGTCTTCAAAGTTAATCTCTTTAACAGTAATGGTCATCAGATGCTCACATATTTCACAAAATACAAGTTACTAAATGTGTGTCAACAACCAAGACGAACAAAAACCGGTTTGTTCTCCAAATTTCCGTGAGAACTTTCGACTATACAAAGTTTAATTTGGGTGTGTTACCAATATCTATCTATCTATCTATATATATAAAAGGAGAAACTGACTGACTGACTGACTGACTGACATATCAACGCACAGCCCAAACGGCTAAACGTAGGCACTTGAAATTTGGAAGGGACGTAGCTTAGGTACCGTAGGGGTGCACTAAGAAAGGAATTCCCGAAATTCCCACGGGAACGGGAATTAGCGGGAAAATCCTTTTGTATGAAAAATCTAAACCGCTTAAGTTAGACGCTTGAAATTTGGCATGCAGGTACCTTAGTAAATATAAAGTTTAGTTATGGCTGTATTTTGAGAAATTCCCACGGGAACGGGAGTTAGCGGGAAAAAACTTTTGTATGTATAAATTTAAACACGCGGACGAAGTCGCGGGCAAAAGCTAGTCTATATATATATATATAAAAGGAGAAACTGACTGACTGACTGACTGACATATCAACGCACAGCCCAAACGGCTAAACGTAGGCACTTGAAATTTGGAAGGGACGTAGCTTAGGTACCGTAGGGGTGCACTAAGAAAGGAATTCCCGAAATTCCCACGGGAACGGGAATTAGCGGGAAAATCCTTTTGTATGAAAAATCTAAACCGCTTAAGTTAGACGCTTGAAATTTGGCATGCAGGTACCTTAGTAAATATAAAGTTTAGTTATGGCTGTATTTTGAGAAATTCCCACGGGAACGGGAGTTAGCGGGAAAAAACTTTTGTATGTATAAATTTAAACACGCGGACGAAGTCGCGGGCAAAAGCTAGTCTATATATATATATATAAAAGGAGAAACTGACTGACTGACTGACTGACATATCAACGCACAGCCCAAACGGCTAAACGTAGGCACTTGAAATTTGGAAGGGACGTAGCTTAGGTACCGTAGGGGTGCACTAAGAAAGGAATTCCCGAAATTCCCACGGGAACGGGAATTAGCGGGAAAATCCTTTTGTATGAAAAATCTAAACCGCTTAAGTTAGACGCTTGAAATTTGGCATGCAGGTACCTTAGTAAATATAAAGTTTAGTTAGGGCTGTATTTTGAGAAATTCCCACGGGAACGGGAGTTAGCGGGAAAAAACTTTTGTATGTATAAATTTAAACACGCGGACGAAGTCGCGGGCAAAAGCTAGTCATAACATAAGCAAGCATCTTGTTCTACTTACTACATATTATGTCTTTTCTTCATCGATAACACTTAAAAAACAAAGTTGATTATTTAATTAATCATCATCCTCTTAGCGTTGTCCCGGTTTGTGCCTCTAGGCCCAGGGTCCGCTTTGACCATGATCCTAGATTTAGCGAGTCTGGTTATTACATTGGAGCGACTGCCATCTGACCTTCGTAACACTCAGAAAGGGGAACCAGACAAATTTGGATCATGGTTACACATTCAGAATTAAACTGGATGTGCAGGTTTCCTCACGATGTTTTCCTTCACCGCCAAGCTAGTGGTATAATTCCGCACATAGATTTTTGCAAATCCAGAGATGCGTGCCCCGCGCGGATTCGAACCGACGACCTCACGTGTGTGAAGCGACGATCTTACCACTAGGCTACCACGGCTCATGATTATTTAATTAATGTTTTTCGAAATTATTTCGTTCAGCTTTTAGCTCCTAAAAACATCTCGGTCTTTCGACGTGTTAAATCGTAAAGACTGAATATACCAATAATTACAAATTCAACTCTTCCAAAACAACGGTTTTTTTACTCAAAATACAGGTTAATGACAATCTTACTTGACAATTTGGTCAACCGAAGTAATCATGTTAATGGAAACCTACAATTCCCAAGGGTTTGCATTTTTGCGGTTCTACACATAGTAGCGAACTATAATACACTATTTCTCCAAAGGGTCGATTCACCTATGATAAAACAGCCTGTATTGCAGTATTATTACATGCTTCTTATTACACTGCATGCAAGGGAGTCATTTGCTAAAGATACAAAGAAAAGAAAAGCAAAGTTCATCACGAAAGCACTGTAAAGCTGAGGCATAGTCGTCAGACGTGGCTTGGAATAAAGCCATGTTCCTTCGTGACAGCGACACTGTTGCCTACGACAAAAGGGAGGTCTCCTAAGCATTAATGACAAAAGGGAGGCTTGACGACGAAACCGGGACTAACTACTCGAGTGTTGATGAAAATTTTAGTGTGTTTTCGTTGGAAACTTGGTTGGTTTACGACAATACGTCAAAACTTCTGCCTTAAGTTTGAAGGATGAGAAAGTTAACTTGGGCCTTTTGTATTGATCGTTGACGGGTTTTAAGTAGGAGTGTATGAATTAATGATGACAAATAATCTATTTTTGGACGCCTTTCAGTTCATAAGTTCGACTTTGAACATTTTAGTCTGAAGCAATAATGTTAATTTTATTTTTCCTCAAGTCTACTGGCCGATCCTTCCAAAATCCTTCCTTTGGAATGTTGTTCCACTTTTACCTTATTGCAAATTGATCCTTATAGACACACTGGTAGTGTCTCTCTAGACCATAATTATATGAAGTAGAAGATTTGTATATAAACAGCGTAATTATTAATCACTTAGGCCTCGGTTCTATTTCCGGTGGATATAGTTAATAATGCTTTGCAAGTACAGCTATGAGTTACAAGATGTGGGTATGATTCATGCTCATGCCAAGCCGAGTGGGTAAAGTCATGGACAGATAACAGGCGATGTAAGTACTTCGCGAGTATAAAAATAAACATAACTCAATACACATGTACACATATCTACACTAGAAAAAAAAGGATTCAACTTGTCCTATTTACAAGTATCAAACAACATTAACTAATTTTATCAACAGTTCAATTCATTAGTTCCACCCTATAGTTCTACAAAAGCGACTGTAATTGATTGGTTTGTCCGTTTTACTAATTAAATAACTGTAAGTCATGGAAAAGTGGAGCAACGTACATTAAAATGGATTTCAAGTACAATAAACCCAACCGCAGACATTGATGATGTAATCCTAAGACTGACAGGATCGTTAATTTCGTTAACTGGAACGGGCAAACAAGTAATACTTACAAAATCAACATTGCGTCTAACGATAATGCGTCTCAAATGTTAAAAATAATTTTCCTGTCTCATTGAAAACATCTCTGAGCCTTGCAAAAGCGGAATGTGATGAATAACTAATAAACCATGTAGCTATACTCGGTATTATGTTGATCCAAGGGCCTATCTTCAACATGGTTATTTTTACAGCGAAAGGTGAGATATTTTAAGTTGACGAAGGTACGGCAGAGGGTAAAAGGGCACTAGATACGCAACGACCGTGAACCTTTGATTGACACCGCGTAAATAACAAAGGTTAGCCCCCCCATGAAATATTATGGAAACAATATTACGATGGGTTTATCAAAACTTGAACAGAAGAATAAGAGCATTTGATAATACTGTACTGATTTTTACCTTTGTTTTGAAACAAAAGGTAGTTATAATCAATGTTATGAGATTAGTAGGTTACGGCATGTTTAAAAACCTTTTAGGAGCTATCTTCTAAAAGGTAGTCTCTTATCTAATCGCAGGGAAATGAACCACCCACACATTAATAAAAAAACATAGTATCTACTATAATATCAGTACACAAAGTTTGTGTAAACATTCGTTTGGAGGTTAAATCAATAATACCAACATCAATCTTTCCAGCAATCTTTTGTGAACGTCTACGAATTGGCACGATAACTATTCATCGACGTCATAAAGGTCGTTCAAAAACACATCGTTCATTCCAAAATACACAGCTATTTACTACTTTCATTTAATTCTGGTGTTACTTTCTGTTGACGTCAAGGCATGAGCGAAATTAGCGAGCATTAAATATTCAACGTAAGCCGTAGCAGCGAAACAAGTTCGCAGTCTAGTTTTTACGATACCTAGTGTCCTCGAAAAATAACCGCCACCAAGAAGCACATGGCTAACGAGGCCCATTTTTCGTCGCTTTATATTTACTTGCCATTAGCCAGTCTCACAAAGTTTAGTCACCACCGGACATGTTTACGGGAATATCAAAAGATTCCACATCTTCAGTAACTGTAGCATTGCTATTATCTATTTCTATACCGGCTACCTCATTTACTTGTTATCGACCAAATACACCAAAATTGTTTGGTCGATATGCCAAAACAGGCGGATACATAAATCAATAAAATGTCTTAGGTTTGATGTTTCAAACGCCTGATAATGTTTTAAAGGTTTTTTTTTTGTTTGGAAGAGATCGCCTAATTTGTACAACAATTGTATACTTTGCCTAATTCGAAGTAAATAGTAAATTTTTTGGTGTGTAAATATATAAATAAAGAGTCTCAGAAACTTTGTCATGTATAACAGACGTATAGCCTTTTATCAGTTCGTTAAACTTTATACTTTAAACCAGGCCTCAGTTTGATATCACAAGAAGAGTTGGTAAAGTAGTCTGGTATCGCAAACGTATCTTTGGTTATCGCAAAAAGACGCCGAATGCGCCAAGCTGGTGACGTGCCAAGACGATGCGGACTGCGGGCCTCCACAACCTTGACCGGCGACTGCGCCGCATAAATCTGGCCAAACACTGCAACGAATACCTATTCGGCTTACACGGAGCATTGTACGCGAGCAGTTCATTAATTTTCTATTCAATTTCGAATTCAGCGGACAATACGTTCATTTGAATGTTTAACTTTGGCGCCAGCACACTAGTTATTATTACGATATTTACTTGTGGCTTTGCAATTTGTTTTGTAAGACACTTGGATCAATTTGTTAATGGCAATAATATAATGACCTTACGAGTACTATTCAGTACGGAAAGCTCTACTACTAAACCAAGCAAAAGCATCATCCTGTCCAGATTGTTCCAGCAAAAACTGCTCACTTTATTTATGCGTCACTTGTTCGAACGATCCATCAATATCGGCAGCAAGCAGTAAAACGATAGCGCAATTTGATCGGGTTGCGAGCTTACGAGCATCGCCATTACGTGTATACAGTCAAGATCGTGTGCCCCCGTTCTTGCAACAATGACCGTCTGTATTCGGTTACAATTGCTCTATCAAACGCGAAAACTCAATTAGTTCAATATTTCGCGCGATATATGTGCGACAAGGACTAAATTCCTGGAACGATTGGGCGTAGCGCCTGCAGCGGATACGTGGCCCCCATGTGTCATCCTCATACAAAACAGCCCATACAACTGGCGCGTCGAGTAGGTCTCAATAACGGTACCATAACGAACAAGACGCTAGTTATTTTTGCGATTGTTGGCCTACAAAGGCCTAATAATAATAATGGGGGCGATTAGTATGCGATCGAAGCTGTGGATAATAAAGGGAGTGAATACGAACAGATATAACGTTAGCGAGTTTGAAGTTTCTTTGTGCGTACCGCATGTAGATTTACTAGTTACTGTACTCATTTTATTTAGATAAACAATATCTACTAGCGCGTATCGATCGCTGCATTATCTCATTGTTTACATTTTAGTTTTACTACCAGGAATTGTTGAAATGAATAACCCCAAATTCTTATCAACTCAACATAGTTTCGATGCCAGTATGATTGACAATAACATTAAGGCCACTAATTTAGTTAAGCTACATAATCAAAGGACCGGAACGAAATATAATGATCGCATCGGGACAAAATCATGTGTAAGCAGTAGTGCGGAAGAGGGATTGGTAAAGTTTCCACAATACAGGTCCCACGTGCCGGCTGATCAATACAACAGTCGGGACGGCGACCGGCTGTCGCAGCACGGTGTATCACCCCTAAACACAGCTGATTCCACCTTCCCCCTCGGCTGGTTCGTTCACCCCTCACCCCGCACTCCTTCGCACCCTCCACTTTCGATCTCGGCGAAAACATTCGCAACGAATTTTAGATTTCCCCTCGTCAATCGTAAAGGGAAATTAAGTATTTCCGTAAATATTTTGCATGATTACCAAGAAATTTGTTTTAAAAAAATAAATAAAACCGATTTCAATAGCGGTATATCTTATAGAATCTAGATGGCTGCAAACTAATTCGTATCTGTAATCTTTTGTGTCAATAAAACATGTATTCGCGTAAAAGTTACGGCCCTTCAAAAGACATTATGTCATATAAAGCAGTTGCCCAATCTTCTATGAGTACAGAAGTCCGTGACGGTTACACAGAACAACAACAACAAGCGTACACTAAATATTTACAACAGTTGAGGGAAGAATTCATAAAACATTGGGGCAAAAAACCTAACTTCAATATCGAATTTTCCGAATTAGAACAGGTTAAAACTTTGGGTACAGGTGCTTTTGGAAGAGTAGTGCTGTTAAAACATACGAAGGGCACTAAATTATTTGCAATGAAAGTGCTAGCTAAAGCGAAAATTATAAAATTGAAGCAAGTTGACCACACATTGAATGAAAAGCGGATTTTAGAAGCGATAAGATTCCCTTTTACCGTTTCCATGGAATGCAGTTTCAAGGACAACAGTTACATATATTTCATAATGCCCTTCGTACCAGGTGGTGAAATGTTCACCCACCTTCGCAAAATGGGTAAATTCGAGGAGCCGTTGTCTAAATTTTACGCAAGTCAGGTGATTTTGGCATTAGAATACTTGCATTTCTGTAATTTAGTATACAGAGATCTTAAGCCGGAAAACATTTTGATCGATAGAACTGGGTATTTGAAAATTACAGACTTTGGTTTCTGCAAAGTTTTGCAAGGGAGAACGTGGACATTATGCGGTACACCAGAGTATTTGGCTCCAGAGTTGATTATGAGTAAAGGTTATGGATTTTCCGTAGACTGGTGGTCGTTTGGCGTGCTGCTTTTCGAGATGAACGCTGGTTATCCTCCTTTTTACGCCAACGAGCCTATGAAAACTTATGAGAAAATTGTCGCTGGTAAATACAGATGCCCGTCGAGTTTCAACACCGATCTTAGGGACCTTGTACGAAATGTGCTTCAAGTGGACATAAGCAAACGCTTCGGAGTAATGAAGAATGGAGTGATGGATTACAAAAACCACAAATGGTTTAGAGGGATTGAGTGGGAAGCTATACTTAATTGTCGGGTGCCACCACCTTACGTGCCAAAATATAGATCACCTGGCGATACTAGTAACTTTGAACGTTATGAAGAAGAACCACTTATTCCTGGATCGTTTTGTCGTTTCGAATCGGAGTTTATGGAGTTTTAGTAAAAAAAAAAACTAATAAATGTCTATGAATATATTTTGGTAAGCCAATTGCTTTCTACTTTGTGCACCATCTGAACAGACATTCCGGTTTCAATTACTTGACCGGTTACCGGTTGGATCAGGGTAGGTACTCTTGAACCAAATGGGATTGGGATCGAAATCTTCTGCAGGATCTAGTACAGATAATAATACAGAGAATGAATGAACTATGACTTGGGGTGGTCATAATGTAACAAAATGTGAACTACCAAATACAGGAAAATTTAAATATAATAATATGTTCATTTATGATTAAATATTACTTAATTTGTTAGGATTGAAATCGAGTTTGGTTTCAAGAGTAGGCCTACAGTTGAGGAATCCTTTTAATTATTCAGTTTTCATATAATTTGCAACTATGCAAGCATATGAAATGCTCTTATTGTGATAAAATAGATTTCTGTGTGCGTTTCTTTAACTCGAAATGGGTTTGCGCTTGACTGTGATTCGCTAGATGGTAGGTAAGCCATATCGCAATCTATGATGGAACGGGCTCACTCAGCGAAAATCGGTTCAATCTCGACTTGAACATCGGCAGATTATGTCTCTCAGGAAACAAGGAGATCGGCAAAGAGTTACACAGTTTAGCCGTTCGCTCTATGAAGTCTTGTCAACAAAGTCTTGATCAGAATGTATTAACTACCAAAATTTGGATTCTACAATATCCGACGGAAGTGAGAAAAAAAGTAACAGTTTCTGGTTCCGAACACAAGTTTAATGTTACCAAAAATACAATAAAAAAAGCATTAATACCCCTATCAATCTTGAGTGGATCGTCCTCATCCGCGATCGTGTATCGTCGTGTCTATTCGTTTTGTTTAGACTTGGTTTGAATCCATAATGGAGCACGTGCGTGGGGCTCCCCTCACGATGCGCCGGCGCAGGACCATAATGATAGGCGGCGAGGGCACGCGACGAAACACTCTTTATTTTTAGAATATGACACTGTGTAATAAGAACGTTGGATGTAATTGTCCTGAGGACTAGACAGAGTATGAAACTACTGCCCTAATTTCATTAGATAAGAACAGCAATCGGAATCACAAGTAAGCGAAACTACAAGACTATTCATATACATATTCGTAGTTGTTGATTAATTTTGTTGTATTTGCAAAAAAAAACCTTGGGAACCTTCAAGAAACGAACGTACCTAATCATATTTAAAAGGCCCGGCAGCGACCCTACTCGATTAGAGTTCCGGATGTCCATGGTCGGTGTTGACTGCTTACCATCAGGCATCACATTTGCTCGTCTGCCGCCTCTCGCATAAAAAATATAGTTTGGATTTATTGCAACAAAGGAATACGGATGATGACAAGGTATAAAAATGAAGAAAATAATTAGTCCGTCTCTTAGATAATAAAAAAATATAAGACCCGTATTTTTTGTTTTGTCGAAATAACAAGAAAATACTTAGATATAGCGCATTAAAGTTACGGAGTGGGGGCTAACTACGTCACGTTAGAGTATATTTTGTACTCTAACGTGACGTCATGTGACATTTAAAATCAATGTATCTTCGTAAGTTTTTGAACAAGAGGCAAAATAAAAAATACGTATCCAATGTTTTTCATTAATCTATCTGATGGACATTAAATTATTTTTTAGTCATCATCCCAATTATATAATTCCGTACACGGACAACTTTTAACATGTTGGCCGATACAAAATGAACAAATACAAGTGTGGCGACCTAAACAATACGATGCAGTAGCGATATTGACCTTGAACTGACAAGTGTACAGGAAGGTGTATTGTTGTATTATAAAAAGAAAATGCACGAGCAAATGATGTGAGACCTAAATCAATTTCTGAACAAATAAGTTATTTCGCGAAGACGCAACAGTCTATATAGTAATCTGAATAGCACATATAATTTTATTGATTAGGAAGGAATCTAGACTTCTTATTGCTTAATACGCTCAGCACTTTTAATATTCTCAGTGTATTTTTTATTGATTAAGTGACATCCATAAGGATTTACAAGTTGAATGTTAATATAAATTTATTACAGCCACCACTTCTTAAAAGCAGGTTGTTATAACAGCTATGTAGGTATTAACTGTTTCCGATATCGAGCTAAAACACGAAACGCCAATGAAAGAAACACTCGTATATTGACCCAAATTCGGATTCGCTCATTTGCCAAGATTTGGTTTTAGCATAAAACATTGCGACTATTTCCGAATATTTGCTTCTTGGCAGAGTTATATACGGTTTAGCACGTCGGAATATGACTATGATGCAATGTTTATTTCTACTCTAGTTAGCAAAAGTATAAAGCCTATATTTAGAGGTTCATTAAAGTTGTTTAAGGACATAGCTCAGAGAACTAGCAGGTTAAAGTGGCAGTGGGCCGGGTACACTGATGTCTTAATAAAAGTAGTAGGATGGAAGTATGGGGGATGCCAACGGCCGTTTTGTGGAAGTCTTTGTGGGAGGCCTATGTCCTGCAGTGGACACGGCTAAATACGATGATTATGATTGTTAAATAACGTCCGTCAACAGAACAGATGCGACCTTTACCCAAGCACTTGGTAATCTCGTAGATTAAAAACAATAGCTGAAAAATTTCTCAAGTGGATTCTTGAAAACATATACACTAACCATTTATACTTAGTCAAGAAAGTTTAGAATATTAAAAAGCCAAAGGAAGTAAGTAAGACAAACAAAGGCAAAATCAAATAACGTCTAAAGCAAACGATTAAACACAGTCTAATTTCAGACCTCCGGAGAAGACGAACTTTTAAATTTACATACAAAAGCTTTGAGGTTAGTCACTGAGGTAATAAGAATTTGTAGCTACATGTTTGATTAAAATCTCCTTGGAACGCTAAACAGCAGTTTTATGGCGTGTCATTAAATGTGAGAACGTGTAATAGTAACGATTTTTTTAACCAACTAGCTGCGCCCCGCGGTTCCTCGTTGCATTTATTCAAATTTTTCCGCTGTAAGAACCATCCTTGGACTTCAACGAACATTTAAAAAAAAATTGTCCAAATTGGTCCAGGCGTTGTTGAGTTATGCGCTTACCAACACATTTTGCGATTCATTTTTATATTATAGTTAGATATCTTGGTCTATAGATACTGGTTACCTGTAAAAATCTTGCCGATCATCAATTATGTCTTAATGAAATAACGTAGAGCATTAGAGAAAGCTGAAGTGACACTAATAGGACTCAGAATCGGAGTCGGCAATTAGTTACTCAACTGCAGAAACGGATTTTATAATGTCCCTCGCGGTAAATGCAAATGTTCGCCGAAGTCTAATTAAAAGGCGAGCGAATATAGGAACCTTTAAAATGCATCTTAATAGATGCATTGCTTTGACAAACACACACTCGTTATGTCGTGAGTGGGCGTTCGCCAAAGTATACCTTTTTGGATTCAACGGACGTATTCGTCTCCCTAGGGATTTCATCTTCCTCTTATACTGACGAATTGTAGTAAGCGTCTACGTGATGGATTCTGAGAGAGCTAAGCCGGTTATACCGATCTTACATATAGCTAAGCAAGCATATTACATCCCAAAAACCAAACAATAAAATCTATCCCTTTTTACCCAAAATATTGCCTTGAGCTTCTACTCTTTTATTATGGCCTAAACTATGGACCTCTTTGCCGGGTTTCTTGCTATGCGAGAGATAATCTTCCGGTTTTCAAGGCCGGAATGAATCAGTATTTGGTGGGTGAGCGATCTCTATAATCGCTAACATCAATCGTGTCGCGACTAAGCTTTACCCACTTTTCGGTATTTTAAGCTACTACTGAGTTTAAAAAATTCCAAATTTAAAGTATTATTCCAAGCAAGATGGTATAAAATATACTATAATTAGTCCAGACAGTGAGAACGTGCTCGGTAAAACAATAGCACATCGAAGTCCTGGTCATGCAACCCACGGGCTAAAGGCAACCGACTGGAAAGCAAAGGAAGCGTGCTTCCGTCTCAACGCTGATGAAGATGCGTTGGCAGGAAATTGCAACTCCGTCAGTGTAAGGACAGTTTGAACGGCTTGCACTGTATACACCGCGTATCTATGAGGATACTATTAATGATGTTAAGAGTAGTTGTGATTTAAACCTAATACTCATCAATGCTGCTTTGTATATTATTAAACTCAAGTAAATAAAAAGAAATTATATAAGTTATAATTTAAAAAAAAAATTACATGAAGACGCACGGATTCAGATATCTGTTCCACAAATAACATTTTACACTAATGGAATGTTCGGACTTATATACGAGTATATACCTTTTTAGCCGTAGACGTTTCGGCCGTGTTGCAACGCGAAAATTCAAAAATTATTATGGTACCATGGTCTGATAATAAAGATCATGCAACAAATATTAGCACGTAAAAGTTTGGGAATCTATCAATCAAATAAAAAGAAACTAAAGTATTTTGGTATTTACATTATTGGTATACCCCAAAAGTGACTCACAATATCGTCGTTAAAATGACACAAGTTCGTTTTAATTTTTACTAAGTTCTAGTGAGAGAGACAAGGTTAAAGCTAGACAAAAGTTCAACGGAGCAAATGTCCTACCAACAATGGCATTTCTTGCGCAATCATCTTGCCCAACCCAAGTTTTGGTTCCACGACACATGAAATAATGTTTCTCTTCCTTTGAATTATTCTAGTCGACTGCAAGAGACCATAGTAGTATTATGTAATTATTTTGTGTAATCCAAAAAGTAAATGTAGATACACAAATAGACACAACACATCCAACAAAACCGTGCAGATTCAGAGTGGGTGCATCTCCCATAAAATCATCTTTTGGAACGCATCCAATTTTCGTATCATACAGTGTGAAGAAACTTTCGTGAACTCCGTGATGTTAAAACATTTACAATAGACATAGCTACTTAAAGCCCACTCGTGAAAGGTGTAAATAGCGTTAACATAATGTGTACAGATACAGACAACCGAGGTGAACCCGACGAGCTTGCAGCATTACATAAGCGTGGAAGGGATTTGAATACAGTTGGACAACAAATTACTGGTAACCAGAATTATACGGTGGTCCAAAATCCAGGTTATCGTTAATATCGGCCCATGAATGGGGGCATGTTGCGTCAGGTGATAAAACTAATCCGGTATTCCAGTTCTTACTGAGAACTTATTATCGTACATAAAAATTTAGTACCTACCTTACTATGCGCTCGAAGGTAAGGGAAAATATCGTGATGAATTGATGACCAAATCGGTATTTTCCTTAAACGGATTGCAGATATCAAATGGAAATCGGTCATCCTCAGGCTTTGAAGATTAGAAGAGCCAGCTTATTGTTCTAATGGAATTTGGACAAGGATTAATAAATATGTATATCAAATACCATCGCAAATATTGTCCCGATCTCAAAGCAGCATTTACCACTTGTATTATGGAAATCGGTATCAATAAATCTACCACAAATATACACTTAGATAAGTACAATAATACTTATTCAACATACAGACCCAGAACAAACATAAGTATGCATTTTTGTCTCAATAGGGATTCGAACCCACGAACAGGCTCGGTGGCTCAATTGGTAGTGACCCCTGCCTTCTGAGCCAAGGGTCGTAGGTTCGATTCCCACCCGGGACAAACATTCGTGTGATGAATACTTGTGTTTGTTCCGTGTCTGGGTGTTTATAATTTGTATTTAAGTAATTATTTGTAGTACCTTCGTTGTTGGGATGTATCGGAGCGGCCTAACATCTTTTCGCTCCAAGCCAACCTCACCTGCCCGTGGTGCATCCTGCCGAATAACAAACGAGGCGCTGGCAACCGACTGGTGGCGGTATAACCATCACAATTGAAGGCGTAGCTAAATATTAAAGACCGGTGACGGGCGGCAGCGTCACCGGAGCAAGAAGCTACGCCCTGCGATCGCCAACCCGCCTGCCCAGCGTGGCGATTATGGGTATATCCTTCAGATGTTTGCTCTAAGTGGCGAACAACTGGAGAGGCCTATGTCCAGCAGTGGACTGTAATAGGCTGATGATGATGATGACCTTCGTTGTTCTGATACCCATAACACAAGTGCTTAAGCTACTTACTTTGGGTATAGAGCAATGTATGTGATGTTGTCTAATATTTTATTTAATTTAACCTTGGTTCAAAGACAGGGTCACTGCCAATAGGGCAACTGCAGCTACGCGCTATACTGACTCCAAATTCTACAATCGTATGTTCCTAGTTCCTACTTAGAAACATACTTCGTAAAATAACCATTACATACAACATAGAACTCCTAACAAGTCCTACCTATTTGGACATTTCAAATTAAGCACGACGAATAAGATTTACCTTAAAAGCAACCTCCACTTATAAAACGGGACAAAGTTACGTTTAATACCTTCAATACGTCTAATTCATGAATCAAGCGAGTAGGCTCATAACTTAAGACCGTATAAGGAGTTGAGCTTTCAACAGTTGTTACCGCTTGCAATGTGGGTCACCGACGATGCAGACACTGCGTCGTGCGATGCAGTGAAACGCAAGGGCGAGATGAGGGTGCCTCAAATAGGGTGCCTATATTGATTCTGCTCATTTATTGATTTCAGCTTGCCTTGCCGCTAGCCGGCCGGTCTATTTTCTCTACGATTTAATAAAACAGATTAATACATCTTTTTTTTATAGCAGTAATGTGGCCTGGCGTCGTCTGATGGAAAGCGTAAGGGAGGACCAAGTTGTTGCGGCAACGGACAAGTAACCTACCAAATCAATCACTCGTCAGTTGCCACCGCTATGCCTACCTAAGTCTTGCAACACACCGACCGGACGCGGAGACCGAAGTCAGCCAGGCAGGTAAGCCCTGCCACCGGCTGAGAAGCTGAAATCTCAAGAAGTGCAATAGTTGTCTTTTACGACACCCATGGAAAGAATTGTATTATTTTTGGTCACCGCTCTGCTTCCACCTTCAACTGGATTTTTCACGTTTAGAGAAATTAACAACTAACCATTCTCGATTAGCGATGGGCGTTATTAACCATAACTGGTTATATATGCAGTTACGAGCTCGAACAGTGATCACTCGTTTTCCACTACAACAAAAACTAGTGATATTCATAACGCCATTTAAACGATCGAAATAGGCATCAGTCTTCAATAACTCTTTTAATCACAACGCCATAAAGTTAAATCGAATTCACTCTTATGTTTAAGGCATAGCGTCGATGTTTGGCTACTTTCACTACTCACGCAAAATCACTGGTTTTACAATATTCGTAATGACAAGATGAAAACGACGTTTTACATTGACCACCTTACACATAGCTTTGACAACGTAAAGGAGTAAAACGAGTAATGTAAAACGCGCCTAAAAAAAACGAAGACGTATCGATACACGATACGTGTGCGTGAAGAAGAATTAAGTTATACTGCTACCTAACCAAACGATTTTACGTTACAATTATCACGTTTGCTTCAGAACGTTGTGAAAATAACTAGTTATAAAAATCACTAGTTAAGAAACTAGTTATTGGAAATCACATAACGCTTACGTTACGTTATCTCAAAAACCGATAACGACCCATCGCTATTCTCGATCACTGTCCCTTATGGACTGGAGAAAAACTGGTCAGCACAAGCCTTATCAAAGATTTTTAACAAAGTTCAGTATCTACATTAGGGTATACTCAAATACTAAAGAATAACAACAAAACTATAAAATAACATCAATATCAGAACTGACCTAGACAAAAACAAACCGGTTTATTTAATTCAGCGATAAAGTTTATAACCATTGTCATAACAGAGTAATTCCCACCAAAATGTATTGTTAAAATTCTAAACGCTTGTAAACACTTTCCTCTTTGATAACATTGATTCATTACAACACATACTGTTTTCTTTGATGTAACTTTTGCTTACAAAACTGCACTGGTATTACACGTTATCTTTAAAAATGATAGCGAGACCCGCCTTCGCTTCGATTAACATTCCATTGGGTTACATTATTAGCGGCAGAGTAAGGATCCTAATCCTTTCTAGCCTATGGTACTCAGGGTTTATGTAGCTTTAATCGGCACAGTAGTTTTTGATTCAATTTATTACACATATCAAATATCTTTCACAACATTAGTGTAGATAAACGTTAAACATCCGTACAAATTCATACGTAATGCTGCCAATACGGAACAACAGTTCCTTTATACCCTTATGTGGATGATCTTGATAGCCACAGCTGGCATGCGAATCGAGGATTTAATTTAGCGCTGTTAATTAAATCAATGCACTTCCCACGATGCAAGTGCAAGCTTGCATGCTTGCACTTTAGAAACTTCTATTTATCGATGTCGCTTTATATTCCGTTTTTGTGGCTCTTCTTCTTTTCAAACCCATCCGTGTCTGACTGATTTACGAGCACAAACATACGACCAGATTGTGGAAAGTTCAATCTTGATTTTCTTTTGTTTCTATGCAGTTTAAAGTTACGACGCGCCAGTGGCGTGCTTGTTGTTCCAAAGATGTTAGACGTTTCAGTTCAGACCAAACGTTTACTGCGGTTTGGAGCAAGATAGGTAGTCAAATTGAAATACAGACACAGCACGGCACAAAAATATGAGAAACATTATGGTGTATATTCAGTGTGTGTAAAGGAGACAAAACAATAGCAACGGATGTATTCACCAATCACTAAACCATGTCCATTAATTTAACGCTTTAAAACGGAAACAAAACGGCAAAAAGTAAAATTACACCACAAACCCGCGTCTATGTTAATTCTACGAGACATGCCGGGACACAGAAATCGTGGAGGAAGCTCACCTCAACCTGCATACTAATTCATTACAACAGAATCGTCAGCCGACCGAATAAGAAGGGCAGTTAGCTCGCCTTTGTTTCAAAACACGAACTACACTTCCATACAGGCCGGATAAACTCGATCAGTATTCTTGGCAACGAGACGCATTCATGAGCGTAGAATAAGAATGATGTATTGTAAAACTTTGGCTTCGCCAAATCTATGGAGGGCTCCCAAATCAGATGTGCGCTTATGAATATTCTAATAGCTACTTTATTACATCGAGTTGGCTAACCTTTTCGTTCAATTGACCATGGGTGTTGGAGCTAACGAAGCGATGAAATGGAAAATTGAAAGCGTTGGAAGCACGCCTATGTATACTTCACCTTGTACATGGCTATTTAAAGGTATTCAGATACATTTGTATCCAATTTGATACATCCCTTCGGACCTTCGGGTTGGATACTGATGACTACATTAGAGGCGAATGAAAACCAATGTGTCAGTCACTGTAATCTGTTGGGACTTACCACGTGTGACACAGAGTGGATCTAAATAACACTCGCTTATTTGCAAAGTAACAGACCCATAATCACCAAAATTTCCCTTACACTGACACGTAGATAAGGCATTTGGAATTCTCTGGCACACTAGACAGAAACGTGGGATCTCTTATCCCTGAAAAAGTAGATTCGTTCTGCGATTATCAAAAAGACAACGCAAACGAAGTCTCAACCACGTAATCCTAGGTAAATAAATAAGGTTCACTCTGTTTTAAAAAAGTGTATTTAACCTACGTTCCCTATTCAGAGGTAGACAGCATTTCAACGTTCACACGACTGATAACGATACAAACACCTCGCTTCGTTCCTGTTTGTTTTTTTCTAACGCAACTCCCACTCGTACGCCCACAGAAAAAAGGGTTACCTGTTTCATGTCTGTCACTGTTGAATGGGGACGGTTGTGTCGAGCCACAACGATTCGAAAAAGAAATGTAAACAAATGTGGAACGTAGAAATTTTCTGTGTAATGGTTATTGAGATATTCTGCTGCCATACCGCCAACATCATCAGCCTGCAAACGTCTACTGCTGGACATAGGCCTCCCCCAATGAAAAATTAGTCACCACGCTTGGCAGGTGAGTTGGTGACCGCAGTAGGTGTATTTGTACCCAGGTAAACGGAGCTGCCCGTTCCCTGATATTCCCTTAGTTGTCTTCTACGACATCCACGCTAGCTAGCATGTATTATACGGGTCATTCTAAGTTAAGATGTACTTTCGACGGCAACGACAAAAAAATACATTTTTTTTAAATAAACGTCATAAATAACCTATCTATCATTTAAAACTAAATGTTTTCAACGTGGTCACTAAAATTTATTGCAGAAATGTACGTAATTAAGTCACAGTAAGCTCTAATATAAGCAAAATGTCTCTCCCCTGTGCTGTCCCTGAACCGACTTTATTTGTAAATCAGTAATTATGAATGTATTAAAATTCAATAATTACTTTATCATCATTAATTTTATAAAGATAGTAAACTTAGTAATAGTATTTAACAAGTAAAAGTGCTTATATTCCAATTCTTAAAAAAAATATTAACACCAAAATTTGTCCACCATGTTTCGTGTCTCGTCCCCTGGTCTTTTGTCTTAATTCAAAAATCAGTTTTGTATTCCTAGTCTGTAGAAGTTGTGATCTTGAATGCATAGTGTGTAACGTGGAGTTAGCAGCAAGCGGCGCATAAGCAACTGTGCAGCCATATTGACGGCCATTTCGATCACGCCACTCGCTGGGCGCAGAAGTGTTTAGTGAATGCAGTCTTTCCCCTGGTAAGTTTTACTTTGCAATTATTTGTTAAAATAATAACATATACTTAAATATTTACTATAAATAATGTATACATTGTTACATTTGTTTGTGAATTACGTGTGAGGAATAGTTTTAAGGCTTTTTTAGATTTCTATCGAAAATATATCTCCCCTGGCGTATTTCCCCTGGCTCTTTTGATGGCAGGGGAGATACTCAATGTTCAGGGGAGATACATTCTTACGCGATTCCATTAATACTTACTTGTTTTCTCTAAACCTTTACTTGGCGTTATGTCTATCTTAGCTTTACAATACAATATTACGTATTTTTTTACAGAAAAATGGCACAGCTAAAGTTTTTAAGCGATGGCACGGTCACCTAATATCGTAACAAAATGAAGTACAAGGTTTGGGCGACAATGTTGGATGATTTTTACACCAACCTTCAAAATTTGACATGAAGCAGGTCACAGTAAGGACTGATGGAACTGTCACTGATGGAATGGGTGCAACTTGCAAAAGCGGCGTCATCGACTAGTTGCTAGTGGCTAGTAGATATTTCATCAATAGATGACTGATGATATTAAAGTTTTCACCGTAGATGATGCAGACATAACGAAAATAAGCAGCAAAATTGAGATCTAGAAGGTATAAAGACTTTTTTAGGCACACTAAAGGTTCACCAAGTTACCGGTTGCGTATTCGTACCCTGCCTGTACGCCTGATATTAAAAAGTTTGAGCTGCTTCCTTGACTCTTGAGTTATGTCGTCATTTTCGGTTAGGTACTTTAGATTCTCCACAAACACATGCTAAGCTAATGATTTAGATGATGAGCCACTAATTAAATTCGTATGTCAAGAATGTGTGAAGAAGCCTCAAGAAATTTCTGTACCTACTACCACAAGCAACCAGACTCCACAGAGAAGATCCAAAGCCCTCAATATCTGGATAAAAATCTTTCTACAAGAGGGATTTTGTACTGGTTAAACTTTAAAATTAATTATGACAATATTTCTTTTATCACCTGGGATCAGATTATAAAATAACAAAAAACTGATTTTAAATAATACATAATTCAAATAAATAAAGATGAATCTTAAAAATAACCTTGTGTTTTTGTTTATTTATGTCTTCCCTATACATAAAGTATCCTCCCCTGGACTGTGTATTTCCCCTGGTCACCTATAAAACGTGATAAATCCAATTAATTGACTGGCCACTTTGCAAACATTATGATCTTAGCAGTTTCCATAATAAAAATGTATACTTAAGTAAAAATGTATAAAAAAATGCCATGCCGCCATTTCATACAACGAATTACATCTTAACTTAGAATGACCCATACTTCAAGTAAAAGCGCATACCGTTCTAATAACACACAATAGAAATGACCGGAAAGTATGCAGTCGCTGTGATCGAAATCGTTCAGGTGATCATCATCACCACTATTTTACTAACATCACTTACAACGTTATCCTAATTACAACAGCGCGCTTCCTCGTCAAAAACTGCCAACCGACGCGACGTTCCATTCGCTTTCAATTGTAAAGTAATAAGGTTTATTATCCTTTTCACCTTCATAGTCTGGAGGCAGTGGACTGGAATTACCTGGTGTGTGTTATCGTCCCCCGTATCCGGAGCGAGACGGTTCGCCGAGCACGCTCGCACCTGTCGCCATTATTGTACTTTTCTGCAGGAAACTAATATTAAACTATAGACAATATACGTGAAACATAGCCATTAGAACTTTGCAGATTATAGAGAGTACAAACAATAACTATATTGTTTGAAATAGGATTATTATAACGAGTGCGGTAACTAACCCTCATCAGGTTATTGATAGATTTTTAAGTCTACACCTAATTAACTATTAAAGGTTGCCTGACCTTGCTTGATATTAGATTCATCATGAAAATATGCAAGCTTTTGCTTTTAGCCTAAATTAATAATCTAATTGGAAGACGACAGAGAAATCTAGATCATAACTAGACTTTTAAACTAGATTTGATAAACGGATAGACAATGATAAAAGTTTCTGGTAACTGACATTTCGGTACCTATCCTGGGCTAACAAGTTCAATCGTTATTTTTTTTCTTTTCTTTGAAACCTTGTTGAACATAAAAGTCTTATCTGAAAAGACATACAATCGTAATTACTTTCTTTGTTCTTACTGAAGATGCAACGTAATCGATTAACCTTCCTGCTGATAACTAGGAATTCAGCTCTTGAATTAGGTAATATTGTGTAAAATTAAATCGTGACCGTTAATTACTTGTAGCCGATAACAATCAGGTGTTGTTAAATAGGCGAAATACTTGACGTACCACACCTATTTTATCACGAGATAAAATCTATAGATAAGATTGTGTACTCCAGTTATAGATATAATTGCTACTTTCGTCGCAGTACATAAATGTGCAGGCCAGCTTTCCAACGACTGTAAGACTCGCGGTTTGTAAAGCAATACATTTCTTTATATGAAATTTTATTGCCGTATCAGAAACTATAGTTGCCCATTTTGATTCTATGGTTGAGAAATTTTGATGTTTCTCGATGACGTTACAGAAACTGTAACAAATTCCATCAGTTCACGCGTGATGTTTATAAAATGGCTGCATTTCATCCATCCTTTCCTATTTAAGCTGAATTATCATTTTCATTTGTATTCAAGCGTTGAAGAAACTCAGGCACTACTATTTGTACACCAGTGGGCCGTCACTATGTTCATATGAATATGGTGACGGTGGTGATATTATATAATATATCCCTACTAGTTATATAAATTCTTAAAAGCCTAACAAGCTATTGCTCTGAAAGTATACCCGACATAGAATTGAATACCGAAGCTTCCATTTAATTAAGGTTACCTCATCATAAAAATATCAACCAAGTAAGTTAAAGGTTAGTAGTTTCTGCCACAGATAAACAGCGACACACCTTAAACTAATAACCCCTCTTCGTTGAGAATTAAAAACAATATAATACAGCCGTTACACATGTAAGGCAATTAATACTACTGGGCGGAATTTTTATAGTAATGTCTTTTTAGACGATGATAGCAAAGACGCTCTTGTCAGCATCACCTGACTGCGGGGGATGGAAGGCTCTCACCCCTAATGATACGACTGTAATGGATTCCCGTGACCTGTGATAAATGAAAAAGAAGCCCACTGTGCTGCGACAGCAGGCAAGTACCCTAGAATATTAGCTGCTACCTCCAATTCAACTTATTCAACCAGTAAGGCCGAAGACTCGCTACATATACATGACGCCTCACGCGACGCTTATCGCTCCGAGGTCTCTTAAATGTCTAAGATCTTCATTCATGTATTGCAAATCCCAAATTATAGGAGGGCAGTATATCAGTACACAAGTCTGTAATGTAATGATCGGCTGCTAGTCTGCTACTCAGACAAGACCTTGAGAATGACATCAACATTAATTATGGCTACAATAACTGTTATAGAGCACTTGAACTCTGATAACACTTCGACACAACAGATTCATTTAAGAAGTAAAAACATTATCTTCGCTCCCACACTCGATAGCGTACACAAGAGACAGATCAATGGCTTCAATCATATTATTAGTTCTAACGTGAACTCTAACTGTGATCGCTGAACCATATCACATGAACTATATCTAGACAATGTACAAGAAATAGAGACATCTAGTTTGCAAGTACCAACTTGAGTGTCTGCTCAAACGAGTTATTGATTCTAACGAAATATTTTATCATTGCTAGGAAAATGTTTGAGCGTAACTTATAATAACCGTGTGTAGTGAAGATATTTCTACGTGAATTGAAAATCAATAGAACATTATTTGAAGTTTCGTTCAGGCTTTTATAATACGTTAAGCAAAAACTTTACAATTAGCACATTTTTTTAGCAATTCAATCTGATGTAATTTGGAGGGGAAGCATATCAACAATCAAGAAATAGTAACATCATTTTAGTTTTGATGATTGGTCTGTGTGAAGAATAACATAATGAAGACTAAAAAGATAGGGGATGGGACCACGACGGCTCAAAAGGATGAATTTAAGAAGAAATCATTGCACTAGCCCCAGCCACTATAGGATCAGATCAGGCAAAAGGAATTTTATACCCAATGCCAAAATGGCTTCGGTCCGCCTGATGGTACCTTGATTTCAAGATTCTATTAACTCTTGACTTGGTGCTCTATCTGGATTTCTTTAAAAAAGACCCCTTGGATGGGAGCGTGTTCCACAAACGCAGAGTTGAGCCAGATTTTCTTTATGAGTTATTCTCAGAGCCAACAAATGTGAAGAAAGCCTTAAAATTCGCAAAGTCATATTTTCATGTAATCTGTCTAGAAAACGTGACAAAATGCTTTCACTGAGCCTCGACAGAGTAAATATTTGTACCTTGCAACATACTGCTTAACATCTTGAGTGTAGCAGCTGCATAATATTTGTTGTTTTTTTGAAAGACCGGTTTCATCTTGAATATCATCTTATACAGCGTTGTATGGTGTTTAAAATTAGGTGGTAGAGGCAGGTGAAAATGGCACGAGCGACTTTTTTTTTTGCAAAAAAAAAGGCCTAATTTAATTTTGTCCAGAGATACGCATTAGAGTCGCAGATGTTCTGTGCAGAAGTTTCTGTAAATGTAATGTTTACTTTATACATTTGGTTAGGACAATCAAAGCGCCAAGTACTTATGTAACAAGGTTCATTAACGCATGAGTAAATAAATACATTTTAAGTGATGCCTTAATTAGGTGATGTCACGGCACGAATAGTTAAACGGTTGTTGCTATATAAAATGTCCATCTCTCAGAAAGTTGGTATGGGGTTGTTCAATAAAATTACTCGGAAGCAACTTGTAGTCAAAAAGCAAGTGCGGGTGACACAATTGTTATAATATGTGCATTGTGCATCAGAAGCATGGTCAACTGTAGTTATTACGATCGTGTCCATAACTTGTCTCGATGATTTTATATAAGCCAAAAGTATCAAACAAAAGGTGCACCTGTGTTTGTCATCCAGTTGTGCATTTTAATACCTCCTACGTATTGACATAGCCTCCGTGAAAACGTATCGCAGCGCAAATTTATTTATTACTATTTAGCCTAATAAGGTATTTTTTTACTCCATATAGTATTTAATATCATCCTACATCCTCAATATAGTATTTATACTTCCTGGCCAATATCTTTTATGACATTGTTTCATTCAGTATCATCACGTGTTGATACTAAACGTTTACAGAAGACTATTTTCCCACCAAGCGCGTTGTTAGGGGCGTAAAAAGGGGAATACCTACGAACGGTGTGACGTCATTAAACAATAACAAAGACAGACATTTACGTCAAGAAGGTACAGACCCAGCCAGTGGAGCTTTTAACGTATTAAAGATAATGGTAAAAAAACATTACCCTCCTACTTTGGCAGTCGGGTAAAACGGAGCATTGGTTAGACCCGTGATCATATTTCCAACTTGTTCCAACTTGTTTTAAAATGTCAAAAACGTTAATTAAAATAGACTACAAACGCAGACAGCTCAAAAACACTGTTAGCGCTTTGTAAATAGTTCAAGTAGTCAAATATCATAAACACGTAGTAGGGCCGACGCTTCCAGATGTTTTATCCATCACTCCGGACATAAACAACTACTCGAAACGGTCATGCACTTGTCAGTGAGTGGGGTTCAACCGTTAACGCATACGTATCTCGATATTCTTGATACGAGACCTACATTTGTTGGGTAGGTGCGAGACCATACAATCTATCGGTACAAGGACGTGAAGGAATTTTTTATACTACCTACATACAAGAGAGGTAAGGCATAGCAAATCATTGCTCGAATCGAAGAAGAAAAGGTTAGTGCGTCATAATGTACACATACATTTCCCATATTTTTAAAAGATTGGTAAGTACGCAAAGGAATATTCTTTATTAAGCCACCAATTAGTTCAGTCACTCGCCAGAACCATCAGTATTTCAGCCACCGCCGCTATGCCGTCCGACGATCGGCCACATAACGTCTTAACATCAAATAAAGGATACATTGGGGGCAATTAATTATCTTCCAACTGTTACTTGGGCGGCGGCCAATGCGCATGCATTTCTCAATGCACGTGCAGTCTGCGGAAAAACATCTACTCGCTTTTAGAAGAATGTACCTACCTACCTACAGTATTTCAAGAACTCAAAATTACGAATCCTAAAATACCTTAAAGTCCCAGAGACGCTAATTGACTAGTCCTAATAATACTGATCGAGGATGATCACCGAGCCTGGGCCTTAGATCAGACCAGAAAACCGAGAAGCAGCCATAGTTTAAGTAGGTATTAGGGGCAGCGCAGACAACAGTCTATCCGTGACGCACTTTTTAGTCTGTGATGCAATTAGGTATATGCAGGAGCACACACGACGCGCAAAAATCTGTCGCGGATATTTCACAGACTCAACACACATCTTCGATCATTCTGTCGGCAGAGCTGTAGAGACCTAGATAAGATAAGATATTCTTTATTGCACACCAAACAATTGATTTAAAACTATGTATAGTAGACATTATGCTGTACAATATAGGCGGCCTTATCGCTATAAGCGATCTCTTCCAGACAACCTTAGGGTAGAGGATAGTTACAGAGAAGAGGTTAGGTGAGCTATCAACTGAATTAGATTTTCTAAAATCTTAGGTTATAGGTATAAATAAATACAATAATGATAATAACAAAAATATATATGTATATGTAATATAAATAAAAATACACACATAATATTATAAATGATACTTACATAAATAACCTAGATTACCTAGATGCTCTTTTTAAATGTCTCAGACGCAGACTCTATCCCACTAAAAGTCTGTCGTCTGTGTAGCCCCTTAGGTCTAAATTCTATTCTAGCAACATTTTAATACTTTCGATTATATTTCATCAAGAGTGAGAAGACTCACTTTTACGAAAAACCATCTCTGTAACAACTAATAAATTAAGTCAAACACTACAAAAACTACACCAATGTGGGTCACCTACCTCCTTTAAAAAATAAACTAAGTATTATAGTCTAGTGACAATCTGCTGTTAACAACTACTTGTAGTCACTCACCCACGAAGATAGTAAAACTAGTTTTTATTACTTCATAAGGCGAACGGGCGCCGTCCATGACAATAAAATATACCAAATATGTATGTATAGTACAGTTCTGTGAATGGAACATTAACTTTGGTTTGTTAAGTTTATAACACTCAACAATGCCATTTATGTGATAAAAGTTTCCATAGAGGCTTATTTCATTGGTTATGTAACTACTAGGTTTGTTATTTAAAAAGTTGAATGAAAGATTAAACTGTAAAACTGTATTGGAGGGCAGTTCAGTATGAAATTAATAAACTGTATTGAACATTATATTACCTATTTAATACATCATATTAATTTATTTATGTATGTCACCGTTAATGATAGTTAAAATGTACCTAAGCAACTTCACAATCATTCGACAGTTTACAATCTCACAAGATGGATTATAATCTAACAATGACATATACATGGGGATGTAAGGGAGCGGCCTATCATCATTTCGCTCCAAGCCAACCTCACCTGCTTGTGGTGCATCCTGCCAAATAACAAACGAGGCGCTGGCAACCGACTGGTGGCGGTATAACCATCACAATTGAAGGCCATAGACCGATGACGGGCAGTAGCGTCACCGGAGCGAGAAGCTATGCCCTGTGATCGCCAACCCGCCTGTCCAGCGTGGCGATTATGGGTATATCCTCCAGATGTTTGTCCTAGGTGGCGAGCAACTGGAGAGGTCTATGTCCAGCAGTGGACTGTGATAGGCTGATGATGATGATGATGATGACATATACAAATTATAATTATATCCGGAAACAGGCAGCAGTGTTAGGTAAGTACAAATAAAACCTACTGCTGGTCACCAACCCACCTATGAAGCTTGGTGACTATGGCAAATTCCCCCAAATGACAATTGTCATTATGGGAGGTTCAGCAGTGAATCTCTGCAGGGTGATGATAATGAAGAACATTGCATGTTTCATTTCTAAAGAAGTCTCATGAATCAGTGGAGTACTAATACATTAGCAACAAACAAATTTAAATACCTATCTCTAAACTTGCACTCATTGTGTTTGTGTATATTGTTACGTTATCATTTATTATGTTGTGATGTCCCAATGTAATAAAGTATTCTTATACTTATTCTAAACACTAGGTACATAGGTATCACATATTTACTCAAAGCATATCATATGATAATTAGCCAGAATCCAAACTAAACTTAACACACTAATTGAATTGCTACCAACTACACAACATGTCTAAAGTTGCCAATTTAATTATCTAGACACTGCAGACGGGCACTCAACGATCAGCCTGTGTTGCCACCCCTGCTCGCGCTCCCACTACCCACTTACCACCCACTTAACAGTTATGCTTCACACCTCAATGTTGCTTCCCAAACAAAACATCAATCTAATATTTTCATGAAGTACTTCTAAACATATTACATAGTTTTTTAATTGTTTGCAGGACTACATTTTTTTTTTTTTTTGGATGAAGTACCACATGCCTACAATGTTTATAAAACCTGTGGTTTATTCTGCAGATGAGTTGTGAATAAAAAGTGGGAGATGGCAAAAAGTGATGAAATTGTGGCAAAATTGGCTTACAAATCATGTCAAACAAATTTCTTAATGTTTGGACCTATCCCTTGTCACACAGCTGGTCACTTTTGTGGGATATCATGGACCTTATCACCAACCCTTTACCCCTAATTTGCAAATTGTGTAAAACAAAGTTAGGGTCTCATGCATAGTTCCTCTTAAATGTATTACTATTAGTAGGTTTGCAGTTGTCACTATACTTCTTTGCTATAGACATGGCATTTAGGAGCCATCTCTAAATTATGTCAGAGTAATTATGTTATTTATATAAAGATGTATTTAAATAGAAGTAATGAAATAAAAATGGAGTAGTCTGCAAAAATGTATATGAATAAATATGTCTATATATGGAATGAATATTAGATGAGTATCATTGTACAATCAACTTCAAACATCATTCATTTCAAGTCAAATCAGATTATGTGTATAGAAAATGTTCTATACACATAATCTGATTTGACTTGTGAATGGATAATGCCATAGCATTATCAATGAAAAAAAAGTCCTAAAAGAATGAAAAAAACATGCTTTAATCTTTACTGTTCATAATTTATTATAAATTCAAAACATTCAAGTAAAATGATACCTACAAAGATTTTTAAAGAAGAAAATACTTTACTGTAACTTTAATCAAAAATAACAATAAAATCAATGCTGAAGTAATCATCCTGATAACACATATAACTTTATAGAAGTAGGTTATTTGTTTGTTTTGTTTGTTATAAATTCTTTATTTGTTTACTTGATTTTTTTACCAATTCCAGTTATAGACTTTTTATTGCCCAGTCTTAGGTTTTATAACTGAAGCCCATTAAACTCTGTTGTTTCTCTCAAAACAGTGAATGAGAATAATTGACGAGGTGCCTATCCTACATGAACACGATTGGCATCAGGTTTGAAACGTGTTCCCCAACCTTGGTAAAAATTTTCAAAACATTTTGAAAGGACTTTCACTGACGAAATATCCAAAAGTGGAATTTCACTTGTATTTCACTACCGAGGTATGTAGCGTCTATAGTGTCGATTTGAAGTGGAAATTAATTAATATAACTTCCAGGGAAGAAGAGATCTATTTTCTACAAATATCGAAGTCCTTACCAGACATTTGGAACTTCTACTATTACTTGGTCTAAAACTCGGATCGATTTGGCAAACATGCGGGACGCTACTTTGCCGGCAAATAAACAAAGCAGATTCTTCGTTTTATAAATAAAACTAGTTTTTATTTACAATACTTAAGAATTATTAGATGTAAAATGCAATTAAAGTTAATGATTATTTGTAAATAGCTCCGAAACGCAACATGATTTATTTATAAACGCCGACTTACCAGCAACAACTGTATCACTCAAGTCATATTTCACTGGCTTCGGAAAATCACGCAGTTTACGTCCACTCAATTTTAATTCACCACTTAAATAAGCATCTTCTAGAATTCTTTCTAACGATTTTGTTAACTGACTATGAATATTATTGTGCCCATTCATATTTACACTCACGCACGGCCCCAACACGGCCATGTTCCATCTGGTCTAAAAAGAAACTGACGTTTTTGTCTATGACAGATGAGGATGAATAACATTGGTTGGTACATTTACAATAAATGACTAACTTCAAGCTGGTTCTTCTATTTTGTTGTCTATGCATTGTTGTAATAATTTATTAAATTCATGGAAGTATTATGTACTACGTACTTATTACTTCCATGATTAAATCAGAATCAGAACTTGATCTATGGACTTAGTGGACTTTTGAATGTACCGTAAATGGAACTTAGCCCAGTTATTAATAGTTTTTGGAAATTACCAAGTCTGATTAGGTGTAGTCAATATGCTAAAGATGTCAATTCAATATCAATGTTATTAATAACATTAGCTAGTTATGTAGCTTAAGCTACCTCATTTTTTAATACGTATTCATTACATCATCATCAGCTTATTGCAGTCCACAGCTGAACATAGGCCTCTCCAATTGTTCGCCACTTAGGGTAAACATCTGGAGGCTAATATTAGCGATTATGGGTATTATACCCATAATCGCCACGCTGGGCAAGCCATTTGGTCATCGCAGGGCGAAGTTTCTCGCTCCGGTGGTGACGCTGCTGTAGTGCAGCCCATCATCGATCTGTAGTATTTAGCTACGCCTTCAATCGTGATGGATATAGTATACCGCCACCAGTCGGTAACCACTAACCAGCGCCACGTTTGTTATTCGGCAGGATGCACCAAAGGCAGGTGAGGTTGGTTGGAGCGAAAAGATGATAGGCCATTCCCTTGCATTCCAAACATTAATTTCAAAATGAAATCATCAGAATTTAGGTTAAAAACGCTTGGGTATCAGAACAACGAAGGTAACACAAATAAATACTTAAATACATATATAAACACCCAGACACGGAACAAACACAAGTATTCATCACACGAATGTTTGTCCCGGGTGGGAATCGAACCCACGACCCTTGGTTCAGAAGGCAGGGGTCACTACCAATTGAGCCACCGAGCTAGCTTTGTGAAGTTAAATTACGATTGATAGTTGTTATACAAATTACATGAGTAAACAATGAAGCTTTAAAATGGCTTTACGGTAAACTTTAAGTGTGTATTAACCATGGATGTAGGTATGGATTTGTATGGGCTTCGTCGTACATACATTTGGGCGCTATTTTTCCATTGCTACCAAAAAATTTTAAAAGGAACTAATGTCACTGTCAAAAACTGGTCGGATAACCTCAAAAAGTCCCAAGGGATGAGAAATTTTGTTCTGTGATATTTGTATATTTATTTAAACATAATGACTATAATTAATATAATGCGAGTAGCAAATACCCTGAAAGGTCTGGGAAAGTCTAATCTTTCGCAAATTCAGGTAAGTTCTTAACTGAATATATTTAATTTAATTACATGAAAATGTTCCTATCGCGAGTAGGTAAATTTACGTAATCTCATATAATAATTAGAAAAACTTCTATGAATAGTGTCTAATTTTGTGGATGCATTATAAAATTATCTTATGTTTGTAACATTCAATAATTATAGTTACGGTAATAAATATTACTTATATTTAACCTCACCGGTAATAAACTTAGGTCCGATTTAGGCCAATTTTATTTTAATCACGTTTATTAATCACATTTATTTGATACTTAGGTTAGTAAAATTGTAATGATGATTGATTCCCCAGACTTTCTAGATTTCGTTTTAATTTTACAATATACTTACCTAAGTATTAGCGGTTTTTACTTCATATACAAATAGAAATTAAATATCTTTATTTTTAACCTTCTATCAATAACTCCTGAATAGTCAGGCACAAATAAAAAGTACTCTACAAGGTGGCTTCTACCAAGAGGCACCTGCATGAATTTCTGTAGCTACTCTGTAAAACGGAACGGAGTCAACAAGTTTTCTTACAATACTTTTATTTATTACAATCTTCAACAGTTGAAATGAAATGAAATAATTTTTATTTATATTTTTTTTTATTTTTAATTTTTTTAATTTTTTTTAATTTGTAATCCATTAATTATATTTAATTGGCTGTATGGGCTTAAAATTTAAAAGAGATTTTTATTTATTTATTTAATCTTTATTACTTTAATATTTTTCTATACTTAAATATTTTAAATTTATTTCTATTTATGTTGAATAATAATAATGATAATTTCAGATTTTAAGACAATGGCTTAATTTCAGATTTTAAGTAATCCTGCCATGGCTTGATATCGAAATACTCTTTATAAATGTATTAATTAAGTAATTTTTTTACAGGCTTATTCCTCACATGTAAAATATGCTGAACACAAACAATTGTCAAAAATAAGGAATATTGGTATCTCGGCACACATTGATTCTGGCAAAACTACACTTACAGAAAGAATTTTATTTTATACTGGAAGGATAGATTCTATGCATGAGGTAAGTACATTCAACACATAATAAACTTTGAAAAACAAATACATATGGGACTAGGAACCTTGGTTAAATATAAAGATAGAGGTTCTTAACCATTTAGAAATGGGGGATCATTTCTCAAAATTTCTGTCTTCTCATGGGCCATCTAGTTGGTCTATTAGTTTTGAGAAAAAAGGAAAATACATGTCCAATACATTTTTATGGTCTAAAATATGGACTAAATATAATGTGATTATTTTGACCCCCAAAACATCCCTATTAGCATAATGATACTATGCTATACTTTGCTGTATTTATGGTCTTGGACACCCCACGGTTTATAAAAATTTATGTTACACTGACAACTTTTTTTATCAGGTCAAAGGGAAAGACAATGTGGGTGCAGTCATGGATTCTATGGAGTTAGAACGTCAGAGAGGTATCACCATTCAATCTGCGGCTACATACACAATATGGAAGGATCATAACATCAATATCATTGATACTCCTGGCCATGTTGACTTCACCGTGGAGGTAGAGAGAGCATTGAGAGTGTTGGACGGAGCGATCTTAGTTCTGTGTGCAGTTGGTGGAGTACAAAGCCAGACGTTGACTGTAAACAGGCAAATGAAGAGATACAATGTACCATGTGTTGCATTTATTAACAAGTTGGATAGAATGGGCTCAAATCCTGACAGGTAAATAAATATAATCTAGTTAGTTAGAATGATTTCTGCAACTCAACATCTAAGCACCTATTATGTATGAGGTGGGCTTTACTATACTATCATTCCTGCCATCCTAGCTCATACAGAAACCCCAGCAGGCTGGGCAAGGTGTTTCGTCTAGTACTAACTTTACTTTGTAGCCCATCCTTACTGACGCTTTATAGTGGCCAAAATATGCGTTTTCGTGTTTTGGCGTCCGCTTGATGTGTGACATTTATATATTTATAATTTTTATTTCAGAGTTTTGAAACAGATGCGTTCAAAAATGAATCACAACGCTGCATTCCTACACTTGCCGATTGGTCTTGAAAAGGATTGTCAGGGAATTATGGATCTTATTGAAGAGAGAGCTATGTATTTTGAAGGCGACTATGGTGAAAAAATTCGATTGGATGAGATACCACAAGACAGGCGGGCTGAGGTGAAGGAAAGGAAACATGAGTTGATTGAACACTTATCGAATGTGGATGAAACTTTAGGTATGTTAATATGCTGAAAAATGTACAATTTATGTACTGTATCATCTCGGTAGTTGGCGATCCACTCCACTGTACATACACTTTATGAGGAACTTCTTGCCTCGCACATCAGTTTTGTGGAACCAACTTTCTGTGACAGTCTTGACGAACAGCTACAACTTGGGAGCCTTCAAGAAACGAGTGTACTCCTATTTAAAATGTCCATGGGCCGGGTTGACAGCTTACCATCAGACATCACATTTGATCTTCTGCCGCCTCTTGCACAAAAGAAAAGAAAGTAGAACCATTTTTAAAAGTTGCATTTGCAAATTTTTCCGTATAAAGATTTTGGGCACGGTGCGTCCTAGCGTCGCATAGTAACGTTTGTGAATACGGTCGTTAGACTTCTGTACATCTATGTAACTTAAAAAATTAAATATGTTATTTCATTTTTTTAAACCACTTAAATATGCATGCCATGGTTTTGGTGACAAGTGAGAATATTAGAATAATGATAACACTGTAACATCCTATGTACCACTTTTCTTGCAAATAAAAAACTATTCTATTCTATTCTATGAAATTGATTTTGATCTTTAAAAATAATCGTTAATCAAACATAGTCAAATAACGTATTCAAAACTCGCCTATTGCTTCCAGGTGAGCTATTCCTAGAAGAGAAGATTCCAACCGTCAGTGACATCAAACAGGCTGTACGGCGAACTGTTCTCAAACGCACCTTCACGCCTGTCCTTCTTGGTACAGCCTTGAAGAACAAAGGCGTTCAGCCACTCTTAGACGCTGTGCTAGACTACCTACCACATCCTGGAGAAGTTGAGAACACAGCCATTATCAATGAGAAGAAGGAAGGAGGTGGTGAGCAGATAATCTTGGATCCGGCCAGGGATGGCAGCAAACCTTTTGTCGGATTGGCCTTTAAGTTGGAAGTGAGCAAGTTTGGCCAGTTGACCTACTTGAGGTGCTACCAAGGGATGTTGAAGAGGGGAGACCACATTTTCAATGCTAGGACTGGGAAAAAGGTAAGAAAATGCACCTATCACTAGATGCCTGCGGTTTCATCCTTAAGCAATCCAAATCTTATGTACTTAATCTACCAATGTAAACTATGTATGAATATGGCGTTTGTGGCACAGAAATTCCCGAGTTGAGGAAGCAATATTGGTTTAGTTTTTTTTCTTTAATTGTAGCATGTTCTTTGCTATTTTTAATCAAGATGGGTATTTTAAATTTCCTACACAAGGTACATATTAGTATCTAAGCGACTACCCCTATTTTTTTAAATATTATTTTTTTACATTTTAATACAAATTTATACATTTTCGTAGACAGACACACGTCGTCGACGTTCGTTTGATGACGTTTGCGTATGGATGTATAGTTCATTCGCGTTAAGAATCATAATCTAAGATATTTGAAAAGGCCATGCAACAAAGACTATTAGATTTTCTTCGAAATCTTAATATAATAACACCAAGCCAATATTGCTTTCAAAAAGGGAAAATCAACAACACTTGCATGTTTTGATTTGGTACATAAAGTGGTTTTGGGTCTCGATAATAAACAACATACTACTGTTCTCTTTTTAGATATGTCTAAGGCTTTTGATTATGTTGTACATGGTGTATTGCTGGACAAACTGGAGAGATATGGCATACGAGGGAATTGTCTTTCTTGGATAGAGAGTTATTTGCACGACAGGAACCAATGCGTGGAAATAAATAATATTAACTGCAACAAAGTCGCAGAATCTCATCGATCTAAATATAGGATTAATAAATTCGGCGTACCGCAAGGAAGCGTATTGGGTCCCGTGTTGTTTTTACTGTATATTAATAATTTGCCTAATCAGACAAAAAACCACTGCATAATGTTTGCTGATGACATTTCAATTATCATTAAATCTAATTATTATAATGACTTACATAATTTTGAAAATGACATAAATACGACAATTTTTAATATAATTCAATATCTTGATGCACATAATCTTAATATTAATTTAAATAAAACACATTATGTAAATTTCAATATAAAAGGACGAAAAGTGCACGACACAAAGATAGCATATAAGGAAAGGATTATTAAAGGAACTGATAGTGTTACATTTCTAGGTGTAGAACTGAACAAAAGTCTGAATTTCACTGGCCATGTTTGCAAAATATGTAATAAAATCAACAGGTTTGTTTATGTTCTAAGACGATTGGCTAAGAAAACGTCTCTTGATGTGACACTGTCTGCATATTATGGTTATGTCGCTTCAAATCTGTCATATGGTCTACTGGTATGGGGTAATAGTAAGGACCTTAATAAACTATTTATTGCACAAAAAAAATGCATACGGGCTATATGTAACAAGGGCCCATTTGAGACATGCAGACCATTATTTGTAAGGCTAGGCATACTTACTCTTCCTAGCATGTACATACTAGAAGTTTTTAAGTTTGTTAAAAAACATCCACATCTGTTTAAAAAGGCGAGCGAAATATACCCCCGAAACACCAGAGATGGCGACAGACTAGTCATAGATTTCCAACCAAGGACATCTCTTTGCCAGAAAAATTGTTATTGTATGTGTGTTAAGATATATAATAAAATTCCAAACCAATTTAAGAATGGACCAATGAACATAAGGGTCAAGACTAAAATGTTAAAACAATGGCTTGTAACTAACTGTTTTTATAATTTAAAGGAATTTTTCGACTTTAAAAAATTTGCATGTTAATTTATGTTAGCTGAATAGAGATAAACACAAAAAATTTTTTGAACATCATATATTGTACCTATTCTTCGCAAATAAAGACTTTGACTTTGACTTTAAAAAACATAAAAAAAATTATAATTTCTAGCGTTTTAATTGGCTAGTGGCCGGCAGTCGGTGATGAGTCACTATTTTCTTAACGCGAATGAACTATAGTCACTATGTGGCCATCGCCAGATAAGGATGGCCATGTGTACAAAGGGACTTAGTTATGGATATTTTTTATAGGCAAAAGAAACATAGCCTTTTTTCAGTATTTTCCACATTTTTCTGTAGTTTCATGAGCTTGCTTCAGCGTCCTGTTCTTGTGTTTTCCGATAAACAAGTGAACAATGTG
This sequence comes from Conogethes punctiferalis, assembly GCA_031163375.1. NCBI lineage: Eukaryota > Metazoa > Arthropoda > Insecta > Lepidoptera > Crambidae > Conogethes > Conogethes punctiferalis. Next base: position 5,633,480 of record CM062080.1, read on the forward strand.
TAAATCCTTGGCAACTCTGACCAGGGCAGTCGTAAGTATATTCGGCGCCGGGGTGCCGGACTGAACCTGCGCCCTCGTGGGGGGAACGGGGGGCGGGGGGTACCCCGGGGACCTGCCGCGCCGCGGTACCCCCGCGCCGCCCCGGCAGCGCTCGGCACGCCCCCGGGCGCCCTGCGGCCCCTGGTAGAGACGGCCCTGACTCTGACTTAAACGATGGTAAATAACTATTCTATGTTTCAGGTGAAAATCGCCCGTCTAGTCCGCATGCACTCCAACAATATGGAGGAAGTGAACGAGGTGTACGCTGGCGACATCTTCGCTCTGTTCGGCGTGGACTGCGCCTCCGGAGACACGTTCGTCAACGACAGCAAGCTGGACTTGTCTATGGAGTCTATACACGTGCCGGACCCGGTCGTCTCTATGGCCATTAAACCGAAGAACAATAAGGATAGAGATAACTTCTCGAAAGCTGTGGCTAGGTAAATAAAAATCACCCCCTTCTATCGGAAGTGGGATATGGTGCAAGTACCAAGTCTCACAGTACAAGTAAAAAAAAACTGCTACTTCCCCGGCAGTTAGGGCTTAGATAATACTAGCGACCCGGCTTCGCTTCGGGTATTTTAGATAAATATTTTATTAGGATATGTATCCTATAATATAATAGTTATGCAAATAATAAAAATAATGTTATTGGCATTGTAGCAAGGATCCCTTACTTTTTGAAAACTGAATATAGCCTATGTTCTCTGGAGATAGTATAGCTTCCCAACAGTGAAAGATTTTTTTCAAATCAGTCAAGCAGTTTCGGAGCCTATTTAATGCAAAGAAAATAAAAAAAACAAGCAAATCTTTCCTCTTTATAAGTGTAGATAACATCTAGACACAAATGTTTGTAGGAATTCATACCTGCAGAGGTTTTGATTGATGATTTGATTTTGATTGATAAAAATCCACATATATAGTTTCCACTCGACTCAGCAAATTAGCCAGTGTTTTTGCCAGCCAATTTGTTGCTTGCTGTAATATCTTCCAATCTGACAGTATTTTGCTAAAAATGTCGAAAAGTCGTACATTAAAAAATTTAATAGGATCCTTCTTATAGTATACTAGCTTTTGCCCGCGACTTCGTCCGCGTGTTTAAATTTATACATACAAAAGTTTTTTCCCGCTAACTCCCGTTCCCGTGGGAATTTCTCAAAATACAGCCATAACTAAACTTTATATTTACTAAGGTACCTGCATGCCAAATTTCAAGCGTCTAACTTAAGCGGTTTAGATTTTTCATACAAAAGGATTTTCCCGCTAATTCCCGTTCCCGTGGGAATTTCGGGAATTCCTTTCTTAGTGCACCCCTACGGTACCTAAGCTACGTCCCTTCCAAATTTCAAGTGCCTACGTTTAGCCGTTTGGGCTGTGCGTTGATATGTCAGTCAGTCAGTCAGTCAGTCAGTCAGTCAGTCAGTTTCTCCTTTTATATATATAGATGATCCTTTAAACGAAGCGTGCAGAAGAATCTTGCGGGCTGTGGTGACTGACTGGAAACGGAGGTATCCCACCCGTTGCCATAGTCACTTCGGCTTCCTTTTCAGCTTCCCATCTAGCGAAGGAAAGCCACTATGTTGAGCCAAATGAAAAAAAAAAGAAAAGCTGCTTGTTACATGTTTTAATTTTTATTTGTATCTTCTTCATCAGATTCACCAAAGAAGACCCGACATTCCAATTCCGGTACGATCCCGATAACAAGGAGACCATCGCGTCTGGAATGGGGGAGTTGCATCTGGAAATATACGCGCAGAGAATGGAGAGAGAGTACAACTGCCCTGTGGAGCTAGGGAAACCTAAAGTTGCTTTTAGGTGAGTATAGAGTAGGTTAAATATAATTGGGTTAAAACAAGTCTTACTTAGAATAAGAATAAGAAGAACTTTATTTGGCACACATTTACACAAAGTAACACAATAACTAAAAATAATAAAAGAAACACAATAATAAAAAATAACCCTAGCTACTAAGTGCGATGTGGCCAAAATGGTGTCCACTCAGCTATAATGTCATGGCAAATATTTATTTGCCATAACGCTGGTTTTCAGTGGAAACCACGAATACGTCGCAACACCGGCCAACGCAAAATTTAAACTCTAAAAACGTAAAATTATAATTATAGAAACAAACAAAAACACTTATTATTATTAACAACAAACGCAGAGCGCAACAATAGGCAACATTTAATAATTTATATACATTGTGTGCATGAATGTGTGTGAGAGTTGGAGAATTAGTGGGTGGAGCATTGAGTGTACGAAATGTGACAGATGGGAATGAGAACACAGGAGAGACAGAATGGCTATTATATTATACTTTTTGTTCATTAACAAGATATCTTTTAAGATCTCTCTTAAAAGAAGCTTGAAACATTTCGAAATTGAAATTAATGAAATCATAAAGAGAGAAATATACAATAATAACTAAATAACACAAGATATCCCACACTGCCCCACCATTGCCAACTGCGGCTTAGTTTCAAGCTTGGTGGCATCTAGCCTCTACTTATTTAGAGGCTAGACAAGTAATAAATTTAGTCAGATACTTTTTTGTGAATAAATAGATATTATATTATGTAAAATATAATATGCACAAGCTTCAGGTTAATTTGTGACTAAATGCCGCTGTGTGAGCGAGCGTGGCATGTCTCGAGTTATTTATTTACTAGATGTGGCCCGCGGTGTTACCCGCGATTTCTCGTTGCAATTATTCGATTTTTTCTCGCTGCAAAAACCATCCTTAAACTTCAACGAACATTAAAAAGAAAGAATTGGCCAAATTGGTCCAGGCTTTATTAAGTTATGCACTTACCAACACATTTAGCGATTCATTTTTATATTATAGATAGATTATAGAATTGATTTTGTCGTTCAAATGTAACAACTGATGACAGATTGATAGCTATATATCTCTTGAAACAAAAAATCGAACATTGTTTTCCAGAGAGACTTTGATGTCCCCATGCTCATTTGACTACCTCCACAAGAAACAGTCGGGAGGCGCCGGCCAGTTCGCCAGGGTCATCGGCATCATGGAACCTTTGGAGCCACATCAGAACACAAGTGAGATCACACACATATATACATAGTAAAACAAAGTCGCTTTTTTGTCTGTACCAATGTATGCTTATATCTTTAAAACTACTTAACGGATTTTGATGCAGTTTTTTTGATAAATAGAGAGATTCAAGAGGAAAGTTTATAGGTGTAAATATGCATATAGTATTGCACCCGTGTGAAGCCGGGGCGCATCGCTAGTTTACTATAAAACCCTTTGGCGGTGACGGTTATATATGATAACTAGACATCGGATTATATGCACTATCAAAATGCCAAAATATGCATGCAAATATGCACTAAAAAAGGGCGAAATATGCACAAAATATGCACAATCAAAAAACCATTATTAGAATTAACTTTATTTTCACAATACATATATAGGTACTATTGGTTGTAATTCTTATGGCAATATTACAATAACATATTTTTCAAGGTTTTCTGGCGCAAATTTGTGACGTTTGTCACTTAAAACTAATTTATATGCTGAAAATTACCTTTCAACGTCAACTGACGTTAGGTACCGGACAGACTATAAATTTGGCGCAATTTCTGCCGAGCCGTTAACTTTTTTTATTCCTTCGAGTCACGGATTTTTAAACAAAACAGCATTTAATTTGCCACGAACTTTTTCTGAAAGTGAATTCGGAAGGGCGTTACTCTGTTCAATAAATGTAATTTTTTTTTTCTCTTCGCTTCTCATCTCTCGGCTGTCGATGGACTAATGATAAACCTGCTTACTTTCATCATCATCAATCAAGTTAAGCCATCTTAAAGACATAAGCATACTTCACACAACTCGAATTGTTCATGTTAGATTTGGTACATTTTTATTTACCAAAAAAACAATGTGGAATAACTTTAGGTACATTATCGACTTAGATGAATATACTTTCAGCTATGGACTCCATTAGATAAATAGAGAGATAATAGTCTGAAGTCTGGTCTGATCTTTAAACTTTTGTTTTAAACGAGACTTTTTTCATCAATAGGTAAGTAACAAAAGTATGTACCACTTTTCTGGACTCTTTACCTCTAGACCACGAGCACCAGGCTGTGTGGTGTTAGGGTGATACCAACTTTCAGAAAGACTGCTTTAGTATAGCTATACCAAAATGATTTCATCACCATCATCATCAACCTATTGCAGTCCACTGCTGGACATAGGCCTCTCCAGTTGTTCGCCACTTATTTAAACATCTAAAGGATATACCCATAATCGCCACTCTGGACAGGCGGGTAGGAAATCGCAGGGCGTAGCTTCTCGCTCCAGTGACGCTGCTGCCCGTCACCGGTCTGTGGTATTTAGCTACGCCTTCAATCGTGATGGTTATACCGCCACCAGTCGGTTGCCAGCGCCTCGTGTGTTATTCGGCGGGATGCACCACGGGCAGGTGAGGTTGGCTTGGAGCAAAAAGATGATAGGCCGCTCCCTTACATCCTGATGTCTGGAATGTCAGAATTATTTGTTGAACATTCTAATTTACCTTTCCAGTGCTTGAATTCGCCGACGAGACGGTAGGCACCAACATACCCAAGCCGTTTGTGCCCGGAGTGGAGAAAGGCTTCCTGGACACCTGTCTGAAGGGTTACCTGTCGGGACATAAGGTCTCCGGAGTGAAGTTCCGCTTGCAGGACGGCGCCCATCACATAGTCGACTCCAGTGAATTGGCCTTCTTCTTAGCGGCTAAGGGTGCTGTCAAAGATGGTTGGTATATTGTTTCTTTAAGACGATTTTTTTATTATTATAGCACGGAATAATGGATTCCCTACGCCTGATGGAAAGCGAAAGATAAGCCCAAGTCGCTGGGACAACGGACAAGTAACCAATCAGTCACTTATCAGTTGCCACTTGGGATTGCAATCCGGTATCATTTTCAATCCGGCCGGGTTACACCGGATTAACGCTAAAGTTACTTAGAGCCTAGAATTTAGTGATCTTTAGTTTTGATATTTTCGTATTTTATTTTTCTTTCTATGTATTATAATACATAGAAAGAAAATAAAATACGTGGCGCCGAATCCGGTGCCGGATCCGGTAGGCCCAAAAACACGTCGGATCGGCCCATAAGATACTTCTTCACGCCTCGTTTGAAGGATCTCATAGAAGAGGAAAGAGGAAACACATGTTCTGGGAATGAGTTCTACTTTTTGACGAACGCGGCAAAGATAGGAATTGCCGAACGCTTTGGTACGCGAAAGAATGTTTGCTCTATTATTATTGTATTGATCGCGAAGCAAAGACAAAGGCAACTGTAGACTGTTATTCTGAACTAGCTCCTGCCGTCATTAGTGAAACATCATTAATGGGCGTGGCTGGAATTTGAGCCGGCAAATGTAGGTACATAACAACAGGAGTGTCGAAATAATATTAATAAGCTTAATAATGGCGCTGTGAGCGCGTTGGGCCACCAACGTGGCATGTCTTGGGTTATTAAAAAAAATATTACAAAACTGGAACCTGTATGAAATAGTATATCACGAGACTATGACGTATCCTACTATCCTACCTACTATTATTATAAATGCGAAAGTTTATATAGATAAATAGATCGATAGTATATCGAAATATTTTAAAAATAATATTTTTAGTTTTTAAATTAATTTTTTTTAAGTCATTTTAAATACATTAATCGAATGCTGTGCTCGGTTGTTATTGAAATGCAAATTTAGTCCTCTGTAATGTGTAATGTAATTTAAGGAGTGTAATGATTTGTATTTTGTTACCATGCCAAAATAAAATAAAATAAAACAACAGCTTACAGAAAACCTTCTACATGGCCCGTTTTGTACAAACAGCTATTCTGTGCCGGCTACATCTCCACATTCTCCATTCCAGTATTCGACGAGGGCGCGTGGCAGATCCTGGAGCCTATAATGTTCGTGGAGGTGGTACTGCCTGATGAGTTCCACGGCGCCGTGATCGGTCAGCTGAACAAGCGGGGCGGCATCATCACGGGGACGGAGGGCGCCGAGGGCTGGACCACGATATACGCTGAAGTACCGCTGAATAACATGTTCGGATACGCTGGGGAGTTGAGGTGAGTTTACATAATTTTATACAGTTAGGAGAGGTAGGGCATAGCGACTCTTCGCTCGAATTGAGCCGCCCGTCCGGGGAAGGACCTCCACCCTATAGAATACCGCAGTCAAATGACCTCTGGGTCGTGTTTCTGCCGGTGAGTAGGGTTTCCGGCGCTCGTGGGGGGTTGGGGTTGGGCCGGCATGGCGGTGGCAACTGACAGGTAACTGACCAGTTACTTGCCCGTTGTCACAGCGACTTGGGCTTCTCTCTCGCTTTCCATCAGGCGTAGAGAAGCCATTATGTCGAGCCACTATAAAAAAAAAATCTATGGGTGCGTGCATTGGAGCTGGGCGGAAAGGAGCGGAGAAGAGCCTTAAAAAGAGGTGAGTGTTTCCACTGAGGCGGTACCGAGCGGAGCCATGGACAGCGGGGTGGTGCGGAGCAGAACACTGTTCGCTGCTAAATTCAAATTAGAAATTCCTAGTATGCTCCACTCCGCTCCGCGCCCCAATGCCCGCTGTATTTTTATGGTTCAGCTCCACTCCACTCACCTCCTGCTATTCCCATTGAAGCGGAGCGGATATTTCGAGCATTGTGATTGGTCCATTCATGCACCGCTAAGCTCCACTCCGCGTCAATGGAAACCCAGTCTTATGTACAATGTATCAATACTTTATTATATGAAGGGAGTAGCTGTAGATGAGATTTCCACCACCTTTATTGTGGCGCTTTATTCGCTTTTATATTATGTAGGTAGGTAATACTTAAGATTAGCAGTCGTCAATCTCGTCTAGAGATCAATACCTATCTAAGACTTTTAAGATATGATTATACAATGTTTTTTGAAAAAAATATTTTACACTTGTTTCATGACTTTCAATAACGAACCTTCATACTGAATTTCATTTGAATAACTCCGAAAACTCCGAAAGATTCTCTCGTACCTTACCTTATACATGGAACCTCTATGCACCATTTCAAGGTTCTAACCCTTATACTTTAGGCTCTCCATATCCTTTTATAGTAATTAGCTTAAAGTTTCAATATAGATTACACGTCCCACTACTAGTTTTATTTTTGAATTACTATTTTCAAATTGGCTTCAACATTGAGACTAATAGATACCAATGTCATTCACAGATCCATGACACAAGGCAAAGGAGAATTCAGTATGGAATACAGCAGATACTCGCCCTGCCTACCCGATGTGCAGGAACAGTTGATCAGGAAATACCAGGAGGAGATGGGCATATTACCGGACAAGAAAAAAAATAAGAATTAATGATAATAACTCAATGTAGTTTAATTTGTATTGTTATTTAATTTTATTTTAAGGCTAGGCTATTGTAATGTTATTGTATTAACTCGTAATTATATACTAATTTACATATTCTGTCTTTCATCATCAAAATCAGCCTATAGCAGTCCACTGCTTGACGTAGGCTTGCCCAGTTCGCCACTTTAACCGAACACCTGGAGGCATACCCATAATCGCCACGCTGGGCATTTTGGTTGGCGACCGTGGGGAGCAGCTTCTCGCTCCGGTGACGCTGCTGTCCGTCATCGACCTGTGTTATTTAGCTACGCTTTTAATTTTACCGTTAGCTCGCATCGACCGCACAGACCGTTATGTCGCAGTCATTTGGTTGAATCTCCTATTCAATTGAATGGCTAGCGCGTTCATTGAATGACGACATTCAATTGAATGCCTAAAGGATAAATTCATGCTGTCACACTATTTTATTACGAATAAATCAGCTTAAAGTAAATCTAATCAAAAATATTTCAGCACTGTTCATATCTTTTTGATCATGTTTGACGCTCTATTGGTTTGGTGACTACTAACGTCGCGTGGGAAAAAATGAACTAAATTACAACCTGACTGCTTTTACGTCCGCTCCGTTCAAAGGGCTATGTTTCAATCCGCTACCTAGTTGGACGTTAAGTGACGCGTGTTTACTCAACGTTCGATCTAGTCATTCAATTAAATGTCGCCATTCAATGAACGCGCCAGCCATTCAATTGAATAGGAGATTCAACCAGATGACTGCGACAGTTAAACCGCCACCAGTCGGTTGCCAGCGCCTCGTTTATTATTCAGCAGAATGCACAGAGGCAGCTCCCTTACATAGGGATTGGACTGACTGGTTGACTGACTGATTGGACTGACTGGTTGGACTGACTGGTTGCACTGTACCCCTGTACACTTACATTCTAGTGTAGAATCAGTCTAGTCAGTCCAACTACTTAATCAGGTAGTTAATCACTTATTTTTTTGCTAGGATTTACTATTTTATTGCTTGGAAATTAGAACAGTGGTTAAAAATCCCATTTGCAATTCTTTATTAATTATGATTTTTTTTTATTTACTATTTTACAATTTTTCTTTATTGGTCAATACAGTGTGTGCTAAAAGCGGACTTAATGCTCCATAAGCATTTTCTATTGGTCAACCATCGGGCTAAGCGGACACGAGTGTGTGTGAAGGTATGCTACAAAGTCTTAATATATTTCTAGTCAAAGTCGGGGTGTAAAGTAAAACAACAAATGCACATAATATAATGTACATTTATAAAAATCCATTTATTCATAACACTCCACAAATATGTCCAAAACAATACAAATCCTTATAACAAACATGTCGCTCCAGGTACAATCATAATAATTGGTTTCTTACCGCTAATTTACATAGGGCTTAACAATAATTTACACAGTTCTAATTTGCCACTAAGTTTAGGCGCTACAGACTGAGAAAGGTAACTTAAACACTGTTATTAAGTATAAGTAGGTAAGTATTTAGCTTTTGCCTCATATGGCGGTTCGTTAGAAAATCTAGTTTGGCTAATGACAAGCATTTTTCTTGGAAGTTGGTACCTAAACAATTGAAGTTTTTGTCAATTGATCAAAGGTGCAAATTGCAATTGAGAATTTATTGTTGAAATTCTATAAAAAAAGGTTTCTTCAATAGGTATAGGGGGTACCCTACCCTAGTAGGTATACTATCCACTGCATATTCACAATTATTACGATGATGATTCCTGCCTTGTTAGTCTAGTAATAGCAAGTACCAAATACATATACTGATATGGTACTGGGATTTTCTGTCAAACAAGTTTTAGCAAGCAAGAGACCCCGAGTTGGGAAGATAACTGTGATATACCCCCATTATTTTACTACATGCATCGCAAGGTATGGTAGGCTGTTGGTTCAGTGACTTTTCTCTTGTCGGTCAAAGAGTGCTTTTTTTTTTCTAAGTGACTACGATGATGGCCAGGCTGGCCTTGTCATCATCACCGGACTGTTGGGGGAGCGGAAGGCTCTCACCCAGGTCAAAGAGTGCATCTGTGTTCGCTCACTTGTGCAATTTAATATCTATCTCTTGCGTAATTAGGTCACGCTTCATTATTATTACGGTAAGTATTAGACACAGACAGTACGAGGATTATAAATATAAAAACCGGCCAAGTGCGAGTCGGACTCTCGCACGTAGGGTTCCGTACCACTATACAGCTAAATAAATGTTTTTCTTTACGTTTTATTATATTGGAGTTAAATAAATGAAAAAATTAGGTAATTTGATTTATGACGTTTAAAAAAAAACTATTGTCTAGATTTCATTCAAACCAAATTTCGTTAGTAGTTTTTATAGTGATACACATGATATATTTTTTTCAGTTTTATCATGTCCATATTTTAGAAGTTACGGGGGGGGGGACACTCATTTTACCACTTTGGAACAGTCTCTCGCGCAAACTATTCAGTTTAGAAAAAAATGATGTTAGTAACCTCAACATCATTTTCAAATACCTATCCATAGATACCCAACACGTATAGGTTCGATGAAAAAAAAATTTTTCAGTTTCAGTTCTATGTATAGGGAACCCCAAAAATTTTGGATTTTTTTCTGATTTTATTTTAAAATCTTAATGCGGTTTACAGAATACATCTATGTACCAAATTTCAATAATGTAGCATTTATAGTTTCGGAATAAACTGGCTGTGACATACGGACGGACAGACAGACAGACAGACAGACAGACAGACAGACAGACAGACAGACAGACAGACAGACAGACAGACATGACGAATCTATAAGGGTCCCGTTTTTGCCATTTTGGCTACGGAACCCTAAAAAGACATATGTATCATAACAGTGTTAAAGTTTCAAAGGCCTTCTAATCACGGGGGGACTAAACTGCAATATGTATTTAAATAAATGTAGTAACTACATAGGTATTAGTTACTACTATGTTGACAGTGTACTAAGTATTTAGGTTCAGAACATTTCAGCTGGTTTCAGATGCAAAATTCATCTCGTTTATATCATTTGATAAAGCAGTAGTAACAGGGGAAATGCTATGACAGAAAACGAAAACGATCGTTCGTTGAACGGATCGCGTATTTTTGCCCCATAAATCCCTCTCATTTGTCCCTCCCGTGTTCGAATATACGAACTAAAATTCGTCAACATCGATTTTCAACAATTTAATTGATTTCGTTTTCGTTTTTTGTAGTAGGGCCCCAGTTACGGTGAGCATCAAAGTCTTATGCTAAAAATTCACTTGAAAACAGACAGAACTGTTAGGTATGTTGATATAGTACCTACTAAAGTGTTCAGCAACTTTTGATGCTGACTATCCTTGCTTTAAATTAATATTTCGTAAAATAGGTAGCTATAAACCTATTTATGTTAGACAAACACTAGACAATGACTCACCGGAGTAAAGATACCTTTAATGATAATTTTACGTCCTTAACAATATTCTATTTTGGTGTTTCAGGATCATATTACCTAGGTAACGTTTCTATACTAAAATTGTTTTAAAAAATAAAACTATTTTAGAATGATTTTAACATCTTACTTTCGCTAATTAGGTGGAAGGTTCTCGCGTGGCTATCGCGAGAGGGGAGCGAAACAGGGGACGGCCCCCTACAAGATGGACTGAAGACCTGATTGATAGAGCGGGGATCCTCGAATGCAGACCGTTCAGGAGCGGTCCATCTGGAGGTCACTGGAGGCTCATGTCCAGTAATGGACTTCTTTGGGCTTATGATGACGACTTTCACTATACCTACCTTTTATAAAAAAAACCATTAAGTATTCGAAACACTTCTGAAATCGAAATTCGTTTCAATGTCACATCGTTTGAGTTAGTAAAAGACAAAGCATTAAGTTACCGAATTCGAATCCATTTTCGTAGTTCTGAATACGGGCCCAATTATGCAGGTATGTAGGTACAATGTCTCATTTAAAGCGTGGTAAGTTCAAATATTAGAACTGTGGCAAAAGAATTACACTAGGGATTCGTCAAAGGATGAGTCGTTATTTAAACATTCTAGTTAGGTAGATTCGTGCCTACGCATCGTTTTGTGTAGGTACATCTAGATTGCGAATAATTTGTATTTCGTCGATTAAGCATTGTGAGCTTTGATCCACAGTTACTGAACCTGCTCACATTATAGAGGTACCGTTAAATTAATTGACATTTTCGTGGGATGATTAGATCCGTAATAACAGTTGTTTTGTTACACTCGAGCAATTCCAAGTTACAGGTTAATTTTGGACCGCAATTTCTCATTCGGATAATTACGGATTAGATACATTAGCCCTTTCAATTGGATTGGATTGGATTTGTACCTTCTAGTTTATGATAGCTATGATAAAAGCCAAGAGTGGTATTACAGGCCACGGCGCCTTTCCTCTTAGTTTTGGTCAGAGTCAAAGTCGAATATCATTACTTTAAATAAAAAATAAATAATCCAAGACATGCCACGCTGGGCCACACAGCGCCACCTAGCCCCAAACTAAGCCGAAGCTTGTACTATGGGTACTAGACAACTGATAAACTTACTTATATACTTTTTTTTTGTAAATAAATACTTTAATTCATATATACGAACACGGGATGTAAGGGAGCGACCCATTATCTTTTCGCTCCAAGCCAACCTCACCTGCCCGTGGTGCATCCTGCCGAAAAACGGCGTAGCTAAATACCACAGAACGATGACTGGCAGCAGCGTCACCGGAGCGAGAAGCTACGCCCTGCGATCGCCAACCCGCCTGCCCAGCGTGGCGATTATGGGTATATCCTCCAGATGTTGGCCCTAAGTGGCGAACAACTGAAGAGGCCTATGTCCAGCAGTGGACTGCAATAGGCTGATGATGATGATAAACACGGGAGGACAAATGCGAGGGATTTATGGCGCTAAAATACACGCGATCCGTTCAATGAACGATCGTTTTCGATTATTAAAGTATGGGTCTAGGTCATATCACGTTGTCTGAAACAACTGTTTTTTCACCTATAAAGTAGTAATTTCCTCAATTATACAACGACGATCTGACTCTAAATAATTTTACTACAAAATTACACTGAATTTACACTAACTCAATGTAGACACAAATCCGACAAAAGTGTGATTATAATTTTGTAAAAACTTACAAAAGGTGCGGTTATACTTACAATAATTGTACTAGTCGCTATCACTACTTATATTAAGCACCTAATCTTCAAGAATATCTTCCATTATTAACAAACTGTAAAAATCTAATCACTAATGGCTTTACAGTGTTGGCACTTAGTTAATCTGATTGTGAGTGGTATAGTTTCGAATGGTAATACAATACGTGTTTTCAATCAACTGATTAATATAGCTTTGTTTGTTAGAAACATTTTTAAAATAAGTTCTAATTGAGTAGCTCAGTATAGTGGTGTGCCGAACTATTGACAGCTTTCATCTGAATAATACCACCCTATCGATAGGAATATCGGTAGTACTGATATTGTCGATAGCGGAGAACAAAGCATTATTATCGCATGAAAGAAATACGATCGGTAGTTTATCATTCGTGACCAGCAATAGTACCTACATATTTACAGTATCGATATATAGATATCGATATGGTCGAATGCAGGCTGTCGATAGCCTATCAACGGGCAACACTACAGCGTAGTGGCATCCCCTCGCCTGATGGAAAGCGAAAAAGAATCCAAACTCGCTGCGGGAACAGACAAAGAAGTCGAAATTGGGAATATACATGTATTTCTTTTTGGCTTTAGACAAAAAGATAAAGATTGCCATAAGTAGTTGTTCATTTTCAAATATTGGTTCCAGACAGTTCTAACTACCTTTCATAATTACAAATTTTAATCATAATTTAGGGTCGTAGTTATGAAAACAAATTCAAATTATTCACTCATGCCTAACGGTCTTCAATGTGACAAAATTGTGTTTCCCAATAACGTGTCACATACATTCTCCGGTCCTATCTTACACTTGGTTGGCTTTTGGGATAATATTATTTAAATTTGAATAAATCTGTTGACGAAACATTAGAATATGTCGTTATTCATTGATTCTTTGAAGGATAGTCGAAAGGGAAGTATCGATCTATTTTATTGCTTTACTACTTATTAGGAAATAATTGATTTTAGTATATCAATTTGATGTTATTTTGTGCTCCAAAGTACAGTGAAGTAATGTAGTCTTAGAATTAATGAAATAAATTGTCTTGTGAGCGTGCATCGGATGTTGAGCGACTTTTTACGAAGACATCATGCTTTGTACCAGATGACTTGAAACCTGCTTAGGCATGGGTAGATTCGTTTCTAAGGGTCTCATGATAGCGATAACAAATGTAAACACCGTTATTGTAGTTTTTCAAAGGAAACTTTGTTAATTTTCGTTTAGTGAAAATTGGCAGAATTGGTCCTCGTAAAGAGGCTGATTGCCATTTATTAAAAAAAAGGTGAAGAGAGTCGTCTATCTTTTTTTAGACTTCATTGTTTATAATAATTGTCGTAGGTTGGTATCTCGTTTACCGTAAAATTTTGCATTCATCCCTAATTTTACGATTGATAATAATTAATTACCAACTAAAATGGCTTCTTTCTATTATTATAAATTACCAGATTAGGTAACAAAAGGACCTAAAATGGTTACATACCTACGTATTAATTGTATTTATCTATTTACATAGTATTTACAAAACCATGAAATAATAAAATACATTAATTTGTGCCAAATTCCTTACTACAATCTATATGTTTTACGAAATAAAATACGTACGTACTACAGATTAAACCACGACACACAAACCAGAATGATCTCTCAAATTTTATGTTTCTCAGAAAATGTAGGTAATGCATTACGCGTTATTATTTAAAATCTATGTTATGAGCTTTTTATTACTATTTTTTAGTCATATGAACGTCTAATAACTAAATAAATGTTAATTGACGGATAAGAACTTGGATCCGCAACGTACATCGAACTTTTGTCGATTTGATTTTTAACTTAGACGCGAAAGAATTTATGATTTTTCTTTATAAACTATTTTTACCAAAATATGATTTAGATCACTTTGGTTTCAGAATCGTTTATTACAAATTTTTACAAAGTAGGTACAGACACATAATCTATATTTTAATACAAGGATACAGTGCTATAACAAAAGTGATATAGTAATGATTTAGAGACGGAATAGTTTTAGTAAGAGATTTTTGTCATAATTAAGAGTTTCGACTGCTAGTGATCAAATATTTTTTGAAACTATTGTAAATAAATCTATGATCAGATTAGATATTATGATGTTAGCAGAGTTTTTCTCAGTTATATCTTTAAAATAAAAACAACAACAAACATAAAGAAATTATTATGTTATTACAGACTAAATTATTACATTATCACTCTTTCAAATGCTATAATACGTTCCTACTAACAAAGTTACAATTTTAATCAAATACATATCACATAATTAAATACTTCAAATGGATACTTTTATGTGGATTACATTTGATAAATTTAAAGTAAAAAAATATATACTTCCTGAATAAGCGTTATTACATTATTATAATCACAACATACTTAGTAGACATTTATTAATGACTATTAGAATTATATATTATATCTTCGACGTAATACGAAAATTCCTATTACGTTGTGGTTCGTAGCGGACACTTTCGTAACGCGTTACGAATTACGTACTTAGTACAAAAGCGATAGTAGGGTAAAGTACCTTTAGTCGTACCAGCGCTTAAGTCGCACCACGTCGATATCTGCGAACCCGTCATGAAAAGGCAACGATGCAATCTGGTTCTGCTGAGTCGCACGGGTAAACTAAAAAATTCTGCGGCTTACCGGATTTCGTTATCGTAAAATAATGGAAAAGTAAGTTTTTGTGTTTGATTTGGAAATAGGTTTGCGCTTGACTGCAATTCGTCTGATGGTAAGCGATATCGCAGCCTACGTCTCCGATCCACTCTCGCCTTGAACATCGGAAGATTATATCTCGAGGAACATGGAAGTGATGTGAAAATGTAGGTATTCTTTTTGTTTAAATGCGTTTCTAGTAGTTTTTAGGCGCGTGTCTGAATAACGGTACTATTAAAAATATTAAGCAGTATTACCAGCTCTGTAATACCATTAGTTATAGTTCTAAAGGTGTTATATGTCTACTAAGTATGTAATTGTACATAGACACTTAGACCGAGGTTTCAGCAGACGTACTGTTTTTCCTAGATTCTATCTTTCTAGTTCCACTCCATGACTCCTTGCGTTTAAGCGCTTCGCTCTGAAATGGTCCATGAAATAAAAATAGGTCTTGATTTAGCTTTTTATAGGGAAAAATTTCAACACATACCTAGGTCTAATTACTGCCCTTTAACATGTTTGTTTTTATTATAGCCCATCCTGATGGAGAACGAGAAATGGTGCCCAAGTCGCTATGAAAATGGACGGGCATCTGTGTCTTGTCACTTGCCACCGTCATACAGGCCCGTGAGATGTCTCTTCGGGATTTGCTTGAAGGTTCTCGAATGGTAAGTCGCACTAATTACTTACTTATAAGTGACTTTAATAAGGGTTTATATTTTTCCAAAAAATTTAGGTATGACTATAAAAAAATTCTATGTAATGAAACATGATTTACGAGTAGACGACGCGACGTAGAGACGTTCCCTCTGTGACCCGTCCGAGAAACGAAAGGTTGAAATATGTATAACAATGACTTTGTCGGATACAAACTAGTGGACTGACTGACCTTTGATAAATTGAAGAGAGACGTGTGAAGGGGTCACACATCACTATTCTTAATTATACACAATAATGACGTAGGGGTTTCCCTGTGCCCCAACAACTTGAAGCTAAGTGTCTACCTCCAATTGTAAGGTCAGAGTTAGTCCCACATTCCCATTTAATCCCAAATAATGTATCTTACAATTTTTCGGTAAAAAAGGTATGATACGCAATGTGTGGGTACTTTATTGACTTTACATATTTTGGGAAACGTTGCATCAAATTAACATATATGGCAATATACACTATATCGTCTACCTCTTAACGAACTATCATCCCATTAGATTATGAGAGTGAAAGAACAGAGAGTGTACCGCACAGACTTGTGCACTTTAATATCTCTTGCGTACTTGGTTAGTTACCTAGGTGATCATTCTACAAGAAAACTAGACAAGTGTGTTTGCTGCGATTCTGGTTAGGAGAGTATTATTATACAATATTTATGTAGCATACAATAATATAAGTTAAAAAAGAACCTACTTGTACATGCTGGAGTGAACACATCTTCATGCATAGGATAAAATTGTGAATGAATAAAACATTAATACATTCAGATTGTATACTAGAAGTTTTATCTGGTAAATGAGAGAAATCGAAAGTAATTAGTAATGTTTCTTACAAAAATATTCAGGTAAAACATACAATTTTAATAAAAAAGCTACTATCAAAAGAAGTCTAGGATATAAGACGAATTAATTATGTAACAAAAATACATAATTATTATAAATATTTGTTACATAATTATGGTTCAAATTGCCAAGGTCATTCTAGGTTCTCATTATTAGTTACTAGGTTTGTTTATAATGTAAGAGGTAGGGCATAGCGAATGTTCGCTCGAATTGAGCCGCCCGCCCGGGGAAGTACCTCCACCCTATAGAATGCCGCAGCTAAATGACCTTCGGGTCGTGTTTCTGTCGATGAGTAGGGTTTCCGGAGCTCCTGGGGTGAATGCTGCATCGGCAGCCGCAGGTTAGGATGGGCAACGCGTGTGTGATACCCAGACCCCTCTTTCCCAGTGGGCACTATGGGCAAGTGCCCAGGGCCCCGCGATGGGGCCCCTCAGCTCATATACAAAGTGCCTAGTTCCTGTCAGGGCCGACGAATAGTGTTATTTCAAAGACAATAGGGGCCCCATTGTCCTAATATGTCCAGGGCCTCCAATAGGTTAAAGACGGCCCTGGTGATACCCCTGGTGTTGCAGGCGTCCATAGGCTGCGATAACCGCTTAACATCAAGCGGGCCATAGGCTGGTTGCTACCTTAGTGGTATAAAAAGAAATTACGGGAAACTGTGGCATTTTAAGCCAGTATTTCTACCGTTTCAGATATATTTTTAATAGTTTTTCATAGGTATTTGACATACAGTTGTCAATTAATTGCGAGTTAACTAAAATTAACTATCACTTACTAATTTATTTCGATTTCATTATGATTAAATACAATTAAAGCGTAAAAATGTAGTGTAATTAGGAATGTTCACGTTTGTTTACCTTTATTATGCAATTAACACTCTAATTTCATGTGTTTTATAAGATAAATACAGAGGTGCATTTAATATTTAAAGGTAGAGAATTTGACACATGGTGTAGGTACACAGATAAACAATATCTAAAATCTACTCATAACAAATTGTTTCTAATTACATCATAAGTAAAACGCTTTTTCCTTCAAAATGTACAACTTAAAGCTACGAGTATTATACGTAATTGCTACTTAAAATATTAGCTAATATGTTTACATAATATTGTATATGTACCTACTTTTGAATTTGGACTGTAGGCATGTATAGCCGGTATGTAGGTATCTATAAGTTATGAAATTGCTAAGTAGGTATCTAATAATACCTTTTATAACGGTACGGATTTATAATATCATTTCCAACCAAAGTTGTTCCAATCCGGTTTGGAAGCCGGGGATGTGAAAAATATGAAGTATGAACACCGATATTTTTATATTAACTGATTTTAGTTGTAGTAGGTATGTATGTACTTACATTATGATGAATTATAAATGTAAGTTAGTAATGTTTAACATTAGTAAGACATAAAAAAAATAGCAAGTACTTAATATACATAAGTTATAGGCTATTAAGTAAAAAATATGCAAACCTAATATAGGTATGCAATATAATATAGTGCTAAAAATTAAATAACAACACTGAGATAAGGAGAAAAAACTTTGTGGTTATAAAATACAGTTGGACATATTGAGAGATAGGATGTTCAGTAATGTTCATGTCTCAGAAGTCTCTTGACTGCAAACTCGTTTTTAATTACATAATAAAAATGTCTAACATCCTCTCTCCCCATATCTCTACCATTAGGTATGGTAGTATATTACAATAAAGGGTTTTTATCATGCTTTGGTGTATGGTCGGTTACCGTGCCATGCAGGCGTGTCATGCTAGACTTACATTCAGACCACTTCCTCACACTTAAAAAAATAAGTATAGATTCAGTGACTTAATTAAACTCTCGCAGAAAGACCGACAACCGACTATTGGCGGTATAACCATCACGATTGAAGGCGTAGCTAAATACCACTGGCCGATGGCAGGCAGCAGTGTTATCAGGGCGAGGAGCTACGCTCCGCGATCACCAACCCGATTTAAATTAAGTAAATTAAATAACCCAAGACATGCCACGCTGGGCCACACATCGCCATCTAGCCCCAAACTAAGCCGAAGCTTGTATAATGGATACTAGACAACTGATAAACTTACTTAGATACTTTTTTTTTGTAAATAAATACATATTATACACCCAGACCAATATAAACAGACATGTATAAGAACACATATTGTACTGTGGGAGAATCGAACCCACGACCCTTGCCTCAGAAGGCAGAGGTCACTACCGAATGAGCTATCGAGCCAGTCAATCAGTCGATGCCAGGTGTTTGCCAAAAGTGGCGAACAACTGGAGAGGCCAGGGGACTGCGATAGGCTGACGACGATGATGAGAAAGAAAGAAAGTGGTAATGTCTGAATGTAAGTCCCGCATAAAGCATGCTTTTAGAACTTGGTGTCATTGACATTAACATTGGTGCACACCTTCGCGCTGTCCTCCTCGTCCGCCTCGTCCATCGTCGAGAGTCGGCGCTCGATCTCCGATTGGGCGTTTTTCGATATCAATTTTTTGTGTTTGTTACTGAAAAGGGTACAAAATCATATTTAGTATAGCCGAATTTCCAATTACTAGTGCTAAAGTAAATTTCAGGTGCAGTTTGGGTACTTAAATCTAACTTAATATCCAACTGTCAGCAAGTTTAACGTTTTTTTTTTTTTTTGACTAGCCTCTACTGTCCCACTGCTGGGAAGTTTAACGTTATAAGATTTTAATATTTCGTGTTGGAAAGCGATTTATTCATTGAATTTGATTCAATTAAAAATTAATTCAAGTGGACAGCTTGTGACCGTCATTGTTGCAACGTCAAGCTGTAAGTGCATAATATACCTACCTACTAGATTAACTAACAAAAACGGAACTGACAATAATTTATCAAAAATATTGTTCTACTGAAGTGAAGCGCAGATGTAATGTGTCATTTGAGAAATAGTATAATAATAAGGGTATAAATTTGTTTTTTCCGCGCACCTACGCTTCTGTAAAAACTTCATTCGTTCTTTTTTCTTTCAAAGAAGTATAGGTAAAAAACTGTACGTTTATACGTACGTTAATATTTCAACAAGGATAGATTAGTTTAGTCACATAGAGGCAAACCGTCAAGCAATTGAACATCAACGTTCTTTGTCTGATGAAAATCAATGAAAATCGTTTGATCTGATTTTATTACCGTGAAATTGTGAATCGTCCTTGATTAGTGGCAAGGGAAAAGAGACATTCAACTTCGTTTTTTTTCTAAAAAGCAGTTATATTAATTAATATCTATTACACTTAAGTACTTATTTTCCAATATTACATGTTAAAATATATTACAGGCTTTACGAAATGCTTAGGTACATTTGAATTTCGACGAATCCTGCATAATATCTCTAATTACTTTCGACCTTTTAACATCGCCTCTGAACTTTACGATTTAATCATTAATTTGGAGTTGGTAAGTTTAATTCTGATTATCTCTACCTAATAATATACTGCTTAGGCAGAATTAGACGTTTGCTGAACATCTGAATAACTTATTTATTTATTATTTGATTAGGCGACTTATAGAGAACATTCATTTAGCCTAATAAATAAAATAAGTCAGTGTGAACTCATTTTAAAAATTTTTGCTACGTCATTACAAAAAATATGATAGGGGAACCCGAGCTAAGGGGATTGTTACATAATACAAAGATATCACTAGAATAGTATGTATTAAATATTTAAAATTAATTGAAAATTCAATGAAAAAGTTAATATCTACGACTATCTTTACAAATAACGTCTACATAGTTCAAAATCTTACTTTTTCTTCCCGCTTTTCTGTTTATAGTCCTTTGAATCATTTTTTGATTTATTTTTATTGCTATTATTGACTTGCTTCCATATCCCGGTTTTGTTCACCTCCTCCGATATATTTATCGACGTCAACGGTATGTTCATAATATTACCATTGATCAATGGTATCTGCAGATTTTCCTGGTACGGTGGTGGATTGTTTTTGTTTGCTACCTACAAGGACAAACGCTGAGCGACATAATTTGAAATAACACTAATAATATAAAAAT
This sequence comes from Conogethes punctiferalis, assembly GCA_031163375.1. Classification (NCBI taxonomy): domain Eukaryota; kingdom Metazoa; phylum Arthropoda; class Insecta; order Lepidoptera; family Crambidae; genus Conogethes; species Conogethes punctiferalis. The sequence goes on from CM062080.1 coordinate 5,654,349, forward strand.
TGAGAATAAAAACTTACCTGTCTATTAAAAATGTAGCTAAGAATAAAAAATCGGTAGTGGATAAGGAAATAAATAACTACGAATGGCAAAAATAAAATGCTCGTAAAACATAGAGTACAGTTTATTTCGAAGACAGCGACTAACGAATACATGAACAAAGAAAAAAATTGTCTAATAAATGGCAGGATGACAAGAAACAAATGTGACATCGACGTTTGTTTAGTGACGGCGGAAAAGGCGTAATATTTTTACATGCCATCCCACCTCAGCGTCGCCGAGTTCACGCAGCTCGTCCTGATTCCTCTTCGTCATTTCTGGCATCACGTCGTCCAGAATCTTCATCTCACGCCTCGTGAAGAAGAAGTCCAGAGATTTCCTTATCCCGATCATCACTACTAACATCAACGGGAACAGTATGGATGTGGATGAAAAGGATTTAATCACCCAGAGACAGACGAGACATGTCAGCTGTATGGCAGTGAAGATGTGGACTCGGCGTATTGGCACCTGAAAAAGTTAAAACTATGTAAGCAATTTAACTATAAGTAACAGGTATTAAACAATTTTTAGGAGCACATTAAAATAGAGCAGTAAAATTTTTAAGGGCTGCGTTCATTAATAAATTCTTCTAAAGCAAGTCCTTAGTTCCCATGTTTCCACCTCGATTCAGATATATTGATCGCTCGTACAAGAAATTAAGGTAATTTTACGAAGATTTTAATTGCAATTAAACAAGATAAAATTCAAACATGCAAGTTAAAATATTCTGATAATTTCGTGCTCTATGTTATTGTAAAAACTTTTTTACTTCATTAATTACCTGTCTTAAGAACATGTGATCTGGTTGATACTTTTGTGGCATTAACATAATTAGAATTCTATCAAAGAATTGTAGGCCCTTCAACGATGCCACTCCCATGTACAAGAAGACTCCAAAAAGCACTGGCATTGGTATGTGACTTAATATAGGCGTTAGGACAACAGAACAGCCTATCATTAGAAAAATCAGAATATGAGTCACTCTCTGTTCTCTAACTCCTAAGAATTGCGGCTTTTCTCCGGGCGCAGCGCATTCTGATTCAACTTTCAAAGAATTGACATGATTTATGCTTAGCACAGTGGCTGCTACAAACCAAGGGAGTCCCATTACCGAACAAATCTGGATCAGAACTGCCAAAACAAATAAATCCAAATGGTATCCGCAGCCTTTCTTCAGTTTATTCTCTTTTCTATTTACAATAACAGCAGTAATCTGTTGGTCCATAAATATCAAAATGGTTCCCAGTAGTGCAGGTAGAATAGCGATAATGGCTGACCAAATTGGGTTTCCGTTGAAGGGAGTTATCACCCAGTCTCGTGTTGGCAACGTTGGCTTGAACTCAGATGGCACTTCCAGTTTTGGCGTTTTGACTCCTACTTTATAATCAAGGAATGACATTGAAAGTATAGCAATAATTACAGAAAAGTCACTTATGACTTGCCTGATCTGAAATGTTAAAAATATTTTGATGTAGTTATTTGTCGATCAGCTATTGAGCCTTAATCGCATAAGTATCAACTCACCTTCGATGGGAAAAATAACGAGTTCTTAAAATCCTTCAATATTATGGATATAGTAAAAGTTCCTAAGAATAAAATGATTGACATCAAAAATACGTCTGGCACATAAACTTTTGTATCACACCCTCCTCCTGCTAAAGTGCCATTATAAAGCTGAAAACAACAAAGAGAAGTTATTTAGAGTTGAATTTAGTTTGGACGACACGATCGATACGGTCAACGTTTTAAAACTTACCTGGCAAGACTCCTTGTCGACTAACGACCAATTAAACTCCTCGGGCACTTTGGAGTAATTGCTCGGTAAACAGTAACACTCATAATTGAGAACTTCATCAGGGCGTGTCTTCAAGGGATATTTCTTGCCAATAGAAATTACGTTTTCCACAGCCTGTAACAAGCGAGTAAACAAAATCAAATTAACTTAATTTGCGCCTTCACGACGAGAACTCTATTAGATTTTAGCTTTTAGGTTTTTACCTTGTAAATGAAAATAAACGCTATTAATGTGGCGAAGTTTTCCTCCGTAAATCTGGTTATGTAGCATACTAGGGCACTAGCATCAATTGCTACTAATATTATCAAAATTATGGTTATCCATGTCCCGATACAAAACCTAAAAGACATATAGTTCCAGCCGATTTGCCGGCAAAATTCGAATACTATAGTTTCGAACACTAATACGGGACCAGTGGACCCTAGAATTGTTAACGGTTGACCTGAAAAGAATCCGTAACCCATGCCACATACGAATCCTGATATTAGTGATTCCATGGCGGCCATATTTCTTCCTGTTGCTTCTCCTAATAACCCTCCGAATGTTATAATGGGAGACAGACAAGCAAAGTATAGGAAAATCCAAGAAGCTATACATTGTAGAGCCAATGCATCCTTAAAGTCTGACCAATACCAAGGCCTTTTCCTTTTTAAGTCATTTATTAATCCTCCAAATAGCATACCGGTCCTAGCTAACCCTGACTCTTCTCTCTGTCTCTGTTCTTCCTCCTCTTCATCAGGCTCTTCTTTCGGGTTGTTATCAGTCGGTCGTTTTCGTGGGTCTTGAGAAGGTATAGCAGCTGGTGGTTCAATTCGAATAGCTGGATCCCATTCTCCGGGAGGCAGTACAGTTACTGCGTCCAGAAATTCATCTATACCTGCCAGCAAGTGGTCTCTTTTCCTAGCACGATATGCCACTTCATGAAATATTTCATCTGACATCAATGTCGCCATTGCTCTTCCGATTTCATGAAAGCTTGAATTACTGTTAGGAGGGCCGAGTAGAACAAACATAAACCGAGTTGGTACTGGCACTTCAGTGAGATCGCCCATTATTGTTCCAGTCTTGAGTCTAACAAAAGCTGAGAGTGTTTTTTCGAGGAAATCTACTTCGCCAACCAAAATGTTGGACGCTTCGGCCCCTGGCGGTATTTTTCTCATAAAGTTTACATTACTTTTGTGGTTTATGTCACCGTTCATGGGCAAATCGCCGGAACTGGGGTTTCTTGACATCGAAATATTGCTAGGACTTTTAACCATACCTTCATCGTGACCCGTACCTGAAATTATATATACGTACAATAAAAAATCGCATTGTTATAGACGTATCGTCAGAATAATGTACAACATTCGAAAGCATTACACGTGGACTTATTGAATAACATTACACAGTGCGCATATTCATGTTGGTACTCTGTGACAAATCTAAACATACACAATTTGTGATTATTACATGATCTAGACATATTCTAATTCAAAATGTTACCACTAAGACCTACAATGATGATATTACCATTTTACAAGTCATATTCTGTACATAACTTTGATGCCTTAGGCTTATACCTAATAATGAAGACTATTTAATTTGTACCTGATTTCTCTTACAAATAGATAACTTATAAGCATGAGCGGAAGCTTACAAAAGTAGCAGATATTTTGAAAAACATACATAGCATTAACAGCTGTAAAATAAAAACATCGAATGAGTAACATCAGTTGTTGAATGAATTTTGAAAGATTGAATGAGAGATATAAATTAAAAGTAAGGAAAGAAGAAAACATTGACGAAGACAGTTAATAGGATAAGCGGTTACCCGCGTTAGGGATGCCTAGGAAACGATTGAATTCTCCTTTATGGGAAGGTCCACTTGTAGTACCGCCTTCATCCACTGCAATGGAATATAATGCCAATTTTCAAGAATCTTACTTTTAAATTTTCTTAACATATTTTATTTAGCTCATCAGTGTTCACACAAAAATACAATTGTTAGCATCTAGTGCGTGCAGGTTGTGTCTTTGTACATGGCGTGGATTTTGTGATTGTATTGCACACATTTTACCGTTCTACACGCCAGTACCTGGTACAGCTAAGTAAGAGCCTCTGGTGTCTGTCGCTTGGAGCAAAGCCGTGTGGGGGGACGAGGTGGACCCCCGACAACTCCTGGAACTGGAGCGTCGAGAGCCACCCTCCTGTAAATCTGACAGGACACCGCCACAACGTCCGTTAGGAACCTTGCTGAAAGTTGTTCCATTAACAATGAACTTTATAATTTAAATGTCCACGAGCATACTCACTTTTACAAGACGAATGATTCCGCCCGATGTCAGCAAGAGACCTTATTAAAGGTAACCTTGACATGTTATTGTGGTTTCGTCTTTCGTGTTGGTGCCTATGTCTCCGCAATAGAGCATCTTTAACTTTCTCTCTGCTATCGTAACCTAAAGATCCATCTGCTACCATGCTATCCAGTACGTTATCTGCAACTTGTTCAAGTGAACTAGCTTCCATATCTAGTATTACTGATCCATTCAGTATTAAACTTCGGAGTTCGAAGAGTGAGTGAAGAGATAATGTGGCTACATGAGGCTTAGACCATCTGTTGCCTCCCTCCTCTACGTCTTCCTCGAATTTGATCCATCGTGCCGTCTCTTTCCATTCAAGTTCGTCTCCATCTTTAACAAGCTCTTCCATTTCTGAGAATAGTGGATGTGACTCCAGAGTACTATCGTCCAAATCTTCTCCAAGTATGAATTGCACTCTTTGGGCTGGAGGCGTAACTGAAACGTTTTAAAATACTTATGAACAGTTCTTATCATTAAGGTTATAAAGCCTAATTTTCTTTAAACTATTCTACTACAAAAGTAAAGGTAAATTAATATCTACACTGTGTAATAAAATCAAATAATCAAAATGCGCGGATAGTGGCTAAACATGCGAATGTTCAAATATTTTTGAAAATTCATGCTTATCCAGATTTCAGCTTGAAAAAGATGAGCTAAGAAAGCACTCATTTATCTTGACGGATCCTACTGTTTTAATTTAACTATACTAAATCAGGTCTGGCAGATATTGCAGACATTTTTATGTTAAATAGCAGACTTTATTTGTTCTACATTAGAGAGACCAAAATCGATTTGCCTATTTTTCGGACTAGTCGTTTCTTAGGGTAAAACAAACTTATTAAAATAAGTACCTACCGCAAACTTCTAAGATAAATTTAAACATAATCTTTAAACTCTATGCGAGCTATGTGTTATTGAAGTCAATTTTATTGTCGTCTGACATTTGATTTTCTGTATCTCAACATCTGCCTGCAAACGTTCACTGCTCCCAATGACTTACATATTGCCATTGGCGGGGATTTTCCTATGTCACCACGCTTTGCAGGCGGCTTGGTACTATATTCCCTTAGAGATCTTTAACGACCTACAGGATGAGATGTTGTATCTAGTTATGAGTAAACTTTATCAAATAGTGCATGAGTTGCAGAGAGAGAATGTAGTTGTAGTGAGAGAATGGTTGCACCATTATCCACAACGTATGAAAGAGACATATCGTCTTGATAAATGAGGCTTTGTAACGCAAAAATGGGTATCAAAATAGAAATAAGGTCTAGATCTTGATGGCTTTTCTTACGTGTTTCTCCGTCATCTGTGACGCTTAATCTCCTTACGCGAGCCATTATGGGGGGTCCTACGAATATTATGAATAGTTTGCATACTTTGATATACATATACATACTTAATTACTTGAATTAACTATATAATATTAATGTAAACGTGAGCATTTCGCAACGTATCACAGAAACTCAATAGTTGTGTATTCTATGACATCTTTAAATTTAACTACGTTCAATTTGATTTATTTGTATCTAGTTTTAAGGCAACTGTTTGATGATTTATGTCGGAAAAGAGGCATTTACAAACACAAACTGAACAATATTTTAATATCCTTTATAAAAATGTAGGTATTATATTATTAGATCGCCCTGAGTCCCATTATTTCGAATCTAAATAACATTTGACTTCAAAGGCTAACAATTTTCTTATAGAATACAATAAATTACTTTTTCAATTGTAATTATTTCCGTAAAACGTGGGCGTTTTGTAATTTAATAATTTAGTATTATCTTCTATATTATTATATATATATATATAAAAGGAGAAACTGACTGACTGACATATCAACGCACAGCCCAAACGGCTAAACGTAGGCACTTGAAATTTGGAAGGGACGTAGCTTAGGTACCGTAGGGGTGCACTAAGAAAGGAATTCCCGAAATTCCCACGGGAACGGGAATTAGCGGGAAAATCCTTTTGTATGAAAAATCTAAACCGCTTAAGTTAGACGCTTGAAATTTGGCATGCAGGTACCTTAGTAAATATAAAGTTTAGTTATGGCTGTATTTTGAGAAATTCCCACGGGAACGGGAGTTAGCGGGAAAAAACTTTTGTATGTATAAATTTAAACACGCGGACGAAGTCGCGGGCAAAAGCTAGTGTTACTATGTGTCTTTAAAATTGTATCTCTAATATTTTTTCCTATTGTACATAATATTTGGTGGCTACACTCTACCACTTATCTGATTTTCGAGGCACCGATATTTCACTACTGTTGTAAGTGCCATAAAAATTAGCCCCAAAAATCCAAAAAAGAGGTAAAAACCCAATGGGGTTTAGTAACCATACTAATGTTACTAATGAGTAATAGTAATGACCATGAAAGTTTCTACACACCATTATAATTAATGACTTCATAATTAAGTATATCTATATGAGTTCTATCAATTTAGCACTACGAATACAAGGTAAAAGTGATTGAATTTATACCTAAGATTTTGCGAGACTTGATCAAAAGTGTTTTACAACTGTTTAGCTTTTATAAAATTAATTTACAACCTAATTTATCGATTGTAATTAACTGACGGGAGCAGTCACACTGTTTTAATTTTAACTTTAATTTTAATTCATCAAAATGATTTACACTTTCGACTAGTAAATTGATTTATTTTTCGATGAAAGTCGTCGCGATTAATATTAGACTGAAATGGTCACACTATGGTTTTGATGTAAACTGATGTATCATTTTCATTACACTATAATCTAGTTTATAACAAACATGTTAACAGAGTCTAAATAAAGCTTGTTTATTCAACGAAAATGTCAGTAATGAAGGAGCGAAAATATAGGTACAGAAATAGGGACGAATTTCTCATTATCCAGTAACTTCGTCCCTTGATTTGGGTTGATTGTCATAATCTAATTCACTTGTAAAGAGTTAGCTGACAGTATACGATTAACTGTGATTGAATTTAGGGACATCCATAATTAATTACATATTGTGTTTACGGTGACAATGTTTTTCGTTCTCAAAAGAGTTTATAACAGCGACAAATAGAAACTTACTTTTAACTAATTTGGCAGATATTACCATATATACTTATGTTAAGGGGTGGACTAGTGAACGCGGATGCGGACGGGCAATTTATCTAAGAGAAATATTCACTAACCTTGTCTCCGCTGCTCTGTAGATGTGCCCGGCCGGGACTGGTCTTTTCGCCTTCAGTCCAACACCTTCATACTAAACTTCCATAGGCTGGTGATTGTGACTCTTCTCTCTGAATGTTTTTTCGATAACACCACTACACGTTAGGGGACACGTAATGTCGCACCTTCAGCGCGCTCCAGAACACGTTATGTTGCATCAATCGCGCTGATCCCGAATATGAGACCGTCGTCTTACGAATCTCGAGAGCGACTCCAAATGCACCGCTTCAACGATAGCGGACATTATACTGCCGGAGGCAGGTAGGAACAAATCTCTTTTTACAAATTACCCGCAAATACACGAACAATTATTGTTACCAATTCTAAATTGTGTTGCACTCAAATTAAAATTGTACTAAATATGAAAAAACCTGTTTCAGTACGAAACATACCGCTCACCTTAAAAGTACCGAGTATCTTTTAACAAAAGAAAGACTAAAACCAACTTAAGAAATCTAGATATCCGTAGAGTGAAGCTTATTTAACCTAACAATAATACTCTAGCTAAATATCTACTCGATAGGTAGAGGACAAATCTTGACTACGGAACGTTTGAAAAAATGATTGTTCTATTTGTAAAGTGACAACCCTACAGACCCCATCAGGGCCGAGATGCAGCGAGTGCACACGAGCCAACTTCCACTGCAAAGGAGGCGTGTTGTCATCTCTCAACACTACCACCATCCCCTCACGGATCGTGGAACCACGACCGCTATACCACTTAGTGGCCTGTTGAACCCCATGTAAATACTCCAGACTCCAGCGTCTCCAAAAATGTTGAACGGACTGTTGGATTAGTCGCCACCTCGTGAGACGACTAGGATTGTCATCATCTAAAGATGTGTCAGGTATTGCCGTCATAGGCTCACCGATTAAAAAAGAAGACGGAGTCAATGGAAGAGGGTCGTTTGAATCGGAACATAACACACACAGGGGACGTGAATTGAGAATCGCCTCGATCTGACATAACAGGGTGTGCATCTCGTCATAGGTTAACGTTCGCGTACCTACTACCCGATGGAAATAGTATTTAAAACTCTTAACACCCGCCTCGAATAGCCCACCGAAATGGCTTGCCCATGGTGGCTGAAAATGCCAAGTTATTCCTTGGCCAAGCACTTTGGAATTGAGTGTAGCTTGTACTACATCATTCCGCAAAAAAAAACTATATAACTCATTGAGATACCTATCACATCCCATAAAACGGACGCGCGAAATCAACAGAATGTCGACGATATCCTAAGTGAACACGGAATGTCGCACTAATTGAACAAGTCGATTGAACACGAAATTATACTCATGGACTGTGATATGCCGTAAAGCAGTATCTATTAGCTTAGAAACGAAATATTAAAGGCTGTAACGCGCACAAGTTTACCGAGTGAAGAAAACCGTGAAATTATTTCTACGTCCTCGACAGGAGCGGTAGAAACACTCGAACACAAAACACTAGTACGTTTTTCCTCATCGGTAGGGATAATTGGCCCCACACTAGGCCACACATTCGGATCCTCGCCCAACCAGCGAGGTCCTCGAAACTATAACACATTATTTAGGAATGTAGCGGGCAACGAGCCGCGCGGGCCTCCGCCCGCGGGATTGTCCGCGCAGGACCTTTATTAGATGAGTCCTTGTTCATCTCAGCGAAAGGTATATTCTCGCGCCGCTCACCATGAGAAACTGTCGGCCTAGAAGCGCGAAGTACCGCGGGCGCAAAATTTTTATTTTTTCTCTTATTATACTTTTTGACCACGTTGTGGTGCGAAATAGGATAGGTACTAACTGCAGCTTCAGACCTATTGATGGGCTGCATGTGCTGGAGGCCCAAGTTCTCCTGGAGGCGCGCGTGATATTCTCGTTTGAGCTGTGGGTCACGCTCACGTCTGTACTCTAATCTACGAGACCTAGTTATAGGTATATCCGGCGACTCGCCGATAGGCGATGCGTCGGGTTTGAAAGGAAGGGCGACCACGTATCGCTTTGATTTATTACGCTTATGCGTATTCTCGGAATTAGATTCAAACAAAAGTTCATCAGGAGTGAGAGACTTTTGTTCTGACACTTTCTCAATTTCAGAAAAACATTGGAGGTCAAAGTCGTCGTTAACAGAGCTATGACACACCTGCACTGGATATGAAACCGAACGGTTTGCTTCAAACTCGAGTTTACCCAACAATAAATAACCAAAGATACTATTCATAGCTATTGGCGAACCTGGTATACCGGTAATCGTATTATTTAATAAAATGTGAGGGAGAATGTCGGCGCCTAAAAGCATTTCCACTGGTTGTGGGATATGAAAATTAGGATCTGCTAAATTTAAATTTTGAATATGTGACCATCCTGTGTATGGCAACTGATTAGAAGGCATTTTTGTCATAATTAGTTTAGGCAAAATTAATGCGTCGACTTGAACCGACGGACTCGATTTATTGTGTGGCGAAACGAAACACGAAACCATTCCCTTAGCACGAACGGGTTTGTTATCATTGATTCCGTAAATAGGAGTACCCTTCGTACGTCTTCTATTTAACCCTAATCTCAATGCACACGCTTCGGAAATGAAAGTAGCCTGACTTCCCGTATCTATAAGGCAACGCACAGATGATAACTTCTTATTGTTATCATATACATCGATTAGCGCCGTAGACAATAATACCGTAGTCGCTCGAATATTAGAATCATTGGATGCCACACACGACGTCACCACGGCCGCCGTTGACTCACACCCTAACTCCGCCGTAGGCGGGAGCGAGACAGATTGATTGTTGTTTGAACCACCTGATTTGTTCACATCCACAAATCTTTTATCGAAATGAATCAATGTATGATGTCGCAAATTACAAGTACGACACGAGAAACTCGATTGACACTCCCTCACACTATGTCCCAAATGTAAACAATTATAACAAATATTTTTCTTTTGTATAAAAGAGAATCTATCATTCACCGAAAGATTTAAAAACACGGAACATTTCGTCAACGTATGTTGAGCATTACACAATAAACACCTAAATTGCACCTTATCGCTCTGCGCGTTAGGGCCATAATTGCGTGGCACCGTAGAGGACGTGACGTCAAGATTCGCTACGAACGCCCGATGGCCGCCCGACATCCCACGCGTGGCAGCGGAAGTCATGGAGCTCCTACCCCCATATTTCTCGATATTTTTGTCGGAACATCCAAACGAATTGCTAGAAATCTCGACGGCGGAAAGTTCCCGTTCTAGAAACGTAACCAACGAGTCGACCTCTGGAATGTCAGATGACGATTTCAAGGACAATTCAAAACGTTTGCGTATCGATGCAGGAATTTTGCGTAATAACAAATGCAACAAAATAAAACTCCACTCACTAGTGGGAAATTTCATAACTTCAAGGGGTTTTATATTCTCATGAAATTTATTTAGTAAATTGCGTAAATCACTTGTGGAATTCTCACTACAAAATTCAATATTTAGAATATTGTTGAGATGATTGGAAGCAATTAGCCTTTTGTTTTCATATCGCGATATTAAAAATTGTAAGGCTACAAAATAATTCGCATCGGTGATTGGAATAGATTTAATTAGGTTGTAAGGCTCATTCTTTAAACTAAGAAGCAAATATCTAAATTTCTCTGCATCGGTATAAGCTGCATTACAATGAACGAGGGAAGAAAATAAATCGAAAAATGAATTCCACTCTGTACTTTCGCCAGCGAAACTGGGCAAAGGCAAAGTAGGTAATTTCGCATTATTAGAAAATTCTAAACTTGCAGGTAGGTGGCTTGCGCGCCTGGCCTGCCGCATCTCACTGTGTTTGATTTGGTCCAGCTGCGTAACGACAGCGTAGTACGAATCGTTAAAGTCGTTCCGAATCTTAATTTGTTCCTCTTTGTTAAAAGATTTTAATTTGATGAGACATTTTTCAATTTTTGTCTGCAACTTGCAAAATTTGCGCTGGTGTGCAGTTAAGTCCTTAGTTCGCGATATAAATTTCTGTTTATCTGTAGTTGCGAACTGTAAGGTACGTTTTAAATCATCTAAAATAAGATCACGCTCGAAAATGTCTTGTAAATATGAAATATCGGATTCCATCTTGGAATCGGATTCCACTTTTTCGTGCGCCATTTTGTGTTACAAAGATGGTCGACACGTGGAATGTAAAAATGTGGTACGTATGTACGCTAAAAACACAACACAATCTAGAATAAGCGATAACAAATGGATCCCACAAAGATCACAAATGATCACAGACAAAGAATGGTATGTCCAGCTCGAATGGACTATAAGATTAAGGGCTCGATTGGATCAAAAACCAAAAAAAGGTATATGAATCCGGCTCGAATGACCAAAAAAAGGGTATGTTAAGGGGTGGACTAGTGAACGCGGATGCGGACGGGCAATTTATCTAAGAGAAATATTCACTAACCTTGTCTCCGCTGCTCTGTAGATGTGCCCGGCCGGGACTGGTCTTTTCGCCTTCAGTCCAACACCTTCATACTAAACTTCCATAGGCTGGTGATTGTGACTCTTCTCTCTGAATGTTTTTTCGATAACACCACTACACGTTAGGGGACACGTAATGTCGCACCTTCAGCGCGCTCCAGAACACGTTATGTTGCATCAATCGCGCTGATCCCGAATATGAGACCGTCGTCTTACGAATCTCGAGAGCGACTCCAAATGCACCGCTTCAACGATAGCGGACATTATACTGCCGGAGGCAGGTAGGAACAAATCTCTTTTTACAAATTACCCGCAAATACACGAACAATTATTGTTACCAATTCTAAATTGTGTTGCACTCAAATTAAAATTGTACTAAATATGAAAAAACCTGTTTCAGTACGAAACAACTTACTATAGTAAATAGGTTAAAACCTATTTATTAAAATTTTGTCAGTAGGTATCTATTAGTTAAAGTTTGCACAACTTAGAGGTTGTCTAGAAGATATTGCTAGTGAAAAAATCACCTAATTTGTATGTAACATTTGTATTATGTGCTATCTATATTTATATTGAAAGAAAATATATAGCGAAAGCGTGAATAGACCTGTTGGAAGGGATAGACCTAGTAGGACATTCCATGACCAAATGGAAAGTGTCCTAAAAAAGGCAAAATACTAAGTACCCTAAACCGACGGGCATATATGAAGAGATTGATGAATGTGGAAATTGATGAAGATAAAGTTTTGTGCCAGGATCGTAGCAAATGGAAGGACATGGTCTCTGCCTACCCCTCTGGGAGAAAGGTGTGACGTTATGAATGTATGTATCTTTGTATTACCAGTTCTTTTACATTACTATCTGTGCCCAATTTCAGCCCGATCCGTCCAGTGATTTGGGCTGTGCGTTGATAGATCACTATGATGTCAGTCAGTCAATCACCTTTGTCATGGTAACCATGAGAAAGTAATTGGTTCGGGACAATGAATTTGTTGTGAAAATATGACCTTTAATTTTTTTGCCGACATAGGCTCTATAAACGATACAGGTATCTTTTTTCTGGGCATTAGGTCTAATGCCTAGAAAAAAATTGTATAGTGATTAAAAAGTTACCTTGTATATTTAGAAGATTACCTGGTCTATCGGCGTCCTTTTCCCCATTACGGTGGTGATGTTTGTGTTTGCGATGCGAATGGCGGCGGGCGGGCACGTGGACGCCCACGAACACGGTGTGAGCTCGGTGCCCTGTAACAAAACCTTTTGATCGGACAAACAATTACTGAAGTAATCCCTAAACGGAAATTTTATACGTAGATCTCTTTGGAATTTGTTAAAAGTTGTTCCGGAGATGTGTTTTTTTTTTCAAACTCTTGTTTATACTTGCGTTAATCTCGTTATTTTTAGGCTCTCCGCGTACATTCGGAAAACATGAATGTTCGGAATTACAGAAATTCACATTCGCGACAAAAATGTTCGGAATTTCCAATGTGTGTGAAGAGCCTTATACCTAACAAGGGGTTCCGGGTTTGAAAACTGACTAGGAGAAACATTTTTTACATTTAGATTACTCGGTAGCAGTCTCTAAGTCTAAAAGTGTGTGCATTTTTTTATAAATGGGTAGCGCTGGATCCCAACTCGTTTGATGTTAAGCGACGTTAAAACCTACGATGGAGCGCGCTTGCCTTGAGAATTTAAAGATTATACCTTTCGGGGAACACACAAGAGCCGTGGTAGCCTAGTGGTAAGATCGTCGCTTCACACACGTAAGGTCGTCGGTTCGAATCCGCGCGAGGCACGCACCTCTGGATTTGCAAAAATCTATGTGCGGAATTATACCACTAGCTTAGCGGTGAAGGTAAAACAAACATCGTGAGGAAACCTGCACATCCAGTTTAATTCTGAATGTGTAACCATGATCCAAATTTGTCTGGTTCCCCTTTCTGAGGGTTACGAAGGTCAGATGGCAGTCGCTTCAATGTAATAACAAGACTCGCTAAATCTAGGATCATGGTCAAAGCGGACCCTGGGCCTAGAGGCACAACCGGGCCAACGCTAAGGGGATGATGACCTTTCGGGGAACAAAGAGTCCGGTAAAAAGAGATAGGGCATAGCGAATCTAAGAGTTAGGGAATAGTGAACCTTTGCTCGAATCGGGCCGCCCAAGAGACCAAGACCTCCACCCTATACACCCTATAGAAGAACGTAACTCAAATTATCACTCTGTAATGAGTTGATTAATAATTAGTTATTAGTAACTAATTACCGTCTGATAACCACCTCGTTTGCCGCATGAGAAGATAATCATTAGGGCTCGTATATCCAGTATGTAATTATAATAAATATCGAGCCTTTTCCTAGAATCACGAAAAAGCCTATAAATATTTCTCTGAAATAGAAATATGTAGCTATAGTTAATACATAAGTGTGTCTGTCTGTACCTACATTGAATACTTTTACAAAAAATAAATAGAAGATAAAAAGTTTGGATGGACGTATAGATGGATGGATGTTTGTTCCTCTTTCACGCAAAATCCATCGAACAGATTATAATGAAACTTTACAGTCATATAGCTGCATACATCAGATTATCACATTGCTATAATCACTGAAATATACTCGTATTATCACCTTTATTCACGTGGGTAAAGCCGCGTTCTACAGCTAGTATTATTAATGCCCTCTGAATTCCACTAGTCGGCACATACCTACCTTATAATAAATATGTTATCGGTATAAATTGGATTTGTATCTTGTGATAAAACCTCAGATACTTAACGTTTATAATTTATTAATACCGCACACTATACGGGACTCGGCAAATGCCGTTCCGATGAACAAGTTTATTCGTAAAATGTTGGGCCGTCAGTTTGCGAAGGACTTTACAAGTATTTTCAAAGACGTTAGTTATTCAGAGAGTTGGTAAAAACTGGTTGTCTGTTGATACTAAATAATTAATGAACATTTTCCTTTAATGAAAACAGTTGATAAACGGTACATAATAAATGTCAGCAGATTTTCTTATTGTCTAACGAAGAGGCGGGAAATTATGTTTTCCAATTTTAGTTTTTAGTCATAATATGGTCTTGACCCCTTTCATTGGTGATTTTCCGATGACGGGCAGCAGCGTCACCGGAGCAAGAAGCTACGCCCTGCGATCGCCAACCCGCCTGCCCAGCGTTGCGATTATAGGTATATCCTCCAAAAGTTTGCCCTAGGTGGCGAACAACTGGAGAGGCCTATGTCCAGCAGTGGACTGCAATAGGCTGATGATGACGATGATCACCATTAGGGGCAGCGCAGACGACAGACTATCCGTGAGGCACTTTTCAATCTGTGAAAATAGAACCTATGCAATTATATGCAGTAACGCACACGACGCGCAAAAATCTGTCGCGGATATTTCACAGACTCAACGCACACGACGCACATCTTCGATCATTCTGTCGGCAGAGCTGTAGGGACCTAGACGTCCTTTTTAAATGTCTCAGACGCAGACTCTATCGCACAAAAAGTGTGTCGTCTTTTTTTTTCTTTTTTTTTAAATATCAGACAACATCACATACCTACATTGCTCCGATCCCAAAGTAAGTAGCTTAAGCACTTGTGTTATGGGTATCAGAACAACGAAGGTACCACAAATAAATACTTAAATACAAATATAAACACCCAGACACGAAACAAACACAAGTGTTCATCACACGAATGTTTGTCCCGGGTGGGAATCGAACCCACGACCCTTGGCTCAGAAGGCAGGGGTCACTACCAATTGAGCCACCGAGCCAGTCGTCTGCGCTGCACCTTACGCGTTAAATAAAATCTTACTGCTAAACTTAATGCCGCGGCCCCGTCGCCCAGTAATGGAGAAACACAATGATGCTTAGATGAAAAAAACGTATAAAATATTCCGCTAAGTGTGCCGTTTACATCAATTTAACCTGCATTATGCAACAGCGGGCACGCAGCCGAGACGTTCATAAATTGTATTTCAGCGAACGTAGCGCTTCTATTCAGCCGATAAGGTTGTGATAAAAAGCACTTTAAACCAAGGTTTTCGGATAACAACATCTATCTTCTTCTATACTTATAATAAATCTGTAGAGAGGTCAATTCTGTACATAAAATATTTTTTCAAAATAACTATCAGGGGGTGATAAGTGATCGACACTGATACCAAAAATGCAATCAGTAAAATTTTTGTCTGTCTGTCTGTCTGTCTGTCTGTCTGTCTGTATGTTCGTTATAGAAAAAAAAACTACTGAACAGATTTTGACGAAACTTGGTACAATTATTCTTCATAATCCTGGGCAGGTTATAGGATACTTTTCATCGCGCTACAATCAATAGGAGCGGAGCAGTGACGGGAAGTGTTGGGAAAACGCGAGAAATTTAAACCTGTATGTTTGAACGCGCATTACGCGAAAACTACTGCATAGAATTGAATGCGGTTTTCACCAATGTATTGCTAGAGGTCTAACTTAAAACTTAGGCACAAGGTATAGATGGGTATTATATGGAAGTCCGTTATTTTTGAAACCCGATATCCACGCGAGCGACGCCGCTGGCACAGCTAGTCTTTAATATATTGACAAAGCACCAAGCAGGCGGAAAGAATAACTGCACTTTAAGCCAAGAGAAACCATGAATCAGGCAAATACTTATAGAATACCGCAGCTAAATGACCTTCAGGTCGTGTTTCTCGTGGGGTGAGTACTGCATCGGCAGCCGGGTTAAGTTTGGGCCGGCATGGTGGTGGCGACTGACCAGTTACTTGTCCGTTGTTATAGCGACTTGGGATCCTCTTTCTCTTTCCATTAGGCGTAGGGGAACCCACTATGTTGTGCCACTATAAAAAGAGAGCTCTATCTTATGCCTTCATTGTCAAGTCACTTCGAGAAGATACACAAAATCGACGTTTCTCAAAAGCGTTTCAGTGTTATCGAAGTGAACAAATTCGGAAACGTTGATTTTACAAACTGACTACTGTTACCCACAAATCTGAAATCTTACCAACACCTAAACATCGAGGTCATCAATCAGTTTTAAGATAAAATGGGGCTTGAGGCGGGGAGTCAAAAGTTTAGGTACAGTCGATTTATCAGTGTCGAACTTAATGACTGAGAAACTAAAAAAACTAAAACAAACGCAAAGGTATGAATTATGTAAGGTATAAATAATAATTAATAGTCTATTAGAATAAAGTCCCTACTTAATACGACAAGTTATCATTCGACAGCAGCCCTATTATAGGTACATTAATTTAAGACTCTGCAATAGTATACATTCAACGAGAGCTCATTAAAATCCTATCTATAGGCATCAATAGGCATGTCACAAGCATCCCTGCACGACGCCGTCAGCGATCTCATATAAATAGACTACTTCGTTATGGAATAAGCTTGTGAAAGATTAGATAAAAGTTTAAATACTTGTGTGAAAAGTTACGATGAAAATATTTTTATTCATTTATATGTAGGTACTTCTGGCAAGCAGTTATAGATCGTAGGATACGAATAATAATGATTGTACCGCCGGATTCAGAAAGTGGTTTCTATTGAGAGGAACCGGCAAAGAAATGCACACAGTTACCTAGGTAGGTAGGTACCTATTGTAAAAATATGAAAAAAGTAGGTACTTCTTTCATATTTTTACAATGTTTGTACTACAACGTTCATCAACCAGTGTCTGTATAAATATCTATTTATTGGCCTATTTCAATAATAAAACTTTGAAAAACATCACAAAATAAAAACTTAAATGTTAAAGTAATGCTTTACGAAGGTAAATAAGTTAGTAAATTTCAGGCGGCCAAAACTTCTTGATTGAATCTCAAAATGATTCAATTAAAGTTTCATGTTTATAATTCAAACAAACAAACAACTGATTTCCATACTTATGTATCGGATTTTGAATATAAACCTCATAAAAAAAATATTTTACTTCCTTTGGATACGAGATTCTTTTCCTCTGTGTAAGACCCGTTGTCCGGTGATGAAAATCAAACAGGAAATAATTCATATTTTGTTTTCAATGTCTACAAAACGAGTGTTTCTGAGTGCGACGGTTTAAACCAAACAATAGGATTTCACACCAGCTTAAAATCTTACATTATTGTTTTAGGACTTGACAGCCTACGTACCGGGTAAAGGAAATAATATCCAATTTGTGAGAAATATACGTACCAAATATTCCTGGCACGTTCCTTTGGGAGATGCCACGAGCCGCGTACCGATCGATTGGAAGTATTTAGGCAATATTTGGCAATACAGGGAGGAAGAATTGGAAAACTTTTAGACCTAACGGGTTGTATACTCGTTAGGACCATTAAGAGTTTGTTAAATTGGTTCGAACCACGTGAAGAATACACTATGTATTGAATATTTGTGTCTGATCTGTAATATTGTACCTATACATATAGGGTATTACACTTATTTTGAAAAAACGTCTGAAATCGAAGATCGGCTCTATAGTATCAATTCAAACCGCTATAAAAATTACAAAAAAATATTACGTACATTTAAAAATAAAAATTGTTGCAAGCTCAACACTCACGTATGTATAATTATGCTTAGTTTACATATACCAGATTTCCACATAGTCCCTGAAAAGTTACACAATGCGGAAAGAAACAAATAAACTTAATTATTTTAAAATTAACATATATTAAATCAAACAAACATTTTGAAATGAATGAAATATAATGTAACTTTACTTATTAAATGTTATGCGTACCTATATTGAACATGGAAACCATAAAAAATTGTATTCAAGTAAAATGTACGTTACATTGCACAGGTAAAGATGAAATACTCTATCTCACCCGACATTGCTAGACGAGCTGCATTCCAAAACCAATCAAACCACGATTGCCTCATAAATTTTGAAACTCCCAAGACCTGTCTCATAAATATTAAATTTTCACTACCTATTTGCATAGCGAAAAATTCAAGAAAATAAACGGAGATTGATGGTTGTAGTATCCTGTAAATCGGTAGACTCTGGGGAAACAAACCCTAATGATTTCGTGACCCTCATCATTATAGGTTTAGAATAGGACCACCCTGTCTCATCTTGTGTGTGTAATATGGTCGAAGAAGACTAACTAACAGAACGAAGGGAATGTTGGGAGACAGGCAGCAGTGTTTACCTGGGTACAAATAAATAAATAACCCAAGATATGCCACGCTGGGTCACACAGCGCCATCTAGCCCCAAACTAAGCCGTACTATGGGTGCTACAACTGATAAACTTACTTAGATACTTTTTTTTGTAAATCAATACATATTATACATAGTAAACACCCAGACCAATGCAAACAGACATGTTCATGAACACAAATGTTTGTACTGTGCGGGAATCAGGGGTCAATACCAAATGAGCCATCGAGTCAGTCAAACGTACTGCGGTCACCAACCTCCCTGCCGACCGTGGTGACTAAGGGAAATCCCCCCAAATGACGATTGTCAATGGGGAGGCCTATGTCCAGCAGTGGACGTTGTAGGCAGATGATAAGTATTCTTTTCACAGAGAATCAGCCACAGCGTTGATCTCTAAGAGACACTAGCTAAGAACGCAGGAGACATAGAAGAACACAGCGTAGATACGTGTGGAACCTCCTAACAATGCTCTAGGCCGAGCCCTGTTAGGGGTCACATTTATCTGTGTTGCTTAACTTTCCTAGGGGGCCTTACGCTACCCGTTGTCCGATGATGACAACGAGAGCGCCTTGGCTATCATCGTCGGCATATATATATGAAAATGAATCCTTATTTCCCATCATGCGTGAAGGGCTGGACCAATTTCACTTATTTTTTATTTTATGTTGTTTTTGTTTTTTTTTTTTTTTTTTTATAGTGGCTCGACATAATGGCTTCCCTACGCCTGATGGAAAGCGAAAGAGAAACCCAAGTCGCTGTGACAACGGGCAAGTAACTGGTCAGTTACCTGTCAGTTGCCACCGCCATGCCGGCCCAACCCTAACCCCCCACGAGCTCCGGAAACCCTACTCACCGGCAGAAACACGACCCAGAGGTCATTTGACTGCGGTATTCTATAGGGTGGAGGTCCTTCCCCGGACGGGCGGCTCAATTCGAGCGAAAATTCGCTATGCCCTACCTCTCTTAAATAGTAAGGAGAATGTTCTTATGAAAGAAAAACTTAAAAAATTGCGCGAGGTCCAGGGAATGTTTAAAAGGTGAATAACGGGTGGTATGAAGTCTGTTTAGAATAAAAAAAATGGTTTAGAATAAAAAAGGTACCTCTTTGTCTTAAATGGCACTTATTACGGCCCCTAGAATAACGAATCAGTTTCATCTAAAGAGAAGAAACTTTACCATCGATTTAATCTCCGGTCATGTCATTCAATGCGTACGTATAATATATATTGTACACAAAAAAGGTTTTGAACAATTTTAAGCTTTATTCCGTTAGCCGTAGAAAGGGCCTTGTTGAACTACTTTCGAAGACTGTACTTATCTGTAAGTGAAACCTTAGATATAGGTCAAGACATCCCTCTCTGCTTGGGCAGCAAAATGGTTGCCCTTCTGGAATATTTTTTAAAGTAGTTGTTGCGGACAGACAACCTTTTTTTATGTAAATAGTTTTATATATAGTTTGTCCAGTACTATGTCCAGAGTCGACGTTGCAAGCTGGTGATGAATGAAGAATAGTAAAGGACATATTTATTGGCTTACAAATGTTACACAGACATAGATAGATAGATAGAAACTCTTTATTGCACAAAAACACAGAAAATACAGGAAAACACATTATAAATAAAAACAAAGTACAATTTAGGCGGTCTTATCGCTAATAGCGAATCTCTTCCAGACAACCTTCAGGTAGAGGAAACCAGAGATGGGTAACATAGTGCAAAACTATCTACTTCATATTAAACACGCAAAATAAGCCTACATAAATATACCAAGTAATACATATTCCATATAAATAGTATTTAGCAAAACATAGGTAAAAAGTGCCATTAAGTCATGGAATGTCCTTCCAGCTCATGTGTTTCCTTCCTCTTACAATCCTGGGTTCTTTAGGCGGGGCGTGAAACTGGATCTTAGTGGGCCTTCAGGGTGAAGGAAACCCACCGCGCGGTGGGTTTGCCCTGGTGTGCCTATCGACCTAACATTTGGACCGCACGACCGCTTACAATTAGGTGGAGTGAAGTCTTCCTGAACGCTCTTTTTATTAAAAAAAAAAAGATGATGATGATTAGTATAAGTCCTCTAGTTAATACCAAATATGTAGTACGTTTTGCTTTACAGCTAAAGCTTGGGTATAAGCTTATCTTATGGCCCGCTTGTATGTTATGTATTGTGCCCTGGTATATCCTCTACTTGTCAGTCGTAAGTGGTTTGTAGAACCTTGTTGTATGCTCATAATTATGCCTAGGCGAAGCCTCGTCCATGTTTGTATAAGTCAGCTCAAAGCGACGTTCACACTTGACCTTTAAACTTTGGAGGCATAATGTAAAGCGAAACTAGAATTCTCTAGAAGAAAAATTGTGGGTATTTTTTGGTGGATCATGTAGCTCGCTGTACATGAAGTATATTATAGTTAAACTGACAGTCATTGGGCCATAATATAGCCTAGTCCCATAGTCGACCTAAAACCTAAAATAAACCTGTTTTGTTTCCCAATTTAAACCTACAATACGTCAAAAATCATTCATCGACATTTTCACTTTCAACTACATTCGATGGGTATTTTGACTGACAGACTTTTCAGACTGGCTCGACGGCTCATTTGGTAATGGCCTCTGCCTTCTGAACCAAGGATCGTGGGTTCGACAATACAACATTTGTGTGCATGTCATTGTCATTGCACATGTCAATTTGTATTGGTGTGGGGGTGTTTTCTATTTATTTACAAAAAAAAGTGTTTAATTAAGTTTATCATTTGTCTAGTTCCCATAGTACAAGCCTCGGTTTAGATCGGGGCTAAATGGCGCTGTGTGACCCATCGCGACATGTCTTGGGTTACTTATTTATTTTGATTTTGGAAAGCATTTTCACACAAAGGTGTCTATGGATATAGATTCTCAAAAAAACTGAATCCTCCTACGTAGTTGAGTAAAAAGGAAAGCCCATCTAATCGATTAACGGAATCGATGCAATTTCAATATCGCTCCGCGTAACTCGATTAATTTGACGTTAATTCCGTCCGCCCGCGCCATACGCTCCGGATAATGTTCAAAACAGTTTTATCTCGTTTTCGTTCTACCTTGTTAAAAGTATTTGATTATTGATAAACAAACGCGTGTATCGGATTCGGTCTGTCTAGTTCTTAGCACATTTTTGGTGTGTAATAAAGAGTATATATTTATCTATCACCTATATGACAACGAGAGTTAGCTAAAATGCCTATTCCACATGTTACAAGGTAAAATTAAACGTCGAATACTGTAAATATTACGGTTGCGTTTTGATATATGAAGGTATTTAGGCTCACATCAAGGGGTAAGAAACGTTTACATTGGAAATCAATATTCCGAGTTATACCGGGTGAAATAGTACCCACGGGAAAAGCGGGAGAGGAACTGTTTAAATGTTTTTAGGGTTCCATGATCAGCAATGGGTGTGAATCGGTTTTTTCTGGGTAAGCTTTTTTTTCTAAATGACTATGATGATAGCCAGGGCGGCCTTGTCATTATCACCGGACTGTTGGACCGGACATCGGACCGGCACCGGACATCACCCCTGTGCTCCAGCCTAGCATATCACCTAACATCAGGTTAATTGTGGCCAAGTGTAAACCCATAACGAATTAAAAAAACGTATGAACATGTACAGCGTCAGATATGTTTTATTGTTTTAAACGTCTAAAAGAAGAATTTATTAATTCATTTTTCTAGAGGTCAAAATATATCTTAGCTATAGGTTGCCATTATTGTGTAATCTGCCAAAGTGTTCATGTCGAATCTGTCTCTAGCATTAACATTGTCTCTAGCATTGACTTCTTAAAATGCTAAAATATATTAAATGGTGACTGTTTACCTTTCTTTTAGTATTCCCCGCTGTTTGGGGGAAACTGCAGGGTATGTGAGATTAACGCCGCCCTGGAGAAATGAAGGGCTCAAGATGGTGGATAGGCAGGGAATACCCCGGCCCCGGCTCCTCCGTCAAGTCCTAGGAGACCCACGTCGCCCTGACACCGTGAGCATTCCACCCAAATGGGCAATTTTTTTTTATATATAAGCCAAGACATGCCACGCTGGGTCACACAGCGCCACCTAGCCCCAAACTAAGCCGAAGCTTGTACTATGGGTACTAGACAACTGATAAACTTACTTTCTTTTATACATTTCTTTTTTGTAAATAAATACATATACATAGAAAAAACCCAGACCAATACAAACAGACATATTCATGAACACAAATGTTTGTACTGATCGTTCAAACAACTGTACGTTCACCTACGGAATTCCATATAGCGCATGTCTCGACTCACACTGCGTGTTTTATTGTGTCGCGTCTGAGTCGGCTTCCATTGCAAATCCTTTAAAGTAGCTACTTATCCGTGGACCGGTAAGAAACGTGTCGACTGTGATACGGAAAACTTTGCAAAATGTGAATAAGACGTATGAAACAACATAACATACGTTGCTCCGAACTCCGAACCGAAAGTAAGTAGCTTGAGCACTAATGTTTTCAGTATTAGAACAGCTGATGATACCACAAAAATCTATCTTCTATACATATAATAAATCTGTAGAGAGGTCAATTCTGTACATGAAATGTTTTTTCAAAATAACTACCAGGGGGTGATTAGTAATCGATACTGATGCCAAAAATGCAATCAGTAAAATTTTTGTCTGTCTGTATGTTCGTTATAGAAAGAAAAACTACTCGACGGATTTTAACGAAACTTGGTACGATTATTCATCATTCATTTTTAGCGTCCTGGGCGTGATTAAAAAATTTCTTCTCCTATTTTTTACATAACAAGAACTCTTGAACCTCCTACCTGTCATGTAAACAAAAATATTCGAAGGTTGCACGATAATGATACGCATGAATTTGTTTCGCGTCCCATTCATGAATAATTCATTCAACTCTTAGATTAGTTGAACCTACTCATTTATATGACGATGACACGATACCGGGAAAATATGGAGGAAAATTGTTCAAAAGCTTGTTAGGAATGTATGAACGTAAGATAAGTTTAGCAAGAAGACCGTCGTCTTAAAAATAAACTGCTCTGCTTAAATGTTACTAAGGTACCTATTCTGTTTAAATCTAAAGATATTTTTGATATATTTCTTTGGTAATTTACGCAATCAACATCGGCATAGTCCACTGCTGGGTATAGGCATCTCCAGTGGTTCGCCACTTAGGGCAAACATCTGGAGGATACACCCATAATCGCCACGCTGGGCAGGCGGGTTGGCGATCCCAAGGCGTAGCTTCTCGCTCCGGTGAAGCTGCTACCCGTCATCGGCCTGTGGTATTTAGCTACGCCTTCAATGGTGATGGTTATACCGCCACCAGTTGGTTGCCAGCGCCTCGTTTGATATTCAGCAGGATGCACCACGGGCAGGAGAGGTTAGTCAACAAGTCCTTTGGCAGTGGGGTAAAAATACGCAACCATCTCTGAAACCATCCTTACATAACTCCAACCACTACAATACGAGCTGGAATAACCGTCGCTGTCAGTGGTAGTAGGTTATAATTGTTCGTTCTAATTCACTTTCTGCTCATTCGCTTACTTCGTTCGCTCATTCCGCGAAAGTGAATTAGAACGACCAATTATAATAAATTGAAGTGGGATCCCAAACCAGTTTTACGAACTATTGTCAACATGAACTGTGAATTCTGTAATTCACAGGTCTGCGAATGAGAAGTTAATTATAATAAATTGAAGTACGATCCAAAACCAGTTTAAAATTAGGTTCCAGTGAGTATCTGAAGTCATTTGATTGAAGCCTGCGAAACACTGCGGTCGAGTTCAATATCATGAAATTTGTTAAACAAAAACAATCGTTAAAATTAGATTGCATTTTTCCTGAGCCATCTAATGAACGAAAACGTCATGGGTCTTTATTACCAAATTCTATACGTAGCGTTGTTTGTGGTCCCTCAAACTGTGGAAAGACCAATTTGGTAATAAGTTTGTTGTTACACGAAGATGGACCATGTTTTCGTAACCTATATGTATATTCAAAGTCTTTGTATCAACCCAAATACATGTTTTTAGAAAAAGTATTGGAGAAGGTACCAGACATATCGTACAATAAGTTTAACCATAATAGTGAAATCTTGAGTCCACACGAAGCTTTGTCTGACTCGATCATCATATTTGACGATGTTGCTTGTGAAAATCAAAATAGTATACGCGATTATTTCGCAATGGGTCGTCATAAAAACATTGACTGTTTCTACATTAATCAAACTTACACTAAAATACCTAAACAATTAGTAAGAGATAATGCTAACCTCATCATACTGTTTAAACAAGACGACATTAATTTAAGACATGTTTACGATGAACATGTGGGGTCTGACATGAGTTGGTCTCAGTTCCGTGATTTGTGCTCAACGGTGTGGAGTAAGCCATATAGTTATATCGTTATCGATAAGGATTGTGAAAAAAACAAAGGTTGTTACAGAAAGAAGTTTGATACATTCATAGTTCTGGAATAAAGATTTTATAAAGCTGTTACATATGTTAATATGATTCAGTATAACTTGAGAGGTCAAACAGAGTGGAATATTGAACTATGGAGAGAAATCTTAAGGAACAAATTGTAAAGTCTGCCTCAGCTGTGAAAAGAAAAGTAGAAACTATAAAAGAAATGAAAAATACAAATGACATGGCTCTCGAAACAATATTCAAACCTATTGTTACCCCACTTAAACATTTAACAAGTACAACTGA
Source organism: Conogethes punctiferalis (assembly GCA_031163375.1). Classification (NCBI taxonomy): domain Eukaryota; kingdom Metazoa; phylum Arthropoda; class Insecta; order Lepidoptera; family Crambidae; genus Conogethes; species Conogethes punctiferalis. Next base: position 5,680,039 of record CM062080.1, read on the forward strand.
CAGCAAACGGCATTTGGACGAGGAAGAAGACCAACCCCAGTTAATAAAAAGAATCAAACATTCGGAAAGCGAGTCATCAAACACTTCAAATGACAAATTCGATTACTTCGATGACGTACTCGATGATGAAGAAAACTCGGATATTGATGTTTGTAAATCACCTAACAAAACTCTCACACCATCACCCTTTGATGTTCATGATAACTCATTTAAATCTCTTCAGTCATCACCAAGTGTTAGAAATGATTCTTTATCATGGTCCATGTCATCTGAAGTAATAGATGATATACCGTATGGTATAAGAAATGTGAAGGGTAAACTAATGCTCGGTAAGACCCGTGTTTTTGATAATGATCACATCCTGAAAATAGGAAACCATAGCTTGAAAAAAACTCAAGGCTTAAAAGAATTATTATGTAAAAAGACACCAAATTTGAATATTATTACAGAAGACGACTTACATAATTATAAATTATTACTTACCGACACAAATGCACATAAACGTGGTTACAGTCCTTCCAACCCAATAATCAGTAACAAAGGGTTCAAATATATGCACGTGATCAAACCATTGTTTAAGTTCTCTAGAAGTTACACAAATAGTGTGGAAAGTCTTCCACAAGGTGAAGGCATTGATATTTTAAAAGAAGTTAAAAAGGATACTGATTTGGTTTACTGGAATGATCCAAATGAGTTAGTAGAAAGACTAAAATTACTATGTGCATCATGGGCAGCTGGAAATACTGGGTTAGTTAATGAAATTTATTCAATCGTCGAAGAATTGTATGAAGCTGGTATGGTAAATGATGTTAAATATATAAAGCTACCATCAGGAGGATTGCGCAGTGTGATTAAACTGCAAGAGCCGGCAAGACGACAATGAATATAGATAAATTCGGTCATCATGTTCATAAACGTTTGCGAGTATCTGAATTTACAGACATTTCTAGCGATACCTTGACACGCACAGACACAGGAGAATTTGATTTAAAGTCATCACGTTTAAGAGGATTGTCAATTCCTGAAAGTATTGATGAAGCTGTGAATAAGGAATACGTGGATAAATGTGTTGACAACCTACGAAGTGAATTAAAAAAATCGGAAAGCAATTTAAAAATATTCCTTAACAACTTAGAAAAATTAACTTCAAATAGTTTGAATAAAGTGTATTACACAAAAAAGGAAATCGATCACATGTTTACATCAAAACTTGCGAAGAATGAGTAAGCAAGATATCGTGAACGAGCTCCACAAGGCGGCAAGAAGAAACTTCCTTCGTCGACATACGATTATTAAAGGAATCGATGATTTATGGCAGGCAGATCTTATGGATTTTCAAAAACTTGCATCTTTTAATAAAGGGCATAAGTATGTCCTAATAGTAATTGATACTTTTTCTAAATATGTATGGGTTAGACCGTTAAAGTCGAAATCTAAAATATCTGTAACGAATGCAATGCATAGCATATTATCTGAATCAAGGCGAAAGCCCAAACATTTGCAAACAGATCGAGGTACAGAGTTTTATAATGACTCTTTTAGAAATTTAATGAAAAATTTTAACATAAACCACTATTCCACATACTCTGTTAAAAAAGCATCCATAGTAGAACGAGTAATAAAAACTATAAAATCTCACCTTTACAAAACATTTAGTCTGTGTGGACAGTATCAATGGCTTAAAAGTAATTTAGATTCCGTTGTCTGTCATTATAACAACACTTTGCACAGAATTACTAAATTTCGACCGATTAGTATTAACCATTCCAATGAGAATTTAGTTCGTTCTAATATTACTAAAACACAACAGGCAAAGATACCACAACGAACTAATTTAAGAGTTGGCGATTATGTTCGTATTAGTAAATACAAAGGAGATTTCTATAAAGGTTATACCCCTAATTGGTCTACAGAAATATTTCGCATCGTAAAAATCAAAGAAACCAAACCTATCACATACGAAATAGAAGACAAACAACATAAAAATATTTTAGGTTCGTTTTATGGATATGAATTACAGAAAACCGATTTTCCAGACCTTTACCTTATTGAAAAAGTTATTAAGAAAAAAGGAAACAAACTTTTTGTGAAATGGTTGGGATTAAGCGACGAAGAAAACAGTTGGGTAAATAAAAATGAATTAGTGCTTTAGGTTAGTATATAAATAACAGATAATCACTCCTCTATTACACTTTATTCTTATCCATGAAGAAAGGCAGTGGTATAATTAATGCGTTGATTGATCATTTACCGTTTGAGTTACATTTACCTGGGTATCAATTTTGCGGTCCTGGTACAAAACTACAATCACGAATACTAAAAGGGGAACGAGGAGTAAATAAATTGGATGAAGCTTGTATGCATCACGACATTGCTTATACAAATAAAGATTCAGGAGCTCGACGTAAAGCTGACTTAGAACTTTTGGATATGGCTAAAACAAGGTTGAAATCGAAAGATGCTGGAAAAGGCGAAAAAATTGCATCGTGGATAGTGAAAAATGCTATAAAAGCAAAAATTAGAGCAGGTAGTGGTATGAAATCATTTAAAAAGGGTATTAAAAAAATACATTCCCAACTAAAAAAATTAAAATCTAAAGACCATTACTCTGCTATAAAATATGCTTATGCAGCTGCAAAGAAACTATTTAAAAATAACAAAGGAATTAGTTTGCCACGTATTATTCCTCTTCCAAAGTGTGGAGGTATTTTGCCGCTTATTCCGATATTTGCGGGATTATCGGCTTTAGGCTCACTAGCTGGAGGCGCCGCAGGTATAGCTAAAGCGGTTAATGATTCTAAAGCTGCACAAAAGAGTCTTCAAGAAGCTGAACGACACAACAGAATGATGGAATCAGTAGCTCTTGGAAAAGGATTATATATTAAGCCTCATAAAAAAGGAGCTGGTTTGTATTTACACCCCTCAAAAAACTAATTAAAAAGCTACCCAGTCGTGCGCTCACTGATTTAGATATTTTAGAACATGCTAGTGATATTCCTTACTTTCGTGGAGTTTACATGAGAGATACGTTACCTTTGAAACCTAGAAAGATAGAATGTGGAATATTTAACTTAGACATCAACATAAATCCTGGCACGCATTGGGTAGCCTTTGTGAAGCACAACAGTTATGTAGAATATTATAATAGTTTTGGTAATCTAAAACCACCTTTGGAATTGATAAGATATATGCAGCCTTTACCTATAAGCTATAATTATGTAAGACATCAAGCATTCGGCACTACGAACTGTGGTCACCTGTGTTTAAAGTTTTTAAGTAATTATTGGAAAAAACATTTATAAGTTGAATGAAATAAATTACTGTGTCAGTATAAAAATGTCTTTCACTGTGTCTATAACTGGAAGCGGAGCCTGTTTAACAACAGACTATTCTCCGACCTTGGAACTTCAAGGAGACTATGAATGTGGTCTTGTATATTTTTCAACTTTTAACTCTATTCCTAACATAGATGAACGAAACAATAAGTTTTACTATGGTAATAATGAAATCATAGAAATACCTGAAGGATCTTACGAGCTTCAGGACATTTGTGATTATTTAAAAAGCAACATTAAAAACACAGTATTGAAACTAATTTGCAATAATAATACATTGAAAACAAACATTTTTTGCACTAAAGATGTTCATTTTGATAAAAGTGAATCACTAGGTAAAATTCTAGGCTTTGGAACGAAGACAATCAAAGCTAATATAAGTACTGATTCACAGTATCCTGTCAATATTCTATCAACAACCATTGTGCGAATCGAATGTGATGTAGTTAGTGGTTCATTTGTTAACGGAAAAGCAAGCCATATTATTTATGAATTTGTACCTAATGTGCCACCTGGTTATCGCATTATTGAAATACCTAAAAATCTTATTTATTTTCCTGTCAATCAAAATTCTATAAGCGCTATCAATATAAGGCTGTTGGACGGTGACAATAAATTGATAAATTTAAGGGGTGAAGAAGTTCAATTGTATTTACATTTTAGAAAAAAATGATAAATTTCAATAAAAACCCTTCCACATCTTGTGTTCGAATCAGTTCTAAAAGAACATCTCATAGTGCAACAACTGCTAAGTTGAAAAAAAAACTTACAAAAAAATTAACCAAAAGTAATAAGGATTTTTTAAAATTAATCGGTTTGTTAAAATGAACATATTAAATATATCACAAAACACATCTTACGATAATAGTATTGAAAGTTTCGAATATCACTCGTATAGACCATACGTGACAAGTTTCAACAAGAACGATGAAATAAGAATACCTATCAATCAACAAGACTTGTATGTATTACCCTCACTCAGCACATTATATATTGAAGGTCAAGTTAATGTTTTTAAAGGCACTCCTAAAGAAAAGGTAGCAAGTGTGCATTTTGTGAATAATCCATTACTGTTTTTATTTCAAGACATTCGATATGAATTAAATGGAATAGAGATTGATAAAATTAAAAATGCAGGCATTACTACAACAATAAAATCTTATTTGTCGTTAAATGAAAGCGAATCAAAACGCGCTCATGCTTGGGGCTGGTCAACCACAGGCACAACTGAATCGCGTAATGGTGTTTTCTCCGCATCGGTACCACTTAATCAAATATTAGGATTTGCTGAGGACTATGATAAAATATTAATAAACTGCAAACATGAATTAGTACTTTTGAGAAGTAATACAAACCTCAACGCAGTACAACTAAAACCTGGAGAAGTCATGGAGGACATAGTAATCCATAAAATCATTTGGCGTGTTCCTCATGTTAAAGTGTCTGATCGTGAAAGAATAAATTTGCTAAAATATTTAGAAAAAGATCGAGCTATTACAGTAGCCTTTAGGAATTGGGACTTGTACGAATATCCATTACTGCCAAAAACTCGCAAACATACCTGGTCGATTAAAACTTCATCGCAAATTGAGAAGCCACGATTTGTAGTGATTGCCTTGCAGACCAATAGAAAACAACAAGCTGGTGCGTCAATGGCTGAGTTTGATCATTGTGACATACGGGATGTAAAAGTGTTTTTAAATTCATCGTATTATCCGTATGAAGGATTGAATATAAACTTTTCGGATCATAAATTTGATTTATTATACGAGCAATACGCTAGATTTCAGCAGTCTTATCACGGACGCCGGCCTGAACCAGTGATTGGTTTGAAAGAATTCCAAAGCATTGCACCTTTGTTCGTAATAGACTGTTCTCGTCAGCACGAAACATTGAAAGGTTCTATCGACGTGAGAGTTGAGTTTGAAACAGACACCGAAATACCAGACCAGACGGCGGCATATTGTTTGATTTTAAACGATTGTGTATTCGAGTATAAACCTCTAAGTAACATTGTAAGAAAAATATCATGAATAGCAATACCATTATATTAGACTTACAAGGATTCAAGAATGATAAAAATGAGTTTATAGTAAAAGAAATAGGTATAGCCACTCAAGAGCTTACTCACATTTACTTAATCAAACCTCCGTATCCATTCTCATCGTTAACTGATACAGAAAAAAGACATGTACGATGGATAGAACATAATAGAGGATATCGATGGAGTGAGGGTTACATCGACTACAGAGAGTTTCATAGAATGATAAAACGTATGTTAAACCATCGAAAAATACTAGTAAAAGGTGAAGAAAAGGTTAAATGGGTGCGTGATATTTGCGACCACGACAATATCGTAGATATAAGTTATTTAGGTATTCCTAGCTTGAAAACTCTTGGACTATTGTATTCTGAAAAAAATGTGGAATTGAATTGTTTTAACCATGCGACACATTGTGCAATTAAAAATGTAGTATGTATTAAAAAGTGGTGTATAGAAAATAAGATATCTTTGTGATTTTATTTGTAATATTTTTTTTAATATATGTTTTAAAATAACCATGGTCTTTCATTTTTAAAAGTTTATTTTATCCTAATATAGGTATAATAAAATGCAGTTAGTATATGCTAGTTCGTTTTATTAGAAAAATAATTAAGTAACATTATAATACAACAAGTTCATACATGTTTATACAAGATCATAAAGTAACGACATTACACAGAGATAAATTTACAACTAAAAATAACTATTATAACTATAACCACATATTTTTTTTGAAATGTTGTTGATGATCTTTTCTGTTTGGTCCAATATTTCATCACCAACATCTTTCACCACATATTGCGAACTTAAGATAACACTATCATCTTGTACACAGTCACTAACACTTTGTGAGCCATTCAAATCTAAAACTTGTATTTTTATTAGTTTGTAGCCTTTACCTGGAGCACTATTAATCACAAACGACTGCGCCTTGTGCATCTTATTCGATGGTTGCTTGTAAGCCACGTTGTTTCGCCTTCGCTTAATCTTAGATTTGCGTTGTTGTTGACAAGGTTGGTTGCATTGATGTTGAGCCTGCATTTCCTGGAATTCTTGAGTAAATCCTGCTAGTGGATCTTGAGCACATTGAAATGTATCCAAATCTTGGTCAGGTTCGTGATTGGGTGTGCATTCATGGTCAGACATTGTTATGATATTTGTATGCGCTAAATCCTGAAACAAAAGAATAGCAGTGTTAAAATACTAAAAAGTTGAAAATTATGAAATGATACAATTTATAGTTTAAAATAAAATTATATTTACCATATTTTCTGTATCAGGCGAATACTCCTTTTGTGTAATAATAATGAAATAAATGAGAATTATAATACAATATAAAGTAGATGTGACTTCAGATAGGTTCAAGTAAAGAATGGTTGGTGTTGGTCTCAAATGATGTAAGGTAAATTCGCATGTTCTTACTTTTTCGTCACGTTTTGATGAATTGCAATTTACTTGCCCTCGATACAGCGATAAGTGTTGAATTACCTCTGAATGAATGTGTGTTGTTTATATGAAAGACAAGTTATAACATGTTTATTTTCTGCATCAGCTAAAAAAATCGTTGCATTGATAGCATTCAACTTACATATTGCAAAATATTTAAAGTGTTCGCTTACATTTGTAGAATCATTCACAATAACCTAATTATTACATACATGAAATACCAAGTTAACAAACGATGCCATACCGCCCGAGTAGATATGAAAATAAATGTTGTGAAATTATCAAAAGTATGTTTTTACAGTTGTGTTAAATAAAAGATCAATGTTCTAGATAGAAGTCATTTATTGTATTTATAATGATATAAACAAAATTAACTTAAATATTATAAATAAATCTTTAAAGTATCTTAGTAGACCCAGACTTTTTAATTTTATTCAAACAATAACATTATGAGAATAAATTTTAAACATTAAAAGAAGCTAGATTTATGACCCCAGGCCAATGTACTTATACTATTTTTTAATATGATACGTTTGTCATCGTTTGATGATAAGGCTACTTTATTAACGGATTGGGTGAATATTTCATGTTTTAAGGACTTGAAAACAACATTCCTTTTTTTTATAACTTTGTTGTGTAATAAAACGTTACTGTAATCTTTAAAACCTAACTGCTTTACAGCTGGCTTTTTTATTCCTTTAGCCTTTTTAATTTCTTTGTTTTCAGTTTTAATACAATATAATTTTGATCTTAAACCGACAAATTCAGTTATAAGTTTTCCACCTAATTCGTCTTTAAACAAGCCGGGAATCTTTTTATTTTGTTTTGTAATACTATAACAATTATTTTCTTCATAATTGCTTGTGTCAAAATAAGCTTGAAATTGAAGTTTCAAGTCCCTATACACATCCTTGGTTTGTATTGAGTATAAAAAGCTATCTGTGTCCGTGTAACAAAGTTTTAAATTATCACCGTAAAAAGGTTTCATTACGGAATAATGGAATTCGTACATGTGGCTTTTAGAAACTTCCAAAACTGTAAATCCTATATAAATTGGTTTGTCCAGTAATATTGACTCCGGCTTCATTTGAACTGCAACAAAATTCTCAGAAAACACAGTTGCGCTATGGTAATTCGGTCTTGCTATTAGTTGTTGTGCAGTAAACTGTTTCTTTGTTTTATTTCTAGTGTCAACCCATTGATTTACTAATTTTACATCAACTCGTTTTTCCGGATCCTCTAATGTTTTGCCGAAAATGCTATTGTTCAAAAGTTTGAAAAAATCCTGTTCAAAGGCAGACGTTGCTTTTTGTCGTAATTCGGTATTCAGATCAATGTATTGCTTTAGATAGGGGCTTTGCTTAAATGTTATTACTCTATGGATTTTTTTTAGTTTCAACCCATGGGAAAGGCATGTTTTTAAATGTACATAGTGAATAACATAATGGAATTTGTCATATAAGTTCGGAATTAACTTAGAAGTTTTAGAACCCGGTGGAGTAAATTTTTGTGGACAAAAAGGTAGTTCATTATGTAAATCATGCAATTGTTCTGGATATTCTAAATCTATTTCTAAAATAAACCCTTCTTCAGCATCATTAGGAGTATTTAGAATATCTTCACCATTAAATTCTGTTGGATGTAATAAGCGAAAATCAGAATGAGGTAAATACGAGCACATTGCATATCCGTATAAATTATTGCAGTCTATATAAAATAAGTAATTGTCTGGAGAAGATGGATCGTAATTAGACAAGTATTTGTTGTTGGCCTTCGCATATCTATTGGAAACTTGACAAACTCCCCCGCGGATACCCTGCTGAATTAACCGAATAATTTCCAAGTCTTCTATCAGTTGTAGTTTAACTTTCGTTAAAAGTAACATAGCGTCGAAACTTAAACTCGGAGCGGTAAGATAAAACGAAGGATCTAAATTATAATTCGTTTTACAAGTATAACGGAATTTTTCAAATACGTCAGCCAGTAAAAGTACGTCGGATTTTAAATATAATTTTGTATATTCTCTAAGATTGTTTAAATTAAAAGTTTTCCAAACGCGTTCAGCATGCTCATAATCAGATTCCGTAATATTACTCTCATTCAAAGTACTATAAAAATAATCTCGTGGAGGTAATTGCTTTTCTTCATACGATTCCCAATTTGTCATGTATTCATAAGGGTAAACCCCTTTGCGTGTTAATAACTCAAACTGACGTTCTTCAGAAAAAAAATGAGATAAATGTACAAAATCCTTAATATTTAAATTAGCAACCAGTTTTTCAAGACTTGTCCCTAAAAATTTAAACGAGTCAACAAAGCGGACTGCCATATACCTATTATCATCCGTTGTAAAAAACTTAGTAAATGATATATAATTTTCTTTATTTTTAGCTATAACTTTTAGTGGTCCCGAAGTTTCACCCAATTGTCTAATAAATAAATGACTGTCGTAGCCGGACAAGTTGTGAAAAAATACGGGTACAAATTGCGGTAAACGATATTTGAGATTACAATAAGAATGAGCAGGACCTCGGTACCTACCAGTTAGGTGACAGTGGTCTCTAACTTTGTCGTCAAACAACAACTGATTGCATAGATAACATTGCTTCGATTTAGAAAACGATTCCAATTCTTGTGACGTTAACTTTTTCATAGGTATTTTGTTTTTATAAAGAGTTAATATTTTAGATATGTCTTTCTTCAGATTTTCAATAAATACTTCAACACAGTCTTGTCCAAGATATGATACATATCGATTTAGAGAATTGTCATATGAACAAACTACATAATATGCAAATGCAGCCGGAACATGTTTTTGAAAGACATGTGTAAAGTTTGAAGCCGACCCGTTCGGACTTGGCTGTAATAACGATTCGAAATCCGCGTAAATAACAAACGGCATGTCTTGCATTTTCTCATAGTTTTTAAACTGAATAAATGTGCCAGGCTTTGGCAAAACAGTAGCAACACCACCGCATACATGAGTATTAAATTTACTTTCGTTTTGAAAGAAGACCATACAGTCATCACAAAAAAATATTTTGCGGTGGTTTTTTGTGACTTGTGATCTCATTAAACGACTTAAATTTTTTATCCAACAGTAATGCGTAAGATTTCCCTTTTCTAGAAATAATAAGTTAACATGATATTTTTTCTTGTTCTGAGTGCGGTATAATGGTCCAACAATACTAGTTTTGTTTTTAAGTCCATAAACATTGACGCTTACACTAGGATTGTTCTTTTCAAAAGTTTTTATATCTACAAAACTTACAGGAAAAGACATATTTTTTATATTGAGAATGTTCTCGAAATGAGGATAAGAAGACGTTCGCTGAGCATTGCTCTTAGCAGGATATAATGCCGCAATTATGCTCCACAAAAAACAAAATGAATCCGTGTTTTGAACGTTAATGCAAGCTCGTTTTAGTTTTAAAGCTTTAGGTAAATCTATAAATTTAGATGCTTTTAAAGGATTATATTTATTTATGTTAATTTTTAAGTATGAATTTCGCTGAAATGACCAACCGCTATCTCTTTCTTGCATTTCGTCAATTTTAGTTGAAATAATATCTATTGCTTTAGAGAAAACTTCGTCAAACACGTAGTTCTTGTGAATGATAAAGTTTTCTGTGGAAAACGATTTTAGCTCAGATTTGATAGAGTCATTAGTTCTAAGAGAAAACTGTGCAAATAACTCGAAGTTAATTTTAACACTACTAAAGGCTAGTTGACGCGCGTGTAACAGTTGCCGCACGCGAGCGCGCATGCAGCGCATGAACTCGGTCGGGGTCTGTACGCCTTCATCCCTGTTATGCAATCGATATGTAGCTATTCGACTACGAAATGCACTACTTATTTTATCTATACCATCTGCTACTTCTATTGCTGAGTTATTTTTGTGTATGTTACTTTTAAGATGAGCCGAGAAAGTATTACTTTTGACGGATATATCGCACACAGTGCAATATATCGTTCGTTTCGACATTTTTATTTATTACCTACCTAACTAAGACTAAAATTTAGCGTGAATGAAATTAAATAGTCTGGGTGAACTAAGACATACGAAATAATTCACTATTTTAGTTTATTAACGTAATTACTAAACTATATACAATTATCGTGGATTATATTTTTTACTGGCGAAAAATGTGCCCTCCTCTTCAAAGTCCTGTCGTGCTCGCTTGACGAACTGGTGCAATAGGCCCAGCTGCTCGGCGTCTGAATCCGTCTGGTACTTAAGCGATAAAATCGCTTTCTCCCAACGATCCTTCGGCTCCACAGCTCGTATCTCGCTGGTGTTGTAGACACGCAGCTCGATGAAGAGGTCTCCAGGCAGAGAGGCGGTGCGGCGCAAGGCTCCGTCGGCCACGCGGCGCGTCAGCACGGACTGCAGGCGGGGGGGCGCGGTGCGCGCGCGGCTGCTCTCGATCTCCGCCTCGTCGTCCCAACCCAGTTTCCACCCGGCGCTTTGAGCTCGTTTCTCTCCACTCGTGCGGTCTACTGACTTGCGTTTCGTAGAGGAGGATTTTTTCACCGTTGTTTTAACCCTGAAAAACCAACGTAAGAATAAGCATTCGATATATAAACAGAAACATAAGTACTGCGACTACAAACGGCTCAGAAAAAAATATTACTATGTACCTACATATGGGCATATGAAACGTCTATCAGAGTAAAATGTAAAACGACTCGGTCATTAATTACTTAATACACGTCTAAATAATAAAAAAATAAAACGTAATTGTCTTTCAAGTACCCAACGTAAAGTAAATATCGCGATATAAAAGTGTATTAATAAACTTACGGTTTTTTAACTGTATCGTCTTCAGACTCGTATACTAAATTCTTTGCTGCTTTTCGAGGTCTTTGGGTTAACCTGGCAATGAAAAAGATAAAATTAGTTTAAAACGATAACAACATACTCACAGTTTCAAAGAAATTATTGGAACATTATATAATTATAGTAAGTACATTAAATCGCACCTTTTAGTAATTTGTTCCTCATCAGAGTCTTCGAACTTGCTCCCGCAACGCTTGGCAGCTACGTTTGTCTTGTTATATTCAATGTCCGACCTGTAAAATAATAAGTTAATAGACAAACATTGTTATTACTCACAACATGTATTAAACATTATAATTTTCTATGTTAATTTCTTCACATGAGTGTCTTACGAGAAAACTGACATTTCCGCTTCTCAGGCTGTAGTAGGGCTAGCGAACACTGTATACTTAACGAAACACCCGTGACTTCGATCGCGTCAACTGATAAGTGATTGATTTCATTTCTTGCCCATGACCACAGCGACTTGGGCTTCTGTTTCACTTTCCATCAGTTGACGGGAGACACTGCTGTAAACAAGCGAGATTAAAGATAACTTACGAACATTATGACTGCAGAGAATCCTCGAGGTTACGAAGCTGAAGAATATCTTGGAAATTGACGAGCACTGACTGCAGCGAGTCTTCGAGGTGACGGAGCTGGAGAATATCTTGAAGGTTGATGAGCACTGACTGCAGCGAATCCTCGAGGTTACGAAGCTGAAGAATATCTTGGAAATTGACGAGCACTGACTGCAGCGAGTCTTCGAGGTGACGGAGCTGGAGAATATCTTGAAGGTTGATGAGCACTGACGGCAGCGAATCCTCGAGGTTACGAAGCTGAAGAATATCTTGAAGGTTGATGAGCACTGTGTGGCACTACTGTAGTAATAATGCTTTAGCGGTTGGGAGCCCCTAATTTATCCGAAAATAGTGCAAGATCAGTAAATGAGGTAGTCAACAGTTTTAATTTCTTATTGTTTTCGTAAACGGGTAAACTAGTTATAGTTGACAGTTTTGCGTTAGCAAAAATACGAAAGTAACCGTTGACGAAAATGTTTACGAACACTGCCTAAATATTTTTCAACAATCAGCATTTACGAAAGTGTGCCAAATTTAAATTGCGAAATGCAAATTTTAATGTTCATTAAATTTACTTCAGATTTCCTGACAAATAGCTGTACAGTCAACGTAAAAATCATGTTATGAAATTAATTTCACTCCATGGAAAGACATTTTTCTTGCTTCATATGTTACAATATTCCATAAAAGGCAGCTGTGTTAACAATTATAATTAATCAAATTTAAACTACAGCGATAGATCACCAAAGGGAGTAGCCAAGGAGATATTAAAGTTTACAAATTTAAATGCAAACACAAGCATACTCTTTTGTTCCTCATTCACGATCATACTCCTACGGGACGATAGTTCAACGCGATCAATGAGATGTTTTATCATCAGTCACACGAACAACGGCTTAACGTGATTTAGATTAAAATGTACATACCTAAACGTAAATAACAATGTTAATAGGCATACAACGAAAACATATATGAGAAAAATCTGACGAATTGAGAACCTCCTCCTTTTTGAAGTCGGTTAAAAGCATATAATATCAACATTATTATAGTATAATTTTGCTACTGTCTGTACCTGCAAGTTCGAATGTTGTTGAAACTGTAGCATCAGCAGTAACAACGTGCTCGTAAACATGTACCTACATTACAATTATAATAATATATTAGGGTTCCTTGTCTTAATATTTATTGTTTAAGAGTTAGATACATACTAAAACACATTATAAAAAACTTGTTAATTAATTAAGTAACCGTTAATAGAATAGCTAAATGTATGACGGGTAATGCAAAAATATTTTTTTGGTAAAATTAGCCTTCAGTATTATTATTATTAGTGGCATAGGACTTAAAAATTAACACGCTGTCTTAGGGTACATCCTCTTTTTAAGTCATCTATACCAACTAGATACTATTCAATTCATGAAATTCACTTTTTTACTTTGAGACTAAATATCTTAAAGTGTTTTGAATGTTTTTTGATTTTTTGACTTGAATGTTTTTTGAGATTTGAAAAAACCTATTCGTTATCGAGATACAAACACAATAATATGTATAATGAGTTTGGATAGTAACTCTGTAGATTGATAATGTATTGATTTTAATTTGTTTACATATACGGAACCTTCGTTGTAAAATCTGTACTGTCATTACTAGAATCATTTTGCTGACTTGCTCAAATTCACTGTATGGCGCGATTCGTTCATTCGAGTCATTGTTACAGTGTACGCCATAGCCTCTGGACTGTCAAGCGAAGGATTTATTTTAGGTGCAACTTGAGACACAATTGCGATAAGCAGCATGTAATGGTCACTTTTCTAGACAAAGTACAGAATGGTTGGTTGGTACGACCAATCGGGCTAGAACAGATACGAAGTTCTAGGTGCCACAATCAATCTAGAAACGTATAGAAAATATCAAAGCGCGCTCAGTAATCCGAAAGTGTTCAAGCATTAGCACGACCAATCTGGCTAAAATTCAACCTTAACGCTGGCATAAAGAGGTTTGGTGTAAGGATGCGTAGTGAATGTTTCGGTTTACGCCACTACCTGTGCATTGTTCAGTGAATGTTTCGTTTTGGGTGCTTATCTTAAAAACTATCAAGCGAAAACTTCTCTAGACGGAATGTGGTACGACCAAACGGGCTAGAACCGATACAAAGTTCTAGGTGCCATAAACTATCTGAAATCGCTGCGGGCTCAGTAAACCTGATAGTTTTCAAGTATTAGCACGATCAATCGGACTAAAATGAAACATTGAGCAAACGGCCACTGCATTAAGGGTTTTGGTGTACCAAGGTATTGGTAATGTTTTATTATATGTATATCGTGTTGCCTGCTGTCTTGCTAAACAAACATTTTAGGTAAGTACGAGTATAAATCGACACAGATAGCTTTGGTACACAAGTTATTACGCAACGCTTAGGAATTTCCGGTTAGGTACAGACCTGTGAATTACAAAAATCACAGTTCTTGTTGACAATAGTTTGTGAAACTGATTTGGGATTCTACTTCAATTTGTTATAATTGGTCGTTCTAATTCACTTTCGCGGAATGAGCGCACGAAGTAAGCGAATGAGCAGAAAGTGAATTAGAACGAACAATTATAACCTACTAGTGGTGATAGCATTTGTGGAAGCGGGTTGGAAACTGGGACGGTTTTTGTTCCTTTGTCAGACGTAATAACGCGCCGTTCAGGCTATGGCGATATTACAAAAAGACACTTTTTGAAACGTTAGAAGCCGCGCTGTGTTGTAAAATGAGAAATTATGACAATTTCTCGAGATTTTTAGTTCTGGAAAATACTCGTGGATGTCGTGTTCGTATCTACTTTGTCAATTTTCATTCTTTGTTGGCTCTTGTAACACTTCTCAATAGAAAAGTTAAAATTATGCCTAAAAATATAGAGTTAAGAGGATTTCCTGTTTCCTTTAAACATGTTTGCTTATAACTTTTTCGTTTTCCAGAAAACTACCTCTAATAGTCTAGCTATTGACCTAACGAATAACTGTAGGTATTAGCAACATTCCGGGAATTGACCAGTCAATATAAGCACTTTTTTACTTTTTTGGAAGTCCTATTTAGGCGTACCTCGCAGTCGTGTGAACATTTAGGTAGAGCATTTAACCTTATAACTACTACTAAGTTTATAAACTAAATAAATCCTGGATATGCTCCGAGTACGTACTCTGTACGTCTCTCTGTTCTGTCTTTATCTGATTTCATCATCATCGGCTTTATCTGATTTAATGATCATCATCAGATAAAGCACCTTCTTACTCGGGCCAGTTAAATAGCCGACTAGTGGAATCTAAGATACCTCATAGTAGGATTTCTAATACGGATCTATGTAATTGTAAATGTTGATAATTGAGGCTCAGCAATTTAAAAACTTTTCTTAATACCTAGAGTCCTAGACATTTTAGAAAAAAAATACCGTATTTTATGATGATTCAATTTAGGCATTTCTGAGCTAAAGACGAAAAGTGGTTACCACAGATTATATTCCAGTTTCCTTTTACGATGAGTTTCCGAGTTTAGCGATGGAATCACTTTTCTTTTGTGCCGCCGATTTTGTGTGAAAGCTTTTAGGAACCTTGCGTAAAATACTATCATATTCAAGAAAATAATATAATAAGATTGGATAAGTAAAATATTTTATCGCTTAGACGATACGACACGATACGACAATATCAAAATTGTCCCCATATAGATTTCAAATTTGAAATATTCATAATGTACAACAATTTTATATTTTCCTAGTTTTAAGTAAATTCTTATTGTGTACAGTAGAGTATCTTTTTGTATATGAAACGACTTTCAGTAAAAAAGAGATCATTTAAATATTCAGTATGATGTATGTACAATAAATAATATCTGTCTATACGAATTTTTCTCAAATGGTATTAAATATATAATAATGGATCTGAAGTAAAGGATCTTAAACTTAAATCGCATATCACCATTAAGTAAATATTATTCAAAACGAATCGGCAATGATTCATATTTCTTTCTATTAAAGTGTTTAAAAGCTACTTTGCTACTCACAATAGAAATATACATAGGTATATCACGGAAAACCAGCTTTAGTTAGAAACCTTTTCGTATCCAATAATACTTAAAAGACAACTCAGGTTTCATCGATCTTGATAAAGCAGATTCGGCACCCATACTCATAATATCTTCATTGGCACAATGGAAACTCACCTCTATCACAGGTGCACAAAGTGGTTTTTGGATCTAATTGTGATTGGGTCCTGGTATATTCACCCCTAGTTGTCGTCTAACGGGGCCCCTCTGACCTACTTAGGGATTCGTCCAAATTGGCATACAAATACCCAGTGACTTACGAGTGGTCGGAAAACGGACGTTGTATCAAGATATATGTTGCCGAGTTTGTGTATGTTACCTTTTGAGGGTTCTGGATATCAAAGGAGAAACGATAAATGGAACCTTCAAAGAGTGAAATCACTTTGCTGTCTGTCAGTCTGTTCGTATGCATGTACATGCTTGCATTTGTGAAGGGACTTGAAAATAAGTCCCTTCTAGATCTCTTGATTGTATGAAATAAACAACAAACACATATCTGCGGTTCCGTATTTCGATTCCCGGTTTCGGATAACGGCTTGTGGAACAAAATTTCTGCGACGGTGTTTCCGAACAGCTACGACTTGGGAACCTTCAAGAAACGAGGGTACCTACCTACTCCTATTCAAAAGGCCGGCAGCGACCCCAGAATTTCAGACTCGATTTGAGTTGTCCATGGGTGGTGTGGACTGCATACCAGGCATCACATTTGCTCGTCTGCCGCCATTTGCATAAAAAAATAACAGGTGCATGGTGGTTTCGGATAGTAAGTAAATGATCCCGAGAGATATTCAGTTCTGCTCTAGTAAATTCGTATTTAAGAAGTCGATCCGTGATCTTTTCTTAAGCGATGTCTAAATTTGTTAACTGTAATTGTTTATACGACCTTTAGTTGATGTTTCCGTCTGATAGTATTGTTATAATATATATATTATTTTATATATGTAGTATCCATTATTGCATAATATGTACTTATCTTATTTATGTTATGTATAATGCAATTATATTTATTTTATACATATATTGTACACTTATTATTGTATGAAGTATATATGTATGTGTATTACTAGTGCTTATATTTCAAGCAGTTGTTTGAATATCTGTTACCGCACCACATTATAGTTTTCTGGCTCGCCCAATGGTTGACTGGTAGAGAATGCCACACGGCATTAAGTCCGCCATTTGTACTTTCCTTGTGCTATAAAGATTAAATAAATAAATAAATGGTTACAAGAACCATTAATTGCTTAATACTGCAGTTTTTATGGTCTATTGTGATCCATAATAGTTAAGAGAGGAAGGATTGAGCCGCCCGTCCGGGGAAGGACTTCCATCCTATAAAATAAGCCAGCCAAATGACCTTCGGGTCTCGTGGGGGTTGGGCCGGCATGGCGGTGGCAACTGACCAGTTAGGTACTTGCCCGTTGTCACAGCGCTTTCCATCAGCTGTAGGGAAGCCATTATGGCGAGCTTCTATAAAAAGTGTTAACAGTGCTATCGAAACTTTACCTTCAAAATCCTGTTCAGTGTAGTCATGGTGGGTGAGTTTCCTTGCTGCGGGGTCTGTCGGAGCCTCCTCATCATCAGTCCTGGTCTCCATGTTCCACGGTCTGCGAACAAATGAGAATAGTATCAGTGAGGCTGCGAATTGTTAAAATGTGAATCATCACTCTGCAAACTTCCAGTGCTGTAGGTACAAGGCAGGCCAATGACAATTGCTATTTGGGACCGCATTAGGTTTTATACATTCATTCAGGAATCAAAGAGAGGTAGGGTATAGCGAATCTTCGTTCGAATTGAGCCGCCCGTCCGGGGAAGGACCTCCACCCTACAGAATACCGCAGCCAAATGACGTCCGGGTCGTGTTTCTGCCGGTGAGTAGGGTTTCCGGAGCCCATGGTGGGTTAGAGTTGGGCCGGCATGGGCGGTGGCATCTGACAGGTAACTGACCAGTTAATTGCCCGTTGTAATAGCGACAAAAAACTGACACATTTAGCGAGAACTTGCCTTATGGGTAGTATATGAAGGTAGGTGCCACAAATATATACCTCAAATACAAACACCTAGACACGGAACAAACACAAATGTGCACACGATGTTAGTCTCGGGTGGGAATCGAACCCTCGACCCTTGGGGTAGAAGGCAGGATTAAATTTTTGTTCATGCCGGGATTCAAAGCCCTTTCGATTGTTAGGTAGCTAAGCCACTAACTAAACCATGGCAGCATTCGAAGTTTGATATAAAAGCTTCCTAATGAACTTTAGTTATACATAATATAATGCATACTCGTAAATGATGCATTGTCGCGAGTAATCCGTTTAAATCCCCGTTGATACGGACGTTTACACTTTGCTATGAACCTATAATGCCAACCATTAACAGGGTCTATCAAATTACATAAGCAGGCATTGTACACTGCAGGATTGCTCATTACGCGAACATAATCTAATAGTACCTGTAATGAGAGACTTATTAGTGGGTATTTAGAATAACATAAGTTAGAGGACTTCGCTCGTGAAGGAAAATTCAGAACATTCGGTATTTTCGTCAACCATAATAAAATTATAAGCAATCAAAAATTCCTAAAAATTGTTTTAAGCATCTTTTTATACTCTCTTCATCAATTAAATTAAGGGCAGGCTTTGTTGATTTAGCCTTATACCTAGAATAGGCTTGGCGTTTGATATTAATAAAGTTGTTTTAGAGAAATTTGGGCTTTAAATTACTAAAGAAATACAAAGAAAGACAGAGTTTTGGTTTGAAACAATGTTTTGTATAATTAATTGTTAACCACGGCTTGTTGGAAGTAATTTTAAGGGAGATGATGCGAATTGAAACAAATTCTTTCGAAGCTGAAAATTAATACTTTGTAGGAAATCCCATATCGGGTCGCGTCGTGGCCTCAGTTAGGATATACTTAGTGGCCGCAAGTATAATCTAAAGACTAAGAGAACCTGGGTTCAAGTCACGAGTCAGGTCAAATTTTTTTTATCAAGTTTTCTGTCGAGTTGCGATTTTTTTATATACCTAGGTACTATAGTTCATTCGCGTTAAGAAAATAGTGACTGACAGGTCACTGACTGGCCTGTCAGTGACCTGTCAGTCACTATTTTCTTAACGCGAATGAACTATACGTACTAGCAACACAGTGGCTTACCCTCACTTCATGGAGAAGTCTGAGGTATGTGTCTCCTGATCTCATAGCTTCATATTATGAAGATGTCATTTCAGAGAGGAGCTCTTAACATCCGTTACATTGAAAAGTTATCTTGCGAATTAAGGCTAATAGACCACTGAGGTTGTTGAAGAAGGTATTAAACTCGGAAAACCGAAACTTCCAAACATAATAATTAAACTTTATAATGAGGACCATTCGATCTCAGTGGGTTATAATAGGCTTAAGATTTTTCAAACGATTATTCTTCACCACACTCCTTTATGTAAGGGAGAGGGGGATGTAAGGGAGCGGCCTATCATCTTTTCGCTCCAAGCCAACCTCACCTGCCCGTGGTGCATCCTGCCGAACAACATACGAGGCCCTGGCAACCGACTGATGGCGGTATAACCATCACAATTGAAAGCGTAGCTAAATTCCACAGGCCGATGACGGGTAGCAGCGTCATCGGAGCGAGAAGCTACGACCTGCGATCGCCAACCCGCCTGCCCAGCGTGGTGATTATGGGCATATCCTCCAGATGCCCTAAGTGGCGAGCAACTGGAGAGGCCTATGTCCAGCAGTGGACTGCAATAGGCTGATGATGATGATGATGACACCCCTTTATTTCTAAGAAGTCGATATACAATTCTAAAAATACACAATATCCCTGAACAAACTCTTGTAAAGTAGCCTTCCATGCCAAGGAGAAACGCTCCGGAATGCTCAGCCATGCGTTAAATTTTATTAGGCAAGTACTAACTGAGCTCCCTGCATGCAACCCTAAAGTGCATCGGACGATAGTTAAAAAGCGTACCTACCGTCTGGTGCAGCGGTTCTCAAACTTCTTGTCCATTTGAAGTTTTCTGCATTAAATACCTTTGCGGAAAGCTATGGTGAACCAAAATGCCTATGTTATTTCTAAATAATAACTTACTAAAGTTGTATATCACAGGTACTATCGATCCTTGTAATCAGATTATTTACACAGTACTTACGGGTATAGCACTGAATTGAAATATGCGTAGTATGCTATTTTACTTGATATAATATGATGATACATAGTAATTATTTTATCACTTTAGTTAATAAAATATCACTACAGCTTTTTGTGTTTTGAGGCCTAGCTAGGGGTCGGCTTTCTCAGCTTCCTATCCTTTAATAGAGACATCCCTTTTTATATCGATGATTATTTAAACCATTAGGTAATATGGAGTTGTACATAATTATCTTCTTTAACCTTAAATAAATTACTTAACTTACTTTTAAATAAATCTAAACAAAACAATTTCACTTACATTAGGTGTTTTAAATTAGTATTTCAATTAGGTATTTGCCTTTTATAGTTATTAATAGGTATGACCCTTAGATACCCTCTATTTCTAGATTTACTTCCTTAGTGCAGGATCACTACGGGTCTTAAAACAGTTTGAGAATAACTGCCATGTACTCTGAAGTCTAGACGCAAATAAGCGTAAAACAGTGTTTCCGCTTGCCAGGGTAAAAGCCGTAACTGGCTATGAATTGGGAGAGATGTCTTTATAGTTTGAATTGCATGGTTCAGCCAGATTGCTTGCCTAATTTCTCCTTCGTGCCCCGAGTGGTGAGCGCAGGGCCGCGAACCACTCAATGGGGCGTGACGGTGCGGTGGGAGCAGGCACTCCATTACACGAGGAGTATTCCATCGCTCCCTGGAAGCTGGGGTAGACTGCTTGTTCTCCCCGGACCAGGCAGGGACATCTACGGTTGGCCAGGGCAAGCAGGGACGCGGCCGCATACTTCTGTGGTACTTTTATCCCTGTAAATTGCTATATTTAGCGACAAGAAGTATTGTAGTACAATGCATGTTTTTTATCGATTTCTCCCTCAAGTATTCTTATATATTGAACTAATGTACTGCAGGAAAGCAGCGCTGTAATGCATAAATCGTTTTACGCTTCGCTCGGGACTCATCTGGGCTTGGCGCGACGCGACGTAAATTAGCGTAAACTATTATTTACACGCGCTGAGGCGGTTACGTGTAACTGGCTAGGATCATACACTTACGTTGACTTAGTCATGCGTTAATTAATACAATACCTACTGTTTCTTTTAACGTCGGGAACGCGTACCCTAGGGCCCTGGGTACGGAACACCTGGGCTATGTGGGGCTCACTCCTATTTAGCGGAGAATACCCACTAAACTCGATACGGTGGTCCGCTACGAGAACTGTCGGGGGGTCGCGAGCCTGCGCCGCCCAGCATGAACAGCACACCTCGGGAGGACGGTGTGGTGCCCCGCGCCACAGCCCCGAAGGCCCTTTTTGTCGCCTTTTACGACAGAAAGGGATACCTTGGTAGTATTCTTATGCCGCATATCGCAGGGCGCATCATCACTCCTCGACTCCACATAATGGCTACCCTACGCCTGATGGAAAGCTAAAGATAAGGCCAAGTCGCGGTGACAACGGGCAAGTAACTTGTCAGTTACCTGTCAGATGCCACCGTCATGCTGGCCCGACCCTAACCCGCCACGAGCACAAGCTCCGGAAACCCTAGTCACCGGCAGAAACGCGACCCGAAGGTCATTTGACTGTGGTATTCAATAGGGTGGAGGTCCTTCCCCGGACGGGCGGCTCTATTTGAGCGAAGATTCGCTATGCCCCACCTCTCTTAAAACTACGTTTGCCGAGAAGCGGTACCTACCCACTCCAGAACTCGTTTACCAATCCTTGAGAAAAGGTTTTCATTGGGTCTTTTCTCGAGGTTTGGTTCTGATTGATATTGTTCTCCAAATAACAGTCAATTCAAAAGAATATTCCTCACACGAACGTTTGCCAGAATGTCAGTATCTAAATGAAGCTACGTGAAATAATAATATTGGTATAACGATTAAAACTCGCCTATTTGGCCTAAATACGCCCTAGCTAGGGCAAGTTACTTGTATATTTGCTTCTGTAGCACATAAAACCAACATTAATGTGTAGCCGGGGTCGTAAAAAGCGAATTAATTAGAGGCCCCTAAGTATCAATCCGCTTGAACGTGTTTCGGATTGCGAGCTAAGTATAATACTCATGAAGTCGAATGGTGTGCTGTAATCGTATTTCTAGGGGAGATGTAAGGTAGAGGTCTATTATCTTTTCCCTTCAAGGCAACCTCACCTGTCGGTGGTACATCTTGCCGAATAACAAAGGACGCGCTGGCAATCGACTGGTGACGGTATAACCATTACAATTAAAGGCGTAGCAAAATACCACAGACCGATGACGGGCAGCAGCGTCACCGAAGCAAGAAGCTACGGCCTGCGATGGGCAACCCGCTTGCCAATCGCGGCGATTATGGGTATATCCTCCAGATGTTTGCCCTAAGTGGCGACTAACTAGGGAGGCCTATGTCCAGCAGTGGAGTGATATAGGCTGATGATGATGATGATGACCTCGAAGAAGACAAGTAACCAAATCAATCATTTGTCAGTTGCTACTACCATACTGGCCTGTATAGGATTTTAGTTATTCGAAATGAGTTTGCTTGACTGCGATTCGCCTGATGGTAAGCGATATCGTAGTCTAAGATAAATATCATAAATATAAATAAATATCAGACAACATCACATACATTGCTCCGATCCCAAAGTAAGTAGCTTAAGCACTTGTGTTATGGGTATCAGAACAACGAAGGTACCACAAATAATATACAAATATAAACACCCAGACACGGAACAAACACAAGTGTTCATCACACGAATGTTTGTCCGGGTGGGAATCGAACCCACGACCCTTGGTTCAGAAGGCAGGGGTCACTACCAATTGAGCCACCGAGCCAGTCAAGATGGAACGCGCTCACCCAGCAAAAACCGGTTTACCCTTGCCTTGAACATCGGAAGATCTCTCGGGACTCGTGGAACAAGGAGCCCGGCAAAGAGTATCGTATGGAATAAATAAACCAACAAAGAATACCTAAATATAAATCATACACGCGCAATATAATATGTTTTATGAGCTAAATCAACACCTCAGTAGGCAGTGATTAGCAGGGAATGAGGAAGCTTCTATCTCATCCACAAATTAGATGTGGGACGTCAATTCCCTGAGGAAGACACTGTTTATTTTTATGGACTAATCAGGGCCCTTATTGTGAAGGTTTGACGTGACACGGTAACTACTTATTTTATTAGTGTGAATCAGACTCTAAACATATTTTTACGTCTCATAATTTACAGTCAAAGAAATAATAAATGTACACTTTACAAACTGTTTTACAATACTACATTTTAATTTGTGATGGTTATTATCTTGCAGTAAATGGAGAAATCTATGTATAGGATAGGATTTATTGTTATTTAAGTACATTATTTAATATCTATTAAAAAAAATTCAAAAAACTGTTAGAATAAGAAACTATGAATACCTACCCATTGGAACAGCGATTTTTGATATTTTTATTAAATAATAAATAACCCAAGACATGCCACCCTGGGCCACACAGCGCCATCTAGCCCCAAATAAGCAGAATTAAACATTTCTGAGCACAACCGACCTTAAATAAACTTTTTACAAAAAAAAATCGACTTCAATGAAAACAATATGGTGACCATCTAGGACCAACCTTTAAAAAAAAAGAATTTTCCTAGTCGGTTCACAATTCTCAGAGATATCTGGTAACATACCATATAGGTATGTTGTATGTACAACAACAACAAAAAATCAGCCGAATTGAGAACCCCTCCTTTCACTTAAAACTCTGTCACTGTGTAAATAAAACACCACACTATAACCGAATGAGTAGTACATAATATATGCCATAATTGAAAACTTCTCACAGCGACCCTTCCAATAAAAATACGGTTGACGGAAATAGGTTGCGGAGTCCCTTCGCGTAATATGCTTATATGAATCAAAGGATTACTTACTTGTCTTTGTTCCTGATTTCCGCATATCTGTAAGGGTAGCCTTTGAAATATTGGAAGGGTTGGATCAGCGGAGAGACTTTAGCTCCCTCTGCGTCTTTTACCGACTTTTTCATGGGGAGTGCTCCGAGGAGTTGTTTGATGTCATGCCGATGACACCATTCTTCCATCGCACTACTCGACGCCGCGGCAGGGTCCATCCGTACCACCTGGAAACAATTATCTCCAGAACCGTTCGTTTTCAGCGTTCATTTCTGCCACGAACTTGTAAACTCTGGAACGACCTCCCAGCCGCGGTGTTTCCTGATCGCTACGACATGTCCTTTTTCAAACGAGGTTTAAAGAGAGCTCTCTTCTCACGGTAGGTAGCGGCATTGCTGTGCCCCCGGCATTGCAGATGTCCATGGGCAGCGGTTACTGTTTAACATCAGACAGGCCGCTTGCTCGTCTGCCACCAATAAGCAATAAAAAAAAAAAAAAAAAAAAAAATATACACTTTTGTACACCATCGCACAGTTCGGTAGAGCCTCTTAACTAAATTTGTTATTATTGTTTAATTATTTCCGCATGACAAGTACAAAATATTATATATTATTAACGGTTATTTGAAAAACATCAACAATCTCCTAGATACTAGATATAGTGCTCAAATGTAGTAGATACCTACTCATAACATCTTTTTGTATGTTACTTGTCTTACTCAAACTGTAACAGCTGATTTATTTTAATAGTGGCTCGACATAATGGCTTCCCTACGCCTGATGGAAAGCGAAAGAGAGGCCCAAGTCGCTGTGACAAGTGGCAAGTAACTGGTCAGTTGCCACTGCCATGCCGGCCCAACCCTAACCCCCCACGAGCTCCGGACACCCTACTCACCAGCAGAAACACGACCCGAAGGTCATTTGGCTGCGGTATTTTATAGGGTGGAGGTCCTTCCCGGACGGGCAGCTCAATTCGAGCGAAGATTCGCTATGCCCTACCTCTCTTAAATTTTATATAGTATAGACAATTTTTTTTTTGAGATTTAAATATAGCCCTCTTACAAAAAGTTGTTATATTTCACTGCAATGAGGTTGTTGATGTTTTTCAAATAACCCTGTATACACATTTATATACTATAGCTGGTCTATGTTCCTTTTTGGACTTGATTTCCATCTACGAAAGCTTTAATTCCAAAAATTTGTTGAACATTCTCTCTCTCACAATAATTTATGTACCATATTGTACGACATTGAACAGTAAAGCTCTCTTATCATAAAGGGTTTCAAGGTACTTGATCCCGTCTTAAAATAAACATTTGAATAATATTCAATCTTCGTATATCAAATCGCAGCATCGCATATTCTGATGTGTTGTTATTTATATAACCTAACGAAAAAAGTTCTAACATAATACGAAATACTTATTGATTCGATTTCACGAAAATCTATCTGTAGGTACAAATATTATTTTAGAAGTTTGTTTTTGCTAGGATTTTATATTTTTTATACATTTGATTGATGTCTAGTAGACTGTACTATAGACATGAAAATGTTTGTATTATTTTAGTTACAGAAATGTAAGTTTAATCTTAATGATACTCGTACTACAAAGATTTATTTTTCATGTAAACAATCCGGTATTAATATTCAATCATGTTTCAAAGTATTCTGTATTTTGTTTATTTTATTTTGATTATATAAACATTCAAGTAGAAGTAAACACACCGACGACTGATTTTTAAACACGTTTGCTTATTTTTCATATTTGTAATCATCATCATCATCAGCCTATTACAGTCCACTGCTGGACATAGGCCTCTCCAGTTGTTCGCCACTTAGAGCAAACATCTGGAGGATATACCCATAATCGCCACGCTGGGCAGGCGGGTTGGCGATCGCAGAGCGTAGCTTCTTGCTCCGGTGACGCTGCTGCCCGTCACCGGTCTTTAGTATTTAGCTACGCCTTCAATTGTGATGGTTATACCGCCACCAGTCGGTTGCCAGCGCCTCGTTTGTTATTCGGCAGGATGCACCACGGGCAGGTGAGGTTGGCTTGGAGCGAAAAGATGATAGGCCGCTCCCTTACATCCCTATTTGTAATAAACAAGTAAAATACAGTTTATCATTATGTCGTTACGAAGAAGCAATTCTTAATATTCCGTTTAACACTAAAAAAACACAATTATTTTAAGAACTAAATCCTAATTAAAACCCGAATCAGACACATACGTCACTTAACTGATTCATTGTACCTATGTTTTTAAAAATACCTAATTCTTTACTTATTTCCAATTAGGTGGTATTTTTTTACAATATTTTACTTGTTATCACTTTTTTGTTTACTTATTTCCAATTAGGAGGTATTTTTTTTACAATATTTTACTTGTTATCACTTCTTTGGGTTCCGCAAACGTAGCGTCCCCACCGCGGCCGTACGATGCACTTGGTGTAAAGTGCAGCTGCGGGTCGTTTTAAGCCGAGAACCTCTAGTACCTTCCTCATTAAAGGTTAACATACACTGCTAGCGTAGCGTAGTGCCGACGATCGGTGCCTATATTCATGGAGATGTTCCAATCTTAGAATAAATGTTATGGTTGCAATGTATGGGCGGTCTAACTTTAAACGTTTAATAGACCAATCTCCCGTGGTCTCTAGCTTAAAGGGTTTACCGTGAAAGATAGGTTGACATCTATACTTATAATAAATCTGTAGAGAGGTCAATTATGTACATAAAATATTTTTTCAAAATAACTATCAGGGGGTGATAAGTGATCGATACTGATACCAAAAATGCAATCAGTAAAATTTTTGTCTGTCTGTCTGTCTGTCTGTCTGTCTGTCTGTATGTTCGTTATAGAAAAAAAAACTACTGAACAGATTTTGACGAAACTTGGTACAATTATTTTTCATACTCCTGGGCAGGTTATAGGATACTTTTCATCACGCTACAATCAATAGGAGCGGAGCAGTGACGGGAAGTGTTGGGAAAACGCGAGAAATTTAAACCTGTATGTTTGAACGCGCATTACGCGAAAACTACTGCATAGAATTGAATGCGGTTTTCACCAATGTATTGCTAGAGGTCTAACTTAAAACTTAGGCACAAGGTATAGATGGGTATTATATGGAAGTCCGTTATTTTTGAAACCCGATATCCACGCGAGCGACGCCGCTGGCACAGCTAGTCTTAACTAATATTATAAAGCTGAAGAGTTTGTTTGTTTGTTTGAACGCGCTAATCTCAGGAACTACTGGTCCGAATTGAAAAATTCTTTTTGTGTTGAATAGACCATTTATCGAGGAAGACTTTAGGCTATATAACATACACGCTGCAACTATTAGGAGCGAAGAAATGATGGAAAATGTAAAAAAAACGGGGAAAAAATAAATATTCCACGCGGACGAAGTCGCGAGCACAGCTAGTTTTGCATAAAACTTGAGCTTGTTTTTGGTGGGGTGTTCGCGCTCCATCATAGACTGAGATATCGCTTACCACCAGACAAGCTTGCACTTGCATTTTGAATAACGAAAAGAAAACAGAGACAGATTGAATTAAAATAGTACAGTTTCTCTCTAATCAATAAATAATAAAGATCTCTTCCTGTCTAGAAGAGTAGGGTTAAAAAAAGGTCTATGTGCGAATGAAATTCTGAATATTTTATGCTGAAGAGTAAACTTGATTGTTCAAATATCATAATAATACTTGATAGACAGATTATACTCGTAAAAGGAATAAAATAAATGTGACGGGGTTTTTTTTCTTTATTTTTTATAGTGGCTCTATATAATACGCCTGATGGAAAGCGAAAGGGAAGCCTAAGTCGCTGTGACAACGGGCAAGTAACTGGTCAGTTACCTGTCAGTTGCCACCGCCATACCGGCCCAACCCTAACCCCCCACGAGCTCCGGAAACCCTACTCACCGGCAGAAACACTACTCAGAGGTCATTTCCCTGCGGTATTCTATAGGATGGAGGTGAGTCAATTCGAGCGAAGATTCGCTATGCCCTACCTCTCTTAAGTGTCTGCAAGGTGTCTGTTCGTGGATGTGTTTATGCAAGCGTGTGGGTGTGTGTATGTGTGTGTTTGTATGCGTGTGTAAGTCAGCAATAAAAAAGTTTAATACTTCCACTATCAAGTTACTTGAAGCAGCATAAAGTTATTTAGTTTTAGGCCCACATCTACACAACTTCGCCCGTGTCACGGCCACTGATCCTCAAGGGCCTAATAACTTTATAACTGTCTGCTACATTATAACTTCTAAGAGTAAAGGTATAAAGTAAAAGCTACATTTAAGTATAATGTTCGCTCCCATACGAAGTATTAGATAAAGTTAATAGTAACGAGTAGACAAGGGAGTTTTTCCCAATCTAGGCTTATAGATATAGAAATACTCTCACTTTTCCGAATCGTCTGAGGTCGATTTCTAGTCGGGTAAATTGACCCGGTCCCGATCATCATTATCATCATCAGCCTTTATCAGTCCACTGCTGGACCTAGGCCTCTCCCGATAATGTTTAGCTAGGTCTGGTCTGGGTGCTTCGAAAGATCTTTATTTTATTTTAAAGAGGAGAATGCATTAGGCGCCTTGACGCCGAATCCGGGTGGAGTCGGCTTGGTATGGGACTCACGCCTTAAAAAATAGGAGGGCATATCCACTAAATTATCCCGTGTCGCTAATGGGCAGCAACTTGCAAGGATTTGCGTAGCAAAGAAGTATGAGGTCGCGTCCGCGTCCGCGTCCCTGCCACAGATTACAAGCGGCCTACACTTCTGGTCCGGGGAGAAAAGTACAAGTACCTACCTCTTTTATTGGAAGATTCTTACAAAAGTCACTCAACATTTGGAACTCACAGCAGTGGTTCCATGAAATTAGTGATCCCTAGTGTACAAGAGATCCCTAGTATAGAAGGATTTGGAAGTGATCTTCTTCCAAATCCTTATAACAACTCGTGTCAGACGTAGTATCCAGATTATAGGTCGTATCATTCTTAATAAAACTTGTCTTGGCACGGGTATCAACCATAACTAAAACAAATAACGGTGGATCTATCTTACTTAGGCATGAAATTTGATTTATTTTCTACTTTATTGAGATAAGGGTAGTAGCTGCTTTACGAGCATGCTTAGTTTTTATCTTTGCATGAAGTTAGAAAGGGTATTATAAATTACTTTAATTACTAAACCTCTTAAATTCTGTTTAGGTGTAGGTAGGTACTGCGTATACACTGGTTACGAATAATGGTTCGACAACTTGATCTCTTTCCAATAATAATAATTTAGATTTTGGATTAGATTCTGGCTTCGGGTGACCGTAGGTATTAATATAAGGTGCGGTGCGGAGAGCGGCCCATCAAGACCTGCTCCAGCAGTGGGCCGTGGGTCTTGCCTCCGCTGCATTCGGGCGGCGCTTCTTGGATGCTGTAGGTCCGGAGCTACAACAATGGCTAGAGCGGCCGCATGGATTCCTCACATTCCGTTTGGTGCAGATATTGACCGAACATGGCTGTTTCGGGAAGTATCTGCATCGAATCGGGCGGGAGGAATCTACTGCGTGCCACGAGTGTGGGGCAGAATGTGATACGGCTGATCACACTCTAGCCATTTGTCCGGCCTTTAGCGGCCCACGAGCCATCTTGATCGGCTCGGTAGGGCCGAATTTGTCTCTCCCAGCCATCGTTCTGTCGATGCTGGGAAGCCGCGCGTCATGGACGGCGATGGCCTCCTTTTGTGAGACGGTCATGTCCCAAAAGGAGGCCGCGGAGCGGCAGCGGGAGGACGACCCGAACGCTCCTCCGCTCCGCCGACGCAGAGGCGGTCGCACTCGGCGGCAGTTCCGCCGCCTGATGCCGCCTGACGGGGCCTTGCACGGGTCCCCGTCTCCATCGGACGGGAGTGGGCTGGCCCTCCGGGCCCCTCCCATCGCTCCCCCTTAGGGGGTGAGCCTGTTGGTTTTTGCCACTTAAGGCAGACAGCGCTGGCGGTGTCATGGTCGTATGGGTTAGCTCAGGCCCCTTGACACCGCCCCCATAGGCGCACGACGAAGGGCCCGGTGTTTTTAGTGGGTATTTCTCGCCTCACTTCCATCTTTCCGAGGCGGGATGAGTCCCACATACCCCGCTGCTCCCCCGAGCAGCGGGCATGCCTAAAAGCATTTTCACCGGGTTAAAAAAAAAAAAAAAAAAAAAAAAAAAAGGTATTAATATAAGGTATATTTAAGTAGTGTACTATTCAAAAGATTTAGAAATAGTACAGTTTTTAAACAAATCACCCTAGTTATAAATCGAGACGTACCTAGGTCTCAGAAGATAAATATCGTATTACAGAAAAAATTGTTTCTAAAATTTACTTGATTGAGAGTATACCTCAGACTGAATTATTACCTTAGGTTTAGGAACTAAGTATATATCGGTAATGAAAGTCTTCAAACTCGGTCTAGAGTCACGAGGAATTAAATTATAATAAATCAACAAGTCTAACCACATATCAATGTCCGCTTAATTATATGTACAGACGTCCCCATTGCACAGAGTCACCTGATCTGAGTCAGCTGACTGCGCTTGCGCATCTTATATATATATATAAAAGGAGAAACTGACTGACTGACTGACATATCAACGCACAGCCCAAACGGCTAAACGTAGGCACTTGAAATTTGGAAGGGACGTAGCTTAGGTACCGTAGGGGTGCACTAAGAAAGGAATTCCCGAAATTCCCACGGGAACGGGAATTAGCGGGAAAATCCTTTTGTATGAAAAATCTAAACCGCTTAAGTTAGACGCTTGAAATTTGGCATGCAGGTACCTTAGTAAATATAAAGTTTAGTTATGGCTGTATTTTGAGAAATTCCCACGGGAACGGGAGTTAGCGGGAAAAAACTTTTGTATGTATAAATTTAAACACGCGGACGAAGTCGCGGGCAAAAGCTAGTATAGTATATAGTAGTAATAGGTGCATGATCGGATACAGTCGAACACCTTTAAATGTAAACTTAAAATTACATACAATATATTAGTTACACGCTAAGAATATAGTAGTTTGATGGATGAGTTTAGATATTACTGTTAATTTTCATTAAAATCCGTTCTGTAGTATTCGGGTAAAAGAGTTCAAACCTTCTTATTACGAGCTCTGGTACTTTCCTTGAATACGATTACCTTAACATAAGTGCTAAACCTAAATTACTCTGAAATCCTGACAATGAATGTGATATTTGTTTACGGATATAAATTTGACGTGGTATAACTTATTTTGTACTCTCTTGAGCAATAAAGATTAAGTAAATAAATAAACTTAGGTACGTTGTCCAATTTCTTTCTTTCTTTTAACTATGTTTTTGAGAACGAGACTGACGGATACATTTTCTCGTACCCAGTCTTTAAAATTCGACGTTAACTCAGTAAGAGAATCTTTGTTGTATACTAGTTAGTATAACTACCTGAAAATTTTGAATACAGTTTTTTTTAAATAACAAAAAATTACAATTATAAGGTCCTGCACTGGCGCCGACGATATATTCTATTCTAATCGTGAAAATCAACACATCGGAACTGTCAAATCGGATCGAGTGCTTAAACGATCAAAAGCGTATCCTTTTGAGAACAATCTTTGAAGAATTGCGAGTAGCTCCATAGGCTTAGTTTAAAAAAAAAGAGTCGTTAATTTACTGCGTCCTTTGCATTTAGTCGACTATACTTTTAAGACCGGGTTCGCATGGCAGTTGTCCCTGACCGCTCGAGGTTGAATGGACGGCTTAATCGTCTGCTGTCATTATTGTGGCTTTTGCGTTTATGTAATCTTTGTTTACATACAAACTCGCAGTAGGTATTGTTTACGGACTTTTAAAATAGTCTTTTAAGATTATATCTTCTTTCTTTCTTTTCTAACACATGTTGTCCCACTGCTGGGCAAAGGTCTTCCCTTAACTTCTTCATAGTTCTCTGTTGCGGGCTCTTGGTTCCCCACAATCTTCAAGTATTTAAGGCGAGAGTGAGTTGGTGTTTACTGGGTAAGCGAGCTCCATCGTAGGCTTCAATATCACTTAACATCAGGTGAATTGTAGCCTAGCGCAAACCCCTAGTGAAATTAGAAAAAGTCTATTTAAGACTCCGAATTCAGAACCGTGCAGATGGGAATATAAAGAGCTCAAGTCATGAAAATGTTTGAGAAACACCGCAGGAAAACGAAACACCTTTTGTTAGTACCCACGGGTCAGAGGCGAGTGTTCCCGCCAACCTATTTCTATTTCACACTCGTGGCCAGATAGCTCATTACGGCCAGTGTGCTGTCTGCATACAAATTGCACGGTTTAATCACCGCTGGCGCACGCCGCGTGTAAAGGAATACCGCCACAATGCACTTGAGAACAGTAACCAGTTTCCTTTGCGGTTGAATTAAAAGTGGAAATTCAGCTTTTTGAGTGTAATAGGGATAAAAATGGAATTCCATTTTTATCCCAATTACTCCCTACAAAACAGCTCTTCAGCTCTCTGCAAGATTAATTTCCTAAATATAGAATAGAAAAAATTCGTTTGATACACAAGAAAGAAAAAAACGATTTTTTCTATTCTAATGATGACTTAAATCAAGCAATTTGGTGGAGTGAAGTCATCCTGAATGCTCTTTTTATACGGCACGCTACTCTTATAAATTGTCAGATAATACTGATATTGCCACCAGCTTTGGAGAGTTGCTTCTATCGAAAAGAACCGACAAAAATGTCTATATACTTATAGGTACTTTGATGCTAAGCAACATGGAATCCTACGATGAAGAACACGTACGCTGCAAAATTGGTGCCCCTTTGCCGTATCGCTACTCAACTAATATGGTACGCAAATTAATATGTTCTGCCTGCGTACCTATTTCGCAAATCAATCTTAAGTGTTAAGCCTTCTCTCTGAATAGCGGTCTACCCAACTTTGCACAGTGAACTCATGTTTCTATATTAATTTCTACATTTTACCAAAAAACTTTTACATCAGAATAAGATGATTTATTTTCATATTTCATTTAGACAGTGCATTACTGCCACGTCTGTGTACTGTGCCGTGTCTGATGCACACCTGAGCGTGTCCGTGCTAGATAGAAGCGCAGATATAATATAATTCTGGGTGGGAATTGAAACATCAAAGAGATGAGATTAGACGACGTTTTGAGCGCGAAGTCGGAAAGTTTGTTTTTGTTATGAATGAGTTTTGAAAAGAATATTTGATTAAAATGGACAGCTGTAATTATCGTTCATAATGTATTTTTGTTGTCATTTCTGTACGTCATCTTTTACATTTTCAGGGATTTTGTAATTGTGTCAGATAAATAAAGCCGACGA
The DNA here is from genome assembly GCA_031163375.1 of Conogethes punctiferalis. Lineage (NCBI taxonomy): Eukaryota > Metazoa > Arthropoda > Insecta > Lepidoptera > Crambidae > Conogethes > Conogethes punctiferalis. Next base: position 5,713,691 of record CM062080.1, read on the forward strand.
TTGGTCTCATACGAGGAATTTTCCTTTGTACTATGGGTACCAGATGATGCCTCGACATCTTCCAGACCACCAGACACAATTAAAAAAAGTCCATAGACCATATTATGATTGAACAGATTTTCCAGTTTCAAACTGACTCGACCGGGAATCGAATTCGGAATCTTAGTCAAGTCAAATTAATTGTAAGTAATGATTAAATCTAATTATAACTGGCCAGTTTCTGAATCAGTGAATGGTGGGCACTTATTTTTATAACTATCTACAATGAAATATAAATAGATAACCTTTATCCCACAAAACGTTACAAGATTAATTTTTTTGTAGGTATATTAGTACATTAGTAGTACTTAGCTAGCATACAGTACAGTTTTCGAACAGACGCTAACAAAGCGTTTTTATGTTTTTACCCTTTCGTGTTCGATTGTCCGTTCTGAAATGCGCATTTTGGGGCCTGAAAAACGACAAAGCCGGGCTGTTAAATAGGCGTAACGCTTGCAATATAACGATTTTTTAAACCTTACTAAAGTAGAATGAAGATATTTAATTGGGACTCAAATCTTTGAGTAAAAAGTACTTATTAGTGTGGCCCATTTACTTAAATAATGACTAGGCGATCCATTAATTTGAGGTAGATTACATCTAAAGCAACGTTTCCAGTTTAATTGAGACACATAGCACTTCTAATTGTTATTTCTGTCTAATTATTCTTACCTTCTGTTATGTTTTATTATGGTAGTTTAAGCGGAATGAAGAATTCTTATAAGTGCCTATAGAATACCGCAGCCAAATGACCTCCGGGTCGTGTAGCGCCGAAGCATACGGCTGCATCCCTGCCTGCCCTGGTCAGCTGCTTATAACAAGCTATGCTTCATTTGACCCCCTTTTTTAGAGGGGAACGCATAAGGCACCTTCATGCCGCCTCCGGGGGGAGTCGGCATGGTGTGTGGGGCTCACACTTCCCAAAATGAGAGGGCATACCCACTAAACCCCCCTGTGTCGCCAGTGGGCAGCAAGTGGCAGGGACCCGGGTAGCGCCGAGCATACGCCACATCCCTGTATATTTGACCCGTAGTGTATACGTGACTTTACCTTTTTAACATCAGATGGGCCGTCAATTCGTCTGCCAACTCCAGCGACAAAAAAAATCAAAAGCTACATCAACAAAGACAACATCGTACCTCAACTAATATTTCTTTGAGCAACCTCGCCTCGATTTCAGCCCAACCGGTGAGGCGGAAGGCCCGCAGCCCTAAATATAAACCTACACAGTTATGTAACGGACTTTGGTGGACTGACGACTTTGGAAACAAAATAAAAACCCTTTTATAAATAGGCCCTTTCAGTTGAAAGCACTACGTCATAGACAGAACGCGAAAGAGTGTAATGGAACGTGAGGGCCCGTTCCATTTAGAAACAGGTTAATAAAAGCATCTATTGTTTCATGATACTTTACGTAATAGGGAATGCGAATGATTTTCCTTTTGCTTACATTGTCTTTGATATTAAAATAGATATTTCAGCTATAACTAGTTTTAAATGAACTCTTTATAAACAGAATTTCTATTCCTTTTATTCGACTTTCATTCTACGGAAAAGTTGTCCTTATAAAATCGCTTGATTTCTCCCCGACACTCTAAGAGGTCCGACACATTACATTTTTCTTTGAACGGGTAAACGAGCGAGTGACATGTTTTTTATAGCAGCTCGGCATAATGTCTTCCCTTCGCCTGATGGAAAGCAAAAGGGAAGCCCAAGTCGCTGTGACAACGGGCAAGTATCTGGTCAGTCACCTGTCAGTTGCCACCGTCATGCCGGCCCAACCGCAACCCCCCACGAGCTCCGGAAACCCTACTCACCGGCAGGAACACGACCATTTGGCTGCGGTATTCTATAGGGTGGAGGTCCTTCCCCGGACGAGCAGCTCAATTCGAGCGAAGACACGCTATGCCCTACCTCTTTTGAGGAGATTTTAACATTGTCAGCATCAATGGCTTATACATATCTATATGTATATTTTCATCTAGTGCTTAAATTAGGGTGACAAGACCTTAGTCAACTATAGCTTCACACAACCTTATAATTTCTTCACAGATTTCTTCACGACGTATTCTTTTCACAAAGTCGTGATTCTAGTTTTAAATTAAATTGAGTCTGTTACGTTGAATTAACATTAAAGCAAATTTATGCTTTAATGTTAATTCATATGCTATTTTGAGAATACAATAATCTATTCTATAAATAGAGTAGGTAGGTAGGTATACGTGTGAGGGGACGTGAAAGGACGTGTTCCGTTCAGAAGGACAAAGCTTTCATTAAAAGCGTATTGTTTCCAATATAAAGGCGTCAACGTTGTCTGGATACTGGATACAATGATCTAAAGTGTGGTATACATCGGAAGTGGTAATTATTATTATTCCTTACAAGAAATTCCTCGCTAACCTATGTAATAGACATGTGAAAATATTAGGCATACTAGGCAGAGCTAGTACTTATACGTATAGATTAATATCGAATTATTATAAAAGATAAGAAGATGATTTAAAAGTTATCTAGGTAAGTACAAACTTAAAGTTTAGAAAAAGTTCGTGTTCAAAATATGATTATGTACAATTACATACATAATTTTATGTCAACTACTTGTGGATACTTCATGTTGACAACAAAATTAATTACTGAAAACCTACCGGGATCTTGCATCGGCAAGGTTTATTGAATTAACAAGCTTCTTGGTAGATACTTATGAACAGGCGACAGGTAAAAGAAGCGTTATGACTTCACTCGTGAAAGAGTTTGTATGCGAATTCATCCAAAAATGCACATGCATTAAATTAAATAGAATACAACCAAGACATGCCACGCAGGAACACATAGGGCCTTCTGGTCCCAAACTAAGCCAAAACTTGTACTATAGATACTAGACAACTTATTTACTTACTTAGGTACTTTTTTTTTGTAACACAGCAAACATTGAGTGTTTGCCGTTGGTCTGAACCAATACAGACAGAATGTCTCATATAAGCAATTCATCAAACAAAATTCGAATACCTACTAAATGTTCCCAGTAAATACCATCGTTAATAAAAATGTTGTAATTTGTTTTATATTGTGAGAAAGAAGTGCAGTATTAGGAAAATGACACTCGTATGTTAAAATGTATATGTGGATAGCTAAATATAATATAGTTATTGTGTACTATACTATACGTTGTACCTACTATAATATAGCTATGTTTAATGATATACATATAATGTTTTTTAAATGTTAGAGGATTCAACGCGATTATTTCTTTATGTAAATAAATCAAAGCAACGCATTATTAAACACAAAATCCTCAATAAAACATCCCACATAAGAGCTATTTAAATTAATGCGCAAGCGTGACCGTAATTAGAATTCTAACAACATTGGAATTCATAATTCTAGTAGAAATTAATTCGCGTGGAAATCTATTGTTTTCAACACTAATGTCTTTTTAATTATTCATCAAATCTGTGATTGTGATTTACAGCTTTATTATGCAGATTCTCGTAGAGTGTCTTAAAGTATTACATTGGCTACTTATTAACATTTTAGCGTCTACACATTAATAAAATTTATTATCAAGTTACCTATACTTAATTAAGATGATTACAAATTGATTCAAGAATTAACTGCTAAACATCAGATAAAAGTCATATACGCAATAATAGAATTAATGCCCTCTGTTCAAAAGACATTAAGTGCATAAAATAACTAAATTAACGTAGAACATGTCTCACTGAGCCACATAGCGCCATCTAGTTCCAAACTAAGCCTAAGCTTGTACTATAGGTTATTATCAGTTAAATAATAATTGATAAACATACTTTTTTATACATACTGTATTCATAATAAACACTCAAATCAATACAAACAGACATAATCACGCACAGAAATGTTTGTTGTACTGTGCGATGGAACCCGCGGCCACTAACTGTATTTAGCAACAGCGTTCGCTACCACTGAACCAAACCACAGACCAAACTGGTCGTCATAATATATTGTCATAAAGGCTGAAGGTTGTCTGTTCATAAAAAGAGATCAATTTTAGCGATACGATTATCTCAATGAGTTTGCTTACTACCAATCAATATACGTTTCAATATAGAAGAGTATGTACATTTACATTTACTTACTCGTATTTTCGAATACCGATTTGTCATCTCATTTGAGGGTTAAATAAATAATTAATCCGTAGACTTGTGGATGTGACCCAGGCTTAACCTTCACGTAACGTATACATAAACAACTTTATATAAACTGGACTAAAATAAACATCGTGTTTTAAAGTCTCCCTTAGATTGAGGTTTGAAATGTTAAGGTCAGTTTGTTAATAAATTACCTTTATCATTCTCTGATGAGGGCAATAATCCACGTGTGACAAGTGAAAAGAGATTAAACAGATTGTGGTGGCATTTGTTTTTTGTAGTATCTGGGAAATGGTGTACATTTTTTTCAATGGATAGTAGCAGTTGAAATACAGTTCGACCGATTAATCTATTCGATAGAACGATCTTATATTTTAATAGGTCATTTGTGTTTGTTGCAGATGATCATTGTACATCTTGATTAGCTGAAAAGGCCTGTGAGAGACCCACATGTGAAAGAGGGTAAGTTAAGCAATTTTTTATGGATTTATTTTGATGGCATTTTAAAATAATACGATCTTTTTTACATCATGAATTAAATTAATAATTACCTACATGCATGATAGTCTGGTCAATCCAAAATATGATAATCTGTTGAATTGTTCAAATTTATCGGACTATGATTATGGTTTTCTGAAAGCCAAAATATAGCAAATGCTTCGTTTGTATTATATACTCACCATAATTGCAAAAATAAATGGTATGAACCAAGAGCATGTTTAAAATTAAGGAAACATACTTACCTTGTGAACAAAAATATCTCGTGAGTAGATTGTCTACTTAAAAAGATCGCCGAAATTCGATAACTTGAAAATAATTACTTGAAAAAATAAGTTATCACCACATTAGACACCATGGTAGGGATTTTGCCTAATAATAACTTCTTTTTGCGTCTGATTTTTGAGCACTTAAAGGGTTAATAAAATTAAAAATATTTTCTTCACATTTGAAAATAATTCGATGCCAAGCCACAGGAAAACTAAGGATGCTAGATTTAGAATTTTAAAACACGCCATTTTCCTCCCGTAGAGCCAATATGAAACTTGTTATAGGGTTTGCCGGAATATTCGTCGAGCTTTTCATTAGGGCGAAATGAACGAAGTTTTATTTCCCTTCAAATCTCATGATTTTACTGGAAATAAACTTCGTTCATTCGTTCGCCGTTCGTTTATGTTCGTACATAGACCAAGTTCTATATTGCATTTTATAGGAACGGTTGAAGTTAACTTGGCTCTTCTCTATAAAGCATTTTCACTCTTTTCCATCCTCTCTCTCTCTCTGCTTACAAAAAAAAAACAGTATTTGAGACAGAAATCATTCAATATAATATTATATTCTCTAGCTTGCAAGCTCTGCTTTGCTTGCTCTCTTATTTTGAAGGATGCAACTTTCATGGATCAGTAGTTCCGAAGTTTATTCAGTACCAACTTCGTTTGCGTACCAACTTGCCTCATTGTAACATATATTTATATAACTGATATAAATACCAATATATTAAGTTAGGTTTACTTAGTTCATATAAACCATTTTGCTATCGTTTATATGATATCTACCGATCCAGCCAATTACGCTAACAGATCACCAACATCAATGAGAATACTTTGGAAAATCGTTTCATACAGCCGAAATTATTGGAAAAAGTTAAAATATTCCGACTCCAATTACACTTAATTGGCATTTCATCGCAATGGCGCGTCGAACAACCATTAATAAATGATTAAATCATGTGAAAAGTTATGTAAATACCTCGACATTGTGTTCACATATGAGTTTGACTTGATTATGTCTCTGTAATGAAACGACATAAGTAAATGTACACACGAAGATATGTTACCCAAATCTGTTAAAATATTTACATGGATAATGGCATCTATGCTGGGGACACTTAGTCGACGATTGTTTGAGAAATTTTGAGAGAAAGGGGGTGTTTTGATATGTGGGGTTTGCAGTACCACAGAAATGTATCAAAGATATGAAGGTATGCTGCGTGACTGAATGTTGAACTATTGTGAAAAATTTGTGATTCTTTAGTAAATTTGCACGTTTATATATAAATCCGATCCGACCAGTTCAAATCCATCATCATCCATCTGCCTATTACATAGGCCAGGACATAGGCCTCTCCAGTTGTTCGCCACTCGGGGCAAACATCTGGAGGATATACCCATAATCATGGGCCATAAGCTACGCCCTGCGATCGGCAACCCGCCTTGTAGGCGATCGCAGGGCGTAGTTTCTCGCTACGATAACGCTGCTACCCGTCATCGGGTCTATGGCATTTAGTTACGCCTTCAATTGTGATGGTTACACCGCCACCGGTCGCCAGCGCCTCGTTTATTATTCGGCAGGGCGCACCACGGGCAGATGAGATTTTTTTTTAAAGTAGCTCGACATTCTTTCCTATGCCTGCTGGAAAGCGAAAGAGAAGCCCAAGTCGCTGTGAAAACTGGCAAGTAACTGGTCAGTTACCTGTCAGTTGCCACTGCCATGCCGGCCCAACCCTAACCCCCCAAGAGCTCCGGAAACCCTACTCACCGGCAGAAACACGACGCGGACGTCATTTGGCTGCGGTATTATATAGGATGGAGGTCCTTGTTGGCTTGGAGCGAAAAGATGATAGGTTGCTCCTTACATCCCAAATCCTATTCGCGTTCTGAATATACTTTCTAGCGGCCGTTACAAGCAGAACGCGCAATATAATTGAAATTGTTTCCAGCGTTTAGAAGTTCAGACACAGTGACACATAGTGATTCTTAGAATATGAGACGTGATGGCCATTCTATTCCTAATGTATTTCTATGGTCTATACACATCCAAGACAAAGGTTTTTCGCCTTAAATGGATATTAATTACGTACGTTTCCGTGTCGTCATTAACAAGCTCACGTGAACTGTGGGTGCGCCAAATAACGATCTTGTTTCTCGTGCCATGTTTCATAGTTCCCGGAATTGCTTACGGTGAAAAAATGCGATGCGAGATAGAATCTTGACGGCCTGAAAAGAACCCACAGCTTCTGGTAGGACTGGCTCGGTGGCTCAATTGGTAGTGAACCCTGCAAACATTCGTGTGATAAACATTCGTTTGTTCCGTGTCTGGATTTAAGTGCATACTCGTATTAGTAGTAATACGACCATAAGGGTCAAACAGACAAAATTGATACTTAGTGCATATATTAACTGACTTCACAAAAAGGAGGTTCTCAATTCGACAGATTTTTTTTTGTTGTATGTATTTTACCAAATATCTCCGACCATTGTGAATTGATTTGGATAATGCTTTTTTTGTTTGTACTTCGTAGTTGGTCGTCACCTTAATGAAGTCGGTTCCTTTTCTTAAAAACCCAATTCTGTTATTAAAAGATACAGTTCCATAGTACATAAATCAAAGCTTACAGTAGGTATGTAGACGCATAAATAAAAGCGTATTCTCGTCTTCAATACCGATGCATTCGTATTCCACGGTCTCCTACCCTTTTAATAATTTACGCATCGGCGAACGTCTGCGTTATTTTTTATTGTTGTATGGGGAATCCTGAATTTGTACGAAACATATTTTTCGCGCTTTGTTGAAATAGAATTGTATTATTTACACTTTACGTATAGGTAGAGGGTACAATTGTGATGGTTGTATCATTATTATATACTCTTCATCGTTTATAATTCAAGCCGTAACATGTTTAAGAATCAAGAATCATTTATTTGTTAAATGTGGTACAAATGGTCTTAATTTACGTACATACTCGTATATCTTTTCTTAAGAAGTAGGTACAGAGGAGCAGGGTAGGATATCATCATCATCATCATCAGCCTATTGCAATCCACTGCTGGACGTAGGCCTCTCCAGTTGTTCGCCACTTAGGGCATACATCTGGAGGATATACCCATAATCGCCACTCTGGGCAGGCGGGTTGGCGATCGCAGGGCGTAGCTTCTCGCTCCGGTGACGCTGCCCGTCATCGGCCTGTGGTATTTAGCTACGCTTTCATTTGTAATGGTTATACCGCCACCAGTCGGTTGCCAGCGCCTCGTTTGTTATTCGGCAGGATGCACCACGGGCAGGTGAGGTTGGCTTGGAGCGAAAAGATGATAGGTCGCTCCCTTACATCCAGGACGTAGGACGACAACGGGGAAGGACTGAGGCGCGGGCGGGTGTGACCACAAACGCCAGCCAATTAAGCGATCTATCTATAAATAAATATCTTTCTAGAATATCGTAGGCTAAATATACTCTTCAGTCAACATATTTGTCTGTTCTCGAACACAAAGCGTCTCGAATACGTCGGTAAATATTTGCTCGCGTGTCTACATCGTGCAATTTCTCGCAGACTTGCTATAAGCTTTAGTTTTATTCAAGAAAATGATCTCTTCGAAGTGATTCCACGTAAACAACGTAGGGAATAGTTTAATAACGCTTAGGGTTAGTGGAAACGGTACATCGAGCAGCAGAGTTCTTCTGTATCATTATAACGTACATCCATTACGTCATGCCTTTCTCCCAGAGGGGTAGGCAGAGACCACGTCCTTCCATTTGCTATGATTTAGGAAGTAAGCTTGCTGGTTTGCTAGACGAGTGATACGATTCGAAATAACAATAGGCTATTATGGTTAAAAATTGTAATTAGTCCGTCTTTTAGCTAATTCAAAAATAAAAGACACGTATTTTTTTATTTGTAACTTAGACAAAAAATTACAAAGTTATAGCCCGTTGAAATTACGCGTGACGTCACTCGGTTAGGCATTTTTACGGGAGCGAGTGACGTCAAAGACTCCCACTCCTAACTTTTGATGCCTTGTATCTTTGCTATTGTTTATTTGAATGAAAAAAGAAAAAATACGTGTCTTTTATTTTTGAGTAAGCTAAAAGACGGACTAATTACAATTTTTAGCCATAATACCCTAACTACCAGTTGCCACCATCCTGCTGGCTTATAAGAGATTTGGTTTCAAAATACCTTTGATTAAATCCCTAATTCTAATGCCAATTTTTCACAATATCTCATTTATTTCAATCAATTCTTTCTTTTCCTTGTAATGTGTATGCTTTGCTCCAAATAAACTTTTTTTTTTTCTTTCTTCCTACTTCTCTTCATAGCAGATAATACGGTTTACAAATGGGATAGTTTCTTTGAAAATTCGTGTCTATGGTAAGTTCCAAATAGTGACAACCTCAATGGTGCAATGGTTAAACGTTTTCGCCAATAGCACGGCCATCCGAAAGTTTCGGGTTCGAATTCCGGATCAATTTAGGAAATAGACTTATCTAAGACGTTTTTTATCTAGGTGTCCTGGGCCCTGGGAGGCACTAGGATTAGGAATACCAGATGATTACTCGGGAGGATTAAGACTGAACCTTACTTTGAGACCAGTGGTTGATGTGAATTGTCTATCGCAATTAGTATTAATTTATTATTTAACACCGATATCAATAAATCAACAAAACCACACATTATGAAACAAACAATTTTCCGTTTAATTACCCTTATATTACCGTCTGCATTGGATGCCCGCCATTTTTGAGGGCAGCCCAATTCATTATGTACATCGCCATTCAGTCTGTTTGCACTAAATAATAAATAGCTGGCAGCCTTTAAAGTTCGTAAGCGATATAAAACCGAAATGACTGCCAACAAAATTGTGGTGGAAAATTTAATTGTACAGTAGACAATTGATCCACGGCTTTAAGCGCCTGTTCAGACAGGCGGTTTTTTGCGTTCACACTGGCGGTCGATCCACCCGGCGGCGACCGCAAATCGACCGCCGATCAACCGCAAAACCGCCGGGGTGTTCACACTAGCGGTCGTGGTTTTGCGGTTCGACAGCTGGTACTAAAGAACTTACGTCGGCACTAAGTTATTTTCCTAGTAACACTACGTAGTGCAGATACGCTTACTTTGTATATGTAAGATTCGCGATGGGCCTTTGTCTTCTACTTTCGCCCCGGCTTCGCAAGGGTGGAATTCTATATGCATATAAATTATACACGTAAGGGAGCGACCCATCATCTTTTCGCTCCAAGCCAACCTCACCTGCCCGTGGTGCATCCTACCGAATAACAAACGAGGCGCTGGCAACCGACTGGTGGCGGTATAACCATCACAATAATTGAATGCGTAGCTAAATAACACAGACCGATGACGGGCAGCAGCGTCACCGGAGCGAGAAGCTACGCCCTGCGATCGCCAACCCGCCTGCCCAGCGTGGCGATTGTGGGTGGTATTGTGATATCCTCCAGATATTTGCCCTAACTGGCAAACCACTGGAGAGGCCTATGTTCAGCAGTGGACTGCAATAGGCTGATGATGATACACATAAACCTTTCACTCGAATCCCTCTATCGGCTCTATCTATTAAAAAATGGCATCAAAATCCGTTACATAGTTTTAAGCATACATAAGGAGAGACAGAAAACAAAAGCGACTTTGTTTTATGAAGTCGATTAAAGTTTAAAGTTATTAATAAACAGTGTTCTTTCTACCATTCTGACATAATTAAACAAGTTTTCACAAAACTCATTTTGAACTTTCGTTCTAAATTTCGTCACCAGGAGCTTAGCTCTAAGAACATTTAAATCAAAACTTGTGCTGATTAGAAAACCTGCGACTATGACGAATGTTGTCTAGACATCAAAATAGAAATATTGGATTTTGTTTTGAAAAGTCAATTTCAGTGAACTCTTTACTCGTAGATACTTACAAATACACATATAAACAAATATCGGATAAGATATATTATATCTTTTTTTATTACTAAAGATATCAGACGAGCAAGCCGGTCTATCTGCTGTTAAACGTTTACTGCCGCTCAAAGACTCTGCAATGCCAGGGGCACTTGTCTACCGTGAGGAAAAATCCCTGTAGGCCACGTTTGAATAAGAACAGGTCGTAGTGATCAGGAAACACCGCGGATGGGAGCTGGTTCCAAGAGTTCATGAAAGCATACAAACATCCAAGCAAACTTTCACATTTATAATATTAGTTACATATAGTTATAACTACTATATAATACATATAAATAGATTATTTATTGCACAAAAGGCATGCATTCGGGCTATCTATGACGTAGATAGCTTAGTTTCATGTAGGCCATTGTTTAAAGAATTGAAAATACTCACTGTCCCTTGCTTATATATATGTTATGGACCAAGTGATTAATGCGGGCATTATTTATAATGTTAGGGCATTATGAATAATGTCAAGCTCTATTGGGCAAAATGATAATTACTATCTAATCTTCAATTATTTATCACATTGCCGGTCATTATTGTATTGCTACTTGACAATTGGGCAATTTGATAATAAAGCAAAGGAGAGGGACGCACTAACTAATGCGCGCAACTAATCACTTATTTGGACAACGCCGCGTCCGCTAATGTTTTTGTTTAGTTTTACAGACGATGTTAGCCGAAGCGACTTATTAACGAGCTGCTACTGTACATAACTGTAGTGGATTTAGAAGGTATATTATTTTGATCTATCACGTTGGACAGCCAGCGTTTTAAAAAAAATACACATTAGAATGTGATGTCGTAAATACACAGGATTTTTTATCCACTCTTTTGAGGTCTACCTCTAGAAATTTAAAATGCAAAAACCAAACAGTGGATTCTTAACATACGAGTCCTTACTCATAAATACAAAAAATGAGTTAAATTGTTTAACGTTATATTTTCAATTTTAGTTAAATGACAATTATAATAAAAAACCGGCCAAATGTGAGTCAGCGTCGAGCACGAAGGGTTCCGTACGAAGGGAGCCTTTAATATCCAGCAAAAAAGGCCCAGTTATCCTGTACAATAGGACCACAGGACCTTTGTCAATAGCCCTATGACTTAGTTCCCATCATTATGCAATAGTGCTTTATTTATTTGCCATCTTGGGGCAATCAAAAGTAATAATAATAGGCCGATGTCTCACATACACACATTAAATTATCTCAAGGAGTGTTCGACCTGTGCCCCCTTAGTACGCAAGCCTTACAGAGCACCAGGAGGGGTAACACCTCAAATGGAAACTGCGATATAGTTATTAAATATGTTTTTATTACTCTGCCCAAAAAGTGATGAACAATATTTACAATGACCGGTCAATTTGATTATTTGAATAATTATTATCAAATTGCCTTTTCATATTGGCCATTTATCATAATGCCCGGGCATTATATATAATGCTACATTTATTACTTGGTCCATAACATATATACGAGGTGTGCGTCTTTGTCAAAACTTATCCAGAGTTATTTAAGACCCTATATGATATTCCACGTACTCGTAGCTGTAGACGTCCTAATAAATTGGTCTTGCCGTTGATGAGGACAGCAATGCGTTCAAGGAACACTCGGTCAATGGCTGTCAAATTGTATAATAAATTACCCATGAACGCTAATATGACGATTAATAGTTTTAAATATAAACTAAGAATTTGGCTAACTCAACATTGTTTTTATAGTGTAAAAGAATATTTTGACCATAAGTGTGACATAAATTGTTAAGTGAATTGTAATGCTATGTTAAATGTTGTATAAATAAGTTTTCTAATAATTTTCTTAAATTGACATCTAATAATTAATTTAATTTGACATGTGTGTAGTAATAATTTATTTAATTTGACCACCCTTAATTTATTTCCAATGTATTCAATTTAATAATTTATTGCAATTGACAAATTGTTACAACGTTTGCATGCTCTGAAGAGTGAATGTGTCTAGTTCTAGATTTTATTACATAACACCTGTAGCACTATATGTACCACATTCTAGCAAATAAATTTATTCTATTCTATTCTATTCTATTCTATTCTACTTACTTTGAATCTCGCAAGAAAAAGAGTAAAAAACATCACTAAATCAACTTCAAAATATTAAAGGGAAACGGAAAATGCGTAACTAAAAGTATTAATTAAAACCATTTAAATGTTCTTTAACGACAATTATTCATTAATTCAAAGACAATGAATGTTCTTCTACAGTTGGGGACATTTCTATTGAGAGTTTAAAGAGCCTTAATTCTGTCGAGGCCTCGGAATAATTCATTGGTGTTAAGGCGGATCATCTCACTACGTTTTGTTTAAAGCAAAAGGAAGTGTTTTAAATAAACGTTGTTCCGTGTCTGGGTGTATATTTGTGGCAGGTATTTTGGTCTGACAACCGACTGTTAGTGGTATTTATAACCATTACAATCGAAGGCGTAGCTAAATTAAATACTACAAGTCTATGACGGACGGGAAGTAGCGTCACCGGAGCGAGAAGCTACGCCCTGCGATCGCCAACCCGAGTGCCCAGTGTGGCGATTATGGATAAAGCCTTTAGATGTTTGCCCAAGGTGGCGATCAGCAGGAGAGGCCTATGTCCAGCAGTGAGCTGCGATAGGCTGTTTATGATGACTTTCGTTATTCTGATACCTATAATGCAAGTGCTGAATTTACTCTTTGGGATAAGGTCAATGTATGTGTTCTGATATTTATTTATTTATATGGATTTTGATGCCATTGATTGTTCCAAAATGTGCACAAAATTCCACAAATACCCTCCGTACCGCAGTATCATAAATAGGACCAGTAGCGTTTCCGCTCAACACAATTCGATGTTCGTTATAATACACGCCAACAAAGTTTTGTCTATGAGCAACAGCCTTGTTTGAAACTCCATGTTGGGCACCTACTCTGAGTAGGTATGTATAAACCGTCGTGGTCACATCAGTTCCCATTTTTGGCGGCTTAACGAGATAATGAATAAGGAGGTTCTTTTCGTGTTTTTGCGTAATTTGAGAATAATAGGAAACGGCAATATTTTTTAAACCTGTAATGTATTTATTTTTGACTAGTTATGTTTTTCTTATAGGTATCATAAGAAAAACATATTAATAACTAGATTCTAAAACTTTTGCAATTTGGTTTCTACGGAAAAGAACCGTCCAGAAAACGTTGCTTAGTCTGTTCTTCGTCACATATTGTATACCCCAGATCCAGGCAAGAAAACTACGTACATTTTGCTTAATTAATAGAATTAGGATCAGCCCATGTAAAGATACAAATTAAGTCCTAATGAAGAAAACTAGTACCTAATTTAGATAAGGTTAGCTCACATGACCGTTTGTTACCTAAATTGGAATGTACATGACATTTGGAAGAAAATAAAACAAATGAATGTCTCGTAAGGCGATCCTATACAAAGGATATCCATGTAATTGCTATGAATTGTTTTATTCTATAGGACGCTCGAGGCTTTGGAAATAGTCGGGCAAGTCTAATTGCATAAGTTTTTTTATCATCTGCTCAAGAAAGTTTCCAATCGCTTTTGTTTAAAGAGGTTAAAAGTTTTTATGTGGTGAGTTAAGGATTTTTTATTAGATTTATCTTGAAAATACTACTATTATTTTAAGAATAGGTGACTTCGGTCGCCTTTTAGTGTACCTATAGCCAGAATAATTTTACTGTTCAACATGACGGTGGCAACCACGGTGGCAACGGACTTACACGGTACGCCACTACTTTTTTTTAAATGCAAACGGCCAAACTATGGATCTCCTTGCCGGATTCTTTGTTCTCCGAGACATAAAACCTTCAAGTGTTCAAGGCGAAAGTGAATCAGTATTTTCTGGGTAAGCGCCATCCATCGTAAGTTTCAATATAACATCAGGTGAATTGTGGTCAAGCGCAAACCCATAATGAATATACAAATAAAAATAGAACTTGATTCTTCAGTAAATGTACTACTAAATGTTAATGTACCATGACGTAGTTTCTGTAACTTTCGATTTGGTCATATCTAATTCTCAACCGATTTTAAAAGATATCTTGATTTAAAATCAGTCGTCCGATTTACATTAGCGAAAGCAAAAAGTCAAAGCAATTTAAATTAGGAACACTATAAAAGCTCAACGCCAGCAGTGGAGCTTATTAAAGCTTTCATACGTAGCTTAATTCCGTACAAATTGGCTCAGGTCATCGGATTTACGAACGGAAAATTTTAACGATCTCTTGTTTAACAGCGTCATTGTAGTGCTATTCAAGCAATGTTGGCTTCCGTTAGGGTCTGAACTTGTTGGATTTGTAATATACAATATAATAGCTCACGTGTTCGTAAATTGTCTGAGACGTTAGGTATGTAAATAAATAAATACCCCAAGACATGCCACGCTGGGCCACACAGCGCCGTCTAGCCCCAAACTAAGCCGTAGCTTGTACTATGGGTACTAGACAACTTATAAACTTACTTAGACGTATTATACATAGAAATCATCCAGAAAGGTTAATTCACATAAATGTTTGTACTGTGCGGGGATCGAACTCACAACCCTTGGCTCAGAAGGCAGAGGTCACTACGAAATGAGCCATCGAGCCAGTCAAAATCAATGTATTTGAAATAGTTAGTTAAGTTGTTCCATTAGGCTCGCATGGAGCCAGCTTACTGATCTCTGCACCCTGCGGTTTGGGACTTAGAATACAGAGGTATTCCTGTCTCAAAAGCGCATCATTGCCCATCATGTCAAGGTGGCCGAGACAGAAGGGTCTGTGAAGCGCTATATGGATACTCCATTTAAAATTATGTCAACAGGAAAACTAGAAGCGAATAGCTATAAATATTTTTTATAATAAAAAGTCAGTTGTTCCATATGGGATACGTTTGTGAATAAATGCGCAGAAGATTTCGGGTCCAACCAAAACACTTCTTAAGTTTTCTAAGACTATAATTAATTGCTTTAAGCATACATGTCCCAAAGAAATATATGAATCTGTGGCAACAGGAACCAAGTGTCCTCGAGACGTCAACTAAAAGTCATCTCATTTCAAGTGACGAGCTTTGAAGTGCGGAGCGCGTAATTTTCCGTCGTCCGTAGACTCAACAGGAGGTACAGTCGATGACAACATCCAACTCCCAACCTAAATTTCCCCACTCAATTTTCAACTGAGTGTCCAATACACAGAATCCATTATCCGTCTAGATATTTTGACAGATTTGGGTAGGTTTATACCGATAAGTTACATTAAGGTCAGGTTACTAGGTGAGGATATTGTGCTTGGCGTACCTATAAAAGACTATGTGTCTAGTCGTTACATATACTCGTATGTATAATAGTTTGTCTCTGAAATGTCGTCACACACAATGTCTTTACGATTATTAATATATATGGTAAAGATTACGGTACAAAGGAAATATAATATCATCATTATTAATAGGTGTCTCATAAAGGGCGTGGAATAGAAGCATTGGATGGTGGCATAGAAACCTTTGATCAATATATTAATAAACATTAAAATTCTAACTCTCGTTGATTTCGTGAGAGTAAGTATCACCTACGGTTCAAAAGGGACCTGACTCGAAGACTAATAAAATAAGGAAGAAAAATAACAAAATTAAGCTTGAATTCCTTAAAGTACTACTAGGAGTTTTTCTGTCAAGAAATTTCTCAGTAGCAATCCCGAACTCAAGAAGTTGCTGTGATATAAATGCTCATGCATCGAAAAGCCCTTATATGTTACAGCTAATTAATAAATATGCTAACTAGGTACCTACCAATACAATAATTGCTTACGATATTCATACAAATTATCCGCCTTAAAATATCTTGGTCGAACATGATGTTCTAGATAACGCCCTAGAGGTTAGTTGACAGGCATGTTTGACAAACAGGTCCTAACACTGACAAGGGTCCTTATCTTGAATCTTTCAAATTCCCTTAGGCTTGCTCCCGAAACTTTGACATGTTCCATTTCGGGATAACCATTATTTTTATTGGAGAGATCAAAGAGTTTATTTTTAGAATTTGAGACGATGGAAACAGGGTTTTAAAGAGATAATATTTTTGCGAAAGAAAATTAAAAAAGAACTTTCGATTCATTATTGAATATTGCGTTAAACATACTTTTTAACGATAGCGCTCCATCGTTGACTGGGATATCGCTTACTATCAAGTGAATTGCAGTCAAGCGCAAACCCATTTTGTATAAAAGGAACATCTTACAAGACGTATCATTGATATGACATTGTTAACGTTTATTATAAACCAAAATGTACGACGAGCAAACATCATTGAATCCCCGAAACCCTAATTAATATTGTGTTCCAATTAGTGAACATCAATTCTCTTCCGTGTAACAAACAACGATTTTATAGTTACAGGAACGTAAATACAAATGTACCAGCCTTTGAGGCATACAATTAGTTAACAGTTTGATTTTGTAGCAATTTCGGTGTTTGGTACATTAAGCGTAAACCTGGCTATACATAAGTACCTACCAGTATAAGAATACTTGTGCTTTAAGACTAAGGAGTGGACTTTATCCTCATCATCAGCCTTTTCCGAATGCTATGTCGAGTATTATCATGAACTAAAAGTAGTAGTATTTTCATATCGACGCTGTACTAATTCATGTTAATACTGTCGTTTTAGGGAAAAAGGGACTTTTTATGCTGTGTTTAAAAAACAAATATAATCTGAAAATTCAGAAGAAAAGTCCTTTTCATATGATGGTTGAATACCTATTATATACCTATATCCACCCTAGAACGCCAAAATTCTTTTTTTTTGGAGTCAATGCATCACGTTTGTTCTTCTGCTTTGATAGCTATATTGACTCTGAGGTGTAGTGGTGCACCCAGGTTTCATCCCTTGTTACAAATTTGGCCAAAAAAATCTTGTGGATCAGCCTCAAACATTTCCAAACAGTTGCAAGAAATTGCGAGCTGTATTCGTTTTTGTTCAACTGAAAGTAATCTGGGTAGGTACCCACCGCGTAGAAACCTTATAAAATCCAAATTCATCGATTATGATGTTTTGTGTTCGTTCATACGAGATGCCAATAGGGTCTGCAATCTCCCTGATGGTCAATCTCCGATCAGCCAATACAATCACAGATTTACTCGATGTTTTCTTGAATCGTAGACGCCTTAAGCCGGCTTCGATTCTGCGGTTAATATAACCAAAAGCCCACATTGTCACTTCAGCTTACTAATAAACGCTTCTTGGGTACCCAAACACATTTCAAATAAAATCTGCAGTTTCACGGCTGATTTTCTCCATAATTGTCACATAACATAACTATTTATAGCCTCAGCTAAGTTATATGAGTAATTGTTATGTTGTTTTGGCTATTACCTAACAACGTTCTGTTCTTAGTGTTTAAGAAAACTATTTTTTGTGTAGCCTATATTTTGTAGGTATCCTGTATATTTCTTAAGGTAAATAAATTCATTCATTCATTCTTATTATAAAAAGTCTAAATGACTTTACTGTATGTATACCTACTACAAATCTTCTTCAATAGACTTTATAGTATACAATTTGTATTATAGACGCCTATAATACTTTTGTTTTAACAACGCTAAAGTTACACGATATTATCACGATGTTTCTGTTTGTCCGAAAGTTTTCTAAACTACTGTTTGTCTACAACGAAATACAGTTTCAAAGTGGGTTAGGATCCTGTTTCTTTGCTTGTTAACTCTCCGAATACCTTTTTGGGAAGGATTCTTATTCTAGTTGGATTCACTTCTCTAAAGTATATACGAAGAGCTTCAAGTGATCCCATTTTCTATATTTAGTAGGATGTATTCAATATTTATTTTTGCACAGACACAAATGATTGTAACGTGTATTTTTATGATCTAATTAAATAAATTATTCTTATTTTTTTGTTGTTGAAGTTTTTGTGGATTTGACGATTGCTTCAGCTATATGATCTTCATCATACAACTCTTTGAACATACGTACATGTTCTTGTTCATAATAGGTTAAATACATAATAGGACCAATATTTGTCCTGGTCTAAGATCCCGCTATACAACGACCTTCACCGAAACGTTAATTGGATGAAACTGATTTTATATGTAATTAAATATGTCAATAAACATAATGCATGTGGGTTGCCGATCAAATTTTGGTCCAGGGTATGTTTTGCTGGATGGTGGAAGAACGGGATGGAGAAATGTGGCGCGAATTACAGGAGGCCAACGTTCAGCAGTGGAAGGACCAGGGCTGTTGATTAATTAATAGATTGAATTTATCAGACCGGTGCAAAATGCAAGTATCGATTTACCTGTTTATACCTGGCTACCCTAGAGTTGTGACCGGAAAAGAATAGGCAGCATAACGTTTGCATATTCTATGGGCTTCATACTTTCGATTGGTATAGAATTTATCTAATAATCAAACCGGTGAAATGTTTAATCATGCTTACCCCATCCATCAAATCATACCCTGGACCAAAATTTGATCGGCAACCAATATGCATTATATTTATTGACATATTTAATTACATATAAAATAAGTTTCATTCAATTAACGTCTCGGTGAAAGTCGTTGTATGGCGGGATATCCTGGCCATGGGGTGTCCTCGACTCAACCGTGAACGATGACGTTTTCTAAATTGCTGTGGATAAAAAAAACTGAGACACTGAACAATATTTTCTGATAGCGACAACGTAACGATATTGTAGCTATCTTGTTATCGTGCAAAATTACAGACGAAAGGGGCTGTGAATACTTTGTGTAGACTCAATTAGCTATGCCTTTGATTTTATGAAAGGTTATCATTGCAATGTTGAATGAAGGCCTTGAATGGCATTTTGAATTACTCAATAGCTTTTCCACTCTCAAACAGCCCTTCTTCTCGTATATACGTAGATGGCAATCTATGAAAGTTCCGCTCAGACTGGTGGCGGTATACCCATCACGATTGACGGCGCAGATATTTAAATACCACAGGCCGATGGTGGACAGCAGCGTCATCGGAGCGAGAAGTTACGCCCTGCGATCGCTGATCCGCCTGCCCAGCGTGGCGATTTGCTCAAAGTCGCGAACAACTGGAGAGGCCTATGTCCAGCAGTGGACTGTGATAGGCTGATGATGGTGAGTTCCGCCCAGTGTTCAGTCACACGAACTGCATCCCCCGACGCCTACTTACATCAGCTCTTCCCACATATTATATAAATGATCAATTATCACCATACAACTTTAAATCAATTCCTTCCAATCTTATTTTAATTTACTTATTTGCATTGTTATTACAATTTGCCGCTTTAGAAGTAAATAAATCAATATTCAATATAAAAAACAATTTTATTTATTACAAATTCTTGTACGGGCGAAAGTCTTTCATGGACCGGAGATTGCAAAGAAGCATAGCTTTACAAAACAGTGAAATACGAGTATGTACCTACCCAATTCTATTAACTGAAGAGTTTAGTTTTAATCTGCTGTATCTGTATACGAGATTCACACAACTACTGCGATAACATCGTACATCGAATAATCAAAATAGCCGGTTCTGTGTTCGCCCTTTTGTACCATTCATTTTTAATAAACACTTAGTGCTTTAAATTACATTTGAAATATATTGTGAAAGAAATTTCTAAGGTGCGTTTGGGAAGGTAACTTTAATAATACATATTGGCTCGATGGCTCATTTGGTAGTGACCTCTGCTTTCTGAGCCAAGGGTTGTGGGTTCGATTCCCGCACAGTACAAACATTTGTGTTCATGAACATGTCTCGTTGTCGCTACGACTTGGGCTCCACTTTCGTTTTCGATTATGTCGTGCTACTTTTGAAAAAACTTGTCTGGCCAGCATAGCGGTGGCAACTGACAAGGAATTTTGGTTTCTTGTCCGTTGCCGCAGCGACTTGGGCCCCTCCTCCGCTATCCATCAGGCAATGGGGATACATGTGCTGAGCTACTATAACAACAAAAGATTTTCCAGCATGCTAAACGAAATTAAGTAGGTACGTACATTTCTTCGCTTCCCTACTTATCCATGAAATTTCTAGAGAAAGCTCGTAAACACATTGATCAAATTACATAATAATGTTTAAGGCTTATTTTCCATTATGTATTTTTACGTGTGGGCTTATAAATTTATGGCATGGTTGATCAGACGTGAGGTAATCGCGCCACTGTTTGTGGAATGAAGTGTTTCGCAGAAATATGAGCAGTACTTATTTTGTTTGTATTTGTTACGGAGATAATTTCATCGGACTGCTTTATATGAGTGAATGTGAGTAAGTCTTAAACATTGCCCTAGAAAAAAACACATTTCAAGCATGTCAAACGAACGACCAAAAAATGTATACCTACATATTTCTGTGTACTAAGACTTAACATAACAGCAGCAGGTAGGTATATCCTAAGTTTCAAAACACTTGTAATAGATAATTTTTCAATTGTATTTACAATTTATCATAAACTGATCATAAAAATAAAAAAATAAGAATAAAATAAATCTTATGATTGTAAATTGAAAGCTCACCAGCGATAATTTAATTTAAAGAGAAATAACAATGTATTAAATAAATACTCAAAAGTGTGAAAACTTATGTGTGCGTGTGTGTGTGTGTGTGTGTGTGTGTGTGTGTGTGTGTGTGTGTGTGTGTGTGTATAGTTATTATTGTTATCCTGCAAAGTAAAACCAGTCAACAAATATACCATCGTAAGGTTGAATTTTGTATACAATATCAGATTAAGACTAATGTCTGATTTCCATATCATACGTTAAAATGTGTCCAATCTCACTTTGTAACATAATATTGGACTCTGTTATACCTAGTTAGCCTAGTTACTCTTAGTTAGAGTTAGTTTTAATTAGGGAAAGTTACGAAACCCCTCTCCCTCTGTATGAACGTGTCATTGTGATTTGAAATGGATGCCATTTTAATTAAAGAAGGTATATTGTATGCTTCGAGGGTTCTTTAGTGATTTGTTGTTTCTGGTTTAGAGATTGAAGTCCCAATAGGAAATAGTTATAGCACTGAATATGAAGATAGATTAAAACCCAAGGCATTCCCTGTTGGGCCACACATCGCCATCTAATCTCAAACTAAGATAAAATTAGCACTATGGGTGCAAGACAACTGATAAACTTATTAATGACTAGCTGTGCCAGCGGCGTCGCTCGCGTGGATATCGGGTTTCAAAAATAACGGACTTCCATATAATACCCATCTATACCTTGTGCCTAAGTTTTAAGTTAGACCTCTAGCAATACATTGGTGAAAACCGCATTCAATTCTATGCAGTAGTTTTCGCGTAATGCGCGTTCAAACATACAGGTTTAAATTTCTCGCGTTTTCCCAACACTTCCCGTCACTGCTCCGCTCCTATTGATTGTAGCGTGATGAAAAGTATCCTATAACCTGCCCAGGAGTATGAAGAATAATTGTTCCAAGTTTCGTCAAAATCTGTTCAGTAGTTTTTTTTTCTATAACGAACATACAGACAGACAGACAGACAGACAGACAGACAGACAGACAAAAATTTTACTGATTGCATTTTTGGTATCAGTATCGATCACTTATCACCCCCTGATAGTTATTTTGAAAAAATATTTTATGTACAGAATTGACCTCTCTACAGATTTATTATAAGTATAGAAGATTTTTTTTTGGGAAATAAATACACCAGACCAATACCATCAGACATGTTCATGCACACAAATGTTTTTTTGTACTGTTCGGGCTACGAACCCGCGACCACTGTGTTAGAAGCAGTGTTAATTACCACTAAACCAAACTGATCGTTAGATAGATAGTTTATCAAATGTATGTAGTATAAGGTACATAGTAACTATTAGTAACCCTTTTTTATAGATGGGAATGCATTAGCACCCTTACGCCGCCCCAGGGGGAGCCGGCGTAGTGAGTAACTCACACCTCCCGAAATGGGAGGGTATACATACCCACTAAACCCCCCTGTGGAACCGTGGACCCGGGTAGCGTACCCTAGCCAGCCGCAGATAATAAGAGGGGGTGTAAGGGAGCGACCTATCACCTTTTCGCTCCAAGCCATCCTCACCTGCTCGTGGTGCATCCTGCCGATCAACAAACGAGGCTCTGGCAAACCGAATGGTGGCGGTAAAACTATCACGATTGAAGGTGTAGCCTAAATACTACAGGCCGATGACGGGCAGCAGCGTCATCGGAGCAAGAAGGTATATTGTATGCGCAAGCTACGCCCTGCGATCGCCAACCCGCCTGCTCAGCGTGGCGATTATGGGTATATCCTCCAGAAGTTTGAAGAACTGGAGAGACCTATGTCCAGCAGTGGACTGCAATAGGCTGATGATGATGGGCGCTCCTGGTCCGAGGACGGCAAATACCCCTACCTACCCCCAGCTTCCGCAGGGCTTAGGTACCTACATAGAGTAGGTAACCCCTGACACAATATAAAGAATAATGGCTAAGAAAGACGAAGAGATTACTTCAAATGAAACCCGTTTCACCTCTATCTAGCTTCATTATTTTAACCTCGGCACCAAGGTGAGTTTATTAGACTCAAACAAAATGATATAAAATAATAAAAATAATAATAATAATAAAATAAAATCATTTATTAATATAATACAGCTACAGTTTGTGTTGCTATAGATACTGCAGTAGGCCTGTATCACAGTATCTAATGATACTGAAGACTATATGATCCAGTGATCTCTTTCTTCTGTAGTCTTATTGTTTCTGTTATTATCATCTTTAGCCTGATAATGTCCACTACTGCCTTAAGCATCTCCTAGTGTGAATTGTCATTTTTAAGATTTGCCTCAGACGCTTGGTGGGCGGATTGGTGACCGCAAAAGATTTTATATTTCCCCCGGTAAACGCCGGCTTAAAAGCTATATTTTAAAGTAATTGTTTTATCCTCAAATACTGTCATAAATAAATAAATATCACACATCACATATATTTCTCCGATCCCAAAGTAAGTAGCTTAAGTTATGGATGGGTATCAGAACAACGAAAGTATCACAAATATATACTTTAATACAAATATATATGATGGCAGTGCCTCATAATTCTATGAAAAACGTTTTATATAGACTTAAGATTAGTTTGAATGTCTTAGATCGAAGTTAATTTCGAATCGGAAGCCATACAAAGAAGCAATGAAGCACCTCTAATCAAATTATACGGACGTTATAAGGCCATCTTGACTAGATAAATCATTTATTTGTCTGTAAGTACATAATACAAATAAACGTTGGTCGTTTCGATAGGAAATTCAAAGGGAAATGGACATCGCAACGGCGAGGCGCGCACATCAGAGTATAGCTTGAAATCAAATCAAATAATTTATTTGTTAACAAAGGTTATTGTGACTTTCACACATGCGGTAAGTATCTGTATGTTTTGCCTCATTAACTCGTATTTTTGGCAGTATAGGCTAGGCTTTGACCTGATAATATTATTTGACTCAAAAACGCTAAGAACCTTTTTGAGTCCGTGATTATGTGTGTTCGGACTTAGAAAAGGACCACCCCGTCTCATCTCGAGGGTGTCGCCACAGTTGTTCGCCACTTAGGGCAAACATCTGGAGGATATACCCATAATCGCCACCCTGGGCATGCGGGTTGGCGATCGCAGTGTGTATCATCTCGCTCCGGTGACGCTGCTGGCCGTCATCGGTCTGTGCTATTTAGATACGCCTTCAATTGTGATAGTTATACCGCCACCAGTCGGTTGTTAGCGCCTCGTTCGTTATTCGGCAGGCACCACGGGTAAAGATGATAGGCCGCTCTTTTATAACCCCCTACATCTTTGACAAAGAAAACCCCTAAAGAGGCCGGTGTCCATCAATTAAAAAAGAAATAGAAGAGACTGTTTCCATTCTCTGGAAAAGTACACAGCAAAAGTACCTACTGACATGTAGTTAAAATTCTTTAAGCAGAAATAACGTTTAAACAGCGCTCTTTTAACTGAAAAAGGCGTTCTAAATTAGTAAATTACTTCCTGCGTCCTAATTCCTCTCGCCAGGAATGCGAAATAGCTCTCTTTTATCGCCAGGAAATTGCTTTTTTCTTTAGACTAAAGCAAACTATAAAACTTAGGAATCTGTACTTTATATAAATTCACCAGACAACGTATACGAATTGCATGGACTCAGATTTTGGTTTCCTTGGATCATTTGAAAGATGTAGGGCATAGTTAGGTAATCTGAGCTGCCCGTCCGGTGAAGGACCTCTATAGAATACCGCAGCCAAATGACCTCCGAGTCGTGTTTCTGCCGCTGAGTAGGGTCTTCGGAGCTCGTGGGGTGAGTGCTGCATCAGCAGCCGGGGGTCAGGGTTGGGCCGGCATGGCGGTGGCAACTGACAATTTGCTCGTTGTCACAGAGACTTCGGCTTCTCTTTCGCTTTCTATCAGGCTTAGGGAAGCCATTATGTCGAGCTACAATATGTTTGCTGTAATTTTATTAAACTATCTATAAAACTTAGTAAACTACCAATTCATCCGCAATCGTTGTCTCATTCAAAGTCCTTACCCTTGCTGAAGACCAGGCGAATTCAGTCGCCAAGACATTTAAATTGTTACGAGAGCTGTTGGACTATCACATGGCTATACAGTAGAGGGATGTAAGGGAGCGACCCATCATCTTTTCGCAGCAAGCCAACCTCACCTGCCCGTGGTGCATCCTGCCGAATAACGAACGAGGCGCTGGCAACCGACTGGTGGCGGTATAACCATCACAATTGAAGGCGTAGCTAAATACCACAGACCGACGACGGGCAGCAGCGTCACCGTAGCGAGAAGCTACGTCCTGCGATCGCCAACCCGCCTGCCCAGCGTGGCGATTATGGGTATACATATCCTCCAGATGTTGGATCTAAGTGGCGAACAACTGGAGAGGCCTATGTCCAGCAGTGGACTGCAATAGCTGATGATGATATACAGTAAACTTATTACGGTACTGTAACCCCGACTTATTTACCTACTAATTAATTACCATGAAGCGCAAGCCAATCTCGTGCAACATAAAACGTGTCTCTTTAATCACTCGACAATGGCGGAATTAAATTGTGTCGGGAATGGCACGAGTGGACCCATAAAATACATTTTAGTATAGGTACACTGCTCTGACTGGTGGCGGTATAACCATCACAATTGAAGGCGTAGCTAAATACCACAGGCCGATGACGGGCAGCAGCGTCACCGGAGCGAGAAGCTACGCCCTGCGAACGCCAACCCGTCTCCCCAGGGTGGCCATTATGAGTATATCCTGCCTGCTATTTGACTGGCTGGTTGGCTCATTTGGTAGGGACCTCTGCCTTCTGGGCCTAGGGTTGTGGATTCGATTCCCGCACAATACAAACATTTGTGATTCATGAACATGTATTGGTCTGGGTGTTTAGTGAGTCATCATCATCATCCTAGCCTTATTCCCGATTGTCTCAGGGTCGGCTTCCCAAACTGAGAGATTTGGCGAGGGCTAAGCTTTTACACAGAGCGACTGCCATCAGACCTCCGCAACACTTAGGGTAAGCTATACCCATTCCCAGTTTAGGCGTCAGAGTTATCATCATCTCTGATATGATGTAACGACTGCTATCTGAGTTGGTAAAGATAGCACCCGGGACCAACAGCTTAACGTGCCTTCCGAAGCACGGAGGAAATCGGTGTCAAATTTTGGTCACCCATCATCGGATTGACCGCGCCAATGGTTGCACAACTTTTGCGATCATTGTTAAGCGAACAAGACCGCGGCGCCACCGAGCTCCTCGGGTGTTTAGTGAGTATATGTATTTATTTACAAAAAAAAGTATCTAAGTAAGTTTATCAGTTGTCTAGTAGGGACCCATAGCTTCGGCTTAGTTTGGGGCTAGGTGGCGATGTGTGGCCCATGTCTTGGGTTATTTATTTACTTTATTTATGCACAAGGAAAACCTTACTACGAATTGAATTTTCTGTCCCATTGCTTTACAATAAACTGGCTAACCAAACTTCGCATTATGTTCGCGGATATTCCCAAGGAAATCCCTTATGAAGTGTTTATAGAGATTTATTTGTTTGTTTACCTTTCAGAGTGGCAGTTATTGAACCGATACTTGAAGATAGATACTCTTTATCCTCTATCATCCTTTCATAGCTGAGCATTCAATTAGTATTCTGTACTAGCTGTGCCTACGACTTCGTCCGGCAGAAAGTTTCATGCGTGAGTCAAAGCATTATTCCCGTCAAAAAAAAAATAACGTGACAAAAATGTTTCCTTAAAAACACTGCTCGTCTTCGAGTTAATAAGATAAGAGTTTAAGATAAGTAGGGCATAGCGTATCTTCGCTGGAATTGAGCCGCCCGTCCGGGAATGGACCTCCACCCTATAGAATACCGCAGCCAAATGACCTCCGGGTCGTGTTTCTGCCGGTTAGTAGAGTTTCCGGAGCTCGTGGCTAACCCCTACAAATCCTAAGATTGGGCCGGCATGGCGGTGGCAACTGACAGTTAACTGATCAGTTACTTGCCCTTTGTCACAACGAATTGGCTTTCTCTTTCGCTTTCCATCACCTACAGGTGATGGGAAGCCATTAAGTCGAACTACTATAAAAAAGCACTTATTGTAAAAAATTTAATTGTCCCTGTAGTTTCAGGATTTATGATACTCCTTCTCATCACGTGGATGTCGTAGAAGACGACTAAGAGAATATCAGGAAACGGACAGCAGCTTACTTAGGTACAAATAAAACATACTGCGCACACCAACCCGCTTGGAGATTGTGGATAACTAAGGCAAATCCTCTCATGTGACAATGATCATTGGGATCCAGCAGTGGTCGTTGATGATGATGATAAAAAAAATACGGAAAAATTAGTAACTTAGTAACATTTTTATTTCTGCTTAGCCCAATGGTTGACTGGTAGAGAATGTCTATGCGGCATTAAGTCCGCCTTTTGTACACTGTTATAATTGTGCAATAAAGATTAAATAAATAAATAAAAAAATAACTTATTTTGTGGCTTACTCAATACATAAACCTACTTTTGCGCCTTCTTTAACTTAGGTTGTTACTCTAAGTTGTTTATATTCCATCCACTCAAAACCCATTTCGAATTCGTTTATCGTACGAACTTAAGGAGTAAAAGTTTCCGCTGAACAATGTAACTTGGATATCTTCTAAACTAGAGTAAATGGGCTCTAACCAAGTATGGGTTTACCTACATACATAAGTTCGAACCGTTTTTCATTGTATCTATGAAGGATGAAAACGGGTACCGTGTTCAGTTTTTGAAGACTCGTTGCATGATCTCCTCATCTACGCTATGTTTGTCCCTCATGATTTAAAGCCATGTCAGACGCAGAACCGATAACCGTTGGAGTAAATGAGTTCTAGAGTGGATACCGCTTCTCGGCAAACGTAGTGTAGAATACTCTCAGGCCAGGTGGAGCGAGGATTTGCGCCAGATGGCTGCATAGAAGGCTGGATCGAGCAAAGAGTGACGAACAATTGGAGAGGCCTATGTCTAGTAGGGCACTCCTCATCATCATCATTAGCCTATTGCAGTCCACTGCTGGACATAGGTCTCTCCAGTTGTTAGCACCTTAGGGCAAACATCTGGTTGGTGATCGCAGGGCGTAGGTTCTCGCTCCGGTGACGCTGCTGCCCGTGATCGCTAAGCTACGCCCTCAATTATGACGGTTATACCGCCACCAGGCGGTTGCCAGCACCTCGTTTGTTATTCGGCAGGATGCAAGTTGAGGTTGGTTTGGAGGGGAAAGATGTAGGGCCGCTAATAATAATAAGAAAGCTGCTGTTAGTGTTGCCTTTGCCGCGTATTACTATTGAGACTTCATCTTGTGGCACTCAGTTTTCTCCGACCGGTATAACCCATCCCACATAGGTACACATTAAATTGTCTCAAGGGGCCTCGCCCCCACGCAAGCCTTCTAACGAACAGGGAGGAGTAACACATTCCCGTGAAATAAAAAAAAAACGATTAAGTGAGCCACAAGAGACATAAAGTTGGAAACCCCTGGTAAAGGTCATAGTTGTGTATATGTATACATTGTAGGTATGTATATAGAAGTGTGTGTGACCATGTGCGTGGTTATGCACGATCTGTGGGTCGGAGGCGAGAAACTTGTACGGCTTCGCGGATTTCTTCGGCTTCAGTTCAGAAACGGATATTATGCACGCTACGGCGATATAAACATAAGACACACTGTTATTCAGAGGCCGTATTCAGTATTCGATTCCCGACACTTTTATATATAAATAAATGCATACGATTTTTCTTCGGTTTGTTAAGAACTGTCAGGGAATCGAGATGAATGGAGAAAACTGGGATAGACCAGCAGTGGAGCGATAGAGGCTAGTCCAAAAAATTGCAAACCAACCCTATCTCTGTTAGATATCTCGTAACTTATTAGGTTTTATAAATAAATTTATTTATAAGAGTAGCTTGATAATTTTTCTTTGGGGCGGAGACGTGGACCATTAAACCAAGAGAAAGACGGAAAATAGTTGCATTCGAAATGTGGTGCTGGAGGCGAATGCTGCGAATACCTTGGACAGCCAAGCGCACAAATGTGTCTATTCTCTCCCAACTGAATATTAAAACCCATTTACCCACTGTCTGTTTGCAACGCATTCTGTCGTATATTGGGCACATAATGCGTAGAAGGGAAGGCAGCCTGGAAAAGCTGGTCATTGTTGGCGACGCCGAAGACAAGAGAACACGAGGCCGATCGCCAACCCGCTGGTCTGGCTAAGTGAAAGCAGCCACCTCCTCCTCTAAGTTTTACCAAGCTGTGAAGGCTACATCGGACCGGAATTGATGCAAACAGACTATCTGTGCAGGGGGTTCCAGCGGCTACGATCCTTAGTAATGTGGGACCGATTGAAGAGAGAGAGAGAGAGTGATAAATTTGCTTGCGTATTTAAAAAACGAGGAGAACATATCTAGAACACGCTAAATACGTTGAAGTACGTAGGACAATCCCATTTTATCGTGTAGGTGTCGAAGAAGTATGACTAACGGCATATCAGGAAATGTAAAATAGTGTTTACCTGGGTATAAAATAAAAGCTACTGCGGTTACTAACCCTCCTGCTAATCCACAATCATACCGTAGCACATTCGCCAAAATAGCGTGTATGTAAATGAAAACACGTGTGCACAGTTATTGAAAATACTCGTACCTCCATCAATTTCACGGCTTCATAAACTTTTGATTGCGATACGAATTTATTAAATTAGGACGTGCTTACATAAAACTTGCGGTAGAGTATTAAATTCTTTGCGTTGTGTGTTCGGTAAATGTTATTTGATTGATTCATGGTTTCCGCTCTGTGCTCATAGTTAGGGAACACTTAGATGGTTTCTACCGATATTTTAATAGACGCTTCTAGATGGTTTCAGTAGAACGGTGAGCGTTTAGCAGTGGCGTTTGCTTTAGAATTCGGGTGTAATTGTGCATTTACATTTACATTCACAGTACATTTCTAGTGAAAAAACTAGAAATGTACTATGTAACTATAAATAAATAACCCAAGTCATGCCACGCTGGGCCACACAGCGCCGTCTAGCTTCAAACTAAGCCTAAGCTTGTACTATAGGTAGTAGACAACTGATTAACATATTTAAATACTTTTTATACATAGCAAGCATCCAGCCCAATACGAACAGTGTGCCTAGCACGAACATTTTCGAAAAAGTATGCGTAAAGTTACCGTAAACATTTATATGAAACTTGGTACAGCGCCCCTATCGTGTGTAAGAGGTACTACGTTTACGTACGTTAGCGTAGTGAAAATCATCGCCTTCGTATCGTAACGTAAACCAATTTGTATTAAAGCGCATGCGCGAACTTGTTTTGACGTATGGTAAAGTAAATGTCAAAGGCTGGCTATCGAGACCTTACGAATACTTCGTCACTTAAAATTTTTAAGTGAGAAAAGATATTTTACTTGATTATTTAGATTTTTCTACTTATTGACTATGTTTTGAAGTGAGCTTAGTAATTTTTAACATAAAACTAATGCAAAGCTCTCCAAGATGTTCACATAATACGCTGAATTTGATAAACTTACGCAGTCCACTGTTGGACATTGGCCTTATAGGTTTACTCATACTCATAATTACCACACTGGGCAGGCAGGTTGGCGATGGGGTAGCCTCCTGGAGTGACTGTCTGTTACCAGTCCCTGTGAATCCTAACGGATTATATGGGAACGGTAATACGCATTCGTGGCTATTAGTTTTGTAAATTAAAGACATAATGTTTATAAGTACATTTAATATTTTTTTATGTATTCAAAAGATAATAAAAAATATGTGCGAACTATTTGTTATTTCCAACTGATCTCGCTCCATCCTCTGCTGAATGTACGCCTCCTTTAATTTAGGTAAAATTGGTTGCAATAACAAGATTTCATCCATATCATCTTGATAGGTAAAAGTCTTCGACACGCATTTTTTTGCCTCGTGCCGACTGAACTTCTTTGGAATCAGCTTCCGCCTGATTCTTTTACAAATGGATACGACTTATGATCTTCAAAATAAAGTGGCCTTCCTTGATTTTATTTATTTTCAATATCAAAAAATAGTTTTACTTTAAGCCAACAAAATTATGTTTGACGTTCTGTCAAAGTGTCAAACGTAACGAGAGCCGTTCAAAAACAGCATTTCTATTAAACTTGAAAATAATGTTAGAATTTAAAAAATTTAAGATGATAATTTTTTCAAATTCTAACTATTATAAACATTATTTAATTATTAAATTAAATTTAGCTCACATGTTAATTAAATAAATAATTATTTGAGTTTATATCTCAAATTTCTTTGATATGGATTCTGAACGTTTAGATTAGGATGACGTCCCCGACGTAATCGTATCAAGGCGGCGATTGTTATGACTTTCTTTCTGCGTATTTTATCACGTATCGTCAAATACGCAACGTTTACTTTACGCATTGTCGAAAAGTTCGTGCTTGGGCTACTGACATGTTCTTTTTTTAATACCGCTAAGGTAGCAAACGGTTACGGCCTAAGCGGTTACCACAGCCTATGGACGCCTGCAACACCTGGGGGATATAGCACGCGCGTTGCCGACCTTTATCCATAATCTTTCGTGGCTTTACCCATAATCGCCATCCTGGGCAGGCGGGTTGGTAAACGTAGGGCGTAGCTTCTCGCTCCAGTAACGCTGATGCTCGTCATATGTGGTATTAAGCTACACCTTCAATAGTGATGGTTATTTGTATAACTTGTACTTGTGCACCAGTCGGTTGCCAGAGCCTCGTTTGTAATTCGGCAGGATGCACCACGGGCAGTTGAGGTTGGCTTGGAGCAAGATGATGGTTCACTCCCGTACATCCCCAACAAAGCATACTTATCTTTAATGTGTACCTACAAAGTACGAGCTCATAAAAGTAATAAAAAACTTTGGAAAACTAATTTCAGAATTTGTTAAAAAATATATGAATTTAGTTTGTGCGTGCTATCAAAAACTTTTCCTTTGACGCCTCACTTCTTAATTAATCCCCTCTGACTGCCGTACTTCTTTATAAATTTAGAATTTTTCATAATTTTTTTTAAGAGTTTTGTAGAAGGAATGTATCATTTGATAAGCTCATTTGTTATAATGTTTTATTCACGTATGATGATAGAAAATACATTGTTAATTCGTTACCCATAGTAACATTATTTTATTTGTAAACAATGGCTTTCCGTCTCAAGATTAGCTGCAAATATGTAAGGCTTATGTTAAATCAGGCTTAAACTAAATTATCTCAATTTAATGACCAGTTAATTAACATAATATGAACATACAATGAAGGTAATTGTGGTTAAACTCACCGAAATTAATTCCCGATCATCTCCAAACAGACAGGTCCCAGAAACAACATTGATCACAGAAAACCAGTTAATTATAAGTATGTATTCAGATACAAATTGACTATGAGTCTTCTCATCAGCACTGTGCACACAATATGTATATTTACAAGTTCGTATATAAATATTTTTTAAGGGCGGGCGGACACGAGACGGGGTATCCGCGGGCAGTCGGCGTAACTCTGTACTGGGGTCGTTTGCGAAATCCGCGCATGCGTTACAACCTCTCTCGGTCCCCCAACAATCGACACAAAATCACACAATATCACACACAAGTCTCACAATCCATAGGTGCTTAAATGTTGGCTTAATTAATTTCACAAAAAAAAAAAAAAAAAAAATTATATTAATTACTTAGAACAAAAAAAAAAAAAAAACGTAGTGTAGCTTAAGGCTTAACAATTATGTAAATATATATATGTAACAAAATATTGATAATGGATCATTGTATGGGGTGGAGGGCTAATAACCTGAGATACAGGTTTTCCTAATTCAGGTATTAGCCCGCCATAGACTTACTGGTTCTTTCACTTTACTGTGTCATCGTTGCATTCACTTTGAATGTAATTTACAAAACTACCTACAATTGTTTAATATCCAAAATGTGTGAACTTACCTTGTAAAATGTAATATCTTCTGTGGTGAGAATAAATGAATTATAAGTACGTGGCGAGGAACACCGTGTCGCTCTAGGGGTTCAGCTGGAAAACGGCTGACGCCAACTGAACGGTGAGTAGTCCTTATTTTGTATGTGGTAAAGTAACTTTTGATTACCGCCCTTCGCGGAGTTAACGGCGCATCATTTGTATGAAGAAGACTTTGTTTCTGGACAAGAGATGTATAGGTTTAAGTTGATACACGCCAGGCTGTTGTTAAACAAAGATTTGTGTGAATTTGTTGTGTGGATAAGTTTTCGAACCATATCTGCTACATTTGTGCATAATGCCTTCCTATGGAGAATCTTTTATTTATTTATTTAGGTTACCATGGCAACCTTTTGCTTGCCAGGTTCTTTGTTATACGAGTATTGGTTTTAATTCTTATTTTATTTGGATTTTCCACTATCAGTTAGAATAGAAGCTACTTAACGTACCATAATAATATTATGCCCAAAATGTTGACTGTTGTTTAAATGATTGGATGATCATTCACTATATTTTTAAATTATACAAACAAGATGTTTAGCTTGTTTCATTGCCAGCTTGTATTCAAAAGTTCGGCGAAGTAATTGAATATTCTTTCAACCTCATTTTAAGTTTCTCTAAACACTTAACATTGGAAAAGTATCTGCTTGGACTCTACACACAATGCAGTCCGTATTTTTTTAAAAGGTACGGTCCAAATATTTGTTTTCTCCGTTTATGTACCTACTTTAACATTATTGTTTACTCGGTCTTAATACAACTTTTTTCCTTTATAACCCCTGGCCTGGGCTCTTTATATCTTTTACATTGATCTCACTTTGTGTCGGCTTTCATTTCGCTGACCATCAAAACTTTATGACTTTCCTCCATGTTTTATTATATTTTCAACGTCGTATTATCTTGTAATAATTAAAATGTTTGTATTCATGTTGCGATTAGTATTTCATAAAGCTTCTTATGACTATTCTATGAATTTGCTGGTCTAGTATGGCTAAGTACGGTAAAACTAATCCTTTTGTTTATATTAAGCTTATAAATTTGTTTTAAATTTGTTCAGTGTTCATCAATCATCATCAACAATAGCCTATTGCAGTCCACTGCTCTCTCCAGTTGATCGCCACCTAGGGCGAGCATCTAGAGGATATACCCATAATCGCCACGCTGGGCAGGCAGGTTGGCGATCGCAGGGCGTAGTCTCACGCTCCGGTGACGCTGATGCCCATCATCGGTCTGTTGTATGTAGCTACGCCTTCAATTGTGATGGTTATACCGCCACCAGTCGGTTGCCAGCGCCTCGTTTGTTATTCGGCAGGATGCACCACAGGCAGGTGAGGTTGGCTTGGAGCGGAAAGATGATAGGCCGCTCCCTTACATTCCAGTTTGTTCAGTGTTAATACTGCTTTACTCTTTATTTATTAAGTCGGTAGCTTTCGCAGTGTCACGTATGTTATGTTAGTTTTGACGACCAAGTATAATAAAGATTAGATACTCTTCATAAAATAAAAATGAACTTAGAACTAGACTAAGTATACAATAAGCGATCTCTTCTAGACAAACTTTTGGTAGGGCATAGCAAGACACAAGCCGTGAGGTGGTGTTGTGCATACGATGTAATATATATTTCTTATTTATTAAACATGCTTACCCTGATTGGACCCGCTACCACCCCCACCAATATCCAGCGCCCACTAGAGGTTAGTACTGCCTCTGTTGGGAACCTATGGCCTAGACTCCTAGAGGATCGCACAGGATATCACTCCACAACCCCATTTTAGATACCAACGTTCTCATCTAAAGAACTGCAACAATTTTCGCCGCTCTTATTCGCTTGAAATCGAGTTCCTTTTCTATCACTTCAAGTGCCGTTCGCTATCCAGCTAATACCGATCATTTATCGAGACAAATCGATTAAATCGGTTTACCTTAGACTTATTCGATTCGTTCACCGGTTGACAGTCACTTCGTTAGCGGGAGTGCAGAGAGGGCAGGTGAAAGTTTCAGCCAGACCTCCATTAGGCGTAATTGGAGATATGGTAGGAAAATGCGAAAATGTTGTCGAGATGCTAAGGCTGCTTGCGAATTAAGCGTTTTATCTGCAGGGAAGCGGTGTTAAAAGATGTTTTCCCAAGACATGCCACCCTGGGCCACACAGCGCCATCTAGCCCCAAACTAAGCCGAAGCTTGTACTATGGCTACTAGACAACTGATAAACTTACTTAAATACTTTTTTTGTAAATAAATACATATTATACATAGAAAACACCCAGAGCAATACAAACAGACATGTTCATGAACACGAATTTTTGCACTGTGCGGGAATCGAACCCACGACCCTTGGCTCCGAAGGCAGAGGTCACTACCAAATGAGCCATCGAGTCAGTCTGGTTGGTGGTATGATATAAACCTTGGTCTGTAAAGCAGAATATGCGTAAAGTTTTCTAGTAACACAATTATCATCATCATCAGCCTGTTGCAGTCCACTGCTAGACATTCGCCTCTCTAGTTGTTCGCCACTTTCGTCAACCACCTGGAGGCTTTACCCATAACCGCCAAGCTGGGAAGGCGGGTTGGTGACCGCAGGGCGTAGCTTTTCGCTCTGGTGACACTGCGGCCCGTCATCCTGTGCCTGCGCCTGTGTTTAGCTACACCTTCAATCGTGATGTTTATGTCGCAGTCATCTGGTTGAATCTGCTATTCAATTGAATGACTAGCGCGTTCATTGAATGACGACATTTAATTGAATGCCTAAAGGACAACTCGTCAAGTTATTGAATGAAACGTTTAACGTCTTGACTGAACGTCATTTTAGCATAGTCGTTGAATGGGTAAAAGCCGACTGTTTAATGTTTAGTTTTTAATTTTTCTTTAAACGTATCCGGAGGCGGCGTATTAATAGGTAAATCCACGCTGTCACACTATTTTATTACGTATAAGTCAGTTTAAAGCATGGAAGTATCAAGTACTTCGTACAACAGGAAGGCGCTCTATCTATGCATATTGAAGCTAAAATAAAGAAAATGAAACCTCATGTTAAGGTCGTAAGAGTCTTGTTCAAAATAAGTCTTGTCAAAATAAGAACGTAACCAATGAGAGGGAAAATAGTGAACAAAACGTCCCTTTCTAGCAGCGACTAGATTGCTAGATAGAGTACGAAACACCGGACCTGGGCCCCTACCACCAAAAACGAAAACGGTCGCTCGCTGAACGGATGGCGTACCTACCCTTGAGCCATGAATCCCTCTCATTTGCCCCCCCCCCCGTGTTTGAATATACAAACTAAAATTCGTCAAAGTTGATTTTTGTTAATTTAATTCATATATTCAAACACGGAAAGGAATAATGGGAGGGATTGATTTTGCAAAAATACGCAATCCGTTCAACGAACGATCGCTCTCGAACCGGTGGTAGGGGCTCTGACAACTTCACATGACATCGCCGACTTTGACGTTGGTGGCGGGGATTTTTAATTTGTTATATTTTTCTTAATATGTAATTAAAATGGGGAGAATTTGTGTCGTGGGGGCTTGTGAAAGCGAGTATTATCCGGATTGTAGTTTGTCTTTTCACAAGTAATACTTTTAAACATAATTTGTTATTGAAGAATTAGGGTGACCATGCATTATTATCCAATCATAAAGTCCGTTGTTTTTTTGTATCGGAAAGAGCGCAATCTGTGTCTTTTATTATTGCACGTTCAACGCGTGTTATCATGTTTCGACGTAAAGGAACGTACTATATGTACGTTCCGTTATTTAAAAAAAACTATAAACATAACTTACCACGCACGTTAATACAATCCAAATAAAGAAATCACTGTGAAAAGGTTGCACTTTAAAAGACCATTGGCAGTCATTGGCATATTACTGTATTGATACATATTATTATCATGATGCTTAATACTTAATTTATAATTTACAGCCCCTAATATTAGTTGTTTGTACTACCTCACGTTCACTTTGTATCAATTTCAGATTTTCTAGAAATCCTGATGTTAGGGAATTATGGATAAATATTATACCCATTAGATCTACCCGTAAATTGACGAATGCATCAGTTATATGTAGCAAACATTTTAAAGCTGAAGATTTTGTTCCTGGTTTATCACGACGAGTATTAAAAGGCAATGCAGTGCCCTCCATTTTTTTGCTGGTGAGACACTATGTTGAAAAGAGTAACTACACGAATTTCTTGCCGGTTTCTTATCGGTAGAATGCTGCTTTCCGAACCGGTTTGTAGTTTTGACGATTTGTTAGTGTTTTTAACCGACTTCAAAAAAAGGACGACGACTGAGTTTTTTTTTTGTCAGTTTGTTACCACATATCTCAGAGAGTTGTGAATTCTTTTTTTGTTCGAAAGGGTGTACTTCCTAGTTGGTCCCATTGTCGCCATATTGAAGTCGGTTTCTTTGCAAAAAGAAGTGGTGTTATTTAAAAAACGATTATGAATAAAAAATATTTTGGCTTTCAATGTTGGCCTTTTTTTTGTACGTATGTATTGTCATTGTCCTTAAATCATATTTTAATATAGTCACCCTATTCAGAGAGAGACAAAAGGGACATGCACTGTGCTTTCGTTCGGCTTCGATTTTCCGACAACAGCTTGTTCCTTATATATTACTTCTATGGTTTAAAGTAAATCTAATCAAAAAAATATCAACACTCAGGTGATCATGTTCGACGCCATATTTGTTTTAGTGACTACTAACGCCGCGCGGGAAAAAAATGAACTAAATTACAATCACTTGACTGCTTTTACGTCCGCTCTTTTCAAAGGGCTATGTTTCAATCCGCTACCTGGTTGGACGTTAAGTGACGCGTGTTTAGTCAACGTTCGGTCTAGTCATTCAATTGAATGTCGTCATTCAATGAACGCGCTAGCGATTCAATTGAATAGGAGATTCAACCAGATGACTGCGACAGTTATACCGCCACCAGTCTGTTGCCAGAGCCTCATCTGTTATTCAAGATGCACCACGGGAGGTGAGCGTGGCTTGGAGCGAAAAGATGATTGTTCGCTCCCTTACAAATATTGTGGGGTTGGGGTAAACATGTCCTGAAGTGGCCAAGCGAATTCTTGTCAGATGGCGAGGGAATAGAAAATCCAAGTCTCTGAAAAAAATCTCCATGAAAAAGTTCAATTCGGCTATAATGATTGACTCTACTAAGATAAATAAGGGTTCATGTAGACGTCATGTATACAGGTCATGACCTCAAACTACTTTAGTCTAAGCAAGCGATAAGGTTAATAGATTGATTTTAATCCGGGTTCCGGTGCTTCACTCTTCAGCTTACACTTGCTTCGGCCTACTTGTGTTACCTAACCTTTGTGGGGTAATGCTGTTATTACGCGAGGTGAACTATAAAATAGGTATATGTGGCAACACAGGTCATATTATAGAAAGTTGGTTATCATCATCATTTCACTACATATCCACCTAGTGAGTATAGGCCTCTTCTTTCAACCGCCATCAAAATCAAAGTCAAAATAATCTTTATTCGTATACATATAAAAAATGTCACTCGGTGGCTCAATTGGTGACGGCTCGGTGGCTCAATTGGTAGTGAACCCTGCCTTCTGAACCAAGGGTCGTGGGTTCGATTCCCACCCGGGACAAACATTCGTGTGATGAATCACTTGTGTTTGTTCCGTGTCTGGGTGTTTATATTTGTATTTAAGTATTTATTTGTGGTACCTTCGTTGTTCTGATACCCATAACACAAGTGCTTAAGCTACTTACTTTGGGATCGGAGCAATGTATGTGATGTTGTCTGATATTTATTTATAAAAAAAAAAATATCGGGTGACAGATCTTCACCTAAGCCATGGCTTATGGCAAAAGAAAAATATAATTTCTTAAACCAATACTAAGTACGTAGTTTCCTTGGCAATAGGCAACCGTAGGCAGAGTATACCTACTATTTCTGAGTCTAGTTCGTAGAATACAAAATAAACGTTTATTATATAATTTAGATAAACACACACCGATCATTCGCTAGCAAATGAAAGCTTTCTTTTATTTAAAGTATGATTCTAAATTATTACCCAGAAACATCTGTGCCCGTTAATTAAACCGTGAATGTTATTATTACATAGCTAGAATTATTATCTCTCTTTTTTGGTATTGCCAATCGGTTAAGAGAGGTAGGGCATAGCGACGTCCCTCGAATTGAGCTGCCCGTCCGGGGAAGGACCTCCACCCTATAGAATACCACAGCCAAATGACCTCCGGGTCGTGTTTCTGCCGGTGAGTAGGGTTTCCGGAGCTTGTGTGAAGTTAGGGTCAGGCCGGCATAGCGGTGGCAAGTAACAGGCAACTGACTAGTTACTTTCCCATTGTCACAGCGACTTGGGCTTTTCTTTCTATTTCCATTAGAGACGCCATTATGTCGAGCTACTATAGAAAAAAATACCTATTTTTAAAGCGCTTAAAATCCATACAAGCAGTTAGCAACGATTCAATGAGCTTCAAATTGCCTTTTTACTTTGACAAGTCTAGTAAACTCACTTGTTGTATAAAGAACTTGGGAACTACTTCGGCTTTGTAGTTATAGCACTAATATATCGACACTGGAGTTACCAGAGGGCAATGCCTGTCTAGCCGGCTGGCCCGGCAATATAATGGTGAACTTTATGCCACAGTACATAAGGGCCATTACAGCATGACATCGGAAATTGGTAGTATTGGACTAAGTGCGGTCATGCGACTTAAATCCTGGACACCAAAAGGACCTTTTTTATCCACTAGTTCGAGTATAATCATCCTGTTTGGTTAAATTAGGAAGAGGGGATTGTTGGTTACGTTTCTGCAATGGAAATTGCAAGTTGTATGTGCCTGAAAGCTTACTTTTTAATTTGTTTAAATCAGGTTTAAGTTGGTTACATGTATCAGAATTTGTTAATTATTTCTGCGTTACAAACTTTCCATCTTTCGGTAAATATATCGGCACGCGTTAGGGTCTAAATTATGTAGTTCTTTTAATCATGTTTTAGTAGGTATAGTGAAAACAAGAACATTTAGATTTATTTTCCTACTTCGTGCCACCTGTCCTAGATCCTTTCCACATGGCTGCGATTGTCCTTGGCTCATATAAAGCATGGAATTTACAATATTAGATCCTGCCCTGCACAAACGCCATACTTTCCATAATGCGCTAAAATCAACAGTTTTGCTGTAGCTTATAGTACTGTGACGATGTGTTCCAACGGTTTGCATAGAGCGAAATTAAACAGCGAACGGAAATGTCCAGTGTTTGGTATGCCCGGATGGGGTCCGCGATTGTATAAAACAGGATATTGTTTGAATGACAAGTACCTACCATTGTACAAAAGTATTTGCGAAATTGAAAACGTATTGGGACCTTCATAAAATAAACTCTCGTTTCGTTAGTACAAACGAAATCTCTTTTGAAAAGAGTAATGAGAGTGACCGCCGCCTGTACCTATACTCATGCATCAGTATACCCAATACCCATGTCATATTTCCCCTTTTAGTTTTCATATAAATGTTTAAATTTTGTTACAGATCAAACACTTTTTTTTCATAACGACTACATCTGCCATCAGTCATACATCAGTTAAGAAAACAATGAAGTTCAAGAAACACTCTGTCGATCGCTGGTCCTATTCTAAATCCGAAAACCGCACGGGCTATGCAGTATGTGGAATTACATTTCTGTGACAAACAAAAATACAGAAAATTCGAAGAAGTTTATAGAGACCGTAAAATAAATAGTTTCCAAACTAAATTCAATCTCAATTAAGAGCTTTGTTAAACGGTACTTGGACGTTGATCGATTTACTTTGCTGTATCTAATTAAGGCTGCTTTATAGATTACCTCTAATACGTTAGCCATTTGATAAGTAATAAGCAACCGCAGTGTGTATCTATTACCAGGTGTGTTTATTCTATTCCCGTCAATCCGCCACGTGTAATAACGTTTCCTTCATTATCCGGGACTGACGGACAGATCCGTTAAGTAATTATTGTTGTAGCGTGGGTGTGGGCGGTCGCCGAGATTCGTGATTGAAATGCCGAAACAAGGGACTGACTGCACACTTTACGGTGCAAATGACATAGGCTTAGGGATATTGGAGTTTTGTTGGATAATGGTGGGAGAATCGTTTACATAATGTGCACGTTAATGTTTTATTTTATTTAAAGCCGCGGCCACACATTGGAAATTTTGCACCAAAGTGCAAAGTCAAAGTCAAAATACCTTTATGCACATAGACTTAAAATAAGCACTTATGAATCGTCAAGTAAAAAATAATGTAAAAATATAAAAAGTAAAGTAAGAATGTGAATAAAAGCAATTTAAAAGAAGCTACCGCCGTGTTTGGAAAGTAGATTTCTACCGAGAAGAAACGGCAAGAAACTCGGTAGTTACTCTTTTTAAATCGCCAATTGTTACATGTTTTGGTATTACAACATTTTTTAATATTTTAAAGTTAAACAATGCAAAATAAAAGTTGAGTCTATATAATGCAAAGTTTACAAAACTAGTCAAACAAAAAGGGATTGATTAGAACCGCACCCGGTGTGCCTTATTTGCCTCCCCGATAGGAAATCTCAGGGTCGAAGGGATTAGCCACGTAAAAAAGGCCTTTTCGTCTTTGTTTAAGTTAATTGAGCTCTTCGATGAGTATCAAGGGATGTAAGGAAGTGATCTATCTTTTGCGCTACAAG
The DNA here is from genome assembly GCA_031163375.1 of Conogethes punctiferalis. NCBI lineage: Eukaryota > Metazoa > Arthropoda > Insecta > Lepidoptera > Crambidae > Conogethes > Conogethes punctiferalis. Next base: position 5,755,771 of record CM062080.1, read on the forward strand.
CCAACCTCACCTGCCCGTGGTGCATCCTGCTGAATAACAAACGAGCTAAACACCAAAGACCGATGACGGGCAGCAGCGTCATTGGAGCGAGAAGCTATGCCCAGCGATCGCCAACCCGCCTGCCCAGCGTGGCGATTATGGGTATGGGTCCTCCAGATATTTGCCCTAAGTGGCGAAAAACTGGAGAGGCCTATGCCCAGCAGTGGACTGTAATAGGCTAGTGGCGGCAATGGTGATGATGAGTATCAATATAACTGACATCGTAATGATTAATCTTAACTAATATTATAAAGCTGAAGAGTTTGTTTGTTTGAACGCGCTAATCTCAGGAACTGCTGGTCCGAATTGAAAAAATCTTTTTATGTTGAATAGACCATTTATCGAGGAAGGCTTTAGGCTATATAACATTACGCTGCAACTATTAGGAGCGAAGAAATAATGGAAAATGTAAAAAAAACGGGGTAAAAATAACTATTCCACGCGGAAGAAGTCGCGAGCACAGCTAGTTAATTATATTTGTAGCAATATAAAAAAAGAATTATCAAACCACTTCACGGCAGTTGTCACCCAGTGTTGACATGGTAAACAGATCAATGAGCCTCATCAGATTATTAATTAGCAGTATCCGCTTAATACTTCTCCAAATATTTACTGAACAATTTTCGTGATCAAACGTTCAGAAGTGTTTAAACTCTATTGACATCTGGTTATATAAACAACTCAAAAAAGCCTTATTTATGTAAATTGTAAAGATATTACAAAATCTTTTCATAATGTACGTAGATATCTACGTAGATATCTCTCTTTTTCTCATTTTAAAAGTGCAAAAGAGACGAAACGACTGTCATTGTGACAAAAAGTTACCAGTGCGCGCCTAGGCTTAGCCGATTCCGCGTCGATTAATGTGGAGAGACCCTTGAGACAGTCTTTTCATCTCTTTTGCACTTAAAAATGAGAAGAAGAGAGATATCTGTCACGGTATCGGACAAAAAGTCACCAGTGTTCGCCTAGCCTTAGTCGTATTTTACTACACCGACAGTAATGTGTGGCCTTGTTATTTGTTTTCCAAAGCAAAAAGAAGGACCTGTGAAACAAACTCAAGTCCAGACAGAAACAAACTCAGACAGAACAGTCCACGTGATTTGTTTACCGCTCGACCCGATTGTGCGACAGATGTAGCATGCCGTAGCCCAGTTGGCTACGTGCCACGGGTCAACGACCCCACGCCGTAGCGCTACGAGACACGAGTGCTACGAGTGGATGTAGAATATCTTTGTGAGTAATGTTGATAATATTTTGTTGTTTTCCTGATTTCTCGGTGGCTTAATTGGTAATGGTCGTGGGTTCGATTCCCAAGGGAATCCCAAGGGAAAAGGGATTACGAAGGGATGTAAGGGAGCGGCCTATCATCTTTTCGCTCCAAGCCAACCTCGCCTGCCCGTGGTGCATCCTGCCGAATAACAAACGAGGCGCTGGCAACCGACTGGTGGCGGTAGTTATACCGTTATGATGGTTACATCACAATTGAAGGCGTAGCTAAATACTAAAGTCCGGTGACGGGCAGCAGCGTCACCGGAGCAAGAAGCTACGCCCTGCTATCGCCAACCCGCCTGCCCAGCGTGGCGATTATGGGTATATCCTCCAGATGTTTGCTCTAAGTGGTGAACAACTGGAGAGGCCTATGTCCAGCAGTGGACTGTAATAGGCTGATGATGATGATGGGTTCGATTCCCACTCGGGACAAACATTCGTGTGGTGAACATTTGTGTTTGTTGCATGTCTAGGTGTTTATATTTGTATTTAAGTATATATTTGTGGTACCTTCGTTGTTCTAATACCCATTATGTTCACTACAGCTTGAACCAGTAGGCTAGAAATTTTCAATGTGTTCAGTATAGGAGCTATTCACCCGCAGAGACTTATAAACAAGTTTAGCCATTTAGAAATTTAGCAAAATAGAAATAGTAGTTCAAATTTAAAATACCGAAAATAATTTACTAAACAACAATTAGCAGCTACTACGTTTCGGTAGTAATTGATGAAGCTATTTTAACAGATAATCTTTAAGGATATTTGTTACTTAACTGATTGCCCAATTATCTAAGATTACTTTCCATAGCATTGGTATTTTAATTCGATACGCACCATTAACCTAAGTCTTGAATTATATATGACACATTTCAGGGTCGGCAACGCGCATGTGATACTTCTGATGTTGCAGGCGTCCAAAGTCTGCGGTAACCGCTTAATATCAGGCGGGCTGTAGATTTGTTTGCCACCTTGGTGGTTTGGACGTCGGTTTATAAAAAAGCATTTTTATAAAACCACTAACTGACCTTTACTTAATATCACTAAGTTTTTAAAAAACTAAATTTTTTTTGTAATTTTTGAAATATTTTTTGTTCACAAACCATGTCCTCAACGAAAACATGAAACTAATTATCATCCAATTAGGTGTACCTAGTCGGTCAAAAGTTTTGGACGTACTTATATTTCGGAGATCCATTTTTATTTATGTAGTTAGTTTACCTTATTTCTTAGCCGTAAGTACCCATCGATTTATTTGCTTTTTAGCGATGTGAAGCCATTGCAGCTTCACCTTAATCCTATTAGCTATCTGTCACTATAGTTGCACGAATATCCTATAATAGGAATGTTTTGGGGGTCAAAATAATTACATTATATTAAGTCCGTATTTTAGATCATAAAAATGTATTGGACACGTATTTTTCCTTTTTCATTCAAATAAAAAATAGCAAAGATACAAGGCATCAAAAGTAAGGAGTGGGAGTCTTTGACGTCACTACCTTCCGTAAAAATGCCTCACCGAATGACGTCACGCGTAATTTCAACGGGCTATAACTTTGTAATTTTTAGTCTAATTTACAAATAAAAAAATACGTGTCTTTTATTTTTGAATAAGCTAAAAGACGGACTAATTACAATTTTTAGCCATAATAGCCTATTACGTCTGTCGAAACAACCAGAGCAGAATGTGTCGTTTCATTTACGTGTCCACACAGGATTACCGACAGATTGGTTCATTGCAATCGTTATGCGCGGCTTTTGCGACGCATCCGTGCTTTTATCGATTGTAGCACGGGTCGGAAGAGAATCCGAATGTTGGGAAAATGAAAAATCCTATTCGAATACCTACTTTTTGGACCATTTTTGAGGAGGACAATATGCGGGCGCAGAAGATCATGCTTTTAATAGGCAGTATATTTAAGGATGTGTTAATAGTTATATTATTATCTGCCTGATATTGTCAATATCTTGCCTAGTTAAGTATCGAAGTAGCATTCAGGGTCTGCTATGATTATAGAAAAATATTATGTAATTAAAAAAATATCAGACAACATCACATACTACTAGGTAGGTACATTGTTCCTCCATGCAACCATTATTCATTACAATTAATATGAAATCATCCTTTAATTATGCTTAGGGCGCTCTGTTTGGGGCTGGATTTAAGATGAGGCCTGGTTAGAACGATCTGAAAATGGGCTTCAAAATGTAAGTTTATATTTTTATATGAATACTAAATTCATTAGTAATAATGAAAAAAATTCCCATAACATACCACGCTGAGCCACGTAACGCCATCTAGTCCCAAACTAAGCCGAAGCTTGTTCTATGGGTACTAAACAATTGATGAACTTACTTACGATACAATATTAAGAGATGCACGATGTGTTCCTATGATCCAAGTTTAAGAAAAAGGTTTTAGCTAACAATTCATTTTACTGTCCGTATCTGTATCCGTAATTCGTACTATCAAATCGCTAGAACATGTTAGTACAAGTTAACACCTTAAACAAAGAAAGTATATCACACAAAGAATCATTGTTTAGTTATATGTAATACCTGTATGTATGTAGTACTTGTCTCGACCCCGAGAACAGACAAATATTGACCACAAACAAGTGGACTGCTCGGCAAAGAGTAACTTAAGGACAATGAAGGCGACATTTAATATCGCGGCACAATAAAGACGAGTGTGTGTTGTCGGAAAGATAATTTTGTCATTCATATTCTATTAGATGTTATTAATTATTGATGATATGAAATACAATTGTAATCTGAAATCAATCCCGCATATTATAATGAATCTAAGTAAGTTTATCAATGTAAAGTGATGTAACGAAATGGGATATAAAGGAACGAGCCATCATCTTTTCCCTCCAAGCCACGCTCCCCTGCCCTGCTGGGTAAAGGAGGAGGCTTTGGCAACCGATTGGTGGCGGTATAATCATCACGATTGAAGGCGTAGATATATATCACAGGCCGATGACGGGCAGCAGCGTAACCGGAGCGAGGAGCTGCGTCGTGCGATCGCTGTTTCCCCAAAGCGGCGAACAACTGGAGAGGTCTATGTCCAGCAGTGGACTGCTATATGCTGATGATAATGAAGTAAGTTAATCAGTTGTACTCATACTAAAAGCTTTAATGTGGCTCGTTTTGGGTGATATCATGTTATTGATCGAAAGGAACGTCGAAATTCACTGTATTTATTAGGTAGGTAGATATATTTTTCTAACGGTATTCAATACCACGCTGAGCCACGTAACGCCATCTAGTCCCAAACTAAGCCGAAGCTTGTTCTATGGGTACTAAACAATTGATGAACTTACTTACGATACAATATTAAGAGATGCACGATGTGTTCCTATGATCCAAGTTTAAGAAAAAGGTTTTAGCTAACAATTCATTTTACTGTCCGTATCTGTATCCGTAATTCGTACTATCAAATCGCTAGAACATGTTAGTACAAGTTAACACCTTAAACAAAGAAAGTATATCACACAAAGAATCATTGTTTAGTTATATGTAATACCTGTATGTATGTAGTACTTGTCTCGACCCCGAGAACAGACAAATATTGACCACAAACAAGTGGACTGCTCGGCAAAGAGTAACTTAAGGACAATGAAGGCGACATTTAATATCGCGGCACAATAAAGACGAGTGTGTGTTGTCGGAAAGATAATTTTGTCATTCATATTCTATTAGATGTTATTAATTATTGATGATATGAAATACAATTGTAATCTGAAATCAATCCCGCATATTATAATGAATCTAAGTAAGTTTATCAATGTAAAGTGATGTAACGAAATGGGATATAAAGGAACGAGCCATCATCTTTTCCCTCCAAGCCACGCTCCCCTGCCCTGCTGGGTAAAGGAGGAGGCTTTGGCAACCGATTGGTGGCGGTATAATCATCACGATTGAAGGCGTAGATATATATCACAGGCCGATGACGGGCAGCAGCGTAACCGGAGCGAGGAGCTGCGTCGTGCGATCGCTGTTTCCCCAAAGCGGCGAACAACTGGAGAGGTCTATGTCCAGCAGTGGACTGCTATATGCTGATGATAATGAAGTAAGTTAATCAGTTGTACTCATACTAAAAGCTTTAATGTGGCTCGTTTTGGGTGATATCATGTTATTGATCGAAAGGAACGTCGAAATTCACTGTATTTATTAGGTAGGTAGATATATTTTTCTAACGGTATTCAATCCAACGGACTATGCAAATACTAGAGGCGTGCACAATTGGACGGCAAACATTCGCGACCTGCCAATAGCAGGGTCAACAGAACTAACATCATTGACTGGAATTAACTGTGTTTGGTACTTTTAAAGCAGGGGTGGTGGCTCAGTACATATCATAAAATAATGATTATGTTTCAAATATGTGCCAGCAAAGATTTAGAGACATAATATGATTGGAAGATAAAAAATAAGTTTCTAATCTTTTTTTAAATTTCATCTAAAACATGCATGCAACCTCAAACTTATCGCTACAAAAAATATTATTAAAAAAGCTGCTATGTCTATTAAATTATTTTTCTCAGCCTTTTTTTTTTTGCGCCTGATGGAAAGCGAAAGAGAAGCCCAAGTCGCTGTGACAACGGGCAAGTAACTGGTCAGTTACTTGTCAGTTGCCACCGCCATGCCGGCCCAACCCTAACCCCCCACGAGCTCCGGAAACCCTACTCACCGGCAGAAACACAACCCAGAGGTCATTTTCACTGTTGTATTCTATAGGGTGGAGGTCCTTCCCCGGACGGGCGGCTCAATTCGAGCGAAGATTCGCTATGCCCTACCTCTCTTAATCTTTTATGTACCTACCTACCTACATCCTACCTACTAATACTACTATGGATAATGATTAGGTCAGCAATCAATGAATTATTGTAGATATAATTGTTCTAAATTGTGAAATGAAAAGTACCAGGAGCGCATAGATACATGAGAAGTCAAAGACCAAATATAGATTTAAGAAAATTAAGGTCTTTAATAACTAACATAAGGTAAGTTAATGCAACCTATAGATTTCTTGGCGTGGGAGTCCGAACGCTCCGTTCTGTTCGGAGTTCGGCGAATTGCCTGATCTTCCCGCAGTCGTCTCAGCAATGCTGGGCGGCCGCGAAGCTTGGTCGGCTGTCGCCTCCTTCTGTGAGACAGTCATCTCACAGAAGGAGGCAGCAGAGCGGGCGCGCGAGGCTGATCCCTCGGCCCCGGCGTCACGTCTTCGCAGAAGGGGGCGCAACAGGCGGATGTTCGACCGCCTGCAGCCCCCTGACGGGACCCAGCGGGTGGTTGGTGCGGGGGCACCTCCACTCGCCTTGCACGGGTCCCCGTCGTTGTCGGATGGGAGTGGGCTGGCCCTCCGGGCCGCTCCCGTCGCCCCCTCTAGGGGGGGCCCTGCTGGGCCTGCTTAGGCGAGCAGCGCTAGTGGTGTCATGGCAGTCTTAGTCCAAAGGTCCCATGGCACCACCCATCGTGCGCGTGACGGAGGGACCGGTGTTTTTAGTGGGTATTTCCTGCCTCACTTCCATCCTTCCGAGGCAGGATGAGTCCCACATAACCCTCCGCTCCCCCGAGCGGCGAGTATGCCTAAAAGCATTTTCACCGGTTGAAAAAAAAAAACCTATAGATTTCTTACGTGGCTATGTGCTCCTGGTACATTCAAATTTGTAACTGATCACGATATAAAAAAAAAACCTTTTTCTACTTGGACATTGACCAGGGTAAGATGCGGGAATGGCAGTCAGCAGGCAATGCTGGTCGCGTCAAAATCTAAAACTTCCAAAAACATTATGCAATCGCTAGTGACGCCATCTAGTATGCGGACGAGTAAACTTATTTACCAAGCGGTGCCATTAAGCGCTCAATTCTACTTTGCACACTTACATTTATTCACAAGAGTCAATGTAATTTCGCCTGATTGTATGACTACAAAGCCTGGCTAGCACGAGTTTGAATATTAACGCCACAATGCCACCGTAATACATGCAAATGGAACCATACACTGTACAGGCATGTGTCAATCTGAATCTCATTCTGTGTAATCGAATGCAAAATTGCCTCTAACGTATATGGCATTTGAGCTACTGTGAATATGCATAGTGGTCTGGGTTACTATGGTTCTAATATACTTGACCGAAAAGTAGGTTCGATAGCTCATTTGGTAGTAACCTCTGCCTACTGATCCAAAGGTGCAGGGTTCCATTCCCGTACAGTATAAACGTTTGTGTTCATTGACATGTTTGTATTGGTCTAGGTGTTTACTATGTGGGGTGCAATATGGGAAGCCTCCGCGTGTGGCTGTCCGTTAATAATCTCCTTCGGGACATTGTTAGCGGATGGTCCTGGCGCACCCCGGGCAACGGCGGGTAGTAGTGTGTTATGCTACCCGACGGCTAATTCCCTAGTAGGGAGCGCGCACTAGTGCGTGGCTCTGGAGCCGAGAGTGTCGGCGTCCATTTTGTGTTCGTGGACGCCTTCCACGGCAGTGCACTTGTGCACACCAAGTTAGGGCCTTTATGGCCAGAGGTGGATGAGAGGTCACTGGCTCATCCTACCTCATACGATGGGGCTTATGCCCGCAGGAGCGAAAACGACCGGATTTGACTTGGGCCCAAGGCCAATTCACCCGGACGAGACAGAAAGGGAGATTGCGCTATGCGCAATGCTGATGTGGTGCATTGCACCACTCAGCCGATGTTGGTGCCTTCGGGCGTAGGATGGCGGTGCATCACCGCGGCTCGGCGGGTCCTTCGGCCACGGTTCTCGTGGCCGTTGGATAAGTCCTTTATGGATTGGTCGCCGGGCAACCTGTTTCCCCTCGCAGGAGGGACCAGGGGGCTTGCCTTAATCGGCCGGCCCGAGTGGAGTGAGACCACAATAAAAAACCGCCTGTTATCCCGACTTCGGTCGGGACCAGGGGGCGCGAGCTCAAGTGGAGAAAACCACAATAAAAAACCACCGTGCGGCGGCGGCTGCACGCCCGACGGGGTTCCGCGAGGTCGGCACAGGGATGCCGGCCACGTATTGCACGAACCCCGTCCTTGGAGGAGAGGGACGGCCCTTACGGGCCTGATCTCTAGGTCGCCCCAAGTGGGGGGGCCAGCCCGAGTCTGCCTAGCAGACCAGCGCTGACAGCTTCGCGGCGTTATAGTTGAGGACCCGCGTTGCTGTCGCCCAAGGCGCATTAGACGGTGCAAACCAGGGTTTTTTAGTGGGTATTCTCTGCCGACGCGGAGCGAGTCCCACATAACCCGTCTGCTTCCCCGGGCAGCGGGTATGCGTAAACTGCATTTCTCCCTGGTGAAACAAAAAAAAAGAAAAAAAAAGGTGTTTACTATGTATAATAAGTATGTATTTGTTTACAAAAAAAGCATCTAAGTAAGTTTATCAGTAACAAAGTTGTCTAGTATCCAAAGTAAGTTTCGGCTTAGTTCGGGGCTAGATGGCGATGTGTAGCTCATCGTATTATATCCGAGACATTATTTATTGCAGACTACTTAATGTACAATGCATATAACATTGTATCATCATAGCCTCTTTGTTATGTTCTTTTGTGAAAGGAAATAAATACATATTCCATTCTATTCTATTACTAGCTGCCCTATAATGAAGATAGACATTTTTATGGGCTATCCTGACATGTGGTTCTTCACAGATTGATTCCTAAACCCAATCCCGTTCTCAGTCTCTGTTCCCTGTCCCTACTCTAAAAAAAATATATGCCTACAGTCTACTAGGATTGAAAACGTTTCGAAGTTAGATTTCATCAAATGTGAAAACAGGCTACAATCCTGTCCAATCCATTTCAGTCATAATAATTATTCAATTAGCTTTACCTCTAGAACTTGCTAAAAAACTTGAAAAAAACTGCTGAACTAGTCATACTCGTAATAGCAGTTCAGTGTAACGAGGAGAAATACAGGGATACCTAATAAATAAAATAATCTCGCGAAATGTACTTTGCAATCCCTAGAACCATAGTTTTAAGTTTAACTGTCTTTTTTTTACGTCGGGAATGCTTTTACGCATACACCAGAGCCCTGGGTACGGGACACCTGGGTTATGTGGGGCTCACTCCTATTTAGCGGAGAATACCCACTAAACCCGACGGTGGTCCGCTACGAGCACTCTGTCTGAGGAGGGTCGGGATGCCCGGAGGGATTCGACACAACCCCCCACAGCGCGGTAGCGCTGCGCCGCCCAGCAAGAACGGCACACCTCGGGAGGACGGTGTGGTGTCCTCCCTGCATCTTGCGATGCACGACGGCACTGACCACTATGCCCGGAGGCACGTGTCGTCGACTTCCTCGAGGCCGCTAACCGGAGCGCAAGGGGCCCCTCTCAAGCGCGCCACAGCCTCGAAGGCCCTTTTGGACGCCTCCTACGACAGGCAGGGATACCTCGGTAGTATTCTACGCCCCATGCTGCAGGGCGCCAAGTTTAACTGTCTAAACTAACTAAAACATAACTTAATAACATTACATACCTAGTTAGATTAGGGGACGATAAAGGCTGTCCAATCATTTTATAAAAACATTAAGAGAAGTTAGTTTTTAAAATCGGAAATTTGACCTGTATACAAAACGAAGCAGAATAAAAAACACAGTTCAAAAATAAAATAAAACAATAAATCAACGGTGAAAAAACGAGCTCATTGAAACAGTTTTTGATTCAACATTTGTTCAAAGAAACTCGTCATTTGTGTGGACACTGATTTCCGAGTTTACCATAACCATTTTTGTAATGTTCACTCCCTTTTTGATAAACTATCGACGCTTTGTCTCCACGATGAGCTCATTTACAAACTGCATTTTACAATGGCACTTGCTATGGAAGTCATGTGATCTGAAACGGTACGAACAGTTATGTAATTTGTGACTATTATGTGAAAATGTTTAGTTGTAGTGTTGTATGTGTCCTGATGTTTTCATCTGTTTCTATTATCGCCATGAAAAATGTTAATGGGTAAGTCTGAAGCACTTCTGAATGTAAATCGTAATATAACTAAAACTTACGAACAACCTAGTACAGTAATTCGAGAGTAAATCTTCATTATCAGCCTATCGTAGTCCACTGTTGGACATAGACCACCCCAATTGTTCACCACTTTGATCAATCCTGGGTTTTCGCATGGTGAGTAAATACATGACCATATTTCTATCTAAAACGACGGTTTTTTTGTAAAATTATTCACATACGTGTAAAATATAATACATGCATATAATCGATCAACTCAAATATTGAAAAGTTTATCATCTGTACGTCTTGTTGAGGGAACACGTAGGCAGCTTCTTTAAAAATTCTACAAAGCACTAATTACCACCACAATCATGATCATCATCATCAGCCCACATCAGTTCACTGCTGGACATAGGCCTCTCCCAATACTCGCCACTTAGATCGATCCCGGGCCTCTCGCATCCAGCTTTTGCCACCATACCTTAACCAAAATTACGTCCAATATCGGAAACCACTCAAGAATGAGTCAGAATTTATGAAATTTCAATAAAATTTTTACATGGTTTTCGATAGTCTTTTCCAACATGTTTATTATTCACTTATAAAAAAAATACATTTTCTTACAGAACACAACCGGTACTTCAAACGACTGTTGAAAAATTATTCACAGAAAGATCTCAAGTTATATATCCAGGAGCGTGCAAAACAATACGAGCCTCAAAGCGCCAAACTAAAATATGTAAACGCAATCCTGGTCTGGTAACTGTTTTAGAACTAGCTAGATCCCAAGCCATAAATGCATGTGAAGAAACTTTCCAGTACGATAGATGGAACTGTTCTTTAGTCTTTAATGGAAATTCAAAGAAAAAGATATTTGAAAAGATATATAGAGAGACGGCATTTGTCCATGCTTTAATGGCTGCTTCCATCACGCATGCTGTAGCTAAAGCATGTGCGTCGGGTGATCTCACCAAATGTTCATGTATTGGTAACTTTGGAAAACATGCCAACTACACCTGGAAGAACAACGGTTGTGGAGACGATTTCAAACAAGGACAGAGAGTGACTAGAAACTTTCTGGATTTGAAACACGCCGGCACAGATCAGATAGCCGAGGTTTTGAAACAGGATATTGTGGTTGGTATAGATTCTATAGGAGAGCAAATGAGGGAGGTGTGCAAGTGTCATGGGTTTTCCGGTTCTTGTACTACAAAGACTTGTTGGAAGAGGCTTGGGCCTTTGAATTCAGCTATGGGGGTCTTGAAGAAGCAGTACCACCACGCTGTAAAGAAGAAAATAGTGAATTATACGACGAAAAGGGCGATTATGCCGAAATTACGGAAGAGAATGAAGGTGGATAGGAAGCAGTTAGTGTATTTGCAGAAGTCTCCAAATTTGTGTGTGAGTACAAAAGGCAGGGTGTGTAAGGACAGACACAACTGCGCAACTTTGTGTTGTAGCCGTGGGTATGTGACGACCAAGAGGAATTTTACATCAAGGTGTAGGTGTAGAATGGTGAACTGCTGTTTTGTGCAGTGTGACACGTGTGTTGAGGAAATAGACCATTATGTTTGTAAATGATTGTTGTGATTACAATTTATGTACGGTATTGGGGACTCCTTGAGTATGAGAATGATTTCTCTCTATACAGGACACTAAAATTATCTGTAATTATAATGTTAGTGAGTGTTAAGTCAAAACATTGGGAGATAGACAATTATAATATTCAAGCATCTTTTTTTGGCAATATTCATGGAGTGTGCATTACTTTTACACTGATAAATTGTTACATGAATCTGTCTAATACCTGGCTGGAATGTAGATAACGAGAAATGTCTTCTATTTAATTCCATACAGTCTTTTAAAACAAAGAAGGGGACCAGATAAATGATATACCTACATCACTTGAGTTTACCCTGGTACGCTAGAAGTTAGCTGTTAATCAGGGAACTTTTGAGAAATGTATCATTAAGTTTGACCGCTTGCTGACATTACTAAGCCCCGTTCAGATGACAAGCGTTTAAGCGCCAGTTTTGATAGCGCGCGTTTACAACTACATACCACCGAAATACATTTCTCACAGGCCATGCGACCGTCAACGCGCGTTAACATAAATGGCGCACTGTCCAAACGCGCGTTGAATGCTTATCATCTAGACAGGGTCTAAAATGTCGAATATATGTATAATACTTGAATTTACTAATAGGGAACACACGTAAAAGAATGTCGACGTGGGTTGGTGTAGCATCCGTTTGTTTTATGATTACCTTTGTAAACTGTATGTGATAGTGCATGCCTAATGTAGGTAGGTATGCTAAGTAGGTGCGGCGTGTTGCTGATAAGCTGTGATATATGTCTGATTATTATGTACAAATGTAACTTTGTAAGGCTTGAATTCCCGAACGTGACGTACGAATACACTAGTCCTATGGAGCTCCGCACTGCAACACTGTCATTCATCTGCCGCTTATGACTACGTAGCACTGCAATCTATGCAATGCTTCTTAATAGAACTAGAAAATAGACATAGGTACCTAACAGACAGACAGCATAGGAGGAAATCAAGCCTGAACGATATTTTTTTGTATGTTATCTAATTTTGTATATTGTATTATTATATTTACCTGTAATTTAGATTTTGCTTTAGACATAAAAAACGTGCGCATTTATGTTAATATCTTTTTCTTTTGGTATAAGACCAGTAACCAATAGGTTGATTTCTCTATGGCGTTATAGGAGTATAAATCTGTAGGTATAAGGCTATCTGAAGTCATGTATGTATATGTATTGCTAGCGGGAGAAAATTTTGGGACTCGTGACAAGAAAGCGGATGGTTAGACAGATCGGTGGCGCAATGCATTAAGCTCGGCCGGTGCAAAATTGTGGGTTCAATTCACGGTTGGGTCTACCAGCAAATAAAATTTTCTAAATGTCTCGGATCCTCATTTCATTAAAGATACGAGTAAGATTGTTGTTACAATAGAAAGTAAGCTATTTTTTTCTTTCTTTTTAATGTTGGAACTTACAATTAATTTAATTTTGTATAAAAAAAAACAAACCCCGATACGGAACAAACACAAATGTTCATCACACGAATGTTTGTCCCGGTTAAGAATTGATTCCATGACCTTTGTTTCAAAATGTAGAGGTCGTTATCAAAGGTTACTACCAGCCCATATACGTAGGTACTCGGTATCCGTTTTCTTATTAACCGACTTCAAAAAAAGGAGGAGGTTCTCAATTCGTCTCTATGTATAATATTTTTTTTTTTATGTATGTTCAGCGATATTCAGTAAACATGTTAACTTTCAAGTCAGTTCGTGAACTCTCACAAACGTTTCTAAATGACATTTGCTTATTCATGAGATTCACACGCGATTGTCATATTCGTTCGGAACTGCAAGCTCCCTTCCAGATTGCTTTTCTGAGAACCTAGCCGTGAAGAAGGGAATAAAGGTTATTCAATATACATACTTTACTTGTACATAGTAGTCATACTTTGTCTGCAGTTGAATTTTAACATAGTACAATTAATTTAATTTTGTATAAAAAAAACCCAGATACGGAACAAACACAAATGTTCATCACACGAATGTTTGTCCCGGTTGAGAATTGATTCCATGACCTTGGTTTTAAAATGTAGAGGTCGTTATCAAAGGTACTACCAGCCCATATACGTAGGTACTCGTACTAGTATCCTTTCCGTTTAGTCTACCCGTTTTCTTATCAGTAAACATGTTAACTTTCAAGTCAGTTCGTGAACTCTCACAAACGTTTCTAAATGACATTTGCTTATTCATGAGATTCACACGTGATTGTGATATTCGTTTGGACCTGCAAGCTCCCTTCCAGATTGCTTTTCTGAGAACCTAGCCGTGAAGAAGGGAATAAAGGTTCAATTCAATTCAATCTACATACTTTACTAGTACATAGTAGTCATACTTTGTCTGCAGTTGCATTTAAGCTTTATTGTTGAAAATCGGATACATTTTGGAGAGTGCGTGACGGAATTATTTGACTTGATTCCTCCCGCCACTTTTTATTATCAGAGGAGAATGGACGACAATTCATGGACCCATACGTCCATGGATGAATTACAATCAAGCGCAAAATGGTAGGTATTTAGGAATAGGTAATAGGTATAAAAATATTTACTAATTTAGCGTAAAATAGACAAAAATATAGAATGAACATTGAAAATAAAATATGAAAGTACCAGAGGTTTATTAAAGCTAAGCTATATAGGCTTCAAATTGATTTTGTAGGCTGTTGATTATTAATATGATATTCTATGTATAAATGTATCGTGCTTTATTCGTGCCCAGGGAACGTACACATCGATGGTGCTGCCAACTGGTGTCATAAATTTGAACGTTTTATCCTAGTTTACACTACGTAGTGCTGCCACCTATAGTTTGTGCACGGTCCCTATACAAAGTCGCAGGCACAGCCAGTAGGTAGGTAGGTAGGTATTTAATTTATCTTGCCTGTTAAACCTTCTAAGCAAGTGGTGTCATCTACCAAAGGGCAGACTAATCTTTTATCTGGCGCTACCTTGCAACGTGCCTCTGTAAAGCCGCTATTCACGAGTTATTACCATGACCCTATAGATGGCATTTTACTGTCCTTTACGTAAAGTTTCGTTAAGTCCATAATAGATGGCAGAGGACTGCATTTAATTTGCAACTTTCATATCCATCATGCATCGGCTTATGCTCTATGATTAAAATATGAATTGAAGAATACCCAGACCAGAGTCATTTAAAATATATCGTTTTCTACATTGATCCGACTGGAAATTGAATCCGAGTCCCGATCAGTTTTAAACGAGAAATCCTTACATTATGGGCTGTCATCCATCCGGGTTTGCCCGGATTTCTCCTAGTTTGAAGGGCGTCCGGGGTTTTTATTTATTTGCCCGGGTGAACCCCGGGCACTTTTGAAATATCTTTTTTTTTATATAAGCGATGAATTTAATTAAATTTTCGGTAAAAATTCATCCAAGACAATACAATCAAGAACGCAATGTGTCATTTAAAAGCAAAAATATTTTTTTTATTTATGTACATAGGTATACTCAAGACACGCGAGAGCGTGTCAGCCAAGTTCCATAATATATTAGTGGTACCCATATACCCATTACACAAGTGCTTACGCACTTACTACTACTTTGAGATCGGAGCAATGTACCTATGTGATGTTGTCTGATGTGATGGTAAGTTATGGCAGCAGGGGCCCTACTACAGAAAACGAAAACGATCGTTCGTTGAACGGATCCCGTATTTGTGCCCCATAAATCCCTCTCATTTGTCCCTCCCTTGTCCGAATATACAAACTAAAATTCGTCAACGTCGATTTTCAACAATTTAATTAATATAATAGAACACGGGAGGGACAAATGAGAGGGATTTATGGGGCAAAAATACGCGATCCGTTCAACGAATGATCGTTTTCGTTTTCTGTAGTAGGGCCCCAGGTGCCTTCAACCGGTCGTGTTTAGTGATCTTCTCGCATACTTAATCGCTGACCATCCTGCGCCATACTGGTGGTGCCTTGTATATGTAAGTACCTATTAATTATATTCCGATATTGACCACTACGGCCGAAATATTTTCACACGCTCAGTCATCCAAAGCCTTCAGATGCTCAAACAAGCCCAATGTCCCAGCCTTAAGCCGTATCGAGGCAGCGAATCGTGAACGATCTTACACGACGCGCCCGGCCCGCAACTGAAGGAGCGGCGACTAAATAAATTTCACCTTTAAACCAACGATCTCATAATATTTGAAATGTCACGTATTGATCAGTTGTACAGGGAGTGTTTTAATTGTGAAATAACTCCACATTACAATCAAAGTACAATTACATACAAAATTTACAATTATGATCTGGATTGCCATCCAATTTTATAATCGGATCAATGTAGATGTGTAAAATAATGAATGAATTTGACTAAGTATGTTTAATCTAATAGAAGTTTAATCTTTGCACATAGGCCACACGCGGCTTGAAAAGTAAAAACCGTTTAAAAATTTATTTACGGTATAAAACACTTTTCCAAGTTTTGATTGTACTTATAAAGAAATATGAGATATAACTTTTAACCACATATGATTAAGTTTTAAATTTGACTTAACTTATGCCTGTTTCAAGTAGGTAAGTTTTTTTTTTTTTATAGTGGCTCGACATAATGGCTTCCCTACGCCTGATGGAAAGCGAAAGAGAAGCCCAAGTCGCTGTGACAACGGGCAAGTAACTGGTCAGTTACCTGTCAGTTGCCACCGCCATGCCGGCCCAACCCCAACCCCCCACGAGCTCCGGAAACCCTACTCACCGTCAGGAACACGACTCAGAGGTCATTTGACTGCGGTATTCTATAGGGTGGAGGTCCTTCCCCGGACGGGCGGCTCAATTCGAGCGAAGATTCGCTATGCCCTACCTCTCTTAATTAAGTGATTCATCGGGACGAAAATTCCGACGCTTTTTGTGTTAAAACTTGAATTTAAACAGCTAATAATCATTAAATTAGTGATTAACACGACCTCAGTAGATGACTAGCCGGTGGATCGCAGTACAATATTATTATGACGCCTTTAATTGGCCTATAAACCATTAAAACCGACCACAAAATTGCGGTTTGTTTTCGATACCAACTCTCATAATTATGGTGGTATATTGTCGAAAAAAGTTCAAAAAACGGCAGCGTTGAGATTTATTTATTTATTGACCCGCGCTTAGGATGAACTTACTAATGGTTCGTTATAATTAACCTAACCTATCATCTTTTCGCCCCAAGCCAACCTCACCTGCTAGTGATGCATCCTGCTGAATAACAAACGAGGGTCAGGCAACCTACACGAGGCGGTATTATCATCACAATGATGGTGTAGCTAAATACAACAGGCCGATGACGGGCAGCTGCGTCACTGGATAGAGAAGATACGCCCTGCGATCGCTAACCCGCCTGCCCTGCGTGGCGATTATGGGTAGAGCCTCCAGATGTTTGACTGGCTCGGTGGCTCAATTGGTAGTGACCCCTGCCTTCTGAACCAAGGGTCGTGGGTTCGATTCTCACCCGGGACAAACATTCGTGTGATGAACACTAGTGTTTGTTCCGTGTATGGGTGTTTATATTTGTATAGGTTTTCCCATTATTTATTATTAGATGTGTGACCAAAGTTGCCAACAACTGGAGAGCCCTATGTCCAACATTGGACTGCAATAGGCTGATGATGATGATGATGACCTATAGTCGTACGCTCGACCGACGTCAGCCCTTTGTTCTATATTCTTATCATATATCACGACAAAAATAAATTTATACTCTATCTACAAGCCATGTAACTTATTTTTTATTGACCATAAGCGAGTCACAATCGAGTTACGTGAGTAACCAACGTGAGCTAGCCGAGACAATACCAATAAAAATTATGTTATTCCGACCAATTACCGGTCATTAAACAAAGCTTTTATGGTTTAATGTAATCCTTTTGCCGACATTAAATTTAATATGAGCACCGCTTTTTATTTATGAACTCGCGAGCTGTTCCATTATATATGGAGGAGTATATTTTATTTGTATAGAGTCGATATTTTGAATAACTTTACTATATTATTTAGTAAACTTTATGACAACTGTTATTAGCATCTGTTCAGGAGTAAATATTCTTGGTTTAGTTATACCAAGACTAGTGGGCGCTTGAAAAAAAAGAAGTGAGTAATCTTTTGTAATTAATCCTTTGTAATAAACAGGTTTTTGATTTTCTGTAACGCTTGTGTTATTTCATCATCATTTTCCCAAAGTACTAAAATGACTCTGAAAGAAGTAACAAAAGTAATTTCGTGGCCTCAATTTCTGCCTCGCAGTAGGTAGGTATCCCCTTCCCCTAGCTACATAATCGTACATCTCTAGTGAAATAGCAAATCTGGTGTTACTGGCGGGCTGGCAATCATTTTGTCAACACTAGGAGTACAAGAAAATTAAAGCTCCCTTAGACCCGAATTCTAAAGCAGTGGCTTGCTCACCGTTCCTTTTGAATAATTTAGAAAAGTCCATTTCAATATCGATAGAAACCTTCCAAGCAATCCCGCTGTATCAGCACACAGCGGAAACCAAACGTCGCAGCCGATCACGAATGTTTGCCGAGCCGACGAGCCTGTCGATACGCGCGCGGACGTGAGTACTCTGCTTTTTGTGCTGTCGGGGAGCTTGACTAATTAATTATGCTCAATAATGTGATATTATGCATATCGCATCACACGCGTCGGCTCACACGGGCGAGGCTTCACGTCTCGCTGGTCGGGGTGCGGTGAGCGTTTTTGACACTACCACTGTCAACTGGCGATTAAGCGGTCATGTTCGTGCGGAGCTGGCATTGTCGACACTCGTTAGGTATTGGGTTCGTGAGATGGTTGAATTCGATGGTAATTACGTCTGTTAGCGGGTGATTCGATTTTTTTACAAGGTGTATCGGTCGCCATAGTAAATGCCTTAATCGTGTTGTTCGTTTTCATATAAGTATTGTTTGAATACGGGTGTTAGTCACAATCAGTGAAATAACCATCTACACTAATATAGAAAAAATACTGATTTGATCCTAAGGTAGGTAGGCAATTTAGTGTAAGTACTTTATTTGTGGGAACAAGATAAAGGAAAGTATCATAATAGTACGTGGCTAAATGGTTAAATGGCGAAAATGGTTACGAGCTTGAATCCAAGAAGTACACTTTGTGTCATTTATTTTCAGGAAAACCTATTTAATTTCTAGCAAAATACAAGGTTCTGCATTACAGTCATTTCCGTTAAAAAAGAAACATTCAGAAAACCTAAGGTGATCAACAATCTGTAGCTATATCTTCCAGGATCAACTATATTTCAATTATGTTACGAATTGGCATTAATTATAAGTGTATGTCCAGCAGTGGGCTGATAAAGGCCACTGCTGGACTGTTAATAGATGTATGCGTTCAGTATCCTTAACATTTCACTAATTAACATCGAACGTAACAACAAAACAGTCTAAGCCGCCACCCACATTTTGGTTCTACTCAGAAATGGCAAAATAAAAGATCCCCGTCTATTACAGGCTTAATAATCCCAAATAATATACAGATAATTGAGAGTATTCGCTTTTCGACTCCACTCAATGGAAAAATAACCCTTTGTTAAGAAACTGCTACTTGACAGAAACCGTCGAAGTATCCAGGGAATAAAAAAACAATTTCGTTCCCTGTAAAGTGACAAAGAGTGTAAAAGGAATAAATGGATAATTAGGGACATTTACCATTGGTTATTGCGAATACCAACTCACGAATGCTTTACTAAAAATCAACGGATCGGAAAACGGTCATCTTAAGAAGCTTAGCGATTCTGCCGAAAAGAATAGCCACTTTGTTGGAAATAATTACGTTTCTTTAAACAATAGGTTTTATTAAAAAATATACTTGAAAAGAGACTCTAAAAACTTTTTCTAAAGTAAAGTAGTTTTACCAAAGTTTGTCACTAAATTAACAACAATTGACATTCTATAAGCAGGTAGACCTGGAATTGTTTGATTCTTATGACAATCATAATATATTTAAAGAATTTACGAAATCAATGAACAATAGGAGTAATGGAAGGGAAAGGGAGGGGAACGAATTTGAAAACAAAAAAAAAACTTAAATCAATCCTTTTTTTCTAGAGGGGAATTAGGTACCTTCATGCTACCTCCGGGGGGAGGTGACATGGTGTGTGGGACTCACATCTCCCGAAATGGGAGGATATACCCACTAAACTCCCTTGTGTCACCAGTGGGCAGCAAGTTGCAGGGACACGGGTAAAGCCGAAGCATACGGCCGCATCAACTTAAGTCAATCCTAAACTAAGCCGAAGATTGTATGTACTCGTAATCTATGGGTACTAGACAGCTGACAAATACTTATACATAGCAAACACCCAGACTAATACAAACAGATATATTCATTCACACGAATGTTTGTACTGTGCGGGGATCGAAACTGCGCCCATTGTGTTAGAGATGGCGTTCACTACAACTAAACCTGGTCATCGAAACGTTTGTAAGTATGAAATATAAGCACTCACATTATTGGGTTTTATCTTAGATCAGTACCTATATATGTCTGTTTGTATTGGTCTGGATTTTTACTAATGTATAAATGTATTTATTTAAAAAAAAAAGGTATATAAGTAAGTTTGTCAGTTCTCTAGCACCCATAGTAGGTACAAGCTTCGGCTTAGTTTGGGGCTAGATGGCGATGTGTGGCCCAGCGTGGCATTTCTTGGGTTATTTAAAAAAAAATCCGACAAAACAAAGTACCTAATTACACTCATTTTTTGTCATATTTCAAAAATATTTATATACAAAGTCAAGGTGCTCAAACCGGTACGTTAGAAAAGAGATTATATCATTCGGCACCAAAGCGAATGTTACCAATTATCCTTACAAGGATTTGGCAAAAAATGTCCGTAGGTTCACTTTATACCCTCGACGTCTGCGCACTTACCTGCCTCTTGAATGGGCGATGCGTCCATCTAATCCCCTCACAATAGTGTTAGGTCCGATTAATGCACAAGTATTTGTTTGCGACAAAATTTACAGTTACGCCACGCTTTTCGTAGCCGGTGGTGCGTATGATCCCTTCGGACAATGATTGCGTTGTCTGTTTAGCACAAAACTCGCTTTACTGATATCGGCAAATATTTGGGATGGGGAGTTAACAAAAGTGTGGCGCGATTGCAATCTGCTAATGATCGGAGATCGGTGGGAAGTGGTCTTATTTTTTGACAGGGAAAAGTAATTCTCTTAGCTATAAAATGTTTTAAGTATAATAATTTGGTTTGACAGATTGTCTTTCTGTCTGTCTGTATGTTTGATATAGAAAAAAAACTACTTGACGGATTTTAACGAAACTTGGTACTATTATTCTTCATACTCCTGGGCAGGTTATAGTATACTTTTCATCACGTACTGTGAAGTTTCTGCAACTCGTTGTCTTAACACGCCATAGAAAAGTAGAACTCTTTGGCGGCTCAACTACATAATATTCTCTATCCATGCCTTATTGTTCTGAGTCTCTATCTTACTTTAAACATAAAGTCTGCCAATATATAAATAGGTAGGTTTAGTAGATATATCGTGATACCCTAACCGGGTTGGGCCGGCATGGCGGTAGCAACTGCCAGGTAACTGACCAGTTACTTGCCCGTTGTCACAGGGACTTGGGCTTCTTATTCGCTTTCCATCAGGCGAAGGAAATCAATTATGTCGAGCCACTATAAAAAAAATATAGTAAAGTAAAATTATTCAATTTAAAAATTACCGTTTTCGACTGTTTTCAATTAATTTTTGACCAGACACAACACAATTCTCATTCCAACATAGCTCTCGATTGAACAAATTCTAAATCACGGGACTATGACGGACGAGGTCGCCGCCGACCCAAGAATGAAGAGATTAAAATTATTAACAAAAGTGGCTCAGACCAGTCGGGCGTCATTCCCAATTATCAACGCACCTCGATGCGCGGGCGCTGCCTTAATTAAATAATCAAAAACCTCCGAGGGTGTGCTCTGAATGCTGCCTCCGCTTAATACAGTCATACCGTTGGTATGGAGATGGTTAAACGCTTTTGAATTACAATTTCTCTTCTGTAATTTGGGTACTGGGTTTCGGTTGGACTGTTTCATGCTAGCAGTAGGTCTTATACAGGCCGGCCGTAGTGTGATCGATCCGTTCTGCACCAACTAACGGTTATGCTCGTGGGGGGTTAGGGTTGGGCCGGCATGGCGGTGGCAACTGACAGGTTACTGACCAGTTACTTGCCCGCTGTCACAGCGACTTGGGCTTCTCTTTCGCTTTCCATCAGGCGTAGGGAAGCCATTATGTCGAGCCACTATGAAAAAAAAACTAGGTTCGCGGATCGCTTACATTTCTTGGAGTTCGCCGTCTGCTAAACATCATGGCATGACGCAGTCATTTTGACGTGCTAATATAATATACTAGCTGTGCTCGCGACTTCGTCCGCGGAAAAAAAACGGGGAAAAAGTAACTATTCCAAGTTATTTTTTCCCCGTTTTTTTTTCATTTTCCATTATTTCTTCGTTCCTAATAGTTACAGCGTGATGTTATATAGCCTAAAGCCTTCCTCGACAAATGGTCTATTCAACACAAAAATAATTTTTCAATTCGGACCAGTAGTTCCTGAGATTAGCGCGTTCAAACAAACAAACAAACTCTTTAGCTTTATAATATTAGTTAAGATTAAGATATAAAAAAAATCCTTACCACTTCATTGGAGTGAAATTCTGAAGGACAAACATAGGTAAACTTACCTACCTACCTTTTGGGTCCGACACAAAATCTAATGTCTAAACTCTTCATTCGAGCTTAAACTTGGACTTAGTCGTAGATAGGACAACGATTAACGATACTATACAACTTAATACGTTGATATCGAATCTAGAACAGTATTAAGATTCTCAGAAAGTGCCTGATAGGAGACTAACATAACTGGATAACCAGGAGATTCTACTTAATAGCGTTGACTACTTGATAAATGGGCCGATATCCGTGAATCCTATAAAAATCAACTTAACTAGTGACTTCTATAAGGAATAACTTATTCACCTTGTACAAAGTACTATCCTTCGAAGAAACATTGCACAACAGCATACTGTACTTGCAAATATTAATAAACAGAACGAGGACATTCAAGTGTGACGTGTAAATAAATACAGACTCATTTCACAGATAAACAAGCGATTTTTAAGCGCACATATGGTTTAAAAAGCGTGGATTCTGAGTAAAACAGCATCCACTATATTATGTATGCCATTGTCGATGTATTATTTAACACTTATCCCATTTTGGACACATTTCTTACGGGTTCCCTGGTGAGTGAAGTTATTCATGCAGTGGTAGAAGCGACGAGAGATACTCGTATTATTTTAATGATGTTACAGTAAGGTGTAAGTATTAGAGCGAAGCGTTGAAGCTGGAAAACTCTTATATTAAACAATAGGTATATTATTAAAATAGGGTGACGACTATGTTTTATTTTCAATGTTATTTAATGCCTGCCAAGAATAACTATTAAACTCGCATTTATTTGAGAAATACAACAAAATTCTTTTGCAGAATGAGAGCGTGATAGGCCTTCTAAGTTCAAAGGGAAATTTAATTGCAAAAGTGTGAAATTAATCAAATAACATATCACTCTTCCATTTATCAAGTTTTAATTTAGACTATGTTTTGCTATAAAATCAATGTCATAAATGCAGTTTTGAAAATAGCCATCGAACAAACTTCATAAGCGAGGATTACAAAACACCACGCAATACTGATACAATGGTGTCACGCCTATGTAGCGGTTTACATGAAGCGATTTTGGGATTTTACATTTGTGATATCTATGGGACGCATCGTGCCATAATTGTCCTTATTATGCCATTTAACAAAACCTAAGTAAGATTCAATTGATGGCCCACCCCACCCTCTCTTTTTGACTATCCTCTACCTTAAGGTTGCCTGGAAGTGATCGCTTATAGCGATAAGGCCGCCTATATTGTATAACAAAATGTCTACTGTACCTAGTTTTAAGTCAATTGTTTGGTGTGCAATAAAGAATATGTCTATCTATCTAAGTAAATGTCGTATGTAGCAAGTAAAGAAACAAATAAATATGTGTATAAAATTATTATTTTCATCAATATTTATCGCTTATTACTTGGACCATAAGGAGTTTAACCCTGCGGTGGTTATTTTTTCACGGTGACGACGAGATACGATTGACAGCTCTGACGGGTTAAAAACTGTGACAAGACTATAGTGTTAGTGCATGAGATAAGTTTTTGTCAAATGTATTCTAAATTTATTCCAAACAAATTAAAATATTATGTACGTGATGTGGAAAAGCAAAAAATTAAACGCAATTTTTTTTTATCTAATTATGATACTGATCTCACTCCTGTAGAATTCCTTGCTTCCCATTGGTTAATGAGAGTGAGAAAATAGAGAGTGAGTGAGTGAATTTGTGTTTTGCGAACATCAATCAATCAACAGCCATTCATATGTCCACTGTTGAACGTAGGTCTTCTTTAATATGCGCCACATTTCTCTAATTAAAAATATTTTTTAATTAGAGAAATGTGGCGCCTTTATCCGCTTAGAATGGAATGGACGTTTAGAATGGAAATGCGTAAAGCATTTAATTTTAGTTCGGGGTAAACAATTTTCAGATCAGGCAGATCTTTCAAAAGCGAAGAAAGTTAAATTGTGGTTGTCTGTATACAAAAAATAAACGTTATATTTAATTACGGTTGCTGTACGTACTATTTGAACCTGCACCTGCATAGTCTGTACGATGATTGAAATAAAAACGAGACCATCGCCTATGTAGATACGACTTTGTAGTAACAAATGTCCAGTCGCTAGACATTTTTACGTATTAAATTAATTAGCGTCTGCAACATATCAATATTTTGCCATCGCGAATTATGTCAAAGTTGTTTTTTAAACGAAAAGACGGTTACTATTGATATTAAAATGTACCTACTAGAAAATTTAAGGCACTGCTGACTTTCGAACTTTTGACTAAAATGAATAAGTAGTTTAAGTATCTTAGAAAATCGGTAAATCTTCATCATCATCATTAGTCTTCAAACGTCCACTGCTGGATATAGGCCTATAAAGACGATCGTCATTTGAGGGGAATTCGCCTCAGTCTTCACGTTTGGCAGGTGGGTCGCTGCTGCCCGTTTCCTGTCATATTGGCATTAGGAAACTTTACAGTAGCCTATTGTCAACAAAATTAGCCTGTACTAGGCTATAGGTAAGAGATATAGACTAAGTTAACCTATGCGCATACTCTGGGGCATTTTTGTTCCTTCATGATCGGAGAGAGATCAAACATGACCAACGGTTTTCTTTGCAAATGCGGTATCACTGGCTTGAATCTATACTGAATGAACTGTTACTGATACTGAAATCCCACGAAGTTTTAGCTGAATCTGATATTTGAGGAACTACAGATTGTTGATTTAAAAAAATATTATTTGAAACAAACTTTTATCCCATCATAAATGGCTGATTTATAATTTCAGCCATCTCGCGAATTGAGAAGTGAATCATTTATTTGACTATTTTGCTGCTTGATGCTAAATTTTAACCCGCATTAACATCCTAGCAGGACAAGTTTAGTTTGAGTTTGTAAGAAAAACTGCCTGCGCGAGGTTATTCCATAGCTTAGCTTTCGAATTATGAAAGGTGGAAATCGACCACGAATGGAAACTATCTCAAGCTGTGCAAGTCTAAGTAGTTATAATAGGAACAAATAAACGCCAAAAATATATCTCCATCTTCGACAAGCTGCCCCTTATCTGCTCGGACGCATTACTACGTCTATTACTGGCGTAAAAACTCTTAATTAGCACTTCTCCCATACCGTATAATGATATATCTTTTCAATTAATAATATTTATCCGATTAATAAGAGGCGAGTTTGCGTGCGTAATTATTTTCAACGCCTTCCAACGATATTTATCTTGTTAGCTGAGGACGTGTGAAAGCGTTTTAATGTTTTATTAGGTTCGTGTATTTAAAGCTAACACAGTTTATTTATGTCGATGACATTATAATGTGGGCCAAAGACAATGGGTAGCGTATTCTTTTGTTTTATTCTGCATGTAAACTTCGGATCGGTTTTGCGAATCTTCTTATCAGGTTAAAAATGCAATTTGTTCCAAATTGGTCTCTGTTGCGTTGGGTGTAGGTGATTGTTAATCAAATGTTCCTTAATTGTATTTTTTCTTGTTTAATTGCAAAGAAATGTGCATGTATGTATGTATGTAAGCTTGCATTAGTGGTAATGAGCGCTGCCTGTCTCAGCCTTCGTTGATTCCAATTTCCATAACACAAGTGCTTAAGCACTTTGCACCAACACCAATAGAAATTGTAATCAAATTACGTTGAAATCGGGTCCTTCATTTAAAAAAAATGCCATTTAGCCAGAATTAATAAAGTCAATTTTCCCCCAAGAAATCAATATCGCTAACGGCAAAATCGAACACAAAATACCTTAGCGGTCGACAGCCGAATCTCGAAATCAATTAACGCAAACACGCCGCAATTAATACTTGTCGCGATGTAGGTGCGCTTGCGCATGTAGATAGCATTAAGAGCTGTGAACCGCTTGTGCTAATGGTTCTCGACCTTATTTTCGTCGAGGACCACTTAGCTTGGTGTGAACGGACTGTTCTACTAGGATGTTTAAGTGAAATGTATCTACAATCAGCACCTCATGGTTCAGCACGGTAGACCGGTGCAGACCGGTGCACGGTGCAGGCATACCCTGCACAAGTGGCCTCTTCGGTAGACAGTAGCGTGTAGGGACGGCATATTTGTATCAAGAAGAGTTTCCTGTGCGGTGACGGAAAATAATACAAATCATCGATCATTTTCTTGGGCGTCGTTGATTTCTTGAGATTTCCGCTTTTCAGACCGTGATAGGTTTTACCCGCCTGGCTGTTGGGTACCGTACACTAGGCGAAAAACCGTGAAAAATAGCGGTGCCATCTCTAGTCAGTTCTTTGATTTGGTTACTTGTCTATTGTAAGAAAGAAAGAAAGAAAAAATGTTTATAAGGTACCTAAAAATACACAGTAGTACAATATTGTCGTAGTGGTTTGGGCATATCTTTCACTTACCATAAGGCTAGCACTGCGAAATACATATCCCATATAAAAACATTATAAATACGATTTAAAATGTTAAATTTTTACTCCTGATAAATGATATTTTGAGTCTCATATGTTTAACTCTTACGGAAACTTTACTACACTCGCTGCAAAAAAGTAATACACTGTTAAGCAGGATAGGTATAAGTAGGTTATAATTCGTAAAAATCGTCGAGAACCCATCAACCCTTGTTTACATTTATCGTCACATCCGCACCGTACTGTATAATTTTTGTAAATTAGTTGTAATAAAAATAAACTCCTATAATGCCGCTTACATCACGCTTAAAACACTTACCGTTGAGGCCGCGTCTTGTACGCTAGCGGTCAGAGCAAGCGATGCGGGCGGCGGCTCGCGTCTTGATCAAGTTCATAGATATATATAGCCGTGCAGGCGACCACGTAAACCGCGCATAGACCCACGTCGCCTTTTTATACCACTAAAGTAAGCAAACAAGCCTACAGCCCGCCACATTTTAAGCGGTTACCGCAGCCTATGGAAGCCTGCAACACCAGGTGCATCACACGCGCGTTGCCCACCCTAACCCCCGGCTGCCGATGCAACAGTCACGCTACGAGCTCCGGAAATCATTGTCATTATCATCATCACCCTATAACAATCCACTGCTTGACTTAGGCCTCTCCAGTTATTCTCTGGGGGAAACATCTGACGGCTTTGCCCTTAATCGCCAAATCGGGTGGGCATTCGCAGGACGTAGTTCCTCGCTCCAGTGTCGCTGCTGCCCGTCATCGGCCTGTGATATTTAGCTACGCCTACAATCCTACTAGTTATACTGCCACAAATCGGTAGCCAGAACCTCGTGTGCTATACAGCAGGGTGCACCACGGGCAGGTGAGGGTGGCTTGGAGGGAAAAGATGGGTCGGTCCGTTACATCCCTACTCACCGGCAGAAACACGACCCGAAGGTTATTTAGCTGCGGTATTCTATAGGGTGGAGGGAGGTACTTCTCCGGGCGGGCGATTCAAGTCGAGCGAAGATTCGCTATTATAGCGAATAGCGAATCTTCGCCTGCATCGCCGCCCGCTGGCATTCAGGACGCGGCCTTACTCTTATCTCCATGTCAGGTCTCGTTTCACACATTTGGTGTAATTTTACTTCTCAATCACGTTTACATATCGTACGATCGGAATGTACCAGATTTTTCACCTCTCAACGGATACCGCCTTTTCGTTACATTTCATGGTACCGTTTTGACACTTTGATTTTTATGATAAAGCTTCCGTGTATCTGTACATGATCTGAATTCTGATATTACGGTTTATTTGATATGAAATGGAGTTGTTAATTACTTGTTTCTTAACAGGTCCTTTAAATAAAGCAGCTGTGCAGAATTTGCAAGAAATTTTAAAAGCTTTTATTTTATTTATATGATCAGTTTTCTTTATTATTGCACAGTGTATACTGTAGAAAAGGTAGATTATATGTTACATTAAAAAGGATTTTTATAATAGTTTACGCAGCAAAGGCATTCTCTACAAGTGAGTAAACCACTGCTTAGCCTAAAAACAAAGTAACAAATATTCATGTAGTGTGCTATAAAGTACCTAGATACATAATAGAAATATATAAGGAGACCTTTATAATAAAAAAACGTGATTTTCCATTATATCAGGAAATATTGAGTATAAATCACCATTTGTGGTCTAAAATAGTGAAGCGAGAGTAATTTTTATACTCCGTACTCTTAAGATAATAATGACAGTTCTGGAACTCTCCAAACTTTTCGACAATTTTACACAACCTATCATAAATAGATTACTGTACTTTCCTCAGATCGCAAATAGGTCAATAAAGTACCTCGTAAACCACCCAGGCCCGCCTCCCAAACGTTACACAATTTAGACCGCGGCGCCAAACTTTACGGCAGCAGACTAGTATTGTCCTACACTTTCATTCACTGTAACCATTACACAAATTAGTACCAATAAAGGTTCATTCATGGTTCTCGTCCTTGAGGCGACCAAGTAATTGGATGCACAAAGGATGTGGCACGAAACTTGTAAAAGGTTTGTAAAGGATGCTGGGTGTTCTATCATGGACTTATTATAGGTGAAATGTATTTTTAATCATAAGTACAACAAAGACTATGTATTCTAAAACTGAATTGGGAGTGTGTGGGCCATACATGTACATAACGGGGTGTTTCTTTTCTTTTTAAAATGTATGAAGATATGTCTAAATGTTACATTCCGTTTGTGAACCGTAAATAAAAAAAAAAAAAAAAAAAATAACCGTTGTTATTACAGTATTCGTGGTTTCCACACAAAACCACGGTCATAGCAAACAAACATTTGAAACATTTTGCTGTGTGGACACCTTCTTCTTTCGAGTCTTATCACTAAATACTCATAACTATACGTATAAAGTTTATAGACTCATACTATAGAGTTTAACATTGGTGAATCAATGGGTCATCCTAGATTCTGCGATACTGAGTTTAGCTGCTACCAGGCTGCGCCGCGTTGAGGCTGAAAGCTCAAAGGCTTTGATACGCCATCAATCTGGTAGGCAACCAGCAAGGCGGACCGAAGGTCTAATACAAGAAGCTGGAATAGACTGGATCAGGAATTCCAGGGACTGTAAATGTGGAAGGGCACAGAACCTTTACCTACTCAACATTGCGTAATAGTTGGAGAAGAACATTTTAAATAATTTGATACTCTCCAAGATTATTATTTCAGCTTATTATTGAGTACATCCTGCTGGATGTATACCTAACAGACGATTTCTTTATCCACTACGCTTAGTTTCAAGCTTTAACAAATATTTAACAAAGTGCAGACATAATCCATGAATAGCATTCCCCTCCATACAAGAAAACATTGTCCACCAAAAATGTCGAATAAAGAATCGAAAATAATGAAACACATTCAGTAGCAGATGAAAAGAAAAATGAGTGGTCAAAAAAGCGTATTCTCATAGTAGCCGTAAAGTAACATACAGCCCGGTGGTCAAGTTACCACCACGAAAGCGCGAAATCGCTGAACAACTTGCCAGGGAAAAAGTGCCACAAATTCATTTATTTATGTGTCAAGACAAGAATGAACAACACAAAATAAATATGTAACCGACGCCCATCACGGAGATACGCCTTAGAGCACCTTTTAGGGGTCCTTTCGAGCCGGCGCTAGACGGCACAAAGGCAACAAAGGGGAAAAAATAAGAAAAAAGTCCATTCATCTCTGGTGGCCCAAGGCAGGAGAGTGAGATGAATTTGTACGAAGTTGACAAATAAGGGATGTAAAGAAGCTGCCGATCATCTTTTCGCTCTAAGCCAACCTCACCTGTCCGTGGTGCATCCTGCCGAACAACAAACGAGGCGATGGCAACAGACTGGTGGCGGTATATCCGAAGGAACACTATTGAAGGCGTTGCTAAATACCACAGATAGATGATGGGCAGCAGCGTCACCGGAGCGAACGAGAAGCTACGCCCTACGATCGCCAAGCCGCCTGCCTAGCGTGGCGATTATGGGTATATCCTACACCGCCACCAGTCGGTTGCCAGTGCCTTGTTTGTTATTGGGCAGGATGCACCACGAGCAGGTGAGGTTGGCTTGGAGCAAAACGATGATATGCTCCCTTACATCCCTTTAATCCCCGACAAATTAATAAGCCATATAATCGCTACCGCTTATGGCTTGCAACCAGACAACTGTACGTCGGATCTTTTATGAAAATTCGGATCCGACGGGTGCGATGTTTTTTTCGAATTCACGTGGGAGGTGAGACGTAATTGCCGAAATTCCAAATTTTTGACAATCAATGGACAGGATATTGCTATTATGATGTACCGAAGCGGATCGGAGGGGGCGGGGCGCACAAGTGTTTTATGAATTTTATTTATGATATCTTGTTTTTAATATGGGAGACACTTAGGTATACGAGGCTAAAGTGTCTAGCTAGTGCGAATTAGGTGCCTATAATCATTCTAACTCAAGGTGTCGAGATGATTCCCGGTCAATTCGATTTACGAATTTAATTTTTCTAAATTGTATTGGGTTAAGTATTCTGGGAGACGCCTTCAGTAATTATCTGTTAGTCATTGTAAAAGGGGCAACCTTACTTTGAGACCTGTTGGTTGGAGTGTATTAATTTTGAATAATATAAAAATTTACTCCTTGCATTTTTGTCTCGCTAGCCAAACATTTGAACATTTTCTTATTATTGTCTAAAATCTGCATTAATAAATTAGTTTTTACATATCGTTAAGCAGGCTACCAATTGATAAAATTGCTTCTAAATAGATATGAACACAATAAATTAAATATTTCCTAAACGTATTTCTAGAAATGAAAAATATATCGAGCATAGCTCGTCCGTATTAATTCCGACGATAAATTCTATTATTACGAGCTTTGTCTATGATGTTAAAAAACCGTGACGATTTACACCTAACAAAGACTAAAAAACTATGAACTAACATGAATTCCGACACATGTCTTACTAAACATCGGAATTTATTAGACATAACACACTCATATTTTACTCAAGAGAAAATGTAGTTATTTATTCGAGTAAAAAATGTGTTTATTTAATATAATTTACTGGAAGTGGGTATTCGGTTGCGTGAAAGCGTAGAACTCACACGTAGATAATGAAGCCATGGGGTCTGATGTTCTATTAAATATTTCTTTACGTCTCTTTCTTTTGTGGTGAGAGTGAGAGGGAAGGAAGTGGAAGATAACTATTTCTCGCCCTGAACAGGTTGATTAGTGACGCTCGTCCAATTTTCATTTTTGAATTGTTCGGGCGTAGTGTTGTGTGGTGATCGATATTATGAGTCCCGAATGAAAAGATTATGAAGAATCTGGGGAAAGATGTAGGTAATGTTTTTACTAAAGAAGTAATACTCGTAAAATACCTGTACATATACTCGTATTACGGTATATGATCTGATACAATTGCTACGATTTATGCTCTAAAGCATTTTGGTTTTCGAGCTAATACCTACAGATCAAGAGTGTCCGAGAAAGATACATTATTCGTATAAAGGAATAATTTCATAAGAATAAATTATTCGTTTTCCTTTGCTGGAGGTTTTAAAATTTTTACATCCATTATCACATAGCTTTGTATGGATAATCATTGACGAAAGAATTTAAACTAAAACGGAACTAAAAATGACTGAACGATCACTGTAACAGTGTTTACTCTGTTACAATACATCAAAAGATTATTATCCTCGCATTAGCCACAATAACCTATGGTTTTCGAAAGACTTCTTCACACGTGACCTTCAGGTCCAGTGGGAAAATTCTCTTTAGTTTTTATCCAAATCATCACAGGATACCTACTCTTACATATAGGTACATAATAATCGATGGTGTTTAAAAGGCTTCTTCACATGTGACCTCCAGGCCTAGTGGGAAAATTCTCCTTAGTTTTTATACAATGATGACTAGGTACTCTTACATACACTACAAGTGATAAGAATCCTCCTCATCCTGCATATGAATTATTTTTATAACCTCCTAAGACTCTAATGGTACTTGTCCGTTGCCACAGCGAGTAGGGCTTCTCTTTACACCATGTTTAGGAAAGTCACGACACTGTACACTGCAACATATAAACAAAAAATGGCGGCGTCTCTCAGTATCACACGCTTTGGAGCCATTATTACACATAATCGATCGATACCATCCACTCGAAGCCTCGCAGCCCTCAACCCCGCCCCCACCATCAATAACGGCACCAACAAAACTCAACCACCATAATTAACATCCGAAATGTGGCGATTTTGTCGCCTAATTTGTTAAAATTGTTAATATTGTTCCAAGAAGTTTTTTGCTCCACTATTTTCGGCTCGCAAAAATGAGTAAGCGTTCGAGGCGCATTGTGGCCGAAAGATTAATTACCGCATATGAATCATTATTGTGTGTTCGGTTGTTCCTTTTTTCGGCCGCGGGATGTCTCTATTAATGTCGGAGTATGTCAGGGTTACCGAGATGTGATTGAGATAAACATTTTGTTATCATTCACTTTTACTTAGGAGAGACAGGACTCAGAAGCTGATACAGGTAAGTAATTGAAAATGAAAAATGTTTATTTACAATCACAAATGTTACAATTGTCCTTTTTGCGATTGAGACCCCCTATTAAGTATGCGCAGATACTTGTGTCAGGAGGTCCCGCTCTTCATATAACTAGTTTAGTAACTAGTTAATTAAAAATATTATAGAAAAGTAAATGAGAGAAAAGTTTCGATTTTTTTTTTGATATTGCTTCTATGTTTGCATTGGCAATGGTTGCTAATAATTAGCAACTGTCATAAGTAGCAACTTTGAGCTACGTTCGCGATTATCCTTTTTTGCGGAACTCCATTTATAAGTTCTGCTCCAAATACCATCCGTTCTTTTAGTTCTTTGCTGCCATGTCTACCACCATTATCAATCTGTTAACTCTCTAAGCTTTGTCCGTGATTTTTACTACGAGGGAACGAATCTTTTCATATAGGTGTAAGAGGCCAACTGTTCTTTCTGTTGTTAGTGAACAACCGACGGACTAAGTATAGATTAGAGAGCAGTGGTCATACCTACCACCACATATCAACCTGCTTTGCAATCCTCAAAGATGTGCGTGATTTCAGTACCGCTTTGAGTGAACGAATATTTTCATATAACTATATATAAGTAAATGGCCATCTGTTCCATCCGTTATTCACTGCCCTGCCTACCACCATATGAAATGTTATGGTGAGCTTCTTATTTTTTATAGTAGGTCGACATAATGGCTTCCCTACGCCTGATGGAAAGCGAAAGAGAAGCCTAAGTCGCTGTGACTACTGGCAAGTAACTGGTCAGTTACCTGTCAGTTGCCACCGCCATGCCGGCCCAACCCTAACCCCCACGAGCTCCGGAAACCCTACTCACCAGCAGAAACACGACCCGGAGGTCATTTGGCTGCGGTATTCTATAGGGTGGAGGTCCTTCCTCGGACGGGCAGCTCAATTCGAGCGAAGATTCGCTATGCCCTATCCCTCTTGAGCTTAGAGGATAAGCAGATTGATTTTATAAATCTGCTAATCCTCTTAGCTACAAACGTTACCTAAGTTCTACGAATGAGGATCTCTTTAGATGGATATAATCGTATACTTTTTAAAAATAAATATAAATAAATAAGTTTTCGCGTGATGCGCGATCAACCATACAGATAAAAATTTCATCCGTTTGCCCCAACACTTCCCGTTACTGCTCTGCTCCTATTGATAACCTGCCCAGGAGTATGAAAAATAATCGTACCAAGTTCCATTAAATTCGTCCAGTAGTTTTTTTCTATAACGAATATACAGACAAAAATTTTACTGATTGCATTTTTGGCATCAGTATCGATCACTAATCACCCCCTGATAGTTATTTTGAAAATATCTTTCATGTACAGAATTGACCTCTCTACAGATTTATTATAAGTATAGATATAGATAGATAATAGTGAATCGCCACCCCTACACCCCGACCTACCTGACGCGTGGGAGGGCTAATGATTTGTTGAATTAGATGTTAACAAATTTTTCATAGAGCAAGCCGCATGAATGGTATGTGGTGAAATGTTCTCAAGGTAATTGCCTTCGAGTGTGATCGGTGGATTAGGGCATTCCTATTAAGTAATTGAAATTACATCTTTTGTTGCTCTTGCTCGATTGAAGAAGACTGATGGTGGCTATGTGGGGTCCGTAATGTGTTATGACTGGGAATGTAGTAGAATAAGGTAGTCTTGATGATGCGATGCGAGTAACTACACAGCTCTTTTCGGTGGAACTTGGCGGATACGCTCCCGCATGTAAGCGTAGAATAAGTTGAATTACAGGGTCAAACTCTTTGGCAATGGATATCTTTGATGCATTTTAGGCTTCATTTGGTTTCTGAATGAAATGTGAATATTTTTTCAAAAATTTAAAAGCAGATTTAAGGTTGTAAATCTGTAAGTAAACTCCTATATTGGATATTGTACTTTTAATCTAACCAAGATTCTTACCTCTACGTCAGCTTTGGCCCCAGGAATTCAGCTTCTTGGCATTTAACTACAGGGGAACTAAATCATGATATGGCATGCTAAGCCAGACAGCGCCATCTAGTTCCAAACTATGCTGAAACCTGTACTATGGGTACTAGACAACTGATAAACTAAATAAGATGTTTTTTTTATAAATAAGCAGATACATATTATAAATAGACCAATCACGCCCGGACCAATACACTGTTTGTATTGGTCGAATGCTTACATGCACACAAATGTTTTTACGGGGATGACTTGCGACCACTGTTTCAGAGGCAGCGTTCAAAAGTTCGAGAGCTCAGAGCTTATTTCGTTATGGATCCAAACTAGTCGAGAATTGAAGTAGTTTTTAGTATATGGATATTGGAATAAGCTAATTTTCAGTTAGAAATGTCCATCACTGATGTAGTGGCAAATACGTAAATGACTCAACTATTTCCAGGTTAGAAATCGGTTAGAATAATAACGCCAATAGTAATTTAGAAAATGGGCTCAAATACTTTATCTTTCTCGATCTTGTACTTCCTACATGGAAATATAAAGGACACAACAATTAAACCTTCTTTGATGAATTGCTTTTTCTAGTCACTTTCTAAAATATATTCGTGGTTCGTACATCTATCTATACTTATAATAAATCTGTAGAGAGGTCAATTCTGTACATGAAATATTTTTTCAAAATAACTATCATTGGGTGATTAGTGATCGATACTGAAGCCAAAAATGCAATCAGTAAAATTTTTATCTGTCTGTCTGTCTGTCTGTCTGTCTGTCTGTCTGTATGTTCGTTATAGAAAAAAAAACTACTGGACGGATTTTAACGAAACTTGGTACGAATATTCTGTATACTCCTGGGCAGGTTATAGTATACTTTTCATTACGCTACAATCAATAGGAGCAGAGCAGTGACGGGAAGTGTGTGGGAAACGGGAGAATTTTTTATCTGCATGTTTGATCGCGCATCACGCGAAAACTAATGCATGGAATTAAATGCGGTTGTCACCAATGTATTGCTAGAGGTCTAACTTAAAATTTAGGCACCATTTTATGGAAGTCTGTTATTTTTTAAATCCGATATACACGCGTGCGACGCCGCCGGCACAGCTAGTCTTAACTAATATTATAAAGCTGAAGAGTTTGTTTGTTTGTTTGTTTGAACGCGCTAATCTCAGGAACTACTGGTCCGAATTGAAAAATTCTTTTTGGGTTGAATAGACCATTTATCGAGGAAGGCTTTAGGTTATATAACATCACGCTGCAACTATTAGGAGCGAAGAAATAATGGAAAATGTAAAAAAAACGGGGAAAAAATAACTATTCCACGCAGACGAAGTCGCGAGCACAGCTAGTTTTTAAATAAAAGCTTTGGCCATTGACAGTAATGTTGCAATTGTAGTCTCATTAGCATTGCCCTTTACTCTATTGTCGGTAACGTAACAAAGACGAGTCGGCTAAACAAACCGCCCCTTATCTGATAACGAATGCTTTATCTTCACCGGCGACTATGGGAAATTTCTGTAAAGCTAATAGTGAAGTAAGAAACCGCCCACCTTGTTAATAATGATGTACTTATATTGCAAACTGAGGACTTTTTTTTTATAGTGGCTCGACATAATGGCTTCCCTACGCCTGATGGAAAGCGAAAGAGAAGCCCAAGTCGCTGTGACAACTGGCAAGTAACTGGTCAGTTACCTGTCAGTTGCCACCGCCATGCCGGCCCAACCCTAACCCACCACGAGCTCCGGAAACCCTACTCACCGGCAGAAACACGACCCAGAGGTCATTTGACTGCGGTATTCTATAGGGTGGAGGTCCTTCCCCGGACGGGCGGCTCAATTCGAGCGAAGATTCGCTATGCCCTACCTCTCTCAAAACAACTTGGACAGGACAGGACTAGCTTGATTCAGTGGTAGCAAACACTGCCAGTGACGCAATGGTCGCAGGTTCGAACCCCGTAATAACATTCATCATCATCATCAGCCTATCGCAGTCCACTGCTGGACATAGGCCTCTCCAGCTCCTTCCAGTTCTTCACTTTGGGTAAACACCTGGAGGTTATACCCATAATCGCCACGCTGGGCAGGCGGGTTGGCGATCACAGGACGTAGCTTCTTGCTCAGGTGACGTTGCTGCCCGTCATCAGCCTGTGGTATTTAGCTACGCCTTCAATCGTGATGGTTATACCGCCACCAGTCAGTTGCCAGAGCCTCGTCTGTTTATTCAAACGTCTGCTTTAAAAAATATGAATATAAATATCGAATATTTCATAAAAAGAATCTACGTAAGTTTATCAGCTGTCTAATAATACCCATAGTACAAAATCCTGCTTAATTTGGTACTAGATGGCGCTGTGTGGCATGTTTTGTCTCATTTATTGTAGGTAAGTGACCAAAAGACGAGTTATCAAGTCATAAAAGACCCAAGTGTTGTCATGACTACGAGAAGTGGTAAACAAGTTCACTGCTTTATAGATGTCCAACTTGTTTGTAAATGTTTGAAAACCGTATAGACAGTAAACAATTTTGGAGATATGTGTTTACGACTCTACGGGAGTCTTTTTTAGATTAAATCGTGCTGTGCCATACCTTTTTATGACTTTCTCTTTAGTATCTTTAACATTTTTTTTCTCGAACTCTGTAATAAAAAAGAAACATATTCATATTAGGTACACTTACAAGTTAGTTAATAGATACCTACTATTAGAGAAAGAGATAGAGAAAAAATGTTTATTGGCAACACAACACAATACAGTTAAGCGATAATAACACAGAAACGAAGAAGAAGCACAGAAGTGAAATAACAGATATAGGGTTTGTGATGTGAAGCCAACTAGGTTCCAGCCTCAGCTTTGTGCCGCTATGGCGTCGTAGACACCATAGCGGCGCTGGTGATATTAGGGAAGTAAAGGGAGTCTTATCACCTTTTCACTCACCTGCTTGCGGTACATCCTGCCGAATAGCAAACTAGGCTCTGGCAACCAACTGATGGTGGTGGCGGTATAACCATCACAATTTATGGTGTAGCTAATTACCACAGGCCGATGACGGACAGTAGCGTCACCGGAGCGAGGAGCCGCGATCGCAAACGTTTAAATTTTCCTTATTTACGCAGAAGTTATTCACTTTGACGTAATATTATTATCTGTACTTTATTACGTGCAAAACTTTCCATTTCTCTTCATGTTCGAACCTGCCTCCGCTAAGTACAATAAAAATTACAACTTTCTTAGTGTTCACTGGTATTCCCGAATGGGCGCGCACCTGCGCTGCCCTGTTACATTTTATTGAGCCAAAGGGCGTTATAAAATTTTACAACTTGGGTAACCATTGTGGCCCTCTTATTTTATAGTTTTTAACCCATCACAATATCACAACAACAAGAACAAGAACAACCGTTCATACTTATCAGTTTCGCTTCAACTTGAAAGACGATCGAAACAATGAGTTAAAACACCTTTATGTATACTTTGAGTCAAAATATTTTGGTTACTGTGGTACGCACAGTCGCACACTGTGCGATTCTAAGAAACGATTTTTGCAATTCAAAAGCACACATAGTTTTATGTATATTAGTGCAATACAAAAGATTCACCTCTCTTTGTCTAAAAAAAAGTAAATCTGTGTTACATTTAGTGAATGCTATCTATGCATATTAGCAATGGTTTTACTTTTTATGACCCCTGGCTCGGTTCAATCAGGTCTGGCAATCGACTGGTGGCCGTATAACCATCACGATTGAAGGCGTAGCTAGCAACTACAGACCGATGACGGGGAGCAGCATCACCGGTGCTAGGAGCTACGCCCTGCGATTGCCAACCCGCCTGCCCAGCGTGCCGATTATGGGACTCCAGGTGTTTGCCAAAGTGGCGAACAACTGGAGAGGCCAATGTCCAGCAGTGGACTGCGATATATATTATGTGATATATATTATGCGATATTATATACGGTCGATGATGATGATGTTTGTTTGTGCCCGGGTGTTGAATATAATAATATGTAGGTATGTATTACAGTATTTTAGTCATTTTGGCGACCACCTATCAACCACCGTCTATGTTGTAATTGAACTCAAGATAACTTGCCATATACGAGTATATTTCAGTTATAAATATGCAACAGTATTGTAAGTTACCATCGCAGGCAAAATACATATTCATGATTGAATAAAATACATAGTATATAAGAAGGCATATTATGTATTGCTCATGCCTTCTGGCATTCATAGTAACCAAACTGTTATACGCGCGTTTGAACATATAGGGTAGACCTCTTCAAAATACAGTGGCTTGCATAAAAATATATTTGTATGACAAATATGTTCATCATCAGCGTGCAAACGTCCAATGCTGGACATAGGCCTCTCCAGTAGTTGGCCATCTAGGGCAAACTTCTGGAGGATATACCCATAATCGCCACTCTGGGCAAGGGTGTTTGCGATCGCCGGGCGTAGCTTCTCGCTCCTGTGACGTTGCTGCCCATCGTCGGCCTATAGTACTTATCTACGCTTTCAATAGTGATGGTTATACCGCCACCAGTCTATTGCAATAGCCTCGTTTGTTATGCGGCAGGATCCACCACGGGCAGGTGAGGGTGACTTGGAGTCGATGATGAAAAGATGACGGGTCGCTCCCTTACAGTGCGCGTTGCGATGTAGTAATATGGTTCATAGAACTAGTATACACTCGTACGCTCGCCCGAAGTCAGGAACCGACGTCAACGTGGAATGAAATCAAGCCTTAGTAATTTTCAGTTCGTTTTCCTGATATGTTGCGTAATTTGCGGTTTTGTTCAAGGAACCGAGGGAGATTCCATAACAGCTTAAACTTTTTCATGCTTACCAGAATGGTGGTTTTGCCTCCACATATGCACCAGAGGTCGCAAATCCATTGTGTGTGAAATGTATAATCAGTTCCAAAAATATCTGATATAAGTTTGTATTAACTTACATTTGGGCTTATGTGGTGTGGTCTATCAAAGGGTAATGAGTATTAGAAATACTAGGTCTTAGGATCCGGGTTCACTAATTAATCTGGACCTATGTAAATTTAGAAATAGTCACAATGAAACAATAGTGTAGTGGTGGGAATGTTAGGGAGCAGCCTATCATCTTTTCGCTCCAAGTCAACCTCACCTGTCCGTGGTGTATCCTGCCGAATAACATACCAGGCGCTGGCAACCGATTGGTGGCGGTATAGCCATCACTATTGAAGGCGTGGTTAAATACTACAGGTTAATGATGGGCAGCACCGTCACCAAGCCACTACCCTGGGTGGCTATTATGAGTAAGTAGGTATATCCTTCGGATATTTGCCCGAAGTGGCGAACAACTGGAGTGGCCTATGTTCTGCAGTGGACTACAATAGGCTGATGATGATTTTGAAAATCTTTACGAATAAAGAGGATTTTGATTATTATTTTGGCATTTGGACCGCCGAGGCCCGGAAACGTCAATAATGGTAGGTAAAGTTTAAAATTTCCATTATTTTTATATCATATCATATCTCGTACATTCGGTGGAGTGTACCCCGTCACGGGGGGCACCCCTGGAGCTAGAGGTCCGGAGGAGGCCCACAATAAAGTAATTGATCCGTCGCGCGCGCCCCGCGGTCAGACCACACCGCGGCTAAAACAAGTTATTTTGCGATCTTACACGATTTGTAGACATGTTAACTTGGGTAGAATAGGAGAAACGCGTCAAAAATTATTTATTAAATAAGCCAAGACATGCTACGCTGTCCAGCAGTGGACTGCAATAGGCTGATGATGATGATGATGATGCCACGCTGAGTCGCGCAGTCTAGCCCCTAACTAAGCCGAAGCTTGTACTATGAGTACTAACTAGACAATTGATAAACTTACTTATATAAATAAATACTTACTTTACATAGCAAACACTCGGACCATTACAAATAGACTTGTTTATACACACAAATGTTTGTACTGTGCGGGGATTCAACCCACAACCCTCGGTTTAGAAGGCATGTCACTACCAGATAAGCCATCGAGC
Source organism: Conogethes punctiferalis (assembly GCA_031163375.1). NCBI lineage: Eukaryota > Metazoa > Arthropoda > Insecta > Lepidoptera > Crambidae > Conogethes > Conogethes punctiferalis. The sequence goes on from CM062080.1 coordinate 5,796,804, forward strand.
CAGTCAAACAGATTGTATAGCTCCCTTTCAGCAGTCTTTTGCTGGACCAAAGTGGCTAACAATTGGATAGGCCTCTCCACATCTTGTTTCTACACAGCACTTGTTGTTGTGCAAATCACCGCTCCACCTCCACCATTTTGTTCCATATTGATTAAAGCAATTTAAATCTAAGGTACATCTTTGCATCACCCCATCTTTTAACTATCCTTTACCCAAAAATTGTCTGGAAGAGACTGCCTATATTGTACAAAATTAATTGTATAAGTCTATTACACCTAGACTTTAAGTCAACTTTATGATGTGCAATAACTACTTTTACTAAAATTATTTATAGCTACTTTGAAAGTAATATTTTCTTTTAAACAATTGAAAGTGTCTATCTAATAGAGTGTAGTGTCTATCGGTGAGTGAGGGCGGTGGTAACAACAGAACACATTTTAATATAATTAAGACGCGGCGAGTTCGCGCCGAGCCCGCGCCTGCTCACGCGCTGTGGACTTTAAAAACAAAAGTCATGAACTCTGTTTACCTTCGCGCTCTCAGACATTCTTCAAGATCAAAGGCGCGCCAATATTAAAAGAAAAATCAACAAAAAAATCTACAGCACAACAAAAGAGTGAGCCGTAATGAAATAATAGGTGTATGACAGCAAAAATTTTAGTTATCAAACCATCAATCGGATCGGAACTAATAGCCGATTATTGAGTCGACTAAAAATGTCTCACTCAACCGTGTGAATCTCGGGCTGACCGGCGTGAGTGAAAAAAAAGATGGCCGCCATTGAAGAAATGTATCGAAATGTTAGTGTGGGAGCGGGCGCCACACTTTGTCGTAATAATGAGGCGGTGTTTCATGTAATGGCGTACACTCGTGTGCAACTACGGTTTCAGATATTACCTATTTTGTAGATTTTTAAGGACATCGGTGATCACTGCTTAAAGTTTTGTCTACCTCAAGGTAGACAACTACCTCTGAAGTGGTAGTCGACACATATTAAAGATCTAACGACAGCGAAAGCATCTAACTTGATGTGGATAAAAGCAAGAAGCAATTTTGATTTATTTTTATACAATTTTTTTTTATACTACTTCGACGTAATGGCTTCTTTTGATGGAAAGCGAAATAGAAGTCCAAGTCGCTGTGACAACGGACAGGAAACTGGAAGCCCTGACCCCCCAGAAGCTCCGGAAACCCTACCCACCGGCAGAAACATGACCCAGAGGTCATTTGGCCGCGGTATTCTATGGGGTAGAGGTCCTTCCCCGGAAGGGTGGCTCAAATCGAGCGAAGATTCGCTATGCCCTACTTCTCTCTCTCTTTACTTTAAACCTAATACTTCAATAATTCTAGAGGGACCATTCTTCAGATTAATTACATCCCAAAAAGTGGTAATTTTGGTTACAGGTCTTTTTTAATGGGTATAAGAATCAATATCCAGATGTGCTTATCCATCAAAAGCCAGGGCCATATACCAATTGCCATTAGGATTGATTTTTTTTATGACATCTTACATTGATTAAATTTGTAGGTGTTTTGAAATATATTTTCTAGTAATGTTAATATGTATTTTGTCTCTTACAAAATAAATTATTATTCATTTTGTCTAGAATGCGCGCTTTTGAAGAGCCACTAATACAAACGCATTACGATTTATGTAGCAGTGATTTTCTTCTCATCTGTACCTTTAAAATATTACTTCGGACGCAGAATTGACATCCCCAGCTTGAGTTAGTTATTTTTCACTATAATTATCTCACTCCGGGGCTTGTCCAAACATTTCTGAATTGAGTAATAACTATTAGGTATTACACTCCGAACAAATTACTTTATTTCTTATTCTTTTTGGTTTAAATGTGTTTTATGAATAGAAGCTGGGCTGCTTGAGAATGAGAGTTTGATTCAGATGAAATGGTTTCTAATTCCAAAATGTTTGATCATAATTAAGTACCGTTGGATCAAAGTAGTAAAAAATGGCGAAATCATTCCTTCGAATGTGACAAAACAATGAGTTTTTAAATAAAGACAAGAATTAAACCTAACTATTACTTAATGGCTTACGTTCGTCGCAGTACTTACGTTCGTATATTAAAAACACCTACGACATGTCGCGACGGGCCTCACAACGCCATCTAGTTCCAAACCAAGCGAAAGCCTGTACAATGGGCGTTAGATAAGTACTTACCTACTTAGATTCAATATTTCGCGTCAATCCCGATAATCGTCAATCGTATAACTGCTAACAAATTATAGTAGACAGATAATTACGCTTTAAACCCACAACTAGTCCTCATAAACCGTTTCGCGAATGATATCTAAGGTCAAATTAATTATTTTGATCCACGAGAGGACTGCTCTGATATATTAATCACAAACACTATAATTTATGTTGTCCAAGTGTTTTTGCCGTCACAACAAACTCACATTTAATCGGTGCAGTGTAGGAATCCTAAAAATCCTTTAATCACTCAAAGCAGACTGGCTCTAGGCTACGATTTATTACTAGGCGGCTAAAATGCTGCAGCGGAGTTTCAAATCTCACACAAGTATGAAGGTTTAATCAATCTTGTAAAGTTAAAAGTTAAGAAGAGGTAGGATATAGCGAATCTGCGCTCGAAGGACCGGACCCTATAGAAAACCGCAGCCAAACGACTTCCGAGTCGTGTTTCTGTCGGTGAGTAGGGTTTCCGGAGCTCGTGGGGGGTCAGGGTTGGGCGGGCATGGCGGTGGCAGCTGACAGGTAACTGACCAGTTACTTGCCCGTTGTCACAGCGACTTGGGCTTCTCTTTCGCTTTCCATCAGGCGTAGGGAAGCCATTATGTCGAGCCACTATAAAAAAAGCTACGAGTATATTGCGACCACTAAACTACAGGGTACATTTTACCTGCCCAGCCAATTCCAGTTGAGGAGCGTTCAAGGTCGCGACCTCATACCGAATGCAAGCAATTATCTTGAACTAGTTGCTGGGTTTTTGCTCGGCCGACTATAACGGAAGCGATTTTGTTTTCGTTTGATCGCTTCAGGCTGGGTTCTTTGATATACGTTGAGGAATTTGTGAGTAATAATGTCAGTAATACTAATGTCTGAAAGTTTAATTCTGTAAAATGGAATTCTGGGGTGTGAAACGGCATCTCAGTGGACCTCCAGGGCGAAAGAGACAGACACAATGGGTTTGTTCTATTATGCCTGTCGACCTAACTTTTAGACCTTACGACCGCTTACCATCAGGTAGAGTGATGTACCTGATGGTAAGCTGTTATCCTGAAAGCTCTTCTTATAAAAGAAAAAACAGTTAATTTCATTTGCCTATGTAAATTATTTTTAATGCGAATATTTTAGGTATAATTTTATCATCATTATCAGTCTCGCGCAGGCCACTGCTGGACATTGGCCTCTCCAGTTGTTCGCCACTTTGGCCAAATACTTGGAGGCTTTACCCATAATCGCCACGCTCTAGGCAGGTGGGTTGGCGATCGCAGGGCGTAGCTCCTCGTTCCGGTGACGCTGCCGCCCGTCATCAGCCTGTGGTATTTAGCTACGTCTTCAAAAGATGTTTAATTAAAAATTACTTACATGTATAACGGCCGTATAACAATACACAGGTACCCAAAAACCTATAGGATTTTAGGCACTGTGCGTCCGCGCGTCGCATAATAACGTTTGTGAATTCGACCGTAAGTCTTTGTTTATCGTTTTCTTGATATGTGAGTTTGGTCTATTACGATAAATACATGGACGTACCTACCTATTTGCTGAAAAGCTGTTATTACAAACTAAAAACACAAAGTACTTTGGCATACTAATCATACCCTGTTCCACTAGATTAATATGCCCAATTCATTAATCGAATAGTAAACCAGTTATTTGGTACAAAAGTTTTTATTGAATTGTGTCCGTTCGTTTTTTCCCCCGTGTCGCGGTGACTAAGCCTGGTATTATAATGCTATTAGTCTAGATGGGTGCGATATATCACTCGGAGGCGGTGATTTTATCGCTCTTAATATGTACGAGGGACGGGAATGTCTCAATTTTTTGGAGTTAAATGGGATAAAATTTTATGGTTTCCATATTCCAGTGTGTTCACTTAAAATTTGCGTCGTGATACATCTGGGCCGTTAAATCGATTTCTATTCCATGGAATTGAAATCGATTCTATTCTATTCCATTCTATATATCTGCTGGCCGTTATATTTACCTCTGTACAAATAAAACTTACTGCGAGCACCGACCTGCCTGCCATGCTTGGTGACTAAGGCAAATCCCTCGGAATGACAAATATCATTGGAGAATCCCAATATTTAGTGGGAGACTTTTGATGATGATGTTATTTCAGTGTATTCACCGAATATTAACATCGTGATATGTCATCGCATATGAATGCTGAGATATCTAGACAAATAAATCGATTTCAATCATTATATTTCTTACAGCCTTTTTGCCCCAGGCCCAAAATGGGCAGAGCATCTAACGGCCCAACGCTGTAGCTGTGCGAAATATTCACAAGAATCATTTATTCACTATCTAGAAGATCATTATCTGATATATGAACTCCTTAGCCTGCTGCTCCACTGAGGCAGTGAAGACGAGGTCAGCCACGATTCACTAACCACATGGTTAAAATCCGCGTAATTATGTGGATCCCAAACCAGGCAATTTCCCGACACTGTAGTTGCAACCGAGTTTTTTTTTTATAATAGCACGGCATAATGGCTTCTCCTCGCCTGATGGAAAGCGAAAGAGAAGCCCAAGTCACTGCGACAGTGGGCAAGCAACCGATTGGTCACCTGTCAGCTGCCGCCGCCATGCCGGCCCATAAGGTGCTTCTTCACGCCCGCTTAAAGGATCCCATATCAAAGGAGGGAGGAAACACATGTCCCGGCAATGAGTACCATATTTTAACGACGCGGCAAAGATAGGAATTGCCGAACTTTTTGGAACGCGAAGGGATGTTTTCCACGGTGAAACTATGACAACGTAGGCCAGCACGTGTGGTTCTGAGTAATTCTTTTTTACAGAAACTTGCTTTACAGTAAATCTAATTACAATTTTTGGTTGGCTCGGTTGTCCCGTTGGCATTTGCGACTAAGCCAAAAAGGCAGCCATTAAAGAGCAGCAAGGTATCTCATAACACATACGGAACCAACGCAAAAAGGTTGACTCTACCAAATCAATTTTTTATTAATGTTTTTGCAACATCAAAACAATGTTCGCCCCATATTAGCAGTCTGAAGTTTTACTAATGCAAAATGAATTCGGTTGAGTTAACATTATTTATGTCAGACGCAACTGTCTCACGGTAGACCTCCGAGATTGTTAGCGACGCATTATTATTTATGTATCTCTATGTATTTTTATGGCCTATTAAAAATATTTTTGACCACAAAAAATCGTTATAATGTTATTAGTAAATAAATATGTAGAGTGACAACGGCCGATGGTGTAAATCATGACAAAATTGGCGACTATTTAATTTTATGTGTTCACCTGAGGTCGTAACCTTTCGAAAAGCGCGTATAATTTGATGTGTTATGCAATATAAAAATATCATTACTAGCTGAAGCCCGCGTCTTTGCTTGCGTGATTATAATTTATCGGTAGGTAATTTATGAAATAAAATATCCATTTATAAATTACAGCCTATGAATTAGTCTGCTGTATGACTCTATATGGGTATAAAGTGTAAAGTTAAATTCAAATTCGTACAGTAGTTTTCGCATTAAAAAGTGTGTAACAAGTCAACTTTAATACTTCCAGTGAACTTGGCTATTCTCCTCGGAGGTTTAAAGGGTTCAAAGAGGTAAGGCAAGGTAGGGTAGGTGACTCGAATTAGGCCCTCACCCGCAGAAGTACGTCCGCTCCATATAATACCGCAGCGAAATGACCTCTGGGTCGTGGTTCTGCCAGTGAGATTGGCCACTTTGATCGATTCGGTTAAGTTTATCAAGTGCAAGTTATATCTTGTTTATCCCGTTACTTATAAGGAAAAGTTACCCATCTTTACGACTAATAACAATCATTCAATTATATAGGCCCCTTTCAAGGGATTCCCATTCCAAAAAAGTCATAAAAATACCCCAGATATTTGAAAACGGAACAATTACGACTTCCTAGTAATTCCAGCTCTATGACCATAAAATTTGTCCAATCATTACATGGTATAAAACAAAGTCGCTTTTGGAGTCTGTCCCTATGCATGTGTAACAGATCTTTAAAACTACGTTTCATGCGGTTTTTTAAATATATAGAGTGATTCAAGAGGAAAGTTTATATGTATAATACCGAAGCGAAGCAAGGGCGGGTCACTAGTCATAAATAAACTATTACGAGTGGACTTAGCCACTGCGCTTAGATAATTATAGTGTCAACAAAAACTCATTTCTCATTAAACCCACACCATAACCTCACAAACTGAACAATCACATCCCGAAATACCATCAATCAGACTCAGAAAGCATGAAATAGCTTGAGATGACATCGTATATTTTCTGTCAAACTTGCACAGTCATATCCAAATCATCAACTGTATAAGAAGTGTCGAATTTGGCGTTGCCTTAACAATTCCCGAAGTCGGCAAGAATATCACCAGCTACTTATGTAGTTGTCATCGCCATAAAACGATTCAAAGGGGCGGACGATCCCTTTTCTATGGGCCCCCCTGTAGGTGGGACCACACCGCGAGCCTCAATGGATGGACCTATCCTATCCGCAAACACAATAAAACAATATTTACGTTCACTTCGAACAATGAGATAGTACTGTAAAAAACAATTTTCCATTTGAAACTGGTACATATTCCTTTTGTGGGAAAGTTCAGTTTGCTTTGATTGGGTAATTGGTTCTCATCGGCGGTTTGAAGGAATTATTTGTAGTTGCGCATTGTCTTTTAGAAGAGATATTTTCGTTTTGTCGGAGATAACGTTGGGATTGCTTGCGTTGAAGTGAATCGGTTTATTGGTGTTTAGTTTTAGCAGTAGGTTGTTTGTTGTTTAGAATGGAAGCATGACGCCTCAATATTGGGTTGTAAGGTGTTTAAGATTAGATGGTGCAATTTCGTTGTTGTCTCAGGTAAGAAATGTTACAAGTTTTTAGCATTTTCTTACCTGAGTTATTATCCATAAACTATTTGGTTTAACTATACTATCCGGATAATTAATACAAATCTCTGGCCCGTATCTTCCCATGGGTGTTGTAAAAGTCAATAAGAGGACTTCTTATGTTTCTTATAAGGAGGTTCTCAGCCGATAGTAAGACTTAACTTGGATGGCAACCATCATTCACTCGGTGTTTCCTTCTTATTACAATCATGGGTTCTTTAAACCTTTAGGGTGAGGGCGACAGGCGCAGTGGTCTTCCCTGGTGTGCCTGTCGACCTAACATTTGGACCTCACGACCACTTACCATCAGGTACCATCACCGCTTACTCTCTCATTATAAAAACAAACAAGTGACTTTGGTTGCATTTTGGACTTAGTGTGTACGTGCATAGAGCTGAATGACAGTGGCAACTGACAAATAATTATAATTGAATGGGATACTTCACGCAGCAACTTAGGCTTCTCTTTCGCTTTCTATTAGGAGAAGGGAACTCATCTCACAATCTCTTTTTATGCCCCTATAAAAATATAGTACCGATGAGAGAAATGAACAGACTTTATATTTGGTTTCATACTAAAGTGCTTTGAAAATATCGAGACCCCAGGAAATGAATAAAAATAACTTCTTAAGTATCCACATACACATCACAGACACATCACAGACACAGACATATCGCAGTCCACTGCTGGACACAGGCCTCTCCACTTGTTCGCCACTTAGGGCAAACATCTGGAGGATACACCCATAATCGCCTCGCTGGGCAGGTGGTTTGGCGATCGCAGGGCGTAGCTTGTCGCTCCAGTTACGCTGCTGTCCGTCATCGGTCTGTGATATTCAGCTACGCCTTCAATTGTGATGGTTATACCGCCACCAGTCGGTTGCCAGCGCATCGTTTGTTATTCGGCACATGAGGTTGGTTTGGAGAGTTTACACCCCAATTAATAAGTATTGTATTGATGCCTATCTTACACCAAATTGAACCGAAAATTAAATTTAAAAAGATTCCTTCTTCCTAAAATCATAACTTCACCATAAATTATTACTCTGTGGTCATCAAATTACACAATTAAAATGTGAATGAGCAGCTAACGTCCCCAATTGTGCTTGGAAACAATGAATTTCATACTTAAGACATTATTAGCAACGGACACAGTTTAAAACACTATTGTCGATTATCGCCAGAAGTTCGCTGGTCCGTGAAGGAATTCGCTACTTCTTTCTTTTGCATCTTCAACAATGTATCTTGGCTTTATAAGAATAAGATTGATTTTTGCTTAAACCAGTCGTGTAGTGTATGTAATGGTCATAATGAGGCCTTTTGAAGTTCACTAGTGTAGATTTCACGGCACCCTTTGGACCCCACACTTCTGTTTCGTTCAATGAACTGAAATTACGTCATACTTTTAAACGATTGTAGACTTTAAGACACGATGATAGGGATGTGTATTGTAGTTTCGTGTAAGTTTGTATTCCAAATTAAGATTTATACTGTCGAATACTATTAAGGAATTCCGCTAAGGGCTGGCGTGTCAAATTAAGTATTTATTTTGCTGATTTTGTTTAATTGTCGATTGAAATGCTACTGAACGGGAGTGAGGCGTAGTCGAAAACAGATGGCACGAGTTTGTCAGATTTATAGCAAGCTTTGTTAGAAATTGAATAGTAATAAATATTTATTTGCTACATTGACTCTCTTCTAACCGTATTCTGCCACAAGGGTCAAGATCCAGAAAATATTGTAGTGCATAAATGTGTGCGCATACGTAAGGAGACCTCTCATCCTCAAATTTCAAATGGAATAAGTAGAATAGAATAGAATAGATATTACACACCATACAATCAACTTAAAACTAGTAAAATGGAAACATAGTATACAATGATACATGGACAATTCTATATCAATCAGTATTATTCGTCTTCTTGAGTCAGTTTGTCAGTTTGACGGTGACAAGAAACAAAGAGCTTAAGAGCATAAGAGAAAGACTTGGAGGCCAAGAGACTCATTTTGGGTCCCTGCGCTATCTTGAGTTATGCTCCTTAGAGCATAAGTAATTAAATAATTGTTCAACATCTTTAAAAAGTCCAGTATGTAACATCTTCTGTCACGACCAGAGATTTGAAAATCACCATTGTATTTTTTTTTTTGCAGTATTTACATTTTAAACTGCACATCTATCAATAATACTGCCTAAGCAAAGTGTTTCTATATTTGGAATCAAGTCGTAAGTATTTAAATGACGATAACTCAAGCACCCTATTGCTTTCACCTCATACAAAAAATTAACAGTTCCGATCACTTAAGACCACATCTGGTGCCAATATAAATACGCCTTTACAAGGATACGCAATTAAGTGACGCTCTCATAACGTTATGTCACGTGACAAAATATGACATGCCACGCGACATATTTTTTTTAAATTTAAACGGTCTGTTCTCGTCTCAAGTGGCTCGAACTTTGTAAATTACGTGACTCCCCTCACGGTGGTCTTTGACACTAATGTCTCGAAGAAATGAAATAAAATTAACTTTTCCATTTTTGTTAAGTGGATTGGTTGGTCATTTGATGTGTGACACACATTTACGAGATGAATATTTTGTGTTTGTTCAGTGTATGGAATATGGATGGTAAGATCATATTAAAATACTTATAGGTATGTTTGTTTGTCTGATTTACGGATATAGAATTGGAGCACCCCATTATATCCTGTGGGTGTCGTAGAAGACAACTAATGGAAAATCAGGAAACTGTCAGTTGCGTTTACCTGAGTACTGTTTGTTAGAGGAGAATAATCAATCGCTGCGGCACAGCACTATTCGCCACGCTCAAGAGTCACCGCACTAACGTTGACAGTTGAAGTTTGACGTAACGGTGACACTGACAGCTGTCATCGAGTTCCCGCCGATTAATACTTTCTCTCTCGCTCTGGTTGAATGAGTTTTGTAATTAGATTGTGTAAATAAATACTTTCAGATTAAGATAAAACTTCTTAATAGTACATGTAAAACTTACTGCGGACTCCAACTCGCCTGCCATGCGTGGTAAGACTGGAAAGTCAGGCAAACCCCCCAAATGACAATTGTCATTGGGCGAAACCTATCTCTAGCAGTGGACATTTGCAGGTTAATATGTTTAGAATAGTTCGATTCCTTCAATTCGTGGCTAAGCTAAGATACAACATAAGTCCGCCGTATATTTATTAAAATAAACATCAAATATTTGTTTAATACTTTATCAGTTTGTTTGTACATTAATTTCGATGTGTTGTGATTGCGTTGATGTCTTTTCAAGGACTCGCACTTGTCGTAGAACTCGTAGCAGTCTAAAGTAAGCATAACTTAATAAAAACGTATCTTTTGCTAAGGAACTTAATAATATAACTTTATATTATACTAGCTGCTGCTCGCGGCTCTGCCCGCGTGAATGTTCGTATAAAACATAGCCTATATGTTAATCTGATGTACAAACTATATTCCTGTAAAGTTTCATTAAAATCCGTTCAGTAGTTTTTGCGTGAAAGTGGAACAAACATCCATCCATCTATCCAAACAAACTTTCGCGTTTATAATATTAGTAGGATTATTATTATATAATTATGTATGTAGAGGTAGGATTTGTTATGGTGTGCTTTGTATCTTTAATGTAATAATCCTTAAAACTACGAAGATTTTAAAACAGTTTTTATATAACGTACAATTTAGTGTATTTTTACTTGCTTTTATATAATTTTCAAAGAAATTACGCTACGCGCTTTTAATATTGAATTTTTAAAAATTCATATATCTCCGTACTTACGTGGAGTGCGTAGGCGCACCGCACGCCACGTGCTCGCGCGGCGAACTCCTGCGCATACGAGCGGCGCGCTGATTGGCCGACCGCGCCCCTCCCACCGTCCGATCTGCTGACTCACGCGCAGGGAATTACAACCGATGTTGTAAAAATATCACTGTCCTTCTCGTTTATTGAACAAGCGATACTTATTGCTTTTATTGCTATGCGTTTCCGCTGTTGGGTAAAAAGCTGAATAATTCTAGAAGCAAAATGTAAAGAGGCCGTTTCATTTGTATTCATTATTTAATATGGGTAAAAATTTATTTTGCTCACAATTTTTTTCATATATGTATGTTTATTTTAAATACAACCTAGTCCAAAAACATTATCCTGTTAAGAACATACTGCTTAACATTAAATATTAAGAAAGGAGAATAAGCAACGACAAATAAAAAAAGTATACTTTAATAATTTTAATAATTAACTGAAATTATAGGTACCTAATTCGTACGGTCACTAAGCATTTTATTAAAATTTATTCATTATCAAATTTTTATTATTAATTAATTAGTCACATAGTAGGTACTTAAAATATTAACCTTCATTTAAGGTCTGTTCTTTTTGTACAGTAGATATTCTTCTATGTGTTTATTTATAGCTTAAATAAATGCTAATTAACGAACTTCTATAGGTATCACTTGAAGAACCAAAAATAGAAAATCCAATCAAATAATTCTCCATTTAAATGGATATCTCTAATTGAAAATGAGAGTAAAAAGCACCTACTCGTATACCAGTTAGGTAAGTATTTATAGATCATTACTAAGTCTACAAAGTGTAGGTATTCATACTGAGAGGATAAGGTATACCTTTTTCTAATTGCAAATTCACTCGGCAAAAACTTGATTCAAAGCGGCCATCTTTGTCTTTTAATCGTTGATACAAAATTAAACCTTCCAGTCTATTCATTAACTCGATTACTTTAAAGGGTAAAAACAGAAATAATTTAACATTCGGTCACCCATTTTGAGAAGCTATCTATCTACCTAGATATATAGATATATTTATCGTACGCCAACCAGTTGACTTAAAATTAGATACAGAAATATATTAAAGAACAATTAGGCGTTCTTATCGACTTAAGCAATCTTTCCCAGACAATCTTTAGGTGAGGGTAATGAATAGCAGGTATCAATTTAAAATTAAAGAATTATAAACAAATGATTTTAAAGAGATTATATGAAATTAAATAAAGTATTTATAACATGAACTGAGAACAAGCTTACATGGGCTTCAAATTGGCTTAAAATACTTACAAAACATTTCGTAAAGTCTATTGCTTGCATTGTACTGAGCCATATGACTATGACTCACATAGGTCTATTTGGGGAACAGGATAATACGCAGCAAATTTGTGTGTGGCTAATTATTATTTAATAAAATCTAAATCTGAAAATAATACAAAGCAACGGTGCCCCGATTCTTTTGTGCTTAGAATTGGCTTAAAATATTTTTTCAACAATTTTAACACAAACAATAGAATTTAGCTATTGTTTGTATTATGCTCCGACTGTTAGTAAGCCTAATCCTATTTATCCTTAGTGTATAATAAGTGCAAAGCAATAACGCATATTTATTATAACAAATGTGAACCTTTGTGCTTAAAATTGGCTTAAAAAATTTCCATACAATCCATTTCTAAAGCTTTGTTTTTATTGCGCCCATAATCCTGAAAAGACAATCGTATCGCGTCGAACCTCAACGCGCTCAATCGCTTATTATCTAACGGTTGCATAACCAAAAGCAACCTAATGACCTAAACACGACAAAGAGTGACGAAAAAAGGCACACCGTACCGGGCGGTGGTCCCAGGTAAGGCCTCCCACCAACGGACTCCGCCTGCCCGCTGCGGCTCGATACTCAGACGTTAAACGTTATCAGACGTAGCCGCGCAGTGCACCGCCGCGCTCATGTAAACGAAACGCGGTTCCGCCCATCGCAGAATGAAGTGTCTGTGGCTGTTTGTGTTCACTGTTCTGTGTTTACGGTGCGAAGCCGGCAGCAAGCCGAGGAGAGGGCGCGGGAGCATGTGGTGGTGAGTACATTGTTTGATGTAACCAAACTTTTGAAGTTCGCAACTCGCACATGCTTGCGAAATGTAACGTCTGTCAAGGTTGGATTGATGGCTCATTATCTGTCATTCGTAACCCTTAAAATGATCGCTAATGATAAAGTTAGATAGATGGGTATTCTTTATTGCACAAAATACAAACGTTGTAGGAAAAGGCATTACAAAATTTAATATAGTCTTATTGCTACTACTTAATAGTATAAAGTCATAAACTGTACAAATTACGATAATGATTCTGTCAAAAATATTCAAGATCATCGCTTAATTGTCCTGTTATAGCGTAAAACACTTAAAATGAGCTTTATCTGATAGTTCGTATAAAAAGTCGCGTAATTGAAAATGTAAAGATCATCAAAAATTCTAATTTACATATGTAATCGTGTTCATCGATAAAATATAATGTATTAGTGAAGTGTAAAGTGATTATAAAATGTATTATCAGTTTACAGTTAATAACGCAATTTTAAATGGGCACTCGTGTTTAAATTATATCATTTAAAGCAATTAGTCGCTTAGATCGTGTGTTGACTGCAATCGTTTAAATAAAAAACCAAAAATGTATTACTTGATTAAAATATTACTGCCCAACATAGTAATTAGAGAATAATTTGATAGAAGAGGTTAGGTGTCACTGATTTGATTTTAAACTATTAAGTGCTGTGTTGGTATAAGTTAAAAATATGCATGCAAGTGATATTTGTAGGATCAGCTTTGAATTAGAAGCGACTAAGACAAATGAGTAAATTAGATGAATGAGAATAATTAAATAGAACGAAACTAATCAATACCAAAAATAAATAATTAATTTGTAATTTTCTAGTGTCTAAATATTAAGGATAGGAAATCTTACTTACTTAATAACGGATCGATTGTGGTGAAAGGTTTATAACATTAGATCTTAAAGCTTTCTCTATTAAGAACAATTAAGATAATGGTTCTTCAGTAAAATTTCACAATAAAATCAGGTAACCTTCTGGCCCGTTTACCACCTCTCTCATAATTAAAAATCTATATCCCTCTCTCATAATAATAAATAAAAAAAATGTTTTTGCAATAAAGAATATATGTAAGCCCGTAAAGCTAAAAGTACTTAATTGCTCATTATAGCTCAACAACAAAAGGCAATATTCGTGGCCACATAGTGTCTAAGCTAACAGTGTTTCTGTGCTATAACCACCATTATCGCGTCATTAAACGGGGTGTAAACACACTAGTGCGATGTCGATTATAGTTGCACTAAATGCTAATGGTTGGACCTTGCGCAAGCTACGTTTGAGGCAAGTGTAAACTTGTTAGTGTGCAGCTTAAAGCTTTATTATTGTATAATGAGGAAGTGCGAAGTTGGGGAAATTACGCTTATCGAAGGCTTTAAGGGCCGTTTCATTAATTGACATACGAATGGATTTTAGTTCTTGTTTTGTTAATATGTTTTTAATTTCCGTCTTATAATATATTTTTTAAATGCGCTAGACAAACCGGCGTTGCTTATTTAGTTTATGGGTCTAATTAAACAATAATTGTTCAATTTTATTTGTTAAAGACACTTGCCATAATTAAGTCCGGTTAGGGTGTTCTGGGATGTCCCTTCTAATCATTAATGATACTTAGTCATAGTGCAAAGCCTTTGTTTGAGATGAGCAAATATAATTAAATAAATATTATGCTTATAACTCCCCTAGTTTATAAGAGTATGTCTAATTTTAGTATCCGACGATTTATGAATGAAAGTAATTTATAAATCAGCTTATTAATAACATTGTGATCGAAATTCAGAATTGAGGTTATGTGAGATTTTAATACGTACCCGGTACCACAATAATGCATATTTTCTAGACTTCTACTTTCATGAGTAGGTATATAATGCATTCAATTCTTTAAATTGATATGGTAATATCTAATTTTAATTACGATTGATCTTCAACTTTCCAAAAAGCTTTGTACGCAAATCTACAATTAACATTATAACTTTTATTATTAACGTGTAGAAATATCTATAATGTATCTTCGTAATTGAACGCATCAAATGAACGAAACACAAAAGCATTTTCTCCAGCATAAAAAATAAATCTATAATGTATCTGATCTTAGTACAAAGTCTTCTGTTCTAATTCGAAGTGTTCTTTCATCCGGGTTTGTATTTGTTTCACTATCAGCATGTCTGGCTCCCGTCACGCGCTTGACAGACAAGCGCATCAACCCTCTATTTGCACACTTATCTCGGCTCCTGGTATGCAACCTGCCTAATCTCGAACTGTAGACCATATGATCTAGTAGAACAGTATGTCACCGGAAAATAGCAAGAATCGTAAGTTGATCAATTTCCTAGGTAGTTGATTAACTTTCGGAATATAACAAACGGTAGTTGAAATGTATTATTTAACGCAATGGATTTCAGTTAGTTGATCAATTTACGGTAGCCTGACAGTCATTTAATAATTTACGATTTTGACACAAGTAAAATCGTCCTCAAATGGGCCAATCGTTGCTCAATGTACTATTTAACGGTGCACTATTACCCGTAACTTAATACACTGTTCCCTGATTGGTTGCCGGTATAACGCCACGTGAGCCATTGAACGAATCAACGTTTACCTCACCTTCGTCGGATGATTTTACGGCGAGACCCCGTAAAATGATCAATTTACTAAAATACATACGTTAAATAATACATTTCAACTGCCGTTTATTATTTTCCGGAAGTTAATCAACTATCTAGGAAATTGATCAACTTACGATTCTTGCTATTTTCCGGTGACAAGTATACCTATATTGATTGCTGTTTATAAATGCAAGGGACATAGAACAGAATATCAGCCTATATTGCCGTTTATAAACGCAAGAAACACAAATCAACATAGACCGTGGTTCGTTATTCCAAACAATATGTAGAACTATGATTGGTATACCATTTTTGTACAATTTAGGCAGTCTTATTGCAATAAGTGAATTCTTTAATACTTTTAGGTAGATGATAGAAGTATTAAATGAATATATACATAGATAAATAATACACAAATAAAATATGTAGGTATACACATATATACTACTACTAGCTTTTGCCCGCGACTTCGTCCGCGTGTTTAAATTTATACATACAAATGTTTTTCCCGCTAACTCCCGTTTCCGTGGGAATTTCTCAAAATACAGCCATAACTAAACTTTATATTTACTAAGGTACCTGCATGCCAAATTTCAAGCGTCTAACTTAAGCGGTTTAGATTTTTCATACAAAAGGATTTTCCCGCTAATTCCCGTTCCCGTGGGAATTTCGGGAATTCCTTTCTTAGTGCACCCCTACGGTACCTAAGCTACGTCCCTTCCAAATTTCAAGTGCCTACGTTTAGCCGTTTGGGCTGTGCGTTGATATGTCAGTCAGTCAGTCAGTCAGTCAGTTTCTCCTTTTATATATATAGATATAAAGTCTTTTGTCTAATGAAATAGCATTTAAACCCACAGGCACTTTTGAAAATATTGTTTTAAGTAGTCTATAATAACTGCAGTTTTACGTATAAAGCTTTTTTCAAATCAAATCTATATACAGGTTATGTAGACGTTTAAATAAAAATAAAATACTTATTTCATTACAAAATGAGTTCTCACAATATATACATTTTGCAACAGTAAAAACACATCAGCAATATTATAATGAATCTCCAATACTGCAAATAATCAACATAACAATTTCCTTTTGCAATTAAAATCGAACCTGTCGATATATTTTATTCAAATCACACTAACATCAATATCAATATTTATTTAAAGCTCTTAACACAAATTGTGACTACAAAATGCTCAAAATTGTCATTCCGTCGGCAAAAAAAAATGACAAACTGTATTTAGCGAATCGTTAATAACAAATGTCTCAGCATAAATATTACTTTAATTAGGCGTCTATCAATCTGCGAATGTCGTTTGATAACGCTCTAATTAAGGCGAAACGTTAAAAGTCGCATTTATTTACGATACCATAACCTTGTTTCGTGTTCGCTGTCAGTCGTGCCATTCATGGTTTTGGGCGAATGTATCAAGAGTGGGTGTAGATCGACCATTGAGATATGTTACTAATAAATTAATGTTTATATTGTAACTTGTCTTTTGCTTAGAATTACTTTGTGTTGTCCGTGTGGTTTTAGTTTTTAGAATAGGATCGTTCCCATCTATATATATGAGGAATATCAGGAAACGGGCATCAGTGATTACCTGGGTGCAAATAAAACCTACTGCGGTCACCAATCCGCTTGCCAAATGTGGGAAATAAAGCGAATTCCCCTATATCACATTTGTCATTGGGGAGGTTTATTTCTCCAATTAGAGTTTTATATTATTGTTTGGAAGCGACCTTCGTTGACATCAGATAGACACTCACCTCAAAATAAAAGGTTTTATTAGGGTAAACGGACCTCTATAAAATTAGGTATAGAAATAATAGGTACGAGTATTTATTGACCCTTACTACCTATTAATATACGTTCAAGCCGTGTCTGTAAGTTTCATAAGCGGCTATATTTTTATCACCCGTTATCAGAGCGTGGCGCGTGCTCATTGCGTTAAGCAAATAAACTTTAGGATGCTGTTAAATAATTAATACTTCATGATTTATGCTAAAATAAAGAGCACGCGTAAAGCTTAGGTACATACATATTTTTTAAAGTAACTTTTCAATTTGTTTTCACTTGTTTAAATTATTAGTTATATCTCAATTATAAGTTCGTTCGTGAAGATGTTCTTTTTGTCAACTAATTACCTGATAATTATATCGAAATAGAATCAATGTTCTCCAATAGTTAAAACAATATTCAATATCATATATTCGCCAATAAAATAGCATTAAAAATATATTATGTTAATTATTTACTACTTAGTAACTATTTTGCTTTGTAAAAAACACTAAGCAAGAAATGTTTTGTTCATTAGATATTGTATTAGTCTTTAATGACCCTAAAATGAATTAGAATTCTTTGTTTGTTATAAGATAATTATACCTACATCGAAGATCAATTATTATTATTGATATCAAGTCGGTTCTGGTCATAAATTAATAATAAGGTAAATGCACCACTATATTTTATGCATTGCACATATTTTTTCAGAATTAAAAAGAAAATAAGGTTTAAAAGAGTAATTGTGTAAACCTTTAAATCGTATCTGACAGACGCTGCGGCGTGCATTCACGTTTAAAATATTTTATAAAAATACCTTTTTGACGGTGAGTAATCACTGCCGCCTAGCAATGCCGGAACTGTAGGGCAATTGTTGCCTTGAGTTGCCGTAGGATTTAATAAAATCAATATGAATTATAAGTTATTAAATACTTATGAATGTAGCGAAATTTTACTTTTAAAAACGGCTGTTGTAAATCTTTGCAGTGCTAGTGGATACTTTTTATCCAACAAAATTGAAAGTTCTTGATACGCTATTAAGTACCTACTTAATAGCGTAAAGTAAAGTTAATACATACCTATGTATTAACTTTACAGCCTATTGTACGGAAACTTTAAAGGTATTTTACAGGATCGTATGAATAAGTAAAATCTTATACTAGAATTGTATACTATACCTACAAGCAAAGTTTGGTAGGCCTATCTGTCTCCTCTGACATAAAACAAAATATCGTATGACGTTTACGTCACGCAAACACATTGGCTGTGTGATCATGTATTCACACATGGTGTAGTTACCATTTTAGTATTGTAAACTGTAATATAGATACTTAAAGTAGGCACAATAGAATATAATATTCCTTATCTGAAGAAATAATAATTTTATCTGAATAAATTCCCACTTAGGTATGAATGAACGTATGCATAGCCGGCTCGCTACGATGACAATCATAAACTTTCGATCTCAGTCGGCGAAATGAAACATACGTACCTACAAAACTCGTTTCTAGTTTCCGAATATGTTTAAGTGAATTAGTAACTAATGAGAACGAAAGGGAATTCTGTTTAAATATAAATATTTCATTGTAGATGTCGTCCGTTTTGTCGTTTTATTAATTTGCATTTTGGGTCATCGACCATTAATAATTTGGTAGGTATGTTATTAGGATTCTCGGACAGTTAGATAAAAATAGTTTGTACAAGTATAGCTATGCCTGTATGTATTTATAGTTAACTTACTAAGCACCCGTTTTGGTATTAATGGACTACCTACACTGATCACTTATCATCTGACTCTTACAGGGCCCTTTACCCTTATTTTAAAAGGTCCGTATCTGATACTATAAATAGTACAAATACCTAACTTGTTATCTCAAAAATGTAATATTTGAAACATTAAAATCGCCAATTTAATGCATTTGATAATAATCTTGACCTTTGCTCCTGAAATCGTGGGCTTAATTCTTTAAAAACAAACATGCATCTAACTTTATATCATTTACTGTAATTGCTAAAGTATTTTATTGGTGGTACTACTGTACTCCAATAGGTATTTACTTGCATTATACTAGCGCTCAAAGGCACACTATACAATCATATGTGACGATGAGTAGTAAGTAATATTTATAATATAATTCAGTTAATATGATAAACACCATACCATAAGCACGATTGCGGAATAAGAGGCTATCTCACTCGTTGCGTCAAAAAAAACTAAAGAAGAAATCGCCACACCTCGCTTAATTTGTATGCATCTCTCGTAGTCCATATTACATTACGGTTGAAATCGCGTGCAGGCGTCACGATAAGACGATAACGGCGTCCAGTTTATGTTGACACGTCGATTTACATATGACATCCGCGTTTTTTAATTAAACTAAGTTATAAGCGGGCGGGTAGGGAGGTCAAGCGTCGCCGGTTGTTTAAGTTTGATATTTTGACGCCTGGTAAAACTTAAACAAATTAAATAATAAAGGGCTGATTTGTATGCGCGATGCGTCGAATGAAGTCGTATCGCGTGTTGCCAAAGAATCGCGAGGTATTCTTTTGTTCTTTAATAAACTCTTCACACTCGACGCAATTGAGAGCATTTATTGAGAACGTGTTGGCTCGTCAATTTCATAATTATAAAGATAAAGGTAAATTTATTTACAGAAACATGTGCACATATTATATTGAAAGAAAGAAATTTGGAGAAACAAATATTGCAAATGTCAGTAATAGTTTTAATTGTGTCGACATATCTTGCCAATATTATGGTGTGTAAAAAAATCGTAAATTAGTTCTTCTTTATATCGATTTAAATAATCTGACCGGAGTCGACTAATTTGATTTTAATTCAATGAATACTGGAATTACCAAAACCAATTATCACCTAATTAATATTTTAATTAGCTTACATTTTTTTACTATTAAGCCTCGTCGTGGCAATACAATTAGCAAAAAACCTCAAATATTATAATGAGCGAACAGTTTTAAGAAAAAAAATGGTGTCGTAAGTGGGTAATCTTATTGGCAATTTGTTACAGTTTATAATTAAACAAAACCGCGATAGAACCTGTTATTCGCCACATGAAACCGTATTAACACCAATAATTGTATTAATATACGTATTTGATACAGAAATCTACTTATTTTCCCTATAAAACATGTAGAAAGAAACGATTTTTTGCACTTTATATTGATTTGAAGATTTCGGCATTTATTGCGACCTACTAATAATACAGGCTCATTAACTTTCTTTTTAATGACTACTGGTAGATATGTAAGTAGTTAGTAGATGGCAATCCTTCAAATTAGCACACATCACACTTTGCACATACTAGGTCGGCCTTTATACATTTCTGTACCTAGTTCCGTCTATTAGGCTAAGCGTATGCTGAGACGCAGGCGACGCAGAGCGGATTTTGTGAACCACGGGACATCATACACCTACACGACGCAGGCACATACGACGCAGACACGCGACAGTTAAGAGAGGTAGGGCATAGCGAATCTTCGCTCATATTGAGCTCAATCGGGCAGCTGCCCGTCCGGGGAAGGACCTCCACCGTATAGAATACCGCAGCCAAATGACCTCCGGGTCGTGTTTCTGCTGGTGAGTAGGGTCTCCGGAGCTCGTGAGGGTTAGGGTTGGGCCAGCATGGCAGTGGCAACTGACAGGTAACTGGTTAGTAACCAGTAACTAACCAGTTACTTGCCAGTTGTCACAGCGACTTGGGCTTCTGTTTTTGGCTTTCCATCAGGCTTAGGGAAGCTATTATGTCGAGCTACTATAAAAAAAAAGTCCTATGTCTTGTTTTTTGTAGAGGGGAATGCATTAGGCACCTTCACGCTGACTCCTGGAGGAGATGGTATGGACCCTAAACCCCCCTGCGTCGTCATTGGGCAGAAACATGTAGGGACTTGGGTAGTGCTGACGCATACGGCCGCATCCCTATCTGCCTTGGCCAGGGACAAGGGACCTGCACTCCTATAAGGGGCAAATACCCTACTCCCGGAGCAATAGAGAGCTCCTATATGTCTGCCTCAACTGCTCTGCTCCATGCTTCGCTTTTCTGTGCTGTTCTGCGCTGCCTGCGTCCCAGCATACGCTTAGCCCTACATATGCTCGCATGTGACATCAGAACAAACTCTTTGTACGCCAAAAAAGGCTATTTAATTAGTCAAGGAGACAAGGTCCACCAAAGACAATCTTTGTTATTTTGACACATTCACACAGACTTTATCGCTGGGCACACATTGCGCTTGCCCGTGAACGCAGTCCGGGATTCTTTCCCGGCCCTTGTTTGGTTTTCTACCGACGTGACAAGTGCATAGGACTTTTGTGGATGAGCAAATATGGATATCCTTTTTCGTTTTGGACGCCTTTTTGGCTGGGCGTAGGCTGATTAAAGACTTTCACTAAATGGACCATTAGCGTTGTTTGCTTGGCTTCGTAGGGCAGTTTAATGTTGGTACTGGATTATATTAAATGTGTTATTGGGATACCGAACTTTAAATGATGTTGTTTGATATCAACAAAAAAAAAGTAAAAACACTCCTGAACATACAGATGCTTGGACTTTTCTTCTAGAACATCATATAGAATACCGCAGCCAAATGACCTCCGGGTCGTGTTTCTGCCGGTGAGTAGGGTTTCTGGAGCTCGTAGGGGTCAGGGTGAGGCCGGCATGGTGTTGGCAACTGACAGGCGACTGACCAGTTACTTGCCCGTTGTCATAGCTACTTGGGCTTCTCATTGGATATAGACCTATAGACCTATATCCACTGCTGGATATAGGCCTTACCTACCTATAGTTATAGGATATAGGCCAATTGTTCGCCACTTTGATCAATCCTGGGCTTTTCGTGTCCAGCATTTGCCAGCTATTTTGCGCAAATCGTCACTCTAACTAGCCTTAGTGCATCCTACGCTACGTTTCTTGAGAAACAGTATCCACACTAGAACTCGTTTACCCCATCGGTTGTCTTAAGTACGTCATCATCATCAGGTTATTGCAGTCCACTGCTGGTAATAGGCCTCTCCAGTTGTTCGCCAGTTAGAGCAAACATCTGGAGGATATACCCATAATCGCCACGCTGGGCAGGCGGGTTGGCGATCGCAGGACGTAGCTTCTCGCTCCGGTGACGCTGCTGCCCGTCATCGGTCTTAAGTACGTGGGTTGAATTAAAAACCTATATCTTTAACATGTTTATATAACGTCACATGAACTTAAAATAGCTTGACGACAAATTACATTTACGATTTTTTAACATAACCGTTAATAGTTTATCGGCCGCCCACGCTCCGGTAAGTAGGCACGGTTAGGTAAGACAGTAATGTATAAAATTATATTTAGCAACACACTAAGTGATGAGGTAACTATTATGTGACGTATCGCGACACCGTTTTACACATTCGTATAGTAATAACAAACGATTATTTGTATGTATTAACACATTTTTCACGCATTTGTATGTTTGTACTACAGTACGTAACGATACGTCAGCTAGCATACATTATATGTAATTCATACAGGAGTTACTATGGTCTAATCAATTTCATCATCTTATTATTCTTGTTTTTTTTTGTAAATCTTTGTTGCAAAAAAGAATATATCTAAATAGCGCACCTTCTTACAATTGAGTGAAACAAAAAGCCACTTTTTATTTTTGCTTTGTTTATCTTTGAAGAATTGTATTTGACACAATGCAAAATATTGGCGTCGAAGTAGAGAAAAGGACCGCTCATAATCAATATATTGTAGTAGATAACCCTCAAGAGTAGCATTCCAGTCATAGTATACCTAATTTCAAACAAAACGTAATAGTACATTTCCTCTGTTTGCCTAAGTCTCTTTAAAGAATTTCCAATCAATGAATCGGCCATGAACGCTTCACTTAATTAGTACAAAGTTTGAACTCGAGCATTCTTGGGGAAATAAGCCTTTCCGACAAACTCGTTCTTATTTACGTAACACTCGACCACAAAGGAAAGCAAATAGAGAAGTAATATGATTTCCAACGTTTTACTCGCGCCAGAGAGAGCATTCGTGTTTTTTTCTGACCGTTTCGACTGAGGACAGTTTGTAGAAGCGACAGCGATATAAACAAAAGATATTATTTCTAACATTTGTGTGCCGGGGTAAGAACCACTTGTGCTATGTCTATCTTCAATTCATTGGCAGCAGTGCCAAACTGATTTCAAGCGATTGTTAGATTACATAGTAGGTAAAAACGCTAACTAACGGTCATAGTAAGTATACTGAACCAATATCAAAGAAAAGTTCAGTTGTTAAATGTTTGTTATAATTTTCTGCACCTTTACAACCCAGCAAACAGACTGGATCCATTCGTTTTACTTCATTATGTCAAACTTATACATAACCCTTAATTAAAAGCGATTATAAAAAAACCAGAGTGTTTATTATGAGTAATAAAGTTTTGGCTTTACTTGTTTGAAATGCCAATACAGATTAATTTCTTATTTAGATTGATCATTCAACACCTTAAGTATCATTATTGTCAAATATCAACTGAGCGGTTACTCATAAGTACTTCTCAAGTACCCACCTTTATAAAGCCCAACATGACGTCACGCGTAAACAACAGACTCCGACCTCATTTCCATCAAGAGCCATTTAAAGTCGTGTCATCGCCACGCTGTTTCTCGTGCAATGCGCCGCAATCTCGGCACACAGATTAAATAATAGTTCACTCGAGTGGCCGAACGGGCGAGTGGTATCGAGTCAACACGCTCTCGATCCTCAATCGGCCCTGTTTGCCGACCCCAGGGATTAATGCGCACGCCCAATATTTGTCTAAACGTCCGCGGATTGACAGTTCGCCCGTCAACTGTTTGTTGTCTTTGCCTCCTCGAATGAGCGTCTCGTCCCCGACTCGCTTAAGTGGCGTTCGGCATATTTACCTTTTTTCCGCCATCGGAGTGTAAACGCTGGCTTTTTGTGCGACTACTTCATTTTTTCCGTTTTTGACAGGGGCATCGCTAAGGCGGGCGAGCCTAACAACCTGGCGCCCTTGTCGCCTGGAGTGTTGTACATGGACCCGGCTGTCCACGCTACGCTGAGGCGGAAGCAGCGAAGGCTGGCCAGGGAGAACCCAGGAGTTCTCGCCGCGGTCGCCAAGGGCGCCAACATGGCGGTAGCCGAGTGCCAGCACCAGTTCAAATACAGAAGATGGAACTGCTCCACGAGAAACTTTTTAAGAGGGAAGAACTTATTTGGCAAGATCGTCGACAGAGGTAAGCAGATTATAAGATATTTGTAATGAACGCTAAACACTCGAGCGGTCGACGGCCTAATGCGCAGATCACGATTGTCGCCAACGCACAAAAAACGTAAACAATAAACGGAGTTTAAATGGCGATTTTTAAACACGCGTCAGTTTCGATTTGACACCGCAAGACAAAGATCACAAAAAAAGTTAAAAAGAACAAAGCCGGTAAGCCTAACAGACCCTTCCAAATAATAAGGAAGGAGATTAAGGGCTATTGAGATGTTTTAAAACTCAGCAATCGAATTCTACCTCGAGTACAGTTTAACCCTGCAAAAGCTGCGTATAAAAAAGGTTTGCTTTTTTTACGATCTCCTAATTCCAGCTACAAAGAGTGGCTACAAATTAAGTGATATCTTTAGTTGGCAACCCTTTTAAAAGATTTTATCTGTATTCAACGGGAGGGTAGCGAGTCGGGGGCACATATAAAGGGCTCATCAAGATAAAACATCCTGGATCAATTACATGCGACCGAATGACGTTTGAGTTCCCTCCTGCTCCTCTCGTTTTATTTTTGTATTGAATGTATTCCTTTTTTGAATTCAACTTTTGAATTCTTTATTGGTTGTTGTTCAATAATTGAAACAACTGCGCTTATGGTCATCATCATCAGCCTATTGTAGTCCGCTGTTAGACATACGAGTAAGCCTCTCCAGCTGTTCGCCACTTTGGGTAAACATCTGGAGACTTTACACATAAACACCAAGCTGGATTGGCGGATGTCGCTTGTCGTATGATTACACATTATCAATTATGTTACCATTAGTCGTTACCGACTTTAAATACTTAGTTATCCGATTTAGATTTCGCTCCGATGCCTTCTTAAAGCCCAAAAACATGTTTTACGCCATAAACACCAGTTATAATCACACGGATCCATTTATATGACTTGAATGGGTGTAGATCGTTATCGATAGATAAAAATCAGCAAATAGTTCCCCTTACAATACTGGTTACACAACTGAATTCAATAGATTCGAGATACTCCGTCCAAGCATTGATTTAAAGCTTTTACGGTGAAATTATTACTTTGAACTTGCATCAGAATGCGTATAGCTTGTTTATTATTTTCGAATCAGTTGTGTAACTTTAGAATTAATATATTTTTTAAGCACACTTTTAAGCCAATTAAAAATTTTGCGTTGTCAAAATAGTTGTAGCTTGTATTGTCATGCGTTTAAGGTTGACAATGGCACGTCAATCGGGTTTTCTACGGGTAAAACTTTCGTTTGTATCTTGATGCAGGTTTGTCCTATCTCCGGTGTCCGATTTCGATTCTTTGTGTGCGATACGCCTTATTATGAACTCGCGAACATCTGGTGTTTGCAACGAGCTTTATTCGGTGTAATGGCAAAAAAATAGCTGTGCTGATTCAATTATGCCATTTACTTTTTCCTTTGGCTATCGCAGTACGTCTTGGATGATTAACTGCCTGTAGCGGTTAGTGTGGTAAAAACAATTGTTTTATTTAATGTTCTATTGACCGCAGCCGTAATTGTTTTAAACAATTGAGTAGTCGTTCGTTTATGGGCAGGACTGCGGTCGTATGTTTGCTTACATTGATAGAAGTTATAATTTCGTTTTAAAAATTCGAATACAATTTCAATGCTAAGTATTTGTTTGCAATTATGCATTTGCATTTGCGTTATAAATAAAATAATAAAATAAATAACCCAAGACATGCCACACTGGGCCACACAGCGCCACCTAGCCCCAAACTAAGCCGAAGCTTGTACTATGGGTACTAGACAACTGATAAACATACTTAGATACAATTTTTTTTTGTAAATAAATACATATTATATATAGGTAGAAAACACCCAGACCAATACAAACAGACATGTTCATGAACACAAATGTTTGTACTGTGCGGGAATCGAACCCACGACCTATGGCTCAGAGGGCAGAGGTCACCAAATGAGCCACCGAGCCTGTTATGATTACCTACTATACTACTATTTCATTACCTAACATTGTTTAATCACAAGTGTATGTACAACTACAGATGCGCTTAACTTTCCTTCAATCCAGTGACCATGATAGACAGATCGACAAGACTAAATCGAGATTAGGCGCAGGATGCAGAGTAATTTCTTTCCATAAAAACTCAGTAACAATTTTTGGTCAAACTCGGGATTCGAACCGGGACCTCTCGTTTATCAGGTACACCTTAAACAACGAGATAGTCATTATAATGAACGGGAATAACAACTGCAACAATTTGATCAAAGTCAATTATAAAACGCTTTTTCAAAACCGTTGTCCTAGGTTAACGATGATTCGCAGTAACGCGACACAAATAGGTATATCAAGCGGTCTTTGTATGAAATAATGGCCTAACTTGTCGCATTCGGCGTCAGTGTACGACTGCGTATAGGTCGCATCGCGTCGCTACATGTCGCGTCTTGTCATCTCTTGTTGCTCACCTAGGACACTGCGTAACATCATGTGCTTTCTTAAAGTCATCATCAACATCAGCCTATCGTAGTCCACTGCTGCCTCTCCAAGTGTTCGCCACTTTGGACGTCATCAATGACTCACAATACCCAACATTCAGATCGAAACTCATGACTTTCATCCCGAACGTAATCGTGATTGATACCACTCACAAAAACAGAACTCAATATCAATAAAACTGTATATACAACAAAATGCTTTCCATAGATCGGAGTTCGTGGCACCCGCATTAGGGGGTTATCTCCGAAATTAAGAGCGCTCGCATCGATATCTCGGACTAATTCGATCTCATTTCGAATTCGAGTCGATATCGAGTCGAGCGAGTCCGCCGGCCCGGTTATTGACCCCGGCACAAATACGTTAATGAATTGTGCAAACGGTTCCCAAGATATTTCTATTAGTCTGTGCACTTCGAACTTTTAGTGGATTTTGAGACCGTTTTAACGTCACAATTACTGTTATTTAGCAGATGTGGAAGAAAAATAAAAGTAAAAGGAAAGTAATAAACGTTTGATAGAACAAAAACAGTAATTTAGTTTATTTTTAGTATGTCTAATTGTCTATAAGTGTAACTGTTTCTGTCTAGAAGGCAATATAACATTTTGACGGTCTTCGGATCGATTCTCGATTGAAATGACTTTAACTAATCCTGTAGCCTTAACTGTATTTTTTTTTATTTTATTTCAATCTGAGTAAGCATTTGACCACAATCACATCTGATATAGCCTAGAATAGAGCTTGCTTACTTATATAAAGCCTATTGACTCTGGTCTTGAAATTAGATTAGATGCCTTGTTGAACGATTGAACCATAATTCGATTCATAACAATTCAGTGTTTTCTCAATTAAAGCTGATAGTGATAATACATAATCACATAAAATATTTATGTAAAAGTAAATTGGTAACAAATCGCAATTAGATTTATATGTTTACACAACATTAAAGTTTATCGTAAAGAAAAAAACGAGATCGGGTCGACACTCGCCCGGGGCTAAAGAGCGATTCACAAGTAAATCAACTGAATTAATAACTAAACGTAGCGAGTTCCAACTAATTTATGTCCCCAAAATAAAACATGTTACTAGCACAGAACCAATCATAGCCATAAAAGCCAATAAACCAGTACATAAACACTAATTATTCCGGTTTCGGTAAAAAAAAACAACATGTAATCATGTGAGCTAATAAAAAAGTAACAATACCACACATAATGTTATTTATGCTACCGCACTAAAGTTAAACGCCTAGAGCAAATATAAATACTGACATTTAATCGAACAGAACAAACTATAAAGGCTAAGTACCATTTTTCTAAATTAAAACTCAGATATAGCACGAGAGGGCCCAGGACCACCATCATAATAATTTCACTTGATAAAAAGAGCAAGGAGATTACGAAATTTATGTTATATGCGTGTGCATTTAGAGCATATTACTTTATTAAGGGCAGGCGAACCAGGGCGGGCCAACCACGCACCGTCCGACGCAAATATCTACAATAAACTTTTTAATACATTGCAATTACGCTCGTTTGATAAACGCATAAAAAACTGGCATCCGATCGCGGCAGGGGCTCGTCACAGAACGCATTAAAGCAAAAAAGAAGCAAATACGATTCAAACACGCGCTCGGAAAAAGTTCATCAAAATTCGAAATTGTGAATAGGCCCGTCCATAATTACGGAGCGATCGCACAAAGCCCCCCCGGATGGGACACGAATAATTACTAATTTACACGTTGACACACCATTGACGCGACGGACACGACAACTTCATCTCATTGTGGTGTAAACCTCAAGGATCGTATTAACACAAATGATGACAACGGCACAATGGATCGGCCTTTATTCGACGCTCTATTGTCGACCTGAGAATAGAAAAATATATGGCTCGAGATCCCGCGGCGTCGCAGCCTCCTGCGGCGCTGCGAGCCTGCTCTCCACGGAAGCCGCATTTACACCTAACATAGCTCCTAATAGCAGGTAACTCGGCCAATAAAGACCGACCTTTTTTCAAATATTTCCTGTTTTGGTGTGTCAGCCCCCGAGATTCCATCTCCGTGGGTGGATAAAACGTATAAAACGATCGACACCGAGAATAAAACGGGTATAAAATGCCCTCGACGAAATATTTAATACTCAATTAGATAAGCGTTTTGGGTTCTGTGGCGATCGAATTGTTTTTGAGATAACACGCGTTTTGTGAAGCTGAAATGGGTCGATTAAAGTCCGATATAGTCGGTGACAGCGCAAGCTCGCTGTTTTTTTAATTTTGCTTTGCCGCGATGCTCGATTTTATTGTTTATGAACAGCTCACTTAAAAGGGGATTATTTTAGATGCTTTTTTGTTAGTTTCAAAACAAATGTCTTTGTCCTTTGTCTGAATGGGTGTCGCGGTGGATGGTAGCACTAGTAGCGCTTTGTCCCACTGTGACTGATATACGACGGTCGTAATTTCGAATTGTCGCAAGACTCCCGAGCTCAGCGCTGAATGTGAAATAATCACCCATACACGGCATAACGAAAATGAATTATTGCATTTTATTGGCCGTCCTCAGTACACTTTCATAGTACAAAAATTACCTCCGCCATTCTATTTCTGTCTCAATAGATCAAGTAATTCGCTTCACATTTCCATTTCCTCTGAGTCAGATGTATCTAAGCTGTAACGAATTATAGTGATTCGTCTTAGAGTAGATAAAATGTCATTATGTTCTCGTAAAAGTCAATGTTACATACAAATAATACGACGTCAATGACTTCATCAGAGGCTGATAAAGCCCGCGGACGCAGCGATTCTAAACCGGACAAACATCTTATTATAAAACGAGTGATTTATGGCTGTTTTGAGTAATTACGTCTCATCAAATTTGAATAATGTAAGTCCTCATAAATAAGCCACGGCGCGCGAAACGTCATAAGTCAATCCTTCAAATTAATCTTGTGGAAACGCCTCGCGTGATGACTTAATGCGGACAGGAACATATTTAATTAGTGCATTAATTTTAAATTATTTAATGGGTTGCTCTGTGAGGCCAGGTGTTCGTCAAATGTCAACAGTGATTAAGTTTTATTTTAGTGTGCGCCGTCGGACACGGGCGGATTTACGAGTTTTTGACTTTTATACATTCTCAACGCCTCGCCTTAACTGCCGGCCCGCGAGATGGAATTATCGCTCGCTGCCTCTCGCTGTAAACCGACTTCGGGACCATTTATTATCTGCACAGATAATCCACGGACAGCACTTTATTATCAGTTATAATAATAATTTACTTTTATAGATCCACATTACTCATGTTTGTTCTTATTTGACTGCGATTTGATGGGGCGAAATTACCTTAATAAAATAATAGCATACCTTAATTACGGATATTTTATGTGGAGCCGTTTGTCCGACTGGATACTAATGGCTGTTTGTATTCGTTACTATGGCACGTTGTTTAGGCACGTAATTAGATCCGCTGAGGGAATTTACATTTTATTTAAAACCATGAATAATCGGATGAGGCCTCGACATCTGTCATAATTTTTCTACGTCGCGATTTAGTCGCGAAACGCGACAATCTCCTTTGTACGGGTCCCGTCTCGAGCGAAATAAATTATTCAACAATTTATAGCCATACAAACATCGTTTATTAACCGCAGAACAAGGAATTACTACCGAATGATGTCAAAACAAGTCGGACCGCTGATGAATCATCGATAGACGAGACGAAAATTTCTCACAGACCAATTAAAAATTATTTCCAGTCGTCGTTTAAGTCGGTAATTGGGCAGATAGTCGCGTCCCGTTAGATGGCCGACGCGATAATGTAGAAGTAGCGAAATAAAAATCACAGCGGGCCCTCATTCACATCTGTCGGTGAGGCGGAGGCGAGCAGATGCGTCTACGCATTATGAAGATGTGTGCTGAGGCGCAGCACGTGGTAGGAGCCACCTGGCGCGGCGGCGCCCCGCGGCCTCCGTGACCTCAGGACCGGCGATCCCCTCCCCTCGTCCCAGCCACCACTAAACATCCTTACACGACTTTTATCCGCACATTACACACAAACGCCTGTAAATCGGATTAGCCGATAGCTATTATTTTACGAGCGTTATTTACGTGTGCCATATTTAATTGGCCCGCACCTTTTAGCCGTGGTGAATGCGAGAACGTTTTCAAGTCATTACAGAAGATAAATGCACGACTCAGCGACTCGTATACGTATCTGTGCCTTGAATTAATTTCGTCCAAGCATTGAATGATGGCGAAATTGACATTAAAATTCCCGGTCGAACGTCTCAAGTAATTGCTGAATAAAATACTTTTGTATAACATCAAAAAGGGAAGCACAAAAAGCGAGCGGAGTCGCCGCGCAGTGCGCTCACAGTAATTTATATCGGTGTACGATGACATCTCAATAAAAAAATGATTCCATTTGCTTATTGAGTCCTTAACCCTTGGGGAGCCTGGTAGGTAAAAATCACACGGCATGCCTGGTGGGTCTGACGGACCCGTAAACATAATTGGTAATTTTTATTTATTTTGATGTGTTAAAAACTAAAATAATAATATTTAATTTAAATTCAACATTGTTCCTAAATAAAAAAAGGGAAAGAATAAGACAAATCATTTCGTTTAGTTTTATTGAGCATTTAAAATCGTCTCATACTTAGGTAACAGTAATAGCACTTATCTCTCCTTATTTAATTATTTTCCATTATTATATTTAACAAGTCTTCAGTTACACACTGATGAAAGCAATCAAGTTCTGCCTGCACATGTTTTGTATGAGGTTTTTCTCCAGGTCATCATCATCATCAGCCTATTTGCAGTCCAAGGCAGGACGTGGGCATCTCCAGTTGATAGCCACTTAGGGCAAACATCTGGAGGATATACCCATAATCGCCACGCTGGGCAGGCAGGTTGGTGATTGCAGGGCATACCTTCTCGTTACTGTGCCCGTCATTAGTCTGTAGTATTTAGTTACGCTTATACATTCGTGGTGGTTATTCCGCCAGCGGTCGGTTGCCAACGTATCGTCTGTTATTCAGTAGAATGCATCACGGGCAAGTGAGATTAGCTTGGAGCGAAAAGATGATAGGCTTCTCCCTTACATCATTCCAGGTGTTCCGGTAAAAATGTTTTCTGCTCTAGTAGGAAGCGAGCACGGAGTACTGAGTACGGAGCCAAAATGTTTTATTTTTTCCTTTATATTAATCTGTGAGCAAAGGTGCTCAAACGCTGAGACATCTCATCATCACTGTCACTTGGTTCATTATGAACTTGTACTTCTTCCTCAGTCTCATCTGAATCATGTTGAACACTTACGTGATCGGATTCGGCTCCACTTTCATCTAAAATCACGTCATCCTCAATTTCATTCAATTCTTGATCTAAAATTTGATTTATTTTGGTACTAATTCATCACCTGAACATATTTAACTGTAAAAATATTATTAACACAAATAATTGACAGCAAAAAGTAAAATAAATAATGGAAAACAAAAATAATTACTCACCAGCTAAAAGTTACGCCGCGTGCCTGGTGGGGTTTCTCGGACCCGAGCGCACAAAAAACACATGTTACTCGAACGTGTGCGTGTTTCAGACTTCGGGAGGGGCAGCAATCTGCCCACCAGTCTATATCACGAAGCTACTCAGGCATACAGGGGCGGTAGTTATGAATTTACTAAAATATTGTCGATTCATTGAAGTGACGGGTCTGTCAGACCCACCAGGCACCCCAAGGGTTAATAAAGCCCTCGCGGGATCCGTTCCACATATTATTATTATAAATAACAATAAATACGCGTTCCTTATTATTTTTACGTTTCGTTTTTTTCGATTGGATTTTGTCTCGGGAGGTGGCAGGCCCACCAAGGGCGCGTGAACAGTAAACATTATTTGGTGACACGACTCCTACACGTATATTAGACCTTTTTAATTGCTTTCATTTTATAAAGGCATTTAGCGATCGCTATCGAGGGCAGTTTTACGGCCTTTGAGGAATCCCGTCATAACCTTGACGCTGAGTCTTTAATGAGACGGGCATATGGCAACAATAGCTCGGTTATTAATACGCATTACGCCGTAAAATTACAATGTCTACGCACGTGAATTAATAACGAGATAATGTCCATACACGACATTCGAGAGAGTTTATGTGCATTTTTTTAAACGAACCACCTATACGTGGGTTCATTATTCATTTTATCCGTTAATAATATCGTCTCGCGTAGACAAAGAGTTGTACGGTATTAATCGATAAAAGTACGCGGGCTATTAAATCGATATTAAGAGAGAGAATACGATGCGCGCCGTACCACTTGTAATGATCGAATTTATAATCTCCCGTGTAGGTAAGAGCGATTCTTTTATTTTCAATCGTCGAGATATACCCTCTCTCTTTTAATTGTATTTTATGAGTATTTGATTCTAATGCCGGGCCATTAATTATTTATAGTATTCGATACGGGATGGGAGCATCGATTTATGTATTCGTCCGCGAGAGATGAATGAATGCAATACAATGATTGGTTTGTGATCAAATCTTTTGTTGCGTGGATATTAACTCGCCCGGTCAAAATATTAATTTTACTTTGTAATATTTCTTCTTAATTTATTTTTATATTATTAATTATTTTGCCAAATTGAGATATGGAAACAAAAGGAGCAAGAGGATTGTAAACAAAATCGATTAAATAAAAAGATGGGTCCAATCCCTTACAAATGCGGTTTGTTGATGAGTCCAATGTTTTGCGTATCGAAATTATAATGCCTACCTAACGTATTTGAAACGATATGGGATTTTTTGTCGTACCCTAAGCAATCATAAAGCTTGATTAAAATATGGGCCCCTCCACTTTTGGGACGGATTAATTATTGAAATACCGGGCATAACTATGTAAAATATTCTATCAAAACGTTGTTAGTGACTTATGGTTTTGATGTAATTCGGTCCCCCAAGCACGCGCCCCTTTGAATTAATAAGTCCAAAAAAATAGAATATGCAGACAAAACTCTCACGATTTAATGTTATTTGGCACTTAGGTGCTGAATGAAATGAATGAAGAAATCTGATCTGATGACAGGTGAGCAAAGACACAGATTAATAACCAACAAAGATGAGTAATACAACATACAACCATACGATGATATTATGCGGAACTAGTCAAATCAATAATTAAAAGAAAATACCTACTAGAAAAAGCGCCCCAAACTGGTCACCAGGATTATTAAATGGAGCGTCTCCGTTTGTTCAGAAAAAATAGTTTCCTAAAGTACGAGAGCCTTTATCTCTCCAGTAGATACGCGATAATTTTTTATTGTATAGATAAATACATATTATACACAGTAAACACCCAGATCAATACAAACAGGCATGTTCATGAACACAGATGTATGTACCGTGCGGGAATCGAACCCACGACCCTTGGCTCATGAGCCATCGAGACAGTCAAAAAAAAGAAAGTTGAAGTTACCTATTAAAAACAAAAACCTAACCTAGTTCTCTTCCTTGTCGTAGGATGTCGCGAAACCGCCTTCATCTACGCCATCACCAGCGCCGGCGTGACGCACGCCGTCTCCCGCGCGTGCGCAGAGGGCGCCATCGAGTCGTGCACGTGCGACTATTCGCACGTGGACCGCGCCCCGCACAGGACGCGCGCCGCCGCCGCCGCCAACGTGCGCGTCTGGAAGTGGGGCGGCTGCAGCGACAACATCGGCTTCGGCTTCCACTTCAGCCGCGAGTTCGTCGACACTGGCGAGAGGGGCAAGACGCTCAGGGAGAAGATGAATCTGCACAACAATGAAGCTGGCAGATCGGTAAGCAACTATAGTTGTTATTCGTCACGTTTAGCAACGGCAGTCGACGCCATCATCTTCACAACTGGCTTACAAGATCCAATCCACTCACATACGTCTCACCGCAGCAGCCAAGTCTTCTAAGTCATTTTATGAATGTCTACCGTCAGCACCAGCTTAATATCTGCCATATACATGTTGGATGTATTGAGCCGCGTAAGTAGGACTACTCATACGTAGTCTCAAGTCATGCACGTGCTACTAGTCGCACGTAGCCTCGAGTCGTGCATCTGCGCCTATTCGCACGTGGACCGAGCCCCCCACAGGACGCGCGCCGCCGCCGCCGCCAACGTGCGCGTCTGGAAGTGGGGCGGCTGCAGCGACAACATCGGCTTCGGCTTCCACTTCAGCCGCGAGTTCGTCGACACCGGAGAGAGGGGCAAGACGCTCAGGGAGAAGATGAATCTGCACAACAATGAAGCTGGCAGATCGGTAAGCAACTTTAGTTGTTACGATTCGACACA
This sequence comes from Conogethes punctiferalis, assembly GCA_031163375.1. NCBI lineage: Eukaryota > Metazoa > Arthropoda > Insecta > Lepidoptera > Crambidae > Conogethes > Conogethes punctiferalis. Next base: position 5,832,218 of record CM062080.1, read on the forward strand.
GTCGACTGTACAAGTCGCTTCATCAACGCCATCATCTTCATAACTAGCTTATAAGGTAGGCCCAATCTCCTCACGCACGTCTCACCGCAGCAGTCAAGTTTTCTAAGTCGCTTTATGAATGTATATAGTCAGCACCAGCTTGATATCTGCCATACATGTTGGATCGATTGAGCCATGTAAGTAAGACTACTCGTACGCAGTCTCAAGTCGTGTACGTGCTACTAGTCGCCCGAAGTCTTGAGTCGTGCATCTGCAACTAGTCGCACGTAGCCTCGAGTCGTGCACGTGCTACTACATGCTACGTGTAGTGTCGAGTCGTGAATCTGCGAGTAGTCGCACGAAGTCTCGGACTCGGACTTAGTCTTGAGTCATGTTCGAGCGCTTCGATCGCTCACCGCGTACGGTGAACGCCGGCAACGTGCGTAGAAATGGGAGTGACATGGCTGCAACAATATTTGGCTTTTACTTCCGTTATGGAGTTAAAGTACATAATTTGAATTTCTGGTAGACGAAATAGTCACCAAAATCACTTTAGCAAGAGACGCTACAGTATTGGATGCCAACTCGTCTTACTCGTCTTTTATAAGTTTAGCAAAAAATAAATTGTCATCAGCCATTTCACCTGGTGAAGCATTCAAAGTTAGTTTGCTATCGAATTGCCATGACATTTTGAAATAGTGGTGGTACTTACTTTTCTTTTAGGTGTTTTAGTAGAAGACCAGATTTAATTCAGTATAATAGTAGTACGTACCTACATATTGCAACGGCTCAATACTGGATAAGGTCTCTGTCATAAATACAGAGATTGTGTAAATACTGCTAAGATTATATCCCTATATACGTGTTTATTTAGAAGCAAGCTCCTGCGCATTCTTATGGGCGTCGACGCCATCCATCAATACAACTTATCCAATCGCCACTTCGGTAGCGTTATAAACATCCATTAAACGGAACGCCATTGTCAACGCTACGTGTTTACATTACCATTACGGGTGACGATCGATCAGCCACTTGACATGTCGCTAAGTGTAATATTAATTATGCGTCCCATCGCCGAGACCATTCGTCGCGGTCGCGCCTCCCGCCCCCCACCTAACACCCACACATTTGCATACCCACCGGCCGATCCTTCCCAAAATTCATCGAAAGGAGACTCCAGGCGCCTCGAGCCACCCAGAAGAGTCATTAAGCGACCCGCTTAATTCCTGTCACGGCAGACGCGATGGGTGTCCACCTGATGAATATTCACAGCATTCCACCGATTGTTTAACACATATTTGGACACTAACTTGCATAATATATCCCACCTATCTACATGGAATGAATAAATACGCGCGCACGTTCTACGAACCGCCCGCGTTCGGATAGGAAAATATTTACTGTCTCCAATCCTCGCGTCATTTATCTACCTTCTAAGAATGATGAATGTCCCTAGTATGATTTATGATCGAGCCACGCGCGGTGACGACCGGCCCACCTCCTCACGATTTGTAACAATTTGCTCGATCGTGAGATGCGATCGATGGAGTGCGCTTAAAAGATCATCGATCACCTGTATCGACGCTTATCGGTGGAATTTAGAGATATTTGGACATCATTATAGACCTCCTTTTAGAAATAAATTATCGTTCGGTATTGATTTGATCGTTTCTTTCGCAGCACGTGCAGTCGGAGATGAGGCAGGAGTGCAAGTGCCACGGGATGTCGGGCTCGTGCACGGTGAAGACTTGTTGGATGCGGCTGCCCAGCTTCCGCTCGGTGGGCGACGCGCTGAAGGACCGCTTCGACGGCGCGTCGCGAGTCATGATGCCGAACACCGACCTGGAGGCGCCGGCGCAGCGGAACGACGCGGCGCCCCACCGAGTGCCGCGCCGGGACCGCTACAGGTTCCAGCTGAGGCCGCACAACCCCGACCACAAGTCGCCGGGCAGCAAGGACCTCGTGTACTTGGAGTCCTCGCCGGGGTTCTGCGAGAAGAACCCGCGGCTGGGCATCCCCGGCACGCACGGGCGCGCGTGCAACGACACGAGCATCGGTGTCGACGGCTGCGACCTCATGTGCTGCGGCCGCGGCTACCGGACTGAGACTATGTTCGTGGTAGAACGGTGCAACTGCACCTTCCACTGGTGTTGCGAGGTGAAATGCAAAGTTTGTCGCACGGAAAAAGTGGTTCACACGTGTTTATAGGCGGACGGACGCTAACGACTCTGGCACCTGTGATCGAGCCGGTGGACGCGTGACGTGACTGAGACTCGAGAGCGGCCTGTTCAGTCCCCGAGGGCAGATAACGGACCTTGTATATAATCGTTTCACTTATTCATCTATCGGAGTCGTCTAAATCGTATTTCATGTTGACTTATGTAAATAGTTCTTTATCACTGTTTATTTCTTCTTGTGTAAAAGTACGATAAATGATCCGGCGTGAAATTAAAATAAGCTACTCGTTCGTTTAATTTATTTGGCTATTAAGTGCGAACATGTGATCTAGCAACGTTGTTTTTTATGGACACTGTCGTTTGGAAATTAATGAGACCAGTTTACGGCGATTTATTTCTGTCAACTTGTCATCCCTCGTTTAAACAAAATTGGGTTTGTTGGTTTCCTTACGCGGTCAGCTGTGTAATTTATTTATTTTAGATATCGTTATGTTCTCGAGCGAGCACCCGTGGGGACACTTCGTACAAGACTTTAATTGGTATTTCTTAATATCATTCTCAAAGTTCACTTCGCGAAGGGCATTGCGCGTCAGACAGAGATCCGCTGAGTTTTATACACTATTTTATAGGCGTCGGGTGCATCGTCGCATAACTGTTTTCAGATGCAAGAGCGAAATTATCTTGTAATTATAATTTCATATTATAATTAAGCCGGTTAATGGAATTTGTGGCTTAACTGCATTTGCATAAAGTGTCTTCCTGGGTGTCCGCGCGGCGGGGCCCGTCTTATCAGTGCCTAAGTAGCACCATCGTAAAAGTGTCCCACATTACGAGATAAACGCTCTCGAGAATTTTAATTAAATATTAAACGAATCAAATAATCAGTATTATACGTATAATATTGTATGCGTGTTGCGTCCGATTATGCCGAGATAAACTTGCACGCGAACTTACCTGACACTTGTACTACTTGCTTGTAACTTTAAGTTGCTCGTAATGAAGCATGCTTTACTTAGCAATTAATTGCTAACAACATTGTTAAATACTTATTAAGTAGATCGTTTATACTGAGTTTGCATTTTCTTCGACTTGATTCGAATAATATTTGCTTATATATAATATTAGATTTAATTGATTAAGTTGAAGAAAGTACGCACTTGGTTGGATGTTATTGACTAGAATATTACAAAGTTGTCAAATCACTTATATACATAGATGAATATAGTAACAGTCGTTTTCATTGGACATTTTTAAATCATACAAATATTGTATGATATCTTGACCAGAATTTATTAACTAACAATTAAACGGAAAATTTAACACAAAAATTAAACAAACTGGTTTACTAACAGGCTAATTAAGACATGGTCATGCAAAAGCTTTACTATAGTGTACTTATATCAACGTGAATGATATTTCATATGTGATATAAACATAGTTTAGTATGTAAGTTAAAGTAAGTAGCGTAATGAAATGGTTAAGTTTCATTTTGTATCATAAAATGCACATAAGCACAGAAATGAACATACATAACCTTACGTATGTTTTAGCATATAAAAATATTTATTTAAAAAAAGCTTATTTTAATTTATTTTATTTTGCACCAATAAACTTTGGTGTAAAATAATTTCTTTAGTTTTAATTGAAAGTCCGATGATAAAACGATCGGTGTTTTAACAGGTATTCGAGTATTCGAGTTTATCATTTTCCACGATTTTAATCGGATCTCTGTAAATACTAAATTTATTTTTAATTGGTCGGAAACTTTAACTGAGGTCAGTGACAGATTTTTAAATACTGAAGAACTGATTCAACGTCGGATTTAAAAGACTGAAGTTTTTTTATATTATCGTAGTTGTAATATCCATGACTGGATTATTGAAGCCATTGTTGTGTTTTAGAACGAAAGCGATTGTGATAAAAAAGTATTTTAACTTAATTAAAATAAAAAAAACAAACCAGTGTTTCGCATTCAAAATATTGATTAGGTGCCATTTTAATATTTTTTAATAGTGACGGTATATTCCACATTTTAACTGCAACATTTTCCATTAAAATCGAATTGAATGTATTTTACGCATGTAAATATGTCTTATTATTTTAAGTTATTTATGTCAATGTAGCATTTTTAATTGTTAATATTAGGTGAACTATACAATTGAAATCAGCTGAACTTATCTGAATCTCAAATATTGTTGTATAAATAAATGTACCTTTTGAAATATATTTCGTCCAATAACTACTTTTGGGTTTGACACATATTATTAGTATTGGTTGTACATTAGCGGTATGTATTTATAACTGAATATTGATTAGTTGTTACTAAAAATACAAAATTGATCAAAAATATTTGCATTTTCAATTTTTTAAACCCCGTTTTCCGTCTTCAATCTAAAGACTTAAAAATTCAGTCGAATTTAGAACCTCCTACTTTTTTTAAGTCGGTTAAAAAGAGTGTGACACTGTAAAAAGACAGTGGAAAGGAAAAGGTAAAACGCTCATTAATTTATAAAAATAATCAATTATGGTACTAATAACTTAATAAGTATATTAAAGAATAAATATGCCAATATTTAAGAAAGGTAGGGCATAGCGAATCTTCGCTCGAATTGAGCCGCCCGTCCGGGGAAGGATCTCCACCCTATAGAATACCGCAACCGTGTTTCTGCCGGTAAGTAGGGTTTCCGGAGCTCGTGGGGGGTTAGGGTTAGGCCGGCATTGCGGTGGAAACTGACAGGTAACTGACCAGCTACTTGGCCGTCGTCATAGCGGGTTTGGACTTCTCTTTCGCTTTCCATCCCGCGTGGGGAAGCCATAATGTCGAGCAACTATAAAAAAAATGTTTGTAGATAATGAATTCATAGTCTATGTCTACTTAAAATAAATAATATTTGTATTGTATAGAGTTTCATTAAAACTCATTAGATAGTTATTCCTAGTTGTGATACAAATACATTTTTTAAAAGCTTTTTTAATGATATAAAAATTGGAACAGCATATTCATTCCGATAACCGTAGGACAACATCCGTAAATCATGCACATTGCAATATTTCACGAGACATTATCCTCGCGAAACACGAGAAAGTAACATCTCCATTAGACATTTTGTCTGTCGACGTTCACCGTGTCGACCGTACTTCGCGGCCGTTATTACGTATCGCACAACAAATGCCATCAATACACAACTATTCCTATCCTCTTCCTTCCATACACCATCAGAAAGAGACCGAACAATCAAATGTCCTGGTATCGAGCTCACATAATGCTTTTAACAACCACCGAGATGTCCCGCCCGATATACGATGATGTTTCCATTTCAATATTTATGCACGGGCACTACATAATGCAACTGTCATATTTTCGCCATTTTGTTTTATTGCGTACGCAACCGTTGAGGTCGGTTTTGATAGCGCGCAATTTTCTGAAACAGCTTTATTTTCTAACAAAGGCTCTGCTTGTATTCGTAAATTGGATCTAAAGTCTTTTCAATAGAGGTGGTTTTTGAATGGCTTGAGGTCTCGAAAGTGAAAAGTCGATCGGTGCCGGTGGTCGTGGAGCCTTCGGGGCATGTTCCCACGAGTATCGCGTACGTTGGAAAATTTATGTTTATGAACTGAGAAATCTGTCATAAGGGATACGAATGGCGTGGCTGAATCTGAAATAGCGTGAATAATTTTTCACGCGAGAATATTTTTGCATTTAGCGGCCGATGCGATTTCTTACGCTGTTGAATGTAAACTTTAGATTCCTATTTTATCACAAGCTGTTGGTTAGACGTCAAGTCAATGTTGATCATGAAACTTTAACAATCCGTGCTGAGTTAGTGTCCACTTTTCTAATAAATCATATATATCCTTTCGAGATATCGAGATAAATAGAAATGTTAATCAAAAGCTTGCCTTTTTTAGCAAGGTAATTTACTAAATATATTTTAGTTACAAAAATATATAAGCCTTATTTTACTTTTGACTTTATAAACATTAAGGTACAAATCATCTTTATTTCCAAAGGTTTTTAAAGAAATCTGTAAATAAAAACTACCACCGGTTCTGCAATCTACTAAGAAGAAATTCGCGTAGATATTCTTTTCAAATAACGCCTTCCATTATTTTATGATTAGCTATGACTTATAGTGTATATATATACTTACTACTACTTATATGACTTATAGTGTACAGCTATGATAAACAGTTCCAGGCATTTTCTAAGAGAATAACTCGCCGTGACAATTCATCATCATCATCATTTGCAATTGCAGTGACTCAATATAAAAAGGTACATATCTAGGTATACCATTTCACGAGATCGTTTACATTACAAGTCAGGATTTCTTAACCGTCTGTTAAAACGTCTATAAGATGAACACATCACGTTTGCAATAGACATACTCGTTGATCGTGGTACTTGATTTGTAATCGTCAGAAATAATCTTTGACACGTTTACTGAGAGATAAACTATGACACATATATTAAAAAAATGTAAAAAAACGCACGTTTCCCACGGAAAAATAATACTGGTACATATTCTTCAATTTTGCCGGTGCAGTTGTAGGGTTACGATGACAACCGTGCGGTACCGACACCCGTGAAGTGACTTAGACTTTCGAGATCAATCGATACCAGTGCGTCTGTGTCGCTAAGTTTTTACAAATGGCATGGTATAACCATCACAATCGAAGGCGTAGCTAAATACCACAGACCAATGACGGGCAGCAGCGTCACTGGAGCGAGAAGCTACGCCCTGCGATCGCCAAACCGCCTGCCCAGGGTGGTGATTAAGGGGTAAGTATATCTAGCATGTTTACCCTTGGTGGCGAACAACTGGAGAGGCTATGTCTAGCAGTGGACTGTACTATTGCAGTCAGTCTATGCTGATGATGGTTATGTCTCGTCATTTCATATAAGGATATTAGGATAAGACTCCGCTCCGCATGCTGCTCAAAATACCCTTAGTACCCCTGTTACAATGGACATGATGGCCTTCCGTCTGACTCAATATAAACTCGAATTGCCTCAGTTGTGAAGTTGTGACGCGGCCGTATGCTTCGCTACCCGAGTCCCTGCAAATTGCTGCCCACTGGCGATACGGGGGGATTTAGTGGGAATGCCCTCCTTTTCCGGGAGGTGAGTCCCACATACCACGCCGACTCGTCCCGGAGGCGGCATGAAAGTTACTAAGATATTCCTCTTTAAAAAAATGTGTTAAGTGTTGAAATAAAAATTTGTTTTTTTTTAAGTATTCATAGTTTTACTATAGTCCACATTATGCTGTGTTTCTTAATTCAATAATCGTAGCATGCGCTATAAGTTTCTTATCTGAGTTACAATATAAATTCTATTGCGGTTTATGGGTTAACCATAAAAGTAATGGAATAAATCCCGAGGTTTCCACTCTAGCTTTAGTTGAAAATGTTTAAAAACGTGTTGCACATACTTTGTGTGTCTGTAGGCATTTTGAGAGCGGATATATCAAATAGTGAGTATTAATTATACAACTAAATAACCCACGAGATGTTATTGCAAATTGCCTGAATTTTCAACACTATTTCTTAAATAGCTAGCCCGGCATACTTAGTATCGCCATTTATTTTATTTATATTGTTTTGTAATTTTAATATTACACAAACCTAGTCCAAAAAATAACGAATACTTACATAAAACCAATTCTCATTTAATTTGGTGCAGTCATTCGAAAGTTGTGGATTTGGAGTCTCATAAATTTCCAAGATCGATTTTTATTATTTATATAGAATAGATACTACATATTTTATACTTATCTTTTTCATTCAACACAACAAAAGGGTTCATCTAAGAGGTTCATCTAATAATTTAATCAATGATAATATTGACTGTGACTCAGTCGGTGGAATGTTAGGAAGGGCGCGGATTCAATCCGGCCTGACCTCGGGGGGTCGACCCCCAAGGTTGCTACGCTAGCCTTGTCGACGAAATTCTCTCCACACCTCGAACCATCTGTTAATACATAAGTAATATAAGTTTTATACCGTAGCTTGAATACAGTACTTAAATTTATTAAACAAATTAAATTATAGTAGGTATAGTCAGTGGCGTAACTATACCATTCGAGGCCCGTGGCAAATTCATCAGATTTTCACTAAATGTGTAATAATAAATGTTGGGAGTTTGGATTCTCCTCTGACCGGGGGCCCCTTACGGCTGGGGGCCCGTGGCATTTTGCCGACATGCCACCCTGTAGTTACGCCACTGGGTATAGTGCTGAAGACTTCCATGCAAGAGAGCGGTTTAAGCCCACCTCCGCAACTTCTCCAAATTGTGATTTTATAATGTTTAATGTTTAGCGCACATGTATAATAGAAAGGTGGGGCATAGCGAATCTTCGCTTAAATTGAGCTGCCCATCCGGGGAAAGACCTCCACCCTACAGAATACCGCAGCAAAATGATCTCCGGGTCGTGTTTCTGCCGGTGAGTAGGGTTTCCGGAGCTCGTGGGCGGTTAGGGTTGGACTGGCGATGCGATGGCAACTGACAGGTAACTGATCAGTTACTCTGACAGGCAACTGATCAGTTACGTGTCAGAATAACTAATTAGTTATAATCGGTGTCTCTTTCGCTTTCCATCAAGCTACTATGAAAAAAAAAACTTTAAAATACCTATTTCAACGAGTATATGACCGAATCAATATTCATTTAACTTCATATTTTTATTCGCAGGTGATCGAATACCCGCAAAATGGTCGGTAAATATACTGCACGACAAAGTATCAGTAAGCCATTTGCGGGACGAAGAACCTGGATTCGACTTGAAAGAAGAAGAAATACAGAAATTTAAGCTGTGGAAGCACGGCATCGTACCTTTTTATATTGACACCATTTCGTTCGGTAAAGATTGATATATCTTATAAAATGTAATTAATTTCTACGCAAAAGCTAAAAAAGCCATCAACTAACAATAGGTAGGTAATACTTTAAATTTATCTACCTAAATATAAATGTATCCAGGTACATATACGAGTATAACTAAGGTAGCAGCATGATCGGGAATAAATAAGCCTACAATAATCCCTTTTTATGACCACCCCAAGACCACGGCTATGCGACTGCCCGAAAAAGATTCGTAGCTTGAGCTTTGCGAGTAGGGAAGCGGAGAGGAGAGGTGGCCGATTATGGACCAATGTTTGGTGGATATCGAAAGCATCCATAACAATATAACCTCATCATCGTCATCATCAACCTATCGTAGTACACGGCTGGACATAGGCCTCGCCACTTTGGGCAAACATCTGAAGGCTTTAGCCGTAATGACTACGTTGGGCAGGTGGGTTGGCGATCAAAAGGCGTAGCTTCTCGCTCCGGTAATGCTCGTCTGTTATTTAGCAGGATCCACCACGGGCGGCTAGGGTGGCTTGGAGCGAAAATATGATAGGTTGTTCCATAACATCCCAATATATACGAGTACAATATAACCTAGCACAAGTCACCTTTGGTAGAAAAGCACTTTTAAACGGACGGAAATCATAACTAGTCCGTTTGCTTTATAGATAAAGTCCTTCGTGATAGAATCCGCAACTTCCTCGAAGTTACCAGTGGACTCTCAGGTCTACAGTTCCTGGAGCTGCTGAGCCCACCCCTGGATGAAGAGACGCGATGGGCGTTCTTTATCAACCGTCGTGGCATACTGGAGTGTGCAGACCACAATATAAATAACTTCACGAATGTAGGAGTGCAGGTAAATAGATATTGGTCACCAAGATACATAACTGCTAAATTCTATGCTAAATTAGACTAGTTTCACAACGAAAATGGGCAACAAATATAAATCTATATTTAAGCGCATTTTACAGCGCGCTGTACGTTCGAAGATTTCTCATTTTCGTTGATAAACTAGCGTCAAGTTAAGAGACGAAGTGGTCGCGATGGATAGAATGTTCGTAAATCATTAGCATCAGTCAGATACTTTGTTCTGATTTCCCTAACAGAAGCTTAAATTACTTACTTTGGAAATAGACACAATACAATTGATACAATCCATATTCATTATTTTGGTTGTTATTTCAGAAAGTAATTCTAGGTTACGACTGCATAACCAATGGCGGATTAGCTGAAGTGGTGTTACTGTTGGCTGGTGTTCCGCCTCAACACAACTCGCCGAATCGTGACGAATATATCACTGTTAATATGGCCAACATTCTACCTGGTAAATACGAAAGTATTTACGTTTACTTTTTGCTAAAGAAGTACATAACAAATGTGATAACAGGTTCCTTGTCCCATGTATCTCATTTGATACAATTAACTGTGGACAGGGAAGGGGTTAAGTACTTAAGGACTACATTTAAGCTATCTTACAAGCTGGCATGGCGGTGTTTACTGACAAGTAATTGCTTTCGTTACTTTTTTGCTACCTCAATTACTTAAGTTTTTTCCTACTACTAAAAAAACCTACTCTTTAGTATGTTATCAACCACAGAAATCACACAGGGTGAAAGTGAAATTGAAAATGTACCTACCTACTAGCATAGTGCTATGTTAAACAAATTTGTAACTCAATACTTGCTAAGATGGGCCATAGCGCCATCTAGTCCCAAGCTAAGCCGAAACTTGTAATATAGTTACCAGACAACTGATAAACTTACCTAGATATAAAGTTTTCTAATTTCTTCGTCAAAGAACAAAAAAATACAATAACTGATGTCACAATGCTTTTCAGATAAAAAGTATTTGTATCAAAAACTACAAGATAGAGATTGGTTGTTCCATGACCTCGATTACGACTTCACCAGCGCCGGCCACTACCATTTCCATAGAAATACCATAGACGGTACTGCTACTATAAAACCAGTGGTAAAGTTATTATTATCTTCATTACCTACCTCAATCATGTATTGTTTAACAGCTTCATCAAACATATGTATACTTACGTTTCTAGTAGTCGCTGCTATTTTTTTAAGAATAATAGTGAACTTTATTGTAGCATCGAATGAAAATACGAAATGGAAGAAAACGAAACTCGGATAGAAGTGAGACCAGTATTATTTGCTAATCATAAAGATTTTAGAAATAAAATTATAGAAGTAGAATTTCTACCTAGTTTGTATAGGACTTTTGTTTGTAAATAATATGTGTGACCTATTAGTGCATGTAATAATATAAAAACTGTTACAGGAACCAGTTGAAGTGATGGTAGGAGAAGGTGATGGCTTCAGCTATTCAGACATTTTAAAAATAAGAATGCTCTACAACCATATTAGTAAAAAACCTCATGGCCATGCAAAGGGTTCGGATTGTAAGAAACTATTCAAGGCTGGCTCGAAATTAGCAGCTTATAATCCAAAAAAAGGTAACGAACTTAAACCTAGGAAAAAGCCTAGCAAATATCTTGGTGTACCCAATGATGATGCAGAAACTGAAAATGCTAAAAATAATGACGGCAACGATGTTGATCAAAATGAATATGCAAATGTAAATAATGAAGAAAATGACGAAAACGACGGAAATACTGAACCCGTTAAAAGTAAAAGTAAAATGAACCTAAAAGGTGATCCATTAACAATGCTATCTGATTATGAAACTGACGACGGCAGAAATAAAGCTAAAAAGCACAGGGGTATACATAGAAAAACAAACCAGTGATGTTGTAATAAATATACAAAATTTAATCAGTGGTTTTAATATTAAAACATTTAATATATTTTCTATCACATTAAAGGCATGTTTGTATGTCTCGTTTCACATAACATGTTTCACATATGACTTCGCAACACCATTTGAATTGGCAGTTGCAGTTTTCAGTCTCTTTGACCGTCGTTTGCTTGTAGCCCCTTCTGCAACAGAGCTGGTCGCAACTGTCAGTTCCCGCGGAGCTGACGTTGCACTGACGCCCGTGTGTTCCCAACGATCCAGTTTTCATGTTGATTCCGCAGAAATCTGGAGATTCTTCTGAATAGATTATGTCTTTCTTGCCTGGCCTTTTGATGCTTGGACTTTCAGGCATGAAACTGTCGCCGTCGTTGCTGGCTATTACCTGATAACAAGGATTAGTTTCTTTAGTGCAAGAAATACATATATTAATGTAAGATAAGAGCGGTAGGGCAAAGCGAATCTTTGCTGGAATCTCCTGGTGTTGCAGGCGTCCATAGGCTGTGGTAACCGCTTAACATCAGGCGGGCCGAAGGCTTGGTATTAGACCCCTTTCCGTCGGTATATTCAATTGCAGTGGCAGCATATACTTTGTACAGTAGACTACAACCAATTAACACACTCTACGTATGCATAGTATACGGTGATGTGCTATGATGCTGAGAAGACCTACGCAAAGTCGATGACACTATAAATATTAGTGTCAAAGCTGTTAATAATGATCAGTCGAGGCATAGCCAAATCTATCTTAGAAGCCAGAATGACGATAGCAACTGACAAGTTATGGATTTATTGTAGTTATTCGTTGTTGCAGTAACTTAGGTTTCTCTATTGCTTTCCATCAGGCGCCGGGGAGCCAATACTATGTGCTACTATAAAATAAAATTAGATGCAATGAAGCAGAAAACCAGTCTCAAACGGTGCTTAATTACATAATGATTAATCAAGATTGTACTGATAGTATACCTTAGCAGCTCCTTCGAATCTGTCCCTCAACTTGTCACCGACTTGTCTAAAGGTCGGCATCCGCAGCCAACAGGTCCTTAGCGTGCACGAGCCGGAGAGTCCGTGGCATTTGCATTCCACTTTCATATTATTCTTTATCGCCTGAAATATTATGGTTCAATGTAAATGCTGCTTGGGTGTAGAACTCTTATAGGGAGTCTGAATACTTATCTACACAAATATATAGTGTTGAAAGTAATAAAAAAATAGTCGCAAGAAGATGCTGAATGTTTTCTTAATTAAATCTTAGAAAAAAGAGTTTATCATGAGTGTAATGTCAACTCATAGATGCAATAGAAGCTATGCCAAAAGTATAAAGATTCTCCACTACTCGCAGACATTACTTGCTCATTCTTTCCACGAGTAACGCTTTTATTGTACCTCATTATCATCATCGGTAATTCATAATTAGCTGCAGAAGGTCCACTGCAGCCCCAAAGACCTTCACATCGGCAGGTTGCAAGCTGCATGCATCCAACGCCGCGGGCCGGTTTCGCGGTCGGGCGCGGAGGCTAAGGGACGACGCGGTGCAGGTTTTACTCAGATGGGGGTAAGGTTTTACTCTGTGACGCGAGCTGTTCGGCGGAGGCATGGTGAGGATAATGGGATTGTGAGCGTCCTGGAGGAAGAGCTTCGGGGGGGACCATCCAGCGCCAGCCTACCACTTTTATTATATCGTAGGTCCACTTTGCTGGTGAGCGTGCTATTTGGTATTATGGTTTCTACGTGCTTCGTCCACTGCCACATCAATCTGCTAATCCTCTAAGCTATGTTCGTGATTTTGGAGTACCTACCTAATTTTTCTATCGTGGTACAGCATTGTTTAATGGGTCCCATCACCTGATGGAAAGTGAAAGAGAAGCCCAAGTTGTTGCAGCAACGGAAAAATAACCAGTTCAGTCTCTTATCAGTTGTCACCGCCACACAGCACAGCAATTACCTTAGTTTCCTAAAAACCGTATGAAAATGAATTCCTCAAACGTTTACTAACCAACCTCCCAGCATTATGGTTATGAAGCTTGATCAGGGTCTTGATGTCGCTCCGTTTCCTGTATCTGCTGTCCATGAACTCGCGCGATTTCTTGAGGCCGAAGCGTACGTTGTCGCTGCAGCCCCCCCACTGCCAGCGGTCGGTGGGGACAGTCGAGGGGGGAGGCACGACCGCCGTGGACCCGCCACGGCCGCGGCGTGGCTTTGGGACTCCCTGGAAGGTAAGCTTCTTTGAGTTCTATTTCTTAGAAGATGTCAGGAATCGATGACGGGGAAACCTATACCATGTTTAGTTGTGCTGTTCAGCTTTTAGCAAGATGTAAAGAGACAGGAGCCCTTAATGAAGGACAATGCTAAATGAAAAATGAAAGGAAATGAAATGAAATGTGCGGCAATATAATATAAAAAAAAATGGTTGGAAGTTCATCACAATGAATAGAAGTTTTTAGAAAGATTCGTTTCTTTTTTTTATCGTGGTACAGCATAATTAGTCTCACGTCGGGTTTTAATGGCAACAAAGAAACCAATGCTACGGTGACAACTGGTCAGTTACTTGTCAGTTGCCACTGCCATACCGGCCCAACCCTAACGAGCCCACGAGCTCCGAAAACCCTACTCACCGGCAGAAACACGACCCAGAGATCATTTGGCTGCGGTATAAGAGTGGAGGTCGTTCCCCGGACGGGTTGCTCAATTTGAGCGAAGATTCGCTATGTCCTACTCTTAACAAAATTGTCTTTACATAGCGGCTCCTAAGTGTATAGTAAGTACCATATTATGCCTGTTACCTATTACGTACATGGCCGATATTCGGTCAAGGGCGAGCATTACCTTTTCGCACGAACATTCGAGGAGCGAGCCGGCGGTGCACGCGCGTGTTATGGCGTACGTCACTCCGGCAGCCGTGATGGCGTTCACAAAACCCGTCTCCCGTGTGTCTGAGGACAAGAGGACTGTTAGATAGGTACTCTTTATTCATTTCATCAATGTTTAACCGCTGGCTTACAGTTGCCCAAAGCGCCAGTAAGTAATAAAACATGTCAAACTTACTATTATTATTGAACACCAAAAAGTTATTTAAAACTAAGCAAATTATAAAATTTAAGCGATCTTATAGCGGAAAACAGTAAAAGTGAGGTGGTATAGTTCAAATAATTAGAGATTGATAAAATACAAAAATATCAGTCTTAGATAATCGGATGTGTTTATTGTAAAAAATTATCTGCCGAGAGACAATAGAAGAAATATTGACGGTCACTGGAGATAGTTAAAATTAACGTGTTAAAATAACCCTTATTTTGGGTTGTTACATAAGCATTAGATATTATTAAGTAAGTACATAAGTACTTATTTAATAAAACTCGTATCTAGAATTTTAGCTCCACTAATCCTTAGTTTAGGTACTGTTAATTTGGTGTTGAGTTAAAATGCAAAATTTTTGCGAAATTCTCTCCAAATTTCAGTTAACCATATCTAAAGGTTCGCAAATGTTTTATATCGCTGTTAATAAATAAAACTTATTCTAACACCGCCATTTAAAAGCCAAATTCGCTCGCATCGGCGCTTTCATCTTGACACTAATAACCGTTGGAACTAAATGAGCACTAAACACATAAAGCATTGTGTTATCGCCTTTAAGTATGTTTTATTATCGAAGCCAGCTTCGGCCAGTCATAGAAATATGACGTTAATACTGAAAGAACCCGCACATAGTGAGGCAGTTGACCCAAAAATCAATATTCACACGGGCCTTGTAATAAACACCGATGAGCTTCGCGAATCGAAGGTTCCATCCATAAAACATTCTTAAGGGACACACGGAAAGGTAAAACGTCAAACTGCAGAGACGTGCAGAGAACTGCAAAGAAAGAAAAACGTTAACACGTATCTTTTTTTTAAAAAAAGGATTACATCAAAACTACCGAAAAAATACAGTATACACTAAGGTAGGACATAAATAATGGAGAAATAAACAATTATATCTTTATTCATTGACAAGCACTTATGAATCGTAGGGATCAATGAAAATTATTATCACTAGATTCGGAAAGTGGTTTCTATCGAAAAGAACCGGCAAGAACCTAGACTAGATTTATGTATGTAAGCAAATCTCTTTAAGATTAATAAAACTAAACAGTAGTTTTATTAAAAAGCTTATTAAACACAAAATCCTGTGTTTGGTACACAAGTATACAGCAAAGGTACTCGTATGTGTGTTAAGTACTGTATTTTCAGTATTTTGTACCTTCTCCTGTAATCTTTGTATAGGTCACCGTAAAATTGTAAATACCTACCCTCTGTTGCCGTAAATAATCAACTGTCCGTGGGCCATCCCTCATTGGTTAGTCTTACAGTACCTAGCCATAGCGTTAGGAATTAAACACAAAATCGAACAGTCTCTACCTACTATTCGTTGTTCATAATTCACCGCCGTATGTCACGAGACGAGAGGCTCTCGGCTATAACAATTAATGGCAGGTCAACTGTTGTCGGATGAATATTCAGAGTGCATGAATAATGTGAAATCTGCTGCGCAAACCATCCTCTGAATATGCGCCGGACATCAACCGACTGAATGATTACCGTTTTTCTTTGGGTCGATGACTTTATTGACTGAGTTCGGCTAATGAGCATTTTCATCATGCTTTTCTAAGTAAAATTAGCTTAAGCTTTGGTAATAAATAAAAACCCAAGACATGCTACACCCAAGACAGCTTCAAACTAAGCCGAAGTACCACCTTCATATTATATGTAAGTATGTAGCAAAGACTCACACCAATACAAATAGATATGTTCATGCTCACAAAATATTAATTTTTGTATTGTGCGGGGATGGACCATTGACCCTTGGTTCAGAAGGTAGACGTCACTACCAAATGAGCCTTCGGGCCAGTCAATTGTCACAATACTCGAAAACGAATGTCAAATTAGAAAGAACGTGCGATAAGTTTTCGAATACGAGTCAATTTTGTTACCATGACAACTGTCACGCAGGTAAATAATTTTCTGCTGGGTTGTTAGTTAAATCACGGATGCATGATCGGGCGCAATCATTTGCCTTACAAACGTAACAGAACTCAGTCAAGGCCACATATTATACGCGATCACATAAGAGTATTATGTAGTTTATATCGTTTGCTTTGTGCAACCAGATGCGCAATCCATTGTCGAATCTACAATGGTCACAATACAAATGGGACTGTGCACTTCAATTAGTTATGGTTGAAAGATTTTACTGTTCACTGTAGATACAGTTGCATATAACTGTAG
This sequence comes from Conogethes punctiferalis, assembly GCA_031163375.1. Classification (NCBI taxonomy): domain Eukaryota; kingdom Metazoa; phylum Arthropoda; class Insecta; order Lepidoptera; family Crambidae; genus Conogethes; species Conogethes punctiferalis. Next base: position 5,849,258 of record CM062080.1, read on the forward strand.
GACGCATTTGTATGAATTCTTAGATATGTTCTCAATTGGTAGTGACCTCTGCCTTCTGAGCCAAGGGTCGTGGGTTCGATCACCACACATTACAAACATTTGTGTGCATGAACATGTCTGTTTGTATTGGTCTGAGTGTTTTCTATGTATAATATGTATTTATTTACAAAAAAACAATGTATCTTAGTAAGTTTATCAGTTGTCTAGTACCGATAGAACAAGTTTCGGCTTAGTTTTGGGGCTAGATGGCGCTGTGTGACCCAGCGTCGCATATCGTGGGTTATTTATTTATTTATATATATTTAGTATAGGAAAGGGCCTGAAGGTCGTCTTTTTCAAAGTAAGGAGGCAACAAGCTTACGGTCCGCCTGATGTTAAGCTCTTACCACAGCCTATGGACGCCTGCAATACATAAGGGTATCAAACGCGGTTTTGCCACTCTAACCCCCATCTGCCGATGCAGTACTCTTCCCACGAGCTTCGGAAGTAAAGGATAGGGCTAGGGATGTAAGGAACCCATCATCTTTTCGCTCCAATGCCCGTGGTGCATCCTGCCGAATAACCAACAAGGCGCTGGCAACCGACTGGTGGCGGTATAACCATCACAATTGAAGGCGTAAATACCACAGACCGATGACGGGCAGCAGCGTCACCGTAGCGGGAAGCTACGCCCTGCGGTCGCCAACCCGCCTGCCCAGCGAGGCGATTATGGGTATATCCTCCAGATATGGCCCTAAGTGGCGAACAACTGAAGAGGCCTATGTCCAGCAGTGGACTGCAATAGGCTAATGATGATGATGAGCTTCGGAAGTCCTACGCCTTGGTGGTCATTTAGCTGCGGTAAACTATAGGGTGGAGGTACTTCCCCGGGCAGGCGGTTTAATTAGAGCGAAGATTTGTTATGCCCTACCTCGTCCCTCGTCTGATGTGAGTGATTCCTTCAACCCGTAGAAGCCGCAACGCCAGGAGAGTCAAAAGCGCTAATATAAAACACGTTTTACAAGTCTATTAGCGTTTATTTATTTAATCTTTATAGCACAGTAAAGTAGTGTACAAAAGGCGGACTTAATGCCACATAGGCATTCTCTACCAGTCAACCATTGGGCTAAGCGGAAACTAATTTTATGGTAGTGTGCGACAAAGTTAATTTAAAACACAATATTTCAAACACAATAATAAAATATGATAAAAATAAGATACAAATAAATACATACACACATATATATATTATACCTACATATACACAAGAAGGAACAGAACATAATCTTACTTATAATACGAATAGAATAAACTAATAAATATAATAATATACTTACAAAATATTACAATATACACACATAGATATAAAATAAATAGGACGACGACTGTAGAAACTATTTCACTGAATGTTGGAGTCGATAATGTTTTTGAAGCCTCATCTTGAATGATGCCCTGCTTGGAGCACTACGGATGCTTTCAGGAAGTCCATTCCAGAGTCTGACTGCTTGCACGCAAAACGCGTTTGACTCTTCTCCACAAGATATATCGCATAAGATAGTGACTTCCCTTCGCCAGTCGGGTAAATCCTGCTACTGGCACTGAAGTCTCAAGAAGTCCCTTACTCGATTCTTCTGAAGTGAGATAAGACGGCAATTTGTATTCTTTATGTCAAAAAATCTATATAATATTTAGATGTTAGTCCAATATCCTACGATCACAAGCCAGTCATGTCGAAATATCGTTACGAGAGTAAAGATAAATTGTTTTTTTTTAGCATACACATTTATCCTTAGTTGTTGCTTTCAAGACTGAAGGTTTTTACCACGGTCGTCAAAATTAATTTTTGAGAGTAAGTAAGGTTATGATAGCTTTCCCGATAAGTCTTTGATCCGCATAGCGAGCAGGTGGGATATGACTGTATCACCGTAATACTCAGACCCATACGTAAAACTTCACGAATGCATCTTAGTACAGTGATAGCAGCGTGGCATTCATTAAGTTCAGATTAGATAAGGGCGCGGGCAGAGTCTTGACGCGCGATGGGGATCGGGGCCCATGCTAATTGGGCCCGCGACGCCACGTATCGTCCCGACATTCCCGCCACAACGCGACAAAGCGACAACCCGTCTAAAGAGATACAGCGAAATTTATTGCACGAACAATTTATATAATTGACCCACGGCAAAAAAGCGAGAGTGCAGGCACACCCATTTGACGCAGAATCCAGACCGTAATTACAAGTCCCCGATCATAGGCATTTTTATCGGGCAGTGATTAAATTTTGCCGGACGGCAAGGATGCGTCCTCCGGTGGAATTATGAGTGGAATGTCAATTTCGAGATATTTCGCTAGTCGTTTAGCGGTCGGGGGTAAAAAAGTGGCGTCGCGGCGGTCGGGGGGCGAGGTGGCCGAGAACAGGTCCGCCCTCGGCCGGGGACGGCGCGTTTTTTCCGCGCTGCCCCGCTGTCGAACGCGCGGACGCCCGCTCTCCGACACTCGGCCGTCATTATAAATCCGAGCGGTGCGCACAGAGCGAACATTCCACGCGCTCCGCTCGCGTTATGCACCGTAATTATAACAAAACGCGGCCCCGACTCGCAGATATGTCGTTGGAAACGGGGGACATGACATTCTCATCACCGAACGCTCGCTTTTTTCGAGTCTCCGGCCTCGAAATGTGTCCTCCGCCGAGCCACTCCCACGACGACCGCCGGTTGTATTCGGGTACCCGATGACGGCGATTTTTTGCGCGCTGCCACGAGCGCTCACGGAATCTCGATATTCGTGTCCGCTGAATAATTCAGCGAAATTGTCGATCGATCAATAAAACCGATTGAATCAAATTGATTCACACATGAAGGTTGTATGGGTTCCATAACGCGTCGATCTGTGTTTTTGCACCGTCAAAATACTTGGAAGTCGTTCCGCCATTCACGTCCACTCAATGAGCGCACGCGCGACTCTTGCGTCCCATGAAAATGCCCATGGACTTTTCTCGTATTGGATAATTGTAAACAACATTTTGCAGAGTCGCCGCAGCCAGCATCTATAATGAGGGACAAGTTCTTGCAAGAAACGCAATTAATGCATTCGACTGGAAGGCAGTTTTTATGCAACCTCATTGCGACTTATGTACGCCATAATTATCACTAATATCTGTCTCGCTGTCAGCCGCTGTCATTGTAATATGACACTTGATAACTTACTCGGAAAATTACTAATTGCATTGCCGGTTGCCTTAAATGAAAATGTAATAAATAAATGATACAAATCTACGTTAATTAAATGTGCATCCGCAATGGATATTGCGCTCCTGTTTCACTATGTAATGTTTGCGTTGGTCGTATACAGTACGATGTACTGCGACACGGATGCCGAAGAGCTCTGCGAACTGAATGATGAATGAACAAAGTGATTTATAATGATTCGAGGAACATACAACGATTACCATTCCGCTTTGTATATTTGGACCTTGGAAAAACAACTGTTTGAAGAATGAAAGGAGCAATATGTTTACGCAATGTAAATAGAATCAGTTTTAATCATTTACACTTTATTTATACAGAGATTTTGAGAAGGAAATGAGTCTTGATCACTTATTGGTACTGTGGGAATAATGAAACGATTCCATTTTAGAAGGAAAATTGTGGGATTGTGAAACTAATAGGATCTACAGCCAGTAAATGTACAAGACAAGACTTACGAAAGCTGCTGAATAATAAATCTAACAACAATTTTTCTTCCTTACCATCAGCTCCTCGGTTTCACTGCTAGACATAGGCCTCTCTACATGTTATTTTTATCAGTCGTGCTTATACCGTCATTTCGCCTAGCCTAAAAGCATTCTATACTATCCTTTTCTTCTATTTTCTTCCTCATAGCAACGTATGTATGTAAAAGATATGTTATTATTAGCCACGAAATATAAACGAAAAGGCAAAAAAACAGAAACATATTGGATGATGTGATAATGCAAACTAAAATAATTGGAAAAAGATAAATAAAGATACATTATACCAAGATGAAGACGCCTATAAAATACACATGGAATCATCCTGTATGGATGCAAGAGATATTATGTGATGATAATACGTGAACTCGCACATGACTTGCGTACGGAATGACGATGGGAAGTAATAGCTCATCTAGTTCAAAATCTTTAGAAGAAAATGTTGCCAGCATTAATTTTAATGAGGAGAGCCAATAAATAAATGGATCGATAACTATTAATGTTTGGATTTTATCTGTTTAAGGTATGACTGAGTTAGTTTTCGTTTAGGATTAGTTTTAAATTGTGATTGCGATTTGATATCAATGGCGCCATCGTGTAGAATTTTCACTACACACTGCTAGTTGGATCATGCCCAAACTTGAATTTATTCAGTATAGGTTTTGTCAAATCGTCAATTTCTCCTAAAAGAGTCGGCAAATCGCACTACTCGTAAAAGAGGCATTGTTAAAGGGACATAGCGCTTTACAATTTCTTGAAATATTGTTAATCTAAGTGACATTTCTATCTCTGGTCTTAAAAATGTATCTTCTTGGTCTACTTTTTGTATTTGATTGTGATAGCTATTTTAGGAGCCTCCCTTAAAGAAGTGAATATCAATCTTCTAGTTCAGTCTGTAGTTCATGTAAGTGTAGTCGAATTTTAGAAATCAGACTGAAGCGCAGATGTAAGGTTAAATTTCAAGTAATGATTTAAATCAATACTTGAAATTTAACCTTACATCTGCGCTGAAAAATTCTTATGACTTTATAAGAATTTTTCAGTTTTGAATAATAACGAAAGTATCAAGTAAAATATTCTGTATTAACACTTTAATGCATACCTATTACCTAGTTTTCAAAAGATACATATCCATACCCATATTCTTAGAACATTTATAACTCAGTATTAAATCGAAAATCAATCAAATCATTTTGGTTTGTTATAGTTTCTGAATGGTTAAGTTTAGGTATTAAGAAAGTATTATGATTTATTCAATCTGTTGGTGCTTGTTGGCTTATACTCGTAGTATCATGCACATAGACATTCTAAATGTGAATAACAGGCAGATAATAATCCTTCATATAAGAAAACATTTATTCAGCGTTTATAAACACAAAATTGTATATCATTCCATATAACGGGCACAGCCGCCGATCACACACACACCAACATATCCTAGAGACATACCACGGCTAGCGTGTTAAAACGCAACTACAAAGAATAATGCGTTCCAAATCTATCATCTGCGATCGCTCCTTATTCCGAATCAGCTGATTAGCCTCGAAAGCTCGGCCAACAAGTGTCCGATCGTCCATCTCAAATCTAAAATTCCTCAACAGGAGTGCGTGAACGGTTAATTTAAAGCTGCGTCGAGCAGCGAATGCGACTGCGATCCGTATCGGGAGCGAGTTTCAGTTTATCAGTTTCTAGCGGGAACGTCGGTGGGGGGTTAACTCGTAGGATTTAGCGGGTGAGGCGATGCGCTTGAAGGACAGGGTAAACATGATTTATCTTCACCAATTCTCGGTTGCGGCTATGAAAGCGACGGTGATATAGGAGTTTAGACCGTTGATCAACTATGGTGTGTTATCAACAGTAATCTATGTAGGAGATTCAAATGAATGTCCCGATACATAATAATGTGCTTTCAAATCCAAAATTCATAATGTACATAGTCACTTTTTTTTTATAGTAGCTAGACATAATGGCTTCCCTACGCCTGATGGAAAGCGAAAGAGAAGCTAAATCGCTGTGACAACGGGCAAGTAACTGGTCAGTTACCTGTCAGTTGTCACCGCCATGCCGGCCCAACCCTAACCCCCACGAGCTCCGGAAACCCTACTCACTGGCATTAACACGACCCGGAGGTCATTTGACTGCGGTATTATATAGGGTTACGTTTATTCGACGCTTTTACAGTGAATTTCAACACCTGTAAAGTAATTCTAAGGATGAGTTTTTTTATGCAAGAGGCAGCAGACGAGCAAATGTGATGCCTGATGGTAAGCAGTCAACACCGCTCATGGACACCCGCAACTTAAATCCAGTTCTAAGGTCGCTGCCGGCCTTGAGTACGTTCGTTTCTTGTATGTTTGAAGTTCATATTTATATTGGTTTATCATCAGACACTATTGTGGAGAATGAAAACTTTATGGTTGTAAAGGTTTGGAGGAAAACATGTTGGTTTGTTGTGTAGAAAAGATATGTGAAGTGAACCAATACAGTTGGCAAGCCAGGTTATTCGCCCTACTTTAGTTTAGGGTAGGCTCGAGTCATTCCGGGCAGAAATATACTTATGGGCTGATGATGTTGAAGACCCTGCTGACCGATTTTCGGATTATATATCTACGAAAAAGGTCACATGGTACGTTGCGGCAACGTATACATTGCGGTTTCACACTTCAGTTTGGTGTATAAGTGGCAAAACATATTATACAACTGCTACGTTAGAAGTAGCAACCAAATGTGCAGTGTTACTACAGTAAGTTTGTACGCTAGAATTGAAGAATTTTTACTGAGGGAATTTTTACTTATTTATGTATCTTACCTATAGTATAGGTGGGTTCCAGCATTATATGTTTTAGATTACAAAATCAATTATTTCCTGAATATTACGTAGACGTATTAGCTGTAAAACAAAAAGCTTCATTCATATCCTATGGTTTCGGAGAGTAGGGTGTACAAACATGCAGACATTGTTTTTTTGGTTTCTTGTTATTGTACTGTTCTTTTTTTACCCCCTTAATTTTGTACTAGTTTAAAAGTTATGACGGAATAGATGAACATCCATACCCACATACATACATACATATAGGTTAAAATGATAACCCTCCTTTTTGCTTCGCCGTAGTCGGGCAAACATATACAGTGTACTGAGATATTTTTTTATTGTTTTACTAGCTGACCCGGCGGGTCACCTTTTAAAATTTCTCTCAACTTCCACAAATACTTAATCCAAGACCAAAATTAGCCAAATCGGTCCAGCCATTCTCTAGTTTTAGCGAAACTAACGATGGGATATATGAGAATCAATATATTAAGAATATATTATGTATTGATTCCCATAAAATAGGCTACGCTCCGCCGCTGCCGCCTATCACCTTGGGCTGTCTCGTTATAAATAAAATTAAAATTGCAAAATTCCCAACAATTTCACATACGGCTGCGCAGGAGATGATCTCGCGGACGCTGCCCGCCTTATCTGCTCAATTTGACGTTACCCTCAGGCATTCTCACTTGTCCGTATCAACATAATTTATGTTGTTATTACAAGTGATTAATGTTGTAATTGGTTTGCAGTTTCACACCTTCGGAGTGAACTATTCATGCGTTAGCGCAACCAGTTAAGTGTTAATAGTGATTATTTTTTAATAGATTACGTTTGTGGTTATGAAACGTGATTGGGTGATAAGTTACTGTTAGGTGGGGTGTTTAACCATCATTTATTAATAGAAACAAAGTGTGTGAAAAGTTATTCATATAGGTAGGTTCAAACATGAAACTTTAACATGACGTGTTGAAGTTTCTAGTTATAATATGAACTCTGAATTGACCTTAGCTTTTCTATGTTGCACCATAAACCTGTAAGTGCACTTACTTAGAAATTTGACGACTTCGATGGCGCAGTGGTAGAGCGTCCTCGCTTAAAGCGCTAACGATGAGGAGGTTCCAGATTCAATTCCCGGTCGGTTCAATTTGAAACTTTTTCTAATTGTTCTGGGTACCATTATGGGACACTCCTAGTCATCATCTGGTACTTATATTACAAAGATAAACCTTATTGTAAGGTTTGTGTGTGGAATAGTTTGGCGTATCTAATGAATAATTTCTTCTGGAGGAGACAGCAATTCATCAAAGATGTATCGAAAACTTATTGTTAAGCTTCCAATAAATGGCTGGTGGCTGACCTCTGCCTTATGAGTTAATAGCTATGAGTTAGATCCCGGCACAGTACAAACATTTGTGTGCATGAACATGTCTGTATTGGTCTGGGTGTTTACTATGTATTATTATGTATTTATTTACAAAAATGTACCTAAGTAAGTTTATCAGTGGTCTAGTACCCATAGTACAAGCTTCGGCTTAGTTTGGGGCTAGATGGCGATGTGTGGCCCAGCGTGGCATGTCTATGGTATTTATAATAAATATCTAGACGAGAATTTGCGTCCACTATCATGGTAAATATACTATAGGACTTTCAGAAATACCTTCTCTATCATTATGACGTGTTTACGAGCATGTTCACCGTACTGCACGTAGGTGCCCCGACGTGCAGGTTTAGTGCTTGTCTCGTAGCAACCTGATACAATAAAGGATACTTGACAAGCCTCTAAGAATGGGGATGATACGCCACGCGAAGGAATGCGAGGTTTGAATTGCAAAACGCATAAATTGAGACGTCATACAGCGGCAGTTGATTAGATTGTGTTGTGGTTGTGTTGTCAGATTTATAAGTTTGCTTTGCCGTCTTTGATAACAAACAGTTTTGATCTTTCTCTTTCTTTTATACTTAATAGCAAATATATAATATTTTTGATAATGGCTTTTTTATTTGGGAATGTAAGGGAGCAACCCATCGTCTCTTCCCACCAGCCTGTGGTGCATCCTGCCGAATAACAGACGAGGCTTTGGAACCGACTGGGGGCGTACAACCATCACGGTTGAAGGCGTAGCTAAATGCCATAGGCCGATGATGGGCAGCAGCGTCACGAGAGTGGGAAGCTACGCCCTGCGGTCGCCAACCCGCCTGCCCAGCGTGGCGATTGTGGGTTAAGCCTCCAGGTGTTTGTGGCGATCAACTGGAGAGGCCTATGTCTAGCAATGGACTGAGATTAGCTTATGATGATGTCTCTCGAAAGAGGAAGCACGCCGTTGAGACATGGCCTTTCCGATAAAACCGATCTTTCTGTCATATCACAGAGTTTATGAAATTATCATTGGTATAATCAATTGTTGGTAATAAAATAAACCCCTCATTTATTCTTATAACATTCTAAACAGCAAGGAATGTTGTAAAAATATATATCGATCTGAAAACACACAAGTTATCCAATTTTATTAGAAACTTCAAACGCGCCTGACAAACGACCGCGGAACGCCAAATAAAGCCTCGCTACATATTTATAAGTGCTCCATATACTGGATGTCAGCTTGTTGCCCCTCGCGGGAATAAACAATAGCCCAGCCATTTGAAAGTCAAACATCAGCGCGCAGTAATCGACGTCTCAAGCACTGCACTGCTGATGGAGCCGATATCGGCCAACCGTCCCGTACAAGATCGTGCCTTTTGACAATCGCACCTCTCGCTCTGTCCCGCCAATTCCACATATACCCGTCTCAACCAACTTCTGGGTTATTCCACTTTTATTTTTTCCTCATTCCCCTGGACAACAGGCCGTCTGTCAGTCACCGCGGACAGGCGCGCGCGACGCTCCGACAATCCGCGCTGTCGCCGTCGCCTGCCAAATTAACGGATATGCCCCTCGCAACATAGGCGCTGGGAACGATCACGTTAAATCACCTCTTAAAAAATCCCAAACGAATTATTAAACACAGAAATAACTTTCCGTTAAAGAGTTCTTTCGCTCAGTTTAATGAGGGAAAATAAGGGAAGTCGGTTATTGCGCGGTATTCAGGTTGGACATCGACGTCCACTCGTCTCCGTGAGAAATACGTTACGGCGGTATTATAACTGTTAACTGCTTGACTGATTGCGAAATTTCCGTCCTTATTATGTGGCGAGTCGAGAGGCTGCGTGTTGGTGCATCGGCCACAATAGTAATGTGGCCGTGACGCAACCGATGCACCGTGGCTAATTAAGCGTTAACTAGAAGAACAAAACGTTAACTGCACGATGCAAGGAACACAGATATTCGGACGGACCAACAAAGCTAATTATTCCTATTAAACGGGCACAAACCATTCAAATTAGCCATCCGACGTACGTTGAATAAAATCGCGTTTTGTGCGCGAGTGAATGACGCGGCCCCTTCCGGTGGGTGGTTTCTGTCACAACACCGAATGCGCGTCGCGGACGCACCGCACCGCATAATGAGACGCTTACTCGCATTAGCTAAAGAAATTGACAAGTGAACAATAGCGGGCCGAGGGAAAAAACGAACGCGAAACTGCAGAAAGAGCCGGACAGTGTCGTATCGTATTACCCGACGTAAAATATCTGGGGGAAAGGAATGAGAAACGATCGTTCCATTTAAATACGGGGACGAGACGGGAGCGTTCGCGTGCGTTCGGTAGCGTGAGAATGCGCTTTATTCGGGCGGCGACAGCGCAGCCGGGGCTGGACGTCGATAAATCAGGTGCGCGGGAGCAGCGATCTCGCAGCGCTCATATATCGGCGCACAATGGCCGCGCGGTGACACGCTGCCTTGACGCAATTGCTCGCTTGCGCTGGCCGTCACGCTGACAGCGCCCCGCGCCCGCACCCTACGGTAGGGCTGTCGGCCAAACAAATTACTAGGGGGCTTAACCGGACATTGAATGTTGAAATATCTGTTTGTCTATGTCCCTCTTTTTATAGTCATGCATTTAAATTGAAGAACCTTTATATTAAGATGTAAATAATAAGCTCTCATTTCTTATGCTAATACCCGCGGAATGAACGCAGTACTCATGTACACTAACTAACTAAGATGGCACAGGGATCCAATATGAGCCTTGGCCTCCAACAATAAAGATCTCATCAAGAAAAAGAAAATTTCGATCAAGAAAAATGTAACGCACTTTATGTCAGATGCGCGGGAGCAGCGATCTCGCAGCGCTCATATATCGGCGTACAAAGGCCGCGCGGCGACATGCTGCCTTGACGCAATCGCTCGCTTGCGCCGTGGCCGTCACGCTGACAGCCGCCCCGCGCCCGCACCCTACGCTAGGGCTGTAAGACCAAAAAATCACTAGGGAGTTTAACCGGACAACGGATTGCAAAAGCCTTTCATTAGGTATTTTTCTTAGTCGCTCTTGTCTTAGTCATACATTACACTTCAGTTTTTTTCATAAGTATTAGATGCTACGCTATTGTTGTAAGCCAAACAAACTACTAGGGGTCATCGGATGGAAAAAAAATCATTGGCTATTTTTCTTGGCCCCGTTTTTCACAGTCAAACATTACACTCATCATCAGCCTATTGCAGTCCACTGCTGGATATAGGCGTCTCTAGTTGTTTGCCACCTAAGGCAAACTTCTGGAGGATATACCCACAATCGCCACGCTGGGCAGGCGGGTTGGCGACCGCAGGGCGTAGCTTCTTGCTCCGGTGACGCTGCTGCCCGTCATCGGCCTGTGGTATTTAGCTACGCCTCCTATCGTGATGGTTTTACCGCCACCAGTCGATTTGCCAGAGCCTCGTTTGTTGTTCGGCAGGATGCACCACGGGCAGGGGAGGATGGCTTGGAGCGAAAAGGCGATAGGTCGCTCCTTTACATCCCAAACATTACACTGTAGTGTAAACATTACACTACAGTTTTGTAATAAGTAAGTATTAGGATGTAAATAGTAAAGTATTATTTACTATCTAAATATTGCGTCCATGCGGAATAAACGCAACGCTCATAAACTAACTAACTAAGATGGCGTAGGGACAATGTCCGGTGAAACCCTCTATTAGTCTGACAGCCCTACCGTAGGGTGCGGGCGCGGGGCGCTGTCAGCGTGACGGCCAGCGCAAGCGAGCAATTGCGTCAAGGCAGCGTGTCACCGCGCGGCCATTGTGCGTCGATATATGAGCGCTGCGAGATCGCTGCTCCCGCGCACCTGGCATAAAGAGCGTTACATTTTTCTAATGTTATGAGTGCTGCGGTGAGATCTTTATTGTTGTAGGTCAAGATTTATTTTGAGTCCCTGCGCTATCTTAGTTAGTTTATGAGTGCTGCGTTCATTCCGCGGGTAGGAAACATTCAGATAAGAATGAGAGCTCATTATTTAAAACCTAATACTTGTGACAAAAACTGAAAGTGTGATGTATCACTACGAAAACAATGGTTATATATCCAGTAAAAAATATTTAACTCTAACGAAAACAAACGCAGAACTTACATTGGTTTTGTTTTTCATAGCAGATAAAGTGAATAGCATTTACGAGTATGTCTTCTAACAAATGTTAGACATTACACTTGACATAATTATTTCCGGAACTTTCTACCCGGATAAATCCGAAAGCCGGACTTAACCAGCCAACGTCCGGACCGTAAAAGCCAACCCTATTCCAAGTCGTATTTATTGCGCTAAATATTTGAATTAATCAGATGAGATAAAACGCTTGCGTCGTTTAAGAATTCCGATGCGGTCTCGGTGACAACCCGATGTATTGTCCCAGTATTATGGTGATGCGCTTAAAGAAGTCATCCTGTTGTCTTTTTAGCAAAGTAATTTACCGTGAGAGTTGTTTATTAAACAAAATGGGCTATCAGTTGCTAAAACGACCGAATTAAGCCTTCTTTAGTGCGTGGTCTTTATTGCAGCGTAATGCGTAAATTAAATATATAAATATACCAAGGTTGTTGAGGTGGATATTTTTCAACCGTGTGAATACAGTATGAATTTAATATAATGTTGTCAACGCGCTAATGTTATGTATTTAAAAAAGTGATAATTGCAGATACTGTTAGCTTTTTTGTAATGGAGTTTATTGTGATGGTTTTATATTAAACAAAACAGTCATAATCAGCCTATCGCAGTCCACTGCTGGACATAGGCCTCTCCAGTTGTTCGCTACTTAGGGCAAATACCTGGACGATATGCCCATAATCGCCACGCTGGGCAAGCGGGTTGGCGATCGCCGGGCGTAGCTTCTTGCTCCGGCGACGCTGCTGCTCGTCGTCGGTCTGTGTTATTAACTACGCCTTCTATCGTGATGGTTATAGCGCCAGCAGCCGGTGGCCAGCGCCTCGTTTGTTGTTCGAGGGGATGAACCACAGGCAGGCCCCTTCCATCCAAAACAAAGCAAGCAGTTGCTTAAAAAAATCCTTGATTAACCCAACTATGCCGTATTTTAAACGTCCTAAATGTAAGACCATCAAGCAAAGTCAACTTTTGATATTGGTGAAAACTGAGACAGTTTAAATTTGACATGTTTAGGCAGGCCCATACAAAGGCTTCCACATTAACTGAATGCATTCATAAAAACACGAGGGATTTTAACCTTCCAAGCTGATGACCAAAAAACATCATTTACATTTCGATATCAACAAAACAAAAGAATTTTGGCGACCAATTTTAAATTTGACTTTAATGTTATTTATAGCATAGTAGCAATAACACAAGATAAGCTCTCCTTTTTGAGACTGAATAACAAATGCTTTGCTTATAAAATGTGTAGCTTTGTTTTACGAAATGTCTTTTATGAACACAACTATCGATGAATATCGATAATTACGCATACCTATCGAATGTTACATCGCCATAAAAATGATAATGACATAACTAGTTTGTTAACGTAACATTATCATTGATTAGAGTTATACAAATTGCTATGCCTTCTTCCAGTAGAGCGTTTCCCGTACATTCAATTATTAATTATTTTAATTACGACAGAAGTAGATACATAGAATAGAGATTATTTCATTTATGTAGTACGTCTATACGAACATAGACTGTAATAAACTTTATTTATATTGATGTGCTTATGATAGCACTTAATAATCATCATGTTTAAGAAATTAAAATGACTTATATCTACCGCTGGGTTCGATAATGGCTTCTATCGAGATGTAGGTAGGTATATAATTGGGATGGTGACATCTAGGATGCTATGCTTTGAACTATAGCGCGCCTTAAGCCTATTTCATCTATTGCTCATACATAATGGTATATTCCCACAGTGGGGCTCGAGCCTACCTTGAACAAGGGTGATAAGCATTTAGTCAACCTAGACGCCTTCTTGCGGCTCAACTATCTTGACCTAAGTGTTTCTTAACAGGTGTGCAAACCTTATGCTTACCGTAAGAGCGTCGACTAAAAGTATATTATGATAATGACTTTTAAAGGCTAAATATTAGGATAGGGGAGGCCCGAGGCCCTTGGTGGGGACATACGGGATATACTATAGGATATGTTGATAAATTACAATAGGTAAAACACATACAAAAATATTTATGCCGCATCTGTTAAGTCCCTCCGCTTGTTTCCCTATTTGTAATGTTTCTCATACTGGTATCCGTGTCTAAAAAATCAAAATCATATTTGTACCACATCCTGAGATGAACTCGCTTTTCTAGTGAACCTTCTTCATAAAAAACAAAGGAAATAAGTTTCTAATTTCAAATCAAATAAAAACATTCCTTTATGTTAATCGGTCAGTGCTGCCCTTAACTCAATAATCGATATTGACGAAACTTACGATCGTCGCCCGCGCAGGCGCACCAACCAATACTGAATGGGCATCCATAAGAGTGAACAGATTAGATTATGACCAAATGCGCCCCGGATATTACACTATAATTAAGAACATTTACGTGTAGAGGGCGCCAAATTTATCGCCGAGTTTTTTGTCGATATAAAGCCATTCCTCGGTATTTATGCTTCGATCTTGGGACATGTGTGAGGTCCGGCGGTCCGGTAGTCGAGTTATCGTGTGGTAATCTTTATGGGCCCTTGGGGACCACTCGCTGAGACCTGTCGACAGTTAATGGCCTACCGAGATTAGTACGGGGCTCGGCTCCCCAATATTTTGGGGGACCGTGTTGTGGCTTTGTTTATAGCTTAATTAGGCTGTTTTGTTTAAAGTGGAAATTGTATTCGGCGTCGAGTCTAGCCTGATAAGGTGTCGGGGTATTTACGATTTGATACCGGCGTGTTCGAATCGAGTTTTGTTTTGATTTAAGTTTATGTTGGTCGCGGTCCGAATTAATTTCCATAAAACGTTCTCTTTTTACTTAAATGGGCTATAAAACGGACGTGAACTACTTGTGATTGTGAGCATTGCAGGAGTTATTGTAACTACTATATGGCTTAAATTTGCAAAATAATAACTTTTTAAAACATACCCAATAAATAATTACCGTAGACATTAAGAGAAACATTATTTAAACGCTCACCAATCATTGGACAGTACATTTCCGATAACAGAATTCAAATAAGAATGAAATCTTTTTTCATTGATAAAGATTTGACACCGAAAAAACAACCAACCGAGGAATGCACGGACTTACTAATGAAGGGGGCCAATTAACGATGATTATTTTTTCTCATGAGTACTTGTATACAGGGGGCTCCAACTTTTAGTACTTGGCACTTGAATTTATATCTCCTTACCTAAATAAAAAGTAGGTATACCCTACATAGTTGGTAAACCCTATTTATATTATAATATATTTATATATATCTGTGGGGTCGAGGGTTGGAATAAAAGGAATTTTTCACGTTATTCTTGTTTTATTTAAACTCCTTAAAAATTTTTACACTTCACAGTCGTCGTCTTAGCGGTACAGATCGTGTTCGCGGCCATTCGTCTTCCTTCTCGCTCCCTCATATATTCCTCTTACTCACTCACCAGTCATTCGTACATTCACTCGTTACATTCACCATTCTCACTCATTCGTCCAGAAATCAATCCCACATTCGGCCATCCTGCGTAATGTCTGTCCTCAGACATCCATGCATCATCGTCATCACCCAAACACAAACATCATCACTCATACGTCATCACAAATAATAGTCCATAACTCAATCATTAACCTCATACATCATCATCATTCACACAACTCTTGTCACTCTAAAACAAAAGTAAAACAATCCTAGAAGGTATCCTTAACATAAAATAAGTAAGATAACACTGGTTTACAGGCTATAAGTACATAGTTTCATCTTTAAACTTATTAAACAGGTAACAATTCTAGGTAGGTACACAACATAGCTAGGTAAATCATTATTAAACAGTTAAATATTCTAGGTAGGTACACAACATAGCTAGGTAAATCATTATTAAACAGTTAAATATTCTAGGTAGGTACACAACATAGTTAGGTAGATCATCATATGGTTTAGACATCTATTAAAAGGTAATATCCATAGAAACAACTTAATCAGCACAGATACATATCATTAGCTAACATACCTAATAAACAAACAAATTGTGCAATATGTAACATTTCCATCTAGTGGCACATAGGAACAATATCAACATACTAGGTATCGGACATTTATTTCAGAACAATGAGTTATATTTGTTTGATCAATGAGTCTCACAAATAAATATCCTCTCTTCCATCATTCTTTTACACTACATAAACAGAAATAAAAAAAAATAAAACATACACACCCTTCTACTTTTATTCTGGCCAACCCTTCATATGGTCTGCAGAGGTAGAGGTCTTATTCGGACCTTCAGTAGATAAGTCAACTTTCTCCACTTCATACCTGTCATTACGCTTGACCTTAGCAACTCTGTATGGTCCCAAATATTTTGGCTTCAGTTTCAGACCAGGGCCGAATTGTGTGCGTTTTATAGCAACAATATCTCCTTTTTGGTACTTCCTGCTTTCCTTTCTATTTTTGTCAAAATTTCTTCTGTTTTCCTCTTGCACATCAAATATCTGTCGTTTTGCTAAAATTCTAAGTTCTTCTCTGTTGTCTGAAAATGTTTTAATTTCTTCATGCTTTAATAATTCCAATATTTCAATATCTTCTTTTCTATTCATCTTGGTGCCCATCAGTAGTTCAAATGGCGTTGTATTTATGCTTCGTTGGTAAGTACTATTCAGTGCGCGTTGAACTCTCCCGACTTGCTTGTACCAAAGTGTAGGTTCTTCAATTGACATCTTGGTAAATACTGAAATTAAAACTCGGTGTATCCTCTCTACTTGGCCATTACTACGTGGAACTCCTGTTGTGATAGTAATATGGTTGATATTTTCAGCTTTACAATATTCGGTGAACTCATTGCTGGTGAAAGCAGTTCCTTTGTCCGTGATAATTCTTTTTGGGTTTCCAAATATTTGTTGATGAACTCTCATCTTATCAACTGTTTCCCTTGCCGTAGTGGATTTAGTTGGAAATAACCATACAAACTTCGTAAAAGCGTCTACAACTGTCAAAATATGATAATATTGCTTCTTCGTCTCTGTCAGTGGGCCAATATGATCACAGTGTAATGTACTCAAAGGTAGTTCTTCCTTTTCAATGGGATTCAAGAAACCTTCCTGTTTCCCCGCTTTCCTCGAAGCTAACAAGCATGGTATGCATGTTGAAATAAAGTCTTCTACTTTTCTTCCTAATGTTGAGATGTAATAATCTTTACTAATCAGTTCCAATGTTTTTTTCTTGGAAAAATGACCATTATCATGAGCTCTCTTTATAATCTCCAATTCCATCTTTGTAGGTATAACAAGTTGTTGCTCTGGCCCTTTGTACAACAAATTCTGGTATAGGTAATAGTCATTATAACACTCTCCGTCTTTCAAAATTTTCATTATTGCTCTAAGGCCTTCATCTGTTTCTTGAGCACGTCGTATGTCATCATGGAGCTTAGTTGTCGTCATTGCAATATATGGGTTTCTGCTTAAGGCGTCTACATGCTTCATTTTCTCACCTCTGCGGTGTTCTACAGTGAAGTCGTAATCTTGTAGTAACAATATCCATCTTGCTACTCTTGTTGACATAGACAAATCCTTTTTCTTAAGGGTCATCTCAAAAGCTTTGCAATCTGTTACTATTTTGAAATGTTTTCCAAAAAGATAGTGTCTGAACTTCTTCACTCCTTCAACTATTGCCAATGCTTCTAGTTCATAACTTGTATATTTTCTTTCTGCATCTGACGTTCTTCGACTCATATAATGTACTGGGTGAAGTTCACCATCATCACTCTTCTGCATTAAAATCGCTGAATAAGCCACATTAGATGCATCTGTATGAAGCTCTGTCTCTGCTCTTTGGTTGTATATTTTGAGCACTGGTTCACTCGCCAATTTCATCTTTAAATCATTGAATACTCGTCTGTCTTCCTCATCAAATTGAAATTTGCACTCCTTCTTCAGCATATCTGTAAGCCGTTGGGCTATTTTAGCATAATCCCGTATATACTTTCTGAAATAGGAACAGAGTCCTATAGTGCAGTCAATGAAGCATTATAGGTCCGAATTTTTTTACTGTGAACCGAATTGCATACAATTTTGGGATTAGGTTCATCTTACCATTAACTTCAAAAGTGAAAATGATTTGAACTCCGCCACCACCATGGGGGTGGTTGCCACCCCTTCTCGGGGGTCAATGGTTGTTTTTTCAAAATAACCTCGGATATCGATTGAAGATCTAATTTTAAGCAAAAAAGTTTCTATAAAGTTTCTCGAAAAATCTAATACTTTTCAAGTTATTGGCAATTGAAAATTCGCAAATTTTTCACGATTTTCATCAGTTTTTTTCAAATATCTCCAAAAATATACGTTTTATCGAAAATTTTATAAGGAACGAAACTGTAGGAGGTAAAAAAATGAACAATTTGGTTTTTTACAAAGTATTCTAAGTGCAATATTAAGCTAGATATTAAAGATCAAAGCCGTTTTTTATTTTATCTGAAATTTCATCGATGTAGTCAATGCCATCTAGCAGCGAGCAAATGCATTTTATGCTTTCTAATCGAAAAGGGTTTTGTAGTGCTTGAAATAAGCTTTAAAATGAGCTTTATCAAAAGTCTTTTGCACGTAAAATAAGTGAGCTATATTGCAAATAAGCGGAGCATCGAATGTTTTTTCTTTTCAATCAATGGGTTTAAATAAGTGCCATTTCCGCCAAAACTAAAATTAATCATATTCCGCCTAGAATTAACTTTATTATGAAGAGTTTTATAGATTGTATTAGTTTGGCTGCTTTAGGACACATAGTTTTCAAAAAAGTCACGATTGAAAAAAAATCGAGAATTTCAAATTTTTAAAAATCCCACCCCTTTTTCATAATATCTCAAAAATGACGACAGATACGTATAAAAGTGTAGGGATAAAAAATTTAGGTATTTTTCTGGCAAACAATTTGGTTTTTTTGTTTTTTCTATCAAATAAAAATTGACGGAGATATGATTGTTTAAAGAGCGCGTGGCAGCGCAATCACAGCCTCCCTTAATCGTGACTTTTTTGAAAACTATGTGTCCTAAAGCAGCCAAACTAATACAATCTATAAAACTCTTCATAATAAAGTTAATTCTAGGCGGAATATGATTAATTTTAGTTTTGGTGGAAATGGCACTTATTTAAACCCATTGATTGAAAAGAAAAAACATTCGATGCTCCGCTTATTTGCAATATAGCTCACTTATTTTACGTGCAAAAGACTTTTGATAAAGCTCATTTTAAAGCTTATTTCAAGCACTACAAAACCCTTTTCGATTAGAAAGCATAAAATGCATTTGCTCGCTGCTAGATGGCATTGACTACATCGATGAAATTTCAGATAAAATAAAAAACGGCTTTGATCTTTAATATCTAGCTTAATATTGCACTTAGAATACTTTGTAAAAAACCAAATTGTTCATTTTTTTACCTGCTACAGTTTCGTTCCTTATAAAATTTTCGATGAAACGTATATTTTTGGAGATATTTGAAAAAAACTGATGAAAATCGTGAAAAATTTGCGAATTTTCAATTGCCAATAACTTGAAAAGTATTAGATTTTTCGAGAAACTTTATAGAAACTTTTTTGCTTAAAATGAGATCTTCAATCGATATCCGAGGTTATTTTGAAAAAACAACCATTGACCCCCGAGAAGGGGTGGCAACCACCCCCATGGTGGTGGCGGAGTTCAAATCATTTTCACTTTTGAAGTTAATGGTAAGATGAGCCTAATTCCAAAATTTCATGCAAATCGGATCACAGTAAAAAAATTCGGAGGTTAGCCCGTATTTTTCGCTTCATTGACTGCACTACTAGGAAACTACGTAATTGTGTCACATTCTGCGGTTCAGGGAATTTAGTGACAGCACTTATCTTCTCTGGCGATGGCTTTACTGTGCCATTCTCTACAATGTGTCCAAGATATTCAACTTTTCTCATTAACAGCTGACTTTTCTTCCAATTGATGTTCAAGCCATACTCTGATGCAATCTTGAGTACCATTCGCAGGCGTTCAACAGCTTGAGTCTCGTTACACCCCGTATGATTCCGTCTTGTAACCATTCATTTATTTGCTTATCCACATCATCTTGTTCCTTGGGCGAAAGGCGTCGAGGTCGCTGCGCAACTGGTATGTCATCCTTCATAATGATCTTCAACTCAATGGGAGCTTCCTTGGTTTGACACGGTATGTAGTTCTCCACCAACTGCAAGACCTCTTCTTTCACAGCTGGGTTGGTAATATGACCTACACAATCAGAAACACATGCTACACAGTTCACATAGGATAACCATTCATCCGTCGGATTCACCCATACAGATCCATCTTTCATCACAGTGACCACCTTTTGTAAAAACTCATTGCCCACAATTAACTCGTATGGAATACTATGATTAGGCACAATATGAAACACAACATTGTCATATACGATACCATCTATGCGTAAAGAAGTAGTATAAGTACCTAATGATTTAATTTTCGCATAACCTAAACCCGACATAGTAATCTTCATGTTTACATTGTAATTTGCAAGACCTAATGCACTAAAACATTGTTCCGACATAAGACACACGTCACTTCCCGAATCGAATAACGATAATACACTTTTATTGTTTATTTCTACGTATTTCAGCGGTCGTTTTGCTTCTTGAAATGTATTTCGTACTTTGTTTACATCGGAGCTGTCAAAATGCCGGTCACGTTCATCGATCTCATCGATCTCGTTCAAGTCTGAAGTTCGCGTCAAACAATCCAATAAGCGGCCGGTACGCGTCGGTAAAATAGTAGCTTCTCCATACAAAGAGGCGCCATCTACATCGTGTTGAGTCGAGTTGAAGCAAACTTGTTTCGAGCTAAGTTCACGTCGTTGCTCTCGTTCATTGCTCCGTGTTCGTTCCACTCGCTCGTTCAACATGGAGTTCGGTCTTCTCGAAGTATAATCAGCCATCTTGGATGCTTGTCCCGCCGATGCTTGCACTTTGCACTCTGCTGACACATGCCCGAACTGATTGCACTTAAAACATTTACGGCCTTGTGTTTTATGTGGACACATAGCCGAAATATGATTCCTTTCTCCACAGCTGTAACATCTTAGTTGTGCTGCTTCAGCTGCATGCGATCTTGATGCCCTTGTACAATCACCGCTGCCTGTTTTTGCCAGTGCTTGCCGTGTCTGTGTTTTCATTTTGGATGCAATAGCTTCATAGATCTTTAACTTAGCTTTTAGGTCGTCGTAAGTGCGTACGCCGTGCAGCATCATTTTATTTATTTCTGTGTCTTCTATACCTTGAACTATATATTTAATTGTTACATAGTCCGGTAATTTTCCCCGCTTACCTAGGGCTTTCATTGTGAGCATGTAATCAAAACATGATTCATGACTGTGTTCATGACGTCCTTTTCGTCGTGCGGTCAGCATTTCATGGATTGCTTTGGCGTCCAACCCGTCACCAAATTCTTTAGCAATCGCCGCTTGCAGTTCTTCCCAGCTCTTGTAGGTTTTTT
Source organism: Conogethes punctiferalis (assembly GCA_031163375.1). Lineage (NCBI taxonomy): Eukaryota > Metazoa > Arthropoda > Insecta > Lepidoptera > Crambidae > Conogethes > Conogethes punctiferalis. The sequence goes on from CM062080.1 coordinate 5,870,783, forward strand.
CGCTGCGCATCCATAGGGCTGCCGTGCCTCTGAGTGAGCGTCTAGCCACTAGGAGCTTCTGCGTCGGTGTCCAGTGAAATATTTCTCCATTTTCCTCTATGTCTTGTATCCAGGACGTTACGGATTGTTCGTCATTTCCAGAGAACTTTGGAATTAGGTCCTCAGCTAGATGCAGCATGCCACCACCACGTGCGGATCCCCCGTCGTCATCGTCGTTATCGTAAGAATCCTGATGCTTACTGCCTCGTCTGTCGTTCCTACCCATCGTTGTTCCGTGCAGGCGTTTCGTCGTGTAGCCGTATTCCTCTGGATCGTCGTTACCCCCTTGATTGTTCACCACTTTTCGTCGTAAGCCCGCGTGCACCGCCACGTGCTTGTCGTCGTCCGTCGTAATTCCACAATTCCACCTCGATCCCGGACGAGCCCCCAAAAGATGTGGGGTCGAGGGTTGGAATAAAAGGAATTTTTCACGTTATTCTTGTTTTATTTAAACTCCTTAAAAATTTTTACACTTCACAGTCGTCGTCTTAGCGGTACAGATCGTGTTCGCGGCCATTCGTCTTCCTTCTCGCTCCCTCATATATTCCTCTTACTCACTCACCAGTCATTCGTACATTCACTCGTTACATTCACCATTCTCACTCATTCGTCCAGAAATCAATCCCACATATCTGCCGAGGTTTTAGCATAAAACCTCGACAGATATATTATATTATAGCATTTAGCTTCTTTTTCTCTTCATTAATGGCAGTCATTTAAAATCCTTCCAAACTGAACTACTAAAATTACTGAACCGATTTAAACGAAATTTGGTACATAAATAGTCTGGAAGCATTTTTTCGGTTCAAAAATGGTTGTAAAAAAAAATTCAAAGGGAGGATGAAAAATGTAAGGAAGCATCGTCAATTTTAGGGCTACAAGCATGAAGCATAGTTTTAGGCTGTTGATTCTATAACCATATTATATTCTGATAAATAATTAAAAATACTATCCAAACACACTATTTCACGCGGACAAAGCTGCAGGCACTTATTTACGTAAAGACGGTCCAAGATAATTTTTCATGTGAATTAATTAATAAGCAAAAACATAAATAGACAATAAAATTGATCCTAATATGACTTTATAGCCACTAATCTGGCATTTATTAAAAAATAAAAAAGTTTATTTAATCACTTATTACTGTATCATAAAACTTTTATTATTTATCAGCTGAATCCTGCGACTTTGTTCGCGTGGACTTTTAGGTCTTTGGTTTTGATGAGTCAGCTTATAGTGCCCATCAGGCGGAACATTTTTCTTAAAACGTCATTCCTATGTCTTTTGAAAGTGTAGCTGATCTCTTGAGAGTTCAACATAAGTTATTCGAGACCTTAGAATTTTATAAGTCAGCAGAAAATGCTGATCAAACTGAATAACTTTTTTAAGGAGGCATTTTCAAATCTCTTTTTAGGTGAGACATTGTTCTAAAAAGTATGTTCCAGTATCCAAAATTAGTTATAGCAAATATTATGTTGCCCTGCTATCGCCAACTCGCCTACCCAGCATGGCGATTATGGGCAAAGCCTCCTTAAGTTTGACCAAAGTGGATAACAAGTGGAGAGGCTTATGTCCAGCAGTGGACTGCGATAGGCTGATCATGATGAAGGTTCCCTTGTGAGCTATCGTATAAAATACTAGCTTTCCGCCCGCGACTTCGTCCGCGTAAAGTTTTTTTTTTCCAAAATAAAATTGTGCCTATGTTACTCGTGGATAATGTAGCTTTCGAATGGTGAAAGAATTTTTAAAAACGGTCCAGTAGTTTTTGAGCCTATTCATTACAACCAAACAAACAAAGTTTTCCTCTTTATAATATTAGTGTAGAAAAGTTTCATTTAAATCCGTCCACTAGTTTCGGAGATTAACGAGGACAGATAGATAGCTTTTAGGATTATTGTCCTATTACTGACTTTTCAAACTTCTACATTTCTTTTTTTTGGAAAAATATTAAATTTACCTTCCTTTACTGTTTTATTATAGGTATGTATTGATAAAATCCACCTAGCCTGTGTATAAATATGTTGTCATAATAATATGAATGAATATATTGCTATGCGAACCTTTTTTAAGCAAATAAAAACAAAAAGTTTAGATGCCATTAAGATGTCCACAAAACAATGAGTTTATTTTTTCATTCGAACTTTTAATTAAGATTTTTGTTTACATCGCGAAGTGCATTCAACTAAATCACTTTTTTGTCTCAAATGGAATGATAAATTAAAATACGACATTATATATCATTAAATATGTTAAAAAAAGGAATTATTTTAGACTGGCTATCGGTACAACAGATATATCTACTATTTGTAATGTAGATTTAATTATCAGGAAAAACTTTTTTCGTCTTATTCTAAAACCACACAAAAATTATTAGGTAATGTTGTCAAATGCACGAATTACATGACCACATATTTTTATTAGTCAGTTAAAAACTGTCTGTGAATACGTGCACACCCCGTAGTCTATATTTTTTCTTGTCACCAAGTGATAAAGAATCCGGGACTAATTCAGCTCTGTATCCCTGCGCCCGCGCCACCCATCTCTGTTCGCATCAATTTATAGGCTTTTAACCTAATTTGTTGTCCCCCCTCCCCTCCCCCCACACGCCACGACCCGCCGCCCACACGACTACTTGTTTTACTTTTTTAATAATTAATTTTGTATTGACCTCACTTCTGCCCTTATCTGAGAAACCCTCAGGATTTAGAAGCTTAAGAATTCATTAGCCGATAAGATGATCACGTTTCGCTAAAAAAAAACTATAAAGCGATAAACAAAAGCGACGAATTAAGCTATCATGCCCACCAATAAAATATTTAATTAATGTATTTTACATTAGCAAAATGGCTGTCGATATACCCAACAAAGTCGTTAAAATAAGCGTTGACATTTAATATCTGCGTAATTTATGTTTTATAGTTGCGTATGTGTAATAAACACTTTGGAGTAAAAAAAATAGTTTTTTTTGGTGGGATTATAAAGGTGTGGGCTCTCTCGGTGTAATTTATTGAAGAATGTTCTAAAAGCCTGGGGTGGTGGCGTTTTATAAATATTTTGTATGCGGACGAAATTTTGACAAATACCACTTAATTTACGCTAATGAGTCCCAAATGAATGCACGTCGACAACTAATGGTCGGGTCTCTAGTGATGTGATTCTGGTCACTTTATGATTTAAGTCGATATTGTGTACAATACAGTTTGATACTTTAGCTAATTCGTAGGTATTTAATATGTAACGATGTGTCATTCTCGTTTTATTGCAATTTAGGACGAATTCAATATTTTAGGACTAGTAAAAATTACATATTACTTTATCATGGAATGTTTAATATTTTAATTACATTTTATTGTTAGAAGAAACATGTTTGGTTAAGTGTACCTAAAAGTCAATAAGATGTTTTGTTTTAAAACGAAAAACTAATATATTTACCCTTATTTTTATGTGTTTCCTACATAACAATCTAGTTGCTTATTATGGTAATCCTAGATACTGAGCCAGAGATAAACCTCATAACTAATAAGTCTATAATAATTTTATCATCGGCTATACTTACTTCTTAGTTAATTTAATATTTTTTTTGTCTTTATAGTTATTTTATAAACACTCAGATCTTATAACCACATTACTTATATGAAGCATCCTTTTAAAATCGTTCTGAGCATTGATTTAAATGCCGCGACTGCTATCGATACCCATCTATCTAAAAGCGCATCACTAAACGACCGCATTTAGATAAACGAGCGCTCGCATAAAAATCAACTCTTCTGGGCTAATCGAATTAGGCCCGATACCCATCTGTGCGATTTAACACGTTTTGCATTCTTTTGTCCAGCACCAATAAAGCGGCAGGTAGCCGTCTGCCCACAGTTTTACAATATCACAAAATGTTGATGAACTCATTCCTTTATAAACCTACTAGCGGTGCTCGCGACTTCGTCCGCGTGAAATAGTTATTTTTTCCCCGTTTTTTTTTACATTTTCCATTATTTCTTCGCTCCTTATAGTTGCAACGTGATGTTATATAGCCTAAAGCCTTCCTCGATAAATGGTCTTTTCAACACAAAAAGAATTTTTCAATTCGGACCAGTAGTTCCCGAGATTAGCGCGTTCAAACAAACAAACTCTTCAGCTTTATAATATTAGTTAAGATTGGGCATAATAAATGTTGGATTTTTCACGATTCAAATGACACTGTGAAGAGAATTCACCCGAATTTTGATGAATATGCCACAAATGCACGGCAATAACCTTGCTTTATGACTGAGAGCCTGATCACACGTCGTGAACGAACGCGTGTCTGAACAAACAGTTGTGCAGCAGAAACAGCAGCTAAAAGAGGCTTCTAATATCTTCTGTTCCAGTCATACTGTTCTAATTGCAAAGATTTCAAAAACAAATTTTAGTCATGCCGCCCTGGGCCCTGCGCCATTTAGTCCCGAACTAATAGCCCAAGCTTTTATTATGAATAGTAGACAATTTGATAAAAGTATGTTTTTATGTAAATATAGATAAATTAAATTAGCAAAAGTTCATGTCTGTTTTTGTTTTGACATGAACATGTCTGTTTGTTGTGTCATGAACTTCTTTCTTCGTGTCATGAATGTTAGTACTGTGCGGGGATCGAACCCGTGATCACTATGTCAGATGGTACGTAGGTAAGTCTATCAGTTGTCTGGTACCCATATTACAAACTTCGGTTTAGCTTGGAACCTGTGTTTCTAAAATGCAATAATGAAGGAATTTCTTGGATTATTTATTTATTTCTCCCATCATTAATTCAAAGCTCATTTTCCGTATTTACATAACGTGCGAAATTCACATCTGTTTACGTATTGACAACTAAACAATGGTCGATACCCCCAATAAACGTATAGACGAAACGATTTAGCGCATCGCGCGTCGGTGCAATAAACGATTCGGACGTTACGACGTGTGAATCACGAAGTACCATTGTAAATCGCGGTTTTGGTGCGATAAAACTCACTGATATGATAGCATTTATAGATTATTACCGAGATGTGAGGTCAATGATCTTGAGCGTGACAAGTTCAAGGGGATGAGTCATTTATCTTCTTCTCAATATATGTATAAGCGTGACTGACTGACTGGCTGACATATCAATGCAGAGCCTATTATACAGGGGTTAGAGACTTGAAATTTTGCGCAAGGATTCCTTTTAAAACGTAAGGGAGCATTTTAGTTCCGTTTTAAAGTTCGATAGGAAAAAACCGTAAGGATTTTTAAAAAATCATTGGGGTTAACCCATTAATGGCCAAGGGAAAAGTACAAAGATTTATTTAGATTTTTTTTTATTTAATTATAATAAGGGTTACAAAAAAATATTAGAACATGAAAAAAAATCGAAAATTTGTTTATTTAGATTTTTATAGGGGTGTACCCAAATTGGCACAGTGGCCACTTAAGGGTGTTAATTTTTGTAACAAGTTTTTTTACATGCGCAACGTTTCTTGCGTTTTATGTAGGCACTATGGCTTTGATTGTGCCAAATACACAGCATACTCGTTTCGGTAGCTTTTCAGGAACGTAGTCAGCACCGTCCAGTTCAAACCATCTACTTTAGATGTCGAAGTTCAAGCAGAGTGTCGCTGAGGCGATTGTTTTTGATATAATCTGATTATGTTTAATTGAAATAGTAGTTGGTCCATAGCTTACTCTTAGGATTGTATGTGCAACCAACAAGCATTTGATAAGGCCATATCAATCATGGAGGTAAATAAAACCCACCACAATTTTTACCATGAATGCCAGTTCTGTATAGTGAAATGGATTGATTTATTTCATCAACTCCACCCATGTTACATGTTCTTTAGAACATCTTCTTGTCAACCTTACGGTTCTGTAGGGTAGTAGGGTTGCCGGAGCTCGTGGGGAGTTAGGGTTGGGCCGGCATGGCGGTGGCAACTGACAGGTAACTGACCAGTTACTTGTCAATTGACAGACCAGCAAGACCAGTCAGACCAGCAACTTGGGCTTCTCTTTCGCTTTCCATCAGGCGTAGGGAAGCCATCACGTCGAGCCACTATATAAAAAAAAACATCTTTTCAGTCCCTGCCGGAGTCTGAAAATCCTAATTCGATTCCATTGGGCAAATGCTGTTGTCTGTCCAGTGAACCAGTACATTTAGTTTTTTTTTATCGAAGCTGTAATCAAATTTTCCACTTGACTCTTCTATCCTAAGGAAGTGAAAAGTATCCGGAAGAAAACTGAGAAGAAAGAAGAAATTGACAACTAATACTCAACATTTTCTGAAATTTCAATCTGAAAATTAGGTGGAGAATAGTAATCGAAACCCTCTTCTTCATCAGTAACGATACTGGGTTCTAGTGGTGGTTGATCTAAATCATAATCTAAATTGTCACTATCTTCAAGGGTGGAATATATAGCCTCTTCCTAGCCTTCAAAGCTTTTACTTGTACTATATCTAAGCCTACGACTCTGTAAAACTCTGAAAAAAATATAGATAATATTATTCCACTTGTGGCCACTGTACCCGAATTGGCACAGCGATATTTCGAATGTCGCTGAAACTTATATTCTCATCATATGTTACTGCAATATAGTACAAATCAATAATTAACTATTTAATTTCGTATAATTAGAAGCAAATATGGTGTTTACATTTGTCTACATATTATAATATTTAAAAAACTATACATACCTCCATGCCAATCTTGATTAGGAAATTCGGCAAGTAATTATTACAAAATTACAAATGTTCTCTAAAATGTATAATTGCAAATTAAATCTGTGTAGTCTTAACTACTCAAAAACGCAATAATATTTCCCCTGGTGTCAATACTGTTTTTTTCTACCTTCAATAATTAAGTGTTCCCAAATGGGTACAGCAACCAAGAATGGGTTAAAACGGGGTTGTAAAGTTAGTATGAAACCTTATCATTTTTGAAGTCATTTCAATGAAGTTTGGTATGAATTGAAAGTCATGAAAATGTATAAAATATATTTTGAAATCACTTCTTGCACCCCGCAAAGTGAGAACTTTTTTATCTGAACCTTATTAGTTCAGATCAAAAAGTTCTCACATTGGCACGCGAACGAAGTCGCAGAAGGCTAACTAATGTCTCAATATCGCTGTATTAACTCGACCGGGATTTAGCGATAGATATAGGAAACGGAGATATACAATCTGCTTCTCTAGATAGGTATGCGATAATCAGATAAAACATGAGATGATTCAGTAATCTTGGTGAGTTTATGATCTTATGTGAGGAAAATTTATGCAATGTAAGGTGAAGTGAACTTTGATCTCTGAAACAATATTGCATTAGCAAAAGGGCTTGAAAGGTCGTTTTTTCCGCATCAAGCAAACTCTAGAATGAGCCCTCAGCTCAGCGGTGTTTCCTGATCGCATTGACTTGTCCTTCTTCAAACGTGGCCTAAAGAGAGTTCTTTCCTGGTGGTAGGTAGTGGCTTAGCTGTCTCATGACATTGCAGAGTCTATAAGCGGCGGTAACCGTTTAATGTCAGATGGGCCGCGTGCTCGTCTGCCTTCCTCAGAAACAAAAAATAAAGGTACATAGAAAAACTCCCTCCCAGTTTTTAAGCTTAGACTAAAATCCCATCTACTGTCTCTCTAATATCTATCTTCTTTCTTTTCAATCTTATCTTCTTTAATCCATACTTAAATTTTATTACATGTGTGTATTCGTATGTATTATGTTTGTATTAATACAATGTAATGGTAATAGTAATTGGTACCTATATTTATGTTTATGTATGTACCTACTTAACAGTAGATAGCTTTGCACCAGGATACCCACCTCTTGTGAAGCTGGTTTCCTCTACCTGAAGGTTTTCTGGAAGAGATCGCTAGCAGCGATAAGACCGCCTAAGTTGTACTATGTTTTGTTTTCTGATATCTATGTTTGTGCAATAAAGAGTATCTATCTATGCCTATGAAACAAACCTCTCATGAGGATCTTCCTCATACTTCTCCTCTGGGTGGTGCAGTTCCAACGCCTGTTCCTGAACTGGTGGGCGCACTCCGTGGCGCCAAGGGTCACGCCCCTGGTGATCTCCTTCAGCAGACCGGTCTCGTTGCGGCAGATCTGGGCGAGGCGGCCTTTCGTCCGCCGGTTCTTCTTGCAGACCATGCGAGGGTCGAGGATCACTGCGCTGCCAGACGCCCTGGAACAAAGGTCAAAGGTTATTTCATCGAACTAATCCTATGAATAAGTAATTATAATCGTCAGCCTATCGCAGTCCACTGCTAGACATAAGCCTCTCCAGTTTCTTAGGTCTCTCCAGCCTCTCCACTTAGGGCAAACATCTGGAGGATATACACATAATCACCACGCTGGGCAGACGCGTTGGCTATCGCAGGGCGTAGCTTCTCGCTCCGGTGACGCTGCTGCCCGAAATCGGCCTGTGATGTTTAGTTGTGCCTTCAATTATGATGGTTATACCGCCACCAGTCGGTTGCCAGCGCCTCATTTGTTATTCGGCAGGATGCACCACGGGCAGGTGAGGTTGGCTTGGAGCGAAAAGGTGATACGTCGCTCCCTTACATCCTTACCATACATAGTACCACCACTTTGGGCTAATATCTGGAGGCCTCACCCATAATCGCCATTTACGGAAGGTGGGTTGGCGGTCGCAGGGCCTAGCTCCTGGCTCCGGTGTAGCTGCTGCCCGACTGGTGGTATTTAGCTACGCCTTCTATCGTGATGGTTATACCGCACTCGTAAAATAGTATGCCATAACGTCTTTGTATTTAATATAATATCTACGAGTTTGTTCCTGGTTTTAAGTCAGCTGTTTTTGATGTTAAATAAGGAATATCTATCTATTTAAGACTGAAAAAATAGTAATTCCTCTTCTTTAAGCTGATTAAGCGCACAACTTTTGCTACTTAATTCAAAAAACGAATCAATCGTAGTCCAATTACAAATACATAATTGTCAATAAGATATAAAATCATTTTTATGTTTTTACATTTGCTTAATATTATTCTCACGTCCCGTTACGAATACACCAATTATGTACAATTTCAAACCAGGAATGTTATTAAATGGTCGTCGTAAAATTCGTTACACCCATTCTCTATGATGACGATGAATCCGATATTTTATAATTATAACAATGTGGCGCCATGAGAAAATCGACATAGTAAACAAACCAGACTAAAAGTAGCTGAAACAGCTTGTGATATGGGAAGAAGGAATAAGGAATAATCTATTATTGTCGGTCGTCAGCTAAAGATTAAACCAGACCCACAATCTACTATCAGTTCATCCTCAAGTACCTCGGTCATATAGCTCGGAGCCTCGACTATCTCAAATACGAGTAAGTATACACTTCTTCTCAAAACTTGATTTTCAATGATCGCGAAAGAAGCCAGAGAGCCAGTTGGCCCAATGGCACGCCCTAAACTTCGGTAGATCGTTTCGATCTGGACGCTGACGAACTAGAGAAGCGATTTAGTTTGTTTAAGAGCGGCGTTCTAGACTAATCGATTCCAATCGGGAACTATTATGCCCAAGATCTGCCTATATGCCGAGTTACATAGTTCAGTAGTTCTTGACGGAGGAGCGCAAGAGATTGGGGCTGACGAACTAGAAGAGCGAATTAGTTCGATTAGCAGCGCGACCTAGACTGATTAGTCACAGTCGCGAACTATCTATTTATTTATTATGATTAACACCAAGCTAGTAGTAAATCGTTGGCGACTTAACATTAAAATTAGTGATGTATGAACTCAAGATAATAGTCACTTGAATATTATATGCCATAGCAATTATTCACAGTATTAAATAACTTGAAGTAGGTACAACTTTGGCCAAATGCTCAAGATAAGTATTAATCTGCGTGTTTATATCTTATCTTCAGATTCGATTGATTCATTTTATAACGATCGATACGCAAACTGCACTTAAACGGAGCGTCTGACGCACCAATTGTTTAAAATACCTTTTTTTACGACACGGATTTGGTAACATACCTACGAGGAGGTACGTTACTGAATCGATGTCGTAAAAATCGACTCACTACAAGTAGTGTTGTACTCCGCATCGATTTATGAGCCGCCAAGACTCGCCGACAGCCGAGCGCCAGGTCGCGTCAAGTGATCCAATGTTTACACTACGAGAGTTCATTGTCAGAATATCGAGTGCGAAGCATTGGAAATAAATTTAGACGCGTCTGTAGTCTATGTTCCGAGAACCGTTGATAGAGGCTGATTGATTGTTTTGTTGTGTTATGTGTCGGGCGCTGATGTAAATGCGCGATTGTGGGAATTAGAGCGTCGTGTCGACAGTGACGGGAGCGGGAATGAATGGAAGAGGGAATACTATTGCATATAATGATGTTCTAAAACTATGAATGTAAGGGAGCGACCTCACGCAAAAAAGGCGCTCAGTTTCATAAAACTAACTAAAGGGAGCGACCTATTAGTAAAGATTGGCATCATAATTTGGCGAAGCAAGTGAAATCCACATACCTATTTCTTTATAGTGGCTCGACATAATGGCTTCCCTACGCCTGATGGAAAGCGAAAGAGAAGCCCAAGTCGCTGTGACAAGGGGCAAGTAACTGGTCAGTTGCCACCACCATACCGGCCTAACCCTAACCCCCCACGAGCTCCGGGAACCCTACTCACCGGCAGAAACACGACTCAGAGGTCATTTGACTGCGGTATTCTATAGGGTGGATTCCCCGGACGGGCGGCACAATTGGAGCGAAGATTCGCTATGCCCTACGTCTCTTATCGCTTTGAACTAGTAAACCGTGTACCCAATAAGTACCCAATAACTAAATGATAAATCCCCACCATTCACAAAGAGCCCAGTGATTTATTAATAATCTGTCACACATTAATTGCTCTGATTTTTATTATACATTTAATTGATTGTCGGCATTTAAAAAGTTTACAGTCCCGTGAATGGCAATGGCGCAATTGTAATATGAAAGTTAGGTAATTACACGAATATAATTTATATATCTCCGGCTATAAATAAAGTTGTGCAATCAATTACTCCGTTAATATCGTGTTGACATTTTATAAATGACTGACACGAATTAAATCACTGCGCGGGCGCAGGTGTGTGCGTTGATGAGTGGAGTGTTATGGCAGGGTTGGTGAAATCGAGCCCTGCGGTAGGTATGGGGCATAGAATAAAATGAAATGTTAGTTCCAGTAATAGAAAACAATCGTTACATGCTCAAAATCATAGGGTCTTAATTAAAATAAAAAGTAAATTACCTACTAAATTAAATTAAAATTTAAGTGTGGCCTTTCGTCAATTTTCAGCCAAATTAGTTTTAGTTCCGAAAAAAACAATTGGTTAGGCCAAAACTTTTTAAGGGGCGTGAAGAGGTAGCCAAGGACCCCCAAACACTGATTTCAATTTGGCACACGATGCACCAAACACCTTGTATAGTGGTAGATATCATTTGCTGGTAGTGACCTCTGCCTTCTGAGCCAAGGGTCGTGGGTTCGATTCCCATCCAGTACAAGCATTTGTGTTCATGAACATGTCTGTTTTATATTGGTCTGGGTGTTTACTATGTATTTATTTACAAAAAATGTATCTAAGTTAGTTTATCAGTTGTCTAGTACCCATAGTACAAGCTTTGGCTTTGTTTGGGGCTAGATGGCGATGTGTGGCCCAGCGTGGCATGTCTAGGGTTGTTTATTATTTGTCACTAGCCTGCGAACGTGCACTGCTGGAGGCCTCCCCCGATGGAAATTGTCATTTGGGGGACCATTGTCTTTGTCATTTGCCTTCTACACCTCGCTTGGCAGGCGGTTATGTCAGCAGTACGTTTTATTTGTATCCAGGTAGACGCTGCTGCTCGTTTCCTGATATTCATTGATTTTACGACAAGAAACCTCCCACTAGACCACCGTGCGCCAGAGTTAATTAATCGTTATTCCAGATTTCCTCCCTCAACAGCTCCGTCTGACTTCTAGGTAGCTCATACAAACATCAAGTAATCTACTAAACGCCTCTTTTTCAAGAATCAAAAATGTGGACAAGTGCAATACGATATAACTACAAGGGTTCTATACTTACTCACTAATATTGTAAAGAGAAAAATATTTTCATTTTTGTTTGTAATAAAAACTACTGTGCCTATTTGAAAAAATCTTTCATCATTAGAAAGTTATTCACCTTAGCTGACATAAGCAATATTTTAAGATGAGAGATATTTACCAAAACCCCAATAATGAGTTATCAATGAAATTTTTCAAGATATTATACTTATTTAAGTAACGATTTGTTTAACTTTATGCTATAGGATTTCAAATATTCCAAATAAAAGTAGATTAAAGAGTCTCAAACTCAAAATTTATTATGTAGTACAGTCAGCATTAAAAGTTGATGACCACATTTAGTTTTTTAGAATACCTCTACCCTGTATTTGTATGTAAACAAATAAATCTAAACATGACATGCGTCAAAAATAATGATTACTAATAAAAAAAAATAATGAATATCAAAAGGTAAAACATTATATTTATTTTATTGTGGTAACTTCGTATTGTGGTAGTAATTGTGAAAAGGGATCTATCTACAAATAAAAGGTAACTTTAACAGCACGTTTTCTTTTAACGGATCCCTAAAATTCGAGTACAACAGTAAAAGTCAAGATGTTTCTAAATTACGACCGCAACACAGCGGTGAAATACAAGTTTACAATACAAAATGATTTTATTAACCCCGCGGATTGGCGTAAATATTTACTTCGTTTCATAATACGTCGGTTCGATTCGGTTCTGGGGATACGTCCGGTGCATTGCAACTATAAATTAGCTACGTACCGATGATTTATGAAAAAAAAAAAAAAAAAAAATTACCTACAAAAAAGCATTGGATTGTTTTAATATTAAAGGAAGATTTCTTATTTTAAGTGAGATTATCCACGCAAAATAGGCGCACAGGCGTCAAGTTGCGGAAAACGGCCCGATAAAACTAACTAAAGTGAGATTATCACTTGTGCCGAGAGAAGCCACTCTGCCGTAACTACAAACATTACATGTATACGTATACTACACTACGTATACGGGATGTAAGGGAGCAACCTCACCTTTCGCTCCAAGCCATCCTCACCTGCCTGTGGTGCATCCTGCCGAACAACAAACGAGGCTCTGGCAAACCGACTGGTGGCGGTAAAACCAACACGATAGAAGGCGTCGCTAAACACCACGGGCCGACGACGGGCAGCAGCGTCACTGGAGCAAGAAGCTACGCCCTGCGATCGCCAACCCGCCTGCCCAGCGTGGCGATTATGGGTATAGCCTGCAGAAGTTTGCTTTAGGTGGCAAACAACTGGAGAGGCCTATGTCCAGCAGTGGACTACGATAAGGCTGATGATGATGATACGTATACTATAACAAACAATTGCTTCAATCAATCAATCAATCAACAGGCTTGGTTTGTCCACAGCTGAACGTAGGCAATCTCTTATAGGCTATGATAACAATACAATAGTAAGAAAACTTAAAGTTAAAGTCTAAAAGTCTGCGTGTGTACACGCGAGAGCGTGTGTGTGAATATATGTGCGTGTGTATAAGTGTGTGTGTGTGTGTATGTCTTGTCATTTGTTTACAGAAACTATATAATATTATGATTTTCTACCTGAAGGTTTTCTTCATCATCAACATCATCATCATCGTCTGACACTGCACATTGAGTGGCTCTAGCCTACACTAAACTATAAGTCCTTAGACGACTATACTGGTCAGGTCCAGGTTTTTGACTGCTTAAGGAATTTTTTACAGGTGTTTAGAATTTCTCACGATGGTTTCTTCATCTTAGGGAAGTTGAATAAACGTACACTTTGTTCATTTCGTTTACCTTATGACATATCATTGCGTAGACGTAGCGTAGACGACAGACTTTTTGTGCGATAGAGTCTGCGTCTGAGACATTTAAAAAGAGCGTCTAGGTCTGCCGACAGAATGATTGAAGAAGTGCGTCGTGTGCGTTAAGTCTGTGAAATATCCGCGACAGATTTTTGCGCGTCGTGTGCGTTACTGCATATAATTGCAAAAAAAGTGCGTCACGGATAGTCTGTCATCTGCGCTGCCCCTTAGGCTACTTGATCCCAGTAGCCTAATCACATATCATAAGGTAATCTGAATCAACAAACTGTACGTAACATAAATAATATAATTATGTCACATCACATAAGTGATGTTGTATATTTTTCATTAAACCTTTATATAAAAAAAAAGCAAATAATCTTTATTATGAAAATACAGCGCGTTGATGTCTTTTTGTTTGTATTTGTTTATCAATTCGATTCATCAAAATATTTCACAGAAATATGACAAGGATAAAGCTATGGATACATAGTGTAATGGTGAGGCCGCTACATTACTAGATGCTTGTTATATAGGCGCCACTTTTAAAATAAACTAGTACAAATTGAAAATTGTATTGCATTTTCTACTTCATAAAGAAAGAAAGAAGGTCATTGATTAATCTACTAAAGCAGCGGCCACTCATTGAAGATATTTGCACGAACGTGACGTTTTGCGCCCAATGCACCAATGCATGTATCGGTACTTTGACACAATGAAGACAATGAGCGCGTTAGTATTGGGCATTGGACAGTGATTTTTAACTAAGTGTGTCAATACTCAAATCTGAGGCAATTCAGTAAATTTTGTATATAAATTAACCCAAACGGTAATGAAATCCGGAATCTTCATCTCATTTTCAACACTCTGTTCCTGCACTTCAAGACACTTATATTTTGCTTCTATATTTGTAGAGCAAGCAGCAAAAATTTAAAAGTCTTTACCGTCCATGTTCTCCAAAACATATAATCTTCAGATTTTCAAGTTGTTCAGATTTTCAAATGGTTTTTTGTTCGGAGAACGTGGTAAGAACCTACAATGGAGCCATCGTAGGTTCTTACAACGTTTTTTAATATCAAGCAAGTTGGAGATAATCGCTACCCATTCAATTATAAAAAACAAAATTCAACGTATCCAAAGTAAATTAAGACCTTGGTCTCCAGACGTTTGACGCTCGCTCAGTGAGCTACTGAGCCACTTAAGCAAATTCAGACCTAATAAATTAGGTTAGAACAAATAAGGAAAATTGTGTTAAGCCTTATTGGCGTAAAGTAAAATTACTCCGATCGCTTGCTATGGTAAATGCACCATAAACGTAATACATGTGCATTTAAAATTGATGTACTTACAAGGTTGATTTTCTTATGTAGGTACCTATCTGATCTGCACTCATGCAATTTGTACGCTGCATTCAAAATATACGTACATAATGAACAGAATATTAATATTATACGTGCACAATATTAATACATGCATAATAGGTCAGAATATTCAGTAAAAACTGATTCACAAATTGACCCGACCATCGAACCTTGTTCTGCACAGTGCGTCACTGTAATACCTAAGTATATATTTTTAAATGGCACAGTATTGTGAGATCGTCATAAAATAACTATGTAGATTTTGTAAGCAACGTATTATGTAAATAACGCGTCCTTTTTTAAAAACCTAATTAAGTGTACTTAGTTGTGTGTAGTGAGTTTGTTACTTTAAGATTCGCATAGTCAATATAATTTTTCCATAATCTGACAAAACGAAACGCTAAATGGTTAAATACATTCCCCATAATGCAAACATGCTTTTTAATAATACAACTGAATACGTCACAGTATCAAATAGTACAATATTTGATTTAGTGACGTTTAGTCTCCATAAAGGATATGGTCAATACTATTTTACCAAATTTGATGTATTTTGCATAAGCACTTATGACCCATTCGCGTTTATTTGTACTAGAACCACAATATTTGTCAAACATAGTTATATCTACCGTTACGACATAACGTCATTGGACTGTTTCAGTTTATTTTGGCTTCAATTTAGGTGATCCTTAGAGTTTTAGTTTAACTACGAAAACGTAGCAAACATGCAAGAAAAGTGAACGTTAGCCACCTAAGTTGAAGGTGTAAATTTGAACAGCAGCACGTTATCGCTAGAGAAGAAAATATTGGCCGGCATTTGCTTTGAAATTAAACTTAGACTAGATAAAGATAAGGTTTGATATCGGTTGTGGGGCGACCGAATGGAATATTGCCAAACTGGCGACACACGCTGTCTATCCAGACGAATAAATTAGCAGTGATAAGTTGTATGTCAATTAATTATTCTTCAAAGCACCATCTGGTGTGAAGCGGCGTAAGAGGAAATGCAGTAATGATGGAGAGTCACCGGCCGGACAAATTAGACGGACAAATGTATATATATTTTATGGAAACAGGTTACATTTAAAATGGGAAGTATTGCGAATCGATTTATTAAAAGGCAATTAGCACAATGATGGGTGTCTAGCAAATTAATATTGATGGAACTAATTATAAAACGTAGAGAAGCGAAACGAAAGTTCAATGATGAATTGGATCAGTTTACCCTTTTATTTGATATTTCTATTAAACGAAAATTTAGCCTAAAACATCAGTGTATGTAATGTAGCAACGTTTTTAAAGAGATGTCATATCGGTGAAGCTTCCCAAATAGAGTCAAATAGAGATAACTCAAGAAATTCTGTTCCCTCTTATAAAACTCTATACTGAATTGGTAGAAAATGGCATAAAATGAGTGCCTTTCTACATCTGTAAAGAAGACCACTTAGTGAAGTAAATTTTTAAAATAAAAAAATTGCATTTGTAAATGAATACACAACGCAAATTAATTCCACATAACCGTATCGAACGACACTAATGCTCCATTAAAAACAAAAAAAAAACAATCAGTAACATTGTTGTTAATTACACTCATTAATTAGTTAGTCACCTGGGCAAACAGAGCGGCAGTTAACGGGTATTGTCCTGGGCCCATAAATATCACAGTCTGGTCTAGTAATCCTGGATATGTGCCAACTGATGTCACCTAGGTCATGGTTTCGACTTCCTATGTAGATTGTCAGTTGAGAAGTCTGCTGTTAGACTTAGGCCGTACCTAAAAAAACAAATCCTTAAGGGTAATATTAGCTTTTGGGCCAAATTCGGCCTCTTTGGTAGATCCCTAAGGAGACCAGGCAAGCTCGCAGGAGATCATGGTGCATATGGCTGCTTGTCCATCGAAGCGATGCACAGTTGAAATGCCTATATGAGGGTGCAAGTTTACGAAGGGATGGGTGAAGTAAAAAATCCACCAATATTCCTGTTGTTATGTCCAAGAGTAAATGTTTCAATTCTATTCTACAGAATGGAAGAAAAACAATATGAGCGGAGATTTTATACAATTCTATCGGTTGATTTTACCTAGACCACCGTTCTCCAACCTCGCTCTTATTCTGTAGATAGGTAGCCTAAGTGTATGCGTAGACATAGGTGCATTTTCTTTTCCTTCACACTCATAACCCGAAGAGACGATAGTTGAACACGACTGGAGAGACCTTACGATGTTCGAAGGTTCATCGCCGCCAAATTCTTGAAGGTGGAGCTGCAACTAAGTAGTTTATTGACAGAAAGACCAGAACCCTGAACATGTTAAAGGCCTCTTTATTCTAACCTAAAAATAAAACATTAAGCATGACTCTTAAAATTTTGAAACTATGTATTAATAATTGAAAGCGAAAGAGTTACCATGCTGGCTTGTGTGAGATTATTCTGGCTTTATCTAATACTGATCCCGAAACGAGATTATATAGCAATAATATCTAGTATTACGCCACACTTAAAATTATCAATATCGTACTCAGAAATAGGAAACATTTTAAAAACATTTACTCTGAATTGCTGGAATTTAGATTATATTGACATAGACTAATAGTAAATAGATACTGTTTATATTACTCGTAATGAACAATGTTTTGTTTATATTCTTTTTAGCCCGTTGTGTAACTATGTAATCACTATTTAAAACTATATGGTGTAATATCATTGAATGGTATTATCGGAATACGCATTTGATTTAAAATAATCATCATCATTGGACTGCATAACCTCCATTGCTGCACTTATGCATTCCTTAATGCAAAACGTCATTTGTTTTAGTCACCACGCTTGGCAGGCTGGTTGGTGACCGCAGTAGGTTTTATTTGTACCCAGGCAAACGCTGCTCTCCGTTTCCTCATCAGACCACTGCTGGACCTAGGCCTCTCCAGTTGGTCGCCATAGGGCAAACATATATACCCATAATCGCCACGCCGGACAGGCGGGTTCGCGCAATTGGCGATTGCAGGGCGTAGCTTCTCGCTCCGGTGACGCTGCTGCCCGTCATCGGTCTGTGGTATTTAGCTACACCGTCCAGTGTGATGGTTATACCGCCACCAGTCGGCGCCTCGTTTGTTATTCGGCAGGATGCACTACGGGCAGGTGAGGCTGGCTTGAAGCGAAATGATGGTAGGCCGCTCCCTTACCTCGCCTTTTTCCTGATATTCCCTTAGTCGTCTTCTACCACACCCAAGGATCAAACGATATAGGAGTATACATTTTCACCCGGAAGGGCAGGACCCATTCAGGGGGGTGACAATGAATGACGGTGTTTGCGGACACCGGGCGAGGCGCTAACTCGCGACTTGGCCGCGTTAGCGACTGCATGACGAGTTAACTGTAAACATCGTTGCCTTTAGGACCTGTTCATACTGAAAGAGCAGCGACTGAAAGGTTTTTTTATAGTGGCTCGACATAATGGCTTCCCTACGCCTGATGGAAAGCGAATGAGAAGCCTAAGTCGCCGTGACAACGGGCAAGTAACTATTCAGTTACCTGTCAGTTGCTACCGCCATGCCGGCCCAACTCTAACCCCCCACGAGCTTCGGAAACCCTACTCACCGGCAGAAACACGACCCAGAGGTCATTTAGCTGCGGTATTCTATTGGGTGGAGGTCCTTCCCCTGACGGGTGGCTCAATTCAAGGTACAATGCTAGAAGATTGACTCTTATGAGTTTTTTTTTAGAAAATTGTGGGAACAACTTGAACCTTCCCCGAGCTATCGAGTTATCGATGGTATTTCATAGTCAACCGTGTAAAATGTAAC
This sequence comes from Conogethes punctiferalis, assembly GCA_031163375.1. Classification (NCBI taxonomy): domain Eukaryota; kingdom Metazoa; phylum Arthropoda; class Insecta; order Lepidoptera; family Crambidae; genus Conogethes; species Conogethes punctiferalis. The sequence continues at coordinate 5,889,832 of CM062080.1, forward strand.
GTATCTGATACTGTATCAAGAACGTTGGCTCCACTCGTATGCTCACGTGGCGAGGGCAGTGGACTCACAACGACCTGCGCAAGTGCCCAGTGTTCTTATCACAGAACGTAACGTGGTGACCGTGAACGATCAGAACTCACTTGTGATATACAGTATCAGATACGTTACATTTAACACGGTTAGTTGAGTACCCTTCCTAACCCTTTACGCTATCGCTTGATTTAAGAACTTTGTAAGGTTGCGCCTAGTTTAGTTTAGTTTTTACATCGATTAGTGCTCACATCAGCAAATTCACTATAACGATATACAAATATAATGTCACTTGACTAATGTACACAATACACTAGTTTTCAACGCTACCGTGTTTTAAAGCATCTAGCTTCTGCTCACCGCATTTCTATCAGTGTAGATCAACCCTTACTTTTGATGATACATTTTCGAGTACACCGATTTTGAACTTTATTTGAAGGCGCTAAGAGTTAAGCAGTTGGTGGGGTTGTCAATTGTTAGAATTAATCAGGGGTCCGTAACGTTTTCAAGAGGTATTGGGTTTTCATTAAATACTCGTAGGTAGTGCGCCCTAATGCGCTAGACAATCTCATCTACTTCTAAGTCTCAAAAAGTAATATATAGAGTAATACCTAAGTAAATCTTAAAATTTTCCTTTCGCTATAAGCGAAATTTGACTTATAAAATATGCAAGTGACCTGAATCTGACACCCTAACAAGCCTTTGACTTTTAACGCTTTTAGCCCGAATTTTATTCCTCTAAAATTATTTCTTTAGCTTTTGTATCACTTTTTAGCTTTGATTAAAACTTTTGTTCTTTATACGGTACTTGTAACTAACAAGAAATCCCAAAAACGCAAACAATTGGAGAGGTCTATATGCAGCTGTACTATAAAAAAAAGCAGAGAGAGAGGTAGGGCATAGCGAATCTTCGCTCGAATTGAGCTGCCCGTCCGGGGAAGGACCTCCACCCTAAAGAATACCGCAGCTAAATGGCCTCCGGGTCGTGTTTTTACTGGTGAGTAGGGTTTCCGGAGCTCGTAGGGGGGTTAGGGTTTGGCCGGCGTGGCAGTGGCAACTGACGGGTAACTGCCCAGTTACTTGCCAGTTATCACAGCGACTTGGGCTTCTCTTTCGCTTTCCATCAGGCGTAGGATAGCCATTATGTCGAGCTACTATAAAAAATAGCAGCGGAAAAATTTACAAATTTTCTCCTCACTAAAAAGGTTCCCCGTCCCTGGCAGTTGGTTGTCACAGCGCATGTAAGCAAACACTTTTAAAAGTTTATGAGCAATGTTGTCGCAAGGTTTTAGCGGTCGCATCATGGCCGCTCATGCGACTGTTTGTGCTGTCGTTAAAATTGGGTCTGTCCGTCGCATTCCCTCTAGAAAGTCAAGGAATGCGTATCGATGTTTCGAAATGCGTTTAGCGGGTTAAAAGCTGTTTGTTTAACTTAAAGGACGGGTTTTTTTTAATAATGAAATATAACGCCCTCCCTGTTATTTATTTTTCAGGGGAACTTATTCTAAATACTTTTTTTATGATATATACCTATATATATATGTTTTTTTTATTATTATTTTATTATTATTGTATTTTTTTTTTCCTATGATTTCAGTAGTATGCTATTTATTACTTTTTATTATCCTACCGCCTATTTGTTCAGCATATGCCATAAAAACTTTACTTTTATTTGCATCCAGCATGAACGACATAAAGGACGGGTTGGGTCATGAAAGGATTTTGTTGCTTTGTAAGGGAGATCCAATTATGTGTATAAGCCTTATTACTCGGTCGGATGGTGGCGACTTGGTTGTTTGCGGATTGAAGGGAGCGACCCATCATCTTTTCGCTACAAGCCAACCTCACCTGCCCGTGGTTCATCCTGCCGAACAACAAACGGCGCTCTGGCTACCGTCTGGTGGCGGTATAACCATCACAATTGAAGGCGTAGCTAAATACCACAAGCCGATGACGGGCAACAGCGTCACCGGAGCGAGAAGCTACGCGTTGCGATCGCCAACTCGCCTGCACAGCGTGGCTATTAAGGATAATCCTCCAGTTCTTTGCCCAAAGTGGGGAACAACTGGAGAAGTCTAGCAGTGGACTGCGATAGGATGATGTTGATGATTCAGACAACATCACGTACATTGCTCTAATCCCAAAGTAAGTAGCTTAAGCACTTGTGTTATGGGTATCAGAACAACGAAGGTACCACAAGTAAATACTTAAATACAAATATAAACACCCAGACACGGAATAAACACAAGTGTTCATCACACGAATGTTTCTCCCGGGTCGGAATCGAACCCACGACCCTTGGTTCAGAAGGCAGGGGTCACTACCAATTGGTGGCTCAATTGAGCCACCGAGCCAGTCAGTCAGTGAGATTGTTGACGACTTTGACTTACAATAGTTTAAATAGGTGTGTTTGCGTGTACTGGGTCGTTTGTGCTCCCAATTTGTCTATGTTTGCCAGGGTAAGCAAGGACTTGGCCACGTACCTACGTCTGTGCTGTCCGAATCCGTGCAAGTTGCTGCCCACTGGCGATATAGGAGAGTTAAGTCGGTCCACTTAACTTGTATCTCGTTTGTTATTCAGCAGCTTGCACCACGGTCAGGTGAGGGTGGCTTGGAGCGAAAAGATGTTAGGTCGCTCCCTTATATCCCCTATGAAATAATAAATGTGAGAGAAGCATAACTAAAAGTATAACTAGTTGGACTAACCCTTACAGAGAGGGAGGGACCAACAAGTATCTTTTGATACGTAGCTGATATCGGAGACCATGGCACATCTACTAACTTGCCAGCTGTGCCCCACTAACTGCTCGATGGGTGACCTTTGCAAGGGAACCGACAGCGGTATCCGAGTTGCGAGGTTTTGGGCTGGTTCTATTTGAGACAGAGTACCATTAACTCGAAAAGAAGAAGAAGAAGATCGGTACTAGCACTGCCCTCATACTATAATGTTCCTCTTGACGTTGGCTCTTCATGATGCGTGAACATGCTCTTCCCTCAAATTATTAGAATAGGAATGCAAATCAAGTTGAGTTTTCGAACTGTTACGAAGATATTAAATTAAAATAGAGCAAAGCAAAACCTCATTAAAACGAAACTCCATTCACCAAACTCGGCAAACGAAGCCAGTTAAAAAAGTTAAAACAAAAGTCCAACAAAAAAGGAACTCAATTCAAACATTCGAATTTCAAAACTCACTCATCTGAGAGAGCTCAGTGGAACTAGTTCATTTAACACGAGCGGTGCGATGGCCTGTGTCGCGACCGCCCGCGCATGTTTGCCGTGCGCTTAGCGGTGCCCCGCTAACAGCCTGTCGTAGCGGCAAAGAGTAACATCGGCGCAGACGCAGTGTCTAACGCAACGGGAATCTGTAGCCATCGACTTCTACAGCCGATATGTTATGTAGCCACAGGCTGGAAGTTACCGTAAGCTTAAATGATGACGCCTTAGGCCTCGTTTGAGTTACTACTCGACAACGGACAAACATACTCGTATAATTACTGTTTTATGTCTTTCCGTAACAAGTGGTAAAGGCACTGCTCATACGGAACACTTCGTGAGGATGATGTGGTATCCTTCGGGCACCACTGACCATTGTGCTCGAAGGCACGTGTCGTCGTCTGTTTCGGGTTCCCTTCAAGCGCCACGACCGCAAAGGCCCTTTTAGTCGGGCATGGATAACTCGGTAAGTAGGTAGTTATTTTCTAAGCCTCATTTTTGAAACAGTTTTTTTTATTGGTTAAAACGTGGAAATGGTTTATTTATTTATTTAATCTTTTTTACACAAAGAAAGTACAAATTTCGGACTTAATGCCGTTTGGCAATCTCTACCAGTCAACCATTGGGCGAGCCAGAAATCTATAATGTGGTGCGGTAAATAGGCATTTTAACAACTGCTATAATTATATCCACCAATAACTACTAGCACTAGTAGCGCTAGTTACTTTATACTTTTGCTCGGTTATTATAATAACAAAATAAAAATTCTTTATTTCCACCAATATACAATTAATGGTTTAGGCTACATGTTAGAAATTTTGTTGTGATAGAAAGTCTTGTTCTTTTTTTTATGTCTTAACTTAGTAGTTATCGGGTCTTTAGGCACAGTAAACTAAATCTAAGTAGGCAGTCTACATCGCTGCTCTTTGCTAGCGTAACGCTCCGAGGACAGTACGCGTCATTGTGCGTAGAAGTCCACCAATTATCGTGCCCCGCGCCCATTATGTGCGCAAACGCATGGCGCTAAAACGGGCCACGTCGAATTCGACGCGACCGCGGTCTATTTTCTTTTGTTACACTTTGCCGTAAACATTGACGTGACAATGCGGCAAGCGTGTGTTGGATGTGTGTAGCCCGTAGCACAAATTAAATTTGTTTTAATTATTTTTACTACAGCAATACCGTTTCATCAAAAAAATCTCTGGTAGAAATCAAGCTGTCTTAAATATAATAATTTTAAGAATAGCGTTCGTTTTACAATGCAATAACACTAAGAACAGACGACAGGTTAAGGTTGGGATAGACAACGCCTTGCTTTGGGACGATGATATTAAGAGGACGGCAGGACATAAATGGCTGCAGGTGACCCAGAACAGAGACGAGTGGAAACATTTAAAGGAGGCCTACACCCGAAGGATCGAGACGGGCTGAAGAGAGAGATATCCCCATAATCGCCACGCTTCCGGTGATGCACTACCCTTCATTCATCAAAACATCAAGATGCCATAGTGGCTACAAAAGTAGTTAGTGGGTACGAAACAAAACCATGCCACTATAATAATAAATCCTCTACAGGTTTTTCATAACTCACGGACCTCTAAATGAGGAACAATATTAAAATTTGCCCGCGCACTTATGACACTCACGGCTTCACAGAACTTCAGGGGTGGCACTCTCTACTTCTCAAATGTTTGCTGAAATCACTTGGCAGCTCTTCCCATTATGCACCTAATTTGTTTTGGCTTAAGGTAAAAAATCAATATTTTTTCAGGTCGTTAAACGGACGGGTTAAATGGTTGTTTTTTCTCACTTACATTATGAGTGCTTACTAGATACTTGTTTTTGCTAAGCGAGTTGTATAAGGCTTATTAACTTACTAGCTGTGCTCGCGACTTCGTCCGCGTGGAATAGTTATATTTTCCCCGTTTTTTTTTTACATTTTCCATTATTTCTTCGCTCCTAATAGTTGCAGCGTGATGTTATATAGCCTAAAGCCTTCCTCGATAAATGGTCTATTCAACACAAAAAGAATTTTTCAATTCGGACCAGTAGTTCCTGAGATTAGCGCGTTCAAACAAACAAACAAACAAACAAACTCTTCAGCTTTATAATATTAGTTAAGATTAAGATTTATATTTAGCATAATTTAGAATCTAGTGTGTATTAATGTTGTTTATTTACTAGGTTAAAATAGGGGAATGGCGGTCACTTGAGCAGTAATTAGCCCTGCGATCGCCACCCTACCTGCCCAGTGTGGCGATTATGTAAAGCGTATAGTTATTTGACCAACTATAATAAAGAGCTAAGTCCAGCGGTGGACTGCAATAGGCTGATAATGATAATGTTTCCACTTGATTTTTGACGACATGGGTGTGACCCACGTTCCATCTCCAGAAAAAAAAATTAACAGAAAAAAATAAAAGTCTTTCCCCTGTCTGTCCATTCACTGGCTTTTTTTTTAACCCAGATGAAGACGAACATGGCACGGATTCCAGTTTGACGCAATTACAACAGTATGATGTTATTCCGGCTAGTAATGATTGAAAGCTGTGTAAACAGCTGGCGTCAACACGAGATGCGCTGTTTCTTGTTAAATCTTTGTATACGCTTCATACGCGTCCGACACTCTTGCGCATAGGTCTAGGGTTGCGATAGATTACGTTTGAACTTGAACTAAAGACAAAAACTTGAAATAAAAAAGTTGAATTAAGTTTTATGATTTCAAAGTAAGTACCTACATAGCTTATTCCGCTTGAGTCGTGGAAATCGCAATTAATAATGCAAAAATTTAGTATATTTTTAACGGGTTTTAGCAAACTTATTTCCCTGTGTTTAATAGATTCTATTCCGATATATTATCTACACTAATATTATAAAGAGGAAAGATTTGTATTTTTGTATGTAACGAATAAAGTAAAAAGTACTGGAGCGATTTTAATAATTCTTTTTTTTTATTAGAAAGCTACATTATCACTGAGTAACATAGGCTACTTTTAGTTTAAAAATGTTTATCTGAAACATCCGAAGCGAAGCGAGGGCGGGTCGCTAGTTGTGTAATAAACATATAAGTAACTTATCTCGCCAGGCTCGGTGGCTCATTTGGTAGTGACCTCTGCCCTCTGAGCCAAGGGTCGTGGGTTCGATTCCCGCACAGTACAAACATTTGTGTTCATGAACATGTCTGTTTGTATTGGTCTGGGTGTTATCTATCTATAATATGTATTTATTTACAAAAAAAAATGTATCTTAGTAAGTTTATCAGTTGTCTAGTACCCATAGTACAAGCTTCGGCTTAGTTTGGGGCTAGGTGGCGCTGTGTGGCCCAGCGTGGCATGTCTTGGGTTATTATTTATATATTTATCTAGGGAGTGGCAACCCTACACAAATCCGATACTCAATCCTCAACGTTAAAGTATCCAATTCATAATGTAAACATCAAATAGTGTATGGTTTATCTATGAATTAACATAAAGTCGTTGTTTGTTAGGATTGTCAATCACATGAGTAATTTTTACTCTTTTGTTTTTACCTAGAAAAGATCTGGTACCAGCTGCCATTTTTCATCATCGCACATCTCGCACCAATTCAAGATTTCATCCTTACCATCTTGACAGATGGAAGTCTTCCACAGTGCGTTTTGCGCGCAATTTTCTGCCTCGTGCAGCTGCTCTTTGGAATCAGCTTCCGGCTGCAATTTTCCCGAATGGATACGACCTAGGGACCTTCAAGAAGCGTGCCTACAGATTTCTCAAGGGCCGGCAACGCACCTGTGACTCCCCTGGTGTTGCGGTGTCTATGGGCTGAAGTGATCACTTGCCATCAGGTGACCTTCAGGCCCGTTTGCCACCTATGTCATAAAAAAAAAGATACCGCATGACATATCCCAGGCAGTGTGTTTGACTTTTTCTATGCTCGAAATAAAGAATAGCAGGAAATAAATACAATAACAAACCTTGACCTTCTGTAGTCAATTTGGATAAGGTAATTTTTTATAGTTTCTCAGCTGGTGGCTGGTGGTGGTCTCCTGATGGAAAGCAAAAGAGTCTAGGACCAGGTTAATCAGTTGCCACCGCAGTGCCGGCTTGGAAATTAGAACTGATTGATATCGAAACGCGACCGAAGTGACAGGTGTTCCGCCGAGTGTACGATGAATGCCAGCCAGGGTAATAATAATAAATTTATTTTATTTCTTCCCCACAATGTTGCTCTTAAAACTAAACTTTAACTAAAAGTAACACTAAACAAAGCAACAGCGGGGACTGGTGCCCAAACTAGGGAAGACCCTGTGTCTTGGGTCACTAGAACCAGGTTAAACCTGTTGAGAAGCTGAAATCCTTTTTTTTAACTCGGAATACCTCTCACGTCTCCCGCCGATCTGGGGCACAAGAGGGCGCGGGGTCGGCACCCATCACTGCCTTAACACGACCTCAAGTAATCCCTTTGTCGACCCTTAAACCCACGGGAATATGTGGGGCCATAATTTGTATCCTAAAGGTAGGTATAAATATAAGTATCGAAATAAACTCACGTCTATTGCATCCTAAAACAGCAGATGACATTGAAACGAAAAGTTTGAAAAAATCGCCGAAACTTGACCAGCACTACCTTAGCAACTTTAGATCTTATATCCAGAACAACAGAACTTATTTTCGTATCCTTCCCTCCACTGCACCGCTGGTCATAATTTCAGCTAGCGACTGCCCATGCATATTACTTTCCCTAATAAAATAGCGGCGACAAGGCATAAACCACTAAGCAATTACGTCTAACAAGCTAAATCAATTTGCTCCGTGAAGCTTGGCACTATGACATAAGAGGAATATTAGGTTTCAAAGACATCATCTAGTAGAGATGATGGCAGTTGTAATGTACGTGTTGATGGGTAATCAACACTTAAAATAATTACATATGAAAATCAAAATAAAATTCTATGGACCTGCACTGTTTTTCTACTGCATTATGCATGTATTTTATACATAAAAAACAACTTTTATCACTCTATATATAAAAAAAACATAATCCGTTGCATAGGTTTTAAGATAGGCAGATAGACAAAAACATGTTTGTTTATACTATTTAATAGTTGTAAAAGTTTTCAATGAAAACTATATATATAGCTTGATACACATATTATTTCTATGCTGAAAAATTAAAAGAAAAAATGTTGAACACTATCTATTTTTTACTTTGGCTCAATAAAGCTTCTTTGCACTTTACAACTGTTGGTAGATATTGGGTATGAAATTATGCCCTTCATTAATTACTTATCTTCCCAAAAACAAAATACGAGATTTTAGTTAGGTGCATAGCAGACTTTAATCTACTAAGAAAGTTTAACGTTCGGCAACTATACGCCAATCGTTCGAAAATAAAGTGAGAGTATTCCGTATAGGAACACGGCAATTATATGAAATCGAAATCTGTTGCGTTAATTGATCCGGCGCAGACGATAGTTTAAGTCGATAAATGACGAGCCACTTTCATAACTGATTACGTCCACATAAAAAAGATTTACATATTTCTCTTACTAGATAGACGTTTCATTACATTTTATTTTACCTGTCTAACTTTGCTTGTAGGTAGAGTAAGTAATAAATAATGTGCGAACGACAACGTTTTTGAAATTAAGAATGCTGTTCGGACCGACTCCTGAGACTGTCCAAAAGCTTACACTCTTAGATTTTTAGCATTAGATATTTGATAAATATAGTTTCACTAGCTGTGCTCGCGACTTCGTCCGCGTGGAATAGTTATTTTTCCCCCGTTTTTTTTTTACATTTTCCATTATTTCATTTTCCTAATAGTTGCAGCGTGATGTTATATAGCCTTCTTCGATAAATGGTCTATTCAACACAAAAAGAATTTTTCAATTCGGACCAGTAGTTCCTGAGATTAGCGCGTTCAAACAAACAACAAACAAACAAACTCTTCAGATTTATAATATTAGTTAAGATTTAATGTAGCGACGGGGACCACAAGCCGATTATGGACAGCAGCGTCACCGGAGCAAGAAGCCACGCCCTGCGATCGCCAACGCGCCAGTCAAGCGTGGCGATTATCGGTAAAGCCTCCAGATGTTTGTCCAAAATAGCGAACAACTAGAAAGGCCAGTCCAGCAGTGGACTGCGATAATTTGATAATGATGTGCTCTTCGGTGAGAACATACCAGCCGGAATTAAGTTTTAATTGCATTCGCGAAAGTTTGAAATCTTACATTGTGTACCTAATGTTGCCTTCGAAATCTTTATGTAGTAGGTAACTGTTATCCAATTAGCCGACAAGACCCGCCTAAACATGTATCCCCAGCTTATGTACTAAACATGGTTACAAAAAGGTAAACGGCTAACCGAACAAATAAAGCGAACGCTCCCTTCAAAAGACTTTCAATTCATAAAAGACTAAATAACTCTTTCAATTTGACTTTCAAAGGCTCTCATTCATGCGCTTTGAAGAATCAGATATATTTTAATTAACATGAGGTTGCCGCTCAGATTTCTGTTGCTTTTGGATATAAATTTCCAATTAGACGTGGACAGTGAAATGGGCATATCTTCTTAGTTATCTATCAAGTTTTATTGTCATTAATAAACCGGAATGCACTGTTGTGACTGCTCGTGGGTTACAAAAGCGGATATTACCGTGTTTATTAACTATACGTTAAGGGACAGCTCTATCGTTGCGTTTATTGCTAATTAAATTTTACTCTGATATGCTCGTACTGTTAGTATAGTCGGATTAAGTCACTTATGATGGGTTTGTGAATTTTATTGATAGATAATATTATGGGGGAATCGGAGTCAAGACCTCACAACAAGCTTTACGTGAGTAAACATGTTCTTTTCTGGCATCGAAGCCGATAAAGGAAAGCAAACATAATTTCGGGTAAAGATAATTATAAAATTCATTATACTAGGTAGGTAGGTAGATACAGTAGTATCTGTATATTGGAAACATCTTCAAATACCTAACACACATGCACGTTACAATGCTTCTGATTTCTATGAGACAGGAACTAGGAGCTACGTATTACTAGTACAAAATATTATCATTAGTATAAAATATAAAAGGGTTGTTGTTTACGCAGTACGCAGGCTAAACTCTCATACATTTTAGTATAAGTTTCAACATGACAATACAGCAACAATTTTATTGCAACGACAAAAACAAAAATACTTAAAACTGTCCATCTGGGTACCAAATAAGTCAAACCTGATTGCACACGGAAATTACATAAATAATAGTCATATTGTTTATCTGAGTTTGACAAAAACAAAATGTACACTTTAAGAGGTCAGAAATGTCAACCGTTTTGGATTTTAGTGGAAGTGTGACCGTGAGTGTCATTTTCAACATGTTTTTACCACAACAACCCTACAATGTGAACCGCGACGAAGCACCACAGTTTCTATGTTAATTAATAGACCGATTATAACCATTAATATTCATAATGACGTATAAACATAGTCATCTCCTTAATAGAATGAATGGTAGGTAGCACTTTAATGCGAAGTAAATAAATTAATTAGCTCGTAAATTTACCGGGATGTTGATCGAGACTACCTATTAACAATCTGGTACATTTATTATAATACTAATATAAATCTCTCGACACCGAATTAAATACATTTTCGATCAAACTGACAAATACAAAATTAGTCTTTTTCTAATTAATGCTATCGACTAAATCAATGTGTCTACAAAAATCGTGCTGTTTATATTACTGGAAATAATATTCGAAGAAAGCACACACGTACAGTACACGTAGCTATTGGTTATTAATTCAACTGGATTGTGCATATTTGCTGTTAAATATATTGCAAATGAATATCGGTCACTCTTACTAACTACTAAGATTAATAATAGAGAAAGGGTGCGGAAGTCTGATGCAAATGACATAATGGGATAAGTCGCTTTGACTGGCTCGGTGGCTCAATTGATAGTGACCCCTGCCTTCTGAACCAAGGGTCGTGGGTTCGATTCCCACCCGGGACAAACACTTGTGTGTTCCGTATCTGGGTGTTTATAATTTGTATATAAGTATTTATTTGTGGTACGTTCGTTGTTCTGATTCCCATAACAGTGATTAAGCTACTTACTTTGGGGTTGGAGCTATGTATGTAATGTTGTCTGATATTTTAAAAAAAAGTGACAAAAGTTGTCGAAGTCCATTGCTAGACATCCTACGCAAATCGTCACTCCTGAGGACGTCCTACACTATGATTGCCGAGAAGGGGTATCCACTCTAGAACTCGTTTACCCCAACCAACGGTTGTCAGTTACGTGGCTAGTTAGTTAGTTAAAACGGGCCGTTTTCCGCAATTAGACGCTTATTTTGCGTGCCGTAATCACTGTAGCGTAGTTTCATTTCTTCTAACCCAGCTCATCCTCATCCTCTCATTTAAGAGAGGTAGGGCATAACGAATCTTCGCTCGAATTGGGCTGCCCGTCCGGGGAAGGACCTCCACCCTATAGAACACCGCAGCCAAATGACCTCCGGACATGGTCCTTCCGAGGTCATGGGGGTTAGGGTTGGGCCGGCATGGCGGTGGCAACTGACGGGTAACTGACCAGCTACTTGCCCGTTATCACAGCGACTTGGGCTTCTCTTTCGCTTTCCGTCAGGCGTAGGGAAGCCATTGTGCCGAGCTACTATAAAAAAAGGGGATGTAAGGGAGCGGTCTATCATCTTTTCGCTCCAAGCCAACCTCACCTGCCCGTGGTGCATCCTGCCGAATAACAGACGAGGCGCTGGCAACCGACTAGTGGCGGTATAACCACCACAAAAGAAGGCGTAGCTAAATACCACAGGCCGATGACGAGGAGCAGTGTCACCGGAGCGAGAAGCTACGCCCTGCGATCGCCAACCCGCCTGCCCGGCGTGGCGATTATGGGTATATCCTCCAGAAGTTTGCTCTAAGTGGCGAACAAACTGGAGAGGCCTATGTCCAGCAGTGGACTGCGATAGGCTGTTGATGATGATGACTATAAAAAAAATCCAGAAACCCCAGCACACCATTCAACTTGCCGAGGATGTACTGTATCTCTGTGCTGACCAACATATTTCGTCCGGTAAGCTGTCACACCAGGGAATTCTAGCAGGATGCAGGCTGTTTCCTTCGCGTAGGTATTTGCTCCGTGGTATAGTGTAATGTGGTGACCCGGGAGAGTAATGAAAGCCAAGACTGTTTAGTCAATACTGCGTATATTATAGTTATAGATAACCACTAGATTAAATAGGTACAGTTCGGTACATAGGTATATATCTAATTAGAGTGTGATGTATATCTATTCTCTACATCTCAATAGACTCTACATATATCGCTATCTGTAATACCGTCTATGCGGCTAATATGACGGCTAAACTTAACCTTATCCAAAACATAAAAAGCTAAAAACCATGCGTCCAACTAAACGCCATCTTGTAAAAAAACTAATATGATGTTAGGGTTACCATCGCTGCAATGGAAGTCATTACATCTCAAGGCGTTCCTCATCCTTACGACTCAATTTCGCGGGCTGGTGGCGGTTTGATTGATCACCTCACCTTGATTGACGCCCTTGATGGGGATTTATCACTACTCCATTGGGAAACAAGTTGAAGGGAACGTCTTTGAATGCTAATTCGCGACTGTTCGGCGCGTATTTTATAGGCGTTGAAGACGAAAGCTTGTGGAATGGCGTTTTCAATTGGTGGTCAACAGGAAGAAGAGTAGTAGATAAGATGATGTTTAGAAAAACCGGTCAAGTGCGAGTCGAACTCTCGCACGTAGGGTTCCGTACCATTATACAGCTAAATAAAAGTTTTCTTTACTTTTTATTATGGGGAACCCCAAAAATCTTCATGCGGTTTACGGAATACATCTACGTACCAAATTTCAATAATGTAGCTCATATAGTTTCGGAATAAACTGGCTGTGACATACGGACGAACAGACAGACAGACATTACGAATCTATAAGGGTCTCGTTTTTGCGATTTTGGCTACGGAACCCTAAAAAGGAAGGAAAAAAATGTGCACATCAGAAGGGTAAAAGTAAACATAAGTAATCCCTATTATTTAACAATTGAATTTACGTTTATCTGTGACTAGAAAACCACATCAAAATACAAAAACTTATAGGTACACAAAATTAATCTTAACTAATATTATAAAGCTGAAGAGTTTGTTTGTTTGTTTGTTTGTTTGTTTGTTTGAACGCGCTAATCTCAGGAACTACTGGTCCGAATTGAAAAATAACAGAATAAAATAAAGAATTAGTTATTTGGTTTTTCTCTATAGAAACGGTTTTCCGAATGTAGCAGTAGAATCTTGTTCAATTGTACAGACCATTTTTAGGGTTTGATTCCAGTCAGCAGTGTGTGCAGTGTGTTGCAGTATAATAACGCGTTTCGTCTGACCAATTTTAATTAGGGCCCACGCCTAGATTAAACCCAGATTATCCTCATTCTAGGAAAAAAATAGTATGAATGTTTCAATTAATTTGTATCGATTAACCATCGGATCGAAGTAGTTCAAATATAGCAACTTAGCCAACTTAAATGGATACAAATGGCTTAGCAATCAGGCCTTTCATTAGCGTCGCTTATAAATCGACGCGTCCTACGTATAGCGATGCAAGTGCGAAATAACAATTTTATAGGAGAGCAATTGAAAGGAAGTAGTAGGTAAAGTATTCTATACACATTTGGAATGTTAAATTAGATAATTAATAAAAAATATATTTTAGATTTTGTTTAAACTTTCGAAATACCTTCGAAGGTCTTGTAAATCTTGTGACATATTGTGGTTACACAAGATGTACAATGACAAAGTATGTACTTACGTGATCTTTAGTAAAAGTTGAACTAAGAAAATTACTCTGCAATTTACTGGCTTCGATGTTTACCAAAATAAAAAAGAAACATGTTAAGAAATTATCCTTTTCTAAGGTAAATAAACACGCTTTTATGAACGAACTAGCTGTGCCAGCGACTTCGTCCGCGTGAAATAGTTTCTTGGGTAGTGATTTTAATGACCCTCAGTACCTGGCAGCTGGCAGCGGCGCGGCGCAGATCTCGGCGCGCTTATCTTAACTTTAACTAATATTATAAAGCTGAAGAGTTTGTTTGTTTGTTTGTTTGAACGCGCTAATCTCAGGAACTACTGGTCCGAATTGAAAAATTCTTTTTGTGTTGAATAGACCATTTATCGAGGAAGGCTTTAGGCTATATAACATTACGTTGCAACTATTAGGAGCGAAGAAATAATGGAAAATGTAAAAAAAAACGGGGGAAAATGACTATTTCACGCGGACGAAGTCGCGAGCACAGCTAGTATAATATATAACGCGCAAACGTACAGCAGGCTCGACGTGATTAGTTAAATCGGCGTAACTTTTTTATTTATGGACCGATTAACATGAAACAAACATTAAATGTTAAGGGAAGCTTCCAGAAATATATTAGTGAAAACCACATCTTAATCGGATACGCGGTTACTGAGATTATCGTGCACAAACATACAGACAAACAGACAAACCGACAAACAGACAAAAATTCCAAAAATCATTGTTTTGGGTACTATTGCATTAATAAAGGCCTCCCATAATATTTTTTCACATATATCTTCCATGTACAGACAGCGATTCGTTACATTTTTATTATATGTATAGAAGAAGAAGAAGAAGAAGATAGATGTAACCACTGCACGCGTGCAATTTCTTTAAATGATTTAAATCCCATTGGTTTATCTATTGTGTCTGAAAGTCTGGCTTTAAAACTAAGTCTAGTAGAAAAAACGACATTATAATAATTTTTTAATTTTTATTCGATGCAAAAATAGTTTTCGTCATTTTGCGGGTTGTTTTAGTACACGTATGCCCCGTCAAAATGTCGACGATCGCGGGTGTGCCCGACACTGGTTCCTCGCCCACACTTCGATATAAAAATAAAATATCTATGAGTCGATTAATATTTTTTTAATCGCTATATTCAATAGCAATAAACTAAATACGGTCACAGATAAAAAAATGAAAGCCGAGAACTGGCTGGAACAGTAAAGATTATAAAATGAGATGTGTTGCAATTGGATTTTCACTGACAGTTTGATTTTGAGTGGAAGCTTTTTCTTGTTTTTTATTAGCAGGGCTGGATATTAGGTAGTACCTACAATTTTAGTCTATGGTTATTTTTAGAGTCTAATAAGGCTAACTATCAAGCTAGCTTTGACATCAGCCTTTAATCTTTGGTCTAACAAAAAAAACCTCCACTTTATAGAAAACCGCAGCCAAATGACCTCCGGGTCGTGCTGCTGCCGGTGAGTCGGGTTTCCGGAGCTCGAGGGGGGTTAGGGTTTGGGCCGGCATGGCGGTGGCAACTGACAGGTAACTGACCAGTTACCTGCCCGTTGTCACAGCGACTTGGGGTTCCCTTTCGCTTTCCATCAGGCGTAGCGAAGCCATTATGTCGAGCTACTATGAAAAAAATGTCATACACCCAATATATCCATATAACTCATACATACGACCCATTATATTCATTATAATCAAACAATATACACAAATTCAATTAAACAACACACACATAAATACGACTCTCGCTGACCTCATTAAAGTAAGTCCGCTTCTTCTTTTTGCGTGCTCACGAACCTCCTAATTTAGGGTATGGTTTGATTAATTGTAAATTAAAAGCGATCGTGGTGGTTCGCCCTCGAATATGACTTTATTGAATTTCACGGCGCATGATTTATGTGTTGCGTGGCGAATGTGCCTTAATGGTCGGGCGTGGAAAAAGCGCGAGTGTAACGTCGCCTTTAGTATTTTAATTTTTTGGTAATAAGATTTTTTGCGCAATTTGTTGTTGTTTTTTTAGTTGAATACGTATCAATACTGTACATAATTAAGATATTTTTGGGATGTAAAGGAGCGACCTATAATTTTTTCGCTCCTACAATGCATTAGGCAGTATGTAGGTACCACGGGTAGGTGTGCCCATGGTGCATCCTATCGAATATGTATATAATAATGGCAATCGACTAGTGGCGGTATAACCATTTGAAGGCGTAGCTAATACAACAAGCCGACGACAGACAGCAGCGTCGCCGAAACGATGAGCTACGCCTTGCAATTGCCAACCCGCCTGCCCAGCGTGGCGATCATGGGCAAAGCCTCCAGATCATCATCATCATCAGCCTATTGCAGTCTAATGCTGGACATAGGCCTCTCCAGCTGCTCGCCACCTAGGGCAAACCTCTGGAGGATATACCCATAATCGCCACGCTGGGCAGGCGAGTTGGCGATCACAGGGCGTAGCTTCTTGTTCCGGTGACGCTGCTGCCCGTCATCGGCCTGTGATATTTAGCTACGCCTTCTATCGTGATGGTTATACCGCCACCAATCGGTTTGCCAGAGCCTCGTTTGTTGTTCAGCAGGATGCACCACGGGCAGGTGAGGATGCCTTGGAGCGAAAAGGTGATAGGCCGCTCCCTTACATCCCAGCCTCCAGATGCTTAACCCAAAGTGGCGAACAACTGGAGAGGCCTATGTCCAGCAGTGGAGCAGGATGGCTTTTTACAGTCATTTTGCTACAATAATTTAGTCTGTTCATCAAACATCAGTAGTAAAATAATTAGATGCAAATGGTTAATTAGTACTAATGCGACTACCAGTTAGCAAAACAACAGACAGATACATTCGCGACAAAAAACAAAGCAAACAGTATCAATTTATAACAAGGAAGCGAAATGAAAGCGATTTTCAACGCGCCCGCCGCCCATCTTTGTTCAGGGCTAAATTATGATAGACGCCGCGTGCGCATGATCTATGGTTATTAACGAGTTTATGAGACGCGCAGCAACTATGGGATAATGTGACTGAAGGTATTATAGATCATAGATATGTTCTATTGCATACCCAAAATCGAGAGGGACAAATGAGAGGGATTTATGGGGCAAAAATACGCGATCCGTTCAACGAACGATCGTTTTCGTTTTCTGTAGTAGGGCCCCAGGTGCTGGACAAGGGCATAACTGGCTATTTGATGAACGGGGATATTATATCGTCTACTTTTATAGTCCAGACTGCTACAACGTTACTTCTACTTACAAGCGTAGAAACAATATTGTGACCTGACCGGGAGGACATAGGTTAGGTAGGAAGTAAACTTCTGGCACGAAACAGATATAAAGATTTGTTTTAAAAAAGGGTCCATGAACACCTCTTGAATCAATTGGGTTAACCTAAGAAATATTATTTAATTGCTTGACGAATTTATCTAAGTACCGTTTATGTTTTTGCTTATTTGTTATATATATAATATATTATATATATATATATATATATATATATATATATATATATATATATATTTGTTAGTATTTATTTATATATGTTATATTATCTTTATTTGCTATATATTCAATATATCCATGTATATTATTAGATATAATTAAATTGTTATATTCTCTATGTACACTCACCGCACACAATTTCCACTCTCTGCATGACCCAAAGGTTAACTGGTAGAGAATGCTCCTAGCATTAAGTTCGCCTTTTGTACCATTTTGTGCAATAAAGTTTAAATAAATAAATAAATATGTGAGATCTATTTGATACGAATCATCCTATCTCAAAGTAACTTTCCCTTTTAGTAAACGGACATGATATTAACCTAGAAATCATTCGAAAACGTAAACAAACATACGATAACTCACGTAAGATCTAATATATATCTTAGGAAAGAAAACCTTATCACTTATCACCTGATAAAATCTGTTATCACAAGCGATGATCACCTTTATGACCAGAGGGGATTAGAAGATTTTACACTGACATTAACTTATCATGTCACAGAGAAGAATGCAATTGAACTATGTTTCAGTGTAGTCATCGGTGCCATTTCTATTGTAAAATACCCTGTGGTATCTATCTTATCTCTTGATAATGAAGATGTAAGTCCAAGTTCAATGAATTCTTATTGGCACAGCATAGTAACATCCCGTTGCCGGAAAGCGATAGCTCACGCTGCGACAACGGATGAGTAACCAAATCAATAGCTTGCCAGTTGCCAGCACGCTGGCCTGTAAAATAGCTCTGGTCATACACCGATTAGTAGGCTGAAGTGGCCGGGGGGCCAGCCCCCGGCCACTTCAGTCAGTTGCAGTACCATATATTTCGTCCATGCATGTAGCGCAGAGCGCTTAAGGTGTCACTGAAAACCAGCGTCGCGGTGCCCCCGCGCCACCACACATGCTGAGTGGCAGCCTATTTGGATGCATACCTTATTACTTGCACATTGCATTGTATAAGATTAAAATAAATTATAAATATTGTAATACAAAAATATGTTGTACGTGGCGCAACAATTGGCAATTTAAAAGGAGTAACTACCGAGTTTCTTGCCCTTTCTTCTCGGTAGAAATCTACTTTCCGAACAGGTCGGTAGCTTCTTTAACATTACTTTTATTCACTTCACTACGGGTATTTATGGGTAAAAAAAAGTATCTAAGTAAGTTTATCAGTTGTCTAGTCCCCATAAGCTTCGGCTTAGTTTGGGGATAGATGACGCTGTGTGGCCCAGCGTCCTTCGTCCTGTGTTATTTATTTATTTATTTTAGATAGAACTATCAGTATTTCTCTATTAAATTATGTATGTATTATACACACATATAAACCTTCCTCTTAAATCACTCTATCTGCTAAAATAAACCGCATCAATATCCGTTCCGCAGTTTTAAAGCTCTAAGCATACATAGGGACAGACAGCCAGATAAGCTACTTTGTTTTATACTGTGTAGTGATAGTGAAGTTCATGAAAAAGTTTAAGTAGAACAATAATTCTTCTAAGCTACCACCAGTTCGGAACGCAGTATTCTATCGAGCAGAAATGGTCAACTAACTAACTTACGGGTTACACACGTAGTGGCTCTTTTAGTTGGAATATAGCGTTAATAAACAGTCTTTTTTGTCGTCTTATTGGACTTAGCTACATAGGTATTTTTCTATACTTGGGTCTAGGTCAGCCCTTAGGTAAAAGTGAGTAAAGCGTAGGTAACGTGGACACTATTGCATCTTTTCATTGCATTGTTGATTCCTTAGCTAAGAAACTGAATATCCAAACTACTTAACTTATATATCTGTCGCAGTCATCTAGTTGAATCTGCTATTCAATTGAATGACTAGCGCGTTCATTGAATGACGACACTTAATTGAATGCCTAAAGGACAACTTGTCAAGTTATTGAATGAAACGTTCAACGTCTTGACTGAACGTCATTTTAGCATAGTCGTTGAATGGGTAAAAGCCGACTGTTTAATGTTTAGTTTTTAATTTTTCTTTAAAAGTATCCGGAGGCGGCGTATTAATAGGTAAATCCATGCTGTCACACTATTTTATTACGTATAAGTCAGTTTAAAGTAAATCTAATCAAAAAAATATCAACACTCAGGTGATCATGTTCGACGCCATATTTGTTTTAGTGACTACTAACGCCGCGCGGGAAAAAAATGAACTAAATTACAATCACTTGACTGCTTTTACGTCCGCTCTTTTCAAAGGGCTATGTTTCAATCCGCTACCTAGTTGGACGTTAAGTGACGCGTGTTTAGTCAACGTTCGGTCTAGACATTCAATTGAATGTCGTCATTTAATGAACGCGCTAGCGATTCAATTGAATAGGAGATTCAACCAGATGACTGCGACATATCCATAACTTATATAACTATATCCATCTACTAAACTCTTTAACGGCCGGAATTCTGGACACAAAAGAAATCAATTGTTCGTGTGAAAAAAGGACACACACTCATCACAATCTTCTTTCTTATAGTTATCTTCGACTTTAGATCTTTTCGGTCTAGAAAAAATTCCGATAAAATGGATTTTCCCAATTAAAAAAAAAACATGATTCGATCTCTCTATTTTTCCATAAACATGTGATATAAAGCGAAAATCATAATGGTTTGACAATATTTCCTTGACGAGACTTGTCAAGCCTAGGAAAGCCAATTTCTTTCATTACACTATCATGAAATTGACATGAAGATAAAATAAAAACACTGGTTACTCAATCCCGATAAAGATCAGATTTATAGAGTTAGCCACTAAACCAATCTTGAGAACGAAAGTTTTGACACTTCATATTGATTGTTTACAAAATAACCGTACCCATTGTAAGTAACACATACCTATGTTAACTTTTCAAGCTCTTAAATATAAGCTCTTATAAATAATTCACATCCCAACTACTGTATTAATTAAAAACTCACGTACTGTATCTTAAGCAATTTGCAGTATCTAATACAAGAATTGCGACGGCAAAGTTCTTCTATTCTCAGAATCATGTAAGTTTTGTCCAATAAAATAAATACATTGAAACGAATTTATTTATTACATATCTTATGATATAAAATTCTTTCATTCAACTACTCAAGATTGTAATAATATAAATTGGTATACGTAGTTAAATGAATTGATTGATGAAATAGTAAAGGATTAATATTTTTGTTGTTCTTTACAAAACTTTGTTGCGACTTTTGAGCTTTGACGGATCATTCTATAAGTGAGACAAAACTGGGGACTAAACATTGAGGACTCACCACCAAGAGTCGGTGATGGGCGCGAGGAGCAGCAGGCACGCAGCGATGACCACCGGCCGCATCTCTCGTGGGACATCACTGCCCACCCCCAGACATAACGGAGCGACGTCACACCGAAAACGTCGACATTCGGCCAAACGACACCCGCTTTTCGGTGCGCGGACGTGAAACGCGTTCGATTTTTGAAAAATTTTTAGCGGCGGGTCGCACGCGTCGAATTGTACCCTGTCTGGCGAGATCGCGCCGCTGACTGACGCTCACCTGAGCGGCCACCCCGCGCACGCGCACGCTAAACAATTTTCGCGCTATTTTGGCTAAGATTTTAGCGGATTAGGCTTCGCGTGATTACAAATCTAAAGGTGGGGATACAGACATTCGTTATTGACGACGCGTGTGGGCGAACTGATGAATTATCGATCGCAATTAATTCGACTCATATAATCCTGTTTCGGTTTATAATTGAATTCGTGTTAGTGTCAACTTTTGACTTTGGCAGATCACCCACATCTAATGAAATGGTTTGATTGTTGGTCTTAAAGCTTATTGCCCGTAGTAATGGTAGCAATTTTCATTGTGAAACAGAACTGCCAAATGAAAGGAAAAACGTATTATGTATAAAAAGTGAAAGTAGTTGATACAAATGTATAAATAGCTGGTCATCATCGTTCTCTTACCTTTGTCCTAGTTGCCTCCTTTGAAGTCTCTTTAGAACTCAGGGTCCTTTAACTTAAGACCATAACACGGTGGGCGCAGATCTTGGTAATAAAAAGAACCAATTTAACTACCGAATATCTCTAAGCATAGGAAAGTATAATTTCCGAACAGTAGGAGTGTTTAATAATAAATATAAATAATAATAAATAATAATAAATATTAGACAACATCACATACATTGCTCCGATCCCAAAGTAAGTAGCTTAAGCACTTGTGTTATGGGTATCAGAACAACGAAGGTACCACAAATAAATACTTAAATACAAATATAAACACCCAGACACGGAACAAACACAAGTGTTCATCACACGAATGTTTGTCCCGGGTGGGAATCGAACCCACGACCCTTGGTTCAGAAGGCAGGAGTCACTACCAATTGAGCCACCGAGCCACCAAATTATTCGTAACAATTTTTTTCAGCTCGAAATAAATTTACACAGTCCTACGATTCCATTAAAAGTACCACTCCACGTGAAAATTACTGAATGATTTTGATGACTCTGCTCATATGCTATAATTAATTAAAGATATCATTTTGCCTGCAATGCCTAGTGTTCTGTTGGAGACATGCCACGCTGGGCCACACATCGCCATCTAGCCCCAAGTTAAGCCGAACTTGTACTATGGGTGCTAGACAACTAATAAACTTACTATACCTACTATTTTTTTGTAAATAAATACAAATTAAACACCTAGACCAATACAAACAGACATTGTTCATGAACACAAAATATGTTTGTACTCTGCAGGGATCGAATCCTCGACTCAGAAGGCAGAAGTCACTACCAAATGAGCCATCGAGCCAGCCAGTGAATGTATATTTACTGTCTCAGAGCTACCCAGATGCTATTCAGAAAATTATGAATGGCATATTAATTCAATAGGCAAACAGGCCTGAGACAAAAGAGGAGGAGACACCTCTTGACTAAGTATTTAGTCAACTGACGACTTAAAATTCAAATTTTACAACTTAAGGCTCTTTCAATCAAAACAGGCGCCACGATATCAAATAACCCCTGAATTCCTTAAAACACAGAAAAGTCCAAACAAAATCGACCTTAACCTCCAAGAAGAACGCTAGAAGGAGTTAATTTTATCAGTTTCATAAATCCATCGGGTAATGTCGTACCGGCTCTAACGCCAGGTGAACGCAATGTTTGTTTAACACAATTAGAGTTTCGCACGTGTGCACTAATAATAGAATGTGTAGCTTCTCGCTGTCCGTCACTCTGAAAGTTCCGAGTTAGCCATGTCTGGTTCGTATTAGAGCCGATCCGCGTGTAAGTGCAGTTCTTAGTGAGAAGTTTCGTCTGAAACTTTTTAAACTACGGCGAAGACTGAGTGGTGCTAAGTTTGATGATTGAGGTGTTTCGAATCTTGTAGCTCTCAAAGAAATAGACGGGTTGTAATGTGGTTTATTTTTATTTGACAGCTTTAATAGACAATAGTAACCGATTGCAATTCCATCCTCATCATCTCGATGGTTGGTGATGCTCCACTGTAGGTACGCTTTATGAAGAACTTCTTGCCTCGCGCATCGGTTTTGTGGAACCAACTCTTTGCGACAGTCTTTCCGACTTGGGTTGGGAGCCTTCAAGCAACGAGCGTACCACTCCTATTTAAAAAACCGGCAGCGACCCCAGAACTCGATAAGAGTTGCGGATGTCCATGGGCGGTGTCGACTGCTTACCATCAGGCATCACATTTGCTCGTCTGCCGCCTCTTGCATACAAAAAAATAGTAAGAAGTAGCTTAACATGTAAAATAATTTTGCGTATTTACTAACTCACCATAAAATAGAATAAGTATTAAGTATGAAAATTTAAAACAACCCTAAACTCGATTAGTGTTGTCCATGCGCGGTGTCGACTGCTTACCATCAGGCATCAACATGCTTGTCAGCCGCCAGTCGCATAAAAAAAGAAACAAAATCAAAGTTGGATGGAAACAACAGTGTCAATGACAATGTCTTATTGGTAATCACATTAGTATCTGGTTACCAGGCTAGTGCCTAGTCTTCTAAAATGTTTCTAAATTTATAAGGCAACATAAAAGATGCCTTCTCACCATCAATTTGGCGTAGATGAAAATTCGTCTTTCCAGCCGTGCCGGCGGTTTGCTAACTTTTTTGTTTTTTTTATAGTTGCTCTACATAATGGCTTCCCTACGTCTGATTTAAAGCGAAAGAGAAGACCAAGTCGCTGTGACAACAGGCAAGTAACTGGTTAGTGACCTGTCGGTTGCCACCGCCATGCCGGCCCAACCCTGACCCACGTGCTTCGAAAACCCTACTCGCCGGCAGACTTCCAGGCCCCCAACCTATAAAGATTTGTGACGTCACATTTCTACGATCTATCGAGATCGATAGGATGATAATGATAAGCTTTAATAGAATTTTCGGTTAGGTGTGCCCACAAACTTTTTTGAATGCTGGATCCGCGCCTGCTTGGTTCTTCTACGAATATTCTTATTACGGATTCTGTCTACGTTACAGGGAAACTCCTAGCATAGCTCTCTCCCAATCTCGCTTGAGCGACCTTCATTTGATTGATCAACATACATACACACTAAATGCTCTCTAATGATGCGATCCACACCCTTGACCCAATATGAATGATCAAAACCTACCATATTTTTATGTTTACTCAAAATCTAAGATCTCACGAAAGAGTATCGCTACGCTTCTGAACATCAAAGAGCGCACCTATTGTTTGAAATACCTTAAGCTTCTTGTGAAAATTTCTTTTTGTTTTGGCATTATTTTCTTAAGAGTAGGGCTTTGATATCGATGTTCATTTGTTTAATTTTCTTGGCCGAAGTTTTTAGGGAGTATAAACATGGAACTCACGAGAAAAGGTTTGCATATGGCCTGGGATTGTGTTAGACAAGTGGAATTGTAGAATCGTTGTAAGCAGGTGATGTTTGTGACTAAGAGCGCAGAAAGCCATGAGGTTAATTCTCGGTCAGATTCATTTTGATGATTTCTCTACATTGATTTGTCTGACCATTATATGTTTTAGTCACAACTGGATGAATTTAAGTCATGGGTCAAAAACTAAGCGCCCAAAGTGAACTACTACCTCTGTTTTAAACCACCATTACCATTGTTTAAGCGAAAACGTGTCAAAAGCCAAAGTGTTTAAAACCATTTTCCTGAAAAAATTTTTTTCCTTATACTAGGTATAGGTTCCCTAAACTTTAGACAAGCTCTAACACTACAATTAAATCTATAATTGTTCTAAAAGTGTTATATAAGTTATTACTGATAAAATTGCACAAAATAGACAATAGAAGTACAGTAAGTAGGTATTCTATCTATATACTTATAATAAATCTGTAGAGAGGTCAATTCTGTACATAAAATATTTTTTCAAAATAACTATCAGGGGGTGATAAGTGATCGATACTGATACCAAAAATGCAATCAGTAAAATTTTTGTCTGTCTGTCTGTCTGTCTGTCTGTCTGTCTGTCTGTCTGTATGTTCCTTATAGAAAAAAAAACTACTGAACAGATTTTGACGAAACTTGATACAATTATTCTTCATACTCCTGGGCAGGTTATAGGATACTTTTCATCACGCTACAATCAATAGGAGCGGAGCAGTGACGGGAAGTGTTGGGAAAACGCGAGAAATTTAAACCTGTATGTTTGAACGCGCATTACGCGAAAACTACTGCATAGAATTGAATGCGGTTTTCACCAATGTATTGCTAGAGGTCTAACTTAAAACTTAGGCACAAGGTATAGATGGGTATTATATGGAAGTCCGTTATTTTTGAAACCCGATATCCACGCGAGCGACGCCGCTGGCACAGCTAGTATGAAATAAATTAATTTTCCACAAGTCAAAACGCAAACAATTTCACCAAGCACAATTAAAGTGCTTTAATAAAATAAAAAAAAGAATCCCAGCTTAGTTTAAGCTCATATTTGCGTTATGCACGAGCGGACCCTAAAGAAAACAAAGGGCTCGTTCACACGACAAACGCACTCGTGACGACAAACTAAACAGGGCGTACTCCAAAATGTGGAATAACACTCTTGCGCAAACAGACGAGTCAAGTGTGCACTCGCCTTAAAACGATTCCGATGTCCGGCCGAGAGACGTTTTTTGCCCCTTCAACTGTTAGCCAAACAAACTCATAATCGATACCTGTGTTGAGTATCGATTCTAAGAGGCAATCGATGAATAACTAATGCGAGCGTGAATGTTTTGATATTGTTTTCATATTACTTCATAAGATCGAGATTGCCAGAGACAATAGTATATCTGAAAGGACATTCGGTTTTATGAATAGGATCAATTATATAAAAAACTCGGTTCGCTTCGCGTGTTTCAGGTAAACATTTTTAAACTATGTTACTCAGTGATAATGTAGCTTTCTAATAAAAAAAGGATTATTAAAATCGGTCCAGTACTTTTTCAGTTTATTCGTTACATACAAAAATACAAATCTTTCCTCTTTATAGTATTAGTGTAGGCTTTAAGATATAGTCAAAAGCAAGGAAACCTTTTAAGACTTTTATGAACTAATTAATATTTCACCGTAGAACCGACCATATTTTTAGTTCAACCAGGATGTGAACCTGTAACCCCTCTGTTTTAGTATTCTTGCGACCCCTAGGACTAGGACCCCACATTTTTTGGTTAATGTGTATGCAATCGCTTTTTAGTTGCATTTTAAAACATTGTACAACATTATTGGTGGTCTTGTTCACGTAACCTCAAAAGTGATACTATATTTTTTTTTATATTCAATTAAAGATGGCTCACTCGAGAAGAGATATCTAACAAATCAATTAAGTAATGCAAAGAATTCATTCACCTTTAGGGATGCTACCTCAATAGTGTTAGTTTTTATCGATATACATACATTATACCGACAAAATCTGTAGCGATCCATTGGGGTAATCAAACAAGAATGTGGGCATTATCTGCTAGATATTTAATACTAAAATAATGTTTGAACCATTTTAGCTGAAGCCATCAAACTTTTGCCAATTAGCCAAGTAGAAGATTATAATGGTGTATGTAACCATCGCGAAGGTGATGTGTAACCATCTGTACATCTTAGTTATCCTTATCTGTCAAACTACCCATAAAAATGTACATAGATAATGCACTCTATGCATTAGAGACTTGGTTGAAAATTGTTTAAGGAAATTTGACAGAATCTCTTAGGCACACGTGGCGTAGGACACCTTGCAATCTTTGGGCTTATAACCATGAACTGCTCAATGCATGCAGTTCTGGATAGTGGATGGAAAGGGGAAAAAGCGGTGCGAATTAAAGGAGGCCTGCGTTCAGCAGTGCACGGACCAAGGCTGTTCATTGATTAATAATTAATCAAAAATCAAAATCAAAAATTAATTAAATTATTTACATATAAAGTAATTTGTATTTTGTAAAAGAATGACAAATTGTCAGCTTAATAGAACAATTACCATTGAAACCACTTATGCCAGTCATAATCATAAAAGTGAAGCAAACCTTTTAAGTTTAAACATTTATGAAGCATAAACATTAAACGTTTGCTAGAAAGAAATAAAATTCATAATTTATTATGTTACATCGATAACGGCCTAACCACATCACGTCTCCGATATAATCTCACTATCGATTAAAACATTTTGATTAGCTTTCAACCATGAGCAATGTCATAATCTGTGCTCAAGACACGAATATCATAAGCGCCATTTTGTTTCATCCACAACCGGACCTTACGTCTTTCATCGAGTTGGAAATTGAATTCCGTACATTAGCTGCTTAATATGGTACTTACTAGATAACACAAAGAGACGTGATGCCACCCCAGTCAAGTGACTTTGCAGGAATGTTTACCGATAAACATCGGAGATGTGGACGTCGATATGTCAAGCTATAGCAGTCAATCGACATCCCTATTGAAGTCACGGGCTTGACGATAGTTTTAATGAATTGTGACTTATAATGACTCGTATAGGAAGGTATTGACAGTAAAATTTGAGCGGGAGATAACGCCACCGCTTTCTAAATGATAAATGTGTTTAAGTGGACTGGTTATACTCAGTACATCCGTCTCATAGGGAACACTCTTTTTTTTATGAAAGGGTAAATATTCGCTAGATATCACCGCTGTTTGGTACATGGGTCACATTATACATCATGTTGACTTAAACAATCACACCCTACTAAATTTTTTAATGCGAAAGTATGTTTAGATGGATGGATGTTTGATTCTCTTTCTCTTTCGTGAAAAGAGATTTGATTTGAATGAAACTGTACAGTTATCATCATCATCATCATCCTATCGCATTCCATTGCTGGACATGCCTCTTCAGTTATTCGTCACTTTAGTCAAACATCTGGAGGTTATACCCATAATGGAAACGGTGGGCAGGCGAGTTGGCGATTACAGGGTGTAGCTTCTTGCTCAGGTGACGCTGCTGCCCGTCATCGGCCTGTGGTATTCAGCTACGCCTTCAATCGTGATGGTTATACCGCAACCAGTCGGTTACCGGAGCGTCATCTGTTACTCAGCAGGATTCACCACGGGCAGATGAAAGTGGCTTGGAGCAAAAACATGTTAGATCGCTCCCTCACAATCTTAAGATACCCCACCACGCGAGTGAAAACGAAAAACAAAACACAAGCACAACCAAAATTTTATGACCGTTTTCGGTCAATACGTGTATTAAAGCATTTCGAAGCTAATGACCATCGGTGCAATTATTGAGGGTCCGTGTGTAAAACGGCGTCAAATCAATTGCGGTTGGTCGTACGGCCCGATTGTGGAAATAATTAGTGCCCCTTGAAAAATGCTCATTTACAACGCGTGATAAACATTTACGAGTCATTGTTCCCTGATCGGGGGAGAGGAACTTGTGGACATCGCTTGGATTTCAAACTTTTCTTTCTGTCAGATTGCTAATTTAAAATAGCTTAACATCGAATTACAAATATCTATATGTACCATCATCTACTCTTAAGATTTGGATATCATACTTAGATGTAGATATCTATGATATCCATCGCGTACAAATTCGATTCGTGAAATCCATCCATCGATGTTACGTTATTAAATCAATGTATTTTTGTAATTAGCGTATATTTGTTGTCATTTTGTGATCTAAAGTGAAATGATAAAGTTACAGAATCATAATTATCAATGCAAAAATCATCTTGATGCATTGGGTGTCGAAAGGCATAGGTACCGATAACCTTTATAAACATCTGAGTTTGTTATCATCTAAGCTTTGCAACCCAAAAACCCAAAGTCTTTAAAACGCTCGAGTAAATCCTGATTTTGCATCGTGGGCTCCCCTACCATTAATGTCCACGTCTTCAAAACTCAATCGCAGGCTTAGCGGAAATTGCCTCTCAGAGAGACTGATTTCCAAAATCTTCTTCCTACTTTTCCTTTCAAGCGTATCCACATTATTTTAGCGCAGTGAAAAGAAAACGCTTAACAGCGGAGTAACAAAAGTGAACAGCAATCTAATAATAACATAATATTTTATTAGCCCCAGTTCGCGGCGTAATGAGTTACTTAATTAGCTGTATTTAAACAAAGCGGTTCCGTTCACAGCCATAACAGTAATAATAATAAGTAGTTCAAACACGTAGAAGGAAATTGCATTTCAGTAACTACATAAATGTATAATATATATTATATAGTTACCGCAAAATAATTAATTAAGGGATGTTGTTTTAATAAGTCTTAACTGCTACTGATACTAAAATACAATAATTGTTTTTAAATAGAATTTATGTACATAATGAATGAAACAAGGCTATCATCATCATCATCATCAGCCAATGTCAGTCCACTGCTGGACATAGGCTTCTCCTAATGTTCGCCACTTAGGTCGATTTTGGGCTTCTCGCATCCAGCACTTGCCAGCCGTCCTGCGCAAATCGTCACTCCACCTGGCCTGAGGGCATCGGCAAACGTAATGTAGGAAACAAGGCTAATTATTTTAAAATTAAAACTTACAAAAGTCGAATTCAAAAAAGGTTTATTTAAGTTTGAAAATCGACTAGGTTTTCTCACATTTTAAATCAAATTAGGTAATTGTATTTGGCAGCTTTGACAGTTATCATCGGAAAGTTTATGAGTGCTGTTGGGCTAAACAATACGGATCGAATACGAAGGAAACAGTCCCATATCCCATAAATTAGGATTGAGAGAAATATTTTTAAAGGCATTCAGTAAATAAAGTGTGAATTCACACCAGCTTGTCTCAAACTAAGGTTTACCTTGTACTACGGGCCCCAAATAGTAACTGAAACATTGTGAACAACCCAATCATCGCGACAAAAAAAAATACACCGGCCTCCCTAAAAATGCCTTTGGGGTGACTACAACACACCCGGATTTTCCATCAATTCACTATTCTCGGGAGATGCGTGACTCACCCCAGTAAAAAGGCTACAATTAGCTTTTGAATGCGTTCTGATTCACACATAAAATTGCTTTTTTTTTCTCATCCCGACCTTCGCAACGATTGACGTAGTTTAATTTCCGAGAAACGTGGACTTTTTCGACTATCGCCGGAAATTTTGAAGCTGCAACAGTACCCTCCTATTATTGGATACATGGAAGTATTAAGTACTGTGATTGGATATCATTAATCACAATAGAGGTTTTAATGTCCAATTTTCCGGGAACGGATGCAATTCTTTTTGTTTTTGATTAGGCGTATACTGAGAGCCTATTCTAAGATATGATGCATAAAACGACATGAATCATACTTAAAAGCTTAGGTAGATTATAAAATGTACTTGTTATTATGTATGTATTGTTTATTAAGTTGCTTACTGTGGTTGCTTATAACCTAAAAGGTTCCGGTTTATACACAAAAATGTACATTGGGTTTGAGTAAAGAACAGCTTCACGACTCCTGGAAGACGCACGCCATGCTTATTCCAATGCATGAGGTTCATGCATACTTATTAAATAAAAATAAATTAGGGCAGTTTCGAGACATCGTATGCCCTCTGAGCCTCTCCTTCGTGCCCCGAGTAATAAGCGCGCGGGCGCGGGTTGCTTTGTTGACTTAAAACTAATTTAAAGTACATTGGATTTGTGTGCAAGCAGCCAAAATGGTGTTATGTATTGATATTAATAAAAAAATACATTGATAACTTCTAAAAAATCCTATTGGCGAAGCAGAGGTCTCGCAAAAACTATACATATAAAATTGGATCATTGAAATGTATTCGAATAACTTCACCAAATTGGATAATTCTTGGTTTCATGTATTCGTTATTGCTAGGACAAGGCACGGCACAAAGGGAACGGTACTGAAAACTTGGTTTGGATTTGGTAAAGAGACTAGGATTAGGTTAATATACAACAATGCGGTACAAAGTACAAAAACTATGAATTTCGAAAGTAGACCCAAATAGAGAAACCGTATTACAGTTACACAGTCGAAATATTTCCCA
Source organism: Conogethes punctiferalis (assembly GCA_031163375.1). Lineage (NCBI taxonomy): Eukaryota > Metazoa > Arthropoda > Insecta > Lepidoptera > Crambidae > Conogethes > Conogethes punctiferalis. Next base: position 5,920,796 of record CM062080.1, read on the forward strand.
ACGAAATTCCAACACAAATAAAGAACAAAAAAAAGAAGTAAATTTCGACATACCGAGCCGGTAGCTGTTTTCACCCATGAGTCAGTGTGGGAGATGCACCTAATTCGCGCAGTTCCCACGCCCTTGGGTGACGGGGCTGCCCATCATTCCTGTGTCAACCTACCGCGTTGGCACAAGGAATTTCAGACATTCTGTTAGCCAGAAAAAGATTTGAGTTGAATATTTAGGGTTCCCTACCTAATAATAGCTCAATATACAAATATTATCAGAGACATGGGATGTAAAGGAGCGACCTATCATCTTTTCGCTCTAAACCACCTGTCCGTGGTGCGTCCTGCTAAAAACAAACGAGGCTCTGGCAACCGAGTGGTGGCAATATAACCATCACGATTGTGTTTGTGCTCCTGAAAGGAATAGTGGTCTTCCGTTGCCTGATGTTACGCGAAAAGGACACCCATGTTGCTGCAACAACCAACAAGTAATAAACAATAACATCCATTACTGGTAAATTGCTACCGACGCATGAGCTAATCCGATGCACCCAAACGGTTATGACATCCCTATAGGGACCGTGCACAAACTATAGGTGGCAGCACTACGTAGTGTAAATTAGGGTAAAACATTCAAATTTATGACACCAGTTGGCAGCACCGTCGATGTGCACGTTCCCTATACATCAACGGATTCGCAAACGCAATATAACTATGAGTATTTCGCCGACTGTACGGTAGACGCCGAAGCTTGGCGGATAAAAACTACCACCGGTTGAGAAGCTGAAATCTTAAGAAATCCCATAATCAACTATTACGACACCCAGAGTAAGAAAAGCTTTAAAAGTCTGATTCCAAAAAAAGCATTTAAAATGCGAACAACATAAAATTGTACCTAAGATTTACATTTTTTAAACTTTTCATTTTTATTGTACTGAACCTTGTGCATGATTCTGGCTCACATTTTCTAGTTTTTATGAATGATTTGATCTTTAGCTTGGGAAATGCTTGATAGGGATTGATCCCATGCTTGGTATGTGCTAAATGACACTACCTACCTAGATTTTTCTAGATATTATGAACTTTAATATCCAGAGAAATATGGGCGTCTACCAAGATAATGCACTGTAAAATAAGTAAATAATTTCCCCGTTATTACTGTTCGATACCTATTTGTTAAAGAAAATTTTCTGGATTTTAAAATCCTAATCGAAACAATGCAAAATTTAATATAAATTAAAAATAATCACATTCATGGTCGTGCATTGCCCGAGACTATTAAATAAAATAAAAAATTACATAAAAATACTGCACTGCCCGGGAATCGAACCCGGGTCGCAAGAATGGGAATCTTGCATGATACCACTACACCAGCAGTGCTTATGTGAGGGGCGCGAATATTGTAAACACATTAGGCGACTGTCAAGTTATATTTGGCCTACCCACATATTGCTTGTTATCGTGTATTGTCGTGATAAGAAAAATAATTAACTTGTGGCTGTTGGAATTTTGTTGCAATCTAAAATTTATATATGGCGAGTTTTTTTTGTATTTAGGTACCTACTGAAGTAGAATTTGGAAAAAAATGAATCTCTTAGAAATACTTGTAATTATAAGTAAATTATTTGATTTATAAATTACAGGTCCTGTCGCAGTACTTGCAGTCCACTGCAGGACATAGACATTGAGTCATTACATTGTCATTTGCTTTTTAGGGTTCCGTAGCCAAAATGGCAAAAACGGGACCCTTATAGATTCGTCATGTCTGTCTGTCTGTCTGTCTGTCTGTCTGTCTGTCCGTCCGTATGTCACAGCCAGTTTATTCCGAAACTATAAGAGCTACATTATTAAAATTTGGTACGTAGATGTATTCTGTTAACCGCATTAAGATTTTAAAGTAAAATCAGAAAAAAATCCAAAATTTTTGGGGTTCCACATACATGGAACTGAAACTGAAAAAAAAAAATTTCATCGAACTTATACGTGTGGGGTATCTATGGATAGGTATTTAAAAATAATGTTGAGGTTACTAACACTATTTTTTTCTAAACTGAATAGTTTACGCGAGAGACTCTTCCAAAGTAGTAAAATGAGTGTCCCCCCCCCCGTAACTTCTAAAATATGGGCATGATAAAACTGAAAAAAATATATCATGTGTATCACTATGAAAACTACTAACGAAATTTGGTTTGAATCAAATCTAGCCAGTAGTTTTTTTTTAAACGTCATAAATCAAATTACCTAATTTTTTCATTTAATTAACTCCAATATAATAAAACTTAAAGAAAAACATTTATTTAGCAGTATCGTGGTACGGAACCCTACGTGCGAGAGTCCGACTCGCACTTGGCCGGTTTTTAGCCTTATTTCCACGAAAAAAGTATCCCTGGGATCTTGTACTTTCTTCCCCAAATAAGTATTGTAATTACAAATGCGCCTCACGGCTGCCCCCATAAAACAACATTTGATACACTTTTGTTTTATTACGAAAACAGTTGAACAACAGTCGTGAGATGGTATCTAGCACCATTTATTAATTTTACGGCTTGACACCTCGTTCGTGCGCTACTTATCAGACACTAAACCTACACAATTTACTTTCAAAATCACATTAATGTCAGGCGAACTTCGGAACTTCTGCTTTGTGTAAAGTGCATTGATAATAATCTGGTGTGGGAGGGAGACGGCGATAGTTGAAGGTGTGACGTGCGAGCGGGACGGGTTGTGTTGAATAGAAACATCAAAATTTTACAGCGTTTTTATTGCGCCCGAGCATGTGAGTGTTTACACAGAGCGTCCGGTGAATCCAGCTTTGGGGTGTAACGTTGCTTGGAATTGATTTTTTATGTACAGATAGGTTTACGTTTCGTGTTTAGGTGCTGGAGGAAATAGGCTAATAGATAAATATAGGTCTGTGAGTAGGTTGAACATAGTATGTGTTTGTCCAAGGTCTGGGTATTCATAAATACTGCGGAAAAACGTTTCCAAACTAAATCATTTCAGAAATACTCCGAAAAAGCCGTTTTGACGTAAACTTATAAGTAGTTTTCCATTTTATACGAGGACAGATTTGTAGCAATGCATCTTTTTAATGATTCTGTGACTACGATTGTAGCCGAGTAAAGTGGCAAACAATTGGAGAAGCCTATGTCCAGCGGTGGACTGTGAGAGATCAGTTTTAAATTTTGTATCAGGTGAAGTATACTCTAGTGGTCAGACATGACTAAGATTTAAAAATCTATTTGGCACTTATTCATCGGATACCACACATGTAGGTGTGTATAGTTAGAACATTTGGCGGATATCTATCAGCGACCTTATCAGTAATCATTGCTATAGATAGATACTCTTTCTGAAATGTTACCTAAAAATATGCACTTCAAACCACATAGGTAAGGAGTCTTTATCATAAACACAAACGCAAATTCTTATGAATCTTTAAACAATTATTATTTTATTAATGCGCCACTTTATTACTTAAGGACTTAAATTATTATTATTATTAAAAGTATACGATTAATTAGATTGTTTTAAGGTGGTCGTTGATCTTCAATGCTAATTTCCCTTAAAAAAGTGATGACTTCATCTCTCTGGTTGCACAAAAAGTCCCAATCTCAACGTACATGCTACAAGATGGCGTTTTAACCAAAATGAGGGGTCCATTTTTACGGCATTATCACACGGAATGCACGCCTCCTGTCTATATTGCCAATCAGACAATATGTCGATTAGGGTTGATATAAACCGCAGATTTTAGGGCATTTTTATAGGAGCCACTATTGCGCTTTTCTTGGCCTGAAGGGACGGGGAAAAGGAGTCCATTTCTCAGAGATTTATTGAACTCTTTTATCGTCGAGAAACACAATAGGAGCCACTATTGCGCTTTTCTTGGCCTGAAGTCGAGAAACACAAATAAAATATCCAAATTAAAAATTAAAAGTGTAATATATTTTCTAGTAGATCATTTATAAAGAAGCTTGATATAAAAAGTTTATCTTTAAAGTTATTGGTTAGACAGAGTTACGATTGAAGTCTTATAGAAACCACTTCATAGAAAAAAATCTGTTTTTGCGAAAGGGGTATAATATATTTGCTTTCAGCGTCTGTATCTAGTTTCAACCAATTTTGATTTCATTTCACTGTTCCTAATATATTTTTGTCTATTTTACGAAAAATTAGTAAATACATTAGATTATTTTTGATTCATATTCCCTATTGAATGAAAGAAAGAAGGTTTACTAGCATGAACTAAAGCGAAAGTAAAGCTTGTAAGCTACGAATGCTGTTCGTATGACACAGCCCTTAGAGGAAGGTTCTTCGCCTCCTGCATCGGAGGGTAGTGTTAAATAAATTAATTTTGGGTGCAAAATACATGAACGGGCCCTGTAATCGGCTGTCCGCCGATTCCCCGCCTCGGTTTTGCTTCTGAGACGGAACGATGAATGGGGAAGGGAAAGTAAATGGATGTGGTGTTATTTAAAGTTTCAGATTAAGGCAATTATTTGTATTAATCTTTAAGCACCTTTTGAAAATAAAGCCACGGATATATTAGGGGTCAAATGGAGCAACATATTGCAGAACATGTTCTTCAACAGCTACGATATTGTACGTGACGAGAAGCATGTTGCGGGATACAACACAACATTGCAACGTCACACACACATACTAAACTATGCTTTGTGTGGATGCACAGGTATGTACCAAAAAATCTATACATAGACAACTTGAGTGCCGGTAGCCTGTGATTGCCTTACATCACATAGCGTCGTTAGGTTCATAGATAAGTATTGTTTTTGAATACGGTTGTAAGTGTTTTGCAATTCGCATAAACCACATATACACTAGGGTCAAATGGAGCAATATGTTACAAAACATGTTCCAGCAGTGTCTGGCAACGTGCCCCGCGACAAGTAAATGTCGTAGCTGTTGAGGAGGCATGTAAGGGAGTGACCCATCATCTTTTCGCTCCAAGCCACCCTCACCTGCCCGTGGTGCATCCTGCCGAATAAAAAACGAGGCTTTCGCAACCGAATCGCGGTATAATCATCACAATTGAACTCGTAGATAAATACGGGCAGCAGCATCACCGAAGAGAGAAGCTACGCCCCTTGCGATCGCCAACCTACATGTCCAGTGTGGCGATTATGGGTAAATCCTTCAGATGTTTGACCAAAGTGGCCTTTATCCAGCAGTGGACTGCGACTGATAATGATAATTGTATCATAATCATCATCAGCCTCATTGTAGTTCACTGCTGGACGTAGGCCTCTCCAGTTGTTCGCCACCTAAAGCTAACTTCTGGAGGATAATTGTATACGTAGCTTTAACTCTTTCTAATAAATAAAATAAAATAGTTTATTTCTGCAAATAGATTCACTTAATACTTTTGCACGTCAAACTTTTTTCCTACCAGCACTTCGACGTGTATCCTACTTTCACACGAAAACTACAGACGTGGTTTTAATGAAATTTTTCACTATCACAGATATTTATCCAGGCAATCAACAGCCTTGGTCCGTCCACTGCTGAACGTAGGCCTCCTTTAATTCACGCCACAGGCCAAGCAAACTTTATTTTCGTTCGGAAAAATCAACATATCCAAACCCGAGTCGCGACACGCATCCGCGTCTGCCGGTAATGATCGAGAGATCCTTATCCGATTACCAATTTGATCGGAATGTGAGCGGCCGGCCCGGGAACCGATACGATACTCGACTAATGGACGCCATTAGATCTATTAACCAACTATGACGCCACTCGTGCCCGTAGTTTATGGGAATAAGTAAATATGGAGTTACTGGGTTAATTTGTTGTAGAAATAGAATGGATTTTTATTGCCAAAACTGTGCACTTTGCAAGGAAGTAAGATCGCAATTTACTGTTTTAGAATTTTTATGGATGTTTATATTGAAGTGGTACCTTTGTTGTTCTGATAACTCAAAAACTTTAACTACTTACTTCGGAGTCAGAGCAATGTATGTGATCATCATCATCAATCCATTGCTGGACACAGGCCTCTCCAGTTATTCGCCACTTAGGGCAAACATTTAGAGGATATACAGTCGTCCCTACACACTCACTACATCCAGTCGGCTACCGCGCACCAATCTCGATCGGGAACCTCCAACCGCCCTCAATATTGTAAAATCACGTTCGTCAGCTGTATCTTCAAGGATTACAATAAACCAGCTCCTATTGAAACTACAGTCCACTTCATTTACCACCAGGACCTATCGAAGACATTGGTATACCAATAACTGTTACGCTGGGCAGGCGGGTTGGTGATCGCGTGGCGTAGTTTCTCGCTCCGGTGACGCTGCTGCCCGTCATCGGTCTATAGTATTTAGTCATACCGCCTCCAGTCGGTTGCCAGCGCCTCGTTTGTTATTCGGCAGGATGCACCACGGGCAACCTTACATCCCTCGTCTCTTACATATGATCATCATCAGCCTATCGCAGCCCACTGCTCGATTGGCATCTGTTTCTGCTCATTGGCGTTGTTCGTCACTTTGGGCCAACATCTGGAGGTTTACCTATAATCAATACCACTCTAGGCAGGCGGGTAGGCAATCGCAGGACGCAGCTCAATTAAAAGGATTTTAATTGATTGTTTGGTACCTAAATAGGTACAGTAGAAACATCAACCCTCATAAAGTAACTACTCAAGATAATGAGACTGTATCATCAGGTACACACGGCCACATATCAAGTTTTGTCGAAATGCTCGATAGATGACGACTCAAGTTGGACCTTTAATTGAATTGAGAAATTTTGATAGAAAGTCTTAATACAGTCTGCTGCACCATTTCTGATTGACTGCAAAATGACTGTTCAGATTCAACAATTCGATAAGGGAAAAAAGTAGGGAATTTCCCAACATCAGAATTCAGCATGAAATCAAATTAGTCATCGGACGTCATCAACAGCCTTATGACGCAAACATTACTCACCGTAATGACTTTCAGATGTGAATAAGTGACTCAGTGCTCCAATTCTCTGCAAAAAGTGCATTAAAAAGTTTCTTTGAGAGACCTGCGTGGTTGAATGAAATGTCAATTATGTAGGTTAATAAGAGTATGGTAGATAGATAGATAGATAGATAGATATTCTTTATTGCACAAAAACAAACATTACAGACAAGGTATTACAATCAACTAGTGGTACAATTTAGGCGGTCTTATCGCTAGTAAGCGATCTCTTCCAGACAACCTTCAGGTAGAGGAAGTGTGCTATTCTGAAGAGAGGGGCAAGGTCGTGCAAACTGTTTAATTATATACCTAAATAAATATATATAGATGTGTACCTACATATATAAAAAGAAATATATATAAATAAATACAAATGTATAATATATATATTAATATAAATAATTAATAAATAAATATACAAAACTATAAATACACAAAATAATAAAGTAAATGAATAAATAAAAACAGTAAATACCACAAGAAACAGAAAGGATAGTGGATGAAATGACGAATGTTTATTATAGGGACAGTAGATAGGATTTAAGACGGGACTTGAAAGCAGGAAGTGATTGGGAATTTCTGATGGACAGAGGAAGGGAATTCCACAGACGGATGGAATGGACAGTAAAAGACTGAGAGTAGGCTTTGGACAGATGAGGAGGAAATGACAGAAGGAGTTCACGGCATGAGCGTACATCACGTTCCCCGGTGGGCTGCAAAAATTTGAAACGTTCTTTCAAATAGGGAGGTGAAAGGGGATTGAATAGTACAGAAAACAACAAAGAAAGAATATGGAGGTCACGACGACGGCGGATGGGAATATTGAACTTCGATAATAATTGATTGAAACATTAAGGCTTCATTCGCACGGGAGCTTTTATACTCGTAGCCCCTGGTAAATATGAGTTCATATACAGAAAGAACAATGCTTTTTCCCGTTTTGAAAGCGCTGTCGTGTGAACAACATACTTTATACTTGTACTTAAAATGCATTTGTTCTATTTAAGCGGGCTTTAAGACTTTTTTTTGAACTTCAGATTCTTTGAGTGGGTAGGAAATAAGTTGTAATACTTATTTTGGTTGATCGTTTAAAAAGCGAAATGATAGCCGAGGTGAACTTGTCATCATCACCGAACTGTGGGGGAGCTGAAAACACCATCCTTAAATGTTGACTTGTGGCACTCATAAGTATTTCAAAGGAATTCATATAAGTTTAGATCAGGAGTAAATGCTGCCTGAACATCTGTTTGTATTGATCTGGGTATTTGCCTAATCTGCGGCTGGCCAGGGCATGCAGGGATGCGGCGGTATGCTTCGGCGTTGCCCGTGTCCCTGCAACTTGCTGCCCACTGGCGACACAGGGGGGTTTAGTGGGTATACCCTCCCATTTCGGGAGGTGTGAGTCCCACACACCATGTCATCTCCCCCCGGAGGTGGCATGACGGTGCCTAATGCATTCCCCTCTAAAAAAAAAAAAAGGGTATTTGCCTAATAAGTATGTATTTATTTACAAATAAAGAATCTAAGTAAGTAAATCTGTTATCTAGGACGCAAAGTACAAGTTTCGGCTTAGGTTGGGACTAGATGGCGTTGTGTGGCCCAGCGTAGCTTTTTTAAAGTTATTTATTATTTCATTATTTATTTATTACTACCCAATTTTCTATCTGCCTTCAGTCATAATAAAAGATTAAGTAAAAAAAACATAGCAACATTCAACACCTCCGGTGACTCAGCTCACTCCCATCCAACAAAACTCACACAGAAATTAATTATACAATCACAACCCAACCCGCAATTACCCAATAATCGTTCACAAATTAATAGTTACCGAGTCACTTTAAAATATTTCTCACGATGAGATTGACATTATTATTAATAATACCCTGGGAGGAGCGATTGACACGTTAATAATACACAAACCGACTGATGTTGATGGTCAATAATAACGAAAATGGGCTCTATTGCTTTGTGTTAAGGGTTATGTTGTGGGTTGCAGGTGGTTGTGGGTGCCGAAGCAGCGATGGTTATCGGACAACTTAAGGCATCTCTGCATTGACGCCGGGACAAAGTGAATTTGACGCGGTGTATCGTTGGTAATTATTTGCGTATCATTGCTGAGTTTCGTTAGGGTTGTGTGGTGGCGTTGTGGAAATATTTGCGATATCTATGATAGATTTTATGGATGTATTTTTTTTTATAGTAGCTCGGCAAAATGGCTTCCCTACGCCTGATGGAAATGCCTGTTTTCTGATATTCCCATAATCGTCTGCTATGGCACACATGGATTGAAATGGTGTGGTTTTATTCTAAATCCTCAAACCATACACGGTGCACATACTGTTTTCTCCGATGTAATGATATTTTGACGCGACCAGAGAAACAAACAAACTCAACATAAAAGGAGATGCCAAGCGTTGTGTTCGAAATTCAAGCATGAATTTAAGATATGAATCTACGACACTAGCACCACTTAAGCGAAGGTGGTAGCTTAATTAACTAAAGATAAGAGTTTCTTACACATCTTAATAAAATAAAATACTTATGTAAAATATAATATAATAATATAATATAATAACCCAAGACATGCCACGCTGGGCCACACAACGCCACCTAGCCCCAAACTAAGCCGAAGCTTGTACTATGGGTACTAGACAACTGATAAACTTACTTAGATACATTTTTTTTTTGTAAATAAATACATATTATACATAGAAAACACCCAGACCAATACAAACAGACATGTTCATGAACACAAATGTTTGTACTGTGCGGGAATCGAACCCACGACCCTTGGCTCAGAGGGCAGAGGTCACTACCAAATGAGCCACCGAGCCTGTGTACTTATGTAAAATAACAGTTTCATTTACTCATGTTTAAATTATTTTACCATGAGTAGGTACCTAAACGAATAGCTAACAGTGAAACACTCTCAAATGTTACTAAAGATGGCTTTGCTTCATATTTAGGCATCTCTTTAGCTATTCAAATCATACACATATCGTTAATCTTTAATATTCATTATCTATTTCAAATATACTCACTTAAACTTTTTTGACCTGAGTACAATTAACATAACTAACTCTATAAATGATTGAACTCTTGCTTCAAATATTCAAAGATGTGTCCGCATTAACAACTCCTTTGCAACCAATCGAGTATAACGAATATGTTAGGTACCTATTACAATAATTTATGCCAATAAAATTATTATGTGGACCGTAGAAATAGGCACCGCGCAGGCATCCCGGCCACGCCCCCGTCACGCCCCCGCCCCCCGCCGGAGGAGCACCCGCCCCTCGCCAATTTCCCGCTTTTTCAATTTCAAATTCCGAATTCCACAGTTCGAAGTTTGAAATTTTTCACTGTCGAAGAATTCGCTCTCAGCGAAACTTTTTAAATAAGTTTTTTAACAACATTGTCTAGATTGCCAGTGCTAAAATGCGAAGCGTTTTTGTTTATACACATTTTCAAAATAGAATTCATTCTTTAAATATAAAGCGTTTGTAAGATCATGAGTTCTTTTATGAATAAAGAATTTTTAGTTATTGTTGTACTGTGTTGTTGTATGACCATAATGGTCTAGTTTTTCCTCAAATTAAGTTGTTTGTTATAGTAGACATCATTTTCTTTATCAGTGGTAAGTATGTACTTACAGCCTAAGCTCCGCATAAAGTTCGCATTTTTTATTGCTTTGACTTTCACTTCGCCCGGGTAAGGTCTGTTTTGTACAGCTTTACACTTGTCCTGTTAAGCACTACTAATCTGCTGTAGGTAAGTGTGTTTTCGTACGGTTTCCGATTTAAAATAGGACCACACCATCTCATTCCGTGTGTGTCGTAAAAGACAACTAAGGGAATATCAGGAAATGGGTAGTAGCGTTTACCTGGATACAGACAAAACGTATAAAAATATTTAAATAAAAATAAATTAATACTAAGGTAATTTATGTATTTACGTAGTCATTTTGTAAAAAAAATGTCACACAGGCACGTTACAGCCATGTTCCAAATTGTACAGAACTGGCCATAGACTTTCACATCAAAAAATAATTGCTTTACAATAAATTTCCCACAATGATACCGGGCATAGAAAAACAACAATCATCAAAACAATATTAATTAACGACCAGTACGAATGTCGTACAGATCTAGATGGGTCGAGTGAGGACGGGACAGGCGTAATTTGTCAGTGGTATAGATCGTATCGACAAATCGATGAACCGATCGATAGATTTATCATGTTAATCGATCTAATTTCATCAGTTCGCTCGGTGAGCGATGTCGGTCGTGGTGGGAACGCCACCGCTGTGCGCAGTCATTCCATAGATTATGTATTGACAGATCGGGTATTGATAAAGGTTGAGCGTGTGTGTTCAGTATTGCTCCGATTTATTTATCTTTATATTAATAAATAATAATAATAATTGTAGCATACACGAACATACAAACAGACACACACAACTACACACACTGTCAAACATCTGACAGTGACATCTGACACTGACATCTGACATTGACATCTGACACTGACAACTGTCGTCTCGTTCCTACACTTCACGCAAGGTGCGGGGTGGGAGGACAGTCAGTCTGTGTCCCACCGCCGCCGAGTAAAGACGTGTTCGTGTGAGGATAGCGAGCCGATATCATCGGTACCATCACATTGTTCATTACTTTACTGTTCATGGTTATTTCATATGTGGATTAGTGTCTACTACAATAATAAAGTTTATTTCATTCAAAAGTACATACAATTTAAAAGTATCTTCTGTATACAAGATTAGCTTTAAACATTCATTGTTATATTATAGCGGCTGGTGCTTAAAAAAGGTAAACCTGAGCTATAAGCACCAGCATCCTTCCAGTGTCTTAGGATATAAAGCGATCAAACTGATACTTAACATATACTAACTTTATAGCTTTACTGTTGGGGGCTTCTGGTTTCACAATGCTGGACCATGTCAAAAACACACAAATTCACATACATCATACACCCGTATTCACATACAAATCTCATCTATGAAAACTAACAATTGGTATGATGCGGTAAAGGTTATTGAGTCCGCAGTTTTTTTTTAAAAAAGGCATTAATTTTAAATAAATACCTAGTAGTAGTAACTATAATAAATAATGCTTTTATAACATTAAACGTGGAACTCTTAAAAGAGACCAGCTACACAATAACATTGAACTTACTCGTATGTAGGAATGACGTCTTAACAAATGTTATTCAGTCTGATGAGCCCCGAGGCTTCCCCGTACCATAGCCGTTGTCCCACGGCCGAAAGGTCAAACTAAAAAATATATCATCATCATCCTAGCCTTTTTCCCGATTGTCTCAGGGTCGGCTTCCTAAACTGAACGATTTGGCGAGGGCTAACCTTTTACACAGAGCGACTGCCATCAGACCTCCGCAACACTTAGGGTAAGCTAAAAAATGTATATGCACGTTAAATCCCAAATATTTGATATCTTATTTTTACCTGAGAAATTAAAAATCAATAAATTTACAATAGCTCGAAGCTCGCTTGTAGACTAGACTGTTAGTAGGCATAATACACTTACTTTTACACTCACCTAATCTTTGTCAATATTTTTAGTATCGCGACCACCTGAGAGGTATCCGCCTAGACAGGAATATTTGTATTGTGGTTTAATTACCTCCCATTGTGGCCGTGATTCGGCCATTGTGCGGGCACGATGAACTTGCTCTGTCTGCTCCACTAATGTAAGCATTGTTTTATTAGTTGATAGACTCCTTATTGGTGCGTTAGGTTGTGTCGCGGAAATACCAAGAAGTACGGAAATGAATCAAGAATAGTACCTACTCGCGCTATCAAAATTATTAAAAATAAATTTATACGCAAATTTAGTTCCCGGATTTGGCCTCCGGTCTAGCTACGTGCATCTCGACTGTTGTTCATTGCCTTTATAGCACAATCAATCTTGTACTATAAATAAATTTCATTTTTTTTCCAGAAGGGAATGCATTAGACACCTTCACGTCATCTACGGGAAAAGTAAGCGTTGTTTGTGAAATTCTGGGAGATATAAGTCCATACCCTGTCTACTATATACCCCTGTGTCGCCAGTGTTCAGGAGAAATGTTCATCACATTGTTTTCGCGGATGTCACGCGGATTCGATTGCTTAGTGGGAATCGAATCCGCGTAGGTTACTACTAAATAAGCCACCGGGCATCCTACATGATTGTAAAACATCGAAACACTTATCGCTAGTAGTAAGTGATCTCTTTTATAAAACCTTTAATTACCTGGAAAAGATCACTAAGTAGAGGAAATTGAGCAGCGCTATGCACCCTATGTCCAGCAGTGGACTGATGTGGGCTGATGATGATGATGATGATGCAATCTGTTTTTTTAAATTAATGCCTTTAATATAGTAATATATTATTTATTCTCCTTAGTTGTTCCATATATTACGACCGTGTGATTCAACCTTAAAGCTAGCACTGGCATGCGCCTGCGCACATAAATCTCCCGGCATATGTGCGCTGACGCCAGGCATACCCGTCTAATTGAAGCGAAAAACTCGCTCCTGCGCAAACCGCTCGGGTTGAGAAAGGACGCCACGAAGCCGAGATCTGACGTAACACATTACGGCTAAGCTTTTTTGATTACAATATTATGTTAAGTACAACAATACGAGATCGCTTAAATTGTGCAACTATTATATACTTTCCTAGTTGTAAGTAAATATTTATGGTGTACAACAAAGTGTACCTATCTATCTATCGATATCGGAGCCTCGGTCTTAGAAGGTGGAGAACAGTATAATAGGTAGGTACATTTTTCCCTTTTTAATTTGCATACAACACAAAAGGGGAAAAAGTACCTAATATACTGTATGGTATACCTATGGTGTTTACACACGACCCAGCCTAACTTTTCACACCTAAAAAGGTCCTAATTAAAGTTAGCTTGATCATGGATCGGTTCTACTATCAATGTTGTATTGAAGGCGCCATGTTCAACTATTTCATTGGAATTAATAGGCAGTTTAAGTTAGATAGATATAATTAAGTAAGATTTAGATAATTATGTTCAATAGAGACTTACGGATTTTGTATCCATCAAACGAGAATAAGGTCCAGTCTACCGTTTAAACGTGGGCAAAAATTTACTCATACAACTAAGTAATATTTTCTAATACTACTTCTTCAACTGCAGGACTCAAGAAAAACACGTTACAACGGATAAAGCAACTTAACATCTAACCAAACTCCTGCGATTTAACAATAATTTATTCAGAATCCGGTACAAATTAACAAATAATCAACGTAGGGACGTAGCCATAAAAATATCCAAGCAAACAGTTGGTCAATAGGATGCGAAGTTTATTACCGTGTTTCAATTATCGTTCTACTCTAAGGAGAGAGTGTTCAGAATGCTAATGGAAGGAAATCGATAGAGGAGATACGGAGTGCCAAGGAGTATGCGAATGCCACTCGCGATTATACGCGTTTTGTGCCTAAATAGCTAGCATGGTTCAGCGAAAACGATGTCGAGAAGAATACAAATTGCCGCCCCATTTTTTCGCATTCGTAAGTACCGACTAAAAGACTTCTTGAAATTTCAGTTTCTCTACCGATAGTAGGGTTTAGCTGCCTGCCTGGCGTCCATATTGCACTTGACGAAACACTCGTGAAGTGACTTTTGTCGAGTTTCAGAATCAGTCTGTATAGCCACAGCTATCTTATAGGCAGTCATGGTGATGACAACTGGTTTATTGGTTACTTGTGCGTTGACACAGCTACTTGGGCTTCTCTTTCGCTTTTCACTAAGCGAAGGGAGGCTACTATACTGTGCCATTATAAAGAAAACAAGTTCTTGCAGTATAACTCCTCGAGTCGACGCAATAGTGGAAGAGAGTTGAATAGCTTCGGCAGATGTTAGCCTACTACTACATATGTAGTTCGGCAAATCTACTTTATTGTATGATTGTTGATTTATCTGCTATGTTATGTGAATCATTTTGCCTCAGTTCCAAGTCTAGCGCAGCCTCTGTCTGATAGAGCATACAGTATATCTATACTAATATTATAAAGCTGAAGAGTTTGTTTGTTTGTTTGAACGCGCTAATCTCAGGAACTACTGGTCCTAATTTATTGAAAAATTATTTTTGTGTTGAATAGACCATTTATCGAGGAAGGCTTTGGGCTATATAAGATCACGCTGCAACTATTAGGAGCGAAGAAATAATTGAAAATGTAAAAAAAAAACAGGTAAAAGATAATTATTCCACGCGGACGAAGTCGCGAGCACAGCTAGTCCACTATAAGTATCACAACCCTTCTGCGAACTGTCTCCCCAATAGTCTATACCGAGCGCTGCGTGTAGGACAGCGAAGGCAGTTTATCAAGATGGCTAAATGCTCGCAATTAGCGTATGTGAAATGTCGCATACGCATGCTAACGAGATCCCGCCTCGAGCGTATGCGGCTTAGACGAGCCGCATACGATGACGGATCCTGTCTTGCGATTTGTCTAAGGAACATCATCATCATTCCTGCTGCAATTTTTCCGAGTGGATATGATTTAGGGACCTTCAAAAAGCGAGCCTATAGATTTCTCAAAGGCCGGCAACGCACCTGTGACTCCCCTGGTGTTGCGGTGTCTATGGGCTGAAATGATCACTTACCATCAGGTGACCTTCAGGCCCGTTTGCCCCCTCTTCCATAAAAAAAAAAAAAAAAAATCATCAGCCTATTGCAGTCCACTGCTGGACATTATCTCCAATTGTTCGCTCTTGGGTGCTCCCATATAATGGTTCACATTGTTCCTTACACATCACATTGGGATGTAAAGGATCGACCCATCATCTTTTCGCTCCAAGCCAACCTCACCTGCCCGTGGTGCATCCCGCCGAATAACAAACGAGGCGCTGGCTACCGACTGGTGGCGGTATAACCATCACAATTGAAGGCGTAGCTAAATACCACAGACCGATGACGGGCAGCAGCGTCACCGTACCGAGAAGCTACGCTCTGCGATTGCCAATCCGCCTGTCCAGTGTGGCAAATATGGGTATGTCCTATGTGTATGATGATTATCCTGGAACTCATTTTATTGGAAACTGCGTACAATATGACGGGCTTCAACCGAGTTGTCTTTTTTTTTGCATCACAGAGTACCCAAAGATAGTTGCCACCGCCGCCATGCTGGGCTCTAAGGCTGCTGGCCAGCTCTAGCTATACCTACACCGACAGAAACTCGATCGAAATCAATTTACGAGTGTAAACGCCGCTGCCCGTTTCCTCTTCCCTAAGTCGTTTTCTATGATATCCACAAGCTTCCAAATATAGAATACCGCAGTCAAATAACCTCTGGGTCGTGTTTCTGCCGGTGAGTAGGGTTTCCGGAGCTCGTGGGGGGTTAGGGTTGGGCCGGCATGGCGGTGGCAACTGACAGGTAACTGACCAGTTACTTGCCCGTTGTCACAGCGACTTGGGCTTCTCTCTCGCTTTCCATCAGGCGTAGGGAAGCCATTATGTCAAGCCACTATAAAAAAAAAATTAGCATTATAAAGACAGCATATCAAAATTGCCTCGCCCCTCGTGCCCGCTCGCCCTAACGCGTTCCGTTCTACGCTCGCTGATTTACGGGCCTGTTATAATGGTCCCTAAAGTTCTCTAAATCGTCCGATCCGGGCGTCATCGTAACAAACTTTAACATAATTAACATAGGTTTATGCGACCGCGCCGTGTGGCGGCCGGACTCCTTCGGTTTACGACTTCGACAACGGACTGCTTACCGGGAATTATTAGCAGATAAAATTGGAGTGTATGGACGCGTTTATCAATGGTGTTTGTAAGCTGTACATGTAGTGAATGAATATTTAATAATAGTGGTATCCATACTTTACTAATATTATAAATGGGAAAGTGTGTCTGTCTGTATGTTTGTCTTTCTTTCACGGCAAAACGAAGCGAAGAATTGACGTGATTTTTATGTGGAGATAGTTGAAGGGATGGAGAGTAACATAGGCTATATTTGCCCCTTTTTAACCCCCCACTTCCCTAAAATGGGGGGTGGAAGTTTGTATGGAGCATTCACCCCAAATTTAACGCGAGCGAAGCCGCGGGCGAAAGCTAGTAAGAACATATTTTGAAGGCCGTGAATGATGGTGACTTAATATTACGTTTTATTTGGTTTAATTTTCCCGTGTGGATACGACTTAAGGATCTTCAAAAAGCGAGCCTATAGATTTCTCAAGGTCCGGCAACGCACATGTGACTCCTCTAGTGTTGCGGTATCTATGGGCTGATGTTATAGTAATATCGGTTAGTGCACCATCAGGCGATCTTCAGGCCCGTTTACCAGAAAAAAAAAGAAAAAATATTATTTCTTATAGCAAGCTAAAGAGTCGCTGACAGTAACGTACAAGTGTTTAAAACAATCACTTCCTGTCAATTGCTTCACGTTTCTGAATTATTAAAAACCTACCTGTAAACAATAGACCGCCATCATTTGACCAACTCCGGTATGTAATGATGACTAAACCACAATTATAGTTTATCTGCACTATGTATTTTATATATGAGGTGGCGGCCCCATTGTCGGCAAATGATCAGTTATCGACACCCATTAGTACGTAAACACTTGTGTTTAAATAAATATCCGAGGAGATTATGCGGTGGATAGGTTACCACATTTAATTGTGGTGTTGCCAGTTAATGGTAGTGGAAACCGCACTTGCCTCTAAATGTTTGACCAAATTGGAGAAGAACTGGAGAGGGCTATATCCAGCAGTGGACTGCGATAAGCCTATCCTATCGTGTCGTGCTGTTCATCATCATCATCAGCCGTTGATGATGATGAACAGCACTTGATCAGCGTGGTTGATAAGCAGGTAACCTTCGCCCTAGTTTGGAGTAGGCTCGAGATTCCGGGCGAGCCAGGTGGGGACGAATAAGCTATTGAATGAAACCATGAATAAAAGCTGAGTCAAAAGTCAAAAAAGCAAGACAAAATAATGTAATATTACTGTCGTGTGTTGACATAAGAGATGTTGATGTTATGTCCCCAATAAGAGCCTTTTTTTTCTTCGGAAATTATTTTACGCGCATTTCTGGGTCCTGGGTACAGGCCATCTGGATTGCTCTCCTCACTCCTATCTAGCGGAGAAAGCCATTAAACCCGAAGGTGTTCCACTACGATCGCTCTATTTGAGGGGAGTCAGGATACCAGGAGGAATTTGAATCAAACCCCCACGAGGTAGCGTTGCGCCCCCCAGTGGTGTCGTGTCCTCCGGAACTTTGCGATACACAACGCCTCTAACCACTGTGCCCAAAGGTACATTTCGTCGTCTTCCTCTGAGCTTATAACCGTAGCTCAAGGAGGCCTCTCCAAGCTGGGTGCGAAATGCCTTTTAAGCGTCTCTTACGACAGACAGAGATAAGTGCTATCTCCTGCATGAAAATTCGACGCTCCTGTCTGAATAAACCGAAATTTCTTTGCTCAAATCCCAAATGACAAGGTCTAATTGTTGGAACCGTTCTACCACTACGGAGGTACCTTCTTGGAGCTCACGCACATCGTTTAAAAAGTAGACAGTGTATAATGATACGAGTACTGAATGAATTTACCATTTAAAACATTCTGATTGAAAAATCTCGGAAAATCTGATCTCTACATGTCACCCAACGCACCCCTTATTTGGGGTAACCCTTCATCTAGCAACCCATGCCGAGCACTTACAGATTGTACACGATTAAGTGTTACATCCAACACTTCGCTCGCAGCTACTGTCACGCATCATTATCTGTCATTATCAATTACCCGAGAACGTATCGCGCACCGCAATGTACGAGTACCTGGGAACGGGCTGCGGCCTCAGTGTTGCTAGCTGTGTTGTGAAATTACCTACAAGACTATGGAATTCCTTTTTTGAACGAGAATCTTCGGCCAATCGGTTGCGTTCCGCTCTGCCCTTATTAAGACTTGGTCTTTGCCTGACTTATGCGATTTGGTAATAAAAAAGCTAACATCATAAACTCTGTGAAGCGCTTCCGACGTTTGTGACATATAAAACACCATTTTTATGTACTTTATTAACTTAACTGTCACCTATTGGAGTCATTTATTTTAAATTCTACTATGGTGGCAGACAAGCCTAAGGCCCGCCTAATGTTAAGCGGTGAAGCCTTCAGCCTAAAAAGGCGACCAACTGGAGAGACCTATGTCCAGCAGTGAACTGCGATAGGCTGACGATGATGATGGTTCTATAGGGCGGAGGTAGTTCCCCGTGTGGAAGGATCCGCTATACCCTCATCATCATCAGCTTATTGCAGTCCACTGCTGCAAGCACAAAGGCCTCTCCAGTTGTTCGCCACTTAGGGCAAACACTTGGAGGATATACCTATAATAGCCATGCTGGGCGGGCGTGTTGGCGATCACAGGACGTAGCTTCTCATCATCATCTGTCTGTGGTATTTAGGCCTTCAATTAAGATGGTTATACCGCCACCAGTTTGTTATTCAACAGGATGCACCACGGGCAGGTGAGGTTGGCTTGGAGCGCCTTGAGGCCGCTCCCTTACATCCCGCTATGCTCTACCTCTCAAATACCTACTCACGTAGTAATAAGTAACTAATATCAACGACGACTTGAGCACCGCGGTGAAAGGATCAAAGCCAAGCATTTGCATGCGCCTGACCGCGCATAAACTAGACTAGACGCTACGTGCTGCTATTGTTTATCATCGTTAATGATATCGCGGCACATTAGAAATGGAAAATATCTTTATTCATATACACTTAAACATGCACTTATGAATCAATAGGCTAGTTGACTAGCATCTATTTCACTCCAACAGTGTATTATTATAAGAAAGATAGGTATTTTATGCCGCGGCCACACATTAGATTTAACATTGCGTCCAATCACCTGTCCAATACCTAATACTAAGGTGCTGAATGTCTTCATTGTGTCACAGTACCGATACACACATGGATGCATTGGGCGCAAAACGTTACGTTCGGCTTTACATTTTGTATTGTAAGTTTTTAGAAATGCACTTGAAATTGACCGCGCAAAAAGGCAAAAGCATGGAAGTATTAAGTACTACTGCCATGGGCAAAAGACTGTCATGACGTTTTGAATGACGTCTTGAATGACGTCACACCTCGCGAAACAGCTGTGTTTGTTTATGACATATTGTGTTTTTTTTTATTGACAGCTGCAACTTGTTTTTCGTTCGAGTTACACCCATTTTGGGTATAAAAAACTATACTACTTACCTATTTTAGCTCTCAACATCAACACCAGTAGAATCAAATTTTTCTGAAATAATGAGGCCGTTTGGACTATAAAACAAAATGGTCATAGCTCACAGGTACTACAACATAGAGATTTACGTAATCAGCCTTGAGAATTAATAATAACAATGTGCTTTTCATAAAGGTAATAATCGCCTACATTCAATAAATTACTCGAATGATGTTTCAATAAAACCGAGATGATTTGATTCTTAATATTACTGAGTCATTAACACTTAAATTGATATAGAGATAATAAAATCTACTATTTATAATCCATAAATTGTATTCGCACATTAATCATTTTATTGGTCAATGAACATCAGATTGACATTGTAGGTACTGCGAGAACCAATATAAATTCCTTAGCAATGTTGACTTTTGCCAGATGCGACCTGCCGGATACATAATCATTTTCGTTTCTTTTTTTATAGTACAACAGCATTATTCCCTACGCCTAGGGTTGAAAGCGAAAGAGAAGCCCAAGCCTTAGCATTCAAAAAAGCTCAGTGATTATTATCTTTGCTGCGTCTTTAAGCCGTGTCCCCAGTAGGCAAACTGTTTGCCGCCGACTGAGTTAGCGGCGTATTGGTTTAGTATGCCCTTCCATATACTTGAAATTGAGTGTTCACAGTTTGCCTATCCTGCGCAATCTACGCAATTTGCAGCTTTACGCGCTCCGACTACAAAAACTAGCAAACTATGGACGTTTCGTTTCAAGTACATGGAAGGGCATTGTAAAGAAATTCAAATTGATCTACTAATCCATTACATACTGACTCAAGAAACAAACGACTCTTATTATTTCGCGATCTAAATCGAGCTTGCGATACGTGTTACAGTTCCATATTAATATCCATCGTTCTATGAATGGCATATCACGAACAAATTCTACATCACAATGTAAGTAAGCCGTGTAATAGAAACATCAAGTCCCCTTCTAGCCATGATTTCAATATCCCTACAACATCCCAATGGATGTGATTCTCTTAATTCCACTCATTCCCTTTTTGAACTCTATGGTATTAAAAATAAAAGTTATAATTAGAAGGGTTGTTTTGACCATTATCGCTGCACGCGTAACGAAGGGTTGGCGCCCTTAACCCTCTGTGTGGACAGGCGGTTAGCGCAACCCTTGCGATTATTAAACAATTTGTCTTTGGTCGTAATTATTTGTTATTTGAAGACTTGAATGACATATCGTTCAACTGTTTTTTAACCAAAAACAACTTTTGATAAAGCAATTCTTTTAATAACATGTTTTTCTTTTTGTGTTTATTAATTTGGTTTTGCTGGATTTCAATGCTACATAATTACTTTTTATTGTTATTTTTTATAACTACACGAGCTTATAACATTTTTGGTATTAACACAGGATTTACTTCCTTATGTATATAGAGAATATTAGACTTTATTTTTTTTATTTTTTATACTTAAATGCATGATTACACCCACATTGCCTATTTAATAATGACGATTAATGATATTAATTATTATAATCATTCGTATAAAGCTGAGCTATAAAAGAACCAGTCTCATTTAGCATGAATATTCCTATATTAGTAAATATACCTACACGTTTTATTGCTTACATACAAGATAATTACACTCTACCAGCCCAACTTAACATTAGACTAAGCTGCAAAGCGCTAAATAGTAAAAAATGGACATAAATAAAATCAATTCCTTAAACCCCAGAACCGATGCGGGATATCGTTCCCATGGCCGGGAATGACGCGTGGGGCGGTTTATATAGGCAGGGATCGAGCCTAACATGCCACTGACAAACGAGAGCGCACTGTGCGCACACGGCCCTATGTCTCATCGCTCAGTTTGTGCCGAAATATCGTGAATGATCGCGTAAATAAGGATAATGAGCCAGTAGGTGGAGCCCCGCGGCTACGGGCGGTACGCCCCTCTAAGGTTTTTTCTCAGCGTCTGGGCGGCGCAAGATACACGCCTCGCGGCCCACGCTCGAACATGCCGCGTAGAGGAGCCGACGGCACCGCGCCGGCGGCCACGAACGAATAAACAAACGTTTTTATCGAACATAAACAAAACAATACCTTCAACAAAACAACATAACAATCGACATTCCAAATTCAAAAATGTTCCACAAACGCACAAACTGGCCGTGTTCTAATTACGAGTGATAAGAAAGTGGATAAAAAAATAAACAGTTTTCGAAAAGAGAAACTCAGTGACAACGGATACGATGTGCCCGCGGAAAAAACGGATAGTGTTGCCAACATGAAAAAGATTAAAGCCGATGAAAACAGAATGCGCAGGATATTCCCGGCGGTTACTGTCTACTTCTTGTTTCTTTTATTCAATATGGCGAGGTAAGATGTGTTTTCATTATCTACTGCATGCAAATTTTGTAATCATACAATTTAGACATATTGTAAACAAACAAGATTTTAGATTTCAATATTCAAATTAGATCATACCTACGTATGAAAACATTCAATTCATTTGCGTTGTGTACTTAAAAAATAATTTAAAGAAATAGTGAAAAATGTATGTCTCCAAAATTATTAAGCTTGAAATCTATTCGCAAAACATGACTAATATTATGTTTATATACACATAATAGGAAATACAAGGTATGTCGGGGAAATATTTGATAAATCTACTATATTATTTTATTTAAGTAATTTACTATGCTACAATTACAAAAATAAATAAATAAATCTATTTAAAAGAACACTTAGAAAATCAAAATGATACTGGCCCTAAAGAAAAAGAAAAATACAAAACAGATAATGTCAAAATAAAAAGGTAGTCACACACGCACGACAATAAGCCAAGCAAATAGGGGGGCGTCCACATTGAATGCGAAACGAAAACATCACGCCGCGTGATCATGCAAAACGGGCCTAAGTAGACAACACGCCGACTAATGAATAATGATACGGTAATGAATAATGAATGGTAATGAATGCAAATTTAAAAGGTGACAATCATTTGTCGGGCCACCCAATAGCGTGGAGATTTACCGAGTATGCTAATGGGGTACGATATGCCACTGCACGAGACTGCATAATCGTCGGCCTGTTTGCACCGAGATTGATACTCGATGCCACGGAGCTAATGGAGGCTAGAATTGACGTTAGATAGTCTGCGCTTTCTAACTTTAGGTACTTGTTTGAATGGTTTATTGAATACGGTGTTGGATAACGGACATAAAATACTGAAGCGCACTATGCGTTGTTCATTTATTTGTTTTATTTCATTTGATGTTATTTTTTAATTTTCTTTTCTTCTTTTTTGTTTTCGACTTTGGCATACGAGCATAATGCCAGCACCATTTTCTTTATATACTTTTCAATGGGAAGTTAAATAAAATTGCACGTGTCTACATACCATTTTTATATTTAACTACCAATAAAATGAATTGAATTAGGAAGTGCGAATCCAAGAAATGTAAGAAATATTATGCCCCTTTTGTGGTAAATATTTATTTGTTTTATATATTTGAAACGTTATTTCAGTTATGTGAATACTTCTGCACGACTTTGCCCAAGTAAATCTGATGCTTGCGAATAAAGACACAAAAAAACTCTCAGAAAGGTCTAGTTCATTCCAGCAAATTTAATTCCTGTCTGATTATTATTCATAATAGACATAAATAGAGGCGAATATTGTTGAACGACACGCTAATAGCCAACAGATAAATTAGGCGCGTTTGACAGCTATTAGAACATAAATGATCGGTCAATCGAGCACGCAAATGCTCGATAAACATCTTGATTCGATTACGTAGCTCATTTGCATAATTTGCAAAACTACCTGAGTTGATAAATGCAGGCGTTTTGTACCTAATGTCAAATGAGTTAAATTAAATTTTAGAATTCGAAATTTTATTTTGAAACTCGAATTTGAAAGAAACAGGCATTGTTTTTCTTTGGTACCTTATTGTTAAATTCACTTAAAGGCCTTCTACACGGCCGGATTGGACTGCCGACCAAGGATGCGTTAGTCGGATCAACCAATTTTTGTATTCATTCTACACGGTCGGTGGATGGCCAACCACGAACGCAGCCGGTCGGAAGAGATGCGCTCCCGACCAAGGCCGTTGGCATCGACCAAATATTGGTCGGACAACCGTTTCCTACACTGTCCATTTTTATATCAACCCGACCAACGCGTGCTTGGTCGGCGGTCCAACCCGACCGTGTAAAAGACTTTTTATCCAAATAAACATGCTTTCTTTCATGGACAAACGCTCTTTAAAAATAAGTTTCTTTTGTAGTTAAATAAATAAACAAGCCACAAAATATTTGTTTCTTTTTCTTGTAATAAAACTATATTCATCATGTAGTAGTAGTAGTAGCAACCTATATACTACCTACCTACTACCTACCTAGATATAGGTCAGATAAATATTTTAAAAATAAATAAAAAAGAAATGTGTCAAACTATTACCATCAACCATTGGGTCTCAAACTAAGGTTTTCTCTGGTAGTATATGTTAACTAGAGACAGTCGCCCAGAATACCAACAAAGACCCGACACAATTGAAAAAAGATCATTACTTAATTTGACCCGACTAGGAATCGTATCTAGAATCTTCGGTTCGTCCGCGCTTAAGGCTTAACGCTCTAGCCACTGATACCGTCTTTGATTATAAATCTATTCAATTCAGATCTATAACAATGTGGGATGAATTAGCGACATCTATAAACTAATTCAAGAACTATAAAATACAATACTACAATGCTGATTCAACTACCTAGTAAACGATCTTGTCCATATACCGATTTAGTTCTAAATCCATCTTACCGATAATGCGCAGTCGAATAGCAAATATTAAATATTCAAAAGTCGCAGTATTAGTGGGATTAAAAAATGAAACAACTTTTTTAAAACAAACAAAGGCAACCATCGTCAATACGTTAACCTCTCCCCAACCAGCACAATCCAACGTCAACAAAGTGAGACCCAAAGAATTAGCGGGCCTTACATTACCGTGTACCTAACAGCTCCCAGACGAGTCGTTAAACCCGCTTGATCCAATTAAAACTCGACGCGAAACTTAATAATTGCTTCAAAAATTCCTCCCGATGAGATAAAAACAATAATTTCGTGCTTTAAGAGCTCGCCAGCGAAAAAAAAAATAACAAATCTGACGTCGGCCCGCTTGATGAAATGCTACGATACTCATTCAGAAAGATTATTTCAATACAAATTACAGCTACTTGCGTTGCTTCTCTGTGCGTGCCGACAATTCTGCAAATACTTTTCTCCTCTCTAATTCCTTGAACGGTAGCGTCGTTACCATCCCTTTCTTCAACCAAAAAGCCACCTTATTCGTCAGAAAAAGAAAGTTCATTATTCTTTAAACCCTCATTCACAATTACGCCATTATTTTGCGGAGTACATGCAACCTGATTGAAATTCCGTGTACCAACTATGTCTATCTGTATTTAGTACTTATTTGTACAATTTACAATCTACTATGTGAAACGCGATATGGCCAGTGATTTGTGAATGTTTGTAATCGGTAAAAAGTTCACATAGTTCGATAAGTGTTAAGGCGTGCATAAATTAGGCGTGAATTAGCTTATCGTCTTTGTTGGACGCGGGTTGTATTGATCGCAAGATTCATTACGCTCTTATTGCTTTTAAAAAACGTTAATTTGTTCGACCTTTGCGGGAGTTGCGACATTTATGCCAGTATGCAGTGCTTTGAATAGCTTGGGAATCATTTTTAGGGTTCCGAAGCTTTAAAAACTCATAGAGCTGGTTCAGTATCTTTCTTTATCAAACTGTCGAAATGTGTTTAAATGTCGAAATGACAATTGCTGGAGAAGTTCTATCTTATATCTTTTTGTGTTACCAATTTAAAAAGTGCCTATCATATTTTGACATTCGTAAAAGAATCAAATCGATATCCAATCATAACAGCCAGGTTTGAAACTTTGAAAAGTTCATTTCCTTCCTACACTGTGATCCTGTCGAACCTGCATCAGAGCCACGAAAGAAAAGACCTTTCGTGGCTCTAAACAATATGGATAAGCGAAAACCAGATTCAAACAAAGTAATGAACAATGGAAGAGGCTTATGTCCAGCAATGAACTGCCAGAGGCTGATGATGATCACAACACAAAATTTACGGAACTAATAACAAAGGCAATTCTGAAGTCACTACTCTTTTGCTGTCAACCCTACCTACAACGAAAAACTTTAATTTGATCAGATAATTGGTGTGCACTGTTTGGCGCAATATTTCCGTAGTAAACACTTTTAAAAACGAGAAAAAAAGATAAACGGACAACCAATAAAAATAGCTGTAGCAAAAGTTAAACAGTGTGTTCCTTCTTTACATAACTGTCAGTTATCTCGGCGCTCCCACGGTCGGCGTCGGTAAAGGGTGCAAGTATTTAGTTCCATAAGAGACCCATAGGTCTCTATGGGTACCTATAGTCCGTGACAAGTTGAGATGGCATTTTTCTAGTGCTATGGCAGAAAGGATTAGGTCGGTAAATTATATCAAACGAAATTTTGGCTGACAGCAAATGCAATGTTTTCTTTTTCTTGATGAAAAAGCCGTGGCAAAAATTCGGTCGGTACAAAATAGGGAATTTCTTTGATACAACCAATTCGTGCAAGTTAGAAAGTGACCAAGCATAAGTGTGCTTTATCTCTGTTTTTGTCAAGGTCTAAACAATCAGGGTTCGAATATGTTTCCGAGGCTTAATCGGCAAAGATACTGGCTAAGTGTGCAAGAGGTGTAATGCACGAGAGCAATCTCTGTTTCTTCGCTCTGCCACTCACATGGAAAGGCAACAGTACGACCCGCCTGAGATCAGGCATCAGCCTCTTCCTGAATACGAGGCTGCTTACTTAGTGATCTTTAGAGAGAAAAAAACCCATTGTCGTCCACTGCTGAACGAAGGCCTCCCCCAGGAAACGCCAACCATCCCGATCCTGGGCAATCTGTATCCACTCTCGACCAGCCATCTATCCCAATCATCGTCCGACCGCGTCCTACACAACGTCTGCTAAAACAAGGTGTCCATTCCAATACCCTCCTACTCCATCGTCGTCCTCATTTAGCCCGACACAAAAAAAAGTCGGAATATTATTGACAAATTTTGAACAACTCTACTGGATGGTATCTTAATCTTAAAGTATAGAGTACATCTCAAGGTTGTGGGGTTAGATTAAAAGTGTCACGTTTAAAGCGACGGCTCTACATCAGATCTACGCGCGTCTACACTTGACTACGCAGCATTGTGATGGGAATGGATATTGCTTTATTTCACTTGGAAAAGTTAACCTAAAATTAAATTATACCAGGCGACCAGGAAGCTGCTGCCGGTCTTCTTGCAAAGGTCGCCCACGGTTTCTCACAATTTTTAGGTTTAGTTTTACTTTAATGGATATTATGAAAATCTTTATAGCATCTATCTAAATATAAAGCCACGAAACATCTGAAAAATCAGGCTTTAACTTCAATAATCTGGTGTTTTTGTACAAGGTTTTACAAAAGTATGAAGTTCCTTTCCAACTTGATAGTTGCTCTCTTTGTTTGTTATGCTTCAAATGGCATTTGTAATTTAATCATTAATAACTGTTATGGCCAACAAAATTCCAGTCTGTGTTATTTTATTGTGTTATATTATTTCATAACTGAACTCGAACAAGCGAAGTTTTCAGGACGGATCCAGCCAGGAATGGTTCCTCTTGCCACATTCCAACAAAAGTTTGATAGAACAAGTTATTTTATCAAAAGCATTTCACAAATATTCATAAACGAGAATTCCTTGCGCTCCAGCTACCAACTCTGTTAATTAAAAATCTTTCAACCGACCACCAACAGTGGTGTTCGGAACTTTGTACCCGTATCCGAAACCGAGCCGAAACTATTTCAGCATATTTTAACACCGAATCATGATACAATGAGTGAAAGTAAATGATACCATTTTCAGTTATTATTCATTCTGGTCTGTAGAAAGCTTTCTATAAATAAATTTGCTTGCTTTCTTAAAAATAAAGAAAACTCTCAATCATCTTACACCGCTTTTTCAGTCCGTCGATTCTTTTTAAAGAATTTTTTTTTTAATGAATTTATTTATAAATTAAATAAAAAATATCAAATGTCAGCCCTTTGTAACAAAAATAAAACTACTTGTAGCAACAATAGAAAATTACTAGTACAACAATATTTCGTTGTCACTAAATGCTTACCACTACCATAACGGTTATACCGTTATAACCGAATGGAACATCCCTATCTACTCATACTCGAAATATCACAACCATATGAGTTTTGATACTACGATAAACAGGAGCCATCTAACAAATTGTTCAATCCAAAATATCCGAGACGCAGATACCATCTGGTCACAGAATTAATTAATTATAACTTCTAATTATATAACATGAGGCCAATTAGTGACAATATTTTGGTACAAATGGACTTTACTATGTTTTTTATAGTTAAGGAAATTAATAAACGACATACTTTAAGAGATTCTGTGGATTTTTACGCGAGATATTAATAAGATTAACTGTTTAATAGCGTAAATTATTAATCCTAATGTTTTGGATTCATCCATTATGGACTTATTAACGAATTTTAGTGATCGTATATTTTGAGCTTATTTAACTATTGGTGATATTTTTATATGATAATGATTTAATAAATGGTTAGTTCTTACCATCGATTCTTGGTTGGTCTATTGTAGAGCTTTTGAGTATACCTACCGGGTATTCAATTAAAAGACGTTTTATTAGAACCATATCTGTAATTATAATTTAAAGTCTTAAATTTATAACTCTACACGCGATGCTGTTAGATCCAAACTGCAGTAACAATGTATAAAACTGATTAGTTATTCTTGTTCCAAAGATCGTATTTTGTTATCCTAACACCTAATCGATTGAAATTAGATTTAAAGGGCAGTTTAATGCACTAATGCGAAAGTTAGTGCACCGGAACTTGGTTCAATCTAATTTATTATCATTAAAGCTCAACACTGGACTTTAATGAATAAATTGTTCGATCATTACATGGTTTAACTTCTACAGTTAGAGGAAATGAGTACATTGATGATAAATTTAATAGGATATACAATTTATCATTTATTCTATATAGAAGCATTTAACTCAACACGCCAACGGGACACGCGTTCAATT
Organism: Conogethes punctiferalis; assembly: GCA_031163375.1. Lineage (NCBI taxonomy): Eukaryota > Metazoa > Arthropoda > Insecta > Lepidoptera > Crambidae > Conogethes > Conogethes punctiferalis. Next base: position 5,950,174 of record CM062080.1, read on the forward strand.
GATTATATTCAATGGTGTTTATAAAATTTTAAAGTTTCGTGTTCCATTACCATCAAATCTTTATTTTACGGGACGCAACATACATATGTCCTTTTACTTTTTACTTAACGTCAAGCTGTAGATAAATAGGTAGTGTACTACATAATAAACGAAGATGGTTGTTCACCAGTGATTGCGAAAGGCTGATGATGATGAAAGTTTAGCTGTTGACTGCGAACTTTGACTGCAAACGACGTCCGTCACCCTGCAAGCCTTTACCGCTACCTTATTCATCATTAACAGTCCTAGATACTTTGTAGAAAAGTCAACATGTAATTTTCCCATTCAGATAAAACACAACTTCAATAACTAAAGTTATTACCGGAGGAAAACGGTTTTCCCATTCAAACGTTCCTGCATTTAGGAAAAACACGCAATATGATTGATAGCAATCAATCAATTCTTGGAACAAACAGTACTTACATTTATTACAATGTATGCAGTCATAAGGTATAATTGAAAGATGCACGCTACCTAGAAATATGTAGGTAATTGCAAAATATAATCATGATTAATTAATTGTCAGTACACGTACTGCATCATATTTGCGCAGTAATGGTGCCGTTAACCATATGGGTTCAAGGCATCTATATATTAGTTGTGTTGTTCTGAATAAAACATTATATTTAGTGTCATTTAAAGTGTTACGTACATTATCGCATTCCAATGCATTTGCTTATTTTTCTCTTGAATTTTTTGGGGTACGTGTTCAAAAACTATTCTTAAGAAGAAACAGAGAGATGTTGATAGTTCGTTCGTTGTATACAAACGGAGAGATCATGTGCAAGACCCAATACCAACATCAGCCTATTGCAGTCCACTGCTGGACATAGGCCTCTCTAGACCAGACCAAACACCAAAGAAGCTTAACGTGCTTTCCGATACATTGGGGTATATTACCGTCTACATCGTGTCTCTGGAGCTGATTCCTTTTACAGAAAAACCCATTAACAATTTTTGGCCTTCCCAGGACTCGAAAACGGGACAGTTGTCAGATGGCACCTGCGACAACAAAAATCGGCCACTATGTCCAAAATTGAAGATGTTCGATTGTTTGTCGTAACTCTTACGTTTCACATCGACAGAGTTTCAGGTTAATTTAGCACCCAATGCAAAAAGAAGGGTGTTGTAAATTTAGGGTGAAGCGATTTTGATGTACCTATTTAATTTTGTTGTTTGAAAGGCGAATTTAATCGAGTGTATTCTTATCTATGTTTGATCTATACCTGTTTATTGGGTCGGGGGCTCCTTACTTTATCCGACTTCAAAAATTGAGGAGGTACTCAATTCGTCTGTATACATGTATAATTTTTGTTTGTTTTTATGTTAGTTTTTGATTCAAACTTACCATCCCCATCTTTCTTCTTCAGCTCCCGCGGCAATATGCTGCCCAACCACTTCAAACTAAACTCGGCGCTAACCTGCCGCCTCGTCGGAGGACTGAGCAGGGAACAGCGCGGCATCTGCCAAGACCTGCCTGACGCAGCCGCCATCGCCTTCGAGGGCCTCCAGCTAGCAGTAAAGGAGTGCCAGCACCAGTTCCGCTGGCATCGCTGGAACTGCTCCAGCTTGGTAGCTAAGAGCTCGAACCCTCATGCTAGCGGCATCATGAAGAGAGGTGAGACTGTTCATATTATCCTGCCTTTATAATAGTAGCATAACATAGCGGCTTGTTATTTGCGGCTGGCCAGGGCAGGAAGGGACGTGGCTGCATACTTCTGTGCTATCCGAATCTCTGCAATCTGCTGCCCACTCGTCAGTAGGCCACTATCCAAAATAGGAGGGCATACCCACTAAAGCCCCCTCTGTTGTCACACAGGAGGGTTTAGTGGGTATGCCCTCCTATTTTCATCGTCATCATCATCACCAGCCTATTGCAGTCCACTGCTGGACATAGGCCTCTCCAGTTGCTCGCCACTCAGGGTAAACATCTGGAGGATATGCCCATAATCGCCACGCTGGGCAGGCGGGTAGGCGATCGCAGGGCGTAGCTTCTCGCTCCGGTGACGCTGCTGCCCGTCATCGGCCAGTGGTATTTAGTCTCGCCTTCAATGTTAATGATTATACTGCCACCAATCGGTCGCCAGCGCCTCGTTTGTCATTCGGCAGGATGCACCACGGGCAGGTGAGGTTGACTTGGAGAGAAAAGATGGTAGGCCGCTCCCTTACACCCCATATGTACACTAACTACCTATATATATACTTATATACTAACTATATTTATAAGCTAACTATATTTTTAAGAGAGGTAGGGCGATAGCGAATCTTCACTTGAATTGAGCTGCCCGTCCGGGGAAGGACCTCCACCCTATAGAATACCGCAGCCCTCCGGGTCGTGTTTCTGCCGGTGAGTAGGGTTTCCGGAGCTCGTGGGGGGTTAGGGTTGGGCCGGCATGGCAGTGGCAACTGACAGGTAACTGACCAGTTATATACTTGCCAGTTGTCACAGCGATTTGGTCTTCTCTTTCGCTTTCCATCAGGCGTAGGGAAGCCATTATGTCGAGATACTTTAAAAAAACATTTTCATTACCTAGACACGAAACTCCAACAAATAAACTAATTGCACAAAACGTATAAATGTAATCTGTCCGACAGCAAATTAGCTTCAGTGTATTGTTTGGATGATAATAAATAGCACAGTGACACATTAATATTAATTTTACAGATGATTTATAGCCGATCAATAAATCGTTGGACCACCTGGTTTGGTTGGACTACTTGGTTTCAAACTTATGATATTATACTTGTATCTACCTGATGTTCACTATAACTTGCAAGGTCTTGCAAATTAGGTACTCATATTCGCTTTTTAGTCAGCATAGTGTAGGACGTCCTTTTTTTTAGAGGGGAATGCATTAGGCACCTTCATGCTGTCCCCGCGGGGAGGCGGCGTGGTGTATGGGACTCACACCTCCCAAAATAAATAAGTATCAGATAACATCACATACATTGCTTTAGAGCTTTGGGATTAGTCCCAAAGTAAGTAGCTTAAGCACTTGTGTTATGGGTATCAGAACAACGAAGGTACCACAAATAAACACTTAAATACAAATATAAACACCCAGACACGGAACAAACATAAGTGTTCATCACACGAATGTTTGTCCCGGGTGGGAATCGAACCCACGACCCTTGGTTCAGAAGGCAGGGGTCACTACCAATTGAGCCACCGAGCCAGTCAAATAAAAGTAAAAAAATGGGAGGGCATACCCACTAAACGCCCCTGTGTCACCAGTGGGCACTAAGTTGCAGGGACACGGGTAGCGCCGAAGCATACGGCCACAGTGTAGGACGCCCTCAGGCAGGCGGAGTGACAATTTGTTGCAAGATGGCTAACAAGTGCTTATCTCATAGCCCATGATCGAGCAAAGTGGCGAACAAAGGAGAGGCTTTTTATCCAGCAGTGGACTTCGAACGGCCGATTATGAGGATAAATTATGTTTTTTTTTTTGATAAATCCCCATTTGGATATCACTTGGGGGTGTTACCTCCGACATTGGGGGTATACCTTCTCATAAATCCTGTCTACGAATGTAGAAGTATTCAGAATGCACTTGCATCCATATTAATTTTGCACCATAAAAAAAGAAACACTGATTATTATCAAAACAATCAGAATGTAAGCTATGTTCAAGGCACAGTAAAGCAAATAGCTGTGTAATTACAAAACAGCTATTACACTGAACCTAATTGCATTGTCCACTGCCATACAGAGCGTAATTATATTTCCAGCTCATTCTGTTAAACAAAACCCGAAAGACCGATAAACACGACAATTTATTGAGCTTTGTCGCTAATTGACCAATAACGCGATTCGAAACGTAGGTGGTACCAATCAGACATCGCACAGAAAACCAGTTCCGAGTACCAAAGAACATAATATATTAAAATAAACGCAACTAACCCTTCAAACCAATCGCGACCAGCCATTACAATCCGAATTTATTACGACGAAAAATTATTCACGCGTATTAAGGCACGCCAGACGGTGGGTTGCATTATTCTTAATATATGTATTTACAGAATGTCTCTCGCCTTTATTCCTGTATCTCTGGGTGTGAAAAGGCTTTGTCGAACTTATTTTTTCCACAATCATCGCACACGTTGACGTGGAAATTTACGAGCATGGTTGATGGGAGACAACAAATAATAAGGTTTGTGGCGGCCAGGTGGGCTCCGCTCCCGCGCCCCTGATTTCACGCTACGTGTGGGTCCAGTACGCCCCCCCTCCTCCCCCCACACACGCCGCCGCATCACCCTCAATCGCCTTACCAATTAATATCTTAACTGAAATTGCTCTTAAGGCCCATCGGAGTTACTCGATTTTCTACACGCCCTTTTATAACTGCACGCATTTTAATAACAGTCTGATTCCCCATTAAGACTTGCATACGAGTATTACAGCCGCGTACAAATCAGCAATTTAAAAACTCTCCTTGTTGTTTCTCGTACATAAAACTTAATTGTCGGATAGATTGAGATGGATCTGTGTTGCTTCGGGTTTATTGGTATAGGTAATACTCCGTAACGACACCTTCCGGTCCGTAAGCGACACGACTCCGTTTAAATTGAAAAATTGTGAAAAAACAGCGTAACTAAACACTTAAATATCTTTCTTAACTTGGCCATTGTTGGGGTGCCGAATTGAAACGCCGACGGGAGAATGAACGGTAAAAAAAAGTTGAAGAACAAATCGAGAGGCTTTTAAATAGGATAATAGCGATCGATGATCGAAGAAGAAAGATAATAATGATTCCGGACCGTTGGTTTTTTGTACGATTTGTGTACGCCGATGAAAGAGCACTGTGGACCGTTGGCATTCTGGATAGATCACGGAATTTGTTCCGCTTCCCCGTGATCCTCCACACGTTGTTAGCGTTTGTATTATGTGTGGTGTAACAATGCTCTAGCTGGACTGTCAAAGGTTTAATGACTTGTGGAGCTAATGAGGCTATTGTGAGAAGGATGTTGAGGCGTCGGGTTGATGGTTGGCGATGGGTGAACGGCTAAAGGGATGTAAGGGAGCGACACATCGAGCGATCTTTTCGCTTCAAACCACTTTCACCTGCCTGTGGTACATTGCTGAATAACAAACGAGGCTCTGGCAACCGATTGGTAGCGGTATAACCTTCACGATTAAGTCGTAGCTAAATATGACAGGCCGATGATAGGCAGCAGCGTCACCGGAGAGAGGAGCTACACCCTGCGATCGCCAATCCGCCTGCCGATGAAGCCTCCAGATGTCTGATCAAAGTGGCAAACAACTTTCTTTTTCTTATAGTAGCTCGACATAATGGCTTCCCAACGCCTGATGGAAAGTGAAAGAGAGGCCCAAGTCGCTGTGTCAGTTAGGTACCTGTCAGTTGCCACCGCCATGCCGGCCCAAACCTAACCCCCTACGAGCTCCGGAAACCCTACTCACCGGAAGAAACATGACTCGGTCATTTTACAGGGTGGATGACTGGAAGTCCTTCCCCGGACGGGCGACTCAATTAGAGCGAAGATTCGCTATGCCCTACCTCTCTTAAAACTGGAGGCTTATGTCCAATGAACTGCGATAGGCTGATGATGATAGGAGATTAGGTCGCGTCAGTTGTCGGCAGGCTCACGTGAGGGAATGGCGCGGGCAGGCAGGGTGGCGCGCATGCGTCGATACGAATCTTGCGCGGGCGCACGTGACACGAATTCACGAGCGGTGTGTCATAAAAAAGTGACATTTATTGGCGTTTTATATCAACAACGTGCTCCAGGTGACGGAGTGCCGGCGACAAAGTGCTTGCGATGCTGCAAAAAAAATGAGATTCGCTGTTATGACGCGACTTATCTGTCAAGTGTCGTGGGAACGTCGTTTGACGGGGACGAGTACATCCTCTTCGACATTTTACGAGTGTCGTATGATTTTATTTGGGTTTCTTTTATATTGGCTCAGCATAGTGGCTTCCCTTCGCTTGATGGCAAGCTGGAAAGGAAGACCAAGTCGCTTTCATAACGGCCAAGAAACTTCAATCATGTCATGCTGCAAAATGCTTCTGAACGCTTCGTTTAAAGGATCCCATACTATAAGAAGGTCCTATAATGATATATATGACTATATGTGCCGGCAGAAAGTTCCACCTCTTAATAAATGTTAAAACTTGACGCGTCATAAAAACCAAATGGCAGATCAATTATCTCATCACCTAGTATTATGCTTTACCTCGTAATACCCAATGTTCCTGTATGATCCAAATCACACTTTTTTCTAATGTGTCTGAAAGTCTGGAGCTTTAAACTTTAATATTAGCGTGTTTACGGAATTCAAATTCTACAAGTCAAAACATTTTAGCGACGTTTAATGGAAACATAGCGCCCCACCCGACCTAAAATAACAGTGACTTAAGAGATTCAGAAAAAAAAAGCATCTAAACGTGTCGAAATGTCTCAATGCAGTACCTCAACCCTCTAATGGTCGCGATAACATCTTCCTCGGTGCGTTACCGAGTCGTGCTCCTTCAGATGCTTCTAAACTGTGAGAAAAAACACACAAAAGGTGATATAAAAACGTGAATTTGTCCAAAGTTGCCTGGACGTGACATCGAGTGGGCTTTTTTTGATGCCCTCTTTGTTCCCGCCGGATTACGAGCGGCGTTTAAGGGTTAATTAACTCGAGATGTGTGCCGGTGATGTTGCGGAATTTCGGAACAATAATTTTAATGGACCGATGATTTGCTGAATAACTCGACTGTTTAATCGATTTTCGACTTAATTATCGATCAATAGCTTTCTTTGGGAATGGAAGCTGGACTGTGGCGAATTTATTCATCGTGGTGAATAAAAGTTTTTCTTAATTTTTAATTGCTCTACAATCAAACTCTTCACTACTTTTTTCAGAAAAAAAAGTGGTCAGCTTTTGAGGTGGCAGTAGAAATCCTTTGTTTTAAATATCAAAAGAAGTAGCTAAGCCCTTGTGTTATCAGAATAACGTATGTATCACAAATATAGTGGTAGCTTCGACGATTTGTACGTGTTTTTTTTAAAAACCTATACAAATAAAGATTATTTTGACTTTGACTTTGATACACCTACTTAAACACAGTTATAAACACACATACACAGAACAAACACTAATTTTCATCACGCGAATGTTTTCCCCCGGGTGGGGATAGAACTCTTGCTTCAGAGAACCAATTGAGGCGGGCCAGTCAGAAAAAAAAGCTTTAAAAGATCAGAAAAAATATATTATAAAACTTTATCGATATTTGAGTTTTTAAACATTTGTATTATTAAAAATTTCAATAAATCCATCAAAAAAGGTCTTATTATCCATTTAAAAAAGTTATTTATTCCCTATTCAAATAATAAACAAAAACAGGCCTGCTAAAACTACTGGCAGTCAACACTTCACTTTGAAGCTGCAGTTTTTTGGCAAATCCGTGGTTCCGTGAAATGTTTAAAAGCGCGTTATTGGATGCATTTGTCGCGGGTGACGTCACGCGCGCCGCCAATAATTAGCGATTCGCAACAGCTCCGCCTGCCCCTTAATGCAGGCCATTGAATTCTGACCCAAAACACTCAAAAATCATAATTAAATCGGTTAATGATGGCAAAAGTTTGCTCTCTTCTTCTAGATTTGCATAAACTATACTGTACTGTCGACGGGAATGCCTTTACGCATACACCAGGGCCCTGGGTACGGGACACCTGAGTTATGTGGGATGTAAGGGAGCGACCTATCACGTTTTCGCTCCAAGCCATCCTCACCTGCCCGTGGTGCATCCTGCCGAACAACAAACGAGGCTCTGGCAAACCGACTGGTGGCGGTAAAACCATCACGATAGAAGGCGTAGCTAAATACCACAGGCCGATGACGGGCAGCAGCCTCACCGGAGCAAGAAGCTACGCCCTGCGATCGCCAACCCGCCTGCCCAGCGTGGCGATTATGGGTATATCCTCCAGAAGTTTGCCCTAGGTGGCGAACAACCTGGAGAGGCCTATGTCCAGCAGTGGACTGCAATAGGCTGAGATGAGTTATGTGGGGCTCACTCCTATTTAGCGGAGAATACCAACTAAACCCGACGGTGTGGTCTGCTACGAGCACTCTTGTCTGAGGGAGTCGGGCTGCCCCGAAGGATTCGACATAACGTATTCGTGAACGGCACATTTTGGGAGGACGTTGTGGTGTCCTCGCTGCATCTTGTGATGCACGACGCCACTGACCACTATGCCCGAAAGCATGCGTCGTCGTCTACATTCTACCGAGAAAAAACGCGCCTTATTTCCTTCCTATCCCTAAAGGTTTCCTATCTCGACACGACAGGCTCGGTGGCTCATTTGGAATAGTGACCTCTGCCCTCTGAGCCAAGGGTCGTGGATTCGATTCCCGCACAGTACAAAATTTGTGTTCATGAACATGTCTGTTTGTATTGGTCTGGGTGTTTTCTATGTATAATATGTATTTTTTTACAAAAAAAAAGTATTTAAGTAAGTTTATCAGTTGTATAGTAGGTACCCATAGTACAAGCTTCGGCTTAGTTTGGGGCTAGGTGGCGCTATGTGGCCCAACGTGGCATGTCTTGGGTTATTTATTTATTATTATTTATTTATCTACCCTCACAATGCCGAGGGATGCAGTAACTTGTTATTGAATGTCAAATGTAAAACAACCAGCTTAAACCACTAAGGAAAAGACTAAATCTCTCCTAATTATCATTGAATCCATTTTTTACAACCCCACAAAACGCTTGTTTGAATTCAATGGAATTATAGAGCAACAAAGATTAAAACATATTCGCACAATACGAAAGCATGAATCGATTGAACATAAAACGAAATCCCGTCGGCCCGTTACCGATTCGGATAAATAACCCATTATACCCTCTTTAGCAATCATTACCGGTAATAATATGAATATATACGGTTCATTTGCAATCATTTTGTGGGAAAAAGTCGTCGCAAGTTCATTCATTTTGGCGCCGGGTTTATGAGCTATCGAGTTAAGCCAGATGAAAAACCGATTTGAAAATTAAAAAGTTTTGTTCCGCAAAAGTAAAGGCGTGTACACATAATATACGAATCGTTAATCTTCTATATCTATACTTATAATAAATCTGTAGAGAGGTCAATTCTGTACATGAAATATATTTCCAAAATAACTATCAGGGGATGATTAGTGATCGATACTGATGCCAACAATGCAATCAGTAAAATTTTTGTCTGTCTGTTTGTATGTTCGTTATAGAAACAAAAACTACTGGATGGATTTTAACGAAACTTGGTACAATTGTTCTTCATACTCCTGGGCAGGTTATAGTATACTTTTCATCACTCTACGATCAATAGAAGTAGAACAGTGATGGAAAGTGTTGGGAAAACGGGTGAAATAATTTTTATCTATATGTTTGATCGCGCATAACGCTACTTAACTAACATAACTACTGGATGGAATTGAATGTGGTTTTCACCAATGTATTGGTAGAGGTTTAACTTAAAACTTTGGCACTAGGTAAAGGTATAGATAGGTATTTTATGGAAGTCCATTATTTTTGAAACCCGATATCCATGCGTGCGACGTCGCTGGCCCAGTTAGTAACACATAAATTACTGCCTCCTTAATATAAGTAGACATGGCCTAATCTAATAGACCAGTTACTAAATCGACTCCGACGAATTGAGAACGTCCTCCTATCATTGAAGTCGGCTAAAATTCCTTTTCACAAATTACTTACTTAGCTCGGACTCATGACCGCTGATTACTATTGAATTAACATGATAATAACAATTATGTTAGTATTAATATTTATTCGAAACACATCAATTAATGCAAAATTGTCCACTAAAAGCTTAAAAAGGAAAAAAAGATGTAAATTACGCTGTATTTTAAGAAAATTTTATTTCGTCCTAAAAGATGTGGATATTATTTTTATACATCCAAATCTTGCATAATCAAGCTTACTGATATCATAAACGATATGGTGCTAATATAAAAACGACCACCATCGGGCGAAACTCAGGGTGGTCATAAAATCGGTTACTTCATTTTTATCATTAACTTATGTAATTATTGCAGCTTTTATTTTATTTATTAATAATTGTGGTTCATGATGTCTTCACTTAGGTAGTACTAGCTGTGCCAGCGACTTCGTCCGCGTGGAATAGTTTCTTGGGTAGTGATTTTAATGACCCCCAGTGCCTGGCAGCTGGCAGCGGCGCGGCGCAGATCTCGGCGCGCTTTATATACCCGCGCAAACGTACAGCAGGCTCGACGTGATTAGTTAAATCGGCGTAACTTTTTTATTTATGGACCGATTAACATGAAACAAACACTAAATGTTAAGGGAAGCTTCCAGCAATATATTAGTGAAAACCGCATCTTAATCGGATACGCGGTTTCTGAGATTAGCGTGCACAAACATACAGACAAACAGACAAACCGACAAACAGACAAACAGACAAAAATTCCAAAAATCATTGTTTTGGGTACTATTGCATTAATAAAGGCCTCCCATAATATTTTTTCACATATATCTTCCATGTACAGACAGCGATTCGTTACATTTTTATTATATGTATAGATGTATAGATGATACTATCATGATAAATGAAATGGAGCTCAATGGTCATTTGCGGCTGGCCAGGGCAGGAAGGGACGTGGTTGCATACTTCTGTGCTATCCGAATCTCTGCAATTTGCTGCCCACTCGTCAGTAGGCCACTATCCAAAATAGGAGGGCATACCCACTAAAGACCCCTCTGTCGTCACACAGGTGGGTATGCTCTCCTATTTGCATCGTCATCATCATCACCAGCTTTTTGCAGTCCACTGCTGGACATAGGCCTCTCCAGTTGTTCGCCGCTCAGGGCAAACATCTGGAGGATATGCCCATAATCGCAACGCTGGGCAGGCGGGTTGGCGATCGCAGGGCGTAGCTTCTCGCTCCGGTGACGCTGCTGCCCATCATCGGCCTGTGGTATTTAGTTACGCCTTCAATCGTGATGGTTATACCGCCACTAGTTGGTTGCCAGAGCCTCGTCCGTCAATCAGCAAGATGCACCAAGGGCAGGTGAGGGTGGATTGCAGCGAAAAGATGATAGGTCGCTCCCATACATCCCACGCCTTCAATTGTGATAAAAAATAAAATAAAAATTTATTGACTAACGTTTTCCATTTACAATAATTAGTGGCCGGAGTCGCCTTTTAAGCATAAAATGCCTGTAACAGACGACTCCGCTCTTCCACTACAGTGAAATTTAAACTAGGTAATATTAAGACTGTGTATTTCTGTGTGTGTTTCAGTTTGTATGTGTGATAGAGATTTGATCTTCGGCAGGATGCACCACTAGCAGAAAAAGATGGGTCTTTTACATCACAGTAAATTGAGTGACCTAAAAGATATGTCATTAGTGAAGAACAAGCCTATTGTATGTTTAGGCCCTATATTTCGCGTGATCAAACAGGCACCAAAAAAGCGATGTACCACAGAACGGAAAAAGGCGACCACCTCGGATCGCGGCCGGTGAGGAAAAAGTCGTATGCGCATTCGATTAAGCGCGTTCGCGCAGAGAAACGAAGATGAAATAAAACGTTTAATGATAATTGAAATTTGTATTTACTTAGGCGGCGAATGTTTTTTTTGCACAGCGGCGCCCGGTTGCCGTACAAGGTTGGATGTAGATTCGCCAAATTAATGCGTTTCGGGGAAGAGGTGCTGGCGAGTTAAGTCCATCTGTCCTAGTGATGGACAGTTACAAGCAGGGCTGTTACAAAGTGGAAATTATAAACATTTACGATGTGGTACCAGTTCTGTGCTGTTCGCATCGGAACCTTTCATGGGAACGAAGAAAAGAGCCTAGCTAATGAAGGTGAAGAAAGTTTTGACATTTCGACCGCATATTTGAATGAACGAAATCTTCGGGCATCCCGAGCCCCCTCAAATAGAGTGCTCGTAACGGACCATCGACGGTCTAGTTAAGTGGATATTCTGAGATAGGAGTGAGCCCCACATAGCCCAAGTGTCCCGTACCCAGGGCCCTGGTGTATGCGTAAAGGCATTCCGGACGAAAAAAAAAGTATTGAGTAGAGAACCTTACTAAAACGCGTTTTAAAGATGTGATCTTAAAAGTTTAAAGATGTTGGTCACCGTAGACAAACATGTTTTGTTAGTCTGATCTTCTGATACATACACAGCCCTAAGTTTAAGTAATTAGGTCCGGAGCGTTACTCGTTTTTGCGCGGGCGGCGTTCTGCCGCCGCGGCGCAAGCGCAAGCGCTAAGTACTCGCAATGAGACGCAAATGTGAGAAAAAGTGCGCCTTCACTTCATACACGTGGCCGTTAAGGATACATGTAACAACCTGATTAAATGACCATTTATGGTCGTAAGAACTTGCTAATGTACTTATTGGACAAAGGATTTTAGGTCAATTTTCTTAAGGTCTTCCGACCTTCTAACATTATCATCAACAACAACCTACAGCCGTCCACTGTTGGAAAATAGGCCAATAGATTAAACACATACATAAGTCACAGAGTTTTACGTAAGCTTAATTCTCCTTTTCGTGTCCACGATAAACTCTTAGCCAAAATGAGATCACAGCTTAATTCTAAAGAAAGATTACTCCTAAAGATGATTTCAACAAAAGCTAATCCCGACTTCTTTCATTGAGGAAGAGTACACATTCATTCAGTGGGATGTAAGGGAGCGACCTATCACCTTTTAGCTCCAAGCCATCCTCACCTGCCCGTGGTGCATCCTGCCGAACAACAAACGAGGCTCTGGCAAACCGGCTGGTGGCGCTAAAACCATCACGATAGAAGGCGTAGCTAAATACCACAGGCCGATGACGGGCAGCAGCGTCACCGGAGCAAGAAGCTACGCCATGCGATCGCCAACCCGCCTGCCCAGCGTGGCGATTATCGGTATATCCTCCAGAAGTTTGCCCGTGGCGAACAACTGGAGAGGCCTATGTCCAGCAGTGGACTGCAATAGGCTGATGATGATGATGATGATGACACATTCATCGAACTCACCTTACAAAATGTCCATCAACAATAACAACCCCATATTTACCAAGAAACAGCGTAAAATTAAGTTTAATCACTTGATAAAATGTTTAAATGCATTAGGTACATCTTCGTACCTGTCCTCCTGACAACTTGTAACGAAAATAATTACATGTCATGCATTATTAAAACAAACACGAGCAAAAAATAAACGGACAAGTGTAAGGGAAGAATTTAAAAATCTGTCACCAGATAGAAATTCAGAGCATTTGTTCGGAAAAAGTCGAAAACGTATTGCTGGAATTCATTAAAGTTGATTATGGAATTCGGCACGGCTTAACGTGGGCTAAAATGGACCTTAAACTTAAGGGTGAAGCAGAATAAAAGTGTGCGGATTCAGATTATCTTTGCGGCCGAAATGAATTACGCGTTTAACTGCGCAATCGGTGGAATAATTAGCAAACATTTTAGGCGTTGTTCGGTGCTCGACGTGATACAAAAACGATTGCCACGTATTGACGGACAGACGATAATTGATTTTGATACTGTAGGTATATGCTTGGTTTTCAGTGTGTATATTAATAGGTGGGTGTCGTAGAATATAGAAACGGTAACCCACGTTTTTTATGCAAGAGGCGGCAGACGAGCAAATGTGATGCAACTCATATTGAGTTCTAGGGTCCGTGCCGGCCTTTTAAATAGGAGTACGCTCGTTTCTTGAAAGCTCCCAAGTCGTAGCTGTTCGGAAATACTGTCGCAGAAAGTTTGTTCCACAAAACAGATGCGCGAGGCAAAAAGTTGCTCATAAAGCGTTCAGTGGAGGATCGCCAACCATCGAGACAATGCAGATGGAATTGCAATCGATTACGTGTGGTGCGGTAAAGAAACTCAGCTGCAGGCAGTAAACCAAACAATTATTCAGAAAACTCCCCGTGATAGATGCGGTAGAGAACGCACATGGACGCAAAATCTCGTCGCAATGCCAGTGAGTCGAGTCGACTAGACAGGGTCAAGTCATCGACAATACGAGCAGCTCAGCCCCATTGAATGACGTTCATTCAAAGTTTCCTAATGCGAACGGAAATAGTCGTTGTGGTAAGTTACGTTTCATTACCGTAAGCGAGCAAGGCAATGTATTATTTATTTATAATGTTATTAAGCGGTTTTAATGATGCGACTGTGGGTCATCAAACCTGGCAAAAACCGAGACATGATTTAGGATGACTCACGTTTAATAAAATGATAATCATTATAAATCAAGCATTATCTGGCTGAAGTGATCGTACCCTCGGACGAATTAATACAGCATTGTGGTTTTTATATGTTGCGATGTTTTTTAAACGATTCCATGTAATAGAATTGAGTCATCATCAATTTTTACGAATACAAATTTTGTGTTTTCGAACAACGCGAACGTTAGCATTGTGTTCGAGATATATCTTATTATTTCAATTTAAGGATTGCTTTTTGCTGTTCGATTGAATTATTGATTTGTGTCGAGACAAAAACGCAACGTAGAATAAGATAGACTATTAGGTGAACTAATGTGAGCTGAGTGGCACCTGTCTTAAATATTTTTTGTTCATTCATTCTATGATTCTATCCATTATTTGGAAAAAATCGTAAACGAGGAGCCTGGCCGTCTATTTTACTGCTTTCTTTTATCATCACTTACCATCAGGCGAAAGGCTTCCTAGTCTGCCCTCTATTACATAAAAAAATGATATGTTCTTATATTCAGTGTTATTTTATACTCTAAAGATTAGTGAAGATCAGAAGAGTTGTTGCCTTTTTTTGCTTTACAAAACATCACTTGCATTTTCTGTTCATGATTTCTATCAACAATCAAAAATAATGGATATAATTTACAATTATCGAGACCTTCGTTCAGTTTATTGGTCGTAAAGCTTGTGCAGTTTAATTTACGGTTAAAATGTATTATTATGTCGCCATCTGTTGATGAGAAATCTTAAAAAATGTGTACCTGTGATTTCGATTGATAAATTTTTCATCAAACATATTTAAATTGCTTTAAAGCCCGTTTAAGTAGCTACATACTCATATTTTTACAAAAGTCACAAACTATAATGACCACAAGGCCTAATGTATTCTTCTTCGGGGCTGATTCATTGTTAACTTCTTGATGCTGAATGACTAGATTGCTTGTGAATCATTTCTAGACAGAAAAAAAACTAATTAACAAAACGTCAGACACGGATTCAAATTAGGAAACTATGCTTGTCTCTTTTTAGCCTAAACAGTTTCACAGTAACAAAGCTGTTTATCAGAAACTTGACCGACGTTTGTTGTTGCGATGTTGTTTGATGTGCAACCTCTCCAATGTTTCTTTCTTTTCCAAATGATTACGATGCTAGCTAGGCCTTGCCATCGCCACTAGGAAGTTGAGGGAATATATGGCTCTCAACAGTCTCAACCACGGTCCTTTAGCCAGCGCTAACCACTGATGAACGTGGTACATAGCTAATAGAAACAACCTATTGGTCAGAGTTTTGAAAACTAGATGGCGCCACAGGCGGTTGCCAAATTTACATGCCAAAAAATTAAGCTGCGATCAGCGCGCTTCCGACATCTCGCACGGTGTAAACCCACCTCCTCCCTACAGCTACCATTCTGGATCGAATACGACGAGTTGATGAATGTTACGGTGCTCGTTCCGTATACGGCGTTGTTATTGTTTATTTATAAACTTTGTCCGGGCACGACGCGCTTTTTCCGTCGGCCAGTGACAAATTTATATTTGTCGATTCGCTGAGACGCGATAGAATCGATACGGCGCGATTTATGGAACGCTACCCTGATCGATTTTGATGATTCCGAGTTACGTAGGTACGCTACTGACTATGTTCGGTTTACTGTTATGGGCGGATTATGCCGTACAGTTTCAATACGTTTACTTTTAAAATGGCAATGGCGTGTGAGTTATTAGGGTCCGTTGGTAAGTGGAACGATTGTCGCCGATAGCCTGTTTGTGTCCTTTTAAATGACAATGTTGATTCTCGGCTCTGTTTTAGGTTTTGCTATATTTGTTTTTTCATCTCGGCCCATATATGTATAACAATATTTAGTTTTTCCATATGTAGTACATATCGTGTATTAATGGCTCAATATTTTATCGACAAATTTGTCCGTCTAAAATATCTGTTTTCCAATTGAGTCTTGAGACAAATCTGTGGCCAAATTAAGAAATGCTGCTTATTCTTAGCTGTTGCCTTGCCAAACTTCCACTACTTAATATAATAGATACGCATCATTAATTTACATTCTACTAGACTACTTAACATAGCCCAAATATCTATTCATAGTAATGTTTCCCCTTTACTGTGAATTGCATGTGACTACAAAGGATGTTTTCCTAATCCGAATTAGAAAAGTTAACAATTTTCCATAACTTCGACTCGAACAGGAACAAAACTTGGAAGCATCCACGCAACAATACAATACAAAGCGCCACCAAATTCCCAATAGACTAGTATGTTATTGTTTTCGTGACAAATACCTATAGTTTAACTGGTCACTTCAACACGATACCCGTTTTTCATCCCAAATACCGGCCCTCAAACTCGATCTTGCTGGGCCCAAGTCCCACCAAATAAAAACGCCATTATTTTAATAAACCCTATCTGTGGGTGTCAATTAGGCTCACTCTAAGCGAGGCCGCTAATCCGTCGAGATAACGCCAGATCCTCGTATTAATCACGTGCCAGAATCGAATTAATTTATTCGATTCACTCGTATCAAAGTTATCGAGATGTTCTGACTCGTGAGAACTGAGCGCTGATAGTGAAAAAGTTGATGAAAAGTGTCGTTTACACCGCACGGAGTGAAAAGTACCTACCTACAATAGGCTTATCTGACACATACAATAGAGGAAAATAAGTACAAGTTGTCATAGTGTGACCTTTATTGCATGGGCGTGATATAGACTGTAGCTCATATTTCAGGCTCAAGTAATTTTTACGTCCTAATATAGATCTAATATAAAGAGCTACGGAAAATGTCATAGACTTTCTTCAATTTCTTATTAACACCACCTCTCAAATATATAGGTACTTTGCAATTGTAAAAGACTTCATGATAAAACCTAGCCCAGAGTAGGATGCAAAGGCCAATGAAACCTATTTGAAACATATTAAATTTTAACATTTTATTTTTTGATTTGTGTAAGATTCAAGCTTGGTATCTTGCTTTGCTTGCTTGCTTGATTAAAATGAATTTATTCGGAGCACACCCACAAATTGGTTGGGAATTTAAGTCTAGTCAATCAAATACACAGTCTGCCACCAAAGTCGCCAATATATCACACCTTTTAATTACAAAACATTACCTTCTTGATTAACGCGCCTATATAACACAAATAAAGCATCGCACAAACTAAGTGAAAACTGCATAATAAACGTTATAGCACACTTGATTAGCGATTACAGACTAATACGATCAACATAAAACCAGGATGCTCAGGTCAGGTGGCCATCAGATCCTTAATTGCCCATTAAAACAGTACAACAAGCAAGAACAGAGTACTGGACACACGGAATAGAAAAAGACCATTCGATGTGTTTTGTGACTTTATTGAATAACCCAAGACACGCCACACTAGGCCACACATCGCCATCTAGCCCCAAAACTAAGCCTACGCCTTGCTACTAAGTATAGTGATAAATACTTTTTTCGGCTGGCAAATGCTGGATGCGAGAAGCCCAGGACCGTTCAAAGTGGCGAACGTTGGAAGAGGGAAGAGGCCTATGTCCAGCAGTGGACTGATAGGCTGATGATGATGATGAATATTTTTTTTGTAAATTAATACATATTATACCTGCATAGTAAACATCCACGATACAAACAGACAAGTTCATGCACAGAAATGTTTCTACTGTGTAAGATTCGAACCCACGACACGACCCATGGCTCAGAAAGCAGAGCTATCAAATGTCAGACAGTCACTCAGCATGTAGGTACAACGTCAAGAAAGACGATTGGTTCAGTGGTAGCGAACGATGCATCTGACAGTGGTCGCGGGTTTGATCTCCGCACAGTACAAACATTTGTGTGTATGAACATGTCTGTTAGTTCTGGGTATGGAGACTAGTACCCATAGTACAAGTACAAGCTTCAGCTTAGTTTGGGACTTAATGGCGCGGAGGTCCAGTCTAGCATGTGAGTTAAATTAAATGAAAATATCCTTTATTTGAGAAGGTTCAAAACAAACTATCCAACATAGCCGCAACAACGAACTTTGTATCCGACAAATAACTCTCAACAACGCATCGTGAGTACCGTCCTCACAATCTTTATACGCCAACTAAATGCCTATTCAGGTTAATACAATGAAATAGCAAGAATAGCACATTATTAACCCTCAGAGAGTTACAACCGTACACAATTAGACGATCCACCAAGCTACCCGACCTAACTCAAATGCAAATCGCCAATCACGCTATTTATGGTAAAAAGATTACATTGTCCGAGGCCAATAGCTTATCTGCGCATCGGGAATGTATTCACTATTTAATTTATTGCAATAAAATAGATAAATGGTCTCCTAGGACGTTCCGCGTTCCTATAAATCGAAGCGGAGTTATGCCGGCACCAGTTTATGTATGACAGCCTGCTTTGAATCGCGCAATCTAAATGGACCGCTTCCATGGCTGTTTCTTTAGAAATTTCCGCGAAAAGCACACTAATAAAACCGCATTGGACGTGAACTGAGGAATTGTCGATAATTTTAATCAGAGCGAAGCTGTTTTGCGTACATGCCCGTTCAAACATTCGCTCAATAAAATAAAAAGAAAGTTATTGATGGAGCAATGTGTACATCCAGTTGCAAATATGGTGTGTTTTGAGATATTAATAATTTAATCTTCATCAGCATTTCTACAACGCCATAATTATGATTAATAATGATTGTCGTAGCTGGCGAGAACCTGCTTGATACATTTGCGCTCTTTGCAAGAGGCAATCGTTTCTCGCATAGGTACGAGTACTTGAGTACATTTGATTGAGGAATATTTATATATTTTGAGGCAGATATGTTTGATACTATCAAAATATCAGGAAGCGTTTGAGAAGAAGAAGTAGGCAGAGATGGAGAGATTTGGAGGAGGCATACGTTAGAAGACGGACAAGTGAAGGGCCGGGATGATGATAATGATGATGATGTCATTTTTCTCATTCATACACTTTCATAGAATTGTATATAATGAGAAACTTACTTATATGAGTAGCTTAAGCCAAACCGTTATTCATATCAATAATCTAATAATAAATATTGTGGCAACGGACACTCTGAGTTTACGTATAATCAATAGCCAATGTCATTCTTCACGCTTCTACTAAAGGATTTCACATTGCAAAAAGGTGGAACATATAAATTACAAAAACTTGCCCTTTTCATACTTTACAGTAGAAATTACATATACACGACCGTCTTATGAGTCATGAAAACAGTGTAGAATCAGTCCCAGTATTTCTATCAATAGAAACTAATGGAAATAAGGAGACACCACACTTTTCAATATTACCAACGCAGACAGGATACTCCCAACTGTAATTACTTTAAAGGACTCTAGTTAATGTGTAGTTTTCATACAACATCCGCATGCTTCTACCTTTAAGGGGAGGCTGTTTGTAAAAATACTCGATCGATACAGAAAGTCCGTCTGTGTGGTTACCGGATTTAAAATAGGACCGTCCCATCTCATCCCGTACATGTCGTAAAAGACGAATAAGGGAATACGAGGAAACCGGCAGCAGAGTTTACCCGGGTACAAATAAAACTTACCGTGGTCACCAATCCGCTTGCCAAACGTGGTGACTATGGCAAACCCCTCAAATAACCCTCATTGAGGAAAGCCTATGTCCAGCTTGGCAGACGGGTTTTTGACAGCTGGGTACAGCTGTACAGCCTGGGTACAAAACCGCCAGCGTTTTACAAAAGCTGTTAGTCGTTTCCTGATATCTCCTTAAAGACATTAAGATATTTTCGCTACTCTTAATACTAAAACGCATATTTAACGTGAAAGTCTGAACTAGCCCGCCAGTTTCATATAATCGCGGATAATACGTATGTAATATCTGTAATTACCTCCTTCCAGGAATGGCCCAGATTACCACCCGGCTTTTCTTGATTTCTATTTCCATAACGAATGCAGTAAATGCTTCATTGCAACTATTTAGTTTCTTTGTAAAGATTGCATAACTATCGTTAGGTTGAATGTCTGGTAGTTTATTTATTTATTGTGGTATATACACCAGGTAACAATTTTAGCTTATGTTATATTGTAACATACATAATATATACGTAACACTAGAAGAATTAAATTGAAACCTACAAGCGATTCAACACAGTATAATTATACTCGTCCAAACCAAACCAAATGAGCCATCGGAACAGTCAATGATGATGATATGAAAGGTGCTTTGTGCACCTTAATCATCATCATCAGCTCATTGCAGTCCACTGCTGGACATAGGCATTGGAATCGATAACATACTTAATTAGTTTTCTTCACTTACTAAAAGGGCACCAAATTCTTGTGTACTCTCGGATCGTAAGGATCTCGGCAACCTCTGAACGAAATTACATTTATTAGAACTCCTACAAGCACTCTAAAATCTTTAAGAATATAAAGTTAGTTTTTCTCATATCATTATCCTTGATAGGTAAATTTTCCTGACTACAAAAATACTTAAAACATATGCCTACAATAACGTATAAATAAAATTATTAAAAAATTAATATATTTGACTGGCTCGGTGGCTCAATTGGTAGTGACGTCTGCCTTCTGAGCCAAGGGTCGTGGGTTCGATCCCCGCACATTACAAACATTTGTATGCATGAACATGTCTGTGTGTATTGTCTGGGTGTTTTCTATGTATAATATGTATTTATTTACAAAAAAAAAATTATGTAAGTAAGTTTATCAGTTGTCTAGTACCCATAGTACAAGCTTCGGCTTAGTTTCGGGCTAGATGGCGCTGTGTGGCCCAGTGTGGCATGTCTTGGGTTATTTAATTCTAACCTCAAACTTTGTCACCAGGTTTCCGCGAATCAGCGTTCCTCTACGCGCTAGCCTCAGCTGGGGTAGCGCACTCGGTCGCCCGCGCATGCGCCCAGGGCCGGCTCCTGTCCTGCGGCTGCGACCCCCTGGGGTACCGCGCCTCCCACGACCCCCGGGGGAGGGCGAGGCCCAATAAGTGGGAGTGGAGCGGCTGCTCCCATAACCTGGCTTACGGGATAGAGTTCTCGAGGAAGTTCCTGGATGTGAGAGAGCAGGTGGACGATTTGCAGTCGAAGATCAACGTGCACAATAATAATGCTGGGAGATCGGTAAGTCTTTTGAGCCCAGAATGTTTGGGTCTATTGGTGGAATCTAAATAATTCTGAAAGCGTACTAGAAGTGTACTAGAAGGATTATCTGATAATGTAGAAGGAGGACTGGCAGTCAAAGATCAAAGTAAGTTTTTTAAGTCCAACATTTTTGTATGTTTGCTTTTTCTGGATTTAGGGTATCCTTAATGGTTTGAGAATGTGAGAATGGCCTGAATGGTTTCAGTGACCAGTAGGATGAATATTTAAATTAGAAGGGAAAATGTCCACAATAATAATGCTGGAAGTTCTGTTAATCCGAATTCAAACTTCAAGTTTTGATTTATAGCAAACATGCATCAAAGCATTTCGTACAAGTAGGATCTAAGTATAGAAGTCTTGGTTGTTTAAGTCAATTTTATACGAGTAATACGAGTTTCAACAATCACCAAACGTCATTTCGGAAAACATATTTTTTACCCTCCACTACGGTATCGAAACATGCTTCCGAGAATTAATTAAATTAATCCATGCAACCGCTTCAAAACAATAAACACCAAGCAACTGTAAAAACAAAGTCATTTCCCCATAACAATTGAGTTATTAGAAAGTTATTAGAGCATCGTGCCTTTGATGATGTAGTCAAGAACTCTGCAAGACTCAAAAGATCATTGGCGGATAATGGTGCTTCAATTTACTTCGTTAGACGGAATGCATAAGCTCAGTTTGATCATACAGACAGGGGTGCATTTTAATTTGTTTAGGAATGCCGTGGGGCGCTCTGAATTCGCTTATTGCTATAATAACATGCGTAGTATGTTTGGGTAGGTCGAATTTATGAATGAAATTAAAATCATAAGAGAACTATTTGTGAAAATTTTATATGACAAAAGTCAAAACATATTTTGTGAAAATGAATGGAGACTGTATCATCATTATTTATAGTAACTTTCGAGATTAACAAAAAAATATTTAAGTTATTATTCATAGCAGGTAGTTATTTATAGTAAAAAATAGGTACTTCAGAACCTTTTTAATTACTAAATATATGGAGACTTTAGGAAGATTTGAACCAATGAAAAATTATAAGAGGATAAAATATCTATATTTATTTGAATACTATATACCTACGTAGATTTATTTGTATAAAGCCATATATATGTCGCAGTCATCTGGTTGAATCTGCTATTCAATTGAATGACTAGCGCGTTCATTGAATGACGACATTTAATTGAATGCCTAAAGGACAACTCGTCAAGTTATTGAATGAAACGTTCAACGTCTTGACTGAACGTCATTTTAGCATAGTCGTTGAATAGGTAAAAGCCGACTGTTTAATGTTTAGTTTTTCTTTAAAAGTATCCGGAGGCGGCGTATTAATAGGTAAATCCATGCTGTCACACTATTTTATTACGTATAATAAGTCAGTATAAAGTAAATCTAATCAAAAAAATATCAACACTCAGGTGATCATGTTCGACGCCATATTTGTTTTAGTGACTACTAACGCCGCGCGGGAAAAAAATGAACTAAATTACAATCACTTGACTGCTTTTACGTCCGCTCTTTTCAAAGGGCTATGTTTCAATCCGCTACCTAGTTGGACGTTAAGTGACGCGTGTTTAGTCAACGTTCGGTCTAGTCATTCAATTGAATGTCGTCATTCAATGAACGCGCTAGCGATTCAATTGAATAGGAGATTCAACCAGATGACTGCGACATATATATATGTAAAAACATAATAGGTATATAAAGAAAAAGAAAAGCTTAATATGGAATTGATAGATAACGTTACACACCATATTACAGATATATTATTTTACCGTTAAATACCCGTCGACTTCACAATGATTAATTTTAAACGTATTTTTTATGACACTGCGGCTTTCCAAGGACAGAAATCTTAATAAATAGGATAACAAAATGGTTACCACAATCGTGGCTTATTGACTGGACCACCCGAGCATCACGGACAAAAATGGACCTACTTATCGAAAAGGAGGCACAAATCAATTTCGAAAATATCTCAATCATCAAAACAAAAGCAAATTACCCGTAATGACCCTAATTTTAAACCACAACAATATGACACGTAACTTGTTTTACAATTTTGACATAACAACCGCAGTTTACGTCAGCCAGCGGAACTTGGCCCTTGGAATTTCTTAGGTTGCTCTCCGTGTCAGGACGAAAGCATCAATAATGGGTGTCCCGATAGAATTGTCGCTTTGAGGTTAAAATTACATAGATGTCTAAATTGGTCCGGTGAGGCGTCAAGAATGGTATCCAGTACTTATTTAGCTCAAATTGGAGAGCGGCAGGGGGCGTGGTTCCACGTAATCACTGAGTGGGTGGTCTCCTTCACGTCGACATGAGGCCATAAACACAGCGTTATATGGACAAGGTTCGCTGTTAGGGCGATCACACCCCGTTTTATGTGCTATAAAGTGAATATTGCATGACATTATGTCAGAACGTTTCGCTCGATACTTGGTCAGGATAATACATAAAATTTAAGTATGTAGTATTTTACTGTACGTAATGCGCAAATATTATTGGTCGCGATATTAAAATACAAATTGCACTGTTTTATTGCTTTTTTTGCTACCGCATACCAGCCGTTGCGTTATTATCAATAACTTTGCATTTATTTAGATAATTAAAAATATTATGCCTTATAATTTCGAGAGAATTACAATTTGCTTAATGTAAAATAACCATAAAGATAAAATTAATTTTAAAGCTCAAAATATTATAGATTTCTTTAGTCGTGATATTGGGATATATCCTTTAAGTATGTAGGTACATATATGAGTAGCCTTAATAAATTAAAAAAAAATGCCAAAGATAGCACATTTTTCGTAGATAAGAGGCGACGGGATAAGAGAAAATATCATAGAAAAATTCAGATATTAATTTGCGTTTGTTAAATTATGATGGTCATGGTCTAGCTCGTATATTAAGTAAAATATATAATTTAATAATTTATCTACCTAAAACAACAAGAATTAGAAGTGCTCTAACCACAAATCTGCAGAAAACAGCACATGAACGTTGTACTTTATTAGCACGCACCTAACAGTAGTTGTTGCGACAAATGACGCTCGTGAGTGTCACACAAACATGTCCCAAGCTGTGATATGTCGTCTAATCTAACACCGCACAGTAGACAGGCGAACCAAACGCCGGACCCACCGAACGAAGGGATTACTTCTAAATAATTTAATAGGCCACTTCTAACCAATAATAAACATGTCAGAGCAACGTTAAATACTACACGACCATTATAACGACGACAAACTTTAAAACTATGTACAGACGAAACTAATCCCTAACACGACGGATTTTGGCCGAGTCTCCTGTCCGATGAAAGCCAATTAAGTTTGTCCACGATATTATATTAGTGTCCATAACAAAATGTGACGTTAAGGCGGCATACCACGTCTCTCGGTTACTTATCCGGATTTACGATTTAATACAATTTACGTTTGTTAAACTTTTTTTTATAATACAAACACGACGTGTAGGTACAAATTATTTAATTTGTAATTCGTTTATAGTGCTTAATTATACGGTGGAAGTCGGCTGCCTAATTTATTCGGAGCCCACCGGGGCGTCTCGTGACATTTACGGCGAACTAATAAGCCTGTTTTCTATACGACCTTCTTGTCATTTATGGTTACTGCAATAGATAACACTCAATTTGATGCTGATGAAGACATTAAGCTTTTAGTTTCACAATACCTAATGGCAAGTTTTCTAATAGAGTACCTAATAGAGTAAGATCCGGTGATACACCTTCCTAATAGTCCTAGGGACGGAAACTGAAACTTGTGTTATGCTCATAACTTTACTACAGTACTGACCTACAATACTATAGACAACCAACAACACGTTAAACCTTAAGTATTTTAATTAATTATGCCTATGTACTCGACATTGACAGAAATTTTATTTTTCAAATTACTGAGGATGGCATGCAAGCATAAAGCCTATCTGATTTTGTATTTTCTCTCTCTAAAAACTCTCTTTAGACCACATTAAACGAAGCCTTCAGGAAACACTGCGACTCGTAGATCATTCCAAACGCTGGTTATTGCAGATTTCTTCATATTACGACTAAATTTACGTTATAAGAAAGAGTTCTCTCCTCACTACAGGCAGGCTTGGCTGTGACCAAGACTTTCTTCAGTCCATGAACGGTGACGGTTACCTATAGTTTAACATCATATGCTCTGCTCGTCTTCTGAATTCGGCAATAAAAAATTACTACGACGACTACTGTGCCTCAAATGAAGGTTTTAAACGGAAGCGTTGATATAATTTGACTAATCTGCTTTACTAAATTATTAATTTTAATAAATTAATAACCGTGTTTAAGTTTATAATGATTGCTCTTTAGTTCACCATTATGCGAAACAACAGATTAATTTTGACATAATTTATCAACAAATAGGTTTAATATGACGTTTTACGATCGTCAGACGACGCTATAAAATTTTAGTGAGTAACACATTTATCTAGTTAATTTTTAACAAAGTTGCGTTTATGCATATGATCTGTTTAATATGATTTATTTATATTGGTCTGTCATCTGAAATTGATATATATATAACTACTGTAATAAAGTTTTATTATGGAAGTCACTTAGAAGTTGGCGATATTTTCATTCCGTTTGCAAATATTCATAAAATTAAGTAGTTATAAGATTAGCCAAAAAACTGAACTACAATATAAAGAAGTTTCTTTACAACAGTATTGAGCATGCAATAATAATTTACTTATAACATTTAAAGCGGTACCATTAAATGTTATAAATTGAACTTTACTAGTTAATATTTAATCTACACTTTAATAACTATTTTTGATATAAAAGTATTTTTGAGAGACCAGTACCTACGTTTGGTAATAGTTCAGCTCTCTACGCCAAGGATTTATAGCAAAAACCATGGCAAATATTATTCATATGATAAATGTTGACAAAATCGGTGATTTTTGAGTGAAATTTCACTTGTGAAATTTTAATTTTTTGTTCAAATTGATAATTCAATCACTCTTTGGAGGTGTGGCACAGCGTAGCATGCCTTGAATTGCACCTATCAAGCATGGCTTGACGTGATATTTCACATAATAATAGATGTACGATTTTGCCGCATTACGTAATAACTATTGTTTCATAATACTTAGAGATGAAAAATTCAGGTGTAACTTTGTTCTTGATAAATACCTTACACCAAAACGTAACCACAACAGATTCCAATCACGAAACCTACAAAGCTTTGATCCATTTCAACGCTTCAAAAAACCGATGTGAATATTTACATTAAGCATTTAATACTACCGTGACCTCGGCTGAGGCAAATTGAAGTCGGCACCAACACGGTGGTCCAGACCCCACATTTGACCATTGTTCCGCCGTTCTACCATTTTGTTTTGTGGGCACATAATTAACAGCCTCCCAGTGAGATCTCTGTTAGACACGCTCGGTTATAATAACCCCCGCGATGATATTTTTATTAATGTCAAAATAAAGTCGGCCGCATTCACACCGTGGCGGACGCAAAAAAAATATCATTAAAGTACAAACCCGAAATTAGTGTGAATTAGTTGTGTAGCGATACAAAAAGCGATTAAAATTGATGCATTTTTCACAACAAAAAGGTTTTGCGAGACTACTTTTTGTCGTCAAATAATTTAAACGATGTCCATTTGTCTCCTTTTTGTTATTTTATAGGTATCTAAAAGCATATTATAAACATCATTTGTATCAATTTGTTCTCCTTTAATTTTTTAAAATATTTTTAATTGTAGAATTTAAAAAAAAAATGTTTTTTTTACGTTGATTGCATGTTTTCGAGTCCTTAGATTGAATTGAAAAAGTAGACTCTTATTTCGGTAAAAATTACCAAGATTTACTAATCCTACAAAATTTTACGCAGTAGGCTTAATATTTATATCGTACCGAGGGAACAATATTTTTTTTAGATAACTCTATAAGTAACTCCTAAAAAAATACTTTTCATAATTCGAAATGAAAAGCATTGTCACGCTACATATTACATGTAATAAAACTCGCTTGTACACAATCTATCAATAAATTTTACACATAACATTACACAATAGATACATATCGACAAATTAACATTCCGAATGTTCGTTAACAATAAAAATCTTTACAGCGGTGTGATATCACCCCCCAGCGGGCCATAAAAGATCTCTCGATCCAACCTACACAAGAAATTAGGTACCACATTAGAGAGGAGAGGTGATAATTACGTTACAAAAAACCGAACCGATGAGTTAATATTTTGTTATGTCTCGATGACTGTCCGATATCGTTTTAAAAACTTTTGTTGCTATTATATTTTTTTTCTTACACATTGCGTCAGACACTCTGAGGCCATTAGGGCACCCACATACTAGCGTTTTCCGAGCGTCCATGGCTTCGGCATCTTGCTAGCTCCCGCTGACGTGAGCGGTGGCAAAGCTCTGTGTGGTTACTGAATGCCGGGCTTACATAATATTTTTCTAGAACAAGTGCGATGTACAACGCAGTCCTCTCAATTCATCGTTCTCTCAAGAGTGTTCCATCACCCGCATTAACGCTAAGGCTTGGTTTCTTTCCACATCGACTATGAAGCGACACACTGGAACGCCGTAGTAAGCGGAAAATTATTTAGTAAGTAGTATCATCGTACGCTCGATAAACTTCAGGAACGGACGTCAACGTGAAAGGAAATTAAGCCAAATCAAGTCACATCTCGTCAAGCAGATCCTCAACTGCGCTTTCCCATCTAGGGTTAGTTAAAAAGAGCGTTGCTACTGTTTTTTTTTTATTGACCGGCTAGTTTTGAATCATTAAAAATTGAAAATATTGGTTTGCGATTTTTTTGTCACTGTACACTTTTCTGAGTAAGGAACTATATCTAAGTACCTGTTTCGTTTATGTTTTCTAATGTCTGATTGTTACTTTTTGTGCATGTAAAAGTAAATAAATAAATAAATCAAGGCGGTTCGTAAGCACTGCTTTCTGCTGCTAAGTGCAGGAAAGTTTCGTCTGAGCAGGGTCGCAGCCGCGCGATCGTAGGTATAAGGACTATCGGTACATTTCGAACGCTAGTGTGGGGGGTCTCTTAATCGATAAACCGTTTTGATATTTCTCCACCGATCAATAAGAACTCGGGTGTGCATTAAGCATGGACATTAATCTGTAATTATAGTTATGTTAATAAATATAAACGAACATTTTTATTTATGGCAGCTTTAAATTCTGAAGGCGATGAAGTCATGATTAGGCTTTTTAATTTATATGTAAAGTATTTTATACAATTGGTGATTCAATTAAAATGCCTTTGCTTAAATTGGCTGACATGCATTTTAATGATTGACAAGATTTTCTCATAAACTTTCATTTATTATCTTTGGACGTATAACGGTTTTTCAAAATTATATGCCTTTAAAATTATACCAGGATTATTTAGAGAGTAAACGATAAGCATGGCCGATCTATGTTATTATTTGTAAAAATCACGAAACCAAAACAAAACACTCCTCAGTAATCCGAACGCGTATTATCCAGCTATTCCGCAACCATTAACGCTCGCTATACTGTTGAAATTGTGATTCACTAGCACAGTGGGCGATTAACGTTCAGAACGCTAATAGGGGCGCGAGGAGCGTGGCCAATCCGCGCTCGAATCCATTAGCCGAACCGCACACGGCGCATCTGACTGACATTCCGATTGTGGCTGTAATAGTTGCCGCACATTGCCACTGGCCACCGTGGTAGCCCAACAGTTCCTCTATCACTACATAGTATACAACAAAGTCGCTTTTTCTGTCCCTATATCCCTAAATCCATATGTGCGCTTAAGTCTTTAAACTACGCATCGGATTTTGATGCGGTCCTTTTAAATAGATAGAGTGATTCAAGAGGAAGGTTTATGTATAATGAAATATACCCGAAGCGTAGCGAGGGCGGGTCGCTAGTAAGATATATCCATACTAATATTATAAATCCATAGTTAATATTATAAATGGGAAAGTGTGTCTGTCTGTCTGTCTGTATGTTTGTCTTTCTTTCATGGCAAATCCAAAACGGAGCGACGAATTGATGATTTTTTAAGTGGAGATAGTTGAAGGGATGGAGAGTAACATAGGCTACTTTTTGCCCCTTTCTAACCCCCCACTTCCCTATAATGAGGGGTGGAAGTTTATATGGAGCATTCAGCCCGAATTTAACGCGAGCGAAGCCGCAGGCAAAAGGTAGTAGATAGATATTGTTTATTAAACTATCTAAATAACTAGATCGGGGCAGTGACCCAAGCAGAGTCATGGCCAATGGGGGAAGATCGTGCAATGAAGGGAACGTACGTGGGACGGCCGAGTGGCACACAGTTGGTCGTCCCAGGTATAGATGGGCGGATGAAGTCCAAAAGGACTTGCGTGAGCTCCGTGCTCCGTCAGGACAGACCTAGATGGAGGCTCTTATTGTTAGAGGCCTATTCTTTATTGCACAACATTATTTAGGCGGCGTCCGGGAGATTTTATCAGGTGGAAAACATAAACCACCTTTCAATTATTTGCTCTACTATACTTACGTCAAGACGAGACGGTCTAAAGATAAAGATAGGTCTAACTAACTACGGTCTACCAATGACCATCTTGAAAGGTGGCTCGTCTCTCCCATAAAGTGTCCCGAACTCCCCCTACAGAAAAAGGTAATACAGAAATAGGCATCTTCAGTTATTCGCCACTTTGGGCAAAAATCTGAAGGCTTTACCCATAATCGCCACGCTCTGGACAGGCGGGCTGGCGATCGCAGGGTGTAGTCCGGTGACGCTGCTGCCCGTCATCGGCCTGTGCTATTTAGCTACGCCGGTGTGGTATTTAGCGATGGCTATACCGCCACCAGTCGGTTGCCAGAGCCTCGTTTGTTATTCCGCAGGCTGCACAACGGGCAGGTGAAGCTTTAAGCTAGAAGATGATAGGTCACTTACATCCCCATACAATACGAGTCGAGTAAGTAGTACCTGTAGGTACTTAAGTGAGTTACTGGTTCACTGGCTATAGTCGAGAAGAGCGTGGCCAATCCCCGCACAAATTGACAATTAAACTCACGCGGCGCGCGCGCATCTGCCCGAAACATTCCGTTATTGATTGCGTAAACATGTTATGACAATTGTGTGCTCGTAAATGTATGTTTTATGTCTTCTCGATTTATTGAGTTATGTCTTTTTATTGTGTTAATCGAGCGTGTGTTAAGTTTTGCCAGGTGTTAAGTTGCGATGAATTCCAACATAGAACGTGCGCATTCGATAACAAAAATAACGAACCATTATTTTTTTAACTCTTACTTTTAAATTCTAATCATTAATACATTAACTGTGTTTATTAACGGAGTTTTCGCCGTGTAGCTAATTTTTGAGTATTCAATATTCTTCCGTGATCGACCGGAAGGGTCGTTCACGGAAGAATATCGAGATACGCGATTCGGATTTCAGATCATATCATAAACGCGATCGGAAATAATAACTTTCCTATCAAGATTTGCGCAGCTTATGTGAAAAACTCTTACAGAACACACGCCCCCTACTACAGGTCATCAAAGATGTGTCATTTCTCTCGCTCACCCATGCATTTCCCAGGCCAAAAATGCGACCTTACGCTCCGGCAATTGTAAATCGAACTACCATAGGTGGCGCCGCATAAAACGCTATTGGGAATGGTGGCCGGCGCTCGAGGGCCCATATTAGCCCGCCGTATTTCACGAGCCGACTCTCGAGGTGAGAACATAATAAGCGGTTCGGGGCCATTTTTAATATTCCGGCTTCATTACACGTATTACAAACGTCTTGGGTGGCGAATTCTATCGCGAACGCTCTTAATACCGGGTTATTAAGGCGGCTCGGGCGCAGAGGCGGGTCCGAAACGCCGATTTATTTGAATTTTTGCCCCGACTCAATTTGGGAAATTGTCCGGCCCGGCGGCATTGGCGAAATTAAGACGTCAGCGTGATTGCGCCGAGGCGTTTCATTATGTAAATGTTACGAGCTAGCTGCGGTGGGTGGCGTAATTATGCCAAATGCGGTCACGTATCTGAACAATTCTGATTTATTATTTTGTAAGGCTTTGAAATATATCGGTCGGCCGCGGATCTCGGCTCGGTTGAGAGTAACAGATTACATCGATTGCTTTTATGGTAATGCACCGGCGCGGTGTGCGATTACCGGCTAATTCTACACGCTGTGAGTTTTCTGGATGATTTTTTATGATGATAGGAATGGGCGCAAGGGTGTTTTGATGGACAAATGGTAGTATGTCATGAGAAAGAGCGGGGAGAAGTAAATATGAAACAATGCAACTTGCACTTTTATACATGAATGCATTCATATTAGAATTACTTACCAACGTGGATAATTACGCCGATCGTCTTGTCGCTCCAAGCCAACCTCACCTTTTCGTGGTGCATCCTACAATGTTTACTTCATTTCAAATCTATACTTAATATTATAAAGACGAAAGATTTGACAAACAAACAATGTTTGTTTGATACAAATAGGCTCCGAATCTACTGGACCGATTTGAATAATTCTAAAATTTTGAATACAAAAACGTTAGGGATCCGTGCTAAAAGTTTAATAATGTAACCCAAGGTGTGAAAATATTACCAAAAAGCTATCTTACAAACAAATACCCGAAGCGAAGCGAGGGCGGTTTGGCTAGTTTAGAATGAGGTTAAAATAAAGACGCGCGAGATAGAGATTATCCACATCATGATCATCATGAGCCTATTGCAATCTACTGCTGGACATAGGCCTCTCCAGTTGTTCGCCATTAGGGCAAACATCTGGACAATATACCCATAATCGCCACGCTGAGCAGGCGGGTTAGCGATCGCAGGGCGTAGCTTCTCACTCCGGTGACGTTGCTGCCCGTCATCGGTCTGTGGTATTTAGCTTCCCCCCTTAATTGTGATGGTTATACCGCTGCCAGCCGGTTGCCAGCGCCTTGCGTTGCGTTTGTTATTCAGCAGGATGCACCACGGGCAGGTGAGGTTGGCTTGGAGGAAAAAGATGATAGGCCGCTCCCATACATCCCTAACACATTCATTTGTTATTATTAACAATTCTACCTAACCACGTACTGTTCTCAATCCTCAAGTGTCAAACACACTCTCAGTTTGTTTATTTGTCGCAACAGATCCTGTCGTCACATATGGAGGTGAGGTGCAAGTGCCACGGCCTGTCCGGCAGCTGTCAGCTGAGGACGTGCTGGCGAGCCACTCCAGACTTCAGAGTGGTGGCCTCCACCATCAAGAGGCAATATCGAAAGGTGATAACTTATTATAATAATAAATAAATAACCTGAGACATGTCACGCTGGGCCACTCAGCGCCATCGAATCCCAAACAAAGCCGAGAGTGCTATGGGTACTATACAACTGATATACTTATTTGGATACTTTTTAAAAAATAAATAAATAACCCAAGACAAGCCATGCTGCGCCACACAGCGCCATCTAGCCCCAAACTAAGCCGAAGCTTGTACTATGGGTACTAGACAACTGATAAACAAACTTAGATACTTTTTTTGTAAATAAATACATATTATTCATAATCGTAGTAAACCCCCAGACCAATACACATAAATGTTTGTGCTGTGCGAGAATGGAAACCACGACACTTGGCTCAGAAGGCAGAGGTCTCTACCAAATGAGCCATTGGGCCAGTCAATAGGTACAATTATACATGGCGAGGGCACTATCATGTTGTCTACAAAACATTATAAACCCTTTCAGGCGTTGATGGTGGCTCAAGAAGAACTGAATAATGGACTTTCGATACTCAGAGGGCGACCTCGCGGCAGGAGGAAGAGCCGAGCAAAGCCGGCACCAAAGAACAGCCTGTTGTTCTTTGAAAAGTGAGTATTAATTATGTTCACATAACAAATAGCAAGTAAATATATTAAGGGGCAGGTACATATATTCCCGGCCGGGTTTATTTAGGAAGCAAACTTTTCTGAATTTCCCCGCATTCCAGTAGGTATCTGGAAGATGCCCTAATCACAGATATGATTTGTTGCACACAATCCAAGGGAAAACCTTTTATTTTCAAATTTGGCATTGCAAATGTCAGGAAAAGACGTGACTTACGTTACGTACTTAATACCCAACAGATCTAAACTTTTGTTAGGACCTTTCTTTAGAGTTCACTTTCAAAGATCATCATCATCATTATCCTAGCCTTTAAGATCATCATCATCATCATCCTAGCCTTTTTCCCGATTGTCTCAGGGTCGGCTTCCCAAACTGAGAGATTTGGCGAGGGCTAAGCTTTTAAAGATACTCTAGATTTCCCTTTCAAAGATAAACCCTGATATTCCTAGACACTGTTGTACCTTATGGGTTACCCATTTCCTTAGTCAATCTGGTTTCCTCTACCTGAAGGTTGTCTGGAAGAGATCGCTATAAGCGATAAGACCGCCTAGATTGTACTTTGTGTTGTTTGAAATATGTTTTCCTGTAATGTCTGTGTTTTTGTGCAATAAAGAGTATCTATCTAGGTATCTATCTATCTTACAAAAAATCAACAATACTCACCTCACCAACAGATCCCCGAGCTTCTGCGACGCGGACTCCAAGACTGACTCAGCGGGCACTTCAGGCAGGGTCTGCCGGATCGGCCGGACCTCCCGCGCCGGGTCCTGCGACCTCCTCTGCTGCGGGAGAGGCCACGCCCTCCTCAGGAAGTCGAGCATCAAGCCCTGCAACTGCACCTTCCATTGGTGCTGTAGAGTCGACTGCCAGAGGTGCAAGGATGAGAAGTGGATCGCCGTCTGCAAGTGAACAGAAGTAAAACTTGGCAGAAGTGCTTACAAACAGGAGTTTTATATTGGATAGAGTAATAGACTGGACTAACTCAAGAAAGAACATGTATGGTCTCACAAAAAGTGGAAGTACGACCTGGGTACGCTAACCAGGGTTCGTAAACCGTTCTTTTTTAAACGGCTAATTACGCTCCAACGTTTAGGTTGAAATTGTGCGGAATCGACTTGAGAGCGTCATACTTCTAGGACTAACCTTGTTAATCAAAGAAAATGAAGAAAATTTAGAATAATGTTATCGGCTACGTACTTAATACTTAATAAGTCCGGTTTTTACTGCAGACAATTCTCTGATTGTCTATTATGTCATCAACCCCAATTCATAATGCTTCGGAAACGGAATCGATGGCGGTAACCACAAATGTATTTTACTGTCCAATTTTTCAGGTTAAAAAAATTATACTGAGTAGTTACCGACCATGATTCCATTTCCAAGTGTTCTGAATGAGCATGCTATGTTAACATCTGTGAGATAGCTATCACAAACTTTATCAGCAAGTAGAGAAAACGCCCTGCTAGAGGAACAATTACGGGTCTTCTGCAGTGGATACCGGGCAAATGCGAGCGTAGTGTGCAACGCCCCTGGGGTAGCAGGAGCGAAGACCTACGCAGGGCGGCCGGCATCAACTGGATAAGTGTGGCTGCTGATTGAGCAGATTTGTGCCCACGTCCAGCAGTGGACTGCCACATGCAAATCATCATTTGCATGTGGCAGTCCATCATGATGGTATCTCTAACTAAATGTATAAAATAAATAAGTTAATTTGGTATTAACGATCAGTATTAATATTAAGCAAAAATCTTAAGTATTGTTAGACATTCCATGATAAATATCTTTGTAAATATATCTCATTCCATTTTACTCTACATTCCAATGCCGTGATATTTATTGACTTTACTATTTATTTTAATTTTAAGGTCACTTTAATGTCGGTTCAATTTGTATGAAAATAATAAAATAATGATAATAAATTCACTTTTTTTTATTTAAGACATTAAGGCATCCTTTCGCAATGTCCAGATACCACCAAAATCAATTTATGGTTAGGATCGAAAAACCCGTATATAATCATCTAAAGTGAATCTTACCATATAATATGCGTTCAACTAGGTGCGATTCGTTCTTTTGAGAAATCATTAGCAATAAAGTTTCCAAAAATATTATTTTTAAACTAGAAGCCTAATATCTCAAATAGTTACGAGTATGTCTCACAATTATTTCACAACCTTACAGTTTTATGCCTGATACAAAAAAAAAATCCCACAAAAAACATCTCCACAGAGACGAATCATTCAAGAATCAAATTTAAAAAAAGATAACAGACAAAAAGTAACGACATCAAAGATCACCCAAGTGGCTCTTACAGAAGCGACATCTCAATGAGTTTCGTAGCAATTACGCAGTTAATGCCGCTTAATTTGCCCCCTCGAGTGGAGGGCACTCGACCCGCAGCGTTTGTTTGTTGATATTGATACTTTTATCGGCTATTCATCATGATTTCAATGGAGATAAAAAAAGTTCTTTGGATGTTAGGTACACAAAGATTTTTTTTTTTTTTTAAACTAGATTTTAGTAATGTTGCCATTCCCTTTCAGAGTCTATGTTGTACTGTTAGTGGCTATGTAAACGACCTATAATCATGATGCAAGATAAACTATTGTGTATTATATTTGTTACATAAATAGGTGTTCTAACGAAGGAAAGTTTTTCCACAGTGCATTTGCAACATCTTTGTAAGTACATATAATGAAAAAGGTGTTACTATATAAAGGTGTTACGCTAGAAATTATAATTTCTAGCGTTTTAATTGGCTAGTGGCCGGCAGTCGGTGATGAGTCACTATTTTCTTAACGCGAATGAACTATAATACTTAATTAATTTAGCTGTCCACAGATAATTTATTGAGCAGTAAAGTTTCATTTGATCCAAATTAAATTTTGTAAATAGAACACCACCCCATCTTTTTTTCTTGTTAAAACGAAAAAAACTAAACCTAGGAATTTTAATAACCTGTTCAAAATACAAGACTCCAAGCTTAATAAGAAATCAGCAGTCATGATTAAACGTTTACTATATCAATAACATTGTTAAGAGCTACCGAAACTTTACCGTTACTCTAAGGATGACATGAGTGAGTATCTTTGCATCTTTGTCTACCGTATTACGTTAGAAAGGTAAGAAACATTTTGCAAACATTTGAAATGAATATCCTTTGAGAGGATTAGAAGTGACGACTCAATAGAATGCCCTATTGTTGAAAATTCTGTAACAAGTATTGAAAAAAAAGATAAGAGCGATATGAACGCTGCTGCGCCGTCCTAAAGGTCCCGTATAAACTTGTAGAATCATGGCTTTTGGCTATGACGATGTATTCGGGTTAGTATAGTACCTTATAAAATATCGTTTTTTTTGCTATGTAAAGATATAGATATCATGGATTTATTTAGGTACAAAAAAAAAGTATCAAAGTAAGTTTTTGTCTAGTACTCATAGGGTGAGTGCGCCGGTTCGCGTCCACTGCCCAGTTCGCGTCCATTTCGCGGAAATCTCTCAAAATTAAGTAAACTAACATACCAATAAGTCGAAAAGTAATTACCGCCAATAGCTCAATATATATGACATTTATGCACATTGACAAAAGTTCCGTGCGCTCAATCAATCCTGTGTAAAAAATAATTAATGACGGCTTTTCACCAAAAGAGCTCAGACGCTAGAAAAAAAATAGTGGGCAGCAGTGTGTTTGATAGTCAATATTTTGTTGATTTATGTGTATTTTGGATACATAGCTGTTTCTAGACGTGGATAATGATCCAAGGAATTATATTAATTATGAATTTGATTATGTTTTTTATAATTAACAGTTAAAATAGGGTGGACGCGAATTAGAACACCAAATTTATAAAACTTCCATTTTGCGTCCACACTGGACCATATCAAAAATTGGCAAAAAGATCGCATTTGTTGTATGGGAGCCCCCCTTAAAAACTTATTTAATTTGTTTATTGTAGGTATATGTTGTTATAGCAGCAAAAATACATATTTTTTGAAAATTTTAACTCTCTACCTAACGAGCTTCTTGAAATAGAGCTACAAAGCTTAACCAGCTTCGTTAACAGTGATTTATTAATATATTAATAAACATTCTCATAAAAATATCATCCTTCAATTCCATATAAAAGCTGGTGGACGCGAATTGGTCCAGGTGTGGACGCGAATAGGAATTTTTGGACGCAAACTGGGCAAATCGCCTAATTCTGATGTTTATATTTTTAATAAAAAAACCACAAGGTATTTCGAACTGAACTAAATGTTACCCTAAAATAGACTATTCTACTGAACAAATGACATATGATTTTTATTTAAATTGGTGCTGGAACATTTTTATTTTCTCCTTCAAAGTTGCCAACTGCGCTAAATGGACGCGAACTGGCGCACTCACCTAGTACAATCTTCGGCTAAGTTAGGGAAATGACGCTGTGTGGCGTGACTCTAATTATTTATTTAATCATAAACAATCTTTATTAATGTGAACGATTATTATACCTATGGTCTATAACTTCCGTGCCTGAGTTCACTAAGTGAATATAAGATAATCTGGATGTACCTACGTTCAATATATAAATATATCTAAATATAAATAAGTCAAAATAACTCAATACATAATGCACTCTATGGATTGTACATGGAAAATTCTTCCATGGAAACTCAGCCGGGAGCGAAGCATTGGTACAATATGAAAAAGGATAATATAATTTTTACCCTACTTTACAAGGAATCTGGCATGTTGAGAGTTAGACAGCTGTATGTTGTTGCCGTTACGCTCAGGTTCCACAAAACATCACGGCAAACTATGCTTAAAAGCCTAAGGTCACAGAGAAAACCAAAGTGGCGTAAAGAAACCTGCAAGCTAGTGTACATTACATAAACATTTTATATACCTAAACAGTCTTAATATCAGATCGAATGAAATCATTTTGGCAGGAAATTGAGTTTTGGCATTTGTTTTGCGGATCCCTAAATCATTACAAGTTTACCTTTTTGTATAGCACACGCTTGATAGAAGATTTGCATTGATATTTTTTTTTCAGTAAAGTAAGTTTATAAAATGAACTGTTTTTGCAAGAATGGAATTCGCAAACAGGAAAAGGTGATGACGTAACGAATCGATTCCGGAGTCAACTGTCCCGCCACGGCTGTCAACAGATTGACAGCTAATGTGACAAGTGTTCTGACAACATGATAACGGTCAAAATCGATGGGTAGATTCGATTAGGCTGTCAAATTTTACGGAAACATAAGAATTGTGTTTTCATAGGTAGTATGCGTTAGCGAATGAAGAAAAGAAATGATGTTGATTTCTAGTAATCATATTATTATAACAATATGTTTATATGAGATAGCCATATTATAATCGACTGATCTATTGGCTCATTAGGTAGTGACCCCTGCCAAGCCGTGGGTTCGATTCCCACCCGGGTCATTCGTCATTGTTGCCACCCTCAATGATATGTATCGTTTGAGGGGATTTTGAGGGTCAACGTGCTTGGCAGGCGAATTGATCACCGCAATAGTTTTTATTTGTACCCAGATGCTTACCTGGGTACCAATAAAAACTACTGCTGCTGCCCCTTTCCTGATATTCCCTTATGACCTCTGGGCAACCAATTATGATACGCAATTAATACTATGTAGGTACCTAATCACATATCTAGACTGTTCCCATGCAACCAGGTCAGACCTGAATCAGGGCATCGCGGTGTGCACTAATTAAAAAGTGACCCCAATTAAATTGTACCCAAGGCAGTTAGAAGGTCGTCGCGCATTATGACCTAATAGTACAACTGATCGAAATGCAGTAGGGCATGTCCAACACAGACATTAACCATCACATGTAAGATAACATCACATATGTTGATCCATTAATAATTATCATCTTTTCGCTCCAAGTCACCCTCACCTGCCCGTCGTGCATCCTGCCGAATAACAAACGAGGCTCTGGCAGCTGACTGGTGGCGCTATAACCATTTTTATTGCAGGCGTAGCTAAATACCACAAGCCGATGAAGGGCAGCAACCTTAGAAAAACTGCTGGCATTGGTTGGATGGGGGATGCTCGGCATAGACAAACTTGGCGCGAATTAAGGGAGCCCTACGTTCAGCAGAGGACGGACCAAAGCTGTTGATTGATGGATGGATACTGATCTAAGTGTTACTAAATAAAAATAATAAAAAGCTATTTGTTTTCCGATAGAAACACATTTCTTTAATTTTTCACAAACATACCTACTATTATGCCTTAGATCACTCTGGGTTTAGCGTCGTCAAATGTCATTATTTTTCATTGTCTTTTCTTCTTCTCGAGTCATTGATAAACTTTCTCTTTTAATAACGTTTGTTTACATTATTACACATTTCAATCATACTACCACATTCCCTACACTGTGTTAATAGTATTACGCGGGATTAGTGATGTGCCCCTAATTCCGAAGCCCCGGCACTTGTGCGGGATCCGGGCTGGAGACGACACTCGCCCTCGCGGCGCGGGACCAGTACGGTCTCCTCCACTAAGGTAAGAAATTAATTTTTAAATTACTTATTAAAATTAATTAAAACATCTTTTTAATTGGTACTATTCGTGGCAATAGGGAATATGCATCGAAAATATTTTTATGTAGGTACCTATTTATAAATTTATCGTAAAATAAACAAAAATACAACGTGAGCAGTGAAAACATAATCAAAATTGGCAAAAAATACGGACGAGGTACAGTCATTTAAATCAAATACATACGAGTATATCCGTCTCTCTCAAAAATGAACAGATTTTTCTATAGCATTGTTTAGCGCTAATATAAATTTGAACGATAAAAGAATTGAATAAATCCATAAAAAGTCATGCATGTTCCCTATTGTCTGAAATCAATTGTGCCTGACCGCTTCAGCTTCAAACCATAGTGCATAGCTATCATCATCAGCCCACATCAATCCACTGGACATAGGCCTCTCAGCTATCAATTATCCCATATTGACGTCTACGGCTGAGTACTCGTATTTTCATTCTCTCTAGAGAATGCCAACCATTCCAGTCGTGGGTATTCCACCGCATTTTGTCAGCCGCTATCTTTAAGTCATCGGTCCATGAAACCGGATGACGTCCCTAAATTGTCATATTATTGTGGTTATTAAGAAAATAACTTTCAGGTCACATTTTCCAATGAATACCACAAACTAGGTACTCGAATAAATCAGCGTTAAGGCCCTTCAAAACAAATAAATTATATAAATATTTCAAACCAAAGCTCAACACAAAAAGAAAGTGCTAACGGAACGAATGCCAGTCCTTTAAATCTTTTATGTTCTATGAAACTCCAAAAGTTTTTGAAGCTAAGTTCAGTCAATCAACATCCTTAGTCCTGCTGAACGTATGACTCCTTCTATTCACGCCACATTTCGAAACCAAATTGGTTTCTGGTAATTCCAGAAATCTAATTCTATCGTTTCTAAGCAACTATCATTTCGTAGCAATGATTACAAAGGCACCATAATCCAGAACATTTATGTGGCTTATCAATTAAATTTGTTAAAGCCCTTTATCACCGTCAACCCATTTAGCAATTCCCTAATTATCATTTTAAACAATCTAACCAATGATTGAAATACAAGGTAAAGTATTACAGTTATGTCTGTTATCAATTAACGGTATACCGACCTCAGTAACTCATTACCTACACAGGCCCGTTAAAATCAAGTTAATTAACAGATTATTGTCCTGCAGGATTGTTCTGTCAGTCACATGGAGGGCGGCAAGATGAAGGAAGGTTTGAATATTGCCTCTCTACCGAGCCCTCTCGACCGATACACCCTTGACACCAAATTAGGTTCAGGAATATTTGGAGAGGTGTTCAAGGCATCTGACACGCAGGCAGCGGGGAAAGCTGTTGCCGTCAAAATTCAAACTTATACTGACGATAAAGAGGACCATATACAGGAGGAGTATAAGATCCTGAGGGATTTCACTAAGCATCCCAATCTGATTGACTTCTATGGCGTCTTCTGCGAGAAGTCTGAAGGCGTCAAGAAGATCTGGTTTGTTTTAGAGGTAAGTAAACAACAATTTACGTGTTAAGTACTTTACCATTCATCTAGTAACCAATTTCTCTAATTGTAGGTACGTAGCTACGCGAATTTGTTAAAAAAATATTATTTTGTTTTGATAAGCTTGTTTGATGGTTTATATTGTTTATTTCTAAAATAAACTTTGAACATTCATCGGAGACGTTTATAATTTTAAGATCATTCTTACAGGACCCATCAGTCCTAATTAGATAGGAATTAATCGATTATACCTTAGGAAGATTACTGTCATATCATTTTACATGACCGGGGCAATAAAAAGGATCTTTTTCCAGCTGTGCGAATGTGGATCTGTCATCGACATTGTCAGAAAGCTGCATGCGGCCGACAGAAGAATGTCCGAGGAACACATCGCTTACATTCTCAAATATACGATCAAGGTGAGTCCATATTCGACTGACTATAAACATGTCCCTCGTCACATTCAAGCCCGAGATGGCTGTTTATAAAACAAAGGGACTGCCAGTCCACCTTTCAACCGCTGAATCAATTGGTGGATACTTTGAATGCAAACTCAATTGTTCTCCGATCTGTGTCCGGAGGATTCGCCGGGCCCGCGTGACGTCGAATAAAATATTGCCCGACGAATGTCCACGTACGTTGAAATACTATCTAGGGCCATTACTTAAAATGCACGCCGCTTTATTTGATGTGATTCGCGACGGAACAGTCGAAGTTGTCGATGCGAATGTCGCTGCGCGCCCGACGACACACTGATGGCCCCCCCATCGCGGCGCATCGCTCAATTATCGTAAATAATGCTCGCGCACACAAGATATACGGACCTCTGACGCAGTAGCCAATGATCCCTCAACCGAGTGAGCACCGACACAAAAACACACTTATCACTACGCCTTTAAGAACAGAATCGTAGAACTGCAGAAGCCTTTTAGGCTTTTAAGGTAAGAAGCAGTGGATAAATGCGTATTATCTTTATGCAAGCCACTTGCCTCACAATACCGGTGCTCCGTCCTTTTCGTTCGGCAGATCTTCCACGCATATCTATCGATGTTGCATCTCGTAAGCTACAATCAGAAACAGACTAATGTGGTCGGACTTGTCGATAAACGACATATCGATAAGGTTGCCTGCACATGACAAAATAACCGCAACGAACTTAGGTAACTTACAAGTAGAGAGGTAAATATAAAAAGAAGTTATCTCAGATATGATTCATTAGAAGGCTTTGTCTTATGCTCCATGATATGTTATTCTCGAAACCATTACCTTATTAGAAGGTACGTAGTTTGATTTTAACAAAATAATCCATTCCATTTGCCTACTTACTAAACCTTACCTAATTGAACTCAATAAGGATCTGACACGATTTTTGTAGCTCGATGATTGAAATATATTCTTTGATTTATATATATAATTGGCCACAGCATCTTATCAGATGATTGTTGCAGTGCCTTATTTAGGTTTGATGCAGCGTGCTGCATTTTCTTTTGTGACTAAACAGTCCGATGGCTGCACGACAGCTTTTGCCACACAAGTCACAGATGAAACGTGAGTCTGGGGCATTATTAGGGGCAGCGACCCGGAGCCTTTTCTGCTTTAGGTGATCGACCCAGGCATCATCATGCACTGTCGCTCCAACCATCAGATCGTGACGCCATTCAGGTCTCAAACTGGCGCGGGACTCCCAGTTAGCCGTATCACAATAACAGTCTTTAAATCTGAGCACGGGGCGTCCCACGGGTCTTCCGGCATCAGCGATCTGCCCAAGCAAGACTTCGCGTGGGAGTCTTTCGGGATCCATCCGGTAGACGTGGCCCAGCCAGCGTAAACGCCTCTGCTTCAGCATCGCAGTAATGCTGCTACATCCGGACTTACCAAGAACAGTCTCGTTTGTCATTCGGTCCCTCCAGGTGACCCCCAAGATGCGGCGCAAGCACCGCATATGGAAAGAATTAAGGCGCCGTTCCTGTTTGGCATATGTTGTCCACGTTTCCGATGCGTAGAGAAGGACACTAAGATCACAAGAACGGTATACCAGAACTTTGGTGGCCAAAGTCAGCTTATTGTTGTTCCATACGCGGTCAGTAAGTTTCCCAAAATTCGACGCTGCCTTCCCAATGCGCGTCTCTATCTCCTTGCCGCTAGATAGATTGGATTCGGTGGTAGAGCCCAGATAACAGAAATGCTCCACAACCTGAAGAGTAGCACCGTTGAGAGTGATATTAGGTATTTGGTTTGTGCCTTGCACCATAACGACTGTTTTATTGGTATTTACAGTCATTGAGAAAAGCTGACAAGCACGTCCAAACCTCTCAACCAACTCCTGCAACTCCACCTCAGAGTTAGCAACAAGTGCCGCATCATCAGCATACAACAGCTCACGGACAATTACATCATGCCGTTTCCTATTGGATTTTAGGAGGCTGACATTAAAGAGCTTTCCATCCTTCCTGGAGTGCAAATGAACCCCGACCCCACAATCACCAAAAGCCACCCGAAGGAGAGCCGAGAAAAATATTCCGAAAAGAGTTGGCGCCAGTACGCATCCCTGTCTTACACCGCGTCTTTGATTTAAGATATAGTGTAATACAATAAAAATTCAACTTATTCCAGTTGCATGTCCACTATGGTTTTCGCTTTATGAGTTGTCAAGTTTATATCCTCAGATACAAAATACAATGACAAATTAAATAAATCCTATTCCAATGTTATATTATTATAAACGCGAGTGTCTGTTTGGACGTATGTATAAATGTATGTATGGATGGATGTGTTTGTTCCTCTTTTATGCGAACACGACTGAATGAATTTTAATGAAACTTTACAGTGGTGTTTTTACATCAGATTAACTAATAGGCTATCAAAAATAATAGGAATATGCGATAGTATTTCACCGATGTTCAGCCGTAGGCTGTTGCTAGTAATAACAGTATAGTATAATAATTTATAAAGCAATATCGACTACGGAACAGTAACGTCACTAAAAGCTAAATGTTCGTAATGAACGCATTAAACACACTGATATATCAGACGGTAGAAAGCGCGGACTGCCGCATGCGACAGCGCTGAGGCCCGATATGTATGCAAATAGCCTCCAATGAATCTCAGGGGCGTGGACCGCATGACTGACACTGACGGCGCTATCGCCCAGCCGTCTCGGGCCGCAGGCCCGCCAACATTCGTTAGGGGCGGTCACTCCATCACTCCACGTCAAACGAGCGTGTTGACTGCCGCTATTGGTCCGATAAATCCATCTCACTCGTACACATTCATTTCTAGGCCCTCGTATACTTGCACGAGAACAAAGTGATCCATCGAAACGTGAGATGCAGCAACATTTTGATCACGAAAGACGGCGAGGTGAAGCTGAGTGATTTCGGGCTGTCTTGCAAGTTGAATCGTACGATTGATAAAAGCGACATGAGTATCGGATCGCCGAGTTGGATGGCTCCGGAAGTTGTCACGTGCGGGGAAGATGGATACGGTAACAGGGCTGATGTATGGGCTTTGGGTGTAACGACTATTGAGATGACAGACGGTAAGGCGCCTTTTCAAGACATGCATCCGACAAGGGCGCTCTTTCAAATAGTAAGAAATCCGCCACCGGGCATTGGAAAGGCTTCGATGTGGTCTAATGATATTAACGATTTTGTTACCGAGTGAG
This sequence comes from Conogethes punctiferalis, assembly GCA_031163375.1. Lineage (NCBI taxonomy): Eukaryota > Metazoa > Arthropoda > Insecta > Lepidoptera > Crambidae > Conogethes > Conogethes punctiferalis. Next base: position 5,995,159 of record CM062080.1, read on the forward strand.
TAGAACGATTGTTTTTAATCCTATTATTTCATTAACAGCTTTAAATGGTATTAGACAATTTGAATGGACATAAATATTTTTCAGATGCTTAGAAAAAAACCCTGAGCATCGACCATACATAATGGAATTGGAAGAGCATCCTTTCATACAATCGGTGCCGGAAAATGATTTTCATGTAAGCGGTGGTTCTCTTTAAAAGTTTCTTACATTTGTTTTATTTAGTTATGAGTTGCATCTAATACAAATATCAATATTTTAGCTGACTACGGAATTAAAAAAGGTAGCATTGGACCTAAAATCAAAAGAAGGACCAGAAAAGAAACCGGAACGGATAATTAAGAATAATCTTTTAACAACGGAAGGTGTTAACGAACCTGAAACAATGCAAGTTGAAGATTTAGCAGCTCTAGAGAACTTGACTGAAGACAATATTCTTGCTGAACTACAAACAAAATTAGCAAAAGGATCGTTCACATCATTCGTGGGAGATATTCTTCTTATATTAAACCCAAATTCTAGCGACGATGTTTATAATGAAGAGGTAAGTAACATGAAATTGTAATTTGTTATTGTTGTTACAAAAGAAAATTAATTAATACTACCGTAATTTCCAGTACCATAAAAAGTATGAGTGCAAGTCGAGATCAGATAACGAACCTCATATATTTGCTGTAGCTGATAGTGCTTATCAAGATGCATTACATCATAACGAACCACAACATATTGTATTTTCTGGTGAAAGCAAATCCGGAAAAACTACCAGCATGAAACATGCATTATCCCATTTAACTCATTTAGGCGCTATGAAGAATAATACAGCCGAAAGAATTCAAAAGGCCACTTGTGTAATTCAATCAGCTATATCTGCAGCAACTCCTATAAACGCACACTCTACACGAGGCATCCTACAAATTCAAGTTACTTATGGGAGCTCTGGAAAATTAAGCGGCGCCATATTTTGGCTATATCAACTAGAAAAATGGCGTGTATCATCCACTGACATGTAAATATGCTACATTTATTTATGGTCCCCTTCAAATTTACCTTTAAATAAATAATAAATATTAAAAACAGAATGTTTCAGGTCTCACGCAAATTTCGATTTGCTATACTATTTTTACGATGCTATGGAAGCTGCAAACAGATTAGAGGATTTACATCTCGAGAAGAACAGAAAACATCGGTATTTGAGAATATCGGATGAGCCATCTAAAGGTGCTAAAGGCGCTCGGGAAACTCCTCAAGTAAATGCCAAACATTATGAAGAATTTATAGAAAATCTGAAAGTTTTAGACTGGGAAGAAGAAGACATAACTTTTCTTGAAACTGTGTTGGCTTCTATACTGATCCTCGGAAACGTGAGATTCAAAGACGGTAAAAGCGGTTCAGCAGAAATAGAAAATACTGAGGAGGCCAAAAAAGTTGCTAAATTGCTTTCCCTTGAGGAAGTAAAGTTTTTGTGGGCTTTGCTAAATTACTGTTTAATCGAAAGTGGCACAGCAGTGAAGAGAAAACATTCAACAGACGAAGCGAGAGATGCAAGAGATACTTTATCCGGTACTTTATATAAGAGATTAATCGATTGGATGATTAACTTAATCAATTCAAAATTATCATTCATGAGATCAGTATTGTAAGTATCTGTATAATATTTTTTGCTTTTTAATGATCATGATCACATCTTAATATAAATATTTTATTTTTTCAGTGGCGACAAATTTTCAGTAAGTTTATTAGACATGTTTGGATTCGAATGCTATCACAGAAACCGTATAGAACAACTGATAGTTAACACAACAAACGAGCAAATACAATTTCTGTACAATCAACGAATATTCGCTTGGGAAATGCAAGAAACGGCTGAGGAAGATATCCCGGTAGTAGCATTACACTTTTATGACAACAAGAATTCTGTAGACCAGCTCATGGGTAGACCAATGGGCCTTTTTTATATTTTAGACGAAGCCAGCCGAACGGGAAGTGGACAAGAATTTATAATGAGTAAGTAAATGTATCGTAAAATCTTTTGATTGGTTGCTTATGATTAGTTTGGGTGTATTAAAGTGTTTCTATTATAGGTACAATTCGAACAAGATGCAAAGGACCTTACATCAAGCTGTCCGGCAGTCATGAATTTAGCGTCGCACACTACACAGGAAAAGTAAACTACGATGCTAGAGAGATGGCAGACAAAAATAAAGATTTCTTACCTCCAGAAATGATCGAAACCATGAGAGCATCCACAAACATTACAGTGCAGCAACTGTTTCGGAATAAGTTGACTAAAACTGGCAACCTGACGGTATCTCCGAGTCAACCAAAAGAAAATGTGGTCAAGTCCAAATCTGAAAAAGAAATGGAAAATGTTAAAGCAAGAGTAAGTTTTTTATTTATCTTAAACACTTTAGATTCAGCTTTGCCTTTACTACATGAACATATTCATTCAATTATTGATACCGCTAGGTATAGTAGAAATAATTAATTTACTAAAATTCACAATATTATTTCCAGAAATACAACACAGTGTCAAAAGGTCAATACTCACAAGTCCACAGAATGCGAACAGCATCTGCCACGTACAGAGCCACAAGCCTGGAGATCCTGAAGCAGCTGTCCATCGGCCCCGGCAGCGGAGGCACCAACTACGTGCGATGTATCAGATCTGACCTCAATGACAATCCTCGAGGGTTCCAGACTGAAGTCATTCGGCAGCAATTGAGGGCTTTGGCGATTTTGGATACCGCTAAAGCTAGGCAAAACGGTTACTCATCTCGTGTGCCCTTCGCAGAATTTATTAGACGGTAAAGAAACTATTCTCCATAATTTACATTCGTGTATTATAAATCAATTTACTTGATATTAAAGGTCACTGTGCCACAGGTTATGTAAACCTGCCACTACCAAATAGGGCAACAAGTCATGAATAAGTACATAGTATACGACACAACCCATATATATAATGCAAATGTACATAACACCTACCTACGTACTCCTCCTGACCGAATCAAGAGATTGTTTCCGATCTCCAACTAGCCTAGCAGCCGACTAGCCAGGTTCGAGCGCAGGCCTAAGCCTAACTTACATACTTTTCGATTTACAGTGGATTATTATCACCACCGATTTCCTGACAAGTAGCAATTTTAGCCGACCCAGCGCCAATCGTTCCCTGAACCTTTTGGTCAGCTAAAGTTGTCATTCATCATTAATTTACCGTGTAAACATATATTACCTACTCATTGAATTCAACTTTTTAGATATGCCATCTCGAATTTCATTTGTGTTACAGGTACCGATTCTTAGCATTCGATTTTGACGAAAACGTGGAAGTCACAAAAGATAATTGCAGACTGCTTCTCATACGTCTCAAAATGGAGGGATGGATGCTAGGAAAGACGAAAGTGTTTCTGAAATATTACAATGAAGAGTTTTTGGCCAGATTGTACGAAACTCAGGTGAAGAAGATAGTAAAAGTACAGTGCATGATGAGAGCATTCTTGGCCAGAAGAAAAGCAGTGAAGGACAAAGCCAAGAAAATTCACAGTAAGTATTTGGAGCAACATGAAAACAAAACCAAGCGTCGTAATATTATATCTAAATGCCTAACGTTTTTATATGATTGCAGTACAAGAATTAAAGAAACAACAATCACTGAACGTCACAGAAGATGATGCTGCTTTGTTGATACAAAAAGGTATGCATAAACAAAAGGGACTTAGAAAAGGATAGGTACCCACACTATTAAGATTTACAAAACTTAGATCTATCTACTCTTGCCTGCATCGATATGACAAAAAAGATGTTTGTATCCCAAGCCTAATTCCAGCCATGATTAGGTACCTATCCGTATCACAAACCGATGACCCAATATTTCCACTGAAAGTTAGAACTTGCATACCTATTGTTGACGAGACAAAATGTTATAAACGTGGTATTAGGATTCCAATTAATCACGCGATATTAAACTGTCATATTTCACTTCCAGCATATCGAGGCTACATTGTTCGAAAAGCATACGGTCCCCTTATCAAGTCTACGGGCCAAATAGACGAAGAAACTGCAAAATTTCTGAAAAGATTTGCTATGAAATGGAAAAGCAGATCTATTTTCCAAGTTCTGCTACAATACAGAGCGGTGCGCTACCAGGACTTGGTGCATTTTTCACAACAGGTGCGAATGCAGTTAAAAGATCGTAATGACTTTATGCGTAGATAGGCAGTTACAGTTGTATAGGTGGATTACAAGATAGACACTAATGTAGCTTCAATCAAATCGGCTTATCGCAGTTCACTGCTGGACATAAACCTCCACAGAGCCACTCCAAAAAGCCCTATACCTTGCCTTTCGTGTCCAGTCTACTCCAGCCGATCTAAAATCATTGGTCCACCGGGCTAGCCCACCGACCCACCACAACGTAGCGTAACGTTTACAAATTAGAGAATACTCAAGAACTCGTCTACTCTGGACTCGAGGATTAATGGGCCACATACCACCATCCCCTAACTAAATTACGTTCTCTTTCCCCAGGTACACATCTACAATCAGTCAATGTTAGAAGCACTGCTCAATACAAGCACATCAGTACTTCTGGAACGCGTCGACCCTCAGGCTAAGGAGGCAGACTTTCTCGGATCCGGTCCGCCTACAGTCTGGAAACTGCCCTTCAGGATCGACCAACTGCAGTACTACGACACTTCGTATATGTGCGATCCATCAGCTAAGAGCACGTAAGTTTTGGTACCTCATACCCGATTTTGACTACAGAGCAGTAATAAGTATCTTGTATATGACTTTTCATTAATATAATACTCTCTCCAGTATGCAATAACTAACACTAATTCGATCCCATTCCGTCATTTCAGTGACACATTCGCAAGCCAATACGATTCCGATAACGAGCAATGGGACGAACCATTAAAACGTCGGTTTATACCAGCACAAACTGAAAACAAAACTTCAACCAGCACTCAAACACTCATAGCCGTACCGTTCTGCCGCGACCCCACGCAGCCTGTGCCCAAGCTACCGCCGGAGGAACCCGCCCCTCCCGTCCCGAGAACCCCGGGCAGAGAAGGCGCGAACCGCCCAGCAGTATATAAAAAGAAACCAGCTCCATACGCACCTACAAACTACTACCAACCACCAGCGCCCTGGTCCGGAGTACGAGACGACAATGACATATTAGAAAACACTTCCGGAAAACTCAGGAAGACCAACTACAGTCGCAGCCTCTACGCAATCGACGCGCCTGATATGCAAAATCCGATCCGAGAGCTACAAGCCATGGCCAAATCCACAAACGACATGAACGAAGACGATCCACCCTTCAATTTCCAAGCTATGCTTAAGAAAACTCCGAGGAACCGAGCATCGATGAAGCGTTCAGGCGAGAGCGACAACGGCGTACTAGAAGACCGATATGAGCGGCACATTTCACCAATACCGGTCAGTAAAAGAACTGCTCCGTCTCCTGGAGGCTACGTTTCTCCAGCTGGCTACGCATCTCCGGCTGTTGGCGGTAGAGCAACGCCGGGTTCTGGTAAGGTCTCGCCCAGCGGCAAAAGGAGTCCGGCGCCGGCGCCCCCTCGCCCTATAAGTAGAGAACTTATCAGAAAAGACTCCAAAGAGCTTATAATGGCGGCACTGAAGAAGAGAGACTCGAAGACAGACCTGATACATTCAGTCGTGGACGAATGTGAGAGAGTGGAACTAGCGCCGGGTATAACGGTAGAAGGAGTCGTAACGGACTTGTAAAATGCAAACGCAAACATTTTGTAGAAAATATATTTAATCTCCATTGCGCTGGAAGTCCGCATACATTTTTTTATGATGTAATACTATTAATTTTTGACAGTTACGTTTTAAAGCCACATGGTTTACTAATTCATAAGAATTTGTTATTTCCAAGTAATAATTATGATTTATATCTCAATAGAGTTAAGTATATTAAATACAAAGTTAACCTTAAAGCGAATTATGGCGTATTATAAAAATATACACACAGTGTTACTTAAAATATACATCTTAGGGACTCATCACGTTATAGAAAAATATATAAATTTAAACTCGCTTACTTCTAAACTTATATCAAAATTGCTTTGGTAACTTATTATAATTACTTATTACTTATGCTTAAAGAATGTCAGTACCTGTGAAAATATTATGTTTAAAGCTATTGTGAGATGGGTGCGTATACATAATATTTTCGAAATCTTGATAAAAATCACAAATACAACTTTCATGAAGTGTTTCAAGCCGACTAATTTCTCAAGAAAATCTTTATACTATACCTACGATTTGCTGTAGATTAAAAAATCTATTCACACCCACCTAGCTTTAGAGAAAAGTGCAATATTTAGTACATATTTAATACCTATGTGAAAATTCGTGTAAGTTACATGATTTACATGAAGCTCGTGGTTTATTTGTACAGTTTGATATGTTTTTCATAAGAAAATTTAAAGAACAATTATGATTTTTATATTAAGAAGGCCCGTAAAGATATGGAAAAGTTGTTTGTTGAGGCTGCAATTTAGTTTGTTGATACGATCCCAAGAGGGCTATATACCAGTTCGGCCGTGTCCCTATTACAGTCAGCAGCTAAATGTTTGCCTTTAGTTCGCCTCACTATAATAATATCTTAGTGCTTCCGAGTGAGCGGCTAATTCGACGCGCAGGGTTTTGCGTGCAAACTCATTCAGTGAGCGGCGCACCGAACGACAGCTAATACGCTACTGTGTACCGCTCACTCTTATTCAGTTGACGGTTAGATGTTAGCAAACGGCTCACTGTAAGTTTAATGGGGACACGGTTCTATACCATCATTACTGAACAGCATGTGGACTACGTCAGTCGACTATGTTGATAGATTAACTATCTTCGAATAAGAGATATAGGGGCGCTATAGCCAGTAGGACTATTTCGGGGAAAGAATGAGGTGCGGGGCGGGTGGCACGTTACGAGCGCCCGTCCCCCGCGCTTCCCTCTTCCTCCGATTTCGTCTTGTCCTTGCACCCCACCCATCCCAAAGGCGCAGCTTCAATGAAGCGAATAATGTTCACGAGATACTTTGCAATATCTATACGAGCCTTCAGACATCGGCTGAAACAATCAGTAGGTACTTAAATCTATACATTGTATTTATTATGTTTAATCACAAAGTTTCAACTGCCTTACCTTATCTCGTATTATTGCGTGAGAACAATACAAAAATAATTACTATAATAAACGCTTAAAATATGCAATTTCTTTTCTTTCTTATTCACTTTTACCGTTTATTCATCTCTTATATTTTAAAGTCATCATTTTATATCCTTTTTAAATATTTTAGAATTTTCTTTTAAAACACTGTCCAAATATTATGCTTTCTCAAATATAACTTTTAGCACTATGAAATCACATCCTATAGTTATTGCCGAAATCTTAGTAATTGACTTATCGCTAATATCATTAGATGTCTAAAAGCATTTTATAAAAATATTATTTCTCGTTAAATCTAATTTCAAATCTTAAGCTCTACGAGTTCAGTCAGAATTCCTTCTACTCTTGCTGACGATAGATAAAGTTTTGCCACTATTGCAGCATCAATGAAAATTGTAAGTTAATTTTATGATTACGGTAATTAAAAAATATTGTAACTCGAATAAAGAAAATTATTAAATAATTTAATACTACAGTTTTCGTTTGGTTGAATGACTTACCATGTTTTAATAACAGTTTTTCTTATGACAGTATTTATTGTAATATTTCCAAATTTATGTTTTTATAAATAAAGTGAAAATATTGTGTGATTATCATATCATTATAATTAAAAAGAAAACTGATAAATCAATTGTGTTAACCTGCTGTGAGTATGAAGTTACTCGATAACATTTGAGATTCAAAATTATTAGGCATGGTCCTCATTAGGTTAACAATAAGCGAGTTACTGCTTGAAAACGGCAGAATCGCCGTCGCTCAGTGTGATCCTGTGGACATTACCTTATTGGTATAAAATAAATATTGATAATAGTGCCGAGCTCACATCAAACGTATAGATGGGACATGAAGTAAAATCGTGTAGACTTCTATACAATGAGGGTGTTTTAAAATAAAATGCCCGGTAGATGGCGTTATGTTACTTGCAGTTGAGCTATCACGTGATTGGTCAGTTGCTAAGTAAACGCCAGTGCCATGTCAAAATTAACCAATCCCGTTACAGTTGGACCTGTTGCGAATGTGGTGCCATCTGGTGGATTTCTATTTTCAGTAAACGCTCATTGGCTGTTTGTCCTTACAGATCCCAGCCGGACAAATTTAAGATGGAAAGCCTGATAATATCCGGACTCTTTGTTCTCCGTTAACAATATCGTAACGTTTATGTGAACTCGACCTTAGAAGATGCACACCTGGACATATAAACAATTCTATAATCGTGATTGACAAATGACGTCGTAAAAAATAAGCATATTATTCATATTGTGTATTCTTAACTAAATCACGTGTTAGACCGATACAAACAAACATACTAATAAACCGTTTGACTTATGCATTGAGATCATATAAGTATACATACATATTAAGTATAAAAACAACACACATTAATATCACTTCCCTTTTCTTATGGCTTTTCAGAAATGTTTTCATAGAAGAATTGGAACTTCCTTTTTTTAAATAGCACAGCAAAGGCCTCGGGTGCATTGTTTTTTTGCAATTTCCAATGCAGTAGATGAAGTGGGAAGTGTTTTTTTCCAAATTATATCCCAATATTTCCATTGCGACAAAAAAAACGCATAAGGACGTGTATAGAAGTACGCCGCTAGAGGACGCCGCGTCGTGTACTTACACAGAGCCTGTGTATGTATCGTGACCAAATCGATGAATCGACCATTTCATGAAATGGTTAAGACCATTTCGTAAAGTGTTCACGTTTCATGAAATGACCAATTAATGGTAACCAAATCATTAAACGATAAACGTTTAACGATTTGCTCACTCACGTTCGACCATATCAGTTACATTTTGATTGATATTTATCTTCAGTTTAAATAAGCCATGCCTTTAGCTTTTCAAAATATTGCTCGTACTCATAATACATTCTTATCAAACCTCACCATACTATCAAAAACCGTTCTAAACCTTTCTTCTCTTATTGGCCACTCAAACTCAACTTACATTTTAAAAAAATACAAAAATAAATGGAATAAACATACACTTATAAACTAATTTACCTTAAAATGAATGTTAAGTGTTGTCAAGGCTGCCAGTACATAGAAGCGGAGCGAGGTTGCGGAACGGTGAGCAAGATGCAGATCAGTTAATTAAAGTAGGCATGTTCACAGTACTCACACTTATATGCAATTTCACTAAACAGTAGCAAAAGTAAAACTATGTGCACACGTGTTCCCTTCCTCTTATAGTCTTGGGTCTTTTAAACGGGGCGTGAAGCGGCACTTATGCAGGCCGTCATAGTGTGATGGATCCACATTGCACTCATGTGTGATGAGGATCGCTTACACTATTTGGACTTCGTCGTTTGCTTAACATCAGGCAGGACGTAGTCATTTTGACGTGCTATTATAAAAAAAATATATATATAACTTTCCCCTTTACGCTCATAAGCTAAACTTTTCATTATGCGCATGCATTACGACGTCACGCGCTTATTCACAGTCGTAAATGTGTTGAATGTGCCAACTTTAGTTAACTGTCCTGAAAATACACCAATGGAATACACTGCCGCCATCATACGGAAAAAGGGCGCTTCTACAAACAGGTGAAATTGGACAAACAAAAATAAAAAACATTACTGCCATATCGCCTTACCGATTTATAAAATACTTAGATGGTAATACACATCTACACATGTGCATAACTCAATCTTGAAGAAAATGTAGATACACCTTTTTCCGTATGACGGCAGACTTCTCTGGACTCGGTAACGCAGAATCTAAGCTGACCAATTCTTTAACCACAATGATAAACTCTAATCCAAGACCCCCAACACCGTTACTCTGCGCGCTACACAATTCAATGAGGGTTGACTGAAAAAAGAAATCCACCAGATGGCACCGCATAAAAGGCAGATCCAACTGTTACGTGATTGGTTCGTTTTGACATAACAGTGACATTTATATAGCAACTGACCAATCACATGATATTCTGGTGGATTTCTTTTTTCAGAAAACCCTCATTGGCGGGTCCTTACCTCGCCCATCGCTGTCTAGTTCGCTCCGCTTCGGCGGACAGGCAGCCTTAAGGTGCGAATATAAAACGAGTGATATTTACTGACCTTGTTAGTGAGAACAATAAATAAATGCCGTTACTGGCCGAAGCTTTCATTAAAACTTTGCTCATTTAATCCTTTGAACGCAGAGAAATGAGACACAATCGACAATCTATTGTTATCGATGCATTTAAACATCATCGGCGTTCGAAAGGTTAAAAGAGGATTTACTGTTACGTTGAACTTTGTATACGTTTATATTCATAGGCGAAACCACCTTTAAAAATAAGTAAAATTCTGTCCCCTTAAAACTACATATATTCACCAGGATATATTTATGATCCTGATTTTATTACTTTTAACAAGTAATTAATCACTTGATATTAATATTAGATTCCAACTGGACTACCATTTTTAGGCAACACAAATAATTTTAAGTTTGACTTACTTTATATCTCGATCATTATAAAAATACAGGCATTTCCCTTTAGTATCTATAATAATAAATACGTATAGATTTTCCAAAATTCACATTGATCCAAGATCAACTTGGACATCATATAATATTTCTCAAAAATCTGTTTTTAGAGCATACGTTTTCACATAATAATATTGCAATACACAAACGTAAAACGTGCGTCGATTGTTCTTTCAACATCGTACGCAAAGTACGCAACGGATATTTTTTTCTTTGAATTACAGTGTACATATTATAGTAATATTCGCGCCGTAATGATTGGACGCCAGCATTTATGAGCAAGGCAAATTCGTAAAATCCAATCGTACCGAGAGTACGATGCATCCGGCACATGCCATGAAAGCATACCTCATAAGGCTCATTTTCATTAATCCATACTTTGCAAGCGCTCAATCCTACGAGCACAAACAGCCTACCATTACTCGCTTCAACAACGAACAAAATTCATCGAAACAATGACAACGAATGCAACAAGATTCATTGATACAAATTAAATTGAGCCTATTACCTGAGCTACAGTGAATAATTAATGCCGATGCATGCCATGAGGACTCCACGTAAAGTGCCCTGACGAGTAAGTACCGTCTAACAGTATCTATGGAGAGAACATCTCAAGAACAAGTAAACCTTATCACCAGAGTTACGGTAATTAGTCTTGTTAACAAGAGCCAGTGCATCCGCCATGCCGACTTGCCCCTAGCAGTTGCACAAGGCTTGGCTACTTGAGCGTAAGCGCGGAGTGAGCCTCAACCATGACGACAATGGTTGCAATTAGCAATAGACGGGAAAACTAGAAACATGAGGTTATGGAGAAACGAAATTGAGCCTTATTACCTGATCTACAGCGTCTAATTAGTCTTATCGGCAAGAGCCGGTGCGTCCGCCATACCGACTTGCCCCAGCAGTTGAGCGATGGTGGGCTCATAGAGGCACGCACAGCGTACGTCTTGAAATAGCTATATAGTAGTATCTATTGTACATCTCGAGAACCAGCAAAACGTCATGAAGACAAACGAAATTGAGCCTTATTACCTGATCTACAGCGCCTAATTAGTCTTATCGGCAAGAGCCGGTGCGTCCGCCATACCGACTTGTCCCAGCAATTGCGCGACGCTGGGCTCGTTGAGCGTGAGCACGGCGTGAGCCTCGACCATCACGACGAGCGAGTTGCGCGCCTCCTCATGAGGGACGCCGTGAGCGCGCGTCGCGTGTCCGTACCACGCGCCCGTCGACGCCAGTACAGAACCGCACCACTTGCAAGAAAGCCTGCAAAGGACGAGGACATCGGTGCAAAGGAACTTCACTGGCTTCGGAAAGATTTATCTCGAAAGAGACCTATTAAAGTAATCCGTAATTTTCGACAGTATCAGCATCATTATCAGCCTATCGCAGTTCACTGCTGGACATAGGCCTTTGCAGTTGTTCGTCACTTTGAGCAAACACCTGAAGGATGTACCCATGTTCCGATGTAAACGGTAAAATTTCCGAAAAGTTTCGGATTGAAAGGCGTCGGATTTTTAGAGACCGGTTGATTAGTCCCGTAGAAACCTTTTATTCTACATCTGAATGTGATGATGTCACATTCACCATGGGTATGTCCTGATCAAAGAAGTGTCTACGGTCGAATTTCAGCGGTTTGTGTATAAAACCGGACCCACTAAGAGAGTAGAAAGTGAACCACATATAAGTCGCATTTTGCAACATTTTGAGAGAACAATTTAAATAATACATACCTGTTGGTACCATGTCTTGACTTCACATGTCTCCGCCGGTAACCCCAGCTGTTGTAGATACGGGGGCAGAATGGGCAGGGGAATGACGGGTTCGCATAGCATGTGCTATTTTTATCTGAAAATTCATCAATTTCAAGTTATGAAACCATAATCATGTGCAAATATGGTGCAAGCTCCAGAGACGCACAACGCCTTTCGCCTCCACCCTCTTAACGCGAATGTCTAAACTATGGAACTCGTTGTCAGGCTCCTTGTTCCTCGAGAGAAATCATTTTGTTGTTATTGTAATCATCATTTTGATGTTCAATGTAAGAGTGACCCGGTCATTACTGAGTGAGCGCGATGCATCATAGACGCTACCATTATATAGATAGACGCTACCATTAGATATATAGATATCGCTTACCATTACGCGAATCCCAATCGAGAGCAAATTTTTTTGATTAAAAAAAAAGAAAAACAAACAAAAGACCACATAATTTTATCATCTTTTAAATGGTGCTTAGGGAAGTGGAATGGAAAGAGGAAACCTCTTTATCAGATTAGTGTACATAAAAATTATAGGCAATTATAAAATACCTTTGCAAATCTGAGCTTCACTAGACACTGAATTTAAATTTTCAGTGGTTATACTCAAAGACTCCACTATTGTGCCGCTCTGCAGAACAGTTTCCACTTCTTTGTCAATCTCAATGCTATCTTTGTCCTCATCAACGGAATCAATCCCGTTACTCTTCTCAATAGGAGGTAAGCAAGTGGGACATGGCATTCCTGGCTGTGTACTGCTGACTTCATTGATCCATTTTTTAACGCTATGATCACTTGAGCCCGAAACAGATTTGCCTGAGAAACTCTCTGGGCTAATTGAGTATTTCTTCTCCGGAGTTTCCTCCAATAGCGCAATGTCTGTGTCATTTGTGTTTTCACCGGAATAGTCTGTTAATGGGGAATCATCGGGCTCCACTTTTGGTACAATGTTCTGAAAATTTAAAATAGTTATTCCATTATGGTAAAGTTTTACAGCCATTTTCAGGCGGACACACACCCGGAGAACTTTAGTAGAATGTAGTAACTTTAGTCAAGTAGGCAAGAACTAACTTAGTTAATTAATTAGTTACTAACTAACCATCCATAACATAGGAGATTTTAAACCATCCCGTAAAATAGGACATCAATTTGCCGAAAACAACCCAGTACCTGTAACTAACTATGGTAAGGTTGGCCTTAACTATTCAAAACTTTAGAGTTTTTGGAAAAAAAAAGCAATAATGGCATTTCTACTGTGTCAGACGATTTTCTTTACATTTTTTTAAGCCTTGACAATTATTACAACTTGGTAACTCACAGTAGCCTTCACAGCTTCCGGAGCGACATTCGAATTAGTCACCGCATCAGTCCTAGGCACAGCAGCGGAGACTTTCTTACATTTGCTTGTATTATTGTTATCTTCATGCTCACTCTTCTTACGTTTCTTTGGCTGTGTGTTATTAGCTGTAGTAGTTGTAGTTGCTTTCTGGAAGATATAAAACAAAAGAATAGAAAGTAGTATCTATAAAACAATGTATGTATGCAAAAAACCATCATCATCATCAGCCTATCACAGTCTATTGCTGGTCATAGGCCACAGTTGTTCATGATTAGGGGCAAACTCCTGGAAGCTTTACTAATAGTTGCCATGCTGGGCATGCAGGTTGGCTATCGCAGGGCATAGCTTTTCGCCCCAGTGACTCTGCTGTTGTACACAATTGCATGATTGCAATTATTTCTTAGTGGCTACACCACCAAATTTTATATTGCAACAACATTATCCTTATTCAAATTATCTATCTTTAACAAATGGCAGATTTTCTAATAAAGTCAACCCAGTCTTCCATCAACTTAGCATATTAACTACCATAGAACAATACTTTTTCTTTATATATTACTATTTCTATAACTTAAGATTTGAATTTCCAAAATATTCTCCCCCCAGGTATCCCCAAACTAACCCTGCAACATGACAATCCAGTATACTCAGCCCGGCTATGGCATATGGCAAAGATAAAGATACAACACATTGATTTTTCTTTATCAAATATTTATGACAGAGCTTTCTGCAAGTCTTATCAATAAAGGAAAGTTTCGCGTAGGTTTTTCTCACCTCATCATCCTTGCTTGTTTCACTGCCAGTGGACAGTCCGCAGATCCTCAGGGTCTCAGCAGTCTTCAGCAGCACTGGCAGAAACTCCTCAGTCACATTGACCTCGCCATTGTACATAAACGTCAGTAGCGTTCGCAGAGAAGCCGTGTTGATGTCATGGAGCACTATAATTGGATCCTTGTGGGGGTTTTGCTACAAAAAACGAGTGGGCGTTAGAACCAACCTGGCGCCGTAAATACAACGCTAATAGGAATAATCCGATAGAAAACAGATTCTCACTTGGAATATACTCCTAAAAACCGAACTATTTGCAGACAAAATCACTTTGTGAGCCTTAAAACTTTGGCCCTCCGAAACTAACGTGACATCAGAGAGACCCTCGTCTTTGAACAATTCTTTAACGTTTGTCAATATATTATTTTGGTAGCCATTCCACTTTAAACTTATCTCTTGATTAGCCATAATTTTGTTGTTAAACCATAAAGATTATTATAAATAACAGAAATAATAAGATGTAAATCAAACACTACAGCAAACACAAAATGGTTTGATGACAAATTGACCGAGCTTGACAGTTTCGAGTTTGACAACAAACATTTCAGTGTTGTTGCTTATAAAAATACGATAAATGTCTTTTGACTGTGTCCGTTTTGTATTTCTTTTTATCAATGATTTTACAGCTCTATACTAACATATGTTATTTGATATTTTTAATTATTTATAGTCTCCGTTAAAACAAATAAAATGCATACCTACCACAAGCGCGCCACCTACTGAGCTAAAATAGCACCTGGGACTATGTAGCTTGCTAATGAGCAATACAGATGGCGCTTTATCAGTATTTATATTGATGCACACAGGAAAATAAATACAGACGAGAGAAAATTAACACAAATGTGTGATAAGGGCAGAACGCTTGTTTCAATTTGCTTCGTGGGTCTACCAGTGGTCAATATTCAAGAAGACTAGTCCACAACGTAGGAGACGCAGGAGATTAGGTATAACGTGTACAAGTGTGTGCACAAATTGCACAATGATAGAGCCAAGCAGTGTTCGTTCACTCTCATAATCCAATGAAAATGTAGATAGACAAGACGGAATCTACCTATCCGAAGGACCGACAGCTAAATTGTCAGGGGTAGGTATAGGTATCACGACCAATTTACAGCTAAATTGTCAGGGGTAGGTATAGGTATCACGACCAACTTTCTGAAGTACGAAGTTGCTACAGAGTAATTTTATAGCAGACTATTTTTTGTGTCCGACCGACAGGCCCGAACCCGGATCCGAAACCACTAAACCAGGTGGCGGCTCTTGAATATGTATTATTGTTTAAACTTTCGAAAGCTCTAATTATCTCAGATTCGAAAAGCGCTCTTCAAGCCCTAGAAAAATTTCCATTTAAATGTAATACTATTAATACAGTTATCTTTGATTGCAAAAAGCTACTATATCAATGCGTAAACAGGGGGTTTGAAATATGTTTTATGTGGGTTCCTGGCCATAAAAACATTTATGGTAATGTTAGAGCTGACAAGTTGGCAAATGAAGCTGTTCTTTGTGGAGATTTAACCCCATATAAAAACTTTTGTGAGGACTTAGTTCATTTGGCCAAAGTCTATCTTCATAGGACTTGGGAAGTAAATTGGGATCATACCACTCAATTCAAAGCAAAACACTATAAATTGATTCAAAATGAAATTGCATTAAAGCCGTGGTTCTCTAAAATAAGACTTGGAAAAATTGCCACTACCAGTATCATAAGAATGCGATTGGGTCATGTTTGTTTCCCTGCAAATCTAGCTAGATTTCACATAATTGATAACCCTATGTGCGAGTGTGGCGCGGGGATTGGAGATCTGAACCATATATTCTTTAGTTGTTCTAAATATGATCGATCTTCATTTATAGTGAGTTTAATAACTTTACGTGTTCCTTTCCCTACATCGATTATTTCCATATTGTTATTAAAAAATTATGATATTTATAATGCCATATCTGAATTCATTCTAAAAAATGATATTAAATTGTAATTTGTGTATTGTATTATCACCATATCGTCATATTACATCCTCACCCAATTTCATGAAACTCCTCACGATTCCATAACTCCTTTGATCCTATCAAAATTCCGTTCCGTTCATTCCAATTTTATTTTTCCTTGCAACAGTTTTCCCAAACTTTTATCGCAACTGGCATAAGCACAAGCCGTGCATTGCCATCCAACCCCAAAAAAAAAAAAAAAAAAACCAGGTGGCGGCACACCAATGAGGCAGTTCATTGACATTAGCTATTATACTTATTATCCATCTATTTTTTAAAAGCCTTTACGGATAGGTACGGCATGGCCCTAGGTACGGCACACGTGGGTTATGTGCTCTCTTCTATTTAGCGTAAAACCCACAAAATCCGACGGTGTGGTCCGCTATGAGTAGGTATAAAGGGATCAGTAGGTATAACTATCTACCTACCTACATATAGTGGGCAGGTAGGTAACAATCATAAACTATGAAATTAATTCATAATTTAGGTATATTTTGTTATGTAATTCACTGGGTATTTAGGTACCTACTACATATTCAAGGCAGCCATAGTTTAGCAATTAACTGAACATGAGGATCAGAAATGTTAATTTATACCGAACAACAAAGATAAGATTACACTAACCGAAGACAATAAAATTAATCCTATTTTAACTAATACGGTAATCTATCGATAGGTCATCGAAGAAGGTCTTTCTTATCGTTAAGTGATCGTCAACCTCTTTGGAAATTACAGTTTCTAAGTCAGTCAATAGCCCATCCATGCAGGGAGTTGCTGGCTCCACTCCAAATTAAATTTTAGACAAAATGCAACTTGCATATTCAAGTCTTGTTATTTGTATATTCTTATGTTTGTCTACATACATTGAGGCGGACATGAGATCAACAGACAGCAGTCTATTAGAAGACGCGAATTTGGACACTGTAAGTTTATTTTTAATGGAGGATATACCCATATTGGCTCCTCGCTCCGGTGCCGGTGACGCTGCTGCCCGTCATCGGCCTGTTGTATTTAGCTACCCCTTCAATTGTGATGGTTATACGGCCACCAGTCGGTTGCTAGCGCCCTGTTCGTTACTGGGCAGGATGCACCAAGGGCGGTTGAGGTTGGCTTGAAAGATGATAGGCCGCTCCCTTACATCCCATTACGGTTATATCCTCCAGATGTTTGCCCTAATTGGCAAACAACAGGAGAGGCCTATGTGGACTGCAATAGGTTGATGATGATGATGATGATGTTATGTTAAAATGGATCAATGATAAAGATCATGCCTTCTAACGGGTTTGTGTGAACGCCCGGGATTTCAAATACCTGACACGGAGGACCAACATCTGAATTGATGAATAGACATGAATGAAAATTGTGTTTCGTTTAGGTATGTATTTGATTTTTTTTAGCTTAGTGATTGCAAGCTCCAACTAGACTAGAAGGTCTCAATTCCAAATCCAGGGTCTGCACAAAAAGAGTGAGTCAGAAACTGCTAACGAATGCAGGCGTGTCGTAGGCGTAGGTACATTGTATAAATAAAGTGGACTTGTTACGCCATTAGCCCTCAGCCAAAACTGGGGAAAGATCCTAGGGGGTGAAGAAACTAATTTTGTAAATAGAGGCTGCCCCCATGGGCAGCCCCTATTTACAAAATGGTTACGATTTCAATATGGTGACCCCATGGTCACCATATTGAAATCGGTTTTTTTAGCTAAAAATGCTACCCTTTGCTTATTTCGGTCGCACGCTATTAACTGCACCATGCGGTCTAGAGGTTCCTGTCATCTTTCTGGGGCCTCTATCTAGCAAAGCCAAATTTTTGAGAAATAGGTACCATACAAGTTAATTGTTTACCATCGGACGAGCAGGGACACGGCAAGGACACAGTTTTACAACACGAATCAAACAAGATAAAATTCAAACGTTACGAAATTCATACGTAATGTTAGCAATATAGAATTAGCACGTATCTTACCGTACCATAATACTCAATTCCACCACAATTTCAAATATTTTACAAAATGGAAAGCTTATTTCACATGATCATATTTTTAGTAAGAAAATATGGCTACTGATGCACTGACCATGGAAGTATTAAGTAGGGACGACATAAGTAATCAAATTTTTACATAATCATATCTTTCCGTTTTCCCAGTTTTCTTTAGTAAGAAAATATGGCTACCCGTGCGAGATCCATCGAGTGTATACGGAGGACAAATACGTACTGGAGATGCACAGGATCCCGCGCGGGAGGAACTCCACCACAGGGCCCAGGCCTGTGGTCTTCGTCATGCACGGCCTGCTCTCGTCTTCAGCCGAGTGGGTCCTGATGGGCCCAGGCAAAGGTCTTGGTAAGGATTGATGTTTTATTTAAGTTGTGGTGTAAGATGTAAAAGTTCCTCTGTGCGGCGCAAAGTGGCTCTCAAACTATGTCGCACATGATCACCTGTCCATTGTGCCCCACCACATGCACTTTGGAAGATCTCTACTAAGCGACTGACAGTGGTATTTCAGTACCTAAGTTTTGGTCGGTATCTGTGTAATTTAATATTATTAGGGATTTATCATTGACGCAAAGAAGAAGATCATCATCAAAGGCCGTGCCTCGGAGCCCGTCGGCTTTCCTGCTTAGCTTCCTCCACTTCGGACTGTCGTCGTCATCCTTCAGATGGAAGAACTGTATATACTGTGGATTCAATAACATAAAGATCCAAGAACATACAATACCGTACAGATCCAAATACCTTAATTGTTATGTCTAAGAAGAAATTATAAAGCAGGCCGGTGGTAGAAGTACTCAAGTAGGAGAAGCTGCCTATGAGTCAAATATATAATACATAGCTAAATGCTATATCAAATTGCGCAATTAAAACCGTGATGAGGGCGACAGGCGCGGTGGGTTTGTCCTATTTATGACGGTCAACCTAACACATGGACCTCATGACCGCTTACCATCAGGTGGAGTGAGGTCATTCTGAACGCTCTTTTTACATAAAAAAACCGTTTGTGATGTCTGAGCCATAATAATCCGGTATTTATTTTATTCCAGCATACATTCTCTCCGAAGCTGGCTACGACGTATGGATGGGCAACGCTAGAGGCAACACTTACTCCCGGAACCACTTATGGATGAAACCTACTTCATCCAGTTTCTGGAAGTTCACCTGGCACGAGATCGGCTATTACGACCTCCCTGCCATGATCGACTACGTCATCAAGGAAACTGGGGTCCCGAAGATCCAATACATTGGATTCTCGCAAGGCACTACCGCTTTCTGGGTTATGGCAACCACCAGACCGGAGTATAATGACAAAATAGTGGCTATGCAAGCATTGGCCCCTGTAGCTTATGTACTAAACTCCAGAAGCCCTTTAGTCAAAGCCATGGGACCGTTCACTAACTCTTTAGAAGTGAGTTTTATCTACTGATTAGTTATCAATTTGAGGCCAAACAGTGTGTAAACAAACAGTAGCGTATCAAATCAATGTTATAAATAACAATGGCGCGTTTTAAGTGATCATCGAAAACTATGTCAATAATAAGGTAGCGGTTTCACTGTTGCGGAGCGGAGCAGAGTGTAGACAGTGCCACAATTCATCAATCACATTGCTTGAAATCCACAATTACATGGATTTCAAGCCAAGATGAGTCTTGCATACAGCTTACTAATGATAAAGTTATACATCGATACGTTACAGAATGGCCATAATTTAAAATGTCATAATATCAAAAATTAAGTCATTTTCTAAGCCAGATTTATGGACTTAAGAATCTATTTTCTTCTAAATTCTTACAATATTTAAGTCTGGTATTTTTTCAGCTACTTTTCAAAATTCTGGGAGCAAATGAATTCCTACCAAATGGAAAAGTTAACGAGTGGGCTGGCCAAACCATTTGCTTAGAAGAAGCAATCACTCAAGTCCTTTGCACCAATCTCTTGTTTCTCCTATGTGGTTATAACGAGGATCAGCTAAATTCTGTAAGTATTTTGTCTCCAAAGGCACTGCAAATTTTCTTTTATTTAAGAAATTAAATATAATTGTTTCTCCTTCACGAGAAAAGTACATAACGGATTTGAATGAAAATTCCAGTAGGTAATGTAGCTCTTATTATCATTAGATTAACACATAGGCTGTAATTTATAAGGAAATTATTATCATTTTACAAAAATCAGCAAACCCGCGGGCTGCAACTACTGTTATTTAACTAGAGTTACATGTTTATTTATGTTATATATTTCTTAGGAATCAAGTAGGTGGTATAAAATTATTATACGTAGTTGGTGTCTACTTCACTACAATAAGCAGCTGCCTACTCTTTCCTATGACAATCTGTCGTAGGTATGTTAAAAGTATACCTATCTATAGTAGACAGTAAGGCAGCGATTCCATTGAGGTGGAGCGGAGCGGAAAACGAGCTGTGCCGCGATTCACCAACACATGGCTTGAAATCCTCATTTATTATTTATTTATTTAATGATAATTTTTTGTCAAGTTCCGCGTTTGTGACGAACCCAACTGTTACTTTGGTATCTGAATAATTACAAATTGATCATTTACAGACAATGGTGCCGTTGATCGTCGGCCACACGCCCGCCGGAGCATCCACGAGACAGATCGTCCACTTCGGCCAACTATACAAGTCCAAGAAATTTGTACAATTTGACCACGGTCTGCTGCGAAACAAAATTGTTTACGGCACTTTCAGCCCGCCTGCTTACGACTTAAGTGTTATAAGAACGCCCGTATTTCTCCATTATTCTGACAACGACTGGTTGGCTACACCGAGAGATGTTGATAAGTTAGCCGTAGAAATAAAAACCGTGGTAGGAAAATATAGGGTTCCATTGGCAAAATTCAACCACATCGACTTTGTATTTGCTATTGACGCGAAGAAATTGATATACGATCGCATGATGAACATAATGGCTCTCTTCAATAAATGAAATGTTACTATGCATTATATTATATTTAATCTTGTATTCAGCACTTATAAAAATAAACAAAACATTTAACCCTCGCTACTTATTTGTTTTTGTAGTACACGTTACATTGAATCTGAAACAAAATCGTAGAAGTTAGTAAGGGCAGTGGCGAGGAAGAAGAATAGAAGGAAGTTAGCTGTAAAGTTGAAACAAGACATAATTAGGTATACATACAACACCATCAAAGAGTAAATAAGTAGATATAACTAAACATATAAGTTATCATTTTACATTAACAACATAAAGACACAACTTTTTAAAATCAGGGTTTGAAGTAGACCACTGTATCTCCCACGTACCTACTACCTACATACAAAGTTTCCTAATCCCATTGGAAATAGGCACGGACACGATAAGAAATCAGGAATTGGCCTTTTATGCAACTAGCGAGTGCATATTTATAAAAATGGACATTATTCTTATTAAGAGAATGTGACTTACCAGAAATTCAATGTCTCACAAAGTTCGAGTCTGAACTAATTGACTCGGAACAAATAGTTGAACAGGATGGCGCTGATCTGCTGCTCTTTAATTTATAAAAAGAAGCGTCGATATCAGAGTGTTTTGAGTTATATCGCCTGTTATTTACCAATACCATTTCTCGTCGTACAATTTCCCCAAAAGTATTTTGAACTGAAAAGTTAGTAGTAAGAAAGTCAATCATAAAAAGCCCGAGATAATACATATTTACTAAGCACACAATGAAATACGTAATCTTCTCTTATTCGATGGGGAAGAGTTCGCGAATACCTGTAAGTGACTTAATTATCCGAGTTGCAATCAAAATTCTATCAGAATATCAACTGAAAACAGGATTTTACCTTTGTTCAGCAGATCGAGAGGATTTTCTTTCTTGCTGCAAGGAGAATCAATATTTTCTACATTTATGATTGGTTCATTGGTTTTGTGCAGAACTTGCAATAGAGACACGTGCCTGAAACTCTGAAAATACAACAGATTTATTGAATTATCAAATTTCCTGCTATTATTATTATTACTGCAAATTGTAATAGTACCTCATTTCTACAGTTTTTCATGGTTATAATCATTTCTGAATCGGTATTTTTGACCGAACTTGTTGGTCTGCCGTCATCTATGCAACTCTCAAACGGCTTCGGAACTATAGCTGTTTTATCATAATTGGGCGCGACTGTATTGGGAAGTCCTGTTCTGTAACTACATGTTTTGTAAAAGTTCTGAAGTTCAATTTTGAGGGAATTGTTTTCTTTCTTCAGTTTATCGATCTCAGTTTCCTGCAGGTTGCATTTTTGCTGTAAAACTTCAACATTCTTTTTATAAGTTTTCAATTCATCGTTTTCTTTTATAATGTCACAAGTTTCGCAAAATCCATCTGCCATCTTTACTCTAACAGACGTGCATCTATGAAGTTTGCGTGATGTCTTGTCAATATTTTTGCTAAAACTATAACTAGATCTACCAATATCTGAAGCTCTTGTTCTTTGTGAAAGAATAGAACCTGTGGGACTTTTAGTTTTGTTTATTTTTAATGATAAGGAATCTTTAGTATGATCTGGTTTACAAGGTCTCGGGATGCGAGTTGGTGTCTCTTTCTTAACATTTGGCTGCCTCCATGGACTTTCACTTCTATTAACATTAGAACTTTTACTTAACAACGGTGTTACATTTTTGACAAACATTGCTTGTTGAATCAATTCCTTCTCCCAAAGTTTAGCAACTGATTTCACGTTATCTGTGCGAGTATCTTGGATGTCATCAAATTCTTCTACTTTAGAAATATTGATGCCAAATATTTTTTCGATTATTATTTTCCAAAACATTTTAATGCTTTTGAGTACATCGAGACATTTATCGCAAGGCCAGTGGCTAGTCTCAAACTCTTCCTGTAAATAAGTAACTCGGGTTACGATAGGTGAACAAAAATAATGTTGTAAAGTCTTAATTGATACCTTACTTCAGCAAAATATTTGTCGAAATTGGGTTCATCTCTAAAGCACTCCTTAATAGCATGGCAAGAAGAGCAAATGCTCTCCAGCAATACTTTAGACTTGCAGTCAGGATGGCATCTGGGAGTTGTCTGAAAGTCGGAAAAGTCAAAGGGAATTTAAGCACATAGTACTAAAACTTTCTTAACATAGTGTTTTAATTAGAAGTAATTACGTTAAATCATTCGCATTTTTACTAGGTATTTATACCTATGTAAGTAAAATGACGCCGACCAAGTTCGCTTGTGTCTGGGTGATTATACCTAATTGATGGCCCGATATTTCCACATTGTTGCAAGTGCCATGGTTATTGAAACAAATTGTTACTAAGTACGCACTGTACCGAAATATCGGAGAAATTTTTCATATTCAAATGAACACTATCACTATCATAATCTCTTTCTAGGCCTATGTCCAGTAGAAGGCGTTTACAGGCATTTCGGCGGCTCAGGCAAAAATTTCTAATGTGCACAAAGAAAATTCGTACCTTCGCTCGGCTACGGCACGTCATTGTCCTAAAAAAACTAGCCAATGTGCAAACAGGCAACACACAAATGGGCATATCGCGCTTTATCCATTCCCTGAGGTAGCGGTCCCGCACCCGCGAGTCATGACTCCATGCCCTCACGTCGCTGCAAGACTCGTAAGCCTTGATCTTACCCTCGTTCCTCGATAGCAAACGAACGTTCCGATAAATGTCTGTGCCTAAGAAATTCATTGAATCAGAGCAATGCCGAAGATGTTTTTCGACCTCCCGTCGTCCATTTGTAAGTTATGATGGTGATGACGCGAAATTTTGAAGAACTAGGAATGACGGTACTGATTGGCGTTAATTGTCAGAACCCACAAACAATGCAAACCACGATGTGGTTTATCAAAAGTGTATAATAAATAAAGTCAAACAGTTTCATTATATAAGGCCAAGGACAAAAATTAACAAACTTTTTTCGCTCGTACTGGTTGGTTTACTACAAGAAAAAAGTAAACTTTTAAAAAGTGACATTCCATTACAAGCCATTCCGCCTCGATTACTGATGACATTTCAAAATATTTGATAATTCATATTTACATTTTGCCGTAAGTTAAAATATTGTAAATCAAATATTTAAAATCACATCGTTATGTGTAAAATGGATGGAGGGGAAACGTAGAATCCTCTAGATACATGTTTAGCAAAAAATTATTAATAGTAAGTGGACAAGACAGTTGGCGTTGCGATGTCTTTTATAACGAAGAGGGAGAGGGTGTTCAACGAGTATGACCTGTTCGACCTCCCGGCGAGGAATGAGGGAAAGCTGAAGGCGTACGCGTCATGCACGGACGCGAGGGCGTGGTCCCACTTCTGTTCGGACAAGACGGAACACCTGGTGGAGATAATAAAGCGGAACAATGAGAAGTGTCGGACGAAGTACGTGCCAACGGACGTGATTGTAGAAACTTTGATGGCGGCGAAGAACACGGAGATCGCCAGGCTGAAACACAAGATCGAGGAGTTCGAGCAGATGTTGGCGGCGTACGACCAGCTGGATCTGACGTGTGATCAAAAATGCGAGATCGCTAATGCTGTAAGTGTTATTTTCATATAATGGGACAATCAAGAACATGCAAGGCCAATGGAAGCTGCAGTGCCAGAAATTTAGCGTACGTTTCATAGAAGCATGGCTGGAGGAGATAAGATAAAGCAGTTTTTAGCAATGATATTGTTCTACGGAAGTGTAGCAGAGATGACATACTATGTGATTCGAGCAATATCAATTGGTCACTTTTTCATAGCTCCGCACAACCCAGGGCCGCTACCACCAAAACCGAAAACGATCGTTCGTTGAAAGGATCGCGTGCTTTTGAACCATAAATCCCTCCTCCTATTTGTCCTTCCCGTGTTCGAATCATCATCATCATCAGCCCGTAGGCGTCCACTGCTGGACATAGGCCTCCCCCAATAACCTCCACATGGACCAGTCCTGAGCGTGTTCGAATATGTGAATTAAATTAATGAAAGTCGCCTATGAAAAATTTTTGTATATTCGAACACGAGAGGGACAAATGGGAGGGATTTATGGGGCAAAAATACGCGATCTGTTCAACGAACAATCGTTTTCGTTTTTGGTGGTAGGGGGCCCTGTTTCTTAGGAAACGCACACTTAGTAACGTTCATTCGCCTATGTTTGGTGCCATATTTGCCCAGCAGAGAACTTGCAGATCGATTAAGTCTTTAGTTTCCCCGGTACTGACCATAAAAAGCTTACGAAAATTCTAAATGAATTATGTTTTGTTTCAGCACGCAGCTATCAAAGCAGCAAACAAGGAACTGGATGAATTGGTACCTTAAATTCGTTATTATTACCTAGTAATTTTTGAATTAAGTAGGTACCTATAGGTAATATATTATTCTTGCTCGATTATATCGACTAATATATTATCTACTAGCTGTGCCAGCGGCGTCGCTCGCGTGGATATCGGGTTTCAAAAATAACGGACTTCCATATAATACCCATCTATACCTTGTGCCTAAGTTTTAAGTTAGACCTCTAGCAATATATTGGTGAAAACCGCATTCAATTCTATGCAGTAGTTTTCGCGTAATGCGCGTTCAAACATACAGGTTTAAATTTCTCGCGTTTTCCCAACACTTCCCGTCACTGCTCCGCTCCTATTGATTGTAGCGTGATGAAAAGTATCCTATAACCTGCCCAGGAGTATGAAGAATAATTGTACCAAGTTTCGTCAAAATCTGTTCAGTAGTTTTTTTTTCTATAACGAACATACAGACAGACAGACAGACAGACAGACAGACAGACAGACAGACAAAAATTTTACTGATTGCATTTTTGGTATCAGTATCGATCACTTATCACCCCCTGATAGTTATTTTGAAAAAATATTTTATGTACAGAATTGACCTCTCTACAGATTTATGGAGGTAGGGGAGCATTGGGCACTTTTTTACTTAAATGTTAATAAAATTGTTATTTTTTATCATAATCAAAATTTTATTCCTAATATATGGAGCACACATATTTGGCAGTAATTATTATTAAGAAAAGTTTCAATATTGTAATTAGTCTCAAAGTTACAAGAGATCTTCGAACACATGTCCAAAGTGCCCAAACCTCCCGGCGGTCGGGAGGTTTGGGCACCCCTGTAGGGAGGTTTGGGCACTGTATTTAATATGCACGAAATTGCTTTACTATACTACTAATACTTTTAAAAAATCCCCTTATCCAGTCTTTGGATGCAAGTTTCTTCTCTGTCCAGTTATCTGGTATTTTTTTTATTGGCAGTGGCGTATTCATAAACCAATTCGCGTGTTTTCAGTTTTGATAGTCCATGGTTTAGTTCAAACTATGTTACAAGATAGAAATTTTCTCTTCTTCATCTTTTGTGAATATTTGAGACGATATAAATTTACAAGAATTATCTTTTACGACACCACCCTGCTTGATATACTTTTGAAGGTTAGATCTCGGTATGTCATATCTATTCGCAGTACTTTTAATTTTAGCACCTTTGGAAACGTCTTCCAATGCGCGCAAAATAATATAATAATATTTAAAAAAAATATGATATATATATATATATATATATATTTATTTATAATCATTGATTTCAATTTGGCACACGATACACCAAACACCCTGTGTCTTTTGTATCTTTTCCCGAAAAGAAAACAAAATTTATGAAGACAATCCTTTGTTTCAGTGCTTGGATTTGGACTTGTCTGGCTTCACTGAGGTATGACGACATTCCAGTTTTACCTTTTTTATAATCCAACCCAAGACTTGCTATGCTGGGCTATGCCATTACAGTGCCATGCCATCTAGTCCCAAACTAACGGCCCTATTCACAAACGTTACTGTGCGCCGCGCGAACGCACAGGTACCCAAAAACCTATAGGACCTTGGGCATTGTGCGTCCGCGCATCGCATAATAACGTTTGTGAATACGGCCGTTAGCCGCGGCTTGTACTACGGTACTAGACAACTGATGCACATACTTAAATACTTCTTTTTGTACAAACCAATACAAACAGCGACGTTCATGTACCCTGGTATTCCCGCGACCATAAAAAAACCTATCTGTCTGATCTTTTATCTATCTGATTGTGTTATTTATAAAAACCATTATGTATTCATTTTTAATGACTCACAGCTTGTTTATTTACAGGGAATGGATTCCGATGCTTTTGAGGTAATTCCTGAATAGATTAATATAAGGTCATCTCGATCAATTTCATATCATGTTCATTACTATGAAAATTGATCAAGATGATCTTAATAATAACATTTCAAATATTACTATACCTATTTGGAGAGTTATTTAGGTAGGACTGTCTGTCAAAGTGTTGTCTAGAAGTAGTAATATCATTATCGATATATTAATGCGTGCGAAGGCAAATTCCCCCAAATAACAATGGGCCTGTTTCCGTAAAAAATTTAATTAGTCCGTCTTTTAGATTGTTCAAAAATAAAAGACACGTATTTTTTAATTTGTAAATTAGACCAAAAATGACAAAGATATAGCCCGTTAAAATTACGTGTGACGTCACAGAGTGGGTGTTTTTTCGCCACTAAGTAACGTCAAAGACCCCCACTCCTAAATTTTGATGCCTTGTATCTTTGTTATTTTTTGTTTAAATGAAAAAAGGAAAAATACGTGTCTAATATATTTTTATAATCTAAAATACGGACTAAATATAATGTAATTATATTGACCCTGGAAACAGCCCCATTCATTGGTCATCATAACAGTCATTGGGGGAGGTCCGGCAGTGGATGTTGATGATAATAAATTTAGATTTATGGTCGTTTCCTGTCTATATAAATCTAACTTTACTTTCTTTGTTTCCTTTTAGACTGGAAAATCAAGAGGAGACGAGGTATCGTAAATAAGCTATTTTTTTATTATTTTTGGTAATTTAATGTAACATACAAGAAAATATTATTTATTTATTTAGGCCTCTTCAGGTTATCGTTCATTTTAGATATACTGTCCAGATATAAATAAATAAATAACCCAAGACATGCCACGCTGGGCCATACAGCGCCGTCTAGCCCCAAACTAAGCCGAAGCTTGTACTATGCGTACTAGATAACTGATAGACTTACTTATATACTTGTTTTTTGTAAATAAATACATATAGTAAACACCCAGACTAAATACAAACAGACATGTTCATCAACACAAATGTTTGTACTGTGCGGGAATCGAACCCACGACCCTTGGCTCAGAAGGCAGAGGTCATTATCAAATGAGCCATCAAGCCAGTCAAAATATACCTACTTATAGGATGTAGCATACGTTAATTTCACCAATATTTCTCAGATTATTTTTTATATGAAAATTATCATCCCTTTTACGGTATTTTACATTTATTTAATTGCATATAATTATACATTTTTTTTCTTTCAGCCTAACCGATATCGGGGTGACGAGGTAAATAAAAAATAATTCAATCATTTATGCGATTATGTAAATTTTTAAATGTTTAAATAAACCTGACTTATGATACCCTTTTTTTGCAGATTATAATGTCCAAAGGAAGCGAGGTAAACGCTCTCGAAAATATTTGATGTTTAATTTATTAAATTTGAATAAGGTGTACCTAGGTACCTAAACATTTATCTTGTATATTTTCAGAGTGCGAAGTCTCGAGGGGACGAAGTAAGTAAATACCTATAAATTAAATGAGGACAACTGTTTTTAATATTTAAAACCAAATGTAGGTCAATCGTAGGTCGTCATTATTTAAATAATTGTTGTTGTATTTGTTAATGTGAGATATTATTGTTACAAATTGAACAAGATTTTTTTCCTTCCCGTCTTTATAGTGTCACTGAAAAATTGTAATAAATATTTTTTTACAGTGGAATTTCGATAAAGAGGGCACAACCAGAATGGAAACCAAGAGCAACCAGGCGGGGTTGTCGTGTCATTGCGACGCTAGCACATGTAAGTATGCTTATTATGTCAGTGTAATAAGGTTAAGTCCCCATTAGGCTTACAGTTAGATGAGAGCCTGTTTCTTCGCAGTCTGCTGATGCCTGATGATGATCATCATTATTTGAGCGTTATTCACGGTTGCATCCGGAGGCCGTACCTCACAGCCCAAGGTCTGCTTTTTTGCTAAGTTTGGTGAGTCCATTGGCGCGCATTATCCTCGGTGATGTCGTCAAGCCAACGCTTCTTAGGTATACCTCGCTCTCTGCTGATGCCTGATGATGGGTAGGCCAAATCAATGGCTGCCACAGTAGGCAACGACTGCTTATTGCGCGGGCTCACATAATACATTCGACTGGCTACCGCAGACATCATTAAATAACTTAAATAAATAATAATTTATTTCACATTGACAGCTGCTCATGACCCAAGAATTCAGGAGATGCAAGACACCATTATTAGTAAAGATGCAAAATTAAATGCAATGCAAAACACAATCGCGGTATGTGTATATCATTTTAATACACTGAATTAATGCAGTCGAAACACACCAGCTCTTAAAATTACCATCCTATTATTGAAAGTGTACTTACTTATAATATTAATAAGTATTCATATACATGCACGTTTCAGGTTATGGAGAATGATGTCTGTGAACCTTACTGCATATATGCTCACATATACACAGCTTTAGAAAAGATTTTCGGAGTTTTGTGTCAAAATGACAAGTATAAATTGTATTTGAGTCTTATGGTAATTTTACTTAATTTATGTACATTTTTTTTTGTTTACAAATTTGTGCAGGGTGATAAATTAAGTTCCATAATATTTTTCAGACAGCAGGGAAAGACACAAGGTGCATAGATATTAAAGGCAAAATACTTTTCAAATTGAAAGTACTAGAAAAATTTAGTCTGGCCTTAATAGCTCCATGTTCACATGAAATGAGGGATTCAGCCCAAGATTGTGCTTGCCTTCGTGCTGAAGTGGTTGCACGACTGGATTTTTCATCGTTGTCTGCAGAATCCAAAAAACCAAGTCATGATAATAAAAGAGCTCAACTTGTAGCTGACATTATGGAAAATGAAGAAATGAAGGAGCTTCTTAGCAAAGACAGTGCATCAGAAAAACATGAGGATGAACAAACTGAGGATGGTTTTGGATTTGACACGTACAGCATAGATACAGAAAATTTGAAACGTTTGAGAAACTTACAAGAAAACTACGATGATCTTATGACTTGTTACGAAAAGGTTAAATATGAAAAAGACAATTTACAAACTAGGTGTCACAAATACGAGGAATTAGAAAAAGAATTTGATAATTTGAAAGGTCAACTACGTGAATACAATATACTATGGACCGAAAGAGAACATTATCGAAAACGCTCTATGGACATAGATGCATTGAAAGAACAATATATGATTTTGGCAGATGAAACGACTAACTTAGAAACCCAACTAAAAGCAGAAGCAGAAATTAACCA
Organism: Conogethes punctiferalis; assembly: GCA_031163375.1. NCBI lineage: Eukaryota > Metazoa > Arthropoda > Insecta > Lepidoptera > Crambidae > Conogethes > Conogethes punctiferalis. Next base: position 6,026,114 of record CM062080.1, read on the forward strand.
TATGAAGTCAATAACGATTGAAGAATTACGAAGTGAAAATATTGCACTTGAAAAGAAAATAAATGAAGCCTTAATATCATTTGAAAAGGAAAAAAATACCCTACAGTGCAAGTTGAAAGAAACAGAATGTACAGTTATGTGCCAGGACCAACAAATTAAAAGCTTATCTATTCAAATCGACAGGCTTTTAGAACAAAATCAAGGCAATGTTAGTATTTTCTAAGTTTAAATACATATTTACACTCATGGCAAATGTTTTATATAAATACTTTTTTTTAAGATGGAACAACATGAAGACCCATCGCACTCATTAGTCCTAATTGATAAAATAGAATCATTAAAGGAGCAAATTCAAAACCTCAAAGACGCGCTACTTTGCAGTGAAGAAGAAAAACAAAACCTGCAAGACGAGTTCCAAGGCCAGCTTAAAATAGTTAATGATTTAAGAATGGAAATTGAAGATTGGAAAAGTAAAAATTTCGTGTTTTAAAATAAGATGATATATTTATATAATTATGTATATGATAAGCCATTATGATGAGTTTATGATGTGTATAATAAATGACATCTTTAATAACTCCATATTTTGTTTAAGGTACTTATGAAAAAACAGTTCAACGAAACGAATATTTAGAAAAATACACAGATAATTTTCAAGACGAAGTACATAGATTAATAGAGGAAAATAGACAATTATCACAAGATATTGAAGATAAAACTTCCGCCGTTGGAAATTTAATTAACGTTATAAATAGCAAATCTCAAGAGGTCAAAAGATTAACAGACGAAATCGAACGAAAAGATACTGAACAAAAAATGTTGTACAATCAAGTTGAAGAGCTTAGAGATATGTATCGTCATAATATGTCTAGTGTTGAAGATGAAAAAAAGAAAGCTTTAGAATCATTGCAGTTAGCAAGACAGGAAAGTGAAGAACTTCTTTCAAGGGTAAAGGATTACAATGAAATTGTTAATCAAAACGATGATATATCAAAATCATTGGAAATACAAAGCAATGATTATAATGAAATTAAAAAAGTCCTTCAAAATACGATGGAACAAAATAAAAGTCTACAAATGGATTTAATAAATAGAGAAAATAGTAATTCTATTTTATTGCAAGAGATTCAAAAGCTAAGAGAAGTTAATTCTTATGCAATCGAAAATATTAGTAATCTACAAGATCAAAGAAATGAGTACAAACTATCTTTAGAAGTAACAAGAAAAGAGAGCCAAACGTTGGAAAATAAATTAGTCCTACTTGAAAATGTATCAAGAGAAACAGATGCTTTGAAGGAGGCATTAAAAAACCTAACTAACGATAAGGAACAGTTAGAAAATGAACTAAAAATCAAGAAAAGTGAGTTAGAAAATGCTTTGAAATCATTGCAATTATGCAAAAAAGAGAGTGAAGAGATGGTACACAAACTGAGCCAAGCCCAAATGTGGGAAAACGAAATTATTAGTTTAAACAAAGTCCGTAGTGAATTAATAAATGAGAAACGCATTTTGCAATCTGAGTTAACAGAGGGAAGAAGAAAATTTGACGACATTCTTAAGACACTAAATGAAAAAAATTATCTGCTACTAAAAACATCACAAAAAGTTTCAAGCCTGGAGAATGAATTGATTGATCTTAAACAATCCCACGACAACATCTTAATGGAAAAGAATATTCTACAGAATGATTTTGATAACAAAACAGAAGATCTTAATAATTTATACAATAATCTGGAGGGTAAAATCGAAGAAAACAGAGCGTTACTCGAGAGAATAAAAGGTTTAGAGCTTAATCAGAAAGCAACTAACAACAACATGTTGGTATTACAAAATGAAACTCATAATACATTAAGTGCCATTCAAAAGGAAAGTGCAGCACTTATTGATAAATTAAAGCAATACGAAACCCTAGAAAATGAATATGAAAAACTCAAATTTGAAAATGAATGTATTCAAAATGAGTTAAATCACCACATGACTCTTTTTAAGGAGTTACAGCGTGAAAACCAGGAATTAGGTAGTCAGAATCGTAATCTACAATCAATTAATGAAGATTTAGAGAAGTCTTTAATTACCACCAGAACTCAAGTAAGTCTTCAAAATAACAATACAATACAATGTTTTATATTTTTCCAATCCAATTAAGAAGCCAATCTAAGTATAATTATTTAAATAAATTAATAATAAATAATTAATTGTTTTACACTGCTTATAATATAAAACTGCTTTTAATCGGTGCACAATCGTATTCGTCCGGTGACATTAAAATTTATAGAAAAATATATATTTGTATGTGCTATGAGATTAGCAAGACCTTTATTAATACTTTTAACTCTTCTTTTTAGCTCATTAGTAAACAAGCTCATCCAACTGTAACTTATGAAGATGTTCTAAAAGAGTTAGATGAAATGAAAAAAGAAAAACTATGTAGTCACAACAGAATAAAAGATTTACTTAACCGACTAGATGATGCGGTAATATACTTTATAGCTTCTAGGCTTTATACTATAACTTTAAAGCTATCTTTCTATATCTTCTGTGCTAGGTGGAAAACCCTACCAATAATTGGATCTTATCTATTGAATGTAAGAAGTGATTTTGGTTTAGACTTTTTAATAGGGAGTGCTCTGAGGAGCTGTTTCAAGATTATGCCGATTTCTTTGATCCCACTACTCGGCACTGGAACATACATAGTTCTTATGTACCACCTGGAAACGTCCAAGACTGTTCGTTTTTCATGATAATGTATGTGGATGTGTATGTGGTGTGCTAAGGATCATCACGTCTATCAACGACATTTATTATCAAACATTAACGAAATCGCGAACGTCCTATCGTGGAGGCTTCAAAGATAATTGAAACTTTCATTTTATCTATCTTGTAATCTTACAGGATAGTATAATATCAAATCTCAATGAAGACATCTTGGCTCGTGATGACAAAGTAGCAATATTAGAGAACCATATCAACCATTTGGAAGTTGAAATTCAAAAACTACATTGCAACTTATCGAACGTAATCAATACTGGAGAAAGTATTAAGGACAATAGTTATGTACTCATGGATGAATCAATAAAAACTATGGAAGCTCATCGTAATGAAAAATATTTATTACAATTAACTTTTGGTTCTTGCTAGTAGTATTATGTATGTTTACTATCTTTAATGTTTTCAGATTCTAAAGCAGCACATAATATGAAGATGGAATTAGCAAAACTGCAAAATGAAAACTCTAAATTAGAGCAACAATTATCGGCAACTAAACTCAAAACCGAGGAATCGTCAAGAGATAAAAACAAATATTTATCGCAAGTAATTCACCTTCAAAATGAAAGAGAAGTGATTGTCACGGATATTAAGCAGCTTGAACTTAAAAGTGTTGGTGACAGCAATTTATCTCCAGATCAATGTAGAGTCGAAGATGTGTTAACCTCATTAGATCGAATAAGAAAAAGCATTGATGCCAAAAGCTCCAAAAGTTCTTGCCTAGAACAAACTATACTTAAAGTACAAACTTCTTCACAACTACTATTAACAAAGGCTGACGAAGCCAAAAAATTAGTAGAAAAAGAAAAACAAAAAATTATCATGGAAAAAGAAGATGCTATTCGTGACAGACTAAACATGGAAAAACGAGTAGAAGAGTTAAAAAAGAAGTTAGATAATCAAATAAATGACGATGCTAGGATCATTAAAGACCTTGAAGCAAATATTCTAAACCAAAAACTTTTAAACGAGCATACGATTTCTAAATTAAAAGAAGAACTCCGTTCATTGCAGGCTTCTTATCATAACTCAGCGTCTGCTATTAATTCATTACAAGAAAAAATCAAACAACTAACGGAGGAAAATAAAAACTATTTAGAGACCAATAATAAGTTAAGCGCCGATTTAGAGAAACTTGAAGATTTGTGTAATAAGTCAACCCGCAATGCAGGAACGGAGGCTCTACCAACTGATAATAAAACTGAGTCGACACAAACTGACCGCCTGCACATTTATGGTTTCGAGAACACACTTCCTATATTGGTACCAGATATAAATAAGACTGATAACAGTAAAACAGAAAAAAATAGCATCGACACTACCTCTCATGCTAATATTATACAGCTTAGTACAGCAGCAGAAATTAAACCAGTTTCAAGCTTACTACCAAAGCAAAATCCTCATTCTATTAATGAAGTTCAAATATTGACTGCTAACGTTGAGCCAACTTTCGATTTTGTTAGAAGTAGTTACTTGAATTACAAAATACCACGCTTAAGCCCTGGTAGACTAGAACAATATTCAATCTCGAATATTGATATCCAAAGTAACAATTATGAAGATGTTACTGACTGCAATTTAATAGATATTTATAACAGATCTATACATAGCATTTCTTCTAAAATAATCGGAAATGAAGCTGATAATATTGAGTCGCCTGTGGACCCAAAGTCAAGTGCCTTCACCGCATTCGATTTTACTAATGATAGTATTGAGAGCGAAAATAACAACAATAATAAATATAAAGATACAGTGTTCATTGAGCCTGCATCACAAAAATCGGCCGATGCAGACCTATTCGTCATATACAAAGATAGTGAAAGTACTAATGGAGATAATCGATATAATAGAAAAACACCAATGACAACAATGGAGCAAGCAGAAATGATTGCAGAGACCGTAACAGGTCATTACTCTCCCATTGGAAGGAAAAGCAATCGCACAAAACAGAGTAAGGAAAAGAAAGCATATTTTCCTGAAAGCGATTTGTATCTTGAAGACGAAGAGTATGATGACGATAGTGTCAAGCCAAAGCTAAATATTAATTTGCCTAGAGTAGAAAATGATAGTCGGTCATTAGTTGCCACATCTGAAGGAGACAAAAAATCTCTTGATTCTTATACTTTAGGTATATATCCATCTCCGAAACAGAACTCTTTCACTGATATAAAACTTAATAGAGGTTTAGACTTTATTCTAAAGCAAGAAACACCATCACTACCAACCATTTCAAATGATGATAATCAATATTTGAGATCACCTAATTCGCTTGGACTTAATTCTGAGGAAGAAATTATTCGGGCAATGGCTATTGAAAACAGAAAGCAAAACATGCCAGAGTCAAATAAAAAGGTACAAATATTACGGACTCGAATTTCAGATATCACTACTAATGCAAGAGAGCAAAATAATGATAATGATGTATCACACCACAAATTAGCTAGGGTTGGAGCGGAAGTATTTTTAATTAGATCCAAAAGTAATCTTAGAGATCAACAAGAGGTGGGTAGTACAGTCACAAATCATACAAGGAATTTCGCAATGGACTACATTTTGGACAGTGTTCAGAATGAAGTTAGTCCCGATAATACGTCCAACCGACAAGACTTGCGAAAAAGCAAAAGTGATGAAAGATTTAATTTAGCAAATGCGATGTTCAGTTCCGTTCCATCTAAGCACAGTCCCCTCAAAGTATCGTCCTTAGAGTATAAAACAGTTTCGAGCCCTAGTCGCAGTTTTAGTAAAATAAGTGACAATACTAATTCCAAATCTGTAGTTGAGCGCAGCATTATGGTCAAAATAGAGGACATGAATGAATATGAATACAAAATTAAACAACTAACAAAAGCATTGGAAAGTACAGAAAGGGATTATAAGAAAAGATTAGATGCTATTAAAATTCAATATGATGTGAATATTAAAAATATACTTACTGAACATAATCTTGGTGTCAAAAATATACAAGGTCTTCATGAACAAACTCTTCAAGATGTAATTAAAATACATGAAAATGAAATTGAAAATTTGAGAACAATGAGTATTGAGGCAAATCGTAAGGCAGAAAGACTCGAAAAAGAAAATCGAACACTTAGATCTAAAATTCAAGACCGTTCATCCACTACAGGACTAGATGAGGTTACAATAAAATTACTATTTGCTCAAATATCTACAATTGCATTTTGCCATTTTGTTGAACTTTGCCTTTTTTTCAGGAACCTACTAAAATCTCATCCGATACAAAGAAAAGAAGAAGATCACGTATTGACACTAGAACGCTTACAAAGACGAACGTAGAAGCGTTTAACGTAAAGCCCAGGATAAAGTCTCATGGACCATGTACCTGTTCTCTTGAGGCCAATATATCTGACACTATTCGTAATATATTTGAGCAAGTTGACGTTGATCAACGCAAGCTGGCTGAGCACACTTATGTCAAATATATAGCGAATAAAATACTTAATGGGAATATTGAGGTAATTTAAACAGCCACTTTAATAAAAAAAATATCTTCATTTGAGTAGGCGGATTTTGTTCAAAGTAGAAGATATTAAAGAAATTTTCTCAATTTAAATTGATAATACAAAAGTTATAATAAATAATACAAATAATATTTCAACGTTTTCAGGCGTTGGATGCACAGGAACTATCGTTTTTCCATTTAAAAGTATGTCAGACGTGGAAAACGAAACTGACCAAAGAAGAGGCTCTCCAAAAGCGGATAGACTCGTTGGAGAGTGAACTATTACATAAGCAACGACATGCGCAACAGCATAGTAAGTCCTTTTAGTAATATTGTCTGCTTAAGGTATTCTTAGCCTAAATGATTAGTGAAAATGGGCATAACCTTTCAACGACTGTAACGCTAAAATCGAAAGGTAAACAATAAAGCCAGCTCACTCTAGCTAACGATATATGTATAATTATGTAAATTTTCTAACCTGATTTCAGGATGAACTAGTTTGTCCTAGGCTGAACTAGTTATTTTCATACGCGAACCATCATCGGCATATTGCAGTCCACTGCTGGACATAGGCCTCTCCAGTAGTTCACCACTTTGGGCAAACATCTGAAGGCTCTACCCATAACCGCCATGCTGGGCAGGCGAGTTGACGATCGCAGGGCGTAGCTCTTCGTTCCGGTGACGTTGCTGCCCGGCATCGGCCTGTGCTATTTAGGTACGCCTTCAAATGTGGCGGTTATACCGCTACCAGTCGGTTGCCGGGGCCTCGCTTATTATTTGGCAGGATGGACAACGGGCAAGTGAGGCCACTGGGAGCAAAAAGATGATAGGTTATCAACCTATCATCATCTGGTAAGTATGTGCTATCAAGCACATACCAGATAAAAGCAAAAGTGGATGTCATTCAAGTCAATCAAGCTTCATGTCAAAATCACAAATCATATTATAATAATGCTATCAGGGTAGAATCTAACATACTGTGATTATAGTAGCGGAATTGGACCGAAAAGTAGCTGAAGAGAGGCGCCGGCTGCAGGAAGTGAGAGAGGCCGTGTGCAGGGGAACGCCGGTTGTGTCCCGGAACACGAGCCCCCAGGACGAAGCCCGACAAGTCGCTCCGCAAGTCGCTCCGCCAGCCGCTACAGCGGAGAAAGACTTTACGTACGTATGCTTGTGCCAGGTGACGGGCAGCGACCGTACCGGAGCGAGAAGATAAACCCTGCGATCGCTAACCCGCCTGCCCAATCTGATGATTGAGTAAAGCCTCCAGATGTTTGACCAAAGTGGCGAAGCGAGAGATCTATGTCCAGCAGTGGCCTACGATAGGCTGACGATGATGATCCGGACAACCATAGCCAAAAATGAGTTCTGAAAAATAACTAGCACGCATTGTCATACGGTAACCACACGATCGCTATCACAGCACTTAGGCTTCGGACACAAAGTCAAAGGCAGCGTTATTATGCATTAAAAATCAGTATGAAATATTTTCTCCTTTTATGTCTTCAGCTGCAATTGCAACACTGGTGGTATCTGCAACACGGGCGTCGCAGAAAGGCGATCGGCCGGTGACCTGGCGCCTGGCGCGTCCACTGGTGGCTTGAAGCAGAAGCGAACACGTGCCGAGAGCAATAGGGTGGGTATGCTTCAGGACCACAATGTTGAATACCCTATACTTACTTCTTTTTTTCTCGAGTCAATGGTGCTCTGCCTCAAATTGGTCTGGTTCTAGTCCAAAACCTGCCAACCTAGCGAGAACACAGATGGCATGTGAGCAAATGTGCCATGGTCTGCCATGGTGCACCACAGTCGCAGCGAGCTTGCAAATTCCCGCTTAGCTAGTTAAGTGAGGAACTAGATTAGATCTACACCGGTTGCCTCCGGAGTGTAGGTTAAGAGTTCTCCACACTGGATAGGATTCCTCTCGACCAGGAGGCAAACCTTCAGTCGGCGATACGCAGCTAGGCCGCAACTGGGACGGCCGCGGGAGCGGGAGCCGGGGCAACTGCTAGGTGTGCAATCGCCGCCCGCGCCACGGCCCTCTAGAACGGTGAATACAAACTTAAGCATAAATATCAAATCGCGCAATGCACCCCGGTCGTCCCCGCTCCCGCTCCCGCGGGCCGTCCAGTTTCCAGCCGTAGGCGGCGGGGGAATTCTCGTCATCCAGAGATTAATCCTTGCGTCTGGGGGTCGGGTCAAGCTCAATTTCTAATTCAAACCTTTATTGCAGGCGGTTTTAGCTAAAATAGACGTGGACGAAAGGCGCGAGAAGAAACTGTACAACGACGAGCCGCCTACGCGCTTGCGCCGCACCCACGATCGCTCAGGACTCCGCTTCCACAAGAAATAGCGACGAGGTCCGGTCAGGGTTGAACGATACTTACCTCCAGCGATAAGCACCGTTCAACCCTGCCCTCCCAACGACCAACAACGGACTGACACATACCTCTCGCGGTCTACACGCCGCCGCCAAAGGTACCCCGGACTGAAAGAACAATCTAGAACAATCTAGAACCCTTCTTGTGATCGCTTGCAAAGTCAGAAATTTTATGAATATTTTTTACATACCATACGGTGTCGGTGTGCAGATATGTTTGTGGACGCTTTTTAAATTATTTTTATATTGTATTTTTATCATTTATCTTTACAGATTTATTTGTTAAATGGGTTATTTATTTACGTGTATTTATTTAAACGTTATAAATTTTTGTTGTAATAAAAGACATTTAAATTATATGATTTTTTATTTTGATGTAGGATATCCCACACTGACCTACATATTGATAATAGTGTCATGCTCTTTGGCGGAACCGCATTAACTTCGTAGGAAATATCTATAAAATTTATGTAAAATTATAGTAATATCTTTAAAATCTATATTTACCTAATAGTATCGTCGTAAAACCTATATGTTTCTGTAACAATCACCATAATAACCTACGACTAAAAATGGCGAATTCCTCAAAATATGGAGATTGAGCGCCTAAAGTATTGTGCATTATGTCCTGGCTCACATTTCTTAGGCCGCGGCCTCACATCTCCCTCTCAGAGATATGTGCACCAAAACGTAACGTTTTGCGCCCAATGCACCAATGTGTGTATCGGTACTTTGACACAATGAAGACATTGGACATTGGACAGTGAATGGACGCAAAGTTGACATGGCCATGGAACATCATGCCGATAATAATATTAAGTGCGACATGCGCCTTAACTATGTTGAATTTGATTGTACGTCGGATTGGAGAAGTTAACCGACGCCGGTTGGTACAGAGGGTTATCGGACACGTCGTAGCCTTCGCCTTGGGCTTGCTTCTGGAACTTATTGTACTCCCTCTCGTCCATTGCGTCGACCAAGAGTTTCCACACTAGCACAGTGAGGAGACCGATGAGTATGACGCTGCCGATCGCTATCCCGATGGGGACTGGAAAAAAACATTGTCATTAACTTAACTTTTTTTCCAATTACAGCTAGGTACCGGTAAACTACCATCTTTTTCTTGATATCTCCACCGATTTGCACTGGTTGGGACAGTTCGTTTATACACCCTAAGATGGATACTCCGAAGCGCAGGTCCATCTATTCATCCTGAGCGGAGTTGAGCCTAAGTGCATCATTCATATAATAGGTATCTTTCTTCCCAACCTATAAACAACCATTGATTTCTATTTGTAACCAGGTTTAGGACGACTGACGTCTTCTACGACTACGACACCCACGGAATGAGGTGTGGTGGTCCTATTCTAGATTCGGAAATCACACGGAGTAATAAGTAAAACTCACCCCAAATATCTGCTTTGGGCAACTGCTCTGGTTCTCTTTGTATTATAAGCAGCAGTTTCTTATCGTACATGTGCAGAAACACAATTGACCTCTCCTCGTCCAGCTTAGTTCTGCACCACTTCGCCGTCGGCCACTTAGACACATTTATCTCGCTCTTATTCAACATTTGAACGTCCGTGTTGAACGTGTGGTTGTACATAAAGTCGCAATACGTCTTGTTGCTCAAGAAGTTGCATCGTGCGTATTCCTCTAGTTCATTACACCTTTTCTGGGCGCAATCTTCGCAGTCTTCGCAGAAGACACCCGAGTATCGCTCCTCTTTGTTCTTGATTTTATCACACATGCACTGGTTGCAAATGCATTTCCCGTTTCCTGAGCATTTCTGTAATGTTATTATTTTAATTAGGGGGGGTTTAGTCAAGGTAAGTTCGCAGCTTCATGCTGCCTGATGGGGTTTAGCTGGTGGTCGGTGCGGGGGCGCCTCCACCCGCCTCGCACGGACCCTCGTTATCCTCGGATGGGAGTGAACTTGTCCTTAGGACCGCTCACCACTAGATGGGAGATGGGGTGTCTGCCGTTCAGGGTGGGCCGCGGTTACGGGTCATGGCAGCTCTACTTTTTAAAGTCCCATGACACCACCCTTTGGGCGCTTGAAGGAGGACCGGGTTTTTTAAGGTTTTAGTCAAGTATAAATGCCTAGGGCCTCCAGCCGTAAGGCCAAAGGTTCAAGGCAATTCAAAGGACAATCTTAACTCCAAAACACTAATTACACATTTAGTGAAAATCCGATGATTTTGAAACGGGCCTCGAATGGTATAGTTATGCCACTGGTAGGTTTCCATAGAAGCGGGACTGCGCTTAACTAAGCTGAGGTTTGAACTTGACCAATGATATTGCTCAAGTCACACATGTATTTTTCAACTCATGGGAATTGCTCCGATATCTAAATGTTTGCAAACCATACATAATGATGCATGCAAGATTCGGTCACGCGTTTAGCTTAGTTACACCATGGGGTCCTATCTTGATAAGTTAAAAAACAAAAGAAACCTCTTTAGAATACGGTGCGTAGCAGTTGTGGTCCAGTTTGGAGCAGCTGCAGTCTTCCTTGCTCCAATCGCTGTCACACTTGCAGGCGCCAAGGGTGCATTTCCCATGGCCGGAGCACAGCAGTTTACCACTCTTCATACACGACCTGTCGTCGAACTCACAGTACTTCCCTGAGTAGTGTTCATAGCAGTTGCATTTTTGGCATCTGGAATGTGACAGTATTGTCATAATGTTAGAATATAGAGCATGCAAACCAACCGCCTAATATCAAAGTAGACTAATAATGATTATGGCAGGGAATATCTCGTAGAATAGGTACCCAACATATCTACCTCATAGGCAGACCGTTTGTTATTTAATTTATGATTTGAGGGCAAGACCTGAGCAATATAAATTTGCTTCTCCCGCAAAGGAAGTGCTCAAGGACTCTGCAAGGAATCTGCCGTATTTGTAACAATGAACTACCTACAAACTTTCTTAGTTCATCCGGCAAGTGATAAGAGAGGTCATTGCCCCGCAAATTATTATGTCAATCAATAGATAAGTAGATACATACATAATATTTTAAATACATTGCTTTCAAAAGAGGCATGAAGAAACATTTTGCGGATTGTCATCGGAGTGCGGCAGAGTAGGTAACTGACTTGGTGACAACGGGCACGACTTGGTCACTTACTTTTGTATCCGGCGCAGGGAAGCCATTATGCTTTGCTAATATTTAAAAAAATGGTAATGACTTACCTACATTTACCTCTACCACTGCAAAACCTAGTATCATTTACGTTTTTGCATTCGTCCAGACCAATTTTACTGTTGGCTTTAGATTCATCGCATTCACATGTTTTGCCAGATCTGTAATGTACATTAAAATTTACATCAATTCCTTATAAATCTAATCATTTATCGACCCGGTTGGCTCATTTGGTAGTGACTCGCTGCCTTCTGAATTAAGGGTCGTGGATTCGGTCGGAAATGCTCGTACCGAAATGGAACATCTGTGTTGGTTCCGCACCTGGGTGCTTGTTAAATGTTATTGGTGCCTTCGGTGTTCTGATCTGATACCCATAACACAGTGCTCTAGCTACTACTTTTACTTGGTAATATATATTACTCCCTATGTTAACGGATAAAATTGTAAAACGTAATTCCTATTAGCTTTTAGCAAGTAAAACAAGCAGTGACTTGGGCTTCTTTTTCGCTTTCCATCAAACAAAGGGAAGCCATTATGTTGAACTGCTATAACCTCGTAAAACCTAGATTTACAGACACAATAGTTTTAACAATTAAATTGAATTTTAAACGTTTAATGGGCCTTAAAACCATAAAATAATAACTTTTAACATTTACCTGTCTTTGTTGCAAACGCAAATACCACACTGATATGTACCAAGCTTGTTGCATTTGTCTGAATTTTTCACGCCACTCTCGTCAATTTCACATTTACATTGGCAATTAACAATCTCTAAATTGATTTCCAATTTATCATTTACCCCTCCTTCATTGGGTATAACATGTAGAACTTGATGATAATCCGATGCATCATTTGGACACGAGGTTACTTTTAAAGTTGCAGTCATTTTTAGCGATTCATTGTGTTTCAACAAACATTCGTTGGACTCCAGTCGTGTACAATCTGGTGTCAGCGTCAATTGGACGAAAGGTGGAAAATCGTACGACATACTAACCTGTCTGATGGATTTCTGAAATCAATATTCATAATATTCAATTCACCGCCCGTTATTTATTTTTATCTATCAGTCTATTGCCGTCCACTGCTAAACGCAGGAGTCCCAGGCTTACGAACACCATAAGTTCATCCCAACGCCCTCGATCGTATAAGAAGACTTAAAGTTCTTGGGGTCTAAAATCTTAGTTTGAAGCCCACGGATATTTAAGTCTACGCCACGCCACAAACGCCACATTTGAAGCATCTAATTCTTATGGCATCCATAAGAATTAGATGTTTCAAAAGTGGCGTTTTTTAGTTAACTCTCATGTGATCTAGATATGTGTTATTTATTTCAAAGTAGCACTTACCAAATAAGCTTTTTGTATGATATTAAATATATTTGACTGCGATGGTGTTGATGCCGTTAGCAAAGAATGAACTGCGCCAATATGCTTCGCTAAAGCAGAATACGTCTGAGAGACACCACTCGTGGTTGCGAAGATGATGTTAAACTTTCCGTCTTTTGCTATTTTGCTGATTTGATTGACAGAAGGATAGTCTTGTATTAAATCGTAATTGTAGTAGCCGCTAGCGTTTAGATGGCATTGCATGTCGTTGGGTTTGTACGCTAAGACCATTTTTCCGTCTCCTGCGCTGTGGTAGGTGGCGTCGGTGCACAGGACGATGATACGATTCGCATTCGGCCTCCATCCTACCTCCTTGTCACAAACCATCGCTTGCATAAGTGCGTCCAAGCCAGCCTCTGGTGGATCGTAGTTGGAAAAGTTTGCCTTCTTTACCAAACTGTTACCAAATAGCGTAATGTTCGATGTAATTTTTAGATTATTTCGGAACGCGTACACGCTGTGCTCCTTACCCCTAAAACAGATAGAATACATTATGAAAAATGCTATTTTAAATAAATACCCCAAGACATGCTACTCTTGGCCACACAGCGCCATCTAACGCCAAATTCAGCCGAAGCTTGTAATATGGATACTAGACAATTGAGAAACTTACTTAAATACTTTTTTGTAAATAAATACATATTATACATATCAAACAACCAGACCAATACAAACAGACATGTTAATGCACACAAATGTTTGTACAGTACGTACATCGAACCCACGACCCTTTGTTCAGAGGTGACTAACAAATGAGCCATCGGGCCAGTCAAATTTTAATCCCAGGAACGATGAAGAAGGGATTTCTGATGATAATAGTTAGTATTTTCTACGACCTACTAGTAGCATTTCTTATACTTTTCTTACTTGTATCAAGCCTATTGCGGAATCGCATACCTAAAATGGGACCAACAAGCTTGAGTCAATGGGTAAATAGAGCTACGCGATTGTGGATAGAATGATCAGGTAACTAGTGACGGTGTCTTGATAGTTTTAGCTAGACTAACGAACAGGAATTTATTTTTATATGTAAGAAGAAGAAGATAAATGCCCTAAACTAAACTTAAATAAATGAGAGGTGGCAAACTAAGGTTTTCCCAGGTACCTACTATAAATACTTACTGAATGATGACATGCTTAGATTTATTAATAGGACTGCGTCAGATACATACATACATATCTACTTCTGTGTTCTAAAATATTCAGATTCGAAATGTTTGTTTCCTGTTCCTGAACAGGATAAAGCAATGTCTGTTTTAGAGCTGGGCTGATCGCACGCTGAGAGCCAAAATACATATTTATATAACGGGTTAGATCAGACAACAGTGTATGACCACTAAAAATTAAAACTAACCTAAACGTTACACAATACTTACGCAAAAGGATAAGCTGGTTTCTCAATAAAACTCCCGAGCCCAAAATTGACGTTGTTTGTGAATTCTGTCAATTTCTTTTTCACTTCTTCGGACTGGGCTTTCAACACTTTCACGTGGCTGTTCATTGTGTGCGAATAGTCCATTAGATAGTACACATCAAGTGGGAAATGTTTCGCGTGCTTGAATTCCATATCGATTTTGATCTTTTGTCCAGGTCGCAGCTTCACGGTCATCTTTTGTGGACGAAACTGCACTGCTTCATCGGCTCCGTTTGCTGATTGTAAAGGTTTATCAATCTTTTCAATTATACTTTCTAGTTTTGGATTGTACACGAAATTCTTCGTACACCAATTCGGTTGTTTCGAATGGAAATCTGTAGATTGACATCGAACTGTTGTATTTGGCTGGAATCAAAGATACAACTTTATCTTTCTATTCTATAATTATAATAAATCTGTAGAGAGATCAATTCTGTCCATGAAATATATTTTCAACATCTGGAGGTGATTATTGATCAATACTAATGCCAAAAATGAAATCAGTAAAATTTTTGTCTGTCTGTTCGTCTGTCTGTCTGTATGTTCGTTATATAAAAAAAACTACTGAACGGTTTTTAACGAAACTTGATACGATTATTCTTCATACTCTTGGGCAGGTTATAGTATACTTTTCATCACGCTACAATCAATAGGAGCAGAGCAGTGAAGAGAAGTGTTGAGAAAATGGTAGAAATTTTTATCTGCATGTTTGACGCGAATACTACTGCATGGAATTAAATGCTGTTTTCACCAATGTATTTCTAGAGGTCTAACATAATTAAGAGGTCTAATTTAGGGACCATTTTATGGAAGTCCGTTATTTTTGAAACCGACCCGATAGCCACGCGTGCGACGTCGCCGGCACAGAAACGTTTTTGCGTTTCGCTACAGAAGCCATCAGCCATCAGAAATGAGGAGTTTAGAAGAACTAAGAGCTATAGAAATGACAGTTACCCCAATCATCAGATTGTTGACAAGGCAAAAAAGTTCTTGTCTGCCACTAATAAGATGAAAAGGTGTTAAAAAAGTCGAAGGATTGCGCAAAAGGAGACTGCTTACAAACGGCACTTATGAAAGTCTTTAGGATGATGGTATGTTATTTTTGGATCACACGCATGTCTTTGGGAGGGACATAGATATATTCCGAATATAATATGTGTCTGTATTCTTACCGCTGAGCACCAAACGCAAGTGTCCCCAGGGAAGCCTAAACAAGCGCCGCATGTCTCAAAATCACTGCACGTTTCCTTTGCACCCAGCGATATCTTCACACAATATATTAATAGTATTAATGATAACACCTTCATCGTTTTTACTTCTCAAATTCAAACTGAAGAGCGTTATAAATAATGACATATTGAATGCCATCATAGGAGGAAGTTATACAGTAATAGTTAATATTAGCATTTTAAGGGGAAGTTGCTCTATACTCTATTAAAATAAATATAATAGATAATATGTAGGTTTAAGAGAGGTAGGGCACAGCGAATCTTCGCTCGAATTGAGCTGCCCGTCCGGGGAAGGACCTCCACCCTATTGAATACCGCAGCCAAATGACCTCTCCGGGTCGTGTTTCTGCTGGTGAGTAGGGCCTCCGGTGCTCGTGGGGGGTTAGGGTTGGGCCGGCATGGCAGTGGCAACTGACAAGTAACTAACCAGTTACTTGCCAGTTGTCACAGCGACTTGGGCTTCTCTTTCGCTTTCCATCAGGCGTAGGGAAGCCATTATGTCGAGCTATTATAAAAAAAAAGGTATTATTAATTTTTCCATTATAAATTCCATGAAATGGTGGTCGTATGCTGTAAAACAGTAGCGTAAGAAACTACTGCTGGACATGGCCTCTCCACCCGTTCGCCTCTTAGGGCAAACATCTGGAGGATATACTTACCCATAATTAAAAAATCAAACCCATAAATAAAATTATGTGTATAGGGACAGTCGTATATTCAAATCCCGGGTTAAATTAGTACTATCTTCTGCTAAGAAATTTCTCAGTACCATCCTCAGGGTCAAAAAGTTGACAGTCATACACCCGCGTGTATCAGAAAGCACGTTAAGCCCTTAGTCCTACGCTCTATCTCTCTCCGATCATGTCTCATCATCCAATCAGATTATGAGAGTAAAAGAACAGAATTCACTTGTGTTTGCGCATAGGTATACATGGACACTTTAATATCTCATCCGTACTTGCCTAGAGACCATGAAAATGGGCGGCTGTGACTTCATTTGAGAAAGGAAAGATTGATTACAATGAAAGGATATGTGGAATTGTGGATATATGGATGTAAGGGAGCGACCTGTCGCCTTTTCGTTTCAAGCCATCTTCACCTGCAACCTGCACCTGCACCTCTGGCAAACCGACTGGTGGCGGTAAAACCATCACGGTAGAAGGCGTAGCTAAATACCACAGGCCGATGACGGGCAGCAGCGTCACCGGAGCGGGAAGCTACGCCCTGCGATCGCCAACCCGCCTGCCCAGCGTGGTGATTACGGGTATATCCTCCAGAAGTTTGCCCTAAGTGGCGAACAACTGGAGAGGCCTATGTCCAGCAGTGGACTGCTATAGGCTGATGATGATTACAATGAAAGGACAGACCATGGTAATAAAATCTCCATGATATAAGTAGGTAATTTATTCTATTTGAACTGTCGGTTTTAATGGACAGTAACCGTCAGGCATAAATAACACAGGCACTTAATGGCACTTTAGCTTTGAAACAGCAATGGGACCTTTACCGTCAGTTACACGATCACGCTTGTCCGTTAAGCACACCTAGGAATAACATGAAAAAAACGTAATGAGTGTAAGTGGTGCATTAATTTTACCTATACTTAATCATTTTAACGGTTTGCCCTTAACTTATTATATTAGGGACGTGACAAATATAATTTGTTTTAATATGTGCTAATTCATTCGACAAATATCATATTACTATGTAATCCCCATTTGGATTTCACGGGAAGTTCAACAGGAAGCTTTGGAAAGCTTGCGTGGGATGGGAACACAGGCCAAACGCGTAAAGGCCTTTTGAGGCAACTTAACATGTGAGACTGATACCTATTACTATTGACTATTATATACAGAATCTTTACGGAAACGTGGAAATTCGACAAATGTGATCTATGAATAGATGTTTCGTATAACAGCGAAACTCAACATTGATTCATAACTTCTGGTAAACGTGACATTTATTATGTGTACAGACTTTTAAAAAAAATCCCTAGCAAAAAAGAGGGGAAACTAATATATTCTCATTTCAATAAGAAAAAGTATGATGTAAATTATAGCGTAGGTACACTGTATGGATCTGTTTTTTTTTATGTTAGCTCGACATAATGGCGTATTTTTTAATATTCGATTCGATTAAATCTACATTAAACCCACCACTAGTCAGGAGTATTATTTGTTTTCCTCGTTCCTTCCTATACGTTTTCCGCTTCAGTGTTTCATTTAATTTTAGTGTGTATTTATCTAAACGTGTAGGAAACATGAGTGTCAAATACGGCCTCTCGTGTGCCGTTTTTATCCTTTTACAAACAAATATAGTACTTTCTGATACTTGTGAACAGCAGACGACTTGCGGTGCTTGCATTAGAGACCCATCCGTTTGTGCTTGGTGCGCTACCGTAAGTTATAACAAAAAAATTATAACTGTATAATAATACCTACAAGGAATTGCTTTCACGTACCATACTATATTGTTAATTTATTTTCCGCCTTAATTACAGGATAAATTCAATGGCACAAGATGCAAATCAGCCACAACGGACCCGAAAGACTGGTGTACAGGATCTCTGCAGAACCCAAAGTCTACCGCGGTGCCAACCGATAACAAAAACTTTAGTCCCGACCTTGGCAATGTCATTCAGATTAAACCACAAAAGTACAAAATGAATTTGCGGCCGGGAGTACCGGCCACTTTCGAATTTTCTTATCAGCCAGCTCCTAATTATCCCGTCGACATGTACTTTTTACTGGACAATTCGCGAACTATGGGCGATGTCAAACACGTTATAGAGAGTCAGAGCACTGCTATTTACAATACAATGAGTAACTTGACAACCAACATCCATCTGGGGATGGGATCATTTATTGATAAGAATACTTTGCCCTACACTGAGTAAGTACGGTTATAAAATGTACAAATTTCGGCAATCATGGATGTCGCGTCTCACGGCGCGTTGGTGTGCGATTGTCCTAAGACTGTTTTGGAATTGGAATATAATTACCTGTAAAGAAGGGATAATAGCTATTTACATTTTTATTTAACGCACATATTTTCCCGTCTACTCTTAGTCGTGTACTCTAGGCTTCGGCCTTATGCCTGTGGATAAATTGGACCCTAGCCACACACTACCACTTCTTATTTATTGCATTCAAAGATTTTCTGGCATTTTTCAGGTTATACATTTTTTCTTTATTTACGTGAAAGGTCTGGATTTCATAGTCACTAAATCCATTTACTAGAGATAGTAATGTTTCTGATTATGTTTTCAGTGTAATAAATAGCAATGAAACGTACTCTTTCCGCAATCGTATGAAGCTACAGAACGATTCTGAACTATTCAGAAATACTGTAAAAGATATCACATTTGGACACAACTATGACGAGCCCGAAGGTGGCTTAGATGCGCTAGCACAAGTCATTGTTTGCGGGCAGAAAATTGGATGGAGAAATGAATCCAGAAAACTTGTGGTATTTCTAACTGATGATACATACCACGTGGCCGGTGATGGTATGATTGGCGGTATCTACTCGCCTTACGATGGAAAATGCTACACAAACGACGATGGAAAGTATACGAAAGAATTGGACATGGACTACCCATCTGTTAGCATGATCAACAAATTGGCATCTGACGAGCAAATAGCAGTTGTATTTGCCGTTAAGTCTGCGGTTCAACCTATATACAGCCATCTGAGTCAAGCAATTAGTGGATCAGAAATTGAAACGTATGATGGTAAAAATGATAATATAGCAAATATCCTGAAGAATATTTATAGGGTAAGATATTTATAAAAATAAACACTTTATTCTAACGTAGTAAACCTTAAAGTAAGTTAACCTTCTTCTTTCTCCAGGGCACGAAGGTACGTTGATACGAATAAGGAAACATTACCTTATTCGTATCAACGTAATGTACGCTGATAGGAAAAAGGTAATGTTCGTAAATTATTAATAATAGTCTTATTACTACGGTTGTTAATTTACAAACATTACCTTCAAATCTTTGAATTATATTTATATGAACATTGTTTATTAATTTACAGAACATATCGAGGAAAATAAAGCTGACAGCTAATTTTGAATCTGGACACCGCCATAAATTTGACATCAAATTCAACCCTAATTGTAATCACGACCAAAGTACATCTGACTGTACCCTGAAAGAAGGGGAGGAAAAAGTTATCAAAGGGACTATTACACTTCTAGAGTATTTTGGATCCGATAGTGCCTCAGTGGACATTGTAATTAAAGGAATTACAGAAAAGTTGAGACTAGACATTAACATTATAAAAGATTGTGAATGTGCAAAGAGTGCTAAGGGTAATTCTACGGAGTGTAATAGCGGCGGAACACTCAAGTGTGGAACTTGCGAATGTAACGACGACAGGTAAGATAGAATTAAGCAGGCTGAAGTTACTAAATAAGAAATATATTAATTAGATCATACAAACTTGGTGAAATCCGTTTTTTATCGATTAAATGATCTCCAGACTTCCTGGAAAGAATCTCACAGATTTTCATCAATTTATATTAACTCAGGATATTAGCTAACTTGTTAGTAATAAAAACCTACCACACGACTGTCTCTTTCCGCGTTTTTCCTCCCAAAGATGTTACCATATAGTTAAAGTTCGTTCTGCTAGTATTAGAAGTAGTAGAGACTTCAAGCTTGGTGTTAACTAGTTATTAGTAATGCTTATAACCGTAACATATAATTCTTTCGAGTTTCGTACCCTTCGAACCCAATTGATTTGTACAAGCTTTTTACTGTGCTGCATGATTCTTTAGCGTTTCGTCAAGTCTATTCTATTAAAGGTTTTGTCAATTCTATTTCATTCAGGTATGGAGTCAACTGCGCATGTGTCAAGAATAGCGCATCTCACGCCAACGACAACTCGACCTGCATCATGCCGGGCGACACCAAGGAGTGCAGTGGCCACGGCTCCTGCATATGTGGCAACTGTATATGCAGGAAAAATTCACCGTAAGATTATTCGGAAATTAGTAAATGTATAAATATGATGGTGACGCTGCTGCCCGCCATCGGCCTATGGTATTTAGCTACGCCTTTAATCGTAATGGTTATACCGCCGCCAGTCAGGGCAGGCGAGGGCTTGGAGCGAAAAGATAATGGGTCCCTCCCTTACATCCCACCGGAGCATAGAGCTACGCTCTGCGATCCTCCAGGCGTTAGCCAAAAGTGGCGAACACATGGATAGGCCTAAGTCCAGCAGTGGACTGATAATGATGATAAATAATTATGAGGAATCTTCTAAGTCGAATAACTTCGCTCACAACAATTCTACAACATAAACATTTTGTCTTTGTCCTTGTATGGATATTAATTGTACTTATTTGTATGTAGGTGTTCATATAACACAACTGCTCAACTTTGGGATGGTAGCAATGTATATGAATGTTATCTGATATGAATTTATTTATTTAATCCTCAAATTCCAGTTACGAAGGTAACTTCTGCCAGTACAACAAAGACAACTGTCCGAGGAACAATAACAACGTGTGCAGCGGATTCGGGAAGTGCCAGAACGAGCGCTGCGTCTGCGGCGAGGGCTGGGAGGGGCTCGCCTGCGAGTGCCCTAAGTCGAACACCACATGCATCGGAACCAACGGGAAAGTCAGTAGATAACACTATAGTTTGCAAGGAAATGCTAGCCACAGCCTGAGATATGTGTGAGGCGGGAAGGCAATTCTTTGCTTGCTATCTGCGGCTGGCCAGGGCAGGCAGGAATGCGGCCGTATACTTCGGCGCTACTCGAGTCCCTGCAAATTTCTGCCCACTGGCGACACAGGGGGGTTTAGTGGGTATGCCCTTCCATTTCGGAAGGTGTGAGTCCCACACACCACGTCGACTTTCCCCGGAGGGCGGCGTGAAGGTGAATAATGCAATCATCTCCAAAAAAAGGTCTATGATCATCAGAAGACATTTGCAGGCTAATAATGATGGTGCCTGTTGTCAAAATAAGGTTTTTACCTGTACTTGCACTATGAGTACACGATGATGACTGGAGGTGTCTACCAAAACACCTAGACCCCAAGAGAATTTAGAAAAGTCCATTTACAAGATCAGCGAGACCGATTAGCTATTGCGTCGTAATTAAATTTGTCAGTGGTTTGACTTAAATATAGAAATAAATACAACCTCTACTAACGGCGTAAAAGTAAAGCATAAGTATAGTTCCATACGGACTTCACGCAACATTCACATTCAGTAGGTAAATGAAAAAGGCCATTTTTTTCCCAAAGTTTGACGTCTCCTTTCGTTTCAGGTATGCAACGGAATGGGGAGCTGCTTCTGCGGTAAATGCACGTGCGACCCCACCCCGGAGTGGGATGCTCGCGACAACCAGGACGCCTTTTGCAACATCCGGCCCTGCGTGGACTGCCACAAGCCTCAGTGCAACCGGCTCGACGCGTGCGCACAATGCGTGCACTCGGGAGGAGAATGCGCGCAGTGTAAACACTTGAAGGTCTGCGTCAAATTCGGTTTATTACACTTAGAAGAAATAACTAGTTTTAAGTTTAAGTTTAAGTAATGTTATTTTCTCTTTTGTTCTAGACTTCTCTGAGTAAACAGCCCATAACTCAACATTTTCACGGCCCGGACTCATGGAACGTATGTCCGGATATATCTGTGAAAATCGGTTGTTATACCCGTTACATGTACCGATATATGGAAGATGAGTATCTCATTGAGATGATGGTTCAGGCCGATGAAGACTGCTTGGAAAGTTACTATAGTAAGTAGCTTCTATATATATAGAGTCGTGTATAATGTAAATAATAATAACTAGGTTGTTGGTCTTCGGTGTCCGTGTGGTTTCTAGATTTAGAATAGGAACGCCCCATCTCAGCCCGTGGGTGTTGTAGAAGACGACATTGCACCCTTAAGGAACCATCATTTTTATGTAGGTATACCAGTTTAACAGAAAGGCTATAATTTATAAGAATCGTTGCATATCATCATAGTTTCCCACTATGGGCAAACATCTGGAGGCTTTACCCATAATCGCCACCCTAAGCAGGTGGGTTGGCGATCGCCTTGGGTAGCTGCTCGCTTCGGTGAAGCTACTGCCCGCCATCGGCCTGTGGTATTTAGCTACGCCTTCAATAGAGATGATTATACCGCCAACGGTCGGTTGCTAGAGCCTCGTCCGTTATTGAGCGGGATACAATGCAGTGCCGTAACTAGGGCGGTGCCAGCAGTGCCCAGGTACAAGGCGCAGACCCTGGAGAGGCTCAGAAATGTCCAGACCACATTTTTCAGGGGTGCAGTTTTGAAAGCTAGTTACGGCACTGGCGCAGGTGAAGGTGTCATGAAGTGAAAAGATAGGTCGCTCCCTTACATCTCGTATATAATAGAGCTTATAATTATATCAGATTAACACAAAAGCTAATTATTATTGCACACATCACTGATCTTACACAATCAAAGCCGTGGGTTGCAGCCAGTACGTAATTCGTAAGGCAGGGTACTTATAACAGTGTGACAGGACACCCTGCTTAACAGGACAAAATGTTCACAGGATACGGCGGCATAGCAGTTGTATCTCTCATTCTGTTGGGAATAGCGGGAGTAGTAATTTGGAAGTGGGTGACGCACGCGCGCGACCGACGGGAATACGAGCGCTTCCTGAAGGAGCACGAAGCGGACCTGGCGGCCGCCCCCTGCGACAACCCGTGCTTCATGCCCCCCACCACCAGTTTCCAAAACCCAGTCTTCAGGAAGGGCTCGGTGGACTTGCAACACTGACTATACACACAGTCATATACACAAACACAAAATGACGGGAATAAGAGCTTCCTGAAAGATGAAGCGGATCTGAGTAGGGCTCAGTGGACTTGCCATAAGTACATACACAAAATACAAACAAACACACATTCTCTACACTATATTATAAAGAGGAATAAATTATTAGATTCATATGTTCCCAATAAGGATTCCTAATTAAACATGATCAGATTAACCTGAAGAAAGCTTCAACCTTAAAAACGTGTTAATTTACAGCTTAATTTAGGTATGTGTTGCACGGTGTGTTGTTATAAATAAGTAAAGAGAATTTCCTATGTAGAATAATTACCTACTAAAATTACAATGGAATTTGAATATAAAAGAAATTATTAGAAATTAGATATCTATACTTATAATAAATCTGTAGAGAAGTCAATTCTGTACATTGTATATATTTTCAAATTAACTATCAGGGGATGATTAGTGATCGATACTGATGCCAAAAATGCAATCAGTAAAATTTTTGTCTGTCTGTCTGTCTGTCTGTCTGTCTGTCTGTATGTTCGTTATAGAAACAAAAACTACTCAACGGATTTTAACGAAACTTGGTACAATTATTCTTCATACTCCTGGGCAGGTTATAGGGTACTTTTCATCACGCTACTATCAATAGGAGCAGAGCAGTGAAGGGAAATGTTAGGAAAACGGGAGAATTTTTTGGAACGCGCATCACTCATAAACTACTGCATGAAATTGAATACTGTTTTCACCAATGTATTGCTAGAGGTTTAACTTAAAACTTAGGCACTATGTATAGATAGGTATTTTATGGAAGTCCGTTATTTTTCAAACCCGATATCCACGCGTGCGACGCCGCTGGCACAGCTAGTATATTATATATGTGTTTCCTTCCGCTTACATTCCTGGGTTCTTTAGGCGGGGCGTGAAATTGCATCTCAGTGGGCCTTCAGGGTAAGGGCGCCAGGCGAAATGGGTTTGTTCTATTGTGCCTGTCGACCTAACTTTTGGACCTCACGACCGCTTACCATCAGGTGGAGTGAGGGCATCCTGTAAGCTCTCCTTAGAAAAAAAATCAAGTTATTTTTAATTAGATCTAACATCTCTGTCTTCGAACTGGTGTCTTCTTTTTCCTTTATTAAAACTGTTTATTATGCACTTGTGCCTTGCATTGTTGTAAGCTATGAAAATTACAAAGTATGTACTGGCGTAGTATGCATTCCGCCCAATGAAGTACAATTCCCACAAATACAACACCAATGACGAGGGTAAAACCTACGTTTCAACCTCCAAATAGCGTCTTTATATGGAACTAACACTGTGGAATTGTTTTTAAACCTGATTTACCTCGTTATTCCCGTGGATGCAAGCACGACACGGTTACAGTGCTGTTTCTGCTTCCGCTCGCCGTCAACAGATGGCGATACCTGCGCTATTACGTCTGTTCATTTATTTGTTGTCCTTATCAGATAAAAAGCAAACCCTATTGCCTATTCGCTCTTACGGAATTTAAACGTCTAATTTCACGACTTTACGCTTTCATTATTGCAATAAAAAATATACGAAAAATCAATTTTAGACCGTAAGTTTTTTACACGAGTAGTTTCACATCCAGATTTGGCGTCTAAATGGTTTTGATCCTCAATCACGCTATCAAAGTTTTCCTTTACGTTTGTATAAATAGAAGGCGGTTTCAAGGTTCATTGGGGAGTCCGGTTCTACACAGAGCAGTAGTGACAGGGTAGGAGCTGCATTAATTCCGCCCTCGAAGCAGTATGCCTCCATGAGCTATTGTGGTACTCAGACGCAAGCCGTCATTAATCCCTGCAGCGCTGTTAGCCTGTATGTCTAGGCGAAATCGCCACTAGTTTGATAGTAAAGATTGTCTCAACGTCTCTGAGCCGAGAGGAATGTCCTCAACACCGCTGTTGTAGAAGATTTGACTCTCTTTTTAACAAACTTTAACACAAGAGGTTCTCTATTCGATCGTTTTTTTTTAAACATGCGAATAGGATGTTATTAGTAGACAAGAGTATACTCTTGGCTATAGCCACGATTGTATATAGGGCAGACAAAGCAAATTCTAGGTATTGTTTTGATTGAGTTTTCACTCCATAATTCAAGATGCTATGCTATGCGATGGTAGCCTCGCTAGGCCACATATCGCTATCTAGTCCCAAACTAAGCAGAAGGTTGTACTATGGGTATTAACTTTACAACAGCTGATAAATTTACTGCGACAGTGACCTCTGCCTTCTGAGCAAAGGGTTGTGGGCTCGATTCCCACTCGGGACAAACATTCGTGATGAACATCGTCACTTAGGGCAATCATCTGGAGGATTATACCCATAATCGCCACGCTGGACAGGCGGGTTGGCGATCGCAGGGCGTAGCTTCACGCTCCGGTGACGCTGCTGCCCGTCATCGGTCTGTGGTATTTAGCTACGCCTTCAATTGTGATGGTTATACCGCCACCAGTCGGTTGCCAGCGCCTCGTTTGTTATTCGGCAGGATGCACCACGGGCAGGTGAGGATGGCTTAGAGCGAAAACATTATAGGTCGCTCCCTTACGTCCCCAATACAAAGACAATAGGGTACCCTAAGCGGTTCCCTACCAATGGTAGTTGTTCAGTATTCTGTGGTTTCACTTTTCTGCCTTGAGCATAAAGATAATGATGAATATATATAAGTAGGATACTAATAAGTGTCATTGATTACAAATACGAGTAGAATACTAAAATACTGGACCTAAGAAGAATGTACCTTATATTCTTCTTAGTTTTCGTCACTCGCAAGCAATGATGTCAAAACATCAACTATCTAAGCAATCACTAAGATGAACACAGTCAAGGAAGATGTTAGGAAAGAGCATAAATAAATCATAAAAAAAATATTTTCCTGTTTTGCTTTTCCTAGTCAGTAAAAATTTACCGACTACTTATGTATTATACGATATTGAACATTATCTACTTTTAATAGATAATGTACCTAAAACCAAAACGCATTTATTAAAATTAAATAAGCGTGACATCGACGGCTAAACAGGTAATTCCAGTTTTACAGTCTTAATCTAACTATAGACAATCTCATTTGTAGAAATATGGCACCGTTTCGCGTCATTTGCATCAAATGTAATTTCCGCGAATTTCCTCTGAACACTATGATTCATCTCCGTGTACCGAACCGTCTGAACTAAAGAGTCTCCAGTCTGTGGCGAGACGTGTAGCGTAACGCGCGCGCTTACGTTCAAATTTCGAACGTCAGTCGAGTCGAAATTCGAGCACAAAAGAGTTTTTACTGAACCTCCGCGGTTAAAGTTTCTGGTGTTTGTTTTTTTTTTAAGATTTATTAAAAATGAGGACGATGGCGGTCTTTGTGATTTTTGCGGTGGTTGTGTCGTGTTCGATGTATGTTTTCGCGATCGACTGTTCGACGGTCAACGTGGAGAGCATAAGGAACTGCAATGAGTGCTTCAGATGCGGCGGCATGTGGTGCAACAAGGGAGAAAAACACGTAAGTCAATTCATGTCTACCCCACAGACAGCAGATTTTGTACCTTTTTCTTATAAAACCTATAGGAACTGCCTGTGTTTTTTACCGCCATTTTCTTCAATTTATCAGCCTGAATAATGGATTTTTGTTATAACAAACTACTACTACTAGAGTATACTCTTATGCAGTGCTCTAGGTAATTATTTTTAAATTCAAATATATATAAAAAAGACACCTTTTTAACAGTCCTATGATACGACTCCTATCGAATGATCCGGCACTAAGTTCTGGAAAAATTTTCTTACAACGATTAACCCTCATTTAACTGAACAAAAAGACAAATTATAAGTAGGTACCTAATAGCAAGTATTCGTCAAGACATGTAACTTCGTTAAACAATGAATATAATTAAAAAATACAAGGTGTAAGTTATTCATAATTATTTTTCTTTGCAGTAATTTTGTATCATATCGTGTGTCTAAGCATTGGTATTTTATTATTACGAGTATCTAAGTGGAAAAACTATATTTAATTTAATCTTAAATGAATAACAAATCCGATCCTTGGCTGTAGTGGCGATCGTTATCAGTTCATTGACCTTGAACTGTGACTAGGCTTCGTTGAATTTTTTTTCTGTCATCGCCATAGATTAATGACTATTTTATATAAATGACAATTATTATCTCTGGCAAAATACTGGTGTTGTGTGTAATATAGTTTAACTTTCTGAAGTTTGGTACGTAACTCCACAATCTGTGGTCATAAACAAAAATCTTATAACGTTATCTTCTGGGCCAGGGTTCGTAGGTTTGAATCCCGTATTAGAACCATTTTTAATATGATGAACATTTTATGTTTTTCTTGGTTGGATGTCACCGGTTATGTTAAAAGTATTGATGATTTAAGTATATTTGTAGGACTTGATTTCCATATAAAAAGTGCTTAATGCTAATTAATTTAGGATCGGATCGATGTAAATGACGTAACGTCATATTTATTATGTATAGGTATATGTATGTGTGTGTATCCTTATGACTAAGTATCGAATGAGTATTCTATCTAAGAGGCTTCCAGTTATCGTTCTACTTCAAATGTGGGTAGGTATTCCTTATAAAATAGAAAAGATATCGTTTCACGACCGATATCAGCAATACGGCCAGTGAGGTCTTTGTAGACCCCTCTATAGCTTTAATATTGAAAGGATTTTTCCGAGCCAAAAAGCCCATGGGAAAGCCCATAGAGAGAGATGGGTATTCCCAGAAAACCCATCTCTCTCTATTAATCATAGTACAAACCACATTGGTTTCAAACCAGATTGTAGGCGAGCGTTGTCCATTTAATTTCTTAAAACAATACATAATACAAACTTACATCATCATGATTGCTCTAAAATTCTAAGTCATACAAATCTGAAAGCTAAATAGAATATAACTTTTATTGCATCTCGTATGTGAGACTTTTGAATCTCCGAACATAATCCATAGGTTACAATTGATACTGAAACGCAGTCTCAACTAACAAATGACCCTGCAACTGCAGACTACTGTGACCTTGATCCTAAAAATGTCTTCAGTTAACAAGACTTATCCCGACATTCCCGTGAATGAGCGTCTCAATTGATTCCCGTAGACAATAAAAGACAATCGCTCAAAAGAAAACCGTAACTACGCAGGGCAGCGGAAGGAACAATTGTCTCGACTCTAACTGACGGCCGCGAGTTCAAATTCCATTCAAGCTATTTATACGACTGTCACCTCATGTTACTCACTTTTGCGTTCAGCAAAAAGTCATGAGTGGAAGCCACTTTTGACCCGGTTCTGAGAAAATCGGATTACGTTATTTAAAGTCAATCAGCGCTTGAATTTATTTAGGTACCTACTTATTATATCTTTTCTGTTTAATTTGTTGCTGGCACTGGGTACAGGCAGTACAGGGTAATAATTGAATCACAATTTTAATGCATAACTAAATACATATAAATAAGCCAGTAGTCAAGAAATTTCATATTAAATTACACCTTCTATGCACTATTTTAATGATTCTTGATTCATAAGAATTCCAGATACCTAAGTACAATTGGAAACAAAGTAATTTTTTCAGGTTCTAATTCTACCGTAGGCCATTGATGGGTCAAATATGAAACGAATTTTGTTTACCAATCTATTTTTTTTCTTGCTGTCATAATAAGAGTAAATCATTATCCTTGACTTATCGTTTTTACTGTTTGTCTCGGGATAAAACATTGTGATAGCAAAAAAATATTGGTAAAATACATGCTTTACACTAAATTTTTTTTTAACGCGCTTCAAACATTTCCAATAATACCAAATACAATTATATTTTTTACTTTTAGAAGCTTCATATGGATAACGTAATATAATAGCCTACGGCTACCCAACTTTATTTTTTCTGGGGAAATACTTCATGATTAAGTCAATGTTAAGAATCGTATATGGTGTAAATATTATTGACGTTGTAGGTGAATCACAACGTTATACACACTCGTAATAATACAAATAATACAATACCTACGTCAGAAGGTGCTCAATAAATATTACTTTACTACCATTATTAGAAGCTTCCTTAAACCCTTATTTGTGATCGATATTCGATAAGTCTAAGTCTAAGCTTACTCATGGTAATCATTTAAAGGGCCGGGCAATGTTGATCGAATTATTTGTACAGTGACAGCACGAAAATGATGATTAGTACTCTTCACGTCGTTGAAGTACCTTCGCACGGTATCGTATTCGTAATCGTAACCGACTTAAAAATTACAAAGAGGGAGGTTCGGTTTTTTAAAATGTTTTGTTACCTCAGAACTCCGTCATTTGAAGTCCGATTTGAGAAAATATTTTTACTGTCTCGTCTTCCTCGAAATTACGTTAAACATTAAAACAAACAAAACCCCGTAGCACGACATACATGCGTATGAAATCGTAACAACGAAGGAACATCTTTATCTACTTACCTATATTCCATGCAAAATCTACAGGAGTCTTCCGTTTCGACTTTTCATAAATGTAACTCGAAATTACCTAGTTAAAACAACTATTTTCTAATTATGTATTTTAAGTGTCTGTGATATTGTGATATGCATACAGACAGTGTGTTATATGCATATGGGATGTACTTAATGTAGTAAAAGAGATATGCAAACACTGTCTAGAATATCAATGGGAACATTTTACTCTACCTCAACCGACACACTACGTAACTTCGGCACATCCGACATAATTGTAAGAGCAAGTACGCGTTCATTCATGTTGGTACAATGGACGTCATAATTACTCTAATTATTTAGCAACGCGTAACGGATCTGTTAAATTAGGATGTAACCTCTGACGTTTCGGTGTTGAACTCTTTTGAAAACTTAGCCAATTATCAAACACTTTGCGTCATTCTATTTTTCTATACAGAGAATAAGAGTCGATACGAGGAAATACTCGTATACTTATTCTGCATATTTAAAAAGTTTTTATACCGCTATTGTATTTTTAGGGTTCCGTAGCCAAAATGGCAAAAACGGGAACCTTATAGATTCGTCATGTCTGTCTGTCTGTCTGTCTGTCTGTCCGTCCGTCCGTCTGTCCCCCCCCCCCCCCGTAACTTCTAAAATATGGGCATGATAAAACTGAAAAAATATATGATGTGTATTACTATAAAAACTACTGACGAAATTTGGTTTGAATGAAATCTAGACAGTAGTTTTTTTTTTAAACGTCATAAATCAAATTACCTAATTTTTTCATTCAATCGGTGGTACGGAACCCTACGTGCGCGAGTCCGACTCGCACTTGGCCGGTTTTTTTAAATATTTCACATAGGCAGTAACGCATTAGCGTATATTGTACTCGTAGTCGCAATATGATGAGTATGTAGATATACTTTAAATGTGCCCAAATAACAATATTTTACAATTTGCAAATGAAAGATATCATAATTATAATTAAAAAACATTCTACAGTCTTTGTCCGCCTGTTTGTTCAACTGGCAAAAATACATGAAATCTTAAACAATGCTTTGAATTTCAAATCAAGAAAAACACCCGTACAAAATTACGTGAGCCAGCTTCCTTTAAATATGCAAAACCATGTTTGAAACATCCAAAGAGGGTGTCTTTAAGTATACAGCTTACCTAATCAGGCAAATCTCTTCAGACAAAACGTTTATGTGAAGGCTTTAGGTACACCCAAGCACCCCCTTAAGTAAACAAAGCGGAGCTGTCTGGGCCCAAGGGGGGTAAACTCCGTCTGCACCCCATCTTAATAGCCTGCACTAGGAGACGATGAGTCACAGTGCATCCACCTTTTTCCCCCGCTTATGGGGTGTTCCGAGCAATAAGGATGCAACTTAGGTCATTCATCTCGTGACTAACAAAACTTTAACTTGCCAAGAGACAGACTTTGGTACAGAGCATCGCTTCAAAACTCTTTGTTAACTTACCATGGTCCAAATTTTGCTTAGCTGGTCGATTTAAAGGTCTTTTTTTTTTATAGTGGCTCGACATAATGGCTTCCCTACGCCTGATGGAAAGCGAAAGAGAAGCCCAAGTCGCTGTGACAACGGGCAAGTAACTGGTCAGTTACTTGTCAGTTGCCAGCGCCATGCCGGCCCAACCCTAACCCCCCACGAGCTCCGGAAACCCTACTCACCGGCAGAAACACGACCCAGAGGTCATTTGACTGCGGTATTCTATAGGGTGGAGGTCCTTCCCCGGACGGGCGGCTCAATTCGAGCGAAGATTCGCTATGCCCTACCTCTCTTATACGAACTCATGGTCTTCCATGAGTTCGACGATTTAGGCCTCACATTGAAGTTGTACCGTTCTGAATGCAACGCGGTAGGGTTAGTTGTATATTAACATGTGACACAACAACTTATAATATGTCCCCACTCTATGGCTATGTGCTCAAGCTTACCCTTAGCTAGCGATAGGGCGTTAGTCAACCACCGTACCCAAGTGCGAGTTGGTTAACATTTTGTACGTGATTAATAGGTATTAAGTATAAACTTGTTATTGTCCTGCTGCCCACCACTACTGAGAGAAAACACCGGTTGATATTCGTGTACAGTCAGTTTTCCAAAGCGTGAAGCTTGTATGACAAGACAATTCGACCTTATGCTCGCAAGAAAATACACTAAATTTGAAACATTATAGATAGGTTATGAATACATGTGAACCGGTGCAAATTGCGAATTTTATTTCCATCGCTCATCGCGCCCATACGACAAAATTACTGACTACGCGTAGCGAGTGATGGAATCGAAATTTGCAATTTACACAGCCGGTCGCTCGTACCTGTAAGGTGCACTCTGAAAGCATTGTCTCCGTCGACGATAGATACGTCAGCGGATACAGGTTTCGACTAATGCTGTAGTATTGTGTTTTTCAAGTTGTGCAAATTCTATTCTATTTAATTAAATCTTATCATTTATTTCTCTATCACTTTGAGCGATACGCCTATCACTCAAGTTCATTATCCTACCATCGAGTGCATAACCGTTACAAAACGTTTTGAGCGCGGCCATATTGCAACTTGTGATGATTTATTGCACAAAAGCACATTGATGCCACTCCTGGCGCTGACGTCACGCCACATGTTCAAGGGAGCTGGGTGACGTAGATATTTAGCACTTTATCCACTCACGACATTTTCCTGCTGAGCTAACACTATAATACGTGTGTACGAAAAGTATTCACGAAAAGTATTTCGTGACGTTTCGCCTAAATCTGGAGGTAGATAGATAGATTCTTTATTGCACAAAATTAAACATTTATAGACAAGGTATTACAGACAACTACTGGTACAATTTAAGTGGTCTTATCGCTAGTAAGCGGTCTCTTGCAGTCAATCTTTAGGTAGTACCGAAGTTGACTGAAATAGTTATCACAGATGTTTCAAATTCTTAGCTACGGGATAAAGCGAATGTACCATATTGAAAAAAATTGAATATCTTTCAGAAAAGTCGGGAAATCCGACGGTTATGAGACGTAACAACCAAACAGTTTTTGGTTAACCAACGCTATAATTCAATGAAAAAGACGAATATGTTCTCTGTAAATATTATCCCCTAATAAATATTGTGTTAAATGAATATAAAATCAATCCTAAACATTGTTTAGTAGGTTAGTAGTTTGATTTACGTAATGTGAGTGAACAAAACAAGTACCTACCCGATAATTATGTATCTATGAGTACTTCTGGAATAATTATTGTTTTTCCATCAAGGTCAGTCTATTAATGTATTAGTGACGCGTACCTACACTTATGAACCTATTATAATAAATAGAAAACTTAATGAAATGCTCTACAATTCTATGTAATGGTCGTATTTGCAGGAATAGCATTTCCAGCACAAATATTGTATTACAATTTACGTGGTCTCTGCTACTAGCGAAGTCTTCCCTGTACCTCTATATCCTACTAATATTAGAAATGTAAAAGATAATTTGGATGAATGCATGTCTTTCACTCTAAACCTCTAGACCAGAGTTGAATTATACTTTAAAGTATTATATCAGATTAGCACATAGAGTATAATTTTTAAAGATATTTTCGTTCCACATATAACCCTTTTCAAGCGGGCAAAGCCGTGGATTGCAGCTAGTTCAATCCTTTATTCTAATTGGGACTAATATGGTGAAAGATATTATAAGTTGATACAAACTCTTCATTACCCTGATGACTCCACACAATCACCCGAGTGCCTCGAGGAGCGATCGATCCACGAATTTCCTGTAGGACCCCATTTACCAATATCCGCTCTTAGGCAAACAAAGTATAATGTAATGGAGCCTGTTTATTGCGGCCGTTACACCAATATTTATTAATATCTACTTACAAACGCAGGGATTCGGTGAATCATAACATTGTTAGTTAAAACTACGGTCATTGTTATTTCTGTCATTAATATGGCCGATGAAACATCTAGCTGGATTCGTTTCGTTGAAACAACAACTTTAACAATAAGTAGTGTTTTATTTTACAAATCTTATGCTTGCAATTTTCTTTCCATAATAATGATCGTATTTTCTCAACTACATTTTGGCTGGACTTCTCCACGTGTAACAGGTCTTCTACAGGTGACATGATAGTGCTAAAGTATATGAAGACACCAACCTGTGGCCACAAACATGTGGACTCTATGTGTTACTTAACTTTTGTCATCCAATGAAATGACAGTTCACGTAAAATCAGTCGCAATCGCAGTGATCAATATTTGTGTTAAAAGCTGCCGTAATAGAAAGTTTTTACCAAGCTTTAGCTAACAATTTATCATTCATGTTTACGAAACAAACTGTCTTCAAACATGAATAAGACGAACGGACATTTTGTTTGCGAGGCATTGCCCGTAAAAAGGCATACCTTCTGTGCAAACAAATAAATCGACTACCGAATTCGACATTTACGCATTATTCGATCGTTTCCACAAAAACAATGCTATTCTAAATACATTATCGGCGTTTTACAATGTACCAAGTTCCAGTTAGCCCGTTTCGAGGCGGAGTACGCAGCACAACAAACATCCGTGCAATCACAACGTTCTAAGAAATTATAAACAAACCGAGTTGACCTATATCTGGTCGTGTTTTTAACATTACATCTTACACAATTTTATGCGGCCACTTTAATACCGGGAGCGAGATCATTAAAAAAGCACAGAACGAGTAATGAAACTTAAGACGATGGCTTTTTAGTAAGAAGCATGTTTTTGACTAAAAGTGCTTTTTTTAATGGTGGGTGTGATGACCTGATTTCTTGTATGTGTGATGTTATGTTTCCATAGGTTTATAGTTAAAGGGTCTAGTCAGAAAAAATATTTTTGACCATTTTATTAATTTGTGTGCAGACCCCAAGCAAATTCATAAAGTTATCGGTAAGGCTGTAGAGATGTCTGATGTAAATGAGATCAAATAGGCAAGGTAGATTGCTAACTTTGTGACAAAGACTGGCTCGGTGATTCAATTGGTAGTGCCCTGCCTTCTTAACCGGAGGTTAAACACCAACCACCTTGTCTTAAACTAGGGTTTCCCTTGTACTATGAGTACCAAATGACGAGAGCCATCTCCCAGAACTCAAAAGTTCATGTTCTAAATGGGCCCGGCCGGAAATCGAACCTGGACCACAGCTCTTTACGCTTAACGCTCTATACATTGCGCCACGCGCGAGGCCGTCAAAATACATCATAAACTTTTGACCAGCAGAACTTTAAACATTTAGTCGCAAACCCGTCCCGCGATCAATCACACACAACAACACGCATTAACTGCGCGCACGCAATGTCATTCAATTACCTTTTTGCCCTGCATTTTTAATTTTGTATGTTTTTCGTGAACTTTACGACGATTTCAACACTACAGAGGATTAAAAACAACGGCGGCCATAACGATACGTACGTGCCCGATTACACTCGTTGCCTCAACTTAATGATAATGGGATATGACATTAATAGCAACGTTGTATTTACAATCAGCCTTTATGGGCATTTCACAACTTGCGAAGAGTTTTCCATTTAACCAGTTACTGTAGGTATAACGTGCCTACATAATCCTTCACACAAAGTAATCATTTTTGTTACGACATTAATAGCTGTACCAGGAGATATCAAGTATGGCATGAGATGCCTACTCGAAAGTTATTGGAGTCCTTAATGGATGAATAAGACTTGAAGATATTGAAGAAAAATGGAATCCTCTTAAGATTCCATGTATTTATCCTACCCTTTTCTTCCTTTAAAGTCATAGGACCGCACGTCCTTTTACCACATCACTACATAATATACTACATAAAACAAAGTCGCTTTTTTCTGCCTGTCCCAGTGTATGCTTATATCTTTAAAACTACCAGTTTTTTTAATAGATAGAGGCATTCAAGACGAATGTTTACGTACCCGTGCAAAGCCGGGGCGTGTCGCTAGTAGGTTTTATTATTTTTTTTATTTAATCTCCCTTATCCCACTGCTGGGCAAAGATCTCCCTCACGTCCATACGTCCACTGGGCTTTAGAACGATATTATTCATTTGACCAAGTTTCTTTAAATCCGTTCAGCAGTTTCAATTGAAGAGTTACTTTTTCAATCATCCGTCCAAACCACAGTCCAATCCAAACTATTGCATATAAACTATTAGTTGGATAATAATGTCAAATAGACTATGGTTTACAACCAATGAAATGTTTTTTAGCATGTGTCAGATTTCTTTCATACTTTTAAGGCAAGATTTAATCTAAACTCTGTGGCACTCCGACAAGTTGGTCTCTGCTGACACCGCTTTTCCAGAACCAAATTAAACTTATCGAGGGTAATCACAACCTGGTTGCCAGTGATCGATCATCCAGTTGCCGAAACAGAGGTGCAATAGTAACCTTACACGGCTGACATTTGACCCAACCCCTCGAAGTTGAAACATTAATTGCCGACCCTAGCACATAATTCATATACGTGACTCAGTCTTGTGTTTTTAAACTTATTACTCGGCTACTTTTTTAATTTTTCGTCACGGTATCTGATAAATTACAAACTCAAACTTGTTAAATGTTTCCCGGCTGAACTTTCGAGAGGAACCATTAAAATGCGAGTTATTATAGGTAGATGATTGAGCAGATTCGAATAAAAAATGTCATGTCACATTCGCTTCAAAATGATGACATTAACGCACTTAATTATGTATAATTTTTAATATCGGCCGAGGGTTTAACAATAAATGCGAAAATGTTGTAATGATTGCTCTTTGGTATTTTAGCCTCAATAAATCCAGACGAACTTTTAAAGATGTTAATTTAAATTTCGTATAGGTGTTGAAAATGGTCTTATTCGAGTTACATATGAAATGTTAAGGCCGTTTACAAGTATAATACAACAATAAGAGCGAATCGAAAAAACAAAGGGACACTTGTTTATGTGTGTACAGCTGGCGGTTTGAATACACCCTAATCCTCTTTCTGGAAGCCAACTAAAACAAACAACCGCCCCTATGAATGCGTATTTGTACTACTGTACCCGTACAAATATATTGGATTACCCTATGCTTTACAATTGGTGTAAACAAATCATATGCATCATTTAGCTGTTTAACTATTGGAGTCCCATACCATACCGTACATAGCTGTTTATCTATTGGAGTCCCATACCATACCGTACATAGCTGTTTATCTATTGGAGTCCCATACCATAACAAGTCGAAAAACCATTTAATTTACGTACCGTGTAGGTACCTGCCAGATATCAAATTACCCAATCTATCAAAATTATATAAGATACACCTATGCCATTTAGTTGAAAATAAATTAAGGGAAAACTTAGAAAAAGGGGGTTACTACTATCTTCACCTACGTCTGTACCGTAAGAAGTTCACAAAACACATCTAGCACTATTTAATCCCATCGATTTGGGCAGTCGGTAAAGGAGTTGTTTACAAAAAAAATACTACTTATGCAACGTAACTTAATTGTTATTTATATATGCTAATACGTACGGAGTGATCATGAATGATTATTTGAGAAGCATTTATGCTAAATGTGAGGCAAGCTAAACAAATGGTATTACCGACCCATCCATATTCAGATACATACGTGCCTATGTAAATTATATGTTCCTATTTCCTACCATACGCATGAGTAAATAGTTACAAATTAACAATTGGTCGTGTAAAAAAGGTTTTATAAGACCTGATAAAGAAACAATTTCTTTATTTGTCGATTCCGCCATCAATTGCGTAGTCCAAGAAAAAGAAATGATACAAAACTTTTAAAATATTACCGATAAATTTTCATGCATTTGCTTTGCATTGCTATAGCCCATTCGCTGTGTTCCCCAAGTATAAATTGATACTTTTCGCCAACATCAAACGCCCATTACAGGAGTCAGGACAGCTTTATAGTCTCACATATACCTACCCAGTAATGTAAAAGCAATGCGGTAGCGTAAGACCCCATAACATACACGCTGACTTATCAACATCTATTTCACGGGGAAGTTGATATACCAAAGACAACTCAGCTGTACAGGATGCTTAACCTCACCTTTAACCTCATCATCATCAGCCTATTATTGCTGTCCACTGCTGGACAAAGGCTTCTCCAGAAGTTCGCTACTTTCGGCAAACATCTGGTGGTTTTACCCACAATCACGCTGGACAGGGAGGCGGGTTGGCATGGCAACAGTATTCCTTTTTTCCACTTTGCCTTTCATCCAACTCACTATTAATAAAACAACTTATTTTGCGAGAACCTCATTTGCCGCTATTAACTGCACCGTTGCATAATTTGTCACTTAACCGCTGTACCTTTTTAGGTGTTCTCGGTTTAATTAACTGTTTAATCACGGTAATCGGTGGTCACAGCGGCAATCGTCGGTTAACGACTTTTTTCTAAGTTCCCAAGCTCGACAACCCTGAATGTAGAGTTTCCAGGGTGTCTCGATTTACACGGAACGTCCCAATTTTCAACTTTGGTTGTCATATTTTGGAATGATTTATGTTTATATGGCTTCACCTACCTACCGTGCCAGGCTACCCCGTGTCTTGTTTATATCAAACCAACAAATCTGTCTTAATGGCCAAGGAGGCCATGTCTAGGCTAGGCATCTTAATCAGTTAGAAAAAGACTACTACTACCGTACTCATAATCATCTTAATCAGTTAGAAAAACACTTTCCCGCTACCGTATCCATAATTTTGATACTTATACTTCGGCTAAACCAGCATCAGAATTTAACCCTTAAATCTCACTGAACCCTGGTTCATAAGTCGTCAGTAAATTAAACTGCTAATTGCTGGTCACACTATCCGCGATATCCGAAGCCGGCCGTGACTCCGTTTTGTAACTGTGATTTGTTTATTTATCTGGCTCCGTAGCCGTGCCTCAGATCGGTGAAAGGGTAAGTTTAACAAATAAAACAGCACTGACGAGTTCAAGGTACCGCCGGCGTCGAAAGACTGCGTTTAATGCACTATTATACTTAATATGTATAAAGCCTTGATCGGCTGCACAAGATAACCAAGCTTATGGTAAAGGTTATTAAAGAAATACTTTAAGTAAGAGAAGCTAGATATCTATTAATTCGCTACTTGAATTCGGCCTTATGGCGTCCGACGCTTCACTGCTTAAAACATGC
The DNA here is from genome assembly GCA_031163375.1 of Conogethes punctiferalis. Classification (NCBI taxonomy): domain Eukaryota; kingdom Metazoa; phylum Arthropoda; class Insecta; order Lepidoptera; family Crambidae; genus Conogethes; species Conogethes punctiferalis. The sequence goes on from CM062080.1 coordinate 6,065,273, forward strand.
TATCATGTGCTATGTAACCACTAAAGAAATTTCCATTCAATTTAACGAGACTGGTATGCGAAGTTTAGTGGTAAAAAATCTTTATCATCATCATCATCATCAGCCTATCACAGTCCACTGCTGGACATAGGCCTCTCTTGGGAAATCTTATATTTCTTCACATCATTTATTATCCTCATATGTATAATGACAATCATCCTCAGTCCAATAAAGTTGTTCGCCACTTGGATCAATCTTTGGCTTCTCGCATACAGCACTAGCCAGCCATCCTAAGCAAATCGTCACATACCCTGGCCTGAGAACGTTCTACACTACGTTTATCGAGAAATGATTATTAACTCTAGAATTCGTTTACCCCAACGAGAATAACAGATTTTCAATGTCTGTTCCAGTACAAATTTCTGACACACTTCACAAAACAGTGATCTTTATTCCCACAGCCGAAAAACCGCGCTAATTACAGAAGATAAGACGCGCACAATTAATACTCGAAATGAGTGTGAGCCATATAAGGCTCGGATCCCGGTGGTATATCAATCAATGCAATTACAGCGCTCCACTTACCTATTAACATTATTTCGCGCCGATATGCATAAGCGTCTGTTAACGCCGCTTGCGCAACGCTCATACAACCTTTATACAAATTGCATACAAAGGGCGCGTGGCTTGAACTCGCTCAGTGAGGATCTGTCTCGCAATCGACTCAGCCATGGCAGACTGCGTCCTCAACCAATGATAATAAATATCACACAACTTCAACAACACAAGGAGTAAATTAGCTTGAGGTTGTGTTATGGAAAACAGAACATCGAAATACATAATATCTGCTTAAATGCAATATTAACCACTAGGTATGAATGAACGGTAATGTTGCCTCCATAATTACCTGTTTAATTGTGTTTACACCCTAAGTAGACACGCAATAATTTTACAAAGTTAATACTTTCGTACACTTTCTGCTTCCTAGTCTCAATTAACAACTCACATAGTATGAAATCAATCTAAAATTATGGCCCAGGTTGAACAGACCACCCGAGCCACTATCTCGTTACACGCTTAAACACCATGTTAATCTTATGTAATTTATAGTTATGTCACTAAAAAGTAGATTGCTGCATATTTATAGGCGATTAATACATGATCGCACCTGCAACGCAGCAAACTATAAAGATTTCAACTACAAAATTAAGGAAACTGTAAACGCACTTATCTAGGTGGTGAAGAAACCTTATAGTTAGGACATAGCCGCCCACTCTACGGTTGTATCATGTTTCTCCTTCAATTGCCGATATAACGCTAGAAAGTGTATTACTCAATTTATACCTGGAGCCGATTCTGTCAGTATCAACGGCAGTAGCGTTGTAAGGAATTTGCATAGAAAATTAATTGAAATTCCTTCCTTGAAATATGCAAAACTGCCATAAAATGTTTCGAGCTGCTCGTGCGTAGGTTTGACTCCCATATCATATCATGTGTAATAGGATGGATCTACTTCGAAATACAAGTTTTGATACTTACTTCACACGCTATATCTTTTACGTCCGACATACGTATAATGGACAATAAAACTTAGAAAGTGCAATGCCCTATCACTGTTTGGAATGCCGCCAACCGTCTGATAAATCGATTTTTCTAGCAGTAAGTCTGCGACAATTTTCCGCTTATTCTAAGATTGTGCATTGAGTCAACGACCTAAGAAGAAAACAGAAAAACAATTGGCAAACGTGTAATATTTAACCCAGTTCCATTTGGCTGAAAAGAGTTTATAAGACTGAGAAAACAAATAGACATTGTTAAAGGAAAATCCGAGATTTTGTTTTGGCTTACATCCAGTTTGGCAATGGTAACTACATAATTATGTTCTTAGTGCATACATATGTACTGATTATCATCTTGATGAATGTTGATTTATTGATCATCATCATCAGCCTATCACAGTCCACTGCTGGACATAGGCCTCTCCAAGCACTTTGGACAAACACCAAAAATCTATGAGTAATTAATATTCCATTGTACTGTTCTAACCAGCAGACTTAAAGGAGATGGCCAGAAAAAGACCCATAATCGACAGGAATGAAATGTGCACCAATGAATTAACAATAAAATATAGTAAATATCACCAAAAAGGCAACCCCGAAATATGTATAGTTTAAGAGCTACCAACAAAAAATAAACACAAAAATCGGAGTTATGTTATGGCATGATGGTTTTGTTTCGTGTTACCTGTATTTTAGCTGATAATTATCAAAATCATTTGTTTTTATATTTATCGATTTATGAATATATAAATATAAAGATTTATCACCTTGAATACATGTGACATGAAACAAAAACAGCATGTCTAGCCACAACTTGACTAAGTAAACCTCTGATTTTTGTACTTGTTTTTTGTTGGCTCTTAGCTCTTATACTACTCGTATACATATTTCGGGGTTGCCCCTTTGGTGATATGTACTATATTTCATTGTTAATCCTTTGGTGCGCATTTCATTCCTGTCGATTCTGGGTTTTGTTGTTCATACATTTTTGGCCATCTCCTTTAATGTATAACTTTCCTCATCAGGCGATTGATTAGTATTGTTAATATTAAAATTAATTCAATTCCTAAACTAACAATTAAGCAACTCAGGAAAATAGTACAATAAATACAAAATACGGTATGGTTTTTTTAATGTGAGTCAAAAGGTGTGGGGTTTCTAAAACGGTATTATGCGGGTGACTTCATTTCGGTTTGAATATCATCTATTGTTGTTATAAAATAATAACCTAGTGAAGCGCTATTGTTTAAATCATACAACACAATGTATAGATATATTGCCTACAGAAAAAATAGCTATATTGTATAAGTAGTATCAAATAATAAGGAATTAATAAATTGGATTTCTAAATCTCTAAAAAGAATCAGTTTCAATACGATTCATCTCTTCGATATAATGTCTCTACGAATGACATTAAAATAATCGAATCGTTCTTTCAAAAGCCTAATTATGTATTTTTTAATTTGTAATAGTACGTAGCTCAAACACTTATAGGTATGCGATAACCTCCGCTACGAGTTAGTTGTAGGTTAGAACTATATCTAGTAACCGTTCGTAGTATCACCGCGTTCGTAGTCGTAAAGAAAATACCTAATTTGAGATCGAAGAACGAAGGAAGGATGGAACCAAAGAAATAGAAAATCAGTTCGAGAAAATTCGAACTCTTTGTAAGCACAGATGAATATAAAACAGTAATAACACCACCTGTCGCTAGTAAAAAGTATTAGGAAAACCTCATAACTATAGAGGCCACGGCTTCGTAATTCCGGGAACACAAGACAAAAACATTAACAGCTCTCTCGCAATTCCTGATACTAAGTATATGAATGAGACCTCAGATACGAAACTGACACAAACACCAATTGTAATACAACGTACAATTTGTAGGAGGCTTAAATTCTACTGCGTAGGTTGTTTTAAATCATTGCTCGAGAGTTCAGCACTCGAGGATTTGGCGAATTAAAAATTCATTAGGTTCGCATTGTTTGCAAATTGTCTCCTCATCCTTTTTAAAAATACTGGGCAGGACGTTGTTCATTTCAGAAATGATCTGAAACAAACAAGATTAGTATAAATCAAGGAACACTTTTGACAGTCTAGGTATTTATTTGTTTTCCTGTAGGTTTTGTGTGCGTTTAGTAAGTAGGTGGTATTACCGTACCAATTTTTCAGGAAAACCACAATATTTAGAGCATGAGGAATTGAGAAGCTAAGTTTAAGATAATGCTTAATTTAAGTAGGACGATGTTCATGAGTCATATAAATCAAGAAGCAGTCCACCTACCTAATATTTGCTGTAAAAATAGGAACTTCCCATGCGTAATAAGGAAAATGTATTACTTATATGAAAAGATTTTCCTTATGAATATTCCACTCCCTAAATCCACTTATACAAGACTTTTCTTCATATAACTTCTATTGCATCTACAACTCCCACATACTACGTAGTAAGTACTTAGGTCCTACGAGTACGTAGGACATTCAATCTATATTGAATTGTACCTATATACATGACGACAGTGAGTTGTTTACCAGTGTTGTCTGCTTTTTTTTACAAATTGGTTACTTTTACGTTGCCGGGCCTCTCTATCGCTCTTCATCAGACAACAGGAGGCCACTATGCTGTGGCCTCTAGTTAAAAAGTCATATAACAATATCACGATTGTCAACGAAAATCTTTTACTCCCACCAACGAGAAAGTATCAAAACAATGCTTTCCTTTGTTTTGCCAGCCAACCCTCGCTCCGGCCACAAAAATACACCCAACAGCTTAACACTAACAAAACGAAGATGCATATCTCGGCGCGATGTTTATTTTTAATGCACTTTATTTATATTAAAACTGGTTACACGGCTCAAATGCTGAGTACTAGATGTCGCAACAGGGAACCACATTTCTGTGGGTTGCACCTCGCCGCCTACGCACCCAAAGCCTTATTATTGCAGGTTACTCTACTCTTTCATTTTGTTGTTTGTCTTTTTCGTGGGCCAAGGGAGAGAGCGGGATGGGTGGATCGCGTCGATTAGTCAGATAGGAATAATCGTCAACATCTCCGCTATTACCAGTACTCCCACATTCGGTTTCATATGCGCAAACTACTCGGATTAAAGGGTTTATTGGCCTTTAAACTATCGCCGGACCTACCACAGATAAGCAGATTTTTAACGCAGCCATATATCACTAATGGGATAATTTGATTCAAGTGGGCAGGTATGCGTAACCTTTTGTTTTATCAGTAAGAGAAAGTGATCGATTGGGTCTCGATCTTGTTTTTTTTTATCTGAGGCTAGATAACAGTTACGGGAGTCAATTTCTGTTAATGTAAAGTGAAAAAGTGAAACTTTAACAACATAATTCGGTGACTAGGGCATTAAAGCTTCTTTGGAATCCTTTTTGCAGTTTATAAAGTCAAATTGATTTATTCTATAGATGTTGAAGGCCTTTTTTCCTGTAGGATATCGATATCCATACACGCGAAATTGCATCCTAAATTGTTTCGGCTATTCTTGTTATACGTACTCTATTTTATTTACTTAAGTCTTTGTTTCAAAACATAAAATGTAGTCAACGTGGACAGGTCCTTAATTAGTAAATTAATTCAATATCCACCACATGAATATTTAATAAATGCTAACTGCAACTAATCACGAACAATCATAACTGCTAAATATGGATATAGAATTTTATATCTCGTGTTGCATTCCACTCCTTAAGTTGTCGTAAGATTTATGGCAACATAATAACAACCGTCTTTATGTTTAAGACGGCTTAATTATTTCATTTACATGGATTGTATCAATGTAAATCTACAATGTACACTTTTATAACTCCAGTCCAACTAAACGAAGTTCTACAAAGTAATAATGCTACTCGTATGCATTTAACACCAATTTCACTGAAAAATACATACAAGTGTTTCGTCGACCGAACAGTAAGGCCCAAATCTTACCTCGTGTGGAGTACTGCTCACATCTCTGAGCAGACGCCCCAAAATACCAGCTTGACCAAACTGTGCGAATTGTCGCTGATCCCGATCTCACTCACAAATTGGGGACGTAAGATAAGTGCAGAGACTTTGACTTCCTCTGCGTCTTCTATAGACTTCTTCACAAAGAGTGATATGATGCAAATGTAGCGGCATGTGACTCTAGTAGCGTAGCTGTAGGCCACTGTAGGCTTACCTACTAATAGCCGACTATTTGGTGCATCTATTTATTATGTTGTTAGTACATTGTTGGATACTTTAAAAAGGTTTTACAAATGTGCACTACACAATTTATAACATTTTATTACGAGTAGGTATCATAAGAATTATTCTTACTCAATAAGTTGTAAACTCTCAGTACTCATCGCATATTTTCTAAACACATCTTTCGTTTTCTTCGTCGTGCGACCTTCAGTCAGTCTGCATTCACAATGCACTTTAATGAACCACCAGCCATGCTTATAAATTATACGCTTAAACATGTGCAGTTAGAAAACACTGCGCCACGATCAGGGGGATTATAGATGTTTGAGGACAATGTGCTCGCAACTAGATAAATGAGTTCAAAATAATGATAGACATCGATAATAACATATGCGTTACACTATTACACATAATTACAAATTGATACTTATGCTATAGAGGTCTAATAAAGGAGAAACAAACAAAGAAGACATTTTACAATAGGATTGTTTAGGTAATAAGGGCCACCGTTTTTGCACACGCCAGTTGGCGCCACTGGAGAATGAGGTCCTCTAATAGTTCATTAGAATAAATTTGGTCTTTGAGCGTGCTGCACGTAAGACTTATTTCCATCAAAAAACATGAATAGGATTTGTTTAGTAGGCTTTCACACTTTTGACCTTAATGTTTACCTAAAATCCTCGATTCTCGATTCTCAATATTCATCCGGTAGGTACTTATTCATAACATAGTAGACTGGAAAGTATGTTTGTTGTCAAATGTAAGATAAATGACGAATGACACATAAAACCACGGAGCACATAAAACACAGGAAATATATTCAAACAAGTTGACTACTACGGTAGTGCTTTGTATATTTTTGCGTGGTAAATCCAAACGCTCAGGATGTCCTAAGAAATTCCCTTTGATATTGACATAACCTGAAGTATAAAAAGAAACACAAGGGAATATCCTCATTATTTCCGTAACATGTTTAAGCACCTTAGTTTGAGAATTGGAGAATTGAGATTTATTTATTAAAACCTTGTTTTATTGAAACACCGTTTTTCTAAAACATGAAGTCTCAAAATTACTGGGTGTCAATAGTGATTAGGTGTATGTAGGTACATAAATTATGGTAAAGTGGCAGAAAGCCACACACTCACTTTCTTATCTGACGAGACGCGGATCCTTGACCCATTTGAAGCAACACACTTCATGCATTTGTTTCTCGTGTCAGATATTTTTAAGTAGTGTTTTTTTATTGTGGTTGAAGTGTACTGGAGCATTCGTCATCGTACACCTTTTTTAGGAGTCTGGGAATAAGTTAAAAATACTCAACGTAAAAATGAACTAAAAGTTGTATGTCAAACGACGATCCTGTTACATGAAAAACGGCATTGTATATAAATATAAAATACATACTACTACATAATCTGGTAATAACTTAATCATATGAATATAACGTGTTCCCTCACTTTTCTAGATTGTCTGGTTTTTGAATTTCTCCCGAGAGCAGAATCGCTACTATTAGTACATAGTATAAAACAATTTCTCTCGAGAGCAGAATCACTACTATTACTACATAGTATAAAACAAAGTCGGTTTTCGTGCCTATCCCTATATTATTATCCATAGAGGGATTCAAGAGGAAGGCTTATAGTTTATATGTACAATACATGCATTAAGTATTGCACCCGTAATTATATAGGACCTGTTGCAAGATAGGAACTTAACTCAAACTGAGTACAACACTTTTTTTTAAAGTTGTAAGATCAGACAAAGAAACCGGCCTCTATACAAATAATTAGCTATAATATGCAGCTTAGATACGTCCGCATTAAGCAAGCTACCAACAGTGGTCATTTGTCCACGCCACCTCGCCCTGGCGCCACGGAGATATTTAACGCGGAATTACGTTCCCGCAATGGAAAAGACAGGTCTGCCGGTTAATTAGCTGAATAATACACGTGTCACAAAGGCTATTACCAGGTGTTGGCCTAGTAATTAATCATAGCTCGTAAGCATTAAGCTCCATTAGGTATACCTGTAGATAAGGAGATTGCGTCTGTAGTCTTAATAATGTACCCGTAGTTATGTTACGAAGTTTTATGGAAAATGATAGTGGTAATACTAATTTTCAATTAAACTATAAGTAGGTACATACCAGATGATGACTTTGATTTCGACTTTGGCCTCTTGCAGAACGCTCAGACTTGAAATAAGACAGTAAAAAAGACTTTTAATAAGACTATTAAAATGCAAATTTCCCGTCTAACTTTTTTGTCTTCAAATGAATGAAATCGTACATTTCGTGCTTTGTCTACATTTACTTTATCTCTCTTTTTAAAGACATTATAAAACCAGCTTAAGAATTCAATCTTATACAATCAAACCTAAAGTGTGCATTTTAAATTCCCTCTCAACGCATAAATAAGTGTAGAAAAACATCGAGCATCACGAATCAAACCGTGAAAACGGTTAAGAAATAAGCCAATGACGAACGACAATCGCATCAGATACGCTCTATTTTCACGAATCCTACGCCCTTGTCACATCCAGTCGGTCCGCTTGCGCTCCGCTGTCAGCCAACTGGCTTCAATCTCAGCATCATTTGCGTGTAATTTGTGTAATTGAGCCGACACCTAGACGACAATTTAGTCAAATTGCTATGGAAACTTATAAATCTCGAGTTCTTAACAAGTTACTATTGTAAATTCTGCTAGCACTAACGGTCTAAGTTCCCACAACTTGTTATAAAATAATTAAGCTTTAACGGTCAGTGGTCACTACATAGCCTTTACTTAATCGAAGTAAGCTAAGAACTAATGTATTTTTCAGTAATTCTGTGCCCTGACAAATCTAACATATTCGCTTGTCTACACTTCTACACTAATATTATAAAGAGGAAAACTTTGTTTGTTTGGTTGTAATGAATAGGCTCAAAAACTACTGGACCGTTTTTAAAAATTCTTTCACCATTCGAAAGCTACATTATCCACGAGTAACATAGGCACAATTTTATTTTGGAAAAAAATAGGGTTCCTTAAAATATTATGGAAAAAAAAACTTTACGCGGACGAAGTCGCGGGCGGAAAGCTAGTTTGAGATAAAAATGGTGAAAGTTTATTTTTGAAACAAAAATCAAAAAGATACAGAAAAAGAACAAAATAATTAAAGACTTCCTCCAAAATAAAGAAAGAATAATTCAAGAATCGGAAAACACTTATTTAATTCGATATTCTTTTATTATAGGCTTTCAAAATATGTATTTTTAAATTGATTTTAAAAGATAATGCACCTTCTTTAGATACTGAATAGCGTCTGTCCTAAATTTATCTTTTTAATAGAGGCATTGACAGTGAGACACGTGTCACGTGCAATAGATGTTATGTAAAACTTACCTTACCTATAACGTTTGTTACAGCCCTGCACATTGAATGCCAACGATCGCTGGTGTGGGGGAGAGAACGCGAAGGAGGAGCGGCCGTCCATAGCCCAGAGGAGCGTGGACAGCACGGTGATGTCGCCAAGCTTGTACGAGACCACGGCTATCGTCGGCAGGGGACCCCGCATCCCCTTCACCTACGATGAACCAGCGCTGAAAGACCCTCAAGCTATTGTGAGTATAAAAAGGCGGATTTATATTTGTCTGATGTGTTGTGACTTCGTGACGCGTCAGAACGGTGTCGGTTTCATAGATTTAGTATAAAATGGTATAGTAACGTTCATACTACTCTGACTGACTCGGTGGCTCAATTGATAGTGACCTCTGCCTTCTGAGCCAAGGGTCGTGGGTTCGATCCCCACACATTACAAACATTTGTGTGGATGAACATGTCTGTTTGTATTGGTCTGGGTGTTTTATATGTATAATATGTATTTATTTACAAAAATAATGTATCTAAGTAAGTTTATCAGTTGTCTAGTACCCATAGTACAAGCTTCGGCTTAGTTTGGGGCTAGATGGCGCTGTGTGGCCCAGCGTGGCATGTCTTGGGTTATTTATTTATTTATGTACTAGTAACACAAGCCATCACAACACAATGCGCATTACTAGTAAATGTTTTCTTCTTCCATGCATCCCTAGCACAGATACGAAAATAATCTATATTTTACCCGCGAAAATTCTCACGAGCTAGCGCAAAACTCGCAATTTTGTTTCGACTGAGAGTCTGAGACTGAATCGAAGTCGAAGGAAAACTATAAGATTGCTTATAATTTCTTTATAATAAAATAAGTATCCCATTTTTGCATCGAGTGCTATATAAAATCTAGTTAATCAATTGAATGTAGTCTAAAGATCCTGTATGTATGTCGCAGTCATCTGGTTGAATCTGCTATTCAATCGAATGACTAGCGCGTTCATTGAATGACGACATTTAATTGAATGCCTAAAGGACAACTCGTCAAGTTATTGAATGAAACGTTCAACGTTTTAACTGAACGTCATTTTAGCATAGTCGTTGAATGGATAAAAGCCGACTGTTTAATGTTTAGTTTTTAATTTTTCTTTAAAAGTATCCGGAGGCGGCGTATTAATAGGTAAATCCATGCTGTCATACTATTTTATTACGTTTAAGTCAGTTTAAAGTAAATCTAATCAAAAAAATATCAACACTCAGGTGATCATGTTCGACGCCATATTTGTTTTAGTGACTACTAACGCCGCGCGGGAAAAAAATGAACTAAATTACAATCACTTGACTGCTTTTACGTCCGCTCTTTTCAAAGGGCTATGTTTCAATCCGCTACCTAGTTGGACGTTAAGTGACGCGTGTTTAGTCAACGTTCGGTCTAGTCATTCAATTGAATGTCGTCATTTAATGAACGCGCTAGCGATTCAATTGAATAGGAGATTCAACCAGATGACTGCGACATGTATATAGCGATCGTGGAATCCGTAATAAGTGGAACTTGTGATTCTCGTTGTTAAGTGATGGTAATCGCGCAAGCGATCAGAATACTAAACGGAGGCGCCATCCAACGCATAACATAATATGAAGTCTGCTCTTAATCTACTTCAAACTATGATATATCTCTATTTTATGACTATCCATTGTAGTATGTTTAGATCGAGGGTTGGATCGGTAGGTAATTTTAAGTTTGTAGCATAGAATCTGAAGTTAGTTTGCTGAAGGCAGAAACTAGTGCATGAGCATAACTTCTAGTATTTTCTGTAGATAGTAAACCAAAAAAAAATATGACAAAGCCTAATGGCAATCTGCTAGTCAAATGATAAAATTATTCGGAGTATAATAGTAAAGATTCTTAAATTTATCGACTTCCATCTGAGTTTCTTTGGTTTTGCAGAAACCTCACAAAGAAAAACACACCCCTTTCATTATATGTTTATCAGAAGACAATTACACACTCTCTTCACAATACATAGTTATATAGATTACAGTTACAATGTCCATTCATTATTTTACTCACTTGAGCAACCTTGTAACCTTGTTGTGCTCATCAGAATGCATTTTATATGTTCTTTAGTAATGAATGCACGCCATACTCGTTGATCTTACATTAGCATTCAAAGAAATAAAGTCCATTCAGTAAACGATTTATATTTATGTTAATATATTTTATTTCTGCTAGAAGCCAGAGATTGTCAGTTCCAATTTTTATTATCTTATGTTTGCTTCTTCTATGCATCCCTATTAGCCGTCCATTCCCTCCTCAATCATATCATCCTTTACACATCCATCCATCTTTTCTTGTGAAGTCCTCACCCACTCTACCCAGTAACCGCCTCCTCCTTATGTTCATCGCATTCTTCATCATATGTGTGTCATATCTTCTCAATATACATATGTCCATGGCACAAACCATTCCATTTTACCTCTCTGGTGCCTTGCTTATACTTTCACACTACCTCCAATGTTCTCATCAATCACTATCTTATCCGTTATAGTCTCTCCACAAATTAAAACAATCATTAATCCTACATATAGATATAAATTATTGTACAAGACGTTTAGGAACCATTATACTATTTAAATACCTTGGTACATTAGACATAACATACCATCACCGACGGTGCTCGGTTGCACCATACGTCCATTGAACATACTTTAACATTGACGCAGGTAATTATACACCAATTTAAACTTGCACGAATTTCTACTAAAATCTCATCATGGCAGCGGCAATTGTAATGATGACACTTTAATTGCTGCCCAACTGAAGAATAGTTGTTGATGATAATGTTGAAGAACTGATGAATGTATTTACATATGACATGTCAGTTCTAGGTCAGGCTTCAGTAGGATTTCCATCCGTCCATGCTACCACGGATTTGTCCTTGTTTAGATATGGCCTACGCGTTATTATTACTATAGGCGTCCACGAGACATCCTGACGATAGTTGAAAATCGTAGTCCAGACTTAATTTAACTGCACATGCCTGTATATTGTGTATTGTTAAAATAAACAGACATGAAAATCCCCACCACCTTAAACAGTCCAGGTGTAAGCTCTAAACTTTGCGACTTTCACATATTTCTACTTTAGGAAACCTGTCCACAGGAGAGAAGCGAGGTTGCACGGCGATGAGCGAGTTCTAATCCTTCAATAGGATTGTAGTAAAATCTCAGCTTCTTTTCGCAATTCATAATTCTATTGGCGGGTACTTACCGCGCCCAATGCTCCGTTCTCTCGTTTTTTGACTGTGGACAGGGAGCTTTACCACCTTTTATTGTAATGTATCTACTCTATCTACATCTGTTTCAAAATCAATCAATACACACATTATTTTCAGGTCGAAAACTTAAACACGACTCAGAATTTCAACTACAAAATCGAAGAACTGGAGACGGAATGCAACCGCAAGCGATGCGTCACATACTTAACTCTCACACCGGGGCTGGACTTCTGCCAAGACAACAGTGGCAAGCACGAGTTTCTGACTGTGCAGCTGAAGGTGGAAAACGTTACTGAAGCGGCTACGGTCAAGTACCACGTGCCCTGCGCCTGCCAGTGCAGTGATGACGTCAAGAGGAACTCGCCAATCTGTAATGGAAATGGAGATTTTTCTTGTGGAGTCTGCAACTGCCATAAGGGATGGTAAGTAGCTGGTTCGTAGTGTAAATATAAAAATTGATGGAGAGAATGTTTGGTAACTCCTAATTGTGTCGTTCCATTAAAAAGTGGAACCGTAGTGTCCCATTGCACATCCATCATCACATTTCTGGATCATTAAATTTAATAAGCGCCCGATCATGCAACTTAGATAGAATAGGTACTCTCGTCAATTTATCAAAGTCGTAAGGCGTAGTCATATAGCGATTTGTAGATAAAGTTAATTTTTAGATCACTTACAATTTTTATAGTTATTATCCCCTGTACCTATTAAAAGAGGAATATTCTGCTTTTTTCCTTGTTGAAGAAATGAGAAATATCTTCAATTAAAAAATAAAAGCTCATTCTTGACCATATTCCGTTATCTATGCCATAAACTGAAGCTGCACGACAACAGTTTTTCTAGTTCAGCTTGTCAATTAGTAATACTCACTCAGAGCCCTCATATACCTCTTAATGGCGTCTATTAAAAATGCCGATGGTACACAATGACAGATGTGATTTATATATCCGAGAGAAAGCTTGGTGCCATTGAAGGCTCTCTAAATGGCTTTTTGCAGATAGCGATTCGATCCAAATAGGCACTAATCTCATGTGCCGCTATTTATTTACTATTAATCATTTCTTTTAATTTTATTCCATTAGCAGTTTCTTAGCCGGAAAGTACCATAATCATTTAAAGTTCAAATATCAGTCCTTTCTATTTAGTTGATTACGTACATTATTGATTTAAAGTATTCTCTCATCGTCATCATCATCAGCCAATTGCATTCCACTGCTGGACATTCCACTCCAGTTGTTCGCCACTGGGCCACTAGAGCAAACGTATGGAGGATATACCCATAATCGCCACGCTGGGCAGGCGGGTTGGCGATCGCAGGGCGAAGCTTTTTGCTCCGGTGACGCTCTTAGTATTCTCTAATAATAATCTTTTGTCATTGAATTTGATAATCAACTGCTAGCTGCTTGATTTACATACATATTTAAGTAGGTAACAAGTGCTCAAAATTTGCTGCACTGCAGGTTTTCTTTTCATATACCCACGAGTACAAAGGTAGACTAGATAATAAATATTTAATCCACACGATATCTTAAAACAATGTATCGAAAATGGAGCTATCAAAATATTTTCATTTATACATATGTAATTATATTAAGTGCAAAAGTGTTTTCCTAAATGATCCACCCATTGTATTGGACACTATTATCACATAACATAACTTAAAGTACTTACACATTCGTCATTACGGTTGTGATATACTCGTATATTGAATTACAATTCATAAGTAGGTACCCACCAAACGTGACTTGAACCTAAACACTAGAGTTGCCAAAATCATTAACTAGTATAATAGGCGGATATTATGCTAATACAACTACCTATTAGAACGGATTTCCTTCGTATATTTTTTGTCTATCTACAAATCTAAGCTAATTCTTTATATACAGCTCCAAATATTTGATGACATATTAATTTAAATGCAACTTCATAAATAAAGTAGGTATGTGCCGTTAAATGCCAGTTTCAAAACTTGCTGATGAAGTCTGGTAACTGGTAGTTATCTCATAGATTACGATAATTAACTTTATAAGCCCTAAACAATTACATTTAGTTGACATATACGTATTGCCTTTCCCGCAACTTCCCAGCTAAATCGTTTTTGTATTTTTCAACAGGACCGGTGATTTTTGCGATAAAACCCCTAAATGCGAGGGCCGACGTGGCGATGTCCAATGCTCAAATCCCTACAGACAACAAGTGAGTATGATCTCAGTATTAAACATGCTTAGCTATGTAGAGCTACTCTCAAGTAGAACGTCCGCTCCGCAGTCTAACGCACCCTGCATTACGAGGACCTACGTTGCTCTACATACTGAAGGAAGCGTTACGTAACTGCATTTCATTTAACGTGCTAATATAAAAGCTTACATTTTTCTTCAATCAATAATCAGCCCCAGTTCCTCCACTGTTGAATGTAGGCCTCCTTTAATTCGCACCTCGTTTCTCTATCCCAGTTTTCCCCCATCCAGCCAATTCTATCAGGACATCATCCCAACTGGTTACGGGGCGTCCTACCCTATCGTAAGGTATCGTAAAGTAACTATTGATTTTGCCGGTTCACCTCGATAGAAGCTGCATTCCGAATCCTGTGGTAGTTTAATTCCTTTTAGTTAGGTATTATATTCAGTATTGACGATTTATAACTACTCGTCTCAAGCCTATGACTAAAGAGATTTTTGATTTCATTTGATTGATTTGATATTATTATGATATAAATTATGAGATAAATAGTTATTATGTTTATGTAATTATGTATGCTATGAATCAACATTTAAAACATTTTTATTCTTTATTGGTCCTTTTTTGTTTTGGGTCTTCCTAAAAGTCTCATATTTACCTATTTGTTTGTAGCACACTACCTTCTTACTGTTTCTGCTTAGCCCAATGGTTGACTGGTAGAGAATGCCTACGTGGCATTAAGTCCGCCTTTTGTACAAACTTTATGTGCAATAAAGATTAAATAAATAAATAAATATCTTCACTCACACATAATCTCACCAACATCTGTCGCACCAGAAAACGTGTTCCGGCAACGGCGACTGTGGCCCGTGCGACACCTGCGAGTGCTACACATACGGCGAGGGCTGGCAGTACTTCGACAAGAACGACTTCTGCTCCGACCTCGGCCTCGTCGTCACGATAGAGTGCGAGGCGTGTCTGCACAACACTACCCTCGTCGAAGGCCAGTGTCCCGACTGCACGGCGATAATGCAGCCCTGCAACGAAACACTGCTCAAGGACAGAGACGAACTGAACAGGACCATTTGGGTCGAGTTTACGGATAACGATGGCGCCACGTACGCCGCTATGAAGGATTCCTCGAACCAAATCTACATTATGAGGAAGAGCTCTTGCATCGGCGGCGCGGTTCAGTTGTTAGGGAACGTCAATGGTGAGAATACATTTTTTCTGGTTATTTTACTAGCTGTGATATCGATGAATTTAATCAAAGTTTGCTTATATTTACGCAGCTGTTTGATACAATGTGTCACGCTCTGCGTAAAGTTCCGTATGTTTAATGTAAATAGTTATTTTAATCAATATTTTCCCAGTATGGTACCTATTATGTCATGTAATATAAAGTAGATTGGTAAATGCAAGACAAAGACAGACAGGATCTGGGTTTGAATATAAGGTGGAAAAAGTGACCGTAGTTTTGCATAGTTTAGGAATATTTCGGAATAACGAAACCTTGTTATAGCTAATACTGCCTAGTCGAGATTTTATATTCACTCAAACATTCAGACTTTTCGTACAAAAGCTTTACGTTCCATATAAATGAAGTGTAGGATCACTACATGGTATAAAACTATGTCGCTTTTGTTGTCTGTCTGCCCTTATGTATGCTTAGATCTTCAAAACTACGTGACGGATTTTGATGCGGTTTTTTTAATAGGATTCACGAGGAAGGTTTATAAGTATTACACCCGTACGGATCCGTGGCGGGTCGCCAATGTATTATAAGGCTAAGTTCATATGGCCGCGCGGTACCGCGCGGAACTACGAACCGCGCGGCACAAGATCAATATAAACGATAATTATCGTCTACATTACCGCGCGGTACCGCACGCCAACGCGCGGCGCGCTCTGACCCGCGCGCAAGATCTAGAACCGCGCGCTGCCGCGCGGCACAAGTATTTCAAACCTGTATCGACCTGTTCAGTTGATCCGCGCGCCTTGAGACGGAAAGACACATAGATCGATGCAATGAGTACCGAAGATGACATTGTGCCTATCGATTTGCTTATCGACGAAATCGAAAAAAGAGATGCGATTTGGAATCTTAACTCTAAGGATTATTCAAATAAAATATTAAAAAGAAGGTCTTGGGAAGAACTAGTTTTAATTTTTTGCAAAAATGATGATTCCGAAGAAAAAAAGAAAAATTTGGGTAATCCACAAGCAAATTGCCTCCTCCACGTCCATTGTATATCAATGTTAATGCCAGACTGGCGCTCGTATATACCCTGTCATGTGAACTCTCACACCGCGCGGCGGCGCGCGGTGCCGCGCGGCCATGTGAACTTAGCCTTAAAGTCACAAAGTTTAATGCTTTTTTGGTACGCTAAAAAGATATCCCTACTTGCTATGACAAAATTAGTAATAATTCTTCAGAACAACACCCCTGGTGGGTATACCTAAGGCTCAGGCAAATACGTTCAACAATTCGTCGTAAGCCTCTAAGCAATTGAAAAAAGTCAAGGGGTATTAGTAGACGAAAGAAAGCCCTTAGCAATTAACAAGACTCAAGGAGTATCATCAATCTTCCCTTCTCTTTCAAGCGTAATAGCTCATATTCCACTTCCAGTTACGGTGCCAACGGTGCTAGGAGTGGTAGCCCTGGTGGCTGTGGTGACGGCAGCCGCCGGGTACATGGTGTGGAAGGCGCGCAACGCCCCGGTGCCCCTCAACGCGTCGCAGTATAAGGAGCTGGACGGGCCTGAGAACAGCGCCGGCCTCAACCCCCTCTACCGGTCACCCACCTCTTCGTACAACAACCCCTTATGGAAGGGCGGGGCGAAGGTCTAGTTGAGGTTAGTACCACTCAATTATATAGAGGTACTTAATTTATTCTAATAAACTATGTAAATAGATATTTAAAATTATCTAAGTTTATTTTTTCTATATGACTACGAAACTACGATTATGACAGCCTTGTCCCCATCGCCGGACTGTTGGGGGAAGCGAAAGGTTCTCACCCCTAAATTATCTAAGTATGTTTATCTATCCATAGTACAAGCTTCGGGTTAGTTTGGGCTTAGCTAGATGGTAATGTGTGGCCCAGCGTGACATGTCTTGATTTATAACTTAGAATTTATATTCATCATCATCAACACCATTTACACCATAATCATCAGCCTGCAACGTCCACTGCTGGGCCTCCGCCAATGATAATTATTGTCTTTTGGGTGGATTTACCATAGACGTTTTAATAAAATCCATAGTAGTTTTTGCGCGAAAGATTAATAAACATGCATATAAACTCAAAAATTACTGGAATTGGTGCCTAGTCCTTAAGTTAATGTATACGAAAGACCTTACTACATTCTTCCTTCCTTAAAACAAACAAAAGTAGGTATCAATGTAGTTAATAACTGGTCTGACCGACTCGGTTAAGAAGTGGGTCCTTGAATTCAGAACAGCTCATAAGCTTAATAAATAAGTTAGTTTTATGACAGCCAGTGAAAGCTTTGATAAATGATTTTAATTTCGCACACTGTCACGCCAATAACATCTCGTGATATGGACTGACAAACTGACTCTGTTAAATCATTATTCAAAACATCTTTGACCATATTTTGAACACTTAAAAGATTATCAACGATTTATGTTTCTCGTGGTCGTGACAACGACAAAGATATATGTACTCGTAGATGACAAACTATACTTATCGACAAACATAAAATTATGACTATTTTTAACCCAGTAACTGCTAGACTGGATAACAGTCAAACGATTCTTAGATTTATTTTTTGTGATTAAGAATACAGCATATTTTTTCCATACACCAACCGGTCCAAAGTAAAAATACTCGACGACCGGTATAACGAAGCCAAGCCTACCCTACTTTAATCACGTGCGTGCTATCGGATATTGCATTCATCTTACAGACCCTCAGTAATTTCCACACGACATCGGCAAAGTTATATTTCTCGCAACCAAAAGAATCGAAATAAGTTATATCCTTGCACTATCTGTAGGCCGCGATCAGACTCCCAAGCCGCGATAACCTTGCGACTTTACTCTGGTCACTTACCGGTAATGTCAGCCGTTCACTGTAGATACAGTTACCTTTTCTCCTTTACACATAATCAAGACTGCCTGTCCGTCTATTCGATATCAATAACTACACAGACGATGCACCACAATCGTAGCTATTCCAAGTAATAGTAAATTCAGTATCTATTCGCTGTGAAAGTTGCACTTTGCTATCCTATCAGATATCTATATACTTATAATAAATCTGTAGAGAGGTCAATTCTGTACATGAAATATATTTTCAAAATAACTATCAGGGGGTGATTAGTGATCGATACTGATGCCAAAAATGCAATCAGTAAAATTTTTGTCTGTCTGTCTGTCTGTCTGTCTGTCTGTCTGTCTGTATGTTCCTTATAGAAACAAAAACTACTGGACGGATTTTAACGAAACTTGGTACAATTATTCTTCATACTCCTGGGCAGGTTATAGGGTACTTCAATAGGAGCAGAGTAGTGAAGGGAAATGTTGGGAAAACGGGAGAAGTTACTCCATTTTTTAAGCTTCCGTCGCGTGTGCAGCCTTAATGGTTAAAGTTACATAGAAATTATGTATGACAGAAATATTTTACATAAAATTGACTAAAAAATATCCCGCAACAGCATATGTCTATCTTTTATGGTTGACTCAAAATAACACGTGTAACTCCTGATAGCTTAGCAGTTCGGAGCATTCTGATTATATTTGTTTACTCTTACGTTTATAATACTCTCATTCATCCCTAATTTAAAAAAGTTATCATTATTACCTATTCAATAAAAAAAGAATCATAGAAATCGGTATAGAAACACCAAACTTATACATGAAATAAGCCATCACGCCGTCGCACGTGAATACTGAATCATGCTATAAGGATTATTTTTGTGTAACGGTTGCCGCGCTCGACACGGGTCGCGGCGGCGTAGGGTATAAAAACCGGCCAAGTGCGAGTCGGACTCTCGCACGTAGGGTTCCGTACCACTATACAGCTAAATAAATGTTTTTCTTTACGTTTTATTATATTGGAGTTAATTAAATGAAAAAATTAGGTCATTTGATTTATGACGTTTAAAAAAAAACTACTAGCTAGATTTCATTCAAACCAAATTTCGTTAGTAGTTTTCATAGTGATACACATGATATATTTTTTTCAGTTTTATCATGCCCATATTTTAGAAGTTACGGGGGGGGGGACACTCATTTTACCACTTTGGAAGAGTCTCTCGCGCAAACTATTCAGTTTAGAAAGAAATGATGTTAGTAATCTCAACATCATTTTCAAATACCTATCCATAGATACCCCACACGTATAGGTTCGATGAAAAAAAAATTTTTCAGTTTTAGTTCTATGTATGGGGAACCCCAAAAATTTTGGATTTTTTTTCTGATTTTACTTTAAAATCTTAATGCGGTTCACAGAATACATCTACGTACCAAATTTCAATAATGTAGCTCTTATAGTTTCGGAATAAATTGGCTGTGACATACGGACGGACAGACAGACAGACAGACAGACAGACAGACAGACAGACAGACAGACAGACAGACAGACAGACAGACAGACAGACAGACAGACATGACGAATCTATAAGGGTCCCGTTTTTGCCATTTTGGCTACGGAACCCTAAAAAGGCGGGAGGTCCGAGAGCTAGCTTCATTCAATATTTGGCTGTTGATGCGTTCAGAGCGATCGACCTTATTGACAGACAATAATTGATATTGAGAAACCGTGCCAGCGCGACTTTTAGTTTTTAAATAGTTTATTTGAATTTCTTTTGTTGTTATATTGTAAAATATTCGTTCAAATTAAAAATTATTAAGCGTAGGTACTTTTATTAATTAAAGTAGTTATAAGTATTTATTTTTAAGTGAAGTAGGTATAGGTAGATAGTTTTGCACAGGCTTTTCAGCTTCAAAAATATATTTACAAAAAAAGTATCAGGGGGTGATTAGTGATCGATACTGATGCCAAAAATGCAATCAGTAAAATTTTTATCTGACTGTCTGTCTGTCCGTCTGTCTTTCTGTCTGTCTGTATGTTCGTTATAGAAACAAAAATTACCTACTCAACGGGTTTTAACGAAACTTGGTACAATTATTCATCATACTCCTGTGCAGGTTATATGATACGTTTCATCACGCTACAATCAATAGGAGCAGAGCAGTGAAGGGAAGTGTTGGGAAAACGGGAGATTTTTTTATCTGAATGTTTGATTGAGCATCACGCAAAAAGTACTGCATGGAATTGAATGTGGTTTTCACCAATGTATTGCTAGAGGTCTAACTTAAGATTTGGGCATCATTTTATGGAAGTCCGTTAGTTTTGAAACCCGATATCCACGCGTGCGACGCCGCTGGCACAGCTAGTATTCTCATAAAATAATATACTTACATAGTAGGGCCATTTTATCACTTGCTGACAAAGTTCCTAATAGATTTTGATAGGATACGCTGACAAAATTACTTCTTAATGTGGCGTATAATTTCAAATAGGCCTATGAAATCTTACCAATAAATTAATAGTGAAATTGGGCTGCATTGAAGTACATTATATTCAGGCGATGTATTAAATTCATAGATAGTAGACCTTGTTGTTATTCCTGAATAAATACAATATAATAAGATCCTTCGGGTACCTATGGGATACGTATTTAGATGAAATTAACACTTAATTTAGAGTAAACAGGTAAAAGGTACATTTGAATTCTACGGAATATACGTTTATTAATGAGTAATCAACCATTGGTAATGGTCTGCATCTATTCAAGAGATAGCACGAAATAGTCTGAGATAAGAAGCGCTAGCTTAGAGTGTGAATCTCTTCAAGCACCTCTTTATCTACCTTATCAAGCCTTATTGGGGCACTCATTAACATTCCAAAGTATTTTCAATGTCCCAATGATAGGCAATGGACTGTAGGTAGATTTTGGTTACTTTGTTTGAACTTCATCATATACCTACATTGATCTGATCCCAAAGTAAGTAGCCTGACCACAGAACAGATCAGAACATTGAAAATACTACGAATAAATTATACTTTAATTGAAATACAACCTCCCAGACAGTTGTATAGACACAAATGTACTCGCCACATTAATGTCTCTATAATGAACCACCGGATAACTGATACTAGTAAAAATCTTATTTATATAACCGTATGAAACATAGTCAGCAATCAGTTAAAAGAAAGCCACTTTGATACTACAATTAGCAAACATTGTATGTAGTTATTTCCTAAATTATTATAAATAACATGTAGAAATCATCTTGACCTTTTTGTTGTACTTATTGAATCAGGATAGCATCAAAATAATTCTAAGCAATAGTGCCACGTGCGTTGATACACAGGAATTCATTATCGAAGCTTACTATAATAAAATGAATAATTCCTGTATACACGCTATCAAGTTGCGTATTAATTTATTGACTATTATAAATCAATTAAGTGCATATGACAGTAATAGTTGTGCTTCAGATAAAGCAAGTATTCAAATTGGCTATACGGTGTACAAACCTACTTATATACTAAGCTTTATATGTGTGTTCAAATGAATCCAGTTATTTACACATTATTGCTAAGGAAAAAAGGCAAGTAACACCTGTTGTCCGCACAAAGCTTTCTGTTGCGATAACACTGCACAGACTCTTGATAACCAAATCACATCAATAATAATTGGTAGCTATAGTGACCACATCTGTCGAACATAGACGTGACATCTAAGCTAACATAAACGCTACCTTAATTTCAAAGAACACATGAAAACGCGGTTCATTTTTATTCATAAAGGACTAAAAAAATACGAGTTGATTTGATATCATTAATAGGTATCTACCTACTATTAGGTACAATAGTAAGTATATTTGATTTTGATGCAGTTGTGCAAACAACTCCGCCTCCTTTTTACTTCCAACATAACCAAATAACAATCGTCCCGACTCTCACGTTTGCTATAGAGTACCTACTTCAATAGATAGTTGTAAGTGCACATGCTGAACTGTACTACCCACAGCTGATGAGAAATTGACGATATCGCACGCACATCCGGCGCGGCCCACACTCGCGAAACGGTCATGTGGATCGGTTCAGCCGTGGAGAGCACAAAGCTTTCTGTTCCAATGAAACTGCACCAACTCTTGAGCATTATTGATTACCTGCTCAGTTAAAAATAGCGACAGCTCGGTATGTGGTAGCTTGGTATCCACTTCAACATCCTTGCCATCCTTACGAATACATTCACGATACATCATCAACATCATCGCAGGCTGCAAACATCCACAGCTAGACATAGGCCTCCCCTTATTCAGCTGTATTTAGCTTTTGTCCATGAAAAACAACGATTTTGTATGTCGACGCGTACGCATCCTTTCCGCTTTCCGCGTCTATTCAGCTTTTGCGGCGACGCCGTTCGCGACTTACAGAAGATCAGCTAGCTGTATAAGTGAGACCAAAACCGTTCAGCGAAACGCGAAACTTAACAAAGTGTGTTTAGTCCCTTATTCACCACGCTTGGCTAGCAGGTTGATGGCCGTAGTTGCTTCCCAATCCCGTTTCCTGATATGCCCTTAGACGTCTTCTACGACAGCCACGGGATGACATGGGGTGGCCCTATCTGGTCTAATCTTCACGATACATCGTGGTATAATTATTACGATTATTATAGCTGCTGTCTAAAGTACATGAATCATAACAACTGCCATTTAGAGTGACGGCAGTTCAGCTATATTTAACAATAGAGCTCGTCTGACCGAATTTCGATTTAACGGCCAGTCTATAGGAGACTACACAAGTATGTACGGAGAAAATACAATAAAATAGGTATACTGCACAAGTTTGGTTTCTAATAAGAGTGCAGACATGGACTCTCTGTTACTTCTCCATCACGCACCGATGAGTCCACAGTTGAACATAACTAAAAAGATATTAAAAAAGTAGACCAAACGGTTTAACGTCTGATGAATGGTGTATGCATGCATTCACATCCGGAACTTTTAGATTTTAAACTTTCTCAACCAATTTTTGACCCGCCGCGGTATTTACCACCTAAACTTATGTTGGCATTTAGCCAGATGCAATTTCATTTCCTTGATTGATATTACGAGTGTAAACTAGGAAGCCACGACATTTAACATGATTTGCTCATCCCACATTACAACACCATCAATAACATACTCTGAAAGGTAATTAAAAATATGACATCTCGATAATTAGTCGGTGAAAATGACCCATGGCGGCTCACCATATATTTATTTCCTCAACTATTCTGACCACCATTAACTTACGGACTATATTATGAGATTTTAAATCAAATACCCATGAGTCAGTGAAACGTTTGTAACATCTGAGTCACGGGCCATAGGAGGTGACAACATAACTATTTTTACCTCATTTTAATTGTCAATAACGCTTCTCACTTTTGTATCAAACTGCTGGCTTACCTGACTTTAAGGAGGGGAGGTAAGGCCGCCAGGAGAAAAGAGTTGATCTCTATTTATTTACACTTAATTATAATACGGGGTTCTCCTGCGTACTTAGTCAGTCTACTTAGATAATTACTAAAGGTTAAGGAAATTATTTATCGTGCAAAGTTACACATGGATCGCTATTTCCCTTCGTTGGAACTTGGCTGACATGATCCCGAATATCTAGACAAATCATAGGTTTATTGATGGTTGGCGATCTATTACTAATTACACTAATTAGTATTCATTTTATCCGCAACATAACGTATACAATAGATGGACTTAGCTTCCAATGGTAACAGATATTGACTTGTGGTACGGAACCTTTAAGATACATCTAAATATCTCTAAAAATGTCTGTAATAATGTTTTGTGATGACCCTTTAAATCCGGGACTGTGGCAATAACTTATCCTAAAGCCCAACGTTCTCTGCCTCCTGTCAAAATCAACTGTTAATCAAGCCTCAATGACCTTAAAGATTTCCTAACCACAATACATGTAGTTTCTTATGACTAAATGGAACGAGAATGACCTAACCCATGCCAATTTTCCCATACAACGCACATTGTTCTAACTACACGCCTTTTCCATCGTACCGTTTACAAATAAGACAATGAGGAAAAACGTCTATTTGCCAATTCCTGATTTATTGTCACAGTAATGTCGTAACATGGGATTGTCCTCATATGCAGCAATAAACGCTATGACACACAAGAGCAAATTAAGCCGAAGCTTGTGTATTAATTAGAACTGATAAAAACTTACTTAGATACTTTTTTTGTAAATAAATACATATTATACTTACTAATGCTCATAATTTCAATTAAATCTATTTGTGGTTGTGGTTATCATTGTGTTAGAAACATAACAATGTATAATTACCTATATCGCTTTATTTCTATTGGTGATAAATATAGTAAGATATTTATTTAATACGTCTATTCTATTCAAAATATCAGTTAACTAAATATACATTAATCCAGCTTTAGTATTTGTGGTTAAAACATCTAATTTGATGAAAGAAAATATCATAACTAAACAAGTACATACTTTTAAACAACGGTTATTATTATATTTTGTTCTCCGTCTCTAGACAAATACAAATGGTAAAGCAAAAATCAATAATCTAAGTGGTATTGTTTATTTAAGATAAAATAATACTCATCAATATCAATTTCGAATATCCATTCATTCATGCAAATTCGTGCAATATCTCGACATTTCTCTCTAACCAGAACGATGACTGATTTTGAAATTTCTCAACATCTCGTCACGTACCAGCAATTTCGATCATAACCTGAGTGGACAGTACCCTCGTCCTTGACAAGGCATCCAAAATAAACGATCAGACCTTACAGCCATAAACATGTTAATGAATAAAGGTGTCCCGGGTTCGTTGGACCACTTGAGCGCATTCACACAGAGAGGCCTTCAACCTGCTAATGCATATTTTGTTTTTACTGCACATAAAATGTTATAAATAGAAATGAGTATGATTATGAATGACATTTACTATTTGGAATATATTGAATGTGTGATAAAGCTATAATGAATTGTATGATAATTTCGGCCGCCTTAACATTTGAATATTTTATTGTAGAATGTTAATATTTAAGAGTCCCGTCAAATCGCTCTCGCTTATTCTGTCCAAAAACCAATTACCTACCTATCTATCATCTACTATCTGAAATACAATTAAGTACCTACGTGCGATTGTGTGGAATAATAAATAACCCGTTTATGTAGGATGTTGTTATTGTAGGAATAATAAAATTCATTTAGTTGTGATAAATAAGAGAATGCATGTATTTTTCTAATATGTACACTACAATACATTATTCACTTAACCGATCCATTAGTAGGTAGGTAATAACGATTTAAGCGATACTATTGACACCATAATACTGAGCGTGAAGCCCATTCGTTGACCCCAATATAAGTGAGTGGAAAAATCGTAACTCGATACTTAGGTACCTACAATCAGATGCGAACACACTACGGGTACTAGTTGAGGTGCACAGCTGTCATTCGATATATAAAATGATATACCTATAGATAAGTACACTAATTCGAAGATACCTAATAGGTAGCCTTTAATGCAAAGGTACCTATCAATTAAAGGCGTTGTGTTGTACCGTTTCAGACTCGGAAAAGTTTGGTTGCTAAAATACTATCGAATATTTTTCTAGTAGTACGACTATGATTTTAAATTCTTCTCAATTCGATTTTACTCAGTTGATTATTTTTTCACCACAATGTGATGGAGCATGATGGAAAATATATTAACTAAATAAAAGTATGTACAAATTAGGCACAAATGGAGGTTGTATTGTTAAATAATATAGATCAAATAGTGTAGGAAATTCAATGGTTTTCCTGTTTACTTAATTTCTAATAAGGTTGATGATTAACCCTCTGTCTTTTTTACCTACCTCCACGACTCATACGAGTACCAAACTAAGTACGCCAGGTTTTTGATTTTACTGATTTAATATTAATAATAAATTTATTCGTAACAATAGTTACTTAAATCAAACATAATTTGATTAATCCTTGGCTTTCAAACTAGTTTAAACTGTATAATAGGGTATTGTTATTGTAGTTATAGAACAAGTATGGAAGTATGAATAAGGTACAGAGATTTATATGTAGAAGGAATTATGACGTAAAATATACAGAGAAAATAAACATTCACATACTTGGTTATTTTCTGCAATCTACAAGCGTTACATACATAAAACAGTAGTAGTTCACCCGTTCAAAGCATCTAAACTTTAATTGATTATGCTTTTAAAAATCTGATTTATTACGCTATGCTTTCGATCCTACAGCATAGTAGGTTACTATGCCACAAGCATGACAAGTAGCACATGAACCGCAGTAGCAAATTGGTGGCTTGATTACCGATGCACAGATAAGTATCTCCGGACGTACGAATACGATACGATACCGATATAACAGTTATCTATTCCGCATGATGAGTGCGACTCGCAAATTGCGATGTCGAGGTCATACGATATGTATGTTGGCTAGGGTTGCCTTAAAAGTGAAATAAAAGGAACTTTTATTACAACAATCATCATCATCAGCCTATCGCAATCCACTGCTGGACATAGGCCTCCCAAGATGTTCTACTTTGGGGAAATACGAGAGGCTTTCCCTCCAAGATCGCCCTGGGCAGGCGGGTTGGCCAACGCAGAGTGTAGCTCCTCGTTACAACAATAGATTACACTTAATACAGCTATTCAAAGTCAGCGACCCGAACACTGTCTAGCCTAGCTAATTAGAGCGTGTTTATTGTAGGCATATTACTGCTTACCTAGACCTAATAAATAATGATTTTTAAACCGGGACAATTTCATTTATCGGCCGCGACTATGCTTCAAACCAGGACATGTCCCGGGGTACCGGGACGTATGGCAACCCTAACGTAGACGCGAGTGGGCCGATACTACGCGGCAAGGCATCAACCCGCCAAACCGAATTACGTAACGTGAATACACTCATTTTACATTGAAACACTCATTCTTACCACTAAGATGACGGGGTCGTTTTTGAATATGGTATTTCCCATGCAACAGTGACGGTAGAGTAAGGTTAGGTTTTGCATGATTAAAAAAGTTGGTATGTATGTCCATTGAAATGACAAAATAACGGCAACTACTAGTAGTAGTATGTAGATACAACAACTGTACAATGTACCGCTTATAAAAAAATGCACATTATTGCATGCCTGTTTTGACCTATTTTGACGGAACTCTCATACCAGTTATAATAGAGTTTCGTTTATCGAAAGCTAATTCGGTTCCGCGCAAAATAATTAAAATCCACTTTGGACTTTAATGAATAGGTATTTAATTTATAAGGGTATATTTTTATGGTTTAATATTTTATTCGTTAGTGAAGAAGAACAGTTCTCATATAACCCAAGTGTAACATAAACAAAACCACACCTTTTCGTAAATGACATGTCATTGTCTTAACATTGCATTTTCTATTCCCTTTGATAATCTCGTCGGCGTTTGATTTCAAAAGAACAAAAGTAGGTTGATATTTGTAAATGTTATTTTTACTTACACTTTGCGTGCTGTTAAACCAACAGCGTTTATACATCTGCTAATTAAGTGACGGGAATACCTCGCGTCCGCTTCACATACGAAACTGACACACTTAATTTTCAATGAAAACTGACTGATGTGGTTATTTGCGTCCTTTGGGAGAAGCAAACCTGTCAATCTTTTTAATTAAACTAAACTTTTTTACTCGGTCTTCGTAACCGTCGTGTTTACTGGTTAAATATAAGGGAAAATAATGATTAATACAATACTATACGTAAATGACATTTTACGTGGGTACATAGTTTTTTATACCCCAAGACATGCCACACTTGGCCACACAGCGTCATCTAGACCCAAACTAAGCCGAAGCTGGTAATGGGCACCTACTAGACAACCGATTAACTAACTTAAATGCATTTAGGTATTATACCACAGCAAATAAATAGGAGCAATACAAATGGGATGCAAGGGAACGGCCCATCATCTTTTCACTTCAAGCCAACCTCACCTGCCCATGGATGGTGCATCCTGCTGAATAACAAACGAGGTGCTGACAACCGACTTGTGGCGTATATAACCATCACAATAATTGAAGGCGTAGCTAAATGTGTATAACCATCAGAATTGAAGGCGTAGCTAAATACCTGATGACGGGCAGCAGCGTCACCGGAGCGAGCAGCTACGCCCTGCGATCGCCAACCCGCCTGCCCAGTTGGCGATTATGGGTATATCCTCCATGTTTGCCCTAAATGGCGACCAACTGGAGAGCCCTATGTCCAGCAGTGGACTGCAATGGGCTGATAATGATGATGATGATACAAACGGACATGCCTATGCACACAAATATTTGTACTGTTCGGTGATGGAACCCGCGACCACTGTGTCAGAGGTTCACTACCACTAAACCTAACTGTATACTTGCTTACTTTATTGTTTACTTGATATCATATAAGGCAATTTACATTTTACTTTTATAGCACCATTATTCCATAGCTATCAAAATGTTACAGACTCTATGATACTGGAGATATTTGACCTTAATATAAAACGGTCTTAAAATCCGGTTTTTAAAAACGTCAGCGTCACAAAACGATATTGAAGTCTTACATTATTAATAGTTTCAAAGGGCTAGCTTATAAAACGATTTTATATTGGAAATTATACCTTGGCGCCTCATTTTAAGTAGACAAGTCGAACAAGAATCGATCGACTCGCTGCATTAATTGGAATATTCTATTCGAATAAATTACAGATTGTATTCATGATAATTTTGTCAGACGATAATTGCATCACATTGATATTTTAATCTATTTTTGAAAGCTTGCCGACCTATTGTTGTTGAATGTCTGTTTGTATTGGTCTGGGTGTTTTCTATGTATAATATGTATTTATTTACAAAAAAAAAAATGTATATAAGTAAGTTTATCAGTTGTCTAGTACCCATAGTACAAGCTTCGGCTTAGTTTGGGGCTAGGTGGCGCTGTGTGGCCCAGGGTGGCATGTCTTGGGTTATTTATTTATTTATTTATTTATTTATTTATTATTTAAATGTAAAGTCCTGTCAAAAGAAAAGCATTATTAAGTAATGTTATTATCATCACTGTTACATTGTTAATATGAATTTTATTGTAAATGAGTTTAATTAGAAGTAGGTAAATACTCTAAATACAAATCGAGTGTAGGTATACCTAATTGTAAGGACTACAAATGATAAGGTAGAAAATTTCTATTATCAGGGGAATCCTAGGCATTATAATAGTAAGTAGTACGTAGAGGACTATTTTGAGGCATTAGTATCATTGCTAAGTATCAAGATTTGTTTCAGATTTTCAAAACGAGAAAGTTAACACTGGGTGAGCGCGTTCCGTTGTAGGCTCTAACGTCGCTTAACGTCAGGCAGGCGAGTTGGGGACAAACGCTAGTCATTAACTTAAAAAAATTTTGTAATGGCACCATTTCCGAATTGAAATATTTTTACAAACCAGCTATAGTTTACTACCTTACTATTATTCTCATAAACGTGTAAGTAGATATAAGAGACACACGACGTGGTTAGATGCGTTGACCAACGATTCGCAATGCCCTGCGCTATTATACAAATTGTGGACGATCGGATGGCCATTTTGAGGCATCGCTAATGAGCTGTTGCCGCGAGAACGGCGCGTACGTCACGGACCGCGTACGTGATCTTGCGCCGGCGCACACCGGCACTCGCCTGCATTTTATTGTGACAACTGACTTCTTGGAATGTCGCAATTTTATAACAAAAGAATTAGCCGAATTCAGTTCGCATATTAAGAGGTAAAACACTGCATTTTCGATAATTTTCTGAAGGCACTGTGCGTTTGCGCGTCGCATTGTAACGTTTGTGAATACGGCCGTTAGTTTTCCAAACGCTGCCTAACCCAACTGGTTTCTTCAATTCAAGTCGTCCTCAAAAGTTGTTCGAAAATTTGTTACCAAGGAATGTAATTACCTACTTGAAATTAAACGTCATATGTAAATACTTGAAAGTAACACTTGTTCTGATGCCGACGCCATTTGTGTTTATAATAATGTCTTGTATTGCCACATCACTCGACTTGCTACTACTCGTACATATCCGAATGTTGAGTCATCTTTAACACAAGTACCTACCATAATGTGTATAACGTGCAAGTAATAAGTACATTCGAAGCCATTTGATTCAACAACGTGTCTTTCAAATGGATTCGTTCTCCAGACATTAAAATTATATTGTGAAATTATTAGAGAATTATCATAATCACGAAGCAATGATAGTGCGAAGAGGACTTACTTACCTACTTACATCTGTCAAGCAAACAAAGCATAGATATTATTGAATTCCACCATATTTCGAAGCTTTCTTAATACAATCGGGACAATCGATGGAGCAGTGCATCTTACCATCATAGCCGGTACTATACGATAGGGAAATACAAGTCGATTTTAATAGTTATTTGAACATAATGAGTAGGTACCTCTACGTTGAGTTTTCCTTTAGATATTTTTCCTCGCCGCAGAGCAAGTAGATATGAATGGATAGAGTAGTAATAACTTAGTTTAATGTAAAAATAAGACATGACCCAACGAACAAGATTAGAAACCAAAGTCTTCCTTTACGGAATAAGATACCACAGATCTATGAAGAAAATATGCTACAATCAGGATCGTAGTGCCCACTCCACGATCGACACTTATTGAGTGACAGCCTTTTTTAATGTAGTATATCTTACTTTATGTCATTAGATAAGTTGCCCACCAAATTGTGCATTATGCTCCGAATAAACTTATTTTCATTTTAAGCACCACTTAAATTTCCGCGTTTTGAATGCTCCATAAACATGACTCAAAATTATACCTCATAAATCTCTAAATAACTCATTCATTATGCAGTAATTTTATGCAGCCGCTCCGATTGATACTACAGATACCCACAACTTTACGGCTCCGGCACATTGGCACCGGTAAGGTCTTGATAAACCTTTCAGCTCTGTCCTACAACCTATAAGTGCTATTTATCAACGACAGACTATTATTATCGCAGAATACACGCCCCGGTCGCGCCATTGCTCTTATATAGAGTAAGGTAACACTATTAGGCAACAATTACAAAAACAATACTATAAGTAGTGACTAACGGTCACATCTAATCATTCGTTATTGCTAACTGTGTTGAGTTTATGTGATGAATTAAACAAAAGACTTGTTCTTGACTGGGTTGAATCATCGTACATTGGAAATATATTTGCATAGTATAGGTGTTTATTGAAAAGTTAAACCGTCTTAACAAAATTAGCACTGATTCCTCGTCTTCAAATAACTACTGCAAAATCGGTAACGACGATTTTGGTAAGTGGAGAGTCTTAATA
The DNA here is from genome assembly GCA_031163375.1 of Conogethes punctiferalis. Taxonomy (NCBI): domain Eukaryota; kingdom Metazoa; phylum Arthropoda; class Insecta; order Lepidoptera; family Crambidae; genus Conogethes; species Conogethes punctiferalis. The sequence goes on from CM062080.1 coordinate 6,097,251, forward strand.
AAATAAGTAATATAAACTGTTAGAGTTGACAGAACAAATTCTTACAAATAAATCATTACAATAAATTCAACAAATCCTTGAAATAAAGCAAAAATCAGCTGGAATCTGCTACTTCGTAAATACATAAGTTTACAGATTGTAGTATATTATCTAGATAACTAGATAGACTATAATCTAGATAGACCTAGGTCTATATCTAGCCTAGCCCTATGTCTAGGCGTTCGCCGTAACCACGATAGGTCTCGAGTCCCGAGTCAAGTTAATTTAAGGAACTAACTTTTAGTCGGACTTTAATATGGATGATGTGTTGGTTTAGTAGGTCCAATAGTTTCCTCTTATAGGGTACCAGGTAACTGAGAAATTCATAAGTCAGAAAAATGTTCTAAACTATAAATTTACCCTTATTCAAAGCTACGGTCAACAGCAAAGATAATTATCATTACGCCTACGACCTACGCATCATTTATTTGCTTTAGCCTGTACAAACAGGCGACAACGCGACGCGATAAATTACTGTGAAAATGACTAATAAAGTTAATGTTGACTTCATGTAAACCCGTAAAAAAAGATGTAGGTACAATACTAATAGAATTTCTAAAATCAAACAAACTCAGTATTTGCAAAAAGGGAAAAACGGTCGCGGAAAAAAATACCTATCACATGATTGCAGCATTCTTCGCAAGCATAACTGGTTTAGGATTGTCGGTGAGTAATGCCTTCAACTCCAGAGTCGAGTTGATCGCATCGATCGACCCCGATCTCGCTGGCCGAGTGGTTTAGTTCCTGTGTACTTAGCTCCGATAGATACACGGCTTAGATACGTCCTATCATATCTCAGCATTTGCACAAATAACAACTGTAATACGAACACTAATAGGTCTCTTTCCGCTTTTCATATTATGATATCAGTAGGGATTTACCTAACAATAACATGCGTTAGCTTTGTATAAATGATTTTAGGTAGGTGAACCTACTTTAGCTTTTGCGGATTATTATTTGCAATGACACTTTACATTGTGTCATCATCATTATCAACTGTATGAGGTTTACTGGACATCTTGTGTTAATAAAGATACAAACACCATACACCAATTTCATATTGAACTCTGTAACAAGACATTGAGAGATCATTTAACTCAAAATTATCATCATTTCCTGTATGACAAAAACTGGTAATTGATGATTAAACAATTCAACTGACGAATCCTTATAACACATTGAAATCAGCACCGCTTTATTATCTACATCTTGATGTTTTTACACACAATATCAACCCCTGAGGCACCTTTCACTCCTCTACTTAGCCTGGCTTCACTATTCGCTTTTAATACGTATCCAATTGGTCTGCACAATTTGTTACCCAACTACAAATAGTGAGTTTCCTGTCAGTCACCTAATGGGTCACAAGATCATTAATTTAGAATTACATGCTTGGTTTAAGTGACCCCTTGTATAGAAAGGAACAAATACCGATAGATTTCCTTTCTCACGTAGATAGGATTTGCCAACGTTCCAATTTAAGCGGGAATATGTAAGTACCTACCTTAAATCGGAACGTGCTACACAAAAATGAATTTAAGCATTTAGGTACTGTTAAGCTGTTAAGTTAATTATTACTTCATATATTTTGTAACGCTCTACAAAGACGTGACGTCACGAATTTTGCTACTTACAGTCGATTGACTGTAAGTTGTATGTCATTAGGCAATTAAGGTGTTCCGATATTAGGTATACAATGTCCTATTTTACTAGAATGGTATTTTCTTCCACTTTTTATCAGAAATTTATTGACTGATTGCCATATAATTCTGATAGATCTCATGTGTAGCTAACGGTAACACCAAGAGTACCTAGCTGGCGTATGTGGATTTCCACTTTCCCTTTTTATTTGTCTCCGATGTAACGTGCAAACACTGCGCGCGCGCACGTATGAAGGGGCTCCAGTGACGCGCAGGCGGCCCGCCGATAACGGGTCAAGACCCTGCGCAGGATGTCTATAAAGGACATGTTTGTCTCGGCCGCGTAACTCACTCGCAATTCGCAATTAATCGACCAAATTAACCGCCGCCCCGCTATGCTATACTTCGATACATATTTGGATCAACTCTTGAGTTCAGTTCTGTAATTGATAACAAAAGTATTGACATTGAATGCAGAGGGTTTACAAAGGAGCAAAAGAATACCCGTGGTTGATTCACTTTAGGCAAAGAATATTTTGATAGATTTCACTACAGTACAGAAACTAAAGTAGTACTTAGGTAATAAGCACAAAACGATCTTACCAAAGATAACGATAAAATAATAATATGATTACTCAATAATTATTGAGATAATATGTACTTATAAATATGACCTCCCAGAAGCAAAAACGTTAATTAAGCTTCTGATTCGCTAACTGATATCTCTGAATTATCTATCGAATTCCGCATTAATTAATCTTTCCAAGATCTCGATTGATTTCCCAAGAGAGATCAAAGATTAATTAATATTCCTTTTTCATCAGATTACGTAAATATACATTAAAACTGAAGTGAAGGCACAGGGCACACCAAACCGGTATGCGTCTCTACTGAATGGACGTAGAGTCTGAAGTTTGGTTCTCTTAGTCTTGGTCTTAGGATATCTATGGTATCTTAGGACCAGCAGCGAAGGCCTATCACTAATCTAAAATAAATTATTGCGCATTTGAAGTCCTTCAGACCAGTAAATTAAACGCATTTGCTCTAAACCAAGAATTTTTAAAGGTGGAATGGAATCTTAAAGTAATTTGGACGATTTTATGTTCATAATTGCAATTAGTGCAAAGATATTTTTCTGTTTTATTCTATAGGACATGTTTGCACCAAATGTTCACGTATTTAATATCATAAAACACCTAAGCATTACATGAATTCAAAGGCTTACTTAATGTGTATTTAGGTTTATTCTCACGCGACATAAAACAAACTATCGGACAGGCATATCTGAGCCGTAACAATTATTATTAGTGATCAACCTGCGGTTGTTTTGCTTCATTCTGTGCAGTAACCGGCGCTTTATTGCCGTCTAAACATTTATTACGCCATGTTGCAGCCAATTATCCAGGCCGGCTAAGTAATATAGCATGATGGTATCGCCCACGTCTAGGTTAACCTGAAATTTGCCGTAGGATACGTATATCAGAGCGTCCCTACCACCCAGATGCATTTAATTGCAGTGCAACTAACAAAATGCACTGTTTTGGACAAGTAGGTATATACTTACTCATGTACATACATACGCTCATGTATGTACTCATGAAACAGTGTCCCTTCGTCCAGCATATACCTTTTTTGTAAATAAATACATATTCTACATATTAAACACCCAGACCAATACAAACAGACATGTTCATGAACAGAAATGTTTGGAGGTACTGTGCGGGAATCGAACCCACGACCCTTGGCTCAGAAGGCAAAGGTCTCTACCAAATGAGCCAACGAGCCAGTGAAATAAATAAATAATTAAATATGTCAATACATATAATACCTACCATATGGGTTGCTGAATATATTTTAGTCCAAGGTAGATATGATTTGCTGGATGGGGAAGTATAATTTTTGGCATTCATGAAATATCGGGAATCCATGGGCGTACGCTGGACGAAGGGTAATAGGATTGAAAATTACAGTAGGTATATATAATCCAAGACATGTCACGCTGGGCCACACAGCACCACCTAGAAGGGACACGTATAACAGTGCATATGTTACGTACGACAATAACTCAAGGTGATAGCCCTAAGTATAGGAAGCTGCGTCTATAAAAGCTGCGGTTAGTTAGCTAACCCGACATCAGCATCTTTACGCAACCGTCCGTATCAAAAGGTAATTTACGGCTGTTGCATTGCTGACAGATACACCGTTCCCGGCTGCGTTCGTATTGTACGTGATAGATGGGCACAATGTGGTGTAAAATTAAACTTGTAAGGCTAGTTATAATGTCACAATCAAGAGAGGTAGGGCATAGCGACTCTTCGCTCAAATTGAGCCGCCCGTCCGGGGAAGGATCTATAGAATACCGCAGTCAAATGACCTCTGGGTCGTGTTTCTGCCGGTGAGTAGGGTTTCCGGAGCTCATGGGGGGTTAGGGTTGGGCCGGCATGGCGGTGGCAACTGACAGTTACTTGCCCGTTGTCACAGCGACTTGGGCTTCTCTCTCGCTTTCCATCAGGCGTAGGGAGGCCACTATGTCGAGCCACTATAAAAAAAAACATAATTTTACATACGTACCTACCCTACAACCTAGCTACAACTGGCTATAACCACAATTACAATTTTTTATCATAAATTGTAAATGTTAAACTATTTAACGTGTAAGTGCACGAGGTATGTAGGCACCATTGCAATTTTGCATGTTTTAGGTACTATTAAAAACTAGAACGAGTATTAAATAGGCACTTTCCAGAATCGCTAAATTTCAATGCTATCATTAACTAGTCAAAGAGTCAAAGTGCAAAGTTTAACACCACTTAACTCCATTCATCTCGAGAATGTTGTGTTAACAGCTGATAAGATAACAGTCCCAGATACAACAGTAGTATATGAATGATTGCGAAACATTGTAACTGTTATGGTCGTCCGTAAAACTCATTATGATGCTTTGGTGGGAATGAGAAATACATCAGAAATAGAAACATTTTAAAGTGATTAACGAAGTAGGTCCGATAGTTTTATTGAGAAATGGTCCCAGTGTAATATCCATTGATGATGACTAGACATCGGATTATATGCATTTGCATGTTTGCATATGCAAACGCATATAATGCCATTTTTATAGCGTTATTGCATATTTTGGTACTTTTTCATTGACAGTGCTTATTTTAGTATTTATACGTGTTAGACGTGATACCCAGACTTTAATGGAATCTTGGATAAAATGTTACCCTGGTCAATTTACGACTGACGGCACTGTGATTTTCTGCAAGGTTTGTGAAAAGCGAATACCCTCATCAAAAAAATATCAGATCGATCAACGTGTGAATACTGCTTCCCATTTAGCTGCAAGACAAAAACCTACAATAAATCGACAACAATTACTGCCTAATATTTCGACTTTTAATTCAGATACTAAACAGAAAATAGAATTCAACAAAGATCTATGTGAATTATTTGTTGCTTGCAATATTCCTTTTCATCAATTAAATAACGAAATATGCCGAAAATTCCTGAAGAAGTATTGTACTAATCAGATAATTCCTGAAGAATCCACAATTCGTAAAAACTACATAGGTAGCAGATAGCTGCTATCTACGATTTGCGCCAGAAAACCTTGAAAAATTATGTTATTGTATATTGTCACAAGAATTACAAACAATAGTACCTATATATGTATTGGGAAAATAAAGTTAATTCTAATATTGGTTTTTTATTTGTGCATATTTTGTGCATATTTCGCCCCTTTTTAGTGCATATTTGCATGCATATTTTGGCATTTTGATAGTGCATATAATCCGATGTCTAATGATGACTAATAACGACCAAACCAGAAACAAGTTTTAACTTAGCAAAAAATCTTATTCCTCATTCATTAGTACAGTCAGGTACAAAAGTAGTCCAGAAAGCAATATCTGTTTTTTGCGAATACGTCATTTAAGTAGGTACCTATACCTAGCAGAGATTTTCCTTATTAAAACCTTTAAATATAAAATTATGGGTGAATTCATAGAGCCATCGTAACCTTAAGTTATCTGGCTTGCGTTCAACTATTAAATATTTATGGCTTTAACCGTTCATTGCATTATTAAATCGTAGGTACCTACCAACCGGCAACCAGCGTAGACGACCTTTTACCGATTTTTTATAATTTCCAACTATACCTACATATGGCAATTTTTCTTAAGACTTTTATATTTTAGTTGTTAAAAATCTTTTTTGCTTAATATTATGTACGGGTTTTTATTGAAAGTTATTAAATTACGAGATGGCATATGAAAATATACTGCACCTAACGCAAGTATTTCTAAACAAAAACCTCTAACCTCTTTGCGTATGTAAATGTAGTGCCTGCTCTACAACGAGCGTACCTATGTGTTGATACTCATAAATACCAAATAGTTGAAATTAAATCGGTCACTCGTACTTATGGCATCCGTGCAGGAGTCGCGACCGCAAACATTGACTCACCGCTGCGTCACAAAAACGCGCTGACTCACACAAACACGCTCTCTCATACTTGATATTTTTTTCCCCATAGGTGTCAGCTGCCATTGAATCACCCCAGACCGGAGGACTGAAGAAAGAACTGACACGTCGACAATTTTCGAGCGGTGGGGTCAACATCAGAAGCAATCATCGAAGGTCAACATTTTGTGTTTCAAAGTTACTTAGACATTTTGTATTGTCTCTCTTCTATTACGTTAACATTGCGCGTATCTCCATTCAATACTACATACTTGTAAATGGATTGTGTTCGAAATAATCTAAATGTTATTGTGCCTATCTGCTTATGGCCTTAAACACATTACCAAATGACAAACGTGGATACTTTCGAACTATCCAACATTTCTTAAAGAACGCGCCATTTTAACGGAAATTACTTACCTATTAAGTACGTCATGTTTCTTTGGAAATGTTTACTTTCTCGATGTTGATTTTACCCGATGTTTTTTGATGTATATTTTACCAACAGTGCTTTTATATCGATGTGCCTATGCATCAATTTAGAAGTCTGAATGCGGTCCCGAGCCGTTTCCCATTCCACTGCCTGTGATCAACACCAGACCACTGATGGAGAAATCGCTCTCGTCCGGTGTTCGTGTCGCAAATTGTAACTAGATTACAGCGTAGAGTAGTGTATTTACTTATTAATTATAAAAGTGTATGTAACACCTCTGTGATATTTATGAAGATTAAGTAAGATTGTGTGAATCATCGTCGTTTGTTTGGACAACGTGATAATAAACAACGAACTACGTTGACATTGAGGCAGTATGGTCGCGATTAGATACCTTACTTCTTGAGAATAAGAAGCATGTTTTTACATGGATTTCGCACAAGAGTTGTGGAATCAACGCTTACTCGTGAGGAGTTTAAAGGTGAAAAGTTGGTTATGCTATTACTGAAGTACTCGTAGATAGGATAGTTGAAAAATGGTTTGCAGTTGTTAAAGAGAAAGCACCGAGAAAGTAGAATAGATATAGTGAATTTTATGAGTGTGTAGGTGTATTTTAAGTGTGTAGCCGTGGGCAGATCGCTCCGCGGTCCCGACCAACGGAACATCGGAGGCTAACGGGATTTTTTTTCCCCGAACTCCGACGCATTGCCACCATTAGAACAAGCATTATGATGATTGGATTGTTAGTACAATTGAAATTATTGTTGTTTGGTTGTCATTAAGAGGCATTTATAAAAAAACATCTACTTATTTACTTAGTTTTAAATTAATTTTTTTATTTTACCAATAGTAAATGCCATCATCGAAAGTTCCTATAAGATTTTTCTCATATTTATCGAGTCTTTTATTTTGAATTATTTGGTTAATTAATTTAATTGTGATGATGGTTGATTTGTATTGAAATTAAAGAGAAAATTCACCAAAGTATTTAGTTCGAAATCAGTATTTTTATGTAATGCGCGTAGTAGGTATTCATTTCAAATTAGATTACTTAATGAAGCTATTCCGCATAATACCTACTAAGTAATAGTTACTTCCCAGCTAATAATAATAAAATAATCGAGTCTCGGCTAATTAGTGATTAACGTAATTTGTTAGACTACCAATCAAATGAAAGTGGGTGGGCTTTGTATATGATCAACAACGCCGAGTCTCTACCCTCTAGATCCGTGGTAGACGGACAAGGTGGTTCCGTTTCTTCATAGCCACTGTTGCTTTTATAAGACCAGTACATAAAGTCCCAAGAGATAGTATAGGAGTATGTATAGGAGAATTTAATGTAAAGTGTCGATCACACAGTTACTGTGAAGCATCGGACACCCGAGAGCCTGAAACTCATAAGGAAGCAGAGAGTATGGCCTTTAGTTTGTACGGTCAAGTGTTAAGCCCTGATATAACAAAATACTTGTCTGTACGGAAGCGATAACATTTTGTTGACTATACTTATGAACATTGTGTATGGGGAAGTAAAGATAATTACTGGTACCTATTTAAATTTTAGCTTATAGCGTCATTCAACTGTAAGCAGTCAGTGCCCATATACATAAGTTACAAATTTTACTATTATTAAGTCAAATTAATACGTAGAAAAACCCGTTCAGTATTTGTCATTGACCACCAAAATTCGTAAATTATATCCAGTATGAATTTTCTTCCCTGTCACAGCAGCGTACAAATTATTATTTTCATTACCATGTTTTATGTACATTGAATGTAACTGTAAATACCATTGTATTTTTTGTTTGCTTACCATTTATGCCAAAACTAACTCCATTATTTGCATTTTAAAATATTTAAAGCAACTGGATAAGCAGCCAAATTTAAAAAAATATTATTTAATATTAGGAGCTATCTTCCGATTTAATTTAATATGTAATTTAAGATTGACATTGCATAAATATATTATCTAGAAAGTCGTTAACATCACAAACTAATCATTGACGTAGGAATAATGTGTATGTGTAATATAGTGCAAGTAGGTTTGTATATAAATCTCATTGTTATTAACACTTTAGCTACTGTAATGTACTGTCTAGCGCATTTTATATTTTTGTAAATTTGTATTATTTGGTATCTATATCTATAGTGATTATAATTTTAAGCTAGTCAATAAAAAAGAAAACCAGGACTGTAGTTTCATTGACACTTAACAAAGGTTAAATAAATGCGATAGAGCAGCCATACTCTAAGTGTGTACCGCGGAACCCTAGGGTTCCGCGATAGCCTTGTCGGGGTTCCGCAAGAAGTTAGAAAAAAAATCAAATACCTCTCTGTGACGCGGCGTATCACGATTCACTATTATTATACTTGTTATGTACTTACATACATACAAGTAAGTAATAAGTAACTGTTACATCTAATTATGCTTATTAATAAAAAAATACACTTAAAAACCATTGTTTTATTGTAGGGTTCCATCAAGTATTTTGCTATCCAAAAGGGTTCCGTCACCAAAAAAGATTGAGAACCGCTGCGATAGAGCAACGTACAAACATAATCTTCGTGAGACAAAGTTCCTAATATTATAGATATTATCACAGAGACAATGCTCAAAAATAAAAGCATGCAAATCAGCCCAATGTAATATTAATCTGAAAAATGCAGGTCGGAACTTGATCTTTTATATGTAGATGTGTTTGACTGAAAGTGTGTGCTAGGTGATTGAATGAAACAAACATTTCCAAAATTAAATAACTTCTTTTATTTCAGAGTCAAATTTGTTTCCTACATAAACTTGTTAGAATGACAGACGCTGTAACATTAATTGACCATTACACTAATGGTACGCGCCGTAGCTGTTAGCTCAAACTTGGTGCACGGGAGGCCGGCGAGCGGCGCCGCGTCGCGCCCGCGAGTCTCATTACCGCCGCACATCGAACCACTATTAATAACCCGGGACGAGATCATAATTAAGCGATGGCGGCGAACGCGCAATAAGAAGCTCGCGAACGCGGCGCTAGGGACGCCGCACCACATGACAACTACCGGTTCAATACAGACTTTTATATTATATTAATATAGATTTTTATTTTATTAACTATGCAATAATTATGATCACAAATACCCATGAACCGAACGACGCCGTCTTGAACATTCTGCAACTCGTGAAGATAACAACGACTACTCCGTCCGCGCCGGCGCCGCGTCCCGGCCCGGACGCGTCTCCTCTACTATCCAATGCCACAAACACCTAATTTTAATCAATAATCAACAATTATCGCCCACCTATAACACTACACGCTTTATTACCGTACGATCAAGTGGAAAAATAATTTTTGATCCATCGAAATCAACGTAACATCTCCCATGCTCGATACACATGGCAAAACAAAAAATTCAAGGCAAAACGACGCGGCTCGGGAGGGAAACCCGGGAACTTACGTACTACGCGTTAGAGGCAACTTCAACGGTCCTCCCCGCCCGCGACGCCGGGGCGGGGAAGTTTGGACAACTACTTACAAACGAGGCGGGTTCCGCTCCCGGCCGCGCTAACATAGGTCAATTGGAAAGACTATTCTTCATATGCTTATAAGAACACTTCATAAAACAGCTTTTTTATATTATACTACACAATTTACACATTTATAATAGGTTTACATTTTTACACAGCAATAATAATTGTTTTGTAGTCTTCATAATAATATATTCTATATACTCCCCAATCGCTAAATATTGTCGCATATTTAAGCATGTTTTTATTTATTTTTTGTTATTGACACTGAATGGTCATAAAGTGTCTGAATACTTTTTCATAAAATACTTTTAAACCACCTTCGATCGCCCTACCGTCTCAACGCCTATATCAACTCTAATAAGAATAAATGGAAAATGTGGCTCGACATTATTGTTTTAGAACTCAATGATTAGTCACTAACATAAACGGTAAGTAGCCAAATACACAACTAAAACTAACTTTCAAAACTACACTAGTGAATTTATTACAATGTAAAAGGACACAGTTCACAGATGCTTCAAACAATGACGAAACTGAAATACAAGTTACAAATAATAATCTATAAATGCTGACAACATTTGTCTTTTGTCTGGAATGACACTTATACACATTCTACAAGTTTTCAAAACATCAATTTCTAATAGTCTACAAATTGACATATTATTTCACAAGATGCCCAATTCGATATAAAACTTTCAAACATGCGGTTTTGCGAATGGCAATACAAGTAAATCAATGAATAACGCTAAAATTTTAAATAAATTGAATAAGTTTTGATAAAGTACGTAACCATTACATTAGACGTATATTTAAAAAACGTAATCATGCATTTTTGATCATCTGCACAATAATACATCAATGCATACACATAAATATGTTAGAATTTTAACGGCTGATCACAATAAAATCAGACTCTTATATAAAAAAACACGCGTTAGTAAAAAATAATTTTAGAAAAAAATAATTATGGCAAAATATTGGCGAAGTGTAACGTATCATCTCTCCACTAATATTTATAAGTTAAAAGATCCAATACCGATGCGAAACAAACACAAGCATTCAACAAACAGTCGCCGACAAATTAAACTAACGACTCGGTGAAGCGAGCGCGTGGCTCGCGGCGCGACTGCTAACCAATGGTGACCATGCTATACAACCAGACAAAATAATCACTAAAATGTGTATGGAGTAACCTCGTCCTAGAAGTCTACTCTCTGTCTCTATGGCCGACAACTCAGCCAAAGCAAGGGTCTTTAAAGTCCGTTAGCCTTTTGTACGAAGGTATAAAGATAAAGGCGTTACAAAAGATTTACGGCCGAAATATTGACGACTTGCGTTGGCTGCGATAAGGGAACTAAGTAACAATTATCGACGAATGTGTGTACGGGTTAAGGTTGAATCACAAACCGGGTGTGGTATGAACATTGACGACGGCTTCTGACAGTTCTATGCCTTCTCGTATGTAATTCTGTATACTATGTACTGTTTGCCGTACATCCACGTCCGCTGAATGATTCAAACCCTAAAACACCGCAGGTGTAGTAGGACGACGACAGCAATGGACTGTACAAAATAGCCACTTAACCGACGCCGAGCGTGACGTAGACCCTTGTTTAGTCCCCGTATTCACAAAACATCACACACACATTCAAATTCGAAAACTATGCTTTATCTCTTCCTAACCTAAGCAATTTGAGGTTACAAAGTAAAGATTTTCAATATCGAAAACATTTCCGACGTTTTGTAAATAGAAAGGCAAGTGACGCATTTTTACTTCAGGGCTTTGGAATTGCGGGAGTAAAATCGTGTCATATAAACTGTCTATAAATGGGCCACCCCTGTCGGCGTCCCGCTACGCTCAAGGCTAAATAACCCATCAAACGCCGTTGACGCTAATATGTTTCGATAACAATACATCTATTGTGTCTCATTTCTCGGCGTACAAAGGATTAACATTCAGAGAATAGACTTCCAGTCACGAACGTACAATTCACTCAAATCTGTGACGGGACCGAGCAGGATATTTACATAAAAAAATGCGCACTATATGTAGGATATAACCATCTTAAGTATTCATTACGTTACTTTATTTATTACACTATGGCATTGCAACTTTGTGACTCGATTGCGGCTACGCGCGTGGCCGCTCGCTGCAACCAAGCCGCGAGGCACCTCGCCGGTCGGATGAGCAGAGGCACCGCCTACAGATCGGAGGCCTCGTCCAAAATGCCGGGTGAAGCCACGCCCACTTAACAAGCTAGCCCCGCCCACATACCAGGGAGGCTCCGCTCATATCAAACAGTGCTTTACATTCACAATGCTGATTCGATTAGAATTCGGAAACTCTATCAAGCGGCGAGGCTATTCATAATGACTCTGAATCCGATGCATTGTGAATAGCTCCGCAGAAATTCTAAACAGCATTCGAAACATCACGAAAGCTCGTTTCCGACGGATTTCTATTCGAAGGCATCGTGAATCGCTCACCGGCCGGCGACGGCTCGCACGCAGCGTAGCAAAACGAGGATAAACAAAATCCTCATGCAACCAAATAGTGGGTAGCAATATGCGCCATCGGGGGGAGCGCACGCGAGGGAATGTTGCTAAACGACAAAATTTAACAAAAAGAAAAACAAGTTTAAATAATTTACAAATCACATCGCACCGGGCGGCCGCGGACCGCGGGGGAGGCGTAGGTCCGACACGCCGCGGCGTCGCCGGACCGAGGGGCCGCTCCGTTCCATTATAGCTCCCTGGGGAACAAAAACAAGCATGTTAAAAAAATACATCAGGTGATATAGCCACATGAATATACTTTGGAATTCATACTAAAAGAGCCTACACCTTCACGCCGAATCCGAGGGGAAACGGCGCGGTGATTGGGTTTCACATCTATCAGAATGGTGGAGTATACCCACTACGGCTCCCCTGTGTCGGCAGAGGACAGCAAGGGTGGCAGGGATTCGGGCAGCGCAGTAGCATACGGGCGCGTCCCTGCCTGTCCTAAACTGCCGAACAAAATGGTTTTATAGATCGTTATCTCCCAAAACACCCAAAAATAATTTCGACGCCTGAAATTCCGGATCCCCAATGTAAGTGGTAAATATTGTTCCCTATAGATGGACCCATAGACTGAGGGACTGTGGGATTGGTATTACAAGTGAAGTACTTTATAATACCAATCCCACAATACCACCATTAAAAAACCAACCAACAATCTACCATTGCACCCAATCCACCTATAATTAAAAATAATATAAATTTTAATCACTTGTGCAACAAATTAAATTGGGCAAGATTAAATAAAATAGTAGAACATAGTGAATATAAGTTACAATTGGGTTAAATCATAAAAAAAGTTAGTTAAATGGTAAAAACACTACACCATAATATCCCAGCCTACATACAACATGCCACCACCACCCACCCTTTATTTTTCACCTATCCTCTACCCTAAGATTGTCTGGAAGAGATCGCTTATAGCGATAAGGCCGCCTAAATTGTTCAACAAGTGTCTGTAATACCTAGTTTTTAAGTTAATTGTACGGTGCGCAATAAAGAATATCTATCTAACATGCAAATATAATAAGAGAACATCCATAACCAAACTGTAAGTCACCACAACCATCTCAAACGTCGGTAAAAGGATGGAAGTGACCATACCTACCTCATCCACTGCTGGGACGAGGAGTTGTGCGACGGCGTGGACGGCTGGTGGGTCTGCGTCGCCACCCTCTGCACCACCTGAAGAGACCACAAGGATAATGTTATTGACGGACTCTTTAATATCTTCTTAACTTGCCTTGTTATAGAGAACTGCGATGACAGTTAAGGCATGTTTTTGCTTTGCACCCGATAATTACTTGAAACCTGTTTATGTGAAAATTGGTCTCACTCTTCTGCTGCCCGTTTCTTGACATTCCCTTAGTCTTCTTCTACGACGTCCACGGAATGAGATTGGTAGTTGTATTCTAAATTCGGAAACTACACGGAATTTTAAACCCGAAAACCACACGGAATGTATGGTAAAGACGTAAAACAAGTGCAAATAGGCAATGCGAATATCTCCACGGACGTGTACGGTTTCGGGTGCGGTGCAGGTTCGGGTATGGGTTCATGTACGGTACGGGTATGTGTTCGGGTACGGTACAGGTATGGGTACAGTACGGTATGGGTACTGTACGGTATGGGTACTGTACGGTATGGGTACAGTACGGTATGGGTACAGTACGGTATGGGTACAGTACGGTATGGGTACAGTACGGTATGAGTACAGTACGGTACGGGTACAGTACGGAATGGGTACAATACGGTATGAGTACAGTACGGTATGGGTACAGTACGGTATGGGTACTGTACGGTATGGGTACTGTACGGTATGGGTACAGTACGGTATGGGTACAGTACGGTATGGGTACAGTACGGTATGGGTACAGTACGGTATGGGTACAGTACGGTATGAGTACAGTACGGTACGGGTACAGTACGGAATGGGTACAATACGGTATGAGTACAGTACGGTATGGGTACAGTACGGTATGGGTACAGTACGGTATGGGTACAGTACGGTATGGGTACAGTACGGTATGGGTACAGTACGGGTATGGGTGCAGGTACGGGTACAGGTTCGGGTATGGGTACAGGTTCTGGTACAGGTACGGGTGTAGGCCCACCTGCTGCACGAAGGCGCGCGTGAGGTAGGGCGCGGCGCGCTCGGCGTGCTCGAAAGCGCGCCGCAGCTCCTCCACCGCGCCCGCGCTGCCCGCGCCGTGCTTGCGCGACAGCTGCCAACAAGCGAACAGGGTTACGTTACTGAAAAGGCTTCTACGTATTAATACGCAACTAGTAAGAGAAATAGTAAAACAGTGGAGTTGCAGGTTTCACTACCTATAAAAGACTAGACCTTCAAATAAAATAGTGCGTCCACATCCGACTAATACGCCGCGAATGCATAGCTCGTTACCGACTCGCTAGTGCGCGTGAACGGCGCAGGAGTAAAAATGCATCAAAAAAGCATACACGGCGCATTTGTCAGATGTGGATGCACCCTAAAGAGATCATTTCAGATAAAGTAGCAACATAATGTCAGTAATAAAAAAAAATATAAACAAGATCCATACCTCATTCAGTAAGGGATATATAAGCTGCTGCAAGTAAGGATGCCTCTTCACTTTGTTTTCATCACTATTGGCCCCTCTATGATCTAACGGCGACGCCTGGAACAAAACAAAATATTTCCATAAGATGATATGACATAATGTTTGTTTGATTTTGTACTGTGCGGGGATCGAACCCCCGACAGACACACTGACAAACTGGTTGTCACTACATTACTTAATTTACTGATGTGTTGCTGCTCCTCAAACTGTGGCACACCTTTTTTTCTGTACCGG
Organism: Conogethes punctiferalis; assembly: GCA_031163375.1. Taxonomy (NCBI): domain Eukaryota; kingdom Metazoa; phylum Arthropoda; class Insecta; order Lepidoptera; family Crambidae; genus Conogethes; species Conogethes punctiferalis. The sequence goes on from CM062080.1 coordinate 6,112,731, forward strand.
CGAAAATGCATTTGCGCATCCCCGTCATTTGGGGGAGTCACGCCACCCTCGAGACTGGAGGACGACACTCTGCCTCAGGATGAAGAGGAGGCAGGGAATTTTCACTCGCCTCGGCCCCCTCGTCAAGGAGACATGAGTCGAGACGAGGGTCTAGGAGACATAGCCAAGGCAGTCCGCCCTAATTTGAGGACCACTTGCGGAGAAAAAATAGTGCACTTAAATCTACACTGTGCACTTACGTATGTTTGTGTAACATACATGGACACACACAAACATACCGACACACACACGTGTGTCGGTATATAAGTATGTGTGTGTATGTGTATCAAAAGTTTGGTTATCGACTCGAGAAGAAAGAAGATCACACTCACGGCTTTATTATGAACTACACTGTCGCGGTTGGAGGGCTGGTGGTCCTGGCGCTCCTTCCTGTCCTCCCGATCGCCCCGGTCGCCCCTGTCGCCGCGGTCGCCCCGGTCCCTCTCCCGCTCCTTAGCGCTCCTTTGCTCCACCACGGGCGCGGGCACGTTGGGCGACTGTCGCGGCTGCAACACGGAACATTGGCATGTTAGATATAAGCCACAAGTGGCAATCCTCACAAAGCAGTAACAAAAGCCTTTGTGATTGCGTGGAATAGCGATAAGACCGCTTAAATTGTACAACAAATATCTATTATACCTAGGTACATAGACATCTATCTACTTATAACTAGTTAATAAGTAGACTCAATACAGTTCTCATGGCACACCATAGTGTATAATAAGAATCCACTCGCATGTGTGTGAAGCAAACAAGAGATATTGCAAGAAATTCCTGAGGATCTCCATCCATCGCCAAAGAAATTCTTGAGGTGTCCCGCCCGTTAGAGGGACCCGTCCGTTGGGTTCACTTTCTAGCTGTCCATCAGACAAAAGAAAGGATGCCACTACGCTGAGATAATATTGGAAAACGAAGATCTTCGTATTCGTGTGTACGTTAGCCATTTACCGGATGTTTATCAAGAGTTGTTCCAGATAGTGGGCTATGAAAAAGGAACTGCTAAGGCTAATAACATCTTTGTGTTTATTTGTACATTACCTTTCATTTGGTACCACCATGCCGGCCCAACCCTAAACCCCCGGCTGCCGATGCAGCATTCACCCTACTAGCTCGAGATACTCTACTCCCCGGACGAAACACGACGAGGTCATTTGGCTGCGGTATTCTTTAGGGTGGAGGTCCTTCTACTCTACTACAGCGAGGCTACTCCAGCCATCTTGTTCAAACCGCCGCTCCTGACCTGGCCTGAGACCGTCCTGCACTACGTTATCACACCTGTATGCACTTACCGGGTGTTTATCCGGGTTGTTGTTGTTATGCGCGTGTGTGACGTGCGTGGCGTGTGTTGCGTGCGTGGCGTGTGTGGCGTGCGTGGCGTGCGGCTTGGGCGGGTCCGGCGGCGGCTCGTCGCGCTCGCGAGCCGGAGCGCCGTTCTGTTTGGGCGCAGACAGCGGGGACGCCGGCCGCGGGATCGTCACTGCAAACATTGAACAGGAAACATTGATTAAGTAACTAGCTGGGGACGGAGATTTCGTTCGCATGGACTTTATGATGATGATCATCTCATCATCATCAGAATGCAAACGTCCACTGCTTGCTAGACATAGGACAATGACAAAGGAGGCCTTTGTAAGTCAGCCATTTATAAATTGTGTTTACTATTGGGACACAAAATTTTCCCTGTGGGAAAAACTACCTTTAAAAAGGAGGGTTGTAAAAGATAGGTAAAATCTCAGAGGCGGCGAAGGCGTGCGTGGTGGCTACCACCGATTTGCGGTGCAAAGGGTTTTGCGCCTCACAGGAGAAAATAATTTTAATAAGAAAATGACTTTATTTTAGTACGAAAAAAGGCTTTCTTCCAAAGTGCAGCCCACTTCCATTTGAGGTATGCCACTCGTGTCGTTATTATAGTACAGTATATAATAGGGTTGTAACGGAACTCCGCCTCCGCCTCCGTAACTGCGGAAGTTCCGCAAGAAATCGTACCTCCGCCTCCGCATCCGCCTCCGCAGAATTTTTGCGGAGTTATAACGGAGTTTTATTTACGTAATCACAGAGTGCGCTCGTACTTATCGTCGCCACCAAGTGAACAATTATTTAGTTCAGCTGGATTAATTTATCATTTGGAAGGTCATAAAGCCGAAAAACTATTGTTTGTCAAATTTAATTTACCTCTCCTTAATTTTGATTACAAAAAAGTTTACTTAATGTTTTTACTTTATATTTTAAACTAGCTGTGCCGGCGGCGTCGCACGCTTGGATATCGGGTTTCAAAAATAACGGACTTCCATAAAATACCTATTATACCTATACTTAGTACCCAAATTTTAAGTTAGACCTCTAACAATAGGTACATTGGTAAAAACCGCATTTAATTCCATGCAGTAGTTTTCGCGTGATGCGCATTCAAATATACAGATAAAAATTTCTACCATTTTCCTAACACTTTCCATCACTGTTCAGGTCCTATTGATCGTAGCTTGATGAATAGTATATTATAACCTGCGCAGTAGTATGAAAAATAACTTGTACCAAAAAATTGTACCAAGTATCGTTAAAATCCGTCCAGCAGTTTTTGTTTCTATAACGAACATACAGACGGACAGACAAAAATTTTACTAATTGCATTTTTGGCATCAGTATCGATCAGTTATCATCCCCTGATAGTTATTTTGAAAATATATTTAATGTACAGAATTGACCTTTCTACAGATTTATTATAAGTATAGATGTTTACATAAGTGTTAATTATTTGAAATTTTGAAATTATTATAAGTATAGATAAGCACTTTTGAACCTTAAAATACTATTTTATTTACATCCACTTTCACCTTCGCCTCCGCCTCCGTTAACCTCCGCATCCGCGGAGGTGAAACTCATCGTCTCCGCATCCGCCTCCGCCTCCGTTAAGAAGGCCTCCGTTACAACCCTAGTATATTTGTTTGTTTGTATGTTTGTTTGTTTGTTTGTTTGAACGCGCTAATCTCAGGAACTACTGGTCCGAATTGAAAAATTCTTTTTGTGTTGAATAGACCATTTATCGAGGAAGGCTTTAGGCTATATAACATCACGCTGCAAGTATTAGGAGCGAAAATATAATGGAAAATGTATGTTCGCGCGCATGGTGAGCGCGGAGTGTTAGTCAACGCGGGTGGTGGGGGGAAACGATCCGCGACCGCGATGCCCCGCGCTGCCCCGCACCGCCCCCTCTCAGCCGCCTGGAGCACTGGGACGCCGGGAAGCGAAGTCGACGACGGAACTCGGACGCAGACGCAGCTGCCACGCGCTCCGAATATAATCCCTTCACAATTATCAAAGTTTCAATGTAAATACAAAAGGGAAAACTATTCCACGCGGACGAAGTCGCAGGCACTGCTAGTATAGTATAGTATAACAACACGCGTTTCTTGCCGGTGTCTTCTCGGTAGAATGCTGCTTTCCAAACCGGTGGTAGCTTCGACGATTTGTAAGTGTTTTTTTAAAAACCTATATAAATAAAGAGTATTTTGACTTTGACCGCTCACCGTTGTCGACTAGGTGCGTGCGCCACTGCTTGTTGTCGGCGGGCGGGCTGGGCGGCTGCGGCGGCGGGTGCGCGGGGTGCGCGGCCGCCAGCGCGCGCGCCGGCGCGCCGCCGCGCACCGTCATGATCCACGGCTCGTCCGCCTCGCCGTCGCCGCGGCTGCACTCCTCCCTGCAGCGGGAAACGGTTTCGTTGACGTCTCATATAGTATAAATAAATAGCCCAAGACATGCCACACTGGGCCACACATCGTCACCTAGCTCCAAACTAAGCCGAAGCTTGTACTAGGGGTACTAGATAACTGATAAAATAAGATACTTTTTTTTTGTAAATATTATACATAGTAAACATCCAGACCAATACAGCAAAAGGTGGAGGTGGAGGAGGCAAAGATCACTACCAAATGAGCCATCAAGCCAGTCCTAAAGATCATTATCATCATAATTGGGATGATGACTAAAAAATAATTTAATGTCCATCAGATAGATTAATGAAAAATATTGGATACGTATTTTTTATTTTGCCTCTTGTTCAAAAACTTACGAAGATACATTGATTTTAAATGTCACATGACGTCACGTTAGAGTACAAAATATACTCTAACGTGACGTAGTTAGCCCCCACTCCGTAACTTTAATGCGCTATATCTAAGTATTTTCTTGTTATTTCGACAAAACAAAAAATACGGGTCTTATATTTTTTTATTATCTAAGAGACGGACTAATTATTTTCTTCATTTTCATACCTTGTCATCATCCGTATTGCCGGATATAGGCCTGTCCAGTTATTCGCCATTTTGGGAAAATCTGGAGGATATACCAATAATTATCACCACGCTGGGCAGCGGGTTGGTGATCGAAGGGCGCAGCCCCTTGCTCCGGTGACGCTGTTGCCCGTCATCGGCATGTGGTATTTAGCTACGCCTTCAGTTGTAATGGTTATTACCGCCACCAGTCGGTTGCCATAGCCTCGTTTGTTATTCAGCAGTATGCACCACGGACAGATGAGGGTGGCTTGGAGAGAAAAGGTGATGGGTCATCTCTCTCTACATACTCTTATATGATGAAAAAAAATTGCCACGCAACATGTTTGGTTCACTAAAAAAGTCATTTAAATAATAAGCAATCCTAATTGTATTCAATTCGCGCAATTTATTTTAACCAGGTTCAAACTGAGTTGGTTGTGTAATTTTTATCAACTTGAGTCATTCAAGTCAAATGAATAATTATTTTGCGTACGCAAAACATTCCTGGCCACGCGCTTATTCAATGCGTGAAGTCGGAATTTCTGCATCCTTAAATTTTATGTGGTAAAAAACCCGATACTTTTGCTACGTCAAAAAAACATCGATGAATAGCGGTCATTATGCGCCAATGACGCACTTTCTTTCGGTTCCTGAGGTTAGTCACATCACCTGCTGGTAAGTCATCGATACCTTCAAATTAATATTCTCCTAATCAAATTCCGGCCACAGTGACCATCCAAGGAGACTAACCAGTACAAAGGTCATATTGTAATGACTAATGGCTCAAAGTGCTTTCTCATTTGCATTGATTTCTTATTCTGAACTATAAACCGATGATTTTTGATCCCTCATTTGATCACCCTTGATCTATAGGCAGCTCTTGTAACCAGTAGTTAGACCAAAGAAGCAATCATAACATAAATAAATAACCCAAGATATGCCACACTGGGCTACACAGCGTCTAGCACCGTCTAGCCCCAAACTAAGCAGAAGCTTGTACTATGGATACTAGACAACTGATAAACTTACTTACATACTTTTTTTGTAATTTTTTTTTTTTTTTTATTAACCTATACTGTCCCACTGCTGGGCAAAGGTCTCCCCCAAACTTTTCCACAGGTCTCTGTCCAAAGCCAGAGCCTGCCAATCCTTTGATTGATACACCAGATCGTCACACCATCTTTTTCTGGGCCTTCCCCTTCGGCGGTAGCCATCCTCCGGCACCCATTGTGTGACGATCTTGGCCCATCTCTCCTCCTTCATCCTGCACACATGACCTGCCCAATCCCATTTTAATTTAGCCGTTTTATGCCCTACATCGGCGATGCCAGTTTGATAGCGAAATAAATACATATTATACATACAGAAAACATCCAGACCAATACAAACAGACATGTAAAATGTACATGAACACAAATGTTTGTACTGTGTGGGGATCGAACCCACGACCCTTGGCTCAGAAGGCAGAGGTCATTACCAAACGAGCCATCGAGCCAGTCACATCTATGGAAAATTAATATATTTTACATATTTTATGAACAATGAAAATAATCTTATCAACGTAAACGAGTAGCGCTCCATCCTAAATCCAAATAATCTTCAGTAATCTTTACTCATCAATTTATCGTCACGGCAAGGCTTACGCAATCCGAGACCCATGTTAATGAACAAATACCGTACAGTAATAACAATATTTCGAAGTATGTGTGTAGGTACAGTCTCTTATTATTTTCCTACCCACATTCACCCAACATGAATAGGTACCTACACAGTTGTAATGTAAACCGCATTAATTCGAACTACCACAGGGGAAATAAACATTTGTTCAATTTCTCAAAGGAACGTTAGCAAATAATGGAATACGTACGAATCCGAGTTCTCCGATTCGGTTTCACTCTCCTCGCTTCGCTGAGCCTTCCACTTCTTATACCTATCTATAAGATCCATTAAATACGAATTTTTCTTGGCCTTCCTGATGAACTGGAACTTTAGTAATTCCTTTGCCGTTGGCCTCTGAAAATTAAAAAAAAAATACAATTATTATAATTAATCCATTATAATTAAACCTATAATCCTTTATGTACTTGTATGTGGAATGTTAAATCCGCGATAATCATATCCAAAGTCAAACGTTTATCTGCATGATATCTGAATGATAATAAAAATCCAACTATTTTCGGCGTGAGTAATCCGTAATTACACATCGAAGTTGTACCTACTTTGATAATATTTATAGTTGCCCCCAAGAATAATAAACCATCCAACTAAATTCAAACCACGGTCTTCTCATGTACAGAGAGTAGGTATTAGAAGATGATTACGGCTGACCATCGTTTCGGAGGTTGAGATTCAATTGATTTGATGATACGAACAAAGTGAGTGATGTCCAATTTCACCAAAAAGCATAAATCAGCATTTACATAATATATGACAAAAGGTCTTCTAAAATCTGTAGGTATACACGTCCTTTTAGATTGATAATTAATTAATGTTACCAAATAAATCTAAAAAAAAGACAGTTCAAATGTAAACTTCAACCAATGTAAAAAGATAATTAAAGTTGTAATTCCACATAGCAATCCTATCAATTTTAAAGAGGTCATAAAAAGGAGCGACCTAATTTTAGTCTTTTATTTATTCTGTAGCTTTAATCACTTCGTTTCCGCTGAACAAAGAACGGAAATTAGATTGCTTAACCCCTTGTTTAACCTAAATTCAAGATCCGCCGCATTTAATTTCTTCGGGATTACTAGGTGTTCTCTATAGTTTTAGCGAATGTCGGAGTCTGGAGACACGCGGGCTTTGGAAGATTAACGACTGTGCTTATTGTAGAATCTTAAACTAAACTTGGATTAACACGTTGTGAATAGTTTAGCAAACGCTATCTGTTTCAGCTCTAATAAAACGCTTCGGAGTGAGCCTAAGACAAATGAAAGTAGGTACTAAATTGTTGGATAATTTCAGAAAATCGTACTATCGTCGTCGGTGTTTTTCTTAATAATAGAGTCAGAAGAGGCAAATTATTATTAAATGAATTGATTAATTATCGCTCTCTTAACTCTTATGGTGGAATGAATCTTGGTTTTGTAATAGAATTGGATATTAAATTGTTTACCACTATGATCGATCTTGGGCTTCTTGCTTCCAGCATCTACCAGCCCGTTACTCCATTCAGCCAGAAGCCTTCCTGCACTACATTTGCCGAGAGGCGGAAAAACTATTACGCAATTCAATTGAATGGGCAGATTAATAACTATTAAGCCGCCTGTATAATTTTTCTTGTAGTAGCTACAAAAAGCATACTCACATTTTCCGGATCCTTATTGAGGCACGCTTCGACAAACTCTTTGAACGGTTTCGAGTAGCTCCCCGTGAGTTGCGGAGGGTTGTTCTTGGGGATGAGGAACAGCACCCTCATGGGGTGCAGCTCCGAGTTGGGCGGCTCGCCCTTGGCCAGCTCGATGGCCGTGATGCCCAGCGACCAGATGTCCGCTTTGCTGTCGTAGCAGGACTGCTTAATCACCTCCGGGGCCATCCAGAACGGCGTGCCGACGAATGTGTTGCGTTTGCTCGTCGTGTTCGTCAGTTGGCCCGCGACACCTGCAAGTTAAGTGCAAAATTAAATATGTAACTGGTATGTGACACGGACTTTCGTGGCTCTATGCCGCAATCTATACCTTTTTGAAAAAGAAGATCAAAAAAAAAAGACAAATGTTTACATTTACATTCTAATGTCAAAAAGGAAAATAGAGGTATAGGGCTACCTGTTGCACTGGTATCAACGCTATGTATTGAAATTCGATGTAATGTGTATGCTATGCACCACATAAATTCGTTCTTCTTCGCATGTAAAGGTATGATTGCAAAATTGGAACCAGGGAGAATATAAATAATAGTAGTTAGGTGCGATTCTACTTGCTTTCATATTTCCAAGGATATTATGAAGAATTGGAGAGACGTCATGAAATTATTTAATAACAATAGCACGAACTAAACAAAACATAAGAAAAACACAACTCCCAAAACGTAACAAGCCAAGAAAAGCATGTTTAGTAAACATGTTTTTAATACTAAAAGGGTTACCGTGTTGCCTTTAGCGGCGTACAGAGCGCTGTGCAAATATTCATCAAATATTGGCCGGGTGCCAAAGTGTCCCCGGGGTCTGTGCAGGGTTAACTCACTCCGGGAAGACTTTGATTAACACTGTAATGCCGCCCGCCGTCTTACATACATACTAGATGCATAATAGATGCACAAGACGAGTGCTACGAATAAAATCCTAGATCTTATAATAAATTCAAAAGATGTAGATGTTTCTGGACAGGGGTCAGGGCGCGTTTCTTTGTGAGAGTAGCAATGAATAAAGTATATCACGAATTATAGCTTTACTATTCTATTTACCTTATTAGGTAATACAAAAAGAACAACAGATGAAATCCAAATGAAACAAGTCAGGGCTATGTTTGCAGCAGGGCTGTATAGGTCGAGATTTGGTTCAGTGGCGTAACTATACCATTTGATTAAAGCCCGTGGCAAATTCAAAGGATTGGGATCTACTCTGACTACCCTTTATGCCTGGGGTCCGTGTCACTTTGCCGATATATCAGAAAAATGTAGTTACGACAATGGTCAGGTTTCTCTACTGTTTTTTTAATAGTATTAATACAGAGAAGGATTAAATATAGAGAATAAACAAGAATGTGTGTGTAACAAAAAAGTGAATTCTAATATTACATTCCGGCTTTGACAGATTACGGTACTTTGGCTACATGGCTGATTATGCTGAATTCTTTCGCGGCGCTGGAGTGTATCACAGATGATAGATTAGATTATGGACTGTTTTATTATTTTCGTGTTCATTGTTCACGCATCGCTCGTTTTATAGCGGCAAAAGGAGGAGTCGCTCGTCCGTGGCGGTTGTGTATAGCGACCAAATTGGTCGCTAATACTGCACTTCACTACTAGTCTACACTTGTTCTATACAATCCTTGGTCCAGAGTCCAGCGATGATAGCTTGTTCCGTGTAACCAATGGCCACTGCCCGGCCGTTGATTCAAACCCTCGAGAATCTAAAGTGTCTAGGAGAGTACCTAGGAGGTAGGTAGACACTTTAGATTCACAAATAGTTCGGGTGATGGAGGAAATCATTACACTTTCAGGTAACTCCGGATGTAGAGTATGATCTAATTAAAAAATATTGACCCATTTCATGTTACGTCACTTCAGCATTAGAAAAGCGAATCGAACATAACATCAGATTTAAGGTCTCTGCCCACTACACCGTATCATACCATGGCCGTGCTATGAACGTGTCAAGCACGGAAGGTAATACGATACGGCTTGCTTTGCCCACTGAAACGAGTCGACGGCGTTTAATGCCCGTATGATGCCCGTATGATGCCGGTATGGTGTCCGTATGCAACCCGTATGATGCCCGTATGATGCCGGTATGGTGTCCGTATGCAACCCGTATGATGCCCGTATGATGCCGGTATGGTGTCCGTATGCAACCCGTATGTATGGAACTAACATGGTATAACCCAGGTAAATTGAAATGATATAAGCTCTTATGTGTGCATCTAAATATTTGTGTACAATTAAATTTGCTAAACTCAGAGAAGGCATTTGAGACGCGTTTATAACGGTCCTTATACGCGGTTATAACCCGTATTATCACCGTTTTGCTGCCGGCACGCATCGGTTTGGCACCGTCGCGTGCCGTGCGCGGAGCGTACCGCCACCGGCAAAATATTCTCGCCGACAATTCTGAACTGTCCGTGCATGGCACGCGACGGTGTTGGTCGGTGACGGAACGGTCTAATGGGCATCGTCTCATAGTTTTCAATACAAAGAATACTTTTTTGTCTGACACGTTCCTAGCACGGCCATGGTATGATACGGTGCAGTGGGCAGACTCCTTAATAGATAGTTTGAACTTGAGACATTAATATTCCTTTCTTATTTGTAAAGAATATAGTTCTAGGTTCTATAAGTAAGGAAATTTAAAGTATACAAATATTTTTAAATGAAGAATCAAGAACAAATTAACTATTGCTATCAGATTATAGGTTTTATGATTAGCACAATTAAAACGATTTAGATTTATATCGCATTATATCTGTTTTAGTAAAGAAATGATATATGTAATTAAATTACGCTGCATAATTACTGACACTGTTATTTGAATATCGTTTTCATTATATTATTTGATTTCATATCTATTTTGCCCAGTGTCAACATCTAAAGAGAAATAATAACAAATAATGCAGCTATAGCATTCCAAAAAAATATTTGTATGAGCTGATATAAACGCTAATTTTATTTACTAAGGACGTTTTTGTTTAGAAAACAAGGTATTCTAAATTTACGCGTTTAATCTTGGTATGAATCGGCGCATTCACAATATTTTTTTAACAATTGTTTATAATAAATCAGTCGGATTCGTAAACAAACGTTGCCCTGCTGGCTGGCTGGTGAGCCAGGGAGCTAGTCACAGGAAAAACCACATAGCTGACTGGCTCAGTTTTAGCCAGTGGAAGACAATTGTATTTGCCCTTGCAATTTTCTTATATTTTCAGTTTATCTTTGGTAAGTCAGGTCGTAGTCGAGGCGAATCGAAGCATTGAGAGAAACAGTTGCTGAGTGAATACCCATATGGCTGATTCATTCCGCCTGGCGTAGCAGGAATTCTCTGGTCTTTTGTTTAACATCATTAAAACTTAGTCCATTCTCCTTCCCCACTTGTCGAGTACCTACGTTAGGTTCAAATGTTCAGACTTTTAATGGCCGAGCAGCCGGTGCAGCAAAGGCATCTTTGAGTCGTAAAATACAACTTTGCAACGTCTGCTGTACCTATTAACGTATTATCTGGAAGTGTAATATTTAATGCTTTTTTAGGCAAACCAGCAGAGAACTAGACTGGTGTTAACGGCCTCATAACCTCAAGAATTACTCTTCTTAAAACGAGTACATGGAATGACATTTTATTATTTGTACCTCCCGGTACTTTGAGGACACTATACGGTCCCGGGAGGACACCATACCTGCCTCTCGAGATGTGCCGCCGGCGCAGAGCGCTGTGAGGGGGGGGGCTACGTCGGGTGCCTGCGGGCATAAAGGCTTCAAGCTGGTGCTACGTACCAAAGTCAGCCAGCTTCACGTCGCCCATCTCGCTGAGCAGCACGTTGGCCGCCTTGATGTCGCGGTGCAGCTTGCGCTCCGAGTGCAGGTAGTCGAGCCCGCGCAGCACCTCGCGCAGTATCACCGCTATGTGCATCTCCTCGAAGCTGCCCGCCTTCATCAGGTCCAGCGCCGACCCCCCGCCCAGGTACTCCATTATAATCCATAGTTTTGTTCCCTGGAAACAAACGATACTATATTCAGACTCTATTATTTATTACATAGAATACAATTCTACTGGTCGTTATAATTTTTCATCGTTTTCTAGTAGCACTCCAGTAGTAAATGAAAAACATTATATTTTTTGCTAGAAGCCGGTGTTAGCCGGTGTTTTCATTCATAATTTTCAGTAAAGCACTTATAGTGTTTTTATGTTACTTTTTGGATTCGTAAGTGTTTAACAAAATAATAATGTCACACTTGTGGTATGAGTTACCATGGGGATCGAACCTTCACTCTTGGTACAGAAGGCAGGATCACTACCAAATGAGCCACTCTCCCAGCCATCCACGGAGCCAATGGTTGAGTAAAACTATTTCTATATGAAAAAGAAACTAAACAAAAACTAAGAGATCCAGTCCCAAAAACTCCTTACTTTACAGTATTTTAGATATTTCTCGACAGGATAATAAAACGTTAAGAAAATCCACCGACGCAATGCGGAGCATGTGCTGTAACTGCATGTAGTAAACTTGAAAGTTTTAAAGAATTAAGAATGCTCCCAACTATTCGTTGCAACTGCAAGCGGAGGACAGCTCGAGCACCAGTTTAAAATACATTGCTTAAAATATCCAGAATTACAAAACTCGCTCTGTGCTGGTATCGATTTATGCTATGTTAAGAGCTATTCACCATTTGACTAATATAGTAGAAGCATTCTAGTCCTGGCTATTTTGCCCTTTGTAAAATGGAATAGAGCCACAGATTTTGGTGTAAATTATTACTAGGCTTTTATTTTCAAGGAATACGGATGATGACAAGGTATGAAAATGAAGAAAATAATTAGTCCGTCTCTTAGATAATAAAAAAATATAAGACCCGTATTTTTTGTTTTGTCGAAATAACAAGAAAATACTTAGATATAGCGCATTAAAGTTACGGAGTGGGGGCTAACTACGTCACGTTAGAGTATATATTGTACTCTAACGTGACGTCATGTGACATTTAAAATCAATGTATCTTCGTAAGTTTTTGAACAAGAGGCAAAATAAAAAATACGTATCCAATATTTTTCATTAATCTATCTTATGGACATTAAATTATTTTTTAGTCATCATCCCAATTACTGCGTAATTGTCACGGCTTCAAGTCAACGAGTTGGTTGTGACACCCGTGCATCGTATATCACGTTAAGCAGCCAACTGCTGCTATGCTGGACAGCTGGACAGGACCAATACTGAGAACGGTCCTTAGAATAGTCGTTTCATTGGATTATAATAGGGAACAAGAGTGAACCTTGTATATCACCTTAAAGACGCTTCAGCCGAAATTCGGTCAGCAGATTACAATTACCCACGGGGTTACAATGATAGAAGCATTCGCATGTCCCTAACGATGAGTGACAGCGGCGATAGGCATTGTTCTAGAATTGACATTAAGCTGATTTGATGAGCGAGCGCGAGGACAGGCGTCCGCCAGGGCCCGCACGTGCAGGCGTGCACGCGGAACGGATGCGCGCACCGGAGCACGGATCCGGCGGGGCCCATTCACGCTCCATCAGCAACACGTGACGCGCCAGGGCCGCCGTAGAGCCGCAATCATCATCACTCTTAGCTAGTTAACTCGCCAAACTCCTATCAACAGAATGCAGCCTCGAAACAGGACTTTTGTGTAAATAGAATGCGAGTACCAAGTGAAGGAAGTCGCTGCTCAAGATAACTTTCATCAGACGATGAAGGCAGCTTCGGAGAGGAAAGATTTGTATTTTTAAGTAAACTCAAACGAAAAAATATTTATCTGAAACCCCCGAAGCGAAGCGAGGGCGGGTCGCTAGTAATCATATAAATGCATGGTTAAATCCCGCTTGCATTCAGGACATGCGGGTTTGGAGTCCGAAGTCAGCACACCTAGCCACATTTAAATTCATCGCCTATTCACCATTTACTTTCTCAGCACTGAAAGAAAATCCGTTGAGATCGACCCGCTTTAACAAGACGGTGATAAGTGGGAGGATTTGGATCGAACCTTTGAGGTTTTAGAGGGACTCCACGCCTGTAGAAGCCTTGCGTATTAAAGGATACCTATTACACTTAAAGTGCTACACACTTTTAATGCGAATCTACCAAAACTGGATAGTAACAAATTTCAATACTATAATAATCACAATAAATAAAGTCTGTGATTTATGCCCCCCAACACTAGGGGATTCGTAAAAGGTCTACACTCCCTCGTCGTAACGTCAACGTCAAAGGGATATTGTTAACCTTTAACTACCGACGTGGGGCCTGTGAGGCCGAGGCGGCTAGAGATTTTGTTAGATTAACCCCTTCCTCTAGCAGGAAAGCTCCGTACTCTTCAGTACCTGCGAATTTAGTTGCGTCAACGCCGATGAGTGTGGTAGTAATGCCGGCAAACACGATTTCAGTAAGCTATTTAGATTTAAAACTCCAACGAGGCCTCATAGGCCCAACGTCGGTAGTTACGTGACTTTTTTGTTTACGCTAAGGTCAACGAAAAGTGATTTTTTACAGGAACCTGATTGATAAGTTAAAATATAAATGTACCGGGAATGTCGGGTGGTAAACACCGTTTAGCTACAAACAATCCAAGAGACTACGATGTCATAGAAATATTTTGGATACGAATCATGAAACTTTGATTGGAAGCTTAATTGTAAGAAAAAAACAAGAAAAATATGTGCATGTTGTCCACCTAAACTAAATAGAAAATCCTCATAATTAGTAATCATGTAAAAAACATGTTTGTTTACACAATTTGCTTAAATTATCATGCTCTAATTTTATGTAACTTGGTACTTGGATATTTTTTTTATTTGAAACATTCCAAATGCAGTTTATAATTTTTATAGTTATTTCAACCCTAAGATTTAAGAAAAGGTAACTTTTTTAGTTCTTGAAAAGTGAAATAATTTTAAATAATTTTTTTTTCGTCTGGCATTCATTTTTAGTCAAACATAATGCATGGAAATTAAGGCATAAAAGTAATAACTTCAATAAATTTGATTATTATTTTTATCTTTTTATCATATCGTAACATACCAAATTTACAATAGAAACCATAGTTTGAAAAATAATGACACACATTTACCACAATATTTAATGTTATATTAGCGGCCTCTCAGGCCCTACGTCGGTACTAGTGTGACGAAAAACTGACGTCGGTAGTTAAAGGTTAAAAAATTATTAGATTGAGCTAGTGACAATGTATTTTCAAAGCTCAAAGACCGAAGCGTACGTAGTAATCCCTGGCATGAAAATTAATACTGTATGTGGTGAAAATGTATTAAACATTTTTTGCGAAACAAGCGCACTAGAAATCCCACGTCGGCTCTACTACACGAGAGAGCCGAACAAATTCTTCGACCGTAAAGATATTTCGGCCCAACAACATCAAACAAAAGATCTGAAGAGGAAAATAACGGGCCCGGCCGAAATTCTCAACGTAAATAAATAGAATAATGTACATAAACCATAAGCACGAGTATGCATCTAACATTTGCATAATAAATAAGGCAGAGAGGTATATTTGACATGAGGGGGCCCTTTTTACAAAACTTTTGGGTCTGCCGCCTCGCCTGTGACAGCCCTAACGTAATTCGACATCGGAAGCTATAACAATAAACATACGACAATATAGGCGATGGTCTATTATAATAATAGAAGACGACTTCAATTTATTTTGAAGCCACTGAATTGGAATAATTCCACCGCGTGTTTCTTGTTAGTTCAAAACAATAGAGATCTGTATTCGCATTTCATATTATGTTAAGTAAGCAAAACTGGAACGTTTCCACGTGTTCACATTTGGAATTAATAAGGCTTTCACGAGGGTTTTATGGAAAGGACGTTTTCGTTTCGTTTATCGCAAAGGCTCACTCTCCGAACCCATTATGTATTTTGTTTTGTAGGTAAAACAACAAAGCTTTGTAAAAATGGGAACCTCATTATACCTTTATAAAAAACAAATTAAAGGCCGCTTACTAAGAGTGTTGTTTTACGGTAGCTCGTACAAAAGTGCCTAGTACCGACCTATCCGGCTAGTTGCCGACATAAAGGCAGAATTTTAACGAGGAATAAAAAGACCTTGTAAGGCTCTTTTCATAATAAGCTTTTTCATAGCCCGCATGAGGCATGCTCCATGTAGCAGTCATGTACCCGTCGCCATGGCAACCGAATGGCGTCGGTCAAAGACCTCACCGTCGCGACATCCAAAGCACAAAAAGAAAAGCGCACTATTAATTCGAGAGAAGTCAAATAAGGTTATCTAACGAAGCAGAGCTTGCGTTAACAGTGGATGAGATTAAAAGACTTCGTCGTCTCGACTCGTTACGAAGTTAACTCTGTGTTAAACTTGTTAATTCATTATAACTTCAATCATAATGGCGATGGCGGCTCTATTGTGGGGGGACGAGTAGACGCATTTAATTACTCATAAAACGTGCATGTTAACGTTAATTATAAGTTGTCGAATAATTGTACGGCGATATAGAAAGCGAATCTTAACTAGTTACATTATAATTTTCAACACATTAAGGACTGCGTTTCGCAACGATGTTCAATTATGATACCAGTTTTTAAATTATTAACCAGCTAATAGTCGATTTGCGCTGAGATAGAATATAGACATGATATAGATAACCTACTTCGAAAATTCACAAAATAAAGCTGAAATTTGCCGACAATGTAATAATTTAAGCAAAAATTGAGTTCTACCTAATCTATCGAGTGTATCTGTATCTATAAATAAAAATCGACCTTCGAAATGTTACATTTCGAACGCCCATAACTTTCGAATGACTGCACCAAGTTAGATGATTCTTGGTTTTATGCATTCCTTAATGTAGGAACAAGGTGTAATATAAAAATTACAAAAAAGAATTAGTTAAAAAACATGGCGATACGAAAAACATGAAGTACCTACGCCGGGTCAGCTAGAGTAAAAAATAAACATATTAATAATGCCCTATGGCAGCAAAAACCTAACCACAACATCGTTTTCGACATCAACTAATCAAAAGGCACATCGCAAAAAGCATCCCCAATAATCAGAATGCATTGACAGAGGGCAACAATTGGAGCGGCCGGATGAAGTTCATCAGCCGCTAACAAATTCAGCGGCGCGTTGGCATGGCGACGCGAGGGCGGGCGGCGCCCGGCACCCGCCCCGATCATTTCCCGACCGATTGGATGCCGCTAGTTGCTGTAAACAACGGCTATGCAGCCAATTTAAGTTCCGAACAAGTACGAAGTTGAGTTCGCCGCGATGAGATAGTAGTTTTATTAACGTAACTAACAACAGTGAGGTAGCAACTGCAGCAACCCTATCACTACTGCTACGTGTATGAAGTACATTTACGTTACGGAAAGAAATGCGCTACCTAGATAATTCACACCAACCACATGGTTTCACTCTCAACCCAATGTTTCCCTTGTATGACAAGTCCCAGACGATAAAAGGGAGAGTTTCTTATCCAGATTCGTCAGAATTTTGAAATTCATTTTCTATATTAACTCTACCGAGAATTTGTACCCAGAGTGGGCCTCGGGTAGAATTGTCTACAATCACAACGAAAGTATGCTTGCACTAAAGGGTCAATAAACATGATAATTAATTAATTTAAACTCAACCTTGCCTTGATAGAGCCAAGGTTTACGAGGATTATTGTAAACGTAAGAGGAACTATTCATTGTTTGTTTTTGTCTTGTGTACTTGAAACGGTGGCCTTACTGAATAATTCAATGAAGTGTTTATTAGGGACAGGATTAACCCTTGAAAGGTTACGAAATCCTATTCAGTATTCGTTTTTTCCGCCCATCGTCTATTTTATTGGTAGACCTCAATTTACAAGGACCGAAGTAAATATTATATTAAGTAGGAACACAAATTTTTACTTGCTTTTAAACCAAGTCCGTAAACCATATTCCTTTTTCCTATTACTTATTTTCAGACATATTTCCAAAAAATCGACAGTTGATAATATTCAAAAGGAATAGGGTTCACTCATGCGAATATAGGAGTTAAATTTTTCAATCAACGACTGGATTAATTCAATGCACTTCAATCTCGAATCTAGAGTAATTGAAATCAATTTTATTCGAAAACGGAGGCAATAGGACGTTAGGAGATAAAGTTGCAGGCGACATTGGCAAGCCCTTGAGCGCTGCGCTTTATCAAGAGTTTTATTTAAAAGATCATATTTATTACATGTGGAATATCCTCTATTTGCTCTAAATAACAGACAAGTGTTCTGGATACCTTACCTTCCATTCGATCTTTTAACCATTAAACGTATCCTACTAGACAGAAAACTCATTATTAGCAGCAAATAAAGAACCATAAATCTAAGTTAACAACTTTCTTTGATGAGTCCAAGGAGTTCATGTCACAGATAAGTTACGACCTCCGACATCATCCAATTTGTCATTAGGGGCCGCGCGTGTCTGGGACACGCGGACTAATCCCGATATTACACGGAATTATCCGCACACACCAAACGTTTATGGGAGAACTTCTCAAGACGGAAACGTAATGTGCACTCAAGCAATACAGATTCAGTCTCGCGATGAAAATAAAATATACCGCGGAAACATTTAGTGCAGAGTTATGGAATGATTAAACGAGCAGCCAACAGTAACCGGGCGAAGGTTTCGCTGCCAACAGATAAGGGCCATTGTAGCAATAGTCAGCATGTTTGTGCGCAAACATACCGCCGGGGCCGAAGCCTTCGCGTAGGCCTCTACAAAACTAACATCTTTCATCACCTCGAAATAAGAAAATAGCGGAACAAAGAGATGCGATAATAACTAAATAAATTATTCATACAACGTCCGCGTGTATCAGACTTGTGTCGAAAGATTTGATGATAGCGAAAATACGCTCAGTGAGGGATCGTTGCATACTCAATGGATATGTTTGCTAAAATCCTGTTTCATATTCCAACAGGAAAAACAACTGACGTTATAAAGTGACGGGTGGCGAAAATGGGAATTCGGCTTTACCGTCTGAAGGGCCCTTATTCGAGATCGTCCCGCCGCTCATAAAATCGTCACTGCCATTGGGTCATAAACCTCCTAGGAAGAACCCTCGGTAGCATGGCTCCCTAAGGTGAAAACTGCAAAGTGACATAAGATTTATAATAAGTTATAATTAAATGTCCCCACCCAGAAGTCATTCCTAACGATGATTTGGAAGAAAGCATTTACTCCGGATTAGATAATATTATACATAAATTTTAAATTTGAAAGTGAATTTGATTAGATTATGATGGTTTTTTAAACGGTACAAACACATTATGACAGCATAAACATAATACTTATTTATGCTGTTAAGTATTTACTTACAATATGGGACACGTCTTGTGTTGAAATCGATTTTGATATAATACTGTATATGGTATCATTAATTTTATGTTATTTGACTCATCGACTTACTTTCTATAGACTGTTGGTTAATTCCAATTTTTATAACGGTAACAAATATTGTTAACCAGGTGGAACTACATATTATGGTTATATGGTCCTACTAAATTGCCTATAACACCATATAGGGTTTCGACATTTTTGTGAATAATAAGACTGGTCCAGTTTCAGATTAAGGTTTAATTGCGCGGTTTGTCTAAAACCACCATCCTGTTTCAAAAGTCAAAATCTCCCATTGCAAGAGCACTTATGCATTAGACATTTAATTTATTATTGTTTAGAGAAATTTGCTAACGATCGACTGGTGGTGGTAAGCCATCATATTTAAGGCGTAGCCAATTACCACAGGCCGATGACGGGCCGCATCGTCACCGGGGCGAAGAGGTACGCCCTGCGATCGCCAACCCGCCTCTGCCCAGCGTGGCGATTATGGGTAAAGCCTCCAGGTGTTTGCCCAAAGTGGCGACCGACTGGAGAGGCCTATGTCCAGCAGTGGACTGCGATAGGCTGATATGATGTTGATAAGCTAATGATGATGACGATTAGGGAAATTTAACAGATAAAAATAGGTGATGAAAGGCGTCTGTACATCTATGGCACAGACACTATGCGATGCGCGAGTAACATATCATTGCAACACTACCAGGTCATCGCATGCTAGGTATGTGCCCCAACTCCGATGACAAGCAATGTCGAAGATTATGCACGGCGCGATATTGCCAAAGTGAGAGTGTGATGTGGTCCCCGCATAAATTACGAGTGTTGTCACGAGTCGCAACATCTATTACGACGTGCAATATCTATAGCTCGATCGGATTGCGCAATTTTAAATTATTCCATTTACAATATAATACTAAATACACCAAGCTATACCTTAGTCTAACACGGGCTATGTGAAAGTTAAGTCTAAATTACCATGATGTTAATTTTCAAATTCGTAGGCTGGAACTGGAATCCTAAGCAATAGGGTACCTCGATAAGCCGTACCACAACTTACGCACAAATAAGTCAAACGTGGTAAATGGATATTATAATAATGGTTTGTCGTTCATATTGGGAAAATGCTGTCAAGGTTGGTAATACGCAATTTATCTTCTACGCAGGGAATAATTCCTTTTTCTTTTAACACTTTTGCCCTTAAGCAGAATGTTATTTAAAATGCGTCTGCAAATCTGAATACAGATAAAGAATAGATAATAACAATGGTAAAAAAACAACCGATTTTGTAAGGCGATTTTCTATAGATGCTTTTTGTAAAAGATTTAATCTTTAAAATGCAGGACAATTTCAATTTAACCAATACTTATCCAGTTTATTAAACTGGATAAGTAAGTATTCAATACCACACTACCAAAACACAAATGAGATCATAAGAAAGCCTAACGATTCAAGTAACCTGAAAATGACTACTTAATTGGGTTTTTCGCATTAAGATTGTGATTTATTTTTTCTTCAAGGCACGAAAAGCCTACTTTGCCGTTGTTTCTCGGCCGCCCTCGTTAATCACCTGCGTAATTCTATTTCATAACGGCTATCGTCAAAATCTAATTGTTCGTCGAGGGGCCCTCGCAAAGCCAACCGTAAAATGAAAGCTAGAAATACTGTTGAGACACTTTTTTTATCGGCACCGAGTGTCCTCCCGGCAATAACCCGATTTTATTGCAAGAGTAATAACAGAACGAGATTTATTGAGTCGTCAATGTGGCCGCGGTCGCAAACGTATTTCGATACGGTACGAATAAGCGAATTTTACTTTCTATATGAAACTTTTCTTGATATTATTTTCAGAAGCAGCAATTCAAATTACGGAATAAAATCCATTGCTTCTCAATAATCATTCAACTTTATGGACTATACCAACTAAACACAAGCAAAATTTTATTAGAACTAATATTTATTAATATACCTAGTAATCTAGAGATAGTGACTGTGAATTGTCAACAAATACTTCGCGGAAATAAAATATATTATTACAGGCTGTTGTTTTGCTAGATGACTTCAATTTCTGAGCTTATAAGTCACAGACTTTCTCTTAATCAACATATGTATTTGCAATGTTCTTATCATCCTGACAATCTTGCTCAAATTCTGAATGTCTGAAATCAATTTCTACGAAACCAAACCGCTTACAAGAGATATGTCTGATGCGAGACGGATGATACAAGATTACAGTAGTAAGCCTCATCATTCCATCCACGATAGCGTAATTCTAATCGCGTCTTAATGGAACAGCGAGCAGGGCACCCTACGCGGGGTTGAGGATATCGACGGAATGTAAATAGATTGTAGATAATCTCATTCTACAGTCGTTTGGAAAGGTCCTAGCTGACTCACATTTCGAATGAGCGCCGGTGAGGGATTACCGCTTATATTTCTATGGGCACAAAGTTCAAACATTAACTGCTACGAAAGACAAAGACCCGGGCCGGCCACGTGCGCATAGACACGTTTGTGTCACCAAAAAGTGCATTAATAACATGTTGTATAGGGCACATACAATTTATGATTAACCACTTGAAATTGAATCAATACATAATTATCTATAATAAAATATCAACATTACACGTTTATCATATATTGACACTCATAATTGTACCTACGAACGCTAACGTTGCGTGAATATAATGTGTTCCTATAAAATTTAAATGAAATACTACACAAGCTTGACTTAATTTAAAACATTATTCTCCTTGGGGACAACTTACGCAGTTTATGTAAATTATATTTTGTACACAGATAGAACAGAAGGCGATGGATAAATTATTGCTCAAAAGTCTCAACGGAATTGAAGTTGTGAGATTTTGCCAACTTACTTCTGTAAGCTTCAAGGGTTACACAATCTTTATTTAGACCTCTATGGATACAAGCTACAAAAATTGCAAATAGGTAGATCATTTTCCTTTTTTTTTTAACTACTACAATATGAATCTCATCAAGTGACACTCTTTTAAAGAAAACATTTTTCAATCTTCTTTAATTTCATGTGAATCAACCGGTACATGTTGAAGTAAAATAAAATTGGTAATATACCGTTTCAAATGATATCGGTCTATTGTCGTCTTTGTATAGAGATAACATTATTTATAGAAATGGCCGTTATTGATTGAGGTTAGACGAGGTGACCTTTTAAACTCGCCTATTTAAAGACGCCTTTCCACCACTAAGTCAATAAAGCGTACTTTTATAGCACTGTACTGAGTATTACTGTGTAAAGCCAGCGTAGTACTGGGATCCATTATAATGGATAAATACCTACGTTACATTAACAAATTATAAAGTAACAAGATTAGTTTGAAAAAAAAATTAAATTATTAATTGCGAACGATTAAACCTTAAATTGAACAGGTTTCGGATGTATTCTTTTGAAATACACATACGTGAGATTATGTAGTCGGAACTACTATTTTTTGTGATGTCTTGCCCCTTGAGATGCAATGTAGCTTTGCTTGTACAACGCAATCCATTAGCAGAATTACTCAACGGAGAGTTTTATACAGAACAAACAAGAAGAGTAATAATGTTGTCCCCGGGCGTTAATTAGGCAAATTATATAAAAGGACTTTCAAGAGTTTTTGTTTCCGAAACCGTCGTGAAGTAAACAACAGTGATGTTGAATAGTTTGTACTTTGTAACACAAAAACGAGCTCAAGGAATATGCTAATTCCAGGTTAGCATGTTATTTCCGCCGCACAAAAGCAAAAAGTATAATGTGTGAAAGGGCACAGACTGTTGTGCCACTAATTATATTTGCACTGAAAGTACGTACGCCGAATACAATGGCAACTCCCACGCGTCAACGAGCGTATTATGCGTTCCTATATTACCAGTTCATTATTTATCTCATAGAAGTAGTGATGTCGTTTTACTACCTATTATTCTGATGAATAGCAGCTACATATGACGAAACGTCTTACTTTCTAATGTTGTGCCATGCTCTGTAATTTCATTTGTAGCTCGTAATCATATGCATGGTTTTATTGCTCGGTCGAAAACCTTAATTCGGACGAGGTGTAATATAAATACAGTTTTTGTGTCACGGTGTTTATCGGTCGTGTTTCTCATTACTGAACCCGCCTTATTCGAGTGTTAAAAGTTACAACTGTAAATGAAACGAATACAAACGATGAATAATTAACTTAGCCAATTAAAAGTAACTTAATAGCGTTGTGTGCAGATCTTGTACTCTGAGGACGGCATTCGATCATGACGAGTTTACCCGGTAACAGCTAAATCGAGTTTCAAGTCGATAAATCGCACATGTATCGCTATCGGGTCAGACTCGTCTCGTAACTTGCCGCAAATCAGACGATTGTACCGTACGTCTAGATTTACCAGTAAGTTGATCGCTGCTGAATATTTATAAAGTGCAACGTACGTCTTGGTTGCAGTCGAATGCCGCGTGCGCGGATGGTCGCGTCGCATCTGGGCAGTTATCCGTTCAAAGACGCAAGCGAAGTGAATCGATGTCGACATCGAACCCGCTTTTGCTTTACCAAATCTCGAGATAAACAGCGAACGTGGAGATAAAAAATAATGTTTAATAAAGGTCGTGCCGAGCTGTTGTACCCCGTCCGGCTATCAATGTTACGAAAGACGTGTGCCGCAAACATTGTGCACTAAAATGTCTTCTGCATACTTGGCTAGTCTCTTTAGATATTAGCCCTGCGTAAAAATTTGTAAACAAATAACTTTTGATCCCTATCACGTAATCAAAGAGACAAAATGTTAGCGACGTTATCACAATCCCATTACTGGATACACGGTACGTATTCACAAGTGAAACATCTCTGTAGGGGGCTGTCGCGTCGTGTTTGGTATTTTATGTTCTCGTGTACACAGGCCGTATAAAAAGACGTTATAGAAAATATTTAACATCGACGGCTTTGTAACAGGGAAATATCATAGTTTGTTCATTCACATCTATTCGGTAAACATCTCCCACGAGGAAAATATAAGTGAGACATTTCTGTTGGCGGCTTTACCCTATGTCAATAACCAAGTTTCTTTGTTATTGATCAATAACAATCTATTAATATTATCGTGTGTTGTCAAAGTATCTCGCAGATCTTTTAGCTTTTCTTCGCAATTCATTTGGTTATGAAGATTGATTTATTATTATTAAATGCTGAAATGTAGGTACTTGATTGATATGAATAAGTACCTCGGTAACTATCAACGTTTGGTGGTCCACAGCGATAAAGAATATAGGTACGATGTGTACTGTACAGATACCATTAATGGTTCGACAGTACGAATACAGCGTGATATTAGTGGATCCTAAATCGGGTATCATCCGTACAAGTAAAATAGCCACTTTACGCCACCAGTCCTGCAAATGCAGTTTCTTGTGCATTGGGCATAGCCCCACAACTGGGCAGCTAGCAATTACAACACGCTATAATGTACAAATCGCAAGAACGATAGCCAAGCCGCTTGGAGCGTTCGGCTCGCATAGATGAACAGTCGACTTCAGAATCTGTACTATTAACCTTAACTCAATCGTCAAGGGCTCAAGAGGTACACTTCAATACGTGTAATAAGGATTACCAAATCGCTTGGAGCGTTCGGCTCCCATACACGAACGAACAGTCGACATCAAAATATGTAAGACGTTTCTTATTCAACTATAAACCTTATCTTAATCGCACAAGAGTTCAAGGGTACATGTTCATTACGTGTGGGTCCATACGCGGCGCGGGTCCCGTTGGCGTCGCGCGGGCGTATCGCGTGCGACCGCAACATTATAACGGGCCGCGGTATCGCACCATGCATTTAATACGCCACAACAACACTGCTGACACAACTGCTTTATTTTCGTAGAAATCCTATTTGACCTTAGTATTTACTCGCACGTATAGTGTAGCGGCGATGATCGATCAAAGTGGCGAACAATTTGAGTGGACTATGTGAAGCAGCAGAGGATTGGATAGGCCAAGAACAGCATTGCCGACAATGTTGCCTAAAACCTTTACCATGAAACGCGACAAAACAATCTTTCTTATCGAAATTGTGCAGATTGTGGTTTACGCCCTCTATCTATGAAAGGTCAACCGAAGAACGACAAGCTCACACTATTATACACTTGTCCTAGGCGATGTCACAAAAATCATAGACGATGTTTGCAAAACAGGTTTGTATTATGTAACGAAATAATTGGAATATGTATTCATAAAACTTCCATGAATAAAGTTACTGTTTACATTATCTGGATGTGCGTAATAAAAATATAAAAACAAACATTTGCAGGAACTTTGTGGGTAAACATCCCGATATCTGTCTACATACATGATATCTATGTAAGATATTTTGTAATAAAATGTAAAGAATGTTGATTTATTGAATACCTACATAAATAAAACGTTTAGGCCAGTCCTCATCAAATTGCAAATGCATTGCATTGACATTACATCACTATGTATTGTCGCTATTATGACACTTCATAATAGCTACTTTTGTCGTTGACAACAATATTGAGGGATCTCTAAATGGTTAAATTCATTCTTATAAAAAAATAAGCTTGAAATGAAACAGAATAATATATCACTTTACATTCTTTCATATTGTCAGTAGCACCAAATAAAAGATAAGACGAGAAAAATATAATAAGAGGAAATTCAATATAGGCGCTAGGGAAAACGGGAATCATTTTTGTAAATCTCATAGGATTTTCGCAACCCAACACAACCGGTGTAAAAGGCGTAGCCAGAGGCATTTCGCTGTAAAAATAATATAAAGTAATGTAAAATATCTCGAAAATGAAAGGAATGAAAGTGAAATCTCGAGGCTGGCATACCCTACCTATTTATTTTTGCGATAATGAAATTGTCCGCGAGAAATGGAATGATAACACAAATGTCGTTGTTATTGTTTACGGTTAACGTTGTCGGATTATGTTTGTCAAATGTCGTTTCTGCTCCGTCTTAGTCACACCACAAATACGCAAACAATGCGATGTCTATGGAATCAACTGCGCAATCATGATACGTAAATGTTATCTTTCTTAAATTAAATATACCTTATTCGAAAACTGCGTTACACAAACCTATACTAAAGTATATTACTGAATAAAGGTTCTATGCTGTATACAAGGAGGGGTCGAACCTCAATCGAATCGAGGATAGCCCTCGATTCGATTGAGGTTCGGGCTCCCGCTTTTCAAGCATATGGACTTAAGCTACTTACTTTGAATTGAGATGAAATAAGAGTGTGTTCCTTGGCATGTCTTTACAGTAAGTAGGTAAGATAAAAGAATTCACTTTAGGGTGTAGGGAAACTAATTACACTACATTTTACAAACATTCGTGTGATGAACACTTGTGTTTGTTCCGTGTCTGGGTGTTAATATTTGTATTTAAGTATTTATTTGTGGTACCTTCGTTGTTCTGATACCCATAAATAACACAAGTGCGTAAGCTACTTACTTTGGGATCGGAGCAATGTATGTGATGTTGTCCGATATTTTATTTTTTATATTTTATTTTAGCCAGTTATGGAAACTGAGCAAGAGTCACCACTCTTGATGTGAGTGTAAATGAGTAAATAACATTTAAATTCACATGCATCTATTTATGCATAACATTAAACGTTTAAAAGCTACATGGATTAATTATATATTGGGCCTAAACAAAGAAAACAAAATAAATAACGCTATCATAGATTCAATTTAAAAGGCAGAATCTCGTTTGTGTCTGAACACCATTCGTCTTTTTGCTCCCCCGAATATTCACTGAGCCCGGGCTTCGGAACACGCGCGCAGCGAGTATGATACATATGGACCATAGCGTTTCTTTTATTTACCCTGTCAGTGACAGTAAATTTACCGGGTGGCATTGTAAACAATGCTTCCACAGAGTTGCGATGCACAATTGGATTTACCGTGTGTTGAAACAAAACTAAACCATATAAATCTTTTCCAGGTATATTTCCATCTGTTGTCATGTTGCTGAAAAGCCGAAGTGGAGATCAACATACTAGAGAGGAACTTATGACACTAAAGAAGCAAGAGATATTTATAGGTATCTATTGCATAATATTTTTTCTAACATCTTTGATGTAATAGTGATTTTTGAACTCGAAGTTCTCAAAGTTTGCTGCTACTAAGAATTTAAATATGGACAATTAGTAAGTTTTCCATTATAATAAACATCATTCAGATCGTTTGTTTGTATTTGTCTAATTCCTAAAAGTAATGTGTTTACAAGACGTATTAAAGAATATTTACTAATCAGTCATCACAGTAAATACAAGAATATTAATAACACTGGCAGTAGATAGATAAATACCGGCAGTTATAAATATCTTTCGCCATTATATCTCAAGTCTTGTCGCGTCACGATCTACGTAGTTCACAAGTCGCCCGCGGCTGAGGGCTGAAGACTGAGAGCCAGGTTTGAGAATATCGGACGTAGGTAGATACTTTACAAAGCTACCAACGCTCAAGGCATCGTTGTAGAAACAATAATCTCTTAAAGCCATCGACGTTTACTAGCTTTTCTTATGCGAAAGGTGATTACAGAGAAAATGTGTACAAGGGTTTGGAAGATGACGTCATTGCATTTAAGTTGATCGTAACAACACATAGCACTTAGGAGGTGACACTTTGGACACACTAAGGAAGGTAATAAACCAGGATATAACACTTCCATCTACTGTTGCGCTCAATATAAAGCAGTAGAGTCTTGAAGGGTTCAAATAGGACTTCATCTCGGCAACATGTCATCTGATTTCAAAAGTTCTTTGTCCAATTTATTGATTTTTATATGGTAAAATATCATACTGACTGTTTCACCCATTAAATGGTACCTAAAAGCAGGCCGTAAGCACTCCGTTGTCCGTATACACAGAATTGGGTCGAGTCCACTGAACAAAAAAAAAGAAAAATGTAGTCCCTGTCACTGTCAATCATTGGCAATTTCCATAAAAAGTAACAACGAAATGGAAATACTCAAGTCACGTCCAGTTTACTATAAATAAAATGTAAAATCCGTGCAGCAGCGGCGTTTCAGAATGGTATTGGATAAGAATTTTCATGAGAATTTTATTTTATCACTGTCCAATGAACGCGATAAAGTGGTCGGGCAACAAAACTATATTTTTAAGCAAGGTCCATCGCGGGTGGCGCGAGCCAGGGAGACGTAAACAATTTAAGTGCTGGCTGCACTCGACTCGGGCTGAGGCAACGAACCGGGTAAACGCGACGGCACTAAAGAGGTAAATACGATAGACTAGAGATGTTCCTCTGTCCGTCAGCAGAGGACGCGTGAAATTGGACTCTCAACGACTTGCTTAGAGCCCTCATTCGGGGAACCACATAAACGACTATAGGAGTTAACGAGGCATGCAAATTAATAGGAAAAATTTTAAAAGGGACCTGGTGTTTCGCCAATTTTAAAGAAGCCGCTATACCTACTGTTGCTGGTATAACATAGGTGAAAGATTTTTTCACGAACAATGAATCCAATTGTTTGATCGTAGTTCGGAATCGAACGAAGCGTGCGTTAATTAATTCTGTCGTTTTAAGCAATGAATAAAAAAAAATAGCTAATAGTAACTTTCTTCGAGTAAACAAATGTAGTAAATCAGCTTAATTTAATAAAAGGTTAACCACAGACCTTGAAACTTTAGCAGTTGCGTAATCAAATTGCGGTCTGATGGAAGTTTAATTACCTGAAACAGAAAGAATAAACATGTAGTAAAGTTTCGTTAAACTTACATTGAACAATTTAAACCATCACTGTTAGTTATAGTAGTTATTGAAATAAAGAAACATGTTTAAAAACCACCGTGTGGTTTCCTGATTTAGAATAAGACTGCCCCCTCTCTTCCCGTGGGTGTCGGTAGAAGATGAAATATTAGAAAACGGGAGCAGCAGCGTTTACCTAGGTACAAATAAAACCTACTGCACCGCCTGCCAAGCGTGGTGACTAAGACAAATCCACTCAAATGGCAATAGGCCATTATAGCTAAAAATTGTAATTAGTCCGTCTTTTAGCTTATTCAAAAATAAAAGACACGTATTTTTTTATTTGTAAATTAAACTGAAAATTAGAAAGTTATAGCCCGTTGAAATTACGCGTGACGTCACTCGGTGAGGCGTTTTTACGGGAGCGAGTGACGTTAAACACTCCCATTGCTATTGTTTACTTGAATGAAAAAAGAAAAAAATACGTGTCTTTTATTTTTGAATAAGCTAAAAGACGGACTAATTACAATTGTTAGCCATAATAGCCTATTATCATTGGAAGACCTATTGACTGTCCAGCAGTGAACATTCGCAAGCTGATGATGACATTTAAAAACATTATTTCTAAAGTAATTTCATTAAATCATAGCATTTGTAAATCGAAATATAACAACCATAATTACTTTGTTATGTAACAAACCTTTAAATCAGGGTTTCTTAACGTGGGGTCCATGGACCCCTTAGGGGTCCGTAGCATGTGTGTCAGGGGTCCGCAGTAGATCAGTCAGTTTAAAAATATTTATTTAAGACTTTTTTTATTTCCAAAAATATTTATGGCTGGGGTCCGTGAAATAGTTTAAATTGTGAAAGTGGTCCGTGACTGCAAAAAGGTTAAGAAACCCTGCTTTAAATGAACTGAACAACCATTAAAAGCCAATACCAGCACGAGTATAATAATAATAAGCTTGTTACTCTTCCACTTCCTGACGCTCGGAAGCACGAAGATTGCAAGTTTTCATATTAATGGGATACGTTGCGGTTGGATCGAGTGAGAGCGAATCGCGCGGGTTACTTATGAAAGGAAAATCTTTGGTTGCGTTGTGTTAATGTGTGCGCAATAGAATTTATAAAAATACACACGTATTTATAAATGTAAAATTGACTAAGTATAATTTGTTTTCTCTTCTTGCGCTTTTTTATGATTTTTAAGTTTAGAAATACTTCGAGACGAAGCTAATGTTTGACAGTGAAAATAATATCATTGTTTGGTCCACGGTAACTGAAAATTATGAGGTTGCCTTTCCTCTTCGGAAGAGATGGCTAACTAGAGATAAGACAGTCTATATTATACCGCAAGTTGTCTGTAATACCTACAGCTGTAAATCTATTGCGTTACTTATTTTTAATTAAACAATACATATTCTTCTTCTTCCAAGAACTAGAATTTCCATTACACGTTGCCATTATTGCATTGGTAATCCAGTTAAATCCAGTGAACATAAATCAGCGCGGGCCACATTCGAGGAAGCCATTACTAGTTCCATCTAGCGCACAATGGAAGCGCGCCGGCCAAGTTCCGGGCCGGGATGTAGCGGGACGCACGGAACAGTAATCCGGGCAATCACGAGCGTGTGGCCAATACCGAAGCAATTATTGCCAAATACTCCAATACACTAACTGCTCCGTTTGCCGCGCGCTTACTTTGTGTCTGGACCGTTTCGACTGCACGTACGTTATTTATTTATTTGCCATCGTTCCCAATATGTACGCTGTATCCCCTAGGATTTACGATTTAATCAATCACGTATGTTGTTAGACGTTTCGGACGACACATGTACCTACCACAATTTAATACATCTTCTCGTCGTCTTTTGTACCTTAGGAGGGGTCGAAGTCCTAGAAGCATTACGACAGTGACAGTTTTAGAATACATAATATAATGTACCAAAAAAAAACATAAATGCAATATGAACCAAACTAATGATAATTGTTTTAATATCAATGTTTTTATTTTTTATTTTTATATTTGACATCGACACGCAAAGAAGAATATGAAACCGACGCCGAACAAACACAAATGTTTCATATGAATCGTATCTTCTGACCTAATTTTGACCATAGTGGTTAATCTCCAAAGAGGCAAGCCACGCACGTAGGATACAGCTTAGTGCAGAATATCACGAATATTCAAAATAACTCACGATAATTTATTTGATTGGACCACCACCATGTACTGTGTAATTCCAGCAGGTACAAGTAAAATTATGAAAATATAACAGTTATGATATTAATAGACGTTGATTTAAAACTACATACTGAGACACGACTGGTGGCTGTAACGAGCTTTTCATTATTACTGAAGGCATTGCGTTATAGTTAATGGTATGTACTAAAACGTAGAAGTTCAGGCTATAAAATAAAAATAGATCCTTTATGACGATAATATGCATATCCACACGAAACACGTATTAAGACGGCGCCGTTTTATGACTTTCGCAATGCTTTGTTTATTCACTTCTTCTTTGCGTTTTATGGTAATTTAGACCCATGAACCCATAGCTCTGTCACTCCAACGGTTTTCCCAAAATGTGTCAGTTTCTTCGCACATGGAACCTAAGATCATGTGGGACATGATATAATGTGTGCACTTTTAACGAGGCGTAATAGATTTCGCATAAAATCTCGAATGTGCAGTTTGGTACTACATTACTCTTAGTACGATTGGAACTCTTAGCAGTCTTTTTGACAGAAAGGATCAGCACTTTTATCGGTATGGTTAACGATGCAGACCCGTACCCTAGCCATTATCCGTCGTGAGGTGACCTAGCATTTTATCCGGCCGGCAAATGCCGCCACCGCAAATAGCGAGCCATTACAATACCGCGAGACGGGCCCTACCTCAACTCGGAAATTATTATCACATTCATAAATCAGGCCCGGTTACAAAGACGTGGCGAAATTTGTCACGAAGCAGCGTTCGCATGCAACGGCTGTGAACTTAATTTGGTTAATCGAATTTATGCGAAGATTGCCCCTAATGATAAATATATCGAGGGAACCATGTTACTTTGCAGTTCATTTACATTTTAATGAAAGTAAGAAAAAATATGTAATCAGTTAAAATGGTATCCAATTTACATACTTCAATGTTTGTTTCAAAATAACTTTCGGCCCCTAAAGTTTATCAGAATTGTAGATACGTGCATACATTTAATATCTATATATTGTTGTGAAACTTTATTTCAGTAAAAAGAGGACAAGTCTTGTCAAACATTTAGAAGTTGTCGTATAAAATACCAAACAGAAAGTCAAAAAGAAATTAATTCCAGGTACGCGAAACAATCATGGTTCTTATCAACCACTGATTTCACGCAGCGACCAAGTAAAAAATAAGTGGATGGATGGTCAACTGATTTTCAGAGTAAACATTTTCGTAATACGCAAACATCGTACAACAGCTACAGGTACATCATCGGCAGGACAATGGAACTGTCCTTGAATTAACGCCGGAACTATTGTCACCGAGCACAATGGTTAGGATTTGCCTAGTTTGTTGGCGTGCCACGCGCCGCCGAACAAAAACCACACGCAAACAAGAACACTAGTAATTGATTGTAATACGCATTCGCAGTCTTACCCTAAAACGTGAAGTATAGAACGCTGGTAGGTATCTATAGCTCCCCATCAAGCCTTTGCCGATCATTCATCAATGTCGGAAGGGAAAATCTATTAAGACGCGGAATGAAAATGACCGAATTGTAACTTAAAGAGCGGCTACCGAATAATATTAATAATTACTAAATAACGTAATGGCATTTGTTTTAATATCGTTGTATTACTTCCCAATGAGATCAAATTCAAAATCTTCACATTTTCAAACGACAGTTGAGTGAGATACCTATTGCGGATACTTTTCTCAAGATATGTCCTGAAATGATTAATGTTATTAAATTTGTTGTTCGCGCGATAAATTCGAGCAAGTTAAAATTAGATTAGAAGATTTTCACGACATTTCCGTAGGAATTTAATGAATCGCTAGAAAGTTTTAGTTTAATTTTTATTTGCACACACAGATGCCCATTATTATTTTTGTCAAGCTTCTGTGGATTACTAAGTTGCAAAATAATAAATACGTTCTCGTTGTATAAAAAAAGCAAGTAAACCGAAGTCACGCAATTATGTTGACAAAAATATACGCACAGGCACGCGACAGGATCTAAAACGGCTCAAATTAAACCGTGGAATAAAATGGGATTTACCTCCATTAAAGTTGTCCTCAACGTTCATTAAGGTCGAGAGGTTTGAATGAATATTTGAGGTGACGAGAAAACGGAGTTTGCTGAATATGGCAAACCAAGCTAAACCGCAATTTTGCCGGCGCCGAGATTGGATAGGTATCTTACTATAGTAATGTGTCGCTTATTTTGAGATAATATTTATTGTGGCAATGTACTAGAGCCGAGCTAAAGTGATAAGATCAACACTAAATAGGAGACGATTACGGTAATGATGAGCTGTTTAGGTGAAGGAAGGGACTTTTAATATTATCGTGGCACATATGAAGACAATGTAGGTCGCGAGGCCGCCGTGCCAGGAACCGTCGTGGTATACCTTCGTAAATAAATTCATACACACGACCCGCTAATTATAGCCACCGTGCCAACGCTTTGCGGAAAAGGTTGTACTCTAATTTTAGCGAGTTACCGTTGAATTACGGGTATTGCATCCGAAATGTCATCAGAGTTCTATTGCGCAATATACATTTTGCCACCCTTAAATGTCACGTAAACAGTCTGATTAAATCATAAAATGTAACATTTACAATGGCATTTCAACGTCTACTTGTTTTAACAATTTGTTTAGGGAAATCTGTTAGTTTAACTTTTAATTTTAAATTAAATTTGAATGGAACATTTCAAAATACTACATTACAATTAGAATAAATATATCTGCGTTTCAATAACTAAACACATAAGTTTCATTACCAATGCAGCTGCACAAACAATTGAATGCTCGGGCTCGGACGGTGCTTGTGCTAAAATTATTATGACACGGACAATAAATCAATAGAGCACTTAGCATCAGCCCAAGTCGATTGATAACGATAAAGGCAGCCATAATAAACATTAGGGCTGTTGATATCGTCATAGGTACATACAGTAGCGGCATGCAGGCGCGTTATGCGTCAGCCTATCGATCTGTGAAGAAATAGCTTCATCAGGTATGCGCGGCGATTTATCTAGCAATAGAAAGCAAGCCATTGTTCAAACCTATACAAAAGACGCGTAGAAGGACACTCATCTCAAGGGAGTCGGATGACGTAAGCCACCTACAGCAAACAGAATTGCAAGATATCGCACTGGCTCCGTTGAAACGCGGGACGATATTATTATTTATTTTCCAATCCTCTATGACTCGAGATAGCTTTTGTAGTCTCCGAGGAGTTTATTGCAACTCTTCGTCGGTCGGTCGTCTCAAGATTATTTCAATGCACGTCGCACAGCAAGAGGTCGGGAATAAAATCTGCTTCAAGTCTAACAATTTTCTCCAGCAAATTGTTCGAGAGAAGTTCAATAAATCGATACGAAGATAACGTGGCACGGTGAATGTAAGACTACTAAACAGCAGCTTTAAAACGGAGTCTAGTCCTCATAAATAATTCCGACGATATATTGTTGGGCCGCTAGTTTGCAGCCGGGAGGTTGGGTTGGTGCAGAGCGGTGGCTGTTAGCCGGCATCTGATGCGGGCGCGGACCAATATCACAATGTATGTAATCGTTGTGAGTCATGGCGCCCGCCCGCGTTGAAATTAGGTTATACAAGTATTATGTCGCAACTTCACTAGCACTCCAAGTGCGCATTGATGTCGATCGATGCGGGTGTAACAGATACTTAACGGTCGAAGATTGATTACTTCACTGTATTACAATAAATCTACATTTTCATTCAATTTGTATATTAAATCAGACGAGATTATAACATGAAGCTACTACAAACAGAACGACGCAACTCATTTTTTAAAAATATCATAGGTGGATAACCTATTAATATTTATTAAGATAATGTCGCATTTATGTATCGGTTCAATAAAAACCTGCAATTCTATATATCTCGCAATACATATATTAAACGATACGTTATAACGATAACCAGTTTACCATAATTAGCACCTTAATTCAGTGGTTTTATTTATAGTCATCACAATTATATTTCAACACCGTATTTCAGTAGCGGCGGCTTGCATCCCGTGGAATAATATTTTTTGCAACCCGAGACCCGCGTAATTAGCCGAAAAACCAAAGGCCCAACAATTAACGAGGCCAATAAAAGCAGTTGAGCGCAACAGGGATTCAATTAAAACGTTTACGCGGAGGTAATCAGAGCCTGCTCGCGAACTGTTGTCTGTCGTAGTTTCAGCCAAACGCAGTGATTGAAAATGTGTACTCAGAACCAAATATGCACTTTGGTATTCCATTCTACGTTTACGCGCAAATTTTGCAGTAATATGCAGTCACTATAAATTGTTGCGCGTATGTAGTTATTACCTTGAAGTATTGTTTAACAGACCTACATTGACCAAAGCATTGAATACTGTGTTTATTAGTGTGAATACGTTTTAACACAACCTCGTTCACATCCTGTAGAACCCAACTAAATATAATATTACAATGAAAGTATAAATCATTAACACTACAACCTACAGATAGCCATTTTGCATACCTACATATGACATTTAACTTGTATTCAATTGCAATTTGCATCGTCAGCACAATCTTGTCAATAAGTGTATGTACTTCTAAAAGAGCACTTTACAACACGATTCAGACCTCTTCCTCGCGATCGAGGAAAGAAAATGTTGATCACCTTTGACGCTAATTTAATACGCAATCACATCGCAAATGTACCTATATAAGGATATCTCATAAAAGGAACTCATTGCCTTTACTCAATAATAATAAGCAGAAAAATATCGATCAGGAAGTTATAGCGATAACCAGTTTAATTAAAATCATCTTAATTACAACCAATATACCTTATTAATCACCACTCGCAATGACCATAAATAATGGAATTGTATATTAAACAAAGTTTTCATATATCACAAATAAATTGTGTAGCTAATTAGTAAAAAAAACCTAACTTACTGTACGTCACTATGGAATGAGCAGCTACAATTAAAGAAGCATTAGTTAAGTTATTTACGTTAAAATTACACAATCAATTATCGCAAAGTACGAGTAAAAGCTAAACAGACGCAAGCGAATGCCACAACTATGTAGAAACCATTAAAGCGGGATATTCCACAGCGGTTGTGTCCATTTAAGTGAAACCGTTGAACGTTTGATAATGAAATTAGTGGTAAATGTATTTATGTACTAGTTATCGACATTGGAAAGTCCATAAACTCTATTTCATTTATTCTTATACATTAACAACACTGCCGGAATTTTAAAACTTACTATGTAATATGTTGCGGTGAAGCCTTTGAAGATTATCCAATCAACGTGAATCGCAAACGCGCAAATAATCCGGACTTAGCATACAAAGTAGGATTATGTGTAGAGTAATTAACAATGCCTGTTTATAATTAAGCTGAAATTACTGACAAATAAACCAACACGTCAAGTTTTGATACAAAACATAGTTTATATTTAGATGATTTCTCAAAATATAAAACAGGATTTGGAATAATTTGGTTGTTTTGTTAAATTAAAACAATCACGTCTAAAGCCAGAAGCCTCGTGCGTTCGTTCGTGCTTCAAACCATTGGGTCAAACGTCATAAATAACTGTTGGTTGTTTTTTAGTGCCGCCGTGTAACTACGTTCCCACAGCAGAAGGCAGTTACAACGAAACTCGATAGTTCTCTCGGACTGAATGCTAGACAGATCTACAATTCCATTTGGAGGCGAAAGCCTTTAGTGTGCCAAATGAGGAGACTGGCTGTAAATCAACACTTGGAGGAACTGGCGCTGAGCGACTATAAATGGGTTTCGGCTCCGAAACGTTCGACATAACAATACGAAGTGGAAGCGGATTCGACGTGGGAGCCGGAGGAAATTAAATCCGATTGCCGGTCCGCCCTATTCTGTTTACCTTTGAACGGAACCAAACATATTAATTAAGTTGTTGACTTATTAAACGAAAGTGAAATAAGGACAATTTATTTGTTTACGTAAACTACCGATAACTAAAAGGAGCACACCAGTGTAAGTGGATAGTACAATGTTCGACGTAGAAACTGAATTGTTAAGCTAAAATAATTCGTTTTCAAAATCCCTCAGGTTTTAAATAAGATACGGATTACCCAATTAATTAGCCCTTGATGAACTTAAGAGAAGGAAAATCTACTTGTCTTCCTCTGGAATGATAATGGCAATTATTGTGACAGTTCTCTACAAAAGAAATAAGCATTTAATTTATTTTATAATAATTCTTCAGTAAGAAATTACTCAGGAATCATTGACAATTTAAATTTCTTGGGAAAAAGAAACAAGTGTTATAGAAAACAAAAAAGAGACCTATCGGTTCTCCGAGATTTTAAAATACCTCCTAATTCCACATTCCTAAGAATAACTACATTTGTCGAGATATAATTTAAAACATTATCATCAATATTTTACTTTTTCAATCAGCGGGTTGTGTGCATTACTCGCCAATTACTAATGTAACGTAATATTACATTTTCGAAACCACGAGCTCAGCAAAAGCAACCACGGTTGGTCAGCCTGATAACACCAATTAGCTAGGGCATGGGTGCGCAAACGCACCCGACCGCCCGCACCACCGACGCATGCAAATCGCTTATTGGCGCAATAATCAGATCGCGACGAGACCGGTCAACCGTTCGGTCATTCGGTCGATGACACCAGCGACGGTGACAGTGGACCACTTATACCAAATACAAGCTTTCGCATTAATCACAATGAAACAACCATTGAACATAGTTTGCTCTTATTTAAAACTGATGACCATCAAAATAAAAAAGACCGGCCAAGTTCGAATCGGAATGCCAGTTTGTGCTCTGATTTTAATATCGGGCAAAAAGCAGCAACAGCAATCACTTTTGTTGTAAGAGAGCCCCCTAAATTTTTTTAAATTTATTATTAAAGTAGAAAAGTTGAAATACAATTGGGTATTTTGTGAATAAGTATATTAAATGCCTACTTGTTGCCATTAATAATATCGAGTAAAAAAGGTAAAAAAGAAATCGCGTCTATTGCCCGCTTAAATATTTATTTTATTTATGATATAACAATTTATAGCGGCAAAGGAGTACATAATTTAATGAGAATTTAACTGCGAAGGTTCGCGGTTCTGCGAAGTCGGTCTCGTTTTTATCCTTTGGGTACGGAATCCTAAAAAATGTCGTGAGTGACAAATCACAGATACAATTTAATTAAACTTGAAGAGTAATTAACCAATCCAGGTGATGCGTTGGCCGTTAATCTAATTCACTAACGGGCAGACGTTTTCGAGAACGATTAAGATTTCAGTATAGCGGCCGACATTCATCAAATATTCTGGGTAACGAAGTACGGTATCAAATATTTAACGAATCGGCAAGTAGGCACTTATCTACTTACCTTACCTGTGGACTGAATATACAAAGTTTCGAGATAAGAAAATTTTCCGGGGCACCCCTCGTGGGGGTTGCCTCACTTGGATAACTTTTAATAATTTCATAAGATAAATTTAGCCGCATGTTGCTCTTCTCATATTGATGATGAAACTCACGTTAAAAGTTTTATATCGCTCCATTTCACATTGTTCATATATTGTAACGTAAAACGAAATCAAGGCAAAACAGCGATAGAGTTTCGATAAGATAAAATGATCAGTGGCACTCGTCCAGATATGAATAAGCACGTTTGTGATTTTGGCAGGGTTATTTACATTATTGATCAACGCAATAAGCAGTACAAAGCAGATTGTTATAAGTTGTCTTTGTTTTGCTGTCATGATATGGCCATATACAAAGATCATCTGTCCATTTTCGGTTGCTTTTAAAAACTCTTGTCTCTCTAGAAACAATGAAGAACGTTTGAAGGTGAAGGTCTAGTAAGAAATCAGACCCTGAAACGCAGGTACAGGACGGAACTGGGACCCAGCTGAGATGATGAATGGTGTCGATTCGACATGCAGAAGTCAGGAACAAAACTAATAAAATATGTAGGACCAACAGGTCGGCTCAACATTATTGCAAATAATGTAGGTACTCGAGCGACCCTGAGCTCCTGAGCCTATTAATAAATTAGGGCGAGCATATCCCGGATCTTGGATGAGTTCACCGCGCGCCCCTTACGTAAAGAGGCACTCTATCAACACATGATCATAACGCAAATAGCCGCGGACCCCATATGCGGCGAGGCCGAGGGACAGGACCACAATGGATCGTTTCCGCAACTTGACGCCTCATAATCTCTGAGGATGTGCCTTTTAGTGCAAATGAATTCAGAAATGAGCTATGAACTAGCTTTATCCTATTCAGTTTAACCAATATGTATTAGCTTAAATACACACCAAAACCACACACACCACGTCCACCTACAGTTTTGAAACATACAGAAATTTGCGTCTAAATTATAATTCACAGGCTTCTGGTGAAATTTCCAGAACTGTGCTTATACTTGCGAAGCAGCTAGGATAGCACCCGTGATACATAGTATAATGACGATGTCGACCTTAATTCGAAGGTAATTAAAATTCTGATATCCATTAAAATATCCATGCAACAGGTTAATAATCAGTGCAGATACCTTACCACTGATCGTTTCATGCAGAGATAATAGACCACCGGCCCATTGACAAGAGTGCTTGGGATTATAAGATACTAGGAGTACCATAGAGACGGTTGGGTCCTGTTGTACCCTCGTCGCCCAGCGAGTGAAGGACCTGGGGACACTCTTAGCCAGAGATGTAGACTTCTTCGTCGCCTTCCCATCTTGCACGGATATGCTACATGGCACCATTATTCTGGACACAGTGAACTTTTCGAAAGAGCTGAACAAAGCGACGCCGCACGACGAACAAATCGTCATGTTCTTGGAAACTCTGCTAAAGCCTGACGACTATGAAGCTGAAAGGAGGAGCAAACTGGACCGCCTGTCGCGCGCCAAGTGCGACGTCTCCGCGCTGACAGCAGCTCAGCTGCTGCGGAAAGACGCCAAGATACTCGGCAGCATATTGGTACCCACCTTCCCTATACTGGTGCAGCTCGGCAGTTTCCTGGAGAACTGGACCGCCCCCCCTCTTCAGCTGGACCCCTCGCCTCCCCCCTCCGACGCCCCCTGCAATTACTACAAGCAACTGAACCTTGCTGCAACCAGGAAGCAGTACATACCAGCTTTGAATGAGTTCATGAATAAAAAGTAACAAAATATTTTATAATGGGAAGATTTTTTAATCGTTATCAAAATCGGTATCATCATCATCAGCAAATCGCAGTTCACTGCTGGACATATGAATAAAATTGAATTTTACAAACTTTTTTTTGTAATTGCAACATTTATTTTATATACTATCAACGCGGTCGCACAGGCTATAGACATTTTCTCGTGTTCTCTGAGTGAATTCACAAGGGTAACATTGTACATAATTAGCTATAAGTAGATAAGATTAGGTATACTACCGCATTAGATTAGTCTGTAAGGGTAGTGTATTTTAAGTTTAATAAATAAATAAATAAAAATAAAATAAATAAATAAATAAATTACACTCAGAGGCACAATTATCCGCCCACTTATGTTTTTACTTGTAACTTTAAAATTTTATTTTAGAATTAATTATTATCTTTAGCAATATTAAAGATTACATCATTACAGATGAAAAACACTAAAATATGTTGGTGTTGTTTACATTGACGATAAAAATCATCAAGCGCTTAGTTATTATAACCAAAGGTATGCCACAATAAAGAATTGGGCGGTTAATTTGCCTCTGAGTATATATGTCACCGGAAAGTGGCAGGAGTCGTGGGTTGATCGGTTTCCTGGTTGGTTGATTGACTTCCGGAGGGTGGTAAACGGCGGTTGAAATGTATTATTTATCGTATGTATTTTAGTAAATTGATCATTTTGCGGGGTATTGCCGTAAAATCATCCGACGAAAGTGAGGTGAACGTTGATTAGTTTAATGGCTCACGTGGCGTTATCCAGACAACCAATCAGGGAACAGTGTATTAAGTTACGGGTAATAGTGCACCGTTAAATAGTACATTGAGCAATGATTGGCCCATTTGAGGACGATTTTACTTGTGTCAAAATCGTAAATTATTAAATGACTGTCAGGCTTTTTTTTTTTTTTTTTTTTTTTTTTTTTTTTTTTTTTTTTTTTTTTTTTTTTTTTTTTTTTTTTTTTTTTTTTTTTGACCCGGGGAAAAATGCCTTGACGCATCCCCGCCACCCGGGGGAGTGACAGGGTATGTGGGACTCACGCCGCCCTTAGGAAAAGGAAGGGCGGCACCCTGCCTCGGGATGGAAATGAGGCAGGGAATACCCACTAAAAAACCCCGGTCCCTCCGTCAGGCGCCTAATGGGTGGTGTCATGGGACCTTAGGCCAAGACTGCCACGACACCACTAGCGCGGCCCACCTTACCTGGGCCCTACAGGCCCCCCCATAGGGGGAGCGACGGGAGCGGCCCGAAGGGCCAGTCCACTCCCATTCGACAACAACGGGGGCCCCCGCACCAACCACCCGCTGGGTCCCGTCAGGAGGCTGCTGGCGGTCAAACATCCGCCTATTGCGGCCTCCTCTACGTCGACGCAACGCCGGCGCCGAGGGATCGGCCTCGCGCGCCCGTTCTGCAGCCTCCTTCTGTGAGATAATCGTCTCACAGAAGGAGGCGACAGCCGACCAAGCCTCGCGGCCGCCTAGCATCGCTGTGACGACCGCGGAAAGACTGGATAGGCTGCCGATCACCCCGGACAAAACGGAGCGTTCGGCAACCCATGCAGGACACCAGATGAGAGTGTGGTCGGCCGTGTCCACGTCCGCCCCACACTCCCAGCATTTCGGCGACTCCTCCCGCCCAATGCGGTGCAGGAAGCTGCCGAAACAACCGTGTCCGGTCAGCACCTGCACCAGGCGGTAGGTGAGGTGGCCGTGAGGTCGCTCCACCCATTCCCTCAGTACGGGACCTAAGGCATCAAGGAGCCGTCTTCCGTACGTTGCGGAGGCGAGGTTATCCGTCCATTGAAGGACGAGGTCTTCATACGCCTCCCTCCGCACAGCTCCTCTCTCTGCTGGAGTAGGGCGCTCCCCGCGCGCCCTCTCCTCAGTCGTCCAGGTGTATACCCTGGCTAGCACCTGGGCCTCGAGAGCCCAGGGCGGGGTGCCAGCCAGGGCGCATGACGCATCATACCCCACCGTACGGTACGCCCTGGCGACCCTTTGAGCAATCGCCCGTTGGGGCCGCCGGAGGTGGACAACATTGTTCCGGTGGGAAGCGCGGTCAGCCCAGATAGGGGCACCATAAAGGGCCATGCTTTTGAGAATGCCGGCGTATAAATGCCGGCAATGCGCCTTCGGCCCCCCCAAGTTCGGGAGAAGCCACGCAAAAGCATTGGCCGCTTTTAGGAGGCGCGGTGACAGCCCGCTGAAATGCGGGCCAAACTGCCACCGCGCGTCCAGATCCAGACCTAGATGCCTGATTCGGTCTTTGACATCGACCCGAATCCCGTCAACCACGATGAAGGCATCCCGAGGGCGACGGCGCCGAGGCCCATGAAAATATATGGCCTCAGTTTTCTCTAGCGCCACCCGTAGCCCTAGAAGGCCCATGCGGCGGGCAACTAATGTGCCTCCCGCCTCCGCCAGTCGCGCAGCACTCTCGAAGGTCTTCCCCCGGGCGGTAACTAGAGTGTCATCGGCGTAACATATGACACTCATGCCCGGGAGTAGAGCTCCCCGCAACAACCAGTCGTATCCGATGTTCCACAAGAGGGGCCCTAAGACAGACCCCTGTGGAACACCGGACCCGACCTCGCACCGGCAAAAACGGCCGTCCCTGTCAATGTAGACCACTGAGCGGTCCCGCAAGTAGCTGTCCAGCAGCGTCCGTAGGTATGCTGGAACTCCGAACGACTCGAGTGCTGCCAGAATGGTGGCATGGGGAATGCTGTTAAACGCATTGGCTATATCGAAAGATATAGCCAACACGCCTTCCCCGCGCTCCTCCGCCTCTTTGCAGAGGGTTTTCAAACGGGACAGGGCATCAATAGTTGACCGCCCTGCCCGGAAACCAAACTGGCAGTCGGACAAATCAGGCCCCGTTTCTCGCAGATGGTCATTTA
Source organism: Conogethes punctiferalis (assembly GCA_031163375.1). Lineage (NCBI taxonomy): Eukaryota > Metazoa > Arthropoda > Insecta > Lepidoptera > Crambidae > Conogethes > Conogethes punctiferalis. The sequence continues at coordinate 6,155,791 of CM062080.1, forward strand.
TGCGGGACGCAATGACACGCTCAAAGACTTTGCCCATCTCATCAAGAAGGACAATTGGCCTATACGCCGACGGCGAGTCGACAGGCCGGCCCTCCTTGCGGAGCAGGCAAAGTTGCCCTTCTTTCCAGATCTTAGGGAACCTCCCAACCGAGAAACACGTGTCGAAGAGGCCCCTAATGCGCTCCTCAAACTGGGGGGCTGCGAGGGCGATGACTTTGGCAGGAACACCGTCCGGCCCCGGAGCCGTCTTCTTAGTCCGAAGACAGGATGTGGCCGCCTCGAATTCCTCGAAGGTGGTGCGAGGAATCTCCGTATCCGCGAAGTTTGTTCCTGGATGAGCACGCATGGGTGGGGGGACGAAACTTGGTGAGTGGGCCGGGAACAGAACCCGGACCACCTCCCCCAACAGGCTTGGCTCGAGGGTTTCGGTCAGTGGGGGACCAATGGGGCGCAGTTGGTTGCGCGCAGCCCGGTACGGTCTCCCCCAAGGATCCCTGTTAAGGCCCTCGAGCATCTCCTTCCTGCCCCTATCTTTGGCGGCACCAATGGCAGCTTTGAGGACCCGCTTAGCCTCTACGTAGGAGGCATATAAACGGGCCTCGCCTTCCTCGTCCCTAGCGCGGCGCCTACGTGCTCTTTGATAGCATCTCCGAGCCGCAATGCACGCAGCTCGGAGATCGGCAATCTCGGTCGTCCACCAAAAGACAGCCTTGCGGGGTGTCGGGCGACCGGACCGAGGCATGCTAGAGTTGCACATCTCGGTCAAAGAGTCCCGCAAGACTGCCGTGCATGAATCCACATCTGAGCCGGAGAAGGGAGACATCATCCAGTCTTGGATGAAAGCCGCCTCCTTCGCTATTCCCCGGTCCAGACGGGAAAGAGCCCATCTGGGAAACGACGAACTACGCGGGACGCTGGAAATGTCCGAAGCCTGAGAACTATGGAGGGCGACCTCCCAACAGACGTATCTGTGGTCAGACAAAGTCTCCCCCCTGTCCACCTTCCAATTACGAACACGTGCGGCTAGAGCGGGGGATGCGAACGTAAGGTCCACTATTGACCCCCCCTGCTGTCGCACACACGTGTGCGTGTTGCCCCGGTTGAGAAGGGACAACCCCGATGACACCATCCAAGTGTCCATGACTTGGCCCCGTCGGTTGCAGGAGGTGGTTGGATTGCCCCACGTCGCCGATTTTGCGTTAAAGTCGCCGGCGACAAAAACCGGACGGGGAGACAAACGTGAGATCACCAAAGACAGCTGGGCAATAAAGTCCTCAAATGCGCTGAGAGGTCTATTTGGGGAAAAATAAACGCCGATGACGCCCATCTCACCCCATTCAACCGCGACAAAACCTGACCCCTTTTCGAAAAGAGAAATGGGAGGAGAATCAGAAAAAGCCCGCTGAAAAATCGCCACTGTATCGTCTCGGTCACCCAGCCAATGGCCGGGCACAGAGTATGGCTCGGACACTATCACCATGTCACACTGTCGCTCGGCCACAGACTGCAGCAGTAAGTCTTGAGCCGAACGACAGTGGTTGATGTTTGCCTGCAAAAAGGTGCGATGTCCGACTCCAGACATCATTCGGACATCGCACCATCCGTCTCCGCGGTGACTGCGGGGACTGGGTTAGCCGGACGGGTCTTTGTCGGCAACCTTCCTTTCCTAGTTGGGGGGGCACAACTTCTACCTCCATGACGTGGTCCGCCTGCTTGCCGCTATCTGCACAGACTGCGCAATGCAGTTTCGCCGTGCAGGTGGCGGCTTTGTGGCCCGTCTTGCCACATCGGTAGCAGGCGTCTGTCCTATCTGCTGCCGATGGACAGAGCGTGCGCGTGTGGCCGAGCCCGTAACATCTATAGCACCGGAGAGGGCGTGCCTCCAGTGCTTTGACTGCCACCGACGAAAAGCCGATGAGCAGTCTTCCCGCTTCCAAGATCTTTGTGGCCGCTAATATCGGGCATTGAAGGCGAAGTGTGCCCATGCCTCCGCGGCCAGGGCGAATCTCGCTCGCCCTAATTCCATCCGGGTTGATGCCACCCACTGTGGCCAGTTTATTGATGACCTCCGCCTTTTGTATGGAGTCGTCCAGGTCGTGCACAAGAAGCTCAGTGCACTTTTGAGGCCGGGTGACCTTGGCCACGTCCGACACCGCCTCCTGCAGTTTGGCTGCGAACATGTCCGCCTGCTCCACGCTCTGCGCCCCCGGGAACTCAAACTTGCGAGCCCCGGTTTGCGTTAGGCGGCAGCGGACCGCTGCGATGCCTAGTTGGGTGACATCAATATAGTCACGCGCCTTGCGGAGGACAGACTCGTAGGTCTCCCCCCTATCAGCAGCTTCTGTGGTGAGTGTGACCACTACTGCTGCCGTTTTAGGGGGGACCAGACTCCGCTTTCTCTTCTTTTTCTTCCGCGCTGGTACTGCGTTCGTCGCGGCAGCCTTAGGGGGGGGCTTGTTTCCCCTTCCCGATGACGGCTGTCCACTCTGGGCGGTAGATGTTGGCGCCGCAGAGGGCTTCCTGGCCTTCTTTTTCCGGGCCACCACAGACCATGCCTCGTTAGCTGGCGTGGTCGACGGTAACAAGGCATCTACTAAGGGGGGTTCAGTGACCGCCGGTAAAGGTGTAGGTGCGGCAGGTCTAGCCCCCCTGAAGGAAGAAGGACCAGGTACCGCCTGACTCGGCTTGGTCCTCTTTACCCTCTGAGGTTTAGGCGGCTCAGGGACCTTGAAGGGCCCTGTCTGCTTCTCCAGGACAACTACTGGCTCCTTAGCCTTCTTGTCCGCCGCCAGTGGTGGCCGGAACCGCTCGTTGGGGTTTAGGAGTTTACGCTCCAAACCCTCTATCAGATTCCTGGTAAAAATCTTCTGCTGCAACATGGCCTGGTTGATAGCCGCCTGAACGTCCATTGCGCTGGAAAATGATGAGGGCACCGGCGATAGAACGTCGGCCGCCTCCATAACTTGGACGTCACCCGTACCTGTCCTCTCTGGGCTGCTGCCAACGGCAGCCTGCAGCTCTGCCCTCAGCTGGGCAATCTCAGCCCTGAGGGCTTCTGTTTCTGCCTTCTGCTGGACGATCTGTGCGGCCTGCAGTGAGTTCTCGGCCAGCAAGCGAGTGACTGTCACCTGAAGGCGTTTTGTCTCCTCGCTGGTGGTGCGTTTGGACCACTCCGCCATGGTCTCCTTCAGCCGTTTGGACTTCTCATTCAAACCTTTGCGGTGAGTGCCTTTGATGTTACTAGAGCTGGCAATGTACTTATCCATGCCAGCCAGATCACTCACCGCTAGGTCTTGGATTTCGGCCGTCGTCATTTTATTATAGTCCGGGGTTGTGTCCGAACCGTCCAATCCATAACCAGATTTTAGCATGGCGGCGCGGGCCTCTCGCTCCGCGGCCACCAGCTGTTCTTCCCTTTCGAGCTCCAACGCAGCCTTCTTGGCTGCGTTGAGCTCCTTTAGGGCCGCGGCACGGCCGATGTACTCTCCCGTTGTACCCGACCTGCCGCGCCCACTCTTCGCCTTGGCCTTCATCCCCTTGGCCTTCCCCTTGGAGGCCGGGGTGTCCGAGGCGGAATCGTAATTATCGCCCCGTTTCCGCTTGAGAGAACTCGAGCGTGAAACGGAGCTCTCGTCTGACATATAAGTCAGACCGCCGTCTGATTCGGCGTCCACCTCAGAGGGTCTTTGAAAGAACGACCCGATAAGAGAAGCCGCGGATGCTCTGCGGCTTCTAGTTTGGGGACCTTGATATGCGTCCTCCAAAAGCACCGACACATCGCCCGAAGGCGGAATAACTTCGCCCGAAGGCCCTAACGCCTCGCCCGAAGGCGGAATAACTTCGGCCGAAGGCCCTAACGCCTCGTCCGAAGACGGAAAGTTCATGCCCGAAGGCCCCGCGCCCGTAGACGCCACCTTATCCAACAATGCGAAAGTATTTTTATTGTACAAATCCATGCGATTCCCACGAGTGTGGGGGAAGTATGTGGTCCACCCGGGCAGAGACCCCTGTACCCGGGTAACCCTATTTACGGCCACGGGGGGCGGGTGTTCCCCGTGGGCTGAGCCGCTCCGCCGACCTTAACCCAGCCGACGACCCCCAAAAGGGGGCCCCACCTGCCACGAGCCTCCACAGCGGTAGGATTGGGGTTTTTTATTGAGGTTTTCTCCTCTTGGACCGGCCGGTCAAGGCAAGTCCCCTGGTCCCTGCCGAGAAACACGGCAGGGGAAACAGGTTGCCCGACGGTGACCGGAGTCTGCCCGCCGACCACGATATTCGCAGCCGACGGACCCGCCGCGCGGGGTGGTTTTTTACTGTGGTTGTCTCCACTCAGGCCGGCCGGTTAAGGCAAGCCTCCTGGCCCCTGCCGAGAAACACGGCAGGGGTAACAGGTCGCCCGACGGTTGACAAAAGTCTGTCCGCCGACCGCGTATTCGCAGCCGACGGACCCGCCGCGCCGCGATGCTACACCGCCACACTACGAGCCAGAGCTCACCAACGACAAAAGCCCAACAGGACGTAGACGTCCGGTCGGACAGAGATGGCGCACAGAAGCACCTCTACGGGAGCTGCGCATAGACGCGCAGCTGCGGAGTACGACTGCAAACCATCGCCGCCAACGCGTGGCATCACCCGAGGCGGGACGGGCGGGAGAACCGTCCCCCTCGAAGGGAATTTGCCGTCGGGTAGCAATCTCCTAAGAGATTACTACCCGCCGTTGCCCAGGGTACACCAGGACCAGTCTAATAGCGTTCCTTTCGGATCCATGAGGATCAAAAAGGACTAATATTAGACAGCCACTCGTGGAGGTTTCCCAAAAACGTACCCCAAATGACTGTCAGGCTACCGTAAATTGATCAACTAACTGAAATCCATTACGTTAGATAATACATTTCAGCTGCCGTTTGTTATTTTCCGAAAGTTGATCAACTGCCTAGGAGATTGATCAGCTTGCGATTCTTGCTGTTTTCCGGTGACATATATAAATTACTGAATGAGGTTAAAATAAATGTTTTCTTTTTGTTATTTTGGTATTATTTGCGAATAGTGATCTAATAATGACCTCCGGGTCGTGTTTCTGCCGGTGAGTAGGGTCTCGTAGGGTGACCGCTGCATCGGCAGCCGGGGGTTAGGGTTGGGTCGGCATGGCGGTGGCAACTGACAGGTAACTGACTAGTTGCTTGCACGTTGTCACAGCGACTTGGGCTCTTTCGCTTTTTCCATCAGGCGTAGGGAAACCATTATGTTGAGCTACTATAAAAAAAAGACAATCACTCTTTGTAGCGTATTCCCAGCAGGAGCGGGGCAGATTCCACTGCAATTTTCAAAGCATTCCCAATTGCCCCACTAGCGGGGCGCATCTGTGGGGCAAAGTGGGATAAACCTTTAAAAGAAAGACTGGCTCGGTGGCTCAATTGGTAGTGACCCCTGCCTTCTGAACCAAGGGTCGTGGGTTCGATCCCCACCCGGGACAAACATTCGTGTGATGAACACTTGTGTTTGTTCCGTGTCTGGGTGTTTATATTTGTATTTATTTGTGGTACCTTCGTTGTTCTGATACCCATAACACAAGTGCTTAAGCTACTTACTTTGGGATCAAAGCAATCTATGTGATGTTGTCTGATATTTATATTTAAAGGTTAACAGGACAGCTTTGGCATTGGACATGATAGCATTTTTTCAAGTATCGATTTTAAACAAAAAGCAAGGCTATTCACATTTTCACAATGGCTGCTTCCGCTCGGATTCAGAATCTTTGTATCTTTGTATGTATGTACGTTATTCAAATTGAACATTTGCTGTAGTAAGAAGACTAATGTCAAATTTGAATGAACGTATGAGAAAGTGTCCGAAATCGAGCGGAAACGGGCATTGTAAATAGCCTCACTGATTTAAGAAAGGATGTCAGTTTGGCTGCTGAGGCGCAATAAAAATCATACCTTTTTTATCGACTAGAACCGAGATACCCGCACCGACAGTGTTGGGAGTTTTTTAGTGTGCCTTCGTGAAGGCAAACAAAGACGCGGAACAAAGCGGAGAGAGCGGCCTTTGTGGGGATACGTCGAGTGCTCTGCCACTTGATTCTGACATCGGTGACGCTGACAACGACGACCTTCGCAAGGATTTCGGCCTAACCTGGCGTCTCGATAAATTCTGTCAATCATAATTAATAACTGCCAATCAGAATTATGCATTGACATAATTCCGATTGACATTATGGAAAATCTTTTGATGCCTTTAAAATGTGGACCAGTGGCCGATATTTACATAAATTAAAGTAGATTTAAAACTCGACTTGCTTAGAACTTTGTACTACAATCAAAATTAGAAGTCTCAATCCCTGAGTCATTATAGGGTTAGAAATGATTTGTAAATCACTAATAGGAAAGACATTTAAGCTATACCAAATTCAATATCAATAATTTCTTTTAATCAGACCTATCAACTGAGTGGCGAACGGAAAATATAATAAATACTCATATACAAGTATATGGAAAATAAACAAACTTGTGGGGCAGTGCATCAAGCAGAGGAATGACCTGTGTTCGTTAATGGCTATGTTTTATTGGCTTGGCCTAATTGCTTCCCGCCTGGTATTAACGACTTTAGCGACGACCTACATACGAGCTAAGCGACTAATTTTGCGGTCAATGTTACACAATTTTATTAGAAGATTCGGAAGTAATTTGTTACATGAATTACACATACCCCGCAGTAAAAGAGAAACCCACAAAGGATCGTAGGCATTATTCTAATAACCAAAACGAGCAATGAAAGTAACCGAGACGAGGAAATAAACCCAAAAGGAGGAGCAAATTTCAATTTGGTGAGCGGACAGTCAGCTGCGTCCGGATAATCCGGAATTTATCTTTCCCATTCGGGACGGACACCCGTCGTTTTTCGATCACCTGCCTCCTACAGTTAAAGAAAAGCTGTACAGAAAATGTAGAGAAAATCCATTGTGTTCCAGACAGCTGAGGCCAGGCCGTTATGAAATATAAGAGCCTTTGTTTATGTACGCGTCCCCATTGTCCTTTAACGGTATCCTAGATAGCAGATATCAAATGTTGCATTCAACAAAGGTCTGCCAGCGGAGTTCATTATATGACAAATTAATCATTGCAGCAAAAACTAGTTATCCGATACAGGTGGAATTACAGCGCAACATGTACTTGTCGACGTCGATCCGGTTCCATCTCGTCTGCATTAGCTACATTTAAATATACATAGTATGATGTGTTTATGTTATGCTTTCGTTGCGAAACCAGGCGCATCGGCCGCGGTGACGCACGTCTCTTGCGGCCAATTTAACTGAATTTATAGCAGCTGCAAGGTCGGCAAAGGATAACGAACTCAACTTACGTTCATTTTTACCAAACAAGTCTTCACGGTTCACAGACTAAACTGCCGATAAGTCCATCAATATTCACTGCACTTGATTGTAAAAGTTTCAGATTACAACTTAAAATATCACGTTCCTCTAGTGGGTCAGATACACCTAAAATGTTAATTCATTTGAGTTACTCTTAAAAAGTGGCCGAGAGAGTATATGTATACAGCAACGGTCGTGCAATCTAACATAGAAATTAATTGAATCGCTCCGAGCGAATAGGAGGGTCCATTTCTCTGGTTCGCTAGCAAGCAAAAAGAGAAAAGCAAAAAAACCAACGCTGTCATCGTTGTTAACACGTGTCGACCTTTCGAACAAGAACAATTGTTAGCCTATTTTCGTTGCAAAGACTAACTGGTCAACATCTCTATTGACTTGTGACATGTGCTGACTATAAATCTGGATAATTAGGAAACCAGTGGAATCCAATTCGAATGGTTATCGTTTTAAATCCAGTTTGCAGCTACGTCGCGCACGCAACATCTGTTTACAGGTTTGATCCAGCCAAGAAGGCGCGTAGCTCGTTATTGAGTTAGCAGTAATGTTCACTAATACCTAGCATCAATTCCCCTCTAGCGAAGTTTGTAAGTCGCTTGTACCTTTAACGACTGACAAACACACGGGTACAACTTTTTGCTTGGGGAAAGTTACGTTAATAATTCAGAGTAAGCGCTCAAATATATTAAAAACTCTTAGACGTCGTGCTTATACGGAGTTGAGTAAAATTTGCAAGCCAGGGAAGGAATTAAATCGTCGATGAAATATTCAATTTAGCCTGTGGTGCCGCTCAAACCGCTGTATAACAGTATGGGTGTGGTACACAAGTTATTAAGGAAGCCTCGGCGCTTCGACCCGTAATCAGATTATCCAATGGGTCCGTTAGCACGGGAAAATATTAGACGAGTGTACTTGATTACGTAAATAACAATCCTTGTATATTTGAGGACTTACTGATAATAAGCGTATATGTCGCATGTATCGGTTTAAGATGTACCTACATATGTACATGAAGATGACACAAGGGTGCCTCGAAGAGCGTCTTCGCTTCCCTATGTAATGATCTTGTTTATCGGTCCAGATGTCGTCGGGCACGACCGTCTAGTCTAGTCTTGCTAATTTACGACTATTTGCAACATAATTGCGTAGTTTTCAGAGGATATTGCTACATTTAGGATACTAGAAGGCGGTGTTTAGTACAGCGGAACCGAGCACACTATTACATTAATGGCGATTAACATGCCACAGATACTCTTAGTGAATGATATGATATTTAAACGAGACATTTTATGGTATGCGAGTCATATATTATGTATGTGGAAGTTGGCAAAGTTAAGTGACAAATGTAAACATAATAAACATGAATTTCATTTAATTCACATTCAATCAATGTTGCCATTATTGGCGACATCAGTAAAATGGTATTACCGTTTAGCTATAGTTATTATTATTGCAGTTATAACAAGTTGCAAAAGTTTGGTATGAAAGATGCAAAACAAACTAAGACACGAGACCCGTCAGTTGATCGAAATACAACCGTTTGATATACAAGCATCAAAATAAATAAGCCAACGAGCCTTGAATTCAGTGCCTAAAACCATTAGTATTCATCGTCCGAGACTGGCCTAGGGCCAGGGCTTACGCAGGGATTACACGGACACTAAAGGGTAGCAACAATGAGGATAATAGGCCCAAACCCGTATGCTAATGGCCTGTTTGCCTGGGCGGGCTTCGCTACATTATATTCTTGGCATAAAATTGCCTTGTACAATAATGTAACGTTGGTTTATACAAATATATGTACCTATTTACTCATTTATATAAACTTTATTGCACAAAATGGTACAAAAGACGTCCTTAATGCTAGGAACATTCTACTAGTCAACCATTAGGTCTTTAGGAATAAACTGTGTTTAAAAAATATTTATTGGGTTTTCTCTGAATATAACACGTAGAATAAATATATAGTTACAATCTTTAGTTGTCCGTAGTACTACCGTTTATCCGTTCCCATTATGAACCTAGGGGTGAGAGCTTTCCGCTCCCCCAAGAGTCCGGTGATGATGACAAGGCCGGCCTGGCTATCATCGTAAAAAAGAAGAAAAAAACTCATTATGAACCACCATTTTGTGCAACAAAGTTTAATAAATAAATATTCACATACGCGCGAGAGCAGATGCTGACAAACTGTTATGCATGTCATCGACTCTGTAGTTTTATAAGCTTGTATGGTTTGACTAATATAAAATCGCTTGCAATTTCCTGTACCATTAGGCGATAAAGACCACTCGTCGTGGGCAGGAATCAAAATGTAATTTGGTAAAAAGTGGCACGAGACGACACTCACTGTCAATTTGATGAAAATCTGACGACAAACGGTGGATGTAATTATATTAATTTTGCGTGAGCGTTCGTCTTCTTCCCCCTACCGGGTATAAATAGGCTGAAGTATGACAATATTGTCGACGGTGTTTTTGTGTTAGATGTTTTCTAATATTGCAGATAATATCTAGACTATAAAGAGGAAGATTTGATTATTTGTGCATTGAATAGGATCTGAAACTATGGGACTAGTTAGTAAAATTATTTCAACGATGTGAAGCTATATTACACTATTCCCGGGTGACAAATAATATTTTTTTTTCTAATTGCAAATTTCCTAAATTGACTCAAAGTCAAAGTCAAAATACCTTTATTCACATAAACTTAAAATAAGCACTTATGAATCGTCAAGTAAAAAATAATGTAAAAATATAAAAAGTAATGTAAGAATGTGAATAAAAGCAATTTAAAAGACTCGACGGGAAACTTCAAATCGTCCGCGATTGTTTGACCGACGTCGTTTATATTAAAATTCTGTGATTTATGCACACGAAAAAATAATCTACACCGCAAATTATTATTATAATATAATAATCGCAGCTCATTCCATTATGATAAACCAAGGTTTAAGTAGGTAAACAGCCAAGTTTCTATTGAATGCTAAATTACTCGCAAACTGGTGATAAATCGGCAATAAAGGTCGGTTTTAACTTCATAATCGAGTTTCCATCGAGCCGTCAGAGACAGACGGCCAATAAGGTAAATTGCAAACTTTCGGAACTTGACCTTCCAAGTTCAGAACGGGCTATTCCCCTCCGCGGGCCCGCCTCGCCCCGCCTGCCCTCGCCCGGCCCGCATTGCAGTCATACTGAAGGACAATCCCAAATAAGAACCAGATTATCAGACTCGTGTCAACGGACCTTAAAAAACCTTTTTGATTCCAACTACACACTTTCTCCCGTTTATCGAGTCGTCGACCTTTGTGAATGAAATTTAACTTTGTAACCTTAACGTTTGCGTTGTTTAATATGGCGAATAAAATGGCAAATGGCGAGACAATTGGCAATTTCGTGTCATGACTCGGGGGTTCGTCGTAATGGTATTGCTGTGTAGAACACATCTAAGCTCCGAGGGCCTTGACACCGGGTGGTATTCGAGCGGAGGTCAAGGTGGTCCTAATGCGTTTACCGCTAGCAACCTTGCGCACTTTATAGTCATCTCTCGACTCCGAACGGCTATTTCTCCATAAGCCCTAAAAATAAAACGGGAATAAAAATCGCATAAAAGTCCGACCGAGATTTTGCTTGGATATAAAATTTATAATAAGGGTTATCGAGCCTGTAAAAGTCCTTTCGAGACCATTTTTTTAGGATCTTAAACAGCTTTTTAAGAATAGAGTATTACTTATTTGTCTAATAGACAAAGTGATAAGAAACGAATAACAGAATGAGTGTCAGAATTAATCCATAACATTTTATTTTTGTGCAAGATGATGCTTCACCTTCAGGCGACCTACAACCGATGTGGGCCTTATTTTCTATAATGTGAACCCGTATTTCGCGAATACTTTCCTCAATTCCAAATGGTCGGTGAGTCACTAGCGTCCTTCACCCCGACTGGGGCGCTCCGACATCCGCATTCACAATTTTGTCGCCCAAAAGCCTCTTGACGAGAGCTTATTCAAGCCAAATTTGGATTCATTCATAGCACTGACGTAAGTAAATACCCTAATAATAGCATAAACGTTAACTAATAAGTATATAAGATAGGTCAGTTCAATAGTACATTCAAATTAACATTTAGCGTCGGCTACCGACTCTATTGCAAGTGATTGGAACAAGAACTGTACTTTGTGTTTATGTTTGACAGTTTTGATTAAGATATGCCACAATACAATGCCAGTAGCACAACTCATATTTCAAAGATTTAAATATACAACGGAAATGATAATTATTTGTGGACATTTTGTGTCAATAAAGTGATAATTATATATTAGCATCTAACAGCAATTTAACCGAGAAAGCAATAAAACAACCAAAGAAAATAAAAGAACGAATCTTACCGCAAGCAACAATACAACAAAATATCATTTCGATTACGACACGGCCGCAACATTACCACACTTTCTCTGCAGAGCAAATTGCTAACATCGCAAATGTTGCCAACTACTTGCCGCAACTCTGAAGCGGCAATGTTTACAATAAGATGTGTTTACTCGACGTCCATACATAGTTATTTATTAAATCAACAGTGACGTAACCAAATTTAGCGCTTCCACGACTTAACACGTCAAGGGCGAGTCATAAAAATTTGACGCCATAGAAAATTCATGGTCAATAACATGCCGTTGATTACGATAGGCCCTTACATGTCCTCACGTCGTTAACATTAACATCATACATGAATGAGCTTGTTCGTAACGTTCCGGTAGGAGACCCCATGCATTAATTTGACTAGAGTTTATGGACTATTGCCGCTTATGGAAATTACGTAATCTAATTTGACATTTAACTATACATTATTGTATTGAATCAGCAACGTGATAATACTCATTATGTAAGTATGATTAGGAATAAATGTGGACAAATGTTGCATTTCACTTTATCTTTCGCTTTGGGTTATCAAAGTGTAATAATATTACACATAAATAAATATTATTATTATTATTTTCCTAACTCCTGATTCATTTTACTGAAAAGTATAGATATAATATTGTAAGCCAATAGGGCAAAATTGTACCTCCTTGTCCTTATATTAAAAAAATACAATTATGGATACGTTTCATACGTTTTGAAACCTGCGCTTGCGCATATGCATATTTTAACGTAAGTAATACAGAGTAATATAATCGTTCTCAAGTTCAACACGCCAAATGGGGCAAGCGTGCCAAACGCCAGCGTTTATGTTACCTACACTGTTTTCTTTTACACATTGGTTATGCAACAGAGGTAGTTGCAAACTGCATGTTTATAATCCTTAAAATAGCACGGCGAACGTTATTTATATTTATCTGCGCACGTTTCCAGATTGGCTAAATCCGTTTCGCGTGTACCCACTACAATAGAACGTGTGTTGAGATGAGCCGATGAGTGGATCCACGTACAATCGCTCACATTGCGCCGCATTTTGCAAGGCGTGCATAACAACAACATTCGAAAGTGTGTCAAGATTGCAATAGCAACGTGCAACCGACTCGCTGCACAAAGCGGGAAATGCAACACATCAAAACCATTACGCTAAGTAGAGCTTCCGCGTACCATCAAAAGAAAAATGGGGCCAAACGACTGGGTTATTATTTCTATTATCGTAATAGGAGTTGATGATAATAATCATTTAGTATGATTACTTCCTACGGACACATATTAGGGAAACAGCTTCTAAAATTTTGGATACAAATTATTTTATACCGAGTTCAAAACATTTTTTTATCAAGTAATGTGAACCGGACAGGTATAAATAGTAAGTAAACTTACGGATTGAAACATCATTGTAGTATTTTTCTACTTAAAAAGTACTTAAATTGATTCTATAATACTGTGTGCCGAAACCTAAAGCCTGTTTTAATGTAATAAAGGCAACTAAATCCACTGCACTCGAACTCTGTCAACGTGAAACAATAAAAATGCAAATATCGATTATATACGAGTACACATTATTGTCAGTCCAGAGTATGGCGGGAGGGAATCCATCCATTTAATTAAGCACACAAAAGGAAATCGTAACATACAATGCATACTGTTCGTTCGCGTATACGAGTATAATTAAATCGATTTCCTGATAGCAAATAATTAAAATAAATAAACACTGACAGCCGGAGCTCAAATTGTAATTTACTCTTCTTATCGCTTGAACAGGACAAACAAGTGAACAAAAACAGATAGCTTTATATTTAGTATATTGAATAATTCCTATAAAAATACTACATGAAAAATAAATAATACCAGGTCGCAACGTAAGGTTTACCCTTGTGCTAAGTTAGCCTTGTGTTAAAGTTGCCAGAACTCAGACTATGACTACCGTCTCCCACGCTCTAGATTGCCAATTAGAAACTAGCCAATTTAGAAAAGCTCATATCATTAATTAACCGGACCGGGAATCGAACCTCCGTGTCTACCGCGCTTAAGGAGAACGTTTTGTACCAATACGGCACCGAAGTTGAACTTTAAAACCGACAAACAAGTAACAAATTTGCTTCCGACTCGAGTCGTGGTATATCTAACTACTATGAGTGAATGTGATGAGATCCGAAAACCAGTTCCTTGTTTATTCGTGGCTGACCTCAAAGACTTCGTGACGGACACCGTTCCAACCACACCACCCATAGAGCACGCGATTACACAATCGGGTAAACGTTCTCTACTAACTACCTACATATACAAATTTCGTGACATTCAACTGGCATGTTACGCAACATAGACAATTAGATATTGTGAATAGTAATAAAATCGGTTTCAATAACGCTTTTGTAGGTGAATTACTTGACTATTGCAAGCGAAATCTTATTTCACATAGTCACGACTATATTAATATCCTACTACCTAGACCTAGGAACGATACCAATGGGACTTACATTACAAAGAGATAATGCGAAAAACCAGACAATATCGTGTGACGTTTCGCGATAGTGATTGTCAACATACTATTACTATGATAAATTCTTCGTGGTCGAGTTTAGTCAGCAAGAAACTGGCCACGCCTCTAAACGAGGCAGTCACGCTAGTAAAGGTGTCGTTGGGCAATAATACGAGTAAAAATTAGCAATGGAGCAATAACAATGAAGTGCGCAATCGTTAAAGACCTTGTAAAGCAACAGCTGATTATATCACCAACAATATTGTTCAATATCAAGCCAACTTTCGATACACTTATTCCTTGCTCGTAACATCATATTGTCCTTCTGATAAGCCAGGCACCAGTGACTGACAATCGCTTTTCTTTTGTGACAAGTTTCTCAGCAGTCAAAGTAGGTATTAATGTATGTTAGAAGTCACGGAAAACAGTATATAGCCTCTGCTATCCGAAACCTCTTACTTTTATAGTACCACTCAACAAGAGTGTACAATGCGTAATGGAGTCCATTACGAGTGATCCTTATCCCTTACAAAAGGTCTCCTGCAGATAAACAGGCGAAGGCTCGGTTCGCAGACAATGATTGATGCCGCATGCTCCGCGTCAGACGAGCGCGATAACCGTTGTGTATTGCACACGTTTTATCTGCCTGTGTAAGCTAAATACGAACACACGGGGCTATCGGTTTTCATAAAAGTAATGAATGGCGAATGCAATATGACCGTCCGACGTAGCACATTAAATTTGACAGCGCCAATTTGTAACAGGGCCGCACATCAAACAACTTTCATTACATCGGCCATGTTCGAGGGACGAGCAACGAACAATGAAAGTATCATCGAAATTACGGGAGAGTCGTAAAATGGCTGACTGCTAAAACCATGGAAACTTTATTCAAACGCACATCGTTAAACAATTAAACTTGATTTAAATCATCATTAAATTAACTTGATTAAAAACTTACCTTTAAGTATGACCCGTAATATTTAGTGACGTAAGGGCTGTCACACTGTGACAGCACCATAATCTCCTGCTGAATGTCTTCGATCTCATCTTCGGCCTCTTCAAGGTCTATTATCTTGATGGCGACCACTTGCTGGGTTCTATTGTCCACTCCTTTGAACACCTCACCGAAGGAGCCCTTGCCGATCTTCTCCTGTTTTGTGAAGATCAGCTCGGGGTCGACCTTCTGTAAAATAAAAAGAAATGCTTGGTTATTTTATATAGATAGTACACCTATATTTTTCGATTTTGTATATAGTTTTCTTGGACATTATGTTACTGAAACACAAGTGTGAATATTTTTTAGGAATCATGTCTGATTCCTAAAAAATATTCATTTTGTAAGATACATTAGATACAACTAAACTGCTTATTTATACGCAAATAGGTTGTTCAAAGCGATGATTGATTATTCATACGGCGACATAAAATATTCATGCACATGAGCGCTCCGAATAATTGCGAGATATTTGGCATATTTACTCCCTTTTATCTTCAAATAGAAGATATTATGCAAATAATATGCGATATCGGTGATATTTCCTATACTATTTCTTTATCAGCTACATGTTTGTTCAGTGTCGCTAAAAATAAATCTACTTTATGACTGATTATTATTTATCTACTACCCATAAAAGTGGTTGAAAGTATATGATTAAAAAATGGTGCAGTATAGTACTCATTATGGGGTAAAATGACTGGTGCTCATAGTAAATGGGAAAATCATTTAGAATAGGTAACTTAGTACATTCAGTGTTAGATTGGTGGTTCTTGTTTTGTGTAAATGGTTTGGCAAGGCATACCAGAATGAAGTATTCCTATTCACATTATAATTTGATCAAGATGATGCGATAAGATATTTACCATTATGATAAGGATAAGGATAAGTAAGGATCCAAATCCGAACCATAAAAGTACCTGATAGAATAAACTTATTGTAATAAATGACATAGAAAAAATAATACATTATGGTCTCGTGAAGCTCACATGTTGCAAATGGCCCTGTTTCATCTCTATCTAACTTGTACTTTCATTTGACACTATTAGTAAATCGCAGATACTATCGCAGTGTCCGCCGACATATAGACCCAAAGTCTCGCGACATGCCGTCTATCGTTTAGCATAAATCTGCTCCATTGCACCGAGGCTCAAGTAATTAGCGAGGTTTGTAGGCATATGTGCGTCGTGTTAGAATGCTGCATAATTAAACGACGCTAAACAGCATTTCTACACGGGACGGGACAGTGAAGACAATGTGCATTTGATTCTTTTGCATTTCTTTGCTGAGAGTAGAGGTAGAGGTGTATGTTAAATATACTAATAGGTGAGAGAGGTCATTGGTATGACTTTTATTTTTTTAATATGGTAACATGTTGATCATTAACTATGCTTATTCCTTTGTTGTGGTACGCGGCGACGCCTAAAATCCAAAACCGTGCTTGGCAACCAGTTTTCGTTATCAGTTCAACGTCATTGTAGATTTAGGTAAATAATGTATCGAAGATTTAATTACGATATATTTTATCTAAAATCAATCCATTAGAAATAATCTAAAACAACTTAAAGATTTAAAAAGTAAACATTACTTTTATCTCTAATGTTAACTCTGCAATAAACATTAGAATAACTGAAATTATTACGATTTTATGTATAGTACAAGCAAGACCTAAATAATGATTCCGTTGAAATAATGGATGTGAACCGGTACACGTAATGAGAATACCGGTTCGCATAATCTTATTATGATTATAATGTCAACATAATTGCATAAAATTCGCAAAGTTTTAGTCATCTGTATTTGAGGAAATAGATTCATTTTTATTAGTAACTATGTCAAAACACCTTCCACCTTGTGGAATATAAAAACGATAACTATAAGAAAGTAATATAACGTAACATTTGTTTTTTCAATGAGGTCGCAGTAATCCCTGCACGCACTTTATATGTTCATATAATACATAGTAAGCCTCCAGATAATCCTGCATGAGTAACTTTGATGCGATCGATCTGATGTCGAACGACTTGGGTCGGGGTGGACAAGTGGCCTGTTATAATGATCACTTTGATTTCAGTTGTGCATAGTCACGGAAACATAATAATGAGGTCGAAATATCTAGTGAAATGCAGATTGAAACAGATTTGAGACAAGGGAAAGCGGGGATAGTTTCCCTGGCGCAATAAGGCGAGCACGTGGCGTCTTATCCGCGAGGCTACGTAGTCCGAGGACGTGACCCGACTGCCGATGAGAACGCTCCGCCGCATATTGAGACGTAAATCTCCTATATTTTTAATCTAGTCTCTAAGGGAACATTAAGTGACTCACTTTGAATAATATAGCGGCGCCAACAGGTCAAATTACTGAAATACACTATGTTTCACTCGAATTAGCAATTGATGTCATATTTTATTTTGCTTATTACATTAATGTGGTTGATAAGTAGCCTACCAAAACTAGATTTGTTTCTCAGCATTGCTTTCAAATAATGTGGATTCGCAGGCTTTGGAGAGCAATTACGAAATAGTCAAGTAAATAATTAATTAGCTAGCAGTAGTATAATTTAAAGAAGAAATATGAGCGATTTAATTTCGAAGCTAGAAATGATATAATGAAAAATAGCCCTTTAGAAAATGACGTCACCGAATATCTAAAGAAATAAAATATTAATGAAGTTTATAAGACATTTGAAATGCTATAACATTTCTAAGTGTCTTGTATACACTTAAAAGTACATAGGTATTTAAAATAATAAATAAGTGTCACAAATTAAATTTTAAAACACAATAAAACACTTCGATCATAATGTGAATGTGGATCACAACACAAACTACCTACCTATACAGAAAACTTTAACCATACCTGTGTACATATTGGGGAGCTCGTGAATTATTCCCTGTTTAATTATTAATTAAGAAGAAATGACGTCGTTAATTGCCAGTCGCACAATAAAAGCGACTTTTACGACTTTTTAAAACGTTCTCGCAACTTTATCACATTGCAAATTGATCACTTTTTAAATAATTATGAAGAATCTAAAAATACGGGTCATTTTATTCTCAACTAGGTACATCTCTAATTTCTTAAACTGCCAAGTAATATTTCAATATCCAAATTAAAATTTGAAAGAAAGTTAAGTAGGTCATGACGTGACCGTATTTTAATTTCAGCGTATTATTTTAAATTAAAGAGTCCGACAACTCATCAAAACTTTTCTATTAAGGTTGTAGGGAACTTAAACAAGATAAAATTTATGGCCAAAGTTATTTCCACAGATAAAAGTTTTTGAATATCTCTTAAGACAAGTGCAATAATAAGTTTGACATCAAGTTTACAAGTCAGTAAAATTTTTAAAAAATTCAGGTTAAAAGTCATGTTTTTCGTAACAATTTAAAGGACTTGGTACTAAAACAAAACTCTTCGTAGACGAGCCTAGTATTTAATCTTCTATCTATACTTATAATAAATCTGTAGAGAGGTCAATTCTGTACATTAAATATATTTTCAAAATAACTATCAGGGGATGATTAGTGATCGATACTGATGCCAAAAATGCAATCAGTAAAATTTTTGTCTGTCTGTCTATCTGTCTGTATGTTCGTTATACAAACAAAAACTACTCAACGGATTTTAACGAAACTTGGTACAATTATTTTTCATACTCCTAGGCAGGTTATAGGGTACTTTTCATCACGCTACTATTAATAGGAGCAGAGCAGTGAAGGGAAATGTTAGGAAAACGGGAGAAATTTTTTGAACGCGCATCTCTCAAAAACTACTGCATGAAATTGAATACGATTTTCACTAATGTATTACTAGAGGTCTAACTTAAAACTTAGGTATAGGTATAAGTATTTTATGGAAGTCCGTTATTTTTGAAACCCGATATCCAAGCGTGCGACGCCGCTGGCACAGCTAGTGTTTAATAATTATATATTGTTTGGTATTGCTGCAATAATCTTAGATGGTACCTAACCGTAATCAATGCGTAAAGTATACTTTTAGTTGTGATACAAGAGTCGTAATAAAAACGTCTACAGAAGGGTTTTCAACTGAAATACAACCACATTTAAACTATTAATCAACTAATTTATAAATGAAAAAACCGGCCAAGTGCGAGTCGGACTCGCGCACGTAGGGTTCCGTACCACTGATTGAATGAAGAAATTAGGTAATTTGATTTATGACGTTTAAAAAAAAATTACTATCTAGATTTCATTCAAACCAAATTTCGTTAGTAGTTTTTATAGTAATACACATCATATATTTTTTTCAGTTTTATCATGCCCATATTTTAGAAGTTACGGGGGGGGGACACACATTTTACCACTTTGGAAGAGTCTCTCGCGCAAACTATTCAGTTTAGAAAAAAAATTTGTTAGAAACCTCAACATCATTTTCAAATACCTATCCATAGATACCCCACACGTATAGGTTGGATGAAAAAAAAAATTCGAGTTTCAGTTCTATGTATGGGGAACCCCAAAAATTTTGGACTTTTTTCTGATTTTATTTTCACATCTTAATGCGGTTTACAGAATACATCTACGTACCAAATTTCAATAATGTAGCTCTTATAGTTTCGGAATAAACTGGCTGTGACATACGGACGGACAGACAGACAGACAGACAGACAGACATGACGAATCTATAAGGGTCCCGTTTTTGCCATTTTGGCTACGGAACCCTAAAAAGCACGTTACAACATCTACCATGAAAACTATAAATAAAATTCATGAAAATAACAGACTTATCTGTGAAGTCGTAAAAAACCTAGGTAAGTAGTTTATGGGTGTTAGAGGGACAACATTACAATGTACTACCAAACGCGTCGTCTTGAATATTATTTTATGATAATTGTAAGTACGTACATATCGACATCAGTATGTATTGATAACAGTCATAAACTCACCGATCTGAATTACGTTATGATTATTTTATGAGTAATTCAGTACACCGACAATAGACAATATAATTTATTATACTTGTGAATTATTCCACCACTATATGATGATTACACATAATTGACATGTTATGTAAATAAAAAGCACGGTTATATTGGAGGAAAGACTACATTGCTATTCAAAAATCCGTATTTATGCTTTACTCGAAAAGGATTATTTATCAATGTTAAATTAAATATCAACCAATCAATATAACATTTTACATAAAATATATCGAAAAACACAAAAGTGCCTTTTTGGTTTATGTATATTATATAAATTTAAAAACTGGCATTGCGAAGAGACTTTGCATCCATATGCGTTCTCTACCGCATCCATCACGGGGAATGTTCTGAAGAATTGTTTGGTTTACTGCCTGCAGCGGAGTTTCTTCACCGCACCACACGTAACCGACTGAAATTCCATCCACATCATCTCGATGGCTGGCGATCCTCGACTGTACGTTTTATGAGGAACTTCTTGCCTCGCACCTCGGTTTTGTGGAACGAACTTCCTGCGACAGTCTTTCCGAACAGCTACGACTTGGGAACCTTCAAGAAACGAGCGTATTCATATTTAAAAGGCCGGCAGCGACCCTAAACTCGGTTTTTAGAGTTCAAAGTGTCCATTAGCGGTGTCCACTGCTTACTATCAGGCATCACACTGGCTCGTCTGCCGCCTCTCGCATAAAAAAAAACAAAAATTAGAGTTTAAGTCGAGTCCCACCTAGCACTTACTACTTCTGTATTTGATTATTAATATTGCATTTAAAAATATATTTGTGGTTACTTCTGTGGGTTTGATAGTCGGAATAATGAGTAATCAGAGAAATGATAAAGATGATTACTTTGTGGTATGCAGTATGACGTCCTCTGATTTTTACTTATAATTTATTTACAAAGTCATTACTGTTATGAATTAGTGGGTAACTCGGAGGTGACATATTGGAATCAGTCCATTAAAAAACTCTTTTCAGTCAATATGCTTCCTGGTTTTAAACTATGTATATGTCACCGGAAAATAGCAAGAATCGTAAGTTGATTAATTTCCTAGGTAGTTGATTAACTTCCGGAAAATAATAAACAGCAGTTGAAATGTATTATTTAACGTATGTATTTTAGTAAATTGATCATTTTACGGGGTCTTTCCGTAAAATCATCCGACGAAGGTGAGGTGAACGTTGATTGGTTCAATGTCTCACGTGGCGTTATCCCGGCAACCAATCAGGGAACAGTGTATTAAGTTACGAGTAATAGTGCACCGTCTAATAGTACATTGAGCAACGATTGGCCCATTTGAGGACGATTTTACTTGTGTCAAAATCGTAAATTATTAAGTGACTGTCAGGCTACCGTAAATTGATCAACTAACTGAAATCCATTGCGTTAAATAATACATTTCAACTACCGTTTGTTATTTTCCGAAAGTTAATCAACTACCTAGGAAATTGATCAACTTACGGTTCTTGCTATTTTCCGGTGACATATAGATAAAATGTTAAGAGTAAGGATACAAAGATTGTTTTTTTTTAAATTGGCACGGTACGATGATAGCCAAGGCGACCTTGTCATCATCACCGGGCTGTTGGGGGAACGGAAGGCTCTCACCCTTAAAACTATTTTTTATTGGTAAATAGACTACATCTTGACTGGTCTGGTTGCTGTTTTGGTAGTTCTTCTGAACCAAAGGGCATGGGTTTGATTCCACCGAGGACTGACATTCATATCATGACCAACTTTATTGTATTTATGCTGTGTCAACATATTTGTTTCGTATATTAGGATTTCCATAAGACAGGTCTTTAAGCCGCTTGATTTGGTCAATAGATGTGATGTTGCCTGATATTTATTTATTTCCACGTAACTGTATCCGGTTAATTTAGGTACAGTTGCCTTTCGCGCCTCTACGCCTTTGTCGCGCGCCTCAGCGCCGCGTACCGTAAAGAAGACAACCTCGGTTACGACTGCATTTGATATTCATTAGACACTACCCTATATAGGAAACCGTCTTACGACCAACGCTGTAAACGGCCTGTCGGCATGTGCTAACGTGCTCGAATCACTTTTTATTGAACCTTCGTAATACTTACGTAAATAGATAACTTTAGACCTACATATATAACAAACGCAATTGCTTAAACAAGTCGAGATTAGAGACTTCAGTCTATTAATCGGGATTCTACATGTATTGTATAGTTCCTGTTTGCTTATGAATAAAAAAATAAGTTACAATTTTTAATAAAATAGCCCTGAGTCATTGTTAATTTTTGACCGGAATGATGCTTTAAAATCTGATCGTTAAAATCAATATTAAATTATCACTTATGAGAAATTACGTACTTCAAGCGCAAATTAAAAGATTATTTCTTACGATAAACACCCCAACGATTGAGTCACTGCAATTTTTGACGCGATTGCCGATTAACACAATCGTTTATTCTTTGTTTATTCTAAGTTATCGTGACTTGCATCTACGATAGCATCGAGGAAGCCGCATACCTCGGGTGAATATCAGAGAAACGCCCGTTCGTGTCGGGTGACGCGTGCGCGAGCGCAGCCGACATCCGACACGCATTGCGAGAGACCAGGAAATAAATTACAGATACGAAACAACCGAGCAGGCTCACGCATACTGTCAGGATGTGAAACTAGTGAACGCATTGCATTCAACGTTGATTGAACTAATTTCTTTCTATGTTACAATTTTTATAGTCGATTGCGATAGTTTTGACACAAAAATTTACAATGGGCTTGGCCATTTAAACGTTAATGGCTTTAATAATATTTATCGCGGTCAGTTCGGTTCTGTAATTTAGATTAAATCATCTGCTATCGAAATTTTGGTAGCCCAAAAGATTCATATGTAACATTACTTAAATATATAATGTGTCTTTTGAGCTTTCTCGATTGTTCTCGAATTTCAAAAAAATTGTATGCCGCCACGGGCAAAAGTTTCCAAAAAGTACCGTCGCAATGAATCAGTTAATACACTTTATTGAATGTGTACTACCTACATTCATAGTGTCCATTCCGCCAATAAATGGATGAAAAAAAATTAACAATAAATAATAGTTTCTGACAATGTTATCAATGTTGAATGTTTTTGTAAAGCAAGGTAACATGTGTATTTTTAGGGCATACGAATAGTGTCTACCACCCATAGACTGTGCCATAGGCCCATTGTCGTATGCCACGTGCCGTAAAACAATAGGTTTATTCTTTACAAAATTTGTTATCAAAATAAACGACTGCGATATTCATATATCATACTTTTTCATATAAGCCGTTTCATTAAGTAAAAAGTTACTATAGTTCGAAGCAGTTTAGGTATGCGACATTTTAATAATATCATTGCCAACATTCGCTTTTTATTATATTCAATGATAAGTTATTACTAGTGTTAATCGCTAAAGTCAAAGATTAACAAATGAATATTATTTATCATTATACATATATATTTATACTCAGTAGTTACTCCAGACTTACACTGGCGACATTTCTGCCATGGGAAGGTCGAACAGGCGCAGGGCGAACCGGTTGCGGTGGTACTTTCATCTGTCGCCGGTCAAACGAAGACACATGGTTGCCGGGCCACCCCCATCGACCCGGCCCATTGCTCCCGTGGGGCAGGGAGTACGACGACTGCGGCCTCAGGTGCCTCGCATTAGGAGGACCAGCTAAAATCGGCCCACTCGGACCATTCTGGGGCACCGCGCCGGGAGGACCCTGGACGTAGTGGTAATGGGGCGGATTCGATACCGCCGCCCCCCACATGGTACTACACTTGTATATCACTCACAGGCACAGCACAAAGCACGGTCACTGATCACCTCATCACAACGACAACAGCGGTCGAACACTAATACCGATCAACATTCCGCTGACGTCTTATCGCCCCATGATAATAATATAATTAGCTTCGTTTTATAAATCCATCTATTTGAAGATAACGCGCACACTAATCGGCTACCAGTAGGTAACGAGCGATCCAGGCCACTGTTCGCGAAGGAAAGACAGCTTGAAAACATGAACGCCTCGAAAGCAGCCGTCCTCGCCGGACGCAAGCGAGACGCGTAAAGAATTAATTTGTATTTGATGGACAATTGTTTCTACGAAAATGGTAGGTAATCAGGTTGATGTAGTGTGAACACCTCGTCCTAATAACTTGTAGCCTTGACGTATAAGGTTCAGAAAAGACTGAGGGACACCCTAACTTTTACATCATGAAGAAGGGAACGCGAAATTGAGACACTTATTGAAAGTTCACAGCACTGAATAATGACAATCCAATGGCAACTTTAATCTCAATAAGGACACGACGCGCGACGTAGACAGTTTCCACACGAACGAGCAAACTCAAGAGAAATCTGTTTCCCGACACGCGTAATCCATCATGATGGACGGCGTGTGAGTACCAACACATTTGAATGTACACTGGTTGCGTGTTGAGAGTGGTAGCCGATCGTTCCACGCCGGCCGCCCTGGCGATTGCATTATGATTTTTTCGCAAGGGACCGGGGGGGCGAGACAGGCGCGCGGGCGGCGAGGACGCCAGCGAAGCGTGCAGTACCCGCTGCTTGGTCGGCGCAGTGCAGCGAAACTCACTATGAACCAACACCAGACCATATTCATAACGCACGACTAATTCCCATTGCTGTCGCGGTCGAATCACGCATCGATTGTCAAAGTGAAAGACTAATTAATGACCATGAGTAGAGAGCGATGCGTACTTTTATATGCGTGATATCTACATATATACGATATAGTGACGAAGTAATGAATACAGTAGCCCCGTTTTCAGGATTGGTAGACGAAAGACCAAAGACATACAATTACGGGCATTAATAATTGTCAAATAGTAACAGCAAAAAAGCACAGTATAGCCAATTTGTCAAAAGAGCGTTCCAGTTAGTGAGCGCGAAAGTCAGCAAAACAAAGGCGTTACAAAACTTTCGTTGGGCCGCGGCGGCGAGCGTTGAGTTTGGACGTACAATAGGCAGCATTAGTATTCCGAGTGTGACCGCAACGGCGATGGAAGCAGGGTTGACTGTCCGGAGGAGTCACCGCCCGCGCGTCGTGGACTGAATACCGACCCTTATGGTTGGGAAGAATTCCTTGCATTCACAACAGCGCTACGCATCGCCATAACCGCGCGACATTGGGCTATGCGGCACACATACATTATTTGGTTAACGGGCCGTTAGATCCTATTGTAGGACTCGTCACGTCTTTCGATCCATTATAATTTTTCACTGAACATTCTAATAAGAGAAAAGATGCTAAATACAAATTTCTGAAAAAGAAAGCTCATTACATGATATCGATTCATTTACAAGATATCCATGAATACGCAACAGGTGTGCGCAACCTTGCGTGGGCTCCACTTAGGAATTCAAAATGGTGCGCCTAGTTATGTGTCTTTTGTTCCGCATTCTACACGACATAGAAAGACGCAGTGAAAAACTACCACACATTTATGGAACTAGTTTAAACCTAAAAAATATTCATGGACAAAAAACATTACATTTAACTTGAAAAATGTATCACAGCCACCAACACAATTCTTAACGATATTTTTTATTAACACCAAAGAACGTAACAATAAAAAACAAAGCCATCCAACCGATAGACGGCGATGCCTACGCGTGACTAAAATCAACGGTCGACGAAGACAGACAGACACTAGTGTACATTATAAAATGGGGACTGCAGAAACTGATCGAACGATGGATATACCGGGAGTAGCCCCTGATTCCGCAAGTTCTCCAGGAACTCTATAGTTACTTATACGAGACTGGGACTTCTAGGACCACACCACTGTTTGGGCCCTGTTGTCGACATGAAAGCAACAAGTTACCTTCTTGTTGCTTTTTATGTTGACTATTTGTAAGATAGGTCGTTTAATTTATAAGCCTATTCCGGTAATGAAGGGCTCTAATACGTCGTGCTTCAATGTACAAGGAGCAACAGGAGCTCTTCACAGCATCAAACAGGTGAAAAACATTTTCAGAATTTATTTTAGGGTTTTTTTTTCTCAGGAGTCTAAAGGAGACGAAATTTGTGCAGCTTCTTATCTACGAGTATAATATTTTAAGAAAGGGTTCTACCGGATTTAAAACGTAATAACCGCTGCCGAAATTATGAAGTTCCTGCCTGTGGGATTATTCAAAAACGTTATAACGTCCCTGCATCACCCCCAACACGAGAGATGTTATGTAATAATGATGTTTGGATACGGCACGGCTACTGTAACGCGAGGTACCGTACGATAGGATATTGCGCTCATACGGCGTCGTCAACTCACTTAATGCGTTTCCGATGTGACGCAAATGGGATGTTTTCTGCTGCTGTACGTGCCAGATGCGCAGGTGCTAACTGCATCTGGGACAATTTGCCAAGCTATCCGGCGAGCGATGTTTATTTACTGTTTGTTACATTTGTTTCTTGGCCTCACTTTTATCTGAAATTTTACAGTTTACATGCTGTAGAAATACTAAGTAAGTAATAAAAGTTAAATTAATTTAATACCCACAAATCCTGTGTTTTCGAGTTTCAATGATAAAGCTTTGTATTCATTCTGTGTAAGTATTTATGAATTCATTTGTACACGTATCTACATAACATAGATAATAAAAACCGTTATTTTACAAATTCAATAAAGTTTACATTTTTATATCATAAATGTATTTAACCTTGTCATTTCTGCGTTGAGATCCATGATGTTATTTTCGAGATTTCTTTATCTCGAGTGTTTGCAGTAAAGTAGATAGCGCTGGTAATGTATCATGAATGATATACTTACTCACTAGCTGATATCTCTTGTAAAATTAACAAGAGTGGTTCAATGAAACTGTTACCTTAATCAATGACATGAGACACAAAATACCTACCAGTTCAAATGAAAAAGGTTCATACTTTGGTTCGCTCATACCTTTTTACAAATATGTATTTATGATAAATACATTACAGTATTGCACTTATTATAAACAGTTTAGTTTCGATAATTCATATCTGAACTAATATTATAAAGCTGAAGAGTTTGTTTGTTTGTTTGTTTGAACGCGCTAATCTCAGGAACTACTGGTCCGAATTGAAAAATTCTTTTTGTGTTGAATAGACCATTTATCGAGGAAGGCTTTAGGCTATATAACATCACGCTGCCACTATTAGGAGCGAAGAAATAATGGAAAATGTAAAAAAAAAAAACGGAGAAAAAAATAACTATTCCACGCGGACGAAGTCGCGAGTACAGCTAGTATATTATAATCATTACATACGGAATTACGGATACGAGAATGGTCAAACAAAGGGGAGCTTCTAATTTTTGGGTTGTTCGTTAATGATGGCATTTCGTTTGTACTAGAAGTATACGCAGGTGTCGGTAATTATTGTTTTAGTCAAATATTTACTTATTACCGTATAATGTTATACGAAAATGTGTTGCTGTTAATGTAACTTTATTACGACGAAAAAAAAAAGATATTGATTACATCTCTTCCATATATTATAGGGTATTATAAACTCATACTTTAATAATTACAAGATTAATTAAGAATTCAATTTTTTTTTATGTTACACAGAAGTACTTAGCATAAAAATATTTGAAGTTAAGGATCAAAAGGTAAACAATCGAAAAAAAGAAGTAAAAACTACAAATCTTAATATTTAGAAACTTACATAACTGTTTAATGTGATTAAAGAAAAATAACGTGTATTACACAATTTTAAACTAATTCTGACTCATTTGGAGTGTGCATTTATCTCGACGCTTAACAACCCCCTCGGGGTTCATTAAAATGAAGTTATGTTGGCTGTTGTAAATTACAGTATGTTTTAGTACAGACTCTGCAGTGTTGGTGCCGTCTAGCTAAAAGTTTAGTTGGGAACATCAATATAAACTTTGCGTATGTCATTTGCATGTTAAATATAGTGCGAGTTAGTGATAATAAACAATAACCATGTTTAAATAATGGTAACTATCGGATTAATAAGCTAATAGAACTACTCAAACAGGTATAAGGAGATTTTTTAAAATTGTGACTGGGTACGTTAAACAAGGCTATTATCATTACCAATTACCGTTCATAAAGTTATCTATTTAATCCATACTTATAAGTACATAGTAAAAATTCTCAAGAACATGTGATAATGAAATATGTACATATTCTAGAATCACGTGAACAGCTTTGCCAATTTGAAAGAAAAATAAACTACAGTAGAGTGAACACGAAATAAAATCTCCACATGCGAAATAGCTTAAGAGCACTCGATTATTCAGTGTGAACAAGCATGTGAAGCACATACGATGCCGGTTCAGCAATGCAATGGTCCGAAAAGAGCTATTTCCACCTGGCGAGCTCGAAGCGAGATAAAACTAAAAAGAATTTCAGTACGTGCTCCACCACCCAACTTTGCACACTTTGAACAAACTCAAGACGTTTCCAATAGATCTCCCTAGTTACATAAAGAACCAGTATAAATAACTTACACGAATGGACCAATTGCTCTAGCACCGGTGTAAAACATCACGTTCCCTAGTAAAATATTGAGAATTTGTAATGAAAACGGGCCCATGTTCGATGCGTACGTGTTGCTAAAATAAATGTTTGCATAAATACTCTAAGTGTAAATATTACTTACTGTATTTATTGTACCAACAATGTAAATCTATGATATGGTTGACGTGGTTTTGATGTTTTGCTCATGTGCAGAAATCGCAATCTCTGTTACGTATGTCGAACTAGTGTTTTCAAAGCTTTACAAACGACCAGCTGGTTTTGCCTGCATATCATTTAATTACTGCAACTTCTCCATACCACCTGCCTCCGTAAACGCAAACTATCAACATTATGACGAATCGATATGATAGCTCCACTCGGACAGCTCGTGAAGAATCGATGCGATAATGTAACGTTCCCATTTCGCGATCGACTATCGGATGCCAATTAAAGATAACCTTAATGAACGTTAGCAACTTGCCTGTACTCTCGCCGATTAACCCGCTCGGTCTACGCCTGTTAGGTAGAAAGGGTCAGCGGGCTCCGAAATGGTTATTCAATTTATTATTGATATCGTGTAAACGCAAGGAAGAAAACTATTTTCACATAAAGCCCCTCAAAGTTAGTAGGTTTTAGAAACCATTCTTTAAAGATTCAGCTAATAAATTAACACAGATAAAGCAATAAATAAATATGTACTACGATACGCACTCTTCCTGCATGCATTCCGGTAGCACCTGGTACGAGCATAATCTTGAACACTTCAGGTTTATAACATTTTTATTTATCTGACCCCCGTGTGGGCAACTGAGCATCAAATAGGTACATTAACTAAGAGTTAGCCGATATCTAGGTCTGTCACCCCACAGAGGAAGTTAATTTGCACTTTGTAAAACGACATTGTTGATTTTCCTTATCTACTTGTACAATAACATTCAACAGATACTCATTTAATTGCAGTGTAGACAAAACAGTATACATTTGCTATGTTTCCCTTTGTACCTAGGTAAAATTGTCGGTGATTCTGTATCTTTTTATGATTCCTATGACAGAATGAAAATACTTTTTTATAAAAAAAACTAAGTAAAACCAGTAAAACTTCCTATAAAACATAAAAATCTAAGATTATTTGTTGTAGGTAAATATAGTTTTAGACTTTATTACAACTCAAAGTTTTAGTTGTGGACAATACAGTAGTGTAAAAAATTTTTTAGCCAGGAAAAAGCTACTGAGATACCTACTACATCATAAAATTGTATTTATTTACCGTTTGAGACATTTAATTGTTTAGTTTAGAGTGTATTGAGTAAACATGTAATATTAATAAATTTTCCTTCTACGCAAGGCAGTGCTGACAGAACGTAATACGATATAGTCAATACTTAGGTACAATGCTATCGTGAATACGTAATGCACATCATCTTGTAAATGTACGTACACCCACACGAATAAGTGTGACGAAATGTCTGTGGAGAAGCACGACCTACTCAAGACCTACTCAAACCGCTCGTTTGTGACTCAGGGTGCGTTTCTACAGAAATTAAGATTAAACTGAGACTAAAAAAATCTCTGCTTACCTCAGCTCAGCCAGCCCCGCTTCTGTGCGAACGCAGGGTGTGTTCGGCATTCTTTTTTCTTTATAAAGCGATTGTCCAAAAAAGGTTGAGAACCTATGCTATACTATAGCAACCTCACAATTGCGGAATTCCAAAACTATGAGATGTGTACTTTTTGATCTTTTCGATAACCAGAACTTTGTTCGTATTCTACTAAGTGGGAACGTAATGAACGTATCGAAAATAACCAGTTCTGATCCTAACCTAATAAAGCTCATGAAATGGTCGGTTTTACAAGAATATGAAAAGAGAGTCACAAAATTAAGTACCTACCGAATAATTAGAACAAACTTTTCTATTATGGGGGTTATCTTGAAGGTTCTAGCGGTAACGTATTTTTCTTTCAATTCCGCGGGCAAATATGCTCGTGACATTGACCGATGATGGCGATGAATGAATAAGATTAAAAGGCTTAGGAAAGAATAACAAAAGATTAGTGCAAGTATAGAGGTGTTGTAAGTATAGTGCGTAAAAGTTACACGAAATTACGAGGATTCAAAAAAGCAGCTGTATTTATTGCTGAAAGAAAATCTGCAAATACAACGCTGATCGATAAATAAAATACAGTTATCTAAGAAAACTTTCATAATAGAATTCGTTTAATGTAACTAAGATGGGTCTATCTATCATGTATTGCGTAGTAGTAACCAAAGTGGAACGTCTCTGTGTGTAGGATGCCTAGCTAATGATAGTCGGTCTGTAAGGCCAAGGACGAAAACACACGCAAATCTAATTAATAGCACTATGCAACCATTAAGTAGAATGTACCTACCGGCTTAACATGGATTGTATCATCCTTTATTGTGTACTGCAATAAGGCCTTGGAATAATACTATTATTTAAGGCCTAATGACCCTACAGTAAAAATATATGTGAACAAAAACATAGTGATAAAGGGTATTTACTCACACGCGATTATAATTTCCGGAATGGAGATATAATTTATAATGCCAAATGGATTACTTTAATCATAATATCAAAAAATTAAAATATAGGTATCCTCTTACAAGAATGCCACATAGAGATTATAAAAAGTAATAATATGATAATGTATTTGCATTAAAAAGTGAAATAATTTATCTATTTATCCGAAAATAAAATTGTATTTGTTTGACTATGTACCTACCCTACCTACTTTAATAACCGTGCAAATGACACGAACCGTTGAATACTATTTTGCATACATACATATACGAACGAGTACATCGTTACAACATTTGTTATTAATACGGCCTTGTGAAAACCTGCCTTCTAACGGGATGGGAGCACCCAAGCATCTTGACAGTATCAAGTTTTCGAATCATTTGCAAATATTAAATATTTTGCACGGCTTTGGGCAAGCAAATTATTTAAAATACAATTCATCATCAATTAAAAATTTAAAACTTTTTTGTTTTTTCGATAAGTAAGTACCTATTTGCGATAAGTAAATTATACATATTTACTTACCTAAGTAAATATGTATATTTATAATTTCAAAAAATGAAGTCTAAGCAAAAACGAGAAATAAAGTAAGGTTTTCTTTACATTCCACACGAGACTACCTATATCGGGAATCAGTTAACCGCATTTTAAGCTTACAGTTACGCAGCCCGCCTAAACCGCTATGCTATCAAAGCTGTGAAGAGGTTTGTCGAGAGAATGCCTATTTAAGTAACCTCAGCACACGAAAGAAAGTAATTGATAATAATGATGCGCGCAATCTTATGAAGTTTTCTATATATAGGTATGCAATAAACAGCTCGAAGCAAACTTTAATGAAACTACTAAACTTGTTCTCCGCACGATGTAGGTACTATAGAGTCGAGAAAATAGACACAAAAACTATAATCACGCAAAGATAGATTGGTTGGGCTGTGTTTGCTCATGATGGATAAGTTTATTAGCTGATCGAAGTTATTACATTTATGCTAATGTCTGATCGTTAATGGCCATAAAGAATTGATTCTTAAAGCCCATTCTTATAATTATCCCATTAAAAATATATAATTGAGAATAAAAAGAAATTTCGTCACGGTCTCGCAAATAAAATAATGAGACTACTTATCTAGGTATCTGAAAATGGAAACAAGTTCCTAAGAAACTTATGTTAAATTATAGCTTTTGTCATATACATTAATTTGTCATAAATTCATGCATATTGCATAGGAGGTTGGGGATTCAATTATACAAAATCCACTATTAGCCCTTTTACGTTTAAACACAGAGACAGACTTTTTTTATACAAAAAGCAATGTAATGAGTGAGTGCTACATTTCAGTAAGGCCTTTAAGATTTCAATTTCTTTGTTTAACCAACTGTCCACCTGAGCCTCTGCCAGAACACCATAAGTCACTTAAATAAGCGAGTATAATATAAAGTGTAACGAATTATTTGTAAACCGCTTTTCTATCACCGACACAGCAACTTATTAATATTGATGGACTCGCGTCGGTTGCCTCGTATGAATATTTAAAGCTCACGTCGATATTAAGGTGAGCCACGACGACGGACATTTCTTTGACCTCATATTATTAGGTACGTAACATTATGTCGACTGAAGATAGCATTAAGTAAGTTCGGTCATAACTTTAAAATAGGACTTTATCTAGTTAATACGAATAGATACTCGTGACAAGTACTAAACTAAACGGTTATAAAATAACAATGATACCTACTCTTATGGTATTATTACATCAGAAAACTTGCGTTCAACAACTTACCTACATCACAGTTGCTTAAAAATAGAATTATGATGTTTCGTTTCGGTCTACAAAATAAATTGGTATAGCACTTAATTAATACTTGTTTTCATGATATTTATTATTATTTTCAAGGACGATCGTTATAATGTGTATCAACACAATCAAGAATACAAACGTTCGTAGGAAGAAATGAACCAGTTTAACAGTAGGTAAGTACAGCACGATGCTTTCCAATTTCGCTCCACATTCTTTCACGCGTATTGTGTTTAATAAACGTTCAAATTCTCTACACTAACTCACGAATAAATAAATCTCTTAACAGTCTTTTTAGGGTTCCGTAGCCAAAATGGCAAAAACGGGACCCTTATAGATTCGTCATGTCTGTCTGTCTGTCTGTCTGTCTGTCTGTCTGTCTGTCCGTCCGTATGTCACAGCCAGTTTA
The DNA here is from genome assembly GCA_031163375.1 of Conogethes punctiferalis. Taxonomy (NCBI): domain Eukaryota; kingdom Metazoa; phylum Arthropoda; class Insecta; order Lepidoptera; family Crambidae; genus Conogethes; species Conogethes punctiferalis. The sequence goes on from CM062080.1 coordinate 6,189,248, forward strand.
TTCCGAAACTATAAGAGCTACATTATTGAAATTTGGTACGTAGATGTATTCTGTGAACCGCATTAAGATGTGAGAATAAAATCAGAAAAAAATCCAAAATTTTTGGGGTTCCCCATACATAGAACTGAAACTGAAAATTTTTTTTTCATCGAACCTATACGTGTGGGGTATCTATGGATAGGTATTTGAAAATGATGTTGAGGTTACTAAGATCATTTTTTTCTAAACTGAATAGTTTGCGCGAGAGACTCTTCCAAAGTGGTAAAATGAGTGTCCCCCCCCCCGTAACTTCTAAAATATGGGCATGATAAAACTGAAAAAAAATATATCATGTGTATCATTATGAAAACTACTAACGAAATTTGGTTTGAATGAAATCTAGCCAGTAGTTTTTTTTTAAACGTCATAAATCAAATTACCTAATTTTTTCATTTAATTAACTCCAATATAATAAAACGTAAAGAAAAACATTTATTTCGCTGTATAGTGGTACGGAACCCTACGTGCGAGAGTCCGACTCGCACTTGGCCGGTTTTTTTATTAAATATACACCTATATTAATATATTCCATTTGACTACAGTTTTGGCATTCGTCACAATCTCGTTTGTCCTACATAACGATCGCTTAGAATGTGATTATTAGGCAAGCGAAATGGTAATAGTATGGTACTAAATAGAAGACTCGTCCTGTGAACTCTTTAATTTTATCACAAAGATATTTGAAGAAATATGACAATTGCGTACAGTTGTACATTATTATGTTTTGCATAATAATGTACAACTACCTACTTAAATTGATCTCAAATTCTATGCAACATTTCTCACTCAAGCTGTTTACTCAGATGATCTAAGTAAGTACAAACCACGCCTAAAGAAATGCATCAAGGCAATGCACACCAAGAGAAGCTCGTCTCGAACATTTTGGTTACCTTTATTGAATATGAATGAACCTACCAGATGATGATTATGACTTAGAGGCGTTTCTCTTATTATACAGACGTAAAATCGATTTCAAAAACTTCGTGTGGGTACTAAATTGACTTAAATGATGAAAAAACTCGACAAATGCGGCACTAAGATCGAAAAGTAAAAGGATAAGTGAAATTGTGCTTATGTACCTTTTCATTCAATCGAACTAAATATTATTAATGATGATTCAACCGATTTTCTTTTATTTTCTTCTATTTAGAAGAAAATAAAAGAAAATCGGTTGAATACCATTTGGTATAGATAAATAAAAACTACGAAAATCTACGAACTTCAGACATACAAATATGTAGTTCAACGGTAATAATTTTGTAACCACGTCTCTTTAAAATTAAATAAATAAATAACAATTCCATCTATCATCGGCCTGCGGCCATGCGTTTGTCTGGTCATATAACGAGCTGTAGAAGACATAACATTGGCCACGATCGTAATACCTTTCACCTATTCAGCCTAAATGCCAATATATCATTCGAATCACGACTCGATCAGACCATGTCAAAGGTTAGTTCATTTGAACCGGTATTTAATTTTGGAAAGACTTCATTTAAAGTAAGTAAGTCTGTACTGTACGTACATCGTAATATTCGTAATATACCTTACTTATTTTTACGTCTTTACGGAATGTTTATAAAAAAATATATATATAGGTAAAAATAAATGCAACAAAGATAGTCTATGAATATGAAATGAAGACGTATGACTGAATTAATGACAATTATTAGAGAGGTAGGGCATAGCGAATCTTCGCTCGTATTGAGCTGCCCGTCCGGGGAAGGACCTCCACCCTATAGAATATCGCAGCCAAATTACCTCCGGGTCGTGTTTCTGCTGGTGAGTAGGGTCTCCGGAGCTCGTAGGGGGTTAGGGTTGGGCCGGCATAGCAGTGGCAACTGACAGGTAACTAACCAGATACCTGCCAGTTGTCACAGCGACTTGGGCTTCTCTTTGGCTTTCCATCAGGCCTAGGGAAGCCAGAATGTCGAGCTACTATAAAAAACAAAAAAAAATATATCATAGCAACCAACGGTCTAGGATTCCATCGGCCTGCTACAGCCTTTACAAAGGAATCATTAAGTAAGAACAATATTTAACTGCAGCAGATGTTTACAATGTACGACAAACATGACACTGCACACATCTACATTCTTGGAAAGTCTCCAAATCCCTGTACATGCTGGGTTTAAACTAGCGGGTATCTCTGCCTTTTTGACAATTTAAAGCTAGGTGCTACGTGCCGTACCATGTAATGTTACGGCAAATAGTAGTGGCCTTTTGTCTCTGAGGTGTGAATAGGTCTTATGCAAATATTTTGATGTTACACGGCGCAGCGGCCGGAGAGCCCTACAAATTTGATTGTAGATAAGTCCGGGTCAATAACCCTGCGCGCACGACTGACTAACTGAGATTTGCTCGAACCGACATGATGACGGGAATATTGAATAGATTTTTTAGAAACGATTTCATGGTTATAATTCAGTATTGATAAAATACTTGTACTATAGACCTTAACACAAATTCTTATCAACGCGTTGGAGCATGACTTTAAAGTCAAAATTGTTGTTATAACTGGAAAGGAATATGTAATAAATTTGCTACTTTCATAAGTTTCTAACTGTTGACCGTTGCTTCGCCATGGCATGCATCGATTTTTTTTATATGTATGTACCTACCTATTTCATTTTCAAACATTTCTCGAAGATCGCGGCGCAGTGGCTTTTTTCTAGAGTAAGTTTTCTTTTTATTCTATAAGACGCTAAATGTGCAACGATTGTTTATTGACCTTATTTATTGATCACAGTTTGGTTGGAAATAATGACTTAAAGGTGAAATACTAGACCCTTGTTAATTTACTCGTATTTGAATCAACGAGCTGTTCTTATGCACGAGGAAATTACGGCCCAAATAGATAAGGCTCTCTGCTTTTACATGGAAACAACATTTACCTAACTTTAAGGTTTATAACACATCTAGGCTTAGAATAGTGTTATTATTCTAAGCATCTAGGTACTTGTATTTTTTATTGTTGCTCGACTAATGGCTTTCCTACGCCTGATGGAAAGCAAAGAGAAGCCCAAGTTGCTATGACAACGGGCAAGTAACTGCAATCAGTTAGGTACCTCTCAATTGCCACCGCCAAGCCGGCCCAACCCTTACGCCCTACGAGCTCCGTAAACCCTACTTACCGACAGAAACAGGACCCGGAGGTCATTTGGCTGCGGTATTCTATAGGGTGGAGGTCCTTCCCCGGACGGGCGGCTCAATTCGAGCGAAGATTAGCTATGCCCTACATCTCTTACAGGTACCTAACATGCAATTACGAAGAAGAATGAAGTGTAAAAATATGCAAATATACAGGTGCACTGCCCGTTTCTTCACTTTCATCTCTTGATCCAGAGGGACGATAGTTCGACACGGCCAGAGAGAGATCAGGTGCACGAAAACCGACTACGTGCTTATCTTGATTAATTTATTATGAAAAGGTCGGCGAATTTGATCGCTATTCACGCGTTTACGTTTCGAATAGTAGTTGTTTCGTAGGTAGGTATATCAAGCAACTCTTATAGACCGCTAATCAGTTACAAGATTTGCTTAACCAGGAATAATTCCCTATCTATTTATTAGATTACGTTAGGGATTTTAAAGCAGCTATTGGCCTCGTTTCCAAAAAACGTAATGTAGAAGCGGCTCACGCAGCAACACCACAATGCGCTACGCACGATGCTCTCGACTCGAGTTCGGAATAACAATCGAACCGTGGGAAATAGAGGCTAAACGTTATGAAACGCCTACCACCAATCCCGCCGAGGATGTTTCACCTAAACCCAAATAACTTCACTAAGTGGTAGTCTTTGAAGAATAACAAACCGAGCCGTGTGAATTCATAACGGTTGTTGCGTCACAGACCACAAATGCAACGTAACGTGTTCACTTCTTACTGACATTTTCAACGTTACATGATTTCCAATTCCAACTGATGCGTTGCGCTCGTTTTTTTCTCATAGGGTAGGTATTTAATGGGTGAATACTTTTTTTAAGTCTAAAAGTGTGAACTTTAAGAACATATAAAAATATTTACAGCTAAAAGTTCTTTACAAATTAATGTTTAAAAAATATGTTAAGAGAATTTATAGAGCTTTTGATATAAGATCTCAGTTAATCAAAACATTGATGTTAGTAGTTTTTTATCTAATAAACATCTTTTCTGTGAGGACATTAAACACATTTGTCCTTGTCCAAAGGCGCAACAGTCCATAAAGCATTATCGTCTGAATTAAGTTGGTAGCAATGGTGGATCATAAATTTAATACAATCAGGTAAGCGGCTTCGCCGTTCGACTCTAATAGGACAAACTGTCCAGTCAGGGTATTGATCCTACTGAAACCAAACATTTTTTTATACTATCATTCTTTATTTATTTATTTATTATTCTCCATGTAGGTACTTGTTGGTAAATGAAAGCTAGCTGTGTCCCACTATGTGCACAGTAGGTGATCTTTACAAAGGGAACAACAGTGGCATCCTGGTTGCCAGGTTTTAGACCGGTTTTATTTGAGGTCGAGTACTCCTTTTTACCCTAATTAGGTAATGCATTGTCCGCATTACTTGTTTGCTACCTAATTATTAAACCTGATATTGTAAATTCCACACAATATAATCTATACAGCTTGATTAACAAATAAATGTGGGTACTTATGTTTATACCTATGTAAAAGCTTTAAATAGTAAAACACCTTTTTAGAAAATGTATCAGACAAATCACACCAACCAGATAGTCTCAGGGGAAAACCTTAGTTTGAAACCTGGTGGCTTAGGTGGACCAGCTGGATCTGATACTCATAGTACTTTTATATGAAAAAAAAGTATCTAAGTAAGTTTATCATTTGTGTAGTACCCATAGCTTCCAGGTTTAGCTTTTGGCTAGGTGGCGATGTGTGGTGGATATCGAGAACACCCAGATGCAGAAAGTATTGTGTAACTAAAATGTTAACTTCATAAATTGACCCAACCAATGGAACGGGATCCACGGTGCTTTAAACTGAATACTCTCACCATTGCGATAACATTAGTGTCAAGATCAATTACAAAAAATCATGTCAATATAATTACAAGCTCAGCACCGTACAAAGCATTGCATAGTTATAATTTATGTCAAACCCTATTTGGATATTCTGCTGAGATATAAATTTGCTATTGTGTTTGGAATTTGAGTAAGAAAAGGATTAACTTAAAATCTGTTATAAACTTTAGTAATTAATAATAATTAACAGGATTTTTACCCTGTACTTGATTTCTGAGGCTCCAATATTCATACTCTGTTTCAAGTGCTATAGTCATGGAAGCTACTTATAATCCTAGTTATCATAGTGACTATCGCAATTACATGTTCTGTTATCGCAATGAAGTGATTGCCATGTGACCACCATCTAAATATTATTTAAATCTATTGGTTCCTCACAAGATTGTATGTATTGGTAGTCACCCATTGGCTAGGTGACTCAAAAAAAAAGAATATATTCAGTCAAATATATTCTTTTTTTTTTGAGTCAGTGACAAAGTCAAGAATAAAATAAAATCACACTATGCCGACCAAAACTTAGCAACTGATTGAAGATCATAGGTGTAGTATACACATGGCACATTTATGTAAAATGCTTGTTTAATTTAAGATGTAAAGATTTATTTAAGATTCCCTGTCAGTAATAAGTAATAAACTACCATCACATTATGTTATTTATCACTACAAATGTGGGTAATTCCAATTCTATAAATTAAATTAAGTTAAAAGATAAATATGATATAATCACAATTTAAATGACACTAAAATTGTGATTAAAAAATAACATAAAGACTCCCTGTCCTGTGACTGTGTTTAGCAGTAAAGCTATTATTGCTTTTGAAAATAAGATAGGTACCTATTTTGTTAGAACAATGAAGTTATGAATATTGTCACAAGAAGTGTATTGGAATGAGCTAATATCATATCAAAGTAATACTGAGGGAATTAACATTTTAATCAAGCACCTATGATATCACACAGCATATTTAGATAAAACTAAAACCATAATAAAATTATACCTACACATCAAACAGCTTTGCTTCTTCTTTATAGGAATTTAATGCAGTTTGTTAGATCTATAAACAGGTTTAACTATAATGGGGAGTACTCTATAATACTCAAGAAGTTGGAATTACTCAAAATATATATTCAAACAAATTCAGATTGAGTTCTAAACAAACAAAAAGAAGGTAGGTACGTACCTACCTTTCTCATTCTCAAAATAATTAAGTGTGACTAAAAATATTAAAAACCAAGATAAGTCTGCTACTTGAGATAATGTATAAGCATGGATTGTTGTAGATCAAAAAGTGTACAATGGCAAAATATTCATATGACAAGTAAATTAATACAAAGAATTTGCAATGTACCATGCAGATTATTTTATACTCACCTCACTGAAGGCCATCACTCCGGCCGGACCTCTTTCTCCTGCCGACCTCCTCAATTTATTTTATCACGGTCGATCAAAACAAATAGTTCACGCTTTTGTTTTCCAACATTGAAAACAGTCCCGACATATAGCATCCCCACGACACAAATACATCTGAATTCTGTAACTTCACTCACTGCGCAGGAACAAAATTATAATTTTGACTAAAACGAAAACACCTGACCGAATCACAAATCACTGAAAAAAACCAACATTCCTCAGGTGGGTTAGATACACAAACGAGTTCAAATGTTACCACCGGTATTACGATCACTTTCACGTAAATAACAGAATTTTTCACGATTATTTATCTTGGAAGATCATTCCGGAACAAGTTCAAAATTCACATCAAACTGGGGAATTATCGCAGAGAACCATCAACCGGAGATGAACTCGCCATCTTGCTTTCATGTCACAGTCGGAGATACCAACCTAAAAAAATAATCGAAAAGCCGTCACCTAAACGTCATGCTGTACAACATTAGCATGCTATAAAGTGAAGTTCGTTCGCTCGACAAATGGAAACCGCTTCTAAATTATTACACTAAATTAAAATGAATGGCTAAAATGTTACATAAATAATGAGATATATGTCTATGTACGTGAAATAAGATTATAATCTTAAACACAGACACATTAATGTACTTATAAATCTGAACAACTTATTTTTATTTCTGGCGACATTTTATTGACATGCGCAACACGCACTGGGAAGAAACGGAAGTGATATAATTAGAGCGGAAGGTTTAAATTTTAATTTATGTTAAAATTGCGAAAATGTTATGAATAGTAAACAAATTATTTAAATATTTAACAACGGATGATTTTAAATAAAAAACAATATTGATGCTATTTTTATATTACTACATATTGCTCTTATCTTTAATTCTAAGTATAGAATATTCTTTATTCTAATGAGCATTATGGCTCACATACATACTTTTTGTAAAACTTTTTTACAATAATCTTGATTATCTATGATTTATAGTCACAGACGTCCCACTACGATCGAATTGAAAATGTCACAATAAATTCACAGTTCAGTATTTTTTATACAATTTATTATTTTACTTGGAACAAACGGCGTTGCGTTTCTTTTAGCCTAGTTTTCTGAGTGTCGACCTGGTTACAGGAGGTAAGAGTGATTTGGGCTTATTAATTTCCGCGTATACTCAGCGCTATTTGCGAAGTTGGTACCTGATCGTGACGTCATTCGTACAGGTGCCAGGCGGAGATGCGCCCGGATGGTTCACTGATAGCCTCGGACCCCGAATGTAGGTTATATTAAAGTAGGTTATTGCACTGCTGGCTAACACGGCCAGTCCAGCAGTGGCTTCCAGTGGGAGCGCACGTCTCGATTCATATGAGATCTGAGTAAAATTCGTCATGTCGGTAACAGGAGAATTGTTCTGTTGTAGGATTCTGGGGAGCAAACGAGGCTCATGGCTGTAACGATGGAACTGGAGGAGAGCGCGTCAGACTCGAAGCTGCACAAGGATAGCACTGCCAAGAAGGAGTTGCGGCCCTCGAGCGCTGTCTCGTTCTCCAAGTCTGATCATGGGCCAGGTTCGTCCTATTGGAGACTTTTAGATTGTAAAAGTTTTGTATCATACTTAAGGATAGTGGCGTTCCGGTCATGCAGCTTTAGGTAATACTTCTGATCCATAAAAATGTTACCTAATTAAAGTTTAATAGATAGGTACATGCCTACTCATAATTGATAGGTAGTCTAATCTAACCAATAATTAGTTTTAATAAATATTTCTAATATCAATGTGAGTTGATAACAGTCCGATCAAATCAAATGATTCCCACCAACCATCTCATTACCCTTGCCGTTTCCGGTATAATTTCAAAAAAAATTATTTTTACTTTTTCATCCTAACTTCTTATGTCATTACAGTTATTATTTATATAGATAGTGGATTTATTAATGTAGACCACATTTGTGAAGTGGCGATGTATTCAAATTGAGTGGGCGCATTTTCGCGCCCTTTTAATGGCAGTGTCAGTTTACAAGTCCTTGAAACTTGTCTAATGAATAGTATAGCTTACACAAACTTTTTGTAATAAAGTTGATGACTACTAATAATGATTTTTGTTTTCCAATCAAATAGAACAAGTGTGTTCTAATGAACAGTTAAAACAATACAAAAGTTGGGTAAGCACTGAACGATGGAATGAACTTAGAAAAATAGCTGAACACGCAATGAAGGAAAGGAAAGTATTCATGATAAAGGGTGGCGGCTTCCCTGCGGTCCGGAGAGCGTTGCTCGAGAGGGGATGGATCGAGAAATTTGATAAGGTACATAACAGTCATCGCGATCTTCAGTCCATACTACAACATTACAAGATAGGCTCATCCTCTTGCACGATCCCATCTAGTACATCTTGGCTTCTTCTAGAAATATGTACTTTGTACTATATGTATTATTATTATTAAAAATGAAATTCATTTACATATTTGATAGTCGCCTGGGAGATTAGAAGTGATGATAGCTATGTGGTGTATTTGTAGAGAACCCCTCACTCCTGCCATTCATTCTCGTCCAGACACATACCGGGTCACTCCAAGTTTATTGGCTGCAGAGTTTCTCAACACTAAAATGTTGATCCATGATTTATTGAAGCACCTGTTATGCTTCAATAAATCGTACTTATATACTGAGAGTAAGTAAGTCGTCAAAGTCTTCGAAAGTTGAAAAAGTAAAAACAAGGAAATTTTATTAATCCGTATTCATTTTATAAATCCATTCCATGTAATCCAAAAACCATTATAAATAACGTAAAGTTAATTTCAAATGCATATTTAAGACTTGTTAACTTTTTAAAGGCTCGTCATCCACCGCCAAATTTGGACCCTAAGAAAGCAACAGGTAAAGAACTTTCCCGAGTTGAGCGGATGATTCTGTACAAATTCTTGGAACAACACTCTGTCGACTTCCTATGGACGACCAAGAGGGATAAATACGATTGGTTGCTTAGTAACAAGGAAGTTATTATTAGCAGGTATTAAAACTAGTGACATTGATCGATGGCCGTTTCGTTGTTTTGTTCCTTGTGGCGTGTTTGATAGCGGTTTAATAAATTTCAGATTCTGTAGGTCGATTTTCACAACGAAGGAAGGTTTGACTACTTCCCTGACCCAAATGCATTGGCATACGGAGCCGGGAGTCGCGCTAACGAGGTTCCCACGGTGCTACAACATCCATAACTCCGATAGCCTCGAGGAGTTTATCGATGATTTCCGAATAACTGCATGCATCAGTGTCCTAAAATGGCTATCTAATTCAATGCAAAGTAACGGGGAACAAAGTTTGGTCGTGGCTCACGGAAAAGTGCCGTTCAGCAGTATAGAATTCGCCATCACTAGACTCAACGAATACATATCATTTTTCACACATAAAGACATAGACGATACAGAGGATCAATCTCAACACATTTGGGAACATGAATGGGATTTGTTTCTAACACACCATTACCTCCTAGTACACGAGAAGGCAAAATTTTTAGAAGATAAAAATATGAACATAAGGTAATGTAAATATTGTTTTTTTTTAAATTACGTAATTACGCAGTGATGTTTGTTCAATTAGATCATTGTTTTGAATTATATCATCAAAGATTTAGATAATACGCTCAAGCATTGACGAAACTCCATGCGTCACGCTTGCTCGCATTGATTGGGCACGTGTCTGCGTGTCGACAATGCTTTGCGACGAGTTCTATATTTGGATACGAAATGATAAAATTACTCTGCATTTACATACCTTCCTGTTTAGCAGAATATTTTCTTCGCTTCTTTACATTATGACTTATAACCGAGAAGAAGGAAGTACTGGTTTAATTATGTTATACATAATTCGTAGGCAATTAGAAAGGAAGGCCTCCAAGATCTTAGCAACCATGGCCAAGTTCTGGCCCCAGATAGACATCGATGGGGTATTCAACATCTGGATCGTGAAGCCCGGCAACAAATGTCGCGGCCGGGGCATTCAGCTCATGAACAACATTAAGGACATCATAGGCCTCATCAACATTCCTGCTCAGAAAACTAGATATGTCGTGCAGAAATATATTGGTAATGAAAATATTGAACGTTATTATTAGATGTTGCTGCTCACTCATTATCGTCTCAAGTGCCTTTATTTTCTTATTTCAGAAAATCCACTTGTTATTTACAACACGAAGTTTGATATTCGTCAATGGTTTTTAATCACAAATTGTCAACCACTAACTATTTGGATATACAAGTAAGTATTTAACCATTTTAATGATGTATCAATATTTATTGTGGACATTATAAATTTAGGTATAATATCTATTTTTACAGGGACAGTTACCTACGATTCAGCTCTCAAATATTTAGCTTGTCAAATTACCACGAGTCTGTTCATTTAACAAACAACGCTGTACAGACAAAATATAAAAACAACGGTGATCGAGACAAAGCGCTCCCCGATGAAAACATGTGGGATTGTCACACTTTCAAAGCTTATCTCAGGTAACAATTAATTATTGTTTTCTGTATTTAAAATAACAAACAATTTTTTAAAATATCATTCTTTAATTGAAGACAGATAGGAAAATATGAAATGTGGGATACGAAAATATATCCCGGGATCAAACAGAGCCTCATAGGTGCAATGCTAGCCTGCCAGGAGACCATGGATAAGAGACAAAACAGCTTTGAGTTGTACGGAGCGGACTTCATGCTCACCGATGATTTTACTCCGTGGCTCATAGAGATTAACTCGAGTCCTGACTTAGCTGCAACTACTTCTGTAACGGCTAGATTATGTCCGCAATGTTTAGAAGACGTAATCAAAGGTAACAAGCAAAGTAGATAAAGTTTGATTAGAATAATACCTTAAAATATTAATCATCTTACGTCCAGTTATTTTTTACAGTCGTTCTTGATCGCAAATTCAATCCAGAAGCCGACACAGGAACTTTTGAGTTAGCTTATCGGCAAATGATTCCAAAAGCACCAGCGTATCTGGGGTTATCGCTTTGCGTCAATGGCAAGAAACTTTACAAAAAGACCAAGGAGCGAAAGCACGAGCCAAGGAATGTGACGCCACTGGAGCCTCGGGCGCCCTCCGGCGATATCCGTCCAGACCAAGACCAGCCAGTGCCTCCAGAATACAGCGGACCCATCATCACTGATTTCCTCACATGGTTAAACCCGTACGACGCCTTGCCAACGAATAAAGACGGAATTTTACTAGGACCAAAAGACTCCCTCACGGTACGACAGGCCATCACCGTAGTGAAAGCAGGAATCACGTTAAACAACTCATCGAAAAAACGTAAAACGTCCCTCTCTTCTAGGACCCATCGAGGAAGGCGAGAAAGAAATATGTCAGAGTATAAACGTCGAGTCGTGCCTCATTCGTGTTGTCGGCCAGAAGAGGGCAAACCCGCAAACGGCACCGGGAAATTTCGAACAGAATCTGCAAGCAAAGCGGATAAACCTAAGATTATCAGGTCGGTTGGTAACAAAAGGTGCTACATAGATCCAGCAGAATGGGAACGAGAGACTGCTAGTATCCTCCGTCCCACAATCTCGGTACAAAACAAAATGACAACTAGACCGGACACTGTTATCCCCCTGCGTCAAACTAAGTCAGGACTTTTATGCAGTCAAAAATCTCATCTCATACCTTCACAAAAAGAGAGCGAATCAATAAAAAAATTGAGTGCTGTTGGCAAAAACATTTGTAAGCTTAGAGATGAAAACAGGAATAAACAAAAGACAATAACGTTTTCTAAAAGTTTGACTTCCATTTACGCGCCCTATCGTGTCGTGGCCTCGCCTAGCGATGAGCCTCTTAAGCGAAAGGACAATGTCTAATTTTTCTAGTAGTTAACTGCCTCTGATAAGACATCTTGTATCTGTGTTTGAACTGTTTAACGTTGTAGAGAAATTTACGAGTGAGATTAGAACTTTTTCGAAATTGTTATAACTATAAAGTATAGGTATATTATTTTTCTGGCGCTGTTGTTATCTTCAAATTCTATTAACACTATTGGTATCTATAATAAAAAGTTAAAGGCAAACTTTTCTTGATTTAATAGTGCGATCTTTTTCAGATGCTCCCTATCCCGAATCCTACTGTTCCCGAGTCGCTTGCCAAACATCACCTCTAAATTATTATTTTTGAAATCACTGGCAACTACATTCATTTGCTTCATAAAATTGACAATTTTCATGAGTGACATAAGAATTCCTACTGTCATGTCACAAAAGAAAGTCAAAATCATTGGTGTAGTAATTTAAAATGTAAAAAATTATAAAAAATAATAAAAACATGAAAAATTTGTGAATTATGATTCCATCAAACCAAAGGTAATAATAATGTTCGTGGCTAATACTCAGAATATATAGAATTGAGAGACAAAGTAAAATTAACTTATTTTCCTTTGAATTATAACCCATACAATTGCCTCCACGTTCTTGTTGTTTTTCATAGTATTTATTTACGCATAAATTTATAGTTAATATAATGATAAGACATGACGATGCCGCACAGAAAGAAGAAATTTATCAGAAAGAAAAAGGTAAATTGAGAATATATTACGATTTAATCAAATGTCTCAAAATAGTAACAACTGCTCTTTTCTATCGCAGAAAGATATAACTTCTAGCTCGTTTCCAAAGAAAAGCTCGAAACGTTCGAGACAAGATGGTGTCGGAGGCTCTGGAGGATCTCTCTACAGACAACCATCATTTCTATACAAAGTAACATGATTTTAATTACTTAAAGATCAATAGCGTTATATAAAAACGTACAAAAAATGATAAAAGCTAATCATGATTGCAGAAATCTTCCTATAAAACTTGTGACAAAGGCGGCGTCAAAAGAATATTTACACCATTCAATAGATTTGCTAATAATAGCGTTCGCATAGCCGATAAAACAGGAAACACTATGGGTCTACAAAGTTCAAATCGCCCTCAGGGGCTTTCGCCCAAAGAAAAGGCCTATATAATTTGCAGTTGCCAGACAAGGACATCGCGATACATTAAACTTAAAAACCTAGCTTCTAGTGCTATTAGAGACAATAAAATATTTTCCGTATACGGTAGCTGTAGCGCGGTCCGTAAAGCCTTGCTTGAGCGTGGATGGGTAGAGAAAATTCCACCAAATCGAATGAATTTATCCAAAATTCGAAATGGTACTTTTTCAAACAAAGTTGAAATACATGGTGAACTGGAGAGACTACTCCTATCTAATTTAGTCGAAAAGTACAATCCCAATTTCATTTGGCGCGTGAAGGACGAGCAGCGTGATCCCCCACTAATAGACATGAACAGTCCTCTAAAGGAATGCTACACTATTGTCAATAAATTAAAAACGGACGCAATGTGGACAACGAAACAAGGTTTATGCTCATCAATGAAAAGGAATTATTGGTTTTATATTGAAGACGTGGCTGAAGTAAATGGACCCCGTACATACAATAGTTACGATGTTGGTGAAATAGAGGGATTCGTCAAAGATTACAAGATTACAGCCTGTACGAGCTTATTAAAGTGGGTTCTTTCTATGGTCACAAATGACCGGCCGATATTTGTAAAAACAGGAAAAATATCAATCAACGTGCTCGTATTCGCTTTGAACCGATGCAAAGAATATTTATTCAGAAAACAACATAAAGACATCGATAGATCACTAAGTTCTGCCAGCTCTGGACAATGGAGTGCATTTTTAAGGAAATATTATCGCATAATTGCTAAGCAGGACGTTTTTCAGGAAGACAAAGATAATAAATTGCCTCTTTATTTGGGATATGCAAAATTTTTATTGAGAGAAATACATAGATATCGCCCTCAACTAAGTTGCGAGGGCTGCCACAATATTTGGATCATAAAACCGGCACATTGTTCTAGAGGTCGCGGTATCAGAATGGCTTCTAAATTAGGAGTCATCACGAACCTGCTAAATAAGGCTAATGCCAAATATGTGATTCAAAAATACATTGGTAAGTCCACAGCTACAATTTTAAAATATTCTGAAATAACAAAATAATAGGATGGGCTACTGTATTATAACTTTTTTTCTTTACAGAGGAACCGTTGCTGATTCATAATACCAAATTCGATATAAGGCAATATTATTTAGTAACAAGCACATATCCCTTAGTAATCTGGATGTATACTGATTGTTATTTAAAATTTAGCTCCCAAAAGTACAACTTGAAAAACTATCACGAATCTATACACTTAACTAACAACGCAGTTCAGAGGAAATATAAAAATTGCTTAGGCCGGCATTCAGAACTTCCCCAAAATAATATGTGGGATCTAGAAATGTACAAGGATTACTTGAATAAAGCAGGAAAGAATAAAGTTTGGGATAATATAATTTACCCAGGAATGAAAAAGTCTATCGTCGGGATTATGCTGAGCTGCCAAGATTCTTTAACAGTCAGTAAAAATCGATTTGAGCTATACGGATGCGACTTTATATTAGATAAAGAATACAAACCTTGGATAATAGAAATTAATTCTTGTCCAGATTTAAATCATACCACCCAAGTTACTGCAAAAATATGTCCCGAAGTTGTTTCTGATATAATAAAAGGTAAGGTTGAATAAATTAATTGATCTTATTCTTCAATATAGCATTAGACAAAGGAATGATAACTATATTATTTTAATTATTCCAGTTGTAATAGATTACGCTGCCAACCCCACTTCGTCGACTGGAAAATTCGAATGCATATATCGTCAACCTATATCATTGCCACGATACGGAGGCGCTTCTGAATTATTTGTGCGTGGATTCGCTCTGCCCCTGGAATACTTTTACAGAGGCAATATTGAAATTAAAGAATCCTATGATGATCCGGACATAGGCAAAGAGCGTGACATTAAAGGAATGCTTAACAAACTGAAACAATTTTATGACACAGATATAATGATTCAACTAGACGATGAAGGTTCAAGCAAAGAAGCTGTAAATGATAAAAGCCCTTACAATATGGCTTGTGCTCACAATACAGAATCTGAAAATGAGCTAAGTGTTGCCGCCACGGTAATAACCGAGCAATTAGACGAGATAGTCGACAAAATTAAATCCGATATTAGCATTACTTTGGACTCTGATAATAAAAAGCCATCGTCTACTACACATTCTTCAAAGACCACTGAACATTTGATTAAAAGAATGAGAAGTGTAACAGATATTAAATCACTATTAAAAAGTCAGTGCAGTCGGTATGCTTCTCTGGAAGGCGTAAGCGTTAAAAATAATTTTAGCTTCAGTGAATTAGACGACGGTCCCCAAGGTAAAGGGAGTTATATCGAATTCAATCCAATTCGAAGAATGCTTGAAAATCTGTCTCCGCATATAGGAATACGTCAGGATATCGACAAAACACAGAACGATATAATCCTGGCTACGTCGAAAATTATTTCTTTTATAAACCAGAAAGAAAAGGAATATTTCAGCGATGTCAAGTGATTGTTTAGTTATTAAATTTCAAAGGAAACCTATGTCTTTTTACTTTTACTATCTTATTGAGAGCATTACATACATTTCCTCAGTGTATACTCGTAGGTACAGTCAGCAGCAAAACTCAATGTTCAGTTGTTTTAATTATTTTGAACGGGCTTTTTGGCAACAAAGAATAATTTTAGCTTTACGTATTGGCTCCAAATCTGCTTTACAATGCATTTACTGTCGACTGTCGGTTTACGTACGATCTGAGAGTAAAATCTTAGGTAGGTACAATAAACTAATGACCCCAAACTTTCAATCAACATATCAAAAATGTAATCACTTCTCGAGCCCCAAGTCACAAACTTTTGGCACGGAATCTGTTTCGGTAATATCTTTTGTCACTGAACTGTTTATGTTAGAATGATACCGAACCGATGATGTTAGTACCGAATTCCATTCATTTTTTGTGGTTGCTCGAAATCAATCACTACCTAAATAATAATAAATAATAATTTAAACAGTAAAGTTTAAGTATGTTTACCGATCGTCCCCACGTCTTGTTTAACGGCTTGAAACAGAACAGTAAAACATTTTATGAACATAAACAGTTAACAAATCAACCCAATTGAGTAACTCTTTAATAAAAAAGTATAACGCTATCCGTTTCCGGCGTAAATAATTCACGTTCCATGCTAGACAAAAAAGAAAAGTTATTTTTATACCGGCAACACCTAATTATTATGGCGTCGTCGGTCAAAAAATATTTGACATTTAGAGCATTTGCATTGAATTTCAATTTTTCTTTTGCGTGCTATTTGGCTTTACAAGTGTAATATTTCTGTGAATTAGATCCAAAAAAAATGGGCCGGTCTAGGTCACGGAGCAAGTCCCCGCGGCGTCATCACAAAAGCAGCAAACACTCGCGCAAAAAGAGCCGATCGAAGGATCGTTCTACATCACGCAGTCGAAGTACGAAACATGCAGAAAAGTCAAGGGAACGTAGCTCAAAATCTAGGTAATTCATTACTTACAAATTTTATTTGTTTGCAAGTCGAGGCCAAGGATTTATTCAATAAAATTGTACTAAGCAACCTCATTGAATGTTGTTCTTGCCAACAAGGTTTTCTAATTAAAGGAATCTCAAACTCAAAACCTAAAAAATAATCAAATTTTATTAAAATTAACAAATCATATTTTTAAACCTTCTCACAGCTTACATGTCATGATGTTATGTATTTGTTTATTAGTAAATCATGCTAGCTAGTGTATAGTGCTCATTATGCATTGAAATATTTGGTTAAGAGTGTGTAAGTTAATAGATGCTTATGGTTCCAAAGCGTTTTCAATTTCATGTTGTTGCAGGAAAAGGTCACATTCAGTGTCCTCATCTACAAGCAGTGAAGGGTCCTATGATGGCAGCAGAAGTCACAGAAAGAAGTCGAAGGGGCGCAGCAAGATGGATGAAGTAGATCGTTTAGCAGAAATGGAAAGGCAAAGGAGAGTCAGAGAAGCCGAACAAAAGGTAAAATATGGTTCTATGTATTCTTTATCATCATCATCATCATCATCAGCCCACATCAGTCAGTATTCATTATATTTGTATATTATTTAGTATTTATGTATTTAAAATTTATGTTACACTATCATCAATTTCTGTTTAGTCTATAGCTCACCTCACCCTTTCTATTTAATTTATTCTCTACCCTAAGGTTGCCTGGAAGAGATCGCTTGGAGCGACCACGATCACTTGGAGCGATAAGACCACCTAATTGTACAACTAATGTCTATTATACTAGTTATTTAGTCAAATGTATGGTGTGCAATAAAGTATATCTATCTATATTTTACATAACAAGTGGCTAAACCGCAGTGTGGAAACCCTGTGTGGTCTATTAAATAAATTCTTTGTTATATTGGTATATCCAACTCATATGTTTTATCTTGCCATGATCAATTATGCTAATCTTCTCTGGTCTTATATTATACTGTAATAATAGACCATTAGCACAGCTTAGCTACTCCTGTTTTATATAATGGATAACTTAGTTAAGTTTATTTCAGGTTATTATAGTGTATAAATAATTATTGCCATTTTCTGTTTCTGAAGGTGGTTGAAGAAGAAGCAGCAAAGAGGATAGAGCTTCTCGTCAAGAAACGTGTTGAGGAAGAATTAGAAAAGCGCAAGGACGAGATTGAACAAGAAGTGGCGAAAAGAGTTGAAGAAGCCAAACGTAAAATGGAGAAGGAGATGATGGAAGAGCTGGAGAAGGAACGTGAGCAACAGCGACGCAAGGAGCTAGCTCGACAGGTAACTGCTGCCTTCCCACCTCAGTCATGTGCAACGGCAATCCGTCTGGATGTTGCTATTACACATGGCACAAGACAATTTGTAATGCGAAAACAATTCACATTGTTCTCGCATCCTTTGAACACCCTTAATGTATGATATCAATGTTTAATACCAACATAATATACAAGAGCAACTAATTAAAGTATTATTTCGATCATATCTGTTAAAGGTCCAGTCAGGTGTAGTTCGAGTGGTTACAAGAATTATTTCTTGAACTCCTTATTGTCACTCATAGAGGCCAAGGCCTACGTATTTAACTAGACATTCATTAACTACATGCATGTCGTTCACACTGATGGGGCATCTGTTTCGATTAAATCTGACATAATGTAAGATTGCCGTGAAGGCTTCCGGCTAGCATTTTAAAATTGTTCGCTTGACTGTCCTTGGCAGTCACGTAGTCTATAAGTCAGGTCGGAAGACTGCTCAAGAGCCAGAAGCTGTAAGAATTTTATGGAGACGCTGCTTGAGGATCCTGACGTGAAAGCTGAAGGTATTTTTTGAACTATTTTTTGTATAAAAAATATTTCTGTTTGACACTAGGTAAACACTTAACCCATATCATATGAAAAACAAATACATGAACATGTTTGTTTTAACATGAAAACACCATATTTATGAAGACTAGATGAAACACTCTGTAGGAGGACATCGATTCATGGCTGAAGAAGCACCTAACTCATATTTGTTTCAAGCAAAATACATATTTATACTAGGATATGAATCCTTATTTATATGAGGTTATACTGTTTTATGCTTGCGAAATAGTTAATATATCAATTTTTTTTTAATATTATGAGAAAATTTTGTCGTAATTATTATTATGACAATTAAATTTTCTTATTATTACAATATTAGGTTGGAGCTCATTTAACATACAATTTTTATTAAACAGGAGGAAGAAGATCGTAAAAGGAAAGAACTGGAGGAAATCATGGCTGAAAATAATAGAAAAATAGAAGAGGCTCAGCGCAAGCTGGTGAGTAATTTTACATAAAAATACATAATACTAAGGTACATTAGCAACAACAATACTAATCATGTCGATGTTGACGTCACATGTATGAGAAATCGATCTTTTACATGATTGATTAATTTGATATTTAAACTGATGTATGAAAGAGCGTGACCACCATGCAATGTCATACTTTGTTCTCAGTTCTGTAGTTTTTATGCACAGATATCTCCAATAGATACCGCACTTAAGATATCGCGCGAGAGGTAATACATCAATGCAATGCAGGCGCGAAATACGCATGCGCTTAAAGTGCGTCAGTACCACGGTCAGTACTGACCAGAAGTCAGACCCGTGTGTATCGGAGACACTTTTAATAGTTTGTAGAACATAAACGTATGAATCTTAGTATTGAACTCCTTGGCGCCGGAGCTCAAGTTACGATGGAAAATATTTGACAGATGTTAGCTCGCGTTGATGTCTTTTTTCATGATCCCTTTCTTTCATTACCAATTTCACTATTTTTATCCCTTTCTAGCATAGACACGTTTGACAATAGTGTTACAATGTGTTACTTTCAAGTATATCGATAATGCAAGATGAGAAAAATTTTAGTGTTTCTACTTTAGATTTCCAAAGTGTCCTGAGAGAACATTAAAATGGACAAATGCCGCACCCTGCTGTTAGAGACATTTACATAGGATAGTTTTCAATGTATGAAGGATAGAAGACGAGTAAATGAAAACTGCTGTGATTACTTCACCTAACCATATTTATAACTATACTCATTTGAATATACTTATAATGTCAAAACGGCAGTTGAAATGTATTATTTAACGTATGTATTTTAGTAAATTGATCATTTTACGGGATCTTGCCGTAAAATCATCCGACGAAGGTGAGGTGAACGTTGATTGGTTCAATGGCTCACGTGGCGTTATCCCGGCAACCAATCAGGGAACAGTGTATTAAGTTACGGGTAATAGTGCACCGTTAAATAGTACATTGAGCAACGATTGGCCCATTTGAGGACGATTTTACTTGTGTCAAAATCGTAAATTATTAAATGACTGTCAGACTACCGTAAGTTGATTAACTAACTGAAATCCATTGCGTTAAATAATACATTTCCACTACCGTTTGTTATATTCCGAAAGATAATAAACTACCTAGGAAATTGATCAACTTACGATTCTTGCTATTTTCCGGTGACATATATAAACATACATTTATATACATACATAGATAAATATCCAGTATTGCACAAAATACTGAAAAGGTGATACAGACATAATCTAGTCTAATATACCTGATTGGTAATTTTTCGATAAAATTATCGACATTGCACAATACAAATGTACATCACTTGAGAAATGAGTTACGTCCCCCGCACACCCTTCCATACCACCTGAAATTGACTCGCGAAACTCAAAGCAAAATGCCGAACATGCGGTATCTATTGGGGGTAATCTGTGTTTTTATGATAGGGTTTAAGAAAAAAATATTATTTCCATTTTAATTTAGACATACATATTCCCAATATAGAGATTCTCATTAGAATCTTATTAAGACCTAAATACATTATTACTCTCCATTTTCGAATTAAAAAATATTTTAGCTGGTATAAGTAAAATTTTAAAGTAGAATATTATGTTATGTCAAACAATTTTCGCCATGAATTATGTGTGTAGTTTACAATAGACCCCTAATTCATTTTTGTAAAATTTTAACATTTTCAGGCTGAAGAGCGGTTAGCAATGATAGAAGAACAAAGAAAGATGGATGAGGAAAGACAGAAATTGAAAAAAGAGCAAGAAAAAAGAGTAAAAGAGGAACAAAAGAAAATATTAGGCAAAAATAATTCAAGGCCCAAACTTTCATTCTCTTTAAAACCACTCTCATGAGTACTTGTAATACAGTACAAATCATGCATTCAGAACTATGGATTGATACAAATGTATTATAATCTGTTACTTCTGGACTTTGCAAATTATTCTGTATCAGTTTATGTGATGCTTTTAATTGAAATTCCTTTGACTTAGTTATTTGTAATGGTGTAAATTTTGTATAATGCATCAAATGTGTTATGCAAAGAGCTGGCAATGATGGGTCTCTCCCATTAAATATTAACGGAAAATCGCAGAACTAATGTTTAATTAAAAATACTATAATCTTTTTAGCATTTCCAGTTGTCTCACTAAGAGATATTTATTATTGAAAGGTAAGCAGCTAGTGTTTACTAAAAAGGTAATTTTATTTAGAGCTAAAAGGGGGATGATACTGTCCAAACTTATTCTTATAATTTGTTTTTTTCTGTAGTAGATAAAATTATAAATATTTGGCCTCATACAATCAGCTGCCCTTTCCAGGTACTTGACGGTACTAAAAAGTCAAAAGTGCAAATATGCCTTACTCATAGATTCATAATGATCTCACAGTTTGGTATAGCATCATCAACTACTGCCATAGGTTTTCTTTGAACAATGAGATTTCATAATTGGAAGTACATAGTGTCTGTGTGATTGTGTGAAAAACTTGCTCTTTTGTATCGAAAAAAAGACGCTGGGACATTTGTATATAAGTGTTCTAAGATTAAAAGTACATTATATGGTTGTTTGATATTATTGTAATGTAATGCTTAGATAGGCAGATTATTTTACTTTAGCCACATTATTCGTAAAAAATTGTTAGGTGCACTTACTGGATAGGAATAATCTTTTACAAAAAGAGCTGTCGCATATTAACTCTAGCTTATGCAAGTGGGTTTTAATATATAATTTCATCGCT
This sequence comes from Conogethes punctiferalis, assembly GCA_031163375.1. NCBI lineage: Eukaryota > Metazoa > Arthropoda > Insecta > Lepidoptera > Crambidae > Conogethes > Conogethes punctiferalis. The sequence goes on from CM062080.1 coordinate 6,211,271, forward strand.
CCATGCTTGTGGTTGTATAGAACAGAGATTCTCAAATATTTTCTCTCATCCCACATCTTTTCAAAATTTTGATATTTAAGATGGGCGCTTTGCAGTTACCCCTTTAGTTAGTTTTTTACTATATTTCCAAAACTCGAAAATGTGAATGTGTGATTAGATTTAACTATAGAAATTTCAGTTAACGGTTGCTTTCCACTCACGAATTAACAGTTTGGGAATCACTGTGATAGAATTGACAGTGCCCATTGTTTAATGAGACTAAAATTGTGAGAAGAGACAGAGAACTCAGAAGACTTTGTTCTTTTAATTGAGACATGTAAGTGGTCTATTGTATTATATTATATTTTAAATTGAACAACAATATTATAAATTAAAGTTGCACATACGAAAAATGAAATGATTTTTATTTGTAGGTACATGATCACTCTAGAAATAAATATTATAACATTGAAAGGAAGCCTTGAATAGTAAAAATAAATGTACAAGAATCGAGTATGTATTCAAGTTTTAAGCATACATGAGTTCGAAAATCGGCCTCTCAATTTCCTTTGTAAAATTGTCTAGTCGTTTTAAAAAGGCACACTGTTACAGTGACATTTTACCAACACCATTACTCCGAGAATATTCGCATGTTATATGAAATTTTAATTTGGAGGCATTGCTTTATTGAGTCATCTTTAAGAGCATTGAACTATTTCGCGACTAGAATTTAGTCGACAAAAATGTAACCATATTGTCAAAATAGAATAATATTACAGGCGAATGGTCCCCGTCTCAAACAATATAATTAATTCTATCAATAAACTTTATACTTTTACATTTAAAATATTTAGATACCTGATTACATAATTGTTTTAGCTAACTTTAAACATTGTTCCATTCTTACTTCTTGTCATTTTAACCGATTTCGAAAAAAGGAGGAGGTTCTCAATTCGTCTGTATGTATAATTTTTTTTTTATGTATGTTCACCGATATTTTAAATGGTACACTTGTTACGTAGGTATGACATTCTGCTCAAGTCTGCATGACTCCCATGTAAAACTAGAGGACATTATACCTCCCTAGCAAATGTTCCACTATGCATTATTACTTGTGATATGTTTAAACATGAATATCTAATGAAAGTTGGAACGGTTTTATTGTTCGAGCATGCACATAATTTTCTTTTTACCACTGTAACAATTTAATTGTGAATAAATTATACCTTTAAATAAAAAATCTTATTGAAAAGCACTAGATTGATTATTGATTATATTTTATATTATAAGCTTATTTCCTTAGCAATCCACAAACTACATCATTAAACGATTATCATAGTTACATTTATAAGTTTTCTGTAAATAACCTATTTGTAAATTAAGTCAGTACGTAGGTATCATAATGTCAGTAATTAGATTTTATAAAATAAGCTTGAGTATGTTTTTTTATGAATATGTAGGTATGTATATTTCACAAAATCCATAATATTTTATCCTCGTGAATTTGTAGTACATGCTTCCAACATTTTTGAAAGTTGTGAAGTTAAAATTGATAAACAATCCTAACAATAGTAGGAACTTACCTTATTCATGTTTTCTTCAACAAAATTATTGCAATAAGTAAATAAATTAAAAAACCGGCCAAGTGCGAGTCGGACTCTCGCACGTAGGGTTCCGTACCACACAGCTACAGCTAAATAAATCTTTTTCTTTACGTTTTATTATATTGAAGTTAATTAAATGAAAAAATTGGGTAATTTCATTTATGACGTTTAAAAAAAAACTACTGGCTAGATTTCATTCAAACCAAATTTCGTTAGTAGTTTTTATAGTGATACACATGATATATTTTTTTCAGTTTTATCATGCCCATATTTTAGAAGTTACGGGGGGGGGGGACACTCATTTTACCACTTTGGAAGAGTCTCTCGCGCAAACTATTCAGTTTAGAAAAAAATGATGTTAGTAACCTCAATATCATTTTCAAATACCTATCCATAGATACCACACACGTATAGGTTCGATGAAAAAAAAAATTTTCAGTTTCACTTCTATGTATGGGGAACCCCAAAATTTTTGGATTTTTTTCTGATTTTATTTTAAAATCTTAATGCGGTTCACAGAATACATCTACGTACCAAATTTCAATAATGTAGCTCTTATAGTTTCGGAATAAACTGGCTGTGACATACGGACGGACAGACAGACAGACAGACATGACGAATCTATAAGGGTCCCGTTTTTGCCATTTTGGCTACGGAACCCTAAAAAACTTTGTGGTAAATTCAATTATTTATTAGGGAAACGCAACGAAATAGTTCAATTGGTAGGAACTTCATGTCATTGAATATTGTGCGGACATATAAAATTGGTAGGACACAAGTCATTCTGCAAATATGTATTGTTAATCTTATGGTCTAATTTAGAAAATATATGTATAGAGTTCTTGATTTGAAATGTACCTACCAAAAGTAATTTTTCTCTATATCAATCTGTATTTCTTTTTGGACTTGGCTTAATCCAATTATGCTAAATGTGGAAATAAACCTACTATTGTTGTTTATTTGCTTTTGTCTCCCAAATTGTTACTAAACCGTTTTTGATAACAACCTTACTGTTAATAAGAGTTACTATTGATACAATAAAGTCCTTTAAATTTATCCTATGGTTGTTTTACTTTTATCCTTCTCAAACCCCGGCTATCAAACATAGACTTTGGATTATAAAAGGACAACCTCTAAGAATAAGATAGTTATGTAGGTATATTTAATTATAAATATCCGCACAATGTCATACATTGCTTTGGGGTCGGCTGCAAAGTGACTTAACCACTTGTGTTATGGGTATCACAACAGACAGAACAACGAAAATGCCACTCGAATGTTTGTGCGGGCATCGAACTCACTACCTTTGATTCAAAATCCTGGGGTCATTACTACAAAGCATCAAAGGCGTGAGCCGCCGGGCTAGTTAGTAATCAAAGGGTCAGTTGGTTCAGTCCCTCTCTCTAGCTAGACTGTAGACCCTCTTGGCTGAGGCGACTGAGGCCATGGACGTATATTATATTACGTCCATGACTGAGGCTTATAAAACACAATTGACATGGGGGCTCTAGTGCGGCATAGGTAGTTTCATTTTCGGCCAAGCGTTAAAAGATCATATTATGTACGAGGTGACGTACATTTTTATAAGTAAATTATAAGCTTGAAGAAAAAACATGTACCTTTTTTTATACCTCAATGAAACTTTATTTTGACTAGAAACGAGGATCTGTGGAGTTCTACCAAAATTTAAGGATCGTCGATCGATCCCACCCAGGCCCACAGGCATAATGGCCCTAGTAGAAAAATACACAGCCACATCACCTCTCCCGCCTAATCTATATATATAAAAGGAGAAACTGACTGACTGACTGACTGACTGACTGACTGACTGACTGACTGACATATCAACGCACAGCCCAAACGGCTAAACGTAGGCACTTGAAATTTGGAAGGGACGTAGCTTAGGTACCGTAGGGGTGCACTAAGAAAGGAATTCCCGAAATTCCCACGGGAACGGGAATTAGCGGGAAAATCCTTTTGTATGAAAAATCTAAACCGCTTAAGTTAGACGCTTGAAATTTGGCATGCAGGTACCTTAGTAAATATAAAGTTTAGTTATGGCTGTATTTTGAGAAATTCCCACGGGAACGGGAGTTAGCGGGAAAAAACTTTTGTATGTATAAATTTAAACACGCGGACGAAGTCGCGGGCAAAAGCTAGTAATAATGTAAACCCTAATATACTAAGTTGAACGATCTTGGACATTCAGTTGAATTTTTATATACCTATATATTGTAAAAGCAATAGATTTCCGCGTTTTTCCGAATTCTGAATTTTAACGATGAGTGCGTTCGGACCAGAACTCAACATGCCACGAAATCAGTAATGTCATTATTAATGTCAAACTGGCTGCATTCGCCACAGAGTAGGTACATCTCTAATATTATAACGAATAGATTTGTTTGTTTGTTACAAGTTTACAAAACGCAGATATTTCATCACTTGAAAGTTACTATTTACAGAAAGTTATAAATTTTAGTAACGTTTCATCAATATCTAATATTCGCTTTTTGATACTCATAAAAATCTGTGCTTTTTAAATTTTCTATGAGATGACAATGATTGGTTGGCGGCATCGCCTCTCGTTTGCTCAGTGAGCAGCTCTCGCTTGAGCGCTTGTTGGTCAGTTGGTTCAGTTAGTTCCTAAGTTTTATTGTCAATTTCTATTTATTAAAATCTAATGTATTGATTAGTCAATTAAGTGTAATATTTTGTTTATTATTCGAAATGGCTGAATTTTTGAAAGGCCTAATATTATCAGTGCTCTCTGAAAAATGTTATGATGAATATTTCATCAAATATAATTTCACCGATGGTATGTATGGGTGTCACTAACTATTAGATGACAATACAAGTAGCTAAGACATACTAAAATGTTTATTGTTTGATTTCAGTTCCGTGCTTTAAAACGACGCTGAGCAAAGGGCTTGGTGTCGGCATCATAGCAGGATCGATATTGGTCAAAGTCCCCCAGATTTTAAAAATACTTAAAGCTAAAAGTGCTGAAGGAATAAGTATTTATGGAGTGTTCTTGGAACTTTTTGCCATAACTGCTAATTTTTCATACAGCTATGTGATGAAATTTCCTTTTAGGTTAGTGATATCACAATATTTGTATTCTAATAATAAAGTAATCTGAATGAAGGTAAGAATTTCTGTATGTTTGTAAATCCTGACAAACAAGGATTGTCAATCCTGTCAGTTGGTAGAAAATGTTACTGTGCCTTTCTTAGGTGACCAAGTTCTGAAGAACCATAATGATTATACTAAGACCAAAATGTATCAGTCTGTACAAACAATAGGAAACATGTAGATATTTAATTATTTATGTAAGTAATGTGTGCCTTACCATGTTAATTTTATATTTGCAGTGCATGGGGAGAAGGTACATTCCTAGCAATACAAACTGCAATTGTTGCTGCCCTTGTGTTGCACTATGGTGTAGGTTCAGGAAAAGCTGCACTGTTTCTAGCCACATATGTTGGTGTTGTGTCTGCATTAGTCAGCGGAGTGACTCCTACTGATGTGTTATGGACTATGCAAGCTATCAATGTACCCATAATTGTTTTGGCGAAGGTAATTTGAAAATCTATTTTTTCTTTTTCTATATAAACTAAATACAATGCTAACTTATGCTACATGTTTCAAAGTTTAAAATTTACAAAATTTTGCTCTTGTTCAGTCTTTAATTTGAATAGGTACATAGATTTCTATTATTTTTTCCTTGTTATTTTTAAAGTAGCTATTGTAATCTAAATGAAGTTTACAAAAATCTAATAAACATAATTTTTTCAGGCTCTTCAAGTAATTGCGAATTACAAGAATGGCAGCACAGGCCAGTTATCAGCTATAACACTCTTGATGGTGTTTGGGGGAAGCATAGCTAGAATCTTTACTTCCATAACCGAGACTGGAGACTTTATAATCATTCTGACATACTGTGTCTCCACAGTGGCCAATGGAGTACTTGTCTTGCAATTGTTCTGGTATTGGAATGTTGACAAGTCTAATAAGAATAAGAACAAGAAGAAGAAGAAAAGAACATAAGACTAAAAATGCAATTAGAAAAAGATTTTAGATCAAATTCCATGAATAAAATATTGTATGTATTGATTACATGTTTTATTTGTTTTTGTCAAACTTTGCCATTTTGCAATCGAGTTAATATTTTGGGCTACATTACACTAGTGGGGCTATGTGAAGCTGATAAAAATTTACTAATGAACTTGTGTGATTCCAATCGTCGTCATCAACCTATTGCAGTCCACTGCTGGACATACTGCCTCTCCAGTTGTTCGCCACTTAGGGCAAACATCTGGAGGATATACCCATAATCCAATATTGTTGGTAAATTTTTGTTAGCTTCACATGTTGTATCATCTTGTATCATCCCTGAGAAACGAAAATATATGTGTAGGGGATAGTAATCATCAATGGTATTCATTGATTGGGTACCTATTTATCTTTTTTGACCATTTGACCAAAAGGATGAAGATTATCTGTAAATGGCTGCAGATAAAACATAAAACATGCAAGGTTGAGCAGGTGATTATTATTTATAAAGGTTAAAACAAAGTCAAGTTAGTTTATGTATTTCATTTATTGAGTAAATATTAATGTGTTTGTTACATTGAGTTTCCTAGAAACTTTAATAGAGGAACATACAATAACATTAGTGACTATTCTGTATGCCATTGTCTTCAAGCTGGAATGAAATTTGCATGTCAGAAAAAAAATTCAACACAATTACGACCTTAAAATCTTAGTGTAGCTTATGATTACTGGCACCTTATCTTGTCAGTGTATAAAATGGCATAATACCTAATGACGACAATCGCGAGATTATCAGTAATGACAAAAATGATATTTAGCTGACGACTAATTATAACCAATTGGTTTTACATTAACTAATTGTCTTACAATCGTATTTATTCTATATTTACAACTAAACGATACAATTAAATGATAAAAGTGTTGTAAAACCGAAAACCGTGCGAAGTGTTAGCCGCATGCTGCATGTGGCCTGTTCGTTAGCGTCCATTGCGGCCTATTCTTTGGGGGGCGGTTGCTCGGCGGGCTTCTCTTCCGCGGGGGGCCGCTCGGGCTCGTTGCCGTCGGCCCACTTTCCGTCGTATTCCTTTCGGTCCACGTATCTTTCTTCTTCATATTCTCCCTCGCTCCGATGACTGTCGCGTTCAGAGTAGCGGGAGTAGCTATAAATAAGAAAGGAAACGTTAAATTTTGGTTTTTAAATTGCTTAGACTTTTTGAGAATTTACTTTGTAGGGGACTTTTTGAGGTTATGACAGCAAAAACCAATAAGTATTTTCGAGAGGTCGAGAGAACTGTAAATGCAATCTTTTATGTTTGGAACAAAGCTTTTTTATTGACGACCGGATCGTGTTTCTGCTGCGGTGTCCAGAGCTCATGGAGTGAGTGCCGGGTTAAGCCGGCGTGGCGGTGGCAACTGACCAGTTACTTGCCCGTTGTCAAAGCGACATGGGCTTCTCTTTCGCTTTCCATGAGCCGTAGGGAAGCTATTATGTCGTACTACTATATAAAAAAAAACGCTAGGGCGCCAGTTTTTGATGCGTCGAACGTATGTAGAGGACATATTGGGCGCCCAATCACGCCCTACCCTAACGCCGCCACCGCATAACAGTTCAGTTGCGCTCACCTGTCGCGGTCCTTGTCGCGCCTCTCGGGGCTGTAGGAGCGGCTGCGGCGCGGGCGCTCGGGGCTGCGCGAGCGCGAGTAGCGGCCGCCGCGCCGGTCGCGGAAGTCGCGGAACCCGCCCCTGCGGACAAACCAGTACACAATGAACACATGGAAATGGTAAGGTTATAAAAAAGGTTTGGTTAAAGGTTGGGATAAACATTATGCTAATACTGTAAAGCTTATTCGGAACATTCGACACTTGGTAAACAGCAGAAGAGAGCAGATGCTTGAATTTCTATAGCAATGTACAATGATTAAAACATAATCACAAACTGATATTGAAGACATTATTCGGTTATTCTCAAATTCGTGATGTCGTTTTTTATGACAAGAGGGGGGCGAGCAGGCCTGAAAGTCACCTGATGGCAAGCCCATAGACACTGCAACACCTTGGGAGTCATAGGTCGGCCCTTGAGAAATTAGTAGGCTCGCTTCCCTATAGGTCCCTAAGTCGTATCCATTCAAAAAGTCACTTATATGTAATTTTTTCAACTTGTCCAAATGTATATTTGACAGCCGTTTCGTTGTCAGAAAATATGAACACAGCAGTAAAATCGCAAATGCACACGTGAAAATATCACGTGTGCATTTGCGATTTTAAGTACTGCTTGACGCGGCGTACTGTGCCTGACGAGAGATCCAACCAGTGTAAAATCTATGTCAACATAAAACTACTCCATTGTGTACAAAAAAGAATTCCGTACACAAGGGATATTATGTAGTATGTGTTTATTATTTATTAGTATGTAGTATTATTTATATTTTTCCGAGTGGATATGATTTAGGGACCTTCAAAAAGCGAGCCTATAGATTTCTCAAAGGCCGGCAACGCACCTGTGACTCCCCTGGTGTTGTGGTGTCTATGGGCTGAAGTGATCACTTACCATCAGGTGACTTTGAGGCCGTTTGCCCCCTCTTCCATAAAAAAAAAAATTATTTACCTAAACGGTCTGCCTCGGCCTCCACCGCCCCTCCTGGGCCTGAAGGGGCGTCCGCCTCTGGACCTGTTGTCCCTCCACTCGGGCTGGAAGCGGCGTCCGTCGTCGCGCCTGAAGTCGCCGCCGCCGCGTCCCCGGCCGCGGTTGCCGCCGCCGTTGTACGTGTGGAAGCGCGGCCGGTAGTACGTGCCGCGCTCGTAGCCGCCGCGGCCCCGCCAGTTGCCGCGCCGGTGGAAGCGACGGAATCTGTCGCAAGGTTTTGCTTATTAGCAATTATAGGGTAGACTTGTGTGTCGGCATGGCTGTGGTGACTGACTGGAAACTAAGGTTTCCCGCCCCTTTTTAGCTTGGGCTTCCTTTTTAGCTTTCCATCAGGCGAGAGAAAGCCACTATGCCGTGCCAATATATAAAAAAATGATATTATATAAAAACTTATTAAGATGGGTACTGACTGAGTTACAGGGCGTAAACGTATTACAATACGCAGGTAGTATGTGGAAATACATACTAATGTTCCAAGTACTTGAATGTGCGAATGCTCATTTCTCAGACATATTACACCCTATGACAGCAGTACCCACCTACAGGATCTGTTTTTCAATCTCTAGATAAAGTGTTGGCGACTTACTGATTAAATAAGAAATGTGTAATAATAGGTATATCTATCTAATGTAGGTCATTTACTTAAGTTATACATTATCTGGTGATTGACAAATCAAACCTGTAATGTTCATGTATCTGTGTTTGCAAACACCATTGTGAGATAGCCGCTAGTTGCGTTCATGAAAATTGTGATGGCTCTAAGTACTACATGATTGTCGGATTTAAAATAATGTGATTATGTCTTAACAATTTAAAAGTGGGACATTGTGTTGACAAGTCTAATGTTGCCCTTTTTACTTTTGTGAAGACCCACCTTTTGCTAGCAGTCAAACATAGATAAATTATTCACATACATTCTATAGATTATCATGGATTGACAGTGTATTTGTATTTTTTTTGAACAGGTATTTAAAATTCTATGGTAAACATTTAGCAGTTAAAATAAAGATAAATTAGCTTCAACTAAAGCAACTGTCAAATTATTCGAATGAATACATTCTTATTCACATCTTGATAGTGTTGTCCTTGAAATTCACGACAGCGACAGCGCGCCTAATTATTTGTACATTTACATACACTTAGCATGTAGCTAATTAACTTTTCACAAACATATCGCAAACTTTTTTCGACTTCAATGAATTTCATTCGATTTTATTTTATACAATGCATGCTTCGTCTCTGCTAACAATGGTATAGTGTGTCCCAGCCTTACTTCATATGCCGATTCCTGCTTCTTACAAGGCCAGCATAAGAAACAAGAATGGAAATGATTAACATCAAAGTGTACATAAAAGCAGGATAAACAGGTGTAGCGATCAGAATCAAATTATTAAAAACTAAAATCTAGATTTTATTGCCAATATTTAATTTTGGGCGAGTATTGGTGCTGGTGTAAAGAAAAAATGCCTGCAATTTTATATTTTTGGGTGGGTCTATTTCAGCAATAGTTATCTGGCTTGCAACAAATGCTTACAAATTGCAATTTATATGTGACCTGCCCCTTATCAGAAGATTTTTTCTTCTAGAAAAACAGTAGGAGAGCATTAAGCACCTTTACGCCGTTTTTGGGGAGTGCCCAAATGTGAGGGCAAACCCACTAAACCCTCTGTGTTGCCAGCGGGCAGCAATTTGTAGGGACTCTGGGAACGCCGAAGCATAGTTACGGTTGCGTCCATGCCCAAGTCAGCCCCAGATGACAAGGCGTTTCCAGTCCGGGGAGGGCAAAAATCCTCCCTGTTTTTGCCCCTTTTCGGGCCTAGTAGTTGGGACAGCGCTAGTGGGTTTACGGCAGTTCTAGACCATTCCATGCCCAGTGACACCACCCTAAAGGTGCTTAACGTAGGAGCCGGGGTTTTTAGTGGGCATTCCCTGCCTTCTACGCTCTTCCGTTTTTTGAGAGCGGCGTGAGTTCCCACATATCCCGTCGTTTCCCCGAACGGCGGGAATGCGTAAGGTGGGCCGCATACATTCGGAATTCCGAATTGAAATTTAGATTTGCAAAAATTATGCTCTACTCGCATACAAAGCGCTCCAGCATTTTATATGTACGTAGAGCATTATTTTTGCATATGTAAATTTCAATTCGGAATTCCGAATGTATGCGGCCCACCCTTAATACTTTGACTGCCGAGAAACTAGACACAATAGAAAAACTATTGTTTGTCGGTTACTGGTGACCGTCATGGCGCTCAACGTGTTAAGAATTTTCCCCAATTTAAAAAAAAAACAAAAAGGGTAAGTCGGTACGCACCTGGAGCCGGATCGCGAGCGGGAGCGGCTGCGCGAGTAGTAGGAGCGCGAGGCGTCGGAGCGCGAGCGCGAGCGCGGCGAGCCCGAGCGGCGCCGCGACGCGCGCGAGCCCGACGCGCTGGAGCCCGACGCCGACCCGGACCCCGAGCGCGAGCGGTACTTGCGCGGCCGGGACCTGCCGGGGAGGATTCAAGGCTTAAAAAATAAATCCACATTCATTTAATAAATAATAAATAAATATCAAACAACATCACATACATTGCTCCGATCCCGAAGTAAGTAGCTTAAGCACTTGTGCTATGGGTATCAGAACAACGAAGGTACCACAAATAAATACTTAAATACAAATATAAACACCCAGACACGGAACAAACACAAGTGTTCATCACACGAATGTTTGTCCCGGGTGGGAATCGAACCCACGACCCTTGGTTCAGATGGTAGTGACACCAATTGAGCCACCGAGCCAGTCAAAGTCATTTAACCGAGTACATTATGGACTCTCATTACATCAAAAAGAAATAGTAAACATAGAATGAATAGGCCCAAAAACCACATATAAAATTTTGTGCCTTTGTCATTGTGTCACAAAACATGAATCAGCACTGATGCTGATGGATCTCTGTTGCAATAATTAAGCATCTTAGAATTTTTATGACTTATTATATGTTACGTTACTTAGACACCAAAATGTTTACAGTACTGTAAATGTACCTAACCATAGCCTCCTGCTACAGTTTCTTACATCGACGAAACCTGTTCGGTGTAACGCAACCGAACACGTGACATCTAACTAGGGCGCAACCGATAGCGATCGATTATAATTTTACCAACTTAGTGCAAATCACGGATCGATCGCGACCGGGTGCGCTCACAACATTTTAACAGTAGTTAGTTTAACATTGTGAACATTTCAATTATACAACATTAACATTACCACCGCCTTTCAATCCAAATACTAGTAAACCCCGCGCCCCTTCATGGTCCTTCGAGCCGGATCTGAACCAGCGACTTATGGATCTACAGTCCATCCATCGCTATCGGTTGCGCCCTAGTTAGATGTCACGTGTTCGGTTGCGTTTCACCGAACAAAACCAAGATGACGTGTAAAGCCACGAGCCACGGTATCAGCATATAGAGACAGTACAATGTGGACGAGATCAGTCGTCGTCAAAGACGGAAACGCGGCTTGACGCGCGTCACGAGCCTGGCTCGGCAGGTATAGAGACGGTACCTGGTGCGCGACCGCTTGGGCGAGCGGCGGTCGTCGTCGGAGGTGGAGGAGCGGCGGCGGGCGTGGGCGGCTTGACGCGCGTCACGAGCCTGGCTCGGCAGGTATAGAGACGGTACCTGGTGCGCGACCGCTTGGGCGAGCGGCGGTCGTCGTCGGAGGTGGAGGAGCGGCGGCGGGCGTGGGCGGCTTGACGCGCGTCACGAGCCTGGCTCGGCAGGTATAGAGACGGTACCTGGTGCGCGACCGCTTGGGCGAGCGGCGGTCGTCGTCGGAGGTGGAGGAGCGGCGGCGGGCGTGGGCGGCTAGACGCGCGTCACGAGCCCGGCTCGGCAGGTATAGGGACGGTACCTGGTGCGCGACCGCTTGGGCGAGCGGCGGTCGTCGTCGGAGGTGGAGGAGCGGCGGCGGGCGTGGGCGGCTAGACGCGCGTCACGAGCCCGGCTCGGCAGGTATAGGGACGGTACCTGGTGCGCGACCGCTTGGGCGAGCGGCGGTCGTCGTCGGAGGTGGAGGAGCGGCGGCGCGGCGAGGGCGGGCTGCGCGGGCGGCGGCCGGCGGGCGTGGGCGGCTTGATGCGCGTCACGAACTGCTCGGGCCGCGCGTCGCCCACGCACACCGGCGTCTCGCCCTCCTGCGCCAGCCGGAACGAGCCGAACTTGTCCAGCACGATGTTGCCTTTGCGCACCTGGGTAAAGAGGAAAAGACGTCAAAATAGGATTACTGGCGATTCATTTACTAACCACCACATCAACTTTTGATAATATCAAGAAGACTAAGAGAGAGATCAAGTGTCAATATGAGAATATGCATGACTATTTTTTATGAATTTATTGAACATTTTTATCGTTTTTAAGAGACCTCTGGGTTGTGTTTGTGCAGGTGAGTAGGGAGCATGTGGGGAGGTTAGGTTTGGGTGGTGGCAACTGACTAGTTATTTGGCCGTTGTAACAGCGAATTGGGCTTCTCATTCGCTTTCCATCAGGCGTAGGGTAGCCATTATGTCGAGCCACTATAAAAAAATAAAATGTGGAGTTTTTTTATGAATTTGGCAGATAGGGGTGTGCGGGTGGTGTGTTTTACTAAAAGGGGGGTGGGTGCAGCGTACCGGCGGGTGCAGCGGCTCGGTGCCGGGCGGGTCGGGCTCGCGCGACTTGCCGGGCGGCGGCGCGGCGGGCAGCGGCGGCGGCTCCTTCATGGCCATGGCGCGCCGCACCGACACGTTCTTGTCGCCGGCCGAGGGCTGCGGACATCATTATTTGTATAACTATTGGACGAGCCCCTGCTCGGTCCCCATCCCTATGAGGCGCTCGGTGGCGCCGCGGTCTTGTACGCTTAACAATGATCGCAACGTTGTGCAACCATTGGCGCGGTCAATCCGATGATGGGTGACCAAAATTTGACACCGATTTCCTCTGTTGGTCCCGGGTGCTATCTTTACCAATTCCGATAGCAGTCGTCACATCATATCAGAGATGATGATAACTCTGACGCCCAACTGGGAATGGGTATAGCTTACCCTAAGTGTTGCGGAGGTCTGATGGCAGTCGCTCTGTGTAAAAGCCTTAGCCGTCGCCAAATCTCTCAGTTTGAGAAGCCGACCCTGAGACAATCGGGAAAAAGGCTAGGATGATGATATTGGACGAGCAGGGATACGGTGAAGAGGCACCGTTATATGGTGCAAGTGCCTAAGACTCGCACAGCACGTTTCGCCTCTACTTTCATAGTACGAACGGCCAAACTATGAAACTCTTTGCCAGGCTTCTTGTTCCCCGAGATGCACAATCTTCCGATGTTCAAGGCGAGAGTGAACCGGTTTTTGATGGGTGAGCGCGCTCCACCGTAGACTGTGATCACTTACCATCAGGTGAATTGCAGTCAAGCGTAAACCCATATTTCATAAAAAAAATTCATTTACAGACCCAAAAATCAATCACACCTCCAACCTTCTCATTATAAACATAATTATGATTGATTTTGGCTTTGTAAGAGGAAATCAAGCCTTTAGTGACGTAATATTGTAATTTATGTGTGATTTACCTTAGGTGCGTCCTGTGAGTCGTCCGAGCTGTCTTCGAACGCGTACCTTTCCTTGTACCCTTTCGACACAGGCGTATCCTTCTTCTTCACTCTATTGATAAAATATTGATCATGTTAAATTTTATGTAAAATATTATATAATTAACTAGCTCGATGGCTCATTTGGTAGTGACTTCTGCCTTCTAAGCCCACACAGTACAAATATTTGTGTTCATAAACATATATGTATTGATCTGGGTGTTTAATGTATATTTATTTACGAAAAAAAGTATCTAAGTAACTTTATCAGTTGTCTAGTATCCATAGGACAAGCTTCGGCTTAGTTTGGGGTTAGAGGGCACTGTGAAAAAAGAAGATGACGCTGTGTGGCACAGCCTGCCAATGTCTTGGGTTATTTGTATGTTAGGCCCTCCGCACATGGAGCTACTCAAAAGGAACTAATCACAAACTCAAATTACTAACGAGTTTTTTGAGCGTCACCGCCCATACATTGCCATACAGGTTCGGACACGACGCGACTAGTCACTAACCAGTTAGTAACGCGTTGGCAACTGATCGCGCGCGACTCGTCGTGCCGGTCGCCGAGCTACTAGGTTACCGAGTTTACTGTGTTTTGATGTGAAAAATGAATGATCAAGCCTTAAATATTAAATTTGTGCAGAAATGCTGCAACTGACAATCTGCAGTTCACATTATTTTGGATATATGGGTGTGAAACCAAAATCTGCGTCGATTCCTTCGGCGTCTGTTATGATGATAATATTATTATAGTATAATGACATCGTCATCGCGAAGATGATCGATCCACTCGACATTTTTATTGCTTACAATATTTCCCCTTGCTAGGATTTACTTTGCTTATTCGCACGTGTTTATTTGGTAGTAGAAATAACAGGAGTGACTGAAACCTTGCAATGTGAGTAGCGTCGTGTGCGAAATACAGTTTATAACTAGTTTGTAATTCTAATTACTGATTAATTGCGTTATATTTGAGTAGCTCCATGTGCGAATGGCCTTAGTGTTGTACTCACGAGTCCTTGACGGCGCTCATGCTCATCTTCCACTTGGGCTTCTCGAGCGGCGGCGGCGGCGCCTGGTCCAGCGGGCTGGCGGAGGCGCGCGGGTCGCGCGAGTCGCGCTTGCCCAGCACCTCCTTCTCCACCATCACGTGGTACGCGCTCAGCTTCGACTCCAGCTCCTCTAGCCCGTGCATCTCCTCTAGGATCCTGTAGTGACATGTGAACGGTTAATACAGGAAAGTGTTTGGAGTAAGGCGGTCGTTTAATCGAGCCAAACCCCTTGGATAGAATCTGCGTGCAAGAGTAGTCAAGCCAATATGGTTGAATAGAATCTGCCAAACCGTGCGGCGGCGCGGTGAACCGCCTTCGTTCCATTCCCAGTTCAAAATAAGGAACATCACAGAGATGCAACAACGAATGGAAAAAATTGGAAATGAGGGACGAAATGCGAATTAATTCATTTATATGTAATTTTTAATAATTTTATACCAGAGGTACCCAAACGTTTCTCTCAGGTTCCTATACATAGGCCGTGATCATGATATTATTGTTCCCTTTGCTGATCCCAAAAGAAAACTCTAACTAGATTAAAAGGTAAAAGTTTATATCAAATAATACATCCAATTATATCTTATTTAGATGCTTTAGGACATACTGGAATAAACATTCCAAAACAAGTAAATAAACAAAAGTTACCTCTTGTCACCGTGTTTTCTTTCATATTCGCCATCTGAACTTAAGTCTCTCTTTTTCCCTTTCAATTCTTTCCTGTAAAATATACAGTTACGTTAGACCGTTTGCGCTGGCTCAGTATTTAGCTTATAGTGATATCCACAGCTTTATTAAATTGTCAATAAATAAGTTCAATCATAAATCAGTGGCCGAAAATACAAATTTATCACCATCAGCTATGGCTGATGTTGAACCCTGTTACTTTTCTTAACTTTTGTGTTTATTTTAAGCGTGTGTGCCTTTTCTATCTGCCTATTACATCACAGCAAACGAAATGTGGTTACCTTATAGCATCCCTCAGCTTTTTGTCCCCAATATTCTCGAGTTCGCGCAGACTGTACTCTTGCGAGCGAGACAGTTTCGCCTTTCTTTTCTCTTCTCTCTCTTGCTCCTTGCGTTTCCTCTTAGACTCCTTCTTCTTTTTCCTATAAACGACTTTAATTAAAATATGTACGAACAAACGACTGCACCCACAACAGGAAAATACCAACTGCTGCCCTATATTTTGGACACTTGGACTTTAATGGAATGTGGTAAATATGCTATGTGTTTCTTACCACAACTATTGACACTGACAAAGCTAAGTTATCGAATTCGATTCTGTTTACAAAGTGCTCCGAATGGGGAGCAGATATTATTTCTGTGTCATGCAGCATGATATATGAGATTGTAAAGCTGTTGACAATGCAATTTTGTCTTTATTTACAGTCATTGTTCTTGTGAGGAAGCGATATGCTGCATTCAAGATGATGAGAAAGAAATTATGTACATATTTTTAAAAGTAGGTTAGTCACATCCAAACTCATACTTTTTACTGTATACAATTTAACAGTGAAATATTTATTGTAAGTTACACGAGTTAAATTTATAACTCTTTTAATTTAAGCATACAAAACATGTATAAAATAAATTAATAACATATTATCTTCATGAAAGATTACATTTGAGTAGAGCTGAGCTGTGGCTTTTCATATTGTTTTTCTTTGGGGACAACATTTTTTTTATACAAGAGGCGGCAGACAGGCAAATGTGATGCAACTCATGGAATTCTGTGGTTGCTGCAATCATCAACCTGTTTGTTTAAAACTATAATAATAATAAACTCAGTTATGTTTATTTTTGACATAATGTTTCTTGATGCCAAGACGTTTTTTCTTGCTTTGGTAACAGTGATAGATGAAGTGACTAAAAAAAAACTATAAGTGTGAAAGATACAGACTTATCTTTCTTCTTCTTCTTTTTCTTGTCGTGGTCGGCGCCGGGCTGCGGCTGCTGGCCGAGCTCCTGCATCTTGCGGTTGCGTTTGTACTGCGCCGTCTCCTCCAGGAAGTTACGCACTTTATCCTCGTAGTCAGAGTCTTCTTTGGTCATTTCCAAGAATTTGCGGACCTGTGACATAAGGAATCTAAATATATAAAACTCAAAAGGTGACTGACTGACTGACATAGTGATCTATCAACGCACCCCCAAAGGGATAAAATAGGGGATGAAAGTTTTTAAAATTTTTTTTAACCTTTCTCCCACACACAAAGATCTCTCTTTTATAACACGCCATGCGGACGAAGTCGCGGGCAAAAGCTAGTAAATTTTATTTTTCTTAGCTATTAGGATCATCTTCATAGCCTTTCGCAGTCTGCTGCTGGACAGAGGCCTCTTCAATGAAGGGGTTTCAAAATTAAATATTCGATAGATGCGTTATGTAGGCCTGCAGTCCAGCTATCATGTAATTGGTCAGTTGCTATGTAAATGGCAGTACCATGTCAAAATTAACCAATTACAGTTGGACCTGCTGATTTATTGCTGTGACATCTCCTCGCCGAGCATCGCCATGCGCTTAGAGGATTGAGCTCCGAGTCTATATCGGCCTGCGACCTCACTGGGACAGCGTCGGGCTCTTCGATGGGCGGCGGCGGCGGCTGGTAGCCGTACGGGTGGTTGAACTGCGAGTTGTGCGTGCGAGACGCCGAGCATCGCTATGCGCTTAGATGACTCACCTTCAGCTCGTAGTCTATATCGGCCTGCGACCTCACGGGGACAGCGTTGGGCTCCTCGATAGGCGGCGGCGGCGGCTGGTAGCCGTACGGGTGGTTGAACTGCGAGTTGTGCGTGCGCGACGCTGAATCCGCCTCGCCGAGCATCGCCATGCGCTTGCTTAGCGGGGAGAGGGAGCGTTGGCGCTTGTTGTTCGACTGCGAGCGTCTCTTCTTCTTACGGTTGGGACCTTCAGAGTCTGTGAAGGATAATTACATTTTGACAGCCGTTTGACATGCAATGGAAGCGGGAATTCTGTTTAAACTGTGACTGTCTACAAACACAAATCACTTAACTTGGAAAAAGCTTTCAAAATTGATGTTGGATTTGATGAAGGTTCCTAAATTGGTGACCATAACATGATGTAAAAGCTTCTAACCTAATATCTGATCAGAAGCTTTGGCAATGTGGATAGTATAGAGGCTAAACTTACTCACAAGACAAATACATGAAAAATGAGATTATGCTTATTTCAGATTAATGATGGGATACTTTTCAGGGTGTACTTTCTATATTGATTTCTTCTATTCCTGCCTGCAGTTCTAATTCAATTGTTATGGTGTGCAATAAAGAGTATTTATCTAGGTACTATGAACATAAACACTTATATACAGGAGGGTCCTCACCACTGGTATCTGATGATGATGAGGAGGACTCCGTTGACGAGCTAGAACTGCTCGAGTCACTTGAGGATGATGAAGAACTGCTCGACCTCTTCTTTTTTCCCTTGCCTCGCTTCTTCTTCTTTTTCTTTTCCTTCTTTTCAGTCAAGTTCAGCAATTGCTTCAGTGTCTCCTTCATCTCAAATGACTTCGCGCCAGTTAAACCCGGTAATAGCAACTCTGCAGGTTCTATCAGAGGTTTTGTTGTTGAAGTTTTGCTTTTGAGGAAATCTAGGGAATTCTGAGCCTCCTCATGGAATGGTATGATTGCTAAACAGTCTTCATATGCCTTCTGCGCTTCAGTTATCTTGTTCTCATCTTCATAGCTGCGCCCCAGAGCTACAAGTGTTTCTCCTAAATACTTCCTGGCGTTTGCATGATTAGGATTCAGTTTCAGGGATGTCTCGAAATCTTCTATGGCTTTCTTGAAGGTTCCACTGTTGGCATACAGAGCCCCTCTTGCTACTAGGCCTTCTACATTTCTTGGATCTATACTTAGAGCTTTGTTTAAGCATTGGAATGCTTCAGAATGTCTTCCTGCTTTGAAATGTTCAATTCCTTCTGCGACAGAGCGGAATGCCCACTTGCTGGCTTGAGCTTGACGAAGTTCATCGGCACATTCCGACGGCGTAAATCCTCCCCTTTGGAAAAAAAAGGGAAAAGAGTTTGATATTGTCCATATAAATGCAAGAAAATTCATAGGTACTATGTAAGGAAAAATTCATATTTACCTGAGTGATTGAAAGTTGGTGCAATGCATGTTGGAAATCCCAAGTAGTTCAGAGAGATATTGGACGCAGTTGGGGTTATTGAAGCCAGGGCTCTTCTCCAAAATGGCTTCATAACTTTCTCCCTTCATATCCATAGTTTTCCTATTAGAAAATACATATTGTATCAATAATAGAGCAGTTAGTCTAACTTAAAGGTCATCATTTATTTGTTGAAGAAATCTTACTGATTTGATAGTAACATCTTCTGATAGTAAATTTATGAAGTTTCAAGCATTTTAAACCTAAATTCTTTTCAATGTCACACATACTTTTATCCTCACCTGTTCCATGAAGCTGTTCAAAAAACGTTATTTTACTTGTATTTTATTTGTTCACACACAAAAACATCATAGATTAGGTGATGCCGCCTCGATAATGTGACATTAATGTTACCAGAATGCCTCAGCTACAGTCACAACATAATGCAGGAATGTGACCAACTAGTCTTGGGAATCGTTGTTATACCTAGAAAAGAACACCCTAAAATAATGGAGAGATATGTCATCCTTGCAGGTTGTATCAAGAGTGCAGTGGGACTATGGGAACTGCAGCAGTCTTGCCAGACTCAGTGCCATTTCAGCAGCCTCACGTCAGCTAAATGTATAACAGCCAGTAGCTACTTCTTTATTACAAATAAACAACTCCGACATCCAATAAATGGTCATTATAAAAGTCCAATCAATTTGAGTTATTGCTGGAATATTAAATATTAGCTTTAATAGAGAATAAAGTTTTCTGTTACAGATGAGAATGTGCCCTGAAGTTGTACTGACCTTCTCCATTTCAATAAATAAAATAAAAGTAATGTGTAAATGATTCAACATTTTGGGTGACTTGACTTGACGAATATCAATGTTTAATTCCTCCAAAGTTTCAGAAAAGATTACATATTGTCCTTTTATCATCCATAATTCTCATTTGATCAATACCATGCAATCATTTTCACATTTTTGGTGAAAGGTGTGATTTGTACTGAAAAGTGATTATAAACCAGTGAAAACATTTATCCAACAACATGGCTTTCCTTTGCCTCACATACCTACCCAAGTGTACACAAAATTCCAAAACAGCTGTGTAAAAAACCAAGTACCATGCGAGTATCTACAAAAGCAGGGGTATTTTCATTTATCGCCTTTCCTAATAAATTCATCTCAATTAATCTCCTGCATTCCATTTCCATTAGAGTTGTGTTTTGTTTTTGAATATTCCAGAATTCTTCAAGCTTGACAGAGTAACCAGCCTTTTCTCTTTCAAAAGCAGTCTTCATTTATGTATTCATAAAAATGTCCATAGATATAATCCTTGTTGTTATGACAAACATACCACTGTTTTTATAGCCCCGATACCTTCACACATCATAAAAATACATATAAAAACAATACAAAAGGTGTTTAAAACAAAAGTAGCTTGGCAGCCCTGTAAAGTAGTGAGAACATCCATTATCATTACTGTTTGGTAGCTGCTAAAATACATACTTGTAGACTAGTGGAAAGTCGTCAGTGCTGAGTAGTCCAAGCGGAGGCTTTGGTGGTGGATCGTCTGGTCCCCGGGTGACTCCCTTCATGCCGCAAACCATTTTGTCGGTATCAGGGATAACTTCAATGACTTCACAGCACACTGTGTCATTCATCAGGTAGTTTCTTGACACATTTTTCTTGTCAACCGCTGGTATGACATTTGTTATTGGTAAAAATGCCTGCAACAAAGTTAAAGCTGTAGTTTTACATAAATTTAATTGGTTTCCATAAAAATCTATCATAGAAAACTATGTCAGCAAGTTATGATGTCTCATACACTTTCTCATTTATGTAATGAAATTTCACAATATCAATCAGATTTAATGAACCATTGAAATCAGCCAGCTGAAATTTTACAAAACCTCTCATTTCAGACATAACATACTCTTTGATAAGGTAAGAGTATCATGAGAATTATTGTGAAGGAATACCTATTAAACTATTGCACAATGTTGTGAAATTCATTTTGTTGAGCTCTCCCTACAATACTCATTTCCAGGGCTTGGTAACGTTACCAATTTACCATTATAATAGCAGTAAGTAACGTTAATTTATAATGTTACTTTTTTTACCAGTAAAATAATTACCGGTAAGTCGGTAGCGATACTAAATTTTAACGGTAAATTATAAGGGTAATTTTTACCGGAACGCAAACTTAACGTTAAGTTTCAGGTATCGATACTGCAATATAACGTTAAAAGTATCGATACCTGCTTTAGTTACCGGTAAAAGTAACGATACTTATTACGCTACTTTGCTGCGTTGCCGCTCCGTACGGTTACCTATAGCAGAGCGGCAACTTCGCGACACGAGACGCATGAGACCATGTTGGGTGGGAGCGATAGAGACAGAGAATGAATTTAATCCAAAATTAAGTAAGTAACGTTTAAACGTTTACCAATACTTTTACCGATACCATCATGAAGGTAGCGGTAATTTATAACGTTAAAAATTACCGCTACTTTAGGTATCGCTACTTAAAAAAGTATTGATACCTCGGCGAGGCAAAAGTAACGTTACCATATTTTTACCGGTATTCCAAGGCCTGCTCATTTCACACAACATGTAAGTGTGTACAAAAGACATGAACAAGATTACCTTCACATTAATGTCTGCGACATATCTTGATGTAGGCCCAGCTGTACACAGCACCTTCAGCATCATTCCAGAGGCCGTCCTGTTGATCACTGCTCCAATGATAAGCTCCCCGGTCTTCACATTCTGTATACCAACAATAAAAACTATAAGAAATATTCAAATCACTTTCCAAATAAAAAAACAATTAAAGGTTTTAATCATTAGGATACCTAAATTAGGAGTGGGAATACTTACATCAAAGAAATGCCTTAATCTGGCTGGTTTGTCTACATTCAAAAATGTCTCGAAAGGTGGCATCAAAGCAAACAGATCTGAAATGAAAAAATATATTGTCTAATCAAACTCTAGTTTCATGTGGGCATAAAATGATAAATTCTAAATTTTGTTTGAAGTGATAAACATTAACTGTGTTAATAACTGTTTTTATTGTTTGTTCATGCATTCTATCAATGTGTTAAAAGCTATTTAATAATTTATAATAAATGTTACAAAAAAATACCATGTAAGTAAATACAGTGATGCTATTTAGCTACAAACAATAATAATTAAATACAGTGAAGGTATTCATCTAAGTTTAAAGTATCTACATTTTAATTGAGAATGGTTTGCTAATATACACAAACAATTTAGAAACTTGAAAAATTTACTCACTATCTTCAGGTGTGGTTGCATCAGCTCCCAAACTGGAAGAAGATGGTGTTTCCTCCAATACGGTTGTATCGAACAAGGCATTAGCTTCCTTGGCGATAAACTGGTGCAGTTTTAACCGTTTCGACCTGTCCTGGAAGGTCAAGTGCTTGTGTCTCGACTGGTACACTGCAAAATCCAGAGGTCCCACGCCGATTTTCACTAAATCATCTTCTCCGCGTTCGGCCTCCCACGTTTTTTGAAGTTGTTGCCCATGGTAGTTAATGGACTGCGCCACTAAGGACGCGTCCAGCGAGGGCTCCATTCCGGACACTACAAACAACAACCAAATATTGAAATGACTGAAGCCAAGCAAACAATGAATGAAAGAACGTAAATATAACTAAAGTGAAAGTAAATCATTTAGCAATCGGACTTTGGGCCGCCATTTTAGTCCTTCGAAAAGGTTATATTTCTACCCGGTCAATTGAAACTACACAAATTCAGAACCACTGTACTCACAATTTAGGCTATTAATTTATACGGTTTATTACTTTTAACAACACTCATAAAATTAGAAATTTCTTGGTTTCTATTCACGAAATAGCACTACACAAAACACCAGGCGCAGACAGAAGCAATTTTCATTTGCAAATGGCGTCGTCAGCAGGGTTGCCAGATCAAAATTTTGACTTTCGGGTGTCTAATCAAAAATCCGGGAGATGTATGACAATACTTGTGGAAAAATCGGGAGATGTTCTTTTTGCTTAGGAATGATGATTACTAATTAAAATTTTCCCCATTCAGTTGCTTGGAGAGCAAAAAAAAAGAAAAAGGTCTTCCGTCTAAGAAAATCGTTGAGATTTTGCTCCGTTTGGTCATATTTATACAATACAATATTTTAACAAAAAATCGGGAGTTTTGGACGGAATCCGGGACATCGCGAGATATAGACCAAAATCGGGAGATCTGCTGGCAGCCCTGGTCGTCAGTTTTTTTTTTACCAAAATGATTCTAGTCTGGGTATAAGGTTTTTTAGGCATGAGATTTATTAGACAAAAAAAAAAGAAAAGAGAATATTGTCTTGTCAAGCTATGGAAATCACGTCTTTTCAATCAAAAATAATTTTTAGTGTACAAATTGCAACCTGTTGAACCTGACCTTGTTAACCTTAGAAGTTGCTGGATAGGGGAAACCCGAAATAGAGAAATGTGGAGCGAATTAAAGGAGGCCTACGTTCAGCAGTGGACTGACCAAGGCTTTTGATTAATTGAAGTTTCACACAACAATAATTTAAGTATAAATGAGCATAGGCGATACCTAAACAGCATCTGTGAGAGTATAATATGTTGACTTCCTATTAGCGACTTCCCGCCATCTATGTCAGTTTTTTTTACATATATATATATATAGCACTTTTTTGCATTTACATGCAGTAACGCACACGATGCGCAAAAATCTGTCACGGATATTTCACAGAGTCAACGCACACGACGCACATCTTCGATCATTCTGTCGGCAGACCTAGACGCTCTTTTTAAATGTCTCAGACGCAGACTCTATCGCACAAAAAGTCTGTCGTGTTCGCAGCCCGTAAGTTAACAAAAGTTTCATAAGAATAAAATGTGTCTGAACAGGCGTCGTATAATCAGTTGATGTCATGGCGTAACACGGGAAAGTTATAGAATAAATGGTTTTTACCAATGTTCTTTCAAATAAAAGAGGGAACCTGGTTAAATACAATACAGTGAAAACAATTGTGTTTAGAGGTAAAGTAACAAGAAATATAGAGAGTAGGTACCTATATAGATTTATTGTATTATTGATTAATGTACTCAATGCATGCAACTGAAATCGGAAATCTCAATAAATCCCATAATTGACTCTTACCACTTAATTGCGGTTGTAAATTAGGAACTAAGTAATAAATAGTTTAAGTTTCAAAAGTAGACGAAATCTTAGACGGTAGTTCACTGAAAGGCAACACGGTATCGGTTAATAAGGTCTTTGAATGTCTCAGTGGCCGGCCGTTAGGTTCGATATGCACCGATCCGAACCCAGGACAAACATTTATTTTTTCTGTGTCTGGGTGTTAATATTGCATTCAAGTAAATTTTAGGGTACCTACCTTCCTTGATTCTTATTTCATAGCAAATATATTTTCTACTTAAGTAAGTAGGTACCTAGGTAGGTACCTAGGTAGGTACCTACTTTGGAATCGAATTAAGTATTTCGTAAGTAGGGTAGGTATGTATTACCACACTCACCTTTAAATTTGGCATCTAGATGTTATTCTCTAAGATTGTCTGAAAGATTACACTTACAGTGGAAAATTGCAGTAGGTAGGTAGGTACTATATAATGTAGGTACAACCTAGGTAGGTAATCATTCAGAATTATGTAGATGTAACGCCATATCTTGCATACTTCAAAGCGGTCATAAAGCGTCATTGGGAGGTCTCCTCAATGGAAGAGGCGAGTACAAAAGAAGAAAGAGGGCTAGGTAATGGCAGACACAATGGAAATACTGTTTGGACTAGAAGGCCGCCCGGTTTTATTTCCTTAACACTTATTTATTTTCTCTATCTACACATCATTCTACGCTTTTAAGTTTTCCGCTTGGTTACCTATTTGGAAATAGGTACTTTTGCAGATATTGAATAGGTATTTTGCAGCTTATATTAAAGTAATGCGCTAATTAATGTTTTTTTGCCACTAGGTTGATAAAATGGCTGCCAGTCCGCCTGATGGTAAGCAGTCCATGAACGTCTAGAGCACCAGAGACATCGCATGCGCTTTACCTTTACCTTCAAAACCCCATTTACTTTAGACTTGAAGTGTCGCATGTCGCATACGGCATACTGTAGAAAACTTCAGCAGGAAGCACATACCACATAAGCAGCGTTCGAGGGATTCTGTAGGTACTGGGTAATACAATATTCTCTCGAATTTTTCCCGCAGCCAATTTCCAACAAGACTAGTCTAGTAGTCTTGCGCACTTTAATACTTATCTCCTGCGTACGTAGTACCTACCTACCAACATACGCTGGAGATATTAAAGTGCGCAAGTTTTCGCGTTTGATCGTGGGCCGCGAAAAGCGTCAGTGTGGCTACTAAAAAGGTGCGTGTGATTG
The DNA here is from genome assembly GCA_031163375.1 of Conogethes punctiferalis. Taxonomy (NCBI): domain Eukaryota; kingdom Metazoa; phylum Arthropoda; class Insecta; order Lepidoptera; family Crambidae; genus Conogethes; species Conogethes punctiferalis. The sequence continues at coordinate 6,236,721 of CM062080.1, forward strand.
CATGTCATTAATAGAGCAGCGTTTTTGCCACGAACCGCCAAAGGCGACACCACGTGCGATGCGCAATGCAACACATCTTCTTAAACGAACCCTAAGTAGTAAAGACTAGCTGTGCCAGCGGCGATGGTGCCTAAATTTTAAGGTAGGTCTCTAGCAATACATTGGTGAAGACCGCATTCAATTCCATGCAGTAGTTTTCGTGTGATGCTCGTTTAAACATAGGACAGATAAAAATTTCCCCCATTTTCAGATTTTTTTTAAAAACTAGTGGTTCATTTATTTTTAACCGACTTCGAAAAAGGAGAAGGTTCTCAATTCGTCTGTATGTATGATTTTTTTTAAATTGTTTATTTAGGTTGTATGTGGAATATTATATTTATTTCTGAATTTACCTCTATTCGCATTGTGCAATGTAGATATACAAACGTCATTCGATCCCGCATTATGATTTTAGCAAGGTCACTGTTACAATACAGGGCACTTGTATTCATACTGAAACCTACAGTTTACATTAATATCAGTTATTTTGACACGCAATACCTAACAGATAGTGTCGCGAAATGCGAATTTTCCCCGTAAGTATGTAATCTGATGTTCTTACGTGAACGAGATAAGGTTGAAAACAGTGTGTCGATAGTTTTTATAGGTGGCATTGTGTGTGTATTTGTGTGCAAGGTGTATTGTACGGGATCACACAATGCGGCCCGCGGCTTTGTGCCGTGTATTCGCACCATTGTATTCGGACATATTACCCAACATTTCCACATTGTGTCTTCTACTTCTGGCTTCTTCCTTTGATGAGACGTGTACCTTATTTGTAGTCTATCTGTGCTTCGAAGGTGAAACTGATAATGGCAGATGTGAAGTACCTACGTCGGAGTTTGGTCATCATATCGATACCATTCAGACTTAAAATAACTTTGTAAAGGTGAACTACTCGTACCTAAGTAGGTACAGAATGCTACAGATTTAAGAGATTTTCTTCTAATTTGATTATATCGCTAGGTTGATAAAGTTCGTTCTCTTTATCATTTTCTTAGTAGATATAATAATCACCTTCTCCATCAATGATGAAATCGCTATAGTTCATTCGCGTTAAGAAAATAGTGACTCATCACCGACTGCCGGCCAAGCCACACCCCCTAGCCAATTAAAACGCTAGAAATTATAATTTCTAGCGTTTAGGTAAAGTTCATAAAACTTGTCTTCACTCATGTGTTCTGGATATACGTAAGTAGGTACTAACTTTGTTCTCTGGTAGAAAAAGCTAAACCATTTTTATATTCTTTTTAAATAAGTAGGCGTAGATAGATAGATATTCTTTATTGCACAACAAACAGTTGACTAAAAACTAGATACGAAGACAAATCAAGGTATAAATTAGGCCTCATCGCTTATCGCGTAGGTAGGTACTTTGCTTTTATTATTTAGGTGTATCATTTCATTCGGGTATTCGAAGTTTGAAAGGGATGAAATTTCAATCATTCTTTGTAGGTAGGTAGGTAGGTAGACTAGATAATAATCACAGATTTTGATAGTAATCTATCGGTACTAGACTTATAGCATACAGACAGATAGGTTAAGGTAGTCTCCTAGAACACCCAGAAATGAGTCAATTTCAAATCCATGCAATCGAACCCTGAACTTTCGGATCGTCCGCGCGTTTATCAAGAACGTCCGAAAAAGAATGCACTGTCAACGACGTCAATTCGTTATGCTTTATATAGAATTTATCGCGGTTGTATTGTTCTTTATCAGTAGATACCTTGAATAGTTGGTATTATTCAAACACATGAGTGCATTTTGGAGGGTGCAAGAGTATGCGCAGGGCCTGCGCGAAAACCGGCGGGTAAATCGCGCGCGCTACGCGCCGGCCGGCTCGCAGTCCGCGCCCACCGCCGAGATAGCGAGCGCGCGCCAGCGAGCGCTCTCCTGCCCCCTACACGAACTTTTTCGACAACATCCATTTTCCCGCCTGTCCTTTTTTCGAATTTTCTCTTTATTGTACCGTGATTATGTGATTCTAACGTGCCAGTGACTGTGCAGTGTTTGTGAATTTTGTGTGATCTGTGCAGTGTTGTGGCCTTTTTGGAAATATTTTGTTTTGTTGCGGATTTGCCGGTGCCGGTAAGTTTCCTAATGCAGCATTTTTATTTTAATCCTTTTTTGCTATACATAGGTAGTACCTACATTTAAACATTATGTACCTACATAAATATGTAATGTGTACCAATAAACATAAGTGCATGTCATTTTTATTATTATTTTTAACTGTTTCATGCTACTTTTGTAGGTGTTATTTTTAATTACATAATTTTTTTATGGCTTACCTACCTTCATTTTAACGGTATCATTAATTTCTATAGTCTTTAGCATTTAAATAGTGAGGGCTCTTCATATTCTAGTGTGTTTATAAATTGTAAATAAACTAAATAATGAAATATATAATGTCTCAGTTTCGTTTAATAACGTACTTAGAAAAAGATACTTTCGTACAAATAACGAAAAATAAGGGAAAGGCCATACTGGGAAAATCTCAAGATACTTCTGTACCATTTTAATGAAACAAATATCTATTACAAGCAGTGTACAAGGGAATCGATTTACCTAGTTGGTATATTATATCTACCTATAGAATAATCATATTTAAATCTTAATTAATTTATAATTAAGAAGACTAGACGATAACTTAGAAGAAATGTCTGTTATCACATATTCCAATAAGTAATATTCTTATTAGATAAACGCAACGATATTTAATTATCTCTTTTATAAACACAACGATATTTAATTATCTAGCGATAACAAACATAAAATATAGGCAGGTAGTTTTTCCAAGCTCATCGTTGAACGAACTAAAGTTTCATTCATACGCGAAAATCGATACCGATGGCATCAATAAGCGGCGATAAAGTTGCAAACAACAAAATAATAGTAGAGTCGCGGAATTAACGCTCCTATTGTGTTAGTACAATAATCCGCTATCTAGGCCAGCCTCAGTGCTGCAGACGAACCTTTTGTCTTTCATGTTCGCCGTTAATAATGGCGGGCGCCGAAACAGCCGCGCACAATACCGCGAAATGTGCGCGTTTTCATTTGCAAGACAAAACGCGCTTTGTTGTGTGTCCGCTCAATACTAAATTTATAGCGGCCGGTGGAGCCGTATTGACGGTCACTAACGAACGGCCGGACGTAAATGCATTTTGATCGGCCGGCTACGGGCTGCGGCGTAGCGGTTCGGCCATACGGACTGGGCCACTTCGCATAGTAAACAAATCTCTTCCCTTGGATTTTTTATGTCAATCAATCAATCAGCTCATTGCCGTCCATTGTTGAACGTAGGCCTCTCCTAGACGATGCTAACCATTGCGATCCTGGCCTGGACTAGGCCCGTGGCTTAATAAGAGTTTTCTGATAGAAATCCACCAGATGACACCACATTAAGACAGGTCCAACTGTTACGTGATTGGCTCATTTTGACATGGCAATGACATTTACACAGCAACTGACCAATCACATGATAGCTAGACCTGCCTTTTATGTGGTGCCTCCAACCATTTCTCCCCGAGTTCTGAACCAAGGGCCGTGAGTTCGATCCCCACCCAGGACAAACATTTGTGTGGTGAACATATGTGTTTGTTCTGTCTCTGGGTGTTAATATTTGTATTTAAGTATATATTTGTGGTAATTTAGTTGTTCATACGATATCTGATTGTATCTACTTGTCCGGTTTCAATTTGCCTTTGACCAAATAAGCCTTTGACTACCGTGAAACAAGAAACAATAAAAATTTATTGTTTGTCGATCACCGGTGACCACCATGGCAGTTGACATGTTTAATAAGGACGAATACTTAAAATATTAGATAGAGCCACGAATAATGTTGACCCTTTTGACCATAAAGATGTATCTACCTATAGTTATTAGAACAATGCGAGTAAATAACAAGACAATGAAAAGACTTCAACGCGTGCGCTGTCCCACGCACCTTTAAATTAAGTAAGTATTGTAGAACTTTCCAAGTTGTATTTTTAAATTACTCAGATTTTTATTTATCTACACTTTATATTATAGAGGAAAGATTTGATTGGTTTTTGTTTTGTTTGTTTGCATTGAATAGGTTCCAAAACTACTGGACCGATTTGAATAATTCTTTCACTGTTGAAAAACATCTGACAACTATTACATATACCAAAGGTATACCAAAAACCTTCTTAAAACGCGTGCGCTGCGATAACTATGAAAAAAAAACGACTTCAATATAGTGATCAACTAGGAAACTTCTTTTGTAAGTTATAAATAGTTCCTTCACAGATTGTGGCGAAAATAAATAATTATCTTATCTTATCTTACCTCCATACCATAGTGGAATGATTTGTTGACAGTAGGCCGACTGTGAAGAAATATACGAGTATATAATCTTGTAGGTACCTATATAGCCAGCCATGGTCATTAAATTTATTTCACTTTGGCTTTATAAATTAGAATCAATGGTCTTACATTGTCATGAAAGCGGAGGAAAAAAAAGAAAACTGCATGAAGATCGCAATGCCAGTTATCGGTCAGCTTATTCTGCAATCCTCTATTGGATTGGACGCAAAGAAGGCCCGATAAAAGAGGCGAGAGGGCGCGAAATGCAGCGGCTAAGCTTTGTACCTCCGTAGCTACCTACAGGTAATTCCATTCACTTTCAAAGCCTACCCTCTAGTTTTCTCGAGTTATTTTTAGGGTTCCGTAGCCAAAATGGCAAAAACGGGACCCTTATAGATTCGTCATGTCTGTCTGTCTGTCCGTCCGTATGTCACAGCCAGTTTATTCCGAAACTATAAGAGCTACATTATTAAAATTGGGTACGTAGATGTATTCTGTTAACCGCATTAAGATTTTAAAGTAAAATAAAAAAAAATACAAAATTTTTGGGGTTCCCCATACATGGAACTGAAACTCAAAATTTTTTTTTTCATCAAACCCATACGTGTGGGTTATCTATGAATAGGTATTTGAAAATGATGTTGAAGTTTCTAACATCATTTTTTTCTCAGATGAATAGTTTGCGCGAGAGACTCTGCCAAAGTGGTAAAATGTGTGTCCCCCCCCCCCGTAACTTCTAAAATATGGGCACTATAAAACTGAAAAAAATATATGATGTGTATTACTATGTAAACTACTAACGAATTAGTTTTAATGAAATCTAGACAGTAGTTTTTTTTTAAACATCATAAATCAAATTACCTAATTTTTTTCATTCAATCAGTGGTACGGAACTCTACGTGCGCGAGTCCGACTCGCACTTGGCCGGTTTTCTATATTCAATTTGTTACTAGCCAGGTTAATAAAGAAGATATAAACTGTTTTTAATAACAGTGGATCAACCAATTTGAAGTGCCTGAATTCCATAATGATAAATACCAGGAGATGTCCCTGTCAGAGTTTTATTATCTACTAGCGACCCGCCCTCGCTCCGCTTCGGGTACATAAGATAAACATTTCTTTTAGGTTATTGGTGTTTTAGTAAGGATCCATAATCTTTTCTAGCAATAAGTATAGTCTATATTACTCAGGGTGAATGTAGATTTCCAATGGTGCAGGAAATCTATACTTATAATAAATCTGTAGAGAGGTCAATTCTGTACATAAAATATTTTTTCAAAATAACTATCAGGGGGTGATAAGTGATCGATACTGATACCAAAAATGCAATCAGTAAAATTTTTGTCTGTCTGTCTGTCTGTCTGTCTGTATGTTCGTTATAGAAAAAAAAACTACTGAACAGATTTTGACGAAACTTGGTACAATTATTCTTCATACTCCTGGGCAGGTTATAGGATACTTTTCATCACGCTACAATCAATAGGAGCGGAGCAGTGACGGGAAGTGTTGGGAAAACGCGAGAAATTTAAACCTGTATGTTTGAACGCGCATTACGCGAAAACTACTGCATAGAATTCAATGCGGTTTTCACCAATGTATTGCTAGAGGTCTAACTTAAAACTTAGGCACAAGGTATAGATGGGTATTATATGGAAGTCCGTTATTTTTGAAACCCGATATCCACGCGAGCGACGCCGCTGGCACAGCTAGTTTTGAATAAGTTCAAACATTTCCTACAGTATACACATCTTTCCTCCTTATAATAGGTACATATTAATAATGTAGATATAGAGGGACTCATAATACAAGGGAAAAGCTAAGTTTGAGAAAAAGATTGGCATGTCTAAATTAATCGCGATCGTTTAAATTCAACAATAGAACAAATTGGAGAAACTGCCCACCATACAACTGTCATCGAAAGTGATTTCCATTGCCGAAGAACTGTAACGAATTGATATCTGTCCGATAATGTTGGTTAATTTCTTTCAATCGAAATTCAAATCCTTCATGGTTGATTAAAAAGTTAAATAAGAAAAGGGATGGCTAATACGCAAACGTTTCGTCAAAGAAATCGCCTTATACTGACGTCCATCATAGTGGTCTTCAGAGCTTTTATACGGCTAAGAAAAAGTACGTATATATCTATACGTATATATGTATGTACCTTTGAAAAGAGTGGACTGACGGCGGCGCCCGCAGCTAAGGGTAGCCGCAAAGCCTTAACGGTACTGCATTTTTCGCTTGAATCGCTTTGCATTCCAATTGAAAGGATTTGCGAGGTCATTTTAATTCTTTATTAAAGGTAAGGCAATTCCTTTTATCTATCAACGTTTTTCAGTAGGTAGGTGTATTCAAACTGGGTAGGTACTTGTAACGTGGCACACTTACCTAAGTTTATTTTTGGAAGTAATAAAAAAAAATTTGAAAAGCAGGGAAATTTTGTAATTAATTGTTATTCCGTTTCATATAAGTAGGTTATGTTTCTATCCTACCCAAGTTGGTAACTAGGCTTGAGAAGTATGTCAAGAGCATTTTAAACTATTCCCTATAGGGAAGAAAATCGAACAAGTTCATTACATTTACATTGAAAAGAAAGCAGAAAAGTGGAAATTTCTGTAGGAAACGCCATACTTATCATTGTTGGTCGTTTGCAATTTGAATCTAGAAAGACTGAAGAGTGCTGCTTTTGAAGACTACTGACTATCATGAAAGATACTTTGAAAATACAAGTCGATGAAGTTCCAAAGATACACTTAAAGTACTTACCCTTAATAAGTAATATTATTTTTAACAAAATAAGAGGCCGTGTCTGTCCAAACCAGCGTAAGCAAGCACGCGATGAAGGAGTTTAATTAGCGGGAACTTTCCTCGGGACATCAAAGGCTGACAGCGCGACGAGCGCCTAAACCGAATAAAACCCCCCATACGTAAAGTTACACTCGAGCCCAAAGAGGTTGTCCTCACAAAAGCTTCGTAATTGGCCCGTTCTTTTTCTACTTCCCTGAAGCATTCAGAGCCAATGAAACGTGTGCATTTAAATGACGTTCCAGAGCTTTGTGGGGTCACACTAAACTTGTTCGTGAAACCGCAGCGGCGACCTTTGTTTAGCCGCGACGGGGGCTACTAAAAGAACCTGCTCTTTGCCTGTTAAGAACTCATTAGTCATGCTTATTAGTAAATGTTGTAGGTGAAGTACTAGTGTACGCCCGCATAGTTCCAACGGACTATGTAAGTCGTATAAAGATGAAGAGTGCAAACTGCAGTATTGGGTAAATACGAGCATAACGACTAAGTATTTCGGTCATCGCTTTTGTAAGACGTACACGTTAAGCGCAATGGATGGATCCGAAGGTCAATATCGGTCCAGTCAATTCGACATGAACTTTATGTTGTTTTAAGAAACATCATCAAGCACTCATGATATCTTGAGACGTTTTATATGATGATGAATTGAATACGACCAAAGCAAATTTTCTCATATAGGAGACAAACTTCAGTGAAACGGTCTTTATATTATGAAAAGTGCCAACTTGATAGAGTAAAAACGAACGAAGCTAGCTTATTTAATTTACAGTACCAAAATTGTCTAGCAAGCATCTGTTATATGAGTCTTTAATAAAATGTCTATTCATCAGTATTTGAATAATGCGTTCGTGACACAATTGAGAAAATCACAGTTCCCTTTTCCTATTAACATTTTAGTTGCAAAATCTTGAGTAGGTAAAACCGCTTCCTTTGCACCGCTCCCGCACGCACCACAAAACACACTTACGTAACTGCACCCCCTTTCTCCTATTGAATCGGCCCCCCACTCCATTCATTCTTTACAGCTTTTGTACCAGCGCTCAGGCTTTTTGTAACAATACCGCGCGCCGTGAATAGTAACTGTCGAAATATTGTTAAGCGTGATGTCATCTTTCTCAGAGACACTGCTCGTGCGATCTTTTATAATTTTAAACAGCTGACGCTGCGTTGTTGAGGTTTTCAAAAGGAACGGTTTAATCTGTCGTAGGACTACGTACTAACTTGCGTAGGTACCTACTTATTTAATTCATTATCAAATAATGTTCTCTCTTGTAAATAATTTCCCGTGTAAGTTAAGTTAGAAGACGTTACTGAAAAACATACTCGCGAGGGAAACGAAATACATTATAGGTTTAGTGTAGGTCTGTGCGTAAGTTAATTTTAGTTATTCATTATTTTTGATTACTTACATCAGGTTCTTTGATACCTACCTACCAATGAGATGGCAAAATACAGATCTTTTTTGTTTACCTAGTTATTACTTTGTCCCAAATATTAACTTGAATGTTTCATGATTTGAAGACAAACTTTTCTTAATAAACAGAATAAATATGAAAATAAAATATTCCCTCAAATTCATAACAACAACTCTATTATCTACCAAAATTTTTCATTTCGTCAATAATTTTTACCCGAACAAGAAAACCTCTGTCAATTTTTCACAATAACTCAATCTCGCGATTATGTCGCTGCCGATAATATACATAAAAATAGGGTATTAAAGTAAACAATGGATAGGTACCCCCCTCCTGTGGGTGTTGGGCGATCGGTATTTGGTGCTCGCATTGTCGTTGAATAACTTTTGTCCCTATTGTGTAGCTGAAAGTAGAGCCTCAAAGACTTCAGCGCCGTGGAACATAAACCGAAATTCATCAGAGCGGCGATTGTTCGTCTGCTAATGGTGTTTGAAGCTAGATTTGGTGCGGACATTTTGGACTCCGGTTATCGCTTGAGGATTCGAATGAAAGAGTTGATTGGATGTTTTCTATACATTTTTGTTGGTAAAATAACTTCGAAGTCTGCCTTTTATAAATATGGCGGTTGTTCATTGCGAAACAAAATGGAAAATGATTTGAGTGATAACGATAGAAAAAATAATTTCAATTTATTTTAATTAGATCTTAATTAATACTGAATGTGGTAAGAAAGATAACTCAAGCTTGCGACGGAGGGGTCAATATAAAGTAAAGGTTAACTGGTAGAGAATGCTCCTAGCATTAAGTTCGCCTTTTGTTCCATTTTGTGCAATAAAGTTTTAATAAATAAATGTTAAAATGGGACATTTTTATATAATGTACAACAGAAATGTTGCTATTGCTAAGATCGTTGTTTCTTGTATGGGAATACATAATAGAAAAGTATTTAAGGTTTGATAGCATGTCACTGACTGTACAATTCGGTAAAATTTTATTGAGTTGATTATCCCATTGAAATTCTCTAAAGTTAGTGAATAGATTTCGTAGTCTTTAACCTGCTATTATTTCACAATACAATCGAGCTTTTTATAGTTGAATGTGGTGGCAATGGATTCTATTGTACGATATGAATGATCTCTACATCTATTGATGTGTTATCGACGTGGTTATCGATCTATAGTAGGCATGTATAAAAATCAATATCTGTTTGTTCTTCGTTGACTCGGGACAAACATTTTATGTGATAAACATTTGTGTTTGCTTTGTGTCTTGGTACAATATTGTGTTGAAGTATTATACTGGGTGGCAGATAAATGAAGAAATGTTTTTACATCGTAATTAGTTCGAATATTTCAAAGATTCTGAACCCATAGTACCTTATAGTGGTTGGTAATGGAATGTTCAAAGCGATACGTTTACCTTTCGTCGGCCACCTAGACCTGTGGCGAAATTGCGCCGACTCCAAAGCCTAACCTATTTTTCTCTATCCTTTGAATGCCGCCCTCATTCTTCGCTTTTGTCGCGGAGATGTGGCAACTTTCCGATGGAAAGTGTCGCGTGCTGTTTGCATCTTTCCTTTACCAACATTTTGTGTGGAAGCGCGTGTGTTTTGTATCGTCTTTTGTTTTTGTTGCGTCATTCAATGTATATCCAAGCCCTTCCTGGCCTCAATCTCGGATTTTCTGATGCACTATGGGTATTAAATTACACTATGCAACACCAAAAAAATCACTGATACCCCGAGTGATGATTCGTATTAGGTATACTTAGTAAACAACAGAAAACAAATTCATAACTTTGTATCACGTCCCAAAACATAAATAATAGAAATCTTACTTTATTCACGTTCCGCAACATTTGGTTGAGGATAGTTATAAAATTTTATCATTGATGTGTACAAAAGTCATCAAAACATTTAGATTACTTATAAATCTACAAAATGCCGCATGTTTGTGTTAATTCTCCTGACTTATTTTGTTATGTTTGTGGTCAATTGACTCCTAAAAGTGAAAAAAGCCAATTTCGCCTCTGTTTGAAAATTAACAGGATACTAACAAACTAGGATGCAATATGTCATTGAGAATTCATTTCTGTAGGAATAATACTTTTATTGAAACACAATCCAGTGTAGGTTTGTGATATTTATTATTTTCACTTCAAAACAAGGCATATAAACAAATCAATTTAGATTATTACTATCGTACACGTGTTTACAATGCAGCGCGCGTCTCGCGTCAAGAAGGGTCCCGATTCGACTACTCGTACTGCGCGAGCGCGTGACGCCGCCGCCGCGCATCGAGTACCTATAGGTATAGCTGTTGTGATGCGCGCCGGCTTTAGAGCGTCAGGAATTCGATAATCGATATCGACATCGACAACCAAATACGCATCCAATGTAAACATGTATATTTAGTGATTATAAGTAAATATGTTATTTTATTTGTATTGTAATGATAGTGTTTAGTGTAGATGTATATATTAGGATAGAATAAATAATAATTATAATATGTAGGTTAGATAGATTTAGGTTTTATAAATATAACTATAGATTTAAGGTTATTTATTTTATTTATTTTGATAGTTTTAAGTTATTGGCAACAATATTAGGTTGAGGTGCCTACATCACCCCCCTCCAGAGACCGTCAAGGGCGATAAAAATCGGTAAATCTAACCCGACGTCCAGATCGAGTGAGGTACTCTTTTGAGATCTCTGGTGATGGTTCATCGTTACCATGGTCAGACAGTATGAAGGCCGGTTTTATTCGGTCTATCGATACTGTGACCTCTTTATTTTTCAAAAGTAGTTTGAAAACTTTATCCCCTCTGGATATAACTTTATGTGGACCCGTGTAGGCTGGTTGGAGTGAGCCCCGTGAGGCGTCTTCACGCAGGAAAACGTGTTCACAGGTGGCCAGATCCTTATAAATGAAGGTTTTTGGCCTACTATGATGGGATGCAGGTGTTGGATGTAATTTCCTGGCAAAGTTCCTTATACGCGCTGTGAACTCAGATGTGTCTGTGGTACCAACAGCCGTAGGGTCGAAAAATTCGCCAGGTAGTCGCAACGGCTCGCCATAGACGAGCTCGGCCGAGGAAGTTTGTAAATCTTCCTTGAAGGAAGATCGAATTCCCAACAGCACCCATGGTAAGGATTCGGTCCACTTGTCATTACCATGACATACTATGGCAGCTTTAAGTTGCCTGTGGAAGCGTTCCACAAGGCCATTGCAAGCCGGATGGTACGCTGTTGTCCGCTTGTGCTCGAATCCGGCTATGTTAGACAAACACTGAAAGAGGGCCGACTCAAACTGGCGGCCGCGGTCAGTAGTGATGTCTGTCGGGCAGCCGAATCGAGCTATCCAGCCTGACAGCAAGGCTTTGGCAACGGTTTCTGCCGTTATGTCCTCTATCGGTATTGCTTCGGGCCATCGAGTGAATCGATCTATCGCTGTGAGGCAATACCGATAGCCACAGGAGAGAGGAAGGGGTCCTACCAGATCTATGTGGATCTGTTTGAAGCGTGCCCGTGGTAGGCCAAATGAGCCTAAGGGAGCTGTCACGTGACGGTTCACCTTAGCACGTTGACACGCTAGACAAGCACGCGCCCAATCCCTGCAATCTTTCCGTACACCGGGCCAGACATAACGCTCAGCTATTAATTTGGCTGATGCGTTGGCACCAGGGTGACTATGCGAATGCAGGCTACTGAAGACCTGCTTGCGGAAAAATTTTGGGACATATGGCCTGGGTGTCGGTGTACTGACGTCGCAGTACAGGGGTACACGACTTCCAGGTATGTGCAGTTTTTCTAAGCGCAGAGAAGACCCCTCGCTTAGTAATTTAGTAAGCTCAGAATCAGACTCCTGACCTTGAGCTAAAGAGATAGGGTTCACCGGTGCTTCCAGTTCTTCAATACGGGACAAGGTATCGGCGACCACGTTGTCCTTGCCCGATATGTGACGGATGTCGGTCGTGAACTGGGAGATAAAGTCCAGGTGTCTGTACTGCCTAGGCGAACAGTTTTTCTTCCTTTCATGGAATGCAAAACTGATCGGCTTATGGTCAGTATAGATGACGAAGTGACGAGCTTCCAGCATATGGCGGAAGTGCTTAACAGCTTCATAGATGGCGAGCAGTTCCCTATCGTAAGGTGAGTACTTTACCTGCGATGGACTGAGCTTACGGGAAAAGAAAGCTAGAGGCTGCCATGTATCGTCCTTCAGCTGTTGAAGCACTCCACCGATTGCTTTGTCCGAAGCATCAGTCACTAGAGCGAGCTTTGCAGTACAGTCCGGGTGCGCTAGTAAAGCAGCGTCGGACAGACTCTCTTTGCTGGCTTCGAAAGCGGCCAGGGTACCATCCGTCCACTCAACGGGTTGGGATCCTTTCACAGATCCTGTGAGTAAGGCGTGCAACGGAGCTTGAACTTGGGCAGCGCGAGGAAGAAATCTCCTATAAAAATTTAGCATGCCCAGAAACGCTCTCAGTTGTCGCACGGTCTTGGGGATCGGGAAGTCCTTGATGGCCTGCACTTTGGAGTCAAGCGGTCGGGTACCTTCTCGTGAAATGCAGTAACCTAAAAAAGTTACCTCTTTTACTCCAAAAACACACTTGGACGTGTTTACCAGCATGCCGTAGTCCCTCAGTCTGCCAAAAATGATGCGTAGGTGCTCCTCATGTTGGAAATGGTCCTTCGAGAAGATCAAAAAATCGTCGAGATAACAATAGACGAAATCGAGGCCTCTTGTCATCTCGTCGACAAACCTTTGGAAAGTCTGGCCTGCGTTTCGGAGTCCGAAGGTCATAAAAGGGAATTCGTAAAGTCCGAACGGTGTGGTGATCGCTGTTTTGGGAATGTCGGCTGCGCTGACAGGGATCTGATTATAGGCTTTGACAAGATCTAGAGTGCTAAATATGGTACAGCCTGCAATAGAGTAAGCGAAGTCATGTATGTGCCTAATCGGATACCTGTCAGGCACAGTGCGAGCATTCAACATGCGGTAATCACCACACGGACGCCAACCGCTGTCCTTTTTCGGTGCGAGGTGTAACGGCGAGGACCAGGGGCTTTCCGAAGGTCTGGCAGTACCGTTGGCAAGCATCGACTGGAACTCCTGCCGCGCAATTTTGAGCTTGTCGGGTGCTAGACGACGAGGAGAAGATGATACTGGCGGGCCTGGTGTCGTGCGGATATGGTGTACGGTGTTGTGTGGAATAGTGTGATGCGTACCAGCTGGTCGAGTAATTTCTGGAAACTCAGATAAGATTTTATGATACGGAGTATCGCCAGTCGAGACCTTTACAGAATGGAGATCACTACTGTTACTAACTACGGATCTAGCTACAGCAGTTACAGAAGTAGTACTATCTATGAGGCGCTTATTCCTACAGTCTACAACAAGGTTATAATAGTTTAGAAAATCTACACCTATAATAGGTTTGGTTACATCCGCTACCACAAAACGCCAGGAAAAAGATCTACGTAAACCAAAGTCTAATTCTAGATGTACATAACCATAAGTAGATATGCTGGATCCGTTAGCTGCACACAATTGGAAACCAGTTGAAGCACGACGATCACGCAGAACCGCACGAGGGAAGACACAGAGGTCGCTACCGGTGTCGACCAGAAACTGCGTCTTCGAGGAACGGTCGGTGACGAAAAGGCGACCAGCAGAAGAAGGGCAATCGTCAGCCGCCATTATCGACCGCCCCTGGAGTTTTCCGCTTTGTAGTCGCAGGGCCGCATGCACTTGTTTGCCTTTTCCCCGAACTTGCTGTGGTACCAGCAGAGCGGGTACTTCCGGTAGTTCGACTGCGAGCGTTGCCTGGATGACGATCGGTTGCGGGAACGGCCGGAACGGGAACTCGGTCTGCTACTTCTCTGAGACGTCAGCTTCTGAAACTGTCTCCGGAGTTCAGCTACTTCGCGCGTCAGCTCACTGATGGCCGAGCTGGGACCATCTTGGTTTACGGAAGCAACTCGGGGCGTTGAAGCTGCCAAATCGTGTACGCGATCAGCTAAATCGGATAGGTCTTCTAGGCTGGCTGAACCTGGTTGACCTGCGAGGACTGCCTGGACTCCATGAGGAAGGCGACTAATCCAGATGGTTTTTAAGAAGTCATCAGGGACGTCCGGACCAGCGAGGCTCTGCAGATGGCGAAGAAATCGTGACGGGTTGCGGTCTCCGAGCTCCTCATGCATGAGCAATTGCTTGAGTTTTTTTTCGTTAGACGCGGTGAGTCTTTTAATAAGCTCCGCCTTGAGCTTCTCGTATTTGTTCTCGGCTGGTGGGTTAATTATAACGTCTTTAACTTCCCTTGAGAATTGGTTGTCAAGTTGTCCGATTATATAATTAAATTTGGTTAAATCGCTGGTAATTTTATTTATGGCGAATTGTCCTTCCACTTGCTTAAACCATATCTCGGGTTCCTCTGGCCAAAAAGGTGGGATGCGGATGCTCACTTTGCACACATCGCCACGATCCATCGATATGCTCCCATCACTAGCGTCCGAAAATTGTCCGCGTGCATCCTCCATCTTTGGTTTTAATGTCCAGTTTGGGGTCACCAGTGTAGGAATAATACTTTTATTGAAACACAATCCAGTGTAGGTTTGTGATATTTATTATTTTCACTTCAAAACAAGGCATATAAACAAATCAATTTAGATTATTACTATCGTACACGTGTTTACAATGCAGCGCGCGTCTCGCGTCAAGAAGGGTCCCGATTCGACTACTCGTACTGCGCGAGCGCGTGACGCCGCCGCCGCGCATCGAGTACCTATAGGTATAGCTGTTGTGATGCGCGCCGGCTTTAGAGCGTCAGGAATTCGATAATCGATATCGACATCGACAACCAAATACGCATCCAATGTAAACATGTATATTTAGTGATTATAAGTAAATATGTTATTTTATTTGTATTGTAATGATAGTGTTTAGTGTAGATGTATATATTAGGATAGAATAAATAATAATTATAATATGTAGGTTAGATAGATTTAGGTTTTATAAATATAACTATAGATTTAAGGTTATTTATTTTATTTATTTTGATAGTTTTAAGTTATTGGCAACAATATTAGGTTGAGGTGCCTACATTTCTTACACTCCCATTTAAGTTTCTTTCCGGATAACATGGGTTCAGTAAGTGATGAACACGGAGAAAGACTTCATCAAGAAATAGTAGAGTATGAGAAGCTTTACCAAGGTAGATGGGAGCCAGCGATGCTTGCCGATTACTATTGGAGCCTCCAGAGGGATACTGACACTACTAACTATAAGAGGAAAGCCAATCGTTCAAAAAAAAAATTTTTTTTAATGTAAAATAACAATCTATGTCCATATTTCTTACAATCAATAAATGCGTTTCACTAATAAACTTGATGTGATACAACAATTTTATTTCAATATTTCAAACAGTATTAAGGTGGTGAATCATAATTACATACTGTGAACCCAGTGAATTTTTTTTTTTCAATTTGTTGCATATTGTTATTAGTGGTGATTTTCAAATTCATTTAGTGATTTGTATTTTTCCGTGCGGAAATACAAATCACTGCCTCATTTCTTTCCGTGGGTAGTGGCTAAGAGTCGGCTAAGAGACTTCTTGAGATTCCAGCTTCTAGTGGTGGTAGGGGTTCTTCCGCTACTGGTGGCCACCATGCTTTCGGCAGAAGATCTGTGAAGTGATCGCGTTTTAGATCTTTGTATAGCCAGAGCAATCTCACAAGCCAGCATGGTGGTGGCAACTGAAAAGTAATTGACTTACTTTTGCCAGTTGTCGAAGAGACTTGGGTTTCTCTTTAGATTTCCATCAGGTAATGGGAGGCCAGTATGCTGTGCTACTATAAAAAAAGAACACCGATTACTGATCCGGGCCAAAAATTTGACTGACTGAAACCATTTTCCGCACTTTTCTTCAGAGAAAAGGCTCGGCTAGGATTAAACTTGACCTAACGAGTTCAGTATATGCCCCTACCTGATATGGTGTTACTACACCATAATACACCATTAGTGACCTTAGTCTCACGTGTGGTGGGTTAATACATAGCCATTGTGATGCGTAAGACAGGCTCGGTGGCTCATTTGGTTGGGTTCGATTCCCGCACAGTACAAACATTTGTGTTCATGAACATATCTGTTTGTATTGGTCTGGGTGTTTTCTATGTATAATATGTATTTATTTACAAAAAAATGTATCCAAGTAAGTTTATCAGTTGTCTATTACCCATAGTACAAGCTTCGGCTTAGTTTGGGGCTAAGTGGCATTGTGTGGCCCAGCGTGGCATGTCTTGGGTTATTTATTTATTTATTTATTAATTGTATCGGTTACTGAACTTTTAGCCTTAATTTGAGGCATGGAACCATATTACGGGACTTTATTACGTTTTGCATTTAAATATATCAATATGTGCATTGTGATATGTGCAATTGGTTATTTTTGCTATGTACCGCCAGACTGACTATGCCATCAAAATGAAATCTAAACTTTTGTCCTTACGAAAGGACTCTAGTAACTAAAACAAAAGTTTAAGTTTGTGTAAATTATTAAGTAAAAAAGCTCTTATACTGCCGCATTAGCTTAGAATGCAACAAAGCAAGCATCCCAAATGCAATTACATTCTGTTCCGATTGCAGTCTTGATTCTTATTTGCACTCTTACTTTCCCTCTAATCACCGATTACTGTAATATAAATCATAACAATCAACTACGAGTATGTACGCACATTATTCTATAGTATTATTTTATCTTTCTGTAAACGACGGAAGCTTTTAAATAGACGAGTATTCCTTGCTCATTGTGAAACAACGCTGACGCGAAGCCTGCGCACACTAGAGACTAAAAGAAAAGCTTGCCTGCCGCAGCCCAAAGGACGATAGTTTCTCACTTTGCATGTGAATTCTGTATGTATAAAGTGACCGCCGTTGAATGTGGCCGCCGAGGCGGGAGGATTGCCGCCCTCATTGTACCTTCACAATGAGCCATCCTCGACCTTAGAGCCAGGCCCAAGCTAGAAGCGTTTGCGGGGATGTTTGAACTTTTATCCGTAGTTTTTTATGCTTATTTTCCTACAGATACTTTTCACGAGTTTAATAAAAGTTTCTAGCACATAATTTTCATCATTTACATTAAAGTGTGCAAGAACAGACTTGTCCCTACGAAAAGTGGAAGTACTTCCGCCGACCTAGGTGATCGTGATCGGGGACCGCGGTTCGATCCAGTTCGATCGATCATATTATATAGCATATAGCTAGCAGTTGTGATGAAAACTTCGTTTGTGCGTTGTAGAATTCTGTATTGTAGTCATGTATAGATAGATGTAGCTACATGTCGCTACAGCACCTACCTCTAGTATAGAACCTGCCTGCCGTACCTTACCTATGTACGGCCACAGCGGCTAATCTAAAGTAGATTAAAGATATTCTTTAATGCACACCAAACATTATATTATTAAACGTACCTACCTACAATTTTAATTAACCTCCCTTCAATCTCGAACTGTCAGTTTTAAATATTAGAAAGTGCTGCTGTATTTTCATATGAATTTGGCAATAATTTTCATAAAATACCTGTCTCGGAAATATTTCTATTTTGCTTGAATAATTTTTGAACTCTTGTTATATACATATTATGTTACGTACATATTATATTCGAGGGACTGTCTAAAAAATGGTAAATTCAAAGTTCAGTTGTTACGCTTACATACCGTGTTACATACCTATACGCTTTTGCAGTTTGACTTAGACCACAAATACCCAAACCTCCTCCTGAAAGAAACAAAATTACTCGCTATTCAATTCTGCTGAGCGTAATGTATAAATTGGAGGATTTCCTCTAACACGGCTACTTGATTTTTCTTTGAAATTAATTTCAAATACCTTTAATGTTTAGTTGGATTTTTATATAAAAATAGACGTCTATTCAATTAGTTTGGTGTCGATCGTCCAAGGTTCAAGAAAATAAAAAAGATTTCGAGACGTGTAGTTACGTCGTTCAAGCTATATTTTCTAATGATACCTACATATAAGTATGTTTACTTATGTTTTAAGTTATATGTATGTATAAGTTAAGTTAACTAAAAGTTACAAAAGTTTACATGCTTGCTTACTTTTGCTACCAAAGAACATATAATGATTTTATGTAGTTATTGGTCGATATTATTAGGTATAAGTAGGTACGGCACTCCACACCGACATTACATTATTCAAAATATCTACGTATTTATTACTTTCTTGAAATTATTTTATTTTTTATTCTTTAAAGCACGGCCACACTGGTGCTTTAAAAAGTAGTTCAAACGCCCGTTTTAGCGACTGTTCGACGTTCCATCGCGGCTGCCGAGACTCTTGTTTTACCTACCCAAAATCACATTATGTATTCAGTGTAGACATCTAAAACGTTGGTAGTTACTACCTGCTGCTTATTTACGTAGATTTGTGGCCAGTAGTAGGCCAGTAAATAAACTATTTATTTATTAAAATGGCTAATGGTTATTAAAAAACCGCCTTGGTTGAATAATTAAAAAAATGTTTACCTAATTTAAATAAATTCTTTGGTATGCATTAAAAATATCTATCATTAACGAGCAAAATTTTGCAGACGGTTTTTTGCTGGATGTTCGAAAACTTTTAACGGCACAAAAAATAAATGGGGCCCAATAGTCATCAAAGAGTTGACGAGACGGGGTCCTAACAAAGAACTAAATCACCAACAGTGAGCAGACAATGTAATAAAGTGGTGCTATTATTCATAGCTGTATTAGCTTAATGCGATTCAATATTGCCCCATACAGAGGGTGGGGTGGTCAGTGGTGACGAGCGTTTTCTAACTCCGTAAAAAGTGGTTTCAGTTGTATCGAAGAGTTCTTGTGGACAAAGTTTCATATTTGTTAAGATTTCTCGTCGTTTTTATTAGTGCAGTCAATGAAGCATTATAGGTCCGAATTTTTTTACTGTGAACCGAATTGCATACAATTTTGGGATTAGGTTCATCTTACCATTAACTTCAAAAGTGAAAATGATTTGAACTCTGCCACCACTATGGGGGTGGTTGCCACCCCTTCTCGGGGGTCAATGGTTGTTTTTTCAAAATAACCTCGGATATCGATTGAAGATCTAATTTTAAGCAAAAAAGTTTCTATAAAGTTTCTCGAAAAATCTAATACTTTTCAAGTTATTGGCAATTGAAAATTCGCAAATTTTTCACGATTTTCATCAGTTTTTTTCAAATATCTCCAAAAATATACGTTTTATCGAAAATTTTATAAGGAACGAAACTGTAGCAGGTAAAAAAATGAACAATTTGGTTTTTTACAAAGTATTCTAAGTGCAATATTAAGCTAGATATTAAAGATCAAAGCCGTTTTTTATTCATCTGAAATTTCATCGATGTAGTCAATGCCATCTAGCAGCGAGCAAATGCATTTTATGCTTTCTAATCGAAAAGGGTTTTGTAGTGCTTGAAATAAGCTTTAAAATGAGCTTTATCAAAAGTCTTTTGCACGTAAAATAAGTGAGCTATATTGCAAATAAGCGGAGCATCGAATGTTTTTTCTTTTCAATCAATGGGTTTAAATAAGTGCCATTTCCACCAAAACTAAAATTAATCATATTCCGCCTAGAATTAACTTTATTGTGAAGAGTTTTATAGATTGTATTAGTTTGGCTGCTTTAGGACACATAGTTTTCAAAAAAGTCACGATTAAGGGAGGCTGTGATTGCGCTGCCACGCGCTCTTTAAACAATCATATCTCCGTCAATTTTCATTTGATAGAAAAAACAAAAAAACCAAATTGTTTGTCAGAAAAATACCTAAATTTTTTATCCCTACACTTTTATACGTATCTGTCGTCATTTTTGAGATATTATGAAAAAGGGGTGGGATTTTTAAAAATTTGAAATTCTCGATTTTTTTTCAATCGTGACTTTTTTGAAAACTATGTGTCCTAAAGCATCCAAACTAATACAATCTATAAAACTCTTCATAATAAAGTTAATTCTAGGCGGAATATGATTAATTTTAGTTTTGGTGGAAATGGCACTTATTTAAACCCATTGATTGAAAAGAAAAAACATTCGATGCTCCGCTTATTTGCAATATAGCTCACTTATTTTACGTGCAAAAGACTTTTGATAAAGCTCATTTTAAAGCTTATTTTAAGCACTACAAAACCCTTTTCGATTAGAAAGCATAAAATGCATTTGCTCTCTGCTAGATGGCATTGACTACATCGATGAAATTTCAGATAAAATAAAAAACGGCTTTGATCTTTAATATCTAGCTTAATATAGCACTTAGAATACTTTGTAAAAAAACAAATTGTTCATTTTTTTACCTGCTACAGTTTCGTTCCTTATAAAATTTTCGATAAAACGTATATTTTTGGAGATATTTGAAAAAAACTGATGAAAATCGTGAAAAATTTGCGAATTTTCAATTGCCAATAACTTGAAAAGTATTAGATTTTTCGAGAAACTTTATAGAAACTTTTTTGCTTAAAATTAGATCTTCAATCGATATCCGAGGTTATTTTGAAAAAACAACCATTGACCCCTGAGAAGGGGTGGCAACCACCCCCATGGTGGTGGCGGAGTTCAAATCATTTTCACTTTTGAAGTTAATGGTAAGATGAGCCTAATTCCAAAATTTCATGCAAATCGGATCACAGTAAAAAAATTCAGAGGTTAGCCCGTATTTTTCGCTTCATTGACTGCACTATATGCATTTTATGAATATTTGACAGCTCCAAGATAGGTATTAGCTTCCAGGAGTTATGTCCGAATGGACTATTTGACGACCTCTGCTACATTGTATTTCTGCCGAAATTATTGGAAGGTTCAAGTTTATTATTCGGCCACAATTTCGCAAACATTTGGCTTGCTGCAGCCTGATAAGTACGCCGGTAGGGTTAATTTCTCAACATAAGTACTTTGGATTGATCAACGTTCTCCTTCCACTCAATTTATGCACTCAACTCTGTTATGATGTTTCATAGATGTGAAACTTCAGGTCTTAGGCAGTTCACCCACTGCATCACGCTCTGCCAAACAGGATGGCTAGGATCTGCGCGCGAGAGTAGATTCTACCTACATACCTAACCGAACCGCGTGGAGGCGCGATCCAGTGTGAAAATCGCCAGAGTTAGCTAACTTCGGCATACGTTTAGATCAAATATATTAAGAAGTGTAATGCTTATGCATATTCAGCACTAAATCTGAGCGTGATCATGTGCGCCAAGCAAAAACGATGTAGCAGACGGATCGAATGCAACACCAGTTGGAAAAGGGCCAAAGTATTTTTTATCGATTCCGTAAACAATGCCGGCCAATGTGGCACAATAGTTTGAACGACACGCGATCATAGATTAGGCATGGCGACCCTCCCGTCGAGACTCTCCTCCGGTATCGCGCGAGAATTTTTTAATCATCAGATAGGTAATAATGAGAGGATATTTTTGATAATTACTTAATATTAACTGATCTTTAGGTACGAGTAATCCTATTCACTGAATATTGTGTGGACGTTTGTTATTGTTACTCAGTCATGCGAATTTGTTTTTGTGTAGGTATAGTGTATTTGGGGTATAAATTGATATTGCCTATGTAATTTATTTCACTTTCAAGTTTACACTCAGATTTATTAATAGGACACTCGAAAAGAAAACCAATCAATAAATCTAAGTCCTTACAAACGTGACCGTAAAATGATTAATTTCAAAATAAATCTGACCTCGGGAAAGTTATAATAAATAATTTCTGCATTTTGAGGGTTTCTTCAAAAGTTGTTTGAATAGGGTTTCTTATAATCGTGCTACTAAAACGAATCTACGGATAGAAGCAAGTTAAGTTAAAGAGAATTAATAAGATTATGGCAGAACCGAATAGCATTGAAATTGTGTAGCATTGATATAAGGATAGATATTTAATTTGTAAGAATCTTCATCTGAAAGAAATCAATTGCTTTCCCGCCAGTAGGTAGCATGCAGAGAGTAAACACAAGGACAACATTTCAGCAGGAACATATGCATACAAAACGTCCCCAGTAAAACGATACAATAATGCCTGTAAAGGAGGATGTAAGTAGAGCCAGTATACAAAGTAAACAAAAGTGGTGGACCACAAATCGCGGAGGTTTAAGTGAGTTCAAATAGGAAAAAAGGGAAAGTGGTGGCGGCATTGTGGCTGGGAATCACTTCGGCACACCGGGGGCAGGAACAAAGGCCGGCCGAGTTACTGGATACGGCCGCGGCAAGGAGACGTTAGTAGCCGCTAGTGGAGATGTAAAGTAATGTGAAACCTTTTTCCTGATTTATATTGGAAGATTACACGTTTATGTGCTGTAAGTGTAACTCGGCTGAAATAGGGTGGAGATACGTAGGAAATCCTTAAATGATTCATTAATAGGTTAGTATTGAAATAAAAAGTTATGATTATGTATTAAAAATGGTTTTAGTAAATTTCGATTCCAATATTAGGTGGTTTTAAATATAAATTACTTTCATTCTAGACATTCTAGAATTACAGATTATTGAGGTATGATAATAATAATAAAATATATAATAATAAGCCCAGACATGCCACGCTGGGCCACACATCGCCATCTAGCCCCAAACTAAGCCGAACCTTGTAGGGTAAAGGCACCAGTGGCCAGCCGGGGACCAGTGGTCAGCCTTTTGAGTCGTTTATTGGTCGTAAATATCAGGTATATTCGTTTTAACAAATCTCGAGTGTTTAAATAGAAACTCTGATTACTCATTGATCACTACATCACACGACAGACGCGGTGAGGGATCGAGGGGAAAAGAAATACTCGTTCAAATTTGTCGGCAAGAGCAGTAGTGTATGTCCGCCATATTTTTTATTGCACTTGGTGTTCTCCTAAGAAGTACGAAAAACTATTTTAAAAGAATATAACTATTAGTTTTTGTTCACAATTGGTTTATTTATTAGTTTGTCTATTAACTGGCATTGTATTTTAACGAAAATATCACCATTTAACTCATAAATTCAGGGGGCTGTTTACTGGGTACCACTTTTTTCCAAAAAATCCAGTGTCCAGCCTCCCGCGGCTGACCACTGGGTTTTTCATAGTTAGAGTAAAAGCCAGTATTCGGCCGCATTTGAAATAACGGATCTATGCGGCTGGCCACTGGATTTAGCGTTTCCAGTACTCAGCCATTAACCTTGAGTGTATGAGAAATAAGGTTGAGTTTACAATGTACGTAGGTATTGTTTGAATAGTGGTTTTTTTATGCCTGTTACGCACTTACCCAGGCTTATATGAGTAAAATATATGTTTATTAAATTAATTCAATAGGTATTGACTACACTTACATAATTTTACTTTCTTATTTGTAGCAAAATGCCGAGACTAATACACAGATACCCTACGGAAAAACTCACTTATTTCCATGAAAGCCGTTCGAAACGTAATGTCGGTTAGGGAGGCTAGCAGATCGTTTGGTGTTCCTCGAGTGCCTACGAGTTACCTACGAGTACCCACGAGTTACCTACGAAGGCCCAAGGAAAATGGGTCCAGACTCGGTTCTTAATAAAGCAAAAGAACTTACCTTGAACTTAACTTACTTATCTTGGATTAAGAACTTAACTTACTTTGGCACTAGTGTGGTTTGTGTGGTTTTTGTGGTTTGGGTGATACACTGTGTCTAAAAATGCATTTGCATCTGCGTGTTGACGTACACCTACTTCCTCACTAGATTACTAATTAGAAAATGAACATTTAATATAAGTAACGGATTATTTATTGTCATCTCTTGCGAGAGTAGATATTTTGTAATAATTCAAGGCAATTTCGTGTCGTAAAACTAGTACTCTTAAATAAAATACATAATTATTCGATGAAGAATATTTATAGTTGCTTTTAATATAAATATATGTGATTTTGGTCTCATTTTACTAAATAGTTTTAAAGGCCGAGTACTGGGTACACTAAGGCTGATTATTGGATTTTGACGGCTGACTACTGGAGAAAAGTGCCATTTTTACTTTTCATTTAAATATAACTACAACAAAGAATATTGTTCCTTTTTGTTATGTCTTATTTTGAATCTTCAATAAACGTTTAATCAATCCACATAATGCGTTTGTTTATCCATCTAAACCTGTAGAAATGCCGAGCATTCAAACTTCAAAAAGCCGATTTGAGGCTGAGCACTGGTGCCTTTACCCTACTATAGTTAGGTACTAGACAACTGATAAACTTACATAGATACTTTTTTTGTAAATAAATACATAAGTATTACACATATTAAGCACTATTAGTATAGTAAGACCAAAGTAAGACTATCCTATACGAGTATAAGACTATTAGGTATATACAGCGTGTATTGTTAGTGTAGGGTGTTCAAGTAAACACAGATGCAGCTTGTTTTCCCTTGATCATTCACATGAATGACTGTTGTCTTGTACCATTTATTTTTTTATAGAAAACTTTGAAAGATAATTACTAATTTGATTACTTTCAAGACATTATCACAACTTTCATTGTTGGATACATCTAGAAAAGTTCTGTATCTTTGTAAATACATGTAGATGCATCGCTAAGGGGACAAGACCGGGGGAGTTTTTATGTGGTTTTTATCTAAACTAATGCAAATTTAGCGTATTGCAATATTGGAACTACTCAATGGACTTTCTATTATTGCTTTAAAAATAAAATTTTTCCTTCCTTACACGAGTCGGTATGTAGTGATCCAATCTACTCGTGTTTTTATAGTAGCCCAGCATATTGACTTCCACTTGCCTGATGGAAAGCAAAAGAGAAGTCGAATTTCCTGTAAAAATGGGTATCTAAGAAACTGAATGAATAAAGTTCTTGTTAGTTGCCAAGTTAGCCCGTAAGACGCTTTAACCCGATACCACAGAAAACACAGGTGACGGCATTTGTTTGCACATTTTAATTATGCAGCAGAGGTAGGAATTAAAGAACTTTTCTGTTCCAGATGGACTGTTCTTTACATTCCATTAGTTAATCAATAAATCGACATAATCAACATAATCTTGAAATTCTTACAGGTTCGGTTCCGTCTAAAGATCTATCCGTAATTTCAATTAATTAGGTCGAAGGAAGGGGAAGAGGTTTTATCCATGTATTGTAGGTACTCGTATTTATCCTACTGTTTTCAATTGGATTTTGTTAGTATTCAGGTTTATTTAAAACTGTTAACGCGGCATTCTGTACAGCGGTTTTTAAAAAAAATCTCAACATCGATGCAAATAAATTTAATTGATTAAAGACAATTGTGTTTATAACACCCATAATGCCTACCGGCCAACGTAGTCCGGCACATAGTTCTCACCTATAGGCCACTGTTCTAATTATTACATCCACATTGTGTTACGATATCATATTTGTCGACAATGGCGTCCTTTATGTAGCAAACAATCGTGTTGCTGATGAATTTCGGTCTATGTCTGCGTCGTGTCTTTGTGTTCCCTCCCTCTGGACTACACAATGGGACAAAAGTTGTTCAATAGACGCGCAAGCACCTAATACCCTGGCCCTCCCCCCATTGTTTCGGGTAATGTTCGACTTTTATGGATATTTTCAATGGATCGGCTATAATCTAGTGAATGGAGTTACGAACTCGCGCTATTATCGCTTATGTCTTGTTGGGAAGTAGCTTTCGGTTGCTAACGCTACATTGTAGCCTTTTGCTGTTGGTTCGCAAGATTTTATTGAGCCTTCTATGACAATGTAATGGTTAAACTTCATCATACTAAAGCCTATGCGTAAGTATTTCGATTTGCGTAGCGTTAAGCTTGGTTGAATGTTTACGATTGTTTCAGTAGCATTAAAATTTTATGCCGAGTGAAAGTCTAATCTTGCTACCTATAGTGAGAATCACTTTACAGTTTATAAATAAATAACCAATTGTATTGCTTATTTTTAAGTAATAAATTACCAATGAACAAATTTTCAACACTAACAAGCCTGTAGAAAATTCACCGCCAAAACCAAAATTGAAGTAAATCCCTCTATGACAATGTTTTATGTAGAGCGATTATGTTCTACATAAAACATTCTGCAATACGGGACATTTAAATATAGCTAGAAAATTGATCTGATGGGAAATCCCATGAGGCCGTTACTTACAAGATAAGATAAAGGTGTATAGTTGATTCTTTGGGGAGTAGTCTCTGAAAGGTTTGGTTGCTTATTTGGGAAAATCGTCTTTTCTTATTAGCGGGAGTAACTTGAGGCATGGACAACGTTCTGCTATCTGCGTATGGAAAGAGCTTAGCATTCATACATACCGCAAGTTAATAGATATAAAACATCGTAAGAAACCCTAACATTTAAAGTTCGTATAGTGAGAATCGTTTTAAACATTCTCCGACGAAAGTCACCATCAAAGCAAAACTTATTCGAGTGCGCAAGCATTGTTCAACATTGGGCCAACGGCCCTCTCTCAATAGGCATTGTCCGTCCCTCACATCTAAAGAAATAACGTTAAAACGTAGCCACTATTGACCGAGCTAGGCTAGGGTACAAGTTTGAGCGGCGGCCGAGCGAGCGAGTGGTGCACGCAGAACAGTAGATTATAGAGTTGCGGCGTTCGCAACAATAGCTCAGCCTCAGATAACTCATAATGCAGTTTGCCGATGTTGAAAGCGGCCGGCACGCTTCCCCCGATCGGATTTTCCACGATAATCGCGACAAAAGAACTTTGCGGCGACTCACGTATAGTATTCCGAGTTGCAACGCATACGCCCGACGCTCTATTCATATCGGCACGGACCGGTAAGTTGTTCATAGAATATCGTATTTATTCGATAGCCGGACAAAGACGCCGGTTTTAATGGGATAGTAAACAGAAAACAAAAACGTCGCGCTTGCGTGTGTAAAGGATAATAAAACTACAAAAGCTGAGGAATTACTGGCACTTTCCCAGCGCATATTGTTCGGTCAACGGCTTTAAGTAATTGATATGAATGCCCATCATTTAACAGGTAAAAGATGCGAAAATGTCTGTCTCATCAGACATTTTCGCATCCGAAATGCATAGGTTAAATAAAGATAAAAAAGACGCAGATGAACTATAATTTTATTGCTGGATCCGGCATCTGTAACCTGTTTATGAATAAACTTTATGAGTTGCAATTAGTAGGTTATTATTAACCCGTCAAATGCCACCATAAGGACGGTCAGCCCGTGATAAATTCCATCACACTTCGTTTCTAATAAACAATGTATTCTCGTATTAGGAAGGAGAAAAAATATTATGCACCAGTTAAGTTTCGTTCCAATTCGATCGTTAGTTTTCGCGTGAAAGAGTAACAAAGATCCATCCATTTATTTTCCTAGTGAGTCCTACCTTTTCAACCAGGGGTCGTGGGTTCGATATCTACCCGTGACAAACATTTGTGTGATGAACAGTTGTGAGTGTTTATATTTGTATTTAAGTATATCTTTATGGTACCTTCGTTGTTCTGATACTCATAACACAATTGCTTAAACTACTTACTTTGGGATTGGCAATGTATGTGATGTTGTCTGATATTTGATATTTGAAAGGTAAATAACGCAAGTATTCGTAACTGGACTGTCCACTGTGCAGTAAAACGGACACGCGTGGAGTGATCCCGGAAGCTTTCAATATGAAGTGCAATGTAAACACGAGATTTGCGTCGGACGCGCCGCGCGGGGATACTACAACACGTATCCGATTTCATATTTTTGTGACAATCGCCCGTGAAGGACTCACATGTGGCGACAGATAAGGTTTCTTACAGGACACGCTTTTGTTTGCAAAGGTTCTGACAATTAATTGTTGAGTTTGAGTGGTGGTATTGTCGATGAGGGTGGTGAAAGTGAGAGTGAGGGTTGGCTGGCTCGTTGGTTAATTGTAGTCTTCTGTGTTGAGAGACGTGGGTTCAGCTTCCACTCAGTATTGAGTCGTTGAAGAGAGTCTCCAAGATACTTACTTGGTATCAGTCATACGTTTGAGACATGAATGATGTGATTTAAAATTGATATTTGGGATCAGGCCAATTTATATGTGATATCATCGATCAATCTTTTTAAGAATTTTGAAGGAATTGTCAGGAACCCATTCAAATGAAAGCTAAGGAGAAAAAAACTAGGCTCTTTCATGTTGTTGTCACTCCATACCATTTAGTATGTAAGCGATCATTCTACACCAGGTTGATTGTTTACCACTTAATATTATGCTCTATTTCAGAAACTAAGCTATATGTAGAAGTTTTTATAAAGCACAAAACATACTTTATCATAAAAATGCGCCCGACATCAATCACAAATGAAAATTCAAATTAGCTTTTTCTTTTCTGTATTCCTGAACCCAGAAATAAAACCTGAGGCAGTAGACATATTGTGTCGTTGGCGTGAATACAAGTACGGTTTTCCGGTTATCTAATTTACCTAATCTAATTAGAACGTTTCGAAGGCACACGTCTTCATGTACATACATATTTTGTATGAAACAATTATGTAGTATTATTATCTAATTAGATTGCGCTGTGTCGGCGCCGACTCTACACCGTCCCATTGTACCAGGACAATGACTGCTAATTCCTGATCCATGTAACTTCCTCATTGTTCTCGTGTTGACAGATTTTCCTATTATCAGCCAGACAATGTTCCCACTTGTAGTAGGCGCATCAATAGTTTCATAATAAATTCACCGCGAACCGAATAAATTGAAAGCTAACATGCTTTATGTCGTTACTGCATTGTTATAGGTAAAAACCATTGTCTACGCTAAAATGGCGTAAAATGAATGGAAAACGGATTATAATGGAATATTAAAATTGTCTACTTGCTTTTTAATTTAGAAAATTAAATTGGATTTGCTATTATTTGCCCTTAAATTACGTAAACGTATAAGTGTGTTTGTATTCAAGTTAATATTAGGTAACCTTGTTCTTTGTAAGGATGAATAAACGTGGCGCTGGCAACCGATTGGTGGCGATATAAGCATCACAATCGAAGGCGTAGCTACGCCCTGCGATCGCCAACCCGCCTGCCAAGCGTGGCTTAACTTGACTGTCCCCTGGATGGGGCAGAGGGTCTCGGGATCTACGGTCTTGGGATTCGCGCTTCACTTCGCTCCAGGTCATTCCTATCTTCTTAGCTTCTGCTGTGACCGTCCGCCGCCAGGATTGTTTAGGGCGGCCGCGTTTTCCTTGGGGATTCCAATCTAGGTTTTGCCTTGGTATGTGGTTAGAGTCCCTTCGGAGCATATGGCCAGCGTGGCGATTATGAATATATCCTTCAGATGTTTTCCGTAAATGGCGAACACCTGGAGAGGCCTACGTACAGCAGTGGACTGCAATAGTCTGATGATGAGTCGCAGTGATCCTTAGGTTACTTAGCAACGTGTAAGTTTGCATAGATTTTACAACTCATTGATTGCTACAACATCAATTAAACGTTTTGATTGGTCCATTACTGTTTTTACTCCCATATATCAAGCGAGTAAGCAGCAACAATGGCCGATACGCGATAGGCAATATCTCAATCGCGATCCTCACGGGTCATCCGCTTGTATCAGCCCACATTTGTATCCGGAATACATTAATCTACGGTTCCGGCGCTGTTGCGGATATTAACTCTGTGTGCTGGACTTAGATTTATTGGGCGCGCTGCTTCTCATATGAGGAATGTGGGCCAGTAAGAGACTTTCTCACTATTCACTGTTGAGGCGCTTTTTGTTGCTGGTAGGCTTCCTCCGTGGTTCATATAGATGCTAGATACTAGAATAAGTAGAAAATATATGTATAGTATATCATATCACATAGGTACATTGATTAGATCCCAAAGTGATTAGCTAGAGCACATGAGTTATCAGAGCAACAAAACTCCTCTCCAGACTCCAGACGCGATACAAACACGATTGTTCGCGTCATGCGAATGTATGTCCCGGGTGGGGATCGAAACCACGAACCTTCGTCCATAAGGCAATGGTCTAGTGACTATTGCCTTCTAAATGAAGCATCGTGGTCATTTGGTAGACCAATCAGTCACCGGGCCAGACCTTCAAGAGTTGATAGTGTTAAATACTTGTCATTTGAAATTTAAGTTACTTACTTCGTGTGAGCGCTGCGCAATCAAGTTGTTTAGTGCTATATACGAGTATATAGAAGATATGTATAGTAGAAAAGAAACAGAGAAAGATAGTGCGCATAATGCGTTTATGCCGTGCATATACTTGTAGCTAATCTTCTGTGTGCTTTTGATGTCAGAATAGGTACTTATGTGGCAAAGATGTGGAGAAGAGTAGATAATGGTTATCAAAATAAGGTAATTCATACGTATATTTTGTGATATCAAGAACTAAAGGATAATAATAATTGTTCTGATACTAATAAGAACCTACATAGGTAAATAGGTATTCTGGATTAAAAATAGTATGTTCATGATAATTTTATTAACATACGTCAAGAAGAACGGAAACCAGCTTGACTGTGAACAATAAATTTATAGGTTCTGTAACAATTCACATGCATTCAATTGGGATGATGACTAAAAAATAATTTAATGTCCATCAGATAGATTAATGAAAAATATTGGATACGTATTTTTTATTTTGCCTCTTGTTCAAAAACTTACGAAGATACATTGATTTTAAATGTCACATGACGTCACGTTAGAGTACAAAATATACTCTAACGTGACGTAGTTAGCCCCCACTCCGTAACTTTAATGCGCTATATCTAAGTATTTTCTTGTTATTTCGACAAAACAAAAAATACGGGTCTTATATTTTTTTATTATCTAAGAGACGGACTAATTATTTTCTTCATTTTCATACCTTGTCATCATCCGTATTATTTGACTACTTCATTTGTTTTCATACAATGTTGTCTGAAATTGTGATCCATCATGGGTTGAATAACATCACTTTGAATAGTAGGTGGGCGGCTTATGCCCCGCGACCACTTCTGATTGAGCCCCGGTATCACCCTCTGCCGCCCTTCTTTCTTCTGTGCCAACTTGAAGCGAAAGGGGGGAAATGGTTCATAATATGTTGGTGATGGTATACCATTGTTGTGGAGTCAGATTCGAGTGCGAATTGTCACAGGCAGTGGTGTCGGTCGATTATATCAATCGCTTATTATTCAACTCTTAACAAATGGATGACTCATTTGAGCATGTTTATGAGAGAGACTCGTTTTTTAAGCCTACTGGCGTAAACGGCATACCTACAACTGAAGAGCTTTATTATGAACGTTGGTCTGTAGGTAGAAAAAGTTGGCATCATATTAATATAGACACTTACTACTACCTATTCTATACTATATTGACTGGCTCTGTGGCTCAATTGGTAGTGTCCTTCCCCCTGCCTTCTGAACCAAAGGTCGTGGGTTCGATTCCCACTCAGGACAAACATTCGTTTGATGAATACCTACTTGTGTTTGTTAAGTGTCTGGGTGTCTATAATTTGTATTTAAGTATTTATTTGTGGTACCTTCGTTGTTCTGATACCCATAACACAAAAGTTTAAGCTACTTACTTTGGGATCGGAGCAATATAGTGATGTCCAACATTAAAAAAAACTACAATGTTGAACGGCCTGAGATTGCTTAAATTCCTTTATTCCCGATGTCCTCCACTATTTGTCCACCACTTGTGGACATCGGGGAAAAAATTTGCCCCACCAGTGGGTGACAACGCTACTGAAGTCTTTCCGTTGGGCCCTAATTAGTTAAACTAGCAACTCTTTCTTCCTCTACCTGCATACCAAATTTCAGCCCGATCCGTCCAGTGGTTTGGGCTGTGCGTTCATAGATCACTGTGTCAGTTAGTCAGTCACCTTTGAGTATATAATATTTATAGATTTACAAAACATACAGATGTCGTACACAGCCTCGCAGAATTGCACTGTTAGCTGCATGAAAACACCATTATTATTCGATCAGATTAATTAACAGCGGAATAAATACATAGCTTCGTCAGCGTTCGTGTATATAGCGTATTCTATTTTATTCGAACTTTCTTTTAATTCTTATGACTCCAAAGATATTCTATTAAAGCGTTTCTTACCTTCCCGTACTTCATGGAAACTAATCTTGGGAACTATCACACCTATCCCAGAATTTAAAAAACCCAGGCAATGAGTCCCCCGCGATCGACGAATCCACTCTTCATCAACAACCACTATTACAATATTAAAGCGATTTTCATTCGATTTGGCCGTTTGACTGAACACAACAGTGGCTGATACGAACGCTTTCATTGTGAGGTGACAACTGAAAGCATTGTGCGGACTACAATCGCGCCATTACCGCCCCATTGTGACAATGTTAACATATCGTTATCTAGATCAAGCGCCATCTATTGTCCAACTGAGGAGACTTTTGTGTAAGAATACCATTCCTTTTTACTGTTTGCCGGGTCGGATAGTTTTGTTAAGATTTATCGACCCGTGAGAAGTGATACGGGAGGTAATATGGTTTTACATACGTAGGTACTCTGTCTCTGCACTTTAAAGGACATAGGTTCTTCTCAGTCATTCACTCTTGACAGAGTGGTCGTCTGCTACTGTGGTTGCCGGTTTCATGATCCGTCTCCACCGGTCTCTGCAGGTGGCATGGCGAGAGTATTCCACCACAGGTGTCCCGGTGACAGATTTGATGGTGTCTGTCCAGCGAGTAGATTGACCACGTGATCTGTGCCTTCGACTCTACCCTGAATCACCAATCGCTCCATCGAGTTGTTGTTACGAGTAACGTGTCCAAAGATTCTGATGGGACCTACTAGGAAGTACACCCTTTCGAACAAAAAAATATTTTTTTAAATAACACATTTTTTGTTTACAGACATACAACAACAAAAAAAATCATCTTTTGAAGTCCTTATTATTTATTATTATACAGGCATTATTTTCTATGGAATTAAATTTACCACGTAGTTATGGTAATTACCACGAGCTGCTTGCTTCCTATAAAGCTTTCGTAGTAGCTTACGCTGTAGTCGCAGGTCCGGCGACGCGACACACTACTACGATACCGCTACGAGATGACTACGCCATGCTACGGTACGCTTCGCAATTAGAAAAAAACGCAGCCCGTAGTACTGCGCGTATTGTGATGATATCTTTAAATAAATTATTATTATAGCCAATGTTTTATTCTGATGCCTGGGATAGGTATATCACTGTAAAGTTTCATCAATATCCATTCTGTATTCGCCTGCAAGACGAACAACATCATACAAACAGACACGTTTATTAGTAGAATGTCGGATATATTAAGTAACAATTGGTTTGGAAATAAGTTCTGTGTAATTAATTTACGATTACAACTTTATTACACCAGAAATAATATTTGACGCTTTC
Organism: Conogethes punctiferalis; assembly: GCA_031163375.1. Taxonomy (NCBI): domain Eukaryota; kingdom Metazoa; phylum Arthropoda; class Insecta; order Lepidoptera; family Crambidae; genus Conogethes; species Conogethes punctiferalis. The sequence goes on from CM062080.1 coordinate 6,270,642, forward strand.
GAAGGCTGTTCAGGATTCCGGGTTGGTCTAAAACACAAAGCTAAAAATACATTACTGGTTTTGCTGTCAATAAATTACTCAGTAGCAACATGCTTGAAGTGAAGCAGAAAGATTGAAGTGGAATTATTATCTTGCTGCGGAGAGAAGGTTAAGTTGTAAGCGCTTGATATTTTGATGGGAGATCCGATGAGAGTAAAGGGACATAATGTATCTACTTCTCTATAGTTTTTACACTAAATCTGTTTGGATTCGGTAAAGAAAGTAGACGATTTGTCTTTTATCAAGTTAAATATCACAAGATACCTACATTTGTTTGTCATTTGGAATGTGTCTTTCAATTTATATTTTTGGAATATTCATGTAAATTCACTCCTTTTATCAGTTTTTTCAAATTCATAGAATTTAATATACAATGAGCTTACAAGCTACAAACATATCCGCCTATATCATCGCCAAAACACCAAGCACTAGACAGAGATGACGCACCTCTGACCATTGTACAGGCCACAATGACTGGTTAATGAGATCAGATCCACCCTGCTGGACAATGCCCGCCGGCAGCCCCTGATTTTATTAATTAATTTATTACAATAGAACCGAACCTGGCCCGGCCACTATTGGCCATTGTTCACGGATAGTGACTTGGCAACACTGACCTTCTATTGACGCCTCAACATCGGTACATTTGCATACATTAACTGGACCGCTTGAGCTGGTGGAGAATATTTAATTGATTTAGGAAGTGATTCATAATTTTTTATGCGAAATGTTCAAAGATTTTTTGATCGATTTTATGCATGGACGTAAGATATTGCCACTGTTGTCTTTTTTAAGACATATTTCAAATGAGGCTTTGATAAAGATTATGGTCTCGATTTGTTGAAATCGCTAAATATTACCTACCTATTTAGTTCTATTTTTCACAGCTTCACTGATTTAATTTGCACTATCTCGGGTAACATAACCCGAGGATAGTGTAACTTCACAACGGCGAGTGATTGCATTTTTAAATAGGTCTAATAGTTTCAGAGCCTGTTATTGAACAAAAAAGGAAAGATTTCATTATTTGTATTGACAAATAATGAAATCTTTCCTTTTTTTGTACGAATAATAGAGTGGCAAACAAGCCTACGGCCCGCCTGATATTGCGCAGTTCCTGTTATTTAATAAATTGGGATCAGTAGCAATCAATTATTGTGATTTCACATGAAATTCGTGTCGTTAGTAGTTTTGGATTTAAGTGATCCCGTATAATATTAGTATAGACATGTTCTACAACTCCTCGAATCAAACGTCATTCAAAAACCGTTGAACTTCGAATGCTCTGCGTAAAGCAATGACGTAGTCGTTTTAATTACCTACTACAGAATTCGACGGGTCCATTCAGCTAGCTCATCTCCAGGCGGCCATTAATACAGCTGCCCACAGACGCATGTGGTCTTTGTCCACTTTATTCATATGCTAACTCGGCGCTGTTTAAAGGATTGTACTCATTGTACTTGAAAAACAATGGGCAAATTACGAGCGCCTATGGCTGCACGTGAATTATAGGACGAGTGGGCTCGTGTCGATTGGGTGGGTTGTCTATTGGGATCGGGAACCACCGCCCAAACTCGTTTGATTATATTTTACATGAATAGTTGGTTGTTTTATAGGTGAGTAGAGGTTAATGTTGAGTTTAAGGGGTAACTTTTGGGAATAAATGTCTTTTTAAATATTGTGTAGCAAAGTCAAAGTCAAAATACCTTTATTCACATAGACTTAAAATAAGCACTTATGAATCGTCAAGTAAAAAATAATGTAAAAATATAAAAATTAAAGTAAGAATGTGAATAAATAAAAATAGCGAGTCCATGAGAGTTTTTCAGGTGGATAAACCACGTTTCAAAAATAAACTTGAATTTTGCTCGAACGATACATCAAGACGGTCTATAAAGATAGGTCTATAACCACAGTCTACCAATGACCGTGGTTATAAAAAAATAAAGAAATAGATTTTAATCTCATTAAAATTAAATGGTATCTATGTAAATCACTATCTTCAATCAATTATTTATTGCATCTATAATGTAGGTACATAAATATTACAAGATGTTATAGGTAAGTTAGATGATTATAGATCTTGCTACTTTGTAGTATTTAAATACCATCATGTTCAAGTAGGTAAATGTTAGTAAATGTATTTTTTATTCCCGGATTGGCCGTTCCTTCCCCGCGCCGAACAGTTACAAAAACAAAAATCAACCAATTCTATAAAAATCATAGGCTCATTCACGAAACTGCGAGCGAAATTCAATTTTAATATCGCGATGCATGTTGCAGTAAAAGATTGAATTTTGATACGTGCGCGCGTCGCGGGACGGCCGCGGTCGCATTCAGCTTCGCCCAAGCGTGCGCTTGCCCTAGGGCTGCCCTCAGAAAAGGGAAGATGCATGTCTTTTTTATTTTAATTTTCATTAGCTGATCCGCGGCGTACTTACGGCCGTATTCACAAACGTTATTATGCCTCGCGCGAACGCACAGGTACCCAAGAAAGTATAGGATTTTGGACTTGTTCCGCACGTCGCATAGTAACCTTTGTGAATACGGCCGTTGCTGCTGGAAAGGAAGCACAAGCGCTCTGACAACGGGCACGATACTTCAGCTTCCAATCAGTCACCACAGCCGTGCTTGCCCAGCGATCCTTTACGTTTCGTTTAAAGGATTCCATACTAAAATCGGAAACAGATGTCTTGCAGAGAGGTTAACTTTATTATGGTACGGCACAAGTAGGAGTTACCCGCACTTTTTAGTACGCGAAGGAATATTACTTATCTACTGTGAAAAGGTAACCATGCAATATGCAGGCCAGACCGCGTAGCTTTATGTCGAAATCGGAATAAAATCATGGTATTTGTTAATGAAGATCGTTACTTAAAAATACAAGTTTCATCATCAGCCCACATCAGTCCACTGCTGGACATAGGCCTCTCCCAATGCTCGCCACTTCGCTTGGTCCCGGGCCTCTCGCATCCAGCACTTGCCAGCCGTCTTGCGCAAATCGTCACTCCACCTTGCCTGAGGGCGTCCTACACTACGTTTGCCGAGACGCGGTCTCCACTCCAGAACTCGTTTACCCCAGCGGTTATCGGTTCTGCGGCTGATATGGCCAGCCCACTGCCACTTCAGCTTACTGATCCGGTGAGCTATGTCGGTAACTTTGGTTCTCTGCCGGATCACCTCATTTCGGATCCGATCTCGCAGAGAGACGCCGAGCATAGCCCTTTCCATAGCTCGCTGAGCGACCTTCAACTTGTGGACTAGCCGTACCGTAAGTGTCCACGTTTCGGCTCCGTATGTCATAACCGGTAGAACGCACTGATCGAAGACTTTCGTCTTTAGGCACTGTGGGTAATACAAGTTTGAATAATCATTATATACATAATATCCTTACAACCTTTCAAGATTTCACAAACCTACTTTAAAAAAAGACAATTTTGCCAACCCTATCGGCACCCAAGTAGTTTTGCCAGGGGACTGTACGAATATGATGAACATGCATTATTTGCTTTTAGTACATTAAAATGAAATAAGTCCTGCAATGAATAGCGATTGCAACAGCGCAATGAACGAGTTCCCTTTTGAACTAGTACTCAGGAACAGTGTTCAAAAGAATTCTACCAACCGTTATCATGACATGTCTCGTTGGTGGTATGGTGACTAAAGCAAATCTCCCTAAATAACAGTTGTCATTGGGGGAGACGCTGGCAACCGACTGGTGGCGGTATAACCATCACAGTCGAAGGCGTAGCTAAATCCCACAGACTGATGACAGGCAGCAGCGTCACCGGAGTGAGAAGCTACGCCCTGCGATCGCCAACCCCCCTGCCCAGCGTGGCGATTATGGGTATATCCTCCAGATGTTTGCCCTAACTGGCATAATGGCTTCCCTACGCCTGATGGAAAGCCAAAGGGAAGCCCAAGTCACTGTGACAACTGGCAAGTAACTGGTTAGTTACCTGCTAGTTGCCACTGCCATGCCGGCCAAACCCTAACTCCCCACGAGCTCCGGAGACCCAACTCACCAGCAGAAACACGACCCGGAGGTCATTTGGCTGCGGTATTCTATAGGGTGGAGGTCCTTCCCCGGACGGGCAGCTCAATACGAGCGAAGATTCGCTATGCCCTACCTCTCTAAGGTTGAAGGGACTTCGGCTTTTGTTTTCCATCAGATGGCGCTTAACCACTATGTTGTGTTGTAAAAATAACATGTAATAACAAAAATTATACGTGAGATGAAAAATAAGTAATTGTAGCACTAAAATAATAGTCCTTATAGTCTGACGCATGACGGCTTCAGAGCCCAAGGAGGCGAAAGATCAAACGTGACCGGTTTTTACTCTTGTGCCCATAATAATATGATACCTACTCGTCGGATTTGGTTGGTAGCCATTGCTAGGCTACTTACATTTACAAAGTAAAGATGAATATGAATGGTTTGTGCCACGTGACAGTTGCAATACCAGAGCTACACATTGCCACTGCGAATTGTTATTTTTTAACACCATTTACCTACAGTAATTCCATTTTCTCGTAATAGGTACCATAACAGAAATGTTGGTCACTGTTTCTTTTTCGTGAATATTTATGAATACAATTTTATGAATGTACTTTATTGATCAGTCGCTTAAACAAATATTTTTTGTTTCAGATTTACCAGAAAGAAAAACCGAAAAGGTAAGTAAATTTTAACATAGGTTATAACTAACTACTGATCACTGAGGCCCGTATTCACAAACGATACTTATCTAAGGAGACCAGCAACGCTAAGTTAAGGGAGGCATTTATCAGTGCGTTGAACATGGCGAGCCTTTCAATTCATAAACAATACTTAAGCGGCACTTGAATAAGCAAACGCACAGCGTAAAATAGAGCCCCGTGATTGGTTCATTTTTTGTTGCACACTTCACTTCCTTGACTGACATTTGACATTTCATTTTTTATAACCTCAATCGGGCTCAACAAAATAGTGTCGGAAAAGTGAGAATTGGTTTTAGTTTGTGTTTTGTGGTGATTTTGCAGTAATTGTTGCGTCGATTTGTGGTCATAATGAATAAGGATATAATTACGCCAAACTCAACTATCAGGTTAGATGAATTCACTAATTAACATTCATTATGAAAACATTGTGTAGTAAATAGTTTTAAAAATGCGTATACTTATATTACAGTTCCATGAAGCTGCCATGAGTTAAAGAAGAAGGCTTGGAAGGATCTCGCAGTGGCCTACAACTGGCAATCATGTGTCACAATGGCCCGCTTATCAGTTAAAAAGATGCTGGGAGAATATTAAAACCCTGAGGAAAAAAGAGCTTTCCCAAGAATCCCTCAGCATGAAACGTACTGGTTGAGGACCCCCAGAAGGCTTCACGGTGGATAATGTTGTATACATACAATTTGTCCATTCATAAATGTAATTGTAATTGACTCCGATTGGTACTAGAGAAAGAGTATGCCCAAAGTTTTATTTTTTACATTTTACACTTTAAATTTACTAAAATAAAAACAAATAGGAGATAATGTTTCTAATTAATATATAAAATATATACTTATGTTTTATTTTGTAGATGATATGAAAGAAATCAATGAGAATAAGGTCCATTTACAACTAATATTTAAGAAACATTTCAAACCATTATGGGTATATTCTCCAGATGTTTCCCCTAAGTCGCGACCAACTGGACAGGCCTATGTCCAGCAGTGGACTGCTATAGGCTGAAGATGATGATTTCAAATCATACACTAGTAAGTAATATTTAAAATCTTACATTTAATTTAACTTGTCTTTAATATGTATTGAAATATTATTGTACATGTATGTATAATGGTGTTATGTATAATTTATTTAAGTGAATATTTATTGTATTATATATGTTTATAGAATTATGATATTAGGTACTTGGTATATTTATGTATTTGTCTAGATGAGATCGCTATAAGGATAAGACCACCTAAAGTGTACTTTGGTTTGTCCGTAATGTATTTTCATGTAATGTCTATGTTTTAGTGCAATAAAGAGTTTCTATCTATCTATCTATCTTGTTCATACTGTGGCTGTGTGTACCTTCTACAAAATACATTATTGAGAGATTTTTAAGATTATAAATATTTGCTTTCAGGTAGTTTTGAGTGAGAATAAAATGCAACACAACAAATATGAAACATGACCAGGAGGTGCACCAGTTGAGAATGCAAAGAGAGAAGGTTTTGATTGCAAGACAATATAATTTATTAGAATATGAAGATATGATACATAATTTACAATTTGAAAAAGTGTTCTTGAAATTGAATTGTTAAAGATAGGTACAAACTGGAAAATAAAAACATTTACCTAATAATATTTTTTGTTTTATTGAATACTAGCTGTGCCCGCGGCTTCGCCCGCGTTGCCCCTCATTTAGGGAAGTAGGGGGTTAGAAAGGGGCAAAAAGTAGCCTATGTTACTCTCCATTCCTTCAACTATCTCCACTTAAAAAAATCACGTCAATTCGTCGCTCCGCTCCGTTTTGCCGTGAAAGAAAGAAACATACCGACAGACAGACACACTTTCCCATTTATAATATTAGTATGGATATTTGAAACTAACTGAAAATATATTTCATGTACAGAATTACATTTAATTAATTAATTCTCTACAGATTTATTGTAAGTTTACATAAACTCAAACCTACTTGCAATAATACCTAATCAAATGGATCTTTAAAATCCCGTATCACTTTTCTTATGTTTATTCTGCTTGCTCATTGATATAATTATCAAACTCTTCTTCATAATATTATCCATCGTTAGAACAAAAACAACCTCAATTTAGCAAAACCAAAACTTTTACGTACCTAATCTGTGCAGAAACTGACCCTATGCGTTGCGTAAAATAGGTCGCTAGCTATTTTACCAATGCGTTCATTTTAAGAGACGCACAGGGCCGACCGCCCCTCAAGTGTCGTTTATGAATAGGTTTTAGGGTACCTGTGCGTCCGCGCGCACTGTGAGACCTCACAGTATCGTTTGTGAATACGGGTGTGAGACCCTTTTTTGTACGCGAAAGAAATTCATTAAAATTTGGCGCCCAACATGTTGCGCGTATATTATGCGCATCTGGAGAACTGAGGTATATTATTATATAGTACTTACCTACATAAAAAGTAAATCTTGAGTTATGTGTTGGACATACATTTATGTCTGTTATGTGCTTCAATCATCTACTTTAGTGTAATAGCTTTATTACTACCAAATCACAACTGATAAGCAATAGTCAGGTCTATTGCTAAATAATGTTATTTACCATAGCGTAGAGAGCATTCTTACAGCAGCAAAAATGAATTAAACTGGAATACCCTTAATCTGTTATTTTTAGAGACATAATAATATTTTTTAAGAATTAATATTAACAACTACTATTGCCTTGGATAGGTATAGTATAGGATCTCTATAACTCTAACTCGGTAAATCTGGAATGTCGTTCCAGCTCCGCTGTTTACTGACCGCTACGACGCGTCCTTATTTAAACGTGGTATAAGAGAGCTCTTTCCTGAAAGGCAGCGGCATGACTGTGTTACTGGTAATGCCGATGTCCATGGGCGGCAGTTACTGTTTAACATCAGACATGTTGCTTGCTCGTCTGCCAAGAACAGCAATACAAAAAAAGAACAAATTCGTCGGTGTTTCCTGATCGCTACGACATATCCTTCTTAAAACGTGGTTTAAAGACAGCAAGCATGACTGTGCCTCTGGCGTTGCTAATGTCCATGGGAGGCGGTTACTGTTAAAAAGCAATAAAAAAATCAAGCTTGGAACGTGACGATGTGATGAGTGCATTCGTACGACAACGTCTGACCGACCATGTGCCGCTTTAGTTTAGGGCAGCAACGCCTATCTACTACTCGTAGTGCTGTTACTGACTATGTCACTCTCTGTGCCAGCTAAAATGACATGTGCCTTTGTGGAGAGCGACTATAAATCTCGTGGCGTTCGGCGGCGCCGCGTCAGCCTCGCGACAAGGCCGCCGATGTCAAGTTCGCACCACGTACACGTCCCGGCGAAGCGCTACTGTAACAATAATGGCTCAGCCCCATTGTTTGGGTCCGTGGCACATTACGCTTTTGTCTCTGCCCTCTCCCGTCCCTCACAATGCGGCCAGGAAACAAGTGAGCCTTTATTTCGCCTCTTTTTGTCTCTGAGTATCGCTGCTTATTGTCTTCATTCGATTGTTCGGAGCTCTTCAGAGGGCACATTGTTGTGGACTGAGTCGTTAGTGCTGAGCTTGCGGATGCTCTATGCCCTAAGTGTCGTTTGAATTATAATACGCCGATAGAATGTAGGATGTCGTGTGACATTAGATATACAATTAATAAGAGCGCCAAAAATTGATCATCCGAATCACTTTCTTTTGAACTTTGAAGCACAAAAGATGTGTTTTGTATAAAATTAGTCCAAGGGGCTAAGCAGGTTAAGATTTGAAATAGCCAAAATAGCAAAATAAAATGATTTGTGATTTCGTGACTGGGGATCAGTAACATAACAGCCCTTTCGTATATTCAGCGACATTTTTATACCTACTGATAATACCTACATAATTTTCATTATTATTAGTTGTATTGTTCTATCCAGAATATACAATATGTATAGGTAGAGCAAAAGTGATGTCCAATATTTTCTCATTTATAATTTGTATCACACATCAGCGGCTCATATATTTACCAAAAAAAAGTTTCTTAACACGACCGAATTCAACATTATCCTTACTTACTTCTTTAAATTTAAATTAAATTCGTCTCCTCTCCCTGAAAGTTGTCTGGAAGAGATTAGCGATAAGACTGCCTTATTTGTACTCATTTAACTAAGTAATATGTAGTCATGATCGTCATCGTCAGCCTATTACAGTCCACTGCTGGACATAGGCCTCTCCTGCTGTTCGCCACTTAGGGCAAACACCTAGAGGATATACCCATAATCGCCACGCTGGGCAGGCGGGTTGGCGATCGCAGAGCGTAGCTTCTCGCCCCGTTAAAGCTGCTGCCGTAATATGTAGGTACTCCAGTAATTTTGTTATGTGCATCTATCTACATATCTAACTTTTGTCGTCAACCGCCGAATGCGCTGACTCCGGAATTCTCACGAAATTAGTCCGCTCATCACACTAGAGGCATCGATGCCCGTCTTTATCTGCGAATGATACAGGCTACACAGCATCTCTTCTAGTTAGCATTGTTCGCGGCCCCATTGTGCAGGCCGCTTTGTTAAGGCACGCCCCGTTTTTTACTTTTCGCTTCCGAAGCGATGCGATGTGGCGCCTGAACACCGGCTGCGGGGACTGCCTTGTAGCATGTTTACATAATGACTTGACGCTTGACGGTCTGACACAAATTTTCTGGTTTTCGGGAGTTAATGAGTTGTGTTAAGATGAGGTTTTGATATGCTTAGCGGAGAGTATTTCTATTCTTTTCAGCTTAAGGCCATTTTAAATGGGTTTTACTTTTCGTTTTGGAGTGCTCCTTAACTCCAATACGTAATTTCGTACATTCAACTCCACTACTTGAATTTTGTGATATATGCGTACTGCAGTGGCGTTTCCGTGTTGCTGTCAGAAGTCAGAATGGGCCTAATGATAGCCGACCTCCGGTAGGAGATGGCACCTCAAGAAGAAGAAAAAGTGGCGTAACCACTGAGTGGCAAGTTGGCAAATTGTTACGGGCTCCCAGCCGTAAGGACCCCCGGTTAAAAGAAAATCTCCACTCCCAATGTTAATTTATTTGACATTTTGTTAACATGGTTTGTACTTACACGTTAGGCTTTGTAGGTCGTATCCTATAAGCAATCTCTTCCAGACATTTAGGTAGCATACATAATGATGAGCTAAGAGGATATAGATACTGCCTACATACCTACCTACTTATTAATATTACTAGGCCTTAAGTACTCCCTTTTCAATAAATTAAAGGTAGATATTTAACGTCGAGCAATAAAATACATGTAGGTAAAATAACATAAAACGTAGTTATATTATAACCTAATCTAATTCAAACATTTTCTAACAATTTTATGAGACAATGATCACCAAACGATTTTCTCGGAGCACGTCAATAGCAACACACAATGGCGCTTTTCACGAAAACCTCTGACGCGGGCGAGTTTTCGAACTAAAATATAGAACATAAAGCTATTCAAAGAGCTGGCTAAGGAGTGAATCTTTATGAATGCGACCAAATTGTATGAGAGTAGTCCTCTTTCAAAACTTCCCATGAATAGTGTTAATTCGCTATAGCGAGTTTGCGCGGCGCTCGTCAATGGACCGTTTGGAGGCTCGAGGAGACTCGCAGTCGTGCCATATTGTGTATGGAAAATGAGGGAAATATAAATGGCGATGTGGGGACAGGGCGCGTTGTATACCTAGCGGCTCCTGTGGACTGCTTCGAGGGTGTATCCCACCCTTGCTTTTGAAACATAAACGTTTAGTTAGTGTTGTAGGGGATGTAAGAGAGCGACCTATCATCTTTTCGCTCTAAATCACCCTCGGACGCCCGTGGTGCATCCTGCCGAATAAGGCTCTGGCAACCGACTGGTGGCGGTATAACCATCACGATTGAAGGCGTAGCTAAATATCACAGACCGATGACGGGCAGCAGCGTCACCGGAGCAAGAAGCTACGCTCTGCGATAGCCAACCCGGTTGCCCAGCGTGGCGATTATAGGTAGAACTTCCAGGTGTTTGCCCAAATTGGCGACCAACAGGAGAGGCCAGCAGCGGACTATGAGTGATAGGCTGCTTATCAGCAACTCGCCTTTTTACGTATACGTCGAGTTGCAGAAAATGACCTACTCTTACTAATTAGAGAGATTGATAGGTAGGTAGTTAAAATATGTTATGGACTATGTTGAGAACAAATGCCTAGCCATACAGCCTTCGCCGGCCTCGGCAGAAGGGGTATACCCAAGAAGCGTTGGCTTGACCTCATCATGGATGATTATGTGCGCCAATGGACCAGGAATGCCGACGACTGTCAATGTCCTCGTTAAATTGGATAACTTCATGATCAAGAGGTTGCAAACTCAGCTTGTCATGCTAAAAATTACTTAGTTAGTAGGTATTAAGATGCTGTCCAGAAAGTCCGCAGCCCCGTAAAGGTCAATGACTCGTATAAAAATGACAACCAAATGCAATCAGATATCAATACATTTTAGCATTGATTAAATAATAGCTGCGGCTTATATCTTCCTACGTCCCAGGATTAAAGAGAAGAGTGGCATCCTACAATCCAATTGGTGACGATGATAAGTCCGGTCGAAAGGCAAAGTAGTTCAAGTTGGGTCATCGAATAAGACGAGAGCGGCCACAACTTCGAACAGAGGCTACGCGTAGGCTTCATCAACAAAAAATTCAAACAAAGCCGCGCAGAAAACAGCAATTACAGACTTTATTTACAAGTAAATTACGGCGCCATTAGCTAACCCTCCAGTAGATGAGGCGGGCACAATTAACCCGCGACAATAGTGCGGTATTGTGCGGCTATCGCTCCAGAAACAGTTGTCGGGACGCGGAACGTGGATGAAACAAAAGCGGGAACGTTTGCTTTACTTGTGCGGCTCCTTACGAAAAACTAGAATTGAATACGCGCTCTTTGGACGTGTATCAATGCCTTTTAAGTAAGTATCTAGTCAGATATGTATTAAGTTGGGGATGTAAGGGAGCGACCTATCATCTTTTCGCTCCAAGCCAACCTGACCTGCCTGTGGATTTAAGGCGTAGCTAAATACCACAGACCGATGACGGGCAGCAGCGTCACCGGAGCGAGTAGTCACACTCTGCGATCGCCAATCGGCGCCCAGCGTGGCGATTATGGGTATATCCTCCAGATGTTTTACCCTAAGTGGTCAACAGCTGGAGAGGCCTATTTCCAGCAGTGGACTGCAATAGGCTCATGACGATGACGTATTGAGTCTAATATGCAAGATAAGTAAACTACATAAAAACAGACAGAATTTGTTTTTTCATTTTCTCTATTACTGTTGCTTTACCCTTTATAGATTTAGTGATTCATGGCGGATAAAAACCGATACATGTACCAATGTATATTATTATCTATAACCAAATACTTACAAAATTGGTGGTTGTGCATTTCAACGCTGTCTCTAATTAAATTTCAGAGATTCCATAACAACTCTACCACTTTAACCGGAAATGCTTTTCATAATTTCATAAAATCATTATTGCCGCTGAACCTTTCAAGCATCTTTCAGGCTTTGAATGGTGTTAATTTGCTGCTAGCGTCAACTCCCGAGTGTGGGCCTTCAATGGAAGACATCAGAAACTCCAAATTGTATATGGAAAATGTGCAAAACATAAATAGACGTTACTGAAAGCAACGAAAGGAAGGTGATTTTGTAAAGGTTTCAGCTGGTTTCAATAGCCCACTGTTTAACATTGCTCATTGAGCGATATTTTCTGTTTCCTTTTGAAAACACACGACTCTACACAAATAGGCACTCTATAGTGAAAGGGCAAAGGGAACTTTTTAAAAACATCTTCAGTAGAGAAGAAACTCGGTTTTGTTCTTTGAGTACCTATTCGCTTTAAAAGAAGTCGTACATACTTACTTTAGAAGAAGTTTTGAAATAAAAAGAAAATAAAAAGAAGTTGTTGGTTGAAAAGAAATTGTAAAGTGGGATTAGAAATGTCAAAAACTTTTTTTGGATTAATAAGCTAAGAGACTATATAGCTTGTTCTTTTGGAAGCCATGCTTGGATCGAGTGTTGCGAATTGTATTAATTAGGTATTATAATTAATAAGTTAAGGATGATTAAGGATAAACCATATTTGTTTTCAACTCATTAGCATAACAGAAAGAAAGAAAGTATAGGTAACAGTATTATTAATAAGTTTTTGCAGGTTATTATTAATCTATACAAACGACAAAACACTTTTCCTTAAATGTATGTATATTATACCTATCTGTACATCTTTCAATGATCTCTATTTTATTATGAGATGTGAGCATGGGGTTTTTGGCAGTATAAATACATTGTATAGAGACTTTAAAAAACTTTTCGATTTGTAATCTTTGGTCTGTCATAACGATTGACAAATTGACGATTGACAAATATTGGAGAATCGTTTACAAAAGTATTTTCTTGAAACCTTTTAAAGACCAATTACTTGGGTTGAAGACTCGATAGTATGCGTTATTCAGCAGGCATTGAGAGATGATTTCGAATAGGCTGATCTGATAAATATATCTGGCGTATATCTGGACGTATATTAGTGAATGTTTCAAGAATGGTTTTAAAGTTGAAGAAGACTCGTCCAGAGCCCTCGGTCATTGAGGTGCCCCAGTACGTGGAAGTGAAAAGATTCAATGTGAAATGTCTATTTAAAATTGGCATATTCGTGGCTATTGTTATAATGCAGATTTGTGCTTTTATTGCGTACTATGTGATCATGAGAGGTAAATGAATTGTGCCTTTGTAACTTAATTTAATTTGATATTGTATATTGATTAGTTTTATAATAAAGAGCATCGTTGTTAACTAGGCGTACATAATTATTTTGAACGTGTGTATTAACCATTTAGGTGTAATATGTTCCTAGAAGTAGCTTCTACCCGCATTTCTAGCCACACTTATCGCTTTTGTCTGTAAAATCACAAAGAGAAGAGCCTTTTATATCCCCAAGACTTTACATATTCTAAAGCCCTTCTTTTATCTTGCTAACGATATGGGATTCTGATAGGACCAGGAGCATTTGATAATGACGGCCTTTTGCGCTAAGGTCGTGGGTGCATTGCCACCCGGAAGAAACACCTGGTATGAAAACACCAATTAAAGTGTGCTTAATGTATTTAGTTAAGTAGGTATTCTTATTCTTAATTTCGCCTGTATCCTCTAGCAGGCGACAAACTTTAGTGCAATCAAACTCGAAACTTCCGAAATATTATTTATTAATATATAGGTAGGTAGTATAGACAAACAGATAGAAAATCTATTGTGTGTGTTCTATATCAGGTTCTTGGGTATTAAAAAGAAGAAGGTACTAATGCGTTAAAATCGATGATGAATCACGTATGGTATTTGACTCGTCACTGAAAATATGACATGACTTATAATTTTGGATTTTAAGTACGTGATTATAGCTTACTGGATGACGACCATTTCGGCGTTCTGGTCTTATCCAGAGGTTCTCAAATAGGGGTCTGAAAATGCGGCGAAATGGTTCCCGTAAAGGATGGTACGGCGGTGTTTGCTTCGCGCTCGTCTTATGGGGACTTGTTAACATTATACCGTACAAACAATGTTAAACCATTTTCAATCTGGGGAAATACAAAAGTTATGTAAACGTTCGTTTCTTTATAATTAATTCGGGTTCTAAATGCGTATTTAGAATTATTAGCTTTCCGAATTGATCTGACCGGAAAATAACGTGGTACGTACCTACTCTAGTACCAAAAGTGCCTCCGGGATCTTATATTAAGACGTATGTACCTACATGAGTATATCAAAATTCATATCAAATATCGTTGTGATTGGCCATTGAATTAACGTTTTTGTATAAAGGACGTATCTTAACTAATATTATAAAGCTGAAGAGTTTGTTTGTTTGTTTGTTCGAACGCGCTAATCTCAGGAACTACTGGCCCGAATTGAAAAATTATTTTTGTGTTGAATATACCATTTATCGAGGAAGGTTTTAGGCTATATAACATCACGCTGCAACTATTAGGAGCGAAGAAATAATGGATATGTAAAAAAAACGGGGAAAAAATTACTATTCCACGCGGACGAAGTCGCGAGCACAGCTAGTGTAGGATATAGGGTTGGCATTTTAGCGCTGACGTAAAATATTACGTAAATTAACAAAATGGCATTCATAATTAATGTATAGATTGTCTAAACTAAAATGACGCGCCCCAGTCCTTAATTATTTTATTTAGATGTGTGAGTGCAAATATTAACACCGGCACTTCATCTGTGTTCGAGCGGCGACTATTTGGTGAACTATGATTTGCATGTGTACGATGTGTATTACGTCCACATTTGAATTTTCTTGTGCGCGGTGGTGGGGAGCGTAATTGCGTGCAGGTTTAGAACTACCAGCGCCCTGGACAAATTTTGTTCCCCCCGCCCCTTTATTTTTGTTTATCAACGTTTTAGGGAAGGTTATTAAAGTTCACAGCAACAGGAAACATGACACTAGGTCTCCCTTAAACGATCCGTCGCGTCATACTCGTAGGTATATCGCAGTGGGCGGTCATCCAACCGCGTCCTGCCCTAACGCTACTTTTTGCGAGTTTACTGTCCGGATATGATGACAAGGCCGCTCTGGCCATCATCGAAGTCATTTAGAAGAAAAAAGCTTCTTGCCAGCCCTGATATAGCGAGTGTGACAGTGCGGCGCGTGAATGTCAATGCTGAGAGGAAGCCCCCGAACTCGGCCCGCCTCTTTCAATCTCTTCCTATTCATGACGCCCGAGTGCCCTGTACAGACGGCCACACTTACCACCATCTGTCAAATATTCCCAAATTATTTCCTACTAAGAATCTGATGAATAGAGCCCGTTATCTATACCTATAGTTTCTCAAGTTTGGGTTATCATCTATCCTACATACTTATACATGTTTATCTAATCCTGAAGTAAGAAGCTTAAGTACTTGTGTTATGGGTAACAGAACAACGAAGGTACCACAAATAAATATTTAAATACTAATATAAACTCCCAGACACGGAACAAACACAGGTGTTCATCACACGAATGTTAGTCCCGGGTGGGAATCGAACCCACGACCCTTGGTTCAGAAGGCAGGGGTCACTACCAATTGAGCCACCGAGCCAGTCAAGATACCTATCGTATATAAAATTGTTTTAAAAAATATAATCTATCAACAGCTCATCTTTGAGCTATCTATCCTTACCTATCCAAACACTTAGACATGGAACAAGCATTAATGTTTGTCCTTATTGGGGAGCGAACTCAGGACCCTTGGTTCAGAAGGCAAGGTTCACTAGTTAGCAAGTGAGCCACCCGTCAACTAGTTAGGCCTAGGCCAGGCTAATTGCATCCAAAGCAAAATAGAAAATAGGCATCAAGTTAGATTAAATTAATTAATTTGAGCCAAGCCTACTTAATAGGTACCTACCTAACTACCTACTGTTTAGTCTACAACTAAATTTAAGTGTCTTCATTCCAGTTGTTTTTTGATATGACAATGTGTAAAATTATCCAAAATTCACAATACACCTTAGACGGTATCAAACAATAGGACAAGAATCGTCTTTATTTTACTGAAGCAACCGCGGTCGACAGAATTCGTAATTTCTTTGATTCCCGCCCATTGTACGTCTGATAAAGGCGACAGTTTTCAGTTGCTGCTCTGAATGAATACACCCATTATACTGGCACAAAAGTGGATATAACAAACAAAAACATCATTGGCGCGGTTATTGCGTCGGGTAAAAAACAATTCCGAGTATATTCCATTATGATTCGGAACAATGTAAGTTGCTGAAAATGTATTTTGTTGCAAATAATCGACTGTGGGATATTGGTATTGTTTCGTTGAAAGTACCTAATTGTGATTTTTAATTGTAGATAAGTTTAAAACTCACGGGCTGTCATGAACAGTAGTCACCCTGAACGGGGGTCATAATAGTCCGATAAACTAGTCTACTGTCTAACTCTTGCAAGAGTGACTTCCAGACCATGAGAGTAGATACCTACCTAGGTACATGAGTAAAAGTCGTAATGCCCAGACTTCCAGACACAATATGGAAAACAATGGGATTTGGATTTTAAAAGGACATTGGGCATTACGAGGGCATTAAATCGTTCAAATCTAGAGTCGAGATAATAGTTATTGGTGAGAGTCAAAATGGCGGGTGTAGGTACCTTATGGAATTAAATTATACCGGTCACCAAAAAAATTTTCCTTTAATGTACTATTTTGTACCTCGCTTTAAGAAATATGTACCTTCTACAATATGTACTAAGTTATTTCGAAATCAAAATACACCCGCCATCTTGGTGTCAAGATGGCGGGTTACTATAATATTTCATTATTTAACAATCACTCATAAAAAGTAATTATACCAAACAAATGTACCTAAAAACTAATTTAAGTACTAAGTATACATTAAAGGTACATTTTGACTCTCGTAGTTATTGGGTTCGTGTAGAGAAAATTGTCATTAGCATCCCGGATTAGTTAGCCGGGAGAACTTACACCTAGGTTTCCACGTTCATGCGTTGTATTTTCGGGACTAAAATTATTTAGGTATGAATTTGGTCGGTGGTTTATTAATTGAAGATCATCATCATTATTTAGACATGGCCACTAAGGACATAGGCCTTTTATTCGTGACTAATGCTATCTACGCCTTCGCCCTCGAAGCTAATCATTACAAAAAGTGGTGGGTATTCGTAGGCCGGGGCTATAAAGTGTTATTTCTGGGCAACATCAACAGTGACAGTTTTCCCAGTCATCTGGTAATCCTTGATACGACCCCGTGCATTGGAAAGCATGTTAAGCTGATGGCCTGGTGGATGGTGGTGGACGGATGGTGAGAGAGAACAGCTATCTTCAGCCGTGTCGACTAGGTAGGTAGTTACAAAACATTGTTAGCTGTCATTTGGAAGTGCGCTTTGCATAAAAAATGGCATAAGGGGTAGCCCAGACGACAGACTATCCGTGACCCACTTTTTAGTCTGTGATGAAATTATATGCAGTAACGCACACGACGCGCAAAAATTTGTCGTGGATATTTCACAGACTCAAGGCACATCTTCGATTATTCTGTCGGCAGAGCTGTAGGGACCTAGATGCTCTTTTTTAATGTCTCAGACGCAAACTATATCGCACAAAAAGTCTGTCGTCTGCGAAGCCCCTAAACCGTTTTTTAAGTTAACATTTGGCCGGAATTCCGTCAGTAACACTTCTACTTATTGTAGGTAGACATGTTTTAACTTTTTACTTATGTATTCAGAAAATGTGAAATCACGATTAATATAAATTCATCATCAGGTCAGCGTCACGGCATCTCTTGTTGTCGCGAAATATTATTATGTTCAGCATGACATGCAAGTACACAAAATTGTGTCCTTTTCAGTGTCGTGTTTAACTGTATTTTTTTATTTGTAGTGTTGTATTGAGATATTGTGTCACTGAATAAACTATTATTCTATTCAGTGTGCTGTCTAAGCATAAAGAAATAAAAGACACTTAAATGCAAGTTAAAATCGGCTCCTTTGAAAGCAGTTCTGAGAGCCATAATCGTCGGAAAATCAAAAGCTTTCGTAAGATTAGAGAGCCATCTACTGCTATTTTCTGTATACGCCTAAGCTCGTTCAAGCGTAGTTTTCCGGTATACGAAGAGTTACTGAAAATTCCGCAAGATGGCGTAAATTTAAGGTTAGTAGTTGAAACACCCTCAGAATAGATGGCGCTTTTCATGGTTTTATTTGAGCAGCGTCCATTTTGAATCTAGATGGAAATGTATAATCTGTTATGTATAGTTGTGCATATCCAGTGGAACACCTACACAATCCATGCGGAACGTAATATTTACCGCTACATTATTAAATATTCTTACGCAGGTTTATAATGGCAATGCCCTTTCTTATTGTAATTTATTCTAGAGTTACACTAGTCGATATACATTGTACCTACCGTAACAAAACAAATATTTTTTTCTTGAACAGATATAGGTACACCTTATCTACAAAATTTGACAATTGTGATTGTCTCCCTTTGTCTTATCAATATACATAAAATGTTTGGCAAAAGAGAAACTGAAAATATTGTGTTTCAAATCCTACATCAACATTGGAAATGAACTGATAGAGATAATAATTAAACATACAAAGGTATTGCTTTTGTTAGTAATTATTCTGAATTTTAATCAACAGTGCACATAAAATTAATGAAAATAATGTCATCAACTATTAGGTACTACATCGGCCTACTTGGTTTTAAATTTTTAAACATTTAGAATGCGTCTATCGTGCAACCCGCTCTAGAACACATTTTGTAGTGTGAAGTGCACCAACAAAAAATGCATATTGTTAAATCATAAATCATAAATCATTTATTTTGCAAATATGGGTAGGTACATGTGATGGTATATTGGGTAGCAAAGAGGCATTGACCATATTTTGCCTTTCGGCATGCAAGTAAAAATGTACAATAAAATAAACAAATTAACATTAACAAATCGTAAACTACTTAAGTCAAATAACGTCAATAGTAATAATAATTGAATAAACCTTATACTAAAATCCTATACTAGTTCATTCATTTTCATTTTAATTCTATGGTAATTTATAATGTCAAATTAAAAATATATATATATTATTACTATTATTATATACAATGTCATAATGAAATACAAATATTATTATCATAGTGAAGAGTCATTTAAATAATCATTAATGTGATAGTAACATTTATCTAACAACATGTCTTTAAGTTTCTTTTTAAATATAATTAAATCATTACAATTCTTAAGAATAATAGGCAATTTGTTGTACACTCTCGGTGCCATACACAGAATACTTTTGTTATACAGTGCAGTTCTATTACGAGGAAATTTTATTTGGTTATGACAACGTTTACTTTGCAATGTTTCAAACTGAGACTGATTTTTCTTGACAAAGAGTGCTAGTTTGTAAATATATAAACATGGCAGAGTCAATATTTTCAAGTTTTTGAAATGGGGCTTGCAGCTAACAGTGCTTTTTAGTTTTAGCATTGCCCTAATGCACTTTTTTTGAGCCTTAAAAACACCATGTATTCCCACAGAGTTACCCCAGAAAATTAAACCATAACTCAGAATTGACCCCACATGAGCATGATATGCAGTCACCACGGTGGGCATACTTACTATCCTTGCAAGCATGTACAGTGCATACGAGAATTTAGATAACTTATTGCAAATCACACCAGTATGCGCCTTCCAATTCAGACTGCAATCCAATTCAAGACCCAAAAATCTAGTGATTTCTACCTCTTCAACAGCCTGTCCAAAACAATTTACTACGAGTGTGTTAGGTTTTTTACGGTTCCTAAAGTAAATAGTCTTAGTTTTGGCGACATTAATTTGCAGGTTATTATGTTCTAGCCATCCTACGATATCTACTAGTGCATTATTGATACTATGTTGCATAGTTGTATGTTCTTTGTCCGAGAACACAACTGTACTATCATCTGCGAATAAAACCATTGGATGATTAATGCTTTTCGGGAAGTCGTTTATGTAGATTAAAAATAGTAACGGACCCAAGACACTCCCTTGAGGTACGCCATATTTAACAGCTCTAAAGTTTGACTGATACTTCATTTCAATTTTCTTCTTTGGACAAACTTGAGTTATTACTGTTGCTTGACTTCTATTAGTCAAATAAGACATAATCAGATCCAAAGATACACCCCTGATGCCGTAAGCATAGAGTTTACTTTTTAATATATTGTGGTCTACGTAATCAAATGCTTTAGTAAGGTCCATAAACAAAGCAGCTGTATGGTCTCTTTTATCCAGATGAAATATGATATTCCTAAGGAATTTGAAAACGGCCAAATCAATAGACATATTTTTTCTAAAGCCTACTTGTTCCTGTGACAAGATGTTATTGAATTCTAAGAAACTGTTTAAATTGTCGTAAATCATTCTTTCAAATATTTTGGACATCACTGGGATTAGTGCTATAGGTCGATAACATTCTACATTGTCTCTATCTTGTTTTTTAAACAGGGGGTTTACAATAGTTATTTTTAGCTTATCAGGAAAAACACCATGCTCAATACATAAATTAAATATGTATGATAATACAGGTGCTATTGTGTCGCAGACATACTTAATAACTTTAGTAGCTATATTGTCGTAACCTACACTATTTGTGTTTTTCAATGTGTTGATGTAATTTTTAATGTCAATAGATGTAGTTGGTTTAATAAATATGGAATTGCTGTTGGAGTATGTCAGTGTATATTTATTAGAGTTATATGTCAATGGCTTTATTTGATCGATAAAATGATTATTAAATGTTTCTGCTATCTCTGCCTGGTCAGTAATTAATATGTCATTGGATTTTATTTGCTTTATGTCAATTTTTGGAACGTTCCATTTATTCTTATTTATTATACGCCAACTAGCCTTTGATTTGTTCAATGCTGTTTTTATGTCGTGATCATTTTGACATTTTTGAGTAAGTTTTGTTATTTTACTTAAACGTTGCGTGTAAGTCTTGAACTTTATTTTATCTGATTCGTTTTTTGTTTTTCTATACTGCCAAAGTAGTTGCCTTTTACGTTTGGAGCATATTTTTATTCCTTTACTAATCCATTTCGGCCGGTGAGTTGATTTAATCTTTATTTTTTTAATAGGAAAGCAGAGATTGTAAAATAGTGTGAATATATCATGAAATTCACTGAATGCATGATTGGGATCGCAATAGAGAATGGAAAGGAAATATATAATAATGAAATTAAAAAGTGATTACCAGAGGTACCTAAAGCAAAACTCTGGTTTTACATAGAACAACTTAAAAGTACTAGGTACTTGGGGTATAATCGACCAGAAAATAAAATTACCAAATGTCTAACAAAGAGACGAAAACTTTGATTCTATCTTCATAGAATCAAAGTTCTTCATAAAAAAAAAACTTCTTTAACTTAATTTATTTTAAAATAAGTCGAAATATAACATTCAAAATTAACTGAAACTCAGAGCAGTCGGCAGTCAGCAGGTCAGCAGAGTCGGCAGAGCTGTAGGGACCTAGACGCTCTTTTTTAATGTCTCAGACGCAGACTCTATCGCACAAAAAGTCTGTCGTCTGTGCAGCCCCTTAAGATTAGGTACTCATTCATAAGTATTTTTCAGAAGAATAAGCACAGTTGAGACTAGTTAGAGCTATCTAAACTTGTTTATTAATTTAGTTTCGACTGTACCTACTACAACGTGATTAGTAAGAACACATGCGTATTATTATTGCAACAACGTAACACGATACGTAGGTTAGAAGCATTATAATGATGACGCAAGTGCCGACGTTTGTAAATAAACAAGTTACATTATCTCTGCTAATTAATAGGTAAACAAACAATGCCAGTTGCCGACCGACACCAAGTCTCATTCGTACCAAAACTCTTCGACGCAATGCGTGAATTTTCTTTGTTGCTGGCAAGGTGCCCGGAATAAATGTTTAGGCAAAGTAACGTGACCAAATATTAGTTACATTACGTCCAACTCCCGGCTATAAAATTATCATGCAGGACTAAAAAATCTTCGCTGCTCTATTTTTGTTCTGAACAGTCATCAGCTATTTCAAAATCCGCTGGACGATAAGTGTAATAAAACCTAATAATAGATAAGTTAATCTGACGCGTGAGTCATTGTTATCTAGATACAGGTAAATCAAATGAAACAATTTATACATATAAAAATATTTTATTAAAAACATTTTGGTAACATTTAATAAGAACACTTAGGTAAAAATAAATCGACCTCAAAATCATTTTAAAAGAACAGCCTGGACTGGAAGTTCACGGAGGAAGCCGGAACAGCAAAAACTAAATAAATAAAAACAATGATAACATTCTAGGCAGAGAAATGTCTAATTGACAACCAGAATTAAGGCATCGCAAGAATAATTATTTAAGTACGATAAAATACCTACGGCTATTATTATAATTACAACAAATAAACGCCTAGTGTCTATCGTTCAGTTGTGTATGCCACGCCGCCGGCCTCCGGGGTGCCGGCGGGCGCAGCCGGGCGCGGCCCTGTAGTCTCTTGGCAGGGAACTTACATCGAGTATTATTGCCACTAACAATTATTTCACTTCACTCACGAGACATTTGTTTGCCACTACGCCGTAATTTTACACTACTAAATACTAAAACATTCCAATTATACGAAGCTATGTTAAAATTTTACCTAACTAATAATAATATTAACATCTTCGGCTAATTTTGATACTAGAATGATATAACATCATCTCATATTGTACTCTTAACATTACGCTGGATTAAATTATAAGTGAGGAATTAAATACATAATATTGCAAGCATTACTGAGATTGTGCACTTTACGTGTTTTCTTTAACGTAACAATTGAAAATTAAGTGTTAACGAAGGAGGATTACTTATCTATTACATTGAAGTTGACAAGTGAGGAGCTGGCGAGCCAGGCTCATACATTCAGCTACGATAAAGGAACAGTCATTAGATTAAATTACGAGCATTGGCACTTTCAATATTAAACCTTAATTACACTCTCGAAATAGCACTGCATATCAATAACCAACTTAAAAACTAAATTCAGATCAGTCATTTATGATATCACATCAAAATAAACAGGGAAATACATAATATGTGATTATCGATTGGATATACTATATCATATATATTATATTCTTTTCAAAAGAGGTATTAATTTTCTTAAGGGTTACTAAAAATATTGAGCTCTGCGCCGCGTGCGACGCACTATATCACCATAATACGAGAACAACATTGAACCAATAAGTTTTGGTACTTGGAGTCATCTCCGAGTTAATCTATTTCGCTAAACCTACATAATGCTTATCAGATATACGTAATACACGCTGGCGCGGCGCGGGCGCAGCGAGCGCGTGCGCCTTACCTAGCCAAAAACCCTTCCTTATACAATTTTCATTATAAAAATACTGTCATTTGACTACAGTTCAATGAGAAAAAAATATTTATCATATGAATGAACAATAGATAAAATACAACAAATAATATTAGTATAATATCATGTATATGATTTGACTAAATAAAAATAAAATGCATAAAATTGAAATGATTAAAACATTGTAAAATCACTTGAAGACACTTAGTAATGGAAGGTACTAATTGATATTTTAGAAAATTTTGTTAAATAAATAGCACAACAACCAAAATATTTGGCAATGTGGATTAAATAATCATTAACAACTACTACCCTTGGCTGCTAACTTAAACACAAAACTGGAATGCAAATATTGCATCGCACCTCGGCCTCTGGCCGGCGGGCGCGCCGCGCGGCGAGGAGACTTCACAACACTACTCTATCCTGTGCGTATCGCTCCCAATACTTTCCTTTGAACTACATTCGATTGAAGCTTGTATTAAAACTAAAAATAATGAATGCAACATTTGATTTTAAATTAACCAATAACAACCACTTTGTGAGTATGTGTGACTGAGAATATAGCACACTAGGCAACAGAAGACACATCTAACTAATATAATGATTATTCGCAAAGACATGCAGATGTGCCTTCCGAGAGGGCATTATAGATTGTATTATTTATTCTTAGCTGCATTCTGAGATCCATGCTATATGTTCAGTCATGATGACCCACCGAATCATAAATAGATTTGTATAATATGTTAAAACTACTTCATATGATTTATGTTCATAGCCCAGTACATTGATTATTACAGACAAACAGATAATAAGCGTGTAATGATGACTCGAGATAAAGCAGCTGATAAAATGCATGTAAAAAATTTAGATCATGATAAACCGCTTTTGTTGCAAATTTTGATATTGTAAATAAATAAACAAAAGTCAAAATAAACTCTGCAGATGTTGGTCCCTTCCAAAATATTTTTGCCAAACCTTTAAGCGAATTCCATAATATCAAGTAAATTAAATTTTGAATACTACATACATACTGTATTGTCTCATATCAACATTTTTTTATAAAAATAACTTTGTGGGGAATATGTCAACATTATTGTGTACAAATACTCCAGTTCCAATTTAAAGCTGATCACAACGTAGCAGAACTAAAGTTGCACTAAAGGACAGTATCAATAATTATTCATTATAGTTAGTATGTTATACATTACTTACATGTAATTGAAGAGACTCACACTATTAAATATCTTGACTAAATTAAGAGACCACGAATATTACACTTTATATATGCACATACATTGAGAACTGCCAGTCTGTTAATGACACTTACTATAATTTCACTAGAAACCCAGCATCTGGGCATATCAATGACTCAAACGTTTTAAAACTGTCTGTAACAACTACTAATACCTTAGAATATCTAATCACTGCATTAATTTGTGATGATATGCACTGATAACCCATTTTGACTACGTTTTGAATGGGCTTGTCGTATTTATATAATAATTATATGTGTTGTTCAAGCTATCTCTTCAGTTGGTATGAAGTTCATTTTGGGTGTTGTGTCAAGATCGTTATCCGCTAGTTTATATGTCATCACTATTATTATGTAATGCTCGGACGGTACATCCAACAATCGTAATTACACCTTAAAAATTAACCTACAGCTTGGCTTTAAATTCGTGCCCGTCTCGTCAAAATCGTAAATTTAAATAACATCCGAGAAGCAGCCTTTTGGTTTAAACAATGACAATCCTATTGATAAATGACTGTGGAATATATCTAAATCATTAT
Organism: Conogethes punctiferalis; assembly: GCA_031163375.1. Classification (NCBI taxonomy): domain Eukaryota; kingdom Metazoa; phylum Arthropoda; class Insecta; order Lepidoptera; family Crambidae; genus Conogethes; species Conogethes punctiferalis. The sequence goes on from CM062080.1 coordinate 6,296,099, forward strand.
TTCTAGAGACTAAAGAACATTATAAAACAATATTTAAATAATAACTATTACATGTAGGTAATGGTGGGAATTAATAACACATTAGGATATAAGTAAATGTCCATAATTTAAATATTGCTTTAAGAGTAAATGGACATGAAATCCATCAGTTGAATTAACTCAACCATTGTATTTTATACTAATCAATATAAATTGCGTAATTCAACAATTTATAGTTAATATAATATGCATACATTAAACAATATTATATTCTTTGGATAACAAATTATTAACATGTCTAAGAGGAACTAAGTGTAGCACAATAAGATTTTAAATTTTATCTGCCTTTACCATGCAATGTAGTTGTTCACTTGAGAGTATCACAAAATTTTTAATAATCCAATTGTAGTGTCAAGAATTTCTTTTAATAGGACCTAGAAATGCTGATTTGGAATAAGTCTGCAAAATTGTATGGCATTGCAAGTATTAATTAAGCCTAACATTATCACACAATTAAATAAGTTAAAACAAAAACGATAGTCATGTATCGTCACGCTCGACATTCACAGAATTTGTCAAAAATTGCCTTTGTTTAAATTAAGATCACAGTATTAAGTCACGTTTAAAAAATGTAACTCTACGAATGCGCGAGACGATAACCACATACAATACAATATTCCACAGTCATCTGTAGGACCGGGCCACAACAGGGAGGCATTTCAAACAAAAATATAGGAAATGTCACATAGCCATTGACTTTAATTCTGGAGGAACTTCGAATAAGCATTTGCTCTTAATAAACTAAAGTTCATAACATTACCAATCACTTTGTGATAAAACAGTAAAAATATTTGTTCAAAACAATAAAATGATTTATAAGCAAATTCATATTAAAAAATGTCATCAAATCTCCCTGCCATCTTTCAAAAATAAAATGCCAGATCGTCATAAATAAATAGTTTAAAATTAAAATATATCAAGGAATTAAAATCATTGGCTTTCGTAGTAGTGATGATGTCATCACCAAGTGACGTAAGAGAGGTTGATATGCACCCTGATGTGTCCCAGTCGTACCCACCCAACGTTTGTTCAGAATTTATGCTGTCACATAGTCACGTCAATCTGTGGCAGCTACAACCCATGAGAAGCCGCAGAGACGGCACGAGTCTTTTACGTACTGTGTGCGTGTCCCGTAGGGTCCCAGCCGGTGGTACTGGGATCGGTTGGCGAAGAACAGCGCTGGGTTGTTTGGGGGCAGCACCGTAGGTCGGTAGCTCCATCGTGAGTCAGTTAAGTTACCCCACAGGTCAAGAGTATCACGACCTTGGTAGAAGACCTTAACATCTTCTACTTTTTCTTTCGGACGAGGCTGTGGCTGGACCACAGGTTCGAATATTTTCTGCAATAGAACAACAAACTTATTATTGCAAATGATATTGGAATCTACAGATTATAAGAATTTAAAGGTATAAAAATTATAAAATATAGTCACATTTCCATTTTTCAGTTCATGTTGTATAAATTTTTGGTAGGTAGATTGGTCTTCTTTACTGCATTGGAATAATATTTAATCTTATTAGTCAGAAAATAAAGCAAACAATTTTTTCAAGTCAAGAAATTAAATCTTTAACCTACGACACGTCAATCTATACATTATCAACATGATAAATGCTGAATTGATACTACACTGTAGGTATTCATCAATCGCCATTATGGAATATTATGAAAATAGAGAGGTCAAGGCCAGGACGAACGCAAACAAATAGTGCGAATTTTCCGACTTACCTTCTCTGTTGTCTGAGGACTAGACGGAAGGGAGTCACTGTTCACCGACTCCGACTTGAGCGATCCCAGCGAGCCGATACCGCTAGATTCACTGGACACAGACGGGCTCGGGCTTGTCTGTGACTGAGCTAGGCCCGCTATTTCTATGATATGCCCGAATGAGTTGAATGAATTAAAATTCTCCGTCTCCAAACCACCAATAGGTAGAGCAACGCTCAGAGCCATGTCTGCAAACCAAAATTGAATACTTTAAGACGATTTACACGTGCAAAAAACGCCACTGCGTGTGAACACTATTAGCTATGTTGACAGAATTGAACGCGCCAAATTGTTACAGTTTTTACTGTCATTACACCGTTCGATAACGCGACACTCACCTCTAATTATAATTTTAATCAGTTTTAACAAAACAACACTGTATGTAATCAATAAAACAATAATTACCGAAAAGTGTAATCCCCAAAAAGCACAAGCCTCGACGTAGTTGAAAGAGATCGAACATTTATGAAGTGAAGTTGGCTACAATCATGAATTTGCGTATGCGTGATGTCGTCGAGGCGAGCGCCAACCGGAAACGCTGGTGTCGGTAAAGCAGTCTACTACGCAGTAAACAAGAATTTATTATTAAAAGAAATTAGACTTGATTGCATACTGGTTACATATGTTTCAGCTTTATTTATATTTATTTTAGATATTATTGCCTTTGTTTTTATTTTTTGGACTATTTATAATTAAAAAGAAGACAATATGTGCGTTGTGTAGCGCCATCTAGGAAAAGTTCTATTGAAACACATGCTTAGGTACTGCAGGTAATGCTTACCAAGAAGAGAATTTGGTTCTGTAAAAATCCGCAAGGTGGCGCTTTAGCTCGTAGCCGTACTCTGTGCATGCCGGTTTTGTTGAATCGCTATAGATGGCGCTGTAACCTAAAATAAAGTAGGTAGAGATACTTTCGAACCTTACATTACTATTGGAAAATTATGTTAGATTTTTAGGACAAGATAAGGCAACAAGTTTCAGACTATTATATTGCTAGATAGCAATAGCAATGTTAAGAAACTTATTTTATTAAATATTATTTTCATCTTAACGACACAATACTGTAGCGAGCTTCTCTACCTAATAAATTGATGTCAAGCAGGCATTGTAATCAATATTTTCAAATAGTGATATGTTAGAGATGAAACATCACAATGAGGAATGAGGAATGTTAATTTATATTTGACATAATAAAGTATTATTACTCGTTACTCTATTTGCAGAAATAAATGATTTTATTTTTATTTATTTATACAGATATTTAGTTAAACAGTCGAAATAAAAAAAATCTAGTTTATGTTATTCACACCGTACCTAATCATTATTCATAACAAATTAATTATTGTACCTATATAATAAGGTGCATATACTTAACTGTTCTAGACTTTCGAAATTGTTTGAGGGTGCAGTAGCTAAGGAGGGTAATACGGATACCTTATGACTGATAATTACATTGAGCTGATATAGATTTGTCTTGCATTTAGGTAAATAAATAAAGGGTGTTATTTAAATGGTTAGAGCATAGTATTAGTATTTTTGAAAGAAGAAAAATATTATCTGTCAGCAGAAATAGCTGATTGGTCAGCAACTCATGGCCCGCAAACAATTCAAAATCAATCAGCAATCTAAGCCACTCTGGATGGCTGTAATGATTTTTGTGCTGCATCTTAATTATCTTAATAATTTAATTTAATAATAATAATTTTAATAATTTAATTTAATAATAATAATTTTAATAATTTAATTTAATAAACTTTATTTCAAATAGGTACTACACTAAAATATCTGTGGCTGAAGCCTCCTTTTAAGCATAATATTGCTTGTGTCAGGAGGCTTCGCTCTTCCTTAAATAATATAATTAAGTAGGTAGGTACCTTAAATCTAAATACAATGACAAAAATAACTGGTTTGTTTTTCTTTTAAAGAAAAGATTACTAATTTAATTTTACAATTTTAGCAATTTTAGCGTGCATGTGGGTGTATATGTCTGTACGTGCGAGCGTACAGGCGTATACGAGTGTGTGCGTGAGTTTGTGTGTGTGTATGTGTGTGCGTGAGTTTGTGTGTGTGTGTGTGTGCGTGCGCGTATGTGCATGTGTGTGTGTTTGTGTGTGTACGTATATGTATTAGTGTGTTATGTGTGATTTACGACAATCTCTCTAGTAATTTTTCAGTTTCTTCATTGTTCTTACTCTGTAACCATTTTGAAATATTTTTCTTGCAGTCATAGTAAGTTTGTACTTAAATGTTGAGTTGCTTACATTGTACAGATGGGCCGCACAAGAGTTGAACTGTCTGTTCGCAAACAAAGATTTGGCCCTCCTCGGCATCTTCACGACATTATCCTTGCTTCTTCTACTCAGTATATTCGAATCGTATGACAGATTTGAGTGAATTTTTAAAACTGCGTGTGTAATTGCGTGACTGTTAACAGAGTAGATTCCTGATATAGGAGTTTAGTTGGATGTCTCATTTTCTTGAAATACATTACTTTGATCAGACTACGTTGCGCTCTTTCCACATCAAGGTAAAGAGCAACCGCCCCACCCCATATAGGTCTACAATACACCAAAACGGATTGAACTAAAGAAACATAAATCTCCTTTAACAAATCTCTGTTAGAGCTTCGAGTCCCAGCGATCATTCTTGGCGCCACATGTCTGAGTATTTTAAAAAGCCATGTAAGTTTTCTTAATCTATTAGCAACGAACTCTAGATGTGGATACCAAGATAGACGCTGATCCACCAAGACACCTAAATATTTACTTTTCGCAACCTTTTGTAAGCAGGGGCAACAACTGTGAAGTTGTGACACCATTAGGACCATGTCTATCTCTTCGACACCACCTTTAAGGCGCATGACGAAGGGGCCGGGGATTTTAATGGGTATTCCCTGCCTCACTTCCATCTTCGAGGCGGGGTGAGTCCCACATATCCCGCTGCTCCCCCAGGCAGCGGGAATGCCTAAATGCATTTTCCCCGGTAACACACAAAAAAAAGGACCATGTCTATCTGTGAAGTTGTGACACCATAAGGGCCATGTCAATAGATAATACGTACAAAACTGTTTTTTTTCAGACACAATATTCTGTTGTTGCGCAGCTAAATTCGGCCCCTGTAACTCAGTATAATTCGTCCTTAATGACCATAAAACATAAAAAAATATTATTCAAAACAGTTTACTCGTTCCCTTTAATTACCTAAGAACATCATTTTATTTTTACTTTTGTATAAAAAAATGTTTATTTAAGTGTGCAAGAAGGTGTTTTCTAGAAGTCACAAAATATGTCTTTCTAAATACAGCATTATTTAGCAAAAAAAACATGAACTTCAAAAAGTTGACAATTGGACTAAATAGGGCAATGGTTCTTAACTGGTGGTCCGCGGACCATTGGTGGTCCCTGAGAGCATCGGAAGGTTCTATGGAGTAAGTGGACTACTTCTAATATAGATAGATAAGAAGAACCTTTAATTTATTTACCTACATTTAGATAATGTACATTAATTCAAAACTCATAAACCAACTATACCAGGTAGTCCGTAACAAGACAGAAATTTTGACTAAAGGTCCCTTATGTCTACAAGTTTTAGAACCGTCGAACTAGGAAGTAGGTATAACCTTTCAAACAAAAAAAGAATTTTCCAAGTCGGTTTACAATTATCGAAGTAGGTACCTACGTGATAACAAACATACAACATTAAAAAAAATTAAGTCGAATCGGGCGGGTCTCTAGTATTTTTAACCGACTTTAAAAAAGGAAGTTATCAAAACGACTGAATTTTTTATACCCATATGTATATGTAATTCATATAACATGTAAACCATACTCTTGAACCATTATATCTACTAAAGAAACCGCGTCAAAATATGTGCTACTTTGTACGATACTATGTTCTTAGTGATAATGATGATAGACTTGATAATGATGATGAGACATTATCAGTTTTACACGCGATGGCGAATATGACTACTAATTTACTTAATTTCCGAGTCGAATCGAAGTTGCCTATAAATTACCTATAACTTAAGTGTGTAGGTATTATCGAAATGACGAAGACCTCTACATACCTACATTTATTCCAATCATTGTTTCTAAACCTTTTATTTATTTACCTAAACATTTTTATTGCACAAAATGATATAAAAAGTGAACTTAATGCTAGGTGCATTCTCTACCAGTCGATCTTTAGGTCATGCAGATATCAGATTTGACCTTTTCAAACCTATGAAAAGTTTTTCGTTGCTCATGTGTTAAAAATTACTCGCATTAATAACACTATAGTATTGGTGTACGGGATATTCTATGGAGCCAATAGACATATGTAGGTGGTATTCTTTCATAAAAAACTTATAAACAGTTCTAAAAAATACGAGCGTGACGAATCACACCTAATGCTCTCACGAACACATGTCCTAATTAAGTAGGCATCTCCGACCACCAAAGCCGCCACAACCGGACCGCTCGTTAGCATCGGGCCAATCGTCCCAAATCGCGCCCTTACGATTTGTAAATATTCTTATATCGCCGTCCGTTCAATAAAATAATAATAGTAAACATCCGTGCAAATGGCCGTCCGGGGCGGGCGGGGGCGGGCGGGGGCCGCGCGGGGCGCAGGGGGGGCAACTTATCGATTCGCGCCCGCGCGACACATAGTATCTCTGTCCTCTCATCGATGCCCGCTCGCTGGCCCCACAAAGAAAGAGATAGGTTTCGCCGACTTTGATCCTTTTGTTTTTGGGCAGCGTCCGGCGTTGCGGGCGGGGGCTGAAAAATGTGAAGGGCCCCTGATTGGCCGGCGTCGCCCCGCCCCCCGCGCCCGCGCACCCGCCCGCCGCAGCCTCCGGCCCGCTCAGTTCAAGGGCGGTTGCCGAGCGGACTGTTTGGGTCGCCTATTTATAAACTTGGTACCGATTACCGATTACCGATCGGTGCACGGCCGTTGGGCTATCGGTTGCTAGTTATTTATGCGTCGCCCAAACGAGCCTTGTGGCTCAATGACAATGGTCGAATGCTTTTTTATGTGTTTCAGCTTATGTTTCAGACCGTTCATGTCTTAAAAGCGATCCGGATTAGGATGATTATTTTTAACACGGATTAGAATGAAATTGAACATTTACATGTCCGACAAAACAAACAATAATAATAACAAGAAAATAAACATTTATAGAAAATCTGTTCCATAACATAATATTGCGTCTAGAATATCTTTGTAGAGCTCATAGAATAAAGCAATATAGAAATGTATTCTTTTCTAAAATGCATTTGAGTCAGATGGATGTTTAAATTAGACTGTTGATTTAAAATTTGGGATCTAATAATTTAATTAGTAACTATGTATTAGTAGGTATTCAATTTAAATTAGCTTTAAAAATTTGAACTTGGCTGTTCATCTACTTACCTACCATTGAATGCTTTTTGTTGATGCCTATTATGTTTATTATTATAACTTCTGTTTATTTTTGTCAAAGGTACTTCCCGGTTCTGTGTTCTTAGGATTATGCCTTATTTAATTTTGTTCTTTATACGTTGATTAGGTAAGCACTTTCCGTTGAGCTAAATATAGCATCGAATTATAAAAGGATTTACTAGTTCTGCCAAAAAGTTATTGTGGAAGTAATCAGTTATCGAAGATATAATTTTCGACTTAATGTTTGTATCTGGAATCAAAATTCAGTACTTAAATTTTAGGTACATGCTGATTGGAATTTGGAATACATTTTGTACCAATTTCCATCATGCAAATGACCTCTTTTCTACTTAAAAAAGAAAACGTTCCATTTTTAAAGTAGGTACGAGTATTATTAAGAACAGATATTCAAATTAAGAACACTATTAAAATCAAGTTTTTTTATTATTTAAATAATGGCTGAATGATTTGAAATCTGTACAAGCTGTGGTACTAGGGTACAAACCAACCAAAATAGTAAAAAATAAGATTCGGAATAGATTTAAATTTGGAACACAAGGAAACATTCTGACATCCACATTATTGTAGCAAGGGAAAGGGAAAAATAAACCTTTTTGTTATACCTACTTGATTAATAGTGCAATTTCGTTAGTTAGCCCTTATGCCTTAAAGCTGATTTCGCAAGCGCAACAATTAAAAATGTATTGTGTTTAATTGCCGGTTCAATAAATATGTGTACAATGAGAGTAAGTACTTAAAGCTATTACACATACACATGCAACAATAAAGTATCACATACGACTTAAAGATGAAAGGTACAAAGTTGAAATTCTCTTACTGTGTAAATTGCGTATGATAACCTACCTATTATGACAAAGATTTATAGTCTACATGTCTACCATTTTAGACTCCGTTTAACCTAGACTGTGTAGGTATAATTCTAGACTTTGTGACTCAGCTCGTCCGTTACAAGTTACGACCCACAAACAAGTGCCATAGACAATGGTTGGAAAAATACGGAGCGTATTAGTTAAATAGAGACACGATCCGACTATTAGTGAACAGTTAGATGACGGGGTCAATGGTTTCGTGTTAGGTAGCGGGCATAGGATAAGCGGAAAGCGTTTTAGTATGAGAAGCTCTAACGATGAAGGAAAATATCGTGAGTGCATTTCTGTACTAAGGAATTCTAAGTTCTTAATAGCTATTGGGTAAAGGACTGTATAATAAAGGATCACTATCGTAATAAGCCTTTTGCAGTTCACTGCTGAACATAGACCTCTCCAATTCTACTTTGAGATTAATTTTTATATTTGACAGGCTCGGTGGCTCATTTGGTAATGACCCCTGCCTTCTGAACCAAGGGTCGTGGGTTCGATTCCCACCCGGGACAAACATTAGTGTAATGAATACTTGTATTTGTTCCGTGTCTGGGTGTTTATAATTTGTATTTAAGTATTTATTTGTGGTACCTTCGTTGTTCTGATACCCATAACACAAGTGCTTAAGCTACTTACTTTGGGATTAGAGCAATGTGATGTTGCCTGATATTTTAAAAAAAATTAGGGATACAGATCATACTGACAACTACATAATAGAAAAGTAATAGAAAAATAATAGTATGTTCAAAAGCGTAGAGCATATACAAAAACGGATTAGGTATAGCTTGTCGCCACCGGTAGTCTATGCGCTAATCTGTAATTCGATAAATCTGCGAAAATGATGATGGTGATGCGGTCGGATGGCGAATTAGCCACAAGATGACAATTAATTTTGTATAAAACGGTATTTTACAATGTCTATTTACAACTTTAACAATGAAATAAAATGCTTTGCCCACGTTAGTTACGAGTACACACAAACTAAGTATAAATATATATATTGTATACTTACTTAAAGATTAGCTTATTTCTACACCCTATAGAATACCGCAGCCAAATGACCTCCGGGTCGTGTTTCTGCTGGTGATTAGTGTCTCCGGAGCTCGTGGGGGGTAGGGTTGGGCCGGCATGGCAGCGGCAACTGACAGGTTACCAGTTACTTGCCAGTTGTCACAGCGATTTGGGCTTCTCTTTCGCTTTCCATCAGGCGTAGGGAAGCCATTATGTCGAGCTATCATAAAAAAGAAAAACACGGATCCACCAAATTATTAGGCAGGAACAGCTCACTCGTACTAATTGTGAACAATTTAATGTTCGCTAACATAAGACCGGCCATTTATAATTCGCGCGTCGAATCGAGTGTCGATGCGCCGTCGATCAGCAGGAGAGGCGAGTGCGCTCAGGCTTTGTACAATGATCTAGGTCTAAGTACTAGATGAGGCCTCACATCACTACTGTTAGAGGAGAATAATCAACAGCTGCGGCACAGCACTATTCGCCACGCTCAAGAGTCACCGCACTAACGTTGACAGTTGAAGTTTGACACTGACAGCTGTCATAGAGCTCCCGCCAATTATTACTTTTTCTCTCTCTGGTTGAATGAGTGTTTGTAATCGGATTCTGTTATTAAATACTTTTAGATTATCAATTCTTGTGTTATCACTACATAGATAGATAGATACTCTTTATTGCATACATAGGCGTACAGACATCTAGGGGCACGGCAGTGCCCCCGCCATGTCGAGCAAAAAACCACCTTTTCTCGAAGTACCTATAATAAAACTAACTGATTTACTTATATGCGGTTTTTTGATAAGTAGATAGAGTGATTCAAGAAGAAGGTTTATATGTAGGTATATATTGGCCACAGCATCTTATCAGATGATTGTTGCAGTGCCTTATTTGCATGCTGTATTTTCTCTTGTGACTGACAGTCAGATGGCTGCACGACATCTTTTGCCACACAAGTCACATTTAGGTATAATACATGCAAAATAAATTGTGGAGGAACAGTGACAGTTTTAGAGGTTTCTTATGTATCTTTTAAATACCTGGAGCGAAGGAAGGTTTACCATCAGGTGGAGTGAGGTCATCCTGAAAGCTCTTCTTATAAAAATTAATCAATCTTAACTAATATTATAAATTCAATTCAATTCAAATTATTTATTTCAGAAATAGTATTCCATAATGTAAAAAAAAAGTACAATTTTGGTCAGCCTTTAGATATACATAATCAAATTTACATACACATCACATAAAACAAACAGACAAAACAACAAAAAAATATATAAAGCTGAAGAGTTTGTTTGTTTGTTTGAACGCGCTAATCTCAGGAACTACTAGTCCGAATTGAAAAATTTGTGTTGAATAGACCATTTATCGAGGAAGGCTTTAGGCATCATGTTGCAACTATTAGGAGCGAAGAAATAATGGAAAATGTAAAAAAAACGGGGAAAAAATAACTATTCCACGCGGACGAAGTCGCGAGCACAGCTAGTGAAATATAAAGTTGCCGATTCCTGAAAAGTAACACTGACATCTGTGTGCCTACATGCCACCGTGACAGGTAAATGAACACGACCAATCGACAAGGCGACATTATGATACGGCATCTCGAATGCCTACTGCTACGAACATTCGCACTTATTGACCTACTCTTAAGGTCTACAATAGAATGTAATGTCGTAAGGATTTGTCGAACATCTCTATGATTGACGCAAACGATCGGTCGTCATGACAGCCTACGGAGAATATTTGGAATGTCACTTTCGGCTGTGTCAAATTTTTTATTATTTCATTTGTCATTTACAAATAAATCAAATAACTTCATAGAGTAATACTTGCGGTAGAATACATATACATTTAAAAGGATTGTTTGTATTAAAGAGTTGTAATGAACATTTGTGTTTGTTCCGTGCTTGTATTTATTTGTGGCGCCTTCATTGTTCTGATGTCCTTAACACAGGCTACTTACTTTGGGATCGAAGTAATGAATGTGATGTTGTCTTATTTATATTCATTTAGGTATTAACTAGCGACCCGTTCTCACTAGTCTCACTTCGCTTCGGGTATTTAAAAAAACACTCTGGACACCTCCAAAAGCTATCAGAGTTTCTCTAATAGTATAGTCCCTTGCGTCATTTTAAATATTTACGCAATTACGCATACAGCAAAAGCGATTTTGATTTATACTATGCAGTGCAGAGGGCTGAATGTTGTATACTTAGTTAATATAATTGTGTTACTTTGTGTACCTACTTGTGTGCCAAATTTTTTTTTTTAATTTAGAGTCACACAACAACACGTCTGTAGCACAAGTTTTCCTATCACTGCTTCTTTGTTTACCAAATTTCTCATGCTAAAAAAGAAACATTAAGTAAGTTCTTATCTGGTATACAGACTACTACGAGTATTTATGACAGGACAGGAGACAATATATTCGATACAAAATTCTATCTCATTAATCACACGAAATCTTCAAGTTAGCCTTAACTAAACCTACATACACAACATGCGTCATTGGTCGTGTATGATACATTAGCGGTGTCATGTAACGGTGCTAAGCGCTATATTTAAATGGCGGCTATCTAGCAGATAAAACGGGCCAATTCACATGCGTGAGCCGCGTGATGGATGAGACCGGCGATCAGACCCTTGCCTCCCCCCCTCCCGTAATTTTCCTCCTAAATTTGCCTTCCCTGCCCCCTAGTGTCCGTTGTAGGCGAGGGGATTGGGTGCCGCGTTGTAGGTAGATTGTTAATTGCCTACAAACGCTGAAACAGATATTAAAGTTTTGAACTACCTTTAGTATGCATTCTTATGCTCTTAAAGAACTATAGACAAACTACATAAAAATCATTAGCTTAGGAGCTATGGCGTCGAAAAGCGAAACTGATTTTTTAGTAAATGACGCTCTTGAAATTTTTTTTCAAAGAAAACTAAATCTACAGTTTTACTCTTTAATACCAACCACCTGATCATATACTTGAAATATGAGTACCAGTAAGAGAGGTAGGGCATAGCGAATCTTTGCTTCAATTGAGCCGCCCGTCCGGGGAAGGACCTCCACCTACGTTTGTACATACAAAACACCCAGACCAATACAGACACATTCATGCACACAAAAATGTTTGTATTGAGCGGGGTTCGAACCCACGATCATTGCTTCAGAATTCGACTTTGTATTTTAAGTTTATTTTTCATATTAATGTTGCCTGTTAAATTGGTTAATTTGTATCTGTATCAGCATTCCTGCGGGATGTCTTCTTTTTTTGTGAAAATTTGAAGTTGGCTGTTGCAATAAAGAGAATGAATAAAATAAAAACATCCTGTCCCCTAAACGATATCGGCCTAAGTCCTGTAGGTGATCCATTATACGAGCATTTTTACGTAATCCCCGTTTATAAATATGAAATTGAAGGAAGAGCCAGCGATGGTTAATCGTCTGGAGGTCGGGGCCACGGGCCCATAATTTATGGCGATCTGCCGAAGCCCGGATCGGCCCGAAAAACGTGTTGTCCTGTTTTCCCTTTACATAAATCAAAACTCGAGCGTTAAGGGTGGCCTCTGTCGTTCGGTGTTAATGCGGAGTCAAACTGTTTATTGGGAAAACCGTTTTGCGTTTGTTGCTCAGGGTTAAAACGATTTTTTAAAACTTCGCCTTTTTATACAATACTAGGTACACCCAGTACCTAGTATTGTACTAGGTATGTACTAGGTACACCCAGTTAGGTATAGCTTACCCTAAGTGTTGCGGAGGTCTGATGGCAGTCGCTCTGTGTAAAAGCTTAGCCCTCGCCAAATCCCTCAGTTTAGTAAGCCGACCCTGAGACAATCGGGAAAAAGGCTAGGATGATGATGACTAGGTACACCCAGTCTAGATCCTGACAAACCGGCACACGGACGCCATGTTTTATTTGGTTCTCTGGGATGGGATATGACGATCGGTGAGCGGTAGTCGGCCGACCACAACCAGCATACACCATTAGAACTCCCTCTCTGTGGTCGGTCCCTCATATCTGAGGATCGTAGTCAGCATCAGGGTCGCATCTGGAGCGAATGATCATGCGAATCGCAGTCCAACGCAAACTCATTTCAAGTATAAAAAATCTTTAAGCGCATAAGGCTGTTACTTCATAGGATTTTCGAAGAACTTGATAAATATACTCGTTAAAAAGATTACTTTCCACACAACATACTCCGTCAATCAACCGTCCGCATGCAAAATAAATTGTAATCAATACTCTTTTCACTGATTACGACTTACGACTGATTATACAGGGGTGTCCTGATTATAGATAATTATAGTTGGGGTGGGTCTGATGAGCGATTTGGGTATTATTTGCGCTTTATTTGGGCATTTATTGCGCTCGAGTGACGCCGCAGATATGCCCGCTCGTGATATGCCTCCCGGGGGCTACCCTTGTGTAAATAGAGCGATATGGTGGTTGAAAGCTTATGACGTTTTATGTTTTTTAGTAGTTATCAGTTTATAGTAGTAAGGTTTAGCATTATGCTTCTGGTCTCTACCTTTTAAATTCTTATAAATAAAATAAATAAATAACCTAAGACATGCCATCCTGGGCCACACATAGCCACCTCAAACTAAGCCGAAGCTTGTACTATGGGTACTAGACAACTGATAAACTTACTTAGATACTTTTTTTTTTTGTAAATAAATACATATTATACATATTGCACACCCAGACCAATACAAACAGACATGTTCATGAACACAGATGTGCTCAGAAGGGAGAGGTCACTACCAAATGAGCCATCGAGCCAGTCGAATGCTTCTATACCTTTAAAATTTTTCTTCTCGACTTAAAATAGGATCACCCTATCTCATCTCGTGAGTGTCGTAAGAGAGGACGCAGGGAATATTGTTAGGAAACGGGCAGTACTTGGTTAATTTCCTAAAGTGGCCCGGCAGTCGAACCTAGAGCCCTCGGTTCCTCCGCGCCATTAGTCTTTTGCTCTAACCTCTTTATGGCCGGCAACGCGCGTGTGATACCCCTGGTCTTGCAGGCGTCTATATGCTGCGGTATCCGCTCACCATCAGACGGGACGGTATGTTTGCCATCTTAGTGGTATAAAAAAAACCATTGCGCCACCAAGGCTGTATTAATTCACTATAATCGAAGTGTTTAAGCAAGTTACCTCACTATGAATTTAAAACTGACAGACGTCAAATGTGGCCTATTATCTTGTCCCAACTATAAGATCATAACTTTCACAAATAATAGTATTGTCCATTCTTATACTCTATGATTACTTTTAGTATGTGTACAAACTACTAACATGTTTACATTCAAGGGTTGTTCATCTCTTTCCAAAGCTCGCCTAAAAAGGGTCGGCAGTCTATCGCAAACAAAGCAATTATAAAGATTACGTCAATTCTGCTCAGGCGAACAACATAAAACTGTATAAGTTGACAAGTACAAATGCGCCGTTGGCACTGGGCAAACTTGAACAATGAAAACTTCAAATTTTCATACTATTTTAGCTTCGAGTGGGTTTGTTGAGATAGTTTTGTAACTAGATAGGAGATATGCTAATTTGATTAAAGTAACGTTATTTAGTTTTACTGTTGAGTTTCTGAAGTTCGTAAATAAGTAGTAAAATTATCCTTTAGTAATTGCTATCTAAATATTATATTGTAGTAGCGTTAAGCAGATTTTTAATTTACACGAATAAATAGTTTGAACTATTTTTGTATCTGGGTGTACTCAGTTACTTAGTTATGCAATCAATCAATCGCCTATTGCCATCCACTGCTGAACTTAGATCTCCCCCGGAGAACGCCAGCCATTCCTATCGTGGGCAATCTGCATTCATTCGCGACTAGCCGTCACTCTCTTGTCATCATCACAGTGGAGGGCGTCCTACACGTCGTTGTGCCTAACAAAATCGTAAAAGTTACAAAATGCAAAAACTTTATATATACCTACCTATTTTTTTAATACTTGTATCTTGATATGGTATCGTATGTTTCAAACAAAAAATACTACGACTAGTGATAATTTTCAAGTGGCCGCGTTACATCGTACCTGGGGCTACGTATTACATTCATTAGCCGCAGACCGCACGAGGGGCGATCGGCGCACTCTTTGCCAGATTCACTGCCAATTAGAATAGACAATATTGCGTGTAGATGAAAGGATTGGGAGCTTATTACGTCGGATATTGTTATAGGTGCGCTCGCGCGGAAGCGCGGCGGTCACGTTGTAACGAGCCGATCGTGGGGTGGAGCCGCTATTGTCCCATTATCCGATTAGTGGTGCTTCGGACGAAGGAGTCGTGTTACATTCATGCTAATTGTGATGGGTTAATATGCGATTTCTTTTTAATTATTAGTATCCGGGTGGTTGTGGTATGATACTAGCAAAGTATTGTACTGGCAAAGTTTGTATATCATTTTAGTAAGTTTAAATCCAATAGTTAGAATGGATGTTATAAACTTAAAAACGCAAAAATTTCTAGTTATGGTGTGTTTTTAAGTATTATGTGAATAAAACTTTAGTCGTGGGTTCGATCCCCGCACAGTATAAACATTTGTGTGCATGAACATGTCTGTTTGTATACGTCTGGGTGTTTTCTATGTATATGTCACCGGAAAATAGCAAGAATCGTAAGTTGATCAACTTCCTAGGTAGTTGATTAACTTTCGGAATATAACAAACGGTAGTTGAAATGTATTATTTAACGCAATGGATTTCAGTTAGTTGATCAATTTACGGTAGCCTGACAGTCATTTAATAATTTACGATTTTGACACAAGTAAAATCGTCCTCAAATGGGCCAATCGTTGCTCAATGTACTATTTAACGGTGCACTATTACTAGAGGATTCGATCCCGGTCGATTTTTCTGATCCCGGGATTTCGGGATTTTCTACAGTCGGTCCCGGGATCCCGGGACAGTCCCGGGATTATATTGGTAATAGAAAGTGGTAACAAAAAGACAGTTAAACCTCAAAATCAAATTTTTATTTTAATCGTCAAATTAGTCAAATTTTCAAAAAACTGAACAAAGGCCTTGGCGTGGAAGGACTTTTCCAGCACATAACCGGTAGTGCAGGTATGCCGAATCGACAGGGCAGCCAATCTGAATTTCCGTCAGAAACAGCATCGCAGGCCTCGCCGTCTCGAGGTGTTGGTGGACGGCGTTGAGGTTTGCATGGAGTCCACGGATGTTAGTGAACTCCACCTCAAACAGCGAGCTGGTGGGGGAGGATTGGGATGCCGCTGTAGGACGTGTGGGATGTCGTCGTCGTGCCATTGAAGTGGATAAGGGAGGGAGGGCGTGAAAGAAGTCACCGTTGTCGCGGCAAGAACTAGAAAAGGCGCGGAATCCCGCATTGGTCACTGCATGCCTGTACCACACTGTCCAAATACAGTGTGGTACAGGGGGAGCCAGTCAGCCAGACGGAAGGTTTTTACTTTAGTGCCGCCCCTGCACAACACTGACTATTATTTAAAATGATCAATCTACAGCACTATACATTAGGTTCAATATCAACTTTGTAACCAAACAATGGAAACAGACTAGCTCAATGGACGATGGACGATAATTTATTAGCACTAGCGGCCGAACGGACTAGGTACATTATGCTTATTTTCTGATGTAAGTAACATCAGACACGTAATCAAAGAAGAAAAGGCGATGGCGGATGATAATTCGATAAACTCCAAGACCTTTAATGCATGTTTATTTTATAATGAATTCATTAACTAACAAAATAAATATCAATACTTATCACGACGTGATGAGGAATTTTTAGATACTTTTACACATAATCCGGTACCGGTCGTTGGCAAAATCAAATGAAATCAGCCGTGGAAATGAGATGGCCGTCAAAACGTCAAATGAAAGCATGAATGAAAGTAAGCGCGTTTCGTTTTACGCACATTTTTACTAACTTTTATTAAAAATATATCAATCCCGAAAATCCCGGGACTCTTTAAATTTAATCCCGAAAATTTCGGGACTAAAATATGACCGGGATCCCGGGATCCCGGTTTTCGGGATCCCGGGACCGAATCCTCTAACTATTACCCGTAACTTAATACACTGTTCCCTGATTGGTTGCCGGGATAACGCCACGTGAGCCATTGAACCAATCAACGTTCACCTCACCTTCTTCGGATGATTTTACGGCAAGACCCCGTAAAATGATCAATTTACTAAAATACATACTTACGTTAAATAATACATTTCAACGGCCGTTTGTTATTTTCCGAAAGTTAATCAACTACCTAGTAAATTGATCAACTTACGATTCTTGCTATTTTCCGGTGACATATATATGTATTTATTTACAAAAAAAGTATCTAATTAAGTTTATCAGTTGTCTAGTCCTAGCTTCGGCTTAGTTTGGGGCTAGACGGTGCTGTGTGGCCCAGCAAGGCATGTCTTGGGTTATTATTTATTTAGTTAAGGTTTGTTGATCGCTCGCAGCCCGCTTATCACAACACGTGCGTTTCCGCGAACACCGCCCACTGGCGGTCCCATTCACGGCCTAATGCGGCCTCACATACATCAAAACATTAATCATGATGGATGCTCTCTGTAACCGTCTAAATTTTCTTGTTTTTTCTCGCGGGGGCGCGTACAAGTGCTCATTCTCACGCCGTATAAAACAGTCGGATTAATTGCATTATTCCGTGCCAGATATGTATTAATGATGACTATCGGCCCCCTTTAATTATAGAATCTCGTTTGGAAGACGTAATGGTTACGTGAAATATTGTTATTGTTTTGGAACAGATGAGTGTGTTGGTGTGGTGAGATGGGGGGAACGAGAGAAGTGTGTTGTCGCGGTTTTATTGATCAATCTCAGGTTGGTGTCTGTTTATTTAGTAGGACTAGGTAGCACTTGAAATGGTGCCCAGATACCTTTAATAAGTCCTTATTTCTGGGTCCAATTCGGCTGTACGGCCGTTTATGGGTTACTAGCAGTGCCCGCGACTTCGTCCGCGTGGAATAGATATTCATTCCCTTTTCCCCCTTTTTATCCCCTTGGGGGCAGAATTGATCAAAATCCTTTCTTAGCGGATGTCTACGTCATAACATCTACCTGCATGCAAAATTTCAGCCTGATCCGTCCACTTTTAGTTTAAGTTTTATATATTTAGATTTAGTCAATACTAGCTGTGCCAGCGGCGTCGCTCGCGTGGATATCGGGTTTCAAAAATAACGGACTTCCATATAATACCCATGTATAACTTGTGCCTAAGTTTTAAGTTAGACCTCTAGCAATACATTGGTGAAAACCGCATTCAATTCTATGCAGTAGTTTTCGCGTAATGCGCGTTCAAACATACAGGTTTAAATTTCTCGCGTTTTCCCAACACTTCCCGTCACTGCTCCGCTCCTATTGATTGTAGCGTGATGAAAAGTATCCTATAACCTGCCCAGGAGTATGAAGAATAATTGTACCAAGTTTCGTCAAAATCTGTTCAGTAGTTTTTTTTTCTATAACGAACATACAGACAGACAGACAGACAGACAGACAGACAGACAGACAAAAATTTTACTGATTGCATTTTTGGTATCAGTATCGATCACTTATCGCCCCCTGATAGTTATTTTGAAAAAATATTTTATGTACAGAATTGACCTCTCTACAGATTTATTATAAGTATAGATATTTCGCCAGAACAGTTAAAAACTTATTTATCCTATTGAAAGCCACAAAGTGTTTATTCCGATTTTCATATCACAACCGCTTACTTTACATTATACTCAGGACCGGACACATGGTCAAAAAAAAATTACTCAGTAGCAGTCCCGGAGGCAAGATGGTGGTAATCATCATTATCAACCTGCAAACGTCCACGGCTGGACATAATGACAATTGTCGTTTGGGGGGATTTGCCCTAATCAAGACGCTTGGCAGGCTGGTTGGTGACCGCAGTATGTTTTATTTGTACCTTAGTAAGCGCTGCTGCTCGTTTCGTACTTACGTCCCCTTAGTCGTTTTCTATGACACCTACAGGATAAGATGGGATGATTCTTTTCTAAGCCCGAAAACCACACGGACAGTTTACTACGAGGAACATTAATAGGTTACCACCCATTGTTCTTACCTATGTTCTGTGTATTTGATGCTAAATTAGAGGTAAGAGATACCTCTCTTTATGTTATGCCCTACCGGGCATAGCGAATTTTCGCTCAAATTGAGCTGCCCGTCCGGGGAAGGACCTCCACCCTATAGAATACCGCAGTCAAATGACCTCCGGGTCGCATTTCAGTCGGTGAGTAGGGTTTCCGGAGCTCGTGGGGGGTTAGGGTTGGGCCGGCATGGCGGTGGCAACTGACAGGTAACTGACCAGTTACTTGCACGTTGTCACAGCGACTTGGGCTTCTCTTTCGCTTTCCATCAGACGTAGGGAAGCCATTATGTCGAAATACTATAAAAAAAATTAGGTACATGCATGAGACCCGAGAGCTGACGTCACATTAACCCTCCAAAGCCGCCGTGCCCAGTGAGCTAACCGCGCAGTGTTCCTACTAATCCCGGCGGAGTAGTCGCCACTCGCCACCGTGTCCGGAGGGCGACATTTCACGAGCGGCTGCCCGCTGACCTTTCTGGCTCCAGGGACTGCGGAAATGCCATCATGTTTTTTGGGTTCCGTAAGTAAATACGCTGCAATATTCACCCCAAGTATCTATAATAATAATGTATTTATTATTAACATCATTTTGCATATTATTATAGAATGAATAAGAAGTAACAACTCTCACTAGGCCTGTCTTGTGAGGAATAGTACGTAAATGTATTTAAAAGGATTAAACAATTGTGACACATGTACAATACATATTGCAAAGAGCAATATGTAATCTGGTGTCCAACAAGGGTTTTCCCCGTTATACAAGGGAACACCTCAAGATGTCTTCAGACTGGGGGAGTTTCTCACAATACGCAGGCGACTGACTTTGACATAATGTTATACTAAATTAAGATGACCTCTGAATGAACGTGTGAGAAAGTTACCGAATCCGTCTGAAAATAAACAATGTAACATGATCGCCGCTAGACTAGACTGCCCATATTATATAAGCCGTTCTTGTTCCATTTCGGGGGGAATGGTGCAGGAATAGCCACTTTAATTCTTTAATGTATGTGATAATGTGTCCTTACTAACGTGGTCATTTACTACGTATTACTAACCAAAATGAGTCTGTGTTACTTTATCTAAATAAATTGAATTAAATTGTAAATAGCCCCACTGGAATAGAACTCGGAACCTTCTAGGTAAGGTCTCTAGATAAGGTCCTAAATAAGTATTAATCAAAAAATTCAACCGAATGATAAGACCATTTAATTTTTGTAAAATTTTTATATATCGTAATGTAATTTGATATTACTTTCTGACATATAAACGTAGTCCGTTAATGAAATTTCCGAAAAAAAACAATATGGGAAAAAATAAATAGAGGAAATTAATTAGGTAACGTCAAATATGCAGTTATGTAAAAAAATTGTTTCTGATTATATGCGGTTAAATCCAAAATAAATACGGATCCCTTATAGTCCGTATCACGTCACTCACTCGTCCAGTTTTTTCTGCCGCTTCACTCGACGACACTCGATTAATTTTTCACGGTACGCTTGTCAAAATGTGATTTAATACAGCACGCGAGGGTTGACCGGCGCTTTGACGTGCGATGCGTGCTCGGCGGAATCGGGTTAGCTGCACCACAAAGCACATGTTCTGGAAGCCCCTCTAAAACAAATGCTTGCCATACCGACATCGGTATGACATGCATTTGTAAGTACATACTTATATTTCTTCTGCATACATTTTTTCTCATGGCTGTAAAGCTACGAACAAATGACGAACGCTTAATACCAATCAAGCAATCAAATCATCGTAGATTTGACGACATTCGTCAATGTGGCCAATCTCCAAGCAGATGATACCAACACGCAAGAGATGTTACAGTGCCTTTTCCAGTGTTTGCATTTATCTTTAACTTACCACCAGTCGCCACTATCTTATTCTACCACTATATATATCTATTACATAAAAACCACACCTATATCTCTTAGCGATTGTACGCAGTTTTCAAAATAAGAAACATTAAAAAATACTCCATTGCACGTCGTTGCTACGTAATAA
The DNA here is from genome assembly GCA_031163375.1 of Conogethes punctiferalis. Classification (NCBI taxonomy): domain Eukaryota; kingdom Metazoa; phylum Arthropoda; class Insecta; order Lepidoptera; family Crambidae; genus Conogethes; species Conogethes punctiferalis. The sequence goes on from CM062080.1 coordinate 6,317,318, forward strand.
TGTTTACCGAAAATTTAACAAAAGGCGAATGCGAAATAAATTTCCGAAATGATTACCAAACATTCGTCATTTTAAAACCCACATTTACATCGCATTACTTGCATTTTCGCGGTGGCGGCGTCACAAGTGGCATTATCTATCAATAACGCCAAAAATGGAACCGCAATTTCCAATTTGCCGTGTCACTCCGGATTCCAATAGGAAGCGGGATAAATGGAGTCACATTCCAATATGTCACCGGGCGGGCCGAACCATTCGGCTTTTCGGCATTCGCTTTCGCGTTTTCGGCTATCGGCCGTGCATTCGTCGAATAGTGGCCGTCCTCTCGCCCCTAATGAGATTCTAAACATTGTGCTACCACTAATTGGTTTTTATTTTCTTTTGTTTTTGAACGTTTTAATGGAGTCGTGCCTCGCGGCGCTGGTTAGGTTTTGTTTGGTGGAAAATAAAAACAGCAGTGACGTCATTATTTTCCAAGTGATTTGATTTGAAAATATTTTCATTGAATCGGAGCGACTAGACGTACAGAAGCTCTGTAGGTGTGAATTCTTTTGTTTTCTACAGGTTATGCCTTAATAATTAGTTAGCATTGTTAATACATTTGAATATTAAACTTTGTAAGTGCTAAAGTTTAGGTACTACTTAATTATATGCATTGGAATATGTTCTCTGCTACCTCGTCGGGGCAATGGTTAATGGTTAAGCCTAAAGTGCAGGTGGTCTGATAGTTCCCGGTTCGATGCCCGGTCGGAATCAAATTAACAGGTCAGGACTTTATAAAATTGGGTGTTTTAGTAGGTACACCCCCCCCCCCCCCCAGCCATCATCTGGTGCACTCCCCCAGTAAAGTTTTCCCTTATATACGAGTAGGTACAAGAGAAAACTTAAGTTTTAAGATCAAGTGGTTATTGTGAATCGTAAAGCGCGTTTGTCTGTTGGCACATTTTTGTATAGTCCAGTACTACCTTAGATCTCATTAAAACACTAATTGGACGGGCTATCGTGTTGATTTCTAAAATCGGTGTCGCACTAACTAGGTGTGATGGGGTTCGGTTGCATTTTTTTTCACTTTGTCGTCTGCTTAACATCAAGCAGGTGCCATTTTGACGTCCTATTCAAAATACAAAAATACCTATTTTCACACTAAACTTGCTTTTGACGTGCTAATAAAAAAAAAAAAAAAAAATTGCACTTGTTCACAGTTAAAACGTGTCTTAAGTACACGCGCGATACATTTTCCCCTTTTCCCAAAACGTAGTCTTAATAAATAAGGTGAAAGGCCCTGTACTCATCCTTTCAGCCACGCATTAGGCAGTCCGCGCACGCTGCGTCTAGCGCTATTGCCGTGCCCGCGCTGATTTGAAATATTTCCACGGAACCACTTATTCGCACCTCTCCTGTGTGAGACGTGTGGATGTAAACGCAATTTGGCAGGTTTTGATCGTTGAAAGATTTGGTAGAGTGCTGTCACTCTAAAGCCAAAAAATTCAGCACTTACATATCACGCCACTGTTGGCGTGATATGTAAGTGTGAAAATTACTGAAATATTTCCACGGAACCACTTATTCGCACCTCTCCTGTGTGAGACGTGTGGATGTGAACGCAATTTGGCAGGTTTTGATCGTTGAAAGATTTGGTAGAGTGCTGTCACTCTAACGCCAAAAAAATCAGTAAAATTCAGTACTTACATATCACGCCACTGTTGGCGTGATATGTAAGTGTGAAAATTACTGAAATATTTCCACGGAACCACTTATTCGCACCTCTCCTGTGTGAGACGTGTGGATGTGAACGCAATTTGGCAGGTTTTGATCGTTGAAAGATTTGGTAGAGTGCTGTCACTCTAACGCCAAAAATTCAGTAAAATTCACTACTTACATATGTGGGCGTGATATGTAAGTGTGAAAATTACTGAAATATTTCCACGGAACCACTTATTCGCACTTCTCCTGTGAGAGACGGGTGGATGTGAACGCAATTTGGCAGGTTTTGATCGTTGAATGTTTTGGTAGTGACAGTAACGTGAGAGATAGGTACAAAATTTAGGGACCTATAAATGTTGTATATCATCATCATCAGAACATTCACTGCTGGACATAGGCCTCCTCCAACGAAAATTGTTATTTCGTTTTTCAATTGTGTTTTCGCACAAAAAATCTGTCACCGATTATTATCAGTCGTGGGCTGGCAGCCTAAATATAGAAGGGTTTTAATTAAGTAATTATTTGAATACATCGAGATCACACTTAAGAGCTCATTATTAAAGTAAAGGCAGGCTGAAAAATCAAAGCAAAGGCTAGTCGTTTCTTAAATCGACGCCATCATGAATATTATTTTGCAAAGAAATCAGCTGACAGATGAAATTAAGTAAATATTTAAATAAGTCGAGATCATATTTAGAGTTCATTTATTAATGTAAAAGCAGGCTGAAAAATCAAAGCAAAGGCTAGTCTGTTTCTTATATCGACGCACCATCTTGAATCTTAATCTGTTAGCTTTGGCAAAGAAAGCTACAGCTGACAGTAGACGCAAACCATCTCACGTCACTACCCGTATTCCAAGTCAGTCGCCGAAGTATCAACACCAATAAATCACGTTAGACTCGCGGATCGCGAATACCTCACGGGGCGAGAGGGTAATCGTTTTGTAGTGCCGAGTGTGCGTCATTGTGCGCGGGGCAATCGCGGTCGCGCATTCCCGGCGCGCGCGCTCTAATGGGGTACAACTGGCACATCTACCCCGCACTTGACGCAATCGGAATGCTTCACGCGTTATTATAAATGCGACTCTTGTGGGACATGTCGACAAGTGAATGCGATTCAGGCGGTAGGCTCGACGTCTGCCGCTAAAGAGGTTATTTTGCATTTTAATAAGGAACGGATGTTCGATTTCCGTTTGCACGATAATTGAATTGTTACTTAATGTTATACATAAATTTTATTTATATACTTACTGTAGCTTATGTTTAATCGTTGACATCTGCAGATGCGATCACGTAGAGGAAAATTATTACATTACCTACATTAATTTGGTTATTTGAAGGTCTGAGGAATTAAAATACCTCAAATCAAATCCTACCTGCTACAAATACTTACTTATCATAATAATAAAACTATAAATGCGGAAGTCAGAAGGTTTTACCTTACCTATTTGTTTGTTGCCCCTTAAACCGTGTTATATACTGTAACAATCTTCTTCTTCGCATACACATAGAGGTAGATAAGTATACAAGTAGTATCATCCTGGAAATAGCACTGTTCTGAGTGATAGTAACCAATATTAACATAGGGAGACGGACAGAAAATACTTACAAAAGTTTAGGAAACATTATCTCTTCAATAGCATACGATTTGAAATAAACAATTAAATGCCGGTAAAAAATTAAAAATGCTAGTGTAAATTTAACCTTTAACATGTTAAACGAAACCAAAAGTAAACGCATTCATCAACAAGAAAACGACCATGAAACATTAAACCAGTAGACGGTAAAATATGATATTCGACAAAAGGAAAAATCCAGGTGCCGCGACGGGGAGCCGTTAGATTGGCGCGAAATACCTAGAGGACTGTCATCGAATTCGGTAAAAAAAACGATTAAAATCTTGCGCAAGCCGACGTTTTTGTGCGAGCAGCTGAGCGCGTGCGCATCTCACCTGTCCCACGTGGCCAAAGATAATGGCCGCGACAAAAGAAGCCGAAGACGCCATTGTTACGTCTGTAGTCTTTGATTTAAGGAGTCTCTTCTCTATTATCTATGATGTGGAGACACAAGAAGTCACCGAACGACCGTTGGGGCACGGGTGGGACACCTGTCTTTCGTATTGTCCGCGAATTTGGGACAATGGCGTTTTATTAGGGTTGTTGTGTCCACTCAAATATTAGGTATAAAGTTACGGGTGCGCCCTTGTAACAAAAACAGACTACATGCCCTTAAAACAAACTATTAATACTATTTCAAATAGTTTTCTAATTATAAATACTTCAACGAAACCTGCCTATGCCCCGATAAAAAAAAAATGTTGTTTAGTGTTTCGTGATTGACATAAATACCATCGTTCATGGCATGGCATGGACTCTTCAAATAATAAATGTTCTTTTGTTAAATACTACGACGCTGGCCAGAGAGATTTGGTCAACATAACCGAAGTTGGGGGAGCGGAAAGGAAAATTTAATTAAAACTATCAGCCCAAAAAGCCCAAAATCACTCGTTATCATTGTATAACGCAAAGTCACACAGATGTCTCTGTAATTATTGTACAACACTGTTAGTGAAGAGGTCTAGACTCAGATTTTGAGACAGCATTCGGAAGAAGTTCTTAAACTTGTATATCCTAAATTGTAATTAATTATCGAACGCGCCGTAGCCCGTGCTATCATGGCCGATCTAATCACTGCGCTCGACTTAAACTAACTCTGCAAAAAGTAAGAAGCTAAATTTTTTCTCCTTAACCCTAGTTTAAGAACTTATGTTTTCTAATTAACCTACAATCGATGCCATACACCGGGGCACCATGGCAGACCACTACGAATTACCTACTCAAACTTATACTGTAAAAAAGTAAGAAATAGCAGTAAGTTTTGTTTTATTTCTCTCCTGAACCTAGCTAGCTAAACGGCGTAACTTCCGTATACTAAAATCATCACATAAAAAAACAATAACGACCAAAACTAAAAAGCGATAAATAACGTAAGTAATTCTATCCTTAATACATAATTATTTAAATATTACAATTATCACTTATTTTTGAAGTCGGTGCCAGCCTCTACCTAGGTACCTAACGTTGACTGTTGTTGTATGACGCGCGCGGCCGCCTATCTGGTACTGGCACCGACTTCAAAAATAAGTGATAATTGTAATATTTAAATAATTATGTATTAAGGATAGAATTACTTACGTTATTTATCGCTTTTTAGTTTTGGTCGTTATTGTTTTTTTTTTTGAAGTCGGTTTAATTTTTTTATTAAAAATAATTTTATTTCTCTATTTTTAGTTGCGTTAATGTGCTGTGACCTTGAATAAAGGCGAATTAATGTCCTTAAGAGTTTTACTAAGGAATGAAAAATTTTGCTTTAAGTCAAGTGAAGACTTTGCGATCTAGAATCAAGCAAATAACTTACCAAATCACCTGCCCTATTAGCCCTGTATAAGTACATACTACTACCTAGTTTCTATCGACCAATGGCAGTACTATCCCCTAACTCCTAACCGTTAAGGAGTTCTGTGGCTTCATCATCAGCACCAGATGTTGACGCCCGGAAGCATATACCTGAGTAAAATATGATTACGTAACAAAAACACCATATGAGCATACAATTTTAAGAAATAAGAAACTTTTATCATCGACAAAACATAACATTTTCGGTTGTTGCCCTCAATTTCTCCAGGATCCCATCATCAGATCCTGACTTGGTGATAATGGGACCACCTCGGAAGTGTCCTCTGTCGAACTGTCGAAAAATTTTTGAAATCCATCCATAATTGACGGAAATATCGGTGAACATACATAAAAAAAAAAAAAAAAAAAAAAAAATATTATACATACAGACGAATTGAGAACCTCCTCCTTTTTTGAAGTCGGTTAAAAACATCGCAAACTTTGCTAATTGTAGCTAGATTTACGCCGCTCGAGAGTTGGCAGTGGAAAAAAGCAATTAACCCTTCTGTTTTACTGAGGTGAAGAAGCATATTAAAAAACTTGAAAGCGTTGTCAACCCCCCGAGTGCTGCAGACAGTGATGGCTATTAATTAGAAGGGTTGGATGAAGATATTTCATTATTTCTTCTTCTCGACGTTGCTTTTTTTCTCGCTCGGGTCCGCCGCCTTCGTTTTTCGTGTTTGCTGATGCGAGAGTTATTATGAGGGATGGTGGGTTATGTTCAGCATTTTTGCTTATGTAGACTTTATTGTGTAGTAAATAATTGTTTAAGTTTATTTTTTTACACAGCGAAAAGCCTATTTACATAGGAATGGTCGGCAAGTTCGCTTTTTTACGTTCAGTTAAATTGAAACTTGTGGCTTGGAAAGCTTATTGTTGGGTTGTAAGTTGACCACTAAATAAGTTGTCGTGTATTACCAATTTATTAAGTTGAATTTTCATGTAGCTGCGACTCCTCGGTCGCATAGTGGCTGTGACTGTGTTCCACCCTCTCAAACTATGTGCCATATTATCACCTGTCCACTGTGCTCCACTCAGCTCTATAGATGATCTATTAACAGGCTCCTAACCACTGTCAGTATATTATATATTATAATAAATTCTTCTTCGAAGGAGAAGAAGAATTTATTTTATTAAGTACTAGAGCAGCCCGCGTCTCTGCCTGCGTGAATATCCTCATAAATCATACCCTACGTCTTAATATGATGATTGTCCTATATCACAAATTTCATTAAAATTAGTTCGGTAGTGTTTGCTTGAAAGAGTAATAAACATCCATCCACCTATCCAAACAAAGTTTCGTATTTGTAATATTAGTAAAATATATCTAATGATGTTTCGTCAGACAATGTTCAAAATAAGGCTTGACGGAGGTTGATTGGTTCCCAATAGGTTTATAAAGGCATCATTCCTAATGAATTGATCAACCGCAAACCAGTATATAACAGTGAAAGCAAATTTCCACAAAAGCGGAAGGTTTCCACTGTTCAATTTGTAATCGCAAAGCAGGCAGCGATAATGAGGGCCGACAAAACCGGCACGCACTTATCGAGCGATCTCATAATCAAACGCTGCACTTTGTTAACAAGGTGCTAACTCCGGAATTTATGTAAACTGTTCTACGCTCCACTTATCTGAGATTAAAATCTGACTCTGCAGCCGGTAGGCGCCGGCAATAGCTCCTCGGGGACGCGGCCTACGTCGCTTAACATATCTGCATATTCATTAAGAGATCAATCAAATTATTGTGCGGCGTGTGTTGCGAACGGGTACCGGGATCAAAACTCAAACAATGCTAGACGTAATAAACGCTCGGTAATACGCTTAAATAGCGAGTCTTACGGGATTGGGAAGGCCGTGAGATATGCTAGCAATTATCATTATTTCAGATTACATCTGATTAAATGTGATAAAGGATTCGCTTTGCCGAGCTTCCGACCTCGCTTCTCGTATTAAAGTGCTTTTTGTCTGGATAAGTTTGAGTTTAGGGGACACATACCTAAGTGTTGTAATTATTTTAATGATTTATCGCTGTCATGGTTACTTTATGCCTGGCAATTGATCCAAATCATTAATTGGTTACATTGATAGATAATCTTTATTATACACCAAAAAATTGAAAAAAGACTTTGGAGTATACAATTGTAGCCTCTTCTAGATCACTTTTGTGTAGAGAATGGCAAGATATTAACGATATAAGTATATATATTAATTTTTGAATGCCATTGTCACTTATATGCGACTATTTTCTCATATTTCGGTGGTCAAAGGATGAAAGTTAATGATATACTCGTATACATTTGCGTACAATTTAGACTTTGTGTGACTTGGACATCGAATCGTTTTCACTATGGCTGCTGCCGTTTCGCTTCATAACACCGGTCTGCAGACACGGCGCGGCATTGTCGCACGGACTGAATAATTCACCTGACTTCCTGCCCACCCATGTCTGCCACAAAAAGAATTTTTGTTTCACATACCATTCACAAAAGTCGATCATTGATTGTTTTAGACAGACTCCACGACGCCGATCGAGGTACGTTTCGAATGGATTTCTCTCGTATTGTGCTAAAATCGCGTTTGACGGGACCTCTATCAATCAGGGTTCGGACCCCCGGGGTCCGTTTCCGACCAGGTGTCCTTTTGGAATTTTGCGCCGTGGAGCGCATTCACGGGGATTTTGGGGAAAAAAGTGACGTTCATTGTGCGTTTCTGCGTATTGCAGTCGGATCGGGCGGCAGGTAGGCGGTGCTAGCGAAACTCGATTTATCGTCTTAAGTTTTAATTTCCAGTCGTTTTTGGGAAAATACGCCTACTCAAGCTTATTCATTCATCTACATTTTCAAGGTATTATTATTTACTGCAGATTATGTTAAACAAACTTGATAGGTACATTGAACTGTGTTCAGTAACAGGTCGCATTCTGTCTGTTGTGTCTCGAGCTACTTAGCGATACATCTAAACAAGTGTTACTTATAAAGAGGAAAGATTTGATTGTTTTCTATATTGCAGCATAGGCTTAGTAAAACTTTAGCACATCTGTGGAAAAACATTTAATCAAATTACATCTTAATCGGTCCAGAAGTTATGGCGTGAAAGCGCGACAGATCGACAGATTTACTTTCGCATTTATAATATTACTAGCTGTCGCGACTTTGTCCGCGTGGAATAGAATTTTATCCCCCATTTTATCCCTTTGGAAGTAGTGTTGATCAAAATCCTTTCTTAGTGTCATAACATCTACCCGCATGTCAAATTTCAGCCCGATCCATCCAGTGGTTTGGGTTGTGCGTTGATAGATCACTCTGATAGGTCAGTCAGTCAGTCACCTTTGAGTTATATGTGTTTAGATTAGCAAACATTTTAGGCGGTGTTACCGATATAAGCGTATACCTATGTGTTAGTATTTTATGCATTTGAATTTATCTGAGAATGGACTTACAGAAGGACATTGCATCCGCATAAAACTTTTGCATCAATTACGTTTTACTATTACTAACTCATAAATGAATACTTAAGCAATCTATATTTTTTATCTATTAAAAATTTTCAATTACACGTACCATACCGGGCACCAATGCTCATAAAACTTTAATTTGTCTTTTAAATTAAACCGATACACCTTGACTAAAACGACGTTCATAAAATACGACTTGTCGTAAAAATCTGTGAAATACGACGGACTCCGAATGCTGACAATTGTGAAGCAATTGATGTACGCACTGCGGCCTTTAAAAACATTACTCGTACAAGTGTGTACAGAAACCGACTCTACACAAAATAGACCTTGTTTTAAACAGAATAAAGAATATATTATACGTAAGATGAAGTCTATAAATCAACTCGGTCTAGGTCGGTTTATGAGCAGGTAAGTGAACGTTCTGTTTTGTCGCAAATCTCTTTCCTATGAATGAGTTTCGGGAATAGACAATGATGTAGTTTTGTACAATTTTTGGGAACACAGCACGTGTGGTCGCTTTGTATTGGGTTTTACGAAATTAGTCATGAATGGATTTTACATGGCTATGTTCAGGTGGTTATGAGTATTTGTTTGTTAAGTAGTAATAGGTCAAAAAGCTTTACCTATTGTTTAACTTTAACGTGGTTAAAGGATATCCTTAAGCAACTCATAAGATGTCGTGCATAGTAAAATTAAAAAAAAAGAACGCATTGGTGTATCGTAGTATAGAGTTTAAGTATTTTATACTTAAAAAATATAAGTTTTACAAGACAAGAATTTTTTTATAAATAAGTTAAAAAATACTACATTTCAATTAAAACTTAATTAACGGGACTCAATGCAACATTTATTATGCACATACAGCTTATTTATTTATGTATTGCGCAAAATGGTACAAAAGGCGAACTTAATGCTTGGAGCATTCTCTACCAGTTAACCTTTAGGTCATGTAGAGAAAAGGTTTGTGTGCGGTGAGTGAGCTTATAAATAACTTACAACAAAAAATTGTATTCGAATAAGACTCGAAATCATTATTTTACATCCAATTCTACGTTAATTTATATAACGTTCTCAATATTATTATCATCGTTTTCAATTATGTAGAGTTACTTATATATGCATTAAAAACTAATTATATGTAGATGCAAATAAGTTGCATTACCTATTCGGCCATCACCGGCTCCCTCCTTAAACAGAAGTAACGTAGTAAGTAGGCTTTTTTTAAGGTTGCGTACCCGGCTTAGGCTTTCCTAGCAAAAAGATCCTTATAATGTCGTATAGAAATTGAATCTTCAACAGGTATTGTGCAGTAAATCTAATCAGGGCAACAAGACTCAGTTTCGCGTGTACCGCCTTAGCAATAACCGCTTGTGTCGGATCACGGGAGAGATAAAAAATGTAAGACGCGGACAATCCTTTTTGGCTGAAAATTGAATAGTTGGATTACGCGACCTGCGGCGCTCCTCAGGGCTGTGCAAGGAAATTAAATTAATATGTTGTTGGACATCGCGAGGCGAATCCGAGTAGGGCTTGGGTTGGGAACGATATTCTGGTGTTTATTATTTAGTACAGGTGAACGTTTAAAGGGAACAATTTGGACAATCGTAACGATGTCGACGATGGCTGATATTATAACGCGATATTATTATGTTATTTATCAACCATCATTAAAATTATCTATATAATTTATTATTTTTAAAAAAAAATTAAACCGACTTCGAAAAAAACACAAACGACCAAAACTAAAAAGCGATAAATAACGTAAGTAATTCTATCCTTAATACATAATTATTTAAATATTACAATTATCACTTATTTTTGAAGTCGGTGCCAGCCTCTAGGTACCTAACGTAGACTGTTTTTGTATGACGCGCGCGGCCGGCAAACACGACAATATATTTATTTGTTTGGCACCGACTTCAAAAATAAGTGATAATTGTAATATTTAAGTAATTATGTATTAAGGATAGAATTACTTACGTTATTTATCGCTTTTTAGTTTTGGTCGTTTGTGTTTTTTTCGAAGTCGGTTTAATTTTTTTTTAAAAATAATTTTATTTCTCTATTTTTAGTTGCGTTAATGTGCTGTGAACTTAAATAAAGGCTAATTAATGTCCTTAAGAGTTTTACTTAGGAATGAAAAATTTTGCTTTAAGTCAAGTGAAGACTTTGCGATCTAGAATCAAGCAATTCACTTACCAAATCACCTGCCCTATTAGCCCTGCATAAGTACATACTACTACCTAGTTTCTATCGACCACTGGCAGTACTGTCCCCTAACTCCTAACCGTTAAGGAGTTCTGTGGCTTCATCATCAGTACCAGATGTTGACGCCTGGAAGCATATACCTGAATAAAATGTTATTACGTAACAAAAACACCATATGAGCATACAATTTTCGGTTGTTGCCCTCAATTTCTCCAGGATCCCATCATCAGATCCTGACTTGGTGAAAATGGGACCACCTCGGAAGTGTCCTCTGTCGAACAAAGAAAAAATTTTTGAAATCCATCCATAATTGACGGAAATATCGGTGAACAAACATAAAAAAAAAAAAAATATTATACATACAGACGAATTGAGAACCTCCTCCTTTTTCGAAGTCGGTTAAAAATCAAAATAACCTTTATTCATATAGGTTTTTAAAAACATTTCATCATAATCATTAGCCTGTTGCTGTCCAGTGCAGGATATAGGCCTCTCGAGTTGTTCGTCACTTAGGGCAAACATCTGGAGGATTTACCCATAATCGCTTCGCTGGGTGGAGACGGGTTGGCGATCGCAAGGCGTAGCTTCTCGCTCCTGCCCATCATCGGTCCGGAGTATTTAGCTACGCCTTCAATTGTAATAATTATATCGCCACCAGTCGGTTGCCAGCGCCTCATAAAGCGAACAGTCGAGGATCGCCAACCATCGAGATGATGAGGATGGTATTGCAATCGGTTACGTATGGTGCGGTGAAGAGAAACTATGAAAGCTATATTATTCAATACAGCTTGCAAGATTGTATGTCGCTAGACTAGACTGGAATAGTCTGGCTAACAGGAATTTCGTGTGGCAGCCCTGGGCAGTACAGCGCTGTCCTCGGGCTGATTACGCGCCGTATTGTGAACGGGACGCAATTAAGCATTAGCGGACTTTACGGCTAGATTATCGTTAGATACTTTGTGCAACGTAGTGCAAAAACTTATGTTAGCTAAATTAAAATGTGGGTGTCGTAGAAGACGACTGAGGGGCAGAAAAAGGGCAGCATCGTCATCATCATCAGCTATAGCAGTCTACTGCTGGACATAGGCCTCTCACGATGTTCGCCAATTAGGGCAAACATCTGGAGGACCCACAATCGCCACGCTGGGCAGGCGTGTTGGCGATCACCTACCCGTGGTGCCTCCTGTTGAATAGCAGACGAGGCTCTGGCAACTGACTGGTGGCGGTATAACCATCTCGAATGAAGGCGTAGCTAAATACCACAGGCCGATGACGGGCAGCAGCATCACCGGAGCGAGAAGCTACGCCCTTCAAAAGCGTTTACCTGGGAACAAATAAAACTTACTGCGATCACCGACCCGCCTGCCAAGCGTAGTGACAAAGGCAAATCCTCCTAAATGACAAGTCATTAGGGAAGGCCTATGTACACCTGCTATGAGCCGGTCAGCAGTATGCAGGCTGATGTTGATCATTACGTCATGTATAAAACAAAGTCATTATTGTTTTCTGTCTGTCCATATGTATGCGTATATCTTTAAAACTACGCAACGGATTTTGATGCGGTTTTATTAATAGATAGAGGAATTGAAAAGGAAGGTTTATGTGTGTAATATATGCATATATTATTGCACACGTGCGAAGCCTGGGCGGGTCGCTAGTATATTATCAATTGTGATGAATAAAAATATTTACTTGTTGTGAAAGATGGGCGGTATGTAGGAGTTCTAGTTGGAAATACAGGAATGCTAATTGGTGTTTACTGGGTAAGTACTTATTGGAAATATTTGTTACTAATTGGAACACGGTTTGGTCTTTTGATTGCTTTGGTAGTTGTAAAGGAGCTTTGAACTGTTATATATAGAGTTATAGTTGTTTTTGTAAATCAAGATATTACTTTCAATTGTAAAAAAATGATTTTACAAATGGGTTTATTCTGATAACATGTTTATTGACTCGAAAATAAGAAAGCTTTCAATTGTGGATTTTAAAACGTATTTTTTTGGCAATAACTACTTACATCCATGGTAAGAAGAATCTCTTACCTTCGTGCTAGCTAAATATTGTAAATTTTTACATCAATGTTGGATGCCTTGTCTTATTTTGTACATTAACAATACGTCGACGAAAGTATCATTCGTATTACACTCACTTCCTTTCCACTCGTCCCATTCGCAATTCCATAAACAGTGATAAGTAACTCGCAACTAGTTACGGAGTGCATCCGCACGCCACTTAAGTGGTAGCTTCGAGGAAGCTGTCGCGTGAACGCAGCGCGACCGCTCAAGTGGTCCGCTAACGAACACGCGTGTCAAAGCGAAACACTTCATTAGGTGAGCGACGCTCTCCGCCCGCTCTCGCCAGCTTCGCAGCATCTGTTCTAGGGCTGGCTGGGATTTATAGTGTCTTAACTGGTTCTTCGTTTCGAATTAATCTATTTATTGATAACCTATTATCCTTTAGAACATCATACGTTCCCATTATTAGAATTTCTTTTACGCGAAGTTCTACCTAACCGTAAATCGCAATAGTACTCCGAGTGATTGCTAGTGATTGCATATTATGCACCGTTTTTGGTATATAGACGATTATGTATTCTTGAAAACACATAAAACGGGCTTATTTTTATGAGTTGATGTCGATTTCATACATAATATCAATAAGTACCTAGTGGTTTTATAATCATAATTATCATTACCAGCCTGCGGTAGTCGACTGCTGAACGTAGGCATATCTGAAAATGCGCCATTCTGCTTGATCAGCAGCCATATTCATCCTGTTGATGCCGGCCCCTAGTGATCAAAATATATTTTGGGATTCTCTTTCGCTTTAAATACTACTATAAAAAATATAGATCTATATACAATCTGAAACTACCTAATATTGTAATTTCGGAAACAATTATAATTTACAAGTGGCAACTTGAAACTAGTTTGGGAGTGCGGGAGTGCACCCGCACGCCACTTAAGTGGTAGCTTCGAGGAAGCTGTCGCGTGAACGCAGCGCGGCCGCTCAAGTGGTCCGCTAACGAACACGCGTGTCAAAGCGAAACACTTCATTAGGTGAGCGAGACTCGGCCTGCCCTCGCCAGGTTCGTCTAGGGCTGACTAAGATGGCAACTTTCGGTGTCTTATGTACTGGCTCTCTTTAACGTTTATTTCGACGTAATAATCCATACTTAATATTATAAATGGGAAAGTGTGTCTGTCTGTCTGTATGTCTTTCTTTCACGGCAAAATGGAGCGACGAATTGACGTGATTTTTAAAGTGGAGGTAGTTGAAGGGATGGAGAGTAACATAGGCTACTTTTGCCCCTTCCTAACCCCCCACTTCCCTAAAACGGGGGGCAACGCGGGCGAAGCCGCGGGCACAGCTAGTTATAAAATAATTACTCTTAAACATTCTTAGTACGAACGGCCAAGCTATAAAACTCCTTGCTCTTTGTTGCCCGAGACGTATCTTCGTAGACGTAATCTTCAGGTGTTCGATGCGAGAGTGAATCGGTATTTTCTGGGTAAGCGCACTCCATCGTAGGCTTCGATATCACTTAACATAGGTAAATGTGTGTGATGTAAGGGCCTACCATCTTTTCACTCCAAGCCAACCTCATCTGCCCTTGGTGCATCCTGCCGAATAACAAACGAGGTGCTGGCAACCGACTGGTAGCGGTATAACCATCACAATTGAAAGCGTAGCTAAGTGCCACAGACCGATGACGGGCAGCAGCGTCATCAGAGCGAGATGCTACGCCCTGCGATCGTCAACCCGCCTGTCCAGGGTGGCGATTATGGGTATATCCTCCAGATTTTTGCCTTAAGTGAAAAAGTGGTTGCCAGCGCCTCGTTTGTTATTCGGCAGGATGCACCACGGGCAGGTGAGGATGGCTTGGAGTGAAATGATGATAAGGTCGCTCCCTTACATCCCTTAGGTTAAAATCCCTTAGGTTGCATAGGTTAAAAATATAAAGAGTCTAGGTAGGAGGCTTACGAAATGCTTAATTTTATCTCCAATAAAAATACCAGTGGCAAACCTAGCCGCTTGGCCCGTTTGCCCGCCGCGACGCTACGTAGAGGGCGTCTTACCGACTCCGCTAATTAGACGAACGCCGACTCTCTTCTCATTAGTGGCGAAATTATGCAGTTTGCTGGAATTCGGGTTAAATGTGAGGTCGGGGTGTCGAGCGCTCACAAAAATTACGAGATATTTCGCCGTCTGTGCGGGCTTCAAGTATTTATGACGGTGGAGCACCGTGAAATGATACGCGTGAAATGGATGTTTCGATATTTAGTGAAAAGGTTAACTCGTTGGCGTGTGAGGTAAGAATGTTCCTTATAGTCCACAATTCCTGACACAATATATAAAACAATGACGTCATCATCATATAATAACGATTGTGTGACGACATTGGGTCTTAGGAGGTTAAGTAATAGAAGATTAATACATTTTTGGGGACCCCATTAGCCATTTTACAACGAGCATACGGTGATTACCGATGAGAACTACACTCGAACCCGAGTCAATATTGGAAAGTTCATTTCTTAAATAACCTGAGCAGGATTCTAATCCAGCACCTTAATTAACATCTTTCTCACATTAAGCGACTACGACGTTCTATATAATGCCTACTCTGGTTGATGTTATCGAAAAAAAAAAGAATTTAGGTATTAATTTCATTTTATAAATTTATCCACTGTTAAATCATTAGGTAACTCAAAGTCCCTGCCAAACTTAATAAAACATAAATTTGAGAATTAATTAAATTAAGATCTCATACAAGTTCAAATACTTAATTTAAGAGGTGCTATTATGGGTAATTAATTAGAAGACGCAAAAAAGTAGCTAATTAAAAAGCGGGAATGAAAAAATGTGTCCGAAATTTTCCCTTACCATTTATGTGAACATTTAGGTATGTATCATTGAAGTCATAGTATCTCAAACTTTTTATTTCAAAACCCTATTCATTTACTAAAGATAATTTCCAATAATATTTGTTATGAAAACATGCTGATATTATGCATCAATTAATTAATTAATAAAATCAGTAAAAATAACTGTATTTAAAAGGGTTTTTACATAATTTCGGCATGGTTTGCAAGTGACATGATGACAGAAGAAGTCAAGGAAAGCTATGTATCTAAAACAGTTTGCTTATACCCTGTCGTTCACCGCTAGCTGGGAGTTTTGGCTCAGTTCCAGCTGTGTATCGGTGGAAAAACCCCATACAGCCCCCAGGTTTATCACAAACATAGGGATGTAGGGGGTTTTGCTCCATGTATGAAATCAGCTCTCTACGATGAAATTATGTTTTCTACGATGTATGTAATTAGTTCTAGTTATATATTGCCCTGTATATCAGGCAGCGCCAGTTTGAGAAACGCAGCTCTAGATAGCTGTGTTTGTGAATCGTCCTCTCGAGCAAACGGCGTTTATCCACAGCACATTGGGCTAATGAATGGGGGAGGAAGAATGAGACGTAGGCATTATTTTAATTAGGAAAAACGCTCGGAGCCCTCACCTAGGGCTGGTGAGGGAAACTCGGCTAATAAATGGCCCTCGATCGTGATTCGCTGCGATAGAATAACGCGTGTTACGACGTTACTGTTATTAGTATAACAAGGAATGATGTGAGCATTGAAGGGTTGTGTGGGACGTCATGTGCTCATAATAGTGATGTGTGCCTCTATCGGACGCCGACCAAGTAAGGGAATCTTTTCTGTGGTTGGTGAAAATTGAACCTAATTGCTGGGTATATAAGTAAGTAACGAATGTGTTTGTGTGATAAGGCGATATTATTGGCAGTTTAAACATTATGAATTCTGTTATATTTACTGACCATGAAAGTCACCCGGCGGGAGAGATTTACCGTAAGGTGTACGATTTGATTTTCCCTTCTGAAGATAACTGTTTTTTTTTGGGCTCTACAGTACGGAGGACTGATGACTTATAGATAAATAGATAGATATTCTTTATTGCACAAAAACAAACATTACAGACAAGGTATTACAATCAACTAGTGGTACAATTTAGGCGGTCTTATAGCTAGTAAGCGATCTCTTCCAGACAACCTTCAGGTAGAGACTTATCATCAACAGCTCATGTTTGTGTTCACAAAGGGTTAAACCAATTTCGTATAATATTTGCACCTAATGGCCTATGAGTCAAAGTTTTTCTTGCTTGCTTAATCCAGTACTGTACATTTATTATGTCTATCTGTGCGCTTACAAGCGCTAATAGATCAGTCCCCCCTATTTGAATACCCATTAAAATATCTCGTTTACTAGAAATACTTATTGAATGCTACCGTGACCTGTATATTAGTCAATAAATAAACACAAAAGTATGGATTTAGCCGCGCCAACGCCCCACCCACTCCGCAACAAAGCGGCTGGCAAAAAACGCGGTGTCATACTCAAATCATTTACGGAATATCGGCAACAATAAACGATCGCACTCCGAGGAGTTTAAAAAATGTCAGTTATTAATATTTGTTTTCTTTGTCCGAGACCACGTGTCCCCACACCTGAGCGCTGCGAATGACATTGCCGAAAAAATTGCAAAAAATATCCGGTGAAAAAGAGCAGAGGCGCAAACAGCACAGACAACAGCCAGTTTGAATGATTGCTTCCCTGGAAGAGCGGCGAGTCCATTTTTCACAAGTGCCATTCACCGCTTTCATGTTGCGTACTGTGTATTTTATATATTTTGTTATTTATCGACGCGCCCTGCCTCCCCGCCGGATTGATATTCGACGAATGCGAATTTACTGCGTCCAATACCTCACTGTTTTATTCATTTAGTGATTTCGCGATGGTAAACACGCAGGTAGATGTGTTTAATTTTCGAAATGAATGTTTATTGCGCGTTTCCGTATCGTTTTCGATGGCTCACTCCGTTCGGGAGTGTTTGCTCTACTGTTACACGGCGCGGTTTGTTTGGGCCTGAAATTTTGTTTGGTTTATTACTTGAGTAATTAGGATATTGGCGCAATGTAACATCCGTGCGGTGAACGATAAAGACAAATCATTGCGCCATCTCTTCTTGTGTCTATCGTAAGAGTCTACTAAGAGACATCTAGCTTCTCAGCCAGTGTTCGAGTTAACCCATCGTACCCTCAGCGAAATGCCCTGAATATAATTTGGTCGTGTTGTGTATAGGCTGAAGTATTTTAGCGGCCGGTGGCAACTGATTAGGGCTTCTCTTTCGGTTTTCATCAGGCAAGCTACTATGACATGCCACTATAAAAAAGTTTTGGTAGTAGGTACTATTATAAAATAAAACGACGTCTTTCTAGTTCGATATGAAAATCAACTGACATTCTTTTATTAGAACGGAACGAATGAAATGTACAAAAAGTCCACAGATACAATAAACACAATAAACGTAAAAGGTTAATGTATGACCTATGAACTGTCACCATAGATGGCGCTAATAGTATCTATTTTGCTATTTATAACACTCCCACTCAAAATAGAGACAACTTCTCTTAAATAAACAGAATATTAACTTTACAACATAAACAGCTAAATTTTAACAATGCCTAAAACAGTCAAATGTTTATAATGTTTTACAGAACCTAAACTTTTTGTCAATAAATCTGCGGGCATATCTGATGTACATAAATATTTAATGCAAACAATACCTTGATTTACCAAATCTCTACTATAATGATATCTAACATCAATATGCTTTGTTTTGTTATGATACACAGGGTTAAGTAACAGCTTATGAGCGCTCAAACTATCATTATACAATATGATTTCATACAATCTTTTAGTCACCTCATATTGCAAATTTCTCAAATAAACTGCCTCTTTGCAGGCCTCTGAAATTGACACATACTCAGCTTCAGTACTAGATAATGCAATACATTGTTGCTTAGTACAGCTCCAAGATATTACACAACCGGATAGAATGTAACAGAATCCTGAATAGGATCTTCTGTCGTTGATGTCATTGCACCAGTCTGCATCAACAAAACCTTCTATGTTATTATTTTCACCTTTACAATATTTTAACCCTAAATTTTTGGTTTTCTTTAAATATCTTAGTACTCTTTTAGCATAGAGCCACTGCTCATCAGTATTGCAGTTATTAAATTGACTTAAATATGATACTGCATAAGCTATATCGGGCCGTGTAAGAACAACTAAATACATTAAGCTCCCGATCAGCTGTTGATACGGATTATTACTATTACAATTAACCTCCTTTTTGCTTTTTAAATTTGCCTCCATTGGTGTATTAGCTGGCTTACAATCTATCATATTAAATTTAGATAACAATTTATCAATATATCTCTCCTGACTTAGAGTAACAGAATTATTTTGTTTATCAAAACAAACTGACATACCAAGACATTCCTTTACAATACCTAAATCTTTTAATTCAAAATTCTTTCTTAACATGTTTTTAAGATGATTAGTTTCATTTTGATCATTTGAAAAAATAAAAAAATCATCGACATACAAAGTCACAATAGATATACTACTACCAACAGTTTTTATATATAAACACGGTTCAATTTTAGATTTTACATACCCATCAGCCAGCATACTGCCATCTACCTTCTTATGCCATTCTCGAGACGCCTGTTTGAGACCATATATTGCTTTCTTCAATTTGAGAATCTTTTTATCATCAGTACACACATAGCCTTGAGGTTGCTGCATGTATATAGTCTCAGACAAGTCTCCATTCAAGAAGGCTGTTTTGACATCCAGGTGAGTCACATCCAGATTCAATTGCACTGACAAAGCGAACAGTAACCGTAAGGTGGTATGCCGCACTACGGGGGAAAATGTTTCACTATAGTCTACACCATATTTCTGAGAACACCCCTTGGCCACAAGTCTTGCACGATAACTGACTTTATTTTCCGAATTACACTTCTTTTTTAGAACCCACTTACACTTCACTATGTTAGCTCCGTTCACAGGATAGTCCACAACTTCCCATGCCTTGTTGTCTTCGAAGCTTTTTAACTCTTCTTCGACTGCCTGTTTCCATTGAACTTTCTCTGGTCCTTGCAGTGCTTCTTCTAATGTCAAATCATCACAGAAAGTATTCTGTTCTGTGCACAAGAAACCATACCTCTCTGGTGGTCTTATCTGCCGTTGTGATCGTGTATTCTTCGGCATTTCTGGTTCCAACTCTTCCTCAGATGACATGGAGTCCTCCTCCGGCACATATGTCTCATCATTGTGGCGAGGACTTTCCACCGATATAAATGAATCTTCCAATGAATCTCCCACTGAAGACTGACTTGGTTGGCTTTTATTTGGTATGTCATCTATCTTTTCTATTGCAATCATATTCTCTTCATTAGCATTGTTTTCCTTTACAATGACAACATCTCGACTTGTTATAATTGACCGAGATAAAGGATTGTATATTCTATACCCTTTAACATCCTCAGGATACCCAACAAGTATACATTGTTCAGCTTTCTTGTCCCATTTTTGTCTTTTCTCTTTGGGAATGTGCTTCATCACAGTACTACCAAAAATTCTTATATGGCTGAGATCAGGTTTCGAGCCTGTCCATAATTCATATGGCGTGCGATTTTTCAAACCTGATTTTACAATTCTATTTTGTAAATAGACAGCGGTGTTAACAGCTTCTGCCCAAAATTCCTTACTCAGTTTAGCATCGAACAAAAGGCATCTGGCTTTTTCAATAATGGTTCTGTTCATACGTTCACAAAGCCCGTTTTGTTCAGGTGTATAGGAATTCGATTTTTGATGAATAATACCCATTTTCTTCAAATAACTTCCAAAATCTTTGTTACAAAACTCGGTGCCATTATCACTCCTTAGGATTTTGATTTTCTTGGATGTGGAATTCTCAACTCTAGCTTTATACTGTTTAAAATATTCGAAAGCTTCATTTTTATTTTTCAAGAAATATACATGTACCATGCGGCTGTGATCGTCAACAAAAATTAAGAAGTATCTAGATCCTCCTAGAGATACATTCTCCATCGGGCCACATATGTCGCAGTGTACTATGCTCAACAGCTCTGTGCTCCTGATACCTTTATTTGGGAAAGGTAATCGACTTTGCTTTCCTTCACAGCACACAATGCAATCTGACTTTGTGATGTTGGCCGTCTCAGTAAATTTAAGTCCATCTACAGCATCCTGCATTTTATTCATGTTGTAACTGTTGACATGTCCGAGTCTACGATGCCAAATCTCTGGGGACTCTGCCACTGCTGCCACCACACAAGTAGATGTGTTCAGTTTATAAACACCATTCACAAGTGTAGCAGTTGCTACTAGAGTGTCCTCTCTATTGTATATTTCACATCCTTCACTTGTAAAATGCACCTTGTTCCCCTGTTTGATCAACTGGCTCACTGACAACAGGTTGGTGGATAACGCGGGAACACATAAAACATTTTCTATTGTTATATGAAAATCGCATTTTTGAGTTGATGTTGTTATATTTATATTTCCACAACACACCACTGGAACTTTATTCTGGTTAGCAACCATGATTTCTTTGGTGAAGCCAGAATAATTCACATCAGTCATCCAATCTTTATTGCTTGTCAAATGCGAACTTGCGCCAGAGTCGACGTACCAGTCACTCGTGTCAAATATTCTGTTAAAAAACACGGCACTAAATGCATTACTTTTCGCAAATTTATTTACTGTACTTTTCGTAAATTTGTCCGTATTATTGCATTGATTGCGGTAATGGCCGAACTGTTTACAACCATAACATTTGACGTTAGGCTTCCCTTTGACAGATGACATTTGTCCATTGCCGCCATCTTTATGGACCTGCGGTGCAGACCTTTCATTCTTTGAACGAATGTGATTCGTCTTATTGCGGAAACACGCGAATGCGTTGTTGGCATCACTGTCATCCGTTTCCATGTCTATCAACTTCCCTTTAATGGCGTCCGTTGTAATCAACATGCCGGAATGTTCGATGGCCATAATCATGGGCATATATTTTTCAGTTAACCCAGCCAACATGATAGAACCAATCCACTCGTCATTGATGCCAAATCCAGTACCTTGAAGTTTCTGACCCGCTTCTAGAATTTGCGTTACATATGATGTCATCGAAGGGCAATTTTCCAATCTGATCGATATTAGATTTCTCAGCAGGCTGATTTTTCTTGTAAATCCCGAGTCATCGAATAACGCCTTCAATTTGTCCCACAATTCTTTCGATGTCTTGACATTTTTAATATGCACGTAAAGCGCCGGGTCGATGGTGAGAATTAGCTTGGCTTTGGTTCTCGCATCGTCTGCAGCTGCTGGCGGATGATCAGGTTCAGGTTTTACACACCCAACCATTCCTTCCAATACCAGAAAATTCTCTGCTGCGAAGCTCCATTCGCCGTAATTTTCTCTCCCTTTCAATTTCGGTACGTTAACCAAATAGTTCGAACTAGACGCCATGATAGCCACGCACGTTTTCACTGACACGAGAAAGCCGGTTTGCGCTTTCAACAGTACACAACAAGTCTAATAGCAAAACCCACAATTTATTGTTCATCACACGGATAATTCTAACAATAAATGCAACTATATTAATGACTTTTAATGGGATCTGGGCCCTTAACCTATTATAAAATAAAACGACGTCTTTCTAGTTCGATATGAAAATCAACTGACATTCTTTTATTAGAACGGAACGAATGAAATGTACAAAAAGTCCACAGATACAATAAACACAATAAACGTAAAAGGTTAATGTATGACCTATGAACTGTCACCATAGATGGCGCTAATAGTATCTATTTTGCTATTTATAACAGGTACATATTCATACATTGCTTGGTTCCGATTATTAATTGTCTTTACTATTGTTTCAGGTAGGTGAATTACTCTACTATATTTCGTAAGTAGCTATTTTATAAATGTGTGGTAATGCCTATTTGAAAAGTCCTGTCACTTTGAAAGAGTAAAGAGAATAACCTATTTATCAACTGAGTTTTCGCCGTGCACCTGATTTTTGAGGCTTCATCCTCTCGTTTTTCTTTAATCAGCGCCAGCTTGTAATAGTGCCGAAATATTAGTACCTCAAAAAAGATACACGGTGGAAACCCGGTTTATAAATGTAGCCGTTGATTTCTCTCAGATCTAGTTGAACTTCCCGACTCCGATGCCTTGGTAGTATTCTAAACTCCATACCACAGGGCGCAACCTAGCATAGCTACCTTAACCGCACATAATTAAACAATTAAAATTAATACCATCAACTGCAACACCCCTTCGGCAAGTCACCGCCCGATAGATCCCGGCGTTATGAAAACATAATCTATCAGACAAGGCAGAATAGGTGGGCATTAAGGGTTGTCGCAAAATGATATACAAGGGCTGCGGTGACGATCGGCGATCTTCACCCTTGCCTCATCAGTCATCGCGGACGCGGCTAAGCGGTCGCATTCAAATTGCCAGCCGATGACGGCGTGCTTTCACGACCCCTGGCTTGGCTCGTCCGTGGTCATAGATTAAAAGGTAAGTGAGATCTTTTTCAATCAATCAATCAATCAATCAATCAATCAATCAATTCATTTATTGTATCAGTTACATGTTTACATGATAGGTGACATATAATACATATAAATTTAGTCTCAATATAACCTGCCATGTTGGCGTACAATAATTGGAGTGTTAAAAAATTTTTACAAAGTCAAGTGAGGAAATTAAGCTATTAGTCATGCTATCTATAATCTATATATAATCATATTATAAAGGTACATTGTCATAGATTCAAAATAAACAGAACCAAGATTAGAGCAAATATTAATAAATTAGAAACGAATCAACATACTCATTCCAATCATTAACTACGAGTATAATTATTACATACATAAATGATACACAAAAGATAATATATTTTATTTATCTAATACATATAAAAGACAAATAGCAATATCGCTATCATATTTTATTAAGTGTTCAGCCAAGAACTTGGCTACTCAACTTGCTTTTATTGAGCAGAAAAATGACATTGAGAACTTGAAAATTACTTCATGTAATTTAAATTATACCACAAGACAATAGAGGATAACTCTAGCAATGTAATTATGTCAACAAAGGGAAAGTCCGACCAGTTAAATATTATTCATCAAAATATACAAGGCTTTCCTGGCAAAGAACTTGAATTAGAATTATATTTAAATGAAAAAAATATACATGTTGTATGTATGACCGAACATTGGTTAAGACAATTTGAGTTGTTAATTAGTATTGATAATTACAAGGTCATTAGTTCGTTCACTAGGAGTGCTGCGATTAGGGGTGGGTCACTGATATTAGTTGAAAATAGTCTAAAGTCAAAAGACCGTAAAGATGTATCATCACTCTCCATTGAGCGAACCATTGAGCTATCCTGTGCAGAGCTTGAGCAGTACATCATTGTCTGTGTGTATAGGCCCCCTTCTGGTGATTTCAATTTATTTGAATCTACTATGGAGGAGGGCTTAAATAAAGTATGTAAAGGTTATAAAAAAGTAGTTGTATGTGGGGACTTTAATATAAATATTTTAGATAATTCACAGACTTCAGTCAGGTTCCTAAATTTATTTAAATCTTATGATCTTTTTCAGCTCTTTGATGAACCTACTCGAATAACACCCACATCAGCTACTTGTCTTGATAATATTTTTTGTAACTCCAAACCAATCGATAAATCAATAATAAACTTTATAAATTCGGACCACAGTGGCCAAATGGCAGTATTTGAGCGCCATCATGACCGTAAGTCAGTTAACTTCGTATATCGACCTATCACTGTAAATCGCATTGAGAGATATAAAAAAGACATAGATTATAAAATCTCTCAAATATCTTACACTGAGAATAATAGGGATATTGATCAAATGTATGCAAAGCTATTTGATACAATTAAAAATGAATTTAATACAGTGTTTACTAAGAAAGAGGTTAAGGTAGACAACACTAAAACAAAATTTAGTGATTGGGCTACTCCAGGAATTTATAACAGTAGAAGAAAGTTATTCGAACTCTATGAACTTAAAGCCACTTCAAAAGATGAGAATATTATAGAACATGTTAGAAAATATTCGAAACTTTTTAAGAAAGTTTGTATAATGGCGAAGGCAAATTATCTTAAAGAAAAAATTAAAAATTCAAAGGATAAAGTTAAAGCCACCTGGAAAATAATCAATAAAGAGACTTGTAAAACTCGATCACATAATCACAAGATCTCTCTTAAAATAGGCGACAATTGTCTTAGTTCTGACGCAGAGGTAGCCGCAGCATTTGAAACTTATTTTTCCAATATACCTTTAATAACAACAAGTAAAATAAATTCTTGTCCGCTTGCAGCTGAATCTCTTCTCAAAGCAAATGTGGATGAATGTTTCAACAATTTTAAATTTAGCCATATTGATTATATAACGATTTTAGAAACTTTTAACGAACTTAACTTAAAAAAGACAGAGGATTTGTGGGGAATTTCAGTAGTGGTATTAAGAACCATCATACCCACCATTGCCTCACATTTAGCAATCATATTTAATGAGTGTGTAGATATAGGTCAGTTTCCAAATTTGATGAAATACAGTAAGATTGTTCCTTTATTTAAGTCTGGTGAAAGAAGTGACCCATCCAATTTTAGACCTATTTCTGTTTTACCAGCGCTTAGTAAGATCTTTGAAAAAATAATTTTTAACCAATTAGTATTTCACTTTAAGGAAAATGAGTTATTGCATAAAAAGCAATTTGGTTTTACAAAAGGTAAGTCCACTACTGATGCAGGAGTGGCGCTGATGAAACATATATTTGGTGCTTGGGAAAATAAGCAGGATGCAGTAGGTGTTTTCTGTGATTTATCTAAGGCATTCGATTGCGTTAATCATGAAATCTTACTTCTGAAGTTGCGGCATTATGGCGTCTCGAATGTTGCTTTAAGTTTGTTAGAGTCCTATCTAACTGACAGAATTCAAAAAGTTGTTATTAACGGAATTGATTCTTCTGGCGCCTTACTACGTATGGGAGTGCCCCAGGGCTCTATATTGGGACCATTGCTGTTTTTAATATATATAAATGACCTTCCTTATTTTGCTGAAGGCTTATGTGAGACGGTATTGTTTGCGGATGACACTTCTCTAATTTTTAAAACTGACAGACATAAGCAAGTATCTGACGAAGTAAATAATGCTCTCTCGCAGGTATTGCATTGGTTTAACACAAATAATTTACTTTTAAATTCTAATAAAACAAAATGTATTAAATTCACGATGCCTAATGTGAGGCAAGTAAATACTAATATAATTATGAATGGTGAACACATTGAGCTTGTTGAGTCTACGACCTTTTTAGGGATTACTGTGGATTCCAAGTTACAGTGGGCTCCTCATATAGAAGCCCTGGCAGGAAGACTCAGTTCAGCTGCATATGCAGTTAAAAAAATTAGGCAACTCACTGATATTGAAACGGCGAGACTTGTTTATTTTAGTTACTTCCATAGTGTTATGTCATATGGTTTGCTCCTATGGGGATCAGCTTCTGACATACAAACTATTTTTGTATTACAGAAGAGGGCGATCCGTTCTATATATGGACTTAAATCTCGCGAATCACTTAGAGAATTATTTAAAGAAATTAACATCCTAACTGTGGCATCACAGTACATATTTGACTGCATTATGGTTGTACGTAAGAATATACATTTATATAGTAAAAACTCAGATCTTCATCAGTTCAACACTAGAATTAAGAGCAAACTTGCTGTTTCCAATCTCAGGCTTCGTAAAACTGGTAACTCATTCATAGGACAAAGTGTAAAAATGTTTAACAAAATACCGCAAAATATTGTTGATCTACCTATACATAGATTTAAATCTCGCATTAAGTCCATTTTAATGTCAAAAGGTTATTATAAAGTACAAGATTATATGGATGACAATATTACATGGACATGATAGTCTGCTCGCTTGCGCTTTTTAAAACGATATTATTGTATTGTATCATATATTTTAAAAAAGGCTAACTGTTGAGTTTGTTGCGGCACTTCTTCTCAGCAGGCTACACGTCGAAGTGCTGGTAGGAAAAAAGTTTGACGTGCAAAAGTATTACTAGTGAATCTATTTGCTGAAATAAACTATTTTATTTTATTTTTTTATTTATATATAAAAGGCTCAAATTAAACATCATATTATTTTGTTAATCGATCAGAAACATTTGTCATTAAAATATTCAGTCAGCGAGTAGTAACATTTTTGTAGCAACTTTTGAAACAGTATTGTCTTAAAACGAGCTTCAGGTACATCCTTCAATGTGTCGGGTAAATGATTATATATTTTAGGCCCCATAACATACATGCTATTAGAGAAAAAGCTTGTTCGAGATACATGATGTGGAATTATATCAGTTTTATTCCTTGTTTTCCGTGGATGTCTTGTTGTCCTGACCTTAAAATTTGACAGATTGTTCCTAATGAAAATACATATTTGGAAAATATATAAAGACACCAGGGTAAGTAGCCCTAAATGGATAAACAGAGGTCTACAACTAACTGTTTGATTAACACCACACATTGATCGTATGCATTTCTTTTGGGCACGAAATAAAGGTAGAAAGTTTATTGCTGCTGAATTTCCCCAATGCATTAGGCCATAACGCAGATTTGAAGCGACATATCCGTGGTAGGCGGTAAGTGCTGTTTTTAGGGATACTGTGCGTGCAAGTTTTTTTAATGGAAATACAAATTTGTGCATTTTCTGACGAAGAGTATTAGTATGAAACTTCCAGCTAACATGTTTGTCGATTCCTACACCTAAAAACTGTATTTGTTCTACTTCTTCCACTACATGATCTCTATATTTAACATTTAGGTTGTTTTTACTACTTTGTGGAAAGTAAAATTGGATATATTTTGTTTTTTCCAGGTTTATTACTAAATTGTTAACTTCCATCCAGTTTATTATATCTGCCAGAGTGTCATTTATACTTCTTTCATATGTTGCCATGTCACTTATGTTGCCCTTAATAACTACAGTCGAATCATCTGCAAATAAGAACATTTGGTGTTCCGTTATTTGTGGCAAATCATTAATATATATTAGAAATAGAAGAGGTCCCAGTATACTGCCCTGCGGCACGCCGTATTTAACTGCTCTAAGACTTGACTTAACATATATTTCATTATGCCTATCGTCGATTTGGGTGATTTCGGTATATTGTAATCGATCTGACAAGTAAGAAGCAATAAGATCGTGTGCTGGGCCCCTAATACCACACTTCTCCAATTTATTCAGTAGCCTTTTATGACAAACAAAGTCAAATGCTTTTGACATATCCATAAAGATAGCTGTCACCGGAATGCCGTCATTTAGACATTCTGATATTGTTCGCATAAGATTAAATATAGCCAAGTTTGTGCATTTGTTTTTCCTGAAACCGTACTGTTCTTCCTTCAATACTTTATAATTCTCAAAGAAACTAAAGAAAACTGTGTTTATGTACGTTTCAAATATTTTAGCTATGACAGAGATAAGGGTTATTGGACGGTAGTTGGTGCAGTTGTCTCTATTTCCCTTTTTGTATAAAGGTTTTACAACCGTAATCTTAAGATTATTTGGGAAGACACCTTTACTTATAGACAGATTTATGATATGACTCAAGGGCCGCGCAAATTCATTTGAACAATGTTTTAATACTTTGGTACATATATCATCGTGTCCTACACTGTTCTTATTTTTTAAATTTTTAATGATTTTATTAACGCCTTCCGGTGTAATCGGATTAATAAATATAGAATGTTCATTTCTCGTAACGTTTTTAAGATCAAATATAGTACTATTATTATTATTATCGTCATTATTTTTCATACTATGTGTGTCCACTAGGTCTACGAAAAAGTTGTTGAAAGTATTTGCTACATCCACTGGATTTGTAACGCGTTTGTTTTGGTAATCTAGTTCCTTAATACTCTCCCGAGGTTGATTATATTTATTCGAATTTATGATGTTCCATGTCGCTTTGGTACTATTTTCCGCTTGCTTTATGTATTTATTATTGTCAATTCTCTGCGCGTTGTTTATAACTTTCTTTAAAACTTTATTGTAATTTTTATATGTAATTTTATCTGATTTCTTAGTTGCGGTTAGGTAAAGGTGTCTTTTTCGCCTACAAGATTTTTTTATCCCTCTTGTTACCCAACGAGGCTTAGTTTTCGCTTGTAGTTTAATGAGTTTAATAGGAAAGCACAAATCATAAAATAACTTAATTGTGTCGAAAAATAAATCATAGGATTTGTTAACCTCGTCACATTGATAGACGTCTTGAAAGGATAGTTGTTGTAAACATAATTTATATTTCTCTAAGTTTTCCAAAGATAAATCACGTTTCCTTATGAACCAATGCGCTATATCATAGGATTTCCTCACTGGATATTTCAATAATTGTGCAGAGTGGTCGGATAAGCCTAACTGAAGTACCTTGCTCTTACAATTTCTACTATTATGAGCTATGTTGTCAATACAAGTTCCACTTTCTAATCTAGTAATGTCATGGATTTCAAGTCTAAAGTTATAGTTAAGTAGCATGTCTACAAAGACGTCGGCTAGCGCACTCTGCTTCAATATATCAATGTTAAAATCACCGCATATAACAGTCTTTTTATTTTTTAATGAGCTTACTTTATCTAACAATATCTCTAATTTCTCAAGAAAACAAGTCACATTTTTTGCTATAGGTGGCCTGTAAATACATATTACAAGCAAATTATAGGGAACAAGTTCAATACAACAACACTCCAACACACTCTCAATTGACAGTTTTTTATAATCAGGTAATTCTTTGAAATGGAGCCCTTTACGAACTAAAATACATGTTCCACCTCTTTTATTAGGTCTAGAGAACACCGACGCCAAATTATAATTTATAAGGGAAATATCTCTTTCGTGTCCCCTTTGAACAAAGTGTTCAGTCAAACAGATTATGTCTATTTGGTCTCCCTTATTCGATAATTCCTCTAATATAACCTCAGTTTCCTCAGACTTATTTCGAAAACTGCGAATGTTTTGATGCATTATGTTAAGGTATTTCTGCGTTTTATTGTTGGGAAAAAATTTTGATTTATTACAAGTGTCTTTCTAGGAGATATGGCCTGATCTTCTTTATTGTCAGGCAAAAATTTTTGTGCCTACCTATGTGCTTTTTTTAACGTACCTACTTATTTAGTTAAATAAATAAATACATATCAGAAAACATCACATACATTGCTCTAATCCCAACGTAAGTAGCTTAAGCACTTGTATTATGGGTATCACTACAACGAAGGTACCGCAAATAAATACTTAAATACAAATTATAAACACCCAGACACGGAACAAACACAAGTATTCATCACACGAATGTTTGTCCCGGGTGGAAATCGAACCCATGACCCCAAGGGTTCAGTAGGCAGGGCTCACTACCAATTGAGCCACCGAGCCAGTCAAAGTATCAGTTATATGTAAGTACTTGGTTTGAGATGTGAAAACAATGGACGTCTCATGTAGTCGGCGTAATGTGGAATACATTACGTAGTGACGGACAAAGTTTTGTTACTAATAACTAATTTATATCTATAGACTGTACGTAAACGAACATGGACTTTTAAAGTATTGACGCTAAATGAATTACGCGCAGTTTCCCAATTAATTGCCTTGTGGCGATATTTGTCGAAATAAAATTGTGATTAAGAGCCAATAAAATATATGTATAGGATGTGAAACAATGACGCCCTTATAAATTCTAAAGACATCACATGCTATGCATCAAGATTAAAATGATCAATAATGTTTGTTTTAATGATTCAATTCTGTAAATTTCAAATATGAATGCGCATATTATTTCGCATCCGCTCTACGTATATTATTACATAAATAAAAATAATAATTAACTTTACTTACGTAGTGTGAGAGAGTCAATATTAAGTGATTCGACTTTTTTTTTCACAGGTGCTAGTGCTTTAGATACATACATACATAACGTCACGCCTTTCTCCCAGAGGGATAGGCAGAGACCACGTCCTTACGTTTGCTACGATCCTGGCACACAACATTTGCTTCGTCCACATTCATCAATCTCTTCATACGTGCCCGTCGGTTTAGGGTATTTAGTGTTTTACCTTTTTTAGGACACTTTCTATTTGGTCATGGATTGTGCTTTAGATTAATATTTTAATTTCGAAAATAATACAGTATGTACACCGTTAAATCCAATTCTGAACTTTCACTTTGGCACATTTGAATATCATCCAGGTAAAAAATATTGATATTAAAAAAAACCCCACGCCTATTATACGCTCGTTCGGAACTTGGAGCGAACCTTTTAGAAACGTCCCATCTGTACGTAAAGAGTTGCTCTCCGTATTGGACCGGGCATTACGCAGCGGGGACATACTTTTTACGTCATTAGACATCGGCGGATCAGGCGTTATGGCGGCGGTGATCAATCGATTACAGATGTCCCTCGCCCGGCCGGGACGCACTTTATGACTCGCTGGCTTTGGCCCTGCCCTAACTTAGAAACGGTTCTTTATAACGGCAATTTTTTTATAATGAGCAGAATCCTAACGAAAGGGAGAAATATTTATTATGCCTATTTTGAATAGTAACTTTACGGTTAGGATGAATATCTAAGTAAGCATGCTCCATCCTAAGCCACATCATCGTTTAACATCAGGTGTGATACTTTACCTACACATTGTACACTTTAATATGATGGACACATTGTACGTATTTGAACAATACTAATTAATTAGCAAGTTCATGTTTTTTGAATGGTACAACCTTACCTCTTTTTTTCGCCAGGATTGTCTTTACGTATACACAAGGGTCAAAGTGTACCTAGATACACTTTAGGAGACTCTGTGGGGCTAACTCCTACTTATCGGAGAATAGGTACCCACTAAATCTGACGGTGCCGCTACAAGGGCCCAGTCCGAGAGGGTTTGTTGCCAAGGAGGCTCCTGATCAAGTATGGATTTCTACAAAGAGTGCCTATTTAGTATTAGAAGGATTGTGATTGTATACCTAACACATACATGATGAAAACACAAGAACAGCTAATCTACCAGGTGAATGCACCAATCTCGGGCACGCCGGCCAATCACTGGCACACATAAATACTGAAAAAGTGCCTACTTAGTATCGGAAAAATTGTGTATATCTAACACATACATGATGAAAACACGAGAACAGCTAATTTGCCAGGTGAATGCACCAATCTCGGGCACGCCGGGCAATCACTGGCACACATAAATACTGAAAAAGTGCCTACTTAGTATCGGAAAAATTGTGTATATCTAACACATACATGATGAAAACACGAGAACAGCTAATTTGCCAGGTGAATGCACCAATCTCGGGCACGCCGGGCAATCACTGGCACACATAAATGTCGAAAGAGTGCCTACTTAGTATTGGAAAGATTGTGTATATCTAACACATACATGATGAAAACACGAGAACAGCTAATTTGCCAGGTGAATGCACCAATCTCGGGCACGCTAGCTAATCACTGAAACACATAAATATCGAAAGAGTGCCTACTTAGTATTAGGAGGATTGTGATTGTATATCTAACACATACATGATGAAAACACGAGAACAGCTAATCTGCCAGGTGAATGCACCAATCTCGGGCACGCCGGCCAATCACTGGCACACATAAATATCGGGCGAGTGCACACCACATTGTCATGCTAACCGCGCCCCTCTATGCAAATGTGCACCGCCCCGACGTCTTGGGAGCCGATGGCTGTATATTGTTCTCGGGTTAGGGCAAAAGTGAATTTCGCCTCTGATGTTATGAATTTGAAATGAAACTGACAGTGTTTGTGTTTGGTTTGGAAGGTAAGGGTAGGGAAGGTAAGGGATAAAGTATTTTGTGAGGTACAACGGTGATCGGCAACATATTTGGTCACGGCATATTTAAAAGTATATACGAGTAGTAATGATTTTCATTTTTTTTTATAGAAAGCCAAGTTGTTTTTTTTAAAGCAAGGCATGCCCTAGTCTCTATAGCAACGGATAAGTAATGAAATCAACCACTTGTCAGGTGCTGGCCAGTATGTCGGTCTATAGGGTTTATTGCTATTGCTTAAATCAATACCTAATTTTAGATTCTTAGATCGGTCTTCTAGGTCGGAATTGGTGGATGCACGATTGAAAAGCCATCGACGTATGTATACGTACGACTAAATATGTTTGCACATTCGTTCGTGAAAAGTATTTATAGGAATTACTTACGTCATCCACGTTTTAGGTATATTGGCTTTTGATAGATTCAAGAGAAATAAATAGCTCTTATTATCATCATCATCAGCCCGTGTCAGTCCACTTATTATAAATAGTGATATTTTATTGTTAGCCGCTTGACATAGGCGAAATCAAGAAGTTGTTGAAATCTTGAAGTAGAGCGGATCTACAAGTGAGATAGGGCCCACGTATAAAAAAAGAGACATTGTTAGTAAAACCTGTAAAATTCCAGTTGCTCTCCCAAAAAGTACCTACGTTAGCCATGACAAATGCTGGCCATCAAGACTGACGCCGGCAAGGTGCGGCCGCAGATTGGCCCAATACACAGCTGGAATTTGCGAGCGCGCGCTTGAATCGGCAATGAGTCGTGGCGTCGACAATCGGCGACCGTTTGCGGCGACGCCAATTCCCATTCATTCACGGACCATTGCCAGCGTCGGCTGCTCGTATTCGACCCGTTAATGTATTCGAAACGCAATTTGAATTTAGAACAAATGTGTTGAGGAACATGCTTCCTGATTGATGTGCACGTGGACCGAATGCTCTATGCGGACCGCCCTCTTGCGATTTATGCACGAAATGTTATCGAAATTTGCTTTTAAGAATAGAATTGAAGGTAACAACCGTTCCATATTAACGTATAATACTTGAAATTTTAAAAAATGTACAGTTTCTGTCATCGTTCATGGGTATTACATTTGCACTGCCCTAAAACGAAATGAAATCAACAAAGCCATTCCATTTCTGTTTGAATTCAAATAGGGAAACATCGATTAACTGAAGAACTATTTGAGTAGCATTTTCTTACAGTTATGTGGCTGTTTAGGTGATATTAGAACTATAAGATGTATCTTAGAAGGATGAACACCCCCAACAAACGTGAGATAAAATATGGAGTTCATAAGTTAGCGGGCGGGAGAGACGGCGCGCTTGGGAAGCTATTTCCCCCATTACGCGCCATTATCTAACTAAATATTAACGCGCAAAATTTTACCAAGGAAATAAATTAAAAACGCAACAACAAGCTTGTAACGAGCAGTGAACAAAGCCGCCCAATAAATCAACCGGGCAGGTGAGCGGGAGTGCTGTTTGTGCATTAAGAAAGCCCTGTTTCCCGGCGGCCTTTCTTCGCCCTTTCTTCGTTTTAAAAAGCAGTCGACGCCCGATATTTTCGCGTAGTCATCGGCAACACATAAATATTGGAAATGGGGCGGCCCCTTTCTTGTCTCGGCCGAATAATTAATGCGGCGTAGCTTCTTATGTCGCTGGCTGTTTTGTTGCCAAGAATTATCGTTGTCGTTGGAAATTGGCTAGTTCATCGAACGGCTTGCGGCAAATTGTTGCGCCATCTTCGGGCTGAGGCAATACCGGCGTTGTCAATTTGTGTTGCAAATTTTACGTGCTAGACACGTTTTTCCCATGGGCGTAGCTGAGGTTACCTGTTTGACTGTAGTGTCAAAGAATTGGCTGCTTACAATTCTAAAACATGAGTGGCCCATTAAAATGAGAGTAAGTGTAAAAGTACTGATGAGGTTAATCTAATATACGACAGTCAGACGATAATTGCATGCATCACTTAACATGGAAAATGGAAAGTACATCACTGCGGCGACGAACACGTAACCAAATTAAACAAGCTATTATAAAGAGAATTAAGGTGATGATTTCTAATTAAAGTCGATGACAGGAAGTCCTACATAAGAATATTCTGATGTTCATAACAGAAGAGCTCTAGGTATTCAATTTGGTGTCTAGACGATGATATCTATTACTAATATTAGTAGTAGGCACATAAAATATTACCGTGCGTTGCAACAAGGTTAACATTTAAGGCATATAAATAAAAGAAAAATAATTAGGTATACCATAAAACAGTATCTGTAAGTTGCTTCATTCATCAAATCACTTGATTATTATCGTTATAAGCAAATTATAACGCAAAGCGCTCTTAGAAAGTTCACAACGATGATTAATCCAATATTAAAGTAACATAGAAAAAAATATATAACCGCCTATCTAAAGAAAACTTCAGAGGCAAAGTTATAACAAACCAAGCCGGCGTCTATGTCCGAGCGGCGAACACGAAACTAACATTAAATAACTCGCAGACTTGGCTTGATAAAACTTGCCGCACTTTTTATTGGCAGAAACTAAGCTAAAGTCATTTTAATATTAAGATTTTTTTCTTTACAGCGGGGCGAATGACATTTAAAGACGCGTTTTTAATCGTGAATCGACTGGAAGCGTTATAACCATCACGATTGAAAGCGTAGCTAAATACCACAGGCCGATGAGGGACAGCAGCGTCACCGGAGCGAGGAGCAACGCACTGCGATCGCCAACCCGCCTGCCCAGCGTAGTGATTAAGAGTACTGGACGCTTCCAGGTGTTTGACCAAAGTGGTGAAGGACTGGAGAGGCGTATATCCAGCAGCGGACTGCGATAGGTTGATGATGAGCACGGGTTGACTGACATTTTAATTATGGACTTTTAATCGTGAGTAACAGGATGTTTGCCGATGGCACTATCCATCATATTTTATCTATTCTCAATTAGTAGATTTATTGCTAATATTTCACTTTCTCGAGTGAAACTCACTTGGGACTAATGCAGTATTACTTTATGCTCTTGCTGTTTTGCTTGAGTGGTGAGAAACCAGACACAAGAGTAAAACTTACCATTTGACCTTAAGTCGATTAACGAGCTTAGTTTAATTTACGCTAATACTATTTTCAAGACCATCATATATCTCTAGATCTCTACTCTGTGTCAATGTGACATAGAACATCTACAAAATTAACATTTGATGAAAACAGTCCTCTTAATCTCACTAAAGTTAGCCATAAATGTAGTTTCAAATTACTTTAAAATAGTCACATACTACGAGATAAGAGCCTCGATCCTTTCACGAAATGCTTCCGCTAAAATAATAACAAACTTTTTCGAAATTCGTAACAGGTAGGCCCGAATCTTATCAGCGGAGGCCACGTCACCAAATTAAACAGGACCTGTCAAAAACAAAGCGGCCAGAAAAATTCTCTCTTGTTCCCGTTTGAAAAAATGTTTATCTCACACACGCGATTGCGCAGGCAATTCCCCCGCTTCCTCTCATTACCCGCCGTGATATATTTGCGTGTTTATTACTGCAATTACTTAGAGTAAATCTCACGTCCTTCCTCCCCCCTTCCCCCCCGAGGGCGCGACCCTACGCCGCCATTCTCCCCTCCTTCCGGCCGGCCCGGCCCTTAAGTCTTATGTACCTAGTAAGTTTCTTCGCGGACTCGGTAACCGGATTCAAATTGGGGCGAATTTAGTAGCAATTAATTATAGAGGCTAGGAAGTGTTCTTGCTGGGCAGAGATTTAGTAATTAATATATCGAGAGTTATAGTCGGCGTTGAGGGAATCGAGTTGTGTGCGCGGTTCGTTTGGACACGCTTTCATTTGGTTTGTTTGAATATGGGATAGTGATAAACAAAGTTTATCGTAGTAATAACAGGAAATCAATTTAACAAACAGATGGTTATTAAAAGGGTTTACATTTTATTGACGATTGATCCTCATTAAATTACTTCATTCATGGAATCAATTCTTCTCAATAGCTAATTAGTAGGTAGGTAGCCTTGACGAACATTTCACATAAACGTTCAATACATATTGTTTCACGTTATTATGTTTCAAGATAAGTCCTCAAGAGGTCATCAACCTGTGGCTGAACAAAATAGACATTATAATGTCGTATGATATTTTTATAACATGAGCGGAGAACGAAAGACCCTAAAGTAAATAACATACGAATTCTCCCTTTTCATACTATTGGTCTGTGGAGCTTTGTGTCTTATATATCAGCTGTCTGTTTGAATGTACGCTAAATTAGAAATGATTCTATTTATCACGCAATTCGTTACACGGTCCATTATTCTTGCGTCCGCGAATTACGTACATTAACAAACGCATACCCGTTCCTCCCTCACATTTAGCGAACATTACATAACAAGGTGCAATATTAAATTGGCACATAGCGCTGAGTAAGCCAGCGACTTGGCTGTAATTAATTAACGAGCTTAGTTTAAAAGCAGGGCGTAAGACTTGGCTCGGGGGGCGCCCCCCATTCTTCGCACCAAGACGTGGGTGGGGGTGAAGAAATTTGGGGGAAAGTTTATCATATTTAGGCGCAAAATGGCGAATCCGCTGGCGCGGAGATTAATATCGGCTAACTCGGGATGAGTTGTTGTGGATAACGGCGGGAGTTTAAAGGCGGCTGTTGTTGTAACGTCACTTTTTTGGTCGGGGTCATATGTAGGTTAAGCGTTGTATATACTTGCTAACTTTGATTGCAGCGGCTGTCAACATTAGGGTGTTTGCTTCGTAACCTCAGTATACTACATTTTGTGAGGCGTTTTCAAAAGCCTTTCGGTTCCCATCATCATCCTATTTCAGTACACTGCTGGACATAGGCCTCTCCAGTTGGTTGACACTTAGGGAAAACATCTGGAGGATATACCCACAATGACCATGCTGGGCAGACGGGTTGGCGATCGCCTCGTACCTATGTTATTCGGCAGGATACACCACGGGCAGGTGAGGTCGGCTTGGAGCGTGATAGGTTGCTCCCTTACATCCCTTTCGGTTCCCGGGTGGGGTAAATTCTAATTGAGGTTAAGAAACATAGTACTTAACAAGCGGTACCCAATGTACAAGGAAAAACCTTAGTTTTAGACCAAGTGGTTGGTCTTTAGACCGATTAGTAATATAGACATGCATTAGATAGCATCACTTTATGAAAAATCATAGCTTACTTACTAACTTACCTTGGATTATTGATATGCCTGAGGTCGCTCTAACGCACGTAGACCAAGATCATAAGATCATGTAGATCTAGAGAGAATCTAAGATTGCTATCTTTGTTTTGGTAGCCATTTATATTATAGTAATGAGTTGTCATAATGCAATGGAATGACCATACCTTAGGGATAACCTAACAATGATTATGTTAGTATTTAATTCGAGGAACAAAACGATTAAGGTTCTCCCTCCACATTTGATTGAAATGTCTTAAAGCCAAAATGAATTCCGTCCCCAACACATAATTACACGTGTTCAAATATCGAGTAAGCTGTACATGCGTATACGTCATATAACACATGTCATGTCATGTAACGCTCCGTGGGTACAAGCGTCGACGGAAATATTTAGCCTGGGGGACCAAAGCTTGATCGATAAACGGGATAAAATGTAAGTTTACTATTGAAAAATTAACGAAGATGTGACTAGCCCGTCAGCTCAGTTGGTAATAACTATTCTTTCTCTCCGTTTGGTTCCCAGATTTAGAATAGAGGACTACCCGATCTCATCCCGTGGATGTCGTCGAAGATGTTTAAGGGAATATCAAATAACAGGCAACAGCGTTTACCTGAGTACAAATTAAACCTACTACGATTACCAACCCGCCTGCCAAGCGTGGTCACTAAGGCAAGTGCCCCCCAAATGACATTTGTCTTTGGGGGGCTTATGTCCAGCAGTAGACGTTTGCAGGCTGATGACGATGATTATCATAATAAAAATACACTTTCCACCATCAATATAGTAAAATTTGTGTTTTTTAACCGTACAAATTAGTATTTATGATGTAATTACAAACGTCACATGCTCGCAATGTTACGTAAAGAGTCAAATAATGACTACGTAAAAAGTAATTTCGTCACGCGACTACGGGCGCGCCGTAGCTACGGAGCTTGTAGTCGTAGCAACGCCAGCGGCTACGGCTTACGGCTGGCTCGCTTGCAGAGGCGGAATGTGGTGGGGTGCGAGTCGCAGCGAAGCGTTGAACTTTTGTTCAGTTTTGAGGAATTTCTTTGAGATGGTCCTAATAGACTTCAAATAATAACTACCTACGTAAAAAAATTTGCCTCGCGACTACGTTTGCGCCGTAGCTACGAATCTTGTAGTCCCAGCAATGCCAACGGC
Organism: Conogethes punctiferalis; assembly: GCA_031163375.1. Classification (NCBI taxonomy): domain Eukaryota; kingdom Metazoa; phylum Arthropoda; class Insecta; order Lepidoptera; family Crambidae; genus Conogethes; species Conogethes punctiferalis. The sequence continues at coordinate 6,356,346 of CM062080.1, forward strand.
TTACGGCTGGTTCGCTTGCAGAGGCGGAATGTGGTGGGGTCTCAGTATTAGCGTAGCGTTATGTACAATCTAAAGAAATTACTCGAAACCGAACAAATACATTTGTTCAGTTTCTTGCAGATGGTGCTGACAAGTTACAAATAATAACCACGTAATAAGATTCTTTAAGCGACTACTGGCACGCTGTAAATACGGAGCTTATAGTCGTAGCAACGGCTACGGATTACGGCTGACTCGCTTTTGGGGGAACGGAACGTAGATACGTAGTGTTGATAAAATATTATGTAGTACTGAGACATTTCTTTGCTGTTGAGCAGGCCTGGTGTTTACGTGACTGACTCGAGTATAAAACCTCTTTGAGGTTGCGAATCACGCAATTTAAAATTTATATGGTCCCTCATTATAGCAGTGAATCAGTTTTCTTCCTAATTCGATGTTCTTTCATCCTATTCCTGTCTTCTCGCTCCGTCTGGTATTTATTTTTCTGGGTTGATATTTGCAATGCACATACCAAATGTATGCAATTTCATATACATATAGAATAGAATAGATATACTTTATTGCACACCATACAATCGACTTAAAACTAGTAAAATGGACATTAGTTGTACAATTAGGCGGCCTTATCGCTCCAAGCGATCTCTTCCAGGCAACCTTAGGGTAGAGGATAAATTAAACAGACAGGGTGACATATTATGTTTTTTTAAGACGAAATAGGCGAGATCTCACTGGTCAGTTACGATAAGCCAGTTTTGGTTAGTCCTCGAAGCGAAGGGAAAGAACTGTTAAGGTGTTGAGAAATCATGCACGTCGCTGTCACCGCCCCCATACCCTGGGTGTAAAGTATGAAATCCAGAGAAATTACAGAGCGCGCCCCGGGCACCAACCGCGCCTACTCTGTGTTATTTTATTTTGCGCTCTCTTGAACGCAAAACGCGTTAGTATTTCTTTTATTTTTGGTTTGAACTGATTTGGTTGTTTGACTTTTCGATACGGGTTGAGCAGTGTTCTGGTGCTGGTGCTAATTCTTTCTTGATTTCTCGCGCGTTGTAAAACACTATAGATACCTAATTCCCTGATTTTTCCTTATTTTTCATTTAGTTGCCTTAAGATTTCGCAATAGCGTTAGTGGAATTCTCAAGTGCGAAAGATTGTTTGGATGGATGGATGTGGCTTCTTCACTTGAAAAGTAGTGAAGGGATTTGAATTATTTTGAATAAAAACCATAATTAATAAGGATATTATCACATCACATAGCACAGATACGTGCGAGCAAAGCCGCAGGGTGCTGCTAGCTTTGGAATAAGCCAAATACATTCTATTAAATTAGGTTGTGTTCAAAAATATTTTTTTTGAAATTGTCGGTGATGTTATTTAATTCTAAATGTCATCGTCTAGAAACGTTAAAGGTGATTTGCTAAACTTGCTTGTTTGGAGATCTCGTAATACAAATTACCTATACTATTTCGATAACGAACTACGAGCATGACAAAAAAAAGAACCGAACTTAAATGAATAAAATCGTTAGGCTGCGAGGCACATAATATCCTTTCTGGCACATTGAACACGAAATTGAAAGCGCCGAGCTTACATGAGCATTTATAAATAGCTCCGCAGAATGGCGAACTTTTGACTAAATTATTCATAAGTTAACACGTCTTTGCTTTTTCGCTCCTCTAACTCAGATTATGATTTGAATATTAATAATTACTCCGAATGCCGGGGCTTAATGACACGTCACGCAAGTTTTAATGAAACGGTCTCGGCGACCAACTTCGAGGAATTAAGATTTATTTGCGATTGGATTTTCTGTCATTACGCCACAACTTTAGGGTTAGCTTCGAAGTTAGGTATGTACGAGAGTTTTACAATTTACAATGCTCGGGTTTTAAGAGTAACGAGTTTGAACTCTATACAAACAAGTTGTGTAGATACCGATAGCTATTATTTAATTATGTTTTCGCACTAAAATAAAAAATATACTTATTCTAAATAAGGAATCATTAGGTACAAATAAAAGTGACTCTACCACGGGGTTCGGAAAGTAGTTTATATTGAGAAGAACCGGCAAAAATTCTTCTTCATAACTTCATTAAACTACAATAATACTGTTTAGAATAATTAATTTTCCTGCATGTAGTTTAACTCGTGTAGAGATAAAAAGAGAAGTCTCAAAATTATGAATATGTAGAAAGGAACGTACCTATATTTGTAAGAGCTCCTTTGTGCAATAATAATATATGAATAGTGTCGTATCTCATTTCTTAATTTTTTATTGTCAAGCCAAGTAATCAATTTCATTTCAAATTACCATACCCATGGCAATCGTTGATTTTTGTCGGTCGTTTTTTTTCTTTTTGGTTTCAAAAAGTCTAAGTACTTATATACTTATATATATAGCGGCCAGAGCAGGCGAAGCGGGCGGCGGCACGCGCGTCTTGATCAAGTTTATAGATTTGTGTGAAGCTATTCTTGACGACAGCGGCATGAGCGGTGCAAGCGACCAGGACGCGGCCTTACAATGCGATGAGTAAGTAAATACTTGGCCTTTATACATTTTCAGTGTATGCTGGGTAAACTTGCGATTTTTATTACAAGCGCAATCCATTTTCAAACAAATACCTCCACGTTCTTTCCTACGTTTATAGACAGCCACATTTACCAAATGATATCTCGCATCACAACGGCAGTGGCTGCGAGGCGCGTGACGTCACTCCATTGTCGTTCCGTCGCCGCTCGCAAATCAAAACCGTTTCCCTTTCGACGGAACATCAATCTTGTGCCATGATTTATCGACGCCGCGAATATGGCCGCCACTCATTAGTGGACAGGTGAAAATGGTGAAATGCGGGCCGGTTCACTTGATACTCTCTGTAGATAGGTATTTGGTTTGGTTTCAATACGGTTGAGTGGGGCGAAGGCTGGTATACCACAAGTTATACTTGTGAACAGGTGAGTTGACCACGTATTTCGTAGTTGAGAGTATAAATGTGATCGTTTTTTTTTTATAAATAATATATTGAATAGAGCAACTCGGAAGAGTTGTTTCTGGCTGTGTTCTGACTGCATTCCCTATGCCTAAAGCTTGATAGAAGGTACCTCTACCTACGAGTATATGTGATTATTTGTTTACTCTGATTTCAAAGCTAGGAAAAATAATCACTTTATCTAATGATCAGTCAAAACCCGACTGGGGAATACAAAATTGTTGATAACATTCGGTATTTTCTGACGTTGCACATTTGTGGCTTATACTTTTGTTTCGATTTTAAAATACTAGTTTGATGCCGGAATGCAACACGTGCAGAAATGTATGGACGACAAAAGATAGAAAATGATTTCTAGAAATTTCATTAAAATTCCGCTTCGTCAAGTCTGAGGGTCGACCTTTTCAGGGCTGTCTATTTAATGATTATTATATTACCTAGTATTTGTCGTAAAGAAAAGTAGCCTAAAATATAGGCGCTATTGCATCTCCAACTCATTTGATTATTATTTTTGAAAAATACATATCATTGTATATTAAAATAGTTTTCAATAAAAGATTACAGATTTGCCTAGAACTTCTTCAGGTCAAATGGCATCCCCCCGTATGGCGCTTGACGGAGGGACCAGGGTTTTTAGTGGGTATTCCGTGCCCCATCACCTTTTTGCTGAAGGAGAATCCCATATACCCACTCCCCCAAGTGACAGGGACTCATGATCGCATCTTTCAAATACTACTGGGAAATGGAATAATGTTGGAGATGGGACTGAATGTGGACAGCTTGCAACCGGCCGTCGTAGAACTCTTTGGGAGAGGCCTATGTCCTGCAGTGGACCTTCTACGGCTTGATAATAATGATGATGATTAAAAAGAAACATTTACTTTAAATACGAGGTTATTGGCATTTGTTTAATTGGCTAGAGCCAATATTTTATTATCTTAACTAATATTATAAAGCTGAAGAGTTTGTTTGTTTGAACGCGCTAATCTCAGGAACTACTGGTCCGAATTGAAAAATTCTTTTTGTGTTGAATAGACCATTTATCGAGGAAGGCTATAGGCTATATAACATCACGCTGTAACTATTAGGAGCGAAGAAATAATGGAAAATGTAAAAAAAACGGGGAAAAAATAACTATTCCACGCGGACGAAGTCGCGAGCACTGCTAGTATTATATAATTAGAATTATTAAAATTAGTTACTATAGGGAACTTAACAACTGTTGCTTAAAGGACAGGCGCTGGTTAAGTAGGTAACCAGCACCTGTCCTATGTAGCAACAGTTATCACAGATAGACAGAAATAACAATAAAACATATTTTTTGAAAGTAGATTGTGTAGTTTCCGGGTACTTTTCAGCTACAAGGTTTTGTTTAAGCCGTTCAACCCTAGCCGGTAAAAGGGCCTAAGGTGTGGGCGGGCGGGCGCGGCGGGCGGAATCGCCGTGCTCCGGAAACGGCGGGGAATTCATTTGGGCGTAATAGGTTTCCTGCGCGCGCGTCCGGCCCCGTCCGGCCGTCCGGCCGTCCGGCACGCAACGGAAGCGACGCGACGCGATACGCCCTCCGGAGATATTTGGAAGACTGCGTTGACAATTTTGTTTTTGGATAAAGCAGTAGCTTTTTTCAAGAATCCATTGATTGGCTCGATGGCTCATTTAGTAGTCTTTAGTAGTTTGATGCCTTCTGAACCGAGGGTCTTGGGCTCGATCCCCACCCGTGACATAAGTTTGTCTTTGTTTCGTGTCTGGATGTGTGTTTTTGTTTTTAAGTAGGTATATATTTGTGGTAATTTCCTTGTTCTGATATCACAAGTGCTCAAGGTATCTAAGTGATCATAATGTTTACCACATTTACACATAGTAATAGTCTATAGAAGGTCATGGAGGATAGGCCTCTAGATCCTCTAGACATTTTTTTATATATAAGTATTCATTGCTTAGTGTAAACACATAATGTAGTATTTTTCAGAACTATAAACGAGAATATTCATGTACAGAAGACTAATATCTGTTGTTTGGTTGAAGAGAAGTTAGGTAACTCTCCTGCCGTTATATTTTACTGCCAATAATTATTTATCGCTCAAACCGTAAAACACCTTACCTGTTACAAATAAAATAAATATTATTCAATGAAAACTCGAACGCAAGTGAAATTGTACATTCGTTAACACCTCAAAAGCGTAGACGTGGAAAATTAATATTAAACCCTTAAACCGCTTCAGGAAGCGCAAAAATCGCTTTAATGCCAATCATGAATTTTAATACAATGTCCGTCCAATCAGGGCTAAATAGGAAACCTTCAGATGCAAAAGCTATTACCATATTGACTGGTTGACAGGTGACAGAAAAATAAATAGCTAATACTGGCTGGCTGGTAGGATCGACAGTTTGTAATTTGTATCGTGGATTGAAAATATCAAATGAGTGGATACGGCAGTGCTATTGGATCGAACCTTTTCACGCGCGCAAATTGGTTTTCTTTTTCGGTCGTGGCGTGCGCCGTGACGAGGTGGCGGGTTTTTGGGGTTCCTTCTATATGAAATGGATGTTGCTATTTTGAAATGTGCACTTTTTTACGTTATAATTTATAATCTTTTCGTTGAAATTAATGTAAAAGGCTCAGATTTTTTTACACAAAATAAAAATATTTTTATCGGGTATTCGCTTCTTAATTATTGGGTTTTTTACTCCAACTTGTGTATTAAAACGCGACTAAATATTAAAAACTACCTTGTCCAGTTAAAGATGAAAATAAAATACTCCAATAAGATCTCCTGATGGCGAGCCCTAACCCAACAAAAACAGATCACTCTCGTCTTGAAAATTTGACAGAGTTCCTTAACTTAGTCCTACTATAAATGTATAGGTAATGCACTTTGTCCGCGGTTTTCGAACCTGAACGGTAAATCAGTCTTATTACCGTGTCTCTGCTCGTTCGAACGTTAAAAAACGTAACATTTAAAACTAAAGTAAGCAGGTAAAATATTGAAAACTTTCCATCATCCTCATACGGAACCGACTTTTCCCTCGTCGGCGTACACTTGCCGCTTTTTCCGGCGGCGTTTCCTTTTCAGCTGCTCTCGTTTTATGGGTCATGCGCTATACGCGACTATTTTTAATGGACACTGCGCGCGGTTTTCATTTTTCCCGGTGATAAATTGACTACACCAGCGGGATGGATGGTCAGCTCTTCGACGGCGGACGGGTTATTCGTTTGGGCGTTTTATGTTTCCAGTGTGCGTTAGGCTGTATGCAATTTATTGGAGAATTTCTAAGTATGTAGTGACTCTACAATTATGGAAAAGATCATTAAAGTATGTGAAGTTCGATATAAAAAGAACGTTTACAGTGGAAATCAATGAAAATCGTCAAAATAATGCAAAGTTTTGATCGGTCGGATGTGGTTCAGTGGTAGTGAACACAGCCTTGGACGGAGTAGTCGTGGGTTCGATCTTCGCACAGTACTTGACAAACATTTGTGTATAATATGTATTTATTTAGAAAAACTTGTATCTACGTAACTTTATCAGAAGTTTAGTACCCGATGTACAATGTACAAGCCTCGCCTTATTTTGTCTGATCCTGTTTGTTCCGATCGTGCGGGACACTGAAACAAGTGTGCTATAGTTTGAGGAGCAACACCGAGACATTGGAACGTGGAATTTTCTACACACGTATGGCTATGTATGATCAGATCCTTTTATCGAACAGTTCCCAGTAAAGGTGTGAAGCGCGTCAATCAGACAGGTGCTGCAGCGATTGATATGCGGCGGGCGCGTGCGCCGGCGCCTTATTGGTTTAGCGGCGGCCGGCCGGTGCGCGCGTGACCCGACTCGCGCCCGAGGAGCTGACATTAGCTATGCGAGTCTACGTCTTGTGCACTTACTGAGACGCCTGTAAATTTATACGGGCTTAGATGTAACCTTGATTGGTCGTGTGTGTTTCTTTTGAGCGTGCTTGGAGAATACGAGAAGCCTAGGATCGAGCAAAGTTGCGAAAAATTTAAGAGGCATATGTCCAGCAGTGGACTGCGAAAGGCTGACGATGATCGTAATGATAGCTATTGGGTATTTTTAAGATAAGAATATTTAAGATTTTTTTTTTAATTTCCTCTCACTAAGAGCACAACAAAAAAAATTGTTGGCGCAGTAAATGCAATGGTGGCCATTGGAGTAATGCAGTAAATCGGCACGCAGTTACCTTTATTATAAAGATATAATTATTAAAGCGCTTCAAGCGCACTCCTGTGATGTCGACCCTATTAATCAATGAAATACTAGCCGAGCTCAACGGTAAGTTGCAAGCTACATGCGAAAGAGCTTAATGAAGCGAAACATTGACGTTCTGCACTTGTCACCATCCCTAATTTGTGATCTAAAGCGAGCCGATCAAGGAGTGAGAGTCCGTAGTTTGTTTTCCGCTTGATGACTTCTGACTCCTGTTAACGCCTTCAGAGGCAAGAGACAAATTTACTTAGGTATTTCCTTAGAATACCTACAACAATCGTTAACAATCGTTTTTGGCCTCACTTTAGAGGAAGCTTTTGTGTGAAGGCTATCCATCTCTAGGTGTTATTAATCTAAGCTTATTCAAATAACTTTATGGAAATCTAGAGATTCTCTCCTAATTAGTCCTGCTCATCAATTGAATCATCTTTGCTAATCGATAGATTTACCAGGCTAATCTCCAAAACGACCTAGCTCATCGCCAATAACATAAGACAAGCACTATCATGTCCGAATTGATAAGATCGGCGAGGGGTCGGAGAGGCGAGCGCCCCGCCGCGCTTCGCAGCCATTACGCCTTCGAGATTTGTACGTCGTTTGTACGACTGTCTCAAGGCGGCCTACCTCCCGCAAACTTCGCACTGTTATGGCAAATTTATGTCAGGTATTAATTTACGTTAGTTGTCGCCTCGCAACTTCTCTACGGAAGTTTCCCGGCGAACTCGAGACGTGCCTGTGACGGTTTCTTTGCACGGATTAAATATTTACACGAGTTTCAAGTAGCTGAGTGCAAGTTGTCAATGCAACTTCGGAGAACTGTGATTGGAAATATGACTTTACAATGTTCCCGGGGCGATGGGAATGTTGAATAGTATTTTAAAGGCAACGAAAGTATCCATCGGAAAGGTTTTTGATCGTAAAACTTTTTCAATTATGTAAAACTTTCATTGGTGCTCGTATTTAGAAAGGTAATCCATTTCCATTTGAGGTTTCAATAAATAAAACAGTAATATTAAATGGACTCGATAATCATGCAATGAATAATGTAGATACTTTTTGGAACCTGCTCGTATATTTTTCTCTCAATACAAGTAGGTATCTCTAATTGATAATTTTTATTGCATATGTAGACCTATCTATAAATAAGTAATAAATGGTATAAAATGTTATGTAGTTAAATCTAAAACCTACTATAAATATTGGCGTTAACAATAAAACATATACGTCATACGTAAACAAAACATATAAAAAAATGTCCGCTCATTGTTAGCTACCTTACCGGCAGTTACCGGCAACGTCGTACTACTATGCCGACCGCACCCACCGCGGAAATATTCAAAATGATACGACTTATTTCTTTACATAATAGATGTTTCAAAATTTCATTTCACTTTGCATTTCCAAACTCTACAACTCGACTCCAGCAACAGTAACAAAACATCGGCAACGCACAGAAGGGTACGCACTCAAAAGGAGATAATAAATCAATGAGCATACGATTTCCGTGAGAACTATCCCCCGGCCGGGCCCCTAAAACAAAGTTATCCCCACTCGGTGGGGCACTAAAAATTCCTCGTAATTGAATGAATCAATTCTATTGCCATTAAATCGAGTTACCGAGCATATTGGGTGAGCAAATTTATTTAGCTAATAACCCCCGGAGAGGAGCGGTGCGTGTCTACGTGCGACTGCGGACGCAATGCGATCATATTAGTTGTAAACGCGGTGTTCAGAATGGGGATGTGTATTGTCAAATCATTTGAGATACTTTTAAGTAGCCGTTAAAACATGATTACTTAATATACTCTTATTTTAAAGCCAATTGACTGAATATTAATGATTAAAAATGGAAATTGTACTATATGGTAATTGTACTGTGTAAAACTACACTATTTTGAAGTTTGCTTTAAATTAGTTAGGTACAGTTATTTACTCAGGATGACATGCTACGCGCCTTCTATTGATCTGTTTGTGAAAGTCACACCAACTCAAAATTCGGGCAATATTCCAGTGTAAGTACGTGTAATCTGTAAGCTTTGTTTCGTCTAAAAAATACACTTCTAAAAGATGACAAAGATTATAAGATAAACTGACTTGAGTGACATATCCGCGACCATAACCCACCTACAATTCGCTCTCTCGCTTGTATCGACAAGATAGTCTAAATTGTACTCGCACTGGAATGTCTATTATACCTAGTTTTTAGCCCATTGTGTGCAATAAAGAATATCAATCTATCTATTTATCTACCTATTTATGATTAAGACTAAAAACGTACCTTATTTCTTCATTCGGCCTAGATTTCCCTCACCTTTCTTCTCCGCAGTATTAGCATCAGCCGACAGGAAACGCGTCATACGTCTCAGACCCGAATGTGACGCGGATTTATGTGACGTCACCGTCCACCATTAGCGCCGCTAATGCCCCCATTACCGGGGCGCCCCCCACGGCATCTGCCGCTTGTTTTACGTAATTTATGGCCGCACCGACGAGACCCGGCCGCCGACACTAGGTGAGGATGTATAACACATGCCCTTAACTTTTCTGGAAGAGACTCAATGAAACATAGATCTTTGTTCAAAAAAATAAATAAAAAGTCAACTTGAGATCAACGTGGCGATTATTGGTAAGTTCTCCAGATGTTTGCCCAAAGTGGCGAACAACCAGAGAGGCCTATGTCCAGCAGTAAACTCATGATGATGATGGAGCTAAAATGATAAAACTTCTCTTAAAACGGGGTCTTTTAAAATGGCGTGAAGCGGCACGCAGGTCGTCATATTATGATCGATTTGCGTTGCACTAACCAATTTGATGGTTATGGATGGATGGCACACTTTTTGGACGTCGTCAGGCAGGATGCTAATATAAAAAAAACTTATAATGTGAACCATCTAGTAGGATTACTGATCGTGGGTAGGAAATCTTCGCACTTCTAAACATTCTATGCATGTGCGTGTTGTAGAGTGAAATATGGCATAGAGCGTGTGGGCGCCTATGTGCGGAATTCAATGTTTTAAATGGTTTAGTAAATACAATAATATATAACTAGCGGGATTTAACGCGCATACCTTTTTTAAAACCCGACGTTTCGGCTAGTTATATATTATTATATACTAGCTGTGCCAGCGGCGTCGCTCGCGTGGATATCGGGTTTCAAAAATAACGGACTTCCATATAATACCCATCTATACCTTGTACCTAAGTTTTAAGTTAGACCTCTAGCAATACATTGGTGAAAACCGCATTCAATTCTATGCAGTAGTTTTCGCGTAATGCGCGTTCAAACATACAGGTTTAAATTTCTCGCGTTTTCCCAACACTTCCCGTCACTGCTCCGCTCCTATTGATTTTAGCGTGATGAAAAGTATCCTATAACCTGCCCAGGAGTATGAAGAATAATTGTACCAAGTTTCGTCAAAATCTGTTCAGTAGTTTTTTTTTCTATAACGAACATACAGACAGACAGACGGACAGACAGACAGACAGACAAAAATTTTACTGATTGCATTTTTGGTATCAGTATCGATCACTTATCACCCCCTGATAGTTATTTCTAAAAAATATTTTATGTACAGAATTGACCTGTCTACAGATTTATTATAAGTATAGATAAGATATTATGCAACGCGAAAGCTTAAAAGTTATTTTAGTAAATACAGTAGAGATATTGATGCTGCTTAAATAAAATTATGTTATTAATACATTCGAATATCATTTATGTTTGTCATGTTAGAAAGGGAATGCTCACCTGGAAATAATGGGTACAGCAGGCTCATTAGATAAATAATCATAGTTAGTGGAATTATAACTAAATAGGAAATTTGGTCTTCTAATATTTGAAGTTTGTTTCGTGCAGTGACGAAAAATAATACAAATCACCGCCGCTTTTCTTCCCGAGGGTGTCGTAAGAGTAATATTGACTGGCTCGGTGGCTCAATTGGTAGTGACCTCTGCCTTCTGAGCCAAGGGTCGTGGGTTCGATCCCCACACATTACAAACATTTGTGTGCATGAACATGTCTGTTTGTATTGGTCTGGGTATTTTCTATGTATAATATGTATTTATTTACAAAAAAAAATGTATCTAAGTAAGTTTATCAGTTGTCTAGTACCCATAGTACAAGCTTCGGCTTAGTTTGGGGCTAGATGGCGCTGTGTGGCCCAGCATGGCATGTCTTGGGTTATTTATTTATTTATTTAATATGGGATATTTGAGATTTCAGTTTCTCAGCCGGTTAGTAAGTAGGGTGAAGTGACTTCAATCGCATTTTAGAATCAACTGTGCATCCAGAATAATCCTACAAGCCAGTATGGTGGAGGCAACAGGCCAGTGAATGATTTGGTTACTTGTCCGTTGCCACACTGACTTGGGCCATTATTCCATGAAGCCTTTTTGCTGTGCTACTATAACAATAACCTCTAAAATATTATTTGCAGTTGAAACAGAATCTTATATGCAAACATCATGTATGAATGCAGGTAGAAACTAAGCAATCAAAATTAAATAAACATTTTTTTTTTTTTTTTTTATATCACTGGGTGGCAAACAAGCCTACGGCCCGCCTGATGTTAAGCGGTTACCTATATCTTACAAGAGCCTTGCTTTTCTCTAGCCTTTTGAAAGGTTCCACATATACCACATAATCGGGCCCTTTGACTCGTTTTATTACATTGATTTCTATAATAATTTATTCATATCGATAACTTGTCATCTAATTGAGATTTCTCTACTTCCCAGAATTAAAATGTTACGTTAATGTAATAAAACGCATCGACTATTCGAACTCAATAATCCAAGTACTCAATTAAGATTCTTCAAAAGTAAATTACATCGCATTTTTTCTTTTGACACAACATATTGCACAGGGCCGAACTCCAGTGCGTTTTATTTTTCAATTACAATTGTTAACGGCATAATCTGGAGGCATCGCAGTCGCAGTGGGCTGGCTAATCCAGATTTATACGAACAGGGCCGGATTAAGGTGGCGTGAATTACACGTTTATAGGCCATAAAGAGTGATCCGGTGGCGCGCAGGTACTGTCGGGCAGCGTGTACTTGCGTTAGTTATGATGTGTATCTTGTTGATAGGGTGATTTCTTTTTTTTCGAGTTTTTGTTCAGGTTTTAGTGTCGTCGAGTCGTTGGATTTTGAGTTACGGTGGATCGTTACGAGACGATAATGCGTCGATGCATAGTATGTTTGATTGTTCTTCCGATTTCTTGGTTTTCATAATGTTTTGTTCTTATCCATTATATACATCATCTATGAATGTTGTACAATTTTTAGGGAGATAATTTAAAAGTTTAAATATAATATAAAACAAATTGTTTTATATTGTTTTAAACAATGGATTTCAGATCATTTTTAAATAATGTAATCGGATTTATATATTCAACGAAACTTGCTTCGGTGCTACCCGAATCCCTGCAAGTTTCCCACTGACGATACAGGGGGGTTTAGTGGGTATGACCTCCCATTCAGAGAGATGTGAGTCCCACACACCAAGCCGACTCTGAAGCCCACCACCCTGGAGAGAAGGTGCCTTATTCATTCCCCACTACGAAAAAACGAGTGGTTGACACTTGCTCGTATTTTGGAACCCTAAGCAATGTTATCCATCAAACAATAGCATTTTTATTCAGTCAAGTTTTTCATCAATAAAAAGCTTGGAAACGAAACAAACGTGATTTTATTCATTCTTCATTCCAAATTGAACAGCGTTGCACTTCTCGGTGAAACGTTCCACTTTTTCCCTGGAGTCCGCCATGCTTTCAATACGTTTTCAATTTGCAACATGCGTTTAATACATTTAATATTTGGTGGAACACCCTGTGCTTGTGGACGGTAGTTAGCAGCGGGCGTCTCGTTGCGCGCGAGTTATGCGCCGCCCACGCTGCGCGCGCGCCGCTTCCGCGCCTCCGTTGACCATTCTCGACGCCCCTGCGACTTCTGTATGGCGAACATTCGCATACTACAGACAATTTGTGTGCATTAGTTCCACGATTATTTTCTAGAGGAATGAGAAACATCGCAAGTCTCTGCTAATGAAGAAGTATTTGTCCATTTGTGACGAGTTATTTTATATGTGCACAAATTACACGAGTTCTGAGATTACAAACATTTAAAGATAATATAGCTGACTTGTGAACCTTCTTTCTTACTTTCCTAATTGCTGACAAACAAGTGTATCTTGGAAGAACACATTTTGCATAGCATTAGATAAAATTAAACTATTATTTACGTTGTCTTTGAATGCTATAAATATATATAGGTATTATCGTGCTTTTCGATAACACTTTTAGGTAGAGATTTATTTAATCTCATTTTTTTGTTACATTTTTAAATACAGTAATGTAAGCAGCCGTAGTGCTGTGCATATTAAAGTTTATTGCATAAATTCTGGTCACAAAATGCGGCTGCATCGTACCCTAATCTCCATCCCAACTCGTATCTAGAATGCGATTAAATCGCAACATTGCACTACACGGCAACTATACACACTAAATCATAACCGCGATCGTTCAAAAATTTAATAATGCCCTGTCCCCCAACTATAAATAACGTGCCAGCAGTGAGACGATCTGGCTTGCAAATAACCCGCGCTCTAAACGCGACCAAACGCATTCGGATGTCGCGATTCGACTTATGTATGTGTCGCGATTTGCGGTCCCTCGCGAGACAAAATTCGCTTCTTAGCTCTGATTTTTCAAGGGCCGGATAAACTTTAACAGTCTGACTAAAGGGAAGAAAGGCAATGATAGGATATCATGGACCTACGCAGTTACGTTTATGGTCGTAAAGTCACGTATTATTATTAACTAGCCACCCGCCCCGGCTTCGCACGGGTGCAATACTACGAATATAAGAATATATTATACAAATAAACCTACCTCTTGAATCCGTTGCGTATTTTTAAATATATAAGCATGCATAGGGACAGACCGGAAACGAAAGCGTCTTTGTTTTATACTATGTAGTGAACAATCATTCAATATTGTAGTACTTAGTTGCTGTGAGTCAGAAATCTGACAGATACAATAACTTCTAGAGTATTTGGTGCTTAATGAAAGGCTTTTGCTACGAAATATTTAATTTTGTATCCACATACCAGTATGTGGATACGGTGGGATGAATATTATGTACAAGTAAATATAATTTTATTAAACGGTGTCCAATAAATGTTCTGTATCTCTCGTTATACTCGTAGTTTGAATGTTATTTTAAAATAGCAATATTTATATTAAACGGCTATAAATTATGTGTAGCCTTACATATATAACTTATTCCTTCTTTATGCAGAACATGTATTTTTAGTAGTCAATGACTTACCAAATATTTACTTAAATAGCTCGTTTAAAGGAAATAATATTTGCCCTTAAGAGCGCGCATACAGAATTCGACGTATTTGCGGCGAAACTGGTATTTTCGGGCGAGCTATTATCATAGAAAACGATTTTTTTTAAATAAGAAACATAGTTTTTTATATAGATAAAGTCTTCAAGCAGTGCGTAGGCTAGATAAAATACAACATTTACTAGTATATTTTTGTTTATCAAAGATCTCCCGTAAGCCGATTCGCAAAAATGCGAGTCAGAGTCAATTTCGAAAGTCTTAATATCAATTGCATTACATACATATGTTTTAAATATATGTTTATACAATAGCTTATATGGTCTATTAGTGCACTAGACAAAAAAACTTTCAAAAATGTGTTATTAAATTGCCCAAAATAATTTTTCAAAATAAGCTCAATTCACACTTTTCAACAGTGTTTTTCTAGTAGAAAACACTGTTTCTTTTAGTTGAAATTTTGTGTAAATGTAAAAGGAGTCTTTCTTAAGTGCACTTAATTATTATTTTATTAATATTCAATGCCTGTTATTTTATACGATTTTTTTAAAAGTGACTATAAAGCCACGCGCGCGACGCTTGCCGATTCAGTCCAAATCGGGTCATCCCAGAGGGAGGACGTGCCGCTCGCTGCTCCGCTCACGCACACATACGCACAAACACTTTTATGAGCGTATACCGCTCTGCGCGCGTGCAACTCCACGAGTTTGATACTTTGTAATATTATTTTTGTATGGAAAATTTATTAAGTTAAAATAATATACTAAATTAATGAAATGATTTAATGTTTAGTCATGAGTATCAAATACAAACATCAGGATTATTATAATTATTATTATTATTATCTACAACCACATTTGCTAAATATTTCAAAAAATTAATATGATATTTGTTTATTAGTTCACTAATGAAGTTACAAAGTAAGGCTATTCCAATGATTATTATTATCTTCGTTAACATCAATGGTCAGAAACAACTTCCATGAAGAAACTGATAAGGAGATTCATTTGAGTTGGGAGCATTTAAGGAATCTACGTCACATGTTCACGACTATAAATAAAGGCATACAATGAAGCTGAAAGTCCTAGAAATCCCATAGTCGAGTTATTATTAGTAAAATTATATGTGTAAAGATGGATGATAAAATGTTTGATAGTATGCACGAAATAAGTCTATTTAGATTTAGATAAATCGATCTTCGAATCCAATTTTGAAATTGTCGCTTAATTGTTTAGTGTGGAATAATCTTAACTGTAATTAAGTATTAATAACAGTTAAGATTAAAATTAAATCGATCAAAGTGGTCAACAATGGGAGAGGCCAATGTCCAGCAGTGGCCTGTGAGAGGCTGAAAACGATATGAGATTACTACTTTCATTCAGATAGTATTAGAAAGAAGTAAAAATTATATTTTATATAGTTTCAAAATGTAAAACCAAAATGCAATATGATAGTGGTGATATGTATGGCCATTACGGTTACTAGGGGTGATTTTAGCGAAAAGGCTGGTAAGATACGGATATGTTACGGTAACTTAAATAAGTTCATACATTGTAAATACATACATTACGTTAAAATTACGTATGCTGAATGGTAGTATGGCGACGAGCAGGGCGAGCATGTAACTTGCAGTATGCAAGTCGCAAGGTGCAACGTTGCCAATGAGGGCTACCGTTTTTGTAATCACCAGAGGGCGCGACTGTATAATGAGGTCTTCGGGCATAGCTGTTAAGGTTTGTTTTATGCATGTGATGACTGTTTATTCGTTATAAGAAGGAGGCCATAAGTTTCCAAAAGGCAAAACTGTTTGTTAACGGTTAATAAACAAACCAGTGAACTAGCTTTTCTTTCAGACCGCTAATTTTTATACCTCATATTCTCGGCTCCGCTTTTAAAGCGCAGATAATCACTGAGCCGTGTCTCATATTTTCGAAAATTAATGCCAGCTATGCCAAAATTGCACAAAATTATTTAATTTTCCGAAATAAACTCGTTTAACCCACAGAACCTATGTTTTTTTCGGATACCTCACGCTACACTAGCACCTCTGGTGGCGAATTCACACGCGATATAGGCGCCCTCATTAGTATTAGTACAGTTTGCCATAATAGGTACATATTGTTATTTCTTTTATTTGCTTCGTCGCCGTCATTGGAATTATGTTAAATTCGAAATATTAATAGGTAATTAATTAAGCCAGTTTAATTTCCAAAATGTCGATTTTGGGGGAAAAGGTAGGAACCAAAATTGTTCGGAAATTGACTCTCTAGAACTTTGTTTCTTTTCATTCATGCCGTAAAAAGTACAACATAGGAGATAATGATACAGTTTTGAATTTGTCGCGGTTTGCGAGTTTTATTTCCAAAATATCAATTTTAGGCGAAAACGAAGGAACCAAAATTGTTTAAAAATTGATTTCCTACAAGTTTAGTCTTCTTAATTTAGACCGTAAAGTAGAAAATAAACGAGATAATGACAACATTTTTTACTTGCTGTTGTATTTAATTTTAATTTTCAAAATACCGATCCTAGACAATTTTTGAATATACACAAGTGAGTCCTCTCACCATACCTACCTATTCAGATAGCTCGCCTTTGTAACCTGTCCATTGCATCATTTATAAAATTGCGTAAAAGCAGTATTCTACGCAAGATTTGTGCCTTATACAAAAAACAGCGCTGGTCAGTCGTGATATATTCTTTCAGAATCAGGTTCAGGACACCTATTTTAGAGAATGCTGCAGTAGTCAATGACTCCTTCAATGTAACCCTTAGGATTCGGGTTACGACGAATATTCATCCCGAGAATAAGTGATGGATTGGTCAAGCTGGATAGGAACCAGATTTTAGTTGTTGTAGGCCATCTGGGGTTTCTGCTACGAAACACAAGCACAACTTTCAGCACAAGCATCAGTAGGTATACATGATCTCTGTGATCAGTGCATAGGAGACTTAGGACCTTAATTCAAATTGACAAATTGTTTACAAACTAATCTTTTTTGAATGATGGCAACCAGCCTCTTTGTGAGATCCATTTCTGCCGAGTGAAAATGAACAAAGTAATTTTTACAAGTTAAAATATAAAACGGGTTAGAGTTATATCGTGGCAACCACGGAGACTGCTCTTTCCTTAAATAATAATACAAACACCTAAACACAAACAAACACAAATGTTCAGCACACGAATGTTTGTCCTGGATGTGAATCAAACTCACGACCTTTCACTCATGATCAGAAGGCAAGGAAAACACAGTAGGGATTATTGATTTTTATAAAGCAACATTAATAATGTCAATCACTCACACAATACCTTTGGATAGGTAAGTACCTGGTACATATAAAGATAGAAAGACAAAAATATTGTTATATTTTTCTTAAACCTTAATTAATAAACACTTAAGAGTAATGTACTCTAAAGTGTTTAAATCAATTTAATAAGTACGCACCTATACTACACTAATAAAATATTTAGCAATAAAAGAATGTTCAAATAATTTAGATGAATAATAAATTGTTAAGTATCAAAATATGTTCGTCCGCCGGAGTTAGCGTCCGACACGCCGCTCACCCACACAGACACAAATGATGTCTATGTGTGTTTCGGAATCGGCTCCCGCGTGCGTTTCGAGTTGCTTAAAATTGTATGCGCGCTCTTAATTTATAATAAGTACCAGACCAGATTCACAAAAGCCTTAAACCTTCAGTAAGTACCAAATCATTGCCACAAGTTCCATGCATGCTAACAGGCACAAAAACATCGTAATAGGTATTCTCAATTCTGATTATTCCCAAATAAACGCGTCGCATAAAGAACATCCTTAAGTGAATCTTATTACCATATCGGAACCGGCATCCGTGGGAGGGGCGCTCGGATCCGGCAATGACGGAAAATAAAGAAGCAAAAATGACAAGACGTTATTTGCATCCCGCTAATGGCGTCCCGACCTAATGCGGGGGTAGATGAACAAATATTGCTTCACCCGGTCGTACAATTTATTCTAAACTCGGGCTTATTCGCAGCCAGAACGCCAGAAGTCGGAAGGGAACTCGAAAAACGGTGCCATTTGGATTTTTAAACGGTTCGCAAATCATTCCGCTTAATCGAATGACCTTGTTTGTTCCTTATTTCTCCTCATTTTGCATCCAAATTTGTTTCGGCTTGGTATCCCTAATGCACAGTATTTCGGTGGTGCCTGAAATATATTTTCTTGGAGTTATTGCATCATTTTGCAACAAAATGCTGCAAAAACACTTCTGGCCCTTATCGTGGAGGGGTGGAGAGGTCACAGAATGCCCTTATCTAAATAGCGTGACCGCGCGGTACCCTCTCCTCACCTGCTGACTTTATGCCTTTCCTGGGGAAGCCGCCGCATACAAACGACCTCAACCCTCGTCTCGACCGAACATCGTAAAATCGTAAACTTTTCACGTGTAAACATCTCATTCTACGGAAAAGTGTCCGTAGCATTTTCCTTCGAATTATACGAAAAATGCAAATTAAAATAACTCTCAAATCCCAACTCAACCGTGTCGGAGCTTAATCCGCGAAGTGACAACGGCATTCTGACGAGGCGCCGGAGCTGGGAATTATTAAAACGAACGCCAACTTTTTCACTAAGCCCGTCGCAAAGCCGTTTCAATTGCGCTGCGCTGAAGATAATTCCGACTGACGTCATCTTTTTTCAAATTCTCGACTCGGCTACGTTCTCTGTGCAGCAATTATAACATTTCCCACCGACTAGGAAAACAGAAACACGTGGGTGAGAGCGCGTCGAATCGCACAGCTAGTAATTTAAATTTAGATGGAAATTTAATGATGCATTCACAAAGGGCGCTCGTAAAGTCGGTTGCGAGATATTTTTTACGAGGATCTCGCGAACTATTGCGCGCTTAACGACTCCGACGCAAGATCGCCCTCGCTTTAATGAGCGCCCGATAAACGTGTTAACTGTCGCGACCTTATTTTTACGTCGATGTAAAATTGCAGAAAAATGGATTCATTACTCTGATTGCGGGGTGACAAGGTTTTATGGTAATGTGGCGGGTCGCTGTCGGGTTGTTCTAGAAACGGAGGCAGGCCAAAGGTAGGTACTGGCCATGTTTAATATATGAGGGCAGGCGACGCAGCGCCGGTAAACACGGCCAACCTTCGCTCACGTCGCCCGCTGTTTGCTCACCGTTCTAGTCTCAAGAGAAAATATGTTGGTTTTGCATACCTAACTACACTCCCTCGAAGGCAGCGGGCCTGTTCTCCGCATGTTTTCTTAGACAAAAATATATGGTAGAGCAAGCTGGAGCTGTTTAAAATGCATATTCTTGGTATTGTGCGTTCGGCAGATATGTATCTGCCTGTTTAGGTCGTGGCCTGTTCGGGTCGACCCGTTCTTATCTTTAATCCATATTCATTAGCAATGACTTCCTGATAGGCTATCGTAGATGTTCCATTTTGTTGCTAACGCTTTCAAAAAGAATAACTACCTAACTGAAATAATTTAGCTATTTCGTAACTTACTGTCGTGGTTTGTTAGCAAAAATAGATTTTTATGGACGCTTGTTGCTTTGTATTTTCAAAACCTCATAATTTTATTAGGATCTTCATTCTAAGGTCTATTATTTACAGCAAAACATAAGAGAAAAATGTGATGCGATAGAGGACCTTACGTCATTGACATAGCTCACCGTATTAGTAAGCTAGAAGTGGAAGAAAGCTGAAGGCCATATCAGCCGCAGAACCGCTACCCGTAAGAATAGCCGAGTTCCAGAGTGGAGACCGCTTGTCGGTAAACGTAAGACTCCCTCAGGCTAGGTGGACCGACAATCTGCGCAAGGTTGCTGGCAAGTGCTAGATGTGCAAAGCCCAAGATCGAGTAAGGTGGTGAGTTGGAAAGGCCTATGTGTAACTGTGGACTGCGAAGGGCTAATGATGATGATGATTACAATCTCTCCTATTACATAAAAAACACGTCTGATCTTACGAAACATCGCAACAAGCACGCATCGTCGCTAAAACTCAGCGATCGCTATTAGGAATCATAAGTAATGTTTGTTGAAGTGCCCGGCCGCCTATAATCCTGCGTCACTTAACAGACGTATAAATAATATTGAGCGCGGGAGCATATTCGGGGTGGCTCGCGAGGGTAGTTTGACGGCGTAACGAATCGTAAAACCAAATCATCGAGTAGCACCCCTACTGTACGCCACTGCATGATAGTTTACAGAGAAATGTGTGGAGCAGATAGGTAATGTTTTTTTTATTAGGATATTCACGCGTCTAACTACACCGTCTGTCAATTATTTCCACATTTCACCTAAGTGGCTGATGTCTAAGCATCATATGGATAATTCTATAGTTATCCATATAGATACATATTTTGAGACAGTTGTGTAACATAATCATCATAGAGTGTACTTAACTGTAGGTACGGTAGTTATTTCTTCATCGAGTGATTATATGTTTGGCAGGACACCGTACACATTTCACTGGACTGTTGCCACATTTTCTACAATGTATGACTGCAAGCGAAAGCCCAAGTCACTGCGACAATGGTTAAGTAACCAAGTTAACCATTTCACTACCACTGCCAGTGCCACCACCAGCCTGTAAGATAGCTCTGGCTATACACGATCCTGATCCCGAAAGGCGATCGTAGTCACGGGTGTTTCAATTGTTACGTTTCTTTATTGCACATCAAATGATTGACTTGAGACGTTTTTTGTATTAATGATGTGTTTTTTATCATTAGTATTAAAATAAGTACCTACTTGAACCAAACAAATTTCCGATCTAGTCGACTCCACTCGTTCCCACAGGACTAAGTCTTTAGGGCTACCCCTTAGCGGTGTGTGGAGTGCACTCCTCGCATTTTTTATATATTTTAATTTTAATTTCATATCGGGTGCTAATGGCGCCCTCAGCCCTGCGTGCCGAATCGAGCGACCGTGCCGAACTGCGCCGAACCGCGCCGAAAATAATGTATTCATGACGCAATAAAACTTAATGTAGCGAGTGAACTAACATTGTTTTATTCAAAGTTTAATTTTCAAATTCAGCCAATTTTTTCGATTCATGAATTTTAAAGGGTGGGATTGATTTTAACTGCGTGCCGTAGTGCTGGGGGAAACTCTTTGTGGGATATTAAAGATTTTGTAGGTTAATATTCTACGAGGTTATTACATTGTGGGTGAATTGTCACCGTAATAGTGTATAGGTTTTTGATTTTGCATTGTAAAATGTAGATCATAATTAAGCAACACTTAATTAAATCAAATTGTTTAGGTATAATGAGAATGCTATACAGTAGTGGGCCACTCTTATGTGTAATACTATAAAAAACACTTTTATGTTATTTAGCGGGACGAATAAAATCTGGGCATTGGTTGGCACCACATCGACTATTGAAGAACCTACTTTAGAATGTGTTGCTTATTTTTAACAATAATATAGCTTGCCTCTGTTTCTTACTAGATCAGAGCAATCTTAGAAAAGTTT
Organism: Conogethes punctiferalis; assembly: GCA_031163375.1. Classification (NCBI taxonomy): domain Eukaryota; kingdom Metazoa; phylum Arthropoda; class Insecta; order Lepidoptera; family Crambidae; genus Conogethes; species Conogethes punctiferalis. Next base: position 6,378,398 of record CM062080.1, read on the forward strand.
ATTGTTTATATTTACGAGCTGTCGTAGATAGGGCCTTCGGCCTCCCACGTTTTAACCAACTGTAGGCGCCGACGTCACCTTTTAATTCGACCTAATTTATACTAACAGGTCAATAATTTCATAAGCTGTACAGATAATGTCGCTTTGCTTCATTTCGCACATTACGAATGTCAAAACTCTCAGTAGCCGATACAATTCCAAATAGCCTATAAGCCACCCCTCATGTACAAAACAAACAGCCGAAGTCAAATCAGCGCCAAGTTAATCCGTTTAGGTGCGCGAACCCACTTGATTAAGTTTAATTTATTTTAAAAATCACTGCGAGGCCGCCTCCGGCGCACGGTCCCTCCGAAATACATTATTCAGTGTTTTAGAATAATTTTCAAATTCGATTACATAGGGCCGACCCCAAGTGGGTGGGTCGGGCGGCGTGCCGGGTAGCGTCGCCAGGCGTCCGGATAATGACGGACATTTATACTTTTTGCGCGCATGTCCGGACAAAATTGGACTCTGTAGAACATGTTCGGTTTATTCTCAGACCTTTAGCATTTTGATCGCTCATGAAACGCTTTCAGCCTCGTTTAGGCATTAGCATTGGCGCCAATACCTAGAAAATCCTTTATGATGTAAATGTTTTGCTTTAATTTTTGCACGTTGAAGTTTCATTTTTATCAGATTATTTATTCACATTATGTACATAAATTGTAGTAGGTACATACATTTTTTTAGCATTAAGATGTAAAATATAAAATCAGTAAGTTGTTTTATAGATTTTAGGAAAGTTATATACCTATGTTTTTTTGTAGAAAACAATTTTAAAACAAAAATAGCCCATCATCGCTATCCGCCTTTCGCAGTCCACCGCTAGACATAGGTCTCTCCAATTGTAACACTAACCTTAGAATTGGAGTATAAAAAACAGATCTGGACCAGATGCAATGCATATTATATCGTTATCAACGTCCATTCTCAATGCCAACGTCCGATCTTTTCACTGCTGTTGCACGGTCGAGCGTCACTGTCCGGTCGCGCTACCAAGAGCTGGCGACCCTACCGCCGGGCGTACTCGTATTTAGCCAACACTGGGGCCGCGTGCGGTGCTGCTGCGATTTGAATACCACGTGGCCCCCGCCTGGGACCGAGCCGATCATATTTCAAATGTCGCGTCGTTGCCGATGTCTCACTCAGATGCTATCGCGATCCTGATAGCAAGGGTGGAAATAGTTCGCGGGCTAGTGTTGTCACTGGTGCGGATTTGGTGCTGTGGCGTTTGTAGGATGGTATAGTAAACAGTGAACAAGCAGGTGGTGTGGAAGAGAACACCACGATGGCGATGAGGACGGCATTTATGTCTTTGTTATGTAATTGGTACCTAGTTAATACTGTATTTAGGTACATATTTTTAATACCTTCGCTAATTTCGAATTCTAAACCACAAAGTATGTAGAGTTGTCCGACTCGTTTTTTAAAAACCATCACGATTAAACGAGTAACTAAATACCACAGGCCGATTTAGATGTTTGCCCAAAGTGGCGAACAACTGGAGAGGCCTATGACCCGCATTGAACTGTGATAGGCTGATGATGAATATGTATCCAGCACTGCCAGCCATCTTGCGTAAATCTTCGCTCTACCTGGTTTGAGGGCGTCCTACAATACGTTTGCCGAAAAGAGGAGAGAGAGAAAGAGAGTTTATTTTAACTTACAGTATAATGTATTTAAAAAACCTTCTCAAAACGTCTAATATTCTTGAAGCATAGGTAAACAAGGCGTTGCATCACTAGTTGAGCAATTTTTTACCGCGATTATCGGCTGCAGCCGACACGTAAATATCGCTCGCGGTTCGCGCCCGGAGAGCTCTCGGCACTGACGCGCTTTTATTAGCGGATTTATTGAACCTCTCGCCGAAATGGATCTGGAGATTTCATTAGTTTGCAAGCTCTGAAGGATGTTTGCCTTGCCGTGTTGAGTACGTGCTGGCTTTTCGGTTTTTCTTCGGTTGGTACCTTGCAGACATTGCGTGGAACTATTTATGTTAAATCAAAGGTTCAGCTTGGGAAATGGACTTCTTGCATTAGTCTCGGGTCTGAGTGTTCTGGGATGACCACAAGTCATCATTTAATACTCATAGAAAGATTTTTTATTGTACACCAAAGAGACAACTGGACACAAAGATATAGGTATTAACCTTTTTCTCTGTCCACCGATCAGACACAATAGAATTTTAATTGTCATGTATCAAATGTGATAAACGGACAGGGAACCTGATAAAGTACAATTTATGCAGTCTTATCGCTTTAAACAATCTCATCCATACACATGGTTAACTCATACTCGTAGTACATGAGGAAATCTTTGTTTTTAGTCACATGGAACGGACCAGTGGGCATCGTTTTGTGTCCACCAGAATTTGTTCCATCTTTCTATGTGCCATTACCTCATTATTAGCAAATTAAAACATACTTCCGCTCCGTCACACATCAAGCGTCGAACACGAGTTTAGTATAAAATTCTCACGTGCCAGCTTCACATAATCGGTGGGAGTGGTGGCTCGTGCGTCGCACGCGACGGCGCGTGCGCAACGGACGGCACGCGCCGCGCGCCACTCCATTACCGCGGGCCCACCCGTCTCCGCCGATGTGCCAAAACAGACATAGAATATGAGGAGCCAATTGCAGAAGAGGTATATGTATGCCACATATACCTCTTCTGCAAACGGCTTCCGTCATCAACATGCAAACGTCCATTGCTGGACATAGGCCACCTCCAACGACAATTGTCATTTTGGGATTTACCTTAATCCCCATGTTTAGGGACCGTAGTAGGATTTATTTGTACCCCATTACATACGTTGGTCGTAGAAGACGACTAAGGGAACGGGCAGCAGCGTTTCCCATGTATGCCTTACAATGCAGTCGATGCAGGGAACTGAAGTTTCAGTTCTGTGGCTCCGTCCGTCTAGGCCATGAAGTGATCGGATCCAAAAACTTACGCCGAAGACTATAACTAAAATGCCGGAGTCATTTCAACACTTATTAGCTGATGCTACACTTTGTTAATCATAAACCCTTATTCGCTCCAAGCCACCCCCTAGTGCATCTTGCCGACGATCAAGTCTTTTGAGGGTAGGTATAGATGAGATCTATGTTGAACACTGAATATAGCTATGTCAGAATCTATATCTATCAACACCTACGACTTCCTAGCCTTACTCAAGACGTTTTGTTTCTACCTAATGGCTGTTTCCAACCCCGTATACTCTTTGCTTGTTGTCGGGCAGCGTTGATGCGATTGCCGCATTGCCGGGCGGCAAATCGCCGAGTAATCCGCTACTTGTATTGCAAAATCGAGATATGCCGGAATTAATTTCGGTCACTTGCCGCAGTAATGGAAAACGAAGACAACGTGACAGATACAAGCCGGATTGAGCTGCGCGTTTGAACTTGCCAATGAAGCCTCAGATCACTGCTGGGGCACGTCGAATGGGCTTGTTTGAATTGGAATAGCAGGATCTGTCTGGTTCGTATCGTCTTAAAACATCTCCAGGCTATCACTGGCATATAAGATAATAAGAAAAACTATTGAGTAACTTGAGAACACATTAATATAAATCTGGATAATTCGGTTTTGTTTCCCATTTCAAATGTGGTCATATTGAAGGTACCCCCTTATCGTTTGTAGTGCATGAAGTACTTCTTCCATACAAAAAAGGACAATGCTAAGAAAAAACATTCATACTGCAAGCGGATACGGAGTCTGTTGAGATATGTTTGCCAAATTTCTTAATGAGAGTTAGTTCTACAGATTATTATATATTATTTGGATGACTTTATTGTTATCTGCATAATACTAATGTATGCTATAATAGGTGTCTACTTATTTGGCATCTGTTTTCTGAATGCCATCCAACAGTAGGAGTATCTCCAAGGCCAAGAAAAACCAACTGCCAACTGCGCTTAGTCTTTGCTGATAATGATTCTTGCAAAACGATAACGAGAATGTGTTGTCACGTGGATTGAAACGAAACATTGATCTTAAGATCCTGCAATGATAAGATGCCCGACTGAATGGAACCGAATAGAGTTGAAATTGGAAATTGTAAAATTAAGTTGAGCTCAGAATATAGCTTCGAATACCGAATACCAATTAAGTGACTTGCGGACTTGTGGTACGGAAATCTATTCCAACCTACGATTCTTGGTTCAGAAAGCAGAGTCACTATTAAATAAGGAACTACCAAATGGGCACTTAAAAAGAAAACACGTTATTTTGAAACGCTGAGCGAGTTCCAGGCTTTTCAGAACATTGCAATTTTATTGTTTTAACAATGGATGATGACAAAAAAGGCCTTCTTTTTTGGTATCGAAGGTTAAGCACCTTTACTTTACGTTCGATACCAAAACTAAGTACTGTTATCAAAAAAGCAAAATCGTCTTAATTTTAAACATTTTCATCATCCATCATCATCATCCCCTCAATCAATTTAAACAAAGCCAATTACAAGCCCTACAGTTGTAACAGCCAAATAGGCTATATGTAGCTACAGTACGTTGTCAAATTGCAAGTAAAAGTAGCGTTTGTGCATGAATGCTCTTCGTCCCCATAGGATGTGCGAGCGAGCGGCCTCCCTCGGCATTACCCGTGTCCCGTGTCGGACTCACTCCGGGCACGAATTTTAAATGTCAATTAGATATGCGATGTGTTTATTCTGCTAATGATCGTGATGTACTGTTAATAGGAATGTGATTTAATGCCTATTTGCGGGGACAACAGAGTACTAAAAGTATTATTGAGATAAGACATTACGATGATCTGAGCTGTATGTTTCCTGATGAATGTTACTTTGGTACGATTAGTTTGAGCAAATTAAAAGGCCAGTTGGTCTACTTGCTGATTATCTGGCAGATAATGTAAGTTATACTTTTCGGATAATGCTATTCAAGTGTAGGTACTTAATAAAATGTTCATTGATCTATACTTCAAGAAAAAATCTTCAAACGTCCACTGCTGGATATAGGCGCTTCCCCACGGACAACTGTAATTTAGAGGGATTTTGACTTAGCCCATAATTATGCATAAAATCAAAGACTTTAATAGGCCTAAAGTTTAAACAACACATTGTGTAGCTGGTACTTAGTATTCAACCCTTTTATTTAATGCAACGTTGTTATTGAGCATCAAAACAAAATGAAGACAAATCAAAAATGCAAAGAAATTCAATAACCGTCCACGATTCTTTGGATTGTCACCCCAATACAGGGAATCGTGACCACGATAACTTTGCTCACTGAATACGTTTGCGAATACTAAACGGACTTTAAGCCGAGGTGGCAGAGTTGAATATCGCATGCAGATTGGTGGGGAAACTGTAAACTTGTTTCGTGGGTACAAATCCCGGGATTGAGTGCGGGACACCGCGCGGAGGGTTCGATTATTACTCGAGTTTCGATACACCACTCGATGCATCGCGGGGGAGCGGCATTACACCGACTAGTGCTCTCTCAGTGGCTTTCGGCTCGATTTGTCGGCCGATTGGTCCGGTCCGCAACAGATTCGAACACGTGTAATCAAGCGTCCTCGCGAACTATTTACATGACAATCCATCAGTCCATTTCATTAACGGCACACACGCTTTTGGTTTTGTGCCAAATACCTGTTCGGTTTTGGCATTATCGACAGTTGTTACGTAATCCGCGGATAGGTTTTGCGTCACAGTCACGTCGGTACAGTCTATTGTTGTGACGTAACGGGATTGGAGATCGAATATTTGGCACTAACTATTATGCTTAAGAGTTACCTAATCGAAATAAGTGCTTTAAATAGTACATATTTAGTATGGAATGCTTTCTCATTACGCGAAAGAAACGGTTCTACTCGTATGTAGAATACTTAGGGAATATTGTTACGTTCAACAATGTATTCAATCATTTATAAATTGACCTTCCATTTCTTAAAATAAATTACAATTACGCTTCCTCACCTGAAAGTTGTCCGGAAGCTAACTAGAGCGATAAGACCGCCTAAATTATGCCACCAGATGTCTGTAAGACCTTTCCTTTTGTCAATTGTTTGTATTTTGTGCAATAAAGAAAATCTATCTACCTATCTATGTTAAAAATATCAATAACAACATACTTATTGACTCTCCAAATGGCAAGCGAAATTCTTGCTCCAAATCATGTCTTCATAATTAAATGACCTCCAATGAGGTTCACTTGTGCTCCTATAACACTACACTCGCATCCAGACATCATAAAATCTGTCCACAAATCGTCAGACGGATCCGCCCCCAGCTCAATTCTCCTCAAATCCGCACACAGTTGCGCCATATGTTGCGTCGAATTTATTATTTTATTATGTTTTTATTTACTTAATATCCTCCGAGACGAGTGTTTAAGCCGACGTTTATGATATTCTCTCGTGGTTTGCGAGGGGCGAAGTTGTGATGCGCCATTGTTTCACTTTCACCCCTGTTTTGTCAGGTTGATTCACTGCGCAACTTGATCAACTGTAGAAATGCGGTTACGAATAAATAATAACAACATTTGCCGTCGTGACGGGACTTGAATTTTGAATCAATTATAAAGTTGGCGGCTTTTGTTGCGTAGGCTCGTCTGGTGCTCGCACTCGTCTACAACGTTTGTACCTACAGTTCATAGATAAGTACTTGGGGTTTAAGTCAAAGGTTTGAAAGCTTCTTCGGGTTTCATGCGCTGCTTTTGGTATGTAGGAGTCCACGCTCTGCGTTCTCTCGGACAGAAAGGCAGCCATTTTATCACTATCGTGGTATAAAAAGATAAGTCAGTACCTACCATTAATAGATAGATAGAAATTCTTAATTGCACACGAAACAGTTGACTTAAAACTGGGTAAAAAGATATATCGAAGTATGAATTAGATAAATGTATTAGGTATATGAAATGTTTATGTTATTTTAAATCATAAGTCTATTGGCGTTGTTGCAAAAATAATGAAGAACCCTGCCAAATTAATTTTGGTCAGTTGTCAAGATGCAAATAGAAACAGTGATGACTACTATGGCATTTATTACATTGTACCAATATTCCCCTTAAATATTTTCTTTCTTAAAGATTTGTATTTTTCTTTAAATAACTATGAGAAGATTATTCGCTAAGGGCTAAAGTAAAACTTAGTATTTTTACATACATAAGTGAACGGGGTCACCGAACTTTATCGTACTAACCTGAAACAGTTTAACTACCCGTGCTTGCGTAATATGAATGCTGCACCGTCTTTTGTCTTATTTCATTGTCGCCTTCATAAGTTTTTATTAAAAAAGAACAACTTATTCGATAACCACGATTAATAACTATCTATTCTCGATTTACGGCGCCGACCTCGACATAAATTGGAAAGTTCTGTGAGCTATATCCAGCGCAATATTGTAAATCGGTCGCATTGTGTTGGGCGCGCTTGAAACAGATGAAATCCGCTAAGTGCAGTCCTATGCAAGCGATTCGAGCAATGATCCGCGTCGTATTGCGCTCAGGGCCCATCAAATCAGCGGTGGCCCTGAGGAGAGATATTAAAACTTTTATCTGAGTATGAAATTTGGAATGACACCTTTTCTATTCAACGGCTTGCAAAGTCATCCTGCTGATTTCCGCTTGGTTTGCATGTCAAGCGACGGATGTCAATTGAACTTATGGTTATGTTATGAAAATGTTTCAGTTCATGTGTTGATTGCTGTCTTGGCAATGTAAACAATTTATTCTAGGAGATTATAGCATTTCTTGTGGGTTCTTTCGCGGTGGAAGACAGCTCTTTGGACTAGTTAGATTTGTGATTTGGCATTTCTAAACGATTTTGTTTTAAACTGTAGAAATAAAGATGATTTGACTGTGAATTAAAAAAATGTTTAAGACATCCTATTTTGCCTATTGCGTAAGTAACTTAAGGAATTAAATTAGGTATGGGCATCAGAACAACGAATGTACCATAAATATTTACTTAAATACAAATAAAATACCCAGACACGGAACAAACACAAATGTTCATCACACGAATGGTTATCCCGCGTAACTTGCAATCCCCTTGTTTCAGAAAGCAGAGTCATGATGAGTGTGTTAATTAGATGATGGAGTTCAGAAGTATAAATTAAAGTACCTACGGAAAGTTTAGAATGAGAGAAAGAAAGGAAGTAATACTAAGAGTAGTTGACAAATGTACAAAATCATGTTTTAAATATTTAGCAAACAGACGTAAAAAGTTATTTAAAAATACTCCACATTCAAATTATGAAACATAGATACTATAAATTAAAAAAAAATCCTGAACTTGAAAAACAAAATCTGCACTAGAATATCCTCGCTTCTATATCAATCTCCCATCGTAGATCAAAGCCACTCAAATCAAGATGCTCAACTCAACTGTGCCGAATCGCAATTTATTCGTATCGCCAGAATGTGCAGTGTGACGTCACAGCCCCCGTCCAGGCAAGGCGGGTCGTTCCTCGTCAACCCTTCGACCGCCCGCCGCGCGCTCAAACCCATGACCGTGTCAATCAGAGAAATGAATGAACTCTTCCGTATTTTGGCTGTGACGTCTGTATGGGTTCTGTGTATATTGTTTTCCCCTTTATAGTCTACGTTTCTGGTTGGAACTGGTGCTGGTCTAGTTGTAAGTAATGTCAGATTAGAAGGACTTTTAGTAGATACTTATTTAAATAGAATTTCTTGTTTAAAACATGTAATATTCTTGATTGATCTTCCAACTCACAGTTTGAGTGTTACTTGTATACCCTAGATAATCTCTCAATAAGCAGTAAGGGCCTATACCTAATTGCAGACATAGTACCTACACCATTTTCATTGATATATTACAAATATATTTGTGTAACTTCACGGATTTACTCGCCGAAGTGTGTCGAAGAGAACTGGGTCGTCAACTAAAAAACCTATCAACGGCTGATAAGCTACGAGTACGTAATGAATTAAACTGCTTAACCTGGAATCACCACGTAAAGAGTTAAGCTGGTTAGTACCTACACGCTCATTACCCAAATTGTTCTTTATTACCTAGAAAATGCATTTGTTGGTGCCAACGTCAAAGAAAAGTTTAAAAGGATTTTTTTTAGACTCAACCTATACTCTCGTAATTTCAGGTGGCACGAGCCTACTCGTGTAACTTGTAAGCGTTACACTTCAGTTCGGCGTCAATAAGTTGCTTGTTAATTTAATACTTCACACTGTGTTGATCACGAGCTGTGCGGCGCAAACGTGCAACAAGCAAAATCATTAAATAAACTAGTTTGAACGCACCTTTTTAAATTGTTTACGTTTTCGAGTTCTTATGTACTCGCAATGCTTGCTTGAGCTTTGTAATAACGCTTCTGTACCTCTAATATTGTGTCTATGGACTATAAAGTAAGTTTTGGCTACAGTGGAGGATGTAAATAAAATACTTATTTAGTAAACATAGCTACATCCAAGATGGAGCCCGATTACGAATGTAAATGAATTTAATATGAAAAGCTAATTGGGAAATTTGTTTTTCAGTGTCAGCTAAGGACTGAACTTACTTTACAGCCTATAATATGGCATATTATGGCAAGTAGAATTGAAATGTTACGAAATCTATCATAAGGCTTAGGGTTCATTGTAAGAAGAAATAAGGCTATGAATACACGGTTTACAATAGTATCGCGCACGTAATATGCAGAAAATAATAGTTTAAGCTCAGATGACTCTCAGGACTTTTTTTTTACTTGTATTCTCATAAAATCACATCATGAATCGTGTCAACATATCAGCATTTCGCACTCTAACCCAATAGCGATTTTATTAGATCACTAATATTCTTGCCCAATCACAACAGAGTTTATTAAATCACGCACTAGGTGCGCGCTCGACCTCAGGGGTTCGAAGGAGGGTCTGCACTCTGGAGGGTCCACAATCAGATGGAGCGATAGATAATGGAACATGTCGCGGCGGGGTCCGTTAATAGATGAAGCCTTATTTGAATATTGTCCCCGATTGACGGGGGGTAGTGTAAATTAAATCGGTAGGTGCCTACTGTGCAGGTACGCTTGTAAGACACGTTTTGATTAAAAGAGGGTTAGATTATGATAGAGGCAATTTTGATTATTAAAATCCGATGATGTCTAATATTGCTTATGAAAGGGGTGTCCTAAAAACTGTCCATTATGAATCAATGTTACTTAGTGAGCAAAATATAAATCTAGATATGTATTTTAAAGTAGGTATGAGTAAAAAATAATATCAGAATCCAAATAAGTACCCTAAGCGCTGGAAATAAGAGTCAACAAACATGTTTGCTTACATATATTTATTTGAATTCGTAAAATAAAACACTGCTCGCGTAGGTATTTTCTTTTTATCAATAATGTATCCATCAGCACCATTTTGTATAGCTTGATATTTATTATAAGTTTGATATTTCCTTACAGTTTTCAGTTTCAATTATAAGTTTGTAAGTACTAAATCAGCAAACAGACCACGAAATTACAGTCGTACTAAATAACAATCTATAAACAGCAAGCAGACCGCGAGTCTCAGTTGAATGCCAAAGTCTTGTTTGGGGCGCCATTTTTAAATGTCAAAGACACAAAATAAATAGTGCGGCATAACAAATGTGTCGCTAAAGCGCGGGACACACTCGCGGTGTGCGTGAAAAATGAGCGGCTCGCGGCGATAGCGCCGCGGCGCGAGCGCGCCCGCCTAATGAACCAGAACGCGATAGCGTGACCCGTGTGCACGCGGCTTTACGCTGCGAATTAGCCCGGATTGTTTCTATTGTGGACGGTTTTTGATTGTTTTAGTCGCGAAACTCGCAACGGGTGTACGTAATATCGTTTGAGTGTAGATAATTAATTAAGCTACACCCTCATCGTGTTTGGAATTATGAAATTATGGCTCAGACTTAAACGTAAATAAATAAGTCTATGTAATGTATTGCGTGATAGAAATAAAGTTTTACATACATTATGATACCAGGTTAGGATTCCCTCCACGTTGCATAAAAGAACATTGCTTCTACTCTCTACATGACAGAAATATTGATTGGTAGATAATTCTCCTAGCATTAAGTTCACCGTTTGTACCATTTTGTGCAATAAACTTTAAATAATGTTAGCATTGCTATCCCTCAATAATCTTGATACATCCACTGCTGAACGTAGGCCTTCTATAATTCGTGCCACATTTCTCTATCCCGGGATCCAGCCAATGTCAGCAGTCTTCTAACGAATAATTCGATTAAGGACGGTTGGTGAGTGTAAACCTCCAATTTACAAAATTAACCAATAACTTTTTTAAAAGAAATTTCCACGAAGTTTTTTTTCCAAAAAAAGCTGGCTTCTACAAAAAAATCAAGCGAAAGTGCCTCCTAATGTTTGCCCCAGTCCAAAAGTAATTTGTTCCCGAGTAAAGGTGTATTGATGGAATGGAAATAAATGAGTTGCGGACAAGGAAAAGGTTGTCAAAATCCGAGCGCACATGAGCCAATAAGCTAAATTGAAATACCTCCGTACTACTACGAGTCTTTCAGAGTAATTGGTTGACGGGACTTTCCCGGTACTAGGGCTGGGTGGGTGTTTTTATCGATGCTATCAACGTATTTCTTCAGATTTTTGTTCCATGTCGCAGTCGAATTATGACTGCTTCGAGCGTTGTGACTACATTTTTCTGTTAATCTTAAGGCATAATAGCATGTTATAATTTTCATTATTTTCTTTCAAATGCCTCATGTTCCAACTAAGGTAACTTAGTCGAAACTGTCCGTAAAGGATTACAAATATTTTTACCAAATGGTTACAATCCAGAGTGACAAATTTCAGAACTCGTGCTCAGCCATTTTTCTGCGTCTGCAAGAGAGAGAAAGACACAATATGTCGTGTGGAATTGTTGTCCCACCTGGTAACAAAGAGTGAAGCCCAATGGATAACTACAATAAGTGAACTTCGCGTAAAAATGAATCCCGCTCAAGAAAATTCACACTGGTGCAGTATAAATTTTCTTGCGTATTTGTTTAGTCTCCTTAGATTTATTTCAATTGCCATATTAGCCGAATTTCAAAAAGTAATCATATCAGTATTACAACACACATTGATAAGTAGGTACAGAAAGTGTATACAATTAATGTACGAATATTGTATCAATATTAGGTAACTGATTTGTTTTATTTCCATACATCTATATAACAGTTTATCGATACCACGCCAGTATTACGTAACCCTGTTTGGAGTCCTTCCACTCGGGCGTCGATTTGAATAGAAATACCTAACATTAAAAATATAGGGGATGTTCCGTGAATGGGCCAGCGAGGACACCGCGTCCGGCATTCATCCGCTAAGTGAACTCCTAAAAACCAGTCTGGCTGAGGTCGGTTCGCTAAGTCGCCGATTCACAACTTGAAAAGGTAGACCTTTGTGCCAAGTGCGCACTGAGATGTTTGTTCCAAGCGCTACTAGAAGCTAGTCGTTTGTTCTTGTTCTTGCTAATGCATTATATCAATTGCCATTTATTTTATAGGTTAACGATTTTTTAAAATTAATAATTGGTCACACTCTTCTAATTGATTTCTTCGGCCACATACCGAGGCAAGCCTTAGATAGCGCGATTAAACTATCACTTGAATCAACACCAATGGCCTGCCAGTCAATGGCAATCTGCAAAAAAAGCGAAGGGGATAGGAAAATCTTGGTGAGAAGAGAAGCAAAAGATCGCTCGGGAAGGTGACGAAGTACTGTGGGTACCCTCTGCTCCATCCACGTGACGTAGGAGAAACCTTGACTTAATCAAGGTTTGTGTTTGTCCAAAACATGCCTGATCTTGGGCGTTCATTCAGCAAGGTCCAATTCGCTCTCAACTTTAACACGGGAATTTATATTTTTCGGAAAACACGGAAATTAGCACCTATGCATAGTTTGATATTTTATATTATTATAATAATAATCATTTATTTCAGAATTAATCCATATTTTGGTTAGTAACAATATATTCCTAAGTCTAAGTTAGTAAGTAAAAACTATCCTAATCAATTTTAGTTATATCCTTTCTTCGCATACGGTGAAGCCAAGTACATGGGAGATGTCAAATTGCAATTGCTTTTTACTCTATGCCTAAGTTAATCTTTGCTACTTTAACAGATGACAGAAAATTTTCTTTGTAATAAATCGTCTTATATAACGTGAAGACTGGTATGCCCATATGACCTTCTGGTGTTGTAGATGACTATGGGCTATGATCAATAATCCTGAAATCAGAAAACACATGCTTTATTATGTAAAACTAAGCCAAACAAAGGCAAATCTATAAATATCTAAACAAAAACAAAATGGCAACGTCCCAACCGTTCCAAAACTACAAAATTCCAATTTTTCAAATGCACAAAACGTGGAAACGTTTTTTAATCTGTACAGATTAACTGGAATTTATCTGTGGCTGTGCTCACATCAAAGTGGATGTAGAAAGGTGTGCATCGGTGCATCGACGCGGCGAGCCGGCGCGCGCTGCGTCATCGCGTTTCGTTGAACATTTTGCCTTTTGGCTTTAATCAATTATGTACTATCAGCAGAAATAGAATTCCGATCTGTCTTAAGTTTTAGTTCAGTACATGTGCATTCCCTTACAATTGTGCGAAATTTCGCATTTATCTCTTTTAAGTTAAAATTTGTTATTTTCGTATGAATCACTTATTTTTGCGCTTTCTGTCTTGCAATCCTCTACCCAAAGGTTGCCTGGAAAAGATCGCTTATAGGGACAGCAGAAATTGTAAAACAAATGTATACAATGCCTAGTTCCAAGTCAATATACATAAATCGATTGAAATTATTATTTCAGGACATTTCTTTTTAAAAGTCAGAAGAGTTTGTATTCATTTGTTTTGTAACAACTATTTTAAGAAAGGTTGCTCGAATACTGAATCCGAAAAATAACGAATCGCATCATACGTTTTTATCTAGAACATAGAAAATTGTGTTATGTGGTTTTAATTTTGTCCGAGTCAAAGGTGTAACTAGTAACAAAACAACTTCGAAAGTTTCAAAGTAAGTTAATTATAATGCTTATTTGCTGATAGTACCTACATTTACATAGGTACTATATAGTCATAAATGGCGGCTATAAATTTTAAAACGTGCCAATAAATTGGGCTCATCACCCTATCGGTACATCAAAGGCTGTCCCGCGTGGTTGCATTTCAATGTCTATACTTGCTGGCTTTGATCAAATATCACGATACACGCAATCAAGGTATTTTGTGAAGAGCATTTTTCATAATTGACTAGGTACATAAAGATATGAGGACGATAGTAAAATACGGAAAATTACCTTTCAATAGCACGGTGCAAAAGTGCTTTTCTAATTTCTTTTTCTATCCTTCATCCAAATTGTTTGTTTGAACAACGACACGCCTTCGACTGTAAGTGTTTTTTTCATAAACATTTAATACTTACTATGTATATTAATTGTTTTATCCTTTGTCAGACAGCTTGTAGCACAAAATATTATCAAATGTTGTTCCCGAATGGATCCTTTTTGATTTAAATTAGCTTCTTATACAGTTATCTCTATTGCTTAGAATAAAAAAATCTATGTTCTATTACTTTACTTTCAATAAACATAAGTAATAAAAACGTAAAGGAATACCAAAAAAGTTCCATTAGGGAACAACTGCACTTAAGCAGCGTAGATAGGTATACAAATTAGAATGTCCCTGTTTCTCTTTTTCATTATATACGCTAGCCCCAAGACGTTAGCCGCAACCCGGCCAGGCCATTGTAAGCCCCCGTACATATTAGCTATTTTTCCTCAATTTCTCAGAGGCACTTGATTAACTCCGGCGTAATTATTTCCCCGCCGTAGCCGCGGGGGATTTGTATAATCCTGATTGGGTACGTATTGCTATCCGATGGAGTGTACTGCCGCACGTGTCGACTCGGCATTATCTCACTTTGGGCCCCCTTCATTTGGTCTAGGAAATTGAAAAGTAAGAGATGATTGACTCGAACACGGGTGATTAAATCAGTAGCGTGTTGCATGATTGTGCATGCAATAATCTTTTACTTTGTTGACATATATTTATAGTTCTTTGATGTAGTAATGATGTAGTAAGTACATACATCGTCTTCGAATAAAAAACTGAAACCATGACATATCAATTTGTCATACTTAAATGAAATATGTAATGCTCATTGCAAATAAAATGTATCGTGTTAATTGAGCTGTATAAATGTAGAAAGTGCTTGGCCATTTTCGGTTCGGATCCCAGTATAACTTTAATTTGGAAGGCAATCTTTTTATACCGGCGTGAACATGAACCCATTATTTTGGTTTCATACTACATTTATATTCGTCCCATTTATAATTATTTTATCCCATTTAGTTATTTAGACAACGGAACATTTTTGGTTTTGATGTCCGTAGATTTCAGTAGCGTTGTCTCCCACTGAGGGATATAGCAACTTTTTTTCCTGATGTCCACCAGTGGTGGACAAATAGTGGGGGACATCGGGAATAAACGATTCCGAGCCCAACATTATCGGCGAAATAAAAGCTCACAGAATTCGCTGGTTTGCCCAAGTAGAGAGACGTGGAGAGAACCGCGCTGATAAGCGGGCGTATGTGGGATAATCATATGGTCGACGTCTTCTTGGACGTCCTAGATACCACTGGAGCTCGAGAAAGGCCTGCTCGACTCGGCGTATCGGACTGGCCGTGGTATCGCGGAATAGGTGGTGCACTAGTTGCACGACGGATCGAAGTGGCAACGTGTGATACCGGAGGCCAAGTCTCACTTTGGGCCGCTGCGCCATCATAATAAGCATTTCCCAGTCGCCTGCTCAGTCAATTTTACTACGACATCAAAAAAGCGAACGTGAGTAACATAGTAATAAAGAAGAATAATTTCCAATCCCCATATCTAGCAAGTGAGCGGTAATTACGTTAAACAGGCGGGCAGCGGGTGCGACGCGCAAATTCCTATTGTCGCGTTATCGGCGCTCCCCAGACCGGCCGCGCGGAGCCTCCGGCGACAACTTTAATTCCATTTTGCTGGGCGAATTTTTAATTTGCTAGAATTTTTTACTCATTGCTTGCTTTATTAAATGGTAGAGAAATTTCAGGTTTGTTATCGTGCGATGTGTGCGGTAGGAAAGAGGTGCAATTTGACGTTCGCGGTTTGTGTTATATGGACTTTACGCGTCTGTTCCGACTAGAGTGGTGGATCATTTGGTGGATCTTGAATCCTATCTAACAAAAGATAAACATTTGTTTTTGCTCCGTGTTCAAGGACCGTATTCACAAACGTTACTATGCGTCGCGGGAACGCACAGGTACCTACCCAAAAGCCTATAGGATTTTTGGCACTGTGCGCCGCCGTAAATTTGCGTTCCTGAATCCTCCAAGTAAGATTTAAAATGCCACATCAGGCACGTCCATAATCAATCAAAATTTCAAACAATTGAAGATTATTCCCAAGATTTCTGTTACATTGTACCACAGAATCCCATTAGTGCTTTCACAAACTTTGGGCGAATTGTCGAAAACAACAGAAGTCGAACACTAGTCTGTGCCCTTTAGCCGCTGTGACATTATGCGTACACTCAACCTAGTCTGAATTTCCATAAGGTAGGTATATGCTATGTTACTTGTTGTGTTTTCATCGCAATACGAGTAGGTTTATTTTCTCAAAAAACCTTTACCAGTAAGGTGAACAACGTACCTAACGTAATGTTGACATGATATATTATCAACTGTTTAAAGATTGTATTTTTAAATGACACAATACATAGGTTTAAGTACCTATTAATAATAAAATCTTGAGATACACATAAGGACAGTAAAGAGAGAGAACATGCCTCTCCTTTGCCTTAAGAAAAGCTTAAAAAGGAGTTCACGTCATGCTAGGAATCAAATATCTACGATCAACACGGCCATCAAGTCACATATATCTGTAATAATATTTGGATGCAAAATGCACTCTATGCGTATACAATGCAGTATAGTTTGAGGAAATTTTAAAGATAAAGATTAGGCTGATGTGTGGCCGTTTGCACATTAATGCCAGTGGCTTAGTTGGCGAACATTAAAAAAAATGTCCATTTGATGCCCTTGATATACCACTTTAGCATTAGAACTACCAGTCAGGTCAGTTTATTAAGTTGAATGTGACCCGATGTCGAGTTTCATGCCCGAAGCTTTCCAAACTATTGTTTACCTTTGTTCTGTACTCAGAAATGTTAATTACAATACCTGGGCACTCTCATTTTGTTGGTTTCAACATTGTTCAAAGTTTTGGAGTTTTCGGCGACGTCGAAGAGTTTAGTATTATGGTTTATCGTAACAATTCCTTCTTTATTGATGAATTGAGCTCTGTGCCGTAAGTAGTTTCTTGCGGAGACACTTAGGAAAATTATTCAAAATACAAATCCTATAAATTTTAAATTTGTTTCGTTTCTAAGTTCAGTTCGAGTCTAAGTAGATTGGTTTTGGTTCAGAAAACTCTATGCTTTATTATAAATCCTTTCATATAGTTAGCTTATAAATAACCAACCGGACAGATTCTTAAAAAGACATCAAATAACCACGAGTTCGGTATCTCATACACAACAACTCGAAAAAAGTTCACAATAAGTCACCGTGATTATCCACGCAAATCACACAAATCGAATAAGTTGCGAATGAAAAAGTATCCGTCCCGAGAGATGGCTCACAAAGGCTTTAGTAGTCAATAATAGCTAATAGTTTTCTCAACTTCTATACAGAAATGATTTAGTGTTCTCAAAAGTCAGGCAGTAAATCAGGCTGGTATCCCGGATCGTCCAATACTGACGCAATTACGACACGTGCTGCCTCATTATTTGGAGTTATTCCAGGTTCCTGATTTAAAATAAATAAATTTTACAGCGCCATCTGTCATAAAGGAGATAAAACGTAATAGCGGCCGAGTGACTCCTGCGCAGGACCTCATTCTCCTTTGACATTTAGTGTCGATTCCGTTTGAAGGCTGGCTCAACTAGTGCCCGTACGGGCGAAAAATATCCTCGGAATTGAAATGTCTGTCTGTATAAACTGATTGGTAAAGCAATAAAAATTAGGAAAACTTAGATAAGCATAATTTAATCAACAAACATAATTTCATTTTAATATGAGGTTTTTGAAAGTTTATTCTAGTCTTCTTCTAAAGACCATTGTTGTTATAAATGTGTTTAAGCCAATATTGGTCTTGGCATAGCCTGGGCTTATTATTAAACGGTAACCTCTACTGTAATTATTTAAGAATATGTGGATTTTCTAGAACATCATCCTCAAATTTTCTCAATTTTTAACTTTTCAATTATTCTTACAAACAGATTTATACCCATACTCGTAAGATGGGATTTTTCAATTGATAAAGTTTAACAGACTGTTCAAAGGGTTAAGGAGCTTTTAAGCTTACTCACTGATTAGTAGAAGTCATCGTTCGAAGGTGCTTTTTTCATGGAAGTTCTACATATTACTTATTACTTACAAGGCCTTTTTATACTTGAAGTTATTAGATTGTGAAGTAGGTATGTTTTATGTTAAGTATTATGTAAAGAACCGTGGCGCTTAGTGGTTCCTAACTCCAACATGAGGGTAGGTACTGTTAATGTTCGAAGATTGAGTTTCCTCATTACAGTTCACAGCTCAGACATGTTCGTTTTATTACTCGTCAAATTTTAACATTCTCTTGTAATTAAGCCTAAATATTGCCCTTTTAATTTTGAAATTTGTTACGACCGCATAAAGGCGGAATTCCAATTAACAACTTTGGATCATTGGATATTATTTACTGCCTGCATTATGCCTAATGTGCGCTGGTAATTTATTTCAAATTAAATGAAAATTCGCTGTCATTTTGATTTGTGTATAAACGTAAGAGGCAGATGTTATTTTATTTCCTACTTCGTTGAAAGACTTTAATTACTGGTACAAGTAACTATTTTCCTGGCCCTGTTAACAGTTTATAATTAAAAACGATCGAAATGAATGAACAAAACCCTAACCACCACTTCTGAATTTTGACTGTTAATACCCAGTAGTCAGTACACTCTGCTCCTGCTCATTTTACGAATTGAATCATACATAACAGAATAGGGGTAAAAATTACAGTCGGTTATGCCTTCTTATGTAATCTGAAATACAAGTTCAAAACTTGTATGATGAAATTTTGTATCATGATTTGTAATTTTGTCAGTCAACATCGCTCAAAACATGACTTATCTTCATTGTAATGTACTCAGTCTTCATTTTTAATTAATAAAAAAAATGTTTAATACCTATCTGTAGCTTAAACTATGTAGGAACCTTCATTCCTATTAAAATACCCATTCCAATAAGAAAAACAAACTCTTAACCGAAGAATTTAATAACCCATCCTCACAGTCGAGTAAAAAATCACTCGAGAAAGTTCAATAACGCGCCCGAAAAAAAGTAAACAACACACGGATCTCTCTCGAGATCCATCCGGGCGAATTAAATTTATACACGAAACGTAATAACGGCCGGCATCAAAAGGCCTCGCTGTCCGACCCGGCTTTCCTTTTAATTAGACCCTAAGTACTCGTTAAAAAACTGGATCTTCCCAAACAGACAAAGCGCGCTGTACCAACAAACAGTGCGAATGTAAAAACGTCGGATAAATAAGTGGAAAAATACAGGTAAGTCCGAGGGGTTTTTGTACGGACCGGCCGGCCACTTAGGTCATCCTGCGAAATAAAGGCCCAAGTTTTTTATATCGCTTTTAAATGCGGAGCCCGTACGAGCCGGACCCGCCTCATCCCCTTCTACGATAATGTGAAAGGAAACAAACGAAAGAAAATGTTGCCGAGCGCCCGGCTCACTTTTATTGAGCAGTCTTTTTCCTAGTTTCGATTTCAAATAGTTCGTGTAATTTAGTTAGCCGGTTGCTAATGAAACGAATAAAAGTTGAGCGGTATAAAATATCTGTCTGGCGAAGTTGGTACCTGGATAAAACGTTGTATTTGCGGAGTCGGCGAGACGCGTAACGTGCCTTTTCGTAGAAGCCTCGCTTTGTTTGTGTATTATGTTGCGTGAAAGTTTGCATCCTTTGGCTTTGCTACTTACTCGTAAACAAAAATAATGAATGGAAGTACGTGTTAAGGTGTAGGTAGCGAATCGCCGTACGTGCGGATTGTTAACGGCGCGATTCACAACTTGCTGACATCTCTGTTAGCGCTAATCCATACTATAATAATATTATAAATGAGAAAGTGTGTCTGTCTGTATGTTTGTCTTTCTTTTACGGCAAAACGGAGCGACGAGTTGACGTGCTTTTTTAAGAGGAGGTAGTTGAAGGGATAGAGAGTAAGGGCAAAAGCTAGTTGGAACATATTTATTTAATCTTCATTCCACAAAAGAAATAATATTCAAAAGGTGGACTTAATCCCACATAGTCAGTCAACCATTGGGCTAAGCAGAAGCAAATGTAGTTTGTGTAGTGTAAAGTTGAAAAAATTAAATATTCCTACATACATAAAAACTGATTACAATACCTAAATAGATGTCATATATATAACACTAGCTGTGCTCGCGACTTCGTCCGCGTGGAATAGTAATTTTTTCCCCGTTTTTTTTACATTTTCCATTATTTCTGCGCTCCTAATAGTTGCAGCGTAATGTTATATAGCCTAAAGCCTTCCTCGATAAATGGTCTATTCAACACAAAAAGAACTTTTCAATTCGGACCAGTAGTTCCTGAGATTAGCACGTTCAAACAAACAAACAAACAAACTCTTCAGCTTTATAATATTAGTTAAGATATAGCAATGAGGACGAATACTGGGTGTTGTGAGACGACTTCGTTAAAGTTGGAACCACGTGAATATCAGTAATGTGTAAAGTGATAATATTCTTAGAAATTGTACCCTATGTGTGTGTTAATCTGATCTATAAACAGTAGTAGATATAATTGAATAATTAGTAACGGAGTAACAAACCTCTATCCATCCAGACAAACATTCGTGATCTATACTAATATTATAAAGAAGTAAAGTTTGTGTGTTTGTATATTCGTTAAATTGTAAGGGGTAATCTTGGGATTTACTGAACCGATTTTAAAAATTCTTTCACCAGTAGAAAACCATATTATTGCTGAGTGTCATAGGTTATATAAAAAACCAAAAACTAAAAAGGCTATTAATATTATGCCCAACGAAGTGAGCACGGGCCCGCTAGTTATCTATAACTCAAAGGCGATTGACTGACTGACTGATCAACGAACCACTACTGGACGAATCGGGCTGAAATTTGGCATGCAGGTAGATGTTATGACGTAGGCATCCGATAAGAAAGGATTTTGATCAATTCTACCCCAAGGGGATAAAATGGGGAATGAAACTCTATTCCACGACGAACGGACGAACGAAGTTGTGGGCACAGCTATTATAAGTAGTATTATTGACATAAACTATTGATTATCGCAAAATACTACAAGACATGAAAAATTTGTGCAAAACTCTGATGGTTGTTAAGTAATAGGTACAGCCTAAGTTTTGTAACAAACAATCACTTGTTCATAAAAGTAAATATGTAACTCCTTTGTACTACCGTGTTTTAACGCGTAAGCTACACGTATTACGTGGTGGGAACTTTCTTAAACGTTAAGCGGTGAAACTTTGACTGCTCCGAGGCACTTAGTAGGGACGTAATGCGTTAACATTGTGTTACCCACCTACGCATGGAAACACTCCTGATGGGTACGTAGGAAATTGCGATGAATTAACTAATAGTAGAGGGCTGGCTATATTATTTATTTTTATAGTAGCACGACATAATGGCTTCCCTACGCCTGATGGAAAGCGAAAGAGAAGCCAGTCATTGCGACAACGGGCAAGTAACTGGTCAACAAGGTTGTCTCGCTAATAGCGGTAAGACTGCCTAAATTGGGCAACAAATACTGAACTTGTCAACTGTATTAACTTTACTCTATAAAGTCAGTTTCTCCAACCTTGATCCGCCGAAGGAATTTACGATCATAACTTTTTGTCACACCCCACATGCCATTCGCTAATTTAAAAATCCTAACGCCAAATTAACACGTCCACTCCTTTATCTCACTCGGGACCATTGTGTATGAGGTATGCGAAGGCAATCGGCAGTTTTTGTGTCTTTCAGAACAATATTTATGACAGCCATTAATTGTATGGGGGGTCTGGATTGCGGCTTGGGGCCAATGTTGGTTCAAATGTTTGTGATGTTGTCACATTTGGATCCTCGGGATATTTGATTGTAGGTAATAGTATTTTATGGGAGATCGTATTTACGTGCATACCTCTTCTCCGCATACACTACCAAAATTTGAGAAAATTGTTGTAGTTGATTATAATATTTATTTATTCAATCTTGCATAATAACATAGTGTAAAAAAGCCGGACTTAATGCCACACAATATTGCTAAAGAAATACTTGATTACATTATATCCCTTACATATGTTTTTAAACTACACAATTTATTGTTGTACCTACTTATTTTTGTTGCAAATTAAGGTGAATAAATGAATATGAATAAAATAATAAACATCCAAGATAACTAGGCTATCAAACAGAACGAATATAGAAAACGGTCCAGCAGTTTCGGACATAATAAAAAAATCAATAATAATCGTATTAGACAAAGGCACAAACTCTAGTAGGTATAGATTGGTAGACTTTATAAATAAGTGGAGTAGGAATTTATAACATGATCAGGTGGTGCATAACATCATAACACAATCGGATTCCCGGTGAAGTAGGGTCGAAAGCGTTTTTGTTTCGGCTTGTAAATGATCTCGGTTTATAAATGTTGGGTCCGACGCGATTAGATCGGCCGACGGGGCCGGTGCCACGCTGTCTCGTGTGTGAGGTCCGTGGTTTGGGCTTGTGGTTTGATTAATTTCAATATCTATTAGAGTTTGAACTCACACGCTTCTTTTAGAGATCCCGCAAACCGCAGACTTCCTATCGGCCGATAGTCTAGTCGGGCTCATGATTAGTATGAAAATCAGCCGGTTGTAGTATGCGGACTTGCATACATCTTCATACTGATTATGAGCCCGACCAAACTATCGGCCGATAGAAAGTCTGTGGTTTGCGGGGTCTCTAAGTCGCAAAGAAATTTTCAATGAGGGTGTATTCGCCTCTCACATGCAATACTGTATCATACAGCGCCATCTAGTCTTAAACTCAACCGAAGTTTTGTACTGTGGGTACTAGCAAAGTGATTAACTTATTTATATCATTTTTTTTGTAAAGAAATACATATTTTACATAATATATCAAACACCCAGACCGATACAAACGGACACAAATGTTTGTACTCTATAAGTTTTTAGATGTGGGGCTACCATTGTGGTATCCAACATTGTGTAGGTACACCCACAATGTGGTATATAGTAGGATTGGCTAGCTTAGACTCTGCGTGCATGGGCTAGCTATTCCCGGGGTGCTTTTACAAAGAGACTGACGACGATATTCAGGATTTGGGTCGGTCCTATTTAAGGTAAATAAACATTGCATTGTCTCGAGAAGAAGAAGTTCTTTATTTAATATTTTATAGCCATATTCTTGACGTGTCGTAGCCTCGTAGCGAATCAAACGAATGGATCCAAATTCCACTCAACATTTTCTAAAAACGCGGCAACCCGCAAACAAATTAATTAAACCACTCAACAACATTAACTGTATTTAAATAACCCGCCCACGAACTTTCGGGCGCATTCAACGTAATAATCCTCTTTATGTTCACAAACTGATCGAATTACAATAAGACCCAATAAAACTCCGCCGTTTTTATTATCAATAATTTACAACATCGCGCCGGTGAATGTAAAATTGAAATTAAAAACAAACCATTAAACGATTTTATACGAGAATCCCTAACAAGGACGCTTCCCTTAACCGGATCGGGAGCACACCTGGGTACTCGAAATTTGCCCTAAAAGGTCCCAAACGACAACCCTGCACGGCCCTGAAACGACATAACACGCAAGACCATCAATGGGAATTAGCATTTATTACGTAGGTAATAAGGTTCTAATTTTATTGAATGCGACGTTGCACGTTGGTAGCTATTGGACATAAGTCGTTCCGGAAGCAAGGAGTGTCGAGATGGTAGATTTTAAAAATGGAACGTTTGATTTGCATTTGAATAAGAGCCCCCGGCGACCCAGGTGCGCGTGGTACAGTCGCGTCGGAAAGTTTCAGTTTTTTTTTAATCGCAGGTCCGCTCGCGAAATTAATATGGATGACCAATTGTACATGTAATAGGCGAAGTTCAGTAATTGCTATGTGAGTTTTTGATTGGAAAAAATTATATTTTCAATTCAATTTCTGCACGGAATCAATTTAAATTCAATGTTTGTTGTGTTTGTGTAAAATCCAATGACTGTCAAATTGTTACTTATAAAATTTTAATGTGACATATGCATGCAGTAAAGGGATTTTACCTGTTCAAGTAAATGCAATGTGTTTTTTTATTATAATAACTCGATATAATGGCTTCCCTACGCCTGATGGAAAGTGAAAGAGTAGCCCAAGTCGCTGCGACAACGGGCATGTATGGTTCTCAATTATCGGAAATTCAAGACTAATTAACATTGAAATTTCCTTTGTTTAATTAATATGAATGAATGGAATAACAGACATGAATTCATAAAGAATTGTGCGTGCGACCGTACGTTCATTAGTTCAGGAGCTACGTGATTTCAACATAATAACAATATTAACAATTGCTTTTAAGACGTCACTACGCATATTGGTACACTATAACGCAGTTACATAAGTAGTTACTTTTTCATTATTTTCATAATAAATCAAACATTTTATGTGTTCTAATCGACTCTGAAGTACCTATGTATGGATTAAAATACTACATAAATAATGACATATTATGTAGGGTAAGGTCGCCTTAGTCGTACCAGTTCAAGGAAAATAGCTATAATTTCTATTGTAATATAAATAATAGAAAAATCTTTACACACATAAAGTCTTCATTTATTAACGAATCAAAAAACATTAATAGACATTTAAAAATCTTTTGATAAAACTGTTCTTTAAAGGTTTTACAAAAACCTTTTTTCGGTACGACTTAGGCAACCGGTTGCCTTAATCGTACCACCCATGGCCTAAGTCGTACTTAGAGTAATTATAATACTTTTCCAACTAGAAATCTTAGAACAATTAAAACACTGCGTAGACTTGTATGCTACGAGATCAATTTCAGTCTTCCTTATTATAACAATGGTAAACAAATCTTAGTTTTATTTAGTAATAATGACTAGTTATTACCTAAATAAATCATTTTTTAAACAAATATACGATACTATTAGGAAGTACGACTTAGGAAGTTTATACAGGTACGAGTTAGGCAGCAGGGTGTACAAAGTTATAAATCAAAATTGAGACCTAACTCATGTCATCCAGAAAACACTACAAAAACAGACATGAATAAAAAAAATATCGATTTCATCATAAGCTTCTGTGAAATGGCTTACGACTAACGTAATAAAACTAGTGAGCACTGAGCAAAAAACTTACTTTTCCATTATTTTACGATCGCGAAATCCGGCAAGCCGCCGAGTTTTTTTGTTTACCCGTGCGACTGAGTAGAACCATATTGCACCGTTACATGTCACCTTTTCATGACGGGTGCGCAGATATTGACGTGGTACGACTTAAGCACTGGTACGACTAAAGGTACTTTACCCTACTTATTACATAAAGAGTAATAAAACAAACATAAATAACACTATTCGACCTACAAAATATTGAATTAGAAACACATTTGTTAAACCAAGTTTGCGAAAACATTTAAACTTCATTTGATTTAAAAAAACAACATCCCAAATTGCCAGCTACCACAAAGGTTTTTTTCGACAAAGATTTTTCTTTTTTTAATAATTCCCGTGCACGCATCAAGTGCTTGGGAACGTAATAAGAGAAACGAGTCTACTACACATAATATTTTTATCTCTCAAGTGCCCGTGTTGAGGCAACGACTCGGTCTTGTTCTGCCTTCATTGTTTGAGTTTTTATTATCATCGGGACAAAGGCCGCGTAAACGGTAGCCGAGCTATCGGTGCCTCTGATCAACCTTATACTTTTTTTAATTACATTGTTTTTTTTCTGTTAAATGCGGTGGTGCGGGCGACATGTGATATGGACATTTCGCGCGGTCGAGTGACGTGTTCCTGCCGCGTTTGATTTTTGTCGTGGGAATACAGTTTTGTGTGGATTAAACTTTTTTAATCTTTTAGTCCTGGATAGTGATGATACCTAACGTATGAATATGACGTTATTGTCGTACCAACTTGGCCCACATTTGCTTATGATCGTGTACTAATGACACTAAATTTAAAAAATAAATAATTGAACCAAGATTTGCCTCGCTGGGCCAGACTGCGCCATCTAGTCCCAAACTAACATGGATATAAGCTACATTTTACAACTTATATGGATATAAGCTACATTCCGAATCAGGTGATAGTGTAATTCATTTTAATTTCATATTTTGGCGATTTGCAAGTGCTTGTCTCAAGTCTGACTCTGTTCTTCGCAACCTCTTACACACGAAGTTCGTTGTATATCATCATCATCAGCAGCAGCCTGAAAATGTCCACTGCTGGACATAGGCGTCCCCCAATGACAATTGTATTAGGGATTTATTTACACCCGTGTAAACGCGGCTGCCCGTTTCCTGATATTCCCTTAGTCACCTTCTACGACACCCGTGGTGAGCTGAAGTGGTGCTGTTCTAGAACTGACATTCACTAGGATGCTATTTGAATAAACGTCTAACTGATAAAAATGCTTGGTTGATGATGCCTTTTTAGCATCAGCACAATACTTGTTTCCTGTATGTGAATAATGTGAAAAAACGGGATGCTAAATAAATAACTATTCTATTAATTTGTATAAAAAAAAACAAGCCAAAATTGCGGCCATATTGAGATTTTCCACAACAACAACAAAAAGTACCATTTACTCCGAAGAAAATGCGTGGACAATAATAATTTTTGATTTTCCCCGGGAGCGCTCTCGACCTCCCGTTCTTTTAATTACTCCGAGGGCGGGAGGCTCGAGAAAATATTTAGCCACGCGTCCGTACCAGCCCTCCGTAATTACTAATGAGCTTATACTTAGGTATATTATGTAGTGGCGGTATATAGGGTACGTAATGAGAGTTCTTACGAGGAAATGTGTGGACCACAGAAATGTTACGAAAATAGAATGGCGGTTATTTTCAAACAATCATACCGTTTGACTATACGAAGCGTTTAAAAGTATACGCTTGCAAAAACATCACACGTCTTGTTTTCTTGACAATTACGGCGTGTCACTTTATCGCGCGTTCGAAATTCGAACGCACATAAGTAACTCTTGTCCGATTGCACCTTATCCTTGAAAAAAGCTTAGATAAAATTATTTTAAAAAAAAAAATTAAACCGACTTCAAAAAAAACGCAAACGACCAAAACTAAAAAGCGATAAATAATGTAAGTAATTCTATCCTTAATACATAATCATTTAAATATTACAATTATCACGTAGTTTTGAAGTCGGTGCCAACCTCTCGGTACCTAACGTAGACTGTTGTTGTATGACGCGCGCGGCCGGCATATCCACACGACAATATACCTAGATATGTTTGGCTAGCACCGACTTCAAAACTACGTGATAATTGTAATATTTAAATGATTATGTATTAAGGATAGAATTACTTACATTATTTATCGCTTTTTAGTTTTGGTCGTTTGCGTTTTTTTTGAAGTCGGTTTAATTTTTTTTTTAAAAATAATTTTATTTCTCTGTTTTTAGTTGCGTTAATGTGCTGTGACCTTGAATAAAGGCTAATTAATGTCCTTAAGAGTTTTACTTAGGAATGAAAAATTTTGCTTTAAGTCAAGTGAAGACTTTGCGATCTAGAATCAAGCATAATATCACTTACCAAATCACCTGCCCTATTAGCCCTGCATAAGTACATACTACTACCTAGTTTAATATCGACCAATGTCAGTACTGTCCCCTAACTCCTAACCGTTAAGGAGTTCTGTGGCTTCATCATCAGCACCAGATGTTGTCGCCCGGAAGCATATACCTGAGTAAAATATGATTACGTAACAAAAACACCATATGAGCATACAATTTTCGGTTGTTGCCCTCAATTTCTCCAGGATCCCATCATCAGATCCTTACTTGGTGATAATGGGACCACCTCGAAAGTGTCTTCTGTCGAACTGTCGAAAAATTTTTGAAATCCATCCATAATTGACGGAAATATCGCTGAACATACATAAAAAAAAAAAAAATATTATACATAGAGACGAATTGAGAACCTCCTCCTTTTTTCGAAGTCGGTTAAAAATACAATCAGAACGCATACTCGTATTAGATATGAACCACTCTGACTATCAAAATTTGACTAGCACGCTGACCGAATAAACGTTTTACAAATCATGCACTTAGGGCATAAAACTTTTCTGTACTTTATACATTTCAGGACTCGCATTAAAAATTAATACTGCCTAAGTATAATGTCAATAGAGTTTAAATATCACAAACCGCTGTTGTATATAGGCAAATTGTTCGCCTCTTTGCTCAATCTTGCAGCTTCTGCACAAATCATCACTACACCTGACCTGCGGGCGTCTTACACCACGTTTCCCCTATACATTTACCTCAAGTACTTTACCTTAATAAATCGCTTTGCTTAAATAATGTGAACAGGATTCAGTAACCGTTAATTTAATTGATCGCTTCAAACAAGCACCACACGAAACGGGCCGGTAAAGTTGCACCGGCGACCATAACTAGCTAACCCGCGATCGATGCCATTCACATTAATTCCACGGCAATTATTAAATACGAGCAATTCGATAATTAATTGGTGCAAAAAGAGCCGGGGACCCGCAATGGAATCGCGCGGGCATCGCGGCGGGATCGCAGTAAATCACGTTCGCACAATGCCGGCAGGTGGCGGCGGCGTCGCGATAATGCCCGCGTTTAATTACGCGGAATAATTAGTGAACGGAATATTTTCCGGGCCCTAACTATCTCCGCCGTCTTCCGGCGATAACTAGGCGGTAATTGAGGATTAACCTCGCATTCACAATTTAATAGGTGCTTGAGTTGCGCCAGTCGAACCCCAATCGGTGTTTGCGTGGCGAACGTCGGATTAATTGTTTCCCGGAAAACATAGCGTTTCAGCGCTCTAATGTGTTGTGTGATTATTTGCTTATTATGGCGGTATTCCATTTCTGGCGTGAATGGGAGCCGCGTTCAGGAGTATTAATTAGTAGAGAGTTATATAATTTATCAGAATACATACATATTTTACCTAATAAATAACGCGATGTGTGTGTGACACATGTGTCGCATTAGGTAGGTAAAATCAAAAGCAATAATAATAATATTTTTACTTTATGTTATTATGTCCATTATTATGGTGACATGGTTCTAAAGTGTATCCATATTATTGTTTTTGACTATCCATATAGTTATATTCCATTCCTACTAATATTTTTTCATGTAAAAGTACCCACTTACAAGTACTTACTACACATGAAACGTTACGTTTGAGATATAGTATTCGTTTTAGCGTGGGATGCAGTAAGATAAGGGGTCGGCGTGTTGACTGTGAGGATATGGCTAGATTACGTTTCCGTTGGAGCCGCGGGTTTTCATTATTGCAACCCCTTTATAACCTCGCCTGATGTTCTATAGCTAGTGTACAGATTTATCACATGTATACTTTGTATAGAGGTTAAGATATTGGGCTAAGCGTGAGAAAAGTATGAATATAAAGTTTTGATAATGCCATTAGAAATTGTACCAACGATTATAATAACAATTGCCAGCAAAGTTGAATTTGCAGAAACTGTGAATCGGTAAGATATTATAAACTAGAAATATACATACTTAGAGATATAAGCAGTGCCTACCATTTTATATCATTCATGAAGTCACGGCGTTATAGAGTTAAAGGAACTGAATATAGTGCATCGGGAAAGATAACATTCCTATATGAATTTCCGTGTGTCGAGTAAGGGAGCCACCTATCACCTTTTCGCTCCAAGTCAACCTCACCTGCCCGTGGTGCATCCTGCCGAACAACAAACGAGGCTCTGGCAAACCGACTGGTGGCGGTAAAACCATCACGATAGAAGGTGTAGCTAAATACTACAGGCCGATGACGGGCAGCAGCGTCACCGGAGCAAGAAGCTACGTCCTGCGATCGCCAACCCGCCTGCCCAGCGTGGCGATTATGGGTATATCCTTCAAAAGTTTGCTCTAGGTGGCGAACAACTGGAGAGGCCTATGTCCAGCAGTGGACTGCGATAGGCTGATGATGATGATGATGAGTAAGTTCAAATTTGGCCATCTGCTTTTGGATGTTTGTGCAAACCTATGCGTACATTCTACATTAGAACGTCGAACTGTCTTCATAGGTATACCACAAAAAGTAACTACTGCTCGCTACATCATTTTTCAAGATTATTTAGAAAGGAACATTCCTTTATGAACTTACTATGCAATGAGTTTGCTGCATTTAAATTCGTCCAGTAGCTTTTAGGTGATTGTGTAAACCCATTCAAATTGTACCTACATAATACGTTAAAATATTGAACGGTTTGGGTGTACCCAAAAAGGGCGCAACAGAATTCTGTGCACCACATACTGAAACGTATAAGCCTCCGCGAAAACGTAAACAAACGCGTCGTCTAAGAAATAACAACCGCCCGCGACTTGTTACCGCGCGCACCGCCCGTGAACACTATTGACCTCGTTAGTTCGAACAAAACGGCGCGCGCGTGTAAAACAACCGCGCCACTCCGCGTTCGCCTTTTCCTCTCGAAAATAACTCATCTCGGCTTTTCACGAGGTGTCATTAATTCAGCTGCTTTGTGGCGGCCGCTCCGCTCCGCTCTACGCGCCGCCCGCTAATGACGACGCTCGACCGCTCGACGATTTCGCTCGTCATTAACGCGATGCTTTTTTGTTTATATCTTTTAATATTTTAATGCGCTCTAACTGACTATATTGGTGTTATGCTGTTCGAGTTCAAACAACAACAATTTTGATAAAGCGTTTTCAGTTTACCAAGAATTGTTTAATTCTTTAGGTAGGACGATTCTTTTCCAGTGATGTTTATACCAGTACCAGTATATACATGTAACAATTAAAGTTAGTTTGACAGTAAGTTGCTCTTCAGAATAATAATACTTAATCAAAGATATTTTGTTACACATACCTACTAATGAAAACTTTAACTACACTACTTACTTTCAAATTCGGCAGGCAGAATGTTTACGATACAGTGATAACAGTACTAAAATTATAACCCTGAAAATTTTTAAACGGTAACCGGTAGGCAGACCTTTTTGAGCGCCTAAGAAGTAGCTACTTACTGTGCGTTTCGTTATCGAAACAAACCGCCGCTCGCAAAAACAATCGCGCCACTCCGAATCCGAAGTAGCACATCTCGCGAGGTGTCATTAATGTCGAATTAATGACACCTCGCTTAGAGACGTGATGAGTAGAGCTTTGTAGCGCGCCGCTCCGCTCCGCTTCACGCCCCGCCTGTTAATGACAACACTAAAAGTTTGCTTGCCATTGTTGCGATTGTAGTTTTTTATCTGCAACTTTTCGTATTTTATTGATTGCTAACGAAAGATGCAATTTGCTAATGAAGAATGACTACGTGTCTGACTTAACAAAATGTTTATATTCCTTTTTCTGCATCTTTCTTTCGTCGTAAGAATTAATAGTAATTAGTCAAATCTTTTTAATGCGCTACAGCACATAAACATAGGCCCGATAAATAAATGACGTCACAATCCACACACACTCTATAATTTCAATAGAAAATCTGTTTCTATCAGATGGTTATCCGTATAAGCAAATATTTGCTTGAAGTTACACAACAATTTGTGGCTTGTTAATTTTTCAGCCAATTTTGATAGGTATTGTTTTTAAGTTTCATCGCATATTTTTTATGTTTTTTATTTGTTTTAATTTTAAAGCAAAGTATTTATCAATACTATTTCCCGGAGAATTACAAGCATCGCGTTACATTTACAAATTGCTATACTCATATATAATTACTACCTATGAAAATAAAAACCGAATGAAAATACGCTTATCCTATGTAACTCTAAGTTTTTCTTTCTTTCTCTAAAAGAAAAGATATAGCTGGCAAGATGAAAAAATACTAGCACAAGAATATGAGGCTCGCCGCGACCTCTAATTTGCTCCGGAGATATTCCTCTTATTTTTGCTCCTTGCGACAGCGGCACAATACTGCTGGCTTTTCCCGCAAACTGAGGATTTTCGTTGAAGAAAGTATTAAGAAGAAATAGCGTATATAATTAGAAATGTGACTCGAGCTTTATTAGAAACTTAGCTAGATGGGTCTGCCGTCTGATATGATCGTTAGCGCATAAGCTCTGAGTAGGTAGGTACTCTATGCGTAATGATGAAGATGGTAAAGGTCTAAACTTGCCCATGGTCTGCTATGAGCGCTTGTCTGAGGAACGTCGGGATGTCTGTCGGGCCTCGACATAACCCCTCTTCAGCTCAGGAGCGCTACGTCCATCTGGAAAGGAGGCGACGTACCTTGGGAGGACGTTGTGGTGTTTTCCAGGTACCATGTCACTACCTAAATGTGTTCGAAAACACACCCGAAAGGTTTTCCTAGGCTGATGATGATGATGATGAGGTTCTGCTAGTCGCCTCTAATGAAAAAATAACCCAAGACATGCCACGCTGGGCCACACATCGCCATCTAGCCTCAAACAAATAGGTACTAGACAACTGATAAACTTTCATAATAAATATCTACATATTATTATACATAGTAAATACCCAGACCAATATAGACATTTTCATGCTCACAAATGTTTGTACTGTGCGGGGATCGAACCCACATGGCTCAAAGGTCACTACCAAATTAGCCAGGGCCAAAAATATTCTTGTTTGCCGATTTCTCAATACACATGTCTGTCGCTCAGGTATTTATTTTCAATGTACCTACGCGCTCAATACCGCGAATTCTGAACCGCCCAATATCCTAAGCCCGTGGCGTCTAGAGGCGATTGTTTTGGCCACATCCGCGCATGGAAGTATTAACTTCCATGCATCCGCGCCATATGCACACGTCACGGCACGTGCTGCAAGCCAATTTGTGCTTTATGGCACGTGAATAATTTGTGATAATCCCTCGGCCCCCGCCGTCGAACATGTAAAAAGTGAGGCATTAAAAATATAACGTAATTTTTTTTTATTCGTAAGCTAAACGACCGTGTTTTCATTACACTCGTTTTATTTTTCTAGAATTATTAATTTTGCATTTGAAATATTTCATATTCGTAACCTCCATAATTATTATGTTGCACTTTGGAGAACGTTTCATTTTCGCTTTCTCAAGCTTTTACCAAGTTTACATTCTTCGAACCCGGTATCTTTAGATCATACTTAGAGGCAGTTTTAATAAACCATACAGTAACAAGAGTATAGATATATGTATAAAAAGGGTTCACATAGGTACCTAATCTGTTATTAGTACGTAGCTTAAGTAGCACACACACATCGATGTTGTCACGACGACCTTTGATCTTAACAGAGAGGCGGTAAAAAAATAAAAATCGCATTTGTTCACCTGTGACTATTCTGTAGTGAGGGTGGGTAGTTGAGCGTGAACCTTGATACCATTATGACTATTCGATTTCGGTGATCGTATTCGATTCTCCGTCCGACTCGGCATGTTTGTTCACCTGTGATAATATTTGTTTAAGTGGCTAATACGCTATGTAAAACAACAGTGAAATCAGATTCGAAAGATCTTCAACATCTGTCATAATCTCGGAGTAACTCAACCATATTTCTGTTATTCAATTTTGAGTAGACGCCCGAAATTTCGATATGAAACATGGGAGTTTAAGATGACTTAATGTCTTCAAGGAAGTGTAGGAAGGTATCTTTGGAATTAAAACATTTTCTTTAACTTCATGGTAGTCTTAGCTAAAAATTCACGAAAACGCCGTTAATACTTGAAAATATTTCATTATTTTTGATATTTGTGAACCGGTTTTACTCGATGGATGTCGAAATAATGGCAGAAAAGTTTTCTTGCTGCTCCCAAAAATATCTAGGGTCTTAATCGACGACATTCGAAGAAACGAACCTGGCATGCAGAGAGAGAGCTTGGCCACCATTAAAAAAATCAAGAAAAAGAAATTTGTGCTAAAGAATCTACTCAGCGTTCTAAATATTGATTTCAAATCGAAGTATGAGTAGATAGGTAAATGGATTCATAAGCTCATTTGAAATTCGAAGAAATGAACCTGGCATGTAGAGAGTTTGGTTGCCATTAAAAATTAACAAAAAGTATCTACACTGTGTTCTAAATATTGATTTCAAATCGAAGTAGGTAGGTAAAAAAATAATAATCCCGTTTGCTCACCTGCGACAATCGCGTAGTTATTGCGCGGGGTGGCTAGTTGAGCGTGAACTTTGATATCGGCGCGAAATATTAATTTCTCGACGCCAATGAGCGCCCGTGCGTAATGTCGGTAAATTAAGCCGAGTGCCTTTAATATTTGTGCGGAATTTTAATATCGTCGCGTCGTCTTGTTTAATTAAATTTAATTGCGTGTGTTGAATAAAACTAATTTTGCACACAACGACTATGAATAGGTACCAAGGCGGGAAATTCGTTTGTTGTATGAATCTTCCGAGTACGTATTTGTAGCTATTCTTAGCGTATTTGTGAAAATACAGAAATTAGCAATACCGTATTTTTTGTTACGTAGATAATTTAAGATAATAATTAATTTCAATAATAATATTACTGTCCCATTTGATTAGCCAGACATAATAATAGTATCAAAACCAATTAATATAAATATGAAAAAAAGAACACTTATTTACTGTAAACAGATTTCATTTATAATAAAAAGTATTTTACGTGCCAGCCAGCACTAGGGAAAATGCAAACAAAGAGTTCGCGTCGCATCGCGAAAAGCGTTCGAATTTCGAACATTTTAACATCAGAACGGGCCTGGCTCCTCAGTCGGAGCAATTACCAATATTACTTAGTAGTCGCGCATTGACCGAGCACGCCAGATGGCGCCAGGGGCGATCATTTAAAAATCACTGCACATTGTTCCCGGCGAAACTAATTGCAGGGAAAGCGGGGTTCGATGGACTCGCGGACTAAATCATTCTCTAATAGGGGAGACGGGTGTGGGGCTCTGATTAATTTTTATTTTGCCCAAAATGGTTCGCCGAGTAATTGCTATGGAGCGCCGCTATTGAATGTTCTGATTGACAGGTATCGAATGACAGCAAAATGCGTTGGATTCGTTTATATATTCAAACTATTTTGTTTGCATGGGTATTATCAAATTGTCCGTTGGTTGAAATTTTTCCATATTCCTAAGATTTATATTAGAAGGGATTATATTTAGGGGAATAATACTTACTTGTTTTTATTTTCAGATCCAAGGCGCATCAGCATAATAGCATGGTAAGTTATTTCTACTAAATGTTTCTTTTATGTTCTACAGCTTGATATACTTTCAGGCTTTAATTGTGATAATTTTTCCTTCAAGAGTGAAGTAATCAGATTGTCTGTTCATACTGTTGAAATAATTATAACCTATTAATTAAATACACAGTTACAGTTTACAGTTCACAAAAAAACTCAAAAAAAACCATCGATAATTTCGAACACCCACCAAGTGACGAGGCATGAGCCATTGTCTCTTCATCGGGGATCAATAAGCTCGTATATTTTTCACAGCCGGCCAGGGATCGCATTATGCACTCATTAACCGTACGGTAAGTAGCTCTCCGATCCCGTATTGCATTAAACTGACCGTGCCGGCAACAATGGGCCAATTGAATCAGTGTCCTTCCTCTGAATCAAATTCATTTCCTTTTACCCACGGCTGTTCGTTTGTCAATACACTTTTGGACTAGACTGTTTCATTTGTCAATTGATTGATGCTGTTGAGTGTACTTGGCGATGCTTATTCCGTTTGTAATGTTTATTGGTACTCTAGTATAGGTACTAGTTAACATTTTATAAGAGCTATAATTGATTAGTTTTACCGCGATGTAGCACTTACGCATTACTTATACGTACACTATTACACGCGTAGGACTGTTAACCTGGAACGTTAACAGTCAAGTTTTATTTATAAACATAGACAGAAATTTATTATTGATATTTTTCTGCCAATAAACTGCTCATTAATAGTTTGGAGCCCTGACTCCAGACGTACTCCCGCCATCTTCTCCCGAAGTTACTTTGTGCATTGGGAAGTATGTAAAGATGTTGTCCTGCTTTTTATGCCTAAGAAATAGAGAGTATCTACTCGTGTGTTAGTTATTATTATAAGTAAGTGTACGCAGCATAATAAGCGAATATTAAGAAAATAATATTAATCAAAATAACTAAACCAATGATTTGATTTATAGTCATAAAATAAATGAACGTCTCTATCTGGACCTTTGATTGGAATTCGATTGTCGTCTGACGCGCATTATAAGTATCATAATCTTCTGATGATGATCAACTAATGCCTGCGAACAATCGCTGCTGGAAGCCTCCCCAATGAAAATTTTTATTTGGGACCGCAGTAGGTTTTATACAGATATATTATATACCCACCTTTAGTCGTTTTCTATGACACCCACGGTATGGGTGTGGTAATAATATAAGTATATGTAGGTAACTTTTTTATTACGAGTAGATACACAATTGACTAGGAAGCATATTTGTTTAGTACAAATCTACGGAAACTGTTTGGTACAGTCGTTCCAAAGGTCCGCCTATAGCCCTCCGTCAACCTTCACTCTGACATATGACAGCTATAAAATACTTATCGTTCCACTCGGCGGCTCCGCGGCCGAACTCGAGATTATCTCGTGGGGAAATAGTGAGAAATTCCCACTTTGCTTCCGCGCCATCGCCGCGCGAACGCTTTTTTAGCCAAAAAGCTTTATCACTTCCTGGGGGACGTGGGCTGTGGGCAGTTTGCGCGGATGTCCACTGACTAGATGTGGCTTAGAGCAGCACGTGTTTTGAGCAAGCGAGTCACGCAATGTTCGCTTGTTTACCTTCTTTTGTTTTTTATAGCACGTTTGGTGGCAAACTGACTGCCAAACCGCCTGATGGTAAGCGGTTATCCCGGCGTATGGGCCCTTGCATCACTAGGGGCATCGTATTCGCTTTGTCGAGTCTTTTAAAACATATTCATCCTTATATTTTTATGAGAAAAACTCCGGCAGGTAGAATTTTCTTTTATTGTAGCTATGCTGTGTGACCTTTTTTATCTGATGGAAAACGAAGAACAAAACTAAGCCTTTTTTCTATCATTTCCTGCTGCTGCTACGCGAAGAAGAATGATATACGTTCCACTTTTTAATGTGGTGATGTCTATCATTTGTAGCTGTGCTTAACCTACGGCCTCGTGTAAGGGTTAAGGGACTCACTACGCCCCGTATCTTCAGAAACGAGGTAGAATTCAGTTCAGAAAGTCTTAAAGGTTTCCCTTGTCATTACAAGGGAATAAATCAACTACGCATGGTTTCTCTTTTCTTTTATGTTTATATCGTCATCATCACCGAGTTGCAACAGCATTTTATTATGAGAATATTGCATGCTATTTGTGTACTCTATTGTGTTTATATTGTACCTGGAATTTGAGTTCATTTTTCTATTTGCCTCTTCTAGTTCTAATTTCTATAGCAACATATAAGCCAATGGGCAACGCTGCAGAATGCAGGCAGTGGATCACTTTTATAGCCGGATGCCGTAAAATAAATGTCGTGGTCCATCGCTAACCCTGGCTAATGATATCCTACGAACTTGTAAACATTGGGTCACATTACAGTATGTACCTATAGTCCGGGGGAAATGAAAGTCTTTTAAAGTTAAGTTCAGGCTTTCCGAGTCAACTAAGGAACTTCTTGAGATTTTGGCTTCCTAAATGGTGGTAGGGCTTATTCGCCTAGGTAGTGACCACCGTTCAGCTGCGAAGTGACTCCAGTCGCGTTCAGAGGTCTGTTTGTACAGGTAAACCTATGTATCTTACTGTTATGGCGGTGGTAACGGACGGGGGTCACTAGTTACTTACCCGTAGCTGCAAAAACTTATGCTTCTGTTCAATATAGTAGGTTCCAATTTGCAGTGTTACTTAATGAGTGGCCGAAATTGTGTCCACTCAGCTAATGTCATGGCATGATAACGATAGCCAAGACGCTGATTTTTAGTGGAGCCGACAAGAATGGGGATACATTATTACAGAAAGACAAATCAATGTGTCTAGGTCCAAAATATTACTTTAAAAAACCTCATGTTAGCATTAAATACTCTTGCTGACCAAAGCTTACCACAATCAAAGATACAGACGTGGTCCTAGACGTAGGTGGCAAGTAATTTATAGCGGGAAGCGCGGTGCGTTACACGACTTACGCGCTAGGGCGGCGCGGGGCTGCCCGGATGCGTATTACTCGTCCGTGGCCGGATATCGGCAATATATCGCGATGGCCGGCCTACAGACGAGACGAAGTAACCTTGATATTATTATAGGGTCACATTTGAGGTTTGGACCTTACATTTGAGGTTTGGACCTCAATTCTAATGACTTTTTTCATGAACGAACTTTTACATCCCTCCGATAGATGCCAAGATGCTAACAGTCCTGGCGAAGCTGCATCATTTTCAGTTACATTTCAGTCACCCTTCACGAGCGCGCCAGTCTAACCCAAGTCTTCATTCGAGTCAGTTGTCGCCTGCTAAAATTCTATTCTGTTTCTAATTCAAAATCTTTTTTAAAAAACTTCGCTAGGTAAGCTTTTGACTTACAGAATCGGTTCTGGGGTGTTCACTTGTGTGGGTGTTCACGTGGTATTCATAGCTTAAGAGAAAACTTGAGTTAAAAACAGTACTTCAAGAGTTCTTAGAGTTTTTTTTCTTTACATCACAACTTTTCTACACATGGTCTATCTAAAATCGAATCAGATTTCTAATAAAAATTCTATTCTAGTATCAACTCTTCCTAGACACACTACACGCCAGTCCACGGAAACATTAGGCGGAGTCTGCGGGCGAATTACGTATGTACATATTTTAGACCACTGTCCGGCGTCATTTTTCACGAGACGCATTAAGGTCCAGCGGAACCCTAAATAAATACATTCCACGGTTAATCGACGGTAAACTTAAGGAGGAGGGGTCCTCTCATTTGCTCGTGTACGAGAAAATATCAGATTTGTTCTGAAAACATTGGCCGGCTACTGGCAAAGAGCTTTTACGGGTAATGCTTGTAATGGACTTGATGACTTTGCTTTTGCTGGTTTTATGTATTTTTTTAATATTTGATGAAAAGAGGTTTATTAATGCCTGTAACAGGTGTTACATATACTCGTACTACAAAATGTGTCATCATCATCAGCCGATTGCAGTCCACTGCTGGACATAGGTTTGAAGTCTAGGTGTTCGCCACTTTGGGCAAACACGCGGCTTGGCGATCGCAGGGCGTAGCTTCTGACTCCGTTGACGCTGCTGCTCGTCATCGGCCTGTAGTATTAAGCTGCACCTGCAATCGTGAAGGCTATTCCTTCACCTATCTAAATATTAGGCTGATGACGGGCTATGCCCTGCGATCGCCAACCTACCTGCCCAGCGTGGTAATTATGGGTAAAGCCTCCAGATGTTTACCCAAAGTGGCGAACAACTGGCGTGGCCTATGTCTAGCAGTGAACTGATGATAGGCTGATGATGATGATGATGATACCTACCAGTCATTTCACTTCAGTGCTTATGATACATAGAAGTGCTTGTCACTTCATTAAAGATACAGAAACCTCCTTTTTTTAGTATACCAGTAGGACCACACGTCGACTACTACACAAAGGTATACTAAAAGTAGGTTTCATTTCAGGTCTACATTTTATGTAATAAAAAGGCGATCGTTAGGTCTACGTACGTGGTGTCAAGCCGTGCCTAGACCGTGACTCATGAGCCGTCTGCGAGTATCATGACTAGACACATCTAGAAAATGCCTTCAGCATTTGGAATTAGTTTTATAATTAAGCCACAGGTAAGTATAAAGTATTTAAATTGTTTGTGTTCACTATACTGCCTCTTCTCTTGGTTTTATATAGCCTTGAAAATGTACCGCGGTAATTCTAAAAACCCCCATTGAACAATAATATAATGTAATCCCAAATTCCACTAATGTATCTTTATGCACTAGTGTTACCGGGAAGACGTACCCTCTACGTTTTAATTCCCTTGCGACTAGACGATAATTTGCGGCATAAACTGTAGTATCTTTTGATTACGTGGAAGTTTAATTTTTTCCCAGTAATAAAGGCTATACCTACCCGCGTATTTCATATGAATTTCAGGTTGTTACCGCCACGGGTTTATATGTAATCTTTATTGAACAGTAGTGTACAAACGGAGGACTTAATGCCACATAGGCGTTCTCTACCAGTCAACCATTGGGCTA
Source organism: Conogethes punctiferalis (assembly GCA_031163375.1). NCBI lineage: Eukaryota > Metazoa > Arthropoda > Insecta > Lepidoptera > Crambidae > Conogethes > Conogethes punctiferalis. The sequence goes on from CM062080.1 coordinate 6,418,922, forward strand.
ATCAGAAACTAGCAATAAGGTAGTGTGCCAGAAAGTTTGTTTGAAAATCCTGCCGGGTTCCTGGGAAAAAAAGATTTTGACCGGCAGACGGACAACAAAGAAATAAAAGGGTATTTTTTAACCGACTTCGAAAAAAGGAGGAGGTTCTCAATTCGTCTGTATGTATAATATTTTTTTTTTTTTTTTATGTTTGTTCACCGATTATTCCGTCAATTATGGATGGATTTCAAAAATTTTTTTTTTGTTCGATAGAGGACACTTCCGAGGTGGTCCCATTATCACCAAGTCAGGATCTGATGATGGGATCCTGGAGAAATTGAGGGCAACAACCGAAAATTGTATGCTTATATGGTGTTTTTGTTACGTTATCATATTCTACTCAGGTATATGCTTCCGGGCGTCAACATCTGCTGCTGATGATGAAGCCACAGAACTCCTTAACGGTTAGGAGTTAGGGAACAGTACTGACATTGGTCGATAGGAACTAGGTAGTAGTATGTACTTATGCAGGGCTAATAGGGAAGGTGATTTGGCAAGTGATTTGCTTGATTCTAGATCACAAAGTCTTAAAGCAAAATCTTGACTTAAAGCAAAATTTTTCATTACTAAGTAAAACTCTTAAGGACATTAATTATCCCTTATTCAAGGTCACAGCACATTAACGCAACTAAAAATAGAGAAATAAAATTATTTTTAAAAAAAAATTAAACCGACTTCAAAAAAAAACACAAACGACCAAAACTAAAAAGCGATAAATAACGTAAGTAATTCTATCCTTAATACATAATTATTTAAATATTACAATTATCACTTATTTTTGAAGTCGGTGCCAGCCAAACAAATAAATGTATCTATATTGTTGTGGGGATTTGCCGGCCGCGCGCGTCATACAACGACAGTCTACGTTAGGTACCTAGAGACTGGCACCGACTTCAAAATAAGTGATAATTGTAATATTTAAATAATTATGTATTAAGGATAGAATTACTTACGTTATTTATCGCTTTTTAGTTTTGGTCGTTTGTGTTTTTTTTTGAAGTCGGTTTAATTTTTTTTTTCCTTTCGAGTTACGTAACGCTAAAACAATTGAACGGATTCAGAATCGAAGATGACTGGTAAATGCATACGTTTCAAAGCAAATGTTTGTAAGCACCCATATTCGCAGGCGCCCACCCTTGGAGGCGGTGTCACGCCGTGCCTGGCCTATAGATACCATGACTGGCCACACCGACACCCGCAATTTCCGCCCGCCTATTAATCATTTTCTTCAGCCTTCTTTCCATTTTAAGTTTACATTTTCATTAGCTTGTCTGTTTACGCTAAAAGCCTTTCAAATAACCACCTGACGTTTCATTTCCATTACTGTGATTATTGAAATAAATTAAATAGGTTTACGGCAATGAGGTTTTTTGAATGTTGCGTTGTATAACAGAGGTGAAACGGTTCAAAGGCAATCGGAAAATTAATTTCTACGCACGTTTCGTAGGTATACAAACTGTTAAGTAGATTACTTTGGTTTGTTTAATTGTTTTTCATTATTTATGGTAAATATTATAAGGAAAAGGCAAAAATCAAGCTGTAATTCTAATTTATATTAAAATCAATGCTCATACTGAAATTATAGAGAGTTTTGGGGTAAGAAATTGCTTTTAGTTATTTTTCATCACTCTACATAGTACATACTGACGTACTATAGTATTCCCAAATATATTTGGAAATTGGCTTCCTTTTACAGTTTCAAGAGATTGCAAAAGTACTTCGTTTTAATTTCAAATTAACTTCAAGGCTCTACTCAATGTTTCAAAAGTTACCTATGCGAAATGTAACTTCATTAGTGAGGACGCCCTCAGGCCAAGTGAAGCGACGATTGGAGCAGGAAGGCTAGCAAGTGCTGGATGCTAGTTGCCCAGAATCGAGCAAGGTGGCAAACAATCGGACAGGCCTCTGTCCAGCAGTGGACTGCGAAAGGCTGATGATGATGATAGTTATTAACAGGGTCTTTTAAGCTCATTTTTCGGGGATCAGAGCGCTTGCACGTGCCGAAATGTCGAAGCCGAAAAATCCGGTACGCGGCAGAGACCTCATCAATGTATATAGTTACAGCTACGACTTCGGAGCCAACAAAAAACGAGCGTATTCCTCCATAAGGCCGACAGCGATCCCAGAACTCGATATGAGTTGCGGGTGTCCATGGGCGGTGACGACTGCTTACCATCAAGCATCACATTTGCTCGTCATCCGCCACTTGCATAAAAAAATAGTAGTAGCAGTGATCGTAACGGATTAAACAATATAATCTCGCATATATTATATCAAAGAGCTAATTCCATAAACCATTATTATTTCCATTTGCAAATATTGGCAGGAGTCTTGAGCAGGTAGGGGAGGTGCGCGACTCGACCGCAATTAGGGCGGCACGCGTGCTCTTCAAAACACTCCTTCAGCGCCAAATGTTCAACGGAATATGAGTTTAAAACATACCAACGAGTAGTAAATGATTTCATTTTGCATTAACAACTCTGACTAAGTACCAAGTAGATTGGCGCAGTGACTCAAACTGAGACCTCCGATAATAAGAGCCATTTTTTATAGTAGCTCGACATAGTGGCTTCCCTACGCCTGATGGAAAGCGAAAGAGAAGCCAAAGTCGCTGTGACAACGGGCAAGTAACTGGTAAAAGCGATATTGAAGCCACCGCCGAAATCGTATCATAATATAATTTTTGTTTTTTTATAGTGGCTCGACATAATGGCTTCCTTACGCCTGATGGAAAGCAAAAGAGAGGCCCAAGTCGCTTTGACAACTGGCAAGTAACTGGTCAGTTACCTGTCAGTTGCCACTGCCATGCCGGCCCAACCCTAACCCCCCACGAGCTCCGGAAACCCTACTCACCAGCAGAAATACGACCCGAAGGTCATTTGGCTGCGGTATTTTATAGGGTGGAGGTCCTTCCCCGGACGGGCAGCTCAATTCGAGCGAAGATTCGCTATGCCCTTCCTCTCTTAAACTAAATGATAAATATCTTCGTGTCTAGTTTTAAGTCAACTGTTTGGTGTGCAATAAAAACATTGATCTATATAAATAGAGCATAGGCATAGGTATAGATCTATAGAGGTATAGTAGTTCACTGGACGCACTCACCTAATCTGCATAGCATCGGAGGCTCCCAAATGTGCAGTCCACAATGCGCAGCAATCAAGCGCGAGTGTTCTTGAGGGCGCGCGTGCCGAGACGCTAATTGTGGCCACGCTCGTTATTCTATTAACACAACCCTCCCTCAGCATTGGGTAAGAGAGATTGAAAAACTAATGTGTTTCTTCAAACAATGCTAACGAAGGTTGAAGGACGTACGTTGAGATAGGAACATGATTCTCGTGTTTTAATACTACTAAGCAAGCCTACGGCCCGCCTGATGTTGAGCGGTTACTGAAGCCTTTGGACGCTTTCAACACCAGATGTATCATTTGATAAAGCTCGATTAAAAATAATAATAATTTTTCATGATAATTTATTTAAGAAACTTTATCGTTTAACTATATAAATCACAAATAAAAGTATGTACGGTCTTATGTTGTCATCGTTCGCTGCACGTTATAATATATCAAATCAAGCGAGCACGACCGACAGTCGACATTCACGGAATCACTGTATCAAACGACCCAATTCGATGACTGTACCGTACGTAGGTACCTACTCCGTGCGTCCCATACTATCGCTCTGCTTAATTACCACAATTAATTAGATCTCGTGGCGCAGACACGAGCAGAATAGACGATTGATGCATGTAACGTATCGCCGCCATTAGAGCTAGTATCGCTTCGTATATTTTTAAAAGGCAGTCATTAGTAGGAAGTGAGTTTTTTGTGTCCATCTGTATCAGGGCGTTATCAATCATTGGGCTGTAAGCCACACCGCGTTGGAACTTTGTTCTTTCACCGTTACGAATTGTCCGGCTTCACGATTTTTACTCTGGCCTACTCGCTAGTCCGTCGTCGAAGTTTCGGGACGTCACGAAGTTACTGTGAATACGTAGCACTATTGATAATTGAGGTTTTGTACACTTTGTCGTTATATTATTCCCAGCGATCCGCCTTCGCTTTGATTCGTGTATCGGATACACATTTCTTTGGGTTACTAGCTTACTTTCTAGCAGTAAATATAGTCTATGCCACTCAGGGTGAATAAAGTGTTTCAACGGTTTAATTTTTTTTTTTTAAATTAGCACAGTAGTTTTTGGGTTTGGTCATTACAAAACACACATACACACACACAAAAATACAAGTCTTTACTTTTTATAATTGTTAGGGGCAGCGCAGACCACAGACTATCCGTGACGCACTTTTTTGCAATTTATATGCAGTAACGCACACGACGCGCAAAAATATATCGCGGATATTTCACAGACTAAATGCACACGACGCACATCTTCGATTATTCTGTCGGCAGACCTAGACGCTCTTTTTAAATGTCTCAGACGCAGACTCTATCGCACAAAAAGTCTGTCGTCTGCGCAACCCCTAAGTGTAGATTTTACATGTAAAGCACAGTGCGAAAGTTGATAGCTATAATGATGCTACAGCGAATACTACTGACTGCGAAGTGTCGTGGAGATTCCGAAACTACGGTAACGGGTTTGTGTGTAGGCCGCCTAGGTGTATTGCTTAACGGAAATGGTTGCCTAAGCATTAACTTTAAGGAAAACTGTGGATTTTATGAAACCAGACAAATACTTACTTATTTGTTATGGGCTAAGTAACTTCTTTAACTTAATACAAAGATATTATTTAAGTACAAGTAAGGCAGTATTATCACTTCAAGCGATTTCTTCCAAGTAGGTACATATTGACATTCAAGATACATATTGATTCATATATTGGGACATATTGATATTCAGGTATTTACCTACCATATATACTCATATATACATATTCATTAGATCAAAAGTATCCGTAAATCGGTGAATTATTTAATTTCTAGGTTTATATTTTTTCGACGTATTCCATATGACTTCAAGCTTTTAAGAGAGGTAGGGCATAGCGAATCTTCGCTCGTATTGAGCTGCCTGTCCAGGGAAGGACCTCCACCCTATAGAATACCGCAGCCAAATGACCTCCGGGTCGTGTTTTTGCCGGTATGTAGGGTCTCCGGAGCTCGTGGGGGGTTAGGGGTGGGCTGGTATAGCAGTGGCAACTGACAGGTAACTAACCAGTTACTTGCCAGTTGTCACAGCGACTTGGGCTTCTCTTTGGCTTTCCATCAGGCGTAGGGAAGCCATTATGTCGAGCTACTATAAAAAAAAAAGCTGTTACGTATTATCGACTGCGCCGAGTCCTCGGCGACTGACCATGACTTCTTCTTCTTTTCTGCTCTCTAATGGTAATGCTGTCCGTGTGACAGAAGAAGAATAAAATTGCTTGCCGAATCAGATAGGTACTTTAGTTAATATTCTGAACTTAATCCGTATGACTAACATCAACCATTGCGTTAATACCTACTTTACTTACACAAAAGACTGGAAGTGCAACGTTCGGATTAATTCATTAACATGAACACAACGCGTGCATCGGCCCTCGAGCAGTGACAACTCAACATTAGCACTTATGTAGACAGAAACTGGGAGTACATGCCCGCGCTCACAACTGGGTACTTAAGGTACCTATATGGGTACGCGCTTCTCCGTCCTGCGTGTTCTAATGATGCGATGTGGGTCATGAGAGATAGCGATTTAGTTGCTAGTATAGTATCATTTTCGCGGAAAATCGTCGCGGTAGAGGCCGTCCCCCAATGAGATGGGTCGATGAAATAACCAAGACGGCAGGACCAAATTGGATGAGAGTGGCAAGGAGTAGGCAGCGATGTAGAGATTTGGAGGAGGCCTACGTCCGAAGACGGACAAGTGAAGGGCCGGAATGATGATGGTAGTATCATTATTAACATTTTTGTATGTTAATTGTCTGGCTGTTTGTCATCATCATCAGCCTATTGTAGTCCACTCCTGGCCTCTCCAGTTGTTCGCCACTTTGGACAAACACCTGGAGTACTTACCCATAATCGCTACGCTGGGCAGGCGGGTTGGCGTTCACAGGGCGTAGCTTTTCACTTCGGTGACCCTGCTGCTCGTTATCGGCCTGTGATATTTAGCTATACCTTCCATTTTGATGTTTGCCAGCCGTCTTGCGCATATCGTCGCTCCACTTACCCTGAGGGCGTTCTGCACTACGTTTGCCGAGACGAGCTATCCATTCAAAAACTCGAAAATTTAATTACTAATCATAATATAAGCGTGCTTTTTGGTTTAGGTTGTGTCTTTGGGTGTGTATTTTTAAAGAAAATGCAATATGCCTATCACCATCACCTCAGTATTCCCCAAACCGCTCGCTCCTTCTGCCTCGCGCCGCACAAACACATTCCTGACGAAGAATGATGCTTTCGGCTGCTCGCGCGAGTAGGTAGTGCTTTGTTCGAGTGATTAAGTACCTCAGGACGGCGTTGCTAAGCCCTTCAGCTAATGAGTCGAGAGTCAGTATTAATCATTGACGGCCGGACGAGTGAAGACGGACGGTGGTCGTGGGTGGTTCGGCGAATTATGAGGTGCAACGTTTGTCGGTGCATGCGAAGTAGTTGAAAGCGTTTACCTTTATTTGGTGTCAATTGATGCTTTTGGGGTTCTATGCCCTGAAAGAAAAATGCGGAACCCTTATAGGATCACTTTGCTGCCCGCCTATACGCCTACTGCGGAACCCGTAGATGCGCAAATCTAACTCGCTTGGTCTGTTTTTTATTTTGATCTTATCATACTGGTAGTAATGTGCTTATTTGACATAATTGCAAGCCCGTAAAAGCTGATTCTGTTTCGTACTATATTTTATATGTGATTTTATATAAGAACACTAAAAACTTATAAAAATCAACTATTATCGGTTTTTATACCTAGGATGTTCAGTTATTATTTTAAATTAATTTATGACACAATTTTATTCCTCTACTGACAGATGGATAATGCCTAATACTTAATACAAATCACCACTTCATTTTATCCCATGGGTATCGTAATACTAAGGGATTTCTAGAGATTTCCGTATCCCAGCCGGTGGGTGGGTTTACCCACCTGGCTGGCGACCACCGTACTACCGTATACTAGGCAAAGCATCCGTGTAGTGATCTCTCGGTCGCGTTATGAGCTTAGTCAGTATAAGACAGATTTATCTCTCAGACAATCCTGGCGGTGGCAACTTTCAAGTGAATGATCTGGTTACTTTGTCTGTTGATGCATCGACTTTAGCTTCTCTTTTGCTTCATCATAAAGCGACGGAATGTCACTATGCAGTAAAAAACTTCTAAAAAAATCGCAAAAGTTTCAGCAAATAAAATAATTATTCAGTTCATCGTCGCTTCATTAAAAGGTGATTCTTTCCTTGCTGTATGTATTTGATCTTCGATCTCTAGCTTTAAGAGACGCTCAAATATAATCTCACACAATTAGTTTCGGGTGTAAATGTGTAAGTATTAATAACTAGTCAAATAGTCATTCGACGCGAGACGTGTTCCACGCCGCGACGCGCGGATGACTGATCCGTAGCGTGAATTAATGTTCTTTTTTCAAACAACCATTTTTTAAAAACCGCACAAAAGGCAAAGACGCCTGGGTTGTGCCGCCTTGTAGTTTTTACGATACACTTTAACTTGGATTAAATATTTATTTTTATTCCTTTTGGTTCGCAGCTCGAGAGGACGTGATGGCATGTGACATTAAAATGACAAATTAGCTAATTATTCTTAATCCGTCTGAATGGTTTGATCGCGCACCTCGACGCGACCGTGAGCTGGGCTGACACATCGTCACTTATTTTATGTTGTTGATCTGATGGGTAGGTAAGGTACTTGTAAGTTCATTGCTATCGGAAAGGTTGCATCAAAAAGTGGTAAATGTTGATTTGTCGTCTTTTTGTAACCTAATCCGTGAATTAAGAGTCTTAATTTATAATTTTTGGTACTTAAATCCCACTACCCTGGTTAAACTAAGGACTTGAGGGAAAAAGATTGATGAAAAATATGTGCGTGTTAAGGTTATTAATTTAATAAAATATCCCGAATATCACTTCATAGGTATTATAGTCATATGTGTATAACTAGTCGACAGTGATCATAACAATAATATCACCAGTAATAGACAAAATGCATCAGAACTTGCTATACAACGTGGAATACCATATTACAAAAACATTTTTTCCCCAAATGACGAACGAAACAAGTTGATACGCGAAAAATTGCGGGTTCCAGTGAAGTTTCCGCTGATGGCTGCTGCATTATTATGATAATAACGAGCGCATTACCCATTTAGCCGCGGATGGGGTTATTTTTCGCTGCACCCGAACCCGGAAAACTTGAGGGCGCATGTGGACCGCTGAGTTTTGATACTCACATTGAACATGTGATTTTGACGTTATGTTAGTTAAAATCGTATGGGATTACAAATCGATTTGAAGATTGGCGTTGAAAATATTGGTATTTTTACTGTGTCTATTTGCATTTGAAGGGTTAAAATACATTTGGATAAAAAATAAAAGAGATTTGGGACATAGCTCACCATCAGTACCGATAGCGATCCTGTCTGCGATAATGTATCACGATGCCGATTGCCTGAATGCACCTTACGTTTTTGCTCTGCACGTCAGCTCTGAGACAAGTATAAGCTGTATGAATTACTGCCTCAATCATTGTCAATTTTAAAACCCACCAGTTTGACTTTTCCTTTGAATTTTTCTACTCTTCCTTCCAACTAGACCTTTCGTCCTCCTGAGAGTGAGGATCCTTTGGAGGGTAATTGAACAAGAAGAATGGCCAATTTATCACATTGCTTCCTTTTAGCATATAGGTTTTAGTGTATTTTGGTGTTATTTTATACTCTAATGTTCAGTGAAGAATTCAAAGTTAAAAATAATGATGCTGGTTGCCCATAAATAAAAAAACCAGTAGTAGCTTAATTCCTTTGACACATTTCAAAGCGCGAATAAGTTTGCTGCAATATTGTCGAAATGCAAATACCAAAACTTGTTGCACTCGATACGATGAGGCACAATAGACAGGTACAAACGTCGAAACAGACATCGCTGCCATCTCGAGTCCCGGAAACCCGCGAATATGAAAATAACCCGGACGACAATAAACCGCGCACAATGTGTGCCGGTAATGACACAAATTGTACGCGCTGGATTGTGAACATTTTAATTGTTATTAACGGGTTAAGCCCCAGTTGGCTGTAACGTATGGGATTGATATTAGAAATAAGGTTAGAATTTTTTTATAATAATAATAATAATATCATCTATGTTACCAGCTATTGCAGCTGAGAAATATCAAAAGATAAACGAAAAATAATAATAATAATAAGATTTATTTGTTCCATAAGTATAGCACAAACTTAATGATAAAAAAGAACTATGAGCTATGTTAAATTACAAACAATGACGCTGCCGGTACTTAAATTAGGAAAACCTGTGCTATAAGTACCACCTACTTCCTTTGACACTATTTATTATGATTGAGCTGTAATTATAAGACACAGCAAAGTGGCTTCACGTTACCTGCTGGGAAGCGAGAAAAAGCTTCAAGTCTCTGCGATAGTGGATAAGTCCAAGGAAATCACTTCTGGTGTCACCGACATGCTAGTCTGATCCAGAAACGCGACGCAATTCACTTTTGATGGTTTAAATATGTGATCTTTATTTATATGAAGTTATAATACTTGTAGGTTCTACATTTGTGTACTATGGAACTCTTTGCCTAGCTCCCGAACATCGGAAGATCCTGAACATCGGAAGATTACCTATACCTCTCAGGGAACAGCTGAGAGATATAGGTAATCTTCCGATATTCAAGGCGAGAGTGAAGTGGTTTAAGCTTGGAGAGAACGTTCCATCATAGACTGCGATATCGCTTATCATCGCTTACCATCGCTTACCAACGCAATCCCAATATGAATAAAAAAAATGTGTTGAACGTCTAAATTTTCGTAATTTGCGATGTAAATCTATTATTGTAATACTTAAATGATGGAAAACGTCCGTTAAAATCTCGTTAAACTACTCGAATATTTCTGATACAAAACGATACGAATATTTCTCGTATTACACGAAACTAATTTCACTTTGTCATCCCCGTACTTTGAAGACATTCATCGTCTCACTGAACTGTAGGTAATTTTGTCACAGAAATACAGTTTGCTGTATGCAAGTCTCCTTTGAGAGCGTCTATTCACCAGTCACTGACCAGGACAAAGCATTGTGAGCCAAGATCAATGTCTTGAATACCTATGTGGGCGCTCAACAGCGCCTATGTGCATACAACCGGCCGGTGTCCACAAAATCGCTTATGTTACGTAACACATAGAACACGGAATGTGCTGGTACGTCGATATATGGAACCCTTTGTGTTATTGGCTGTTCGTGTAGGCACTCGTGTTGTATAATTAGCGTAGGGCGATTAATTAATAGGTAATGCACGTCTGTTCCGAATTTGTGACGCGTTAGATGTGCTTAGAGCGTGCGATTGGTGTGGAATACAGGTGTAAGCGTGGAGCCTGGAGCGTTGCGGGGAGACGTTTGAGGTTGTACGAGTAAATAATTAAGATTGTGCTCAGTGAACAGGCTACAATAGGAACGTGGCTTATTAGTTTGAGACGACGGGGTTTGGTGATCTGGAATGCTTATTTCTAATTTATCCTACGCTACCTACCTTCTAATAAAAAGAAGCGCTACAGCTAAGAATAGAGTCAAAGATTCGCAAAGTCTTTATTTTATCCATTGATAAAGTATAGGTTATAGGGTAGTTACTATTGCTTGTGGGTATAGTATTAAGGTTAATGTATTTATCATCATCATTACTTTGACTTATCACAAATCCGCACATTCTAATCGCATTAGCAGAAATTGCATTTGAGAATTGCATTTGTATTTGGTGTTAGAATTAAGTAAGTATATATTACCTATATGTACCTACTTACATGGCATTACACATAAAAAGTGTGGAAGAGACAGTACAAACACTTGTGTGCACGAACATGTTTGTTTTGATTTGGATGTTACCTATGTCAAATTATATTTGCATAAAAAATGTATGTAAATAAAATCATTTGTCTAGTACCCATAAGACAAGCTACAGCTTAGTTTGGGACTAGATGGCGCTGTGTGCCCAGCGCGGCATGTCTTGGGTTATTTATTATTTATTACTGCGTGAACCTTTCATCTCAAGTTCACCGCGCGACATCATCATTACTCTTCGCTCATCATCGCGCATTCGAACACAAATCACATCGCACTCTCAATTTCAATCGAGAATCTCGCCGAGTGCCGCATTCAATCGCGCATATGTTCCTTTGTCCGCGGGCACAATGCCGCGCTCGCTGCGTGCTATTCACGGCCACAAAAGTCTGTTTTGCTAACTCCTTGTGTGCTGTAACATTGACCTATTGAGCCAACAGGTGAATACCACAAAGCGGTTGTTTGGGTGTCTCTGAATTAACGCCCTTTGCTCTTCCTGCGCGGATGATGACTCTTTCTGTTTAGCGCAACTTTTATCTAGCTTGACAATAGTTTTCTATTCAAGTTTTTTTCATTTGAAAAGGAACGCAACTTCATTTCATTATTCATGATGTTAATAACACGCGTTTTGAGTTATATTCTTTAACGTATTGCTTTTAAATTTACGTACGAGTGTTTTTGCACGACACCAATTTTTAATACTGTGATAAGTCAACGCAACACTCTAATTCGAAATCTTTTCCATAGAAAGGCTCGCTAAGGTTACCAGAATTTCGCACTATTAATTGTATTGATCAATGAATGAAATGCGTATGTCCTTTTATCACCTACATCTAATATTTTTTCTAAATCGTCAAACTCTGTTGGGAATATTTTAAAAGTACCCGCAGCTGCTCTCAAAGGATTGTCGACAAGCTCTCCAACCTACAAAAATATTACGTCAAGCTGCAAAAATTTTTATAGCAAACACACAACGCTATTATATCCACAGATTAGTAAATATTCTCAACTCAAACATTTACCAAGAAAACATGCTACCGGTTGTCCGAACAATGGGCGAATGGTTCCCTCAAAATCACTTAACATGGGGCTGACAGGTTAGTTCAATCTCTATACAGCCGAGAGCCAGCAATTGGATTTTTTGCGGTGAAATATATATTTTTTTCCACTTCGTATAGATGATGAGTTCTCACGGCCGTGCGACTCACGAAATAAGAATTGCCCAAATTAGGTATTATCCGATTGCGTAACTATATATTTCGGTAGTGAAGCGCTAAAAAGTTGAAGTTGTTTAAAGAATTCCGCCGCAATAGTGACCGGAGTTCGCCAAGAGGGCGTTCGGTTTAGATTTCCTGAAATAACAGGTTATATCCAAAATGGGTTACGGAATTGTACGCAACGGGGTACGGTATGAAACGTGGCGAGTGGCGACGTCACGGGCGGCCGGCTAATCGATCGCGAGAACAATGTGACGTAATGGAGAGAGGGCGGAGGGCGCAGCTCCCAGTCCAAATATTTACCCCGGCATATGTTTGGTTTCTTTTCCTTCGCCTCATATATTTTTACTTTGATCGTGTAATGGGGCCGGAGGCTGTCTCGATTTGTCCGAGATTAATTTCGCTCGCCCCGGCTGCAACAATCTATAGGAATAAAATAAACTGTTTACTGAACGGTACGAAACGCACGGGTTTATTGCGAAAATTACTTTATGTCCGCGTCGTGATTGCGGTGTTTATTGGAGACAAAATATATGACAAAATTACGTTGCGTGTTTAATAAATAGTATTAATGCGGTCGTGATAATGTCATTAGTCGAGTAGATTGTTGCGTTTGCAAACAGCCCGCATTAGTGCGTACAGTGACCAAATTGTGTATTTCGGTATAAGTCGATGATGTTATTTATTTGTATAAATAATTGATATATTGTACATGTATTTGATTTGGTAAAATTAAAACTTTTGGTTAATTTGCTTTAAAACGAAAATTTTGAAAGACTTTGTGAAGAAATATAGCTTGATTGCCAACGAATGAGGTGGATAGACGCGTTAATTAAATGAGAGTCATAGGGTCGCACTGTATACTTCCTATTATGAAAGCCTTTGAAGAATGTCTATAACCAGTAGAAGTTCGAATGATTAAGAGGTATTGAAGAACAACCCAAGACATGCCACGCTGGGCCACACATCGCTATCAAGCGCTAAACTAAGCCGAAGCTTGTACTATAGATGCTAGACAATTGATAAACTTACTTACATACTGTTTTTTTTTGTAAATAAATACATATTTAATATAACTAGACTCCTTAGTACGTAAGACTCCTTATTAATCAGAAGTTTTTCATTAGCATAAACAAGATGTTTCCCTGCCTAGTCCGCCGAGCAGGGGTCGCGCACTTGAACTGCGCGTTTAATGAATTGCATTAATATTGCATTAACGGGTAACTAGCCCTCCCCGCAAACAATCATTAGGTGCACCCTACGCCGGTCGGTTTGCACAACCTGATTTGTTTGCGAATACGGAATGACGTTTAGATCCTTTGTGTTTTTAAGTTTCGGCAATCTAGTTCTTTTTTGATGTGGACATATCGAAATGAAAGAAATAAAATATAGAATGAAACCAGTCTATTTAGCGCAAGGTACACTACACACAATGTGTAACGTGGAACACGTTACAATGAATTGGCGTTGCAGTATTAACTATATGAAACATTACATCTTAAGAAAAAGAAAATCAATAAGATTTCAGATCGTGTACCGAATAACTAAAATGCGAATTTATTGTTACCTAATTCATGATTGAAACCACAAACACAGCATTTTCAGTATGACAATCTTTTATCTTTCAAATTGTTTTTAGTTTTGATTTCGACAACAAATTCTCACTTTATTAACTGAATTCAAAAAAGGAGGAGGATTTCAATTCGTCTGTATGTATAATTTTTTAAAAAAGTACCTACCTACCTACCGATACAGTAGTGATTTTTATTCGTTATGTTTACATACCTGTATTAGCTTATATCAATAAAATATGAATTAATCCCCCTCGCGTCGTACTCCTCGATAACGAGTTTGGTGACCTCTTATACGAAACACCTTCTCACGTACAGTTTTTTCTAACGACTTATGTCTGTGGAGGAGCTAAGGTACATAACATACATATACAACAAATGTATACTTTAGAAAAATGTATAAATAAAACCCGCGTAAATATTCCATCGCAGCCCGTCTGCCTCTGAAAACTGCACGCTCAAATATGTGCGTTCGTAACTAAGCGACGGCCGTTGTCTGCCGAACTAATGCCCGTCGCCACCGGAAAATTGGACATCGCCGTGCGCCCAATCATACGCGACACTCCACGCAGATTAGCACGCTCGACCACTGCCCGCTGGCGCCCACCACAAAACCGACGCGCGGCGAGAATGCACACTCGTCCACTCTCCATTGAACCCCGAATCCGGATCTAGCCGATGTCCTCCGCAGCTATCGCGGAATTGTACCGCGCCACAGACAATGCCCAGAAAATTGACGCGCAGGTATTGAAACCGCACACGCCTTTCCGACCCTCTGTCTGCGCTGAAATGATATTAGTGAGCACCCTCGTACGTCGCTCTGTAGGTGTACGTGGCCGTTGTGAGCCCGTAATTGCTATCGCCGCCGTTCTAGGCTTATCTGTTGTGGTACTAACTTTTTTACACTAAATGCTGGTGTGCCAAAATGTAGACCTGCAGTACTTTATCAAAGAAAATTTTCAGCTGTAATTCTTGGTTCTTGTTGACCTAGAGTTGCGTCCCCTACGTCTCTGAAGTCAGCTATCAACCTTCTTGATGGTTGATAATGAAGCAAACGAAGCATCAGGAGCAAAATTTGAATGTTAACACAAATCTTAAGAACTTTATCATCATGACAGATCCTGAGACTTATATTTTTTTTTTATCAGGATACCAAAAACATACCGCTTAATTCAGAGTAGATTTTCTTAAACCTCTTATGAATGTCAAGTGCCGCTGCCATTATGCCGCGCTCCTTAGCGGTCTGTAGGTAAATCGTTCATTGGCGGAATTGTACATCTCGCCGGCTGTGACTCGACTTCTAATTCTGAATCTCATTAATCGATCTCACTTCAAACCGAAAGGAAGTCACAGAACACGGTCGACTTTCGAACCGAAAAAATGTAAAAACCAGACGTGATGTCGGAGCTAAGTCGGCATCGCGTTGCGTCGTCCGCTCCGGGCCATACAAATCTTTACTTAGCATTTTAAGTATCGGCTTAATTTTTAAGGCTTACTACAACGAGCGTACTGTATTCAACTCGCGTTCTCGCCACACTTATCTACAGGTATGTACCGGCTAATGGTGGACCGGGTCGGTCATTGTAAGTCACATCACATCGCTTGCGCTGCGTTGCATTTTGGTCTTTGTTCGTGGGCGTGTAAGGTGTGTTTCGGGTTTGGGCGGGGTCAGGCGGCTGTGTGCGCCGTAGGTGTAGTTTGCATAGTTATGTGCGCGTTTATCTAAGCCATATCGGTACAGATGGCGTCGCGGGCCCGGTTTGCACGGCCCTAATAAATGTCTGACACAGCCGATTCGGTTTGCGGCTAACCAATACGGAACTACTAGTCTTATAGATACCTCCACGTGTTATTGATTGCCTTCTTTAAAATCATATAATGTAGGTAGGTATGCAGGGAGAAATCATGCTATGTTCTGTATTTATTACTTATTAGTTGTCATTCAGTAATAAGCAGAAGTGTATGACTACTCATGTCTTTGTAACATTACGTCATAAGTAATTATAGGAAAACCTGTAAGTAGCCTTACCTTAAAATGTAGGTATTCTACATTTAAGTAATTCTTGTTACGCCGTTGGTTTTCTAGAAATAAATAAATAAATCTTGCGCAAATCGTCGCTCTACCTAGTTTAAGGGCGTCACACCTACATTACGTTTCCCAACAAGGGGTATCCACTCTAGAACTCTTTTACCCTAACGTTTATCGGTTCTGCAGCTAATATGGCCAGCTCACCGCAATTTCAGCTTACAACTCAATTCACTGGCCATTATTTCTGCCCATCGTCATTATGTTACATCTGCTAAAGCCGTCATCACCAGTATTTGTCATTCAGCGCAAATTACAGGCATGTGTCGTTGTATTTACTCCATTACCGGCGAGGCTGGCTCGTATCAACTATTTATAGTGTTTGAGGTGCTTCATAAATATGCAGTGGTAGGCGCTCGCCTTCCCGACACCAGCTATTCAGCGCGCGTGGAGTGTAGGCCCCGAGTTGTGAGCGACAAGCGATTTTGGCACGTATTTCCATGATCGAATAAGTCCTAAATACCTTTGATAGGCGTACACTTATTTTGCACTAGCTGTGGCCTCAACTTCGTCTGCATGGAGTTTCATCTCCTATTTTATCCCCTTGGGGTAGAAGTGATCGAAATCTTTTCTTAGCGGATGCCTACGTCATAACATCTAGATGCTCAATTACAGCCCGATCTGTCCAGTGGTTTGGGCTGTGCGTTGATATATCACTATGTCAGTCAGTCAGTTAGTCACCTTTGAGTTATTGTTAATGTCGCAACCTGATGGGCTTCTCTATGTTTACGTCTGTAAAGGATCGTTGCTCTTATTGGTCAGAACATGACAAAACAACCATCGCTTCTTTAGCTCAAATGTGTTATTTCTTCATCCTCATCATCAGTCTGCAAACGTCTACTGGATAGACAATTATCATTAAAGGGAATTGGCTTAGTCACCGCGATTGGCTGGTGGATTGGTAACCGCAGTAGGTTTTATTTGTACCCAGGTAAACGCTGCCGCCAGTTTCCTGATATTTCCTTAGGCTCTTTTAGATGTGATGCGGTAGTCTTATCATAAATCTGGTAACCCCACGGCCAGTTGTGTTATTTACCTCAATTGGATAAAAAACCTTGGCACTATCGCGTAATAGTATATGTAAATAGGGTTTTTAAAGCGCGTCTCATTAGCTCTCTATTAGTCGGAGGTCCTTGCCACCTCATTTTCAACAGAAACTTCGCGATCGAGTGGAATAGTGATGAGACTAGCCGAATGTAACTACTGAGAGTTTTGCGTCGCACTCTGGTCCGTATTCGGAAATTAGTGGCCCTAGGGATAAAAATCTAGATGATGAGGACGCGATGCCACCGTCTAGCCACCTCGATACGCCCACTGAGTCAATCAAGCATTATAAGGTATTACTCGAGACGCTCACATTGCTCTAAAAGCATCTTTTAATTGCGCTTACGATATCAAAATTAACTGTTAGGTGCGCTTCCAGGAATAGTTTGGGAGAGCTTCGTTAGAAGCGTTTCAAAATGGGAGCGCTTCGAGAGTTCGAGGTAGAGGTATACCTCGCATTATCGCTCAAAGCGCATCGCTTACACCGCTTCCTTAGCTCCACGGTTGGTTAGTTGCAACGCTCCGTGCGTTACCTCACTTTCAACAGAAACTTCGCGATGTATATTGCAGTGCATTTTTTAGAGTATCGCTTTTGTAGGCCGCGCTTGTTTTAATTCTGAAGTTACGTGAGAGTTTTGCAATCTACGTGCACCTGTTTAGTTTAACGGAATTTTGTTCAGTTGTGTAAAATACTGTTTGTTATTGTTACGTTTTTCGTTTATGTTGACTTCGAATTTATAATAGACTAGCCGACCTGAAACTGCGTCGAGGAAGTCAAACATGACATGACGTGTTGATATAGGATTAAACGAGTGGCAGTAACAAGGAACTTAATATAATCCTATATAATTTTTTATAAGCGACTCGCTCTCGCAGTTTCGGTATATAAAAAAAAACATAAGTATTGGAAATATCAGTGTTTCTCCAAACATAGAAAACTTCTTCTTAAAACTCTCTATCTATTTAATAAACTGCAAACAACCGCATCAAAATTCTTTGCATAGTTTTCAAGATGTACCTAAGCATACATAGGGACAGATAGACAGCTAACAACAACTTTGTTTTATATTATTTAGTGACGTACTAAAATATTTGTAAAAAAGCCATCAAGACTCGATTTCCTTCTACGCTGACTATTCTAAATAAAGTACCGCACTGCCAAGGCTATCGTCAGCAGTTGATGTAGTAGACATTACAATGCGCTGCTAAGTATGAGACTAAGTTAGTTAGATCTAAAAAACACTGATACAGAGCTATTCCCACGAACTCGAATTGAATTAACAACGACATGTCAACCACTGAAATACGTCAACCACAATGATTATAACCTTAAAAAAGTGAAAAAACTTAAAGCATACAAAGAGTATTTGCTTGTGCACCCCCGAAACACCAAAGAATGGGCTAACAAGCAACTGTCTTATCAGGTCAAGTTACCAAAGTACCATACAACTCACGTCACTCCATTCAAGCTGACAACTCACCTGACAGTAACCTCGAGCGGTTCAACGATAATCATCGGGATCCATTCACAAAACCACCAATTGTTCCTTTTGAAAAACCGCCCCCAAATCTAAAGGGTTGATAAACATATCAAAGCCCGAAGCATACGACACCTGTTTTTTAACCGGCGAACAATGAAAGTCGCCGGTGGCATTGTGCGTACAATCGGGCACAAACATCGATAATCGACATTTGATATCGATTTGGAGAATATCTTTATCGATAGACCTCCCGCAAGTCGGTATGTGACAATGGCGGGATGACAGTGCCGAGGTCTATTGACGGTGGGAGATTTGAAAGCGTTTGGAATATATAGGAAGCGAGACCACAATGAACTTGTTAAAGGATTTGTGGGCCGATAAAGCGGCTTCGATAAAACGTAAGCTGTTATTATTTACATGTAAACAAGACAATCTTCATGAAACGTAACTCTACTAAGCACTGACATAATCTACTTTGGGTAGTGTTTTCAGACGCTGCAATTAGCAAACTCATTTTAATTCCAGACTTTATTGCTTAGTCAATACATTAATAGATAATTAAAAAGTTTTGGTAAGTCAAAAAGCGCGGACGTCCCGAAGATTCCAGATCTTAGATCCCGGTCGGGTCAATTAAGAACTGAACGGGTATTCTTAGGGATCCCCCAGTAATATCTGGTAGGTACATATAGTACAAGAGAACCTAGTTTGAAACCGGGCGTTTGGTAGAACCACGAGGTGTGAATGACAATTTCCGACAGACATATCGGACTTACGTATTTTTTCTAAATAAACAGAATCATTAATTCTTTTTGTACTTCATAGAGTTCCAATTTCACGGCACTGCTTTAGTTAGTACTTTATAAGTTAGCGGAAGAAAATACCAACAGATAAATAAAGGTTACTCTATAAATTTTGGTAGTTGTTGTGATTGAGACACAGTTACCGTCATGTCCAAACAAAAAGCTTTTGTGAGTAACAACCAGTTCAAAACAATAAAAATGATAAGTTCTCCGAAAGTATTTAAGAAGTGTTCCAATGCCAAAACAAAGCAGGCCGACCCCAATGGAACAATCGAGAATAATTCCGCCGGTCACAACATTCCTAATTCGGGACAGAACAGTGAAAAAAGTGACGCACACGACCGCGACCACCATCCAAAGTTTGTGTTCAATTTAGCGCAATATCAACATAATTACAACAAAACTCGTTGTGTAAGCCCATGTAATCGTCCAGTCAAAAGTTGAAACACGATTCCGTTGTGGAAATATCGCAACACGTCAAAAATACCGACTTCAATCAACTTGTGCTAAATGAAGAAACTCAATTAAAAGTTAAAAATGTTTAGGATCGTTCACGTGAATGAAGGTTAGGTAATAAACAGCTTGATTAGGTAAGTTTCGTTTCGGCAAGGTTTATTTTGGATTTAATCTTTGGTCACGGTTAAATTGAATGTCATGTTTTGTTATGTACGTTTGGATTTTGTGAGGTAAACATTAATTTTAATTTGCTGTAGGTAATTCTATAGCAAGCAGGCTGTAGGGCATAATTAAATATTTACTGATCTGATAATATTTTATTGATATGTTGTTTGGTTATTTGGTACTTATATATACGAGGATTAATTACGTAATACCCATCAACCGTTTAATTTAACATCGTTATTTTGGTATTTAAATAAATTAAGTTTGAATAACGTTCATAATTCACTTTAAATGTAAAACATATAAGTAAACTGCGACCATAAGTGCTGGTGTTTTATATGCCTAGGTGAGTGATAAAATGAAAGTGTATATAGGTAGTAACTATTAAGTTTATTTCCTTAAATATGTTCCGTTTATGTGCTTGTTTATAGATATAAATAAATATCAAGCAATATGACATAGGTACCTACATTGCTCCGAATCCAGAGAAAGTAGCTTAACGAAGGTACCACAAATATTTGAATACGAATATAAATACCCAGACACGGAACAAAAAGACACATGATAATCACGCGATTGTCCCGGGTAGGGAATGAACCTACGACCATTTATTCTGAAGGCGGGAGTCACTACTAATTGGGATGTGGTCACTAGACACAATAAATTCATAAATACTATTCTAGTAAAAGAGGACATCGTATAATATCGGACTACCTTAGTTACTTAATACTATACTTACAATATATACATTTGTTATTCCATTGAAACCAATCAATTTCAGTCAATTGTTGAAAAAAACTAATCATGTGTTGGCAACTATTTAAAAGTATATCAATCGACTTGACAGTAGGTAAAAATCCCCATAGATAGGCCAAAGATCGATCAAAGAGGCGAATCATTGGAGAGGCCTGTATCCAGCATTGGTCTGCGAAAGCCTGTTGATGATGATGATGATGCCTGATGATGCCACATAACTTACTTCGTTGGCTCAACAATCCGAAGTCAAAAATAAATATAATTTTAATTTTATACCTTCATTGAAACTCTCACATTCACAAGCTCTATTTTTGCAACGTCCTCAGCAGAAAGGAATGCGATTCAAATAGCCAATTAAAAGATAAATGAGTGGGCGCGTCGCGGTAGGTAGCACGGTGGCGCGCACGTGCCGCGCGGCTGCGGCTGACGCGGACATGACGGAGTGCCGATTAGCCGCCCGCTGCCGTCTCCGCTGCAGACGATGCGGCCTATCGCGGCTGGGATAGGGAAATTTGATGTGGTATCTCATAGTTGAACTTCAGAATATTATCTAATGCTACCCGTTTAGGGCATAAATTATCTAAAATATACTATACCTAAATATTTTGAAGTGTCTGAGGTTTGAGATTGACGCTTTGCATTCCGGCTGACGCGGACATGACGGAGTGCCGATTAGCCGCCCGCTGCCGTCTCCGCTGCAGACGGTGCGGCCTATCGCGACAGGGATAGGGAAATTTGATGTGGTATCTCTTGAACTCCCAAATGTTGGCTGCATTATCTGTATCTCTACAGTTTGGTATTTGGTTTATATCATAATCATAAATGAAATTATGTATCAGAGTTAGAGTAGTTAACTTGCTTGTTTTATTAACTTTATAAAGCGTAATTTTAGTAACCATGGGCATTTCGCCATTTGATGCATTAATATCTAAAAGGTACTATAGTATACCTACCTCTAAATATCCTCATGTGTCTGAGGTTTGAGATTGCGTACACTTGACGCATTGCATTGCGGCTGACGCGGACATGACGGAGTGCCGATTAGCCGCCCGCTGCCGTCTCCGCTGCAGACGATGCGGCCTATCGCAGTTGGGAAAGGGAAATTTGGTGTGGTATCTCATAGTTGAACTTCAGAATATTATCTAATGCTACCCGTTTAGGGCATAAATAATCTAAAAGGTACTATACCTAAATATTTTTAAGTGTCTGAGGTTTGAGATTGACGCATTGCATTGCGGCTGACGCAGACATTTACGCAGAGAGTTACCACATCAAATTTATAAAGAAATCAATGACGGCATGTATCGTAGGTATAAATAATAGAATTAGACACTAGTCCAAACGCCATTATTATTTTATTAATGAGTTATTTACATTTATTGAGTTTATTAGTACGTAAAGTGCCTTTTCAGTAACGATGGGAATTCCCCCATTTGTGGCATTCATTATCTAACAGTTACTATATACGTAAATATCCTCCAGTTTCTGAGGTTTCAGAACGCTTAACTGGTTGCATTGAGGATGACGCAAACATGACGGAGTGCCGATTAGCCGCCCGCTGCCGTCTCCGCTGTAGACGATGCGGCCTATCGCTGCTGGGATAGGAAAATTTGATTTGTATTTGACCTCCTAAAACATTAGTGGACACTTTAGTAGATTGATTATAGAATGACGGCATATATCGCACATATAGGTAGGTACTCAAGTTAGACAATAGTCTAAACGTCATAGCCTTATTGACTTCATAAAGTAACGTATAAAGTACGTTTTAGTAACTACGGGAATCCCCCTTTGTTTGGCATAAATACTGCCTATAGTATATCTTAATATCCTTAAGTGTCTTAGGTTCAAGATAGAGGCGTTGCATTGCGGCTGACGGGAACATGACGGAGTGCCGATTAGCCGCCTGCTGCCTGTCTCCGCTGCCTATCTTGCTATTACGTATACATAGGGAAATTTGATGGGATATCTATTGTCATTGATCAAAAACTGTACTCTTGAGATGCTATAGCGAAGTGCAGTTATTGACACTTAAAGCGACAAAGCTTGCGCAATTTTTCTCTCGATATCTGTGGTCTGGTTTCTAGTATATATAGTCTAGAATTATTTTAGTATAAGTATAAGTACTTATTTACTACTTGTAAAGGCATGCCACATATACGGGAGTCAGGTATGTTCGTTTTAATTTAGTCTTACTGCCGTTACGTAAATAATTTACCTATACATTTGTGGTAGTTAAGTGGAGTGTAGCCCTAACAATAAGGGCTGCACTCCACCTCGCCTGCCGCTGACAGCCGCGATGTAGTGCTGATTAGCCGCTCGCTGCCCGCGTACGGTGTTTCCATTTACCCCTTCCGTTCCATTCCGTTAACGGACAGGTCATCGAAACGTCAAAATCAACGTCGACTGATAACCTGTGGATGACGAAATAGTGCTGACATCTGTGGCGACAACATTGAGTGCTCTACCCTACTCTTTTCGGCGGAACCCACAAAATTTGATTAGCAGCTGAATATGTAATCTTCAAGGAGTAAATGCTGTAAATGAGAGAGGATCAGCGGCCTTGTGATTAAAGCTATTAACTTTTCTACGGCAGGCAGTCAAGTGGTTTAAATACGTATCAGTGTGTTTCCAAGTCTAAAATTGAAAATATATACCTACGTTTATTTGATGCTTTTCCAGTAAAGAAAGTTGAGGCTCTATCCTGTGTGAGGGAACCTACACATAATATGAAGTCAACCAATCTGCACTAAGCTTGACTTTCGGACACTCAAACCATATATGAGTTATTGATGGTTTACTCGTTATCCATTTTACTGTATGTAAGTCACTATGATTAAGAAATATCAGTAAGCCCCACGTTGGGCGCCAAAACAGGTATCGCTTAGATAACGTTTCTGTTGTCGTCATTGCTTTGTTTCGGTTACGGCATAAGCTCGTTGCGAGTTCGTGGCTTTCTACGACGATAATTAAAAATATAGCCGTTCTTACAATGCAATAACTGATTTGATTTCCTCTAACTGCAACTTAGATATTTGCCGAGTTGTTATTGCAAATATAGATTCACACATCTTAGGATTTATACCGCAAATCTTTATGAGGTTTCTTATACCGCTTACCGCACAGTGTAAGTACTTACGATCATCATCAGCCTGCAAACGACATAGGCCTCTCCCAATGACAATTGTCATTTGTCAGGTTTTATTTGTACTCAGGTAATCGCTGCTGTCCGTTTACTGATATTCTAAACCTTCTGAATTCTGACATATTCTAAATCCGAAAACCACACGAACAGAATTAATAATAAGTTTCATTTTAGTTTTTATTATGTATCTGGTTCTAGAGGGCAAATCAAGCACTGAAGATCGAGACTGCCCCACACCTTTCATAGATAATACACAGCACTAACACTGCCGTCTGACAGTTGACAGCTGAATCGAGTTCCCGCCAATTATCATTTTGACGTCTCTCTCTGATTATAATTGTTTGTGGATTGTGTTAAAATTATATGCTTTTCAGATAGGACTAGATAGTTTACATGTGTAAACGATTTGAGTACTAATCAATAATTACGAAGTAATTTATATTAATTTTATTTAATTTTCACATATTTTATTATTTCTAAAACAAAGTTACATATATACGTTTTATCAGTACGTCTAATCAAAATGTGCCTCTAGTATTACATGTAAGTATTGAAACTATTCAAGTAAAATATCGAACAAAATCACATCCTTAATTAAGCAGTTCTCTAATTAAAAGGAAAAAAGTTGTTCTTATAACAGCTTGCAACAAAACAACAACGTCATTATCAACAAACTAACAACCGTCCAAGTATCCAACCTCCAAGTTTCCTATCCAGTGCATTGGCCAACAAATCTAATTTGATAAAATCAAAATTCCGGACGACCAACTCGAAGCGAAACAATTTGCAAACTCCCGTCCCAACTCACGAAATAGTTTATCTTAGACGATCGTGCCGCACAAACATAGTGAACGAACAAAACAGCCAACTCGTGACACCTACCTACCGTTTACACACAGAGATCCGTATCCTTAACTATACACTTCGTAGCTGCGTCTCTCTCGCGCTAAGAAAATGAAACGGACCAATGAGGGGGTGGGGTGACACGCATTTCCGGGCCCGGCTCCAATCAGCTGCTAGAACAAAGGAGTCGCGATAGCTACTTACGTACAAGTAGCTACACAGCTGAGGGTCGTCTGTAAGTAGAGGCGCTCCACACACGCGGCGTGCGCACACTGGCGCGTTTTTTTACCTGCGAACGAGTTTTTGTGGGCGTAGTGTTTGTTTGTGTGGCGGCGTCTAGCCGGGTGATCACTTGGCGAAGTTTGCGCAAGTCGCGGGTGTAATGGCTGGAATATATCGGCTTTGAGACCCGGCACTCGCGACGCGTTGCGCCTTTGTGACTACTCTGACAGACATGAATGGGAGAGCTCGAGTGTCGGTGAAAAAATGTGAGCCATGCCAACACTGCTACAACACAACTTAATCAGTTTATTTAGAATGCTTGCTTAATTGTATCTCATATGTGCACGGAGACAGTAGCAATTTGTATTAAATTTTCCGGATAAAATTTATTAGAATTCTTTTAGAAAAATCCAACTGAATTGCATATTCCTTTTTAAAAGCACAGCTTTCGTAGCTCCACTGCTTATGTCTCCTGAAAGAGAAAATAAAACGAAAGAGGTATTATCCTGAACGACATCCTGTTACGGCTTATTTCTTCTCTGCCAAGAATCCTCACGTCGTCCGTACATTTTTCTTTAGCAGTCCTTATGTGACGTACCTGCTAAAGCCTAAGGGCCCTCCGCGGGGTCGCTGTGATCTAAATGATGCCTTATACTTCGGTAACACAGCTCCAAATGTAATAATTTAATGGTAACGCTCTGTAAGACTACAATTTGACTATCGCGAATTTCCTGCGTCGGTGCGGCTTTAAAATGTTTGATGGTGAGTGCGTGTGGGAAGCTGAAATGGGGTTTATGTGTTGTAGTGGAGAGTTTACTTTGGGTTGGAGGGTGTTTAGACGGTGAGAAACAAATCTGCGTAAGGTAGCGGGGTGTCGAGTAACTCGTGTTCTTACCCTCTCTCCTTTGTTCGGGCCGGAAGAGTGCGCTAGAATTACATGCTCGACTGTGATGTGCGCTTATTTTTTACGGCGCTATATTGTGTTTCGTGTACTCGCTATAGTTATGCAGTTCAACGACTGAAGAAATAAGAGGGTGGTTGAGGGAAAACAAAACACGTTTACAGTACTGACTGGGAGAATGCTTGGGAAAAATGCCTGCGAATAAAATGAAGACGTCGTTTGGATTCGAAGTAATTGAAGCTTGTCGAGAAGATATAAGAGCGCTGGTAATGGCACTATAACTCTTAAGTCATAAAGGTATCTCTCACATAGAAAATAGGTATAAGCTAGTCAGCGTGTTAAATAATACCTTATTACTGGTAGTTAGTACCATCTAATCATTATAAAAGCGAGTAGTCATCGTATTATTTAGACGTGCCCTCCCTCAGCCTTCTTTATATCCATACTACGGCAATCAGACTTACTATCTGTTGCTGTAGGCTAAAGTCGCGGAAACTGCGATTATCCGCAGATCATTAAGTTATTCACCACTCCAAGTCTGCAATCAAACATCTTCTCTGACCTAGTCTGTTATATGACCGATGATGGTAGACTAGACTGCACCACAAGTTCAAATGAAAACAAACAAACCGTCGCACATAATAATTCGTTTCAGCGCGTGTTCCCGTACGATCGGAGGCGGTCCGCGCCCCGCATACTGATACCCGGATTAAATTACTACGAGAACTATTTTACACAAAACCAGAGGCCATAATTAAAGTCCGGGCGAAAATGGGGGAAATCAAACGTCTTATCTGACCACCGAGAAATAGCGTTTCTTCGCTGAATAGTTCCACCGACTCGGGCGGGAGTGAGCGGAATAAATAATTATTGTGGCAATATAAAGTTGCCAGTGATGCGGTGCTGTCGAGATAGTTAATGAACATAGTTTCTATTGGGTAGCTTTGTGATAGCCGAGCGGCATCTAAATGGGACAGCGGCATAATTAAATGTGGATAATATTGCGACTTTGTTTGATAAAGAATTCTTAATATTCATATTATGTTCCTTTCCCTAAATAACGCTATCTATGATTATATGAAACTATTTATAACATAGCGCTGAAATTGTTGCATTACCTACAATAAATTTCAGGGAATTCGCCTTGCAGAATGCTATGAATATACGTACTTGTTATCTACCTAATATTTACTTCTACATCGATGCTATTCTTGACAGAGTGGTCGTGGTCGTCATTTCAGGCGTTGGTATCAAGATTCACAACATGCCGCCATTCTTTTCTTACAGACGCCTTCCTCTTTTCATGAGTAAGTAATTAATTAATAGATTATAATACTTCTTACTGCAGACAAACGGAAACCAAATATACCTAATTGTAAATTTGAATTTAAATCTTTTGTATGCCGAATCCCAATGGTGTTACGTGTTAAGCTTCTTCTATACTTATAATAAATCTATAGAGACGTCAATTCTGTACATGAAATATATTTTCAAAATAACTGTCAGGGGGTGATAAGTGATCGATACTGATGCTAAAAAATGCAATCAGTAAAATTTTTGTCTGTCTAGTCTATACTAGTAGACTTTTCATCAGGCTACAATCAATAGGAGCACAGCAGTGATGGGAAGTGTTGGGAAAACGGGAGAAATTTTTATCTGTATGTTTAATCGCGCATCACGCGAATACTATTACATGGAATTAAATGCGGCTAGAAGTCTAACTTTAAATTTAGGTACGATTTTATGGAAGTCCGTTATTTTTGGCGCCCAATATCCAAAAATAACAAGGCGTTCCAGGCCGCTGGCACAGCTAGTAAATAATAGGGAAGGTTAACAAAACTAAAGTTAATTGAATTATCGAATAAATTCCCACAGATCGTTTATTAACAGGCCCTGTCCAATTTCGTCACACTCGGCTGAATCTGACGCACGCAACACGGTTATTAGTTAAACAAATGCCTTCGAATCGGATGTCAAACCGAATTCACTGCGACGAAGTTAATAAACCGTGTCGTGAACCTCCGTCACTCCTAGGACACTTGGAAATTGATGACACAAAATGAAGTAGGTACGTACAGGTGATGCTTACCAAATGTTAAACACCTACCATGTGACGTTCAGGTTTGCAAAACCCGGGTTGGTTGATTATTTTCTATGCCTATGCCTAACGACTCTTCTGCCATGAAATTACACAAGCCTCACGTTTCTCCTTTCTCCGTTCTTTATTTAATCAAAACAAAATTACGCATTTTTAAGGAACCTGTCGCCACGACACAGGGAATCCTAGTGTAGTGGCCAGTGATACGGTTGATACTAGCCGATAAGTGCTATATATTAATGAATAACTGTATTAAACAGTTATTAAATTGTGAGATCTGTATGTTTGAACAAATAAAAATGTATTATTAATAATATTGCTCAGAGTCGGGAAAATATATTACCGGTATTAGTCCTGTCCTGATAACAATTTTTCCTGACTTTAAATTAAAATTAGAGACATCTGTGTAACCTGGCTTGTAACACTGATCATATCCAACAACCAATATAAAATAAAACAGTACAAACGCAGATACAACTCACAAACAACGCCACCTCCTGTACCATATAATTTCGCGTCAATACACCGAAAATCAATAGCATAAGGAAACACAATTCAGTTTCACGGTCTCTCAAATACACCATTCTTTGTGCTGAAAAGGGGAATAATCTTACTTTAGGCAGCGGGGGCTTAATCAAAATCCGTGAATTGCTTTAAATCGGGGAAAACGCAGGAAATATCCTTTGTGTGGGCAATTTCCCGCATGCGTGGGGCTAATGCTCTATCGAGAAGTAATGACTTCCTTAATTAATTCGCAATATTGCCGGCGGAGCCTTAAGGTTTTATTACGGGAACTATCATAAGCCGCAATATGGTGTGTGGCGGAATTGTCAGGGTGTAAAGTGATGGAAATTACTCCCTTAATTTGAAGCTACGTTTTGGTGTTCTTTTTACAAATACTTAGGTACACACCTAAGTAGGTTAGAATTTGGTAAAGTTAAAGAATTATCAACTCCTTTATATTCTAAAGATACTTATATACAATTTTGGAGTATGTTTGTAAAACATACGAAAAGTACAAGCTCTTAAATATTTTCTTAACGCAAAAAATCTTTTTTCTTTCTTCCCAATTGGGTTCGAATGAATTTCGCAATATTATATTTTGTACCTATTGTTAACTACATATTTACATTTTCGTTCTTATTGTAGCTATAATATCTTCAAGAGAAAGACCCAACGAAGTATCTATACTCAACTATACGTAATGTAATTTTTGGTGTATTTTTCAATTTTCTCTATTGTATAAAGCGCTTCTGTGTAACATTTTAATGTATTCTAATCTCCTTTATTTACCATTACTAGAGATCAACGTGTTCATTCCTCTAGAAAATCACCTTATACATAGGTCCGGTACATATCGCAGGAAGACGGGCCGTCGCCATAGCACCGGAGGCAGTAAGAAGTTATTTTAGGGGGATATTACGCGACATCAGAGGCTTATCTTTACGGCAGGTGTTCCGCCCCTCCGTCGGGGACAAATTTACGAAATATACCCCGACTTATGCGGATCACGCGGTAACGACCGCGCCGTTGACGATGCAGCCGCCGACATGTTTCCTGCCGGAATCTGCATGTTTTATGCTAATGCTGGGAAATTTGCGCTAATTTACCTAAAACGCTAAAAGGTTAAGGAAGTCGTAGAACGATGAAAGGGTAAGACTAAGAAGTAAGGGATTTCATTGCTTTGCATTATCTTGTTGTAGTTTAATCGCTATTAGCAATAAGACCGACTAATTATACTAGGTATATTAACTTTGTAATGCGTTTTTCACAATAAAACATATCTATCTAATATGGCGTCTTGTTGAGTCGAACGCCAAGATCCACTACGGATTGCTGAGCCAGCACAGTAAGTAAGTATCTATCTAATAACTGCAACACAGTCACGATTACCGCTATACTTGTTAACGAACATACTCAAATTTTACAATACAGGAATAAAATCACATAGTACGCAATGAACTAGGTTGTGTTTTTGTTAGTAGCATTTAGAAGTATTGTAGCTTCATCCACAAGAAAAACGGATACCTATTATCTACTCAATAGGTAAGAATGTAATTTTCCAGCAACAAATTCGTTTGCAACTTTGGACAACGTTGACTTAAGTACATATACAAAACCCGATAAAAGGGCCTTGCCGTCACAAAATACAACATTATAATTATTGGTAAATGATTGTTACACCAGGCATAGGTGTAAACCATTAGTTTGTCGGCGGCACGCCCGGTCGCGAATAATTCGATAATAATTGCGAGTTGCGACCGAATTCCACGTAATACCATATTATATAGAGATCTGGTGTTTTAGTTCAGCCTAAGCATTGGCCTTATTGCTTTGGAATAGAGTCACTTTTGCCGCTGTTACGTAATCTCTGAGGTGTCGCTCCCTGTACTCAAACGAAGTACGAATCAGGTTAGATTTGGGAGGAGGTAGAGTCGGCAATTAATAAAGGTCGTGTGAGACATTCCAAAGCCTTATTTTGTTGGAATAGTTTTCTATTAAATTTCTTTTGGCTTATAAAAGTATTACTTATAAAAGTACTTGCTTAAAGATAACAGGGGAAATAATGCCAATCAACTGACGAATATTTATACCTACATAATTAGTCAGCAAAACCTTGACCTGATCTCTACACTTTAGTGACCTATGGCTAATAGTCGCCAACTAGCTCTCATAATACAAAGTAAAATCTTAATTCGATCTTGCTTGATTAGTGTGTATTGTACAACGCAATTATTTATACAGTTACAATAACATATCTTGATTATCAGCTCGTATAAAGCTATTAGCACACGCCTTCTTTCCGAATCGATTACACTCCAAACTCTCATCAAAGCTAAAAGGCATTTCTCATTAATTCACGCCGATATACACGTCGTAACGTTAATAAGCAATTAAATAGATTAATAAAGATATTTACGTCATTCTGCCAATTTGCCATTGATCTGCGGGCCGATTTCAATAAGCCTTTGATCTCGTGAAGCTCCGCAGAATCGATTTGTAATCATTGTTTGACAGTTCTGAGACATCGCTCCGGGTGAACGATTCAACTCAATGTTTCGATATTGAATAATTGTGGGAACAATAATCGGCTTACCAGGTACCTAAGAGGAAGGGGGTGATCGTTTTTTGCTACCTACTGCTTGTTATGTAAAGAACGATTAGAAAGGGGAAATGTAAATGAACATGGCTGGGCTCACGACGCAAACAATTTAATGAACTGAACTAAACGATGTGTACCAAAAATTTCAAACCTTGTTGAATAAATTATGCAGGTGCTTACTTCAAGTGAAGAACGACGCAATTTGCAAGAAGATAAGAGGTCTTTGGGTCTTTAGTTTGTTAAAACATGGAATTTCGATATTGTGAAAATCCTAATGAACTATGACTTATTATCAATCAACCCTCACTTGCTTGCCTGGGTAAGTTAAGAGCGCAATTTATGGTATAAATAATGAAAATATAAACAATGATATAACAATAATGGCTAAATACAAGCAAAACACCTCACAAAAACCAAACATCGCCAAATAAACTGTTGCGCGCGTCAGTTAAATAAAAATTACTGGAGAGACGTCCCGGGGGAGGCCTCATTGTGAGCCCACAATGAGCGCTCCTGATTGGCGGAAGGATGTCCTCACTAAATAAAAAAATATCGACGCGTCATTTCGCGCAATTTTCGTCGAATTTTCAAACGATAAAACCTGTCATTCCGCTGTTGAACGCCTATAAAATATTCATGCAGACGCGACGGGCGTTTGAGAGATGAGCGATTTTTTCTTCGATTTACGCGTCGAAATAAGATGTCATTTTCCGTATCATTAGCGGCGGCTCGGAGCGTCGCGACGCCACTATTTATACGCAAATACGATAAAAATGATGCCCGCCCGATCGACTGTTTGACGCGCCATTGATAAATTGCGACCTTTTCAATTTTTTCTTATCGTTTGTGACATTTCACTGGGAGGTTTGTAACTGATCTTATAATGTCTTTGTATATGTTTTGCGGTTTCGTAATGAGCGGTGATTTCTTTTTTGCTTTTTGAAGGTTC
The DNA here is from genome assembly GCA_031163375.1 of Conogethes punctiferalis. Taxonomy (NCBI): domain Eukaryota; kingdom Metazoa; phylum Arthropoda; class Insecta; order Lepidoptera; family Crambidae; genus Conogethes; species Conogethes punctiferalis. The sequence goes on from CM062080.1 coordinate 6,450,798, forward strand.
TTTATATTGTTTCTTTTAAAGTCGTAAGACCCAGACTTCCAGACACAATAGATGAAACAATAGGAATTGGATCACATGAGAACATTGGGCCTTACGAGGTTAATGAAAAACGTACTGGTAAGAAGACAAATTTGTTACGTTTATCCAAATTGAGATATTAAAATTTGGAGATTCATTAAACATTGTACGTAGGATTAGATAAGCTACCTAGCATCAAACATTACAAATTAAAAATGTCAGCAGTCAGTGGGCTACTAAGACTCATTGGCGGGCGTAATTAGCCAAAAATTTTATTGTATAAGTAATATACGAATATACTTTAACCATTTACTTATGACAATTTGTAAGTGTTTATTTTAAGCCAATGCAAATAAAGGATATTTTTATTATTTTATTAGTTAACTCTCATAACCTCGTTAGCCGAATACGGCCACAACACCGATTTTCCATTACGTTGGGCAAGCGGGAAAGTAAAGATTATTATAAAAAAAAGGGTTTGCTTTGCATTGGCCTATAAACTGAAAACAATAGAAAACTATTGTTATCTCGCGCCGGTGCGTCGTATAGCGCTCAACGTGTTAAAACTGCCAGATATTTCGGAATCCACATTAGCCGAAAACTCTAAGCGCTGTTTATACACAGCGTCCCACGTGGCCCTATCGGCAGATCAGCAGATTATCATAGCAGACGGCTTTGTGTGCAGCGAGCGAGCGGAGATAAACTACATCCGCGCGATTTCTCCGCAAAGAGAGGGCTCAGCGGATCCACCTAGCGGAGTTTTATTCCGATCGAGTTTACCTCGGCTGCCGAACGGGACCGATCCGCCTGTTGTGGTCGTCTCGTTATGAATATCGGGAAAAAGGGCAGGAAAAATTCTGGAGGTAACCTTCTTGCTAATAAGTGATGAATGACCATAATATCATTATCACGTCACATTTCTACCAGTTGTAGTAGTCACATTAGCTGTTAAATATAGATTTTTTTTTATCTTATTTAATTAATGAATTATTATATAATTTATGTAGTTATTATTATCATGAATACTTTTGGTTTTAATAGCAACAGCAGTATCACTGGACTGCACACAAAACCAAAATTGATAAAATTAAAAAAAAAATTAAATCAGTTTAGGTTCCTAAAAATTATTTGTCTAGATGGGTCATGGAATTGACAATACACATATCTAAGGACCTAAAATGTAATACAATCTGTAATGGTTTTAATGGAAATATTTTAATTTGGTGCAGTAAATAATAATAATATTAAAATTTTATTTTTATTCTTTAAAACCTCGTTTATTTCTAAAAAAAAAAACATCTACAGTTAACCATTTCCTCTCAATCCTAACGGCTAGTATTCAGCTTTTTCATCATAATAATTACAGTCAAAATTGTACAAAGAAAGTAGCCCCCAAACTGCGGCTTACGGAGCCCCGCGTTGGGCGCCACGCCACAATATTGCGCGGCCGCCGTGTCCCGACTAATCCCCGGATTCATTTATTTTTGACAACGCAATACGATTTTATCTCACGGCTTCTGATGCTGTTTGCCTCCTGTTATTACGCTCCCACCATATTCGGCCTATTTATTTATTTATACAGACCCTCCTGACTTTTAATGTGGCGCGTTTAGTGGCTCATTTTGTTTGGCGAACGGATTTAAAGTCGTCACTTGTTTAATTTGATTTGCTATCTAGATCTGAGGGCAGAGTGCAACTGATAAAGGTAATAAAGACTTGGTTGTTTTGAGTTGAAATGTACTGCTGAATTAAAGTGAAATTGTCCAGGGTGCGATTTTAAGTTTTATGGCTAGCATTCGTAATGCAATCAGTGTTTTATTGATGCCAACTTTGTTTGACGGTTATCAGTAGATAAACAACGATTCGCTCAAAAGAATCAATCATCCGTCTTACAAATTTTTTAAACATGGTCCAGAGAAAACTTTACAGGATACATCTTACGAATTAAATATTAATTTATCAACCTTCGTATTTTCATATTATGTATAATTATTTAGGCACGGTGTTGGTTTAACTAATCAGAAGTCTTGAATTTACAAACGAGAGTAATTAGTTGTTTCGAACAACACCAGGTGTAATTTGGCCACGTCACAATAGATTTTATTTTTTTTTTCAAAATACCCGTTTTTTGTCAAAAAAAAAACCAATTGACGCAATGGTGCTATAAAATCCTTCAAGTTATCGAATTTTAAACCGAATTTGGCACAACGAACATTTAAAACTTACGTTAACAGAGTCATACAACCTTATTATAATCGTATTCGCCGTCTTGTTCGTAAACCATCTCCGTTTTAATCTTAGAATTCTCTAATCCAGCTCTCGAGCGGTAGTCGGGCGAAATATAAAATTAATTAAAATCTCAGGAGTAGTGCCTCTGTCAGGAGCAGAGGCCACTCGCATCGAGAGGGCGCATCGGCAAGGAGCCACGTGAGTCGGTACCTAAGCTACCACTCTGCTAACTGGATTACGAGAACTAGGTACTTTAGAGATATAAGATATTGATTAATGGAATGGGATTCTAGCGAAATCGCTATTTGTTCCGGGTACTTTCATTTGTTTATAGTACAACCGACAAGATGAATACCTGTAGGTACACCATTTGTTGACAAGTTTGATCCAGTGGTAAGTAGTAAACGCTGCCTCTGACCAGTGGTCGCGCGTTCGATTCCGGCACTTATGCTTGGGTTTTAAAAAACATGGCATTAACTTGTGATGTTCTTCATATTTTATTCTAAGTGAACACTGCAAGGATTACGTTAATTGTATCTGTTTTTTCATATTTGCTCAACATAGTAGCTTCCCTTCGCCAGATGGAAAGCTGTCCATCAGAAAAGGAAGCCTAAGTCGGGAAACCTCTGTTTCCAGTCAGTCACCACAGCCATGCTGGTCCATAAGATGCTTCGTTTAAAGGATCCCATACTATAAGAAGGCGGAAACACGTGTGCTGGTAGAGAATTCCATTTTTATCTCACATTTTAAGGCTTCGATGAAATTTAGCACACTTCATTAGGTCATCGACACTTACTTACTCGCCCATCAATAACAGTCGTACGTTTAATCACTAAAAGCTCTTTGCATTGTTATATTGATTGATGTTGACAGGTATATACGCGTACCTACAACTCAGCTTAACTTTATATTTTCATCAACAGCCTTATCAAACTTTGACGAGGTAGCTGCCCGTCACGATTTGCATATCTTATTAAAAAACCTCGACGTCAAAGATAAAAATGAAAATGAGACACGTCAAAAAAAAATAGCGGACAAAACGCTCACTAGACAATGGATATTTTGGGCGATACGAAAAAAACGAAGTTTTTGTCATGCAAATTTCGGGTGGACACTTTGCATTTCCTTTATTCCCCTATTCCTTCTGGAGGAATCTGTTTTTTTAATTATCGTGTTTGGTAATTAGTTTGGGGAAACGATCTCTCTCCCACTTCCCCCGGTAACTTGTCTAAGGTTAATTAGGTAATTTATAGTCTGGATTCCTACTTTTTTTCTTAAAGTTTAGGCAAAAGGAAGTACTAAGTTCATGATTTAGTGACCATAAAAAATAGGGTTATGGATCTTATAGTCGAATAATCATCAGTACTACATCGTGATATACGGCTTAATCAGATTTTTTTAAAGTCATCAGCCATCTATCCATATCAAAGATGAAAATGTAAGTATCCAATGTTACTATATTAATTACTTATTTTTTTATTTATTTTGTTTAACAGTCGTTACGCCCATTTCCACGCAACATTAATGAAGTTTGACAAACGAACTGGAAAACCCAAATGTCCATTCCAAACAGGCTCCGACTTACGTAATCCCCATTTCTAATTCCCAACATTCTCTTAAAAGCCAAGCCCCGCAAACCTAATTCACCTATAGTTGGCACAAAAAGCTCCGGCCAAACAAATTGGCGACCCACTTGTACGGATTCAGATGGCACTCCATTTTCCCGAAATGACACACGGTCCGCAACACAAGCTGAATGCACTGGATTATATCGATTCGGACTCGCGCATTTAGCTAAAAAAATCTCCGTTCGGATTAGTTTGATTGCTGTTCGCCGGTTGTTTGTCGGGCTTTAGGTATTTTTAATTGGAATCCCTTGTGATGGGTTTGGTATAATTAGGTGTTAGGTAAGCGATTGTAAGCGGCATTATTAAAGTGGTTATGATGAGAATTGTTGTTAAGAAACGTCCCATAATTCGTAAACTCAGTAATTACTGAGTTTACTATCGGTTAATCGAGGTTGTACCTAACTAGGTACAACCTCGATTTGAACTCAAGATGGGTTCGATCGAATCCATGTTTTTTCCCGTCTCATTTCCATCTCCCCGAGGCGGGATGAGTCCCACATACGCCGACACTCCCCCGAGTGGCGGCCATGCCTAAACGCATTTTCACCGGATTAAAAAAAAAAAGTTTGTACCTAATTAGGTACAACCTCGATTTGAACTCAAGACGGGTTCAAATCCATGTTGTGCCGAGTCAGTGTGACTACCTGGTCTTCCACCGCTATCTAGATCTATGTCAGCTTAGTTTACCTTAGTCTACCTAGCCAGTTCTTCGTACTATGTGGCCACCAGAAGGAGATGGATTCAAGAAGTTTTGCAGATACATTTGTTCATCGAACTACATTAAAGCTGTTGTTCTTGCCTTTGATAGGAATCCAGGAAGAATCCAGGCTTCTATTTATCCGGACGGATACGACTTAGGGACCTTCAAAAAGGGAACCTACAGATTTCTCAAGGACTGGCAGCGCACCTGTGACTCCCCTGGTGTTTCGGTGTCTAGGGCTGAAGTGATCACTTACCATCAGGAGACCTTCAAGCCCGTTTACCCCCTCTGTCATAAAAATTGCTGCGTCGTACATACGTCGTACTAGCGGATTACGAGAGTGAAGTATAAAGAGTACACTTATCTGACCTATATGCTCGCGAATTGTACTATATCCTGTGTATCTGCGTTAGTAAATACTACCACGTACTAGTAAATAATAAAAACGGCAAAGTGGACGCTGTGGCCAAAATTAGATCAGTTTTCATGTCTTGTTACTAAGTAGGTATGTACTAAATGTCTTTACAATTACTCGTATATTTCAATTCTATTGTATTGTACCTCGTTGAAAAGTCTTAGTAAGACTCAAACTGCGGGGTAAAGCAGTTACAAGCCTACTACACACGTTGGTTTATGCGAACCGCAGTGCCAAACTCGTAATACACGCTGCATATTCCCGTTCTGCATCATAGCAACTAATCCATGCACATTTAAAGGAGAGAATCTATTTGACGATAAAACCACAAGTGCAGAATCAGTGTAAACCACACGATTGTCCCCTTGTTTTTTACGGAGGGTCGGCCTAATCCTCCTCCGGGCCTCTAATGCCGAGTAATTTCGCGACCCCGCTTGTTTGCAACCTCTCAAGAACTTAATATGTCTCGCTATGGGCCGTAAAACCTATCTCCTACTATGTCGCTACAATGAAACACACGATTTTATAGCTTTACATATTGGTTAGAGGCTTCGAGAATACTATAACTAATAACTATACTATAACTTTGAGCTGCGAATAGCCAACTTGCTGGCTGAGTTTAAGAGCAAATTCTAATGTTTGATTAAGTTGTTTAAACTGAGTTTTAAACGATTTAACTGTTGTTAACTTTGGCGTATGTTATTTTAGTATCTTCTTAAGATTGGGAAATCTACCAAGGTACAATCTACTAATAATAATAACTAAGATTTACCCTTGTACTATAAGTACGTTAAATAGGAAGACCCTAAATAATTTGAAAAATATAATACTTAAAATTACTTACTAAGAATCGATTTTTTTAGGTTTAACGCTGTAGGCATTGCACCACCGAGGTCCTCAATAAATTAGTCTCTTGAAAATTGAACTCCGTATCAAGCAATAAGTAAAAGTCATCATAATATTGAATTTTCCCATAAATAAGACGAACGGGCAGCACATTAGGCGCTAATGTGAGCTGCCTCCCAAATCGAGGAAATTAAAATTCTCAAACAGAGGGCAGTTATAACAAATCCCGGCACTAAAACTCCTATATATATCCCGGCGAGCGTTGTAAAAAATCATTGCCTCCGTCTACTCGGCCCCCGGCGAGGGGAAAATCTAATCTGTGCATTTTTTGCGGGATCGCGATGCCACAAAGAATTTCATTTCCCACTGTTCATCTATCTCTATTTCACTGACGGCCCTTGTTCTTCGCCCCCTCCCCTCGCCCCCCACGGCCCCTCAGCCGTTTTTTAGACTTCCTCGATTGGAGATAAGGTTAAGCGCGCTCTTCTTATTAGTGGTTTGTACGCGACATTCGCAGCCTCATTTTAATTTATTATGTCTACATCGTCTTCGCGGCGTTGTTCCGACCCTTGCGCTGATTAAATTGTCGATATGAATCATCCCGATTTCGGTTTCTGAGATAAGTTCTCTATTTTTCAAAGTTGATCAATAATTTCAAACGTCTTTAAATAACCTTGGATCATAATTTCATCAGTAAGCACTTACAGCTTTAGAATTTTAACTACAATGATTCATTATAATATCAATATTGTCCCAGTCGCATCTTAAACTTTTGATTCAGAACTCGCGGATTGCTACGGTCGTCATCCAAGATACAATTTCTACCTATTAACCGATTATTCCTTGACATTTTATAACGTCCACATGAGACAGGAATTTCATAATGGAATGGAATTTCTGAAACTATTAATGTACATAGTGGTAAATACTACTTAATTTGGACATATGACTATCATTCATCAAATCTGAACATTATTAATACCATCGAATAGGAGAGTTTACGGCTAAAATCACTATCAATGAAAGGGTAAGTCTTTTAAGTACTTATTAGTAGTACATACTCGTAATTCCAATTCTCGCACGACTAATCAATACTTTTCAAATTTGACTTGAACCAGACATTGAGCTCAGTCCTTTGCGCAACCGAACATTCCACCAGACACCGTCAATTGTTTAACAATAGCCGAACGTCGTGTTTATCATAATAATAAACATGACAAAGACCCGAATCGAAAGTCAACTCATAATTGTATTACTAGTGTCGGAATCAAAATGAGCCTCCACGAAAACTGAATCCCACAATTGCGTACAATTGACATTCAAATGTGTGGCCATTGACGCTTTGTGCTTTTATTGCCTCTTATTGGCTCGTAATTGTCAATAAATTCCTACGGGAGTTTAATGTGGGTTTGGGTGGAAAAAGTTATGTTTTATTAATATTTTTACGAGAGCGTTTAGGAGACGATAAGATCTGCTATTTGGGAAGTTTTTTCTTTCAATTTCCGTCACGATTTGTACGCTCATTATTGGGCAGCGATGGGGGCGATAGGGGCAGTGGTCGCATGGCTTTGCTTTTGCCACATTTTCGAATGACAGTGAGAAATCTGTCCACCTCAAAATATAATAACATTGACTATGAATTTGCTTCTTGAACGCAAACAGTTGAAAAAACTAACGCTTATAGCGTGTGTTTCTTATGGTCTTCGCAAATAAGAATAAACAAATAAGGACATAATAAATCAGCTCTAAGATTTAAAAAGAAGATTTTTTTTGCATTTATTTTGTTGTTTTATATATTTTTTAAGTCTAGGAGACAAAGATGAAAAATCTTGGCATTTGAAAGAAGAAATAAGTTTATTGGCAACCGAAAAAAACACAGATAATATACACAATACCACATTTAAAAACATTGTGAAAAGCTGTCCGCTGTTTTGTTTTGTTGGCTCATGAGTTCTATCCACATAACTCGAAAATAGAATGCATATGCCAAATACTACCATTTAAATAGATATTTTCTGCTACTATATATTATTATGCTATAATTTATTTTATTTTGATTTCAATTCGAATACATTTCATATGCATGCGTGTGTAACAAAATGGCTGACGACAAGCATACTGCGGTCCGCTGCACTGGGCGCCTAGTGCGATGTTATCGTGTCTCTTAGCGACTTTCATCGGGGCTCGCGATTGTGCCCGCTCTCCCCTCTCCTTGTATTCGAGAAACATGATTTCAACGTCGCTCGTTATGATTTATTTCCGGGGAAATTTATATAACGCTCTTTCATCCAACAGTTTGTAAGACAAATCGTGACTTAATAGCGTATCTCGGCTTGATAAATGTCTCGAGTATGAGTAAAAGTTTAGAAATGTTATGAATTACTTTCACGGGCCGGTTTCGATTTGTGGCGGTAAACATTTTGGATCTGGTTTGCTTTTGCTTATGTTAAAAATTTGTGTCCAAATTAGAAAATAAATATCGCAAGACATGCTAACTAAGCCGAAGCTTGTACTATGGGTACTAGACAACTGATAAACTTACTTAGACACTATTTTTTGTAAATAAATACATATTATACATAGAAAACACCCAGACCAATACAAACAGACATGTTTATAAACACAAATGTTTGTACTGTGCGGGAATCGAACCCACGACCCTTGGCTTCTGAGCAGAGGCCATTAGCAAATGAGCCATCGAACCAGTCAACAACGAGTATTAATACTACATTGGATCTGTGTGCCTAGCACGAACACTTTCGAAAAAGTATGCGTAACGTAACCGTAAATTTTCACTACGTTAACGTACGTAAACGTAGTACCTCTTACGCACGATAGGGGCGCTGTACATTTCATACAAATGTTTACGGTAACGTTACCTACGCATACTTTTTCGAAAATGTTCGTGCTAGGCACACTGGTCGACTTTTGTATGCATTAAGTCATTATTTACCAAAACACATAGCCTCGGAAATATCTTCACAGACTTCACAAGGATTTACTAACGTCACTCACACATAGCTAGGTACATCGTATCAAGGTCCGGCCCCTACGGAACCCAGGATCAGATATCAGGCGGCGACGTGCCTTGAATTAATCCCTCTATATGACAACACAACAATACCGGTGTATATCCGAGTGTGTATAAATAGGGTTAGGACATACGATATTAATGGCGGTGCGTTGAATTTTCTTATTAGAGTGAAGTGAAATGGTAAACAGAAATACTTAAGCGGTTTCATGGGTTCCCGGATGTAGATGTTGCAATTCCATCCTCATCATCTCGACGGGTGGCGATCCTCCACTGTACGCTTTATGAGGAACTTCTTGCCTCGCGCATCGGTTTTGTGGAACCAACTCTCTGCTTCAGTATTTCCGAACAGCTACGACATGGGAGCCTTCCAGAAACGAGCGTACTCCTATTTAAAAGGCCGGCAGCGACCCTAAACTCGATTTGAGTTGCGAGTGTCCATGGGCGGTGTCGACTGCTTACCATCAGGCATCACATTTGCTCGTCTGCCGCCTCTTGCATAAAAAAAGTTTATTTTTATTTTATTTATTAGGTACACAAAACAGGGAAACAGCAATACATTAATAACTTAGAACAACTAACACTGATATTCAAGTATGCTATAAATCCATAATCATGTGTATCAACTCAACGTGTTAAACAACAACATCTTAAGGCAAAAGACAATAATGACAATAATATTCTGTTAAAAAATTTTACTTAGTAATAAATTAGATACTAATAAAAGTAATACTAATAAATAAATATAATATATGTACATAGAAAAAATACCATTTAAAAAAATACATAAGAAATAAACATTAATTTAGACTTATATGAATAATTATGTAAAGTACAAATCTCCATTTGTTACACTTGGAGTTGTAGATGTCAAGCACTTCGATGTGTATCTGTAGGAGGGTGTTGTATTCCCGACACTTCCTTTGAATCAAATGACGTTGTAGCGACAGTCCCAATTCTTACTACTTCCTATTTCTACTTCTTTTCACAGTAGCACAAACTAGCTGCTGGTGGAAAATGGAAGACATACCCGAGGTCCTGTAGCAATTACCAAATCAATCACTTATCAGTTGCCATCTCTATGCCAGCTAAGTGTCTCTGGTCTAACTGATCCCAAAACGCAACCGAGGTCACTCAGGTCACAGGTGTTTCACCGAATATGTACGGTTAGCAGCGAAGTGGGTATTATAAACCCTACCCACCGGCTGAGAAATTAAAATCTCAAGTACTTTCTATTTATCTTAGAGGCAACATTTCCTTAAAACTAGCAAACATGAACGATGACGTCATAATCTCAGTCACTTGTAGACAAGCGAGATAGCGCTTATTACAGACGTCACTCTGCTCTGACACTATCTACCCCAATCGGCTGTTGTGTGGGGTGACGCAAAAATGTACTGGCGTTACATCTGTGTTTGTGTCTATAGACAACGAGTAGAGGGTAGTAGAAAAAGTTTTTTAAGACCTCCTGGATGGCTGCTTCCAAGTCAACACTTTTTGCATCGCATAACATCTTTTTTTTTTTTTCATTCAAAATGAGTTTGCGCTTGATTGCGATTCGCCTGATGGTAAGCGATATCGTAGTCCACGATGGAACGCGCTCACCCAGCAAAAACCGAATCTGAATCTTATTTTGTGCTATACAATTATTTTAATGATGGAAGAAAAATTGGCGTTAAAAAGAGTAACTATCGAGTTTCTTGCCGGTTCTTCTCGATATAAGCTATGACGGGAGACCGTTACGCTGAGCTACTAAGAAAAGATATCGTCGGGTAGGCTAAATTACTTTAATTGAACTCGTATATTTGACATAGTTATGTGAACGCACATGTATTGAAAAATGGCTAAGATGTGCGAACTACACATAACTTAGATGAGCGAGCGGCGCGGCCCGGGTCAATAAGAAATTCACTTTTCTAAATTTTCTCGGATCTGGGTGTTCTAGAAAACGCTCTCAATACTCGGTACACATAGCACAAAGAAAAACCTTAGTTTGAAAACGGTTGGTGTGATTTAACGCATTCATTTACATGTATGAAACTTCCTGAAAACAGAGCATAAGTAGGTTTCTTATAACAAGCTACCAACATCAAGATAGCAAAAAAACTTTTTTCGCGCAATATTGATCCTACTTCCATTATGTATATGTTTTATATGAATTAATTCTTCGGCTGATGGCGCTCGAAAGCGCTTCACTCACGGGCCAGATGGCGCGGGCACAGATCAATTTGATGATTGCAAAAAAACCGTTTGGGCGAATACTTTTGATGTCGTTTGGCTTCACAGAGGATGTGTCTTTTAGATGTAGAGCTTGTGGAGGGACTGTGATGTTTTATAGTTTCAAAGGGTTTTAAAACGAAATATGGAGTACTTGAACTTTCACGTAGTTCAAATACGTATCATTATGTTCTACCTAAAGGAATATAAGTACATACTTATATGACATCACTTCAGGCCTTTACAGAGCGCCATCTAGTCTCAAACTAAGCCGAGACTTGTACTATGGGCACTAGACAACTGATACATAAGTGTATGCGCAAACACAGATGTACTGTATTCCTTTACTCTCAAAATCTGATGGGACGCTTGCTCCACACCACCGGGACCAAGAGACCATGCGTAGAACAATAAATAAATAACCCAAGACTTGCCCCGCTGGGCCACACATGACCATCTAGCCTTAAACTAAGCCGAAACTTCTGTACTACTGTGGGTACTAAACAACTGATAAACTTACCTATTTATTTTTTTTGTAAATAAATACATACTATACATAGAAAACACCCAGACCAATACAAACAGACATGTTCATGAACACAAATGCTTGCACTGTGCGCGAATCGAAGCCACGACCCTTGGCTCAGAAGGCAGAGGTCACTACCAAATGAGCCATCGAGCCAGTCAATGTTACCAGTGAACTAATGATACATACTAACAGTAAAGTATACAATCTTTCTCTCTCATCACAAGGTTCTAATTAGCACTGTTACGATTCATCATTAGCTTATCGCAGTCCTCTGCTGGACCTAAAGAAGATCATTTTATTGTACTAAACAGTCTTATGAATTCACATAACAAAACATCTATTTTCGTCCTTATCTCATCGCATCACGCCACAAAAATCATTCGAAAGGTGAATGACACGAGCTTCATAAGTACCTATACGTGTATACGTGCTCGTATTTATCAAAATCAGCGAATGAGAGATTTAAGAATAGCCCCCTTCGAGATGAAGCCGCAGATGAAAGCGGCATCGACTGTTCGGGTGGGTTGATAACTCCGCATTAAATACGGCCCGATTAGGTGATAAGCGTGCGTGCGACTAAGGGGAGGGTAGTTTTTTATATTTTCAATATCGGTGTAGTGGTGTCGTAGTTTCGGCGGGGAACTAGTTTTTTAAAATATGAAGGCGATAGACAATGTGCATCAACCACCTGTTTTAAACCACTTTGAAGATAGAAGTAGGTATGAGATAAAAGAGACGAATATCAGAAAATCCAGATGCGTTTCAGTTTTAAGAAATAAGAAATGTTTATTATTTTTGGACATCACAACACAATATACAGAACACACAAATTACACTTAAGCACAAACAAAGATAAACATACAAACATAATACACATAACAATCAATTATACCGGACACGGCCGTTGCGACGTCCAAAATAAAAGGGCCTCACTCAGCATTAGGCCGTGGCCCCCGTAGAAGCCACGGCGCTGGTTTTCAGTGAAGTGAGTTTTAAAAATATAACTTGCTAGATGGGCTAAACCGATTTTAATTTTTTTTTCCGATTGGCGATCCTTACTGCTTTAGTCGAGAATGCTATAGAATAAACTTATGAGGATTTGGACTATTAATAAAAATTGCCATAATGCTTAAGCAGAGCTTAAGTGAGACATCAATAGTTGTTTCGTCAGCTTTTTGCTTAGAACTCACTACCATGATCAGAGAGACTGCACGTTTTGGTTACTAGAAGCGATTGGAAACGCAATATTATGAATACAATAGTAGTAACTGTTGGACTAATCTGTAACAAATCTTGCGTTTTGGATACGTCTATATTCATATATTCTGTATAGGTATGACATTCGAGAACAATCTCTCAACAGGAATAATCATGAACATGCCTACTAAGCTCGTGGAAATAAATATACACTGAAAACAGCTTGTTATTGTATCAAAAACAACCCAATGCTGACCCATTTGTGCACCGGAAAATGAATCGAAGTTCATAACAGTCCCAGATGAAAAGCCAACCGTTGAGAGGTTTTTAAAAGTTGAAAACGGCATAAAGTTTTATCTGCGAGATTAGGTGCCCACTCTCCTCTGCCTCGCCCACCGCTTTCCATGTGAAATCCCAACCGGCGCCCCACTCAACATTTTCGCAGCCACATTATACACGAAAATTATTCAACATTGTTTCAGTTTCCTAAACATAAATGGTCAAAGTTCTTTTCGGGAGCTCATTGTGCGTAAAAACTGTAGTTCCACCAAAACATATTTTTTAACAGAAAACTACAAAACATTTTCATATTCTAGCTGAAAATTGTTACTCTTTCCGGACGGAGCGGAGTCTGGCGTAGGGCGGGTGTGCACGTGCGCTCATCAACTAATGGGCCGTGCGCGGCATTTGAACCGAGCCTACACTCGGCACAAAACAACTGCCTACCTCTAGTTCCAGGCCGGCTTTCGGCACAAAATTATAACGTGTAAAACACGGCCTCTCCTTGCGTTCCGCGCACGGGATTTTTATGAATGGCGCGATTATTATTCGCATTTTAAACTCGAATGCGGCGCTATTCTCCCCGAGACGTATAGCAATATCCGTAACGAGTTTTCTCAACGCAGCCACCTAATTTTCAGTGGAGTGTAGGAGCGCGGCGAATGCGCGGGTACGGGCAGCGGCTCCACTCGCGCCGTGAGTAGGGTAAGCGAGGCAACTGTCAACATTTCGAATCGAACGCGATTGCAAATTTATTAGCGGACGGCGGAGTCGCCGGCGACCGTCCGCGGCTCACGTACACGCAGTTGTTTCAACTCTTCGTGTATTTTTTTCTCGGCGAGGCTCCGCTCTCCCCTTTTGTTCTCAAGTGGACCAGCTGTCATTATACGCCATGTTACTGTTATTTTTTTCGACGTTTTTATACAGTTTTACGTCGAGAGGGCGTTCCGTTCGGAAAAATGTTCGTTTTGCGTGCGTCCGAGAGTTTGCGTGTCGAGTGATGTCGACGCCGGCGATTGGAAATGAGTTATAGATTTTTCAGAATTCCCTGTTGCATTTCACTCGAGTACGTTTTGTTTTGTAATTGCCTGCGAGCGTGTACTCGCCGTACTTAGCGGGATATGGAATTCACTTTTACGAGTGCTTGCCAATTCGAAAATATGCTCATTTTTATTTCAGTCGATATTCCATTTCCCTTGGCTCTTCACACTGTTTATTTTTTTATACGGCTGAGTGGATTAGTGAAATCGTTTATGTTTCCTTAATTGACTTTGTTTTCAGTAGTTTCATAAAAAAGTTGATGAGTCGCTTGCCGTTGAACAACGATTTTATCATAGGCGTATCGCTATACAAACACAAGTCTATGCAAATTTCCCGACTAATCGTACAACAAATCGGTTGACAGGACGAAGTGGAATGTTAACATGTGTCATTGCAGTTTTCAAGTGGCTGCTGTTTGATTATAATTTAGGCGGACCCTTCCAGAGGGGCGGGCTTTTAATCATCGAAAGATGTACGTACGATGTAATGAATTTGCCTTAGCCTAGATACATTGCGGTTGAGTAGGCCGACTAACTAGTAATTACTTGAGATATTCATCAGAATAGAAATTGCCATCTGTTATGAATAATGTTACTTGGGTAAGGTTTCTCTAACGAGATATTGGGTACGCAAAACAGTAGATTGAAATAATTGTTTAGCTAATTGCCATACCCATACCTTTGTAGTTTTACATAAGGTTATAGACAGGTATAAACCATTAGTTACTTTATAGACAATAGCATAATAATATGTAACAGCTAACTTTATTGATTGTGTGATAATGAATATATTTGTATCAACTGGTAACTATGCCTGATGATGATGATGATGATGAACTGGTAGTGGTATAAATAACAGTGATGTCTAGGAAGAACCTTCAAACACTTTCAAGTTTGTAATAAACTATCTTTTTGCTATCATTTTGAATGATTGAATGATGAGTTTGCTATCATTAAGAATGAATTAATTTTTGTAAAAGTTGTGAGGCCTAATTCCGATTTATCACTGTAACTACGTATTACAATTAGCCCCGTCTCCCCTAGTTATCTTTGCATCCAATACAAAACTACCGCACTTACAAAACACAAACGTGTTCGTATAAGACACCGGTATCTATTGTCTGCGGCGGTCGTCTCAAGATCGCCTTACGACGTCTACGGCTGTTTTTGCTATTATTGGCAGACTGGAGGGCGGACGAGCCGATCAGCTGCAATAACGCCGGACACAATCGAGCACGTGGCCTTAGGACATGGTAGGGTTAGTAGCGATCGTGTTATCTTTTAAAGATTTTGAAGCGAACATACCAAAATCACATTTCATACCTGAAAGTTGTCGCTTACTAGATCATCATCAGCCTGCAAATATCCACTGCTGGATATCATCATCATCATCATCATCAGCCTATTGCGGTCCACTGCTGGACACAGGCCTCTCCAGTTGTTCACCCCTTAGGGCAAACATCTGGAGGATATACCCATAATCGCCACGCTGGGCAGGCGGGTTGGCGATCGCAGCGCGTAGCTTCTCGCTCCGGTGACGCTGCTGCCCGTCATCGGCTTGTGGCATTTAGCTACGCTTTCAATTGTGATGGTTATACCGCCACCAGTCGGTTGCCAGCGCCTCGTTTGTTGTTCGGCAGGACGCACCACGGGCAGATGAGGTTGGCTTGGAGCGAAAAGATGATAGGTGGCTCCCTTACATCCCATACTGCTGGATATGGGCCTCTCCCAATAACAATTGTCATTGGGGGGGTTTGTCTTAGTCACGCTTGGCAAGCAAGTTGATGACAACAGTAGGTTTTATTTGTACCCAGGTAAACGCTGCTGCCCGTTTTCTGGTAAGTAATCCCCTAGTCGTCCTGTAAGACACGCCTGGAATGAGATAGGGGCGTCCTATTCTACATCCTTATATCACACAGTCACACTATTGATAAATTAGTAGCAACCATAGCCATGCAGTCATGATTTTGGTAAGTTTGCTATCATTAAGAATGCATTAATTTTGTAAAAGTTGTGTGGCCTAATTCTGATTTGTCACTGTAACTACCTATCCGTATCACAATCATATCTTTTCATATTTTAAACATGTTAAACCATCACCATTCCTATACATCTGCCTATCGCAGTCCACTGCTGGACATAGAGCTCCAGTTGTTTGCCACTTTGGCCAAACACCTGGAGATCTATTTTAAACCTAACATCCTAAATCACATAAGAAAAGTAATTAGAAGAGGAATAAGTAATTTATGCTGTACTTTGAAAGAAAATAAATTACTTAGGCTTAGGTATGCTTTCTTTCGTCTCGTATAGTATACAGCTTGGCTTTACGGGACAGATCGGTGGACTATCTAAAAACATCCATAGTAAAAAAAGTCTACGTATAAAAATCTACGAGAAAGTTAGTCCATTAGTTCTGATGATAGAATCCATACGTCAAAGTATCGTTACTATGGTTACAGCCTTATTGCCCCGTCATATGCATGCAAACTATTGGAAGTACCTTTATGAGTATCATACGAGTATAAGTGCACTTACAGACATGCAGGACTGTAGACAACTAGAAAAATATCTATGTTACGTGATACGGATGATGACAAGGTATGAAAATGAAGAAAATAATTAGTCCGTCTCTTAGATAATAAAAAAATATAAGACCCGTATTTTTTGTTTTGTCGAAATAACAAGAAAATACTTAGATATAGCGCATTAAAGTTACGGAGTGGGAGCTAACTACGTCACGTTAGAGTTATTTTGTACTCTAACGTGACGTCATGTGACATTTAAAATCAATGTATCTTCGTAAGTTTTTGAACAAGAGGCAAAATAAAAAATACGTATCCAATATTTTTCATTAATCTGTCTGATGGACATTAAATTATTTTTTAGTCATCATCCCAATTATAAACTTAGTCCGCACTTTGCATGCTATGCAATTATATTAATTACAAGTAAGTAAAGCGATCAGAGTTTCGAAATTTTGGTCTCTCACTATATACGTATAATGGATTTGCTGTCGACTCGTTAAGAAGAAGAAGATGTGTGTATGAAGACATAGTCTCTACCGAATTGTCAAATCTTTTGAAATCCAATTTCTTCAGTTGGTACCTACTTAAGAATAAGAACAGTTTAAAATCTACACAACACCGAAGAAAATGCCTCCTATTAGCTATTTATTTACTTTATCGCTGATATATTTTGTTATTTACTCGACTTATTTCATTAAAAATAAATTAAGCAGCAAACCGTAGAGCGAAAAATTAATTATCTAAGCGACCACCGAATCGTATCTGACGACCTTTTACCCCTCTCCAATTCGCCCGGCCCATAAACTAGATTGACATCCCTGTGAAAACTACTCAAATCTCAAATAATATACCCCTCTAGGGATGTACTGACGCGGCCGATTTTAGCTCTCGAGAAGCGAGCCGGGCTCGAGTGATCGATTCAATAGTTTCATCTGTTTCAGATTGGTATCGGGACACTAGATACAGTGGTAGATGGAACAATTGCCAATAAAAATATGTTTTTGTATCAAAAATGCAATTTGAGTGTATTTATAAATTTAATGTGACTTGGAACCAGTGGATTTTCTTGGTAATTTTAAGAGGCGCAGTTAGATTTTATTTCATTCAGATTAATGATGGTTTATTAGATTTATCATATACATAGTCATTTCCTATGGTTTATACACGTAGCTATGATAAACTAGTATTATACTAATCCGAACTTAGTTTTAACGATCTAACCTAAAATTAAAAAATAATTTCTCAAATTGGTCCAGGCGTCTTTGAATAAGTAATCGGGGAACATACATAAAAAAAAATCCTGACGAATTGAGAATTTCCTCCTTTTTTATGAAGTCGGTCGTAAATACGAGTGCGACAACAACATTTCAGGCAATAGTTAAATTTCGTTAATATACCTACAATCTACATAAATAGTGCAGGTGCACAAAGTCGATTAAAACTAAAAAGCCCCAATTCAGCCCATCACTACAGCCGGGCACCTGCCTTCTCAATCCAATGCATTTTAGGAAATTATTTCCCCATCACATTACAGCGTATTGGTGTTCTGCCGACCGGGACATCTGGCCGTGCGTGAGTGAATTCGGGAAAACTACCCCCCTTCCCCCCAATGCTTTGAGCAATAGTGTCACTCATCTCCTCGAGTGGCCCGGTGGATTTTCCTCCAAGTGTATTCGAATTGTTGGAAGCTTCGATCAGGTTTGTCGTAGTGGATATGACGCGGCTAAATACAGAGCTTAGAATAATCAAAACTCAAGTGTTACAATTGGATATCACAACATAAGAATTGTAACTACATACATACCTACATTTCAAACTTACATACAAAAATCAGCTATAGATAGATACACATGAGTACAATGTTCATTATATTTTATTGCGTAACATAGTACAGAAATATGGATTTAACGTATGATTTTCTCTACTTTTCAACAATCGGGAGAGACTAAGTATAATGTACTCAGGTATATAATAGTAATAAGGAAGATTTCAAGACTTATATGACCTGAAATAATTTTAAAAAGTATGCAACGTATTGTGAAAATAATAAACAATATCTCGCTAAATGCTAAAAAACATAAAAACAGCTTATTTCTGTAATTTTTTTTAAAGCTTCTTTATATAGTTCTTAATAAAGGTGATAGCTTCCACTCCTAGGTTGTCGAAACATAATATCCTTATAGATTTATATGTGTCCTATGCTTAGCAATACATCATTGCTCAAAGACAGAATATAGATATAGTCCTATACGAAATGTCTAGATTAGCCGCTTGCTTAATTGGAGTAATTAGTGTACCGGAGTACTTAATTAGTGTTGATCACTTTACATCACGTCTGATCGTTCTGTTATTAGCCGACTATCGATGAGGATAAAATCAAGCATATGATTGGAGGTCGTTGGTTGTTTTCAGTTAAAATAAATGATGATAGTAAATATTTAAAGTAGACATTAGATAAATCCTCACACTACCGTGCGGACAAGATAAGTAATTAGTGTTTTATAAGGATGATACTTTGAAGAAAGCATTTTCTGTATGTGCTGACAAAACTACCTTTGCCTGATGAAAAGAAGAAAATCCAGTTCTTATCCGATGATCCGAAGTTTCCTGTTTGTGTTACTTCACTTCTCCATATTTAGTCCAATCATTTTTATCATCAGCCTCTTGCAGTTATCTGTAAGACATAGTCCTGAATAGTTCGCCATTTAGCTCGATCAACCTACAACGGAGTGGGTAAAGCGCCCTCAGGCCAGGTGGAGTTACGATTTATGCAAGACTAGCAGTGCTCGCGACTTCGTCCGCGTGGAATAGTTATTTTTTCCCCGTTTTTTTTTTACATTTTCCATTATTTCTTCGCTCCTAATAGTTGCAGCATGATGTTATATAGCCTATAGCCTTCCTCGATAAATGGTCTATTCAACACAAAAAGAATTTTTCAATTCGGACCAGTAGTTCCTGAGATTAGCGCGTTCAAACAAACAAACTCTTCAGCTTTATAATATTAGTTAATTAGTTAATATTGCAAATGCTTGATGTGGATCGAGCAAAAAGTCCAACAGCTTATTAGAATTCAAATCGAGCGAGTACAAACAAGTCATGTTGACATGACGCGCGGATTGGCCGTGGAACTGTGGACATTTTCTTCCTGCCACGGCACAATACTGCTCCACCGTGACCGTTACTAAAGAACGACATTGTCGCCGCTTGGGCTCCTAAGGCGGCTTGCTGACTAGGTAGATTATTATTATGCTTAAATTATATATATTTGAAATTATTACATTTGTAGTGGTATACACAATTTAAATCGCAATTGCTTTGCACACACACGCGTGATTTAAAATCTATTGTAACAAGTATGATCGACTATGTACTTGACCATACAACTGTTACCCCAATGATCTGTTAACAAATACAATAACACTTTCGCGTTAGATTACAACTAAAGCGTAGGTACATTAGCTTTGTACTACGAAACAAATGTTCCATATGAGTTCCTTTAATTGTCAATATAAGTTCATGGATACTAGATAGATATGCATTTGGACATTTAAATAACTCTCGTTTGGCTTGTGTTTATAATTATTTAGTCTGTATATTGTTTCAAATCGATCAGCATTGCTACAATAGATCCATTGCCGTAGCGCCCGTAGCAGCGTACAGAAATAGAATAATACACATTTTTTTAGTGTTTAACTGTGCTTTATACTGAAGTGTGATGTATTATTTTATTTTGTATTTATCTGTGTGCGAGTTCTGTAGTAAGAGATTCTCTGTCGCCCTAAGTAGATTTGGTGAATGTAACCAAATCACCAAATGCATTCACAGCTTGAACGTTGTAAAACGGGTCGTCCATTGACTTGCTGCACAGCCGCGTCACTTACCTATCTGATTCATCACAAAGGATAATGTGTCCAGGACCGTCACTTGACGTTCATTTGTTCGTTCGCACCGCCCCAGTGCGTCGGCGGCGTCAAATCATTTGAGAGGATGATGTCCGCGCGTCGCCTCTCGCATACAGATCGTGCGTGATTCACGTACTTCACGCTAACACTAATTTATGTTAATTACTCTACACCATAAGTATGGCGAGCACGTACGAGGCTCGAGTTTGCTTCGTCAGTAAATTATTTTCGAGATACCTTATTGGTTGTAATTAGGAGATAATGTTTTTGTGGATTTATGCTTACCTTGTAGGCATATGTCGTGCTTAGGAAGTGGAAGTAAACGAATCTCTGAACAAGGCGAGGGCCTGGTCTAGTGTTCTGGCCGCGCTATGGATATGCGCCCTCAAGACTGTCCTACCTTTTATTAATTTAGAAGTGAAACGTAACTTATTAAGAGTCGGGAAGAAATGAGATATTTTTGTTTGAACGCGCATAGACATTTTCACGAATTATCGATTAATCATTTCATGTTGAACTTAATTGTCGCACTTGCCGCCCATTTTGGACCTTGCACTCTTAGCTCTAACTTTATTAGCATGTGTGTAAATTGGCCCTGTCTCAAATTATAGGTAAGAGATCATCAGGCCTTCAAACCGGTGCCCAGTTTGAAGCGCACCTAATAAGGCGTACCTAAATATTCTATGAAGCGCAACTTTTAATTATGCTTACTATAATAGTGACTGCAACTTAAACTTACACTTCGAGATGCGCTTCGAGAATACCACGAAAATTGTAAGTTGCAGCCATATAACAGTAACATAATTCTTTCGACGTGTAAACAAACCACGAATTGATTCCGCAGAAATTGCTAAACAATAACAATCTCTGTACAAATTAACCTCAAGCGGCTACGGGGACGCCACTCAACCCATTGTACGCACGACGCGACGTGACGTAACGGCACGTTATCACGCGGCACATTTTAGGGCTACGATTTTCCACATCTCAGACAGTGTAGTGTCAGTAATACAATGGAGCATTCCCGTCGAGTGGGAGGCTCTTATCGATCTACTGGGACGTCATCGGGCGATAGCGGCCGCGACGCAAAAAGCGTGTCAGTGTGGCGTACAAAGCCTTTGTGGCGGACCGGACGCCGCTCGCCGCCGCCGCTACCTTTGTTTGCTGTTTAGTGCCGAGCACTAAAAGTGGCGATTTTAGTGCCGGCGAAGTTTGTTCAACCTGTGTTTAGAGGTGCGCTAATGGCGGCGTATCGCGCCCTGAGACAGCTGTTACGGTTATGCCCGCTTGAGCCGTTGTTTCGACGTGTTAATTGTACGTTTGGGATAGTTAATTCTTATCTGTTACATGCAGTTTGCATAACTAGCAATGGTAACCGGAATAGGCAATTACGGTTATTGGTAACAAACATAACAGTTAGCTTTACATGTTTGGTTTGGATCAAGAAGTATCAATAAAGTTTATTCCGTTTATTTTTAAAAACTTCTTTTGTTTACTTTATAAAACATTCGAAGAGGTTTCAAAAAAACAAATTCATCATAAAAATAACAACGTGTTTATCATTATAGGGGGTGCTTCGAAACTTGCAGCGGCGCAACTCCAAGACGTTTTCACTCAAAATAATAAGTCTCCCCGACTTCCAAGTGAATTTTTTGCTAAACTCAGTGTAATGGATTGTTGGGAACTTCGATAACTTTCGGATGCTGCTCTTCGATTTTATTTTGCGCTGGAATTTTTTAGCCAATTTCTCTCAGGGAAAGTTAGGAATCTTCCAGTCACCCTTGAGCAAATAACGAACATCCATAAATATTTATGTATTTCCATCCAATGAACTTATTTCGTGGCTGAAGGATGACTTATTGCTCAGATTTTCAGTGATAAGTTAGATATAATAAATGCGTTTTTTGATACTTAGTAAATATTTCTTACGGTTATTGATAGTTTTAGAGTTTTCCAATATCTTATCTCAAATCTTTGAAAATTTTAATATCATAATTATCTCATAATGATGATAACGTCTGCGTGAAAATATGCTGCTCTCAATGGACGTACAATTCAGTAACTAAGTAATAATATCTTTAATCTAAAAGACTTATGTTAATAATAATATACCTATATAATAAGATAGCTTATGTCCGTGGCTGGGATTGCAATTGGGGTGGCGCAAAACTGGGCACAGCGGGTGTGATTTTTTATTTGCCATCGACACGCAAAGAAGAAGACAAGAATATGACTTTTAAATTCATAAATCAACAAAGAGACAAAGACAACACCTCAAACTGCCAAAGAAACAGCAAAAAGTCATTAAGACCGCATAACTGCACACCGCGCACTCGCGGCCCTCCCGAATCAAGTTCCAAAAATGATTTTTAAGAAGCAGGGTTGCAAGCAAACAATATTTCACGGCCATAAGTTTCCGATACATGAATTTTATTAACTTTCGCCACCCCAGGCTGATGGGTGCACTGTTGTAGTGTTTGTTTCACGCGTCACCAAGTGCCACGGGCAGTGTAGGGGTTGAAACCGCGTGATTCTATTAAGCCACGAGCCGATCTGTGCGTGACAACTTGCGTTCGCAATAAAATCTTGTAATTGCTTTGGTTTAATTAAATTTGCGGATTTGGATGTGGTGGTTTTAATAAGATGGAGATCAGTTTGATGAATTAGAACAAGAAATTAATATGAGACGCACTCAAATTATATTTTGCGCTTGCCAGGTGGAGTGACGATTTGCGCAAGATGGCTGGCATTTGCTGGATGCGAGATGTCCAGGATCAAGCAAAATGGCAAATAATTGGAGAGGCTTTTGTCCAGCATTGGACAGCGAGAGGCTCATGATACATATCGCGGAGGAATGTCCCCTCCGTCGATTTCCTGGCGGAATGCGAGAGCTCCATGAGCTGACTCCGGCAGCGACAGATTGGCTCCGTCAATTGGACTTTAAATTGTTAACGATATGATGATTATAATGAGTTTTGGTACAGAAATGTGTTGTTTCCCATGTATTAACTTACTTTACAGCTCACTATGATGCTCAAAGAAAGTAGGTAACTTTTTCTATTAGACCAACATCACACACTTGTTCATAAGTACTACTGTCTCTAATTACAGCATAACGTAGATATAGAGACAATCTGTAATTAAATTTATAGGTCTAAATGTTTTTTAATACTGTATGCCAAAAGTACACCTTTTCGCACTTACCGTACTAAACTAAGCAAAATACCGCAGTTTACGAAAACGTGTAAACGTGCAAAGAAAATATTTTTCCATCGCGTTAAGCGGCCAAATTTTTCAGTAGCCAACCAGGGTGTCCAAAAGATTAGCCACGCGGCGAGACACCGTGGCACCGTTCGCATCAGCATTAAAATAAAAATAAGGGTGGCCATAAATAGTGCTCACAAAGACAAGATATACGGTTATAGCGCGGCCGGACCGCGCGGAACCCGCCGAGTTATGTGAAAGGTTCTGTTCTCAACTAGTGTAATTAAAACGATATACTTACTCAAGCTTTTCTATGGATACCTATTGCTTTATCTATGTATAGGTGGAAAGCGAAAAGCAGTAAGGGTGCCAAATTTTGTTAGAAAACATTTAAACTGATCATTTATTTTCTTTTTGGGAAATCGAAATCCTTTTATCTATGTTACTCTTTATACTTACTTCTTTTTTTACTTTTTAATTACCTACACTACTCCAAGATTCGTTGATAAAATATTCACGAAAAAAAAACATATTTTTATAATCCTATTTTGTATATTTGTTAGTAGATTTACATTTATGTCACTTTCGTTGAATCTGATTTTCGTAAGAAATACCTCTTTAAATCTTAAAATCTTTCAAACAAGTGCAAAAGTGTCTTTCCTTCCTATAGAAACGACTAATGCAACATTACCCTACGTACATATAAAATAGCTTAAGCAATAACGAATTCGCTGTTTGAAAAGTCATTCATCAATAAGCAGCCCCAACTATCGGTCATCGTAACCCTCTCTCGCTCGGAAGGTCGCGCGCGAACAACGAAGGCAAAGGTCTAGTCCCCCCTTTTACTTGCCCGATGATAGATGGTCGCGCAGGTACGGAAACTGCCGGGACACACTTTTTAGCAGGTGACCTCGATGTAGAGGTTCATAAATAAAGGCGCCAGAAAGTGCAGATCAATTCAAGGAGTATCCAGGTAAGAGCTAAACGTCTAATGAACCTTAAAATGTATTCATAATCGCTCTCCGAATGTACCTATCGAATGTTTCCTTAGTATACAGGAGTACAGAAGTACTAAAAGGGTGTACGCAGAAGCGTACACCCTTTTAGGTACTTAAAAATATAAGCATAAAGCTACTTTATTTTGAAATAATATAAAATGAAATCAGAACGACTGTACCATTTAATTTTTTCCTAAAGTACGTGTGGTGGCTGACGCAATTGTCTATTAGTGTGGAATCAAACAACAGATGATCGTTATCATCAGCCTATCACAGTCCGTTGCTCGACAAAGGCCTCTCCAGGTGTTCGCTACTTTGCTCAAACATCTGGAGGCTTTGCCCATTATCACCACACCACACTGGGCAGGCGGGTCCGATAGATGATGGGAAACCACAAAACACTATATTATAAAGATGAGACACTTCATCCGCAGGTGGACTATATAATGTACTAGCTGTGCTCGCGACTTCGCGTGGAATAGTTATTTTTTCCCCGTTTTTTTTACATTTTCCATTATTTTTTCGCTCCTAATAGTTGCAGCGTGATGTTATATAGCCTTCCTCGATAAATGGTCTATTCAACACAAAAATAATTTTTCAATTCGGACCAGTAGTTCCCGAGATTAGCGCGTTCAAACAAACAAACAAACAAACTCTTCAGCTTTATAATATTAGTTAAGATAGTGCCATATGACGTATACAAAACTGTCCTGCCCGCATCGGCAGTGTTAAAATAAAAACCTTTTTATATGACGTAAGTATACAAAACTACTCTGTCCGCATTAGTAGGGTTAAAATAAAAAGCTTCTGACATAAGCTGCTCTTTATAAACTGTAACCTAACAGCTACAGCCAACAAGACGACTTCACTGCCAACTCCCATATACTACACGGGGTTCCACCGGGCATGTTTTAACCCTTGCGTCGCCCGGGCAGGTCGCGACAAATGGAGAAGTCGTGTTGCATGAGTGCCGACTTCCGCCGCCGCCGAATGGTACCACCGTTGCGGCTATATTTTACTATATCGCTCAAATACGCGAAGGTTTTGTATTTTTCTACTACCTACTCAATAAGAAAATGGCAATAATTGCATGTTAAGTACAAATGGTAAGTTTGATTATTCACATAAGCAGTACAGTACAAAATTGAGAACAGATCTAACAATAGTCGGAATACATCTGATAGTAAAGTTACTTCATCGTGTTTTTGAATCAGTCAATTTAAGTCAACAGTCAATGTGAAAAGTCAATGTTATTATAGCACAGGTTGGCATGACGCTGACAACTGAGAAGAGATTGATTTGATTACTTGTCACATAGCTACTTTGATTTCTTTTTCACGTTTAGTCAGGCGATGGGATAAAAGTTTTTTTTTATAAAGTACCTAGCACTTTGTATTGACCTTCCGTTCTGTTAGTAGTATGCAGTGCTACTATAAAAAAATATTTTTTGCTGTTGACCGTACTACACGAAACTTTCTATTGAAACTATTACCAAACGCCATTTTCTAAATACTTATCAACTGTCAAATAAAAACAAAATCTAACCCGCAAATGCTACATGTGACTTTTTGGGTACAAATATTGGATTCACCGTCACACGTATTGTGGCGGACAGGGACGTCCGTCACGCGAAGATACGGCATTATATCGAATGCGTTGCACAATGCATGCGTAATGGATCGATCTGTGCGGGTGCGGGCGCATTCTGGTGCATTAGTGCCGTTTCCGGGGTCGTGGACAGCTTTTTTGCCAACTGCATTAACGTTTGCGGGGGATTTATTAATAGCTGGCTGCAGCCCGCCGCTTTATCCGCGTCAATATCTTATTGTGAAATCATAATGTTCTTATAAATCATATCCTATTTACCGTCTGGAGTTCTAGAGTGGATACCGCTTCTCGTCAAACGTACCTCTGGCCGTGCCAGTGGAGCGAAGATTAAATAAATAATTAAATAACCCAAGACATGCCACGCTGGGCCACACAGCGCCACCTAGCCCCAAACTAAGCCGAAGCTTGTACTATGTAACAAAAATAAGAAATGTTTGAAAATATGTTATTAATAATTTCAAGGCCGGGAGCCAAAATACTTTTTAAATTCCCTTAACTCCAAGTGACGCGGGTAGGCCTTAACGATAGAAGGGTAGTATTTCCGGTTCCTGCCGGTAGGGGGGAGGGCCGGTCCTCTTTGTGTTGCGATAACCGGAAGCCGAGGGCTCTGAGGACGGAGGGTAATGTCAACTGTGAAGTATTTTAAGTTTCTTCCCGTAGTGTTGATTACTTGGCCTGCGTGGTTTTAATGCGATTTGGAGGAAAGAATGGTGGGATAATGGCGTTATTAGCTTGGAACTTATAAAAGGGGCTCTTCGAAATACGTTAAGCTTGAGAGATTTGTGAGATATGATAGGTAAATGTCGTTTGTTGACAAGCCGTCTTATTACTAGCGAGCTTCGTGAGATAGTAACTTCAAGAACATATTAATGAAGGTCGTGGACTACAGATGACATGTACTGAGCTCGTAACACAATCTTATGAGTGCTCGTAAATACGAGTACCTATTTAACGTTTAATGCATTTTTGTGTCGGACCAACAAAACTTCTTAGGTAGGTACGGCCTACGCCAATCGCTAGCCTTGTCCTAAATCCATATTCCCATCCCTATCGCACTCTTTAAAAGGAACTTCATATTTGTTACGAATAGTCATTATAAGTTTTGACATAATGATTTGAGAAGTGACCTAAAATCTATTTCATGTGAACCTACTTATTTAACCAAAATAGGGTACCTAACTAAGTTAGAACGAACAACACTCCGCTTAGCCTAACCTCTTGTTAAAATAAGTTGGATAGATATATTTTATAGACATTTTTTATTGCTGTACAATTGGCTTAAAATTGTTGTTGTAAAATTTAGGCGGTCGCTATAAGCGACCTCTTCCAGTAAAACTAACCTAAGATGTGATATGATAAGATTTTCAAGAGAATAGGTAGATCTTTGGCCGTCCAAACCTATTATAAATAAGCACTACTACTACTATCAGTGTACTGGTACATGACTTAATTATTTTCTTAGCTACTCAATTTGTGACCAGTCCGTAAGCACGGCAACTTAGAAAACGCTCCGAGAGTGGCCGGCCGGCGCACTCACAGCTAAATGGCTACTTTTAGCGCGAACAATAATAATTTTAGTTGGAGCGAGTGCACCAATAATGGCTACAATTTCCGACGATTAGCCACCGATGGACCGGCGATTTTTACTGGACACTCGGCAAAAATGGACCTAATGACGAAAGAACACGGTAATGGCTCGGATTTACTGATCTACGGGGTCAGTGCTATTGCTATTGTCCCTGTTATTATGTGGTACTCCATCGGGTACATACTGGTAGCTAGGGTTAAATTTGATGCTTTGACATCATGATGCAGTATTTGATTATGTGTCAACCATAATAGTAATGTTGATAACCTGCAAAGTTGGCGGTTGAGGCAACCTAATGGCCATTTAGTTAAGCTATCCATGTTAATAAATACTTAAAAATGTTTTATATACAAAATTATAGAATAGGTACAGCGGTGCAAAATTTGGGTTAGATACACAAACCAAAAGAAATAGGTAAGTATAAGTAGTTATCTATTTTTGACGACGATTTAATGACGAAAGAACTCTGTAATTGCGCGGATTTACTAACGGGGTCACTATAACTATTTCCTTATGTTATGAATGTAGGGCGTCCTCATTGGCGGAAGATGCACTGACAGCGGGGACTTCGAAGTTTCAACTAAGGTGATAAGTAAGTGGTGGTAGATTAATAAGAATTCCTAGTAACTAAGATAGACGTAGCTCCAATTGAGAACGAAAGGATGTTTAAAACTACAGTTTGAATGTAAATACATATTTATAAATGTAAAAGATTCTATGGAAAAGTGGGTCGTTTGAAATTTTGAATACTTAAGCAAGACTTATTCAGTGGGATTTAGAATTAACCTAGCCTACTGCATGTTTTATAAGAAATTGTTTGTCAACACCATAGATTTATGTTAATACAAACGAAGTCACAAAATAAACGTAATACAATCATAACGTTAAACAAATTGTAAATGAAACCGAGCTGATTAATCGCGTTGTTTGGGCTTTATTTCGGCTGTGGTCCCGTAGGCTTCGCAATATTTTCACGATTCGCAAAAGCGCGCGATACATGACGTAAAACAAAATGTCCGCCGGCGTACAAGTTGTCAAGTCGTACCTGAGCGTAGTGTACGGTGACTAGTGATGTTTAGGTAGAATATCGATACTCTGACAGGATTATTGGCAACTAATTAACTTACAATGGAACATGAGATGGGATCCCAGGATATTTCTTGATGGCCAGTTCGGTTCAGTGGTAGTGAACGCTGCCTATCACACAGTGGTCGCGGGTTCGATTCCCGCATTGTACTTACATTTGTGTACATAAATAAGTATGTCTGTTTGTATTGGTCTAGGTGTTTGTTATGTATTATAATATGTATTTATTTACGACAAAAAAAGTATCTCAGTAAGTTTAGCAGTTTAAGTAGTACCCATGGTACAAACTTCGGCTTATTTTGAGACTAAGCAGATCGTGCTCCACAACCTCGTTTCAAACGTAATGTTTTCCCTTGTACTATGAGTAAGTACTAAATTATGGACCCGACACAATCCAAAAATGTCATTTTCTTAATTGATTTGAAAGAGAATGGAACCCGGATCCTTCGGATTGTCCGCGCTTTAAGCTTAAAACACTGTGACCAGGCCGTAAAAACCGAAATGTATGTCCAAAATTATACAATTTTAAGTAGTTATCTAAAATACATTAACTATGAATGTTCGTATGTTGTGAAATAAAACATATCTACGAGTATCTATGTCTTCTAAGGAGTGACCGATATGCAATTGCTGCTCACGGCATTTGTCGGCACACACGCGGCAAGCCCGCGTCCCTCGGAGCCGAACGGGGCTGCGTTTTGATAAATATTTGCGATTTATTTTATTCCCGAGCCATTTTTTGAGAACGCCGTAAAGAGGCGAAATGCCACCGCGCTCAGCGGAGCGGCGCCGAACTCCCGAAATAAAAAACACGTTTAACTTTGTGTTAATATTATATTGTGCCATTATTGCCCCATTTATTATAATCCCGCGGAAGGGACGGGGTTGAGAGTTCGCTTTTAATGGACGTTTTGTTTGGGAAAAACAATTTTTAACCAGTCGTTAGATTTCCACGCGAACCTTTCGGATGGGAATTATTTTTCAACGGGGCATTTTATGCGATGTAATAATACGAGCCGACATAATCTGAGCTTTTGACGAGTTTTGTTCGTTTGACGTAAAACGAATATGGGAATTTACTATCAGTGTGAAAGGAATACCGAGTGCCTACACACGATTCGAGACAATATTTGGAAATAAATTCTCACACACTCCTGACTATTGACTGAAGTCATCATCATCATCAGCCTATTGCAGTCCACTGCTGGACATAGTCCTCTCCAGGTGTTCGCCACTTAGGGCAAACATCTGGCGGATACATCCATAATCGCCACGCTGGGCAGGCGGGTTGGCGATCGCCGGACTTAGCTTCTCGCTCCGGTGACGCTGCTGCCCATCATCGGTCTATGGTATTTAGCTAAGCCTTCAATTGTGATGGTTATACCGCCACCAGTCGGTCGCCAGCGCCTCGTTTGTTATTCGGCAGGATGCACCACGGGCAGGTGAGGTTGGCTTGGAGCGAAAAGATGATAGGCCGCTCCCTTACATCCCGATGCAGTGGTGCTTTGGACGATTACAGGTTGATAATGATGCTGATAAGACAGGTAAATAGCTCATTGTTGTACATACAACAGTAGTGATCTATATAGATGGTATATATATACCTGTGTGTGTTTTACAAAAAGCGCGTTCAGGATGACCTCACTCCACCTGATGGTAAGTGGTCGTCAGGTCCAAATGTTTGGTCGACAGGCACCCCAGGGCAAACCCACCGCGCCTGTCGCCCTCACCCTGAGGGCCCACTGAGATGCCGTTTCACGCCCCGCCTAAAGAACCCAGCATTGTAAGAGGAAGGAAACACATGAGCTAGAAGCGCATCCAAGACTTAATGGCACGGGGCAGGAACGAGGAACTAAGCCTCTTGGAGCACGCCACTATTCTGAATAAATGACAACGCTGTCTAGCACGTGTTGTTCAGGAGAGAAAAGAAGAGGATCGGATTATGTAGTTGAAATAGTTCTGCGGAGCATTCCACATTGTAGAGACGGTAGAAAATACTAAGACTGGCAATGTCTCAACGTATGTCTTAACGTGTATGCTATGTACACGTGTTATTGACTACCAAAAGAATTTTCATCGTTGATATTAATTTAACCAAAATCTTCTTCTTCAGTCGTTCCCTCATTACTGAGGATCGTGATCACATGTTGATTTCACAGCCCTAATTAACTGTCTCCACTTGTCTCTGTCCGAAGTTGCCCTCACCGCCTGATGAAATTTGTCCAGGGCAGTGGCTTCCTTCACTTGGTCGGACCATCTGGTTGGTGAGCGGCCGCGAGCTCTTTTTTTCCTTCCACGCCTTAACCAAAATAATCCTTACCAAAAACTTATGAATTTTCTAAGTAACATGTCGTAATTGGTGGTAACTCGTTAATTGGCAAACCGCGTCGGCCTAGACGGGGCATCGACCCGGGTGCCCCAATTCGCAGCGCGGCGCACACTTTGTACAAAAATCATTAATTATCAACGCTGCCTACCCTCTACCCTGCCGTGCCTTCGCCGGGGGTATTAACGTACCGGCCTTATGAGTTGCAAGCTTGGAAGATGGTTAAACCAAATTTACAATTCACGTAGGTAAGTATGTATAATCACACTTAGGTACGAGTATGTATTGGAACCTATTATTTCTTCTTTCTTTCTTATTTAGTCTAAATACGCCACAAGATTAATACTGACTACCTGGTCGATGTTTGGTAGTAAGTACAGAGTCAAAATACACAGTAGACTTTATATAGGTAATTATAATAGAAATATGTACGCAATATTGGGTAACAACAAGAAAATTTTGCTGATGCACTACTTATTTTCAATCAGTATCAGGATCTAAACTCCATCAAATGATTCCCAAAATTAGTCGGACCCAAACAAATTTCGTAAACCCAACATTTTCAAAATTAAACTGAATAGGAATCTTGTCGGAAACTTTCGGTTTTACCGTATTTACATATAACTCTATCTATAAACATACAAAGCGCCCAATGCGCCCATATTGAAAGAAGATAAAAAGATCTTTTTCAAAAAGAAACTAAATAAATTTAAATTTAGAATTCACATCCAATAAATGTTTTCTTTTATTAGAAATGGCCAGTACATGCAATAAAATTTTATAATGTAATGATAATGGTGTTAGACTCGTATCTTTCGCATGTGATAAGTCTATGTCTATTAAAAGCACAATGTTCGCGCATAAGGACATCTATAAAGGTACCTGGAAATCACATGATGGTACCACAGTGAACCAAATAGATCATGTGCTCATAGATAACCGACATAGAAACATGATGCACGATGTGAGAACGTATCGCGGTGCAGACTGCGATAGCGACCATTACTTGGTAGGTGTCAAAGTAAAAGCTAAGATAAAGTCCACAGTAGGCAAGTTGAACAGTTTACCAACAAGGGCGGATATCAATACAGACAAACTGAAAGAGATGGAGGCACGGAAAGAATTTGACCTAGAACTCACCAATAGATTTAAAGAACTGGAAGAAGTTGTAGATATTAATGATATCTGGCAACAAACTGTGGAAATAGTCAAAGACACAGGACTTAAAGTATTGGGAAGAAAGATAAAACGAAAGAAGAAATGGTGGACAGAAGAGTGTGAAACAGCGAGGCAAAAGAAAAGCGAGAACAGGATACTGGCGCTGCAGGATGGCAACTGGAATGACAAGTATAGGGAGTCACTAAGGGAGTACAAGAGGACTGTACGAAAGGCAAAAAGAGACCATATGACGGGAATCCTGAGAAACATGGAAAAGCTGATTAAATCAGGTGAAACCAGGAATTTCTATCAAGAGGTAAAAACAGCCAAAAAGGGGTACCAACCATCTGCACAGATTTTAGAGGACTGCGACGGCAATCTAGTGTCGGACCCAGAAGAGCAAAAGTCTATGTGGCGCCAATACTTCCAGAAGCTTCTTAACTGCCCACCGGTTGAAAGTCTTGTAACGCTGGATCCCAACACAAACGACACAGATGAGGGACCCCCAACCTTTGACGAGGTGCACAGAGCGATTTTAAGGCTTAAGAACCATAAATCTCCAGGGATAGACCAGCTACCGGGAGAAATGTGGAAATACGGGGGCGAGGCGATGCAATCCCATCTATTTAAGCTAGTTAGCAAAATATGGGAACAAGAGCAACAGCCTGAGGAATGGAATATAGGAGTTATCTGCCCTGTCTTTAAGAAAGGAAGTAGAAAGAAATGTGACAACTATAGAGGGATTGCATTGCTCCCCACGGCGTACAAGGTACTATCGTACGTACTCCTGTCCCGGCTAGAGCCCTACACGGAACAAATCTTAGGTGATTATCAATGCGGTTTCCGCAAGAGTCGTAGTACGGTTGACCAAATCTTTCTGCTCAAGCAAATCTTGGAAAAGAAATGGGAATTTGCACAAAACGTACACATCTTGTTTGTGGACTTCACGAAGGCTTATGACAGTATCGACAGAGAGGTTCTGTATCGAATACTTGAATCATTCCAAATCCCCAAGAAGCTTGTAAGAATCGTGAGGGCTGCGACGGGAGTTAGCAAAATGAGAGTCAGGGTGGGAGGTGATTTAACACAGGAGTTTGAAGTAGTCACAGGTCTGAAGCAGGGAGACGCGCTGTCACCCACTCTATTTAACTTGGCCCTCGAATACATCATTCGAAAAGTACTACAGGTTGATGTAGGGGTAGAGTTGAATGGCACACACAAGGTGGTGGGGTATGCCGACGACCTGGCATTACTTGCGCAACGTGAAGTCGACTTGGTGAAGCTGGCTGTGAAGCTGGAGGAGGAAGGGGAAAGGGTTGGTCTCAGAATCAGTCGTGAGAAAACAGAATATATCCACATGAAGCGCTACAAGAACGTCAGAGCGAAGAGGAAACATCTGCAGGTACACGGTGTCACATATAAAGGAGTCGAGAAATTTAAATATCTGGGATGCTCTATCACCGATACTAACCAGAGGGAGGACGAAATCGACGCTCGCGTGGCAGGCGCACTAAGATGCTCCGCATCCCTCCACAGAGTACTGGTGTCTAGGTTGCTAAGCAGGACTACAAAGATGTGCGTCTATAAAACAGTGATCAGACCAATCTTAACGTACGGATGCGAAACCTGGACGCTGACGCTGAAGGAGGAAAATCAACTTCTGGTGGCGGAGCGGAAAATATTACGAAAGATTCTGGGACCAATCAAAGGGGAGGACGGAAATTGGAGGTCTAGGTACAACCAGGAGATAGAGGATCTCACAGCCGAGCCAAACATAATTGGGGTCATAAAGTCTTGCCGACTTCGCTGGCTGGGACATGTGGAGAGAATGGGGGAGGATCGTGCTGCCAAAAAAGCATACCTTGGGAAACCTACGGGACGCCGTCCAGTTGGGCGCCCGAGGTATCGCTGGAAGGACGAAGTCGCCAGGGACCTGAAGGCACTGAACGTGCTCGATTGGGTGGACCTGGCTCAAGACCGAAAAAGGTGGCGCGCTTTGATGTCGGAGGCCAAGATCCACTTCGGATCGCTGAGCCAGCGAAGTAAATAGGTACCTAATATATACAAATATACGAATCTAGACGAGTATAATGGTTGTTGCTTACATTTCGGCCACTAGCAGGTGACCTTCGCCGAACCAATGCTGCTATTGAGGCAACCCCGGCCCGATGGATGGCCCTCGGGCTGCGCCCACTCGAACCTCTCGAGGGCTGTCCGTGCACATTCGCATCCCTCTGTCCCCTACCACCTACTTATGTGCTCCTGGTACTATGCAGTTTGGGATTTGACTGCCTTAATAAGGCGTTGTAAGAGCCGATTCAATACCAAGAGATCCTGAGAGATATGGTTACTGCTTTTATGTCTAAAAGCCAAAGAATAAAATACATGTTGGTGGTGGTAGGTATACTACCTACCTTGGATTGGAAATCACGACTTTCCGGTCGGGAACTACTGTCCTTTTGGACTACGAAAGTTTAAGGAATAAAGTGTGCGCCTGTGTTTAGACACAAGAAAAAATATAGAGTACAAGTGTGTGTTTAGGCATACACTTGTGACCTTTTTTTTTATTGGCCTGTCTAATGTAAAACAGTAACTGCAGAGTATGAGTATTTTTTGTGTATTAGGCTAATCTCTTTTTATTGACCCCTGTGACCACAATCGGGGATGAAATTCAGTAAGGTAGGTACTTTATAAACCATTATGTTTTAGAAATGTATGCAAAAATAAAGTGAGCTGTAAGCAGCTATAAAAATCCTTTTATCGACCGTAAGGTCACGGCGACGATATTTCGCTACATTTCCAACAATGGCGAAACTTATCGCCCTGTCTGTCGATCCGCCACTCGCAAGAACTCGCTGAAAATAATTCAAGTTCACCTCCAGACGGGGCGCTATGATTAATGACGAGGATTATTCAATTAAAGGCGCGCAGGTGAGGGGTCCCCCCTCCCTCCCGGGGTGGGGGGCATCCTTTATCTTCGCCCGCTACTTCAGATGGCTTGAATTAGCTTAGGCTTAGCCGGTCCACGTTTCCCGTTGATAGGGCCAGACGGCCGACGTTCATTTGTTTGTCTTTTTCAAGCTGACATCTTTGTGGCGGTCAGGAAATGCGATACCGCGCGTAACAGGTTACCGGGAAGAAATTGGACGGCCTTTGAATGTGGGCATTCGATTTAGAAGCGTTGTCGAGCGCGAACTTAGAGCGATATGAATGGATGATTATGTTGTTGGACGGTGTTTGTATGTTTTAACCAAATGGCTTTAAAAGGCTTCGTTTTTCTGTGGAGCCTTTGGTCTCGTACGCAGTACTAGCGCTGGATAATGATGAGGATGTGTTACAACTCTAGGAGTACTTAAAGGCATTTAGGATGAGCCTTTATATTACTTGCCCTTAACATGACGTTTTTTCAAAAGAAATAAAATTATCACCATTAAAACATTGCTTTGTCATCATCATCAGCCTATCGCAATCCACTGGTAAACATAGACCTCGTCACTTTAGGCAAACATGGTTGCTTTCGCCACGCTGGGCAGGCGGATTGGCGATCGCAGGGCTTTTGTTTTGTATAGAAGAAATAAAATATATTTTGTTTTGATTAGGTAAAAGCAATATTAGAACGTTAGAACATTTTGCGTTGCATTTCCATCACAACCCATCTCACATAACATTTCTTCTTACTACATCATTCACCTTACTCACCGATCACACATACACACATAGAACGTAACTAGGCGCGTATATAATCAATAAAAATAAACAGTCCACTCCATCTCATGTAAGCAGGATGCGAGGGCCGTACCTACATCAACATCAAGACCCGAAACACGTACCCATGTGACCCCGCCGGCCCACGCCGTACACTCGACAACAGACGCGCTCAATGTAGTATTTTACTTATACTACTGTTTATTTTACTTATATAAATTTAGATAAAGAAACAGTGGTGAATGAAATTAATATACAAAGTGCTTTATTACAATATTTTTCATGATTTGACACCAGAAATTGACCAATAAAGAAAAAAACTTTCTTTACTAAATTAACTTCCCTCTTCTTCTTAGTCGGGCACTCTTGGCAGAGTAGTCGTGGCTATAGATGGACAGTGAAGCGATGCAGCACGTTTATAACTCCATCTCTGTCGGTTTTCTGCATATCGTACACACTGCACGGAACACAATTCTCTCCATCGAGCCTTCATTCCTTGTCCATGCCCAAAGAACTTATAAATTAAGTACCTACGTTATGTTTTTTTCTAGATTTCTTAAGATAAATCTCTCTCTCTCTACCCTTAGTCATTTGGGGTCGGCTAGATTTCTTAAGATAAATGACAAAAAAGTTAATTCGAATACAATGTTTTAAAGTGATGACTTATCCGATCAAGGAGAGACACAAGGACCTTATGTAAGTTGGTATTTACTTGTGGTATGGAAATTTGAATAACAAAGACATCATTCACTTCCAAATATGGAACAAAAGTAAATATTCATCACATGAATATTTGTCTCAGTTGTTATTTGAACCAATAACCCCATGAGCAGTCAGGTTCCTTACCAAAATGAGAGTCCAAAATAAGATACGAGTTCTTTTTGAACATAGTTAGTATGTAGATAATACTAACTAGGTTCATCATTATCATCATCATCAGCCTATTGCAGTCCACTGATGGACATAGGACTCTCGAAGTAAAAAAAAAATCAAAAATGAACCAAATCATGCCACACAGCGCCATCTAGTCCTAAACTAATCCAGAATTTGTACTACGGATACTAGACAGCTAATAAACTTACTTTTTTTTGTAAATACATACTCTATCTTATACATAACAAACACACAGGCCAACACAAACAAAATGTTCATTCGCATAAATACTCGGGTATCAAACCCGCGACCAATATATCAGAAGGGCTACCAATTAGCCACCTGGTCAGTTTTATGGAGGTCACAAACTAAAATACTATCAACGTGTAGTAAAACAAAATTGTATTCAAAGAGGCTCTAACAGACAAGAAGGAATAGAGAAGTGTCAACCAGAAAAAATCTCTCCGTCAATTAACCCGAGTTGACAACCAGACAACTTCATTTACTCAACAACATTTTACGGGGTGAAGCTCTGAGAAACCGGGTTATTATCAGTCACTTAAACAAAACAAACAATTGCGACTGATTCAAATTGCAGTATTGTATCTTTTGCAATTTTTGTAAGCTTATTAACATAATATTGCGATTCAGATCTATAAAGATAATTTTCAGATAAGTAGTAAGCATTTCAAATTAGAGGTAGGATTTTTTAGTGTAGGTACTCAATACAATCCAATTTCGACGAGATTTATATATCACAACACAAAATCTACATACATTCAATATGTATGTAGATTTTGTGTTGTGGTATGATGTTGTCTAACTTACCAACTGATTTTTTTTTTATAAAAACACGTTAAAATTACTGCGTCCTGCCTGATGTTAAGCAAACAACGAAGTCCAAAAGTGTACATAGTGCAAC
Source organism: Conogethes punctiferalis (assembly GCA_031163375.1). Taxonomy (NCBI): domain Eukaryota; kingdom Metazoa; phylum Arthropoda; class Insecta; order Lepidoptera; family Crambidae; genus Conogethes; species Conogethes punctiferalis. The sequence goes on from CM062080.1 coordinate 6,488,822, forward strand.
GCGGATCGATCACGTTATGTATGATTTAATAGTAGTGATAGTTTTCGAACAAATCTATCATATTAATTCTCTCGCGACTGTACCTACGTACACCGCCCCGGCTCCTTAACGCACACAGGGGAGCAAGTGTAACCGCACACACACATCGCATCGCCCCTTTGTTTTAGCTAAGTGTCAACCAATAAAAACAAAGGATTCGAAAATGGAACAAAAAGTGTTGGCCAATCGCGCTTCGCGTCACGCGTGTTGATGCGCGGCCATTGGCTTGAAAAAATCCGTTTAGCTCGGATGACTCCGGCTAGACTGAGATTGATGCGGGCGGTCGACTTCTATGTTTACTCCACTTTCGTTTACATAAGAATCTGTCTTAGTGCGCCGACATACGGACTTTTCCTTATCTTGAACTATATACATAGTTTTAGATAGTGATTCTTGTTCGCAAACTAATTGAGTCAATGTATGCAGTGCCTATTGAGAGAGATTGTTGAGATCTATTGTCTGCAATAGTAATTTCGTTTGCGTTGTTAAAGAACATCCTCATTATTAGAATAAGATGTAGGTACTTGATTTCTGACTTAACTATTTTCTTTACCAATCTCAATATTATCTAGTTATTAGTTTGATGCTAGACTAGTAGAGATTTGACTGGTAATCGATACCAAAATTTTATTTCATCATTTAACAAACAACCATCCTTATACATAATATCTGAATATTGTTACAATAGGTAGGTAGTACGTAACATAATTAAAATATTGATTTCACTATTACTAAGTATATGTATAATTTACTTTAGTAGTAGGCAGGTATCTCACTCCTAGGAGCTACTCCAGTTATGATTGGATTCATTTACCCAAGAATTTTAGAACTTCTATCTTATTTCAACACAAATCTAATCAATGTAATTACACATCTTGAGACTAACACCCGTATTCACAAACGATACTGTGAGGTCTCACAGTGCGCGCGGACGCACAGGTACCCTAAAACCTATTCATAAACGACACTTGAGGGGCGGTCGGCCCTGTGCGTCTTTTAAAATGAACGCATTGGTAAGGTAGCTAGCGACCTATTTTACGCAACGCATAGGGTCAGTTTCTGCACAGATTAGGTACGTCAAAGTTTTGGTTTTGCTAAATTGAGGTTGTTTTTGTTTTTAACGATGGATAATATTATGAAGAGTTTGATAATTATATCAATGAGCAAGCAGAATAAACATAAGAAAAGTGATACGGGATATTAAAGATCCTTTTGATATGAAGAGTTTGATAATTATATCAATGAGCAAGCAGAATAAACATAAGAAAAGTGATACGGGATATTAAAGATCCTTTTGATTAGGTATTATTGCAAGTAGGTTTGAGTTTATGTAAACTTACAATAAATCTGTAGAGAATTAATTAATTAAATGTAATTCTGTACATGAAATATATTTTCACTTAGTTTCAAATATCCATACTAATATTATAAATGGGAAAGTGTGTCTGTCTGTCGGTATGTTTGTCTTTCTTTCACGGCAAAACGGAGCGGAGCGACGAATTGACGTGATTTTTTTAAGTGGAGATAGTTGAAGGAATGGAGAGTAACATAGGCTACTTTTTGCCCCTTTCTAACCCCCTACTTCCCTAAATGAGGGGCAACGCGGGCGAAGCCTTGGGCACAGCTAGTATTCAATAAAACAAAAAATATTATTAGATAAATGTTTTTATTTTCCAGTTTGTACCTATCTTTAACAATTCAATTTCAAGAACACTTTTTCAAATTGTAAATTATGTATCATATCTTCATATTCTAATAAATTATATTGTCTTGCAATCAAAACCTTCTCTCTTTGCATTCTCAACTGGTACACCTCCTGGTCATGTTTCATATTTATTGTGTTGCATTTTATTCTGGTCTCCGTCTCACTCAAAACTACCTGAAAGCAAATATTTATAATCCTTAAAATCTCTCAATAATGTATTTTGTAGAAGGTACACACAGCCACAGTATGAACAGGATAGATAGATAGATAGAAACTCTTTATTGCACTAAAACACAGACATTACATGAAAATACATTACAGACAAAACAAAGTACACTTTAGGTGGTCTTATCCTTATAGCGATCTCATCTAGACAAATACATAAATATACCAAGTACCTAATATCATATTCTATAAACATAAATAATACAATAAATATTCACTTAAATAAATTATACCTACATAACACCATTATACATACATGTACAATAATATTTCAATACATATTAAAGACAAGTTAAATTAAATGTAAGATTTTAAATATTACTTACTAGTGCATGGTTTGAAATCATCATCTTCAGCCTATAGCAGTCCACTGCTGGACATAGGCCTGTCCAGTTGGTCGCGACTTAGGGGAAACATCTGGAGAATATACCCATAATGGTTTGAAATGTTTCTTAAATATTAGTTGTAAATGGACCTCATTCTCATTGATTTCTTTCATATCATCTACAAAATAAAACATAAGTATATATTTTATATATTAATTAGAAACATTATCTCCTATTTGTTTTTATTTTAGTAAATTTAAAGTGTAAAATGTAAAAAATAAAACTTTGTGCATACTCTTTCTCTAGTACCAATTGGAGTCAATTACAATTACATTTATGAATGGACAAATTGTATGTATACAACATTATCCACCGTGAAGCCTTCTGGGGGGCCTCAACCAGTACGTTTCATGCTGAGGGATTCTTGGAAAAGCTCTTTTTTCCTCAGGGTTTTAATATTCTCCCAGCATCTTTTTAACTGATAAGCGGGCCATTGTGACACATGATTGCGAGTTGTAAGCCACTGCGAGATCCTTCCAAGCCTTCTTCTTTAACTCATGGCAGCTTCATGGGACTGTAATATAAGTATACGCATTTTTAAAACTATTTACTACACAATGTTTTCATAATGAATGTTAATTAGTGAATTCATCTAACCTGATAGTTGAGTTTGGCGTAATTATATCCTAATTCATTATGACCACAAATCGACGCAACAATTACTGCAAAATCACCACAAAACACAAACTAAAACCAATTCTCACTTTTCCGACACTATTTTGTTGAGCCCGATTGAGGTTATAAAAAATGAAATGTCAAATGTCAGTCAAGGAAGTGAAGTGCGCAACGACAAATGAACCAATCACGGGGCTCTATTTTACGCTGTGCGTTTGCTTATTCAAGTGCCGCTTAAGTATTGTTTATGAATTGAAAGGCTCGCCATGTTCAACGCACTGATAAATGCCTCCCTTAACTTAGCGTTGCTGGTCTCCTTAGATAAGTATCGTTTGTGAATACGGGCCTAAGTATAGCACGCATGCGATACTTTTAGTGTATCGTATATGAGACGGTAGGTCTAAATGGGTTAACTCTAGGTAGGTATGTCATAATTATTATCAGTTATCACAGAATTGTATGCGATTTTGCCTTAGAACAGTAAGTAATTTGGATTTTTATGACCGTCGCCTCACACTTAAAAATAGTTATCACACTTTAAATATTAGTCTTTAATTTAGTAAACAGTTATCAGATCAACTTGCAAAGTATCACCGAAAACTTGCAAGCATATTTTTATTAGACTCTAGTCTTAATAACGGCTTAGCTCAAACCGATTACGTGTCAATATTCGTCACGTGTGTTCGTTCACTATTCAGTTTTATCTCACGTTCGGGGGCCAGACTTAAGTAGACATCCAGCGCGGGGAGAATATCTCACGGCGTGTGTTCACGTGTGAACGGGGGGAGGGGGGGAGCTCGGAGGGTCATTTATCATTCATATCATCTTCGCTCCACTTCGCTCGCCGCACCGCCGTAAATAAATAAGAACAGACTCATCTTTTACAGCCGCTTTCTTCGCCCTCACGGAATAAAATTCTATAAAACTTCCAACGTAAAGATCAATATCTTATCCGTTAAAATTTTACACTTACGCCCTTTTGTACCGCGTGTACGAGTTAGTATAGTGAACACGCGTAACTGTGCATGTGTTTTAGATGTATGTAGATAATAGCTTGGCTGTATATAAGTGTTCATTGCATATGTATGCCGGTTTCCAAGTCGAGTCACGTCTCTTGGAGATTGTTACAGCGACCTATTCGTGCAAGATAGGTTATCAAGTAATCTTGGGGCACTACTAGAATATCTTTGACGTCGTAAATGTTAAATTCCATTTGGTCTAAAATATGTTCACTAAGACAGTTTAAGGTTTGGACATCGTATGTAATAATAATAAATTATTTATTACATTGAATAATTTATGTTAGTTTCGTAATTTATGTAAAATGTAAGTATAGTTAACTACTTAAACAAAGAAAGGGTTTTTTTAGATCCCTGAATATGTAAGTCAATCCAATGCCTAAAGTAATACTTTGCCTTGAATTTGTTTGATATCAGATATGTACTAAATAAATAAATTAAGAAATTGTGATATTTATATTATTTGTATTTTCTACTTTTTTGTATTTTATCTCTAATACAATTTTTCAGATAACTCAAGCAGTCTCATAAGTAGCTGTACACAAGACATTCAGCGACGTCCCCCACAATCGAGAAACCTTTTATTATCTAAGCATATTAGGTACTTAGATACCAAATAATTCCGTTCGCTCCGCTCTAAGAAGATTAACAACGATTGGATGTTCCGAGAAGGTCGGTACTCGACGCGATTCCCAACATAATAGCAAGGTATATAGGTAAGCCTTAGAGAATGGCCCATCAATCTGGGCAGACTGGTGCACAGATCGATCACCGGCCGAGGCGAGCTCTAATGCCCGCACAAAGAATAGCCCGTCTACATAAAATTGCAATTAGGCCAAAAGCCGATACAGTAGTTTCCATTAATTGAAAGGTTGTGCCCAAACAGAAGCCGCGTTTGTTTAGTCGGTCATAATTGCTCGGCTGCACCTCGGAGCTGACGAGTCGCCGGCACAAAAACTCCTAAATCCAGTTCATTAGGGCTCTATTCACAGCCCACCCCTGGCTGGAGATACGCGGTGATTACTGCAACCGCTCCCGACGGCTCACGAATAAAGACTGCATCATAATTTCACCAGATACACCCCAGTGGCGGATCGGCGGCAATACCGACCCTAATTCGGTGAGTTAGAGTCACATTTGGAGATGGAACACTTCACGTCACTTGCACAATGACATGTAAAAATAATGAACAAACTTACGTTTGGTGTAAGGGAAGATGAGTCTTAAGATGATTGTGTGAGGGGTAAATTTTGTGTGTTGGTTGGTAGAGGAGATGTTTTGTAAATTAATAGGAGGAAAAGTTTTGCGGGCCGACGCACCGGCAAGGTTGTCGCAGTTGTGATTCAATTTGGACGCTAATTTAATGACGTTGTCGCAGAGGCAAACAAATTGATATTCATATGGGAGTACCTCAGGGTTATTGTTATTTATATTTCATGGTGATTTTGTTGCCTTATTACGAACTTAAACACGATTAGGTATGCGTCCGTTTAGCTATCGTATTGTTTATACTGTTTGATCTTTGGTGTTTGATTATGGTTAAGAATACTTTTTTGGTAGTTAATTCGCATTAGCTACTTCTTCTTAGGGTGTCGATACTACTACTGTTATGAAGGGTTTTGGAATGAGGACGTTCTTTTTACTTCAGGCAATGTAACTTTAGGACGTAGGTATGTACCTACTCCTATATCTTTATGAACATTACACTCATTTAGTTGATACAGAATCGTTCAAGATTGAGTCCTGTGGTCGGAATTTCTTTAGCAAATGATTTGTATTATGTACATTGTGACGTTATAGCTGATACTCATTTATGAAAGTATTATGTTTGAAATGTCAATATTCTGGACTGATTTTTGTTCTTAGCTGCCACCAGATAACGAGATGACCTACCTACCGGGTTCGAATTATTCCGAGGTTTTTATGTTAGGATACTAATTACTCAGAAACAGCTCTGGAGTCAGAAAGATGGTGGTTACACCCCCTGCATGGGAAAGCACGATAAGATCTTCGTCCTACGCCTGATCTCTCTCCAATCACGTTGAACTATCGTCCTAACCGTTTATGAGAGTAAGGGAACAGAGAGTGTAACGTAACTTTACTGTATATTTTTTTTACATCTCCTGCGTACTTGGATAATTTTGCTGGAGAGCCACTGTGGCCGAAATTCGGTTAGAAGAGTATTATTATCATTGCCGACAAGCGTAACGAACCTAGCAACAAGCCCACTTCATGCACATAAAATACTCACAGCTACTCAAGAAACGGGTGACAAAGTGATTGGACGAGGCCAAGAGATGATCCGTCGGAAACAAGCGACTTGGGCCAATTGTTGAATTGGATAACGAGGGTGTAACGACACCAACAATGCGCGGACGCAGCCGGTCCGACGGTCCGATTATCTTGTTGTAGCGCGCGCTGGGAACTAACTGGGTTCCGGGGTGAGGGAATTGGCGTGTCTGGTAAACCACCTACATTCTTTGTTGCGTACTATACAGTCTTATTTTTAGTAGATAGGTATAGGTATACCTAAGCGTCACCAGAGCGAGAGGCTACGCCCTACGATCGCTAATCTGCCTGCCCAGCGTGGCGATTATGGGTATATCCTCCAGATGTTTGCCCTAAGTGGCGTACAACTGGAGAGGCCTATGTCCATCAGTGGACTGCAATAGGCTGAAGATGATGATGTAGGTATATACTACCTACTGACGGTCAGATTATTACCATCACTTCAACTTCCAATCTGGAAAAGCTGGATTCCCAAGAAGACAACTCTTACGAGACCCACGGAAGAGATGAGGCGATGTTTGTATTATTTTCTGTCACCACTCGGAAGCTTAATCTCATACACTTGACATTAGTGGAATCGCCGCGTTAATTGAACACGCGAGATAGGCCATAATAAAAATAGATGTTCTATTTATATTCAACGACAGTCATTTGTTTTATATAGAGACAATACTTAAAGGTAGGTTGCACAAATAATACGTAAAATCACGTATTTTATTTATATACCATACCGCCCACATGCACAGTGTGATTAAGGCTCTTTTATGTTGGACTTAATAACCCCGTATCTGGGTTTTGTGTGTCTATTTCGATACCTATTGCTTTTAATATTACTGTACATATTATCGATACCACTGTGTGTTATTAATGTGTACAATTGCAATATATACCTATTTCTTGCCTTATTCCAATGTTTTAGGCACACTTTTTAAAAAGCTATATCTTACAGTTGCTTATTGGTTAAATTTAGCCTTGAAACAATAGATATTACGAGGTGCGATCGAGGACGTATTAAGAGATTTATCATCAACTAGCGACCCGCCCCAGCTTCGCACGAGTGCAATATACTATATGCATATATTATACATGCATAAACCTTCCTCCTTAATCTCTCTACCTATTAAAAAAAAACGCATCGAAATCCGTTGCGTAGTTTGAAAGATATACCTAAGCATATATTGGGACAGACAGAAAAAATCGACTTTGTTTTATACTATGCAGTGATTCAGTTTCCTGTTAACTATTAGCATACGGAGTTAATTGAGGAAAATACTACATTTCCTTCAGTAAGTCGAAAATAATAACTCGTGATGGAGTTTTCCTCTATTTTCCCCCAACCTAGTTCCCTAGTTTGCTGTGGTTGTGATTGAAAACTTCTGTTCCGGTCTCTTACACTTTTTTGGCAATTGGTTCATTGAATGTATTTTTGACATTTTTTTATTATAGTAGCACATCATAGTAACCGACGCTTGATGGAAGTAGCTGCGACAACGGATAAGAAATCGATCATTTGTCAGTTGCCACCGCTATTTTGGCCTATAGAAATAATTACATTGACTATAAACTTAAGTGCCATTATAAAGTAAATTCATATATTTATGAATAGCTGACCTGGCGTACTTAGTAAGTATTGCCATGTATTTTAAATGTTTTTGTAATTTCTATGTTACATAAACCATGATCTAATAATAACGAATACTTACTTACATAAAATCAATCACCATCTTCATCAGCCTATCACAGTCCATTAAACAGGAATCGTACGATTCGGATGTCGTTCGGAAGTCATGGGTGTAAGTTCATATTAAGAAAATACATTTTTATTCACATAAATAAAAATAAAATTAAATTTATTACTTCTATCCTTCATTTACTTACTAAAACATCCAAAATTTCTCAGTAAACACTAAGACGGGCGTGAAACGTGTGCACTCGCATTTGAGCCTAAGCCGCGCTGTAAGGCACAGATAAACGTGGCCGAAATAATCCTCTTTGTGTAAAAATGTCCCCAGTGTCGCCCCCTACCGGCGTTTATTAAAAAGCAAGTAATCCCCACTAGTGGACTGGGTAACGCGATTACTCTCTATAACAACTCAATATGGGCCGCTATGAAATTGAATTTAAATCCGTCTGTCACCGTGCGTGTAGGTTAACCATTAAATCATTTAAAAATTCCAGGCAATTATCTGATAATTATGTAGGTGACATAGTTAATATAACTTTAAGGTCTCTGTTTGAAATGTCAAATTATTCTTAAAATTTGTTGTTTTCTCATAACCCGTTAAAAATTATTTTATTTGTTTGTAACAGATACCTACTCGTACCTACTACTTGCTCTGATCAATTTGGGATACACCTGTTGTCATTAAGATTACATTATTTGAGAGATATATAGAGATGCAGGGAATATCATGATGAGTATGAATGGTGAGTAGGGTCCCCGGAGCTCGTGGGGGGCTAGGGGGGGTAGGGCCGGCATGGCGGTGGCAACTGACAGGTAACTAACCAGTTACTTGCCAGTTGTCACAGCGACTTGGGCTTCTCTTTCGCTGTCCATCAGGCGTAGGGAAGCCATTATGTCGAGCTACTATAAAAAAAATCATTTATGCTTTTATTCTCATAATCTAATGATGTCACAGTAGTTTAATATGGCTGAAGAGAGTCATGATTTCTCTTGCAAGGAGACGTCAACAATTTTATTTTTATCGGAAAACATGTTTACCTCAACTTGCCGCTAGAGGGCGTTAGGACAGAAAGCACGGATCGGATCCGCGACAGAAGTCATCATAAGTTCTAGATAATAACAGTAGATGGCCTGGTGTGGTGTGCAACAGAAACATGGCGGAGAAGACAACACTCATGAACGGATTAAAAGTCGATCATAAAGTATTATTCTGCGCGAGGATCTAGTCAAAAATACTTCCAAGTCCAGTAATTTAAACTTTGGCGTTGCATGTAATACGGGTCTAATTTTCACCTGCTTTAGAAAATTATATTATGTACTTTTAAAAGTTAAGCTAAAGTCCCGGCAATTCCGTTAAAAACCCTATCGTTTATTAACCCTACCTGCAACTAACTATTCGCCGAAATTAAAGTAATAAGCAAATCCGATTGGAGTAATTCGGTGAGCGCATCAAAGAAAATGCGACAATTTAATTGGGACGGTTGTTTTATTGCAATTGGATCCGATTCGGATGCTGATTGTTTATTGGATGCGTGCGAATGGGAAAACTTTTAACGCTATTCATGGAAAAATTATATATCTACATTATTGCTTTTACGGCTGAACTTAAAAATTGTGGTTATATTTACCAGGTGTTCCGTTGTTACTGAGGATAAAGATAGAATCAGAGTAAGTAAACGATTAGTTAGCGATGCCCGCATGTCTTAGAATGTAATAGATATGGTAAAGTTAGAGAACCAACTGACGGATACCATAATAATACGGATAGTTTTACAATATGTAGTCCGTTTTCGAAGCCTACTTTTTAGGGTGCTACCTAGTGAGGTTAATGAAACCAGTACAATGCATACATGAAGACTCGTTCTTACATTTATAATAAATCTGCATAAATAAATAAGTATTGTTATTAAAAGTTCCAACTATATAGTAGAGACCTGTATTTGAGCAGAAAAAAGATCGAGTGTTGGATGATATAGAACGCAGTCTTATTTTAACTTTACATACCTAGCATTTAATCACTGTACTATGACATATTAGTAACAAATAAGTGGTAACAGATTAAAAGGACATAAATCTTATAATCAGACAATCTCGAGGGCGGTGCTCTCAAACTTTTTTCCCTGTAACCCGATGCCCGGCAAGACACCTGTGTAATCCTTTCATCGCACATAATATGCCCTTAATTCTCTTGATAAGGCATGACATCTAACGCTTTTGTGCCACCCCGAGCCTTTTTCCCGTCAATTAAGGTTTACCTTTTGTCTTCTGATGGAAGATGACACAGTAACACCTTTTTTTCAAACTTGTGGGAGTCAGTGTTGTGAATAGTAGCATGATTTAGTGTGATGTGTTGTTTTGTCCTCAAGATTTATTGTAACAAGACGTCGAGGAGGGGTCCGCGGTTTTCACAAAAACTTATTAGTGTGAATGAAAGGGATTTGATATTCAAATGATTTTTTTTGTTCTCTGGTCTTACCGGTAGATCGTTTGATAAAATTTTTGATTTTGTTTTTGTTCTGACAATTGGTTTATTGAAACTTACCACTAACATTTGTGTGGCAAGTCAAAAGTTGCATAGGTAGGTCACTTTTTCTCGCGATGTTTCTTTCATTTCCGATGTGCAGTGCTTAAGCAATACCTAGATTTTTGATAAATCTTAGAATGAGATTTTGATAAAATGAAATGAAGTGAAAAAGTATTTTCATTAATTTTGACTTATGACAAGCACTTTTGAATCATCAAGTGCAAATAAAAGTTACTCTACCGCCAAGTTCGGAAAGTGGATTTTAACGAGAAGTAGGTACCTATTGGTTAGAAACTCTCGACGATATAGCAATAAATATCCTTGACTTTATCATACTCCTAATAAATAAACTTAACGACTTTACTCAACATTTAGAAAAAATTGTTTATGTGAAAAGACTCGGACCCAATAAACTAAATTTTCTAAAATGTTGAGTTAAGTCATTCATTATTTTATTGCAAGTGCGATATTTTCTTAATAAATGGCATTGGTAAAAATGAACATCTCAATGACTTTTGGCTGTCATTAACCACTAAAACCCTTAGGTATGCCAACATGTTCACTCGCAAATTACAAACGCCGCTGTAAGTATAGCAATTAAAAACGGGTGCACGAACAAACCGGCTTTTACCTTGAAGGGACTGACTGAACCTGGCGTTATTTTTGCGTGGATCAAAGCGAGTGACGTCACATCCGCCAAGATGGCGGTGCTGCGCGATTGTTTGATGTGCGAGTAATGAAGTGTGCTCCTCCGTTGCTATCTGACATCTGTCAAGATACCACCCTGTTTGAATGGCGAGAGGCCGTTTTTTATGTTAAGCGGTTCCATTAAATATAACTTAGGTACCTACCTAAATATCTCTACAACAATATTCAGATTCGGAGGTAAAACCTGGATATAGCGTTTATAGATGGAATATTGCTGATTGATGGCATATATTCTATTATAAATATGTTAGGATAGATGTTTGTTAATCTTTCACGCGAAAAGTACTGAACGAATTTGAATGAATCTTTACAGTAATATAGCTAGTCCATCAGTTTAATACTTAGGCTATAATTTATAAGGACTATCATTTTACATGTCACCAATATTCACTAAAAGGCTAAATGAAATGATTTACAGCAAACTTTTTAGAGTGGCAAAGCATTGTGGCTTCCCCTCATGGAAAGTGTAAGGAAACCCCAAGTCGCTTGCAAGTTGTATTGGCTGTGCTGGCCCTTTTAAGTACAGTACAATAAAGATGATGATGGGATGTAAGGGAGCAGCCTATCATCTTTTCGCTCCAAGCCAACCTCACCTGCCCGTGGTGCATCCTGCCGAATAACAAACGAGGCGCTGGCGATCGACTGGTGGCGGTATAACCATCACAATTGAAGGCTTAGCTAAATACCACAGACCGATGATGGGCAGCAGCGTCACCGGAGCGAGAAGCTACGTCCTGCGATCGCCAACCCGCCTGCCCAGCGTGGCGATTACGGGTATATCCTCCAGATGTTTGCTCTAAGTGGCGAACAACTGGAGAGGCCTATGTCCAGCAGTGGACTGTAATAGGCTGATGATGATGACAATAAAGATTAAACAAATAATTATATACAGCTCATAACGCAAATGTAGGTAATTTGTGTGGAATTATTTATAGTAGGTATATCTAAGTTCAACCCCGAGTAGCCGTGGCTATCAACCTCTCGAGGCGGCCACGTCACGCTGCACTTTGTCTCGTCTCGCGTTACCTGCCGCCGACGCCATTAGCGCGGCCTCGCGACCCGGGTATCGGCGCCCTCCTCACTGTGGAGCTACCTCACAGGGACTCCGGAGCGAAGGAACCGGCCGTATTAGCTTACTAAACACAACAGGAGAGAATCTCCATACTGTTATAGGACAAAATTGAACACTGAATATCGCATATGGCGCGAACCACTTAATGGGGCATGACGGTGTGGTGGGTGCAGCAGTGGCTGCATGAGATCTGTTCAAGGAGCGTTCAATCGCTTCCCTAAAGCTGGAGGTAGGAGTATCTGCTATCCCCCGACACGGCCGTTTCTATGCTTTTGCCGCTACACGAGTCCCTGCAAGTTGCTGCCCTCTGGTGACAGGGAGGCTTAGTGTGTATACCCTCCTATTCTGGGAGATGTGAGCCGGCTCCCCCCGGACGTGGCAGTCATGGCAAAAATATGTCAATTTAGGCAGTTTTATCGCTTAAGCTTGGTAAGACACGACACTAAATTATCTAAATGTGTCACCGGTCGTTCATAAGTGTGTGAATTCTTTGTTCCTGTACTCTTTGATAGGATCAGAAACAAATCAGGTCCAGGGTCAAAAGTTCAATGTATACTTGAAATACTTTACTATTCGTATAGTTCGAGTAATAACCTCACAAAGCATCCCAGTGAGACAACGCACCCTTCTTCCCTTGGCCAGTCGCCAACGCACACGAAACACTACATACATACAAAAACACCAATACCGTCCCGCCAATAAGACTCACAACACAGGACGAAGCGAACATTTGCCGCGCTGACCTGCACTACTCCACTACTCATTTCTCCGTGATTACAGCAGCTCCTGACAAGTGACATCGGTTATTAGAGTGTCGGTTTCGGCAGCCATTTGTACCGATATACCGATATTTGCCACCCCCGATGTTTCGGGGTGGACTAGTTGTAACATTAATATCGGTTTTCGTTCTAATTGGAATGTGGGAACTCGTATTGAATAAAGCTGTGGACATAAATGTGGAGATGAGTTTATTATCTTATTATTATTATTATTAATATGATATCATTTATTATTACAATTATTGATAATAATTGAACTTGTATATTCGAGTAAAAAAATGAAATAAGTACTTACTGCGCTGGCTTACCAACCCGAAGTGGATCTTGGCCTCCGACACGAGATTTCGCCACCCTGGTCTGTCCTCAGTCACCCTTCGCCAGTCTGGCCGTTGAAAGTGAGCGAGATCCCTTTCAACCTGTGTTTCAGTTACGAAACCGACACAGATGAAATAAGTAGGTACATATATAAAGTAAATTCTAATTGATCAGTGAAAGGTTGAATTAGGAATTCAGTAACATTACATGGACGGTATGATACTATTATGTAGGTATCCATAAGTAGACTGGCTTATGCTAAACATGCGTTTTATAAAAATAAGCACAGCTGCAATATTACTAACTGACGCTCGATATTACCTCTTCCTTTCATTAAATTTTAGATAATTAGAGGCTCATTTTTCAGTAGCCAGACCTACCAGAAATAAATAATCAACTTCTATTAAAATACTTATTCTCGGTCTATAACCGACCCGATGTCAAAACGCATAATAATCATCTAAATATTAAGATAATTTTTTCACTATTTTGTTGCTGTTCTACAGCTATAATCATATTTCAAGGATTGAATTTAAACCTCCAGATTTTCAAATTAATCACGAGTAAATTTCTTTAATATTGATTATTAAATTATATGTCAATTTGAGCTACATAAGTGGGTATTATTAAGTCAATTAAGTATATACTCATTCATAAAACAATTATTTTCACAATTTAATTATCGAAAACCAACCCATAAATCCACCGAAAACCTTCTCAATTATACTCTACCCAAAAGACATAGTGTACCTACATTATACAACAGTTAACATTCACGACCATCATTGCCAATAATCGCCACTCCTTTGTTACCTGGCTTGCACTTATTGCACCTGAATAGAGCCAAAAAGAGTCAATTTCGCAACGTTACTGCACCCGTTCTGCGTCTAACCTATTTTTGTGAATGGACATTTTTTGTCCGCCATACGACAAAGGCTCCTTCGAGGTATTTTGCGCGTGTGAAAGAGGGCCCGCTCTCTCCAGCGCCCTTAAGGGATGAACCAAAAATAATTGTCATTTCCTGCGGCGGACGAGACACACGGGCACATTCCGCATGTCTATGGTTGTGTGCGGCTACAGCGCAGTGCGTGACAGTGAGACATGTCCCACTTTGCATGTTTTCACAATGAATAATAGTAACTAGGTACATGTATTTGGTCTTTGGAACAGAATCACGTGGCGCGACGGATCGCAGAAGCTGCCGTGGCGCAAAAACCGACCGTGACATGACCACGACCACTCTGTCATGAGTGCTCGACTACGAAGAATGTCTTTGGTTACGAAAGTTAGTCTGATTGTTTATTTTAGGAAAGAAAATTTTTCAATTTGTCCCTATTCTGAGTATGTTCTTAAATATGATACCTAACAGAACACATCCGACGCAATATTGGCTTTTGATAGGTATGTTTTGTCACTATCAAACCGTTTATGTTAAACAGAGACAAATCATCGATATCAAATTCGACCAGTGTTCTGAATCGGGGTAGTAACAGTATCACCTCTAAATAAGATACAAATAGGTAATGCACATAGGTACACGTAATTGCACAATGCCAAAAAATACCCTCAGCGAGGGTCGTAACTTTCAGTTTTTCAGCTGTACTTAACTAGTTCTGGCTGTGCTTAAGACCGAAGTCTTAATTATGTACTTTCTTTTTTAATATCATAAAATAAGTAGTTTGAATATGAAATTATTGATGTTTTTTTATGTAAGAGGCAGCAGACGAGCAAGTGTCATGCCTGATGATAAGCAGTCGACACCGCCCATGGACACCCACTACTCTAAATCAAGTTGACAGTTGACTTGTTGCAAGTCGATTCTTGTAAGAACCTATCAAAATTACAGCGGTACGGTGCTATACTGTTAACTTGGCTACACTGCACCCGAGTGTAAGGTTCGCGTTTTTCGCGACGATTATGACGAATTCACTACAGTAATGAATGCTCGGGGATACGTCTCAGTCATTACTATCGGTTTGCTTGTACGACAGTGACATGACATAGAGACAACCGCTTTGTTCCAACAAAACGGTTGTACCTTTGAGAAAGTACGCAACGGGCGCCTGAAGCCACTTGACAATGCAGCGAAAGAGAATGCGTCTGCAAGTGTTTAAATAAATAAATATCAGACAAAAATGCACACATTGGCCCGATTCCGGAGTAAGTAGCTTAAGTACTTAAGTCCTGTGTATTGAAATCAACGAAGGTACCATAAATGTATACTTAGATTCGATATTTATATCCAGATACAGAACAAATACAAATGTTCATGACAAGTATAGGTATTTGTTCTGGGTGAAGATTGAACTCACAACACTTGGTTCAGGAGACAGAGCTCTAATAAATGAGCTACCAATAAAAAAAGATTTTGATGTTTTGTTTGTTATGGAAAAACATCTAAAACGATTCTCATAATTATTTCATTATTTAAATTGTGTTGTGTCGTGTACTATGATGAACTGATAATATAGGTTTGTACTATAAAAGATTGATATTTAATAACGCTAAAGGGGCAAACTATCGCTTGACATCAAAATGTAGTCGAAAGCATGATATGTAAGTAATGATGAAACTGTTTTATGGCTATTTCCTTTCATAGCCCAAATTCATCATGCATAGATACACATAGGTGTTTAATTAAGTAAATTTCTAAGATGAAATGATAATCTCAATCTACTGCGGGTAATAAAAGCATTAAAAAAGGTATTAATAGGATAATAACACAGATCGATAGCAAATAGGTAGGTATTATCAGCTTACACAGACGTCGTTAAAGTTATTTAGTTAGTAATAGCTCTTAATTTGATAACCATTATTACAAGAACGATCACGCCCCAATCCTCTCACAAAGAACACGTGAATTTGCCTAATAACGCTGTAAATTAGTAAAGTATACTGATTCGACTTCGAACATAATATACAGTTAATAGGCGAGTACCGAACTATAGTGCAGCGGGTACAAAAAACCTGGGCAGCAGAGGAACAAAGCCACGCTGTCTGGCATACGGACAGGTATATGACGGGGCACATTTTATTGGTTTTCCGAAACATTCCCTTGCCCTATTAATAAATGAGTGGCGGGAAAAAAGTCGTAGAATCCATTTGTCAAGAGACGTGTGATTTATGATCAAGGACTTTCGGGATTCCTAGAAAGAGCGCGTTTTGTTCTATTTGCTTACCTGTCACATTGATTTAGAAGGGTATTTAATAGTTTTTGGTCTTAGCCGTAAATGTTTAGTACGTTTCGTGTACGTTCATTAAATATTTAACATGTTTCTACTTCTGACCATCACCTTATAAAATAAACTGCTTATTGACTCTTAGTAGATTTAAAAGAAATGCTTAAAATAACCTTCTATCTATCGTCAAGTTGTTTGCTTTTTCAGACCGATAGAGTATAAGTATAGCCAGAATAATCGTAGTAGCCAGCATGGTCGGTGGCAACAAACCAATGGTTGATGTAGTTACTTGTTCGTTGATGCAATGACTAGGGCCTCTCTTTCGCTTTCCAACAGGCGACGCGAGGCTACTATAAAAAAATTCAAAAAACACACATTACTTTTAAACAAAAATTAGCCTAAAAACCAACCAAGCCCAAATACCATTAAAATCCTTAGAAAATTTTGTCGTAAAATTGATCATTACTTGGGAAAGTAAGCATTCACATACCGATGTAAAAACTCATCAAAAAATCTTAACATGAAAAGTTATGCTCACAACTTAACAAAACTAGTGCGATTTCATTCAGGCCTGTCTCACGCGTGACCATAAATTACTTCACCATTATCGGGTAAAACCATTAAAAAAATATTTGCAGGTAGCATCGTGTAGTGAAAAAAAAGAGATACCATCGATCCACATATTTGGAATATTTGAACAAAATTGTGGGCTAACTAAAATACGAGATATATTTTTTGAATGGGAACCGATTTGAAAGTTTCATTTATAAAGTGGAGTGTTTTGTGCCATTAAAACACCTATTTATCTATTGTCTTGAGTTTTTCTAGATCTACGTATCCATAAAGTGAGAAACACCGTCATTCACTACCAATCTGGAATAGCAGAGAAGAGAATAGCTTGCCAAATTGAAGTGGGCATCAGAATCGCCACCCAATATCAGCCTTCAGATGGCTACCGTCGCAGAGGCAGGCCGAAGAAAAGGTGGCGTGATGATCTGGATGACCACTTACCGGTCTGCAGGAGCATGCTATAGGGACGATTGCAGAGAATTGGGAGAGGTCTTTGCCCAGCGGTGGGACAGTAGAGGCTAACTAAGAAAATCTAACATAACTTTTCTAGTAAATCGAGTATCAGTCACTGTGAAATCGATTATAATCCATCTTGTGAGATTGTAAATTGTCGAAAGATTGTGAACCGTAACAACTGCTTACAATTTAACGTATCATTTTTCGGTAGATTATGTACCGTGACTGGCTCGATGGCTCATTTGGTAGTGACCTCTGCCTTCTGAGCCAAGGGTCGTGGGTCGTGGGTGCGATCCCCTCACAGTACAAACATTAATGTGAATTAACGTCTGTTTATATTGGTCTGGGTGTTTGTGAAGTATGTGAGTAGAGTAGTGAGAGAAAAAAGTATGTGAGCAAATTTATCAGTTTTTTTTTTTATAAGAAAAGCTTTCAGGATGACCTCACTCCACCTGATGGTAAGCGGTCGCGAGATCCAAAAGTTAGGTCGACAGGCACAATAGAGCCCATTGCGCCTGTCGCCCTCACCCTGAAGGCCCACAGTTGTGTAGTACCCAAAGTACAACCTTCCGCCTAGTTTGGGGCTAGACGGCGCTGTGTGGCCCAGTTTGGCATGTCTTGGGGTATTTCATAATATTTAGTTATTTATTATCGACTTACGTGAATGGATCTGTCGGAAGGGGAAGACCTAGAAGGACATTCCATGACCAAATAGAAAGTGTCCTAAAAAAAGGTAAAATACTAAGTACCCTAAACCGACGAGCATGTATGAAGAGATTGATGAATGTGGACGAAGCAAAAGCTGTGTGCCAGGATCGTCGCTAATGGAAGGACGTGGTCTCTGCCTATTCCTCTGGGAGAAAGGCGTGACGATATGTATGTATCATTGACTTACAATTTTACTGTGACATTTCCATATCAGTTTTAATACAACCGCTCGACATTGCCGATAGCCACGTGAGGTCAGCGGTTCGGCGCGATCGCCGTGTGATATTAGCCGATCGATCGTATCGCAGTGACGGTGCGGTATCGTTACGGCCCACGGACTGTCCGAAGACTAGTCCACTTCTTCACTTGCTTTTGCTGTTTCATTGTTTCGAGCGCAGTGTCAAATTCGACGCGAATGATCTGGAATCGAGTTGAACAAAAAAAGAAACTAGCTTTTTAATGTACTTATTTATTTTACTTTGATAGTAAGTTCGATTCTAGATAGATATACAGATTCCTTATTGCACAAAAAAAGGAATAACGGACATCTTGTGGTACAATTTAGGCAGTCTTATCGCTAGTAAGCGAGCGATAGAATTATATCCTTTATTTTACGACACGATATTTTCAATTGCTTTACATTATGTAGTCCCAAGTGGTAGATGAGTATTATTTATATAGACGCATACCTACTACATACATTGAAAAAGTGCACTTTAGTATTTTAAACACCCTAACTTAAGATAAGCCCTTTTCCCAAGAAAACCGTGATCTACGATTATCAACGCAACACCGAGGGGCGGTCACCGGAAATCCATTGTTCGTACCCAAAATATCCGAACGCGCCAAATCTTCGTTTATCGAAATCGTTTCGAATTTTACACGGAAAAAAGGTAATCCGCGGCCCCTTTGATTTTCGCATAATCCAGAATAGAGGAATATTTGTTTCTGAAGACATGTCCATAAAAAGCTTAGGATTACTGATTTCTACGAAAAGTCGTTGGGCCCGTAAGGATAATGTTCCCTTGCGCTTTGGGCCGAACGAATTACTCGTTGAAGGATAAACTCACCTCTAATTTCGGTGAAAATATCGAAATCTCGTGTTCGGCAATCCCAGAATGAATTACCTGAGAGATCTTTTAGTTTAGAGGTTCTAGTTGATGGAAGTGATTTTGCAAACTCTTGTAGATATTGATAAGATAATAATAGTGGTTTTTTATTGTCATTTAGGTCTAGAATTATTTATATGCTATATATTTACTTCAGTATTTTTAATTACCTTTTTTAAATTATATTTTTAATTAGGTATATCAGGACTCACACGAGCCATTTGTTATGTAGTGCAATATGTACTTACATCCTGACGTTTTGAGTTAACCGTACTCGAATACGCATTCGTATTTAAAATACTACATTACATAAGTACATAATATTTTATTTAAAAAGTTTAGTAGAGCTTAAAGAATAGAGCTATACATAATATAATATATGCGTTTAACAATTAACTTTTCATTTGTTTCAGTTCTACTGTACTAACAAGAAGATAACTTGGTATGTAAATGTCGTTACGAAATATTTTAATTAATTACTCTTAGATTAGATCTACACCTACACAAGTACAAATTGCACGCTAAATTTATAAGAAAACGTTATGCTTCATTACAACGAAAAATACCTCCTTCACACAAATTTTTAATGATCACAAAATCCTTAGCGCAGCTGTACAATTAATGAGTTCGACAAGATGAAAAATTTAATATCGGATCCTTAATGAAATAAGACGAAGCGTGATCGATCAAAATAATAATTAATAATAGATCGGTCGAGTGCCGACTGTGATGGATCTCGGCACTTAGTCATCGCGTTTAATTAAAATGGCCGTCTCAAATTAACGGTTGCGTTTGAAATTTGTACTCTGTAGTGTCATTAACACGTTGCTCACGTATTTGTACTTATCGGTCGGAGCCATTGTCGGCTCGCGGTACATACTCCGGCTCGCGGTAGGTACATACTCGTAGGTGCTCTCGACTCGACTCGACCGCGAGCCGACTACTACACACGCTAAAGAAGTATATAATGCCTCATCATTAAAATTTGTATTATTCAAGGAACTGGTGGCGGTATAACTATCACTATTGAAGGTGTAGCTAAATACCACAGGCGGGTGACGAACAGCAGCGGCACAGGAACGAGAAGCTACGCCCTGTGATCGCCAACCCGCCTGCACAGCAAAGCCTCCAGATGTTTGACGAAAGTGGAAAACAACTGCTGAGGCCTAAGTCCAGCTGTGGACTGCGATAGGCTGATGATGATTATTCCTACATATTTCACCATAATAGGCAGGCGAGTTGGCCGTTCGTAGGGATGCCAACGACCGTTCAAAGTGGAGGAAACTTAGCAGGAAAGCGGACACTGGGCTCCGAGGCACGGCCTCCGGATGCAACCGAGAATAACGCTCAGATGATGATGATGATGATAGAAGTACAACGAACAACAATGCTTTTTGGCTTCTAAGCTTCGTAAAAAAATAGTTCAAAGTTTGTTTACATTAATTAAACGTTTTAAGTGTGCATGTATGTAGGTATATTCTATTCCAAACAAGTTCTAATAAAAACAAGGATGCATTATTTGCGGTACACAACTAAAGCTTATTCATAAAAAGTCGTAGACCGTCTTAGCGGTTTGGGTAGACGATATGGCATCGCAATTTTTTGTTGGCGTTAGAAGCAAGAAGTATCATATTTATTAAGCATATAAAAAGTGCAGAGGAATGCGAACCTACAGCTTCATAATTTATTTTATCTATAATTAGTTATTGGTGATGTAATTTAATACCAATACAACAGTGAATTTCGTCAACTTTTATTCCTGTTTTAATGGTTTGTTTGTTATAAGATAATTAAGAACATTTTTAGAATCATTTAAGATTCAGATGTCAAATTTTTCTTTAAAAAATAGGAGCGTTTAATGGACATAGAAATATAATTATTCAAAATATTATATCTATTAAATCAGGCATACGCTTGGAAGACGAATAACGGCGATTAAGACGATAAAATAGACTTAAATGCAAGACTTTAGTTTAAAGGTATATTTTTATTTTTTTACATAACAAGTAACACACCTGTAAATGTAACATTGCATTCCAAATCATGAAAGTTAGCGTTGGCGAGACATTGCTGCACTGTTCACTGCCCGTCTGTGGCGAAATGAGATGCCTCGACAAACTTCTATTAGCTAATTTACTCCGATGCATGTAGGCAATCATCGTAACTGCACATACGGCGCTTAATAACTTGCAATCTCGACATGTTTTCTGCGAAAATGTCAGCGGTTTCGCGACGATCATACAAGATTCACATTTTACAGCTTAGTATGCTCGTAAATGACTATAATCTCATTTGAAAGTCTTGATTTCTTATTGCACGGCGTTAATCAATAATGTTACTTCATTGTAAATAAAATGGATTTAAAACCTTTTAATATGTAGGTACATAATTAGCAGGGCAGGTTATGTAACCTTACCTGTTCAAATGCTGGAAGCTAAATTTGACGACCCATTCTTCAATTGCACAATTATTGTTTTCTGTTTACGGAAACAGGCCGATTGATTGATTGATTTTTATGTAGGTATGTATCTAATTATAATATGTACCATATGAGCTGACGAATGTGCCCATACCTTCAAAATTATCACAATATACCTATCGTCAATTCTTTCTAATGTTTCATCTTTCTTTCCGATAGGACAAATCGTCTAATTCAAGGTGGATGAAACAACAAATCCGTTCGATATTCGACGCTTCTTATCTCGAACATTCCATTCGGCATAACTGCATTTAAAATTATGGTTTCAAAAAAAAGCGACAAAATCCGCGGGGTTCAAGCGAATCGTCGGCGAGGTGTGAAGTGGCCGGCGGACGGAACATCTGGGTTTAATGTAATAATCCGTCGATCGCGCGTTATCATTAGCTCGATCGCGCGCACCTCCCGCGGCCGAGAAGATTGCCGCGTGTGCGCATGCTTAGAGTGGACCTGGCTGGAGGATTTATTGCTATTGATGAATCGAGCCTAAATATCACCTGATGTTAAGGACGTCTTTAGACCACAAATTTCTTAACACTGAAATCCTACTAAAGTTTGTTTTGATGGATAGAAGCATGGATGTTATTAAACAGATACAATACATTTATTAATTAGAGTCCTTATCAACATAGTAATAAATCTTGAATTGCAAATTCATAATCATCATCCTATTGCAGTCTACTGCTGGACATAGGCCTCTCCAGTTGTTCGCCACTTAGGGCGAACATCTAGAGGATATACCCATACTCGGGTTGGTCGCAGGGCGTGGCTTCTCGCTCCGGTGACGCTGCTGCCCGTCATCTGTCTGTGGTATTTAGCTACGCCTTTAATTGTGATGGTTATACCGCCACCAGTCGGTTGCCAGCGCCTCGTTTGTTTAATTCCTTGAAACCAAAATATTCACTTTTCTGTTGATTGATGCGAGATTCCGTCCAATTTTACAAATACCATACTTATTACTTATCTAAGCGTTCTTCAAAAATCACCATAAGTGTTATAATTGGACAGGCCTAAACAGTGGACTGCGATAGGTTGATCATGATGATGAGGTGTAGCAAATGTCCCTAGCTTTACATACATAGAGGCTATCCTAAACCAAGTCACAGCCACAAGTTGCCAATGAGTAGCCGATCGTAATTGGTCGGCGCGCGCGCAGAGAGCGCGCCCCGCGGCGCGCGTCCATCACCGCCGCGCCACAATTAAACACCCTATCGCAACCCACTAATCCAATTACGTAACTGCACCTAGCGTTGTCTTGCCGATAATTGACTGATAGGAAACTTAATGAGCAATCTGTTTGTGATTGTAATTTTATTAGATGACGCGTTGGAATTTCGTTTCTGTGATGTGTGTGGCGAACACGCCGGTACTCTCTCTGTAGTCGTCTCTGTCCGAGGATTTCGGTCAACCATAAGGGATCTTCGGACCCTAGTCACCTTTTTTTCTAGAGGAATGCATTAGGCACCTTCACACCACTTCTGGTGTGAGCCGGCGTGGACGGCACACCTCTCAAAATGGAAGGGCATATCCAACAAACCTTTCTATGTTGCCAGTAGGCAGCAACTCGCAGGGCAGGGACTCAGGTAGCGCCGAAGCATACGGCCGAATCCCTGCCTGAGACTTTAGTTACCTCTAGGAACTATCGTATGTTGGACGTTCGATCTTCCATTTTTGTTGGTTTTTGTTCCATTTTAGAGAGTGGACTACGTAGTTAATGAATGTAATTGTCCCTGCGCTTTTTTACTATTGGACAAGCAGGTACACGGCAAGGACATTTATTTACTTATAAAAACATTAGTGTATCAGAAATATAAGAGAATACACTGTTGATAAATGAACAGAGTCCTGATCTCGGGCTGTGACTAGGTCGACACATTGGTGATCCTCTGACTAGATTCGTCCACTCCTTATAGGAAGTAAATATATTCACCAGGTATTCCCAACTTTTTAATATGAGCGTTTCACATCCAATACGCGGTCTGAATGTATTTTCTAGAGATCGCTTTAAGAAGAACGCGCGCTGATACTGTTTAAAAATAAGACGTGATGACCGTTTAATAAGAACATCAGCAAGATTTCTATAAATTTTAAGTTAAGTATTCTTTATTGAACTATAAGAATGTATGTAAATAGTGTTGCCTATGTAGCATACGTTGTAAATGTTTCATAATGGATTGAGAAAATAACTATCTCCTTTGTCTAGAGTGGTCGTAAAATTAAAATGTCACTCTTACACTCAATAATAGAAATACCGAGTTATTTTATCAACAAAATACTAATAAGTTCGCAGTCAGTTGGCAGTTATACTCGTACCACTGTGCATCGAAAACTGCATATAAGTTCATAAGCCTGAACTTTACCCGGTTGAAACAAATTGTTTACCTATCGGATTGACAGTAAAGGAACAGGGAGTAAGTATATGTCTTATTTCGCGCTTATTTATGTACTAAAATAAGTATATTTTGCGTCTTTGGCTAGTCTTGTACGTTTAAGGTGCACGAAATACTGTTAAGATATTAATAAATTAAAAAAAAATAACAAAAATTCTTGCTATTAAATTTCAAATAGGCTGTTGATCAGGAAATCATTTTTTTCAACTAAGAACATGTTTTATCTTCCTCTGAATATTGAGTAACAATTTTTTTTCGCAGATAGATACGATTTATAATGTTTTTGTAATTCATTGCAGCATAGTTTTGTACTAAGATAAACAAATAAGAAGCTATAGCATCATCAAAATCTCTACGAGATGAAAAACTTATTGATTTTCATTTGGTTTTCAGACAAATTTGAGTGTGAGACTGGTGTTGGAAGCATGAAAACATTCGTATTGTTAAGACGGCCAGCAAGGCCTTGAAGCTGCCTAGGGATCAACATTCCGAGTCGAGAACAAGGAGTAATCAATAGGCCGGCTTGATTAGCGAGTCGCGAGTGAGGCCAGGCGGCCGACAAAGGCACGCACCGTAGACGATCCGAGTATCGATCTCCGCGACCCTTCGAACGGCGGGCCTAGCACAATGCCGCGGCTCTTTATTATAGCATCTCACATTGTTGTCATTGTTATTATTATGATTCTTTACCGCTTTCCATTGTCGGCCCGCGTTGTGGCGGTGCTTTTTCACGGTCCGCGTTTAGTCTGGGCATTGGGATCGCGACGCTCGCACGTTTAGTCGCGGAAAACGAGTGTTTTCCTCGCGGAAACCTTGCGCGTTTGCTTGAAGGCATGCTTGCGCGCGCACCGAGCCAGGAGTGCTGCCGGTCAGCTGACGAGCAACGAGTACATACCCACCCGATGTATATGTGTGGCAGCGTCAGTGAGCTTCCTCTGTGCGTGTTCAGTGTTGTTGTATAATATGTATGTACGTAATGAAGCCCTAGAAAAGTTACTCTAACACGGCTCGGCTCTCGTTTGTTTTGGACAGAGGTATGGTTGTTTTTACCCTTTATGTACTTTTGCATACTGTATCATGAGAACTGGAGTAACATTTCTGGACTTGGAAAATGAAATGTGTTAGTGATCTAAGTTGAACTTCATCTTAATAGTAATAAGTAAATTCCAATTGGAATATTTTTGACTTATATGTCATTTCATAAATATTGTCAATGATAATACATTGCGCGTGTTAGAGAATACTTATTATAAGTAAGTGAAAAATAAGTACCGTTATTAGATTTGAAGAAGAAGTGATCTACACCTTGTTCTTTTTTTGATTGAGTAATTGTGCAGTATTGTATTTAAATTTGTCTTCTTTCTATGCAAGATGTGTAAATGTAAAATAATGTATATTTTTTTAATGGCGAAGCGACAGCATAGTCTCAAGTTATACCTATATTTAGAGGATTACAATATATGTACATAACTTAAAATTAATTTAATGTGCCATGTTTCATAATATATGTAATTTACGTAACTTGTTTGCCAACTGTTTAAATAAGCAAAAGTAATGGAACAAGAGGATATTGTTCATTATATTTCATGTAGGTATAGTTCCAAAATAATGTAGCTATGATGTAATGTTGTAAATTTTAAACTTGTATTATATGAACAAACTTTTGTTTGGTCTAAAGATTTAATACTAATAGGTATCTATTATTCTATTAGGCAATTATTGTTACATTTTATATTAATATATTTTATTAATTAAAGGTGTTAAAGCATAGGATTATAAATTGCACCTAATCGTGGTAATATGTAAACTCCTTGCTTTTCTTTCTTTGTTTTGTTATATTTTAGGCGAATTAGTTAAGTTCCTATCGTTTCCTTTAGTTGATATTGTAAAATAAGTTAAGTGAAATATTTATAAAGTAAAGTTCTGTTATCCATCACAAACAGATAGTGGTTCACTTCTTGGAAATTTGACAACTTCCAGGTAAATTTCAGTCTTACAAATACAAATCTTAAAGTAGAGATAATTTTGTTACCGCTAAATTATCATCTCTAAGATGTTTAGTATTTTAAATTATTAGGATGTCTCGTACACTTAAATGTACCTAAAAGTTGAAAGTAAATGTTATCAAATCGATAAATCAAACAATGTTTCCAGATACATTGGTAGTTAATCACCAACGTATTTAGTTTTAATTGTTATGTACATCATCATCATCATCATCAGCCTATTGCAGTCCACTGCTGGACATAGGCCTCTCCAGTTGTTCGCCAACTAGGGCAAACTTCTGGAGGATATACCCATAATCGCCACGCTGGGCAGGCGGGTTGGCGATCGCAGGGCGTAGCTTCTTGTTCCGATGACGCTGCTGCCCGTCAACGGCCTGTGGTATTTAGCTACGCCTTCAATCGTGATGGTTTTACCGCCACCAGTCGGTTTGCCAGAGCCTCGTTTGTTGTTCGGCAGGATGCACCACGGGCAGGTGAGGATGGCTTGGAGCGAAAAGGCGATAGGTCGCTCCCTTACATCCCTGTTATGTACATGGAAATGTAAATGGCATAGCCTGTAAAGTTATCAATCATCGAAAACTACACCAATACGACTTACAAAAACGTATATCAATGTATAAAATAGATTATTAACATAATTTCAAGATATATTATGTAGAATAGGTAAAATATCAAACAGCAACAAACTATTTTACATAACTGCAATACAGTTGAGTTGAATCATTTGTGTGATTCGGCATTCTTCTCAATTTAAAAGCACAAATAAGATGTTTGCCGTCTCGAACGCTTTGTGACGCTCGGTAATTTCCACCAATAAGTTTCTACAATGAGTTTAATTGCCTTGTGTCAGAGGTCTCCGAGCAAAAGGCACACTTTCTCTTTTTTATTTCAATAGAATTCATTTTGTTCAAATAAAGCGAGATGCAGACAAATTAATCACAGAAAACAAAATGATTAACGTTTATGGTACAATAGTGTCGAGATTGTGTTAATGAAAGAGAGTAACTGTATTTAATGCTATTTAAATGGAAACCATTCCATACTACCAAGTAATGTGACAGTTTTGTTACATTACTACTTTTTGACATGTCTGTTTCTTCGTAAATGGTATGTTTATTATGAGTTTCAGTAGTAAGTTTAGCAAAAAAATAGCAATCTTTTGCCATTTTTTAAGCCATTGACTCCCGTGAAGTCAGACACGATTGATTTATAATACCTAATTATGAACATGTATTATTGCCATAGCGTTTAGAATATTATTTAATTATGCGAAATATAATTTGAAGTAGCTATGGAAGTTTTAATAAATAAAAGCCAATTTTCGAGTTATACCGACATAGAATACTCGAACATAATATTATATGTAAAGATATCTTTAGTGTTTATACACTACTATTATACCTACTTTAAAAATGATTAATTAGACTTTACAAGATTAAAACAAACTGATAAACTTACTGCTAGTGTAAGATAAAAAAATGTTATTAAAGTAAATAAAATTAATTAAATAAAGGGAATAGTGAATAGGTACTGACCTAAGGCGACATTTTACGGCGACCGTCACTACTGAAGTATAGGAATGGCGTGGCTGCGTCACAGGCCAAGTAATCCCAGTATACTAACTCCATCCAAACTAAGCATACCAGGATGCGAGACTCGGACTATAGGAATTTATCTACGTCGACAATTTATTACTAAATTGGAGATGGAGCAAGTTATTGAACACAACGCGGACCACTAAAAACATGTAACAACATGTTTTTTGTGGTCCGCAGATATACGCGACGCTTCTAAATAACCTGACATCCGTTCGAGGCCCGTGACAAATTCATCAGATTTTTACTAAATGTGTTACAATAAACGTTGGGAGTTAAGATTCTCACGGGGGGGGCTTACAGCATACATTACACACGTGGCATTTTGCCGACGTGCTACCCTTTAGATACGCAACTGCTATGTAAAATATTGGCGTGTTTCTATTCTAAATAATTTTACTACTGGTTCTCACTAAAACTTTATACGTGGGTATACTAATAATGTTCTTATATTGTGCCTGTACGCCTGCCGGGCTGGACAGAGTCCGGTCGCTGTCTCCGTTCCATCAGCCTATCTTGGAGACAGTAAATTAAATAATGACTAAAGAACCATCTCTCATATATACTAGTCTACTAGGATTTATAGTGTGAAGACTTTCACTTGATACTATTATTTGATACAAATATGATTCAAATAGTTATAAAATACTAGCTTTTGCCCGCGACTTCGTCCGCGTGTTTAAATTTATACATACAAAAGTTTTTTCCCGCTAACTCCCGTTCCCGTGGGAATTTCTCAAAATACAGCCATAACTAAACTTTATATTTACTAAGGTACCTGCATGCCAAATTTCAAGCGTCTAACTTAAGCGGTTTAGATTTTTCATACAAAAGGATTTTCCCGCTAATTCCCGTTCCCGTGGGAATTTCGGGAATTCCTTTCTTAGTGCACCCCTACGGTACCTAAGCTACGTCCCTTCCAAATTTCAAGTGCCTACGTTTAGCCGTTTGGGCTGTGCGTTGATATGTCAGTCAGTCAGTCAGTCAGTCAGTTTCTCCTTTTATATATATAATATAATAGAAGATGTCTGCATGGTATTGATCCAAAGATCGTTTAAAAGTTACATTGTTTAATTTTTTTTTAAATTATATTATCACTTTATGTTAAAATTCCTCCGTGGTTTCATCAAAAGCCATTTGATTTAACCAAACCTTTAAAAAGAACCTATGTTTAAAATAAGTAGGTACGTTAGATACGTATTTCTACAAAATTATTATGTTCATTATATTGTTAATTTAGACTAATAAATAAATACGCAAGAGGATCAGACCAACCACCTGGTCTCAAAGTAAAGTTTTCATTTGTTTTAAATGATGACTGGGCGCGCCTCCCAGAACACCCACACCCGAAACCATTTTAAAAAATCATTTCATAAATCGGCATAACCGAGAATCGAACCTTTGGATTGTTAGTTCTTTAAGCTTAACGCTCTAACCAACGCACCGAAAAAAATAACCAATCAAATAAAACTACATGTAACGTACATTTTTGGCACAATGCGATGAGGTGACATAGGTACACAGGGCCGGACTGAGGGCGGCCCCTTGAAGGGGGTATGATGACGGCCTACCCAGTCTTGTTTGTGTCCAGTCGGCTCGGCCTAATACTGGCCTTTCATTATGATCTACGGCGGCTGTGATTTCCGCTCTGTGACGTATGTCGCATACACGTAACGCAAATTGTATTCACCCTTTATACGTTATCTCTGTACGTCTGTGTTGTGGAATATCGATGGATATTGAGTTTTTGGGGATGCTTGTGAGGAAATGTATCTTTAATACGATAAATAAGATTAATTTAACAGGTTATGCTTTGGATATAAGAAAGTTTACGTACTAATAATTTGTGTAGTTTTTATATTTGACATTTTCATTGGTTTTTATATTTGACATTTTTATCAATATTTTTTTTTTGTTTATGTATGTCGCCTGATTATAATCAAATCAATGAGATATATTTTTATTTGTTAAGTATTCTTTGTTAGTGATTGGTTTGAAAGAGAAGGTGACGATTGTAGAACAAGTAATCTGTCTTGCTGTCTTGAATAAGTTATCAGTAGTGGGCGTAAGTAATTACTTTTTTCTCTTTTCTAGTAAGTAAAAGTCTCAATTCTGATTCATCAAATCAAATTGCTGATTCAAGATGCTAAGTATAGTTTAAAAAAAAAAAATGCAATGGTTATTTTAAGTGTTGCCATGATCAAAAAGTCTTTTCGCACGTAGTGTGTTCCCATTGCCAATCCACGTTTGCCTATTTGTGCTAATTTCGAACAATGTCCCCAAAGACAATAAGTCAAAACAAAAGACCTACACAAAGATAGCTTATCAGTGCCCACAAAGAATCGACACCTCGCATTAATTGCGTTGGAACTGTTGATTTCAAGCGGCGACGCTCAGCTGAAATGCCTCCCTAGGCACTAGAAGTACGCATCGCGAGTCATCCAATAATTGCCGGGGTAACGCTTGTGTTAAATAAAAAGCGAGCATCCTGCGTCAAACTCCGAGCCTTAATTGGCGCGAGGTGTCACTAATGACAGTCGCGAGCGGGAGTGCCGCGCAAATTAATAATTATCGCGCATGGCAACACTGGCGCGCAATATGGCCGCCGATTATTGTCGCGGCGAGCGTTTTAGTTTTTGATAATCGGACTATTTGGATGCAATAGGGTATTTGACAACATTCAAAAAATGCCGCAAATTTTGGTCATCCTTTAAGAAAATAGCATAAGATAACACAATTCACTTTAATTTAGGCAAAAATATGTATATTAATTGCATATTTCATGAAACAAAATGTACTATTTTATTAAACTTTATGAAGGACAATAAACGCTTTGCGATTGGTCACAATTCTGGCTACGTCACAGGCGAGTAACTTGTTTATTGAGGTTATACTCGTAGATCAAAATGATCTTCACACTTGATTTTATTTGAATGGAATTTAGGTATCGTCGAGCTAACACTACACACACGATTTATACACTATTTAAATTATAAAATTTGATTAAATCAAGTCGATTAATTCGAACTTTGACGGATTGTTTTTGACGTTTGTTTTTTTTTTTGAAGTTTTTGGCTCTGCACGATTTGTGTTTCAGCCGCGAATATGCTCTTCTTAATTGCCTGTGACGTCACGTAAGTCACGTGACCGGCGTCAATTCAAATATAGCGTTTTTCCCGCGCTTCTAGAAATACGAACTTTAAAATAGATTTTTACCCTTAATACAGAATATTTCCCGGAAATATTAAGGGAATGTGCATAACTTGTTACAAATAACAATTTGAAATGATTTTTAAAATTTGTCAAATACCCTATTAGTTGCGCCGTTTTGGTGGTGAGGTATGCAATAAATGCTGTTACAGTGTGTCTGTTGAATTTGGTACTCGTATATACTATAGGTGGATATTAATTATTGCATACCATTCAATTGACTTATATCTAGGTGTACTTAACATTTCTTTTGTTGCACAATTTCTATATGTTTACATTAAGTTATGTTTTTGTTTTGAACGATCTTTTTATCAGGAAGGTAGTTGGTGAAAAAATTATGAATCACGGGTAAGAAGTAGCGGTATCAAGAATCAGATCGTTAAAAGTCTTCAGATGTATTTTGTAAGGGTGTAGGTATCCGATTTTAGTTCTCGTGACAAATAAAATAAATGTGTTAGGATGCTACCGAATTTGTAAAGCAAGTAACTCTATTATAACAACAACCAAACATTTTAAAATGGTTGGTCACCTGTTTGGTAATGGACTCTAGTTACATTCCAGAACAGATATCAAATAATAACAAAAGAGAATCAAGTCACGTGCATTGAATCGTCTCAACTTGAATTTAAAAATAAGCTCCTTTATCCACGCCGTAGCTTAAGTACTAAAACCTCCACGTTCGCATTAAGCATTCGAAATTTCCATTTGAAATTCTAGATAAGCCGTAACCCGTCGCACTAAAGATTATCCCGGGGATACGCCAAGGGATCTCCACATTTAACGCGAGGCCTAAACCGGGATTCATTAAATTGAAACTGGGGCGAAATGGTGGCATCCAACGCGAGACAGTTTCACGCTCTGACAGTTCTCTAGTCTGAATGCAAAATGGACCTAACCTATCTGCGATCTACAATCCGACGTCGGCCAAAAAGGACGGCATGCGTTGCCAGTTCGCTGCGATACCCAGCATGTCTGCCAACTAGCGTCCGATGCGTACCGCGGATTTGGCACACGTACGAGTAGGCATAGGGATGTGGTGCTGTAGACCAATGTGTTGGCTAGGTGCTTTAGAATAAACAATATATGGGAATGCACTATATACGTATATGGATGTATATATATGGCTGAATATGTACACGGGTGTATATGTATACGAACGATTATTCCACGATGTTAAGGTTGGATAATATGGCCGCGGTGGCGTGGTGGTTAGAACGTTAAGCATGGACGAAGGTCTGGTTTCGATTCCCAGTCGGGTCAATTTAGGAAATGAACTTTTTTAAATTCTCTCGGGTCTGGGTATTCTGGGAGTCACCCAAGTTAGTATAATAGTATTCATGGTACAAGGGACTAAGGTTTTTTATTAGAAACCAGGTGGTTGGTATGAATTTGATGGCGCACTTATTATTACTATTATGTTTCATTGTATGGACTAAATTCCTATCTTTAAATTTTTTGACTTATAACTTTTGATTTATATCTTATAACTTTTGATATAATTTTTGATTTATAACTTACATAACTAATTTTTAAGTTAAATATTTATAAACATATATATACATAGCAAGAATAATTAGCAATAGAAAAAAGTAACCTAAGTTTTTTGCCGGTTCTTCTCAGTAGAAACCACTTTCCGAACAGTTCGGTATCATCAGCATCATTGTTATTTACTTTTTAACCGACTTTGAAAAAATGTTCTTCGTAGTCAATATGAAAGATATAAGTATAAAAGATATTGTCTAGGTTATTTATATTCATAGTTATGCAAATTAAATATGGTACGAGATTTAGTGAGCAAAGATTTTATATACCTAGTGATATCATACATTTTGTAGCAACGTACAGGATCTGGTATAGGAATTATTCACATATAAAATTAAACATTCATACAAACTATATATTTTAATTAATTAAAACAAATATTAAATTATTGATGGTCTAATTAATTTTTAATTTTTGTATTTCAAAAGAAAGTCGTTGTATAATATTTGGCAGATAAGTTAATTATTTTTATGTACTTAAGGTATGAATTTGTATTTTAAAAATCATCTTGTTAAACAAGTTGTGCATACCTACTACTTATTTGTACTTAATATGAGCTTTTTTAAAACTTTGTAAGATTTTAATGTGTTTTAAAAGCACCTAATTAATAAATAATATGCCTACAACTTAATATACTTAAGTAAAGTTAAAGAATAAAAGTTGTGAACCACGATTTTTCCTGATGTATTTTTAATTAAGTTTTTTTGATCTATTTACTTGTAGAAAGCAAAGAGAACAAAAAACACGTACGCGTATATAAAGACTCATAAAATAAGAGTTGTTACAAAATTCTACCATTTTATTAATCCGCCATAATAATATGTCTTTGTACATATCAATATTGAGAAGATATTGAGATAATCAGTGCCTTGCCGTTAATTGCATATATATCAACATATACTGTATTTTTTTATTTGTCATAAAGTTGTTAATGAAAATAAATTATTTTATTCGAAAGTGTGTTTTATTACTAAGACTTCAAGCAAGCATATACATACATATAAGTAACTTTTTTAATCAAGGCGCCATAAGCTCCCCCCCCCCCCCCCCCTTATACCTAACTTTTTCTTAGAAATAACAGCAGGTAACAAGTGCCTACGTGAGAAAAGTAAAATACCACACACGGGTCAAAGGTGATTCCAGCAAATGTTTACCTATCTATTGTAAAGTGTACTGGTATTTATACAACTCGAGATAAGAACAATGAGTTCTAAGATTTACAGCCGATAAGCGATAAGCAGGTAGGCCGGGGTAAAATTGCAAATAACAGACCACACCGTGTGCAAAAAAGTGCATTGTTTCACTAACGTATACAATGAAACAAAAGAATTTCGGAGAAAAGGTATCCTAGTAGCCGCGCTATCTTTACAAATGCTAAATTAGGCTTCGCAGCCTTTTTATTACCTGAGTTTAGGAATGCCCTTGACCTATAAGAAACACATTGTATTTTCAAATGGATGATGAAAATGGGAATTACATTACATTTTGGAATTTACTTAAGGTCACCTTTATCATTTTTATCAGTGACTGCTAAAAAACTTGGCATTGAATGCAATGGCACCATAAACAATGTTAAAAGGGATAAAGAGTTATAAAAATTAGAACAAAATATGAAACCCGTACTGTAGGTGCAAGTCAGCAGTGCTAAATTTAGCTAGGTAAGTACGGGCAATTTAAATAATAATGGCATGCTGAGAATGAATGACATAATGATCGGTTTGATCTCGCTCCAAATAAAGTCTTACTTATTTATTTATTGAATTAATCAATTTAAAAGCCTTATATTTAGATTATGACGACATCTCTTAAAGACGATCTTCTATTTCGAAGGTCATAAGTAATTTTACTAAGCATGATTGCGAAATATTTAGCACTGAAAAACTAACAAGTACTTAATTTAAAACATTTATTACAATTTTACTAATAAGATATCTATTGAATACGGAGAGGTATACATCAGATGACATCACATCCATTGCTCCGATCCCAATGTAAGTAGCTTAGACACTTATGGGTATCAGAACAACGAAGTTACCACGAAAACATACTTAAATACAAAAAACGAAAAAAAAAAACAAGTGATACTTAATCACACGGATGTTTGTCCCTGGTTGGAACCGAACCCACGAGCATTGCTTCTGAAGAAATTAGCGTATTAATTAAGTTAGAAGCGTGTCAATCACATAATTTTAATTTGTCGACCAAATTGAAACCAAGTAAAGTGTTTCATTGTGAATTGAACAAAACAAAGGTACAAAGAATGAACATTCATAACGTAGCCTGTATGAGTGGCGATGCCTCGACCCATTCAGCCGCTAGACCTTGAACTTCTGTAGCAGCTGAACAAATCGGCATCTACGTAAGCACAGCCTATTCCCAATTCAGACAAGGCCGCTATGATATACATTGTCACTTTCGAACTGAAGTGAAGAAGCCATTTATTGCTTAGAAGTAGATATTTCTAATTCATACAAAAAAATCATAAAAAAGTAGAAAATAAATTGTCCAAAGTTTTATTAAGTACTTTAAAATAGTCACTTCCTTTATATGGTTACTTGTGTGACATAATAAATATATAACGTTGGTTGTCAACATTGAATGGTTTTATTAAAATTGGAATCCATACAGGTCTTTTATGGTAATCTGCAGTTTTAAAATACTATTATAATTCTAGATTTAGATACCTAAAACGATTTATTAGTCAAAATCGCTTATTTATTTTAAATATCCATTGAATCACCTATAAGTAGGTTCAAAATTTCAGTATTATGACATTTATTTTATTGTCTATACAGGTCATATCAATTATTGAACAAACAATAATATAATTCAACATCTGAATAGGTAAGTATAAACGTATAATAAATTAATAAACTTCAGTAACGATGAACTTAGACTATAGAAGTACTTCGTCGACTAAATTGCGAATAAATTGTCCAATATTAAAATGGAGGAAGGTATAATTAAAAAAATCCTGATAGCAAATATTATGAATATTAGATAATTATCATTATATTTTGACCTGTGATCATCTTAAACTCTCATAGCGCCTTGAGTACCTAGTAATAGAAAACGATGATTTAAAAATTAAAAAAATCATTGTCGGACCAAAACAGAAACATGATTGAAGTGTGCATTTTTAAAATGGCAAACACAATGTCAGCGTGCATAGCGCAGGTACGTGTGGGGTTGTTTACAACATAAACTAAGGCCGAGGAGGTGCAGCCACCGTCGGCAAACAAAATTGAGATTTGCATGAGGCGCGGCGAGCCGAGTCGGGAGCGGGCGCTCGCCTCGCAGGCCACGCGATTAAAAATGCAGGCCGCGGCGGGTGGGAGCGCGCGGGCGGGGCGGGGCCGGGCGCGGCCACGCCATTGGCCGCCGCCGGGGCGGGCGGGCCGCCGCGGGGGGGCCGCCGCCGCGCCCGGAGCCGCCGCCGAGCCTCCGCACAACGCACGTAGCCTCCGCGCCGCACGGTACTGCGATACGTTACCCGCGCGCCGCCGCGAGTCCATGTGAGCGACCGACAGTTCTCTCGTTGTGACGGTGAACGAAGGATCGGCAAACTGTACGCGCCGCAGGAAGAAGACATGCTGACGATGGAGACGGATCTCAAGGGCGGCAGCCTGCACGCCACGGTGCCGCCGCACCACGCGCTCCAGCACGGCTACGGCTCGCTGGGCGCGCTCGGCGGCATGATGGCGCTGCCGCAGCAGCAGCCGCTACAACACCAGCCGCTGCAGCACCAGCACCACCAGCCGCTGCACCACGCGCCGCCGCCGCAGCACCATCCGCCGCCCAACAACAACAACAACAACACCAGCAAGAACTCCAACACCGACCGCGTCAAGCGCCCCATGAACGCGTTCATGGTGTGGTCGCGCGGCCAGCGCAGAAAGATGGCTTCCGACAACCCGAAAATGCACAACTCGGAAATATCGAAACGCCTCGGCGCACAGTGGAAAGACCTCTCGGAGTCCGAGAAGCGGCCGTTCATCGACGAGGCGAAGAGGCTTCGGGCCGTTCATATGAAGGAGCATCCGGACTACAAGTACCGGCCGAGGAGGAAGACGAAGACGCTCGCCAAGAAGCAGGAGAAGTACCCGCTGGGAGGCGGCGCACTGCTGGGTGGAGGAGAGGCGCAGCGCACGGCGGCGCCCGCGGCGCAGCAGCCGCGCGACGTGTACCAGATGACGCCCAACGGGTACATGCCCAACGGGTACATGATGCACGACCCCGGCGCGTACCAGCAGCAGGCGTACGGGTACCCGCGCTACGACGTGTCGCAGATGCAGCAGGGCGGCTACGGCGGCGGCTACTACGGCGGGCAGGGCTCGCCGTACCTGCCGCAGCCGCCGTCCCCGTCGGCGTACGGCATGGGCCCCGGCTCGCCGGGCGGGTACGCGCTGCCGCCGTCGTGCGCGTCGCACTCGCCCAGCGGCTCGTCGGCCAAGTCGGAGCCGGTGTCGCCGGGCCCGCCGGGGCTGAAGCGCGAGTTCGCGCACGAGGGCGCGGCGCAGCTGAAGCGCGAGTTCGCGCCGCACCACGCGCACCACCACGACCAGCTGGGCTCGGCCATGAAGCGCGAGTACGGGCAGCAGGACCTGAGCCACATCATCAACATGTACCACGTGCCCGACGAGCAGCGGTACGCGGCGGCCGGCGAGCGCGCCATGCCGCTCATCTGAGAGTCGCCGTTCGCGTGCGACATCGACATCCCGCCGCTATGAGCTGGGTGTGTCGCCGCGGCCGCCTCCAGTGACTTTGTTGCGATCCCCTCGTCGCGTTAGGACAGTGCCCGTTATCTCCCGGCCGAACATACCCTGGTATGTCAGTTTTTGTTTTGTACGACGCCGCTGTTAGTGTTGCGAACTGTTGATTAGCGAGTTACGGCCGTCGCCGGCCGAGAGTTCAATTAATGTTGTTGATGAATTATCCTGTATGATATTATGATTATTGTATTTTTTCATGGTTTAAGTTAAACTATTTTAAGTTGTGAGGTGCGGATGGACGCGAGGGTGTGTGCGAGGTGTTTGCGAGACGATGTAGTGGTCGAGGTAATTTGAATACCAAAAAAATTTGAACAAGTTGTAAATATAGTTTTAATGGATAGATTCGAAAGGGAGGAGTTAGTCTATAAATATAGGTAGATAGTGATAAGTCGTGCCACGACGCCACACTCTTACGCCCGTCGTGCGTTGTACAAAATATTTGTTATATTGAAACGAAAGTTATAATGCCTCGAAAGACTAAAATATTGTAATACGAAAATGTACAGTGAGTGTTATATAGTCAGTGGACACAAAGTATATTGAAGAAAAGATGAAGTTATCAATAAACGACGCGTTAAAATTGTATATGGTGTTTTGTTCCAAGCTCCCCAGTGACACCCCGCTAAGGCAGAGAAAGATGCCTTCCGAACACATTTCTAAACAATGAGTCAGGCTTAAGCCATAAAGTGCAGGTATCGAGCAGGTACAAGCTTGCGTGTACCCCCAAATGCTCACTAAATGTTTACGAGTCAATATCAATTAACTTTATGGTTCGTAACTGTATTTTGCTTTTTATTAACACTAGTGTTTTGAAAGAGTTAGTGTAGGTACACAATTTTCAATTACATAACAATATACAGTAGATGCTTAGTACAAATTCACACACACACCAAAAATGCTTGAAATTAAATACAGCAGACATAAATTTTAAGATTAGTTTATGAAATAGTAGCTCAAATTATATGCCGCTAATGTTTTGAAGCCGTACAAAAGACATCAACGCACTTTCTTTGCGAATGCTAAAATTCAATATAATTGAAACTTTTGAATCTTTGATTTAGGCATTAGTATATTTTTATGACAAGAAAAAGCTTTTTTATTATCTTCTTTAAAGACCAATTAATGTTCTAAGATTACGATTTTGTTTCTGTTAATTAAAATTCATAAGTAGTTAGGGATTTATAACACATAAAATCTATTATTTATCACATTACAGTATTACTTTGATGTCTTTGTATACACACAGGTGATTAGTTTATTAATTTGTATATAAATAGCTACCTACTACATTTAATAAAATAATCATTGAGTTTAGCGGCGACACTTTAATCTTTTAATTGCTATATCTGATGGCATAATTATTGTTTATATTTATAATTATGAGCGGACATTTATATTTCAATTACACACAAAAATGCACAATGCATCACAATCCATAATTTTTGTTTTGTAGAAAGGAGAATAAGTAATTAAATATTAAGTTACCAAAAGATTAATTTACTAGCTTAAAAACTTTGAGGTCAATGAACTTCAATAATAAACAATATACTACACACATGTGGTATTATATTAAATCGAAAGCTTAGCTGTGACATACAAATAATAGTTCTCTTACAATACTCATTTATAAACTAACTAGCTATAGCCCGCGGCTTTTCACGCACAACGATAATATTTTAAAATAAACTTTAGCCTATGTGTTTATCTGATGCTATATATTAGGTACTAAAAAATCAGTCCAGTAGTTTTCGCGTGAAAAAGTAACAAACATAGATTCATACAAACTTTCACGTTTATAATACATATTAGTAAAAAGTAAAGTATCTAGGCCACAAAACTCTAATAGTTATGGAATGATTTCATTTATTAGTACTAAACATGATACAAGAATGAGAAGGAGAAGTAGGTAACCTAATCTAAAAACTTTAGGAATTTGATGAAAAATTAGGAACTTTGAAAACGTTGGGAATTTGAAATAATAGTAGCAATGATAGATAGATAAGATATTTTTTATAGCACACCACCAAAAAAAATAACTTACAACTAAGAATACATTTGTTTTACAAATTAAGCCGCCTTATCGCTAATAATAAGCGGAAATCTCTTCCAGATAACAATTCGATAAAACATAATAAAATAGAAAGGTTAAGGATGTGACATCTAATTGTTTTATATTCACTTTCAAATCACAAATGAGTAGAATATTGGAACAACAATTAGAAGTTTAGTAAATTAGTCAACAAAAGCTTTTACATTTATTTCTCTCTAATAAATTTTTTCTTTCTTTCTTTCTTAGATTTTTACTCATGATAATAAAAAAATTGTTTCTTTTTCCAACTACATTTACATTACATTAAGTAATATTCATTATCTATGCACATTATTTTCTGCCGTAACTAACCCTTAAAGTCGAATTATTTTTGGGATATACATAGACAGATATTCTTTATGTCCTTCATACAATTGACATTGGACAAACATACAATTAGTAAGTTTGTTGTACAACTTAGACGTTATTATCGCTATAATGTTAGTACCTACATAACATAGAATAAGACAGAGAAAATATTACAGACTTAATCTATAAGACACCACATGTATTCGCTTCAAGGTATACATATAATAACAGGTAATGTTAAGTATTAATTATATTTTTTAAATATAGTTAGCAAATTC
Organism: Conogethes punctiferalis; assembly: GCA_031163375.1. Classification (NCBI taxonomy): domain Eukaryota; kingdom Metazoa; phylum Arthropoda; class Insecta; order Lepidoptera; family Crambidae; genus Conogethes; species Conogethes punctiferalis. The sequence continues at coordinate 6,528,871 of CM062080.1, forward strand.
TACCCTTAACTTCCGTTTTTTACTGGACAGTATTCCCGTAATCTAGTTTCTGCAGCAGAAAATATGCTCTTATTTTGACTCTGAAGTAAAAATAATGCTCTCAATTAGGACAATGATAAAAAATATAAGATTTTGCACACATAACTGGCCGAACGTAACTCTTAAAGCAATTTCTCTTCGTCCTCACAAGTAAAATGTCACACAACCAAATGTCACGTGGTAATTAATTGCCTCCGAGTGTCGTAGGTGCTCTGCATGCATTTATATTTTCCCACTCAAAGTCAATTGCTAAAGAAACTAGCATTTCAATCTATTACTGTCAACACGACAGGGAGTGGGTTTAATCAAATCCCTCCGAGGGACCAGCCGAGTATTTCGGCACTTTTTCGTCCCTTGGGAGAACAGCTTAATCCCAAAACGCCCCTGTGTTTAAGCAGTATTAATTTAAACACTATTTTCACTTATGTGGGGTCGGTGCCAGTGCAGAGAGATTACATATGGTGGGAGATTTATTTTTTAATTATAGCTCGTATATCTACGACGGATTACGCTGGTGATTATTTCACTTAATTGAAAAAGGCCATAATACGCCGTGGAAATATATGACGGAAATTTCAAAGAGTTACTTTACGACGCCTATGAGTGAAAATGTGTGTCCTGTATCCAAGGCGCACTTTCTACAAGTCTCTGTTAAATTTTTAGAATGCTGTTAAATTTTTCTACTGACTTTTTATGACTTAAATATTCAACAGAATTATAGAAGAATAATGTACCAAATAAACGGTTTTCTATTCCAAATTACGAAATCTTATTCAATAATCTTATTTTAATAGAACTTATGGATATATCTGAAATTATATGCATACACATTTGGTTATAAAGGTTGGATAGACATTTCCTCTCATGCTTATAAATATTCCTAGGGAAAGAAGTGATAGGGACAATTAAAGATATTATTTAGCATCTTTTATATAATTTTCAATTACTCAAATCTACCTTAAAGTTAAGTTACGATTAAGTAAAGTTTAATTGCAATCATTTACAATTGATTGCCAATGCGAATCACAAATCACGAAACATGATTGATGTCATAAGATCAGATAAGGAATTATTATCTAGTAGTAAACATTACCTAAGTTAGTTAGAACGGCTCTTTTGAAGATCTTGCACCTATTTACGTAAGTTAATAGGTAGTAGTTTATATTACATAGAAGTTAAATATACCTTGTACCTATGTAACAATCGTAACTATAACTGAAAATAGAATCAACCTTTATAAGAGCTGGGGACTCCATCGTTCCTAAATTATTGAAGATAGCTGTGCTCGCGACTTCGTCCGCGTGGAATAGTTATTTTTTCCCCGTTTTTTTTACATTTTCCATTATTTCTACGCTCCTAATAGTTGCAGCGTGATGTGATAGCTTAAAGCCTTCCTCGATAAATGGTCTATTCAACACAAAAAGAATTTTTCAATTCGGACCAGTAGTTCCTGAGATTAGCGCGTTCAAACAAACAAACAAACAAACTCTTCAGCTTTATAATATTAGTTAAGATATTGTTCCTTTAATGAACTGCACAGTTCAATAAATGTTTTTTTCTGCTACTAATATTGCAGAAATACACCTAAAAATATAGGAATCTTTACCAACTCAGATAGCAGTCGTCACATCATATCAGAGATTATGATAACTCTGACGCCCAACTGGGAATGGGTATAGCTTACCCTAAGTGTTGCGGAGGTCTGATGGCAGTCGCTCTGTGTAAAAGCTTAGCCGTCGCCAAATCTCTCAGTTTGGGAAGCCGACCCTGAGACAATCGGGAGAAAGGCTAGGATGATGATGATGATGATGACACCTAAAAATATAGGAATCAATTAGAACTCCTAGCACATGGGAAAACTTAGTTCGAGAACTTTGAGACTGGGTTGTTGATTTGCTACACAAGCAGATTATATTAGTCAACTAGCTGTGCCAGCGGCGTCGCACCCTTGGATATCGGGTTTCAAAAATAACGGACTTCCATAAAATACTTATACCTATACCTAAGTTTTAAGTTAGACCTCTAGTAATACATTAGTGAAAATCGTATTCAATTTCATGCAGTAGTTTTTGAGAGATGCGCGTTCAAAAAATTTCTCCCGTTTTCTAAACATTTCCCTTCACTGCTCTGCTCCTCTTAATAGTAGCGTGATGTAAAGTACCCTATAACCTGCCCAGGAGTATGAAAAATAATTGTACCAAGTTTCGTTAAAATCCGTTGAGTAGTTTTTGTTTCTATAACGAACATACAGACAGACAGACAGACAGACAAAAATTTTACTGATTGCATTTTTGGCATCAGTATCGATCACTAATCATCCCCTGATAGTTATTTTGAAAATATATTTAATGTACAGAATTGACTTCTCTACAGATTTATTATAAGTATAGATGAGCTAAATCTATCTTGTTTTTTTAAACCGTATCTTTAACCTCATAATTTGGTTTATTGAAATTACATTGATCTCGCAATAATAAAGCCATTTTTGCACAAGTATTGCTGAGTAGAAAGAGTAAAGTGTGGTATTTTTTCTTCTTTCTTCTTCAACTGTCGTCTACCCAATGCCGAGGATAAGTCTTGGAAGTCTTTTCCATGCCCCTAGACAATCTAAATAAGCCTTCTACAAAATAATATCGTCCGTTCTTATCCACTAATCGTAATAATGCTAACTCACTATACTCAAAAGATGATTGAAATAAAAGTAATAATTGAACATAATAACTTGTTCCCATAGTAATCATCCTTAGGTTTTTTTATCTATAAACATTAAACTTTATGTATTATGTCAGTATTTATGCAAAATACTCGTACCAACTATTACAAAAAGGAAAGATTTGTATTTTTGTATGTAACGGATAAACTCAAAAGTACTAGACCGATTTTAATTGTAATTCTTTTTTTATTAGAAAGCTACATTATCACTGAGTAACATAGGTTATGTTTTATTTAGTCAAAATAATTTTGTTCAATGTTCTGCAACAAAAAATGTACAAAGGTTTGGTAAAAGCGTGTGCGAAAAATTAAAGTAGATAATCCTTTTTCTTAATTTTAGGCAGTTTAGGCTACCAATCCACAATAGTTGAAAACTGCTTGAATATTCGTATTGTATAAATTTCAAGTATGTCTTCTTATTATATAAAAATAGGTATAAATATAACGTAGATATTGGTAGTTATTCCTTTAACTATATTCCATATCCATTTATTTAAAGGTGTGACGGCATTTTTATTTGGGACTCGTGTATATAGTTAATATCAACGTTTAAGCAATTTAAGTACACGTAAAATTTTACCTTAAATTATTATTGATGGCTTTGAACTAACAGCATTTTAATTTTATTAACAAACATATTTTACACAATTTAAATGCAGTGACATTGAATTACTTATCTATACTTATAATAAATCTGTAGAGAGGTCAATTCTGTACATAAAATATTTTTTCAAAATAACTATCAGGGGGTGATAAGTGATCGATACTGATACCAAAAATGCAATCAGTAAAATTTTTGTCTGTCTGTCTGTCTGTCTGTCTGTCTGTCTGTATGTTCGTTATAGAAAAAAAAACTACTGAATAGATTTTGACGAAATTTGGTACAATTATTCTTCATACTCCTGGGCAGGTTATAGGATACTTTTCATCACGCTACAATCAATAGGAGCGGAGCAGTGACGGGAAGTGTTGGGAAAACGCGAGAAATTTAAACCTGTATGTTTGAACGCGCATTACGCGAAAACTACTGCATAGAATTGAATGCGGTTTTCACCAATGTATTGCTAGAGGTCTAACTTAAAACTTAGGCTTAAGGTATAGATGGGTATTATATGGAAGTCCGTTATTTTTGAAACCCGATATCCACGCGAGCGACGCCGCTGCAGCTGGCACAGCTAGTTTACAAATAAAGCTATTGAAATACAAATAAGATGGTACGTGAAATGACCTTGGTACCAATGTTTGCTTACGTTTTGTAGATAAAATTAGATTTTAGTAGGTTATAAATATCAAAACAGCTATTAAAATACAGATTTACAGAGCAGCAAGACGTTAATATGGCTTAAGGCTATCAAAGAAAAACTACTTACTAACAACCAAAATTGGATATTTGGAGATGGTTATAAAAATGATTTTCCACTTGGTAGCATAGAAATTCAGCTGCTAGGTCCATGTCAGTTTGACCTTGTCTGAAATTGAACACTTATTATGTTTTTCTAAGATATTCTAAGGTTATTTTAAAATCCCTAATTTAATTTATTCTTAGGCCAATACTTACTAAAAGTTAGAAGAAACTCTGAATTAAACTTAGGTATCTCACGTGCATTTTGAAGAAAGAAAGAAAGAAAATATGTTATGCCCAGTTATAGACTTAACAATCTACTTTTGGCTGGCTCGGTGGCTCATTTGTTCATTATTCCTTAAGCCAATCTACTATCGTTAGAATCAGGTCAATGCAACTGATATTTATTTATTTATTTTCTACAACAGCATCCTAAGCTAAGAGTTACCAGAGCAGAATTAAGGGGACTTTAATTTTTATAAGTTTTCTCCAAAAGTATATTATCATCTACTCTTAACTTATGCTTAAACGACTTAGGTAATCGTTAATACCTCATCTTAACTAATATTATAAAGCTGAAGAGTTTGTTTGTTTGTTTGTTTGAACGCGCTAATCTCAGGAACTACTGGTCCGAATTGAAAAATTCTTTTTGTGTTGAATAGACCATTTATCGAGGAAGGCTATAGGCTATATAACATCACGCTGCAACTATTAGGAGCGAAGAAATAATGAAAAATGTAAAAAAACGGGGAAAAAATAACTATTCCACACGGACGAAGTCGCGAGCACTGCTAGTCGGTGATAAAATCGTTGAAAATACTTCTGCATAAAATTACTCTTTCGAGTCCGACTCCTAAACTAACATTAGAAAGGGGATAGTTAATGACTATTCCGGTGCATAATAATTCATTGCATTTTCTACGGGGCGGTTTATTCGGTAACGCTATAATTTAACAGTTATGTAAATTGCTTAATTGCATTGTTTTGCATTACTGATTTGACAACGGGGAGTTAAATTAAGGTTATAATTATTCAGTGGTAAGACAGCGAAGAAATAAAGCAATGCAGTTTCTTTTTTATTGCAATCAGCGGGACGTTAACTTTGAACTGAGTTGTTTTGTAAAAACTATTGCCAAAAATAACATAGATTTTATGTTGTGCCTGGAATACAAACATAAAGTAGATATAATACCTCATTGTCCCAAGTGATGAAAATTCATAAATGTTGGAGTGCAATAATTGAGTGCTTTCTGAATCGAATATCATGGTTTCAGACTACTCAGGACTATGATTCATGTGACGTGTGTGTACATTGTATCTGGGTGTGGATATTGTGTTTAATTAATTCTGATTTCCATAATATATGCATAACAACTTACTTCTAAGCCTTTTCTGTATATTTGCACATCATAATATCGTTTTCACATAAGTGAGTGCAACTAAGTATAACAGGCACTTGTTGCACAATTTAGGCGGCCTTCTCTCTATAAGCGATCTCTTCCAGACAACCTTAGGGTAGAGGATAGTTGAAAAATAAAGGGTGAGGTGAGCTATCAACTGAATGTGGATATCCTGGGAAACTTGTAGGTATTAGACAAGTGATATACATACTTAGATACTTTTTGTAAATAAATGCACACACCCAAACATGTTCATGGATACAAATGTTTGTATTCGAACCCGAAACCAATGTATCAATGCATCGTTCGCTTCCACTGAACCAAAGTTCATTTCATTTAATTTTTTTATCAGACTCGTCGTGCGCATAATATTTTAATCGCCTAAAAAGTTATACTCTGATTACTAAAACTAAAAGCGAAAACACGTCGTCCGGATGTGCGGGCCGGTTCGCGCCCCGCCGTTCCGCGCCGTGCCCCGCTCCGCGCCGAACCCGCGACCCTACGGTGGGCAATCACCGTTCCCACGACTCCCCATTGTTTTCTCTCACGGTTCGCGACATGTCATTGCTATGATTGCGGTCGCTTTCTAATCATATGTTCGATGGCATGAGACAAGGACTTCAGTCTTTGTAATATCGCGCAAATTAAACCGAGTAAATTTTAGATTTGACTTTAAATTTGATGGGTGATAAGACTGATAAGGGATAATAAATATAAAAGTCTCATTTTTAACTGATCGGTTTTATTCAGTGACACAAAGGTCGCGAGTTCGATCCCCATACATTACTAACATTAGTGTTCATGAACATGTCTGTTTGTATCGGCCTGGGAGTTTCCTATGTATAATAATATGTCCTCATATCTTTTTACAAAAAAAAGGATAAAAGTAAGTTTTATCAGTTGTCTAGCATCCAAGATATTAAGTTTAGCTTAATTTTCTTGCTTCCTTTCGCTGTGTGAATCCAGGTATTTATTTTATATATAAAACATATTATATAATTCTATACATATTATATAACAATCAAAAATTGCATTTCCACGAATAGCAAGTAAATAAAATATATAAACTGTTCTTTTTAAATTCAAAATGGCTTTCAAAACCACATAGGTACATAGTTTTACACCCTCGTCGTAAACGCCAGCAAACATAATCTGTCTAGCACCTTTAAGTCTCTGCACATCTGCCCGTCCGAGCCGGCCTTTTTTTTCCGTCGTGTCGCAACACCCAAACACGAATCGGCAAACAGCGGGGCACAGAGTTGTCACGTAATTCGTTACTCAAACATCCCACTATTTGTTCTAGAGATTGACACCGACCGGCCCCCTGTTTCGGCTTTTTGTTTTTCCCAAGCCGTCAATATTTGGTCTCATTTGTCATTAGATCTCCGAAGTGGGTGGCGCTGTTCGAGCGCTCGGTAGGTGTGTAGACAACGTGTGAACTTCGGCGCTGAATTTAAATGGAAATGGCGGATGGGAATGAATATTTTAGATTGCTTAACTTGCTCTGCGTTTTACAAAGTTTTTAAATGAATTCTTCTAGTCTGTTCTCATCTATAAACTAACTTGAAGTAGTCTTGAATGGAAGAACTTTTCATTTATTATTTATGGTAGCACAGCACAGTAGCCTCCCATCACCTGATGGAAAGTCAAAGATGAGCCCAAGTCCCTACGGCAACGGACAAGTAACCAAATAAATCACTTGTTAGTTACCACCGCCATACTGGCCTGATTGATACACCGACCGATCCAAAATCATTAAAAATAACTTGTTACGACTTACTTATATCGACGTTTTACTAATTCCTAAGAAATATTCGTTACAAGTAACCAAGTTGAATTACCGACTGAAACGCAAGCCAACAACTTAAAAACTAGCAATTACAATGTATTTGTTTTACGTGACACCAGTAATGACACCCCAGCCTTGGTCCTCACCGCCGGACAAGGCAAAAAATTAAGTGGTATTTCAGCCTCAGTCGCAGCGCATGACCTTCTCGGAAACGCCGTAACGGTACGCGCTGCGTACGCGCAGGTAAGCATTGCAGGCCAGTACACCCGCCGGAGATCACTTATCCTGCAAATAGGTACATTTTGAAATGGTTATAATATTATCTAGCTTTCAATTGCGCGATCTTCACCTTGCTTGGAACCATTCTTTGTTTTCTTTAGGACTCCTAATTATCCAGTACATAGCTCGGACACCACATTATCCTGCAAATAGGTATATTTTGAAATGATCACAATATTATCCAATCTAGCTTCTGATTGCGCATTCACCTCGGAAACATTATTTGTTTTCTTCAGGACTCCTAATTTATGTAATTCTATATCTGCGATCGCTAACCCGCCTGCCCAGTGTGGTCATTATGGGCAAAACCGTAAGATGTTTGACCAAAGTGTCGAACAATTGGAGAGGCCTATCTCCAGCAGTGGACTGCGAGAGGCTGATTATGATAAATTACTAATATGTTTATAATTTTTTTTTATGACTTAGGGGGCAAATGGGCGTGAAGGTCACCTGATGGTAAGTGATCACTTCAGCCAGCCCATAGACACCGCAACACCAGAGTAGTAGTAACAGGTGCTTTGCCGGCCCTTGAAAAATTTGTAGGCTCGCTAGGCTTTGTAGGGATCTTTAAAAAAAAGATCCCTAAGACGGATTCATTCGAAAATATCGTACATATCATAATATTGTATAGTTCATATGTAAGTATGAAAAAATTCAAGAAGATAAGTGCTTAGTAGATAAATAAAATTGCATTAGACTATTTACACAATACATAATATGAAATTAAATTCAGAGTAAAGGGCACAATGGAGCCACGCTAATCCTGTCAACATCTCACAAAATATCTGCTAAATGTTGCAACTAATCGCAGATTCACTGAAAAAAAGCATCATCATTGGCATCATCAGCCTCAGTCCATTGCTGGACCTCACCATTTGTTCTTCACTTTGCGTAATCCTGGGCATCTCTTCTACTGATTCTGTATGCGAAATCTGACAGTGACATGTATGTAAATAAGAATCTATTTAGATTATCATGGATCAAACTATAAACAAACAGCCATTTAATAAACACTGATTGTGTTTTAATTTGTTTAGCTACACGACGGAAAATATCACTCAGAAACTTAGTCAATTTGTACCGCGCGTTTAATAAAAAACTCACAGAAATCCGGTAATAAAAATGTGTTTTTAGAAAGTTTTATTGCCGTAAAGGGGTACTGAGATGGGGTTGGCCATAAAACAATTAAAATGGACCTTGGGCATAAACCCCGGCAGATCACCTTTGTGAACATAACTGTGATCCGTTTTATGTTCCGCTCCTAAAATTATCACTAGGATGTTAACTTCGAAGCCGTTATTAACATTCAGTATCTATTGTGGATGTAATAGCCGATAGACGAATTAAGTAAGTCTCGGCGAAGGTCTTAAACTCAATTATAGACGGAAGTAACTCAATTATCTATAGTTTTTAAAATGGAACATTTATACCACTTTTACACTTATTATAAACTAGATGTGCTCGCGACTTCGTCCGCGTGGAATAGTTATTTTTTCCCCGATTTTTTAACATTTTCCATTATTTCTTCGCTTCTAATAGTTGTAACGTGATGTTATATAGCCTAAAGACTTCCTCGATAAATGGTCTATTTAACACAAAAATAATTTTTCAATTCGGACCAGTAGTTCCCGAGATTAGCGCGTTCAAACAAACAAACAAACTCTTCAGCTTTATAATATTAGTTAAGACTAGCTGTGCCAGCGGCGTCGCGCGCGTGCATATCGGGTTTCAAAAATAACGGACTTCCATAAATTGGTACCTATATTTTAAGTTAGACTTCTAGTAATACATTGGTGAAAACCGCATATAGTTCCGTCCAGTAGTTTACACGTGATGCGCGATCAAACATACAGATAAAATTTCTCCCGTTTTCCCAACACTGCTCTGCTCCTATTGATTGTAGCGTGATGAAAAGTATACTATAACCTGCCCAGGAGTATGAAGAATAACTGTACCAAGTTTCATCAAAATCCGTTTAGTAGTTACTTATAACTACTTTAATTATTAAAAGTACCTACGCTTAATAATTTTTAATTTGAACGAATATTTTACAATATAACAACAAAAGAAATTCAAATAAACTATTTAAACACTAAAAGTCGCGCTGATAAGCACGGTTTCTCAATATCAATTATTGTCTGTCAATAAGGTCGATCGCTCTGAACGCATCAACTGCCAAATATTGAATGAAGCTAGCTCTTTTTTTTTTTTTTTTTTTTTTGACTACGATGATGGCCAGGACGGCCTTGTCATCATCACCGGACTGTTGGGGGAGCGGAAGGCTCTCACCCCTAGCTAGCTCTCGGACCTCCCGCCTTTTTATACCCTACCGCCGCCGCGACCCGTGTCGAGCGCGGCAACCGTTACACAAAAATAATCCTTATTAGCATGATTCAGTATTCACGTGCGACGGCGCGATGGCTTATTTCATGTATAAGTTTGGTGTTTCTATACCGATTTCTATGATTCTTTTTTTATTGAATAGGTAATAATGATAACTTTTTTAAATTAGGGATGAATGAGAGTATTATAAACGTAAGAGTAAACAAATATAATCAGAATGCTCCGAACTGCTAAGCTATCAGGAGTTACACGTGTTATTGTGAGTCAACCATAAAAGATAGACATATGCTGTTGCGAGATATTTTTAGTCAATTTTATGTAAAATATTTCTGTCATACATAATTTCTATGTAACTTTAACCATTAAGGCTGCACACGCGACGGAAGCTTAAAAAATGGAGTAACTTCTCCCGTTTTCCCAACATTTCCCTTCACTACTCTGCTCCTATTGATCGTAGCGTAATGAAAAGTATACTATAACCTGCCCAGAAGTATGAAGAATAATTGTACCAAGTTTCGTTAAAATCCGTCGAGTAGTTTTTGTTTCTATAAGGAACATACAGACAGACAGACAGACAGACAGACAAAAATTTTACTGATTGCATTTTTGGCATCAGTATCGATCACTAATCACCCCCTGATAGTTATTTTGAAAATATATTTCATGTACAGAATTGACCTCTCTACAGATTTATTATAAGTACTAGCTGTGCCAGCGGCGTCGCACGCTTGAATATCGGGTTTCAAAAATAACGGACTTCCATAAAATACTTATACCTATACCTAAGTTTTAAGTTAGACCTCTAGTAATACATTAGTGAAAATCGTATTCAATTTCATGCAGTAGTTTTTGAGAGATGCGCGTTCAAAAAATTTCTCCCGTTTTCTTAACATTTCCCTTCACTGCTCTGCTCCTATTAATAGTAGCGTGATGAAAAGTACCCTATAACCTGCCCAGGAGTATGAAAAATAATTGTACCAAGTTTCGTTAAAATCCGTTGAGTAGTTTTTGTTTCTATAACGAACATACAGACAGACAGACAGACAGACAGACAAAAATGTTACTGATTGCATTTTTGGCATCAGTATCGATCACTAATCATCCCCTGATAGTTATTTTGAAAATATATTTAATGTACAGAATTGACCTCTCTACAGATTTATTATAAGTATAGATATAGATAGAAGAAGATAATCTGTTTTTGGTCTTTTCGAAAGTTTAGTACAAGTTTAGCGTTATTAGTGATGTCTATAACAGCCATTTAGTTTTAATTGTAATAAAAACGAATTAAAAGTTTCAAATCTGAAATTTCGATATATTTTTGCATTATTAACAGCATACAATTTTTTCAGTAAACGTAATGACCCCTTACTCATTTGCTTACAAAAAATAACACACCACAAACTTACGAGGAAAATATTCAAAATATGTGACTAGCGACGGCCTGTGTTGAGTCCAACGTCTGTGGACAAGGTAATGAGTAATGTCTTCTTCGGCACCGTGACTCGAATGTTTAATAGAAATCCTTCAAAGGTATTTCGCTTTTGTGTCCGAGCGTCCTCTGACAGGCGATGGATGGTGCCCCGTAACGTATGTGGAACTCGTAACAAGTGATAAATATAACACGGAGGTGTCTGCTTGTGGAAAATATGTTTTAAGCTCTGATTTTTCAATCGGTAACGTGTTTAGTAAAACTTAAGTTTACATCATCATCAGCCCGTGTCAGTCCAATGCTGGACATAGGCCTTTTCTAATGTTCGCCACCTTAATCGATTTAGGGCCTCTCGCATCCAGCACTTGCCAGCCGTCCTGCGCAAATCATCACTCCACCTGGCCTGAGGGCGTCCTACGTTGTGTTTGCCGATACGCGGTCTCCACTCCAGAACCCGTTTACCGTTTAAATAGAGGTAGGGCATATCAAATCTTCGCTCGAATTAGCTGCCCATCCGGGCAAGGACCTCAACTCTATAGAAAACCGCAGCCAAATGACCTCCGGGTCGAGTTTCTGCCGGTGAGTAGGGTTTTCGGAGCTCGTTGGGGTTTAGGGTTGGGCCGGCATGGCAGTGGCAACAGACAGGTAACTGACCAGTTACTTGCCAGTTGTTACAGCGACGCTTAGGGAAGTCATTATGTCGAGCTACTATGAAAAAAAAACCCTTAAGTTTACATTAAGGACATAGGTATGACTCCCCCAATTACATTTGTCATTTGAGGGGATTTTCCTTAGGCACCACGCATGAGAGGCGTTGCGCGTTGATCCGATCCCCAAGCAAGAAACTTAAGGACTAGTTTTATGCGTATCAGGCCAACAAAAGTACCACATGTATACTTTTAAATATAATTGTTGCGGCACAGAAGTGCCGTGTTAGAAGAATCTCAGCAGGCTACACGTCGAAGTGCTGAAAGGAAAAAGTGTGACGTGCAAAAGTATTACTAGTGAATCTATTTGCAGAAATAAACTCTTTTAGTATTTTATTCTAAATACCCAGACACGAAACAAACACAAATAATATGTTAATCACATTAATATTTTTCCCGGGTGGGGATAGAAATGACGACCTTGGTTCAAAAGACAGTGTCACTTGTCAGTCACAGCGGGTCAGGCAATAGGAAAAAGCTTTTGACAGATTATCATTAATCTCTTCATCATCGTCATCAGGCCTCTCTGTTGTTTGGGGGGATTTGCCTAAGTCACCATCCTTGGCAGGCGTTATGGTGGATATGGTGGGATGTAAGGGAGCGTCCTGTCACCTTTTCACTCCAAGCCATCCTCACCTGCCCGTGGTTCATCCTGCCGAACAACAGACGAGGCTCTGGCAAACCGACTGGTGGCGGTAAAACCATCACGATAGAAGGCGTAGCTAAATACCACAGCCCGATGACGGGCAGCAACCTCACCGGAGCAAGACGCTCTGGCATCGCCAACCCGCCTGCCCAGCGTGGCGATTGTGGGTATATCCTCCAAAAGTTTGCCTTAGGTGGCGAACAACTGGAGAGGCCTATGTCCAGCAGTGGACTGCAATAGGCTGATGATGATGGTGACCGCAGTAGGATATATTTTGGCCCAGGTAAACGCTGCACGCTGCTGCCTGTTTCCTGACACACCACACGATCGGACCACACGTGATGAGATGGTGTGGTCCGATTCCAAACCCGGAAACGACACAGACAACTCTTCATAGGTTAATAATGCATTTGTTTTTTCTTTCTTTCTCTAAAGCCGCGGCCACACATCGGAGATATTTGCACCAACGTAACGTTTTGCGCCCAATGCACCAATGTGTGTATCGGTACTTTGACACAGTGAAGACATTGAGCGTTTTAGTATTGGGCATTTTACAGTGATTGGATGCAAAGTTGTATCCAATGTATGGCTGCAGCATAATGACTACTATGATAACCAAGGCGGCCTTGTCATCATCATCGGACTGTTAGGGTAGCGGAAAGCTCTCACCCCCAAGCTGTAATTCATATGTGGCATTCCTAGAAGATAATTAAATAATTTGTCGGTAAACTGACGTCACTGACGACTGTTTGAATCAGGTAGCGAATTACCACTTCCCGGTATCTAGGTTGGTACTTATTTTTTTATTATTTCATGTAAACCTTTTGTCTTACTTTATCTGTTGTCTTATCGCCGGCACCGAGTACCTGGGTCAGAGTCTAGGAATTCGTAATGGAATCTAATATTGCGAAATACCCACTTTCTATTAACGTGTTTTCTAGGAATTGGTGATAACCTTAATTAGCCCGCGTTTTGAGGAACTAATTTCCATTTTTACGTTTTATTGCAAAAAGGGTGGTGTTATAAGTTTAGCATGTTATGTGCTGGTTCTTGGCATTGTTGATAACTTCCGTGGCGCTTTTGAAGTCATCCTGCGCAGACTTCCAGACACAATTTATAAAACAATGGGATTTCGATTTTAAAAGGACATTGGGATATTGGGAATTACGAGGGCGACGCTTTTGCCCAAAGCTCGGAAAGTAGGTTCTATATTCCCGGTTGGGTTGGGTCAATTTATATCGCGTTGCATGTAAAAACCCTATGAATTTATTATATTGACTACTACGGCCTAGAAGCCCAGCTTCATGACAAACTAACAAACTTAGTGGTACTTAGTACAGTATTAATAGGTATACAATACAATATCTATATTATATTCTAATATGCCTCTGATGACCTATTTTACTGTAAAATTTCGAAATGGATACGACTTCGAAACCGCGTACACATTTTTCCCCAAAGCGGCATCAATCTCACAATAACAACTAAATGTGCAGCCGTAAACATCTTCCCGTTTAAGGCATCCTCCATCATCCGCCGAGTAGGTGTTTCGGGATAAAAAACAAAAGAACATCGGACCACTCGTAAATCGGCGCGATAGAGCCATTACACAGGGGCGGACTCGGCCCTGAATAATTAAAAACAAATAAACTCGACACGGATTACGTTATCGGTCATAATCTACGCTCATTTGTTTTTGTTTAATAGTTCCCGTGTAGGCACGGGTGCGGGTTGATTTTGGGGCGATTCCGTATAATAAACGGCTCATCAACGTTCGTAAATAATTGAGGGATTATTTATGAGGGAACCGGAGGCGTGGATGGAAGAAGCATGTTAATCTAAGTGTGGGTATCATTTTGTAAGGTAATCTGAATCTGATTTAGTGTCATTTTTTTTAAATTTAGGTAATTAATAATTTGACCGTCTTATGCCAGTAGTTCATATAATAATGACTTTTTATTCTGAATCAACTCTATAGATTCCCATGCCACAACTTACAAACATTCATATAGTGATCATTTCTGCTTTTTCTGTAAACGTATCAGTATAAAATGGGATTATATCCTTATGCCAAGCCACAAAAGATATACTATATCTATGGCTTCGTGTATTATATTTGTGGCTACCATTATACACAATTGACTATGGAATAGGATCATCTGGAATCAGATAATAATCGCATAATTGTGATGTTGACACGTATTTATTGATAGGTATCGGCATAACGATTTACTACTACTGATCTACTAGACTTAGTGCCTAATTAGGCAGTCCATAAAGAAATATCTGTAAAATTAGGTTCCTACTTATTTGATCACCCTTGCCTTCTGAAATTCGGCCCTGGGTGGTGTGTGGGCCGCGTACACATGTACACTTTGATTTAATGACATTTACAAATCTTGCGCGGCGCCACTGTCACTGCTGACACAATCAACTGTCAACTGTCATTTGTTTTAATTAATGCGTTCCGCCCACGTCATGGCGGGTAATACGTTTGCGGGAAATTACGCTTTTTACAAGTTTTCGACGTGAAAACATCGCTAGTAGATATCATTTCGTGTATGTGGTTGAATTCTTTGAATATGTACGAGTATATCGCTGGAAACTATCACAGTGGGTACCTATATGATAAGTACCTATTTTACTTTAATGTCTCTAACATTGTAAAAGGCGTTTTGTAAAGTTCTGGTGACTGAAGATACAGGGTAGGATTGAACATTGAATGTTTAATGATATCAAATAGACCGGACGCGTTATGATGTCCAATGTAAAAGGGCCTCCCTCAGCATTGGACCCTTTCCATAGCTCACCATCAGCATGTCACTGTCCACAACTGAACATAGGCCTCTCCGATTGTTCGCCGCTTTGCGAAAACATCTGGAGGCTATCCAGGGTGGTGATTATGGGTAAAGTCTCCAGATAGATGTTTACCTAAAGTGGCGACAGCTGGAGAGGCCTATGTCCATCAGTGGACTGTAATAGGCTGATGATGATGATCTAAAATAGCATCTACGTATCTATCATATATCTTTATAATGTAATATTAACAGTTGATACTTTTGTCTTTTGTCGTTTCGCACCAACTCTATAGTGAAACTGGTTTCCTCTACCTGAAGGTTGTCTGGAAGATATACAAGACGCTACAAGCGTTAAGACCGCCTAAATAGTACTATGTTTTGTTAGTATTATGATTTCCTGTAATGTATGTGTTCTTTGCAATAAAGATTATCTATCTATCTACGGCTATTAAGTGTATTATTTTTGAGTCCGCATCGTGATTTGGGCGTGTTTGCGCGAAGGCGCCGCCGCGTCTCATCCGTCGGCTGGAGGGTGCTCCACGTATGAATTGAACAAACACTCGTGTGTCACTCACGCACCCACGACTGTACGTACTGTTTAGACTGCTTGGACCGCTTTTATTAAAACGTTCTTCGTGTACCGATGTTTTAGTTGTATTAGCTGCACTTCTCCTTGAAACAAATGGGGATGCGGTATCGAAGGAAGGAACATTTATGTCCCTTCCCCTCCGGATCGCGATAGCGTATAGACGTGTCCACTACGTTTGTTTCTTTTAAATAAATTAAATTATATCAATTTTAAGTAAAAGGTTCTAAGTTATTCGACCGATAGTACCAGGCGCATATAACACCCGAGAGCTTCACCACTGCAGCCGGTCGTTAGAACGAGACAGCAATACGACGCATTCACGCCACACAACTCGTGCGCAGCTCGTCCTGCATCCAAAATCAGAAGACCTCTCTACGCTAACTACAAGTGTTCTCCCGGAGCTCAAGGTAAAATTGCCATTAGTACAACAGTGACTACGACTACGAAAGCTGCGAACCTAAGAGATATGCATCGTCTTCCGAGAAGTCCGCCGACAAACAAAATGCAACATACCCATCCTGACTCGGACGTCTCTAAATCAGAGGATGTCAACTTGCCTCCAGTTGTCAGCCAGCGAAACAAAAGAAGAAGAGAATCTAGTGACGAGCAATTATCTAATTTTAAAGAAGAAATTAAAAAAATGCTCTCTGAAATGAAAGAAAACCAAAATACAATCCTTAACAAATTGATTGCCGATATTGCTGAAATTAAAGTCCAGAATACGAAAATTCAACAAACCAATCAAGAAATCGAGAAGTCTATGGAATTTATCTCTGCCCAGTATGAGAAAATGTCCACAAAAATAGACTTCTTGGAGAGAGAACGTAAGGCGCACATCCAACAAATTTCGGAACTTGAAACTAAATTAGAGGAAATACAGCGAAATATGAAGTCAACTTCCGTTGAAATTAGGAACTTACCAATGGATAAGGATAAAAAACCGGATCTAAATAAAATTCTCTTAAACACATGCAAAGCTCTAAATGTAACAGTGCATGACAATGATATAAAAGATATCTTTCAAATAAAGAAAAAATCTGGCAAATCCACCATTGTTGCAGACTTCACAAGAACCACATTGAAGCAAGACTTGGTCAGGAAGGCAAAAGACTTTAATAAAAATCACCCCAACCAAAGATTAAACACAATGCACCTTGGACTTGAGGGTGGGCCGGTCCCTGTGTACATCTCGGAGGCTCTTACTAGCAGCGGGAGAAGGATTCTATTTCTTGCTCGGGATTTTGCATCTACAAATGACTATAAATATTGCTGGACATCAAATGGGAAAATATTTATACGGAAAAGAGATAATACCCCACACATTGAAATCAAACGAGAATCGGACCTAACAAACATGGGAAGTAATCAATGACTGGTAATGAGAGTATCGTTCAATTTAATTAAACTTGCTTTCACTGTTTTTATCTCGGTTCTAATTAACACTATATATTACTATTGTGCTGCTTCTAATGTAAATCCACCTAAAACGCCTCAATACTCTACTAAACACATGAATGTGCATATATATCTAACTATGGAACTATATACTGTGCCCCATATATTTTTATATTGTTGTATCGTGTATAATATCTTTGTGTACAATGTGGAGGTGTACCATGCATGTCTTTGCAATTGTATATTTTTGGTTTCATCATTTGATATTTCTGTCGATTGCCTTAAATATTTTAAACGTTACTTTACCTACTGTAACCGACCACCGAAATTGTCATGGATCTTTCATCGTAACTATGGGTAATAACAATCATTTTATGAATACAAAAGAAATCGATAATTTATCGATTGGTAGGGCCTATCTGTGTGACCCAGAATCCTGTAAATCTATCATTATTCAACAAAATTATTCAAAATCTCTAAAAATTCTAACGCAAAACATAAGAAGCATAAGTCGGAATATTGCTGCTTTTAGGGTTTTACTAGCTAGAATCGACGTAAGCTGTGACATATATGCTCTAACCGAAACATGGAACTCGAAAACAACAGCATATCCCGAATTACCGAATTACAACACATATTTCTCCTCTAACAACAAAAACCAAAATGATGGAATAGTTCTTTATGTTAAAAATGGGCTGAATTTTACAGTCGAGGAACCATCATTCGATAATGCATCAGTTCTTTGTATTAAAACCAACCTGGACACAGTCATAATTGCAATTTATAGGTCCCCATCAACGAGAAATATTTCTGGTTTTATTGATTCTCTGGACAGAGTTTTGACAAAATACAAATCGTATCATAATATTGTAGTCATTGGAGATATTAATATAGATGTCAAAGTCAATAACAATGACAATAACTCTGCAGAATACCTAAACTTGCTCTCCTCTCATGGTATTTTGAAGGGCCATTCTTATCCTACTAGGGAGAACAATTGCCTAGACCACGCAATGATAAAGGCAAGAAAGCCAATTATCACTCTTGTCCTAAAAGCTCCTTTAACAGACCACTCTGCAGTTTTAACATGTATTAACACTAATGACAGCGTATCCTACAAACAAATTGTTACCAAAAATAAAGTAGATTATGATGGAATCCTATCTGACATTAAAAATACTAACTTTGATGATATTCTTTCTTCCAACAATGCCACTTGGGCTGCGGAAAAATTAGTTAACTTGCTTTCTACTTACTTACTTAATCGCTCATTCAAAGTCATAACTCCAAAAAGAATACAATGCCTCAAACCCTGGATAACACCAGGGCTCATTCGCTGCATGAGAAATCGCGATAGAATGCATCTTAAGTACAGGTCTGATCCAAACAATGCTATCCTAGACGTTACATATAGGCGTTATAAAAATCACTGTAATGATCTTCTAAAAAGACTAAAAAGGTTATATGAGCAAAACGAGCTAAAAAAACACTCCAAAAATCCAAAAAAACTCTGGAATACTATTAAAGATATTACTCACATTAGGCAACAAAAATCAATTCCAAGCGATTTGCTCCGGATAGCCAATTCCCCTGAAAAATCTGTAAATGATGTTAACAAACAATTGTCCCAAATCGGAAAAAATCTGGCCAGCAAAATTCTTCCCCGTACACATCTAACCGTAGAACAAGAAATTGAAAACTGGAACCCACCTACTCCCTCCCGCTCAATGGCATTGTTTGAAGCTACCGAGGATGAGATTGCGGCTGTCGTCCGCAACCTTAAAAATGACAGTGCTACTGGTTGGGATGGCATATCGAATAGGCTGCTAAAACTATCACTAAAATACACCTTACCAACAATCACGCATATTGTTAATCTATGCATAAGTACAGGAGTATTTCCAGCAGTATTTAAAATATCTATCATAAGTCCAATTCATAAGGCGGGCAAGAAAGATTGTGTAGACAACTATCGACCAATATCCGTCTTGCCTGCTTTATCTAAAATCGTAGAAAAGATATTGAACAAGAGACTATTGCACTACCTTGACCAAGTAAATATTATTTCAAACAACCAGTATGGGTTTAGGTCGGGAAAATCAACCACTGACGCCGTAACTGATATTTCAAACCACATAGCATCACAATTAGATGCAAAGAACAAGTGTATGGGTATCTTTCTGGACATGGCTAAGGCGTTCGATACCGTCTCCATTCCACTCCTCTTGTTTAAGATGGAACAGATTGGTATCCGTGGTATCGCTCTAGATCTGTTCAGAAGCTACCTATCGGACAGGGTCCAAAGGGTTAGAATTGGGGACTTTACATCTGATGATGAACGGGTGACTTTTGGTGTACCTCAGGGTAGCGTCCTTGGTCCTAGCCTCTTTCTCATTTACATAAACTCACTATGCAACCTTCGCTTAAAAAACTGCAGAATTTTTACTTTTGCTGACGACACAGCATTGGTTTTTCATGGTAGGACATGGGGTGAGGTTGAGTCAATTGCAAATGAGGGTCTACGGGTGACAGCACGATGGCTTCGAGCAAACGTACTAACTCTAAATGAATCAAAAACCAAATTTGTATCCTTTGGTAAATCAAAAATAGACCTACCCCGCACCACACTTTCAATAAAGGTCCATACTTGTACCCAGAGTACCACATCATCGTGTCAATGTGTCGAACTTGAAAGAGTAGATACAATCAAGTACCTAGGCGTGTTGCTTGACGAAACACTCACATGGAAACCGCACATTGAACTAGTTACTGAAAGGGCTCGGAAACTAATATTCATATTTAAATCTCTTCGGTATGTCGCAGATGCTAAACTTATTAAAACAATATACTACGCTATGGCCCAATCAGTTATTTCATATTGTTTGGTCGCTTGGGGTGGTGCAAAAAAAACTAACATGCTCAAGGTCGAAAGAGCACAGCGTGCTATACTTAAAGTCATGTCATTCAAACCGTTTAGATTTCCTACACATGAGCTGTACTCCCAGTGTGACGTACTCAGCGTCAGACAATTGTTTGTTCTCCAAAGCATTCTAGCCCAACACAAAAAACAAGAATTCACTGCAACGCAAACGTTAACACGTAGGAAGAAAAATGTTTGCCCGCATACTATTACTAAAACTGCTTTTATAACCCGATTCAATTGCTTCATTGGCCCTTTCCTCTATAACAAGATAAATAAAATCACTGACATATATTCACTAAACAATTATAATTGTAAACACGTAATGACTGGATTCCTAAAGGCACTTTCATATGATGAAACCGAAAACCTCTTTAAGGTCGTGAAATAATATAACATTAATAAATATTATACTAAAACATTAATAAATTAATACATTAAAAAAATTTTTTTTTTTTATTAAAACATCAATAAATTATTACATTTCTAACTACGTATATAGGCAACTATGTATATTAGTATAAATATAAGTATTATATTGTAAAAAAGTATTTAAGTATTATATTATAAATAAATAAGTATTTTAAATATTATATTATTATAAATAAAGTATTTGAGTATTATATTACAAATTCAACAATACACGCAATAAAAGTAGCATAATTCATAATTTACTTTTTTGTAGCATAAGCAAAATTATTATTTGTCCCAATTATTCAGAGTATAGAGATAAACGTATTGCGAGACATCAATACATAACATTTTACAGCTTAAATCAAGGGAAGAACCTAGTACTTATAGCACAGGCTCGGCCTAGTTTAAGTACTAGTGTAATTGTATACATATGACTAAAATAAAATGTTAAAAAATTAAATATGTACAAAAGAAAAATGTTCTAAAATTTAAGTTCATACTTTTGGTGGTTGCATGTTGCCCTACCGCATTCTCTCTTACGCACTGCACGTGAACGTCAGTCTTATGGCGCGGTAATAAAACCTATTATCTACTGACACACGCACCGTGCATGACGTTGAGTAGTTCGCAGATATCGTCGGAGGGATTGTGACGGGCGGCTTGCATGTATACTAAAAGTACCCTCTTCTTTTAATTAAATCGTTTTAGTTGTATACAAATTCTGTAATATTTCGAATGTTTGTTCAATAAAAGAATTTATTATTATTATTATTATTATGTTCGTATGTATGTTTATAGTATAGTCAGTAGGTATCAAAAGTCGCTGAACACTTCAGTCTTTGTAAGGGGCAGCGCAGACGACAGACTATCCGTGAGGCACTTTTTTGCAATTACATATATGCAGTAACGCACACGACGCGCAAAAATCTGTCGCGGATATTTCACAGACTCAACGCACACGACGCTCTAGACGCTCTTTTTAAATGTCTCAGACGCAGACTCTATCGCACAAAAAGTGTGCCGTCTGCGCTGCACCTTACTGTGATTTGGTGTATCGCCCATGACGCGTTACCTAGGTATTGCGAAATTTCTATATGTAATATCAATTTCAGATCTTCTAATACAATTTTGTTGTTTTTTCTTTTTAGTTTTTCAATGGTCAATTTTAAATGTACTTATACATTGATTACAGAGCCATCTAGTTAATTCAAATCTAACTTGAGTGAGTCTTAAAAAATGTTCTTAAAGTGGCCAATCACTATCAGTGGGCAATCGCACCCTGGTTTACCCTACATTATTATATAAACATACAAGGACACACACAAACATACCCTCACCAATAGACAGTGTAAATTAAGTGCCCTATTGTCAAAACTAAGTGGAACAAATTGGTATCCAAGATACAAGCTTGCTTAGTTTGGATACCTCTGGAATTTTTGTAAATCTCAAATTATTTCTTCCATTTCAACTATAGGTACGATTTTTTCTTTTTCTATTTTTAACTACAACTTAAATAACACAATCCAAGTGTATCTCTAACAACTGTCGCCTGTTACCAAATTAATTTATTGAACGGTCCAGAATAACGGTATGCCTGAAGACTCTTCTGGCCGTACGACACAATCCTACACGGAACACTGTAAATAATCACACCACTGACATTGAAAATTGAACCGTATTCCTTACACAGACAGGCCTTTTTCATTCATCCAACGTTGGAGTTAAAGCTAACGAGTTTCAAAAGGCCGACAGTAAATAAACAGTTGATACCAACTACACGTTATTACATCAAAGAGATGAATAGGCATTGTGATAGGACATTGCACTTTACACGTTCGCGAATAGGTATCAAAATCAATTGGCCTCGTGTTATCGAGTAGTGGGTTAGTGGGCGCGGACGGAGCCGGGTCAAACGGTTAGCAAACACCACGAGTGGATTCGTCTTGGTTTATATTTGTTGGCAGCGTGAAACGGTTGCAAAAGCTCTGCTCCTTCCAATGTTGTCGACCGGGTTTCGTTACGGCAGAAATGGTCGCTGGGTATAGGAATTTCCTATTTGGTCGTACCTGGAAATGGCACTAGAAAGCTGGCAGCCTGTATGAAACAGCCGTTTTTAGTAAGTGCACACTGCCGATACTGGATACGTTCAAGGTAAAATTGAAATGTTGTTACGGAACATTACATAAATGAACATCAGACAACTCACACATACAGAATTAAAATTCATTTATGTATTTGCTTTAAAATGGTTACATAGTTCTTATAAAAATATTTAATATTCACACAATTCCATCCATCCGCTTGTGGAACTCCTTACCTTCATCTATCAGACAGTCCCAATCTCTTCCTATTTTCAAAACCCGGGTAAAAGAGCACTTCTTGGCATCTTGAGATTTATTCACTTTCCATTTCTCTTCGCTTCTCAATCTCTCTCTCTCTTCTTCTTTTTATCATCTCTCTGCACGATTTCGTACGCTGGCACTGCTTAATTCGATTCCATATAGTGGTGTATATATATGTATTTATGTATAGTATTATATATGTATTATTTGTGTATATATTATATCCCCATATATATGTACAGTGCATTGCATATTAGTTACGTATGTATTATTATTTATGTATTTATATTTATTAGCTAGCATCAATTCCGTTTCTGTTTATAGCTCACCCCACCCTTTATCTTTCACATATCCTCTACCCAAAGGTTGTCTGGAAGAGATCGCTTATAGCGATAAGGCCGCCTAAATTGTGCAAAAAGTGTCTGTAATACCTAATTTAAGTCAATTGTATGGTGCGCAATAAAGAATATCTATCTATCTATCTATCTAATTAGCTTTCATTAGCAGGCTGCAAGCATGCAACATTTTATAGAAAGTATAGGCATATAGGTATAGGGCGTTTTCTATGTATAATATATTATGTATTTATTTACAAAAAAATAGTATCTAAGTAAGTTTATCAGTTGTCACAGGGAACCCTGGCCAGTGTGGAAGTCGCTGAATCGACTTCGGTCAGGTGTTGGTCGATGTCGGGCTAACATGGTCAAATGGGGACTGAACGAGGGGTCACAGAGTGGGTGGGATTGCGGCTCGTCCTCTCAAACTATGTCGCACCTTATCACCTGTCCATTGTGCCCCGCCACCTGCACTATGGAGGATCTCTACCAGGCAACTGACAGTGGTGTATCGGTTGCTAGGTTTTGGTCGGGACAGGTGTGATTTTGTTTAGAGTTCGTTGACACGAAAAAAAGAAGAAGAAGTTGTCTAGTACCCATACGAGTAATACAAGCTCAGGCTTCGTTTGGAGCTAGATGGCGATGTGTGACCTAGTGTGGCATGTCTTGGGCTATTTATTTTATTTAATGTGGGTACATACTACAAATACATATATACAAACACCCAGACATTGAAGAAACACAAATATTCATCACACAAGTAAGTAAAAGCTGTAAATAAAAGCACCAGATATAATTCATACCAACCCCTTGCTCTCAAATTAAGGGTTTCCTTGTACAAGAGAGATGAATGTAGATGATGCCTGGGAGGTCTTCACCACCCAGACTCGTGAGAACTCATCCACCTAAAAGTATTTAGTATGACTCAATAAACATGTCTAATGCTAACGCAATCATTGATGAATCATACTTTGTTATCTAATCTTGAAAATTGTAGCTAAGTAGGTTATAACGATATTCTTTATTTTTACTGAGACAGATAATGTAGCTACTTTACAGAAATAGAAAAGAAATCTTTATTAGAAGGCAGCCAACAGCCAACAGCTTACATTTTGATGTTTCGCTAAAAATAAAGATTCTAATTCAAATAGGAAGAGACAAATAGGTATTCAGATAATTAATTTTATTTGTAACGAATATAAATATGAAAAATGTTTCATTTTGACCTTCTAATATTAGGTACCTACTTTTTGTAGTGTGTCTGGTTTTACGGAGCTAAAGGATGCCTATATAGAATAGATATTTTTATTATAGTACATTATTTAAGTACATAATTATTTTACATACCTACATAAAATTGATTATTTTATTGTAGTTATTAAATTAAGCAATAATAAAGCGGGTCCAATCTTACTGTAGCACCGCTCGCGACAAAAAGCACAAAGAACAATACACAAATTACAGTAACAACGAACCGTGGCCGGACTGCAGCTTAACAAAACAACTCGGAAGCATCTCCAGATCAAATCCAAAAATAATCGGCTATCAATCAGCCGGACGATCACAAAAAAGCACTTTGTCGGAACAAAACCGTAATTTAATGGTGAAAAAACAAAAGTGAAAAATTTATAACGAGACGAAACACTCAAATCACCCTGTTTAGTGCGAAATTATAGAGTTTTAAATGGGCCGTTTAGTGATTTGTATGTATTTAATAACCCCATTAAGTAAGTGGCCCGCCTCGGGTCGGAAAAGTGCGGCGCAATCTATTAACGGTGTGAGCAAAAAGTGAGCTTAATTTCACACCTGTTTGACTTTAATACCATAATGACGCGGGAGCAATGGGCTTTTTGCACGCGCCTCCGATCGCTCGCCCGCTTTTACATACTATATTCGGCCGTGGAAATTCATTATAGGAATCACGAGCTCACGAGCGGTCCTTTTGTGGTTCTGAAAGTAAATTTCGGTTACAGTTTTATTACGGTTCGATTGTGTTGTCCGGATCACATGGCATGAGGCGGTTAAGAGATGTTTGCGACAGTTAAATGCAACAAAAAGATTTCCGGCTCTACACATTATTTTGCTTTTCTTGCTCTGGAAACGGTTTATAAACGAGTAAATGTTGAATGTACGGGAAAGGCTATTTATGTTTTAATGTCAGTATTACATCGAAAAGTTGAAAAATATTTATTATGTAACTTGACAGATTCGTTGCAGTGGCTTGTTTTATACCAACATTTAAAAATGTAGGAATTGTTAATAATAATAATGGATTATTATGACTACAATAACCAACTACCTACTACTATGATACTAGCCAACTAAGTATACAAGCTTGAGATATTTTTTACTATACTTAACACTGCACAGGTTCCTTTCTTACTTGGTGGAAAGATAGTAAAGGACAGGCATTAATTTCTATTATTGGCACAGCCCTTCTGGCCCGTGAGAAGCTTCTTCAGAAAACATTATATTGTATTTCATTACAATTAAAAAAAATTGTTCAAATGTCAAATAATACGATTTTGTGAATAATTAAACAATCTATATTATTTAAGACACAGATTGTTTAATCAACAGAACGACCATGATTGTTAAAGACTGTAAGTAAAGTAATTAATCAGAAACACGTCGGCCAACGTTTTTAACCTGATAGTGACAAGTACCATCTTGTACGATTTTAACGATTCATTAAGCGTGCATTTTCCAGATTACTGATGTTTCTCTACTGCATACCGATACTTAATCATTTAATCCACTTTTCGTGTAAAAAATTAGACTTAGAAAGATTTTGAATCATAGAACATGGTGTGGATATTTTCTTTTATCCACAATCGCACTCTATATCTAATACATCTTTCCACATATTCATTTTTGTTCTAGCATTTCTAACAAAACAGTTAAGGATATCTGCCTTAGCCTTCTGAGGTAACCGCTTCTGATTCGTCCAATATCATTTTGAGAACATTTTAGGCACGTGTAACCTTTTTACTATGAGTATAGTGGCCTGTTACGCTTGACTTAACAAGTTCGATTTTTGGACCAATTTTGTTACATTGTAATAAAGTCTATTTTACCACTATGACATGACGAAAGGTGATGAGGTGTCATTCAAAGTAGATCATACTTTTTAAAATAATTATTCAAGCCGGAGTAAGGGTCAATGGTAAAAGATAAACACACTAATGTTACATGTTTAGAAAACCTATTTTTACTATTCCATTCTTGTTTTATCTCTCTCTCTCTCTCTGTCTCTAGTATAATTTCACACGTGACGTCACTAATGATACCAGACTCCACCAAAATACCAGCGTATCTACGTCACTAGATTTAATCAGTATCAGCTATTGTATTAACCGGCCCGGTGGCTCATTTGATAATGACCTCTGCCTCAACCAAGGGTCGTGGATTTGATCCCATCTTGGACAAACATTCGTGTTATTAACATTCGTGTTTGTTCCATGTCTGTCTACTATGGATACTAGACAACTGATAAACTTACTTAGATATTTTTATGTTGTAAATAAAAACATATTTTAGTACATAATATTGAGGAGGGATGAAAAGCATGTAACGTTACGAGTATTGAGTATGAATGTGGAGGATATAGAGGAAGAGGAAGACCGAAAAAGGAATGGATGGACTGTGTGAGAAAAGATATGCGTGTCAAAGGTGTGAGTGTGGAGATGACGGCTGATAGAGGAGAATATATGAAGAAAACAATGTGCCGACCCCACTTAGAGCGGTATAAGGGCAAGAGACCTGTCATGAACATGTTTGTACTGTGTGGGAATCGAACCTACGGCCCTTGGTTCAGAAGGCAGAGACCACTACCAAATGAGCCATCGAGCGAGTCATTCTTCTACAATATTTCTTGACGTACGGATGGTTTTTCTACATAGACTAAATACTTAATGGTAGGTATAGGGTAGGTAGATACAAAGTGAACGAAGTCGCTCCTAATAGAACCTCCTAAGCCTGAACTCCTGTATATTATCTAAAGCCGACTTGATGTACCCATCACCGCGGCTGACGTCACGCGGTGGGTGCCGACACGTCGCCGTCACGCTCCACAAACGGCGAGGTTAGCACAGCCTTGGCGCCGGCCCACATTGCGCACCCGAACAGAACCGGAGCGTTTTTTGAGCGAGCACGCCGCCCGATGGTCAAGCGTGAAACAATGGAATGTGTCTTCCGGCACCCACGGCTCAAGGAATCCTTAGCGGAGGTAAGGAGACTGTCAGCTGTTATATCAGTTCTAATGCTGAACTCTAAGATAAAAGTTTGGGAACCCATGACTGAGACAATCCTACTAATATTGTAAATGCGTAGGTTTGCTAAGATAGATGGATGGATAGATGGATGGATGGATGGATAGAGGGATGGATAGATAGATGGATGGATGGATAGATGTATGGATAGATGTATGGATAGATAGATGGATGGATGCAATGCAACTCGGTAGCAGAAGTCTGGGTGCCTAGCCTACTTAGTTACCCCTGTTGCATGCCAGGCATTCCCAAAGACGCGCTGCGTCTTGGACCGCCACTCGTAGTGGCAAGGGCAAAAGTTTAAGAAACTTTTTAGTTACAAATGTTACAATACTCATACTAAGTATCGGCTGTTAGATTAGTATTAGTACTCAGTACTAGATCAGCGTTAGCGTTGAAATCGTGAAATGCACACAATCTCCGTGAATCTACATTGAATCAGAAACCTACACTTAGGCTATGGGTTCCCGAAATGTACGCCGCGACACCCTGGGACCTCATGGGTAATGCCAGAGGAGCCACAAAAGCATGAGGAACTTTAGCAATATATGTACAATACCCAGCCTAAATAACCCAGTGTAATTATCCTATGATCAGTTGGTTAGGGCGACGACAGAAAATAATTAAAAATCCGTCATTAAGATAAAATTTTGGGAGCCACTGACAATAGACAATACATAATAATAATACTGGTACATCTGATTCTATGAAAGAACGCATCCTCTACTTCATTTTATGAACAACAGTTAACCATTCAATTAATAAGGGAAAGAATCAATTTACACAGACAGCGGGTTCAAAGATTCATTATCATCTTCAAAATATGTAAGAAAGACTTCAGATTGTACATGTCTTTGTTCGTCCAGCAGCAAAAGTAGAACCTTTCGATTTTAAGTCAATGTAATAAGGTCTTTGTTAAAACAAGTTAAACATTTGTGCCTATCACGAAATTCTTAGATCATTGTAGTTTCGTGAAGCCTTTTGGAGTAAGTAAGTAGGCCTAAGTAAAAGTCCATGAGAGTAATCTGTTAAATGTGCTACCTTGAAAGGTCGAGAATTTGTATAGTTATTCTAAAAACCTATTCAAGCAGAAAATTAAAGTAACTTTAATAGCCAAAAAATAGACCCAAAGAAGTAAGTGGAAAATTATACTAATTGAAATTAGATCGTTTTATCGACGCATCTCACACCCTATCCCTTGATTCATCATCATCATCATCATCAGCCTGTTGCAGTCCACTGGTGGACATAGGCCTCTCCAGTTGTTCACCACTTAGGCAAACATCTGGAGGATATACCCATAATCGCCACGCTGGGCAGGCGGGTTGGCGATCGCAGGGCGTAGCTTCTCGCTCCGGTGACGCTGCTGCCCGTCATCGGCCAGTGGTATTTAGCTACACCTTCATTTGTCATGGTTATACCGCCACCAGTCGGTTGCCAGCGCCTCGTTTGTTATTTGGCAGGATGCACCTCGGGCAGGTGAGGTTGGCTTGGAGCGAAAAGATGATAGGCCGCTCCCTTACATCCCTTGATTACAGTAACCTTACTATAGTGTTGTTAGACAAAGTCAGTGATGCAATGGTTCTAACCATACCCTCTATCTATACCTATAGTTTCACTGGCCCGGTGGAACAATTGAAGTGACCCTTGCTTTCTAAAGCAAAAATGTATCTCATATGTTTATCAAACCACAGCCTATTTATGTATCAATTTACGACAGGCAGCCATTAATTAGCCAAAAGTCTATTCCGTACACGCAGTAACAACAACAAACAAAACGTTGAAACGAGCAAAAATCAATAGGGCAATAAATTATCACCCCATACACATTTCAACAAATTGATTTGTCAAGTCGAAAAAAATCTCGCGCCAAACAAAAGATGGGCAGATTCGTAAAGGGCCCTTAAATTTTTTAGCCGTCCGAGGGCAGGCATGGCCAATCAAGGGCCGAAACAAAGCCTCAGCGTGAAAGTGTCGTAAAACTACGGGCCCGCAAGAGCCGTCCAAAATATTTACGGCGCGTGACAAACAGAGTCTTTTGTCTTGCAGGACTGTCTCGCCGATTAGTCGCGGCCGGTGTTAGGTGCGGCGAGCGCGGGCGGTTGCTCAACGGGACATGTCTAATATTGGGAAAATTGGAATGGTATTATTTTAGACACAACTTTGGACAAGAAAGATGGATATGGTAGAGAGATATTGATTATTGCACACCATACAATGACTTAGTAGTAAATATAATAGACATTTTGGTTTGGTTTGAGTTTGGTTCAGGTGCTATTTAAGTAGGTAGGTAGGTATTAGATGTCCGTATAGTACAAGCTTCGGCTTAGTTTAGGACTAGACGACACTATGTAGAACATTTTTGAGCAAGAGTTCACACAATCTTAAGTAGATTGGTGGACTCCTAGAATCCTGGAACATCAAAGCAATTTCGAGCTGTTTCAATTTCGCTTGAATAATACGAATTTTTCAGAAATCTAAACCATCGCATTCATTTGTTCGCATTCATTCATATTTTTGATAGGGATTTGAAATATGTCTTTTTTTTATGAAATAGGGGACAGACGAGCAAGCGGTGATGGTAAGTGATAACCGCCGCCCATGTAAGTCTGCATAATCAGGAGTTACAGCTGCGCTAAAGGCCGGCTTTAAGAAAGAGGTATGCTCTTTTATTGAAGATTTTTTTCTTATCTTGAGGAATAAGAATGTTTCTTCCGTTTCTGTTAGATCTACAAATAGTACACACACGTGCTCAGTGACCCTTAGGTTAAAGCGGACGTCTCGTTCCGGAGCCAACGACACAGGACAATAATAAGCGGACCTTCCAAAAGTTTTCGCATTTTAACTAACGCTGCCTTAACTGATCATAATGGAATTTGGACGTTGTTTTTATTATATTGACGAACAGTGGCAACATCTCAACAACATCTTTCTTCCGTATTTTGAACCGCTATATCCTTATAAACTAACCAAAAATCTTTTTACGTAAAATGGCTCACACTAGCAAACTACTATCAGACCTCTTTTTAAAAGATTATGTAGCCTGAAAATGCCTCCCTTGTCATGTCATGTCATCCTTATGCCATGAAAGTGCTTTTTCATGACGACAGCCTTCTTAAACAGGCGGAAATGTCCTCAGTTAAGTCAGATTCAAAGCCTTCATGATCATCAGGACATTTTTTTGGAATATTACTGCACAGTACACTCGGTATTACTCTCATCTGCTACAAAGTCTAAACTTTCGCTCTACGTCATTTATGACACTAAAAGAAGAAAAAAGGTAGTATCGCCAGTGACATCGAGTCACAGATATTGGGAACTATTACGAGTCAGCACCATTGTGTCTGGAATGCGCCTATCACGGTCCACCTCTACACATAGTTGTAAAAAACGTAGCGCGTGCCAGCGCACAAACGCCGATACTATATCAAAAGCGAGATCGTCTGCTCGGGGATTAGGGTTGCCATGGATATTGTGGGCTGTGGAAACGTATTGTTACCTAGTAAGTACTAGTCTACATCTCATAACATTGTGGTAGGGTTCAGGCGTACTACTCCTCTCCAGCAAAGAATGCCGGCCGCTTATCATCTGCGACTGACCAGGGCAGGCAGCGACTCGGCTGCATGGTACTATGCCACCCGAATCCCTGCAAGTTACTGCTTACTGGTGACATAGTGCGGTTTAGAGGGTATGTTCTCCTATTTCGGGAGATGTGAGTCCCACCCACCACGCCGATTCGGTGTGAAGGTGCCTAATGAATTCCACTCTTTAAAAACAGAGTTCATGTACCTATACCACGTGGCAGGGAATCCAACCCAGAATGATCGCAGAAAATCGACTGTTGATTTTCTTCGGTAACCATGCAAACTCTGAAACGGATTCCCAGGCGCAGTGTTTCTTGAACACTAGAATATGGCTCTCTTTAAACGTGGCTTATAGAGGTATCTTTCCTCGCGGTAGGCATATCTACGTTTTCGAAGTTTGAGGCCAGAATAAATCTGACCATGGTAGGATTACAAAAGGTATTAAGATTATGCAGCTATGTAATACTTATTGAGAACTTAATAAAACATGACTAATAGTTATCGTACTTATTGTGAATCGATGTACAAAACTAAATCTTAGACTTGGTAACCCTATTGCGCTGAGGACGAAAAAAACCATCCCAGCTCGTTCGGCTCAGCTATAAAACCGAGATGCCCAATAGCTGTGAAAGTTCACACAACAATTTGAGGTTTTAACACTACACCGCCACCGGACACTGGGACACTCATTAATCGGACGCTGCAGACCCGGTCTCTCGGACCGTTGCTAATCATTTTATTGTTTTGCCGCATTCATGGAAAATTTGGTAATAAATTAAATAGTATCGCTTATTAAAATTCCTTTGAGTATTAATCTGGGAAAATTATACTGGACGTTTCGATTTGAAGGTTGAATCTAGATAAGTGATGATGATGATGCCTTCCCGACCGGTTTCGGCCACGGCGACCACTTTAAGTCCGTGACGTTTGTCGATCATGTGCTCGCATGTGACTGGCGTAGCCTATCTTCTTAGATAGCCTTTTCGCACAAAGCGGACATACGAGCACACCATCGACGTAATTATAGTTAATTGCCGCAGGTGGTCGGGCCTTTAATTCATCCCTACTTGCATCAAGCTCAGAATGTCGCTGGGCCTCATATTCACGGACCTTCGCCTGCACCAAAGTTCTCCACCCAGCTCTATTTCTAGATAAGTATATAAATAATGAAATCATTATTTTGTCTCTTTTAACCGACTGTTTTTTTTTGTATGTTACCAGATATCTCCAAGAATTGTGAACCGATTTGGATAATTATTTTTTCGTTTGGAAAAGGTGTACTTCCTAGTTGGTCCCATTGCTACCATATTGAAGTCGTTTTTTGTTTTTAAAAGGTTTTTTTATTTGGTTCACGAACGGAATAAAATACGTCAGACAATTTACAACCACTAATCATCGAATCAAAAACTAAGATTTTCCATACACAATGAGTACCAGATAACTCCCACTCCCACCGAGACAATTTAGAAAAGTTGAATTCCTAAATTGACCTGACCGTAAATCGAACCCCGAAACTTCGATTTGTTGGCTTAACGCTCTAACTATTGCGCCACCGAGGCGACCTATGATCATTATGACCATATGTACCCATATTTATGATTGCGTCCAGAAAATCCTGACTGGAAAATACAGAAATTTCACATTTCTAATTTGGACATCGACCTTGAAACTTTCCGCGGTCTTACAATACCCCACTGAGACCGTCAAATTCTTTCCTCAAAAGCCTGTTAGTTCAGCAAAAACAAAGTCATTGTTATTTTTATGCATAATTTATTACTTACATTTAAAATAACACGATTTCGGCACATCAGAAGTGGTGCCAATCACTTTGATCGATGACTTTGCATGCAATTATGTCTTATATGTGTGCATCAGTCGAATGCAACTATAGGAACCATTTGAATGCATAGATGCAGTCATAATATGCAGTCGTAATCAACATTATCTGTTTGTATTTGTAGGTATATTTGTTGGATAACAAATGTGGTTCCTCCCTAAGTTTGTTATTATAGAAAAAAATAAAGGAACAGCCTCCAGATGTTTGACCAAAGTGAAGAACAAATGAAGAGGCCCAGCAGTGGACTGCGATAGGATGATGATGATGACAGTAATTTATTTATTTATAATGCCTTAGTCTAGAGGATAACCGCAATTTAAGACATTAAGGCAGATTGTTTGATATTGGACACCATTTTGTGAATTTGGAATTTAGCATTGGGTGTTATTAGACTTAAAAATGAAATGAAATGAAATAATTTTTATTTGGAGCATAAAACTTATGAATACTTAAAAAAACTACTACTACTTAGGTATCTCTACGTTCTTAATCAGCGTTGAAAGGACTATAATATTGAAATACTTACTTACGCAATTAGGGAGAAGTAAAAAAGGTATGTCAAGATTATGGATACTAATCGTTTGTAAAGTCATGAGTGACTTGGTCGTGTGGACTGTTGGTTTCTATCAGATGACATTTTACAAGAGGAAAGATCAGTCAAGTCCATTTATTGAACATCAAATACCAGTTTCAATATTCGTTACATGGACTTAAAATTACGTCACAAAAAATATACGTTTATTTTTTCTAACACGCCTCGTAACGTCTGCTACAGCCGTAGAAAATCCAATCCGGCCGTGTTTATCACAAAGCAAACATTTCAACACGGACAATTTTCCTTCTCGTACAGTCGCCTTAAAAAAACGACCTCTATCTCGAATGTCATTTGCACGGGCGCGAGCGTGCCGTTGAAAAAGCAATTATTTCAATATCTGGCCCGCGCCGCCGGCAAAAAGCGGGGCACGCGGCACGAGACGCGGCAAGAAAACCGGCAGGCTGCGAGGACATGGTCCACGGCACGCCTGCAAAGGCGCACCGATGCTTGAGCGCTAGGAAACCGAGCAATAGGAATGAGTATAGTGTCAGCCATACACGCTACGGTCTACTGGAGAGGTCCACCTGTGCAGGTATGCCCGCGCACCTCTTGGACGAGTACAAGAGGTGGGTGTGTGGAGTGGTGAGTGGACCTTCGGTGAACTGCACATCACTACGCTGTTACATCTAATTTTCTTAAATTAAAAATATCTGTGCTCGTTTGCTTTCGGCAAACACCTGGAAGCTTTACCCTTAATCGCGACCCTGGTCAGGCGGTTTGGCGATCGCAGGGCGCAGCTCGTCGCCCTGATGACGCTGCGCTGACGCTTTGGGTTATTTAGCTACGCCTTCTACATGAAAAACGACAATATTGTCGTAGATCATTCGCGGGAACCTTTGTTGTGAAATCTTCGCGAATTTGCGAGTGTCGCCAAAATATTTCCCCATTTTTTGCTAAGAAATAGCCAAAATAAAAGAATTAGAGAGAACTAAATTAAGTGTAAGTGTTGAAAGGGAACGGATACTTTCCTATTACCTAGTAGTTTATATCCCTCTATAGTGTACCTACCAAAAATTACAACCAATCTGTTTAGTCTTGTTTAACTATAAAGCTTACTGCACGTGCCATGTAATTACAACACTCAGGAACACTACTGTAGATTAAATTAACGGATACCTATTTTCATAACTAACCTAAGATCAAAAGCCGCATCTATAGGTATGATCAATAACAGCAGGCGATTCGAAAATAGATCGTACTCCGTTAGCTTAAGATTCAATGATGTTCTAATATAAAAAAAACGCTATGGTTTCAACTTGTCCAATAATCTTTCCACTCTATTGAGCGTCGCAGTTTTGAATAAATCGAAACAAACACAAGTAATTTTTGCTTCCGCTCACCAATTAGTTTTTATGTAAGTTTAAAAAATTCCACTTGCAAGGTTTACTGGCCGATTAGACACGTCCGAAGATAATATTAAAAATAAGTAACAGAAGTTTTCCTTGTATTTTATCATGTAACGATCTCATTAAAATATACTTGCGAGTAAAAAGTACATAGTGATATAATTGGTACGAAAATAACTAACTTGCGCATTTATAATCTTTAATAATATGTGTTAAAAAGATGAAACAACAAACATTAGCGTTATTTTGAAGAATACGGTGGAGCGATTTAGGTAGTTTTAGCCTAAAATTAAGAAATTCTTAGGTATTCCAAATATCGATTAGGTTTATATAAGTATCCACGTATTTGGAAACGTTCTAGTCGAAATAGTCATAATTTGGCACTTAGTGTGAAGGAAAACCTTATTTGAGCCGTTCCCAGTCTGATTATCATCTGATACTAGGTAGGTGCGTGCATAACGAGAAAAAAAATGAACGAATGAATGAATGATTATTCAAATAGTCCGCACAAGAGGTTATTTGAAAATAAAACAGCTTTATCACAATGTAATTAAATTACAAAATATGGAATTCTCTGCCAGCTGACGTCTTTCCTGAGTGTTACAACTTGGAGGCTTTTAAGGCTAGAGTGAATAGGCTTTATCTAAGTAAGCATGCTCCATCCTAGACCACATCATCACTTAACATCAGGTGTGATTGTGGTCAAATGCTTTCTTAGAATTAAATAAAAAAAAAATAAAAAAAATATAGGTACATCCTATACTTAGATACAAGCCCGAGGGCTTTAAACACAACATTTTAATTCATCATGTTTAGCAATAAACAAAATAGCTCTTATCTCTTCTAAATAAGTGTCAAGAGTACTACAGTCCTCTTTCTGATAAGTGGCAAACACCTACGAGTGTAGTGTCACTCGAGAATTACGCTAGACCCCCACGACATCTTTACGGAAGTGGCAAACTTTTTAGACTGATATAATAGTTCTTTCACAACGCGAACTTGGGATTACTAAGGTTCATGTATTACGTGTACAGACTTGACTGTCCCTATGGCTCATTTCGTAGTGGTGATTTGTTCGAATTTCACCGGGACCGTCGGTGATTTCGATTAGCTTAATACAATTTCGACAGACAAGGGTCTTTAACATCAGTTTTTCCCAGTTCTTGTAGCAGTTTTTCGAATGGATTCGACATAGGGTCTCTAAAGAAGCGAGCCTACAAATTTCTCAAAGGCTGATAATGCATATGTGACTCCCCTGATGTTGCAGTATCTTTAGTACTGAAGTGATCTCTTACCGTTGGTGTTTGCTCTACCTGTCATGGAAAAAGCACGATTTATAACGGACTTCCCGATTTTTAAATAAATATCAGACAACATTACATACATTAATCCGATTTCAAAGTAAGTAACTTACGCACGTGTGGTACGGAAATCAAAATCAACGAAAGACCCACAAATACACATAAACACAATATTATCAACCAGATACCGAACAAGCGCAAAAAATCATTACAAGAATGTTTGTCCTGGGTGGGAATCGAATCCACGATCCTTGGACACAATTGAATACACTATGACAAAATATCTTCTCCAAAACAAAAGAAAGTGTGACTTCATTACTGAATGACTCTCATTATAAGTAGTGAAAATATCTAACGGATTCGCAAATATCGAAAGTGAATCTAGTCGTCCCTATGTTACACAAACATTTTGCTCAGAGTACACTCCACAACCGTGTGAATGGTGTACAGTACACTACTGTTATTGGCAACAAATCATATCGGCTAGGGCGCTCTGACGAGACCGTTAGACGTGGGTCAACGTGTCGTTTCGAATGTACGTTTAGATACCTATATTGGGACGTTAAGTGGTACTTTTAGGGAATCTAATGCTGATTACGCTTGTTCGAATTGAGTGATGGTGATTTTTGTTATGGCTTTGCATTTTAGCCAGTGAACAAGGTTGGTTGCGTAAGATTTTTCGCGTACGACATTCAAATATATTTTGTGACTCAGATACCACCGATATTCACGCGGGCAAAGGCGGAAGCCCATCTGAAATATTCTTATAATTATTGTGTTAATCTGATGTATGAGCTACTATAAAGTACTGGAATGTTTTATTCAAATCCATTCAGTAGTTTTCGCGTGAAACAGATAAACATCTATGATCTATCCAAACATACTTTTGCATTTATAATATTAGCAGGATTTGATACTAGCATCAACTTATAGTAGGTATTACTAAGGCCTTGTCACTGCTGTTTAGAATAGGCTCGATTT
Organism: Conogethes punctiferalis; assembly: GCA_031163375.1. Classification (NCBI taxonomy): domain Eukaryota; kingdom Metazoa; phylum Arthropoda; class Insecta; order Lepidoptera; family Crambidae; genus Conogethes; species Conogethes punctiferalis. Next base: position 6,566,268 of record CM062080.1, read on the forward strand.
GCTCGATAGGAGCTGTTAATGTTAATTATATTCCGGTGGTAATGATAAGACAGCCCTGGCCATCATCGTAGTCGTTTCGGAAAAAGAAGGTCAATTGGTAGAAAGAACGGTAGGTTCGATTTGTGGAGTATCTACGGGAGAAAGATCTCCCTATACCCAATCACGCTATATTAGTCAAAGCAAGGTGAAATATGTTGTGCATCTGTGTTTGCACACACTGTTGTGTACTTACTTGTAGGTATCGTAACAGCACCTACCTATCTTGTGCATACTTGGCTAGTAGATATCCAAGAAGAAATGGGCTTCAAGTCTCTATTGAATATTCGACCGGATATTTTAAATTTGGGTTCTAGGAGTGCTTTTATGCTCTCAACCTACTCTAAAATGAAAATCGGAAACATGATTATTGAATACCTAATATTTATTTAACATACTTTATCCCGAGGTACATGTAACAGAAGACATCTATAAAAAGTAGAAAAAATATAAGCCTTGAACTTTTTATACACTTGTAACGAGTAGATAAATAGATAGATATATTTAATTACCATATTTTTTGAAAAATATAATTACCAGTATAATTTGCGTGTCTTTCAAAATACTTATATTTATGATAGCTTTTCGACTACATTCTGACCTCTACTGCATATTTATTTTCTTTATTGAAACTCTTTCATTCATTGTTAGAACATAAAATAAACATTAAGCTTTATAATGCTAACGCCTATTTTATGCATTTCGGTTATATATATGCTAAGAGAACTAATTAAACGAAAACAACAGTAACGGTACTTTTAAACAGAATGAATAGACAATTTTATTATAGGTAGATAGATAATAATAGTAATCTTTATTGCTCACCATAAAATTTACTCAGAACTAGGCAAAGTAAACCATTGTTGTACAATTTAGGCGGTCTTATCGCTACGAGCGATCGCTTCCTGGAAACCTATAGACGGTATGGTGTACCTTACACCATCTCATCGATTAGTATTGATAAATTAATAATATGTTATGTAGTAAAAATAAAGGAGTAAGTATTAAATGAAAATATGAAGAAAACTAAGCATAAATATGTATGTATCTTATTACCTATCAGTTTTGTTTATTCGAAACTGATTCAGAAAACATCTGACCAGATTTTCCAACGGATTAGTTATCACTTTACACAAAAGCCAAGAAACTTCTTGATTTCATAAAAGGTTATTTTGACGATAGGTTTTTTTAGCGGTGACCAGAAAAAAGTCAAGTGGGTAATGCCTTATTATACACTAGCTGTGCCAGCGGCGTCGCTCGCGTGGATATCGGGTTTCAAAAATAACGGACTTCCATATAATACCCTTGTGCCTAAGTTTTAAGTTAGACCTCTAGCAATACATTGGTGAAAACCGCATTCAATTCTATGCAGTAGTTTTCGCGTAATGCGCGTTCAAACATACAGGTTTAAATTTCTCGCGTTTTCCCAACACTTCCTGTCACTGCTCCGCTCCTATTGATTGTAGCGTGATGAAAAGTATCCTATAACCTGCCCAGGAGTATGAAGAATAATTGTACCAAGTTTCGTCAAAATCTGTTCAGTAGTTTTTTTTTCTATAACGAACATACAGACAGACAGACAGACAGACAAAAATTTTACTGATTGCATTTTTGGTATCAGTATCGATCACTTATCACCCCCTGATAGTTATTTTGAAAAAATATTTTATGTACAGAATTGACCTCTCTACAGATTTATTATAAGTATAGATGTGAGTATATTGCATACGCCTGCCATACCCGCGTCCGTGGTGTGAAACAGCCATTACATTTAACTACGCTAGTGCGCAACACAACAACAAAATGCAATAGTGATACACAGTTACTGGACAGAGAGCAATAAAGTCCTCGCGGAAGAGAAACGCACGAGACGTCGAACGCGCTTCAAATGTGATAAATGTTGCTTGTAGAATTATAGCGATGGCTCTGCCCGTGGAGTAGGATGAGGTGGATGCGCCATGGGCCTGTGATATTGAGTAATTATTTGAGCGCAGTTCGTATCTTTTTTTTTATACCACTAAGGTGAGGAAACAAGCCTACAAGCCTGATGTTAAGCGGATACCGCAGGCTATGGACAATACTAGGGGCATCACAGGCGCGTTGTCCACCCTACCCCCCGGCTGCCGATGAAACACTCACCTCACGAGAACGGAAACCTTAGCAACTTAGGAATCTTTCATCATCATCAGCCTGCAAACGTCCACTGCTGGACACAGGCCTCCCAAAATGACAATTGTCATTTGGGGATTTATCTTAGTCAACACGCTTGGCAGGGTTGGTGACCTTAGTAGATTATATTTGCAAGCAGCTAAACGCTGCTGCCTGTTTCTTGATATTCCGACGACTACGACATTTATGGGATTGGGTGGTCCTATTCTAAATTCGGAAACTACACGGACATTTGTAATGATTTCGATAATTTGCAAGACTTGTATAATTTCTACGAGCTGTTAAAAATCCTTAAATTCTAAGCTATGATAGCTAAGCCTTGTGACTAGACATTGAATACGACGTAAATAAGGCAATCCATGATTAGATTTTGTAACATACTGTATCGCACGACTGTGCAATATTCGTAGTCTTTCGACAATATTTTTAGATTTTGGACCCCCTTTTAATTGTTCACAGCTGGACATAGGCCTCCTTCAATGTTTGACAATAGTCATTTTAGAGGATTTGCCTTAGTCACTACATTTACCTTAGCTTGGCAGACAGTTTGGATACCACATTCGATTTTAAATTTACCCTGGTAAACACATGGGCAGTAGAACTTTGGAATCGGCCTTCAAACGCTAAGCGGTCACAGGTACCGACAAACAATAGTTTTCCTATTTTGTCTAGTTTTTCGGCAGTCAAAGCCTTAACAGTCAAAAGCTGTTTACAATTGACACTTCAACCGCCGCATCCACCCAACGCGGCGCACTCCTCGGCGCCGCATGCCAATCACCCGCGCGTTGCCTGACAGCGAGGTTAGAGCTTGCCGATTCCTTAATTGCCGTGACGTTTTGGTGTCACCCGCCGCGCGAGGTCGCCAGTGCACACGCTACCTAACTCTATAAAATATACTTCTTTTATAGTAGCTCGCGTCTACTCCGCCCGTGTGCGCTCGCCCTGTTGCCACACCGACACGTCAATCGGATCTCAATCCGATAAATATTGTGAAATCGATTTGGATATGTGAAAAAGTATTCACAATGGCAATAAATATCGAGTTAGGTAACTGACTTTGAATATTTTTTTATGAAGGAGCGTTTGCAAAATGCGCGATCTGGGAAATATTTCGTTATCGACCATTAATTCGGTTATTTTAACAACTTTTTAGTTGATTGGCTAATTTGGATAACAACTCCAAACGGTGTATAGGTACGTAAAAGTACTTTTCTGATAAGCTAAGTTTCAAAAACGTCGCAGTAGGTACTTAGGTAACTTTAAATTAACATTTCGTGTACCCAGCAGCAGACAAGTAAGTTAACTAAGATATAGCGCCAAGTTGCTTTGGATGACTAAGCTAAATAAACCGCTCCGTTTGGTATGCACTTAGAAAGGAGTGGAATGATAACATTGGCATGACTGCTATGTATTTGTAAAATATGGCTACTTATCGACATTTAATTTATAGGTGAGTAACTTTAACCGCAATTCTATCTAATAGTAAATGAATCGGAGTGATAGCCAATATAAACTATCCAAACTATTATATCAACCCATAAAAACTCTTTCTACAAACATTTTGATACTTCAGATACGCCTATTAATAACAATACTATAACAACAGTGGCTCAACGAAATGGGCATTTGAATATCAAACAATCTAAAACTCCCGACTAAAAGCGTCATAAATTCCACAAATTGAAAAATAAAAAGACACGAATTATAATTTAAGAATAAATATGGGATGAGACCGAGCGCGTTCATTTGGAAACCCAACGAGATCTAAGGAGGTTGTCAACGAATAAATTACCGGAATCTATAAAGCATGTTTCAAAACAAAATTATTTGGAAAAGGAGGTCCCATTCACACATTAGTGACGCTACTCGCCGCGTCCGATGGTAATTATTAAAAAGTTACGTCGTGGTTCCTTGGCTCATTTCTATTTTTTCCTTTTGTAACTTTTTAAATTTGGAGTGTCGTGAGCGCTAAGCAGTATTTATGCGATCCCCAGCAGTGCGGAGACGATTTTGCCGCGAAACAAACTCCGAACACTGGCACAAAATAAAAATAAAAAAGCTTTTACAGATATTTTTGATTATTTCCTTAGTGCTGCTATGGCGTAATCCCTAATTTTAACAAAGACATAAAGATAAATTGAACATTATGAGAGCTATAAACTGCAGGGAGTTTAAACATAGGAGAATATATATATATTTTTAAGAATGTTACATAGGTAGATTGATTTGTTGCAGGTATCTTCTTTTCGTGCAACATTGATGGCAAAGTTCGCCTGTTTTGCCAACCCAAACTAAGTACATATATTCTATCAAAACTGATGTTCGCACTCAGCAGGCTATAAAATAAGTTCTAGATAAATATACCCTATGTATATACCTGTACCTACCCTGTACCTACATATAAACAATAAAAAAAATATAATAACCTACTAAAATAATTGTCAACCAATTCGGCCTAAGAACAGGATTAAAAATCATCAGAGCTAACTGTCCTTACCACCACGCGAAAGTCATTGTCCAAATAAATGGCTTCGCAAAATAAAGCCCCGAAGCTTAATTTCATCTCACCGATTTGAAATAAATAAAAAAAAATAATGAAAATTCAAATTAAACTTACCCATTTCTACAGCGGACCGATATAAATTCTCGCCGGACACTCGCGAGAGGATCGCCAAAGCTAATTCTGTTTTGATTAATGCTCCTTGCACATTTCCACCGCTCTAGCTGACAACGAAGCACCTACCTTTGAATGGAATCACAAAAAAAAGTTGAAAAAGGAACCTTAAGTCGTCGCATTAAGTGGTTTGGTGAGGACTATTCAAATTCGTACACCCGAAAACGTAGTTGGTATACAGTCGGAGTGCTTAAAAGTAAAACGCTACTGACCAGTTGCGTTTAACACGCAACTACTACTCGCGAATAGGGGACGGTTTCGTTAAACATTAGTACGGATTATGGGAGGCGAGTTTAATTTAGCGATATTTCCTGATTCACTTGGGAATGGACCGGTGAGCCGTTAGGAAAAATGGGTATAGCTTATGACTGGTGATGAAAAAGAGCAGTTTCTATAATACGTTAGCTGGATGACCTTTGGGAGAATTGAACATTATGTGAAAATATATTATCAACTAATAGTAAGTAGGTTTACTATTACTGTACGGACTGCCTTATTTGTCACATTACCCAAAAATATCTAGATGAATCTTGAACTTTATGAAATTGAATAATTGGTTGCCAATCGTTTAAATTTTTTTTTGAAGAATCGCCCACACATCAGGGTAGATAGTAAGCGATTCTGACAAAAAAAAATTAAAACTGTATAGGACCTATGACCTTACTTATTTTGTAATGTTAATTTATTATATATATCTAGTATAACAAAAAAAAGCACAATCGTACACCGAGCCATTATGATGGCAAGTACCATAAAAGCACACGATAGCTACGGTACCAAACACGAATTAATAAATTATCAAATCCCCGTTTTACTTTACGATACACGTTACAACAGTTTTTAGATCTATGCTAGACCCAGTATTTGAACGATGCATGTAACGTCTAATTCCTGTCGATGTAATATTATTCACAACTCTATGTAAACTTATAATAAATAATAAATAAATATCAGACAACATCACATACATTGCTCCGATCCCAAAGTAAGTAGCTTAAGCACTTGTGTTATGGGTATCAGAACAACGAAGGTACCACAAATAAATACTTAAATACAAATATTAACGCCCAGACACGGAACAAACACAAGTGTTCATCACACGAATTTTTGTTCCGGGTGGGAATCGAACCCACGACTCTCGGTTCAGAAGGCAGGGGTCACTACCAATTGAGCCACCGAGCCTGTGTATAAGTATGTATCTATCATTTGAAACGACCTGATGTAGTTTTTATATTACGTACCTACCGTGAAAGTTTCACGATAGGTAACGTATTATAAAAATGTAAAATAAAAGAGCATTCTTAACTTAATTAAGCTAGCGCTCTTTTCTGTCCCCTAACGAAAGCTCAAAAGTGGAAACTCAAACTAATTCTACGTAATCACAAAGCTTCCCAAACGAATAACAATCAATTCACAGTTTCACACCTGTGAAGGAAGTCTATTTGCATAAGGAAATTATGGTCCTGGTCGTAATTCTAGTACCTGCTAGGCACTTTGTCCGATGGACGATAAGAATAGGGCGCGAATAATGAAATTATTAGCGATACTGTCGCCTTTTTGTTTCATTAATGAGGGGGAATGGGCGATTCGCTTTACTACTTTTTTGTACGGAACACGCAAAGGCTTGTTAATTGGTCGAGCCGTTGACGCGTTTGGTAGAACCGATCATAAGTATACGTCCTACTAAAACTAAGTAAGGCTTTAGTCCTATTTCAGTTCCCTTTGGCGAAATAACTACGTTAACTCTACACGCAAGATAGAGTCAATATTAGATAAAAAAAGGTCAAGACAAAAATTACTTTTTTTTCTTCGCTTAGGATAGTACAGATAGTATCTGTTTATGTGTAATATTACTCTTCTCTAACGGAATCACGGTTAGCGGCCTCTAAGGATAGGACAAGTACTAGTTCTTTAGTACCCCAAACATTCGAACATTAATCCATTGCCAAAACTAAATTATTGAAACCATCCCCTGATAATATTCCGGTAATTAGGGAGACGATCATTCAATCCCACTCGTATCGGCCGCATTTATCTGCCTAATCGAATAGAAAACGAACATTTATCAAAAAGCACCCTTCAGTAACGCCATCCAAGGAAACTTTTCTCCACATAATTTCATATAAATTACTTAAAATCAAAAGGGAAATTATTCGTTGCCTAATGCCCGATTTGCATGTCGCCCGGCTACCTTTACCTAACTTATTATTTTTATTTTATTTCCTATTTTCCCCCTTTTTAGGGGTCAGTATTCAAATGACCGGGAAACGTTGGTTTAAATATTGTGTATCGTAAATGTTGTTTAATGTCTTTATAGTAAGTGCTTTTTGGTATGTATGTATGTATGTATATCTTCGTTCCCACCTTTGACGGTTCTAAATACCGTAACAAAAGTACAAAGAAGCTACTTATCCTGAATACTGGTTAATCATAATAAAAGTCACATAGTTTTGTTCATCTTTGTACGCATATACCATACTATGCTACTTACCTACTACAAGAAGTCTGAGCATAAATGCTATTTTTAACCGACTTCGAAAAAAGGAGGAGGTTCTCAATTCGTCTGTATGTATAATATTTTTTTTTTTTTTTTTTATGTTTGTTCACCGATTATTCCGTCAATTATGGATGGATTTCAAAATTTTTTTTCGATACCGCACTTCAAAAATAAGTGATAATTGTAATATTTAAATAATTATGTATTAAGGATAGAATTACTTACGTTATTTATCGCTTTTTAGTTTTGGTCGTTTGTGTTTTTTTTTGAAGTCGGTTTAATTTTTTTTTAAAAATAATTGGCAATTGAGATCGGTTATTTAACCATTTTTTATCATCGCAACAGTTACTACATACACAAGACGTCGTTTTTGATGAAACATTGTAACCACAATTTTGAAATATAATTATGTCTGTTTAAAACAATCTTATTCATATGGCGGAAACCACGATGCTAAAGTAGCATCTGTGATGTGTCCTAAAATTACTCGTTTTGTAATAAAATGTAGACACTTTTAAAATATAACCGTTCAAAATAACTTGATGTTCATAATCATCGTCCGCCTATAACAATCCACTGCTAGACTTAGGCCTATCCAGTTGTTCGCCACTTTGATCAAATACCTACCCATAATCGCCACGCTGGGCACTTCATAATGATGTTCATATTGGAGGAGCTTTTTTATACGGAACACCTGATGAGGGAGCGATACTTGTGACTTATCCAGCTTTTTTTAGGTGGGCGGTGCGTTTAACTATAATACGTCAACACGCGTTGAAGTTAATGGTTATCGTTATGGTAATTATTGGGAGCAAATGACTTGTTTTATTCTTCACAACGATTGTGCGCCCCAGTTTTCATGGATTTGATAGTGACAATCGGCTATGAACAATGCGTTACAGCAATCTGATTTCAAAATAATGTTTTCCCTTTATTATGAGTGCCAAAAGCCATTGCGATTTCTAAACAATCTTAGACTCTAGCTAATTTAAATAGCTCGCTTCCTAAACAAACCTACCTGTGTTGGGTTGTAGTGAGATGAATTTAGGACACTTTGGGCTTTCCGCATTTTAGACTAGTTTCTTAGAGAATGAACCGAGAGAATGACGCTTTATGTCATGGAAAGTTAAGTTCCTCTTCTTTTTTCTTTCTTTGTAAATTCAATTACTACGCATCTTGTCTCTTCTCACCATCTGTACGCAGACGATTTGCAGCTGTACCAGCAGTGCACGGTAAGTGATATCAACGCGACCGTCGGGAGTGTCAATAATGATCTCCGACACATTGCTGATTGGTCGGATCGGTATGGAGTGACTGTGAACCCTAACAAATGTCAGGCTATTATAGTGGGTAGTGCACACCAACTTCGAAATCTGAACATTACTACTGTTTTGCCAATCCTGTATCGTGGTGCTACTATTCCGTATTGCGCTACTGTGAAGGATCTTGGCCTACACATCGACTCCACCCTTAGCTGGTCTAAACATATCGACGAGGTCAGCCGAAAGGTTACCGCTGCGTTGTGCTCTCTCTATCGTTTTAAGCATTTTTTGCCTATTAACACCAAAGTGACACTTATTCAATCTCTGATTCTTCCCATAATTGACTATGCCGACGTGTGTTGTCTTGATCTTAATCAAATTTTCCTCAACAAGCTGGATCGTATCCAGAACAACTGCATACGGTTCATATTTGGCCTCCGTAAATATGATCATATCTCTTCCTACCGTCTACAACTACATTGGTTACCTATTTCCTTTCGTCGTGAAATTCACATTCTCTGTACTCTCTACTCGATTCTTCACAATCCAAACTTTCCTACCTATCTTAAATCTATGTTTCAATTACTCAGTTCGACACATACTCGGCAGCTTCGCTCTTCAAGCAACTCTATCCTAGCCATTCCTTTACACCACTCTAGCTTCGTCACTAAGTCCTTTTGCGTGCAAGCAGTCAGACTCTGGAATGGACTTCCTGAAGGCATCCGTAGTGCTCCAAGCAGGGCATCATTCAAGATAAGGCTTCAAAAACATTATCGACTCCAACATTCAGTGAAATAGTTTCTACAGTCGTCGTCCTATTTATTTTATATGTATGTGTGTATATTATAATATTTTGTAAGCATATTATATATTTATTGGTTTATTCTATTCGTATTATAAGTAAGATTATGTTCTGTTCCTTCTTGTGTATATGTAGGTATAATATATATATATGTGTGTATGTATTTATTTGTATCTTATTTTTATCATATTTTATTATTGTGTTTGAGATATTGTGTTTTAAATTAACTTTGTCGCACACTACCATAAAATTAGTTTCTGCTTAGCCCAATGGTTGACTGGTAGAGAATGCCTATGTGGCATTAAGTCCGCCTTTTGTACACTACTTTACTGTGCAATAAAGATTAAATAAATAAATAAATAAATAAAGTTTTACCAATGTCAACTAAAGTAAGTAAAGTTTAATGAGCCGAATTTGTTTTCATTATCATCAACAGTTTCGGCTTTCCTGACACGAACTGATTGACGATATGATGAATACGTACAAGCAATAGGGAGGTTACGGATACACTCATTCCCTGCAGTCCGTGACGATGACAAATCTGCCTAGACTATCATCGTAGTCACTTGCTTGCACAGGAACATTGCATATTTCAATGACTACTAGGTACCCTCCCTATCCCCCCTCCACCACAAAACCATACAGTGTCTGCGAAGTTCCACAGTAAAGAAATCTACAACTCCACCAATAACACTTTGATTCTGTTTCCTTCTTCCTAGATCCATTTAAGCACTACTTAAAATACCTAGTATACTATGATCTCCAGCATCGTATTGACTAAAATGAAACTGAACACTTCGATTCTGTTTCTTTCTCCCTAGATCCATTCAGGGTTTCTTAACGTGGGGTCCATGGACCCCTTAGGGGTCCGTAGCATGTGTGTCAGGGGTCCGCAGTAGATCAGTCAGTCTAAACATATTTATCTAAGACTTTTTTATTTCCAAAAATATCTATGGCTGGGGTCCGTGAAATAGTTTAAATTGTGAAAGTGGTCCGTGACTGCAAAAAGGTTAAGAAACCCTGTGTGGGCTTCTCTTTCATTTATCTACTTATACTTTTACTTCAGGCGAAAGAAAGCTTGTGCTATTATAAAAACTGAAACATAAGACAAATAAAACCCGTAAATAGAATGTCATTCCTCCAACTATTGTGTCGGAGAAATCCCCACACTGATTAAATATCAAAGATCAGATACTTTTCGCTCATCAAACCAATCTATTTTCTTTTACATGATCATGACACGATCTTAATTCGATACCTGTCGAGCACGCGTCAATAGACTAACCTCTCTGGAACGAAATGAGCTTCAATATCTCCCTTATGCCAATATTTTGCTTCGTATCATTGGCATAGATCATTAATTTTCATTTGACCTACATCAATTGACTTGGCTTTAAAAAAACGATTTGAGAGACCGTAAAGACAGAGATTTAAGGTTCAAGACGGAACGTTTGTTTATCACAACCGATACATGTTTAATAATACACTCCTGCGTTTCGTGATTGACGTCTGATTTTGAGCAGAGAGTGCTGCAAGTCTTAATGTAATTATACGTACACATCTTAACGGAATTTTAATAGACGAGCGGAGGAAGAGCTTGAAGGCGGGTCACTGGAACATTACTCTTTAACTTGCTGTGGGATTGTGGAGGGTAAAATATGATTACCATAAATAAAATCTACTCAGACTTGCTTCTAAGGGCGTATTCTTGGATGCTTCTGATACATTAAAGGCCTACAATTAGGTAAAAGTTAAGTCACAATGGGAATAAAGCACATAATAGATAAAAGATATAGAGCTCAAATTAATAAAAGAACTCAATAATAACATAAATAAAATATTAAATAACATACTTGACTAGCTAAAATTAGCATTAAAATCAACCTTTATCAAATTGTATAAAGTAGATTTGAGTCAGTTGTATGGTATGCCATAAAGAATATCTAAATATCTATCAAATAAATCTTGAATAAGTCAGTATTTAAGTTTAGATTATCCATTTTTATTGACAAACTCCCTTTGCATTATCTTTTTAATTATATTAATTACTTAATTAGCCAAGAAATGCGTTTTTTTAATCACTGTAATGCGTAATTTTTGTACGTATTGCGCTGAAGTACAAACTGTGCAACAAATTATGTAATTATGAGTGATAGTTGTGCTTATTTGTAGAGACCACCCCTTTGAGCTCCCTAATCGCCCGCAGGCGTGCCATTCACAAATTCATAATTACTCACATTCATTGATAACGGTACCGATTTATGTTCAAAGCAGTACGCTAATTTTGGCACAAATTGAAAATATACCGGCCGAAACACTTTCAAAATAATGATACACAAATTTGAACACAGTGACATCATAAATACGGTGTACAATTGAACAAATGTCGTCCACAATAGAAATTTCATGAACAAAGAAAGTTTCGAACCGACTACCTGGTGTACCTTCCCAGAATGCAGTAATAGCAAACTCGGTAATCCTCTTCCACGGAATATGCGATGTGCAAAGATAACATGATAACTCCGAACTATCAGCAGGGCTGTCACTGTCATCGGTTAATTTGATACCTCGGGTTTAGCTATCGAAACGTTCATCAGATTATTGTTAGATTGAATCAATAGATAACTGACGAGGGCAATATGCAGTATTTGTTATTTTTTTATTATAGATAATAGATGTTTAAAATGATACATAACTAAACTCAAGTGGTGTACTTACTTGTTATGGATAGATTTTCTGTATATGAAGTTATTATATAGATTTAATTTAGATATAAAATTTTCCATAAAAAAAAGTTTCCATAAATTCATCTAAGTGTAACCCTGTCGAGGGTTATATTTAACATTATGCTGGGTTGGTTTCAAATTTTTCTATTGTTGCAGAAAAACATATTCTTGCAATGGTAACAACATTGGCTTTTTAAATTAGGAAATGGGCAGTGTCTGGACCTAACACTGTCTTTATTCTGCATGAGAGTCCGTATACTTTGCTGTGATTATTATTTCTATCATGTTTTCAAGATTAATGAAAGAAATCTTCCATGGTTTCGTCAAAGCCCTTATTTACTTTGTCTCCATATTATTTTAATCTGTCTTGTCGCCAACCCTAGAACACCTGAATCGTTTTACCTTGCCGCCAGAATATTACCAATTTTTGGCATTCGCAGCGCGGCGTCACAAAGTCTGCCGAACTGCCCGTCTCCCGGAAGGATTATATTCGCTTTTTTGCAGATCACCGAAACAAGGGTCCGCTTTTACCTGGTGTAAGTTACTAGAAGTGTACATTGGTTAAACATTGTTTTATTTAGATGTATCATTTTGCCATGAATATAAAACTTTAAGTAGGCACTTTGTTCTAAATATGATACTCGTATTTCAAGATTTGATAATGGCATTGCCGAAATATTTCAAGAAGAGAGGAAATTTAAGACGTGAAAGGAATTTTAGCAGTTTATTATCTTTATATAAATAATTTAAGTAGGTACCCCACTCATCCTTAGTCTTTTTTTTATTATAATGTGATAGGATGACTGTGGACAGTCATGTGTGTGTGTGTGTGGAGTCCAAATCTCCACACACACAGCGACATCTAGCTCTAAGCTAAGCTGTAGCTTGTACTATGGATACTAGACAACTGAATCTTACTAAGATACTTTAAAAAAATATACACATCATTATGCACACATCCAGACCAATACAAACAGACATGTTCATACACACAAATGTTTGTATAGTGTGGGTAACGAGCCCACTACCCTTGGTTCAGAAGGCAGAGGTCACTACCAATTGAGCCATCGGGCCAGTCAAACATTAATTATTATTATACAATAAATTAGAATACAACATTAAAAACATATAAAATACAATAACTAAAAATAAAAGAGCATCAATGAAATCAATAACAATAAATCGGTCTATTTTGTTTTACAACCGTTTGTTTTCACAGCACTAGACAGAAATAAACTCATCAATGAATTAACAGATTACAGCATAAACAAACAGCATTTAACAAATTACAACAAAAGCTTACAGTACGTTAATTGAAATCTTTGAACAATGCATTGAATAGCGACCATTGAAGTGGCGGTAGCATGAACAATGCAATAGGTATCCGCGAGTAGATGGCATCGAATACCGCTCTAGTGGTTGGCGATAGGTCGGCAGAGCTTCGTCAATATTGTAACAAGTGTTTTGAGTCATCGATAAACAAACGGACGGCGGTGAATAAAAATGACGGTTGCGGTAAGAGTTATGTTTTTCATGTGATAGCGTAGGGGACAGTGATTTTAATGTCATATTTATAATTAAAAATGAAAATACTGAAAATTAAAAATCTTTATTACATTTTACAAGGCTTACAATGAGCAGAGTTTGGAATCTCCTTTTAAGTACATATATAAATACACTTGTGCCAGGAAAATCCGCTCTCCTCTATCATACAGCAGTTATTTTATGATAATATAATAGCAAAAGTAGTTTAAATTAAATATAAAAGCGAAAGAAGTTTTATAATGAACTATTTTTCAGACTGGAACAATTAGTGCGACTTACAGGAGTTTTCTCAAACTCCCCAAAAACATCCATATTAGCCGGTTCTAAGGGTTGCGTTTGCCTTGCGTTTTCTCGCAGTCCGGTAATTATGACAATAACACTTAGCCAAAGGGCTATCGTTGTAGTACTTAACTTAGAATAAAATAGATATTACCGGTTGGAGGCAAATTACATTTTTCAGTAAAAGAACCTAGTGGTTTCCTTTAACCTTCTGATAACTTTCAAAAAGAATAAGGCCATCTTATTATTTTTAACCGCCTTCTTTACTTAATACTTCGTACTTAATTAACTAATAAGTACAATGAGATACGAGTTCATGCGTGTCTTTAGTTCTTCTACGGGTCCCATAAATCCTTATTTGTATGCTTATATTGAATACCGGTGCAATTGATAGTACATAAAATCGAGAATCATCAACCTATTTATAGGTTAGCATGCTCTTTCTATTATATTCTACGATTGTACTGTTTAGGATAAGCGTGCATCAGAAGTTAAATTAAAGGTAAACAACAAGTTGTCGCATGTACCTCAGGAAGTCACAACTGCATGTGCTACTCATAATGACGGCCCATTATCATCGCATCGGACAACAGTTTCATAGCACAGTTGCATCTGATCAGTCACGGCGGGCCGTGAGCGTCACAAAGACGTGTTTGTTTGTCGGGATTTGACGAAGAAAATACCAGCACGTGAATACTAACGTGAAGGTCATGGTAATGCCATATAGATATGCTAATGTGGCCATTGTTGTGGGCTCCGGCGGCTGGTACAGTTTGTAGCTGATTGTATAGGCAGCACCTATCAGATAGCATATCTAACCCTGCTGACAACAGATCGGCCGCTTAATTAGTTTCCTCCGGATTGTGTCATGGAGCAAATGTGATTATTTATTTATTTAGGAAATGTGATTGTGAAATATAATTTTTTAAAAATATGTAGAATAATTAGTTAAGTCTCTGTACTTAGATAGATAAGTATTAAAAATGAAATAAAAATAATGGTAAATGAACTTATTCATTTCTAATTATTGTATGTTCACTTGTTTTACACAATGTATTTCTCCATGTTGACGTGTTTATTAAAACACTAGCTGCTGCTCGCGGCTCTGCCCGCGTGAATGTTCGTATAAAACAGAGCCTATATGTTAATCTGATGTACAAACTATATTCCTGTAAAGTTTCATTAAAATCCGTTCTGTAGTTTTTGCGTGAAAGTGGAACAAACATCCATCTATCTATCCAAACAAACTTTCGCGTTTATAATATTAAGTAGGATAGGATTATTATGGGTATAGAGGTACACACATTATGGGTGCTAATTTAAACATTAAATTAATTGCATATGCATTTTTTTATATTGTCAAATAAGACACCTTACCCCTTCTTTTAATAATCCACTACCGAAAGGTTGTCGTGAAGAGATCGCTGAAAGCGATTAGGCCGCCTCATTTTACCTCGATTAATCATTGTAACTAATTTTTAAGTTAACTGTTTGGTGTGCAATAGAGAATATCTATCTATAACAATAAAACGCAATAGTTCATAAATAAATAACCCAAGACATGCCACGCTGGGCCGTTATATTATATAACTATAATTCAATTCTTCACAAATGTTTACCTGATTGTATTACCAGTTTCACCCGAATGTTTTCCCCGACCGGGGTCAACTGGGAATTTTTGTTGAATCGACATGGAATAAACCAATCAGAGGTCCAGTATTCACAAACTAACGCAATTCCTAAAAATAAAAACCTAACCGCTTGACCTTTAATACACAATCCCCATATAACCCGTATCGGAATGACAAAATATCCGAAGGCAAATGACACGACGATACCGACCAATTACTGCACTCGCGCAGTTGTTTATCGGGCGAGCTTACTCATCTTAGCTCTCAATTCACACCATCATCTCACAAGTGTCGGAGGCGAAGGCGTCGTTTTTTTGAGGACAGCCTCGGCGAGAGGATATCGCGGGAGCGGCTGCCCCAAGCGGAATGTCGGGCTAATAAGGATTGTAGGTGACTTTGCTCGCTAAGAATTTGAAGCTAAGTAGCGCGGCATCGTAGCTAACTTTACTAGTAGTATCATTCAATTACCTACATTCTGTAATACTCAAAAAGTAACAGCCACAGCGGTTTTGAATTGCCGCAGGTTTGAATTATTCTCGGGGAAAACATCGTAGAATATTGTTCCAGCGTGAGTACCTTATGTAGATGTCATCGGAAAATAGCAAGAATCGTAAGTTGATCAATTTCCGTTTTTTATTTTCCGTAAGTTAATCAACTACCTAGGAAATTGATCAACTTACGATTTTTGCTATTTTCCGGTGACATAGACAAGGTATTATTTTAGTAATATATTAGAACCGATAGAATATCTATAAAGTATTTAATCCATAGTTTAATAAAGTATGTTAGGTATACCTGAATTCAGGATTACGAATAAAAATAATAACTATTAAATCAAACATGTTATTGACCTTACAATATCTATTGGTTAGACATCGTCGAGAGCAGGACATGGGAAGCTGACTAGCACGGACACGCTGGAAGTTGACCGGCAGAGAGACGGTGGAGGCAATTGGGCAGCTGATACCTGGTACAGTCAGAGCAAGCAGCACCTGACATGGTGCTGGTGGCTCCATCTAGTAGTACAGCCCCTTTAAAGTGCGGTGAAGGAAAACATCGTGAGGAAACCTGCACATCCAGTTTAATTCTGAATGTGTAACCATGATCCAAAATTTGTCTGGTTCCCCTTTCGGAGGGTTACGAAGGTCAGATGGCAGTCGCTTCAATGTAATACCCAGACTAGCTAAATCTAGGATCATGGTCACAGCGGACCCTGGGCCTAGAGGCACAAACCGGGACAACGCTAAGAGAGGTAAGATCCACTTCGAGTCGCTGTGCCAGGGAAGTAAGTACGTAGGTAATTTAGTGTTCTTCTAAGTGAAATCGTCCACACCTCTCGCCGCTTCCACCAGGTCCTCTAACTTGCGTCAATCACACCCGCGGTTGTCGTTTTGTCGGCTATCGGCCGACGTCGAAGTCGGCTCACATCAAAGACTCCCCCAGCGCTGCGCCCGCGCCGGTGACTCGGCGTTTTGTCCCGAAGTATCGAAGCCTCGCGTAAAAATTTTCCTTGAACTTGACGGCTATTTTTATGAAATGTTTATTGTGAATCGGAGTGAGCATTCGAGGGTCTCTTAAATAAACTATATCGAGTGATTCATCACCGAAACTCGTCCGCACTTGAGACAGGTCAGCTTGTCAAATAGTGTTTAGAGTTGATTATAGTAATTAAAAAAACAACGTTGAGTTTGGTTACGAAACATTTTTTTTATGAAATAGTGGCAGACGAGCAATCGGTTCACCTGATGCTAAGTGATAACCGCCGCCCATGTAGGTACATCTATAACATCAGGAGCTACAGCTGCGCTGCTCGCTTTTAAGAAAGAGGTATGCTCTTTTCTTGAAGATTTGGGGGGCTGGCGACAAAGCATTCCATAGTTTAGTTATGCGCGGCAGAAAATTGCGACAGAAGCGCACAGTTGTGGACTGCCCAGTATCGAGATGGTATGGGTGGCAAGTTTGTCGCGAAGAACGATGTCGGAAGGCAGCGGCTGGAATCATTCCGAACAATTTAAAACAGATTTCGTTTAAATCAAGTTTCAATTAATCAATCAGCCCATTGCTATCCTCTGTTGGATGAATGGCTCCTCCAGGTAATGATAACCATCCCGATTCTAAGCAATCAGGAACTATTAATACCGAAAAGCATCGCAACTAACTATTATATGTTTGAAATATATCTACCTATTTAAAGGATTGACCCTAAATCCCATAGTAGGTACTTACGTAATACCTTATAGTTCAGGCCTAGAATATTTTTACATTCTAAACGCAGTTGCCATACTCAATACTAAATACTCAATAGAATTTAATACAGGATGATTATTTGATTCATATTACAAAAAACAATATGAAATTACACTTGGAGACGCAAAAAAACACATTTCGTAGCTGCCTAATAGACCCTAATAAATATTATTAACTGACGAGATCACGTATACAATCAATTAGAGTCCCATTTACCTGATCCGTATTGCATCCGTTCGGAAACGCCAACAGAATAATCGGGTACTTCCTACCGTTACACACACCCACTTCACTACCATAACGTACAGTTAGCCCTATTTTTCCCTATAATCCTACTAATAAAATAATAGGTATAAATACGAAAGTTGGAATTGCTGGATGGATGTTTGTTACTCTTTCACGCAAAAAGTACTGAACGGATTTGAATGAGACTTACATACATCAGATTAAAACATATTATGTAGGTTATTATTTTTAAGGATATTATCATTTCACATATCATCAATATTCACACGGGACAAAGCCGTGAGCTATAGCTAGTATTACGAATCAGAATCAAAAAATTGTATGCATAAAATTATATATTTAATTATTTTTTTTATGCAAGAGGCGGCAGACGAGCAGCGACACCCGCCCATGGACACCCATAGACATTCATAGTAAGTTAATTTTTTTAAAAGTGTTCCTTTAATGTCGGCATAATAAAAATTATCAATTTAACGGTACCTAAAATTATCAAAAGGTGACATTGTAATGTGTGAAAACTTATTAATTGTTCTAAATAAATAAGAAAAATAAGACGAACAAACTTATCACAGCCGACTGTACAAAAACGTAACCTCTCATTATTCCTAATCGTCACAACATAATCCGGGAGCGGGTTGAGACTCGAGCATTGGTTTCCGCTCCTTTGTGCCCCAGGGCATATCTTGAAGCACCCGCTCCGTTTGCTAACCAACTTAAAGCATGACAATATTTACATAATGTAAGATTAACTCCAACATAAACGACATCGATTATATTATCCGTTGAAAAAACCTTAGTATGTGTTATGGTTTTATAGATTGACTGAATTCAAGCAAGAAGAACACCGTTCATCATTATCATCATCAGCCTATTGCAGTCCACTGCTGGACATAGGCCTCTCCAGTTGTTCGCCTCCTAGGGCAAACATCTGGAGGATATACCCATAATCGCCACCCTGGGCAGGCGGGTTATCGCAGGGCGTAGTTTCTCGCACGGGTGACGCTGCCGTCATCGGTCTTTATTCGGTTATACCGGTTGCCAGCGTCCAACTCCAACAGTCGGTTGCCAGGGTGTCGTTTGTTATTCGGCAGGATGCACCACGGGCAGGAGAGGTTGGCTTGGAGCGAAATGATAATATGCCGCTCCCTAACATCCCGAACACCGTTATGCATATTATACAAATTATAACTAAATAGCCCAAGACATGCTACACAGCGTCATCTAGTCCCAAACTAAGCCGGAGCTTGTAATATAGTAGACAACTGATAAACTCAAATACTTCTCTTTTTACATAAATACATAGCAAACAGCAAGAACAATACAAAAATATATATTTATGCACACAAATGTTTGTGCGGGAATCGAACCCGCGACTTCTGTGTAGAGATAGCGTCCACTAACACTGCTGTACCAATTGGTCGTCAAACAAACGTATATCAGTGTACAGACATAAGTTTAGATAAGTACATCTATTCTTTGTTTCATCACTTTATAATCCTATAGTATGGTGGAGCAACACGACGGGAGAGAGATTAGCAACAAGACCGGCGTAACATGTTTTTTATTCATGGGGGTATCCTCACTGCTAACATTCTATAATATTATAGGTCCGAGATGTTCTTCAATTAATTCACCAATTTGATTATTTTATTTAAGTACATATATTTGTGATACCTTCGTTGTTTTGGTACCCATAACACTAGTGTTTAAGCTAATTACTTTGGCATCAGAGCAATGTAAGTATGTGATGTTGTCCGATATTTTATGTATGCTGTCTGATATTTATAAACTATTAACGTTTGACAAAATCACATATTATTTACACACATAATGTGCTCCAGACCCCGGCCATTTTGTTTCGAACATGTCAAACGCACGTGCAACCGACCGGTGTAGACTTTCAGCCGGTAACCAGACCCCGCCTTCTAGCAAAAAATACCGGTAACACTACACTTAAGGGGGGAACTATGTGGCCGCTTTACATACACCACATATATGTACTACTTATACATTTTTGGGAAACATTTTTTAGTTCGGTTTGCGAAAGACATCCGTTTCCTTAGTTGCGTTATGGAATTCTATGGTCCATTACATTTTAGTAAACTGCTAACTATTACTAAACTCTGACACAAGACTATAACTCCTTACTTATAATAGGAGCCTTTTAAATCACACGAATTATGCTCTATAGCTAAAACACAATCATAACAGATTACGTCTATTGAATCATAGCTAAACAATTGTGTTTTATTATGACATAAGGTGAACCACACATAATTAAATTAATAGTCATTCAACAATATACACACGGGACAAAAAGTTCGCGACTATTGATATTATAACAATATCACGCTTTTGGGACCTATCCAGTCTAACTGGACCTACCCCGCCGCTCGTAAAAGGAAATGACTATAATCAGAATGGGGTGATCGAGGTAACCATCAAAGGCCTTTATAAATTGGTTGAATTATAAAGAGCTATCGCGTGAATTGTACACTTGTAAAGTCTCTTTGTTAGCGGCGCCTGTCATTGTGGACAGACAATACAACTTGTAAGAAATGTTTTTTAGGAATCTTCCATTCACGAAACTATTAGATGCGACGTTTCGTGGCAAATTCTGTGATAATGTAACCTGTTGCGTGCCATGAATTGAATGAGGTTCATTCAGAGCAAAGGACGTCTTTCTGGAGATCGGTGGAGCTTTTATTGACTGGTTGTGGCCTAGAAAGAGTTTATTTCCTTTCGACACTGGTCACACATGTACAGTCGCTTTCCATTGTAGCTTTTGTTTTGAATATTTATTTGTCAGACTACTAATGAAGCAGATAATATGGTATCAATAATGACTGGACTAAGCCTATTTAAATACCTGACACGACAGCATAAAAGAAGCGAACATAGAACATTGTCCAGAAATTAAAAGTATATGTATTAGCATCATCATCAGCCTTTCACAGTTCACTGCTGGACGTGAGGTGGAGTGGCTGGATACGAGAAGCCCAAGAAAATCAAAGTGGTCAACTATTGGAAAATGGAAAGTATATTATGTTACATATAAATGTACTACTACTGTAATTGGCAATAGCAATTGAATTTAGAGATTAGTTACCCCCGTTTAATGATATAAAATTAAATTGTACACGATTCTCAAATGGGAAGATTAGAAACAGAATTTCAACTGACAAAATGGCTAATGTTGAAAACCCCACAACTGCGTAAACCTCTGCGATGGGTACGTAAGTACACACACATTCAAGTGGCTGTACCAAGTACCAACATTCCCCCATACCGCACCTACCTAAGCTACGCACACAACTATCGCATTAACGCATGCACGGTCAGGAAATTGCGCCTGAGATTCTCGCAAATGTTTTTGTGAACATTTAGCGGTTTACAAAAATAATAATAGCTAGATGTTTTCTACCCAATTTTTGTTAATAATTTATTTATTGCTTAATACTTATCAACTTTAATGCATTAATCACATTTAGACTCAAATTTCATACACATTCAACCAGATTTTATAAGCGACACAGTGATGAACATCTAAATGTTCAACTGTTAAACAACAGATAAGTAGGTAACAAATAAGTATATTCTCAGCAAATGTCTAATTTTAATTTTTAAATAGATAATTTCAAAATAGATACTTAATTTGGGTATACATATCTATTAGTACTTATAAATTCAGATTGAAAAAGTAAATAATACACGCAACTATGATTAGCCATAAATTATGTAGGTACCTACCTATTTATCTAGTAGGCACATAGATTCTCAAATAAAAACATAGACAACCCGTAAACTTTTACATTCCTAGAACTAAAGAATAAAATAAATCTAAGTAAATGCTTACAAAAACGAGTTACATGCTTATTTCCCTTCCATACAACATCACGCTATTCGTACATCCACACCGCTGTACGTACACAGCCAGCAATGTTAAAGTTTACTTTTATATGGCTAGACCTAGTAAAATAAAATAAATCTAAGTAGACGCTTACAAAAATGAGTTACCTACTTATTTCCCTTCCATACAACATCATGCTATTGGTACATCCACACCGCTGCGTACATAGCATCACGGTGCGTGTGTGCGTGTTCACGCATGCGCGGTGAGGAAGCTGCGCGTGAGATTTGCCCGCGCAGGCGCAGCTGCGCGGCCAGGTGTGCGCTCCCTTGCCGCGGCCCCACCCCGCGCCGGTACTGACGAGTGCAACATGCCTGAGATTTATTTGTACACTTTATAGAAACGTGTACTTTTAAAGCGTTAGGTATTCTTTATTATTGCTCACTAAATGGTCATTAAAGAATAGTCAAGCAGGTCTGTCCTTGTCTATTCGAATATAGTACCAGTATCAACATAATCCTCAAATACTGTACATAAATGCAATAAATATCTCGCGATAAATATTTCTTAAGTGTAATTTTTGTAGAGTATGCGGATTTATAGCTCACTAAAATATCTTCTTATCAGATATTTTAGTGATCTATAAGAAGTCTTATATTCAGGCTGTCTTGGAAAACTATTCAGGCTGGCTTTTCAGTAAAATTTAATTTACCTATTAATTTTTTCCTATTTGAAAGAAGAGTTTATGAATATTATGATCTTGGACTACACCCTTTCTTGTAACAGTGTAGATAATAATAATAGCATAGACACCCATTTATTATTTTTAAAATAATTTTTATGAATACAATTTTATACAGGTCGATTATGGGTTATGTGCAGGATAGAAAAATTACTTATAAAATAATATCAACTTAAAACACAAAATAATAATTAATATTTACGTAATTTACAGTTATACGTTTTTCCTTAAAAATACGTAAATCTTCATTATAATTTACGTCACATTCAAAACAACGAAACCTTTTCTTCTCGCCTGTACCATACCGTACCACACTACCCCATCAAAATCTGTGAATGCTTGCGCAAACCCGCTTCCATGACATAAACAGTCCATCAAGAACCGTATTTGTTCCGTCTGGCATGTTCCACGTGGGACCCAATACTTCATGAGCGAGCCATGGGGAGCTCTCCCCGCGAGTAATTATCCTACATGTTTTTATACGACGGTGATTTCGGGGCATTATTATTTACGGTTTCCGACAATCTTTGGCATAGCTTTGCATGGGGTTCTCGTCGGACATAGGTCATACATACAACATTAATCCTTTTGATAAAATTGCTAGCTAGGCTGTCATCAGTCAACTTTACGTGAAGTAGTAAGTAGGTACATTTATGTATCTACCTACCAATACAACAATGTATGTATACTTAGAGGACAATAAATATAATAATAAGAATCTTCATCATCAGCCTATCGCAGTCCACTGAGTGGACATAGGCATCTCCAGTTGTTCGCCACTTTGGGAAAACATCTGTCCCATAGAGGCTTTACCCATAATCGTCATGATGGGCATGCGGATTGGCGATCGCAATAAGATTCTTATAAATCTTCAGTGGAATCCAATATAATATAAAACTCCGTAAAAAAAAAACTTTATTTTCATTTAGCACTTGCAAAATGTGCAGATCTCTTGTTTATTTCAAACAGTATTAAATGAAATGGTTTTAATAACGTATTCCATGAAAAATTTATTAATCAGCCTTCATCGCGATGTTTCATATCAAGTTTAATTAAATGCGTACTTTTTCCGACGCTGTAATAAAACTACAAATAAATTCGTCAAGCCGAAACGTTTACATTGATGCGTTGGGTGCAAACACGGTGCAAACAATCGAAATTAATGAGAAATTTTATTTAAAATATTAACTTACTGCTGTTTTCGTTATTGAATCTCTGCGTAATGCTTTACCTGCTTGTAGAGTATAAGTTTTAAATTTGTAATTTAAGCAATATTTTTCCATTTGATGTTTATTAATTTAGAAAGTATTATAATTATAATACGTTCTTTTTAGAATTAATTGTATTTGGTTTCTTGTTGACACACGTGTGTGTAGGAGTTTGAGTAGTCATATTTCCTAACAAATGTGAAATAATGTATGGGGCAAAAAAATGCATACGAAAACATACTGTAGTAGACATACCATGAAGTATTTTTCGTGTTTGATATGGGTATGTAGGTATTTGGCAGCGTTATTTTCACAAATCAAATTTCAACATTAGAATAATAATTGTACAACAATTAGATAGGTAGGTACCTACTTTTCTTAGATCTAAGTAAATTTTTGGTGTGCAATTATTGCTTTTACTCTTTATTATAAGGAATATTATTTATCTATTTACACAGATCCATAACACCTCTAAATCTTTCTGTTATTTTTACTAGACACAAACTTGATATATTTGTTGTGTCCACTTCGACGCTTATTTCAGGCCTAATCTGTTCCATAAAAGAATGTCTTTAGGAATTTTTTTTTTTTAATTTCATAATTTATCCTATGCATTTAAGCTCAGGCTTGTCAACACTCAAAAATTTCTAATGTTGACCTAAAGGTACCTGGCTTCTGAGCTGTTAAAAATGTCTAGCGCATATTATTTAGTAGAAACGCGCTCTGGAAAGGTGACAACTAGCGCACAATAGCAGGTCGTGATCTCATGCGCGTGAGACGACTTTCCAAACACCCCCTTTCGCCGTTACGAATTTCTTTTTTCGAGACGCGGCTGTCATTTTTCTAAAACAAAGTGGGAGGAGCGTGCTCTCGGTGTCACGTTTAATGACACAGTAACGGTACTGTGAATCACTATTATTTAGTATGCGGGAAATTGCGCGTGGGCATCCAAATTAGGATCGCGTTCTAGATGATAAAGATACGGTTGGTGATTATAGTGTGATGTGCTACATTTGACGTAATCAATCATTGTGGCATATGACATATGAAAGCTTATGAAAATTTAACGTAAACTGTGTTCTGAAAACCATGTAATTCACTATACGCCAGTGCTTTCCAAGTTATGAACATCTCTTACTTATATAAATCAAAACTAATGTCTATTTCAAGCCGGATATTTATTTATTTAGACCTTTGAGGTTTTGAATACTATACCAAAATATTTGAGCAACCTCATGTTAAAGTGCTAGTAGGGAAAAATATTGGCGTGCAAAATCTATTTGCAGAAATAATTTAATTTAATTCATTCTGACCTGTGTCTGTGACCCATAATAGTATATTACCAGTGAGCACCCATTTTATGGATTGATTTGTTGTATCAGCTCCAAGTTTTGTTGCTTGAGCTCATAAAAACTGAGATGCTGCCTGACATCGATCCTCACTTACTACGCACCAAAATACCTAAGATCCTCTCAGACAAACGCAGCGGAACTCAAACAAAATTGCCTAGCTCATTATTACCAATAAGCACTTTCCTAACCGGTTTCACCCATTTCATAGGCCACATTACGGTCACATTATTTTTGTAATAATTGCAAAAGTGCGGCATCTCTAATTCGTGAAGCGATTAGGAGCGTGCGAGACTCGAAGATGAGCGGTCACATATGCGAACGGACATTAAGGCCGTTTACCTACATCAAACGTTCTTAGAGAAACGTTCGGATTTGTCAATCGCCGGATATATGAGAGAACGTCGCTGTACTAAGTGGGTACTTCTCACTGGATACATCGCGGCTTTTTCAATTAGATCACCTTAAATTAGTAGAATTGGAACGGTGCGAGTGTGGTGCCGTCCCCCAAACTATGGTCCACCTGCTCCAGTGCCCCGCGTGCCCAGATACATGTCCGCTCGAGGACTTACTGAACGCTAACAATAAAACGATCCGCGTTTCGGAGTTTTGGTCTCATTATATATGACGATTTGCTGTCGACTCGACAAGAAGAAGAAGAAGTAGAATTAGTCTTACTTTTACTCTTACTAGTCTACTTTTATCAGTCAGTTAAACTTTATCCGCCAATTGAAAATCAGGGCTTACACGAAGATTTGACAGGGAGAAACGTCGGTATGTAGCCTTGCTCTTATAAAGATTTCCGTAAAAGCTAAGTAAAACTGCTTTATTGCTACATTATTAAAATAAAGTTAAATTTTAATAATGACGAAATGTTAATTAGATACTAATGTGAGCATTGTGTAGTGTGCCTATTCCGAAGCATCTTAACAAAGTTTCTGGTTATCTATACAGTACTTTGCTACCATTTCATAGGTTCTGTCGCAAAGAATAATAATAATACTTATTATCTTTGTGAAGACTTGAATATTCAGGAACACACTCTTGAATTTTTTTTCGTTCTTTCTTTCTAGTAGTACCTACCTATTGTATTCAATAGGTAGGTACTCATTATCACATCAACCTGTGATGATATTTAGGTATGTTAGTATCATGTCTGGATGTTAATATTGTACAAAAACTTAATATGTCTAGCGGCGTACGTACCTTTATTTTACTTATTATTTCCATAATACAAATTAAGATACTTACAGATTAATATGTGTATTTAACTGACTAGTCAATAATGTTATTTAGTGGCCACTCAAAATGGAGAACTCATTTATTACAGGCAAGTGTCGCCATGGTAAAATTGTCAATTAAAGTAAAAGATAGACTTACTACTAAGTATACGGCAGCGAGACATGGTTTGTCCTCAGGACACATTGTCTGGACATGTGTCCTGAGGACAAGCCAGCTTCTCGTCGCGGAGATGAAAATGTTACGGTGGATGTGTGGAGTAACAACTCCGAAATCTAAAATCGATCGAAAAAGTCGACCTAACGAACATACCGCGGCAGTCTTGGGAGTCCGCGACTTAGCGGATAAGTTGCTAGACAGTCGGAAAGATTTACAGTGCTAGTTTAAACTTTTAAGATTTTGAGTGCTCCATCGCTTTAGCAGATTCGAATTTCAAATTTGACAGCATGTCACATTACCGGGAATCGTTTAAAATAAACAGGCGAGAGCATAACTCACGAGGCCGGCTGCGCGGACGCACGGCAATTTGCCGCATCACACGGCGGGTCACGCCGGCGGGTCACGCCCCGCTAATGTCACGTAGCAGCTTTCCATTAGTTCACGAAACGGGCTGCAGATCGAAAGTGTCACTCGGACACGTGTTGAAGCGGTTCTGGGGACCATCTTCTTTCCCGTGTCGAAGATAAGCCCAGTTCTACCGCCCCAGCACTTGCTGAAATATCGCTCCTTTTAAATCAAAACCATGCTAAATGCCCCAATAGTCATAATATACTTCTAAAAATTTATCCTTAAAAACCTTCGAATCCACTTCCTACAATCTCAGGTCTGTTGAACGCCGTATGAGACGAAATCTTTGCAGTTCATTAGATAAATTATTATTGTTGGCGTTTTACTAAGGATCCCTAATCTTTTCTACCAATACATATAAGTTACTCAGAGTGATTTGATTAGTCATATAGAAAACAAAATAATATCAACTTAGGATATAACTTAATAGTACCAACGAAGGTTCAGAATAAATGTTACGATATTCAAACGCCCATAAAAAACCATATTCCCACATCCATCGCTCCACTTCCATCAGTAGGTACTGTCGCGACCAACCTACCAATCTGACGGTCGGCCATTTTTCCACAGATGAGTGCGCGAACGCGCCCGTGACTTCCGTTTCCGGCGGCGCGCCTGCGCAGCATCCGCGGAGCCAGCAGACCGGCACACATCAATATGGTTAGTACAATGCGTGTATTTTAGCAATTTAATTAGGTGACGGTTTTAATATGCGCGTTAGGCAATAGATACTTACTGTTTTAAAAAGTAACTACAACAATATATTTCACAGGACATAGCAGGATTTGTATGTCACAGCCGAATTAGGCCGAATACAGACATCATTTAATACCAACCCGGAGTAAATATCTCCGGAGTATACCGGAGTGCCTCTAATCTAATTAGACAAACGAACAATACCACCAAGCGGACATACTATATGGCGACTTTTGCACACTGCAAACGCAGTCAAGATGCACCGCACGTCACGCGCGTGACAGATGCGTCAGCGGTGCGTCAGCGTGACGCGTCGGAAGCGGGCCCATTAGCCTGTCGCCGCGACGGGAGCCATCCGCCAACGTGACGTAAAACAATGAAGTGGGCTAGAGTGATCTAGAATTATTGTCGAGGTTACCTAGAGGGTATACCTACAGCAAGACGATTTTCGTTTATGCGTGATGTAGATCGATCTGAAATTTACTGTGCTGTATCGCCAGCCAGGGTTTAGAGTTGGACCGGCATGGCGGTATCTGGCCAGTTACTTGCCCGTTGTCACAGTGACTAGGGCTTCCTTCTTTCTATCAGGCGTAGGGAAGCCATTATGTCGTGCTACTGTAAAAAAAGCTACAAAAATAAGCGTAATTATCTTATTTTCTTTTTTCTAGTGTTATCTGCTTACTAAAAGGGGATAGTATGTATAACAATAACAAGCGAAGTCTTGGTTGGTAATTATTTCTTACATGAAATAGATCAATTAATTAGTACAAATCGTCATCATTAACCTATTGCATCTACCATCTACTAAACAAATTATAGGTTTCAATATAGTAAACGATCTCGACTGTTAGATAAGCCACAACTAGATAGAAAGAAAGAAGATGTTTTTATTATCTATTGAAATGCCTGATGACGGCTGATGACGTGACTTGCAAGCGTTGCTACAGATAAAAACCTGTCAAGCCCCTATTGGTCGAATACAGTTGCAAACTATGATTGCAAAATAATAGAGTTTTCATGTCTAGAATTCAGGATATGTAGTTAAATTGTATTATTATCGTACTTTACACTTTTACATCAAAACGCCTCTCGTATGCGGTCACCACGTTCCGGGTTTGCTCGTACAAGTACTCATAGGCCAGTAATCATATGACACTAGGTAAGGT
This sequence comes from Conogethes punctiferalis, assembly GCA_031163375.1. Lineage (NCBI taxonomy): Eukaryota > Metazoa > Arthropoda > Insecta > Lepidoptera > Crambidae > Conogethes > Conogethes punctiferalis. The sequence goes on from CM062080.1 coordinate 6,595,199, forward strand.
CGCTTACAGTAAGGGGATCTATCTGACCGCCTGGTCGCGCGCCGCATCCTGCGAGATGAGACGAGCCTTCCTGCGCCTGCGCGCGGTTGCACGCGCCGCTGAGCGCGACCGGGGAGACAGGGGCGTAGAGGATCTAACTGACGAATCTTACACCCATATTCACAAAGAATACTCGCCTATGAAAACTAACAATATAATGCGAAGTAAGGCATTTACAATGCCCACAGTCACTCTTTAAGAGACGTAGGGCATAGCGAATCTTCTCTCGAATTGAGCCGCCCGTCCGGGGAAGGACCTCCACCCTATAGAATACCGCAGTCAAATGACCTCGGGTCGTGTTTCTGCCGATGAGTAGGGTTTCCGGAGCTCATGGGGCCGGCACGGCGGTGGCAACTGACAGGTAACTGACCAGTTACTTGCCCGTTGTCACAGCGACTTGGGCTTCTCTTTCGCTTTCCATCAGGCGTACGGAAGCCACTATTTAAAAAAACGGACTACTAGTTACTTTCAGGCCAAAATTTAATAATAATAAACACGTTGGTTAAAGTTATATTGATTCAAATCAAAACCAGGACGATTCAATTCAATTTACGAAAATAGAAATTCATTATTTCGACCGTGCGTGGAAATGTTTATTAATAATGCCATACAGTAATATCGAGCCATTCATGAATAAGTGACAACCATTCCACACACTAATATGTATTGACAAAATTTATATCAAAATCATCATATAACACATTACAACAGCTGTAAATGATTAAGTATTAAAAGTGCACTAGTCCTTATTTTACATACACTACATATTTACAAATTACATACATCAAATTCTTCTATGTTTTACTTATTTATGCTTGGTTATTTTTTATTTCTTCATATCGTTTAACGACACCATCGCACTAAGGGCAAAAATTATCTGTGTTTCTCTACTACATAGTATACATGTATTTAATCCTCTTAAATCACTCTATTAAAGCACAAAATTCTTTGCGTAGTTTCAAGATTTAGGCATGCATAGGGAAAGCGACTTTGTTGTATACTGTGCAGTGATGATAAGTAGTTATAATTTCTTATACGGTCCGTGTAGGCCCATCTCCCCCGCACGGGCATGCGGTGTAGCATTACTTAGCAGCCGGACATCGCGCCCACCGCGCAATCTCGGATCTATTAATTATTTCAAGTGTACCATTAACATCGGCCATAGAGTACGCAGTACGTTTGTCGCACTACACATTATTAATTACTGTATGCCTCATTAAAATTACGTGTGTGTAACATGTTTTGAATGCAGAACTAGATCGCTGGAATCCACAAAACTATTTAAATAAATCCAAGCTACACACTACAATTGAAATCAGTTTTAAATCGATACGTTACTTGAATGAATTGCGATTAATTATATTAAATTATTATGAGTACTTGTATGTTACCTAATATTACACACCGAACAGATGTGTATAGACACATCACTATAGAAGCGATGGTCTCTCTATACTTATTATTAACTAGCTGTGCTCGCGACTTCGTCCGCGTGGAATAGTTATTTTTTTCCCCGTTTTTTTACATTTTCCATTATTTTCTTCGCTCCTAATAGTTGCAGCGTGATGTTATATAGCCTAAAGCCTTCCTCGATAAATGGTCTATTCAACACAAAAAGAATTTTTCAATTAGGACCAGTAGTTCCTGAGATTAGCGCGTTCAAACAAACAAACTCTTCAGCTTTATAATATTAGTTAAGATTTGTTAGTCACCAAATAATAAATTGTTGATTGAAACCTGGCACATACAATTAACAGCAAAAGTAAATTGGATACTCAAGCCAATTTAGACCTACATTGTCTTAAGAATCACGGGCTGTCATTATTACTATACTATTATGTTGCTAAAGTTGTCAATGAAATCTACTAATAGGTACTACACAAAACAACTCATAACATATCGACATCAAAAATCTGGTTGCTTAATTTACATTATACTACTTTATTGACATGAATCAGCGTATTCATTGGCATAAAAGCTTTACAATGGCAAAACCGACTTTTACGAGAGTATAACACCTATTCTCATCTATCAATGTGATATAGGTAGCACATCACTCATCGTCTGAATATACTGGCAAGTAGAATACCAATATGCATGACAAATAACTAAACAGATCAATACAGGACCAAATAAATCAGGACACGTGCCTTTAGAAGTGATGATCAGCCCAATACAAATTTTATGTAAATTTTCAAAGCACGCGTTTACCATCTTATTCATCAATAGTTTCCCTACGGAATACCGGCGACAACAAAGTAGAAATATCCATATTAATATCACCAATCCGATAGATATGCAAAATTTTATGTCCGCTAAACCTATTCAAATATAATATCATCGTTTTATAACAGCGGTCAATGAACCTTCGAGTTTGTACAGTCGTTTACAATCGCACTTTCAATAGCATTTATAATGATTTCCTTTTAATATGAATTGTCACCTGTATAATCTTGTTATTATAGGTACGTGTGTCTCTGACAAGCCTTTAACATATCAATTGCGTGTAGTAAGTTTAAGTGTAAGCTATTAACGTTTAATATTGGTCCCATTTCTTTTAAAAATCCAAGAAATTGCCAACATTGACAAGTATAGTCACAGTTAAACTACAAAATTTTGTACTATGGTTCATTATTTTCTAAGCATTGTGAAGTTTCATGTGTGACATAATAATATAACGGTAACCAGACTCTCACTAAATCGTAATTGTGCTTCAAATCACCTAAGAAAATGTATCTTTGTTTCGTTAAGACTAATGTTTTCTCAGTCATCATTTTTCAACTTTCAAACGACAGAGACAGAGAGCCATCGTCATTAAAAATCACACATCAGTAAAGCGCGACATAAAATATTTATTCCGTTAAACCCACGTCCCATCGCGCCATTAAAGTCTTAATTAACCGTGAAGATATCAACAGCTGATTCGTCCATTATTTGCAGGAGGTCATCGACCTCAATGCATTTACGTGTACGCCTGTACGTTCTTTCAAACGGCGTATTGTAAAAAGCGTATTGTATGTATTGGTGTAAACTATTCAAAATAAATACAATGTTTGGCTATGCTAGTGGCTTTGTGCACTACTATTATGGCCACTCGCGATTACCACGAGATGGTGGCTCACTGAAAGGTTTTTATGTAGTCATTGTTAGTTAATTAAGACTTGTTTTGGAGTGTTTTATTGGTTCTGTGGGTCACTGGGCGAGTGGGTGTGTCTGTTTATCCCTTTTTTGTTACAATCTTTTGTAACGTTTGTAGTCGATAGTAATTACGCGGTTTTATGTAACGGATTCGTATGTTCTGATATTGTTCTTTTGTGTGTTTGATTGCTTTATAACTGTGCTGTGAGTGGTAATGATTTTCAGTTTCGTTATCAATGCGTTCGTGTGTAAGCTTATGCTTCTATTGTGGAAGTTTCATAGCATTGTATATTTATGTGAATTACTCGCAGCTGATAAAGTAATTTGATGTAATTAGATTTTTTATCTTTTGTTAACGTTGAGTGAATCTGGGAGCAATAGTCGGCTAAATGGTGTGATTAGTTAAGTAAAAAGTACTCTTGAAAATGTAATAAGTATTATGTTTTGGCCATTTTTGGGGTCTTATTTGATGATTACGCTATATATATCACGTAATATTGTCTGATGTTGACCGCTCATACTTGGAATTAAGACGTCATCCTTGGCTTAACATGAGTTAGGATATAAATCATGTTCACTCTTTATATAATAATCTTTATTTGATAGCTGCCTCAACAAACTTTCCATACCAAAGGCGAAATTAGCTACGTAGTAACAAGCTCAGTGCAATGATTGCAAAATTACGATGACGCCCCGTTCTGCAACAGAAAAGATTATAATCCGTTTGATACCTAAATTATTTTCACGTGGCGAGCACACATTTAAACGCCGCCGAACAAATTACAGCCATAGAACACGTGCACCCTGGAACATCCAAATAATAAAACAAATTCCTCGGCAGCGAATTATTTCTGCCCTGGATAATTTTATACGCATTTTAAAATGTCTTTTCACAACGAACGTGGGATTTATGGCAGCGAAACCCGTTCGAAGGGTGGTCCGTCCTTTTTGGTGTCGAGGGGAGCCCACGGATTCATTTTCTTATATTTTTTTACGTCTTGACAAACCCCAGCTGGTATGCGATGTTATAAATAAAATTGCGATTTTGACCCGTCACGAGGATAAGGGATGCTCAACACTAAGCATGGGCAATTGCGATTCACATGACTTCTATGTCAATGTACTAAGAGTCAGTTTAGAGCGAAAGTTGGGCGATATGTAAGTAATACGGGGTTGTTGTTAAACGTAAGATTCGACACAGGACGTCCTGTCTGTTTTGCAACAATTATTATTATACCGAACCGGAACCGTTTGAATACGTTATGGCACGCATGACTCGGCATGACTTTGGCTACTGTTAGTTTTGTTTTGGAAAATGTGTAGCTTTGGAAATGGTGATGAGTATCAAATATTTTTAACAACTTTGTTCTTTCAAATAAATTTCATGCAAACTTATAAGTACCTAAAGCTTTTTCACGGAAACCGGATACTAAAGAACTCCTCTGCAGAGTCAAAATAGAAAACCAGATCAAATAATGATGATGAGTGTTTTATGAACAACGACTAGGCATGCATCAACGTAAAGAGGTAGTCAGCCTCAATTTTGTCAAAAGAATAATGTTCTTATTAGATTAAACGGAATAAAAAAAGTTAATCACATGTGAAACTGGAGAAGAAACATTATCTGATCGGGATAAAATAGACATTTTAGCAGAAAAAGCACTTACCTATTATCTTCATGATTCGTGATGACGATATTAAGTGCTTTTCTAAACTATAAAAATCGACATGACATAAATGACCTCACGACCGCTTACCATCAGGTGAAGTGAGGTCATCCTGAAAGCTCTTATTAAAAAAAAGTTTTTTAAACATTTTGTGTAATAAAGTTTAAATAAATATGTAAATGCCTAGAAAATTCGAAGAGTACCTAGATTCAACGTTGTCCAGAACATGATGTTATAATTTAATTCAAAGTTTAACGTAAATGTTGTTGCTTGAATAAACAATTGGAGTGTGACAGGTCATCAGGCAAATATTGACTTCCGCATTTAAGGCAATTTACATAACTACAAAGCGATATAATTTGCATGCATAAAATATCGCACTAATGTTAGAGGAAGGGCTGTGATTTGCAAAATAATTGCATCTGATTTGCTTTCGTATGGGTAGAAAAGTCATTATTGCATTAGACGGATAAACCATAATAATTAGGTATGTACCTACAAATTGTTTGAAGTGCTAATTTTATTAGTGCAGTCTAGCGGTAGTATGTACCACCTCTGGACTAAGGTTCCCTGCTTCGAATCTTGAGTTGGGCCGAAATTGTTACTAAGTAGGTTTTTACCAAGGTATAATCAGTAGCAGACCAGGTCGGAAATCTGGGGATAGGTACACCTCCGTGCATCGGATAGCACCTTAAGATGTCATGCTGAACTACTTATTTGTCCCACCCTCACCAGATTAGGAGTGTGCATTTAAATAATTAGTTTATTATCTAATACCTATACGTATTACCTAAAGGGTTTTAATGCGTATAGGTAATAGATAATAAACACGTAATACGACGTATAGAATGGGTATTCTATATCCTACCTCTGATTCCAAAATCGCAGAGAGATTTACTTTCTCATTTATGATAAATGTTACGTTACGTAATTAACCTTACGAATATGAAGGCGGATTTAAAATTCAAATTAAATTCATGACGTGTATCGTGCATACAACATTTTGAAAAACTCAATCTTTCAATCGCTACTTATTGCAAAAACACAAATACAAAGTTAAAATCAAATTCCAATATAAAATGACGTAGATAGTAACAGGTGTATCTAATAAAAACGTGTTGAAATCAGCTTCCAAGAACGAATTCTCTACAGTTTATGTAAGACACCAACGAATATTTGTGAAACAGCGTGTCGGTCGGCGTTATTTTCGTTAGATCCGTTACGAGACAACGGCCGATATCGTTAAACTTTCCAATTCTGTAACGAAATCGTTATAGTTGTTATCCAGGGCTAGCGTTAATAATTAATTCTCGCGTTGAGACGAAAGTCTAAACTGTCTGCTGTTGTGACATTTTCGTTTAAGACAGTTCAACCAATGCTACTATAATATCCTTTAAGTACAGTTTCCCTTAAAATAACGCCACATTTCTGATAAACTTCTCTATATTTGCTACCTAATTCCAACCTCATATTTATAAATATTGTATCCAAGCATTTTCATTTAAATCAATCGTAGTTGCATTTGAACGTTATCTTTGTACCTTAACTAGTATAGGTAGGTATTTAATAATTGTGTTAAAGTTTGTAACAATAAAGTGTTCATGTACCTACACTAGCCCTATGCGTGCGTAACTAATGTATAATTGACCTTCCTTTAGTAAAATATACGTAAATAGTAAACTAAAGTTCTTTTTACGTATATTTTATGGTAGAAACCTCTGCCTTGTGAGCCAAGGGTCGTATGTTCGATTCCCGCATGGTACAAATATTTGTGTTCATGAACATGTCTGTTTGTATTGGTCTGGGTGTTTACTATGTATAATATGTATTTATTTACAAAAAAAAGTATTTAAGTAAGTTTATCAGTTGTCTAGTACCCATAGTACAAGTTTCGGCTTAGTTTGGGGCTAGATGGCGCTGTGTGGCCCAGCGTGGCATGTCTTGGGTTATTTATTTATTTTACTAAAGGACTAACATAATTAGCTAACTTTTTATATACCGAAGTAGGTATATTTAAAAAATGTATAGCATATTATCGCTACTGGACGATTTGCCTTATACAAGTCACTCGAGCGTATTATATTGACCTAAAATACATTTCCAGACCATGTTATTTATATTAGTAACGTCATTTTTTATTAACCACTGTTTTGTAATATATTGCCAAATCAACTGAAATCTCCGTTCCAGTAACTAAGTATTTCATGAACACTTTAACATGAAATCTTAGAAAACGTGTCCTTATTTTTACGAATTTATATTTATATGAGTAGATAATAAAGAAATTATATCAATCCAATACACATCTATAAAGTGAATGATTGATTTTTCGATCGGTTTAATAATTTTACGTAATATATATGGGATCGAAGGAAGCGGCCTATCATCTTTTCCCTCCAAGTCAACCTCACCTGCCCGTGGTGCATCCTGCCGAATAATAATCGAGTCGCTGGCAACCGACTGGTGGCGATATAACGATCACAATTGAAGGCGTAGCTAAATACCACAGACCGATGACTGGCAGCAGCATCATCGGAGCGAGAAGCTACGCCCTGCGATGCCCAGCAGCGTAGCGATTATGGGTATATCCTTCAGATGTTTGATGAGTGGCAGTGGACTGCAATAGGCTAGTAATGATGATGATGATGACGAACTTTTGAACAGTGATCTCGTGCTCAGATTGAACCATGTCCGGAGATTCTTGAAGCCACCATACCATTTGCAAATTGACATCACCTGAACTGCTTCTGTCTAATGAACTCTTCCCACTAATATTATAAACGCGAATTTCTAAAGAAATCTTTGCACAGTGCTAACTCAAATTCTAGCTTTGCATTGTATAACCTAAGTTCTTTAATTGGTGATAAAAAAAGAGTACCTAACTCTCTAACTCGAGTTTCTTGCACTTTCTTCCCCGTAGAAACCACTTTCCGAACCAGGCGGTTTAATCATTTTTATTTCTGCTTGACAATTCATAAGTGCTTTTGAAAAGTGTACGAATAGAGATATTTATTTATTCGTTTATTTTTTTAATAAATTATGTCTTAAAGAATATTATTTGCTTATTTTTCCCTTGATCGGAATCCACTGCTGCACTAAAACAAGCGCGAAATAATCTTATTTTCCAATCAAGCTACAATAGAAAGCTCATTTATTTTATATATCTACGAAGCCTGTAGCCGTTATCAAAACCAAACGTAAGTACATTCGTGTGAAACGTTGCTATATGCAATTTTAACCTTATTCCGTCAGTCACAAGGAAAAGTTTGTTTAAAAAAACTGTGTCGTTTTTTGTTGGCGAGCGTACTCGCGTAGTTGCGTAATAGTTGTGTTTAATTTTGTTCTCTCGATTTGATTTCACACCTCACTGGACGATCTGAAATCGAGTTAGATAAATTACTAAAGGTTACACGTGAAATGAAAGCGGATTCATTGAACACACAACATTATTATGTGTCCAAACACAGTAATATAAATTAGTTTGGTTGTACGAGATGTACGGCTATGCGGAGGTCATTTGTGTAAGACCGGATTTGACTGTATTAAATTAAAAGCTATTTTAATCTCAGTTTTAAGAAGACACCTACAGATCTAAATATATAAAAGGAGAAACTGACTGACTGACTGACTGACATATCAACGCATATCCTAAACGGCTAAACGTAGGTACTTGAAATTTCGAAGGGACGTAGCTTAGGTACCGTAGAGGTGCACTAAGAAAGGAATTTCCGAAATTAGCGGAAAAAAATCATATTGAATCCGTGCGAAGCCGGGGCGGGTCGCTAGTTCTATATATGAATCAAAATAGATATTCTTTTTTGCACAGAAAAATATTTTACATTAAAATATGATAACATTCAATTGTTCTCGGAAGCTACATACCTAATACGTCGTTAGGTAAAGTGGGACGGATTTAAAATATCTTACGTCATTAAAAACAAAATATCACACGGTCCCGGTAGCTTCAACGCAATCCTGATTCTTTTAACGGTCACGACCAACCCTTACAAGGCTTCCTTACTCAAATTATTGTAATTTAATAACCTCCAACCGGTCTGCCTTCCCCATTACTGGTCATTCATTCGCGAAAATAGGACAATTGATCACTTGTCAACCACCATTCACTGTCCAATGGCGTATGCAAATTTTTTATTGGCTACCCCTGTGGAAATATTTTGCCTCGTAAATCCTGGCGTTGGTACCCGACCAAAATCACAAGATCTCTTAGAGTACAATCTTCAGATGTAATCGAAGGATCTTGCAGTTTTGGTTTTAAAACGTCCAGGTATGAAGTGAGAAAGATTGGTATCAGCACACGTGGTCTTTAATTTATTAAATGTGAAAGATTGTAGGAATAGCTTGTAGCGGCTTGTTTAACTTGTTAAGCTGTAGTTAAGGTTGTAGATGCTCAGATAGCGGGGAACGTGTTACGACCATGTCGCTTTGATTGTTATCACTGTTCTAATCTTGTGATGTTGAAAATGAAAGTTTATTGTTGCGATTCATCGTGTGGATTGGTGAAATAACGACAACTTTTAGAAGTATAGGGTAGAGAGATCTAGGTAAATGTTTTATCAAATAGCTTTAGCAGATTTTTTTATCTATTGATGTTACTTAGATTTTTTGTCAGTTATAAAACGGTGGATAAGCCGTGCTTTCATCGCCCTTGCTAGGAAGTTTTAAATAACTTGAAAATTAGATACTATAGGGGTAGTAGGAACTTTTCAAGTTTCTTGTTTTCACGGTTCAAATTTATTTCTATAATCCTAACCAATCAGGCTCAGTGTTAATGTGAATCAAAAATATTATAAACTAGATGCAGCCCCCGTGAATATCGGAATGTGAAATTATAATATCCTTTCTAATTTGGTAGTTTTTGCGCGAAGAAGAATCCACTCTATCCCAGAACACTCGTCTAGCGATATCCTTTCTACGATATCTCGCTTGAGAAGCTACGCCCTGCGATCGCCAACCCGATGCCCCAGCCATTACTTTACCCATGGCGATTATGGGTAAAGCCTCCAGGTGTTTGACCAAAGTGACGAACAACTGAAGATACCTTTGTCCAGCAGTGGACTGCGATAGGCTGAAGATGAGAAAGAATAGTGTTAATCATTGAAATTGAACTAATATCAGACAACATCACATACATTGCTCCGATATGTGATGTTGCTTAAGTGTGTATGTGAAGTAGCTTAAGCACTTGTGTTATGGGTATCAAAACAACGAAGGTACCACAAATAAATACTTAAATACAAATATTAACACCCAGACACGGAACAAACCCAAGTGTTCATCACACGAATGTTTGTCCCGAGTGTGAACCCACGACTCTTGGTTCAGAAGGCAGGGGTCACTACCAATTGAGCCACCGAGCCTGTCTACTACTACTACTTACAACTATGTTAAATGGCTGTTCATTTTAGTTCCGCAAGCAAACATTTACTGCATTTTAGATAAGCACAAAGCTATCAGTCACTGCAGTACAACGTTTTATCTATAATCTCGTTAATTACGGCTGAAAGGCGTAAGATCGCGATCGGCTGTCACAATAGCCGAACATATGACCGTACAAAAGGCGACCTTGGCTCGTAATGATAAAAAAGGTTCGTTTACACCGCACTGCAACTGTTATTCAGAGCTATTGTGCGGCACCCACACGCCTAACAGGTGTTGCATTGTTGTATGCAAATTACACTTTCGCTCTTAGACTATGCTTTTAGGGCTAGTACTGGTCTATGAAGAGGGTTTTGTTTTATGAACTTGAGGAGTTGAAAGCGAGTGCACAGATAATGCGAGATAACACAACAAGAGATTTTCTTTTATTGTTTATTAGCAATCGCGACTGTGCTGAACTTTTGTGGCTTGCTTCCACAGACGATAGTTAAATATGACCGATGAGAGAGCAGATTTGGAACGACGCGACGCCTTCTTTACATAATTCCGATACAAGGGCTACCTTGATGGTGGTATGAGTAGGTATACCATCGCCGTTTATGTCTCTACAAGGTGATAAAAATAATAACAACACTTGCTTCGCCGCCTGGACCTCTTAAACTTTAAATGGTACAGGCTAGAATAACTAGCCAATAACTAAGTATCTACTCGTATCTATACATTTTCATTTTTTGAAGTCTAAGTATAATTTTAAACCAGCTACCTACCGTGCTTTATTTAGACAGACATTTATGTAAGACGCTATTCTAACCATTTTCTTAAATTAATTTAAAATGTGGATTAGGTACGAAAAAAACTCGTTAACATTTAAAATTTTTAAACTACAAAAATACTACATTTACGCTTAATAGTTAGTAAAATACCGATCGCAAAACGTACCTGTACATTTTTTACGTTAATCTTTTAACAAGTCATCGTATCAACTCAAAATACTCAAGGACACATTTCACACAAAAGGATAGCGTTATCTATCACGTTCAGTTCACGCTCTATAAAAGTAAAACCATTCGTAACACGGCCATTTGTGTTTGTGTAACGTCTAACAGAACCTGTTTAAGGTACCCTAGACGTCGTAGATCATCAGAACCAGTATCGGTGACTTGCCGGTCGGGTGACGTGACAAACGGCTTGTTAATCGCCATTGTTGTTGCCTTAAATGTCTTGTATTCGACTTAAAAGGACCCATGGTGTATTAGATTGGCGAACTTGTGTGAATTTCCCATCTATAGATGAAGGGTCAAATGTGAATTATAGAAAGCGGAAGGTCGTCGGACACGTACCTAGTGTAAAGACTCTTTGTTGGACATTAGATTCAATTTACATATCGTTTTAAACAGTTGCTTTGAATCCCTTATTAAAACCATCCATTGCAGTTTAGGTAGCTATGTGTATTACAATGCAAACCAAGCCATTATTGATCCCTTGTAAATCTAAATAAAAGTAATTCACCATTTGCATTAAGAAATGTCTCAAGTTTGTAATATAAGTATGCTTAAGTTTTGCAAACCACAGAAAGACAACGCGAAGGAAATTGGCTTAGAATCTACGTTATCCGAATTCTTTTAAGTTTTACTAAACGGACATTTGAATTAAGTTTCTTAATCCAATTCGCTGTTAACAAGATTGCATAAAGCCTTTTCAGTTATCATATTAGTACGTTCGCTTAAGTACCAACATAAAAACATTTCATTCCATAAAACAGTACCTACTTAGTTACGTACCTATACATATAGAATCCAAGGCATATTTTTCTCGAGGATATTTTTTATACAATTCTGAATGCAAATGCATAAAACCCTTTATTATGTTAATGATAGATTGTTTTTATTAAAGACTTGATTTCCAACTGTTCCGATTGCGAATATATTAAAAACGTATGAAAGGATGGTATCTCACTAGAACTTTTAAAAAATTAGGTATTAAATAAATTAAATATTGAGGTAATGGCTACGGTGCCTTAAAGGACGAAATGTTGCTATTTATTAGTAATATTAAATACACTATTAAATGTTATTAATATTAAATAGCAACATTATAATATTTTAATATGTTTTATTTTTAAACTGGGACAATGCTTTACGACTCCCCATCAGACAAGACAAGGTATGTGAAATGATAAAATCCTTAAAAATTAGAACGTGTATTTATAAAGTGAGGCTCACGACGCCCTCAGAGATGGGAGAGCGGGCACCCTGCCACCCGATGACAGGTAGTCAGGTAATACCCAGTAAAACCCCCGGGCTCTCCATACCCTGTAAAAATCCAGCGCTATGGGTGGTATCGAGAATCCTGAGTGAGAAACATGGCTCCAAGTTACCAGCCAAATAATCCGAAAAATAGATTAATGGGACAACTAATTTACCTAAACTTTGACAGATCTAGCACAGATCAATAGGTTCAACGACCCTTCAGATACATGTTCTGCCATAACGTGACGATAAATAATATGAGATTATGGATCCTCAATTGCCTAGGAGAACCGAGTATTTTATAAAAAAAAATGTATAAAAGCATACCGGTAAGATACAAGCCTTAGCAAACAAGCATCTGCGTCCTCCAAATGACGTCCATTTGAACAAGTGTGCTCCACTTAGGTGTTTATCCGTTAAATGTAGCGTAACGTCTGAAAAATGTAACAGCATCAAACATTTAATAATCGTTCAGTACTACGTACAACAATATATGTTTAAAAAGTACTTTAATAAACAACAGTTGCTTAATATTCCATCTATATAAATAAAAATGTATATTGCCAAGCGCAAAACTCGAAATTATCGAGATACAAAAGATAATCTACCTATCACTTTTTCGCTCCAAGCCATCCTCACCTGCCCGTGGTGCATCCTACCGAACAACAAACGAGGCTCTGGCAAACCGAATGGTGGCGGTAAAACCATCACGATAGAAGGCGTAGCTAAATACTACAGGCCGATGACGGGCAGCAGCGTCATCGATTATGGGTATATCCTCCAGAAGTTTGCCCTAGGCGGCGAACAATTGGAGAGGCCTATTTGTCCAGCAGTGGACTGCAATAGGCTGATGATGATGATGAAAAGATAATCTTTTCTTTTTCATAATATGGTTCTTGGTTTCTATGGGTAGAAAAATCATGAAAAATTGCGGCCCGTAGTAAAATAACACCAGGCAGAAACAGAGAAGGGAACGTAAACGGGAATGTGAACGGGAATGTGAACAGGACAGTGATGGGAATGAGAAGCGGAAACTGGAAAGGGAACGAGGAGGTTACCTACTTAAATACCTACATACACATGTGGCGAAATCAAATTAGCTGCGACATAAAAAAGTGTTACCTACTGGCGAATATATTTCATAAAGTACACTATTTAAGGCCTATGGATATTACCTACATAAAGTTGTAATATTATATTCGGTTAAGTTATTAATATATGTATTAAATACGTCACATTATGTACGAGTCTCTTATAATATTGATGTACTTATAAGTATTTAATTATGGCTATGATTCCGTACCAAAAAAAGTGTTAAAACACATTAGATCCTTTAAACATTGAAAAGTTACACCGATATCGTCTAATACAATTTAAAAACACATTCCCAGAAAACGCCTACCATCTATTTTAATTACCATCAGAGAAAGCCGGCTTAGATAAATAAAATTTGCGGGTGAAATCGAAACGATCTAAAATTCATCATGCACTTGCACCGTCATTGTTCTACGTATGGAGTCGGGCAGACTCCTCAACGTCAATTAATATTAATAGACACCTTGGCCAAAATACCGGTGGAAAAAACCGCAGCGGCGGATTGGCTGACAGTTGTTGCGTCTTCTATTAGGGGTCTGTGGCTGGTGAAAATATGGTTGTTACCAAAAAATGTTATAAACAAAATAAAACATTATTGAGAAAAAAAATTGGCAATATCAAATAGCATTACTACCAAAATTAACTACCTATTACCTGTTTACCAAAATAAACTTTGTTACCAAAATTTATCATTCTTACCAACATTAATTTATTACAAAACTTCAGGCTATGTAATATAGAGGGCGGTATATTAAACGTAATCCGCTTGGGAAAATATCCTAAGATGTTTGGAATTTCTGATGTGTTTAATTATAGTGCCACAACAAATTGTTGTATTTGTATGAAGTTAACTACGTGTCAAATTTCAGTCAATGTCTTATTTAATAGAATAGAATAGAAATAATTTACGCTAATTCTTCCTAATGGACATAATTTTTACTTTCAACATTATTACAATCTCCTTATCTTGATTGTAGTCAACGCACAAAAACTGAATATTGAACTAGCGAAACCAACCGCAAAACTTTTGCCAATCATATTTACCGCCAATTTTCTCGTAATATTATATTGGCGTAATCAATTATAGTAAAACGAATTGAATTTGTTAGATATTTCAATAAAAAACGTAATCAATCGATTTAAAATTCTTTCTTTTTATCGCATATTATGTTTATTTTGATATAATTTTATGTTCTAAGGTTTGGTACAGTGTTGAGAAATTAGAATTATTGAAATTCAAGCATGAATTGAGAGTTTAGCATTTTAAACATCCGAGTTGTACTATATGTTATTTGCTGATATCATTATGGTTAACACAATGAGTTCTTCCCTTTAAATACTGGGCCGATTGCGTTCCAATATGAACACATCAAATTCTGTATACGAAATAATCTCAGGCTTCTTTGAATTACTACGAGCATCTTTTGTACCACTTAATGCATCCTAGCTGTACTAAATAGCGTCAAAATCGATTAAGTTAGCTTTGAAGTTAATTGTAAAAATTTAACAAATGTTAGAGGATTTCAAACTCATATTTCTATTCTGTTGAAAATACTTATATACCTACTGTAGCCGACAAAGACAGCTGCTTGACAGATACAGAGGGAGTCACGATCCGCAGCAGTGAGGGAAACGACTGCATGCAGAGCTGGACAAAGTCCCCCTACAATGACCAATTAGGCAGATTTGCCTTTTTTTTTTAGAGGGGAATGCATTAGGCACCGCCATGCCACCTCCGGGGGGAGGTGACATGGTGTGTGGGACTCACACCTCCCGAAATGGGAGGGTATACCCACTAAACCCCCCTGTGTCGCCAGTGGGCAGCAAGTTGCAAGGGCACGGGCAACGCCGAAGCATACCGCCGCATCTCTGCATGCCCTGGCCAGCCGCAGATGACAAGCGGCCAGCACTCCTGGTCCGGGGAGGGCAAATAGTCAACACGTTTGACATGGTTGGCGGGATGGTTACCACTGTAGGTTTTAGTTTAGCAAGGCAACTCTGCTGACCATTCCCAGATATTCCCTTAGTCATTCTTTCACGACACCCACGGGATAAAATGGGTCCTATTCTGAATCCGGAAACCTCACATTAAGACCTATCATGAAATATTAATTTCACAAATGTTACAATATATTATGTACCCGTAGTACATGAAATATGTCATCATCATAAGAGACGTCTATTGATTAGACGATTAATTACTTGACAAATAGTATATCGCTTAGTAAATTATTAGCCCTCTTTGTTTACGAATTGATTTACACGTGTACAGTGTAATATAACATATTAGCTAATAATATAATTAATGTGTAGGTACAGTATATTATGTATAACAAATTGAAATGTCATCTTAGAGTCACAAAACGTTATTAATACTTAATTGATTAGAATGATCTAAAACTGAACTTACAAGAAATTTCGTTGGATTTATAACCATCGCTATAAGACCGCCTGTATAATAACATAAAATATCTTTGCCTAGTTCTTTTTAATCGACTTCAAAAAGGGAGGAGGTTCTCAATTCGATTGTTTTTTTTTTTCTTTTTTGTATGTTTGTTACCTACCACATATGTATGTCCGTGTAATTGTGAACTGATTTTAAAATTCTTTATTGTTCGAAAGGATGTAGTTCCTAGTCCTAGTTGACCATATTGAAGTCGCTTTTTTTGCTAAAAATGCTGTTATTGTTATGCAATAAAGAGTATTTATCTAACCATTTTACTTTGTCCTAAAATATGCCAATTGGTGTAATGATCCTCATAATAATGGTTAATACATCGCTATACGAGTATATTGTACTTAGGAAACACAGAATGCAAACAAAATCGAAACAGACGAAATATATCATAATAATAACTTGTGATAGCCAATATAACAAACCTTAAGACACGGAACCCTTACCGTCCTAATATCAGGTTGTAATAAACGATCAATTTTAAAAAATATAGTGTCGATGTGACCCGTACCGCGGCTACGCGTCGGCCGTCGAATCCTCGAAATAAATTAAAAAGTGCTCACTCACCATCAATCAAACGGCTCGATTCCATCAATATAATTTACTTTTTGTGGTTTTTTACCAGAAAGCGCCCTCCGTGACTCGCAAGTTGAGGGCCGGACTTGCGCCAGGCACAACCTGCGCTTAACCCGTGGGCTTGTGTACCTACGTTTTACTGAATCGGGCTTAATTAAAATCTTTACTTACTTACCTTTACTTTTTTTTATTACTGTTAGCGGCAGACGATTAAGCGGCATGTCTGATCTTAAACAGTAACCGCCCATGGACATCAGTTATGCCGGGAACACGGCCATGCCGCTGCCTACTCTAAAGATATAGATCTTACAGCCACGCTTAAAGAAGGACATGGTCGTAGCGATCAGGAAACATTGCAGCTGAGTCGAGATTTCTCTGGTACCGACCGGTACACACGTATTCCCTTCTTCATACAATCTCAATCTTTTATAAAACGTGCCAAACATGAACTGACGTCCTCTAGGATAAACGCCAAGATAAAATAGGAAACTAAGATAGTATCGCTCTAATATTTCTTATATGTATTTTAAAACCTCGAGAAACTTATTGTGACCGGAAAGATACACAAGAAAAGACCTCGCGATTGCAGCCAATACATTGATCTGACCAGATCCGCACCGCACTCGCCTCTTCTGTTCACCACGCCCTCCACGCGGTGACGCTAATAAATAGGAGATAAGTCACTAATATTACTTACTAGCTGTGCGGCGGCGTCGCACGCTTGGATAGCGGGTTTAAAAAATTACGGACTTCCATAAAATGGTACCTAAATTTTATGTTAGACCTCTAGCAATACATTGGTGAAAACCGCATTTGATTCCATGCCGTAGTTTTCGCGTGATGCGCGATCAAACATACAGATAAACATTTCACCCGTTTTCCCAACACTTCCCGTTACTGCTCTGCTCCTATTGGTTGTAGCGTGATAAAAAGTATACTATAACCTGCCCAGGAGTATGAAGAATAATCGTACCAAGTTTCATTAAAATCCGTGCAGTAGTTTTTTTTCTATAACGAACATACCAACAGATAAAAAGTTTACTGATTGCATTTTTGGCATCAGTATCGATCACTAATCACCCCCTGATAGTTATTTTGAAAATATCTTTCATGTACAGAATTGACTTCTCTACAGATTTATTATAAGTATAGATTACAGTCAAAAACTACACTGCCCACGGCTTGCTCGGCATACTCTTACAGCACCCACGAGAAGAAATGGGTCAGTGATTTATATTATTTTCCGACACCGCACGGAATACCGAGAAATAAACGAATTCGTATTATCATTTTCACTTCCTGTCTCCTGTCTGTCGTTTTGTATCTCTTACACAATTGTTTTCTAATTATCTGTGTAATAAGTGAATGTAAGTGTGGTCCGTCCGTCCGCTGCACTGGTAACTTGTAATGGTGACATGTCGAAACGGTTTCGGCCGTGGAGCAGTAATCGGTTTTCTCCAATAAACGGCGATTAGACGCGCCGGCGTCAGCGTGCGCGGGAGTTGTACTATCGCGCGGGTAAATGGAAAAGATAAAGGAAGGATTCGTACTAGACCAATCTTTGAAGATCGTTGTAGAATTGTTTGGATAACTAATAAGATAACATGATTTTTAACAAAAGAAAACCGTCTTCAATATGAGATCAATATGACCAACTGGGAAGTAGGTAAACAGTTTCAAACAAAAGAAGAATTTTCCAAATCACTTCACAATTCTAGTAGATATATGTGGTAACATACATAAAACACTAAAAATAATCACTCGAATTAAGAATCTCCTCCTTTTTTGAAGTCGGTTAAAAATACACCCTACATGGTATAAACATCCAAAAATGTGCAAATTGTATCGTGCCGCTTAATTAAATGCATTCCCGGTACGGCATTTCAATTACTTAATGTTGGAAATAAACATATCTACCTAAATACTGTAACTTGAGAAATGCATACATAGATAAGTAAACCATTTTTTTTTAAACCATTTATTTAGTTCACTTATGAACTCTTAAGTAACCACACAATTTCCACAATATAGGTAGTAAAAATAATTCAAAGCTCTTACGTATCTAACTTAATAATAACATGTATCACTTGTATTGCGAATTTGGCGGTAGACAAAATTATGTTATTCATTACCTCCCGTGCTAGTCGACGACTGTGTTACGGCAAGGTAAGAATACTTAGGTAAGTAGGTATACTTATGTAAAAATATGATGTTGCGAACATTATCCGATCATAGAGATATTTAACTTAAATCTCTTTTGTCATGGTCACCAAAATAACGAAAATACCAGAAATAAAGTCAACAGACTCTAATTCAACCTAGTTTTTTTGACTCATGTACCTACACGTTTTTATAAAGAACTAAAAAACCGGCCAAGTGCGAGTCGGACTCTCGCACGTAGGGTTCCGTACCACTATACAGCTAAATAAATGTTTTTCTTTACGTTTTATTATATTGGAGTTAATTAAATGAAAAAATTAGGTAATTTGATTTATGACGTTTAAAAAAAAACTACTGGCTAGATTTCATTCAAACCAAATTTCGTTAGTAGTTTTCATAGTGATACACATGATATATTTTTTTCAGTTTTATCATGCCCATATTTTAGAAGTTACGGGGGGGGGGCACTCATTTTACCACTTTGGAAGAGTCTCTCGCGCAAACTATTCAGTTTAGAAAAAAATGATCTTAGTAACCTCAACATCATTTTCAAATACCTATCCATAGATACCCCACACGTATAGGTTCGATGAATAAAAAAATTTTCAGTTTCAGTTCTATGTATGGGGAACCCCAAAAATTTTGGATTTTTTTCTGATTTTATTCTCACATCTTAATGCGGTTCACAGAATACATCTACGTACCAAATTTCAATAATGTAGCTCTTATAGTTTCGGAATAAACTGGCTGTGACATACGGACGGACAGACAGACAGACAGACAGACAGACAGACAGACAGACAGACAGACAGACAGACAGACATGACGAATCTATAAGGGTCCCGTTTTTGCCATTTTGGCTACGGAACCCTAAAAACGCAAAATTTCATTCCAACTCGTTTATCATTCACCCAAAATCTAAAATAGCTGCCAGTCATTCATATAACATACATTTTTATTACGAATTCCGACCGCGGCTTAATTCGAATTCTAAAAATATCCACGTTACAAAACTTTTTTACCTAAATTAATCTGCAAAGTAATTGTTGCGGTATTCGAAAAGTTGAGGCCGTCCGAGCCTATTACGCTTGATAAAATTTATTTTTAACTGAAACATGTAATATCATACCATGCGTTCAATCTCCCATTTCACAATGAGCTTAGATACTGCAAAAACTATTCGCTTACAACTCTGATTGGATATCAGATCTCTTCACTTTTTCTTCTAAATCATAATAATTATGTGTTATTGTGAACTGGCCACAAAACTGTCATTCAACCGTTTAATATCAAAATACGCATCCAGACAGGTGATAACAAAAAGTATTAACGTTTATGTAGGTGAGTGTACGGGCCGCAGTCGTGACCAGACGCCAATTTCAATTATTATCTAGAAGTCGTTCTCGGCTTGGAGTGCAGCACTTTTAATCATTATTATACCACTTTTAATAATACGGCATTCTCTTATTACGATACAAACAAACGGATAACTCTTTACAACATTTGATACTAGAGTTTGGATACGTCTCGAGTCTCAAAGTCCGGGCATCGTATTCACTTGCTTCTTTTTTTCTGAAAAGTCTCGAAATGACGCTAGAATTCAAGTGATAACCGATACACAACTTATTGTTAGGAAACTACGAATCAGAAATACGGAAATCTTTAAATAATAATAAAAAATCAAATACGTTTGTTATGTTTAATTAAAAAAGATACAGAAGCGATTTATAATAACATGCGGATTAAAAGCCAAGGTCAAGGAACGACTGCTGCTGCTAACTTATCAGGAAACTACTTCTTTTAAATACCTACTGCTTTACTCATACTATACTAACGTTAAAGCAATACAGGACTACAGGACATTACTGTGAAGGAGAGATTCCATAGGAGAAGTTTAAGTCTTTGACTGCCGAGAAACTAGACACAATAGAAAAACTATTGTTTGTCGGTCACCGGTGACCGTCATGGCGCTCAACGTGTTGAGTCCCTTATGTTTCATGAGCAGTACGCAGAGGAAATGAACTCTAGATTCCGTTATAGTTTTTGGTTAGTTTTCTTTTACTTTGCATTGGGTGTTTATATAGCCCATCATTGTTAAAAGCATCTCGGCGCCATTTATTGGCGAGTACTTTATATTAGCTAGGATTAGAGTGTTTTAAGCATCAGCTTGTTACATATTTTGCTTGTTTTTGTTGAATGTATGTAAGTATACCTAATTCGCAATTGTTTTACTAGTTATAATAAGGCAAACTCGTAATTAGTCTTATTAACTGGATGTACTCGCTTGTGTTTGTTGCGCCGCGCCGTTGGTTTCTTAATAATAAATAAATAAATCGCACATGAGCAAAAAACCTTAATGTGACGACTCTATCTACAACTCCTATGCCGCTATGATACCATTCAAACATATTTATCAAACGCCACTTAGCATAAGTCCACTCGTATGTCACCAAATTAACATCCCACGAACTTTGTTTACATTCAGATTTTAAAATAAAAAGATTATTTCTACTTTACACCTCATCGTCGGGTAAAAAACACAACATTCCATCTGTCTTCTCTAAGCCATCCAAAACGATAAATAAACACTAGTCGAGCTCTCGTATGAAGTAACGTTCGTGGTACAATATCCTCAAACCACTCGATATCTCAACATCTATGAGAATGTACGTAGATATATGAGGCAGTATTAATTGTTTTATTAACATTGTTCTAAAGACATTTTTCTTTAATCAAACATAATATTTATTGGGTGTGTGCCTCGTTCTTCAATGTAGAGGTTTATCATGGATTCTTGGGGTCCCACTTATCACCATGGGATACCACTACTAGACCCAGTGGCGATGGTGGGGCTGCACTGTCACCAACATTACTAAGAGCATGTTCGCCCAGCACTTTTGTAAAGTACATTGCGTATGTTTAGTTACCAGAATATCAAATCTGTCCATCGGTCAGGACTTCGTCCTATAGGTCTCTTTGCCTCTAATTTACCTATCAGTGCCTCGAGCCACATCTCGGTGAAATATTGCCAAAATATTACGTCGCAAAACATATTGCAGCCGGGCACTGAGTTTCCTTAATCTTTAGTTGTATGCATTTGACATTAAGTTGAAAATTGTTAAGAAAATTTGAAAATATCTGACGCAAGGTTGTAGGATGGCCCACAAAATATGTATTAATGACTTATAAAAGCAAATTTGACAGCTTCATTGTAAGAAGCTAAAGCATTTAAGCTACGTTACACAACGCAATAATATCGAACGAGCCCTATAATAGCCCCTTCGACGAGCGAAGTGTACGGATAGAGACGAAGTCGGCCCGAGGTGACGGCGCGGCTCAAAGCTTCGACAGCCGTCCAACTCGGCTCATAATTAAGAACGGTGACTGTTGAAAAATGGCTGCCGCCCCCGGCCGGCCGTGAATAATCGCAGTAATTACGATTCGGAATAATTTCCAGCCAGTCATAGCGATGCTATCGGGAGGTGTTGACGACGCTCGTTACTCGCACGCAGACCGCGAGTCTACAACTGAAAATTGCAATTGCTTCATTAATGCACGCTCACATATTTGGATTCGAAATCGCCATCGAATTTGCCATCGAAACGCAAAGAAGAAGAATATTTGAAAAAAGATTACCAAAAATTGACATTAAGCACTTGACTTGAGAATGGCTCTAAAAATTTGTTTTTTTTTTTGCAGTCTAGAAACGGTTCTGTTATGTTATATGATCAATTTTTTAGTGAAATAAGTACATGGATAAGTGTTAATGCTGCAAATGAAACATGTATATGAAATTATTGCAGTTAACAGTTAGTGACCAAAGCAATGAGTAGGATATTGTATCTATCATATGAGTAAATAAAAATGTTCTTATTTAATCATATGGTTAGGGTTCATTGTATTTTTTAAATAAGAGTTATATTCAGCCAATCACAACCACACTACTGTTCCACGCAAACAAAATCATTATTTACACATTATACAAGTACTTGACGCTAAAGGTAGGGTTAAATTTTTACAAACTTTTTGATCCTTAAATGATGCATTCGTATGTGCATTCGCATGTATTTACTTCATATTTTTTTCTTTTCATCACAAAATTAAATAAATACCTAATGCTCTCCAAATGGGTCCGATGCTTTTAAGGAGACCACACAATAAGGAAATAGAGAATAAGGAATAAGAGAGGTAGGGCATAGCGAATCTTCGCTCGAATTGAGCCGCCCGTCCGGGGAAGGACCTCCACCCTATAGAATACCGCAGTCAAATGACCTCTGAGTCGTGTTTCTGCCGGTGAGTAGTGTTTCCGGAGCTCGTGGGGGGTTGGGGTTGGGCCGGCATGGCGGTGGCAACTGACAGGTAACTGACCAGTTACTTTGTCACAGCGACTTGGGCTTCTCTTTCGCTTTCCATCAGGCGTAGGGAAGCCATTATGTCGAGCCACTATAAAAAAAAATGAAGAAATGAAAATGTAGAAATTCTAAGGTTGTATGAAGTACGTAAGGTTGTATGAAGTTGACAAAACCGTATTGGCCGGTGTCGTTGACTTAAGTCAAAGTAAAGCGTTATTTGTCGCCCTAACGCCCCCGAGAAAGACGACGACACGTGCCTTCGGTGGCAGGGTCAGTGGCATCGTGCATTACAAGAAAGGATGCCGCTCCTATGGAATCGCTGTCGGATTTAGCGGGTATTCTCCTAGTTAGGAGTGAGCCGCACATAACCCAGGTGTTCCTTACCTAGGGCCCTGCCTGGTGTATGCATAAAGGCGTTCCCATTTATCGCCCTCCGGTACTCTCGAGCCCCTGGTAGTGACGTATGAGCAGTTGATGACGATATCCAAACGTTACGAATGAAATACTGCACTATTTTATTGTAACACGTATACAACAAAACCGTATGCAAAATCCGCGTAGAATCCTTTCTCTTAATTAACCCGATCGACGCGGAGGTGTTTCGTTGCGCCACTCGACGTGGATAGATTTAATTAGCTGTAAATAGTTTTTTCGCGGTTGCGTCAGCGCAGCGTACGGTGCCGTTGAGTCGCGGCCGCTCGGGGCGGTTTACATGTTCAGAGTTCGAGGGAAATATTAAATTATTTTCTATTTATTGATATTTGATCTAGGGATAGGAATTTATGAGAGCGGCCAAGCCAACCTCACCGGCCCATGGTGCATCCTGCCGTATAACAAACGCTGGCAACTGACTGGTGGCGGTATAGCGATCACAGTTCAAGGCATAGCTGACCACAGACCGATGACGGGCAGCAGCGTCACCGGAGCGGGAAGCGGCGCCCTGCGATCGCCAGCCCGCCTGCCCAGGGTGGCGATTATGGGTATATCCTCCAGATGTTTGCACCAAGGTGGAGAGGCCTATGTCCAGCAGTGGACTGTAATAGATTGAAGTTGACGATGATAATTTTTTTAAATAAATTTAAGATTTTATACTTTCGCTCTTATAATTTACATCATCATCATTTTGCAAACGGCCACTGTCGGACTGTGAGCCTCCCCCAATGGCATTTTGGGGTATTTACCTTAGTCACGCTTGGCAGGTGAATTGGTGGTATTTTTGTTGTTTGTACCCCGGTAAACATTTTTTTTTATAAGAAGAGCTTACAAGATCACCTCACACCACCAGCGATCGTGAGGTCCAAAAGTTAGGTCGACAGGCAAATCCGCCTGTTTTCTGATATTCCTTTAATCGTTTTCTATGACACCCTCGGGATGAGATATATGTATTTAGATTATACATCTTACTTAAAACCACCTGATCTTCTGCGCTTCTAGAGAGCAGCTTATACAGTCATCGGTTGTTGTCGTAACTAGATCATTTGAATTGAATTTTCCGTACAAAATATCTTGCCCTATAAGGCCTTATTAAATGTAGGTACTTATGTGTGAAAGGTTTAGGAGTTTCTTTATTTCTTAGTAATTCTAACTAAATCCATGATAATCATAATATTAAACGATACAAAGCTACTGCTTTAAAAATAGAAAGGTGTAAAAACCATAGTAAGCGCTAACTTACGTACGGAACAGATAATTACTTAGATCCAATAGTGGGCACAGATCTGACCTTCCTCATGAGTTAATGACCCTAGCGCGTAAATGTTCACTAATGGTCGGAGTTAAAGAACTTGTGACGAAAATTTAAAATTTTGTCTTCTTAAGAAGTAATCCTAAAAATATTTCTATAATATAAATATTCCCTGTTTTAAAAAGTTTACTACCTATAAAAACTATGTATAAACTATTAGTACTACATACATACTTAAATATTTACAGAAGCAATGAATGCGAAAATTTACTTAGAAACTATGAACTTTAGAGAGGTCATACTCCAGATCTCTCTAAGCAGCTAATAAATTTTCCTCTTATATATTTTTTAAAAATATCTTCTACCGTGTCAACTTCTTTCACGCCCAAATAATTCCACATTGGCTGTTTGGAGAAATTCCAGGCACCACTTTAAATAAAATTATCGAGATTAACTTATGTTGGACACTGGCCGGTAAGAAAATGGTGAAGTAGTTAAATAGTTTTCTTTTTCACACATCCTGAAACAAAATACAATCACACGACAAAAAAGTGATCTAAATTCAAATATGACATTACATAATTGAAATGACGTAAGGAAAAATTGTGAGAAAACTTCCGAGTGGTTGAAACGACCACATATCCATACGCTGGTGTTACAAGGATGTTGACGCGATGATGTATAGCTAGTTCTCTGCGTGTAATTTACGATTTTATCATTATTTATTCGTTGGTAGTTACTGTTCTTGTAATCGATGCTACTCGTTCTTCGTTGCGGATGTAGCTAACTAGATGCGACAGTGAACATCGTGCTCTCTTCAGTCATTTCGTGTTCCGTTATCGAGGATCGTGATCACATGTTGATTTCACAGCCCTAATCAACTGTCTCCACTTGTCTCTGTCTTATGTTGCCCTCACCACGTGATGAAATTTGTCCAGGGCAGTGGCTTCCTTCACTTGGTCGGACCATTTGGTTGGTGAGCGGCCGCGGGCTCTTTTTCCTTTCAAGCCACCAACCACAACCAGCTTTTCAAGACTCTCATTTCCTCGAACATCGTACATATGTACTTAAACAGAGATTGTGGTCGATCATGATAATCATTAAAAATAAAATAAATATTTATGGTGGGTACTTATAGGGTCTTATATTAGTACAGCAGAGCCTCTCATGCTCGAGTCCCATATTTTATTCATTGAATTTAGTGGTGATTTATTTTTTCCATTAAAAAAATAAACCTAGGCAGTACGGAATAACTAGTGGAACGTAAATATTTTCCAGATAAACCAAGTAACTCTTCCAGAAACTCCATCCTAATTCCAAGCTCCCAAAAATCAGGTAGCGCCGCACGATGCGTGTTATTAAGTCGGTAATTTAAAACGGTCTTGTTTTAATTGAGTTATGGCCGTGTTACGGCCATTACGGGCAGCGTTCGTGCGACCGAGTAATGGATGGCTTTCCGCACTACCAAATTGAGTCGTGATAGCTGCTTATTGTAATGTGTTGAGGATTTGTTGGAACACTAATTAGGTGATCTTGCCTCATTATAAATGCCGTAAAGATAGAGACGCTAATTTACAGTTAGTCAATGTATGGTCTCATCATCGTCAGCGTGATCAGATCAGTCCACTACTGGATATAGGCCTCTACAGTTGTTTGCCACTTTGGTCAAACAATGTAACCACGTCTAAAGACTAAAAAGTAAATACATTTTTATTTTTTATTTTATTATTTTTTAAAGTTTCGGACCGTCACGCGTCACCAGCCTATTCAGATAATAACTAGCAATGAATTCCACTTGATGTTATTAAACCTCAAAAACTATATCCATTACAAACCTGATGGATTATGGTGTAGAAATAAATTAAAAAATGTACTAAGTAATAGCTGTTTGTAGAACTACATAATTACCAGAAAATATTGTTTGTAGGGGGAGTCCGGGAGATTTACTCTGGTGGGAAAGATGAAAATTATTATTATTCTTTTTTCAAAAAATCACTTAAATTTTGCTCTAACGATAGGTACGTCAAGACGGTCATTGGTAGACCACAATTATAGGTCTAATTTAAGTTGGTTTTCGAAAGGTGGTTAATCTTTCCCACCTGAGCAAATCTCTTGGACTCCCCCTAAGTAGGATTTATTGTTACGTATAACTATAACTACCGATCGCGACATCGCCACTTACTCAACGGAAATTTCACATGTCTGCCTACATATTAATACAGATTACACGTCACATTAGACAATACGTTCTCACGTATAATGTACGTGAATTTGGGATATGTGTAACGCTGTATAATGATACGCCATTTCTTTGTGAGCGAGAAAGTATCCTTCCCACACTGTTCCAGTGTAATTTTTATCAAACGGGACACAGACGTAAGATGTAATTTTTATGTTATAATACCCTTGTAGTATGTATAGTGAAATTATAGGTTAAATACTCATGTGATATTAGAGTACCTACGTGTAATAGCTAGTCTAACCTAACCTTTAGGTTGCCTATCTTATGAGGTTTGATTTTTCAATGGAGAGATTTTTACAGTCTAATAAAACGAACGACCTATGACAGGACGTCACTTCGTATTATTACTTTAAATAGCCTTAATCATATCCACATAGTCTGCCTTCTAAACCAAGGGTTGTGAGTTCGATTCCCATCCGGGACAAACATTCGTGTGATGAACACTTGTGTTTGTTCCGTGTCTGGGTGTTTATATTTGTATTAAAGTATTTATTTGTGGTACCTTCGTTCTGATACCCATAACATAACTTAAGCTACTTACTTTGGGATCGGAGCAATGTATGTGATGTTGTCTGATATTTATTATTTATGATTACCACTAAAATTCATCTTACACCAATAAGCTCAATAAACAGCCAGTTTACAATACAAATGACGAATACCTACTCGTATATATCTCGAAATTAAAACAAACGAATTCGCCGGAACTCGACAACCGTCACAGGTAGGACTGTAAAACATGAAAGCCGCGTTAATAAGTCAGAAAATGAAATATTGACCGATAGTCGGCTGGCGGTGAGTGGCGACCCCGCTTCCGAAAACCATCACAGACGAATAGTGCTGTGCGGACATTCCGTTTGGGCGGAATGGCGCATGTTAGTCACTTTGGGATGTCCCAACGATTCTCTGAATGTTCCCCGCTAAGCACGCAAGAATTTAAAGATATATTCGGGTAATAACTTTAGTGACGCCGGCGCCGAAGATGCGAAGGTTCCGGTATCAATTCCTAGGAAGTCGGTTTAGAAAACAAACTATGCTTAGTTGACGTATTCAGGCACGTACCGTGTACTAGTCAACATTTGGTACTAGTAATACCTTCGTTTGGTACCAGTTCCTTGCTTTACATTGTTGATCTATCTATTTTATAAAATTAAGCAAATTTTATACGCTGTCGTAAATACATAACATTATCATAAACATAATTAATTATGGGTTTCTCATAAGTTTTCTATATATTTTTATTTTTTGATAAAAAAATTGTTTTTGTGCCGTCATTTTCTGCCAACTTTCAAAAAACGTGGATCTATGTACATTTATGTCTATGCCTGTAGTTTTATTAAACTTGCATCTTGTTTGTACAATCTTAGGGATGTGAGATGTGGATTGCCTACGTTTCTTGAACTTTATCGTCTACTTTAGATCAGACATTACGCAATCACTTTAAGGTGTCACTAAGAAAAAAAGAAAGAATCATGTATCAACAAAGGCCTATATTTCTTTCCACATTATCTTTAGAGTGATTATATAAATTAAAAACTATCAGACAACATCACACCCATTGCTCCGAGAACAACGAAGATATCACAAATATATACTTAAATACAAATATAAACACCAAGACACGAAACAAACACAAATGCTCATCACACGAATGTTTGTACCGTGTGGGGATCAAACCCACGACTCTTGGTTAAGAAGGCACGAGTCACTACCAATTGAGCCACCGAGCCAGTCACAGTGAAAATTTATTGGAGACCTTTGTCATTCCTTCGTCCCGCAACTCTCGGGTACCTACTCACAGCACTAGACACCCGCCTGAAACAAAAAGGCACCGACCGACGCCGGTGCACTTCCGATTGCATTGCCAACTCTGAAAAATTACCTGACCACCCTTGCAAGTGCTGTTAATACATTACGAACGAACACTCGTTCAATTCAAAAGGGCAATTTTAGTTTTTTTCTTTGACGCCAATTTCTGGATATTCCGAGAGCGGAATCGAAACTTTTTGCTATCACAGATTTTGCATGAATTCTACCTATTCGTTGTAAAATGGTTTAAGTTCTTTTAGTAAGTGTGTATTCTTAAGCCCTTGTGTAAAAATATCTCAGCGTTAAAATGAAAACGTAGATACCTACTGTTTTGCAAATAAATGTTTATTTGTATTTGAAAGATGGATGGATATAAGTATAGAAACAGACTCATATCCATTTATACATAAGATTAAGGTAAATGAAGTTTTTCATTAAACGAGACGTATTTCCGCAAATGTAGTGCAATTTTTCAATACGCCTAATGTTTGCTCATCAATGTTACAAAAACTTCTAATGACGGTGCACACCACAAATCTTGTGTCACTGCAAATGGATGGACTAATTTTTTCACGTAATCACAACTCACCTTCGGGATGTCCTTCAACCTTCCGAGAAGTTGTGACGCGACTGTGGAAAAAAGCAACAATTACACAAACTTTGTTGTCGAAATGTTGGACACCGTTCGGGGAACCAACGGGCGCTTTCTTTTGTTTCCCGCACTCTCACAGCGCGGCGAATCGGCCCGGCGACGCCATTTGTTTTTACTAGCAGGCACATGTTTTGACAATGTCTTTTTCACGTGACTACATAATTTCCTACAGCTAAATTCCCAAGTTTACAACTGCGATGTTAAATCTGTGCAGTAAAACGTTTTACGCGCATGCTAATGCAATAAATAAAAAGGTCAAACAATAATGTCGAAGACAATGGGATAGCAATGCCTGTAATAAGTAGATATAATATAATTATGGCTGTCGTTGGTAACTGCGATATTATATAGGCATGGAACATTGTAACACATGTGTAAACACTGGGACTAATGCCCACGGTAAAACATTTAACAGTCAGCTATAACAGCACGGGTATTTTTAATGTCTTCCAATTACAGTCTTCACTCGGTTAACGATTTCTCTGAGCATTAACTATTCCAATTTTATGTTTCAAGTTGGACGAAACGTGAAATTCCTCTAAGTTATTGCCTTATTTTGTGCAGTCATTATTATCAATTTTGGTTTTAAAATTAAATAATAATATGCACACAGGCTTTTCTCGACAATTCTTAATATTTTCATAATTCATAATAATTAGTCTGCACAATTATATTTGTACCAGTGATCCTGTGCTATGAAGAATTGTGGACAAGCGTTGTGCAACATTTACGCATTTATACATATGGAATAGTAACATATTATATATTTATATATAATGGTTAAAGTCAAGATTGCTTAGAATTAGCTGGTAGTAGTTATAGAGTGCTTCACTTTAAATTATCTAGTTAGCCATTACCTTCCATTTTGCCCAGAAGCGAAGGCACAGCGAGAACCATCTACACTGCACTTTTGTCTCGTCTTGGTGACTTACGAATTTTATTATCTATGGCTTAAAATGATATATGGCCGCTCTTAACTGGAGAATCATAAAATATTTTCTGTTTGTGAAATATTTCTGAAGCAATAAAGCAATAATTCACTACGGGACTACGGGGAAGATGGCGAGCTTTATTTGCCGTCATAAACGGTCTGTTTATGGTGTAGTTTTTTTTTGCGCACAGCGCTTGCGTCGGTGCACATAAACCTGGCTTTATCATTACCGTGATTGGAAAACTAGCTTGCCTTTCACTGGGGCCAGGCGTTTTTGATAGCTTCGATATAAAGTCCGCAATGTTGACCCTAGTCTCTGTATTCCAGATTTGTTGAGTGCCTGTAAATTTGTGGTGGGTTCTCCCTACTCGACTTATCGGGGGTTAGAAATGGCAATCAAATACTCGCAGGTAACAGATGTCTAGGTATGTTGAATTTAATCTCGAAACTTAAAAAAACGGAGACAGGCCAACCCACCTGCCAAACGTGGTGACTAATTCAAATCCCCCAAATGACAATGTCTAGTAGTGGAGTTTGTAGGGTGATGATAATAATGATGTATTAAAAAAATGTTTTTGGGCTAGAAATACATTACTTCAGTTTCATATGCATTTGCTTAATTTAAACTATCTCTGTACGTCAAGTTCAACAATATTTCGGAGCTGTTAAAAACTTTTCATTGAAACCTGACTCCTTTCGTAGACGGTTGTGATAACATTTGATTTGAAGGTACATTGAAGTGCTACACGGCTACATTATACCTACCTATTACATCATACCTACCTATATGAGGTATAAAGCCTTTATCAGCATTTACAAGGAAAACACCGATCAGATAAGCGTTTAAAACGATCACCTAAGTGACGATCTCGATCGCATTGAGCAACATGACTTGTGACATCACGTCCAATCTGCGCACAGGCCGATCATCCGTCCTCGTCAACCGAATCAGAAGTGACAGGGAGCGTCGTTAGCGCGGCGCTGTTTCACACGAGTGTGAAACTTTGGAAGTGTCGACGGGGGGCTCCATTAGTCAGCGTGATTAGTTCTCGAGAGTTAATGTTTCAATGAGATGAATAATCGCCGGCAACAGTGACAAATGCGCGTCGGCCTGCGCGCGCGCACCTGACTCCCCTCAAACGCGCCGCGCCATCGCTCAGCATCACGAGGTGTTATGTGTAGCAGATGAAGAGATTTATATTTATTAGTGTTAGTGTGGCCAGTTAGTGCGGTGCGTTTTGGACAAACATGCGTGGATCCTTCGGTAACGGAGGTCCTTAAGGAATTTCACACTATCTACTAATTATACTTTAGTTTCACTTTGCTTGCGATTTTGTAGACATTCTATGGAATTATTAATAAAAACGCATTACCTATATTATTGATCAAATTAACAGCCTTTTTTCCAAAAGTGGTTTTGAGATTTATTCATGAGTGGATACTGAATTTTAGCATTGATTTTTTTTTGTTAAGAATAGGGGGCAAACACGCTTGTCATTTTATGGTAAGCGATCATAGCAGCCCATCGGTGCCATCATCTTATGAGCATCAATCACATGTGTCTCTTCTTAATGGCGGCAAAGAGATATAATATTCGAAAACACAGAGAGGGTGGTTCTATAACTTCCTTACGTGGTGGAAAATTGCACTGTAATAAAACATACTATGGTAACTAGTCACAAAACCAATTACCTAAACTTAACTGGGTGTATATATTTTTACTTTTAATTTAGTAGCACCTTTCAAAATTAATTGTTACACTATTGATCATCATTAGTAACTT
This sequence comes from Conogethes punctiferalis, assembly GCA_031163375.1. Taxonomy (NCBI): domain Eukaryota; kingdom Metazoa; phylum Arthropoda; class Insecta; order Lepidoptera; family Crambidae; genus Conogethes; species Conogethes punctiferalis. Next base: position 6,627,428 of record CM062080.1, read on the forward strand.
TACGAAATATGAAATTTAATATATTTCAAACTCATTCTTTTTTTAAAATAAATATTTGTACCGTGTATTCGGGAGGCTTCGTTCATCAAATCGTCCAAATCATCCTTATGGCACCTTATGGTCACCCTGATTATTGATAAATGACTCAGCTTACGTATTCCGAGTCAAGGGTTAAAGCCGGCCGCGATCTAGTGTCGGGATCTTTTTCACATTCCTAAATCACGACTGTCGATTTTTTCAAGTCAAACGTCTTCGATGTGTCACTCCTATGATTTAACATTGATTGGGTCTGTCGGGGCCTTTTGAGTTGCGTTTCGCGTCAAGATTTACAACTGGGGTGATAGCTACCGTCAGCTGTTATGTCCGGCGTTATTGCGTGTACGTACTTGCATTTCTGGGAAGTGGACGGTAAATCCTGGGAGGAATTATGACGGGATTAGGTGTGCTGCAATAATGGTGGACGTTTGCAACTAGCGTTCAGCCGTGCGAGCTCTCCGTGCGATTGCTTCAATATTATTACTTGCATACTGATTCCGATATTATCATTGGTGATTTGTGTTCAAAAATGGACCTTACTTTAATGATATAAGAATCGAATGGTTCCCCTACGCATTTGACTGTACATAGATACGAGTATTTCAAGTGGAGTGTGGCAACATTAAATGGCAACCGTTTATAGTTTGAAGTAAAACGATATCGGGTGCAAATTCTTAATTAGGTACCAATATATGGTCATCATCTGGTACTTACAACGCAGGAGGAAGGCTTAATAAGCAGAACTGCGTAGAAGAAAGACCCAAGAAGAATAGAAATGGCGGCCGACTTCATGAAACATTTTGCAGCTACAAGTCATTTTTTTTATTATAATTCACAGTCGACTGATTCATTTTACATTCTACCTTTCTAATATAGTTTTAGAAGAGAATAAAATAGAAAAACGTAGTGTCACATACAAATAACATGAAGAAAAGAGAAAAAAAAATTTTTTGAGACAAACGGTGTCCACTCAGCACGAGCCGAGGTAAGTATTTTGGTAAGAAACCTCGACTCTGGTCTGGTAGAGGTCGGCTATTTTTGGATAACTTTAGAATATGCGGTGTTATCATAACGATTGGCAGATCACGGACGGCTTTCACCCCTAGGAATAGGGGATAGATGTATCCACAATCTGGACTGGCTCGATGGCTTATTTGGGGTGTTACCGCTCAGTTAGTGACCTCTGCCTACAGAGCCAAGGGTCGTAGGTTCTATTCCCCTACACTACAAACATTTGTGTTTATGAACATGTCTGGTTTGTATTGGTCTGGGTGTACTATGCATAATATGTATTTATTTCCAAAAAAAAAATGTTGTATCTTCATTTATTTATTTTATCTGATCAAAATTCACTTTGATCAGTCGCAATAGCTAGCACTAGCACGCTTTCCATCAAATTCCTAACTTAAGGTTGCTGGACGTATCAAATAAGTACAACATGTGCAACACCATAGCTACGGGTTTGTACGTGTTTTTCTTCGTAAAATACTCAGGTATGGCAGAGGCGAGCCGCTTGCGCAGCCACGTCAACGGGATCCATAAATCAAAACATCCGTGATTAATCAAACCACCTCCGGCTTAGTGTAACGCACAGACAGACCGAGTGGCGGGGTTTATATGACGCTTCGAATCGTAGAAGTTTTCGAACCATCTAAGTTTTAAAAGTGCAGTACAATTTATATGCAGAATTTGCACATACGTTTTATATAAGCAGTTGTTGTTGGTGTTACCTTGAACATTGCGAAATGCCCCGAACTCCGTAGTGGGGAGTTAAAAAGATACAAAAAGTTGCCCATGGAAAAGCCATCCCTTCAACTATCTCCATTTAGAAATCATATCAATTCATCGCCCCGTTTGCTATAAAAAGCGGCCAAACAAATAGACTTACACACACACTTTCCCATTTATAAGATTAGTAAGGATAGAATTCGTACTTGTTATACAAATGTAGCGACAATTTTGCGTAAACTTACGAAACAAAATACATTTACAATTACGTACGAAGTACAGACCCCTGCAAATAACAGTAACCACTCGTTCCATATTTAACGACATTTGAACGTTAATTACTTTCTAAATCACCCAATTCACTTTCGTAACGCGACGCGAGTGCGGTCAACTTAGTGGTGGCAACCGCCACACAGCACGATTGTAACATAATTTGTTCGTAGTAGGTCTTTTGCTGCGCAGGACGGCTGGCAAGTGCTGGATGCGAGAAGCTTAAAATCGAGCACAGTGGCGAACCTTGGGAGAGGCCTATGTCCAGCAGTGGACTGATTTGGGCTGATGATGATAATGAGGTCTTTTCATTGTCTGTCTGGTTGCCAGGTTTAGAATAGAAACACCCCATATCATTCCGGTGATGTCGTAGAAGACAACTAAGGGAATGTCAGGAAACAGGCAGAATCGTTTACCTAGGCCTAAATAAAACCTACTGCCGCCACCAACACTCCTGCCAATTAAATAATGCAAATCTCCGTTTTAAGAGTAAGAGAAAATCAGTTTTTTATAAGATAAACTACGTATTTTGAACGTCCTTGTGATGTTTACCCACTTACATCTTAGATGTACCCAAACATATTAAAATATAAAATATCTTCGAAGCAAAATATCACCATAAAGGCTATTCCTAGACTCGTATACATGTCACAGTCATCTGGTTGAATCTCCTATTCAATTGAATGGCTAGCGCGTTCATTGACAACATTTAATTGAATGACTAGACCGAACGTTGACTAAACACACGTCACTTAACGTCCAACTAGGTAGCGGATTAAAACATAGCCCTTTGAACAGAGCGGACGTAAAAACAGTCAGGTGATTGTAAATTAGTTCATTTTTTTCCCATGCGGCGTTAGTAGTCACCAAAACAAATATGGCATCAAACAGGAATAAAAAAGATATGAACAGTGTTGATATTCGTTTGAATAGATTTAAATTAAACTAACTTATTCGTAATAAAATAGTGTGACAGCATATATAGCAGATACTTATAAAGAAACATTAAAAACTAAACATTACACAGTCAGCTTGTACCAATTCAACGACTATGCTAAAATGACGCTCAGTCAAGACGTTGAACGTTTCATTCAATAACTTGTCAAGTTGTCCTTTAGACATTCAATTAAATATCGTCATTCAATGAACGCACTAGCCATTCAATTGAATAGGAGATTCAACCAGATGACTGCGACATACATATTTGCTCTATCGCCGTCGAAGTTGCCCGTCCATAGTGCGTTTTGCTTGTTTCGAAAGCGCAATATTGTAGGTACACGCAATAAACAGTCTGTGAGTCCATTTGAGGAATGTCTGGATGCAAGGCTGAGCGCTTACAGTTCTGCTCAATCCGTGACATAAGTATTTACCAAGCAACATTGTTGTAGACAGGTACTACTTTAGGAACCTTGGTTTCTAGACAAAATTTGCTTTTGCTCTTTAAATTACTACTAATACTCGTATAACTTAATACAGGTCTATGCTTAAGTCAATGCAATACATAGCGAAGTGCATATTTAAGGCTGGGACCGATCATATCAAATTCGGTAAGGAAATTTAACAGAAAATGGTTTAGCAGTATAATAACATATGCCCTGCATGGTTTCGATTCTAAATGTACTCCGTGTTATAAGAATTATAGGTAGTCAGCCACAAACACGGTCAAATGCAAAATTTACACTTGAGATGCAAAAGACATATATTCATTACATAAAACAAACACAGATAAATGTGTTCACCAGGAAATACCTAAATATTCCCGACTTAGAAGTTAGATCAAGAAAATTATTACAAAAGTAGTAGATATGGCCGTAATCTTTATTGTAATCTGCAAAATAACAACAGTTGCAAAAGTTTTGTATAACCCGAAAACTAACACCAAAGTCCAAAAAAAATTCTAAGGTATCTACAAATACAGCTACTCAATGGTAAAAAACACACAAACGTTTGCCTCAAATTCCCATGGACAGTCGTCAGTGCTCAACTTTATCTATTACAAACGAACCGAAAATAGACGTTAATACGGTCATGTGTAACTTACCATTTCATACGTAAATATCATATATTTTGTGCATCAAAAACCACAATTTTATTATGAATTAACATGTTTATATTGAGACTCATTTGGACAGTGGTCTGGTCCGCAAGTTTTTTCTTTGCATTCCCGTCGAAACGAGAGATAATGTATCTTAAATGTCAATTGTTAGCTTTTATTTTTGTTTGCAAGTTGTCCGAAGTGCGACTTAGGTCCAGGCAGACTGGATGTCAAAGTTATGACGTGTTAGATTGATTATCGGATGGATGTTAAAATACGTTTTACGACTTTTTATGACGAGCTTTCGGTGTAAAAGCGTCTTAACAGATTCGTTTGCGGTCGCATCGGTTATGGCCGTCCGCGGCGGGCGTTAACATTCAAGAAGTAATTATTAATGTTTTTGAAATCAACGAAATATTAATAGATTCTGCAAACACGTAAGATATGACAAACTATGAGATAGTTAAATACTTAATAATTAACACGTTGAGCGCCCATGACGGTCACCGGTGACCGACAAACAATAGTTTTTCTATTGTGTCTAGTTCCTCGGCAGTCAAAGTATTAAATGATTAATCTAGGAAAAATTAAAACAAAATATTTTCTATCATGATAAGTGTTATGAACACGTCATAACGATCAGAAAAGTATTATTACATGTTTCTAAGCAGGTGCAACTCGCTGTTCCTTTTTCTCATAATCGGTTCGGAATCGGAGTTCGACCCGACCGAGAGAGAGATCAGCCGTAGGATGAACGGCCTATCACCGTCAACCTTCTGACTCTTGGGCCCCTACCACCAAAATCGAAAACGATCGTTCGTTGAACGGATCGCGTAATTTTACAAAATAAATCTCTCCCATTTGTCCCTCCCGTGTTCTTAAATATGAATTAAATTAATTAAAATCGACTTTGACGAATTTTTATTCGTACCTATATTCGAACATGGGAGGGACAAATGAGCGCGATTTATGGTACCAAAGTACGCGATCCGTTCAACGAACGATCGTTTTCGTTTTTGGTGGTAGGGGCCCTGATCTACCCGGGGTTCGAATCCGGTACCTACCCGAGAACGGTTGTCCAGGTAACGAGGCAGTCAGGCAATAAGTAGGTATGATATATGATATACAATAAGGACATACTTGTAGACAGTTCTAAATTTTATTTATTTTCCTATAAAAGTCAAATTGATTAAATCCTGCAGCTCATTATTTTTGTAGCCCCATCTCGATGTGATCTCTTTAAAATAAAAATAGGTGAAATCAACCATAATTTTCACGCAATTGAACGGTGACAACGTAACGCAATCGCCCGATGCAATCTTCGTAAGTACTTGATTAAATTTTAATTTAGTCCACCTGCGACAATCATGTACCGCACCCAGAGGTACCTGCCACACATCCGGACGGTGCGGGGTCAACGCTCGCGTGACACCTGGTCATCAGGCCGTGACGCCAAAACATTGGCTGTACGCCATTGGCACTTGGCTAAACGCACGTTTATTTGGATAATCTGATTACCTTTTCGATAATAAATCTTAGCTTCTTGTAATCGTCTCCTGTTGCAACATCCCTTTTTAGGGATTCGTACCCAAAGGGTAAAAACGGAACCCTATTACTTAGACTTTTCTGTCCGTCCGTTCGTCCGTCTGGCTGTCACCAGGCTGTAACTCAAAAACCACCGACAGCTAGATCTGATTATGTATTTCCGTTGCCGTTATAACAACAAATACTAAAAACAAAATAAAATAAATATTTAAGGGGGACTTCATACAACAAACACAATATTTTACCTTTTTTGCTCAATATTAAAATCAGCATCAGGTAAACTCTTGGATGGTACGGAATCTTTCGTGCGCTAGTCCGACTCGCACTTGGCCATTTATTTTCTGTTTGGACAAAACTGCTACTTACGTACGTTGAATAATTATAACTAAGTTAGTTATGACAATTTGAACTTTTCTTTGTGCGCAAGTTCATCGATTAAGCACATAATGAGGAAAACGTTATAGTGTAAATAATACTTAGTGGTGTATGTATTTTTAAAATGCATATTTAACAGTAATTTATAAATATTAACTAATTCTTTTGCATGTAGGATCGTAGGTGTAACGGAACCTCTTGAAATCTTAAAACCCTAATGAAAATGAGACCTAAAAGTTATTTTTAAATAAATAAAAAATCTATTTGTAACCTAGCACAAGACAAAGCCACAAGGAATCAAATAAAACACTGCTCTAGTTACAAACAGGATTGTCATGGTAGACTGTCGGGCCAAATTGCTACGACCCGGCTGGTACCTGCGTCCGATCGGAAGCGGAAGTAGTCCCTGGGCGGCCGAGCGGCGCGCGCGCACGCTACGTCGCGCTCGCCTCTTGTTCACCTTGTTTTACTGTGGAATATTATTCTGATTAAATTTATTTATCATCTAGAATGATCATATTAACAAAAATTGAAATGGACATAAAGATAATAAAACAAAGATATATAGCAATAAACTTATCTAATACTAACGTTTACAAACAATACAATTTTTCTAAAACGAGTCCTTGTGGTTATGATCCCAGAACGCTGGCCGCGTTATCTCGCTGAATGGCTAGCAAGATGCTCTGCGCAAGGACTCTCCCAACGTCTCGACTCGACGGCAAACGGTATAAATTTGCTATATCTTTTTGGATAGCTATATGAAATGGGATGTATACCTGAAGTACTTTTCGATATGATTTTATTCTTAATGGCAACCGCCTCCAGTCATCATCAGCCAATATCAATCACCTGCTGTACATAGAATACTCCAATTTTTTGCCATTTTTTGCTCAATTGACTGGCTCGGTGGCTCAATTGGTAGTGACCCCTGCCTTCTGAGCCAAGGGTCGTGGGTCCAATTCCCACCCGGGACAAACATTTGTGTGATGAACACTTGTGTTTGTTCCGTGTCTGGATGTTTATATTTGTATTATTGTAGTATTTATTTGTGGTACCTTCGTTGTTCTGATACCCATAACACAACTTACTTAGACTATTTATTTACTTACATACGTTTTGTTTTAAACTTGTTACTTTCATAAAATGTATAGAGCAGGCTCAATTACAGACAACCTACGCAAGTCAAACATTCTGACCGACTTAATGATAAAATCGAACTAACAATTAAAGCTATTGTTTACATAATTATGGCCTGCCATTGAAACAATGTAATTAACAAATCTAACTGAATGGTGACGTGTAGGCAGATTTCATAGAAAACATAACAAACTTTCTTATTGTGATCTCATTCGCAGTTACCAGGCCAGAGTAAGAATTCTTGAACCAATTAAACTATTTTCGCTTAATCCGTTGGCTCTTATAGTTATACCTGACAACACTGACTTCTGAACTATTGTCATGGGTTCGATCCCTATCTGGGATAAACATGTGATGAACATTTGTGTATGTTCTATGCTTGGGTGTCAATATTGTATTTAAATATTATATTTGTGTATAGTTGATCAGCGCAGGATGGCTCGCAAGTACTAGATGCGAGAAGCCCAGTTCTATGACACAGTTACTTTGGTATTCGTGCCTATTACCGTAAGTAACGTCAGATTTAAGAGCTATTTAAGGGCACATCTCCAATATTTCCGTAACGATCTTCTACCTATCTAGAGGGATTATGAGAATGTAACTTCTCTTCTAATTGCTTCTGATCGTTAAACAGACTTATATTTAATAACGCCTGGTCTAAGAAGACGCGTCTGTGCGAGCGGTGCAAAGACGTACCTATCTTAAGTGAAGCCTAAGGCAATCATTAAACATTCACATTCAACCTTAAACAATAGCAAAATCAGTATAAACATCAAGAAGCAGTGGAGTTGCCACTAACATCAATTAAATCAGAGATAAACAGCGATAAAAATGTTCCGCTTACTACCATTAAAGGGTTAAACACACAGTAATAGGGGAAAGCGATTCTTATGAGAACCTTCAACTCTGTACATCTTCACAAAGCCGAAGCGAATCTTTGCAACAAAACATTGTATACCCGTAATCGTTCATAAGTAACACTAAATAACTGTTATCACGACTTAAACCTTACGCCTGTTAAGAGCCTCACGTAATGAGACCATACTTAAAAGAAACGAATTATCATAATGAGCAATAACCAATTGCACGAAGCTCACGTCAAATCGGCTTAACTCATGTAAATTTATGGTTAACTTTAAAAAAAACAACAACTTTTTTTAGTTTTAAGTCAAATTACGCGAGTCTTAAACGATGAGCCGCAACCCCATTAGGGGCCAAATGGCGCAGGATTCGTGAAAGAAATCAAATTACAATATATTATTACAATAACGATGCACGCTAACCCGCTACCGATGCCGAAATAACGGGTTATGTCTAATTTATAACAGGTAAATTGTGGGATGTGGACTCGTGTTCGAATTAGTTCGACCTGTGTCATTCATTAGATGGCGGTCGCGTCGTATTTGGCCTGCCCAGCTGATTATACGCATTAAACTTTATACCAAAAAGAACGGAAGTAAACTCTTCTATTGTTATTCATATTTATCATAGCTGCAGTTCAAGATTGACGTCTATAGACGCGTTTTGTCGGTTTATTCGATTTATATGGAAATCGAACCTTGCAGTCAAAAATCAATTTAACATGAATAATGCGTGTGTGTGATACGAAATGAAATAATGTTTTGAAAGATTCCCTTAAACGGTGAATAGTCTTTTTAATAAAGGAAATTAGAAGAACACACACGACAAAACAGGTTGATTGCCCATATAAACAATATTTACGCAATTAATAAATAAGGATCTTCATACGTTAAAAACCGTCAAGCCATTTAGGCTACCACAAAAAAACAGACATAAATACACACATCGAAGTCAAGATTTAAAAAACCAAGAGGTAAAATAAATGGAAAAGTAGATAGAAAACGAAACAAAAGAGTTGATCATAATATGATTATCAACCAGCTTCAGTGAGTGGCTTTGCCCGCGTGAATATCCTTATAAATCATAACATAATGTATAAAGTTTCTTTAAATTAACTTTAGCATTTAGGATAGTAGGACGTTCCGTCCGAGTTCAACTACTCACACAAAACCTACTTAGTTAAAAAGTAGGTATACCTAAATGAAGTATCGGTGGTCCATCAAAATTTTATCGCATCGTGTGACAGGACAGGGCACCACCAAACAAAATTAGTTTGTGCAGGGACTTTAATGTTCCCACGCTGAATGAAGTACTTCCTCCGAGCTAGGTGGTCTGATCTGGGGGACCAAGATTTGATCTTGGTTTGTTTGCCGATTTATACTAGTAATTGATGGTAACAGCTACTTAACAAATGCGTTGTATAATCACAATGAAAGGGTTGACGAGATTGCAGTTTAAATATCATCTTCTGTTAGGTATACATTTACTCGTATAAATCGTAACTTATTACGAAATAAAATCGTAATAAGTTCCGTCATTTATGTTTTCAACGTATAGAAAAGCTTCCGGAATTGGGGACGTGGTAGATATTTTCATGTTCATATAATTTATTGTCCGAGTGGTTTCCGGTAGAATAGGATGGGTCTTATCCTGTGGATTTCGTAGAAGACTAACGGAATATCAGGAAACTGGCAGCAGCTTTACCTAAGTACAAATAAAACCTATTAAGCGTTATGATTAAGGCAAATCCCCCAAAATGACAATTGTAATTGGGGGTGGCCTATGTCGAGCAGTGGGCAGTTGCGCATGGGCTGGCTTGCAGGCATGTTTATTCCGATATATATGTCGCAGTCATCTGGTTGAATCTCCTATTCAATTGAATGGCTATCGATCCTTTCGATTAATAACAAACTAAAACAATTGATCGCATCCACTATCGTTCTCCCAATAACCAGTTCCAACATTGATGTAATCAATACCTGATCACCATAACTTTCAAATCTTAAGAGGTTTACGCATTTAAATAAATTGTTGTTGTATCGGATGTCATTGACTACTGTTAAACCTACATCCATCGGATTGGAATCGATATCCGGCCTAAACATTTTTAAAACGTGTTTTTCTTACATACTATGAGATCAGGCGCGCTACCATTTTGATGTATATCATTTCTTTATTGTACAATTGCATAAAGGTACCGTATTATGAATCTAATTTTGCTTAACTAATTATTATAAAGCAGCTGAATTTCATTTAGATTCTAGCCGCCTCGGGTGAATCAGAAATTTGTGAATTAATTGTGAATTGACGATTTGATGGTACTTATGAATGCAGCTAGAGTAATATAACCTGTATAACACGTCTAGATAGGCATGAATGGCTGAGGAAGCGTGGTCACAGCCACATTCAAACGTGTTGGACGCTACATTGGGGCATGCTAATATGACCTAACCTGATTAAAGGTTACATGCTAGCTGAACAGACCACAGACAGTGTGTCTACGTATAGCAGCCATCGCAGAGCCGCAGCCACGCCCGCGCGTCCAGGTATTCATTCATGCGGCCGAGGAAGCGTGGATCCGAACGTTCGCGACCACATTCAAACGTTTAGGACAGTTCGTAGATAGAGGCACACTACTATGACCTAACGTGATGGATTAAAGGTTACATGGTAGCTGAATAGACCGCAGACAGTGTGTCTACATATAGCAGCGATTGATGTGTTGCACCCGCGCCCCGGTCCGTCCAGGTAGACATGAATGGCTGAGGAAGCGTGGTCACTACCACACCAACTATGTTTACGATAAATTGAAGCTTTATGTGACCTAACGTGACGGATTAAAGGTTACATGCTGGCTGAACAGACTGCAGACAGTGTGTCTACGTATAGCAACGATCGATGCGTCGCACCCGCGCCCGCCCGTCCAGGTATCCATTCATGCGACCGAGGAAGCGTGCAAACCAGGTGCAAAAGTTTACGACAGCTAGAAGCTGCATACCTCATGCAGCTTCTAGCTATCGTAAAATGACCTAACGTGACGTATTAAAGGTTACATGCTAGCTGAACAGACCGCAGACAGTGTGTCTACGTATAGCAGCGATCGATGTGTCGCACCCGCGCCCGCGCGTCCAGGTAGGCATGAATGGCCGGGGCGCCCCGCTGGCCGTGAGTTATGCGCGGCCCCCGGGGCGCGGCGCGCTGCCTTCACACCTCCGCCCGCGTGTGGTCCCGCGGTTTACGACGCTCCCTGGCTGCTGCGCGCGCGCATGGATTGTGATAAGCGAGATGTCGCCATCGGGTTTAAAGTCGTAAGGCCCAGACTTCCAGACACAATAGATGAAACAATAGGAATTGGATCACATGAGAACATTGGGCCTTACGAGGTTAAGTTTTAGTTTAGTTTTTGTTATAGTGGCACAACGTTGTGGCCTTCTATCATCTGATCAAATGCGAGAGACCGTTACTCTTAAGCATTTCAAGCAGTTGAGACCGACTGTTTCAAGCCGCGACCGCGCGGAATCTACACTATAGTTCACCGTGCGGTTGCGGCTTGAAGCAAACGGTTCTCAACTCCTTAAAGCAGTCCGTGTACGGCCGTTTGTAAGACAATTTCTCTCTTCTTGACGGGAAATAATACTAGTGTAATGTTCGCCTTTCGTAGATTGAGATTGCAGATAGAGTCAGATGCTGACATAACACTTACCATTACTACTAAGATAACAAGGCAACATTCCGCTCCACAGAATCATAGATGATTGTCATCATCTGCCCCGTATACTTGGATATGGATAGTATTATTTTTATAGGCATCAAAGAGTACCTTGTTTTGTTACTTAACATGATCAAGTAAAGCTTGCATTCCTGCCTTCCTATGTTATGTGTGGTAAGATGCTTATAATCAATTACCTATTGGCCGGAGTTAACTATACAAGTCTAACCATATAGATGTAGACTCAATGATGTAATATCCTCGCGATATTAGGTAACTTCCTTTATACGTATTTGCAAGTTCATAAATAACTTAAAACTATTAATATTAGTAGCAAAAGTCGTATTAAATATAATAAAAAGGCTATAAAACTACACCAAAACTGTAAGTACGAAGCTAATAAAACTTTCAATCGCGATAATACCGCGTTGGCTACCTCTCGCATCACTATATCTGAACGACACCTAAATCTTCCGGCGTTACTAGTAGATATCCTGGCCCCAAGATATTATAATATTAGTCACATTAGTGTGTATATTTTACTGGAGAATTATTTTATTTGTTAGACTTATTACGACCTGCCGCGTTTCCTTCGAGATACGATACTGGCCGCCGTCGTTTTTATTGGACAGGAAGGAAATTCTAACGTTCAATATATTCTAAGTAAAATGTCGAGGGCATATTTATTCTAAGTGCCTCCGCACTTTCCGATCCGGTTACGGTCTGTCGATACGCTACTTTGGGAACATGTTCCTCGGAAACGGAACGGTGATTCGATATCTGATATGCTTGTTTTGTTTCTATCTGATTAGCCTGGTTAAGCTCCATTCCTCCGGGGCTATCTTAGTCTTATGCTAGTCGCCCCCAGAGATGCGAAAGGTCTTCTACCTTTATAGGACTCTTTAGCATCGCTTGAGCGAGGCTTATGACGACTGCTGGACTGCTATAGGCTGATTTGATCTGAAACACATTTAAAAGTGTCTACCACTATTAAAAAGTAGAATTCCTTTCGGGCACATGTCTTTCCTACTACCAACCAGAACCATTCACTCTCTCGCGGCCTGCCCGACGTGCCCATCAAGTTGTTCGCGGGCCGAGCTGATGAGGGCGTCCAGGGGGGCGCTTCGTGTGGCTGAATATAGGGCAGAACTTATTTAGATTGCCGTCGACATGATAAGAAGAAGAAGATCAGGATTCAACTTAGGTATGATGAATCCCGTAGCTTGAAGATAGGCCAGAATAGCTGTGGCAATTGACAGAAATTTATACCTTCTTGTTGCCAAAACAACTAGGGCCTATTTCATGAGCTGTTTAGGCTGTTCTACAAATACAAGTATTCATCACATGAATGTTTTCTGGGATGGATACAAACCCGTGACCCAAGCTCAGAAGGCAGAATCAGAACGAGTCAAAAAGAAGAAAGACAGTTCAACCAAAAACAGCGTGCAATAAAATTATTCTATCATTACTTTACCTAAAATAAATGGTAGACAATAAAAAGGCCGTGATTTTCCCCGGGTACCGGGTATAAATCTCTCCGGGCAGTGGGACGGCGATAAATAACCCGCCTCAGTCTCGGCTACCGCGCGTAAGTCCTCTGCATTTACATTCGAACAAATATGTGTTATACACGTTTGGGTCGACGAAAATGTTCGCTTTTGGACACAGCCAATGCGCGTATGATGTAAAGTACTAGCCATTTTTGTAGTCGTTTCTCGGTGTAATGACGTTGCAACAGCGGGTTAATTATGACAGAGCAGTTTTGGATACCATAAGTCAATGCCACATCAAGATATACTTTATACTCGATCAATCAATCAACAGCCTTGGTCTATCCACTGCTGAACGTAGGCCTCCTTTAATTCACGCCACATTTCTCTATCCCGGGCTTCCCCCATCTAGCAACTAACTTAACCGAATTTTTGAATTTTGGTTAACTGTTCCTGGTTTCGATCCATTCTCTAAAAAGAATGGCCAAGTATGCAAGAGATATTAAGGAAGATGGAAGATTCAGTTCGACATGCGCGGAAAGACGTCATAGGGGCAGAACCATACGGCTTAGCACGTTTTTCGATGCACGGAATTGAAACCCAAGGGCACCGTTAACATTTGTAATCAGTAAACCACGCATTCGAAAACTGACACAATGTGAAAACTATCACCAAAAGAATAATTTAGAAATCATTTGATCTGGTCCACCATACCCTTGACTTTTCCTGAAGGTCCAAAAAATTTTGGTAATCGCGACCATCATATCATTAGGTACATCTTTAACCATCGTATCTAGTTTCAAGTTCCAGTACCTGATAGACCGAGCTTCTCACCACGGCTACATTCAAATATGAACATCAATGATAATTTATATTCCAGCTCGACAGCATCTAGAACTTCAAATAAATCCTTTTCTGAAACCTCTTTTCAAATTTAAACCTACGAAAGCTTCTGATTAAAAATATTCAAATCATCGAACTGTCACTTTTTCAATTTAAAAACGGGACGCACTGTATTGTAGACCTCAATAATACACACTTGTATCAGACATGACCATAACCATTTTATCCATGCTCATCGTTTACAGATAGTTTTTATATTTAGCGAATCAGAAATATGGACGTGTATTGTGTGCAACCAGTGCAACATAATCTACAATCACATAAGTACGTCCTCTTAAACAGGGCTGTCCCTTATATAGTTTTTAATAACTATATATTTATAATATTTCGCCCCACGTTTTCATTTTAAGAAATTCAACTAGGTGGTTTTTCATCAGACATTACTCTCACACTTAGGCTTACTTTTACGCTACCGAAGTACTTGACCATCAGGAAAGTATTCCAACTGCTAATTCTAATTACGATTTTAATAACATTTTTGTTCGCAAAGCTCTGTTTACAAAATAATTCAAGGTCGATTCTATTGTCGTGTACACTTCAGAATACATGTGTAAGTACAACACAGTGACGAGGACATTATTTTAAAAAACCATTGATATGAATTCTGTTTAATTTAGAGATCGGTGGAAAAATCTAATCTCATGGTGTAGATGTTAGTTTTGGAACATGTTGTCCAAAGTTGGGATGGGATTGGAGGTCGAAGCTTGCAGAATTTCAAGTGTCGTACCAAAAGGACCAACCCTATAATGCGGGGGCGGCGAATACCAGATTTATTGGGGAGCTACTGAATTGGCGAGCAGAGCTAAATTTATTCCACAGGTAAAAATAATTGTACCCAGTTATCGCAATGAAGTGTGGGCGTCTCCTCACAATGAGACTATTTCAAGTAAAATTTACGGGTTACAAAAGGATCTGAAATGCAACAAGTGTATTTTAGGAATAGCTCGAATTGACTACCTACACACCAATACTGTGGAAGTATTACATTAAAACAACCCTTTCCTTTGTGTTAAACGGACGAAAATTTGATAATATTTGTCAAAAGGAGTAAGTAAGAGTAAGGCGTAGGTTTATATGTGGCCACCTTTACACAAGGACGTGCCTAGTGGTAGAACCAACCAAAGGACCTTCTGAACATCTATATGCAATTTGAAACAGAATCACGTTCTTATACTAGTAGGTATTATATTACATTCAATACGCTCATTAGAAGATCTAACCTAAGTACTGTCAAAAATCTCCAGCAAATCGATCTCATTACAACAATACCTGTACAATGGGAGCACCAATCTATCATCAAGCTATCTTAACAGCTATCTATTGAAAGCTCATCACGGTAATAAGTCGTGTTGTGTTCAAAAGTGGACTATCATTGCGGCTAATTTGCATTGATGTAGCCCAAAGAGCGTATAACAAGCCAATATAATTGTACCTGTATTAATCAGCTGTAAAAAGTATGTAGTATGTAATAGATATCATAAATAACTAATGAGAGATAAGAGAGGTAGGGCATAGCGAATCTACGCTCGAATTGAGCCGCCCGTCCGGGGAAGGACCTCCACCCTATAGAATACCGCAGTCAAATGACCTCTGGGTCGTGTTTCTGCCGGTAAGTTTCCGGAGCTCGTGGGGGGTTAGTTTATTAGTTAGTTCCAAAGATATCGTAAACATTTAATTAAATAATTTTAATACGTGTTGAATCTGTGCCATATAAATAGGTATCAAAGTAACATCCATAGTAAATATTGGACGAATTTGCTATTTTATAAACTGACAGATTCGTGCAGTAATTAAACTCTGTTACACAATTTTACTTTGGCCCTGTTTTTTCTGTGTTTGATTTGAGAGATCGCGTCTTATGTAATGTGGGTCTTCTAAAGTCATCTTACATTGCGCGCAGGAGGCCCAGCGAAAAACTATAAGAATACAGGCCGCAGGTAGAAAACGCCTAAAGGATCCAGAGAAAGATACAAAATTAAATTTGCTAAACGGTTAATATAATAATAAGTCCACTAAGCGACATTCGCAAGATATTCAAGCTATAGTTATTGATTGATATAGGGTATGTAATCGCCATCAGGCCTACCCACCATAGCAATTATGAGTTTGACGTTTGACGAACGACTGAAGAGGCCTATGTCCAGCGTGGACTACGATAGGCAGATGATGAATCGCAAACTAGCAACTCATCATCATCATCAGCCTATTGCAGTCCACTGCTGGACATAGGCCTCTCCAGTTGTTCGCCACTTAGGGCAAATATCTGGTAGATATACCCATAATCGCCACGCTGGGCAGGCGGGTTGGCGATCGCGGGGCGCAGCTCCTTGCTCCGGTGATGCTGCTGCCCGTCATCGGCCTGTGATATTTAGCTACGCTTTGTATTGTGATGGTTATACCGCCACCAGTCGGTTTCCTAGAGCCTCGTTTGTTGTTCGGCAGGATGCGCCACGTGCAGGTGAGGATGGCTTGGAGCGAAAAGGTGATAGGTCGCTCCCTTATATCCCAAACTAGCAACAATGTATGAAAATGAAAATGAAAATGAAAAATGCTTTATTACTATCAGAAAAACCTAGACTATACAGTTGATGGTAGTTTAATCATGAAAGTATATAAATTGCACAAGTCTAAGGAGTAAAGAATGGAACAGGGGATCCCAAACTAGGCTTAGCCTGTATCTTGGGTAACCAAAAATAATTATAGTTATAGTAGTAACAGAGCATAATAAATACTACAAAATACAACTTATAAAGCTAACAGTGCCAGTTTGGTGGGTGAGTTGAAGGTGTATGTGTATAGTATGCAAGTATGATAATCATATTTGTTTCTAAAGTGGCAAGATAGATTCGGTTGCCTGATAGTCCAGAGTCTGTAACCATAAAGATAATGCTGCCTTAGCCTGTTTCAATGTGGAAGATTTGATGTCACAGAATTTGAGAATACGGTTGTATAAAGCTGGAAATGCGTAGGCTGGAAATCTTTTTGCAAAGCTAGTCCCCACCACAGGAGTTGGAATTCTGAACACACGCCTTTTGAGGAAGACTGAATAATCTGCACTTTTGAGGATGCTTTTGTGTGAAGCAAGACACGCCCGCACTATGTAAAGCTGCCGGACACGCAGAACCTGAGCCTCCAAGTATAAAGCGTTAGTGGAAAATCTGAAAGGTTTCTTAAGCATTATCTTCAGGACTGCCCGTTGAGCTCTTTCCAATACGATTATGTGAGTTTTAGCAGCACAGCCCCAGACCCCAATGCAATAATTTAAAAGAGACTGACAAAGAGCCTGATATATTGTCTTTAAAATGTCGAAATTGCATATGTTTCGGAGCCTTTTCATGACTCCAATAATCTTTCTGACGCGGCCTGCCAAAGCTGTGATATGAAACTTGAAGTTAAGTTTTTCGTCCAGTATTACGCCTAGATACTTTATATTACTTGTCCGTTGAATACTGTTACAGTTGCAACGGGTGTCAAGGTCTATTGGGTCGTTGAAAAGGTCGCAGATATGAATTTTTATATCCTCCATTGGAGGAGGACAGGATGAGGCAGTCTTGTGGAAACAGATGAACATAGTTTTGCTGGTGTTCAGGGTCAGGAGATTTTGATGGAGCCATTTATTGATGATGTACAAACCCCTCTCTGCAGACTGGCGAGTATCTTCCCAGTTCTTGCCCGAAAACAAGATGGCGGTGTCGTCTGCGTAGCAAACGATTTCTGCAGATGGAACAATGAGGGAGTGAATGTCATTCATGTATACAATAAAGAGTGTTGGGCCAAGGATACTGCCTTGAGGCACACCGTAGGTGATTTGGTGTACGTTACTAGTACTCGAGCCCACTTTAACAAGTTGACCTCTTGACGTTAAATAACTTCGGAACCAGGCTAGTGCCTCCCCACGTATTCCCAACGATTCTAGCTTACGGAGTAATATCGGGATGGAAACCGTGTCGAAGGCCTTAGCCAGGTCAAGAAAGACGCCAATGCAGTTTTTTCTTTGCTCGAGGGTAGACGAAATTTGTTCGACCAACAGGGAGACAGCGTCCTCGGTCGACTTTTTTCTCCTGAAACCGTATTGTCTCTCACTTAGTAAGCCAAGGCTCTCCAGAAAAGATACGAGACGATTGTTGACCAATTTCTCTAGTACTTTAGAAAAGACGCTAAGAAGTGAGATTGGGCGGTAGTTGGTAGGAGAATCTTTGGGGCCATCTTTGTGAATAGGCGTCACCGAAGCAATTTTCCAGACATCAGGAAAGCATCCCGAGCTAAGACTGAGATTAAATATTGAGGTAAGGGGCAGAATTATTTTGTCTCTGATTGACTTCACTAGGTGGTTATTAAACCCATCCAGGCCTGGAGCGCTGTTATTTTTGAGATTTCTTATGATTGAGTCCACCTCTCCCGGGTCCGTAGGTGTCAGGAAGAATGAGTTTTGGGGAGCAGTACTAACAGACACCGACGCTGCCAAGGATTGTTCAGACTGACCGCTATCGTCAAGAATTTTATTCGCAAGATTCTTTCCCACCGTTGCGAAGAACTCATTTGCGGCGCATAATGCATCAGAAGGACTGTCAGCCAAGGACAACAGTTCCCCTGCTTGATCTGCTTTTCTTTGTCTATTGCAGATTTTTAATATAGCCTTCCAGAGGCCCCTCGTCGAGTTTTTGTTAATTTCAATTTCAGACCTTTCGTGCTGGGTTTTAAGTTTTCGTAACAGATCCGTGTAGAAGTTTCTATACCTAGAATAGGAAAGCTTCAGAATATCGTCCGATGGATGCTGTCGAACAAGCTTATGAAGGTGATCACGATGACGGGCACACCGAAGTAGACCAGGAGTCATCCAAGGTTCGATTGTGAATTTACTTCTACTAATGCGCACACTATGTGAGTTGTTGAGGATGATGTCGTTTAACACTTTCAGGAACAAAGCAGAAGCCTCGTTGACGTCTGTAGAATTTAAAACACATGACCAGTCAACACCGCTTAACTCCTTACAGACTTCTTCAATGTTGGTTATGGTCCTAGTTCGCGGGTTCCTGGAACTATTATTTTTATTTTTAATTTCAAGTCCCACCATTGTTGGACAATGGTCGGTGATACTTGTATCGCAGACCAGTCCAAGAGCCGGAAGGTCGGTGTTCACAAGTATGTGATCCAGGCACGCTTGCAGTCTTGTGGGTAATGTTATAGCCGGACGAAGATTGTGGCCAGCAGTCATGCATAGGTATTCGGAAGGATCGTTATTGTGGCATGCAGGACCCAGGATATCGATATTTATGTCTCCGGCTACTACAATATTAGACTTACTTTTTAGATTGGAAAGTATTTGTTCAAGGGAATGCAAAAATCTTGAGGTGTTACAAAACGAGGGAGATCGATATATGCCGACTACAGAAATTATTCCTGGAATCACCAACAACAAGCCACATGCCTCATTAAGTTCGGGTTCCGAGACCAACACGTTCCATTGATCCCTGACATATGCCACAACACCGCCGTTTTTGTTAATATTGTGTTTTGAGGCGAACGCCAAGTAACCAGGGATATTATTAATTATTGATGTGTCATTCAGCCAGCATTCAGTGAGTAAAATTACCCAAAGTATGCAATAATTAATAAATTGATTCTGTGATTAGTTTCAAAAACATTTTTCAAGCTTATGACATTCGCAGCCGCGAAGCCGTCAGCGTTTCAGAAGCAAAAAGTCAACGAAAACCGGCACTAACTCAAGCTCAGCAAGATTAAAACAGCCGTTCGTAGATTTCATTTGCGGATTCATTCTCTTAGATTAAGTTACTGCGACCACCGAGTCATTGTTGGGTTTTCATGAGAACTTTATTAAAGTACTTCCACACATACAATGCTCGTATTTCAAACCCACGCGTCGCCATGCACCTACCGGGATACAGGGCATAAAACAAGGATACACAGAGGGATTGTTGCGTAAAATCGTAGTGTATGGTTCTGCATGCCTGTGCTTACTTAGATGTACGACCCCAGGCACATACAGACAGTCATAATAGTCAACAGCTTAAGTACATATACCAATCGTATGTGCTGCTCTTGAGACTTCACTATGTATATTTTCAAACCAAGAATCGATTGTGGATTTAATTCCGGATTAAATTCAAATAAACAACACTCTGTTTTTTCTGTGTCTGGGTATTGTACCTCCGTTGTTACCAATAACACAAGTGTTTAAGCTACTTATTTTGTGGTCGATCAATGTATGTGATGTATGCTGATGTTTATTATGGTATACAGGACAAACAACCTATGATAACAGTAACGTTAGAATGCAGTACAACTTAACTTTCCTATGATCACTCTAACTCAGGGTCAGTTAGAGTAAAGGTTGGAAGCTTCCAATAAATTGGTTATCTACATCCGTACACAAATTTTCTGAGTACATTTCTTATTTCGTCACATCTTGAATAGTTGTCATGCCTCGGGGACATTTCCGAACGGGATCACTTTGGTCAAAAGGCAATATGTGCAATAGGTACTGAACAAGGACATATGCCTCACCCAATGATAACGCCTTAGTCACCAGCTTGGCAGGCCTTGGTTTTGTTTGAACTCGGGTAAACGCTGCTGCCCGTTTCCTGATATTCCTGATATTCTTATTCGTCTTCTACGCCACCTAGGTATAGGATGAGATGTGGTGGTCCTATTTTAATTTCGGAAACCACGCGAACTCTTCGTAATTGAATTCAATGTCGCATTCCCTAAATTTGGCAATGCGTGAGCTCCATAAAAGTACCTACCTGCAAAAAATTACCTTTCTGTATATTCCGAGATCGGTCCACCGGGTCCCGCGCGTAACCGTCACTCGAACAAATAAACTGCGATGCTTATGGTACGCAAAATGTTATATTTAACGCGCAAAGTGCAGTTATTTTGAAAAAGATTTTGATAAATGTGAAATAAGTAGAATTTATGGCTTCCTTTAAAACTCGCAGCGATTCGAAAGCAAGCAGAGATATTTCCTAAGTTCGTGCCACGCGAATTCTTCGTCTTAAAATCGAATAGCGCTTAATTAAATTGTCTTCAACTACCTACGGATATGTTTAATGAGAAAAAAATTATTAACTTATCTTCCAGATCATTGAACTAATCTAAATGAGATCAATATAACTCTTACGCACTGAACACACACATGTAACGTAGACACGCGCCTGTTCTAATATTACGTTGGGCAATTATTAAGTTTGTAGGTAGGTAAAAGTTTGTAGGTAGGTAATTAATTTTAAGTAGACCTACCGTGTTGTAACTTGCGAAATACTATTAACCGTCAAATTTGTCATCCATGAAAAATTAGAGCTTATAATTTATTTACGTTACGTAACACTTAAATCAAATTAAAAAGCGCTTTTTCGAATAGATTTTTGTAGGTAACAAAAGTAACATTTTTCATTAACATTAACTAATGGAATAGTTTATCGATGTAAATAAACTTTTTAAACAATTTGTTTTATTCGCTGCAATTAAGATGAAACAACGATAACAGCTCTACCACAGACTCCTTAAGACAAATAGCAGCAATTGAACCACAAACTAGTAGCGGACACACAAGTAAACGTTGCAGGCTCACCGTATCATGTTAAGACATTAGCTACTGTAAGCGAATAAGTGGTGTGTTACATTGTGCGGCTTCGCCCAGATCCAATCTAGACGGTAACAAATCGACGAAGACCGCGCAACCGCGATTGAGTTATTATATCTTCCTGTTAGGCTACTTGTTTTTGTGGCTCCCGTGTGTTTATATTAATTACGCGCTATAAATAATAAATATTTTACGCCGTAACGCGATACGCCGCCGGCCGCACCGAGATGTCATTGTCAGATACGCGCGCAGCCTGCGCGAGCGCAGTTATTATTCAACGTGTGACTTTTTATTGTTTCTCGATGTTATTAATATTATTTTTGGTGTTATTGTTCTTGTAGTCGTTGATCAAACGGATAAAGGTGGACAGCTACCGAACTGTCTCGCGCATGCGCTTAAGATAATCGTAAACGCCTAAATCGGACAGGTCTAAAATTGACGATGCTAAGAATTTGATATTGGTATTTAATAGCCTTTCGGTGACACCGAATCAGGTAAATAAGCTTTTATTATTACTTTTATTTCGTAGAGCTTTTTATGATGATATACAACCATCTAAAACAGAAAGTTAAAATTTGGGATGTTTAGAAAATATATACGTAGGTACACACATACACTCATAGCTTCCTTCATATATTGCTATAATATATTTATCTCGTGTACTAATTTTAAAGAGTAACAGGATGTAACAAAATGCCTTTGTGATATATGTGATAGTAAAAAAGTGTAAATCTCTTTTTACCCGACTTTAAAAAGAGGAGGAGCAAGTGAGCTACATTTGTAGGTACTCGTATTTACAGTCGATAATATGGAAGTAACTACATTAATCAATTATAATAATATATTACTTTTGGACCATTCCTAAAGTTTTACGTTAAAATATTTTTTAACAATATCATAAGTAGGTAAGCGAAAGGCAAAACGGTCCATAATATTATTAATGAGTTGCTATATGCGCAAACACAAATGCACTCTTTGTTTCTTCGATGGGACCACAATTGATCAAAGCTGGAGAGATCAAACGAATTTACCAGCTTTCCCATACATGAGCGCACCAACAATACAGTTAACTTTCTAGTCCTTGGCTCTAGACCTAGCTGAACTTGTACCGACACGTACTAAGCAATTCTTGCTTAAAAATATAACATCAATAAGTGTTTGTAGGTAGTAAACTTGGATTTAGAATAGAATAGAAAAACTTTATATTTTGGTTTACATGAGAATACACTTACAAAGTTTAACATTATCAATCTTTAAAAAAATCTTATTATTACAAATATGTGTACCAAAATGGTCTTCGCTCAGTATAACTAAACCTTATTTATAGCCAAAAGTAATTCTGCTTATGAATATAAGATTTAGAACTTTTGTGTTCCATTAAAACATTTAATATGTAGTCTAATGTGTCCACTAACAGCTTGTTTTAGCTGAGTTGCATCAACCGTGGTTGCAAGCAGGCCTTTAAGTACGAGTATAATCTGTTTATGAAATTTAACTTTTTCATGAAACAATTAAACATGACTCGTGATCCAAATAACAGCCAGTGTGCAATTACAGGTTATGTTACAAACAAAATGTTTCTTCATTGCACGGCACTTCATCCACAGATAAACTCTGATATCAGTGCGCTTGATTTTCTTTTTTTATTTTGGTAATTATTTTTTAATCTCGCTGGCCAGACCGTGGCGAGTAGAAACAATTTGTACGGAGTACGATACGTGACGAAGCAGATTCCGTCTGAGGCCGATCTCGACACATTCTTTCCACATTCTAAATGATCGTATCGTGATAATGCTATGGTCATTCTGATTTGATCGTATCGTCGTTAACACTTATTAGATAATTATCGTCTAGCTACGATTTTAATTTACCAGCTGAGATAAAATTAACAGGAATTAGTTTTGCATAGTTATCTGTCTCGTTTTAATTTTCTTGCCTACCCAAATTTTAAAAATAAAAATTTTCATTAGGCATGTCAAAAAACAATTTGCCTTAGCAGAAGAGTTGGTGACCGCAGTAGATTTTATTTGTACCCAGGTAAACGCTGCTGCTCGTTTCCGATATTCCCATAATCGTCTACGACACCAATGGGATGTGATGGTATGGTCTTATCCTAAAAGCGAGGATTCGCTATGCCCTACGTCTGCTAGCTGAGTGGTATAAGGGAAATGCCGAATAATAAATTCGGTCCGTTGAGTGTCTGACTGAAACCTTAGTCTTTTCCTTACCTTTGTCTGTGTGAAACTTTTTCTTAGTCCTTAGTTTAGTCTGTGTCAAAGGCAGATACGTACAAAATTCGTGCGTACACATTCCGCAATCCTAGCGGTTCTGGTCAAAGGGCGTGTAATGAGAGCCGGTGTTGCCGCGTCACGCGCGGTAACGACGCGCCCGTCCGTCTGACCGGTGCCAATCGGACCAGGCTTATGTGGAATGCATAGAAGGACAGGTGTGCATCTCGAGAAATGCGTTGAGGAGTGAGGCGTGTTATAGTTTTATTTACTATGCAGACACCTTTTTTAACTGGCGCAAATACATTGCCTACTCAGGTGCACTACGGAACATGTGAGACTCACGTCGCTCTCAAGAACAATAAAGCACCGTGCCTCAAAATGGGCAAGGGAGGGCAAAAGAGGCAGTATTACACTAAAACATAGGCCCCTCCTTTAAGGGCATTTAGGTTTGTACCAATCACCTAAAGAAACGGAAATTTCTAGGCTGTCCACCTAAGCAAGTCCGACAGAACTATGCGAACACCCTCTTGATGATTCGCAATTACACCTGATTAATGGCCTTAACTAATGCTAGCTTATTTTCTGTAGTTAATTATGATTAAATAAGTAGGTGTAAGTAGATATGTTGCTATACTGCCGCCGGCAACAGAACGCGAAAAGCGAAAAGAAACAGTGCGTTCGAACCTCTATGGCTTTCACATTCCCCGAATACCCAGGGACGTTTAACATGTCGATTCGGTAAAACAATTTCGGGTCGTGTGTCGTCCGGGACATTAGTGCCGCTAATGGCGAGTAAGTGAGCGTAATGGCCGCTAAGCGGTGTTTGCGACGACGCCTCTGGCTGCGCGCACGCTACCGCGCTCTCTCGACGTAAGACGTGACATTGGCGAATGGAAGTTTCGGGCTTTTTGTAGGTATGTTTGCGATGCGTCTTTAGGTGTGGGGCGAAGGAATACTACTTAGGTGTCCCTGCCTATAAGCGTCTGGGGTGAGATGGCAACACGCGCCTTCGGTGTACAGTGGTCAGTGACATCGTGCACTGCAAAGTCATGGGAGGAAACCATACCATCCTCCCGAGGTGTGCCGCCTATGCTGGGCTGCTACGCTGTCCCCTCACATCGATTCTTGCGGCGAGTCCCTCAGGGCATTCCGAGCCCCCTCGGACAGAGCACTCGTAGCGGACCACCGTCGGGTTTAGTGGGTATTCTCCGCTAGATAGGAGTGAGCCTCACTTATCCCGTGTCCAGTATACTGACCATAGTGTATGCGTAAAGGCATTCCCGACGTTAAAAAAAAATTAAACGTGTTGAACAGCGTGTAGAATTTTATTTGAACAGCGGGTTTTCATTGAACAAAGTAGGTAGGTAATGTATGATATCATGAACTTGCAATGAATTAAATCTACGGATGTCGTAAAACTTATCATCTTGTGAATTTATAAATAAAAATCTTTAATTGGTTAAATCTCCATTCCAACTTCAAGATTTATAAATTGTATTTCGTTTTTTTCACAAACATTTACCAACCTTACTTTCCTCACTAAGACTTAAAATAGAAATTCGCTTGAAAATGCCCGAGAATTCCACTCGAGAATTCCTGTTCCCAGTAACTCACTACCAATGGTAGTGGTGTCAAGCTTCGCGTGAGTTCGTCACTTAAGGACACCGCCTTAAGGTTACGCTTAAGGTGACTTAAGTGGAAAATGCGCCTGAACATCGTGATCGGTAAAGAAATACTCACGTGCCATTTGAACTGGCGTGCCCCTTCATTTGCGTTCGCCCCGGGCATACGGCAGTAGCCGCCGACTCTTTGAACAATCTCGGTGGTAGTTCATATTTTCGTAATTAGTGAAGCTAATTATTTTATACTTAGGTAGGTTTTTAAGATATACTTAGTGTGCCGAAACGAGCATGATTGTTTAGGTGAC
Source organism: Conogethes punctiferalis (assembly GCA_031163375.1). Classification (NCBI taxonomy): domain Eukaryota; kingdom Metazoa; phylum Arthropoda; class Insecta; order Lepidoptera; family Crambidae; genus Conogethes; species Conogethes punctiferalis. The sequence continues at coordinate 6,653,281 of CM062080.1, forward strand.
GATAAGGTGAGCTGAATCATGCATTGGTAAACCATAGATAATTTTTATTTACTTAGTTAATATCTAGCTAATAATTGCTTTCCGCCACCATCTTGCCTGATAGCTGTTTTCAGCTGAGAAACCCGCCTGGCCGGCTACCACACCGTACTTTTGGCGAAACATTTGTTAGGTAAGGTAACGTTCTGTTTCAGGTGATCCTGAAATCGATGTGTACCCAGAATAATCTAACAATGATTTGTTTACTTATCTGTAGCCGCGGAGACTTAGGCCTCTCTATTGTTTTTCATCATGGTGGCCAATTTGTTGTGCTACAATAAAAATGAGTTTCTTGCGGCACTTCTTCTCATCTTCATCTCAGCCTCATCCTTATCACGTCGAAGTGCTAGTAGGGAAAAAAAAGTTTGACGTGCAAAAGAATTTACTTGTAAATCTATTTGCAGAAATAAATTATTTTATTTTATTTTTATTTATTTATTTTATTTTAAAAAAATCCTTTCAGTTCGGAAAAGAACACAAAACTTAGGTAATAAATGTTGCTTTCATAAAAATATATAAGTATCAATTTTATATTCTGATTAGGAATTACAGCAGATTTTAAAACAAAGCCAATTTTTTGTAACTAATTTTTCTTCGAGCCGGGCTGCCATATTAAGGGACTATGCATGAAACCCGGCTCCCAAATCAATATTTCCTCTTAACCAATTTTCCTTTCCAGCCATGCGTAATTATGGCTAAAATAAAGATTTATCGGAAACCACATCGATCTCATTAAGCCTCAAAGGGGCTATTAGACACGTCGAATTACTGAGCCCGTGCGGAGACTTGGGACGGAAGCGGTGTTGCCATATAAAACATGAATTTGCCTACTTCACAACTTATTCTGAAGTATGAAATCTAATGTCCATTTTCACCAACAGCATCCTCTTTGTATTTTCTAGAGGTGACCTATTAGGCACCTTCACGCCATCATATCTCATATCTCACACATCATAGAACACACCGATTAAACCCCCATGTCGTCAGTGGACACTGTGTCGCTCACCACTCGTAATAACGAAGGAGCGGGCATATAATGCGATGTATGCCCTCCGGCGACGCCAGGGCTGGGTCTCCAACAGCATCCTTACCTTAGGGAGGAACTCCCTTAAGCACACAAACGCTTGGACATATTTGCTATACAAATTAATGTCAAATCGTCCCTTAAATTCCTATTTAGGGGGCCCGTAGCCTAGTAAGTGCTGTTGGTGAAAATAGGTTCAAAAATTCTTGGATATTGAAAGGTTGAATAAGGGCAATACAATGAATCAACTATAAAACTAATTCAAAATTAAACGCCTGATAAGTATAAAAATACACAATAGGTATGGATTAAATTTCCTATTCGTAACAACTTAAATTTTTTAACTGTAACTGATTGTAAAAAAATTAAACCGACTTCAAAAAAAAACACAAACGACCAAAACTAAAAAGCGATAAATAACGTAAGTAATTCTATCCTTAATACATAATTATTTAAATATTACAATTATCACTTATTTTTGAAGTCGGTGCCAGCCTTTCGGTACATAACGTAGACTGTTGTTGTATGACGCGCGCGGCCGGCAAATCCACACGACAATATACATTTATTTGGCTGGCACCGACTTCAAAAATAAGTGATAATTGTAATATTTAAATAATTATGTATTAAGGATAGAATTACTTACGTTATTTATCGCTTTTTAGTTTTGGTCGTTTGTGTTTTTTTTTGAAGTCGGTTTAATTTTTTTTTTTAAAATAACTTTATTTCACTATTTTTAGTTGCATTTATGTGTTGTGACCTTGAATAAAGGCTAATTAATGTCCTTAAGACTTTTACTTAGGAATGAAAAATTTTACTTTAAGTCGAGTGAAAACTTTGCGATCTAGAATCAAGCATATCACTTACCAAATCACCTGCCCTATTAGCCCTGCATAAGTACATACTACTATCTAGTTTAATATCGACCAATGTCAGTACTGTCCCCTAACTCCTAACCGTTAAGGAGTTCTGTGGCTTCATCATCAGCACCAGATGTTGACGCCCGGAAGCATATACCTGAGTAAAATATGATTACGTAACAAAAACACCATATGGGCATACAATTTTCGGTTGTTGCCCTCAATTTCTCCATGATCCCATCATCAGATCCTGACTTGGTGATAATGGGACCACCTCGGAAGTGTCCTCTGTCGAACTGTCGAAAAATTTTTGAAATCCATCCATAATTGACGGAAATATCGGTGAACATACATAAAAAAAAAATAAAAATATTATACATACAGACGAATTGAGAACCTCCTCCTTTTTTCGAAGTCGGTTAAAAATATGCAATCTTAGAAAACATAGCAACACTTTTGGGACGGAAGCCGCGACCGACGTATCCAACATATGTTGATTTCAATCAGCCGATTAATGAAGGACCCGGGTTCACCACAGAACGAGTACCTTGAAGGGACGGAAAGGGACGAGAGTAGATGGTCCCTTTATTTTCTCCGTAGAAGTAGGTCATTAGAATGATCAACAAAGTTTATGTTACATTCTTGAAATTAATCTCAATGAGGCTGATTTGTTTTCCATTTGGATTGCGGTCGAAAGAGCACATAATCTCCTTTTTTTAATATGATGGATAAAATTTAATGCTAAACATGGACATGTAGATGGTCCTAAAAAGGTGATGATACTCGTACCTTAGACTGTCCATCTAAACATCTACAGACCGACAAGAATGTTTTTTAGGCCTTTTGGCAAGTGGCCGATTGCAGAACTGACGCTGGGGCGGCTGACAAAATGTCACTATTGACGGCGTTTTTTGACATTCTTGTTTCACGCTAACACCCGCATTACAATGTCATCCACGTGCCAAAACATCCATAACGGTTTGTAACTCTTTTATCAGTTCAAGTTTTCAATCAGACATTTTTATAAGATTTCATTAACCAAAGAACAGATTGAATCACATTCAAGAAACATTATTATTTTTACAATTTACATAGAAAACAAGTCACTCACAAAGCGTCACGTTCATGATAACTTCAAAGTTATGTTCTTGAAGATTGGTCTCGCTTCACTCGCACCTTTTGTCTCACGCGGCGAAATCGCCTCGTCACCCTTTTTTGTCAAGCATATCACGAAATGTGACGCAAAAACAAAAATATTTTATAGTTCGTCACGCCTGTCCGCACCGTGTTCGCTATTTTATTTATATTGAGCCAGTAATAAATTAGTTGTATGAGGATTAAAAAAATAATAATATGAAAAACTACACCCTTGTTTGAGACTATTAGTGATACCTGTCTCAAACCTGTTGTCTATTAAATCTTTTTAAAGCTAGACTCAATTTCGCCCTTTGGAAGATCAAATTATAAGTTTTGTGAAGCCGCTATTTTAAAAGGATTTTCTCACAAAGGTGATTTCAATTTGTCACTCCGTTATATAAGACGAGATACATTTTTCAAAATAACCAAAATTTATGAAAAAACAATTTAGCCGATTTTATTGCATTGCTATAGTAGCATATTAAATACTAGTTAATTATAAATTTGACTTAGACAAAAAAAATTTTTTGGACCAATGGACCAATCCATCCAAAACAGTCCATTTTTGTGGATAACCTTCATGGCTTAAAACAAACTGCTCTTGTTTTTTATGTAAAACAATATATTTTATGGTTGTTGTTATTCCGAAATAAATAAAATAAAAGTTAAAAAAAAATAAACTCGTTAATACCTATCTATTAATTTCCTCAGTTAATTAAATCTGTGACTACAACCTTTATCTTTGAAAAGTCGTCGTACTTAATAGGTACAGATAATCATTCTACAAGCGCTTTACTTGTAATAATTTTTGAAAACCTTATTACTTTATTATAATACTAGCTGTGCCGGCGGCGTCGCACGCGTGGTTATCGGGTTTCAAAAATAACGGACTTCCATAAAATGATACCTACATTTTAAGTTAGACCTCTAGCAATAGGTAGATTTGTAAAAACCGCATTTAATTCCATGCAGTAGTTTTCGCGTGATGCGCGATCATACATATATAAAATTTTCTCCCGTTTTCCCAACACTTCCCATCACTGCTATGCTCCTATTGATTGTAGCGTGATGAAAAGTATACTATAACCTGCCCAGGAGTATGAAGAATAATCGTACCAAGTTTCGTTAAAATCCGTCCAGTAGTTCTTTTTTCTATAACGAACACACAGACAGACAGATAGACAAAAATTTTACTGATTGCATTTTTGGCATCAGTATCGATCACTAATCACCCCTGATAGTTATTTTGAAAATATATTTCATGTACAGAATTGACTTCTCTACAGATTTATCTACACTAATATTATAAAGAGGAAAACTTTGTTTGTTTGGTTGTAATGAATAGGCTCAAAAACTACTGGACCGTTTTTAAAAATTCTTTCACCATTCGAAAGCTACATTATCCACGAGTAACATAGGCACAATTTTATTTTGGAAAAAAAAACTTTACGCGGACGAAGTCGCGGGCGGAAAGCTAGTTATAAGTATAGATATAGATAGATGGTGTTTCTATATACACTGGTTTCTTTCAAGCCGTTTTTAAAGAAATGCAAAAGTGATTACATGAATAATAATGGATAAATACGTTTTAATAACATACTTACTGCGTTAATTAAGGGACGTCTGGGGGCTACATAAGATATTTTCCTCACACCGCAAATTCCTTAATTGCTAAATATTAATAGCAATAATAATATCTTTCTCCAATTCCACTCTCAATTATACTTGGGTTGGGAATAAAACAGTCCAAGGTTATTCACATATGTCGTTATCCTTTCGCATAAAAGAACTCCTAATTAAAAATGTGTGGTACAAAATGTTGCAAGTAGAAGGAAGTTAAAAAATAGTTACTCTTTATTGCACACTAAAACACAACAACTGGTAGGTACTCTTAATGTAATAAAAAAATCCCTAAAAATATACTAACTTATGTTTATTGAATATTGATGGTACCACTAAAATATACTTAAATACAAATATAAAACCCAGACACGAACAAACACAAATGTTGATCGCACGAATGTTTGTCCTGGGTGGGGATAGAACCTACGATCCTTGATTCAGAAGGCAGGAGTCACTATCAATTGAGCCACCGAGCCAGTCTGATATTTAGTTCTAAAGTGTGTCATAATCGAGATTGTATCTCGCCTAGGTAAATAGCAGAAGAAAACATATTGAGCCGAACCCAGGATAATCAGAGCAGGGCAGGCGAATGATGATGTTCCAAGCACGAGAGATCTAGCCAAGTACGAGTACGTAAGAGGTATTACAATATCGGGTGGTATTTCCCTGGGTAGAAATCTATTACCATACTTATAGTCAGGAATCAGGATAATTATGTTGTAACTTGTAACATACCTACTGCGGTGACCAACCCGCTTGCAAAATTTGGTGTCTAAAGCAAATCTGCAGCAGCAGTGGACGCTTACAAGCTGATACACAAAATATCTATGCAATGTTTATTGAATAAAGATTTTTTTTTTATAGTAGCTCGACATAATGGCTTCCCTGCGCCTGATGGAAAGCGAAAGAGAAGCCCAAGTCGCTGTGACAACTGGTAAGTAACTGGTCAGTTACCTGTCAGTTGTCACTGCCATGCCGGCTCAACCCTAACCCCCCACGAGCTCCGGAAACCCTACTCACCGGCAGAAACACGACCCGGCGGTCATTTGGCTGCGGTATTCTATAGTGGAGGTCCTTCCCCGGACGGGCAGCTCAATTGGAGCGAAGATTCGCTATGCCCTACCTCAATTAAACTATTAGATGGCCCTTTGCATCCAATGTCACTTTGGCATAATTAAACCAGTCTGATATTTGATGCGCGAGACGCCAAATTCCTGACTCCAGTAAATTTGTCCTTTACATATTAATACATTTAAGTGAAACGGTATATTAATCTGATTGAGGACGTAAGATGTCTCATTTTGCATAACCCACTACTTAAAACAAGGAACCCTTGTAAGACTTATTTAATTTTCTGCCAATGCCAAGTAAAATTTGAGTGCAAGCCATGTATTCATGTAGAGTCGCATCGCGGCCGACTGGGCGGGTGCTCGCAAGTCATTTCAAGGTGTAATATAAGCTCACGCATGTAAATACAGTAGCGTAAAATGAACGTGGTTAAATGGTGAACGTATACCTAACGATTCGATGTTTTCTCGACGCCTGGCAGGTGCTTCGTCCACCTGACATCGAGCCATATGTCAGTGGCACGCGACGGGCCACCGCCGAGACCAGACGTACGAACATTAATATCTATAATATTCTGCATAGGCTCTTGGACAGCTTGGGGTAGTCTATGTCCAGCAAAGTATGGTTTAAATTACACAAAAGTGGAGCAGAAAATCAATCTAGCTTTTTCTTCTAGGGATACCAATCCGATTTGAATGTCATTTCGGACGGGACCCCTTTATCTTTGAGTTTAGGAAAAGTTCGACTGGTAATTATTATATTATAGGTATGATGTGTAGACATTCCGCTTAATTTCGTTTTAATGATCGACGCCTGCTCCCTTCAAGGTCCTCACAAGTCTTGTCACCCGTCCCTACTCAGTAATTGTTAGTCAACGTGCTGTAAGGTCGTGTGTCGAAAAATGACTTATCGGCATGCATCTAGAGACAAGTTTACATAACAATTTAGTGTCGCAACACAAGTTTCGCCATACTTTCCGCGCTGTAGCCGACGTGTAAGATAACCACTCGCACCGAGGCGATTCAATTGTCGCGAACGAATTCATTTCACAAAACTCATCTTGCGGACGACGGGTGACGACATTACAAAGAGTTTAGTTTAGTTAGAAGTGACATGGAACTTTTCTATCTAGCTAGCTATTCCTAAATGGGACTGATCGTAATCCTAAATTCTGAACCGAGGGTCAGGCATTCGAATTCCTTTGTTTGTTTTGCGTATTCATATGTATATACTAGTGTTGCCCAAATTCAGTCTTGGTCTTGCAGTCTTGGTCTTGTTCTTGCGTTTTTGCAAGACCAAGACCAAGAACAAGACCGCGTATTTTGAGCAAGACCAAGACCAAGACTGACCGTGCAAGACTTAAGCAAGAACAAGACATAGCCTGCAAGACTCTTGCGTCTTGCAGCTAGGACTTAGCGCTATTTCACTGAGTAGTTAGGTGTAACAGTTCGGTGTATAGGTAGGTACGCTTAGGAATTCTATGAGACGCAAAAAACTGTACCTATCAAAGAATATGAAAAACTGGACTTATGCGCATTACGACTAATACCATAAACATAGCGAATAAAAAAATATCTATTAAAATCAAACTGAGTGCATGCATAGTTATGTTTTAACCATCGGCACTTTGATAATGCGGCATCAAAGGTTTTGTACTTACTTCTCAAAGAAATTTGCCGCTTTTCGGAAGTACATGGTTATGATACACGCGCCGGCGGCTTCTTTTGAAATCTAAAACAATTTGTTGCCGCCACGCCGAAATCATAACATTTGACACTATTTGATTGCCGCCATAGGGCGTAGGTATACCTACTCATGCAAAATAATTTCGAATTTTAAGAGTACCTACAGGTGTTCCAAAGAATAAATAAGTTTCAGAGTGCTTAGAATGAAAATGAATACATTATACTGATCACGCAAGTAGTATTATGATTAGGATATTCTTCTTTAAAATACAGTCGAGTTATTGTAATTAAATTGTTTTTTTACATGTTTTAGCAAATGTAAGCTTATAAATCATAAATGTTTATTAAGAAACAGTTACTTCCATGGAAAACGACATATAGGTCAGTTGATTTTTCGAATTTCTTATCAAATCTTCAGTTATTTATTAATCTGCTTGATCTTTACTATGACTATGTTAATTCAAGCTCACAATGTTCCAATTCTAATACGTTTTTCTAAGATTTAAAGTAAACTTTAATAAATAGTAATAGACTAATAGGTAATTGCAAGACTTGCAAGACTCTTGCTGCAAGACCAAGACCAAGACCAAGACTGGGAGCGCAAGACCAAGACCAAGACCAGGTGTATTGGCGCAAGACCAAGACCAAGACTGGCTAAGTCTCGTCTTGTTCTTGCATTTGGGCAACACTAGTATATACATACCTAGTGTTCTAATTTCCATAACATATTTTAGTCTACATTGATTTTTGATTTAATATGGTTAATTAAATTGTATATCAAAAAATAGTCTCAGAAATTAAATATAAAACAACATAAAAAGAATATTTTTGATAGAGTTGAATGTTTTGGAGTTAAATATAATTAAGTAAATAATATCTAGAATGGTAATCGAAGATAAAGGAACCTTTGTATGACAATAAATTATTTAACTAAATTTAAAACATCCCTATTCACTTAGATTCTCACTCCCTGAACCTACATTTTAAATGAAAAATTAAAAAATAAAATTGTCTATTCCAGCGGCTGTACAGCGTTGGCGGGAACGTCGGCGACGCGTGCCCGGAAGCGTCACGGCCGCGTGAAGACCGGAAATGGGCAGGATGACCGGATCCTATCTCCGCTCCTAGTGCCGCCATGTTGCGCGTCACCCACCGCCGCGCCTCGCTCACAATATATCTGATGGCGGATAGATTTTGGAATTGTTACTGTTTTGATTATGTTTCCTTGAAAATTTCATATCGTCGACATGTCACTTCGGTATTAAACCTGTAATGAGAAACGAGCTTTTTTCTTTGTAGTAATGTGTTGTTATTTTACTGGTCCGTTCTAAGCTAATTTAATAGTGCCCACGTCTTCTGAAACCCGATCGCCCCCGAGTACTTAGGACTCAAAACCATAAGCCAAGGGTTTCGAAAAAAGGCTTGTGTTGAAACGTTGCATTTACAGTATGTAGTACTTTCGTCGTCCTGAATTTCATGACAGTATACCTACACTCTTCACTCTGGGCGGGCAGACGGGTTGGCGATCGCAGGGCGTAGCTCCTCGCTCCGGTAATGCTGTTGCCCGTCATTGGCCTGTGGTATTTAGCTACACTTTCGATAGTGATGGTTATACCGCCACCAATCGGTTGAAAGAGCCTCGTTATTCAGCACGGTCAGGTGAGGTGAGGGTGACTTGGAGCGAGAAATGGTGGGTCGCTCCTTTATATCCCAATACGATTATGGGTGAAGCCTCAAGATGTGTGACCAAAATGAGGAACAACTAAAGAGGCCTGTGCCCAGCAGTGGACTTCGATAGGCTGATGATGTGATGATGACGTCTTACAATCTTAAGCTACTTAGGTACTTTGGGATCAGCTCTAAATTATGTGTCTAACCTTCCAAAAACAGTTATACCTACGCAAAACAGCAATACCAATATAGCTCCAAGTTCCCTTTGTTGAAAAACGAATTTCTGCTTTACATTGTAGCTGAAATTAGCGTTTCCCTTCCACTTTATTAATTAACATAATTACGTAATAACTACAATTAGCCCACAATACTGCTAAGACGGCGTCCATTTTGAAAAACTACGTGGCATTAAAATGGCACTAAGAAGTCTTGTAGAGCGAAATGCACTTATTAGCCGAGGGGGTGCAGTAATGGTTGCCATTCAGGGATGAATGGAGGCGTAGAATTACCAGCAATTATGCTCTCGGCAGTGATAACCGGTGGATGCTCCTTGGGCAAACTACGGGAAAACTTTCAGCAACCTAATGTGGTGGGGGCTTTAGAAAAATGGGAAACATTTTAGGCACTCATTTGGCTTTCATACAAATTCAGCGGTTGTCAAACTGTGACTTACCTATTAAAGTTACAACTAGCAGCATGGAAATTACAGATTCTACTTAAGCAATAAACTAGTACCTTAAAGATAATATTATGGTTAGACGTCGATTTTTATTTACCTTATCAAGTAATGTTTAATTCAACATAAAGTTCTTATATTATTTTTAAGTAAACACAAAAATAAAATAAGTAGGAAAGTATTACACCTATTTTATATATAGTAGTTTAGGTATTAATTCTTTAGTAATGACATCTGCCTAATTTAATTTTGATAAGGAGACTTGATGTATTTATCTATCTAAACAAATGACATTGGCAAAGTCTCTCCATTGACTCTACTCGTACCTACATGGAGAGCAGTCCATACTTTAAGAAAATACTTTTTCATACCTCCAGGATGTAAATAACAAGTCAATTAAAAACTTTAAATAAGTAAATAAACTTAAATAAAATGGCGCCTATGGCGCACTTATGTTAAATTTATTTTGAACATACACTTTCTGATTAATTACGACTGTAGGCGACGCACTTATTGTACTAACTTTTATATTTTATTTTAAGGCTGTATAAAGCATCTTGTCTTTGCGCACGTTTGTTTATTTATGTTTTTAAAATAAATTGGAATACGCGCGAACGTCTTGCCGCCAGCCGCTCGCTCCCGTGCTCTGATTGGTCGAGTTCGCCCGCCCCCGCGCGCGGGGTTCTCACATTTTTTCTCTCTTGCCGCGTGGCGTCCCGCGTAGTGAGTCTTGGCGCTCGGCGGCACCCGAAAACCGCCACCTAGTATTACCTATCTACTTGCACCTTTGGAGCTCGGCACGCAGCCCGACGTTGGCGTGGCCGTTGTTACGCAGAATCAGTGTTTTTATTTGCATCCATCGCGAACGTACTTCTCGGTGCGACCCATCGCCTACAACGACTGTCTATCAAAACTTCTTTGTTTAAGGAATACGAAGAGTTTTCAGCATCTTACCATATTTCATAGGCACTTAGACATATGAGAAATTGCCTGGAGTTTTACTTTTTAGCCATACCAGGCCTATAGAAAAATAAAAGTAGGCAACACTGAGACAGGTCGTGTATTCCCGCCCACCGTGTTTGCGGTCGCCCGACCTCTCCCATCCGTATACCAGATGACGTTTAAACGATCCCGACTTATATTTACCCTTAAAACAAATTATAATAATAACCACTTATGTATATAGAAGTATGTCCAGTAATTATAGCCTTGTTTGACATCGATACTACGCTAATATTATTTATAGCAGGGTTTCTTAACCTTTTTGCAGTCACGGACCCCTTTACAATTTAAACTATTTCACGGACCCCAGCCATAAATATTTTTGGAAATAAAAAAAGTCTTAAATAAATATGTTTAGACTGACTGATCTACTGCGGACCCCTGACACACATGCTACGGACCCCTAAGGGGTCCATGGACCCCACGTTAAGAAACCCTGATTTATAGGTACATAAGCGTCCGCAACTCAAAGTTACATGAAACAATTATGTTTTTGCAAATGAATTCAATATACCTACTTATTAGAGATCTGGCTTCCAAGAGTTATACTTTCTAGTAATAGTGGACTCATTCCTAACAGTTCGTTCGCATCGCTCACACTGCATCATGTGCGTTTCCAGTTGAGTCAATTTAACTTTTTAAATTGATTCCGTTCTAATTTTTTTTATTTTAGTTTAGTTTGTTGCGGCATTTCTTCTCATCATACCTTACGTCGAAGTGCTAATAGAAAAAGCGTTAGACGTGCAAAAGTATTACTCGTGAATCTTTTTGCAGAAATGAACTGTTTTATTTTGTTAGTACTCGGAAAGTTCTGTATTTCATTGTTTAAAAAATTTAGAGATCGGATGTAAGCTTAGACGCTAATGTCTACGACTACTCTAAAATATCTTCTCTATTGTTTGAAGGTCCTATCCCTTATCTCTATTCAATGCAAGACGGGTATACATTTCTCACAACATTTAGTTGCCAAATTCCATGTAAGTAGACACCAATATTACGTAATTGGCAATTACGCGAATCTTACAATTATAGTTACCGCTTCCTTTGCACAATGTTGTTGCTCGAATTTCTTCATATTTCAATGACTCCCTGACAATGAACGGGCGGGTAAGTCACGACCGTAGCCCCGGAGGGTAACCACCTGTGTTCCCGAATGAGGAAATGTGGAAACACTCCTTATTTTTAATAATTTGTCGTCATTACCAGCGCAGCGTGATCGCGTTCGGCAAAGAGGCCGCGCTCAATGTGTAGTTTTTGAAAGCTAATTATCGAGACATTAATAAAGTTGTTTTTTTACTGACAGTGATATGCATTGGTTGTAAAGCTTTTTTGGGTAATGATCGACTAGGGAAGGGAATACGGTAGAAAATAACATTTTAAAAAGTATTTTAATATTGAGAACCTACGGGCGGGAAGGAATGAGACTAATTCTGCCGATGTAAGAGAAACATGATGTAGGTATAACTTTATTGTTTGCGCTTACCAAAATGATATGTAGGTGTTATTTAAAAATGCTTCTTCTCTAGCAGACTATACCTCGAAATGCTGGAAAAAGGTTTTGACGTGCAAAAACTAGTGAATATTTTATTTTATTTATTTATTTTGTTTTTATTTTAATTACGCAACAAATTAAGAAGTGTAAGAAGTGTTCATAGTAATGTGACAGTATCAGGCGCATCGACCTGAGCATCCTCCCCGTGCCGTATCGACTCCTCAGTGTTCAACAGCATTTTCTCCAGCTTCATGGTTTCACTCCTCACCAGCACTGTTACGTAGATCTGCATCACTGGAACGTAAATTAATCTTGAATTTAACTAGGTAACTAATTTTGATATCAATGGAACATGACATCAAAAGAGACATTTTCACGACGCTGTCATCATTTTTAGTCTTAAGGGGCAAACGGGCCTGAAGGTCACCTGATGGTAAGTGAACACTTCAATCCATAGACACCGCAATTTCCAGTATTTGAGAAATTTGTACGCTCATCTCTTGAAGGTAATCTAAGTCATTATCCACTCGGAAAAATCACTGCAAACTAAAAACAGCTTAAGAGTCAAGGCAAGACACAATATTTATCAGTTCAATATTCATCCTCGGTGGGATTCGTGCCCACATTTCCCACATAGAAAGATAGGATCAACCAAAAATGAACTGGCTCCTTTCTTTAACAATGACAAACAGATAGGTATAATCTACCCTTTGGATTCATGAGATTTCCATCTATAAGATGTAGGTTTTTTTTATGCAAGAGGCGGCAGACGAGCAAATGTGATGCCTGATGGTAAGCATTCGACACCGCCCATGGACACCCGCAACTCAAATTGAGCTTTGGCGTCGCTGCCGGCCTTTTAAATAGGAGTACGCTCGTTTCTTGAAGGCTTCCAAGTCGTAGCTGTTCGGAAAGACTGACGCAGAGAGTTGGTTCCACAAAACCGATGCGCGAGGAAAGGCAGGTACGAGTACAGGTACCTGTTAGGTATATGTTTTGCTCACCTACGGCCAGCATTCCCGCGGCAAAGTCCAACAGCTGCCTTCTCGAAAGCAGAACAATCAAAGGAACTAGAGCCGCGACTATACTCAGCACTGTGTAGTAATTATACAACCGCAACATCGATATGTCTTTCTGGAAAACACATTTTATTACATCAATACAAGTGTACCGTACCTAGTACCTACCTACCTTTAGATATTTATATCTAGGTAGTACATTATTACACTAATTGGTAGGTACAACAAAACTATCTAAAATGTATATCCTTTTTATTTTAGTGCTAAGCCTCAACAAAAACGTAAGGCAATATTTTGGTATCAGCCGGATTATTCGAATACATAGATAAATATATAACCTCTACCTCTCCTCTACCCAAAGGTTGTCTGAACAGGTCGTTCAGAGCGATAAGACCGCCTAAATTGTGTTTGGTATGCTATTTTTTTTTTTGTAAAATTGTACTACCTATATGAAAAAATTAAAAAAAAAGTTTCTTAATTCATAATAATAAAATTCGGTAGGGCCTAGATGACCGTTCTTCTTTGAGAGTAGGTGAGTATCTGGCAAAAGGGAGGTAGATTAAGAAGTCTGCACTTCTAGGCCAAGTACCTAAGTATAAAAAAGCAGCCTATTGAATTATTTTTTCCGTAACTACCCACATCACAGAAATTAAGTTGGTAGAGCAACTTAATTTCTTCAGTGGGTGGGTAGTACACTACAATATTCACCTGAAATCCGCCTACTAATAGGACTGCGTTCAGTATAACGCCCATGCCCAGGATACTGAACAGTATTGTGGAAGTGATCACCTCCAGAGACGCGCTTCCAGTCAACGTCGACTTCTTCAGTTCCGTCGTCACTACCAGACATGATACTGCCAGCATAGAGAATACCTGGTAATCAGTTCAAAGCAAATTGGAAGGATGATTTATGATTTTACATTAGGATATAATTCGTACTTACTATGTAATTGATTTTTAATTGACAATCCTTTTTGAAATAATTCATTGACTCTACCATGTATAAATTGCACCTCTACAATGCGTAGCTAACATGCTACCTAGAAAATATTTGCTTTATATTTATATTAGGCGCTAGGTTGAGTAAAAATTTAAAAGTCACTGATTGAAGCCGGCAAAATTAGTACGTACCATATATTCAACCTTCTGAAATTAATCTATGTATTATGTTGTAGGTAAATACGTTTTGCTCTAGAAAATTACGTAGATAGTACAAACAGATACAATAAAGATTTTAATCAAAGAAGCTTCTTGGACGAATACTAAGCTATGTGCAATCTTCCTTTACCTACATGATCATGATTGTACAACGATTAAAGTTAATTTAGGATACGCTTAGAATGCCTTAACCTAATGAATGAGTAAGCAAACTTACACACAAGCAAACTTACCACATTTAAGATTCCAAACATCATAATCCCATAGCGCAATGGTAAGCAAAAACAACATTTTTTAACTTCTGGTACTTGTATTCGCATTTTAATATCCTTATTATTTCACTAATAATGCAAAAATACACTATCAAACATTTACAAAGCAACCAAACCAAGTGATTAAATAATAATCATATGTAAAGTGGCACCCGTGTTATTGTAAACATATTTACAAAGATAACAGTTATAAATGCATACCAGTAGATGACATCTGTTGTACCAATGTCAGTGGGTGCGTTGACTTTTTTTAACAAGATTTGTTTTAATCTAGGGTTTTAATAGTGCCACTGCGTTTCTTTTTATTATATAGGTAGGTACAGTACCTACCTACAGTATAGTATTTATGTTGGTACAGTAAAATGTATCTCTGATCGTCCTTGCATCGTTCAGACGCCCAAAAGCTACGTCTAGCACGAGACACAAATAAATATTATCTAATTACCTACGAGTAGAACCTAAATACTTATTTTATTTATTATTTACCTATTAAATACCTAGATCATGTTAACAATGCATCGATATAATGTAGGTACTAGGTTTAAGTCGATATAACATTAAGGCACTAGTAGCTTTACCTGTGGCGACTTTGAACATGATACCTTCCAGTGCAGATCTAAGTATGTAACAATCAGACAAACTGCACTCTACATTCCTATAGGTAGTATCTCCCTTGATCCCTCAACTAGACTAGTTTAGAAAAGTGAAATATTGTCGAACAAGACCACTGTATTATTTTATAGATCAATAAATAATTGCAGATTTTCCACAGCTTACTAACAACATTAGGTATCATACCCACGTATTTTATTTTTACCTTGGAATGGTTCTTTTCACTACACTTTTTAAAGCGACGGAATTAATTTATTGGAAGTACTACTAAAGATTATCTTTGTTTGTAGAGTTATCATCAATCAACGTAAGATGAGACTGACGTTGCCAAACACACCAGAAACTGATTTAGTTCCTCCTAGATAGTGATCCGAAACGGTGTTCATGGAATTAGTGTTGTGTTAAACGGAACTATTTTTACACTAAGCTTAACATGGCCCGCAAATGGGCAGTAAGTAAGTGACAACATTTTTTACGCTTCTGTACCTACCTTAATTGAATACCTAATATAATTCTTTATGTAGATCTACCTACACACAAAAATGAACCTTGCTAAATCGTTTCGGGTCTAGGTGTTCTGAAAGATGATCATTTGGTAGATTCTCATATTAAGAAGGTACCTACAAGGGAAAACTTTCGTTTGAAATCAGTTTCCCTATTTAGAACTGTAAGGAAAGTTATTCGATTTTGTTAGCAATGTTTTGTATTAGCTAACTGTTTATGTTACAAACATACAAAGCATAGGTACATAGGTACGTAAATTCGGCTATTTGACTAGGACTTGGTTTGTGAGAACGCATTTTTTTTAAACATTAATCAAACTCATCTGTTTAGACTATATCGATAATAAAGATAGAAGTATGAAAAATCTATGAAAAAATCTAAATTTGAAAATGTACATGTGCGCACTTCTCAAAAGATACTTTCTTACATTTAGGTAAGTTGGCACATATCTGAGTGCTTAATTTTGCAACCTAAAAACAGAAGAGTACCTAATAATAGCCCATTAACGACATCTACTTTACGAAGTAAGATTGCTCATTGGAAGTTATTGCATAATTATGCCACCCAATGTCGGACCCTCGGCGGCGAGCCGGTGACCCATTATCCCCCTCTTAGTTTATTTGTTTATTTTTCGTTCAATTACTATCGGGTTCCCCGCCAGCAATGTTATCTGTGATTGCTGATTTAACTGATAGAATCGCCGAGTTTAGTCGTCAAACGGAATCCGGAACACAGGACAAGTCTTTCTTCCAAAAACAAGTTGATAAATAAATAGGTAGGTATAGCAATAATTATACGTACTTATGCACTTTAGAAAGTCACATTAGACCTGAAAATGTTTCCCACTTCGTGTTCTGATGTAAACGTTATTTAATTATTATGACAAGGTTCTAAAGTGCTTACATTATTGCTTTTGACTGTACGTTTTACCGGCCTATCACATTGATGACTGTTCAACGAGAAGAGTAGTCCGATTGAATAGAAAATGACCGATGTTCTTAATTCTTTCATCTTTATTGCACAAGAAAGTATAAATTCCTTCAAATATCTGCATTCCAGATACAAAGTCTCCTTGAGTTTTTGCAGTCGGCAAATAACAGAGCCCACTAACTTGGCCCAAACTGTCCGATCCATAGCCACGACTTAGTTAAGCTGTCTGTCAATGCTGTCATGTATTTAAAAAAAGAAAAGTATAGTCTATGGTACACCCTGCTTCTGCTCGAGCAATTTGAGATTTAATTTTATATTCTCTTTTACTATATATTTCAAACGAATCTTGTATAAGATTGTTCAATAGGTTCATCTAAAAACCTAAGGTAACGTTAGGATCTAATCATACTCCGTAGTTTTCCAGTAATATTTTCCCAAAAATATTTTTGAGGTTAGATAACATATCGGGCATCAATAGTTTTATTTTACTGTTCATAATGTAATTTCTGTGATTTAAGCTCGATTAATTCATAATATTTGTGTTTGAAGATTAGAAAACGGATGAATGTAAATAGAAAAATATGATTTAATAGTTTCTGTAATGCTGCAAGAATGTCCAGTGCTGTGCTAACCTATGTTTGGTTCGTCATATTGGAATCTGTTTTCCCGTATTCCAGATATGGCAGCGCAGTTGTTCAACCGGATTGGGCAGGTGGGATTGGGGATGGCGCTTGTTGGTGGTGTCGTGAACTCCGCATTGTACAATGGTAAACAGAAATTTAATACATTTTCGAAACCTCACATTGATTGTAAAAACCTATATAGGCAAATACATACCGAAAATTGGTCTAAAAAGCTAATATATTATAGTGTAGATGATATAAGTTGTTTAGTCTTGTTTCATAGATATATTGGGCCAATAATAAAGTAAATAAAGAGCTGCAGCTATGCAATCATGATTATTGGTGATAGTGTGTGATGATGATGATCTGTTGTCTAGTACCCATAGTACAAGCTTCGGCTTAATTTGGGGCTAGGTGGCGATAAAAAAAAATTTAATACTGCCATTATAAAATTTCACTTGCAGATTTAGAATTGTAATATTTGTGCCTTTTTTTCAGTTGATGGAGGCCACAGAGCTGTCATTTTTGACCGATTTGCTGGTGTCAAAAACTTGGTTGTAGGCGAGGGCACCCACTTCTTTGTGCCCTGGGTACAGAAGCCCATCATCTTCGACATCCGGTCGAGACCCAGAAATGTTCCTACAGTTACTGGCAGCAAAGGTATGTTTTCTTGAAAAATCTAATTTGGAATAAAATTAAAGTCTTACATTATTATCAATATAGTATTGTATAAATAATACAAGTATGACCATTAATGTTGGCTTCTCGGAATTCATTCACATCAGAACCTATGTCTGCCTATGACAATGATGGGGTTTGCTTGACAATTGCTTGTTGTAAATCTATAATGAATGAAGAGATATTGCGAGGTATGATTATGGCCCCATGAACTAAATTGCGGACTCCTTGTAAACACTATAAAAACCTGGACAATTGTTCCAAATATTGTTTTTTCCCGAATACCTCCGAAAAATAATTTGATTGTCAAATATTTTGCCGGGCCTTCTTGGTTGGGGGTTACTATGGACGAATTTTAACTAACATTCATTTCAATTTATCTCTAAAAAATTAGGTTTCCCCTTACAACAAAAGCGGCCAGGGTTCACCTAGACACTTTTAAAAGCCCCGGTCGGACAGACCCCCCATGACCCTTCAAAGTAGGACAAATCCAGGGAAATCCATACAAATGGCAGCCCTAGGTACAAGTGCTTTCACTGTACTCATACCATGTATGTTCCTGATCCTTCACTTATCTTGCATAAGATTTTTCTTACTTGAACCTTGGCTTTTCTTACATTTCAGATCTGCAGAATGTAAACATCACACTCCGTATTCTGTTCCGGCCAGTCCCAGACCAGCTCCCTAAGATCTACACAATCCTTGGCATTGACTATGATGAAAGAGTGTTGCCATCAATTACATCAGAAGTTCTCAAAGCCGTTGTTGCACAGTTTGATGCGGGAGAACTTATCACACAGAGAGAGGTTAGTGCATCCATAAAAATATGTAGGTATATTTAATATTCAGGAACATGTAAAATTTCAGATAAAACAAAAATTATTTGGTGTGAGACAAGAGTTAAATCTCTGTCACAAAATTCTGTATAAATTTTGTAATCATAAAAAGTTATTGGAATATTTTTATTAATATAAAAGCATATCAAAATTGCAAAAAAAACTAATTCGATGCGCTTATACTGTATAAAAATTATCAAAATTATAATAAAAAAGACTTATGTACTTAAAAATCCTTATACAGAGAAGAATTTTAGTGAATCTTTGAAGATGTAATTCATTATAGTATGTATTAGCCTTTTTTATTCTAATCTTGAGCTTATTCTTATTAATTTTAATTTGCATCATGAAACTCATTATAATAAATTATTTTCAGATTGTATCACAAAAGGTCAATGAAAGCTTAACGGAAAGAGCTGGCCAGTTCGGTTTGATCTTAGATGACATTTCAATCACACATCTCACATTCGGCAAAGAGTTCACACAGGCTGTCGAGTTGAAACAAGTCGCACAACAAGAAGCAGAAAAGGCGAGATTCCTTGTAGAGAAAGCTGAACAGCAAAAGAAGGCAGCCGTCATTGCCGCGGAGGGAGACGCCCAGGCCGCTGTCCTCCTGGCAAAGTCCTTTGGTAGCGCAGGTGAAGGTTTAGTGGAGCTCCGTCGTATCGAAGCAGCAGAAGATATTGCGTACCAGCTATCCAAATCGCGCAACGTCACCTACCTCCCACAAGGACAAAATGTTCTGTTAAATCTTCCAACGCAAAACTAAATCAACCATGTTCTCTAAAGAACTGCCTTTAAAATTCACAGCAGTGTACAGAATGGTGACAGGGGATGGTTGGTTGGTCCGTGCTATCGCATTTGTATTTACTTACACAAAGTAATATTTAAGTATGTTGCATTTGAAGAGACTATGCTGGTTCCACCAATAGAATGTAGTCATTAATTTAGTTTTATGAAAAATTGTAATTATCCATTAAACTATACTTTTGTTGACTTGTCTGTTTCTTTTGAACTCTGTACTTTTGATAAAAATATGACAAAACCCTTTCATCTTTTTTTATAATAGCTTCTTGACCGGTAGATAGGCCAGTGGCCAGGATTAGCCAAGTATGCAGGAAGTATTAGTGTCTTCAATTAAATGCACTAGAGATCTAGTGAAACCGGTGCAAGATTATTTTTGTTATGTGAAGAGAAAGAGTTCTTGCGCGTAGAGATAATGCTTTGGAATATGTTTTTTATTTTTTTGTTTTCTACAATAACCACAGCCAGGAAAGAAGAAGAAAGGAAGCGAAAGGATTGAAATTTCGTATGGATCAGTAAATTTTACAGCAAAAAAAAAAATACTTTAAAAAAACAATTTCGGATTGTCAATATCTGCCATTTATTAATCAGTTGAATGAAGTGGTCAACAAACGCGTGATAGACAAAAAACCATCCATATACAAAAAAAAAAAAAGAAGTGATCAACAAAAACTTTGAACTTTAAACAAAATTCTATTCTGCACTTACGATATGAATACTATTATACTTTACATTTAGATGGTTAATCCTATCGTTTGCAAGTCTATAACACCAAGGAATTCAAAATCGTGATAAAGCAGTTGTATACCTATTGAAATTGTGTTACAGACACATAAATCCATCTAAAATCTTATAAGATATGTTATGTAGCCAAATCATGTGTACAGTGTACAATTTTATACTTTTCTTACTATACTAAACAATCCCATAAAGAGGTTGCGTTTCACGCTTAGTACCTATGTAAGTTTAACATAATGTACATCACATAGCTTAATGCTAATTAAAAATATACAACAACAGCATACATTTATAAAAAAATCAACATGAGAAAACTCAGGTATTACTTTGTATCATCACATCACTTTTAATCCATCACAAAGAATAGATACTTAATAATACATAATCTTTTCCCCATATATTTAGACATGAAGGAAGTATATAGATAGTGTATATTTAATAATACAGATTTTTATAAGTGTCTATCGGTCATTATTATACACATACTTAACGGTTATATTGAACCAGTAATGCTATTTCAAGGGTTCAAAGATTTGTTATTATTTTTTTTTAGATATGAGAAAGTTCCTAATGACTTCATCGGCTGTTCCTGGTCCACAATTTGTAGATTCATTATATTTTATACTCAACTAGCAATCTCGTTCTGCATTTAGTCAAGTTCAATTTAAATATTTTTTGAAGACATACATTATAGCCAGTTTTGTGGACTGTTTTCTTTGATCTACTAAAAATACCATTTTTTTTCATAGTACATAGGTAGTTAGGTACGCTGTCTAAAGCTTCACGAAACTATGCTAATTCTGAAGATTAATGAATAGCTTTCAAAAAAAGGTCAAATGCATTCTAAGGCTAATCAATACAAAAAATCAAATCTTTCTTCTTTATAATATTAGAAATTAGTTTAGACTAGAATAAAAAAGGAATGGAATTAAAGAAAACTGCGGATGGATCATTTTTAGGGCGGAATACCAATTGACATCAAGCCTTAAAGATACAGTAACTAAAATCTGCCAAAACAAATACATAATTTTTTTGTAAATGTCTAAAGGAATAATATACTGTAAGAAATCATTTCTGCATCAGAAAGAGGCCCATTTTTCTGCGGCGCAAAAATATAGTAGTAATATAGTACCATAGTTTGTTACAATTGGAATAAATAGGCTATTATGGCTAAAAATTGTAATTAGTCCGACTTTTAGCTTATTGAAAAATAAAGATTAAAAATTACAAAGTTATAGTCCGTTGAAATTACGCGTGACGTCACTCGGTGAGGCATTTTTACGGGAGCCAGTACGTCAAAGACTCCTAATTTTTGATGCCTTTTATCTTTGCTATTGTTTATTTGAATCAAAAAAGCAAAAATACGTGTCTTTTATTTTTGAATAAGCTAAAAGACGGACTTATTACAATTTTTAGCCATAATAGCCTATTTAAGACGAACAACTGCCTTGTCTTAAATTTATACCAGTTAGTTTACTAAATCATTTCCTTATAACAATATAACTCAAAATTGTTCCACACAATAGTATAGCACGAAAAATAAATAAGTATCTAGCTACTTAACTTTAGTTAGAATACCAGTCCCTGAAGTTAACAATCTCATTGTTATAAAAATATGTAAACATAGAAAAAATATTTTATCCCCTAAAAGTATTTTTATAATTAGTCTCATTCTCTCCTGCCTGTTCTTCTTGATCAGAGTAATTTTGATTCATCTCCTCTTCATAATTTCGTGCCTCACTGCGTTGCCTCTCATCATCTTCATAGTTTTCTTTCTCATTCTCATAACTCTTCTCTTCATAACTTCTTTCATAATTATCATCATAAACCTCATCATTTTCTTCATCAACCTTATCATCAGCGTCATTCTCTTCATCCTGATTGACGACACCTTCATTCTCATCTTCATCATCATCATTCCCATTATTTTCCTCTTGTGAACTTTCATTTTCAATAGAAGAATCACTTACTTTGTCCCCAAATTTGTCTAATGCATAATTATCTTCTGGATTCAAAATATTTTTCACATCCGTGACATTCTCTTCATCTTCCAATGAAAAATCTTTTCTCATTTTATTGAAGAAGAGATTCTCTCTTATGCATGTTTCTCTAATATATGCCACTTCTGAAGAATTAAGTCCGCTAGGCATAATCAGCTTGCATAAGTCGACATTCTCCTTAAAATTTTTAATAAGGTGGTTAACTTCTCGCTTGAAGTCACTGGTAACCAGATTCAACCTTGCTTGAGAAACTTTTTGAACCAGTTTTGTCTGGTTGCAAGATCTACGGGCTTTGTACAAAGCTTCTTTTTCTGCTTCAATATCTTCCAAAAATTTTCCTCTATGTGGATGTAATTTTGCAGCCCTATTTAATCTCTTTTCAGCAATATCGAATTCTCCAATCATTCGTAAAGCCCTTGCATTTTGAAAAAGTGCTTTGGCATTATTCCACAGACAACCCAGTCTGTTTAGTTCATTGCAAGCAGTACAGGCCTTCAATGGTTGTTTACTTTTAATGTAACAAATAGCCAAATTTAAGTATAATTTGAATAACATTTTTTCCTGTATCATTTCCTCATTTTCATTTGCTAATCGACATTTCTGCAATATGGAAACAGCCTTCCTGAACAACTGTATAGCTGCTGGGAAGTTATTAGTCCTGTGTAGAGTCCCTCCCGAACTATACAGCATTTTGGCTTCATGTAGGACTCGGTGAAACATGTTTGGTTCAGAGAAGTCGATTTCACTGCAAATTAAAAAAAGTACTTACATTATTTGTGTTATTTTTAGCAATTTCACTGTACAACTATAAATTTACAAATTTAAGTTGTAAGACCGAATGTCTTTTTGAATGACTGACTCGGTGGCTCAATTAGTAGTGACTCCTGCCTACTGAGCCTAGGGTCGTGGGTTCGATTCCCGCACAGTGCAAACATTTGTGTTCATAAACATGTCTGTTTGTATTGGTCTGGGTGTTTTCTATGTATAATATGTATTTATTTACAAAAAAAAAGTATTTAAGTAGTTTATCAGTTGTCTAGCACCCATAGTACAAGCTTCGGCTTAGTTTGGGGCTAGATGGCGATGTGTGGCCCAGCGTGGCATGTCTTGAGTTATTTATTTATTTAATTCATGAGGTTAATGGTAGATACTATTATTATGTAGATTCTAGGACTATCTTTTTAATGGTCACTTGTCAAATTTAGCGCCAAGTTTCATCAGTTACAGCCATATAGCACCTCCTATTTTTATTATCTGGCAAAATAATGCTGAATTTATTATTGACAAGGCTGTGATAACCTATAACCATCACAATTGAAGGCATAGCGAAGTCACTGGAGTGAAAAGCTACCCTACAATCGCCAAACCCCCTGGATTATTATTGTGAATAATTGAAAATATTCTTAAGCTATAATGTATTAATTTAAGCTGTTTGTTTCCCTAATAAAGAAAATAAAATAAAAATAAAATTATGGGTAAAGTCTCAAGATGTTCGACCAAAGTGACAAACAACTGGAGGGGCCTATTTACAGCAGTGGACTGTGATATGCTGATACTCATCATCATGTAACTTAGTTAGGTGACATGAACTCACCCTTGACAAGGTGTCAAAATACTCTTGATCAGCTTGATATAAAAAGCACATTTTGATTTTGGCCTGATCCTTGGTGGTACACCCATTTCCCCATACATGACATGATGTGAGAAGAGAAAGAGTGATGTCTCTCCGACTAACATAGACCTAATGGCCAACTGAAGCCCAGGCAATAATCCATTTTCCTTTAAATCTACAACCTGTAAAATAAAAGGAAAAAATTATAACATGATACTAATGGAACCGACCAAGTGGTGTCGATATAACCATCACAACTGAAGGCATAGCTAAGTGCCACAGACAATTGACGGGTGGCACCGTCACCGGAGCAAGGAGTTAACGCCTTGTGATCACCAACCTGCCTGCCCAGCATGGCGATTATAGGTCTAGCCTCCAGATATTTGCCTAAAGTGGCAAACAATGCATAGGTCCAACAGTGGACGGAAATAGACTGATGATGATGGCTGATGGAACTAATAGGGATGTTTTGGGCGTCAAAATAATGACATTATATTTAATCCATATTTTAGATCATAAAAATGTATTGGACACATATTTTTCCCTTTCCTTTCAAATAAAAAATAGCAAAGATACAAGGCATCAAAAGTTGGAGTGGGAGTCTTTAACGACATTACGTCCCGTAAAAATGCCAAACCGAGTGATGTCACACATAATTTCAACAAGCTATAACTTTATAATTTTTTATCTAATTTACAAATTAAAAAATATATGTCTTTTATTTTTGAATAAGCAAAAAGACAGAATAATTACATTTTTTAAGGCAACAAGCCTATTATATTGATGGCCACAACTTACATCAACTAACAATCTTCCGTCTCATGTCGTTGAAGTTTAAGGATGGTTCTTACGGTAAGAAAAAATCGAAAAATTGTAATCACAGCTAGTAAGTAATAATAATACTAACCAGAGGTTTATGTAGTTTCCTTGAATCAAATGGTTCAAGGTCATTTTCCCAGTAACCAGAAAATGCAACGGAGACTGTATAGACATCATACAAAGGGAGGCCACCACCTTCCTCAATGATCTTCTTCTTGACATATCCATTCTGTTCTACTGCTATCATGGTTTTCTCTAATTCAGCAAAGTTTGGCACAGGCTTTCCAAGAACATCCACTGGCCTGGCTTCAGATCTATGAGGCTCTGTACGGTCTTCTTCATCATAAACATCATTTATTTGTAGTATCGAACCGGTGGTAACGACTTGCCTGTAAAAAACAAAACAAATATTAGATGTTTCAAGAAATAGTATTGTATTTAAAACCTTAAAATTAAAAACATATTGTAGGTAAGAATACCTTAGATCCAAGCCACTTTCCAGAGCAATAGGCGGTAGTTTTGATGCCATTTTATTTATAACGTAATTATCCTGCTGCCAAATTAAAAAATATCAATATTAGCACAATAAATGTTGTAGAAAAAATTATGAATTAAAATTATTTCCATTTCGAAATTTTTAGCGCTATTGAAAGACGTACTATTGACGTCTAAATATTGATTGATAATATTTTGTGTTCTTCCTATCAATCATTGCGCCAGATGCACGATTTATCATCTCTTTTTAACTGGTCGCAAACGAGCAAGAGAAGATTTTATCGGGTGCAAAATCTACGACAATTTCTGAATGCAATGGAACGCAGTTGCACATTTGAAAGTTTTACTTTTATTGAAAAGTGAAGCAAAGATAATGCTTATTATACAGCCGTGATTGAAATTAGCGAAAAATAATCATAAAATATTATAGCTATGAACCCTTAGGTTAAAGGCGTAATAAATCTATTTATCAACCTATATTGCACTCTTAATGATCATCAGCTTAAGGGGCTGCGCAGATGACAGACTTTTTGTGCGATAGAGTCTGCATCTGAGACATCTAGCATATTTTAAAAAGAGCATCTAGGTTCCTACAGCTCTGCCGACAGAATGATCGAAGATGTGCGTTGAGTCTGTGAAATATCCGCGACAGATTTTTTCGCATCGTGTGCGTTACTGCATATAATTGCATCACAGACTAAAAATTGCGTCACGGATAGTCTGTCGTCTTAATGTCTCTGACGCAGACTATATCGCACAAAAAGTCTGTCGTCTGTGCTGCCCCTAATGCAGTCCACTGCTGGACATAGGCCTTTACAGTTGATCGCCACATAGGGCAAACATCTGACGCTACTGCCCGTCATCGGCCTGCTGTATTTAGCTACGCCTTCAATTTGATGGTTATACCGCCACCAGTCGGTTGCCAGCGCCTCGTTTGTTATTCGGCAGGAAGCACCAAGGGCAGGTGAGGTTGTCTTGGAGCGAAAAGATGATAGGCCGCTCCCTTACATACCTCGTTACTTTTATTAATCTATTAGTTATAATAATTTAAGAACCTAACTCAAAATTTGTAATAATTCGTTTATGTGAACAAAACGTTCCTATTAGTGGTGCTATGTTTGTACTGGGCGAGGTTCGAACCCGCAACCACTGTGTCAGAAGCAATGTTCCATACTAAACTAAACTGGTCGTCAATTTGGTTAATTATTCTAAGCTTTTTTATCTTAAGAGTCTATAGAAGTATAGTTCCATTTTGTTTTATAAATATATTCTATCGGGATTAAGAAATCATCAAAGAATAAAAAGCTTGTTTTGTGCGAATAAATGAATATCTTGATACTCATATCATAGCACCCATGCCAGCCAAGAAATCGCTCTTGGAGATTCACAACCAACAATTTTGTATTTATTCCGGCGTATGGTATTGTAGGTATATTAGGGATATACCTATTATATCATTTAAAAGAAAAGTAAATAAAAAGCATATTGTATTTAAAATTAACGTTATTAATTACTTTAATGAAAAACATGTTTACAAATATTGTTAAATTATTATCATACAATTATACATAATCATTTATTTATTATTACTATTATTAGATATAGAACTCCTTCAATAAATTTTAATATTGTGATGAATATTTAGTATTTTGGTACGTACCTACCTTACCTACTTATTACAAAATGTACCTATAGGTAGGTAGATATAATTTATTGTTGCATTAACTACTTAACTTTACGTTTTAATTGCTAAAACGAAGATTCCTCCAACCGTATTAGGCGAAATTTATTTATCCTTTAGCTTTATGGCCCATCGATTGTCTCAATACTGCTATGTACGAAGAAATGAGGTCGTCCATTTTGTAACCCAGGGAGGTCTCGCAGAGGATCTTGGTGCCGCGAAGGAAGTTGCCCATTGTCATGTGGAAGAATGTGTTACCTGATGACCAGTTTGAGAGTTGCGAGAAGGGATGAGTCACGAGTACATCCTGTGAAGAGAAAATTATTATGTAAGTAAATCCACCGGAGCAAGAAGCCCTGCTATCGCCAATCCGCGTGCCCAGAGTGGGCGTATGCATAACATTAGACTAACCCGGTAGCTCATCTGGTAGTGACTCCTGCCTACTGGAGCAACGGTCACGAGAGTAAGGGTTTTGTATATGTATTTACCTAAGTATGTTTGTGGTACCTTCGTTGTTCTGATAAACTCCTAAAGTAAGTTGTACCTAACTTTAGGATCTTGAAACAATGTATGTTGTCTGATATAATATACCTACCTCAATAATAATAATTTAGAAAACTGTTTTATACTCATACTTACTCGACTTTGTGGATGAATCACACTAACTCCGTTCTTATTTATGCCTATAACAACCATTTCTGGATATGAGGGATCAGAAGTTTGTTTGACTTCGAAAAAGGCGGTTCCAAATGTGGGCAGCTGGTAAATCTTCTTCAAGAATTTTTCTTTAGCTTCGTTCTCTGTCACGTTTATTAGTTGCGAATACGCAGCAACGATCTGCGTCTTCCATTGTGAGCTGCTTTGTATGCCAATCATGTCGGCTGGTATGAACTCTCCTAGCATCTGTGATATTTGAGCCAGCAATGTCTGGTCGCTGCCAAACCTCGCTCTGTATACTAGAGCAGCCAGCTCAATTAAATCTTGCTTAGACGTTTTGTGGTACCCACGCAAATATTTTGGCAATTCCTGTGGATAGTAGAATATCTGATCCGCATTTTTATCTCTACCAGGTAGGGTATTGATCCAAAGTTTTTTCATGAAGAATATTTGGTAATTTAATTGCACTTGTGCACCAGCTGAAACGAAAGCAATTTCTTTATTACAGACAATGATATTGACACTCTTTTGAAATAAACAGTAGCTATATTGAAGCTATATTAAAATGAACTCAAGTAAAATTAATGCACTTACCACCGCGAACAGGACGCGTCTGTTTCATCCATTCTACAAGTTCATAAACAAAATCGAAGAAGTAATAATTTTCAGGT
Organism: Conogethes punctiferalis; assembly: GCA_031163375.1. Taxonomy (NCBI): domain Eukaryota; kingdom Metazoa; phylum Arthropoda; class Insecta; order Lepidoptera; family Crambidae; genus Conogethes; species Conogethes punctiferalis. The sequence goes on from CM062080.1 coordinate 6,681,664, forward strand.
ACAGAAAATACTTTGTCTGCGATCTTCACAAACAGACTGAAGCCGTCACTGTTCTTCAAATTCAACCGACCAGTTATTTGCTCACAAAGATCTTTAGCTTTTGTAGATGAATCTACTTCGAAAGCTTCGTCAGTGTCATCAGGGAAGTAGACTTTATGGTATATTTGCATGCTCCTATGTTGAATCGCTTCAACTTCTACAACATAAGGTGCATACATCCTTGCGCCATTCTTCTGTATTCTGAAAACTCGTTTCAAACATTCCTTTGCTATCGGGTGTGGACGCGTCTTCAGGAATTCCACTAACTCTTTTTGCAACAGTTGCCCACAGGGGAATACTCCAGTGGCGAGCCACATCAGCTCCCACCCTCGCTCTTCACTTAGTTGAATTCTGTTGTTTGTCAATTGTTTCATAATCTGACAGTATATTTCATCGCGCAAGGCGGGCTCTGTAAGGGCAGCTCTAAATATTTCATCCGTGTACTCTGTTGCAGATCTCGCTTTCGGAGCGGGCATATCTCCCATATATTTCAATATACCAAAGAACGCCGAAACAGCACTTTTACCCACGTCTTCCATGTTTTCTAATTTTTTGAGCAACGGTTTACGGAGTTGTTCTCTTGTGTGCGCCCAAAGATCAGGAGTAATGGCTCGCTTTGCTGTAGTCAACGTGGATTGGCGCGATATTGTTGCATTAATATCGATATCCTGTCTAAAGTGCTCTTTAGCGAATTTTTCAAGGGTGTGCATGCGTTTCCTTTGTATAGTGTTGTACTTGGATTGTATTTTTTTGTCTGCGACGACATTTCCTTTCTTAAATGTCTCTAATATCGTATTTGATGGTAACGACATTGTAGGTAAAATATAGACTTGTTCAGTAGGGAAAAGTCCTTCTTGACCATTGCATACGCCGTGACCCCATGTAGAATTCATCAAGGTTTCTCCGGTGCAGTCTTGCAAAAGTGTTATGAGATCTCCTTTCTTGTACTGCAAGAAAGACGAAGCATCGCTGTAACCCTGAGAGTCTGTTTGAGCAACAACATAAATAGATCGCCTCTTCAAACCATCGATCAAATATATTATAAGCGCACTCATTTCACTTGCATCCACACTCTGGAATACAAATTCTTCTTGTTGAATTGTTTTAATCGTAATTTTTCCCAAATTTTCATAGTCTGGATCTTCGTTATAAGCGACGTAAGTTACTTCAGCAAAAGATATTTCAAGTAATATTTGTTCTAACTGGTCAACGATGTAAACACCGGTCCAATTGATAGCTATTATCACAAGATCTTTATTGATATTTTCACCCTTCAATTTCAAAGCTTCGAAGAATCTAGAAAACAGCATAGGCCATTTTAATTTGGCAAATATGACAATATCTTCTTTACATCTCAAAGGATCTATGTTTGACTGTACACTTTGTGACTTTTCAAATGCCTTAGTAACAAGATGTTCCCATTTAGTTAATGCTGCATCGTTTGACTGAATGAATTGATTTGGTATATAATTCACAATAACTTTTCTCAATAAATTCGGATCAATCCGCGGTCCATATTCTATGTAGTGTTGCTGTGCAGCAATCATAGCCAAGTCTTTTTCTGTGTCGCATCTATACTCTCCGTACTTAACTCCTTTAGCTACTTGATAGTATATTAGGTTCGTTGCCACAGGGTCGTCTGATGGATTATGCCATGGTGTAAACACTTCTTTACGGAAGAATAGCCGCCAGGGCGCACTCTTTTCCGCAGTTCCTTGCTCTCTTGCAAATTGTTCACATTGTGAAATTGCATCCATAATGTGTTCACCTTCGCTACCTAAGGAAAGCACTTTGTCGTATAGTGTTATGTACAAAGAGAATCCAAATATGTCCGTCAACCCGACATTTTCTGCTATCTGCTGGCAAATTTCCTCTGAAGTTGTGGCTGAGTCTGATTGAACAGTTTTCAACGATTCGTCCATAAGGGTTACAGTCAGGAGTACGGGCTTTTTGGTTTTCGTTGCTTGTAGCTCCAGCCAACTTGGAGGTTGTGTGCGGGAGCCATTTTTGAATGTTCTTACAAGCCTACCTTCGCAATATGGTGCGTAACCAGGCGGACCGTCCCGTATTAATGATCTCAGGTATTTGACAAATTTCTCAGATGGAGGGAAACAGCCCACACATAACGACAGTAGAATCCAACCACGAGCATGAGAGGCTTTTGATGGGTTATTGGTAAGTTGTTTGCATAGTTGGCAATATATTTCGTCCCTGAAATAATAAAATATGTAAATATTAAATCAACTTACTAAATGTATCTGTCTTATATCATTTTATATTTTTTTATCTTTTACTCACCGTAACTCCTTCCTGATGATTCCATGGCCAATTATGAAATGTAATTTTTCTAAGTTTGTGCTTCGGCGTGAATTTAGCCAGGTACTGTACATTTCATTGGTGACTTCGTCATTCAACAAGCTCCTCATAAATTCTTCATTTAGCTTGGTCTGTCTCTTCAAAGTCTTTTGTATCATTTTATTACCATTCTTGAAGTTGTCTTTCATCAGGAGTTCCTAAAAGTATTCATATGTTAAAAAAACAAATTATTAATCAAGTATTACGTTTTTATCTTGACTTGCACTTACTTCAAACTCTTTAGTTTTTTGGAAAGCACGGCCTATTGTATCCGTTAATTTGGTCATTACTGGTACATTATCAACTTTGTCGTCTACATATTTTGGTTCCGCTAAGTCGCCCATGAACCGTAGTATGGTTATCCACAATGCTTGGGCAGCAATTTTGTCAATCGGTGATGGCAAATCCAACAGAGCATGTTTCAATGGCCTGCGTGAATACAAATGGCTGATGTTGCCCAAGAAATAGGTCGCTGCAAATTTCCTGAAGTTGAACTCATCGAATGATTCTTCTTCGGCAGCTTGCGGAATGGGTATTACATTTGCTAGCTCTGGTTTTGCTACTGATGTCTGGAAAAGAAATATTAAAATCAAATAATATGCCTGTGTTAAGACTATCTGAGGTACACTTCCGAAGTGTGAACATACGTACCACACCAAATCCAGTGCCCCGCACAGTGCCCGCAGGAGTAGCGGTATCTTTCAAGAAACCAAATACGTCGTCAACGTATCGGTCATCAATGACTGTCGTATTTTGAACATTATTCTCTCCGGTTACATCCTTGATAATCCAAATAGATCTCATAAGTTCTGTGTATTTCTTCTCGTATTCATCAGATGATCTGGACTCTGTTACACCAGCCTTCATTTGATTATCCTTTTCTTTCTTGAATTCATTTGTTTTGACCTTGATTATATGACCCTTATCATGGATCAATTTTCGTACCAAATAACCTTTAGCGCTTGCTTGCAATTTGGTGAAGAATTTCCTCAGATTCACAAAGGTCTTCCTGAGTTCTCTGGATTTTATAGCTGCTTGTAGCCGTAGGTAACCTCTTCTCATTACGAGGTACCTGTTTCTAAAACCGCGTGCTCGGAAATGCTTTTGAATGGAGATGGCTGCCTCTCGCAACCTTAGGAACTTTCTTCTGAGGATAAACCTTCTAGCATTAGCTTGTACTCGGATCACGGCATTCATCAATACCTTATGCCGTAACTCTTCAAGTATGCCATCGTGAACATCTTTTAGAAACACTTTCGTGTGCCCGAGGCGAAATTCTTGATCTTTTAATACCTCAGTGCAAATCTGTTTAGTAGCACTTTTGCAATCTGCTTTTTCTGCAGGCGGTATACCGGGCACTATGAGGCGGTATCTATACACGAATTCGGCGTACGAATAGCGGATGGGGTATCCTGCCTGTCGTATCTTTGCAGTCTCCATCAAACCGGCATACCTCAATTGACGCACGCATAAACCACGGTCTAATATCTGAAACGATAGACATCGCATTTAAAGCTCATAGAACAACATAGTGCAAATATAGATAGCAATTTGAAAATTAGGCACTCCCACTTACTTTAGGTTTTTTCAATTCATTAGGCTTAATACATCTTACGAAAAACGGGTGGCAACCGTACAACGTTTTCATAAGCGAATCAAGTGAAGTCTTAAATTGGTGACTCAAGGAAAATGTTTTTCGGCTACCACTTTGTGTTGGCGCATTTTCGCTGATAAATAGATTCTTCAAAAAGTTGTTACTGGAATCCACCATCAATTGTTTTACGTCCATTGTCAACATATCCCTATTTTTATCCAAGAAACCTGAATGCATGAAAGTCATATTAATCACATTTTGTTTTGAACCTATCTTTAAATGTATTTTAAATTTTATTGCAAACTTAAATTACCTTTAACTTCATACAACACATCGCCAGCAAAATGCTTCACTCCAAATCTATGTTCATGTGTTGATTTCGGTGTTATATAACAAGATTTAGTGCTGTGGTTTGAAGACAATTTTGACAAAAGTGTCAAGTCAGTGCCTCTAGGGAATCTTGATTCCTCGTCAATCAAGGAAAGTAAATTCATTGGTTTCAACCCAATCATGTCCAAGTTTTCTTGATTATCTACATAAGTAATGTTCGTCCACGTTATTCCCTCTTTTTCATATTGTTCCTGTTCAAGTTTGAAAATATGTCTAACAAAGAATTGTTGTAAATTTTCGTTTGCATAATTAATACAGAGTTGTTCAAAACTATTCGAATTAAAGTTTTCAAAGCCAAATATATCCAGGATACCGACGGACCCACTGGATAACTGTTGATCTTTGTGTAGTGTTTTGTTTAACATCTCTACGATGTATTCAAATATGTGTCCATATATGGCTTTAACAAGTGCATCGCGTCCTTCTAGAGCCATGGCTGCGGTAATAGTTGACACAACTTTTTCACCGTGGGCAACTATGGTTTTCCTTGTGAGAGCATCACAAAAGTTTGTTTTGTTTACTCCTAAGAGAGTGGAAATCCTATTTGCATTGATACCATCAGAAATTTCAGATGATTCAATATTATTAAAATTGAAGGATTTGAACTTTAAATTGCCCAAATGTAAAATAGCTGCTAATAAACTGAACAGTGCCCATACGTCTTGATCTGGGAAGTTAAGAACCTTGAAAGCAGATCGGATATCAGTAAATTCAAGTGCATCATTGCGACCATCACAAGTCAGCATATTTCCCGAATTTAAATATACGTAGTCTTCAGGGCGACCCAACTCTAGCCTTTTCTTTTCGTCGGGTGCCAATCCGGTAACAAGAGAGTAGAATATGTGATAATTCCTCTCTCCTTTATTTTGAAAAACGATCCGGGATTTTTCTAACAAATATTGATCTATATTTCCGCCTTCGATTGCTCCTTTTCTACTGAAATATATATTTATGTATTTTCCGAATCTTGATGAGTTATCATTCCTGACTGTTTTAGCGTTACCAAACGCTTCCAGAATCGGATTTGTTTCTTGTATTTGTTGTTCGATCCATGAGTGTTTGCCGCTAGCTGCGGCTAAATATTGCAGTAACAGTTTTGTGCTCTCCGTTTTTCCTGCACCGCTCTCTCCGCTGAAAAAACATTTGCAAAAAATGTTTTATAGCATACAACGTGAGTGGAATTTAAACTGCCAAATGATATTGTCAGTACTATGTTTCTAAACGTAGTTATATTGTAGTGTACTTGATATAATTACCTGATAACTATACACTGATTGGATGCGGTGTCGAGTAGCTCCTTGTAAGAATTTTGACCGATTGCGAATATGTGGGGCGGTACTTCACTGATATTTCTTCCTTGATAGAAATGTATTTGATCCATAGTATAAATCGGCAGAATCTCGTATGGGTTTATTGCTAATAACATTGTGCCAGTATATGTCTGAAAACATTAATACATGATTGTTTATTCATCAATCTTATGCAATGCAAGTATATTAATAATATAGACAACGAAATTATGGTTGAGCCATAATTTCGTCCGGGAGTAGGAAGTAGGATCTAGGATCACCTGTCTTTCGGTTAAAATCGTAAGGCCTCTTAAATTTTTAAATTCTAATATCAAATCATAGTCATCGAACGCACTGGCTTTTCTATATTTTCTCGATGATGTCATGACAGAGGTACCTACACTACGGAAAGTAATTTAATTTTTTTGCTTTGCTTTTTCCAAGCTAAAAAATTTACCTGGTAATTCTTTTAGGGTTTTCTTGATTAGAAATCTAGGGTATGCCGTTCGACTCCTAATTCGACAAATACGTTGTTCTAACTTAACAAAAACCGGCCAAGTGCGAGTCGGACTCTCGCACGTAGGGTTCCGTACCACCATACAGCTAAATAAATGTTTTTCTTTACGTTTTATTATATTGGAGTTAATTAAATGAAAAAGTTAGGTAATTTGATTTATGACGTTTAAAAAAAAACTACTGGCTAGATTTCATTCAAACCAAATTTCGTTAGTAGTTTTCATAGTGATACACATGATATATTTTTTTCAGTTTTATCATGCCCATATTTTAGAAGTTACGGGGGGGGGGACACTCATTTTACCACTTCGGAAGAGTCTCTCGCGCAAACTATTCAGTTTAGAAAAAAATGACCTTAGTAACTTCAACATCATTTTCAAATACCTATCCATAGACACCCCACACGTATAGGTTCGATGAAAAAAAAATTTTTCAGTTTCAGTTCTATGTATGGGGAACCCCAAAAATTTTGGATTTTTTTCTGATTTTATTTTAAAATCTTAATGCGGTTCACAGAATACATCTACGTACCAAATTTCAATAATGTAGCTCTTATAGTTTCGGAATAAACTGGCTGTGACATACGGACGGACAGACAGACAGACAGACAGACATGACGAATCTATAAGGGTCCCGTTTTTGCCATTTTGGCTACGGAACCCTAAAAAAATTAAATAATGACAACTTTTCAGCAGACACAACATAAATTATCCCCCAAGAAAATGACGGTACGAATTTAAAATTCCTGTTATCTCTTGTGACGTGATAAGTTTACGGTAGGGTAAAAACCTGTTACGGTGGTTAAGCGCTTTTAATAAGAATGAATGTCACTTACGTAAATAAGCTGCTGACTGTACCGTATGTGGAGGTTCCTCAAGATTGTGTACTCCTGAAGTTCTCCAAGCGTGATCATGTCTTCGACTCCTGACACTGACGTCGCATGCAGCGGCTTAAGGACGCTGCTGACTGGCGCTGTATACACGTTCCCATCATCATCCTGGACCTTGATCTTGTCGCCTAAACTCTGCAGTACCTTCACTGCTACGGGGATGTCGAACTCTGTGTTTCCTTCTGGTTTGAGCCATACCAGATTCTGCAAAGAAGATCTAGTCAGTTATATAGCGACATCGCTACAATATAGAATCATTAGTAACGTTGACTAACAACAGATGGTACCTGCTGGTAACGACAAGCAATCTCCGTCCATTACAAAAATGCTCCCTACGAAGCTCTATGGAAATCCTATAACGCACATGCGAAGTTTTTATACCGCTTCTTACCCTCTTAGCATACGACAAACCAAGAATGCAGGTCGGACCGCATTCTCCGAGCACGTTCATTCAACTCGGTGGTGGAAGTAGGTAAGACCTACCTACTTACCTACCAGTGGTACCACTTTAAAAAAATGATAAAAGAATAATTTAAAGAATTTAGAGGTAGGTCGTTTAAATTATCTCGATACATTTTGTTTGTGATAGTAGGTACGTAAACAACGTCACGACAATTTCCGCCTGCCGGTATCTTCCTACGAACAAATTGATATAGGTATGTAGATATTTATTTCCGCAATTCAATAATGGTAGCTAAATGTGGTATCAGCCTATTGCAGTCCACTGACACGGACATAGGTAGGCCTCTTAAGTTGTTCGCCACTTTGGGCAAACACCTGGAGGCTTTACCCATAATCGACACGCTGGGCAGACGGGTTGGCGATCGCAGGGTGAAGCTTTGTGTTCCGACGGCGCTGCTGCCCGTCATCGGACTGTGTATTTAGCTATGCCTTCAATATCGTGATGGTTATACCGCCAGATCGATTGCCAGAGCCTTGATTTTTCTTCGGAAGGATGCACCACATGTAAATGAGGTGCATCCTTCCTACTAGTAGTATACTGGTGCAACCTAGTAGTATTCATCAGAAATAGCTAGTACGCGATTTCTCACCGAATCGGTCATCAAAGTGGATCATAGATTGATCTATGAAATCGATTACGATAACCTACTTACTACCCTTTTGATGACCGATTTGGTGAGAAATAAATACTGTATCCTACCTACTTAATTGTACAATTAAGTAGTTAGGTAATACAGTATTTCTCAGTGCAGCCTTGATTCTTTTTGTTTGGGGTACCTCTTCGTGTATACCTTTTACCTACACGTAAGGCCTTTATCTCAAATACATCTAGGTATGTATACCTACCTTATAGCTAGGCCACACTGTGCCATCAGGAATGTTGTTAGGTAACATTTCGTTTATTATGTACCTATTTGTAGCCATTTAAGCATTATATAAGACTTTTTGCCAAAAACCGAGTTCTTCTAAACAAAACTTACCGCTAATTGAATCCGGTCAGCCATTTTGAACCACTGAGATTCACCTCACAAAATTGTAAACATTTTCAGAACTTCATTCACATGCGCTGAACAACGCTCATACAAGACTGCCATACATAAACTTATCAATTGTTATCAGAAGATAAAGATATTGGAATATCAGAAATATTTATGATAATCAGGCATGTTGAATTGATAATACCTACTTTTATCCTAACACTTGGTGTGATTCATTTTACATGTTCTAATCAATTTAATTAAATTGTAGGTACAAATGACATGCAAAGATCAATATTTTTTACTAATTACCTAATGTGAATAAATACCTCCGGAGTGGTAAACGCAACTTTTTGCGTGTGCGCGTAAAAGCGGTGGAGGAGCGCGTCATTTTAGATTCATCATCATCAACAGCCTATCACAGTCCACTGCTGGACATAGGCCTCTCCAGTTGTTCGCCACCTAAGGCAAACTTCTGGAGGATATACTCATATTCGCCACGCTGGGCAGGCGGGTTGGCGATAGCAGGGCGTAGCTTCTTGCTCCGGTGACGCTGCTGCCCGGCCTGTGGTATTTAGCTACGCCTTCTATCGTGATGGTCTTACCGCCACCAGTCGATTTGCCAGAGCCTCGTTTGTTGTTCGGCAGGATGCACCACAGGCAGGTGAGGATGGCTTGGAGCGAAAAGGTGATAGGTCGCTCCCTTACGTACATCCCATTCAATTTAGATTAGACGATCTCTACCATAAGCATAAAAAGATAAAATACCTTAAAATTTATGATATCTAATTTAAATAACGTGCACTTATCTATGACCATGTTCCATAATACCTATACCTAATCTATAATCACTTTAACTATAGGTATTCAGGGGGGAGTACCTTATGAACGTTATAAAGCTAGGACAGACTACCAACTTACACTGCTGCACTGCAATATGTGAGACATTTTTAATTCATGTTACTTTAAATTTGAATTAAAACTAACTAGAGACTTTAAAAAAAAATACATACCTACCTATAATACTCTTACTCCTATACTAGTTTGTATAGGAGTTTGGATGCCATGGAGTTATAAAAACAACAAATGAGATTAGTAGGGGAGGTAGGGGAGCATTGGGCACTTTTTTACTTAAATGTTAATAAAACTGTTATTTTTTATCATAATCAAAATTTTATTCCTAATATATGGAGCACACATATTTGGCAGTAATTATTATTAAGAAACGTTTCAATATTGTAATTAGTCTCAAAGTTACAAGAGATCTTCGAACACATGTCGAAAGTGCCCAAACCTCCCGGCGGTCGGGAGGTTTGGGCACCCCTGTAGGGAGGTTTGGGCACTGTATTTAATATGCACAAAATTGCTTTACTATACTACTAATACTTTTAAAAATCCCCTTATCCAGTCTTTGGATGCAAGTTTCTTCTCTGTCCAGTTATCTGGTATTTTTTTTATTGGCAGTGGCGTATTCATAAACCAATTCGCGTGTTTTCAGTTTTGATAGTCCATGGTTTAGTTCAAACGATGTTACAAGATATGAAATTTTCTCTTCTTCATCTTTTGTGAATATTTGAGACGATATAAATTTACAAGAATTATCTTTTACGACACCGCCCTGCTTGATATACTTTTGAAGGTTAGATCTCGGTATGTCATATTTATTCGCAGTACTTTTAATTTTAGCACCTTTGGAAACGTCTTCCAATGCGCGCAAAATAATATCTTTAGGGATTTTACGTCGCTTATTTTTCTTTTTAAATGAAAACGGCATTGTCCTAAAAATAAATGATTAACCACTCAATCCAATAGGCATAGCAAAAAGGCACAAAAGTTTGACACCAAAATACACTAAAACAGAGGGAGCATTGGGCATGCCCAAACCTCCCTCCTACCTGCGTGCCCAATGCTCCCCATATCCTCACTTTTCAAATAGATTAGAATAAGATTATTTTTATCAAATGTAGAAACCTAATTGACAGGCAAATATAATATTCATTAAACACAAAAGAAACAGATAACACAGAAACTTACACATTCTTGCAGATTTCTTTGATAAGTTACATTAAATCACAAATAAAATATTTACTTCTGTACGCAGCAAACCGTTACGCGCATGTAACTTGACAACCAAGTGAAATGATAGCTGACACTTTAGATAAGCGGTATTGCTAGTGACTAAAGTATAGTGCTGTGGTAGAAAACAAAAAATATGTACGATAGTTTTGGAGAAATGAGGGGGTGCCCGAACCTCCCGACTGCCCAATGCTCCCCTACCTCCCCTAAATACAATTTATTTAAAAATAACTCAGCATTACAAAGAACTTAATCTATCAATTTAAATTACTTCTTTTTTTCTTCTTTCTCCTTCTTGTCTGCTTTCACCTTCTCTTCTGTTTTCTTGTCGTCTTTATCATCTTTTTTCTCTTTCTTGTCCTTTGAATCATCTTTTTTCCCTTCCTCAGCATCTCTGTTCGTAATCTTGTTGTTAATAAGATTATGCAATGCTATTATTGACCGGACTAGGGCAGCTAGATACACTACAAGCGACTGATCATTGGTCTTGATGTACAGGTTATCGACAAAGTTATCATTAGCGATATCGGGCAACAAGTTGAAGATGTCTTGCAGCTGGTAGATGATCTGATGGTTCATTGGCAACGACCCTTGCCCCACTTGAATAAGGTAGTCTCTAATTTCACTCAATTGAGAGTGAAGGCCCCTTAGTCCAAGGAGTTGGTTAGTTATTCTTTGCGAGAGACTGCCGACGGTTGTGTCTTTGATGTCTCGTAACAAATGCTCTACACCAACTTCTTCGGCTTCTTCAGCACCAATTTCGCTTGGTACATGTTCGAAAGTTCTCGTCGTAGGGCTACCGTCGTCATGCACCTCTTCCACGGCTTGGTAAGCTTCTGTAGGCAAACCTAAGTCTTTAGGTTTAGCATCTATAATGACTAATACAGAATTTGGGCAGTAACGCCTGATGAGCTCATTGATAGCCACATCATTCTGGTGCAATTTAGGCCCGGTGTGGTACCAGCCCACAACTTTTTCACGGGCATTCACTTTCTTGAACATACCATACATGTTCTCCAAATAATCATGGTCGAGGAACCAAACAGATTTGTCCTTGTCATCTTCATCAAATGGCACTGAAATGAGAAAACGTATTTGATTTGAAATATGCAAAAGTCACCTACAAATACTACGTAAGGAGGAATAGATAGAAAGATTAAAACTAAGTACACAAGTTATATTACTGTAACAAAGGGTTTGTCATTGAATATATTGGAAAATGTTGAAGGTCTAATTGGCATATTATAGATGTCTTTATAGTTTTTGCTTGTCTTAGTTGTAACTTACTGATTTAAGCAATCTAATAATACTAACCTGCAAAACTGTTTGATACGTCCAGGACACCTTTGGCTCTCCAGCATCCCAGTAGGACTCCCACGACTCGCTTCTGATTGCCGATCTTGCCCATCCGGTTGAAATGGTCCACTACACTCAGCAATACCAGTGGATGAACCACAACTTTGGTGGTGACGACTTCTTGACCAGGCATCTTTGCGATGTGTACTTCACAAATGCAGATTACACGTATTTGCGTCTAGTGATTAGACGCTTATGGATTGTAACAAGAGAAGAATAGAAGTAATTATTTGTATTTTTACTGAAACAATCTCACAAACAACGAAGCCAAATTTTCTGCAATCAAAACTAAAATTTGACAGTCATTTTGGGGATGTTCTTGCACAAAAGTTTTTTTCTATAAATGACATTAACTGTTTTAGTTATAACTATTGCAATGGAACACGGACAACATAAATTATCTTTGCTACAAAAATAAACCTTTGTAAAAAAGAATACTGTCAAGATAATGTCAATGTCATTATTGTAACGTTAAAATAAATTTGTGGTTTTTGGCATGGTCGACTTGATGAAAACAAAGTTTTTCATTTGATAATTCTTCAGCTATCGTTTAACTGATTTATTAGGTCATCAAATTATTACATCAGCAAGTTAAACACAGTATTAAAATTTTATTGTCATACAAATATGGCACAAAGAACGTTAACCTTCGTGACCGGTAATGCAAAGAAGTTAGAAGAACTTCGAGCTATTTTGGGCACTAATTTCCCGCTTGAAATTATAAATCACAACCTTGATCTGCCCGAGCTTCAAGGGGAAATTAACGAGGTTTCGATTAAAAAATGTCAAGAGGCTGCACGAAGATTGAAGAAGCCAGTATTAGTGGAAGATACCAGTTTGTGTTTCAACGCTTTGAATGGTCTGCCTGGGCCTTATATTAAGTGGTTTTTGGAGAAAATTAAGCCCGAAGGCTTGTCGAAGTTGCTTGCTGGTTGGGAGGACAAATCTGCAGAAGCTGTATGTACGTTCGCCTATTGTGAAGGGAATTGTGAAGACTTGGATGTGGTCTTGTTTCAAGGTATTACGAAAGGCAAGATTGTTGAGCCGAGAGGTACTCGAGATTTTGGCTGGGATTGTGTGTTTCAACCTGACGGCTACACCCAGACATATGCAGAACTACCTAAGCCGGAGAAAAACAGTATATCACACAGGTATAAAGCCTTAGAGCAAGTAAAGAAATATTTTGTGGATAAAAAGCAATAGTAATTACTGATTTTAAATTAACCAATGTTATTCCTTTTGCCATATAAATGTGTTGATATCTGATACTTGATGGTTTAATTGAATTTTTCTGTTATTTAATGGTTTTATTAGAGTTCTGGGTTTGACGATTCCCTGGTCTCTTCTCTGCTCCAGTCTGGGAGTTCTGAGGATTTGGCAGTATGCATGCATTGTGTGGTAACTACATATTTTGAATAAAATTATTTAGTTTGTTTATAAGTTATGATAAATGAAGTTCAATGAAGAGGCTATTATGGCTAAAATTTGTAATTAGTCCGACTTTTAGCTTATTCAAAAATAAAAGACACATATTTTTTTAAATCTAAACTAGACTAAAAATTACAAAGTTATAGCCCGTTGAAATTATGCATGACATCACTCGGTGAGGCATTTTTACGGGAGTGAGTGACGTCAAACACTCCCACTCCTAACTTTTGATGCCTTTTATCTTTGCCATTGTTTATTTTTGAATAAGCTAAAAGACGGACTAATTACAATTTTTAGCCATAATAGCCTATTGACCTATCCTTATAGGTTTTAGTATGATTGAAACCTAAAAGGTTGCCCAGTCATCAAGCAAAACAGCTTCTATAGTGCTGCAGGCAAATTAAGCTCCGCATTACTGGAAAGGCTAGGATATTTATTAGTATTAATAGGGATATATTAATAGGGATGCTAATATTTATTAAATAAAACATGATATATATTATTATGCTATCACTATGTATTTTCACATAGATTATACTTTACTATATGTAATTTCCTACTATAATAAGTACAGTCAACCATTTTACAAAAGGTTTTTTAACATTATACAATTTCTATGATTTATTTTATTATCTGTCTGGATAGAACACAAGAGGTCAACATCCAGAAAGGTCAATGCACCCTCATTCCATGTTCCTAAAAAAAGCAGATATGAGACTTTCATACCTCCCACAGAGTGTAACACACAAAGGCAGATTCCTATCTACCCTGGTCATTTGTCTGGGACTCCTGTCCCACACACTGACCAGCTGTGACAAGCAGGCTAAAGAGTCACAAAGTCACATAATTTGTGGATTGCCCTGTGATTTACCTGACTTTGCTTAATTACATTATACCACTACTTAAAGGTGGTGTATTATTACCGCCCTGCTCCCACCCAGCAAGAAGATTAGAATTCAAATATGGGCTTTAAATATTGCTCTTTTGACATAGACATTTAGACTCCCTGACAGTGAGCTGTCTAATTTGTGATGCCAATGTAAAATATGTCTCAAGAGCAATATTTATAGGCCATATTTTATTGTGGCTAAGGATGAGAGCCTTCCGCTCCCTCAACAGACTGGTAATGATGACAAGGTAGCCTTGGCCGTCATCATAGTCGTTTAGAAAAAAGAAGGAGCTGGGTGGTAATACCTTTGACCATGAATGACCTTTAGTCTTCTCATTGGAGTTCTGACACAGGATGTACCTGCCAATCATGCAGTATTATTCAGCATTGTCATTACATATAACCAATCAATTTACTAAATAATCATTAGCCAACTGCAGTTAGATTTGTATCACAGAAATATAAATATGAAACATCAGCCTAATGTTAAATGTTCATGTGGATGCAATTGTTAAGTACCTAGATGTTATCTTAAAGCTTAATGTGTCTAACTTACGAAACATCATAACATAACAGTAGACATAAACAATGTACAGCTAATATTGCAACAGATCCTTTATGTATTTCACCATAGTTTTTCAAGTCATGAACACCTGGTGCTACATAAGGTTCTAGATTTGAATTGTTGTAATTTTTATAATACCACTCTTTACCATCAACCTGCCTAGATTTAGTTCCGCTTGAGTAGTTGTTGTCGGAAAACCCTGTCTTTCCCTCTCTGTTGATCACTGGAGAATAATTGTTGGAATGCTCTTGAAGGTCGTAATGAGAGACATGTGGCATATTGACTTTGGTGATCGTGGCTGGACGCTTCCCGTTAGAACTATGATTCCTTCTCGCTAGTTCATCATTGCTCGGTATCAAGATTGCCGAAAGCGCTGTAGGCTGTGCAGTATTCGTATTTTCTATATGCTTCTTCACAGGCGGTTTCGAAGTAACAGGTGTTGACGAATACGATTTTGTACTCGATTCCAGCCAAGCATGAAGAGACATATCATTAGTTGTATCTGTAGTTATGAGTATGCCTTCCTTTTCAGTCACTTGTGTTATAGTTAGATTCGACTCCATCAAGTTGTATTTACTTAAGTTGGTGGGGTCACTCTTCTGTTCTTCTACGTTTTTGGTCCTGTTGTAAGCCACATGAGTACTGTTATCATCGTCGAGATAAGCTTGGAGTTCGTGAATTTCGCTTTTTATTTTCTGATGTGTTGTGTTAGTGTGAGTTGTCTTCTTTGGAGGTGTGTTCGCCACAATAGCAATGCTTTCTTCCATTTTTCCACCGTTTGTATAGTTCATATTGGTTTGACCAACAACAATGTTGTGTGTCACATTCATGGTTGGATTAAGCATTGGTGTGAAACCTCCGTCAGTCGTAGGGAGGACAGGCGAAAAACCACCTGTTTCAAACTTTGGTGGTGCAGGTGTTTGATAATTTTTATTGCTGTGCTGTACACTTTTATTGTCTGGCCAATCCATCTTACGTCCGGTGTTTAATAATTTCCCCATATTTATTGAAGGTAACGGCATACCGAAAAATGTAAATCCGCTGGTAGGCTGCTTCTTGTTTGTAGCTACTGTCGGCTTTTGTGTTGTATTTTTCATGCTCGCATAAAGTGTAGGAATTCCGCCAGTTTCTTGAGATTTGTTAGCATTATTTTGCACCAAATGTATATCATTATTTATTCCTTCCACTAAAGTTTCGTTATAGGGGTAATCGACGTAGTCGTCATAAAAGTATTCTGATTCCTCGGGTGCTGGCCTGTTGTTAATTTTATTTAAGTGGTAATTATTTTTGATCTGAGTTGTATAATCCTTAATTTTATCCAGAGATGAAAACACTTGTGAAGTTGCTAAACTAGGTAGCAGGGCCTCGTTTTCATGTGTGATACATGATCGTATGTCGTATTCTTGGTTTGCAGGTACGCTATGGCAATCTTCCCTAGAAAATGGCATTCCTTTAACATACGTGCCGTCAGCGCATTTGGGTCCAATGGCAGTAGATTCCGACAGCCATAATTTAAGCCACATTACATCACAGTTACAGGTCAATGGATTACCTGTGGAAAATAAAGGTTTAATATTAAAGTCATAGGTAGGTGTTGTATATTTTTAACAATTTTTTTCACGAGTGATCTCTGACAAAGAACCATTTTAGTTTCTACGGTATACCTACGGAGTGTAGAACGCTTTAGGTAGATAAATAAAATATGTTACAAAAGTTTCGAACACTACTTATCCTGGCTAAGGCTTATCCTTACACAAACGATTCGGAATTTTCCTTTATTCAGACATATTGTTACTTACCGTCAATGTCCAGTATAGCAATGTTATTTCTTAATTTAGCAAACGTAGATTCGCTCACGGTCGTCAATTTGTTATATCGCAATGATAACACCTTCAGTCTAGGCATAGAGTCAAATGGTTGTCCACCAATATAGCATAGTAAATTGTTATCCAAATTTAACTCTACTAGCCATTCCATGTATTGAAATGATGATGAAGTAATCTTGGTTAATTTGTTGAAACTTAAATCCAGTACTTCCAATGACGATAACTGGCGTAGCCCTGAGTTGTCAACGTTAGTCAATTGATTGTTACTTAAATTCAAGTATTGTACCAAGGGCATAGTCTCAAAAGCTCGTGGTGAGACAAACTGCAGTCTGTTGCCTTGTAGTTCTATAATTCTTAGCTTCGGTAGATTAGAAAAAACTCCATCAGGCAAATCTACTACATGATTCCTACTCAAATAGAGGGCCGACAAATTTGGAAGGTTCATTATAGATTTTGGATGGATAATTTCTATGTTATTGTTTTCTAAGTCGATTATTTCCACATCTCTTAGATCTTTGAAGCTACCTGCTCGGAGCTCTACAATCTTATTATATGGCATTCTAATATCTTTCAATGTATGCACGTTATTTATAACATTTCCATCAAAATGTTTTATATGATTGTAACTAGCATCGAGTACTCTCAGTTTTGGAAGCATATTTAATGTGGCAGGTAATTCGTTCAGATTGTTTGAAGATACATTTAGTGTTTCTACTTCCAAAGCTTTGTTCACCATACTTGGGCTTATACTCTTTAGTTTATTTTTACTAAAATCTACTGTTGATAGAGCTGCATTTTCTTGTATGGCCATAAAATCAAAGTTTTCTATTGTGTTTCCATGTAAATTAACTTGTTTTAAATGAGCAAGTTTGCTAAAACTTCTTGGATGTATTGACAATATTTGATTATTGCTGAGATCTAGTATTTCAAGATTTCCCAAGTCATTGAAGGTATTTACTTCAATTTGCCTCAAACCATTACGTCTCATGTATAATCGACGTAAACTATGAAGTGTTTTCATGCATCCATGAGGAATTTTTTGGATGCCATTATTTGATATATCTAACGTTCGTAAAGAGGGTAAGTCCAAATCTGGCGACGGAGGTTTTGGTAAGCTTGTTATTTGATTTCTTTGTAAATACAATTGTTCTAAACCCCTCGGTAATCCTGGTACGAACTCTATCAACTTATTTGAACTCGCATCTATTTCGTAAAGCCTTTCCAAGTTTCGGAATGTGGCTGGATGCAATGAAACTAACGCGTTTCCTGAAATATTGATATACTCCAATAGCGGCAATTCTAAAAATGTTATGGGATCAACAATGGCTATTCGATTGTTGCTTAAATTAATTCTTCTTAAAGCTGGCAAATTATATAGCATTTTTGGCTGCAAACGGTGAAAGTAATTGTAGGATAAGTCTAGTCCTTTTAAAGCTGGCAAATTCCAAAATGGTCCCTCATTCATGTCTGTTAAAGAGTTATTACTCAAATGTAACTCTCGCAATGCTGGCATTGCAACAAAAGCATCCGCTTGTATGAATTTGATGTTGTTTTTGTTCAAATGTAACCTTTCTAGACTTGGATGACCTCTCAATGCCCCTCTCGGTATCTCTTGTAGCAGGTTATCGCTCATATCCAAAAACCTTAAACGGGGCAAAGCGTCAAGTAAGGATCTGAATTCAGAAATGTGCATAATTTGATTACCAATTAAGGTTAGCTCTTCAACGCCACTTCCAGATTGCTGTAGAAATGATTCAGGGTGTATTTGGGTTATTTTATTATAGTTCAAATCTACAATTCTCAACTTTGGTACTCTATGGAAAGCTCCATGATGTATAATATTAATTTTATTATTCGACAGTAGTAACTTTTCCAATATAGGATGATCAACGAACGCCCCTTCGTTTAATTTATCTATTAAATTATAGTTGAGATTAAGATGGGATAGCAATGGTAAATCTTTTGTAGATCTACCCACCATTGTTGCATCAGATATTTTGTTATTACTAAATGAGACCTCACTAAGAACCGGAAGTAAAGACAACGCTCTCATATGAATATGATTGATTCCGCAATCTGTTATTTCAAGCTTTATTAATTTTGGCAAATTGTAAAGTGCATTTTCTTTGATTACATGCAAATTTGGGCTCCCTTTGATAAACAATTTTTCAAGACTTGGTAGATTTTCGAATGTGTGCTCATTTATTGCACTTAAACTTTCTGAGTTTATGTTAATATATTTTAATTTAGGCATATTAGTTATGGGTGGTATTTTTTTCAAACTTTGCGATTGAATAGTTACTGCTTGAAGATTTTGTAACTTGGTCAAACTTTCAATAGGAAGATTTCTTAAGTCATTTTCTACTATAAATATTTCTACCAAATTCATTTCTTGGGATTCCAGCCAAGTTGCTGATAATCTCTCTACGCCGTTATGTCTTAACATCAGTCTGAGTATCTTTACATTTTGAAAGATTTTGCCGGGCAGTGATGGAAGATAATTGTTTTCTACTATCAGTTCGTCTATGGGGTTGGTTATATAATCTCCAATCTTTTGCACACCCTTTAATACTTGAGGTAAGTCGCTGTGTGTACACCTGTAAAATAATGATTGAGTTATGTAACTCAAGTCTAACGAACTGGAATTCCGATAGGTCGGCGTTAGATTTATTCACTTACCATATTTGCACGTCTTCTTGCCGGTTCGTGCATATGCATGGTAATATACTCTCTGGTGTTGGGCATACGGCTGTTTTCGCAGCTGCCTTTGCAGATATTACTATAATGAACCATAATATCGTCTTTTGTACTTTGGAATCCATTCCTCTATTTCTTTATAGAGTTTCATTGTAGCATATTGAATACTTCACAAATGTTTTGTGAAGCCCTTATCCCTGTAAAGAAGAGTACCAACATTTATTATAATGAGGAAATCTTAGGTACCGTATCGTAGGTAGAATAAATTCTACTTTCACATTTACATTTGGAAAAATATGACCTACCCTTACCTACTTGTATGTTACGAGTACAACTAAATGCTACTGCACTACTAACCTGTGCAACTGCTAATCATGAACATTTGTACCAACAGCATTATACCACTAACTTAACGCTAACTAGTATCCGGTGGCGTCAAGGACCCTTACTATTGAAAACAATCAAAATGGAGAACAATGCCCTAAGCAGAACGGTCCGGTGGTTAAGTTGCACTTTCACTCAGTCTCCATTGTTCTTATTGGCGATTTATAGCGTACATGCAACGGCGTCCCTTGCGTCATTGTCTGAGGTTATGCAACGCTGAAACTTAAACATTTAGGGGTTCCATTGATGTAGGTCACTGTAGACGTATTGTTACTGCGGAATTCGATGCGCTAGAGTAATTTCGGTTACTACTGAGACCTGAATAATCCATTGCATAATTTGGATAAGTAAAAGCATACCTAACTATTGAACTTAAACATTATATGGCTAACGTCAGTGATTTTTTATTTCTGTATCTACCTACATAAAAATAGGGAGTTTGCTCACGCGTTTTCACATTTCTTATAGATAATCTTGACCACTATCGAGTTTTGGTTTTCTATGGAAGTTTCGTGTTAAACTAAAATACACATGACGTTAATTAAGATTTAGATCTTAGATTTTATCTAGGTACCTACATATAACAGTCTTTCAGGCAAAATAATTAAGCGCGAAGCCTTGAATAAAGCAGTTTGATATTACTCAATGAAATTTATGAATTTGTTAAGTTTGAAATATGTAGGCGTAAAGACACGAAAATATAAATACCTAAGGTTAATAGAGTTTTAAATATACAAAAAATTTAGGTTGCACCAGAACCTCAATATTCTTATATTTGTTTATTTAAGACTTCAGTAGGACCTCAGTGTCTCCCCTATAATTTCCTATAGCAAAAAAACTATTTATGGTGCCAAACCATTTCCGGCAACATTCTGAATTAGATCGGTTCTGTTTCAAGAAAATAAAAATGTAAATGAAAGTATTATATCAATCTTCGTTACCCGTTGAAAATGTATTTACAGACCTGCCGTGCTGTGAAATCGTAAAACAAAGCAAAATCATTGAAGATAACATTAATACATTACATTCCGTTTCGAACACAGGGACCAGTGGTATTGACTATCTGACCATTGTTTGTATCAGGCGACCGCACCACCACAAATGTGCTCCTGATACGAAATAATGATAATGCCTACATGGTCACATAACATGCAATATGCTATTGATAACATGCAATAAGTTTATATAACCGATATAGGTACTAAACTAAATTAATATACCTTATAGAATTTTATGAATATTCAATATAGTGGCACAGTAGTGACTTCCATTAGCCCGATGGAAAGCGATAGAGAAGCCCATGTCCCATCGCACGGACAACAACAACCAAATCAATCTCTTGCCAGTTGCCACAGCCATACCCGCCAGTGAGATGACTCGGACTCTAAACCAACTGATCCCGGAATGCGACTGAAGTTACCTACTTCACGGGTGTTTCATCGGCGGTATTTAGCCGGCGCATGCGACTGCTAGACCAGGCAATAAAGTATCTTAAGCAAACCCTACAAGGTTGATACTTGAGACAGGAAATAAGGTAAGATGGTGGATGATAGATATATCTTAATGTACGTTTTGCGACATCCACTGTTAGTCTTCTACGACATAACTAAATAATGTGTACGAATCATCGCAACCAGCCAACGGCACGGGCACCCATTATAAACAGTTAGCACACTTATCCGCAGATACCTAACTGTCTCTGTTTGTCATCCCGTTTCCTCAAACAAAAACTGCAAAAGTAGGCCAATGATGTTTAGTTAAGAGTTTGTCAAAGTGCCCAACGGACTAGTTCCTGAAAACGTTAATAATACAAGAGCAGTTTTGCTAAACATTTAGCGGTCGGTGGCAAGTGAACATTAAAATTTGAGCATATAACGGTTCCTATGCATTTTACTTAAAAGGGATTCTGGTGTTTACATCATGCTTCTCTAGATACCTATATTGCAATTTTATTGCGATTTCATCTAAACAAATCGCAACAGGTCTAAACCTGTTGATAAGAAACTTTAAAATAGGTAGGTACCTGGTTGATTAATAAATGTAAATGGTAGCAAAGTTGTTTGGTAAACTGCTGAATTTGTACAGGCGTTACCTAACGGTTTTTTGTATTCCGCGGATTATTGCATAGACACTGTAGACATTCGCACACTAAATTCTGTGTCATCCTGTCATCATACCTAGGTACCTGACAATGTTCGTTTAAGCGGAGCCCTAAGCATATTAACGACATAGCAGTATTATCATCTCGATTTTTGCGGAAGTGCCAGATGCAAGATTTTGACTATCTTCGAGATAAAAGATCGGCAATGCACATGTTTGGAGAACTCATATTACATTACACTTCCGGTCCGAAATAATTTTAAATGCCTGCCTATTGTGAAAATGTAAGAAAGAAGCAAAAATCGGAATTGCATAAAACAAAAGTCGTGTCAATACAATACCATCAGGCGCAACCATACCTAGCTATTCTCTGACGCATTTAAACGAACTTCACTGACTAAAAAGTGAAATCATAAAGGGTAGGCAATTACGTAGATATATTTTCATATCATTATTAGGTACCTACATCATTAGAATGTAACGACCTACTACTCCAGATAAGTTGACCGTGCATACCATAAAGAGTTGTGATCGTCCAAGTATGGAGGAAATCTGGTTTTGTGTCATGTCAAGTCGGTCGAAAGCTGGGCTAATGCACTGGTGCATGATGATCTTTATCTTATGCGCTAGCGCATTGCACTGCACTTTATACGAGTAGGTACTTAGCTTAGATTGTAGATGGTTGTAACTGAAAACTATTAGGATAGTAAATTGATCCTTGTTCGGATAAGTAGGGAAAAAATTCCACCAGTCGTAGGAATGTGGGTAAGGGAAGTTGATTGTTATAATCCCATCTAGGTTCCCTTTTTTATGACAGAGGGGGCAAACGGGCTTGAAGGTCACCTGATGGTAAGTGATCACTTCAGCCCATAGACACCGCAACACCGTGGTAGTCACAGGTGCGGCCCTTGACAAATCTGTATGCTGAATCTTGAATTGGTGCGAGATGTACGATGATGGAAAAATCTTATCCTAAAGATGATCATTAATGTTAGTTAATAACAAAGTAGGTAGGTACCGATTAAGGCTAGGCTATTCCTTTTAAGTCATGATTGTCCAATACATATTCACCTAACCAGTTTTATTGTGATT
Source organism: Conogethes punctiferalis (assembly GCA_031163375.1). Lineage (NCBI taxonomy): Eukaryota > Metazoa > Arthropoda > Insecta > Lepidoptera > Crambidae > Conogethes > Conogethes punctiferalis. The sequence continues at coordinate 6,704,588 of CM062080.1, forward strand.
CTACTTGTCTTATGTTCCTGCTTAAAATTTAATTTAATTTAACATTATTTGGAAGATGTGCTACTCCACACCGAGAAACCGCTGCAGTGAATAGATCTGGGCTAAACTACGATTTTCAGAAGATTTCAAAATAATGTTAGTGATTGAGATATGATATACCTATGGGTTAATAAATATATCTACAGCTATAGTAGAGTTATTTAAACATCATCGTTAAATAGAAGATAAGAAGGATGAAGATTTCCAAGTGCGGGTTGTTATGTACGACACCAGCCTCTGGAGGCTACACCTAATCTACAGATGCCTGTACAATTCGTGCATGCATAATTTACAGTGCAATCTCACCAATACAACCTGTCAAAGGATTATCAATCCGTATATAGCTCGCGTCTTGTGCTACAGTAGTGCCAAAAGTGAACTTATAGAATTCATACACAACCTTCTAGGATTATTCACAACTTTAAATGATGCACCGACTGTAGCTGTTACGTTATCGTAATCGGTTGAAGAAATCCAAATGCACTTTGATCACAATCCTCGGACCAGCTTGTCCCCTGGTAGCCAAGCACAGACTGGGACCCTAAGTCGATTTCGCATGTAAACACCAAACTGCCGGGTCACAGCTCGATGCGCACCAAGTAACTTATCTTTCACCATTGTGGCGCGTGCCACAGGTACGTAACTACCTGCTGAGCTCCGAGCGCAGAGGTGCAAGTAGGCAGAACACAAAGTATCAAGAAAGCTTAGAATCTCGAAAGAAGTACTCCAGGGTTGCAGATCGCCCATGTACATGTCCATATGAAAAGTGGAAATAGGTACTTCCTCCAAGCTAGGTGATCGAGCTCGGAGACCGCGATCCAACGTACAATCTTGGTTTGTCGGTATTGCAAAGTCATGATAAAAACTTCGTGCTTTGTAGGATTCTGTATTGCATCGATGTAGAGATAAGATGTCGCTATACCCATGACATGTCGACATGATATTATCGTCTGCCAAATTTCAAACCTGGGCCCGGTTTAAAATTTGGTAAAGACGATACGGCGTACCTACTTTAGGTACCTTAACTTATTAGTTGGTACGTAACTAACAATATTACTGTTCTTTACGTAAATAAATTATTCAGTAGCAGCTTCAGAGCTTGCCGTGATACACTCCAGTGCATTGTAAAGCACGCAAGCCGTTAGCGCCTGACCTTCCGGTCGTTTGGTTTGGATCTATCGTCCCATTTAATATAAAGTGACAGCACAGTATAACTGTGTTTGTGTTCAAACTTGTACACTTAATCTTGGTCTTTCTTAACTACGTACTTGCCTGGGCTCGTCAGAGATCGCAATATAAATGTTTGTATAAAATAGGCAAAATTAGGAATTTTGAATTGGGCGAGCCATCTTTACAGAATGTTTTCTTTGACTATGTATTGCAAAATGACGAATGCGGTGACTATCGTGATTAAATCTTTGAATGTAATGTGGTAATACGGAAGGTGCTCGGACAATAAAATTGGCGTGATGTCTTTATCGTAATAATTATTGTCTTTTGTCCATTCTGGTTGCAAAAATGAAATGAGGAGGCATATACCACAAAGCTGTTGCCACTGAAAGTGGCAGTCATTGACACAATAAAAATATAGTTTGTGCAAGTTACTCTGTTGTTTCATCATCATTCATACTTTATTTAACCTTTCGTTTTACAGCTTTGGGTCGGAAGTGCAACTTCCATGCAAGAAAATGAGACGAGATGAATTTCTGCATAACCGAACCTCAACCTGTCGCCCCGTCCTTAACCCTAGAAGCCCAGTCATATTTTTGCGGCGGTAGGTACCTATAGCCCAATCATACATCAAACTGACGTATAAGAAAAAAACCGCTATTCACATTAATTTTCATTTCGGTCATAAACCGAGAAATGAAGAAAAAAAATATCGATCATAAATCTATATATGATAAAAAGGGAATCAATTCGCAAAAATTACACAAAGCCCAAACATACGTCACAATGACGTACAACATTGGCAATATTGGCATTACTCTAAACTGGCAGCACTTACCGAGGCGACACTACCGTCTCCTGCTAGGTCTCACCGGCATCAGAGTTGGTTCGGAAGGTCGCGACGATTCGATCCTGGGTTCGAAAGATATAGCAACTCTGCTGCGGAGTATACGTCGAAATGACGTAGACGGCTTCTATGGTTAAAACAGTCTGCCTACCTACCTTGAGGAACACTTCTAGCAGCCGGCTTCCTGCAAATAAGACAGCGCGTGCCCTTAGCTGCGTTGTATTTAAGTAAGTAGGTATGTGTTTAAAGAGGTGAGGCCGAGAGTCAATGATGTCGAGAAAATGTTAATGGCTACGCTAATTTTGATACATAGGTACATTTGTCTACAGAAATATCGATACTTATACGGATGTCATGTCATGATGATAAAAAAACTATCGAAACGGTAAAAAACTATCACATGACAACACATCTATCGACTTACCTACCTAATAGAGCTTGAATGGATCCTCAACCAATAAGAATCATACCCACTGTCTTATATAGGTAAATAGACAAAAATACCTACATAATCTAGCCGTGTCTGCAATATTTTATTATCAAACGCTAAGTTGAAAGAACCAGGTTTCCTGCTCACCTTGAAACGGGATTCGCAAAAAATGTGCTAATAGTCAAGAATTAGGTACGTACAGATGGCCACATATCAACCTACCCCATTCTGTTAAATGTTTCCAAACAATTTTCAACTAAATATCCAGTACATAGAGCGCATTATCCGTGTAGGTAATTTTCACAGATTGGGTAACCCGTGCGACCACATCGATTTAGAATGTGACCATGTGTAATAACTAATAATATCATAGAATAAGTCAGGTGACTTTTCGTGTATTAAAGACGTCTGCTGCTAAATACTTTAGTTCATACCTACTCGTAGGTGTAGAACAACACAAGCTGTTTCTGTCGCCTTGAAAAGAAAGGGGTTATTTTGGGTTTGAAACTGTTTGTAGGATTCTAGGACTAAAATTTGTGTTGTAGGACTGTGTTTAGTAGGACCTTACTTAGTTACTTACTATATCAAACGGTATACATCAGAACTCACTAAGTATCTAGTTACCCTTGTGTACAAGATATAGCAAGATCCTTTTGAATTCCTAATTAATATCTAGCTAGGTACCTAAGTATCTCTGTATGTGTGTAAATAGGTAATTCTGTGAGGTCTACGAAAAACGTAGATAGGTAGGTACCTACCCAAACTTACGTTTAATTTAATGGGTCATTCAAACTTACAGCAAGACACCAGCAGCAAAAGTAAACTTATAGAAGTAAATGATGAAATTGATTCTTAAGAAAACGCAATAAGGTCTGTTTTTGAATGCAAATTATAAACAACAGTTGTTGACCTTGGTTATGTAAAGTAAATTGTTAGTTAAGGATAACTTTTCGCGCTCATCTATTTTAGGTAGTAATGTGCCTACACTACACTACATTGAACACATCGTACCTACTGCAAAATTGTGGTATTTTCTAACACATACCTATTTAAGTTTGAAGTAACTAGGGACTTCTGCTTTCCTAAACTTCCTGACAATATCACAACTCAGTACATACCTACCTACCTACATTGATATACCATTAAATATGATGTGTTTTAAAAACCAAACCACCAAACAGAGTTTACCCACAACTCCCACAAGCTGATGATTCCTAGGCCGAAGGGAACGAGCGTGGTGATAAACTTAGGATAGGAGGAGAGAGAGAGAGAGAAATCTGTTTAAGTTAGCTAGCTAGGCAGTCAGAACTCTAAATCAGTCTACCACAAAAGCAAAAAACGACCAGGAACAATTCATATTCGCGTATCAAATGACCCTTTTTAACGCAAACTCAAGTACCCTACGTATCAGATACCCCGAGGGAACCGGACTGTGTGTTGTCCTCCCGGCGACTTATGGTGTACGACGCCACTGACCACTAACCGAAGACCTACCTATAATCTTCCTCGGAACCGCTAACCGTAGCTTCTTTCGGCCCATACCGCAGGGCGCACTATTATAGGACCTACTACGCCTATAGCTTTGTAGCTACTTTATGACTCTAAACATTGTTTAGAGTCCTTCATTAAATCAATCAAACATCATCTCCTTTCTACCTTTCCCCAATCAATTATTTATCAACGAATTGTTCAAGACGTAGAGTCCATCCATTAGCTATTTTGACAGATCGGGGTAACTTGTATGTAGGTACCATCATACCGTGCGTACCTATAACCAATCAACCGAAAACAACATACGACTATCGCGTAACCAAACACGCGACGCTGAAGAGTACTTGTTTTCCTCTACCTCATTATTTGCGATGACGTAACCGCTACCAGGCCCCCTCGATACAGCCTCAATGCCAAACGTGCGAATTTTAACAACAGCACACACCCACCACGCTAAAATCTAAAGTCAATTGGATGCCGCTGTGTTAGCGGTTAGCACCACGTTTCTGAGCCGCCGAACGATTTACGTGTTTCCGTGTAAACTTGCTCACGCGACTTGTTTCTCTTCAGCCTAAGAACCTGCCGGCCAGTTATTATTTGTCTTACACAGTGATTTATCGTGCTGCGCCGGCGCACTGCGCTCTTGAATACGATGTTTTTAAGAAACTTTCTTAGAACAGCTGTTAGGTGTAACGTTAGATATTATTCTGGATTAACGTCAAATGGCAGGCCCCCCAAAATATTAATTACTGGTAAGTCTGCACATGAGCTCTATTCATAATTATACTTGTACATATCATTTAAAAAGAGACACAATAGGAAGGGGAATTATACTCATAGAACACGTTGGCGATCAATTCAAAATCTTCACTTAGGTAATTTTTAATATGACGATCAAAGCAGCGAAAACCGCTTTCCCTGATAAAATAAAAAAGCCTGTGATTTTTTTAAAACTTAAATTTGGCTATTTGATTTATAACACATTTTATTTTTCTATTACTTTACATAGATCATTATCGTGTAGGTATAGGTAGAGCCAGCACAATGCCAGTGCTTTCGCAAGTAGGTGCCTACCCAAATATAGATGAAACTTCTTTTAACGATTCTTAGGGCATAGGTCATATTTTCGATAGTTAGATAAAGATAACCATTGTCAATAGGCATTTCGTTGTTAGGTACCCGACGTTTAAAGAATAACTAATAGATGTGAAGCGATGGAGCGCGAAAAACTTAACTACTTGTATTAGAATTCAGCGAAGCTGACCTTGGGAATGCTAAGTCAATGCATATTCAAATTGTCTCCGAACGAAACATTCGGCCCTACCTAGGTACCTGTTTCATCGCACTCGTCTAGGAAAAGATGAATAGGAGAATCCTAATACTTTTCTTTTTTCGCGGAAAAATGCGGTTTACTCTGGGCTGGGACTCACGCCGCTCACAAATACGGGAGGAGGGCGGGAACATGCAGGGCATGCAAGGTGGAAGGGAGGAAATATTTCATATCCTATCCTACCTATAATTATTATATAATATTATCAGATTCTAAGGAAAAGTAGCTACGAAAAAAATAATTTTGCAACCCTTTACCTGCATAAGAACGAAAATAATATAAGATGTGGTGGATAAGAATTTTAAATCTCAACAACAATGCAAGATATCGTTTGAATAAAATGATTTCTGCCTATGAAGTTAACACGGGTTATTGATAACACGGGCTGGCGTATTCAGTTCATGGCTGCTTACTTCTGCACACATATTTACAGTAATATCGCTATAGGTAAAGCCTATCACGAAGTCTGTTAGGTACTCTAGGTAGATTAGACCTAGCTATATGATGATTGAAATTTAAACGTAACTGAATTTATGATTTTTAATGTATTCCTACACATCATGACCGGACATCAAGTGCCAGTCTGCCAAAAATATTTATATCGATAACAGACTCTAATTTCCTCAAAAAAAGACATACAGCATTAACTTTTTTGGGGAATTTTAACAAAAGGAATGTTTGTGGTAGGATATTTTTAAAATAACTAAGAAGTTAATAAATTGTAAAGGAAAGGAATATAGGTGTCTTCGTATATTAGGAGACTAATTTGCATTTAATTTAGACAATAGTAATGTAGATAGGCACTTGTATTTAAAATAAAGCCGTACCTACATAGGTATAAGACTTATGTCTACTTAGTAAGTTCCGTTTCAAAAACTGTCTTGAAACTGTGGCATAACGTACCTACGTATTTCAATCTGTCTTTAAGAGTATGTATCTTCTTGGGTACTTGGTAAATTCATAATATTTCAGGTTGATATGACAGTAAATCTAGCTTGCTAGCATAATTTAATAACAAAACCACGGAATACCAGTTATATAACTGACGGTGTTGCGACTCTCACTGAATTCAATCAAAACATGTTTACAGTTCCTATTTGCGAAAACCTGTTTTGTTATAGTGACGACGAACATTATGTGTGCAAAAATGATGATTACCTACATTATCTTATATCCTAAGAAGTTCTAAGAACTATTGCGACTCTTACGATACTTAGATATCTATCTAGTAAATACAAATAAACGATGTCTATATAAACATCTTACGAGATCACAGCAGTCGTAATAGTTTAGATGTCATAACAAATGAGTAATGTTATGGGGCTGCGCAGACGACAGACTTTTTGTGCGATAGAGTATTCGTCTGAAACATTTAAAAAGAGCGTCTAGGTCTGCCGACAGAATGATCGAAGATGTGCGTCGTGTGCGTTGAGTCTGTGAAATATCCGCGACAGATTTTATTGCGCGTCGTGTGCGTTACTGCATATAATTGCAAAAAAGTGCGTCACGGATAGTCTGTCGTCTGCGCTGCCCCTATAAGTATTTAAGTATAATGTATGTATAAAATATACTATGTAAAGATCTTGCGGAATTCTCATCTTATATACCTATACCTAGCTATACATATACAAGGTAGCTTCGGGAGTAGGCAGAATTTTCTAAGTTTTTACATATAAGTAAGTAGGGGTAGTTGTCGAACATAGTTACCAACCAAATAATATCTAACAGTTGTTTGTTCTCTTGTAAGTAGGCCAGAACCAAAGTTACCGACATAGCTCACCGGATGATTAAGCTGAAGTGGCAGTGGACTGGCCAAATCAGCATCAGAACCGATAACCGGGATAAGCGAGTTCTGGAGTGGAGACCGCGTCTCGGCAAGCGTAGTGCCTGGTGGAGTGCCGATTTGTGCAGGACGGCTGGCAAGTGCTGGATTCGAGAAGCCCAGGATCGATCAAAGTGGCGAACATTGTGAGAGGTCCAGCAATGAACTGATATAGGCTGATGATGATGTTCTCTTGTTTACAGGTGGACTGGGTCAGCTCGGCGTAGAGTGTGCAAAGTACCTCCGCAATAAGTACGGCAGAGAAAATGTCATACTCTCAGACATCATCAAACCTCACCAGGATGTGGTCAACGATGGCCCATACATATTCGTAGACATTCTTGACTTCAAAGGCCTTCAGAAAATTGTAGTAGACCACAGAGTCGACTGGCTGATACATTTTTCAGCTCTCCTAAGCGCTATCGGGGAACAAAACGTACCTTTAGCTGTTCGTGTGAATATAGAAGGAATGCACAATGTGATAGAACTTGCTAAGCAATACAAATTGAGGATATTCGTTCCTAGTACAATTGGTGCGTTTGGGCCAGACTCCCCGCGGAACCCTACGCCAAATATAACAGTCCAAAGACCTAGAACAATTTATGGTGTGTCGAAAGTACACGCAGAGTTGATGGGAGAGTATTATTATCATAAATTTGGATTGGACTTTCGCTGTTTGAGGTTCCCTGGAGTGATATCAAGCGATCCGCCTGGCGGAGGAACCACAGGTGAGTTTTCGTCATAAAATTTGATCTATTGTTTGTCTATGTTACCAAAAATGGCGGTCTAAGCTTGATATTTCGCCTAAATGATGGAATAACATGTTATTATTTTTATTTACTTAGAAAATGATTCGATTTATCATACAAAAATTATAATAACACCTCTAGACTCGAGCCAACATACAACACGTTTTCTACATTGTTAGTTCAGTTAGCTTTGAACCCGGGACCTTCCAAGCTTTTAGTGAACATCTTACATAATACTCTTAAGTAGCAAGGCACATACGCTGTAATCACTATGGTCGATGAACTTTACTAAACCCGTTTTTGCCCTTCAAACATTAAAGAAGTTATCGCCCGCCAAAACTTGTTTTGTCTTCTTCTTTTATTACACAGATTCAAGAAAAAAACCGTATAACTTCAAGTACCTACCTATTACTCATAGATTTATAACGCCTAATAAAAACACTGGCGTTGACTCCTAGGTACTGATGTGATGGGACGTTTGAGCAAAGGGTGCCAATTTGGACTTCTTCAAATTGCCTCACTTTGCTGATGCGAACCGGATTCTATTCTAGGTAGGTACAGGGCCGTCTTTAAACTATTTGAGGCCCTGGGCACATTAGGATCATGGGGCCCCTATGACCTAAATATCAGTTATCATTTGGTAATCTGGCAGGAACTAGGGGGCCCCATTCGATCACGGGGCCCTGGGCACGTGCCCATAGTGCCCAGTGGGAAAGAGGGGCCTGAGTAGGTATGCCTTAGTATTCTAAGTTATTACCTACATAAATAGTTGAGTCTTGAGAGTCCTTACGTTCACCTGTACGACTACGAATCTATAAAAAAAATGTGACATGTTCCAGATTACGCGATAGCAATCTTCCACGACATCCTCCGCAAGGGTCAATACCAATGCTACCTGAAGCCGGACACGAGGTTGCCGATGATGCACGTGAGGGACACCCTGAAAGCCCTCTCCCAGTTCCTAGAGATGCCCAACGACAGACTCACCCGCCGGGTGTACAATGTTACCTCGATGAGCTTCACGCCTGAAGAGCTAGTCGATGCTATCGCCAAATATGTACCTGATATGAAAATTACTTACCAACCTGATAGTAGACAAGAAATCGGTGAGTAGATAGGTATTTAAGCAAGACGTTGCCTAAAGTCAACCTAAGCCTAGACCGCAAGGATCAATAGGGCGGAAACGGCGGCGCTTAGTTTATCCTTATTTAAATAATAGATATTACTAGTCTTTGGTGATTCTGATGATACCTGTGACGTCAACCAGAATATCAAGCTCGATCTAAATTTACTAAAGTTTTTCGAAAACTTTAGTAGGTAAGCAGTCCAAATGTTTTCGTAGTGATATAGAATATCCGAATAGGGGGACGTCAGGACCTACTGATCAGGAATCGAACCCTGGCCCTAAAACTACAGAGCGTCTACTCTTTAGACGCCGTAACTCAATAATTACGAAATACTGAAACATTTTCATTCAAAACTGTTCATTCAAAAACGCACTTTCATTCAAATTTGACATTAGTCTAACTGTCCTTTTAAAAGTTTTCGAATGGGAGCGGAAATAGGCATTGTGAACAACCCCCGTATAATAAACGGTTAACATATATTTTTAATTTTATTTTAACTTTACAATACATTTATATTCGCAACAAACTAAAATAAATATTTTGTCTTTTCAGCGGATTCCTGGCCGCAAGTATTCGACGACAGCGAAGCACGTCGCGACTGGGACTGGAACCCCCAAGTCGACCTCGACAGCCTCGTCAAACTCATGATCAAAGAAGTCAAAGAGAAAATAGTCGCCAACGGTTTTTAAAAAGAAATCTAATAAGAAGGCTTTTGATTCGAGGTTTGTGGGGGCTTCCGCTCCCCCTTTCGGTGAATGATGACAAAGCCGCCTTGGCTGTCATCATAGTCATTTAGAAAAAAAGATTTAGTCTTTTATTAAAATCCCTAAAACGAAATCAATTTCAATAGCAATGCGCTACTCAAATACGGCTGACCAAATATTTTTAGTTTACACTAGTCGGCCGCCGTCCTGTGTTACTGAACATTAAATTAAATTTTTAGAAATAAGTAAATCAATAAACCTTTGATTTGCCGGTAAATGTATAATAATTATTTAATTCCTAAGAGCTATTTACAATGCCTATTTCGTCTCGGCTTTAGAAACTTTCTCGTACAGTCATTCATATTTGACATTAGTCTCGTACAACTAATGCCAAATTTGAATGACGTTCATTCAACGTTTCCAAATCCGAGCGGAAACATACACTGTAAATAGCAATACATTGTATATGAGGTACTTTTACTTCACAGGATAAATCAATGCAAATTTGACAGGTTACCTATCTTGCTCAACAATTGATTTTCGAGTACCCTAATGAAAGGATTTCAATTAAATATAATTTTATGTTAGGCTTGTAAATAAACAATGAAACAAAGTGTAACTGTATCAATTCCTTTATTTGAACATCCACAAACCAAAATAAACTTTGTCTTAACCTATATTATTGTAATACATACGATAAATAATGCATAAAAAAGTATTACAATGGCAATATATTTTAAATTATTTATATGTACCTACCTAAGTAAGGTACTTGATACAAATAAGGCCTATGCTCAAATAAGGCCTATACTTCGAAAAAGTCGTTTAAAATTATATTTACGTCAAAAATAGTTTACACACACATATACGACAGCATTACGACTCGGCCAACAGTGGGCAAGAGCCCCGGTCGCGCTCACAACGACAGCAGTGGCCAGTTGTTTGTCAACGATGGGTATTTTCATTGCGCGTTATTAATTTGTCGTCATCTGTATCGAATTTTAATAAATTATTCTACGAAGTTTTGTTTCAATTAATGTTTGCGGATCAAAATATAACTCATCAAAAAGGTAACTATTATTTTAAATTGTAATTTTTTGAATATGCGAATTATTTACTGCTTAAAATATTTATGAAGTATGATGTACTAAATAAAGCCTACATTTTTAATAGGCCTTATTTCAGACCCTAGGCCTTAATGGGAAACCTGCTGAATTTGGACTTTATTATGTTTATTTACAGATTGATCATCTCATTATGTCTCCTCCAAGACTCCTCTAAGTACTAGTACTTATTATCAGTAAGACTGGTTAATGTTTTTAAGGAAAATATGCTATTTAAGGCCTTATTTAGTTACCTTGCTTTAATAAGGCCTATCAAAATATTTTTTACTTTTAATATTTTATAATATTTTTGGAAGACATGTTCATTTGCTAATTTTTGTTTGCATGGATAAGTTTTTTTTTATATTATTCTTCATTTCTTGTTGATAATGACTTCAAGTCCGAGTAGCAATCGAAGCAAAATATTTAGTAAAATAACTTATAAAGTTCTATAAAGATCTCATGGAAACGCTTGATAAAAGGCTAAGAAAAACATATTTTATGTAATTAATACTCTAATAACAATATTCTCAATTTCAGTATATAACGGGTGTCCCATCTAGCGTTTCGAATTTGAACTAACGATAATTTGACATTGGAGACGTCAACTGTCATCGGAGAAGTGTCACATATTTAGTAATAAGTCTGACATTTACGAAATGGGTCGCTATTCGCTTGAGGAAAGCTGGGAAATATTAAAAAATTATTTCCAAAGTGGTGAATCGCCAACGCAAACTGTGCGAAATTTGAAAAAAATATTTGCCAAAAAAGATTTGCCATCGGAGGCATATGTGCGGCAATTTGTGAATCGTGTGCGCGAAACTGGATCACTGTTGGATAAAACAACACGTAAACGTCCATTTCCAGCAAGGTCAACCGACGTTTGTTACGCCAACAAGCCAAGCACGATTGATGACTTGAAACATGAAATTGAAGTTGCCATTGCTGCCATAAGGCCGGAAACAATTGAAAATGTACTGAAAAATTGGACTGATCGAATAGGGTACTGCCAAGTAAGCTGTGGTGGACATTTGACCGAGATAATTTTTCACAAATAATGTCATGAATTATGCTTTCAAATAAATGTTTGATCATTGAAATCTATCGAGTCGTTCTTTTTTTATAGCCTTTTTAAATTCGAAATTTTCCGTGAGACACCCTTTATTTAAGTATATAGGCTTTATTACGTCACTATGTTTTTAAAAGGCCTAAGGCTAAGGTTCCAGAATTACCTCTTTTTAAGTGATTATTGATAAAAAATTATAATATGTTTTCTTAAATAATTAAAATTTATGAACCAATTAATGATGCCTTGCTTTTATTTTTCACCTTATTCAAATAATTAATCATGAAAACAGTGGTTAAAATTAGGTAGGCCTTATTTGTATCACTTACCTTATATCGACATCGCTAGCATACAATCAAATATTTGTAGGTAATTATCACGACAAATAAAGCGGAAAACGAACAATAATATGACAAAAACGCATTGTGATGATTATTTATGAATGGTATCCTAATCGAAGATAGCCTATGCACAGTGTAGAATACGTAGTGCCTATGGTGTAAGGCCTTATCCATGTTTAAGAATCACTAACAATCTTAAACCTACTTAACAATAAAGCTTTCCTTCAGAGATGGTCCGAATGATAAAGATCTGTCAGCGCGACCGTCGACAGAGTGGTAAAACTGTATAGATTTAAAAAAAAACAGACGTGAATACTTCCCCTGTTAAGGTTCTCTAGGATATGGGTTGAAGGCTACCGCTACAATATTAACAAATAAGGCTACTCTTATTTGTATCAAAGAGTATGTAAGTAGGTAGTCTTATTTGTATCAAAGTCAAAGTTGAGACTTTTTTTTTCAGTAACACAACATAGTAGGTTTCCCGTGGCCTGATGGAAAACCGTTTTCCGAAAACGATAAGGGCCTACGTCGCTATGGGCAAGAAACCAAATCAACCACTTGTCTTTTTGCCACCGACATCTTGAGCTGTACGATTATTCTGGCTATACAGTATACACCGCCTGATCTCGAAACGCAGTCATTTCGAAGTTTCACCGAGAGTACAGTGTTCGCCAACCAGACTGGTAAATAAATAAATGTTATACAGTACTCTACTATCAACATTTATGACCACTAACCAACAAATTGATATTGCTATTGACCATCTCTACATCATTTCTATAGCCAATCCCACTCATACATAGGTCTAACTTAGCTAACAAATCTACCCTTCATACGACCCTTAGCCATGGATAATCGTTACTAAAGTTGTTTAATTAAGTACCTAGTCATGAAATTTGGTTCATCGACTTCCAAATCGCACTATACACAACTCAGTCTTTCATTTGTTACTATAAAGCAACGCGATCTTACATAAAGTTCATAGTTAACAATTATCATTAAAATTTAATACACTATGTTCTCCGTTCATTAAGATTGTAACTTTAGGTAACTTTTAATCACTATAATTCTAATAGTGCCGTAATTTCTACAAACATATTTTCATAAAATGTCCTCATTTATTTAAACTATTCGCTGTCCCTTTTCCCTTTTATTAAATATGATTACAATTAACTCAGTTTCAAACACGAAAGACCTCTTCCCTACAAGAATAAAATAAAATACGTAATATCATTTCTACTTTCATTGAAACTTAAACATTTCCTTTTAAAATGATGCTAAATATTATACATAACACAATACAAATGCTCGTTAAAGCTATTTCTGTGAGATTTACTGTCTACAAAAACATCTAAATATTGTGTATATTAACCCCACGAAACCAAACGAAAGACCTCATCACCACACAAATTCGCAAGCGTACACGATAGCTTTGAAGACATCATAATAATAAACATTAGAAGGAAACATCAAACGGAAATGCAAAAGCTATTATTCCAAGGCGTTAGAACCGCCAAATAGGGGTCAAATGGAGCAACTTGTTGCAGAACATGTTCCTCAAAAGCTACGACATGTAATAATGGCTTAAAACATCCAACCAAAGTAACATTAAATGTAACCAAATCAAAGTTACGAGGATCAATAAAAAAACGCAGAGCGCTTCGAAAATATTTTTGGCTCGTCTTCGCGTTATTGAAAGTTTAAAGCAATGGGCCGATTTTTAATAAAATTAAGTTCTATAATGTAGTATTTTCCTCGTATTGCCATACTTTCAAATACGTGTCCCGAACACCAATGTTCTCAAATTAACGAAATGCAAAAAAACATACTGTCTGCCTCATTTCATTTTTTGAATCTAGTCTAGTGTATTCACTATCTAGTGTAGTAGATTTTAAATAATGCAAAATTACATAAGTATTCTTTTCACAAACAATCCTTCGCGTGTATCTTTTGTTTACAAACGCTATATTAAATCGTAAGCTATACTAATATTATTGTGGCGGTATCTTTCTGTATCTACAATGACTGTTAATAAACTGATTCCATACCGCGTGTTATGCAAGCGATATGATGCTACAGCGCAACAAAGCGCAACTAACAATTTGTGTAATTCTCTACCAGTATCAAAATCACAATGTATTTATGGACGGCCTAGTAATCTATATATATAAAAGGAGAAACTGACTGACTGACTGACTGACTGACATATCAACGCACAGCCCAAACGGCTAAACGTAGGCACTTGAAATTTGGAAGGGACGTAGCTTAGGTACCGTAGGGGTGCACTAAGAAAGGAATTCCCGAAATTCCCACGGGAACGGGAATTAGCGGGAAAATCCTTTTGTATGAAAAATCTAAACCGCTTAAGTTAGACGCTTGAAATTTGGCATGCAGGTACCTTAGTAAATATAAAGTTTAGTTATGGCTGTATTTTGAGAAATTCCCACGGGAACGGGAGTAAGCGGGAAAAAACTTTTGTATGTATAAATTTAAACACGCGGACGAAGTCGCGGGCAAAAGCTAGTTTAATATAATTTACAATCGTGTAGGCCAGACTTACAGAATAAACCGGTTCTTATATGTTCGTAGTATCAATCTCAACAGAAATCAAATTTTGAGAAGCTTACCAAGTAATTTTTTGCTGAAAAATATAAAGCAAGTTAAGGAAAAACTACGTTAGGCGATGTGACTTTTATACTTTCAAATGCCACTGAAGTGAATAAACCAGTTCTTCAATGTTCATAGAATCAGTCTCAACAGAAATTCAATTTTAAGAAAGTTACCAAGTATTTTTTTGCTGAATAATATAAAGCAAGTAAAGAAAAAACTACGTTAGGCGATGTATCTTTTATACTTTCAAATGCCACTGAAGCGAAAAACCTCGTCTTAAACAATTTGAAATTTGAGTCAGTAACACAAAATATATAAACGTACCCTCCAACATACCTAATGTATATATTGCACCATAATTTCCAATCACAATCGCCTCGCTACACTTACTTAACTAAAGCGGTCAAAATGACTGCTTGCAAGGCCCATTCCCACAGCCCTGTTTGCAAATTGAAAAGATATTTCAACTACATATAGCGATTATTCCCACAAATGTTTAAAATAAATGAACCAAAATCAAATAGAAAAAAAAAATGATCTCTCATTTACCGGGAATACGATCTCTCCTCTTCATGAAGAAAACTAAGAGGATCTGTTAAATTTATAATATAATCATAATTAATAACAGTAGCAGACATCTTGATTCTTGCAAGCAGGGTGTGAGTATCACGTTTTTACAATGGCACTTTTTTACATTCTACAATTTAATAGGAATAAACTAAAAGGCATTGTTATATCATAATGAATGTAACGAAGAGCATATAATACATACAATATACATTATTTAAAAACTATCAGATGTTCAATGCAGTCACAAAGGTAGTGCAAGTTTTAAAATAATAAATATTATTTAACTACAAAATATCAATTTCATGATATTATATCAATATTAATTTATAAACATTTCATTTTATAAGAAAGATTTTTAATCTTGTCACGAAACGATCCATTGGACCGAGAAAATATAAAAGTGAAATGCAAAAGATATGTAGGTAAGTTTTAAATGAATGTGTTAATCTAGCTAAAACATTAAAAATATTGTTAGTCAAACTTGAAATTAAAATGATTTTAAACTACATAACTTAAGTACTTATCTTACTGGTGCAGAAATGCGATACAATAAAATTTAACTTTAGGTGATATTGAGATTTCGACAACTAAAAATTTTATAAGTATTTCCAGATGCAAATATGTTCATTATTATATTTTAGAATAAAGTTCTTGTCACTTAATTCGTTGGTCAATATATTATTACAGAAAAGATATTCTTTTCTGATCGCAAGAAAATGTCCTAAAAACTTAAATGTATTATATTAAAATTAGTTATTTATTATGCCAACTCAAAATTTGCCACGACCAAAACATTTACGTAATATGATATTATTGAAAGCTTGACTATAAAAAACGTGCAACAAGAGGACAAAATTATGGCAAGATTATTTAGAGCATGGAATAAATTTCAATTCAACATTGTCAAAAGGAAAGTCAGGCAACGTTCAAAGATTGACAAACACAATGATGGTTAGACGGCGATGTGGAACGTCCAAAGTGCTTGTAAGTAATAGTATTGTAGCATGGTAGCACGCTTAATATCCGTTATTCGTTATGAGATAGGAGAATTACACGCCTCCTTCAAAACGCGAAGCAAATATATACTATCAAAAGGGCATATAATAACATCCAGTGGTTTCCATCCGCGACGCACTTACATTTCATGTAGTTAAGAATTTGCTCACGGCGCCCTAACCAACCATGTGATAAAATGACCGGCTACATAAACTTTGAATCCCAACGTCAAGTGATATTTATCTTCGCGAAGCTGCTAATCATCATCCATGGCGCTTCAGGACGTCGCGGCGAATACTTTGGGAACCCCTGCACTAGAGTATTCAAATTTTGAAATCCACTAGTGTCCATCAGGCAACATAATATCTAGCTTATCGGGCTCCGCTACAATACTACACAGAGTCACGTCACATTACTGTCGCTGCGTTTCACTGTGCCATCTTATATGGCGCCCCATATATTACAAATCGCCGTCATCTTGACGGTATACAAGCATCAAAAAACAGCGATGAAGGTAATTATTAAAAAAAATATGTTTCAATTCATCAAAAGATTTTTTTTCAATTATATTGAACAATGTTTTCGTACCTATGACTTAGACTCTTTATGATATTATTGGAAATATTTTATGTTATATCGAAGCGTATGACATACAAAAACTTGAACAATACAAGCAAATTTATCATCTATCTAGACTTTTACAATTTTTACAGCATTTTTTCCAGCTAATTAAAATTCACCAATTAATTTATTCCATCTTATGACGGCTGAATATCTTCCCAGCACATTTCAATCATCAATTATCATAAAACAAATGAGTATTCAAATACAAACTCGTCAAATTGAAGAAATTTTGCTATTGTCACTGATAACTAGATATACATAAATGACTACCTACTGTCAAGCTCATGTCAAGATTTACGTATCCAATTTTGGCTTTTATCCGTAATCCGTAACTATCGGCATTTACAGACCTTACATTAACCTACTTTTTTCTGTCAAATCTCCTCTATCAATTTTTATGCCGCGGCCACACTTTGGATTCAACTTTGCATCCAATCACTGTCCAATGCCCAATTTGGAGATATCTGTGGCCCAATACTAACGCGCTCAATGTCTTCACTCAAAGTACCAATACATACATTGGTGCATTGGGCGCAAAACGTTAAGTTGGTGCAAATATCTCCAATGTGTGGCCGCAGCTTTAACTATCTATCAAACTATTTTGACAGAATTCGGTAGTTTTGTGTACATACGTTTCTGGACGTCATTCGCTTCGAACGCTCGGCGTACAAATGTACACGCTGCTTCATGGCATCCCAAAGCAACATTAGCAAAAATATTTCCTCTCTAGCAATACCTATGATAAAATTGACTTGTCACACATCACCTTTATTCAGACTTCAAGTGTTGCTGCTGTTCCCTGATCATGTTCAGCTCTTTCAAGCGCTGCCTCAGCTGCGCCTTCTTCAGGTTCGTCATGATCTGTGTTGATTGGTACAGCCATGAACCCTGTACAATGAAGAGTGCAAAATGAAAAATCATCTCTTGGTATAGAATCCCGCCATAAAATACGATACTTGCATTTTTCTATCAACGGTAATAGGTACCTACATAAAATTTACATACGCTTCTAAGAAAATAAAGTGTTAGTTAAACATTTGAATGAGGAAAATGAGTTTTGCGGTGTCAGTAAATAACACATCTACACTAATAATACATAGAAGAAAGACTTGTTTGAATTGAATAGGCTCCGAAACTACTGGACAGATTTGAATAATTCTTTCATTGTCGGAAAGCTACCCTATCTTCGATGAACATAGGCGAAACTTTTTAAATAGTTAGGAATCCATACTAAAACTCAAATAATGTAAAGGTGCGAAAAAATTACCAGAAGGTTTTCATTCTTACATACTGACGTGTCTTGACAACGTTACCATAGCAACCTAAACTGTTATGACATCTAAACGGATAGATGGATGGATATATTTTGTTCCTCTTTCAACTTTATGCCTCCGGGCGGCTACTTAATACCCAATTCTGTCCAGGGAAAAAGCGAGTATTAAGTTTTTTCTTGGCCAATATTATTATTCGATTCGCGAAACGTAAAAAAAATCTGTCCTACAGACTAAATCGAGACGGTCAAAACATAGTTTACGTATGACGTCTGAATCACACGACTCCATGTAGGTCTAAAATAGTTTGTCCTAAATAATAGATAAGGTCGGCCACTTATTATCGCGAACATTATTACGTTCTCCTCCATAATTCAATGACAGAAAATAGATAAGACACTGATTTTTTTTTTCATTTCACAATTCTAAGTTATAAGTATGGTTCAGCACAGTAGATATCATGTAATGCTAAACCTTCCATAATCTTAAGGACATCTTAGTGCTTAATCTTCGCTTCCGAGCCATTACATGACCATCGATCCCTCGGACGCGCCAAACCAGTCGTACGACATACGTAAAGTGTAATGTACCGACAACATTGTTCAGACCTCAACTAGACATGGGGAACCTGCATTAAATGATAATTCATTTTATTAATAAGACTAGCGACCCACCCTCGCTTCGTTTCAGATAAACATTTTTAAACTAAATAGGTATAGCCTATGTTACTCAGTGATAATGTAGTTTTCTCATCATCATCATCAGCCTATTACAGTCCACTGCTGGACATAGGCCTCTCCAGTTGTTCGCCACTTAGAGCAAACATCTGGAGGATATACCCATAATCGCCACGCTGGGCAGGCGGGTTGGCGATCGCAGGGCGTAGCTTCTAGCTCCGGTGACGCTGCTGCCCGTCACCGGTCTTTAGTATTTAGCTACGCCTTCAATTGTGATGGTTATACCGCCACCAGTCGGTTGCCAGCGCCTCGTTTGTTATTCGGCAGGATGCACCACGGGCAGGTGAGGTTGGCTTGGAGCGAAAAGATGATAGGCCGCTCCCTTACATCCCTTACATGTAGTTTTCTAATAAAAAATAATTATTAAAATCGGTCCAGCACTTTTTGAGTTTATTCGTTACATACAAAAATACAAATCTTTCCTCTACATACAAATAATATTAGTGTAGATAAAATTATCCCCGACCGGTTTCCACCCATCTTTGCTGCCAAACTTCGTACACATTGAAGGCGCGTAAGTACGCTATTCTGACAGTGGTAAGTTTCGGCAGCATGTCGGGCGGGCAGGACGGTCCGTCAACAGGGTCCGTCCAATGTTCTATTATATTAATTAAATTGTTGAAAATCGACGTTAACGAATTTTAGTTTGTATATTCGAACACGGGAGGGACAAATGAGAGGGATTTATGGGGCAAAAATACGCGATCCGTTCAACGAACGATCGTTTACGTTTTCTTGTAGTAGGGCCTCTGGTCACGTTTAGTATCAACGTTAGCTTCAGGTACGCTGGTCCACGAACTCGTGATTGATTAGTTGCTACTCGTAGTAAGAGAACACTTACCACCATTATCATACAGTTCAGCAGTATCGGAATGGAGAAGACGACAGATATGAACAGGCCTTTGCTATCGAAGTACTGCTGTCTCGAGAACAGCGCCCAGTTGCGAGCCGCTACTTCGTTTATGCTCTCCGAAAAGTACACCAGCAGTACTGTAATGATAAAAAAAACATGATTATAGTTCATTCGCGTTAAGAAAATAGTGACTGACAGGTCACTGACAGGCCACTAGCCAATCAAAACGCTAGAATTATAATTTCTGTCGCGTTAAGAAAATAGTGACCTGAACATTCGGTACCTACCATGCCGTACCGTTTTACCATAAGAACAGAGGCAGAGACAGAGGGGCCGTACCTGGGGACGCAAACCAAAGGATTGACAATTTCCCAAAAAAAAAATAGAAAAAGTGATCTCCTTCTTTTGTTTAAAGTCGGTTAAAAATGTTAACATTGTTCGCTTTCTTTACTTTATTCAGTCAATGTGGTTTCCGGATTGAGAATAAGACTACCTCATGTCTTTCCGTAGGTGCGGTAGAAGATGACTAAGATAATATCAGGAAACGGACAGCAGCATTTATCTGAGTACAAATTAAACCTATTGCGGTCACAAACCCGCTTGCCAAGCGTGGTGAGTGACTAAGGCATAATGAAATTGTTTTTGAAGAAGGAGGCCTATGCCCAGCAGTGAACGTTTACAGGCCGACGCATCGCATCCTATAAACAGTAGGTAGCTTATTGAAATGCGGACTTGTAATAATCAATAACTACACTACCTACCAAAAGTTCAAGGTCGCTTAGGAAATAGATATTTATAGATAGGTACCTATGTGTAAAGCCTATTATTTGTCGTGAGTTTTATGTTTTTCATAAAACAACATAATTTTCTGCTGTCAAAGTATCGTTGTAAATTAATTACCGACATATTGATATATTCATAAACCAGGATTTTGAATAAAAACAGCCGCATAAAATAAAACGATCGTTCACCCATTGAATACAATACCGGTTGGGTTGAACATTGAGGGCCACTATGTTGTGTTTAAGGGTCCGCTTCCACTGAACCGGGGCCGCGCGAAGCTAACCAAAATTACTATTACGTTACTCAAATCACACATCTCAACTCCGCTCCACTTCAGTGGAACACAATCATTGATAAATTTTTGTTAGCGCCATTCTACGAAAACGCATGTTAAATCTGATCCAGCATTTGAAGGGTCCACTGCAATAATGATGAATGTCCTTTGAGATATATTTGGCTTTAAGTTAAAAACCAGTGATAAATAAACGGCTAGAGAGATGGTCCATTTTTCTCCGGTCTGGTAAGACCTTGCTGGCAATCGGGATAAGTGAAGAAAACTGGGGGAGGCTTTTGCTCAGCAGTGGAACAGTAGTTACAAGTTCAAGTATTTTTGGACAATCACAATTATTGCAGTGGACCCTTCATTTGTTTTCTGAGGGTGCTTACGCATCATGCATCTGACGAATGCGCCGCGAATGCGCGGCTCGCGACCGAGTTCGGTAGCTGTCCGCGAACTGCGCGCGTGCATTTTTGGTGCATTTTTTTTACTAATGCGCCATTCGCAAGCCGTTGTTTGTTAGTTTCCTAAATTTAGTGTATAAATAAATTCTAAACCTATAATGCAATAATAATCTTTAATTGCTATTACACTAAACAGATTAAGATTATAGTTTAGTATGATGATATGGCATACGAACTAAAAGTAAGCGGAAGGTAATGGAATAATTATCGTACTAATATCATTGTACTATTAAAGGAACAAAACAACAACATTTCAAGTTCAGACATTAGATAAGATTGCTTATCAAAATCAGGAGATTGATTAATTATTATTAAGGATTAATAAGATTCTATGATTTAACATTGAGAAATCAATGACATTAATAGAAAGCAACAGTAACATTTTTGTTTTTATAATTTCATTATAGTATTAAAAAAAGAGTTACTTTTTTTGTGTTCCATATCCAAAGTGTTCTGTCCTGTTTTGAACCTTTTTTGTGTCCAGTACGCACCATTATCAAGAGGAGCGTTTCATTGAAATATGATCTAACATCATTTATTTATAACATTTGTATTTGAAATATTTTACCAAATATCTTTGTATAAAATATAAAGCATATTTATTATTTTGTATCACCACCACACCACCATCAGCCTATTGCAGTCCACTGCTGGAAATAGGCCTCTCCAGTTGTTCGCCACCTAGGGCAAACATCTTATACCCATAATCGCCACGCTGGGCAGGCGGGTTGGCGATCGCAGGGCGTAGCATCTTGCTCCGGTGACGCTACTGCCCGTCATCGGCCTGTGGTATCTAGCTACGCCTTCTATCGTGATGGTTTTGCCGCCACCAGTCGGTTTGCCAGAGCCTCGTTTGTTGTTCGGCAAGATGCACCACGGGCAGGTGAGGATGGCTTGGAGCGAAAAGGTGATAGGTCGCTCCTTTACATCCCACATTATTTTGTATGTATATAAGTGTATAAAGTATACTTTTATACTTCATACAAAAATGTTTATATTATTTTTACCAAACATTTGGTAATGTTTAGTATATCATAGATACTTTATACAATAATGATCCAACAAATATTGTTAATTTATGTAGGTATACATACAATTACAATACATCAGGAATCCCTACGACGAGCTCACCTTTTGACTCAATGGCGATAGAATAAGTGTCAACGATTTTGCATAATGTAAATATTATGCTGATAAGAAACATCTAGCTGTGTTAATACTAAAAAAATGTATTTATCACATATCACAGTGCTTTCTCTTTATTTCCCAGTACCTATTTAAGCTTTTTACAATTTCTGTATTATAAACTGTTTTAGCAATCATCAGCAACAACCTGTGTTATAAACTCTTTTAGCATTCATCAGCAACAATGCAGCAGGAAATATTTATTCAAATAAAGTGATTGCTAACTGACCATTTGTAACATCATCAACAAAAAAACTGCATATTTTAATACATAAAACAATACTCACATAGTATGATGAAGAGAATGACTTGAAAATTTCCATAGTTCCTTGTTGAAAAACATGTGAATGTGACTATGATGTGAAACGATAGCAGCGCTATTAGCCATGGATCACGCCACTCAATCTGTAATTAAAGATAGTCAGGTGTTTTATTTAATACTTCACAACCACTTTGCAGACAGAGTACAGTAGAGTGTCGATTATCCGAATTAATTGGGAGACATGGGTGTTCGGGTAACCGGTATTTTCGGATAATCAAACAGTACTGATTCACATATTATATTTATACATATACAAGTTGCTTAATAACGAACACCTAGAAATCAAGCGACAAAGTGTAATTACCTATCGTTTTCAATGAGAAACAGCATTAATCATGTACTGGGTGCATTTAAAATAATCTCAAATATTGTTTGTAGCTATCATTGTAGCGAGGTTAGTTCGGATGAGCAGTCGTTCGGTTAATCGACGTTCGGATAATCAATGCTCTACTGTACATATAAAACCTATTGTTCTGCTTATAAATTTTAGACATCATAATATGCCTTTTCTTTACATCTGTTACAGACAATCGATACAGGGATCTGAGTACCTACTCTCAGGGAATATCAAGAAATGGGCAGCTTTTCTACCAAACATGATCCTCAGCATATGTACACAAAATTAAGTGGTGGCTTTAAATACATGTTACAGTAAGAAAGAGTCATACATGCATTATTTTTTTCTTTTTATTACATTTAAGTTGTTATCAGATAATTGGTATGGCTAATGATTAGGCATGTTGAGAAAATACAGTGTTAGTAATATAGTGTATAATGTTAAGTATTAATAATCAACACAGTTGTGATAAATTGGTATTGGCAACATAAATAAAAAAAGAAGTACTAGTATTGTAATTGATTGGATCTGTGTAATCTTATTAATGAGATAGATGCTCATTAAGGAAAATAGGATTATTTAACCGACACAGAATTTTTACAGCAAATGAAACTTTGACTATAGACAAATAGACATTACTATCTATATTTTGTAATGAGAATGCAATGAATACAATTTCAGTTATGTTATCAAATGTTTAAATTAAATTCTCCTGAACTGTGTAATGTAATCTTAATAAAGATTGTTTTTACACCAGCCTATTTAAATAAACAAATATTTTGTGGTGAACTGTTACACTAAAAACAGGTTTACAAGGTTATTAAGGTAAGATTTTTTTCTAAGTTTTATAAACTGAAGCAAGTAGACACCTAATACATGTACTTATAGTTAATTGAATGAGTGTCAGGGTCACCTCATCTAAAAACTGCGCTATGCGGCAACTTGCTAAAAAATCAGCATACGCCCATTTACGCGAACAAGCAACAACATATATTAAAAACATAACGAAAATTGTAAGTAATGTTCAAAAGTCACGGCCAATTGGTTTACCATTGTAATGATAAAAAATTACTCAAATAGCCAAAACATTTTCTAAGCAAGTAAGTGAAAATAATGGTGCCGGGCGAAACTTACGCTACGAATATATGAAATGAAGTCTGATATCTCGTTTACTTCGATGAATCCTTCCATTATTTTAGTATTTGCAACGAAAAATTAAATTATGTGTCGGGCCTCTACATCAACAACTACGACAATTGATTGACATATAACTGACATGTAAAATATGTTGCCAGTTGCATTCAATTTTTTTGTTTAAGTTTTACGGCTTTGGAAAAAATTGTGTTTAGTCAGCCAGCCAACAAAGCGTAACGCGTCAATAAAATCAACTGAAGGAATGATCAGCGACTCCCTTGTAATCGTTCATGCCTGCCGAACACTGTTTCGGAGTGTTGTATAAAAAAACCTTGAGTCAAGAAGTAGATTAAACAGTGGTTCTATGTCATATAAACTGCCGAACAATTTTTTTCATTTTCTTTGTTTAACTCAAAAGGTTTAACTAGAAGTCAAGGTCAAATAATAGGACGAATGGACTTGATAAAAAGCGTCGATAGTCCATCAGCTGATGAAAAGCTTGGCTCAAAAATGCCTACACCCATGCCCTTAAACCCTGAAAAATTTACATGATCTACAAACCGTGCATTGCCAAAAACCATAAAAAAAAAAGTGTCAGCCAACCCACAACTGTCAAAGTCAAATCCAGACGTCAATCGAGTTTTGTTGGTTGCTGTGCTGTTATTCTTTGTGTTTCGGTTCTAAAAAAGGACTACAATACCTTCTTTTACATAATTATCGACTCATTATAATACTGATGTAGGTACCGTAAGTACACAAGATCATTGGCTCGTCGGCAAACTATGCTTTGACTAGAGTAGCATAATTCAAAGGGTCTCTATTTTAAGCCGGCAGCGAGATGATAACTAATGTCTATTTAGAAATCCTATGGATTTTCATAACATACACAATCAACAATGTTATCAGTGGCGAAGGTTTGGGCAACCTAATGAAACAATCTAACGGTAAATATAACTTAGACATAAGCGGATGCACTACGTTAGAAAAGCAATGCTCGCACCTAATTGATGATCTAGCTCTATTGTCGTGCGCTTTGAATGCAACACACAACAATAAGACCCAAGTGATATTCGCTTGTCAGCACAAAATATGGACGCAACAAGCAGAGCTTATTGACAATACATTTCTAGAATTTAAGCTCAAACAACCATGTCAAGATGAATTCATAGTGGCTGATTGTTTAAAACCCTCAGAATATGGCATTGATTGCGTTTTGAAGAAGAAACCCAGTATCAGAAATAAGAATTGTTGGAGGATGATAAACAAACTTGAATCATTGATATTCAATGACTGGCAGATCACTGGCAACTTTTTGAAAAATTGTTTTGATGATATTCAAACATATTCTTGTGGGAGGATTCCTCCGGATCCTAAGAGTCTCTCGCAAACACATACTTTGAAATGTCTCCAGAATAAAGAACAGGACCTCAAGCCAGAATGCCAGTCTGAGATTACAGTGTTGAAGGAAATGAAATACAGTATGCTGCAAATGGATAAAATTGTATTTGCAGCCTGTAATTTGGACCAGAAGAACTTTTGTCCTGATGAGTTGCCTGGGTCATGGCTTATGTACAAATGCCTTGTTGCCCATAAATATGAAAATGGTAATCATGTTTGTTTTTTATATATGTCACCGGAAAATAGCAAGAATCGTAAGTTGATCAATTTCCTAGGTAGTTGATTAACTTTCGGAATATAACAAACGGTAGTTGAAATGTATTATTTAACGCAATGGATTTCAGTTAGTTGATCAATTTACGGTAGCCTGACAGTCATTTAATAATTTACGATTTTGACACAAGTAAAATCGTCATCAAATGGGCCAATCGTTGCTCAATGTACTATTTAACGGTGCACTATTACCCGTAACTTAATACACTGTTCCCTGATTGGTTACCGGAATAACGCCACGTCAGCCATTGAACCAATCAACGCTCACCTCACCTTCGTCGGATGATTTTACGGGAAGACCCCGTAAAATGATCAATTTACTAAAATACATACGTTAAATAATACATTTCAACTGCTGTTTATTATTTTCCGGAAGTTAATCAACTACCTAGGAAATTGATCAACTTACGATTCTTGCTATTTTCCGGTGACATATATTTTCCTTTGATTTACACAATGAGTAATTAGACTGAGTCGTTTTTCACAACTCAACATCTGTGCACCTATTTTGCATGTGTGGGATGGTTTAAAATTCACTTCAGAAATAAGTCTACTGTGTACACAATGAGTAACTTATCTGTTATTTATTTTAGGTATGACCAGGAGGTGCAGAGACCAATTATTTTATGACCAAAGAAATATGGTCATGAACTACAAAATGAGCAGAGGTCTAGTAAAATCATGTAAAGAGGACATAAGAAAATATCACTGCAGAAAGGGGGTTGTAGAAGATAAGGATGTGAGACTTGCACAAATTTTACTTTGTTTAGAAACCATATCTCGAAATGACAGCACAAAACTTTCTACTGCATGCATCAGTGAAATGATTGACCACAGAAAAATGTTAATGGATGACTACAGATTATCACCAGAGTTGATGCAAAACTGTGCAAATGATATAACTATATTATGTAGAGGAGTAGAAACCGGAGGCAAGACAATTCATTGTTTGATGGATCATGCCAGACCAAGAAGGAGGAAAGATAAGAGGATAAGCATGGCTTGCCAAAAATCTTTAGAGAATCTCGTGCAAGAGGCAGATCCTGGAGAAGACTGGAGGGTAGATCCCATACTCAGAAAAGCTTGTAAACCTGTTGTTGATAGAGCATGCAAGGAACTAACTGGGGGCGAAGGGAGAGTAATGTCCTGTCTTATGGAAAAGCTTGGAACAGTCCTAATGTCCAGTGAATGTGAAACAGCCCTATTGCAGATACAATACTTCATATCTAGAAATTTTAAACTTGATCCCCAGTTGTATAAAGCTTGTAAATATGATGCAGTAACTAAATGCAAAGCAAAACTGCATTGGGCTGATGTGTCTGAGCATCAGTCTCAAAAGGATCCCCTGATATTGCCTTGCCTGTACAATTTTGCATACAATTCAGAGTTTAAAGAAGAATTGAAACCAGCTTGTGAACAGCAAGTTAGGAGAGTCATGAGGCAAAGAGCTGTGAGTGTTGACCTATTGCCAGAAATAGAGGATTTCTGTATTGACGATTTAGCAAACATTTGCTTTGAAAATACAGGGAAAGGAGAGGAAATTAGATGTTTACAAAGCAAAATTAAGGAACTCTCACCAAAATGTAGGGAAGTTGTAACAAATTTTACTGAAACACAGAGTGGTCACATAGAACTGAATGCTGTAGTAAATAATAACTGTAGAGTACAAATTCAAACATTGTGCTCATCTTTACTCCAGAGTAAAAAAGATGATGATGACATCATGGAATGTTTGATTTCACATAAAAATGACCCTGAAATTAAAGCAAATGCGAAATGTCGTGCTGCTATAGAACATGAACAGTTGATCTCATTAAAAAATTACAGATTCACAAGGAAATTCAAAAATGCTTGTAAATCATATGTTGTAAGATTTTGTCCTAAAGCTCAAACCAAAAGTCAGGTTGTGGCTTGCTTAAGTGAGATAGTTAGGAATGATACTATTAATAGAAGGAAGCATACAATTTTCAAAGACTGTAGACAGCAGTTGAGACAGCAATTGTTCCAACAAAAGGAAAATATTGAATTAGATCCAGAACTTGTGGAGGCTTGTAATAAAGACTTAAAAGAGTACTGCCCTAATGTACCTCATGGGGAATCTGCTGCCTTAGAGTGCCTACAAACAGCTAAAGGAAAATTGAGTGACAACTGCAGAAAAGCTTTATTCATTGTCAGGAAACAGGAGTTTAATGACAATGCTATTGATTATCACCTAATCACAAGTTGTAATGATATGATTGATTTGTACTGTCACAATACAGAAACATCAAAAATATTAGATTGTTTAAAGGCACATAGACAAAAGCCTGATTTTGATGAGAGTTGTAAAATTGTAATTGTTAATAGGTTGATTGAGCAAAACACTGATTACAGATTTAATAATAACTTGCAGAATGCTTGTAAAGAGGATGTGAAGAACTTTTGTTCCGATATTATAGGTAAGGGTAACATTAAGGCTTGTTTTAAAGAGACGCTGGGAGTCGTGCGTCGCGGTACGGCAAGTCGCGAGCTGTCGTAAAAAACAAACATTAGAAGCATGCGAATTGCAGCGTCTCCAACCATTAGGATTACTGATATGTATTTTTTTTTACTTTATATTGAAACAATGTATAATATTAATATCCTTTTACAGCAAATGAACCTCAAGATGTTGAGCTTCAAGGAAAGGTGCTGTATTGCTTGAAAGAAAAATTCAGAGATTCAAAGCTCACAACGATATGTGAGAATGAATTAGCCAATGTTTTGAAGGAGCAGGCGTTGAATTATCGTCTAGATCCTTTGCTGGGAAAATTATGCAAAGCTGAAATACAGACAATATGTGCTGTGCCAAATGATTCCATTACCAACTCAGATGGCCAGGTAAAACTACCTTCAAGTAAATTATTTACTTTTGTATAAACATTATTTTTTGATATCAAGTGATTAGTATGAAAGAGACTGTCGATTGACGTCGATTCTAGCATCAGTCCACGATCGATCGATTGGTATCTACCTGAAGGTTGACTGGAAGAGATCACTTAGGTCCTAGCGATAAGACCGCCTAGATTGTACCACAAGATGTCTGTATCACCTTTTCTGTACTAATTTTGTATTTTGTGTAATAAAGAATGTCTATCTAACTTTCTGTACTATTTTCAGGTTGAAGAATGTCTCAAAAACGCACTTTTGAACCACAAAATTGTGTCTGCTGAATGTGCCAGAGAAGTTGTTCAAATAATAGAAGAAACTGAAGTTGATATTGAGGCAGATCCTCTGCTCGAAAGAGCATGTGCCTTTGATTTACTCAAGTATTGCAAAGAATTAGAACATGGCGCAGGGAGACGTAAGTTAATTCATTCCATTGTCATTATAAATCTGAAACTGATACATGCTTTGGCCATGCCACCTGCAGAGACCAGTAGAGGAGACTCGCGAAAGCGGCAACTACCTACAGTAGCAGACCACTCCCCATGACCACAACCACTCTGTCAATAGCTTACAACACAAGAAGAAATCTGAAACTGTAGATTTCTTTAAACACATAAACATGATACAAGATATAACATTGCTTGGTCCAATTGTTAACTGATAGAGATGTGTACATCTAGGCTATGTATGTTATTTAGTATATTCATAGTAATTTATTCCTTTACAGGGCTGAAATGTTTGAAAATTATTCTTAATGATAGCAGCAGAAAATTAGAACCAGATTGTCAAAAAGAACTCTCAAGTAGGCTAGAGATGTACAGATATGTAGCATCAGTAAGTATTTTAGCACCTTACCTACCTATAAGTAAATAACCCAAGACATGCCCCAATGGGCCACACAGCGCCATCTAGTCCGAAACTAAGCTGAAGCTTGTACTATGGTCTACTCTTTTTTTTTACAAACAGACATGTTTATTATACTGTGTGGGGTTCGAATCGACCCTGCGACCACTGTATTGGAGGCAACATTCACTGCTACTGAACCAAACTGGTTGTCCTTCTTTTCCAACCTATGCTGACTGCTAGGCAAAGGTCTCCCCCAAATTTTTCCATAGTTTTCTGTCTAAAGCTAGAATCTTTTAGACTTTCTATGACAAACTTTTATTTAGACTTTCTTACATATACATACAATACACACATAATAAGTTGTTTTATTTTTTCAGGTAAATGTTGTGGAAAACTTAGGAGATGTGTATAATGAAATATCAAGTTCTCCATCAAAGAAATATTTCTTAGTTGTATGCATATCTTTTGTAGGATTAGTATTCATATTTGGTTTATATTGCGGTCGCATTACGAAAAGAGCTATGTATGTTAAGAGAAAATAGAACAATGTTAAAAATCTAGATGTAAATTACAATAAAATAAAACAATAAATTTAGACTTTCTTATTACTTATTTTATTTGATACCCTTACAGATTAGTTTACAAATAGATAATCACATGTATCAAATCTTTATTCTTTCCACTCGGGGACATCATCCAAATCCATTTCTTCAATGGCTTCCATTTGAACAGCCTTTGGTTCTTTCTTGATTTCTACTTTAATTTCACCCTTGAGCAACTTTTGACTCTCCTCAAAGTACTGGTTTGGATGACTTATGCTTAATGCCACATCTATGTTATGTACTGCATCAAAGTATTTACTGCATGCAACTTGGTAATGCCCTTTCTTCGTCACATCCACTATATTATTTACAGCTGTAACAAAGAACAACTTTGTTAAATTAAATTTTGTTAAAAATTCTCATCATCATCATACACTTTTTCAAATATTCTCTATGTGCCTCTCCATATATATATTCATAAATTACAACATGTATGTATGTGACTGAAAACATATCTTTGGACAGACAAGTTGAAGTTACATATCTCTTATATTTGTATGCAGGGTAAAAATGGTCTTCATACATTACACATATCAAATAACATCACATTATATTAACCTGATCTCAAAGTAAATACCATGCACTTGTGTTATGCATATCAGAATCAATGAAGGTACAGTGAGCATTAGATATTATGTAAGCTAACCAAATAGTACACTGACAAACAGGCAAAAATATCTACACAACAAAAGTTTCAAAATGATATCAATATTATAAGGGTCAAATTGATCTGTCCCTACATTTTAAAACTTAGAATAACCAGTGCTTTATTACATTATTGTAAAGTTTCTTACAAATCCATTCAGTAGTTTTAAAGTTCAACATCATCGTCAGCCTAATGCAGTCCACTGCTGGACTTAGGCCTCTCCACTTAAGGGCAAACATCTGGAGGATATACCCATAATCGCCACACTGGGCAGGCGGGTTGGCTATCACAGGGCGTAGCTTCTCGCTCCGGTGACGCTGCCGCCCGTCATTGGTCTGTGGTATTTAGCTACGCCTTCAACTGTGATAGTTATACCGCCACCAGTCGCTAGTGCTTCGTTTGTTATTAGGCAGGATGCACCATGGCAGGACATGAAGCGAAATGATGATAAGCCGCTCCCTTACATCCCCAGTTTTCAAGTTCAGGAGTAACTAACATTGATCCATATAAAGAAACTTAGAGCATTTATAATGGTGACAGGATCTTACCTTGAGGATCCAATCCATAGCCCTGCAACTTATTCTTAAGAGCATTGACATCGCAGTGTCTGTAAGGACATCCATGGCAGTCCCCAGGGCCTATATTTTCGCCAATGATCCTCAAACAACTGAATGGAGAGTAGTTTTTCTTGCTACCTTCCTTACCATAATTGTATCGGACATTGTAAGCATATTGTTTTTCAAACTTGTCCAAATCCATCATTTTAGTAAATTCCTCCCTCCAAAACCTTATAGAATCCTCTAATGTGACCCCAATGCCTTTTATGAACAATCCGTATTGGAGACGACCACCGTGACGCAAATGGTGAGCCATCCTCAGCTGTTCATGGAGCTGTCTCATGCACAAAGGAAATGATTTAATGGAGAGTGAATCGAGACTCTCAATGGGAACAAGAGCTTTGGTGTCGGAATAGTCATTACCAGTGTAAGATTGGTGAAGACCCTTCAATAAGCCAACTAGTCTTTCGTCCTGCTCAATCTCACCGAGGTGGTGGCTCGCAACAGCCAAGCTTTGTCTTAGATGTGTCCTGAATTGTGCAGACAGCACTGATACCAAGTCTCTGTGTGGGATATAAGCATGTCCACCGCTAAGGAACACTTTTCTCGACCTCACCAAGTCAAGTACCTCGAAGAACTTCACTTTATAAAACTTCATATTGTCAGTGTTTGTGTGAGGAGGATTTGGATTCGGTGTGGATTCTCTTAAAAACACAATCACTTCATTTTTCTCCTCATCTGTTATGTTATCGTAATGTAAATCGTTCAACTTGAAGAAAGCATCAACAGCGTCATTACTCATGTTTGTAAACCTCATTTTGAAGAGTTCCAGTTCTCTCGCGACAAACCAACGGCGTAACTCTTCGTTTCTACAGTATGCCAGTCGAAGTATGAAGTGAGCTATGTGGTCTTTTCGTCTAGCTTCGATATCAGCCACATTAGTACCACACTTAGAAACTTCAAATAGTTTACAATAATATTTCAAACCTTGATTTTTCAAGTCTGTAACGATATACTCTTTCCATTCCTCAGAATAAGTCCGCAAACCTCTCAACGTCGTGGCTGTAGCTAAACTCCTTAATAGTGTTAATCTTTCTAAAGCCAGAGTTTCAAATTCTTTGAGATTAATCTCTTCAGTAGGCGGAATTTTATACATTTGTAAATCATGAGGATACGTTTCCACGCGACTCCCTGTTGCTGGAGTTTTTGTTGATTTTCTTCGAATATTCAGATCCATGTTTTTAATTTATTTTTAATTATAACCATAGAACCACTGCTACTAAAAATAACACAATGAATACGTAGTTAGAACTTACAATAATGCAATAAAATTAAAACAAAATACGCGTAAACTTCATTTGAGCGCCAAAAATGGACTTTTGTTGTTTGACAGTTTGACTTGACATGACATGACTGACATTTTTTTTTATTATGATTTTACGGCTCCGGAACATGACTGACAGTTGACAGTAGTGATGACGATCGATTGTCGACTATCGATAGTTAACGTAACAACGGATAATCGACGTTCTACTGTAATAGTATTGAACTATTGATGACTATCGATTTAATTACATACGTGTTCTTGATCGTCAGGACAGAACACTTGCTAACTGTATTGGTGGTTTTATAGTCGCTAACACATAACATAAGGGCATTATTTATATTCGGTGTGTGTTATCAAACTACAGAAAGTATTAAACCAAATGGAGTAAACAATACCTATGTATTGCACAAAACTTAACTATCGATAAAAAAAAACTATCATAAGCATCGATAAAACTTCGTTCGAATCAATAAAACTATCTATTGAAAGTAGGTATCGATAGTAAACTCGAAGGCTATCATGAGGTAATCAATACTGTTACCACGTAATGTGCTATCGATAGAATCGATTCTATAGTTTTCCCAATCGATATCCTAACTTATTATCGAGGGTAACTATCGATAATGAAATCATCGATAGTTTGGTATCACTAACTGACGGCTGGGTATTTATTTTATATATTTTTTTAAATTTTATTTATGAGTGAAAGTCATTCAGGCTCAGAAGCGTAACGTGACTTGGTAGGGCCCTATATAAAAATTTGTTTGGGGACCCTTAGGAAGGGAAAAGATTGGTCACTAACTTTGGGAACTTTTTACTAGTTTTTGCTTGTGCACTTTGGAGGCCTCCATTGCCTGGGGGCCCTATAATTGATATGGCAGATACAGCAGTAGCTACGCCCCTGTCCCGGCTATTTAATTCAACAGTCATCAGTTACAGTTAACTCTATAGTGTTTTAACAAGTGTCTGTCTGTTTAGAAGAATGGGGAGAAAGGGGGATGAACGTTCCATTTCACATAATTACGTGAATGGAACGTTCCACATATTATTATGTAAAATGGAACGTTCTTAGTGACACGCATGCTTGTCACGCTCTTCCCCCCTCGTCCCTCCCCTTTGCCCATCTTTCGGGCTAGGATAGCCCGTTTACACTCGCGTGCGAGTGACGAGGCGAGGCGCGAGGCGAGCGACGAGGCGAGAGTGTGAACACTCGCTCGCGCCTCGCCTCGCGCCTCGCCTCGTCACTCGCAGCGCTCGCGTCGCGAGCGGTTTTTTGGTCACGAGTCAAAGGGCCTCGCGACGAACGCGAGCGGGGTGTTTACACTCGCGCTCTCGCTTCATTCGCGGTTCAGCGTTGTGCCGCGCAGGTCGTTAAAATGGATTAGTCTTATGAGGAAACATTTAGATTTATTGGAGCATTTCAAAGAGAACCAATAGGCTATTATGGCTAAAAATTTTTAATTTGTCCGTCTTTTAGCTTAGCATAAAAAAAAGACACGTATTTTTCCTTTTTTCAATTAAATAAACAATACCAAAGATACAAGGCATCAAAAGTTAGGAGTGGGAGTCTTTGACGTAACTCGCTCCCGTAAAAATGGCTCACCGAGTGACGTCACGCGTAATTTCAACGGGCTATAACTTTGTAAGTTTTAGTCTAATTTACAAATAAAAAAATACGTATCTTTTATTTTTGAATAAGCTAAAAGACGGACTAATTACAATTTTTAGCCATAATAGCCTATTCTGTGGAACCCAAAAATAAATACCATAAAATGAACCAAAAAGTAAACGATGCGTGGAAGAGGTTGTCATTACAAATGAAATGAATAGACCTTTAATTGATTTAAAACATAAGACATTTTACTTTTTTATTTGTATTTAATGTGTGTAGTTCAATAAACCATGACTTGTTGCCGCTAACATTTCGACGTCCTCCATTGTCGCGAGCTCAAAGACAACTGAACTCGTGACGAGAGTGTAAACACCAAGCTCGTTTCGGGGGGCGTGGCGCGAGTCACGA
Organism: Conogethes punctiferalis; assembly: GCA_031163375.1. Lineage (NCBI taxonomy): Eukaryota > Metazoa > Arthropoda > Insecta > Lepidoptera > Crambidae > Conogethes > Conogethes punctiferalis. Next base: position 6,739,546 of record CM062080.1, read on the forward strand.
GGCGAGGTACGAGGCGAATCGCGAGGCGAGAGTGTAAATGGGGTATCCGAATTTGACTTTTTCATCTGTCAAGTTTGAGTAGACTCGAGCAAAATACATTTTTACTTAATTTGAATTATTTGCTTGTCTTTCTTAATATAAAACACTTGGCCTTATGGAAATTAAGTAATATCTTAATTTATCTCTCACATCAACAAATGTATTTGTTGTAATTTTGGTATAAAATGGTCTCTAAGAACATGCAGTCTTCATTGGACGAATTAGTCCAATATGTACAGCTTTTTAAACCGGTGCCGACTGTTTTACAAGGAACCGTGTTGCCTTTTTTGATAATCTATCCAGTGGTGTTCTATTTTTGGATAGTAGTGTATGGATTCCAGGAGAATTTCGAAGCTGGATTTGTTACCGTGGCTGTGGTAGCGACCATACAGATTCTAATATGTTTGTGTTGCTATTGGAGTGTGCACATTCAGTGTTTCCTGTCTTGTTCTGCGGTGAGTTAATTTAATGTTTCAAGACTCATTTTATTTAAAACTGCGTGTTTTAACATAGTAAATTAAGAGAAACTATGGCGAAGGTGAGATGTTGACATCAGAAGTTCTAACTGGAACTTGGCAATTTGGAACTTTATGTAAATAAAATAACAAATTAATAATAACTAATGTTATTATAATATTTTATGTTCTTTCAGGTCAAAGATCCAATTAAAGCTGAAATAGTTAAAGTTGTTCCAACATCAAACAATGGATTTTCAGAAATTGTTAAGCTTAACCACACCAAGGTATGTAAAAAATATAAAGGATATACACACTATCTGCTATTGCTTATTGGGAATTAAATTGTAAAATGCTCAACAATCAGAACTGTCTTGTCAGTTAGTATTTTAAGTGTAAATATTAGTGTTGGAATTGTTGCTCAATAGAAGCTATGCACTATATTATTCAAACTATTTTGAAGATATAGGTGTTCAGATAAGTGGTTTTTATTTTAGTATTGAATTGTACATCCATGCATATTTATTTCTATGTATTTTGTATACAGGTGAATGAAAACATGATTTGCATAATTTATAACTTTACTTAATTACAAATTATAGGAATTAAGCAAAAAGTGTAGATACTATTGCAGTCAATCTTATATTAGGGGTATTTGAAATAATCTCCAATATAATGTCTGTAGCAAGCTCTGTAGTAGGTACCTTTTCAGTTTGGATAAGTGGACATTCAGATAATAGACATTCTCCTGTACATGTATAAAATGGTATTATATAGATTCAAAAATGTATAATTTTAATTCTATTCCAGTCTACAAGAAAAGGCAATCTCAATCCTGATGTGTGGTTTATATTCCAAAAGAGTAAATATGTGTACAATTGGGAGAAGAAGATTTTCCATACAGTGGAGTTCCCTATCAACAAAACATTGGAGGAGTATATGGACTCCAGGGGATACTTAGATGATGAAAGCATAGAGTTAACAGAAAAGGAGTTTGGCAAGAATGAAATGATTATGGTAATTTATTTTTATTTATTTGAATCTTTACTGAGACTGGTTTATCTCTACTGGGTCATATGGCGGAATTCACCTGTGAAGGTTGCTTCACACAGTCAATATGTTGATATTGATTGTGTCTAGAATAAATTGTCCCTCCAGTAGCCTCTATTACAAATCCTTTCCCTTGTAACATGCTCCTGAATGATAACAATCCTACAACTGACTAGCTGAGCAGCTCATATTACACAACTCTATATATTTGGGTCCTCTGCCAGGTATCAAAACAAGCCCTCTCCTTAAAGTGTCTGTAGGGTAGGGTCCTGGCAAAAACCTAAGCTTTGCCTGCTGTGACCAGATTCAGTCAGAATATTACATATTCCTTGTATCTCTCTATTATATATTTTATATAAGTTATTTTTTAGATTTGTTATAATAAAATAAAAATCAATAATCCAATTTGTTACAGGTAGTCCCAGAGTTCATGGAGCTATTCAAAGAGAGAGCAACTGCACCATTTTTTGTATTTCAAGTGTTTTGTGTAGCCCTGTGGTGTCTTGACAAGTATTGGTACTATTCAATATTCACTCTCGTGATGCTTGTCATGTTTGAGTGCACACTAGTTCAACAACAGTTAAGGAATATGGCTGAAATTAGAAAAATGGGCAACAAACCCTATAACATTAATGTTTACAGAAACAGGAGATGGAGGCAAATCATGAGTGATCAATTAATACCCGGAGATATTGTGTCACTAACAAGATCACTCACTGAAAATCTTGTACCCTGTGATATAGTATTATTAAGGGGATCATGCATTGTTGATGAATCTATGTTGACAGGTGAAAGTGTACCACAAATGAAAGAACCTATTGAGAATGAGAAAAACCTTAAGCAAAATCTGGATACAGAGGGTGATAGTAAACTACATTTGCTTTTTGGTGGTACAAAGATTGTTCAACACTCGTCGCCTACTAAAAACGTAACAGCGGCTCTTAAAGCTCCTGATAACGGTTGTGTTGGATATGTGATCCGTACTGGCTTTAACACATCACAGGGTAAACTGTTGAGAACAATTCTATTTGGTGTAAAGAGAGTCACGGCTAACAATCTTGAAACATTTGGTTTCATATTATTCTTGCTGATATTCGCGATTGCGGCAGCTGCCTACGTATGGATTAAGGGTTGTGAAGATCCCGAAAGGAACAGATATAAGCTATTTTTGGAATGTACTCTCATTTTAACGTCTGTTGTGCCTCCAGAACTGCCTATAGAATTATCATTAGCAGTAAATACGTCACTATTATCATTATCGAAATTGGCAGTATTCTGCACAGAACCATTTAGGATACCGTTTGCTGGTAAAGTGCAGATATGTTGTTTCGACAAAACTGGTACACTGACTAGCGACAACTTAGTTGTGGAAGGAGTAGCCGGTATTGGTGAGAGCAAAGGGGCGAATGTGATACCATTGTCGCAGGCTCCTATAGAAACCGTTCAAGTATTAGCCTCTTGCCATTCACTTGTGCAACTCGATGATGGAGTAGTCGGTGATCCTCTAGAAAAAGCCACATTGAAAGCAGTAGAGTGGAACCTCACAAAGGGTGATGCTGTAGTACCAAAGAAAGGAAAGTCTCCAGGTCTGAAAATTGTTCATAGAAATCATTTCTCAAGTGCTCTTAAAAGGATGTCTGTTATAGCAGGCTATCAGATAAATGAGAGAGGTTTTTTAGAAACACATTATATTAGTAGTGTAAAAGGAGCACCTGAGACGGTAAAGACTATGCTCAAAGAGGTTCCTAGTCATTATGACCATGTTTATTTAACTTTGTCTAGGAGAGGTGCAAGGGTCCTAGCGTTGGCTTATAGGAACTTGGGAAAGTTAAGTTCGCAAGACATCAGGGATTTGTCAAGAGAAGATGTCGAGTCTGATTTGACGTTTGCTGGTTTTGTGATAATATCTTGTCCGCTGAAGAGTGATTCGAAGAAGGCGATAGCTGAAATAGTGCATGCGTCACATTCCGTAGTAATGATAACTGGTGATAACCCATTGACTGCTTGTCATGTCGCACATGAACTGAACTTTACGCAGAAGGATACTCTAATATTGCAACAAAACAATTCTTCAGAGTGGTGTTGGAAGTCTATTGACGAAGACTTCGAGGCACCAATACAACCAGATGCTAAAGTTAACAGGCTGATAGGAAAGTTTGATCTGTGCATCACTGGGAAAGGTCTCACATTCCTGAATGAAAACCATCCTAAATATTTGATGGACCTTATGCCCCATATAAAAGTGTTTGCTAGATTTGCTCCTAAACAGAAAGAATTTGTTATTATAACTTTGAAATCACTTGGGTACACGACACTTATGTGTGGAGATGGGACAAACGATGTTGGTGCTCTCAAACACGCTGATGTAAGTATTTATTAAAACATTTGTACATTTTTTATAGCCCAAGTTGCTGTGACAACGGGCAAGTCTATGTGTTTCTACCAGTGAATAGGGTTTCCGGAGCTCGTGGGGGGTTAGGGTTGGGCCGGCATGGCGGTGGCAACTGACAGGTAACTGACCAGTTACTTGCCCATTGTCATAGCGACCTGGGCTCCTCTTTCGAGCTGCTATAAAACGAAAAAAGCATTTATTCTCAACGAGTCACACTGTTACTGGTTGAGAAAAATATTCGCATCGAGTAACAGTGTGGCTCAAGTGTGAATCGTTGCGAATATTTATTCTCATCTAGTAACACATATTTTAAATAGTGTTATTCGATCGGAAAAAAAAACTCGTTGACCCCATACGAATTTTTATTCTCATCTAGAAAGTCTATAGAAGGGCGATAACAAAAATTTATCAATGTTATTGTTTCACTGAAGTGGAGCAGAGTTGAGATGTGTGATTAGAGTAACATCAAAGTCAGTGTAAGAATCGAAAAAGCTTTTTTTTTTTTATAGTGGTTCGACGTAATGGCTTCCCTACGCCTGATGGAAAGCGAAAGAGAAACCCAAGTCGCTGTGACAACGGGCAAGTAACTGGTCAGTTACCTGTCAGTTGCCACCGCCATGCCGGCCCAACCCTAACCCCCCACGAGCTCCGGAAACCGTACTCACCGGCAGAAACACGACCCAGAGGTCATTTGACTGCGGTATTCTATAGGGTGGAGGTCCTTCCCCGGACGGGCGGCTCAATTCGAGCGAATATTCGCTATGTCCTACCTCTCTTAACGTACTTACATTGGGCTCGTTGAACGGGAATTTCTTCGAAGATTGTTATTGGTCAACAGGTTGGGGTGGCTATCTTAGCCAACGCGCCGGAGCGTCCCCGGGAGAAGGCCAAAGAGGAGCGTTCCGAGGTGGACGCTCCCCGGCGGCCGCCCGCGTCCCGCGCCGACGCGCGCGAGCACGCCCGCGCCGAGGCGGCGGCCCGCCTGCGCCGCGCCATGAAGAAGTTGGAGGAGGAAGACCAGCCGCAGCTCGTGCGGTTGGGAGACGCCAGCGTAGCAGCTCCTTTTACCAGTCGACTGTCTAGCATACTGTGTAGTGAGTGTGCATTTTTTTTATTAGTTACTAGCAGCCCGTCCCAACTTCGCATGGGGTAGACAATTATATTGTTCAAATTTTACCAAGGATCCCTAATTTTGTTTCAAAATGAAATGTAGCCTATGTCAAATTGGAAGAATGTAGCATTCTATTGGTGAAGGAATTTTTTAAATCGGCCCAGTACTTTTTGAGCCTATTCATTACAAACATACAAGAATAGGTACAAATCTTTCCTCTTTATAATATTAGTGTAGATAGCAGCCCCCTCCGACGTACGGGTATTTTACTATAGCCTATGTTCACTAGAGATAGAGTAACTTCCCAACAGTGAAATCATTTTTCAAGTCGGTCAAGAAGTTGCGGAGCCTATTCTATGGAAACAAAAAACAAACCTTTCCATTATAATATTAGTGCAGATAGGCAATATAGGGAACTGCCCTCCTCACTCACTCAGTCCGGTTTCCGGTCTTAGAATAGGACCACCCCATCTCATCATTTCACGCTCATGTGAAGATTTATCTCTAAAGAATTCTTATTACCGATATAACTCAACACTCGAGTTGTATTGTAACTTTGTCAATTTTCACTTAACATTGTCAAAAATGAACCTCATGAAGAAGTCAGTTGCCTATCATCATCAGCCTCTTGCATATGCTGCATAGGCCTACTGGATATGGCTTCTTCAATTGTTTGCCACTTTGATTGATCTTTGTTTCTCGCATCCATCCTGCTCAAATAGTCACTCCGCTTGGCCTGAGAGAGTCTTACTACGTTTTTCGAGAAGCGGTATCCACTCCAGAACTTGCTTACCCCAACGGTTATCTGTTCTGCACAGTAAACATTTTGGGTGCCTTTTTGCATTGGATGCATACGCAGCACCTCCGCTAATTCTTCACCAGGTTAATGGAGTATGGCATGGTGATTAACACAGAAAAGAGCGTCTTTGGGGTATCTTTAGAGAAATTTTTGGGATACGATACATGCATACTAAGGCACATATTTTTTGTTTATTTTGTTTCCATCATCATCATCATCAGCCTATTACAGTCCACTGTTGGACATAGGCTTCTCCAGTTGTTCGCCACTTAGGACAAACGTCTGCAGGATATACCCATAATCGCCACGCTGGGCAGGCGGGTTGGCGATCGCAGGGCATAGCTTCTCGCTCCGGTGACGCTGCTGCCCGTCATCGGTCTGTGGTATTTAACTACGCCTTTAATTGTGATGGTTATACCGCCGCCAGTTGGTTGCCAGCGCCTCGTTTGTTTTTCGGCAGGATGCACCACGAGCGGGTGAGGTTGGCTTGGAGCGAAATGATGATAGGCCGCTCCCTTACATCCCGCTATTTGTTTCCAGTATGCCACATAATAAAGCAAGGCCGCTGCACGCTGGTGACGACGCTGCAGATGTTCAAGATCCTGGCGCTGAACGCGCTCATCCTGGCCTACAGCCAGTCGGTGCTGTACCTGGACGGCATCAAGTTCAGCGACACGCAGGCAACGCTGCAGAGCTTGCTGCTGGCCTCCTGCTTCCTGTTCATATCGAGGTCTAAGGTGAGAATATGATTGCCCATTGTTTCTCATTTGGTCTAAGATCCCGTTATACACCAACCTTCACCAAGATGTTCACGTAACCTAAATATGGCAATAAATATAATGCATAGTTTGAATGGGCCGTTTTCCGCAACTCGATGACTATGCGCCTATTTTTCGTGAGGTCAGGTCATATAATGCATAGGTATAGATTGCTGATCAAATTTTAGTCCAGGTTATGATTTGCTGGATGCGGAAAGAACGGGATAGAGAAATGTGACGCGAATTAAACGAGGCCAATGTTCAGCAGCGAACGGACCAGGGCTCTTGATTGATTGATTTAATCAGATCAGTGCAAAATGCTAGTATCGATTTACCTGTTTATACGTGGCTACACGAGAGTTGTGACCAGAAAATAATAGGCAACCTAACGTTCGTATATTCTATGGGCTTCATACTTTCGATTGGTATAGAATTTATCTAAGAATCAAACGTACATGGAATATTTTTCTATAGTGTTCCGAATAGGCCCCTCTATTTTCTATTACGAGTACTTAGTGTACTAGACAGGCTAACATAATTACATTCCATTTTTTTCTGCAGCCACTGAAACAGCTGTCAAAACAGCGCCCCCTACCGAACATCTTCAACTTGTACACCATAATGACTGTGCTGACCCAGTTCGCTGTGCATTTCCTCTGCCTGATATACCTGGTACACGAAGCCACAGTCAGGTCCCCTGGCAGGTAAGTTAAAAAGACAATTTTGTAAAAAAAACTATCATAATAGTAATCTCTATGTACCTGCCCCTCTATACAACACTTCGAAAGCGGATTCGAATTCGGCAACTATACTTTGTTTTTTTTTTAACCAATCGGACATTGTGCATCCTGATGAATAACAAATGAGGCTCTGGCAACCGACTGGTGCCCGTATAACTATCACGTAGAAGACGTACCTACCACAGGCCGATGACGGGCAGCAGCGTTACCGGAGCGAGGAGCTACATCCTGCGATCGCCAACGCGTCTGCACAGCGTGGCGATTATGAGTAATGCCTCCAAATGTTTACCCAAAATGGGAACAACTGGAGAGGCCTATATCCAATGGACTGCTATAGGCTGATGAGAATAAGAGTTGTAATTTGTAAAATGTTCTTTATTTTTAGGGATACAAAGCCCAAATTGGACATGGACTTGGCCGAGGACGAAGAGCGAGAGTTCGCGCCCGACCTCCTCAACAGCACTGTGTACATAATATCTATGGCATTGCAAATATCCACGTTTGCAATCAATTATAGGGTAAGTTTCATATGTCACAGACTGGAACTTGTTATGAACAGTCAGATCTCTCATAGATTTTATATGGCATTACAGAGAAGTCAGATCATCACGATATTCAAGAGGGTCTTTACTTTGCGCATTGTAGATGAAATGGGGAATAGGGGTCTAATTACGTCATTGGTCATCGATAGTTATTTTATTTTTTTACACAAATGGCAACATTCACATTGTCTGCTTGAAAATGAAACGCATTTTCGGGGATTTCCGCATAGGGAATTATCGCGCTCACTTGAACAAATATTACGCAAGCTTAGTCTGTGAAAATAGAACCTATGCAATTTTATGCCGTACGCACGCGACGCGCAAAAATCTGTCGCGGATATGTCACAGACTCAACGCACACGACGCACATCTTCGATCATTCTGTCGGCAGACCTAGACGCTCTTTTTAAATGTCTCAGACGCAGACTATCGCACAAATGTGTGCCGTCTGCGCTACACCTTAGGCATTATGTTGCCATGGCAACTTCGTCCTCCCTTTGGATAGCTATTATAAAGTAAGTGTATGTGTTGTAAGCCAACCTCACCTGCCCGTGGTGCATCCTGCCGAATAACAAACGAGGCGCTGACAACCGACTGGTGGCGGTATAACTATCACAATTGAAGGCATAGCTAAATACCACAGGCCGATGACGGGCAGCAGCGTCACCGGAGCGAGAAGCTACGCACTGCGATCGCCAACCCGCCTGCCCAGCGTGGCGATTATAGGTATATCCTTCAGGTGTTTGCCCTAAGTGGCGAATAGCTGGAGAGGCCTATGTTTTTTTTTTATATTGGTTCAGCATAGTGGCTTCCTTTTGCCTGATGGAAAGCTGAAAGGAAGCCCAAATCGCTCTGATAACGGGCGGGAAACCTCAGTTACCAGTCAGTTACCACAGCCATGCTGGCCTGTGAGATGCTTCTTCACGCTTCGTTTAAAGGATCCCATACTGTAAGAAGGAGGAAACACGTGTGCCGGCAGAGAATTCCACTTTTTGATAGTACGGCATAGGTAGGAGTTACCGAATTTTTTGGTACGCGATGGGATATTATCCACCGTGAAACGGTGGCATCGCATGCCAGCCCGCGTGGTCCTATGTCGGAAAGGTGAGGTAGGGACAAGAGAGAATAACTCTTCAGAGCACTCCCCATGATAAAGGCGATAAAAAACGCTGAGTGATGCGACGTCCCTACGCAATTGTAAGGGTTCTAGAGACGTTTTCATCACCAATTATACGCGTGGCTCGCCGCTGCAGTCTATCAAGGGCATCAAGTAGATATTTGGCTGATCCATCCCACAGGTGTGAGCAGTATTCGACACAGGAGCATGTCCAGCAGTGGACTGTAATAGGCTGATGATGATGATGATTGTAGAGGATGTAGGTCGGGGAGCGAAGAAGAGATAAAAAAAAGAAGGTTTTTTGCGTATAAATCTGAACAGCGGGTTCCGAGCGCGCGCACGTGCATCCGTGGTAAAATCTTGCGACGACTGGCTGTCTCGAACAGCACAGATGGCGGCGCGCTGCGCGTTTTCCAAAAACATGCCCATATAAGGTAATGAATTTGCGTGGTCGCGCCCGGGTCCGTTTCGACGTTTAATAAGTAAATAGTAGGTAATTGAGTTTTAGTACAATTTTTACATTGACGGTAATATTATTTATAATTAGGTAAATCTATTTTAACACATAATATGTACCTATATAGGGATGTAAGGTAGCGACCTATCACCTTTTCGCTCCAAGCCATCCTCACCTGCCCGTGGTGCATCCTGCCGAATAACAAACGAGGCGCTGGCAACCGACTGGTGGCGGTATAACCATCACAATTGAAGGCGTAGCTAAATACCACAGGCCGATGACGGGCAGCAGCGTCACCGGAGCGAGAAGCTACGCACTGCGATCGCCAACCCGCCTGCCCAGCGTGGCGATTATGGGTATATCCTTCAGGTGTTTGCCCTAAGTGGCGTATAGCTGGAGAGGCCTATGTCCAGCAGTGGACTGTAATAAATAAATAAATAACCCAAGACATGCCACGCTGGGCCACACAGCGCCACCTAGCCCCAAACTAAGCCGAAGCTTGTACTATGGGTACTAGACAACTGATAAACTTACTTAGATACATTTTTTTTGTAAATAAATACATATTATACATAGAAAACACCCAGACTAATACAAACAGACATGTTCATGAACACAAATGTTTGTACTGTGCGGGAATCGAACCCACGACCCTTGGCTCCGAGGGCAGAGGTCACTACCAAATGAGCCACCGAGCCTGTCTAGTAAGTACAGTAATAGGCTGATGATGATGATGATGATGATGATGTATGTGTTGTCAGGGCGAGCCGTTCATGGAGGGCCTGCGCGACAACAAGCCGCTGCTGTACAGCATCGTGGTGTCGGGCGGCGCGGTGCTCGCCCTCGCGGCGGGCGTGTTCCCGGACCTCTCCAACATGTTTGAGATAGTTTACTTCCCGCCAGATGTGAGTATCGCTTTTAATAAATATATTTCGCTTTTTTTACCATTAGAAATGACTCATTAACGACTCTCCGAACGCTACAAATTTTTATACTGACAATTTTGACACCGTTCAGTACAGTAAGTAAAAAAAGGCTTCATCAAAAGCGTGTGGAAAATATACTGAAAGGCTTCAATTTGTATTTATTTATTTAATCTTTATTGCACAATTAAACTGTGTACAAAAGGCGGACTTAATGCCACATAGGCATTCTCTACCAGTCAACCATTGGGCTAAGCAGAAACTAATTTTAAGGTAGTGTGCCACAAAGTTAATTTGAACAATATTTCCAAATATATAATAATAATAAATATCAAAATAAATATGATAAAATGAAATATAAATACACATATACAAATCAGAAGGAACAAAACATAATTTACGTATAATATTTACGTACATATACTTAGGTAATATATAATATAATTTACGTATAATATTTACGTACATATACTCACAAAATATTATAATATACATGTATACTTATAATTTGATGGTTGGGGGGCGTAGTCGTCGGTGAGCCTTCTATTGGTAGACATCTTGTGACAACAAGCGGCCACCATAAAACGCCCACTCTAAAATTACCTATGACCTGTACGACATGACATGTATGACATGTACTTTTTTATTTTGTTGTGTCAAATCCTGTTTATAGCCTATATTGTTTGGTTGTACTTAATATAGCAAGCTGTGGTGTCGTGTAATTGTAAGAACACACGCATGTACCTATTTGAAGTAAAAATAACTTACGCCCGTGTTCACAAACGTGCGACGCGCGGACGCACAGTGCCCAATATCCTATAGGTTTTTGGGTACCTGTGCGTTCGTGCGACGCACAGTAACGTTTGTGAATACGGCCGTCTTATGTTGGAGATCGTAAATAAAGAATTAACTATTTTAACGTCCCGTTTCGTGTCATTTATAGTGAAAACTTTTGAATAGAATAGAAAACGTGACGATGACTATAGTTCATTCGCGTTAAGAAAATAGTGACTCATCACCGACTGCCGAAATTATAATTAAAGAAATTATAATTTCTAGCGTTTTAATTGGCTAGGGGGTGTGGCTTGGCCGGCAGTCGGTGATGAGTCACTATTTTCTTAACGCGAATGAACTATAGTTTATTTGGTTCAGCCAAGATAAAGACTGGGTCGGGGGGCTTTTTAAATTATTTTTTTTACCGTTTTATTATATCTAATGCGTTATTGTTTCAGTACCGGGTGATATTAGTGCAAGTGTTAATAGCGGACATGCTGTTCGCGTACCTCGTGGACCGTCTGTGCCTCTGGCTGTTCGGCGAGGCCCGCTCCAAGAGCACGTAACATTCCCTACTGTACCTCGTGTAGCATAATTAGCGCAAGACGTCCCTTCGCCAATCGCCTCCTATGGTACATTTAAGGCACCTTTTGATAGTTATAATGGGCCTGTTTCCGTAAAAAATGTATTAGTCCGTCTTTTAGATTGTTCAAAAATAAAAGACACGTATTTTTTCATTTGTAAATTAAACCAAAAATGACAAAGATATAGCCCGTTAAAATTACGCGTGACGTCACAGAGTGGGAGCTTTTTCGCTACTAAGTAACGTCAAAGACCCCCACTCCTAAATTTTGATGCCTTGTATCTTTGTTATTTTTTGTTTAAATGTAAAAAGGAAAAATACCTGTCTAATATATTTTTATAATCTAAAATGCGGACTAAATATAATGTCATTATTTTGACCCTGGAAACATCCCCATTTAAAAATACGTTACGATTCGAGTTCCGGGTTCAATAATAGCATTATTTAGCTGCTGTTACATCATTTCATAATTTTGAAAGAGTCGGCAACGCGCTGGCGATACCTCTGCAGCTCTGGTGTTATAAGTTTCTTTTTAATTTTTTTTAACGTCCGGCATGCCTTGACGCATTGGATGTGGTAACCGCTCAACAAGGCGGCGTATATAAAAAAAGTTGGATTTCGAATAGGCAAATATTAAAGGAAAAGGCTCTTAGTTTAGGAGGCGGTTAGTGAAAATCTGCATCTTATTAGCACATAGTAATTGAGTATACAGTATTATTACTTTAAATATTAAACCGTTTACTCCCGATAAACCATTTCAAATAAAAAATATACACTATGGTTGTAATATGTAACAAAACAATCAACCATCTCTCATTTCTCTCCTTAAAAATACGACAGAACCATCAAAATCATTAGTCACTGCACGGCGTATCTCAAAATACTGTATACTTTACTGTGACAGATGCATAGAGTTTTTGTACAAAAATGTATTTAATACGAGTAATGTTGATCGTTTAGGGAAAGAACGAAAAAGATCAATTTGCAACATTACTATAACTGTTTGTAGCTTTTAACCCAGATCTGTCAGATAGGCATTGTGGTACAGATTCGCGATTGGCGACAAAAAATCGCTTATCCGTCAAAATGTTGTGTTATATAGGAAACCAAAATGCGCGTGTGCAGTGAAAAAGTGAATAACCAACGTTGTTTTAATTTTAAGTTGTTAATTTGGTTCCTTTATACTTTAACTTTGTTATAATGTGTCACAAACAAAAGACCTAGCTAATCAGAATGTTTTATTTACATCTTCAGTTTTCAACTGTTTAGCTTCAAGGAAACAGTGTAATATTAGGTACATAATTTAGTGCAATAAAGATTTTAAAAAATATATTCCATTTGTTGTCGGGTACGATATACCTTAAGCAACTAAATATAAATTATGTGGGTTAATTTCAAACAATTGTATTATTTTTCCCGTTTACGGTTGGGGTTGGTTTAATTCGGCATGTCTAGGTAATTTCAACACAGCGATAAAATGATCTTGATTTAATTATAGCCGCTGTTCTACATGATTTCATATGTGCCTAGGTTTTTTAATTTCAAAACTTTCGGGTACTTGCAGATTCGAACCTACGACCTGCCGCTATAGGTAAAAGCGGTTTAGGTAAATTGTTTAATAATTTTTTTATTTATGTATAATTGAAATACGATGATATTGTTTGATTACGATGAATACGATGATACTATAGGCGGAAACAAATTATTGGATGAGTCGTATCCAACATGTTAATGAGAAAGCGCAACAACCGAGATTTTCTTTTGAACCAAAAAAGTCTTTTAATTACATCATGTTTAATCATTACATGCAACTCGTGAATCTGTTTGCAGGAATAAATGATTTTATTTTATTTTTATTACATAAGTGTGTCTTTAGGTAATTTAAATTAGGGTGTTGTAAAACCTTTTTTGATTTAAAAGACTAGGTTGTATCGTATTATAAACTACTAGCTGTGCTCGCGACTTCGTCCGCGTGGAAAAGTTATTTTTTCCCCTTTTTTTTTTTACATTTTCCATTATTTCTTCGCTCCTAATAGTTTCAGCGTGATGTTATATAGCCTTCCTCGATAAATGGTCTATTCAACACAAAAAGAATTTTTCAATTCGGACCAGTAGTTCCTGAGATTAGCGCGTTCAAACAAACAAACAAACTCTTCAGCTTTATAATATTAGTTAAGATTTAAGTGGCAACGAGCACAATAATACAAATAAAAGCTAATATGTTCGTAAATTTATTGGCCTAAATTTAATCTAATAATTTGATAAAACAAAGTTGGGTTGTCTAAGGTTTTGCGCTTTTTCATTATCACGTTGTTTAAATGTGTAGTCTGAGAGCGATTGAGCTACCACATTTAAAAAGTGCAATCAGCTACATTACAAAGAAATCCTAGAACTTATATCGCTAGGTGCATGTTTATGCGTATATTGTGTTACACGATGTAAAACCCTATTTATATGTACAGAATGGTGTGTCGACTTGTCCAGAAAAGTCAAATTATCTCAATTAATTTTCGACCTTACGTCAAATGCTAAAAGTACATTATCAATTGAGAAAATTTGACGATTTAGTGATAAGTTGATTATAATATTATCCCTTACCTGGCTCTGTGAAGTCCGTGTGAGTTCGGTGTACCGTGTATGCTCAAATATTACATGCATTTAAGTATTGAATGTGTCAATGGTATTTATGTAATAAATGTGTAGTTAAATTTATCACCGCTTCTCATTTATTTGGTCATTCCCAACGCAGTTATTTCTTTGTATGATTTCATACTTCGGTTCTTCTCGGTAGAATCCACTTTACAACTCGGCAGTAGAATAATTTTTGTTTACTTTTGTACTTGAGGATATTTTTGTGGTTGTGTTAAGGCTATAAGAATTAATATATTTTCTATTTTATTCTATAAAGGCCGCATTTATGTGGGGCGTCGCGAATAGCTTGTTGTTCGTCAAAAACGCTACTCCTTAAAGAAACTTGGCAGTATGTTTCGGTTTTTTTTTTGCGGCCTTCATCTCGCCGTCTTCAACAAGATCTTAGGTCGCTTAAGTTTAGGCGTTTCGAAGCTGTGGTCTGTTGTGACATTGCAAAATGTATGATATAAAACGAACGCATGTTTGTTTGAAAAAAATATAGGCACATTTAAATTTAAAATCCCATAACGACTGGTAAAATGGTAATGGAAATGACAAAATTGGTAATGGTCCTAGTCACCAAGTTTACCTAAGTCGAATGATTCTTGTATGCAGTCAGTATAAGTAGGATATACTTTAAACAGACATTGCTCAAGTACCCGCTACGATGAATAATTCAGTTTTAAAATTTCGTATTGGTACGTAATAAATCGAAGTCACAATCTGTGATATTGCTGTATTTTAAACTGCTTTTTATAAGCCTAAGGTACTTCACTTATCCTGTATTGACTATATCAAGTTCATTTCAAAATTTGCTCCACATGTTCATTTGTTTTCGTATATGACAAAATAATATAATATGGAGATTAATTTTGGTACTTAATTGTTCTATTGAGTGCTTTTTGGGTAGATAAACCCTTATAAAAGTTTCGACTCACAGTGAAACAGTAGTTCGTTGAGGTCTTCATATATGAGCAATGAAAAGAGTGACGGCTTAGGATTTATATCTTATGATTTATTTAAATAAGTAGTTTGTTTTCATGCTGGACAGCGTTGTCGCTATTAGCATTTTCCCTTTAGACTACCAATCCAAAATGCGAAAACACAATAGGTCATTGTTTCAGCGTCCGGTAACCGTTGAGCCGTTGTGTTGATCTAATCAAGTGCCAGAGTTTGACTTTGTTATATTTATTTCTTTGTTATTAGATAAAGCTGGCACGCTTATCACCGCAACGGTTTAAAGTCGTCAGATTTAGTATTTCCATCCGTGACCGCCGAGGCCCAAACCGACGCCGCTGTAGCCGAGTCCGAGGCCGCTCCCGATGCCCCAGCCGCCGATGGACCCCAGACCTAGTCCTCCGTGGCCGAGTCCCCACCCGCCGACGCCGACTATGCTAGACGCGATGGGGGCAGCAATGGGGGCAGCGATTACGGGGGCTTTGATGATGGGGGCGATTAGCTGCGGGTGGTGGGCGGTGCCGAGGCGCTTGACGACGGCGTTGAACCCACTGACGGGGTCAGCAGAGTAGTCGACCACGCGAAGAGTGCCGTCGGGCTCGGCTACGGAGTAGGAGCCTTTTACGACGCCGCCGTCGCGGTGTTCAGACTGGGCCTTGTTGTCGCCAGTGAGGGGGTCGCTCACGGCGTAGTTGAAGCCGTAGCGTGGGTACGCCTGTAATACAATAATTAGCGCTTTTTAATCACTCAATATGATACGTTGTAGCACCGGTGTTGCTATACCATCTGACGCCCGTGGCAAATTGTTTGCCACGGGCGTCAGATGGTATAGTAACACCGGTGCTACAACGTATCTTAATGACTACTATATAGTGAAAGCTGACAGGTTCACGCCATTACAGAACTCACGGCTTCTTAGCCGGGGACCTCGGCCCTAGAGGGCCCCAACAACCAACCGGTAAAATGCTAAGGGTCCGCCATTGCCTTTTAGCATAGGTACGATTTTGGCAAGGTTTTGTTTAAGATTTACATACATTGTTTAAGTCAGTCATATTGCCTAGATTAGGATACTTTACACAGACAAATATTAGTTCTTGTCGCTTTATCAAGAAAAATAGTCGATTACCATTGAACTCTACTCTCAGTGTCTACGATATGTAGGTAGGTATAACTCTTGCAACTTACGTCATGCTCAATGGCAGCGATGCCAAGATTGGGTGCTGCTGCTGCTACTCCGAGGAAGCAAGCGATCTGGAATTGGAAGATTGATTAGAGAAGTTTTTATAAAACTAATCTTCAAGTAGGTACTTATGGATGTTTGCTATGTACCTATTTATTTACAAAAGAAACGATACTTATAAGTACCTAAGTTTATTTGTCTATACCACCCAAAAAAACAAACTCTATATACCTACGTAAGTTTAGTTGTCCGTACCCATGGCATAGTACAACTTTCGGTTTAGTTGGGTCTGTGTGGCCCAGTGTGGTATCATCATCATCATCATCATCATCATCAGCCCGTAGACGTCCACTGCTGGACATAGGCCTCCCCCAAGTGTGGTATATCTTGGGTTATTTATTTATTTATAGGAGTAGGTAGGTAATTTTTCTAAACAGGTTTTATTAATCTAATTTATTTTTTACTCGAATCGAGGTAGCTTGTAAAGGAGACAAATAGCTAGTATACGAAACATAATTTTAAATAACAAAGCAAGTTAGGTATGTTTATTTTTGGTAGGTATTGGGTTTATAGAAGGTAAAATAATAATTAACTAATTACCTACACTTTACTTAATAATAATAAGCGACGCAAAACATAACATTATAGTATAAATAATTTCTTAGTAAAGATGTTTGTGCACAACATTCCTGCATAAATGTACCTACTAGGTCGGTATCTACACCATAAATTCAATAAGTTAAAAATCGCTAGCTATAAACTGTCGCAAAGTTTTTGTTATAAAGTATGTATAATTTAATTAATGAATAAATTGATTGCATAAAATTAATGGATAGATATAAATCGAATTATGAAGTTTGAACTTGAAATTATAATTTTCATTGTTTGGAAAATTGCTTTCGAATAAAAACACTTATAATTAAGTAATTAAAAATGACACACAACTAACTCACCGCGATATATTTGAACATGTCGGCTGATGTGTGTGTCGTTGTAGGACGTCAAAGGAGCTGTTCCAGCTGGTAACTTGGCCCGGCGCACTTGGCTTTTATACGTACATGCCTCTATAGTTTGTCAATCCCTAAATTATCCTTCAGTTTCAGTAGGGCTGTCTCTACTTCATGTAGGTATATGCTACGTAGGTGCTAGAGTACCAAGGAATTGCGTTACAATGTAAAGAAACTATTTTAACTCGACGAGGCATTCATAGGTGCTAAATGCCAATTTACAATCTAGATGTGTCTAATGCTCTCTATTAAGATTAAAATTAAAAAGATATATATTTTCAGTAATCAAACCTATTGAGATACCTACCATTTTCAGGCTGTCAGGAAGGATACATAATATCTAATGATAGTTGCATACATTAATAAATCAAGGAGTTATGTCCTCCCTAACAAATTCCTCGTGGAATTGAAATGCAAATTAAGAAAGAAAAAAGCATCCATCTATTGCATGCACTAGTTTTAATCTGATTTGAAGACTTCGTAGTTTCATTGATATAGTGCTTGGTAAACAAAACTATTGCCAATAATTATGTTATAACCGTTCACGAAAATTAAAGGAAACAGACATTTTAACGGAGCGATCAGAAAGGGACACCGCGTCCTGCCGCGGCAGCCCTATGCTTCACGCTCATTGGCTATTCGCGTTTCGCGAATGTTTTCATAACCGTTCTAATTCGTTAATTAGCAGCGTCTTATTCAAATGCGCTAATTGTTTCATCAGATTCCTGTTTCTGTGGCTGAATTTGATCACGAAATTAATTGGACGATTATCATAACGTAATTGCTGCGGAAATCATTTGTTAAATAAAACATATAGGTGTGAACCCAATGAATGTCCGGAGGAATTGAAAGTGGAAACAGACGTTTATAATGATTCTACATTCTACAGTTTGTTTGGTAGGGTAAGACCTCAGTATAGAATCTATATTATCTACCTACTGAAGTCGATGGATTTTTATGTGAAGCTTGGTTGGTAAGCAATAATTTTCCAAGTTTAGAAATTCGGTCCTGATCAAGTTATTAATAATAATGCTGCCCGTCCGGGGAAGGACCCCCACCCTATAGAATACCGCAGTCAAAGGACCTCCGGGTCGTGTTTCTGCCGGTGAGTAGGGTTTCCGGAGCTCGTGGGGGTGAGGGTTGGGCCGGCGGTGGCAACTGACAAATTACTTGCCCGTTGTCACAGTGACTTGGGCTACTCTTTCGCTTTCCATCAGGCGTAGGGAAGACATTATGTCGAGCTACTATAAAAAATAAATAATCACTCATATTCTGTGCTTTAAAGTTAATAAACCGACTGTTTTTTTTAAATCCTAATCTATTGTTAAAACTATTGTGTCTGAAAATCTCGGTCTTCGAGGTTAAGATAAAAGTTCAGTAAGTAGTAAAAACAGGGGTATATCTATCTACTACTTTACTAAGTATATTTCATATCTGCCTAGACACAGTCAGCGTTCATTACGAAAGGCCAAGATGCATAAAGCCACATTGTACCCACGCAAAACAATAGGTACAAATTCATATCCCTTCGCCAAAAAATAAAGAAGAGCCCTGTAGCCTCCTGTAGCTACCTACAATCTTGAAACATAACATACAAATTACCAAGCCACCACGCAATTTAGACGATGAAAAGTAATTTATACGACCAGCGCAGTTGCAACTAATTCGGCCTCACTCGACCGACTCATTACCCCTTTTCAGTAGAAACACTCTTTCTACTTAGACTTACACAAATTCACATTTGCAATCAGAGCCCGGAGAAAAGTTCCTCCCCACCCGCGCCACCCACCCCCTTGCCGCCTTTAATTAACAGAAAGTGGTTCATTAGAGCTTATTCATTAAAGCAAGGAGTAATTAGCGAACTCAAATGAATGCTGTAATAATGTAGGAGCGGCCGCGTCGGACTGCGGCCTGAGTTCTAGATTAATCTAGAAGCTGGGAATAATTTAGTAATGGTGCTAATTTATTACGGGGCTGATTGCGGGAGTTAACTGGCTGCCGAGGTATGACGGATTTGTGGGGGCGTCGAATAATTGGATCGTAGTGCTCACGGCTGCCGCGTGAGGTTATGTCTGCCATACAAAGCTCTTGGTCTGCTCAAATGTAACGCGAATGTGTTGCATTGCAGTGCAGCGCCATTGAGCTAATGCCGATGCAGCGCGTATGGTTATTTAATATCAAATGGGGTATTTTGTTTACGGCATTTCAGGATTATTCTAACATTGTATGTACAAGTCCTCTAATATATTTGAATCGATACCTATCTATCTACTATTAAACATGCATTTAGTTAAATGTGGCATATACAAAGGAATTTAGGTACATACTCGTAGATATCCCTTTATGTTTATTACAACAAATAGGTACATTACATAGAAGCACTCTTCCACATTACGATCCATTAGGGCTATTGACAATGTTTATTTCCGCAATATGTAGGGGAAGTACGTACAAAATGACATGGTGTTTTGTTTTTTAATCATATTTATTTATTTAAAGCAATTATAATCAGTCTAATTGGTTTTTATTCATCTTTGGTTCATTAACTACCAGTAACACAGTCTTTAAATTAAGTAGCGCCTATAATAATATATATATTAAGAAAAAATGTAAGCAATCACAAAAACCATTTTGTCCGTATAGTACGGACAAAATGACATACAAGGTAAGGACATAATGACATACTAAAATTTAAAGAGAAAAATATCCTTATTTCTTTTCAGGAAACCTTCAAGCCATTCTTGTCCAGCACGTTTCTTATCCTTGTTGAAAGGGTGATCGAAACAATTTTTTTCGGCTAGTCCAAAAGCAAGCTCTTGAAGTAATGTACATGTCAAACCAAAAAGTCAAGTTTTCTACTAACTCTCGCTCAATTTCAGTTAAAAATGTTTTCTTGATTCTTCCCAATCCTTTACAGTTACCTACAGTTACAAGACATGGCTGGCAGAACAAACCCTTGGTTGATCAAAAAGAACTTTTTGAGTGCATGTCTTCTAAGTGTCGCTTGAGGAATATCAAATTTTTCAGCAGCCAATTCCCATCCCATTTTATTTTGCTTCCATGCTTCAATAGCCTTATTCATGGCTCCAAGATTGCCGATTAGTTTTTCTTTTATAGTTTCGCGGCATAGCACCTAAAAACAAAATCGGACAAAATTACATACCATGTCATTTTGGCCATCGTGTATGTATGTCATTTTGTCCAAAAGTAAACAAAAACGGATAAAAATCAAAATTCCATGAAACAACTTAATAATTGCAATAATGTTAATTGAAATCGTTGGGTACTGTCATAATTCGTCGATTTCAATAGAAATCTTCACAAATGACAACAAGTAACTCACCAGAAAACAAGAGAAAACCATCTGTAAAATAAATTTTTGTAAGCACGAAACACGTTTCGACTCGTTACCGCGCCGCGACTGAGGGAATGGCTCTCAAAATTTGACAGTATTGTAAATATGGCTACCGTTACGTGATGCAGTGCCAGAGACGTCACCAAAACCAGCCAATTTAGAAATAAGGCACCTATGTCATTTTGTCCGTATATGTCATTTTGTCCGTATTTCCCCTAGTTCTGGTTACGATCAGATTTTTAAACACTAGCACGAAAAAGTAAATTGAACTCAAGTAAATTAAATTCCCATCTAATAAAAAAATAATTCATAACCATCATCAGCCTGAAGACGAATCATCGAAAAAAGATCAAAAGGACAGTTTGGATCTGTCTGGATGCAGAGATAGGATGCCCGCCACCCTATATCTATCTACCTATATACCCAATACCTATACGAATTAAATTCGTCAAAGTTGATTTTCAATAATTTAATTCATATACATAATCGAACACAGGAGGGACAAATGGGAGGGATTTATGGTGCAAAAATACGCGATCCGTTCAACGAACGATCGTTTTCGATTTTGGTGGTAGTACCCAGATCGAATAAAGAAAAATGAAATGCACCTAAAAGTGAACATAATTCTCCGTTCACTCACGTTACTTGTAGGTTACGCTGTAGCGTCAAAAGGAATACAAAATTAGAACCTGCGAAAGGTTTCGCGAAATAAAATAAACTCGGAACGCATAAGCTTTGAATTCGAAAGCAGGCATCTATACCGGTAGTTAACATTACTATTCCCTAATCACTATTCAGTCAAAGTTATTCTTAGGTTGCTCCAAATAATTTGAATATCACATGGAGTTTAATCGTGCTCCCGTTCAGTTGTGTAGATATGATTTACATAAAGAAAACACAGTTTGTAGACCTTCATTAGTATTCGCCGAAATAGGGGTTGTTAGTTGAGAATTTTCTTACGGTGCATGTTAACTTGCCTCGCTGGACAGAACTCGCATAATGATGTATGTTAACATTAGTTGTTCATAATAATGCGGACCTTAAAGAAAACATCGTTTGAAGCGACCGACTCGTTTGTTTTTTGTATAATTATGATGTTTGTAAGGTTTTTCTGTTTGTTTCAGCTAAATTGGCTAGATATTTTAGGTACGGTTTGATAGAAAATTCTTAAATGTATTTCCTAGCAATCTAATATAAGTTTTTTTATTTAAAGGACCCTAGGTATATTTAGGTTATTCGCTGTCTGATGTAAGACATTCAGACATCAGCCGAAGAAAATTGCAAAGAGCACTATCCGATTAAATAATTGTCTATAAACTGATTGGAATGAATTGAACACCAATAAGATAAATCAAAACTAACGTACTTTATAAAAAAACTGTCGTTAACAAAATCACTAGATGAAATCTACTATCTACATTTAAGAGTCCTCTACACCGTACGATACGTTATACGAAGTTTAGGCAGATCGAAATGACGACCGATCGAAATAGGCTATTATGGCTTAAAATTGTAATTAGTCCGTCTTTTAGCTTATTCAAAAATAAAAGACACGTATTTTTTTATTTGTAAATTAGACTAAAACTTACAAAGTTATAGCCCGTTGAAATTACGCGTGACGTCACTCGGTGAGGCATTTTTAAGAGAGCGAGTGACGTCAAAGACTCCCACTCCTAACTTTTGATGCCTTGTATCTTTGCTATTGTTTATTTGAATGAAAAAAGGAAAAATACGTGTATTTTATTTTTGAATAAGCTAAAAGACGGACTAATTACAATTCTTAGCCATAATAGCCTATTGTAAATAGGTAGGTAGGTATGTCACGTACGTATGTATTTAAATATTGAACGAAAGTGTACCTATGTAAATTTTTTAAATGATGATCAATTGTTTCGATTGATCGTGTCGTTTAAGAGATCCTTAAGGCATGTTACAAATATCTTCTAGTAACTTATTGAAATATTAGAAAGGCTTTTTTTCATTAGCTTGTTTGTTCTTTTAAAGTTTTCTTTTGATTAATACAAACAAAGAAAAAAGCAAAGATCTTTTAACAATTACAATATTTAAATCTATTTTCATATTCAAATATGTACCTAAGTCTCTATTTGTGTGACAAATGATAGAAAACCTACATATTATAATGATCTAAGTACAACTCAGCTTGCAAAATTAGCATAGCTATGTTGTCCAATGAAATTGTACTCGTAGGTACATTTCATCTTTATTTATACAGTTGTAAATTGTAAATGTTATTCCATGAACACAAACGGGCCTCGTGGAGTGGTAATAAGTATTCAAATGGTCCATTAGTATGATTTGCTTCTATTGCTTTATTAAAACTGTTAGTTTTGAGTGAAAAATCTAGTATAGTGTTATTCAAATGTTCGAATTAGCATAATTTAGAATTATAAAGTGCCTTAGGCAACTCATTTGGTGTATTAGGATATTTATGAGCAAATATATCGAATATCCTTGTTAATATGGCATTGATGGATTGTTATTAACTTTGGACATAGATAATCTGATATTAGCTAAAAGGTCGTTCATAATTAGACTCACTGTTTGTTTTGTTTGTATTCAAAATTCATACCTTCCTAATCGAATGCATTATTTAACTAATTTAATACATAATGTTTATTATCCTCGAGGCCTCAAAATTTAGGAGTGGGAGTATTTGAGGTTACTCAGTGGGAGAAAAAGTCCCCACTCTTTGACGTCACGCGTAATTTTAACGGGCTATATCTTTGTCATTTTTAGTCTAATTTACAAAATGAAAAATACGTGTCTTTTATTTTTGAAAAATCTAAAAGACGGACTAATTATATTTTTTACGGCAACAAGCCTATTTATGATACCTTTTGCTACTAAATGTCATGCAATTTGAAGTGCGAGCTTTCGACAGTTTACATCGATACGCCCTCACAACCTACATAGAAGTAGATATAAGGCCTTTTGCTATTAATCGTGCCTTTTCTAAAGCAATCCATGTGAAATCGTTGTCCGCCATAACCATTAGTATAGGGATATGAAAATGCATTGCTTATTCTGTCCTTATTAGCGTGGAGCGGACATCGGCGGAGTGACCCTTAGCGCACGGGCCCCGGAACGAGGACACGATGTCTTGTTATCTGTTTTGTGTACGTTAGTTTCGTGTACGCTTATCATTAGCCTTAGCCTAACATGCCATTGTGGAAATATTCAAGTTATACTTATAATAAATCTGTAGAGAGGTTAATTCTGTACATCTTCTTCTTCTTATCTTAACTAATATTATAAAGCTAAAGAGTTTGTTTGTTTGTTTGAACGCGCTAATCTCAGGAACTACTGGTCCGAATTGAAAAATTCTTTTTGTGTTGAATAGACCATTTATCGAGGAAGGCTATAGGCTATATAACATCACGCTGCAACTATTAGGTGCGAAGAAATAATGGAAAATGTAAAAAAAAAACGGGGAAAAAATAACAATTCCACGCGGACGAGCACAGCTAGTATGTATATAAAAATAAATTCCTGTTCGTTACTCTCGCTAAAACTCGGGAACGGCTGGACCGATTTGGCAAATTTTAGTCTTGAATTATTTGTGGAAGTCCAGGGAAGGTTTAAAAGGTGAATAGCGGGCAGTACGAAGTCTGCCGGGTCAGCTGGTTAAATATATTTTCAAAATAACTATCAGGGGATGATTTAGTGATCGATACTGATGCCAAAAATACAATCAGTAAATTTTTTGTCTGTCTGTCTGTATGTTCGTTATAGAAACAAAAACTACTGAACGGATTTAAACTAAACTTGGTACAATATTGTTCTTCATACTCCTGGGCAGGTTATAGTATAATTTTTATCACGTTACAATTAATAGTAGCAGAGCAGTGAAGGGAAATGTTGGGAAAACGGGAGAAATTTTTATCTGTATGTTTGAACGCGCATCACGCCGCGTCGCGCGCGTGAATTTGGGTTTCAAAAATAAAAATAACGGACTTCCATAAAATGGTACCTAAATTTTAAGTTACACTTCTAGCAATACATTGGTGAAAACCGCATTCAATTCCATGTAGTACTTAAAAAGGAGATGGCACTCGAGATAGCGAAATTACAGCTTTGTCTCTGTATGTGGAATAGAGAACATATTAAAAAATATAGTCATAGCTTGAAGAATCCCCTTTAAAAGCAGACAAAGTGCAGCCGCAAAAAATCCGCACATATCGACCGTTGGTCCACCACGGATTGAAAAATTCAACAATACTAAAGTGGCAATGTGTTCGATTTTTAGACCATTAGCCGGGTGTGGGCCATTACCTCAGTGAACACTGCACATCGCCCGCAGGACTCTATTGATTAGTCAGGAGAGGCCGCGACGCATCACTCATTCATTGGCCGTCAGTCACTGGTGCGGTGACCAGGTCTGATTTCTTGCAATTTAAAAAATGGGACAGGCGATCATAAACTTTATTGTTCATCATCATCATCAGCCTATTACAGTCCACTGCTGGATATAGGCCTCTCCAGTTGTTCGCCACTTAGTGCAAACATCTGGAGGATATACCCATAATCGCCACGATGGGCAGGCGGGTTGGCGATCGCAGGGCGTAGCTTCTTGCTCCGGTGACGCTGCTGCCCGTCACCGGTCTTTAGTATTTAGCTACGCCTTCAATTGTGATGGTTATACCGCCACCAGTCGGTTGCCAGCGCCTCGTTTGTTATTCGGCAGGATGCACCACGGGCAGCAGAAATTCCTGTAAAATTCGGGAAATATGGTCATCTAAGCCTAAGCGATATTTTTCGCTGTCGCCCGCCATTCTGTGGCCACCGCACATATTTGATGGTCCGTCAGGATGGAAGAGCTGCGTAATTGGGCCTGTCGCCTGATGAATCTAAAAAGGTGAGAATTTTTACATACATAAAATAAAAATAAATAAAAAATAAAATAAAATAGTTTATTTCTGCAAATAGATTCACTAGTAATACTTTTGCACGTCAAACCAGCACTTCGACGTGTAGCCTGCTGAGAAGAATAACATAACAGCATATACCTACATAACGTCACGCCTTTCTCCCAGAGGGGTAGGCAGAAATCACGTCCTTCCATTTGCTACGATCCTGGCACACAACTTTTGCTTCGCCACATTCATCAATCTCTTCATACATGCTCGTCGGTTTAGCGTACTTAGAGGATTTTTAAGTATATCTATTTCAGGGATGTAAAGAAGCGACCTATCATCTTTTCGCTCCAAGCCAACCTCACCTGTCCATGGTGCATCCTGCCGAATAACAAACGAGGCGCTGGCAATCCACTGGTGGCTAAAAATGCTGTTATGTTATTCCATATAAACTACGCACCTCTTATATTCGAACGGAATGCATTGATTGTTTTATAAGCCTATGCACTTATTTCATTTAGCCCGCATCCGCATGGTATTTTTTAAATAAATTTGAGGGTAAGCTAAAAGCCCGAATGCAGTAGGTACCTAAGCATTGCACCCCTTTTTAATTCTATCATGGACAGACTGGAGGTGAGTGGTTTCAGCCATTAATTGCCCTAGTTCAGCGCTTTTCAATCTGTGGGTCGCTATCCCCAAGGGTCGTAAAGCCTCTCATAGGTAAAATGCAATATAACAAGCAAGGATGACTAGACAATGGTGATATTTGTTAATAAATTACCGAATGGACGAATTTAGCTGCTTCGTAGGTCTATAGTTCATTCGCGTTAAGAAAATAGTGACTAGCCAATTAAAACGCTAGAAATTATAATTTCTAGCGTTTTAATTGGCTAGTGGCCTGTCAGTGACCTGTCAGTCACTATTTTCTTAACGCGAATGAACTATAGTGGCATGAAGTGGTGTTTGAGTAGCAAATACATACTTGCTACTCTGGCTCAGCGACCCGATCTTAGCCTCCTACACGAGATTTCGCCACTATGCTATATCCTCAGGCACCTGTTGTCAGTCTGAACATTGTAGGTGCTTTTCCGTCTGGTCTCTCCAGTGGTACCTGCGGCGTCCCAATGTTTTTAAGAATGACAATGAAAGGTTAAATCCACTGAATTAAGTTTAAGTACTATTTTGGCCATTTTATGCGATCACTAAACCGATACATTCAGTAGTACTAAGAGCGGCCGTGCACAGACTGCTTCAGATGCGGTCGCGACTGCTCTAGCGGTGGTTTGTACGGCAGCGTATAAATGACTATAGTTCACCGCGCGGTCGCGGAAACACTCCGTGTACGGGCCACTCTAAGAAATGGCGGTCACTCTAAATAAAGATTGAAAAACAGTGACCTAGTGAATATTGCACTACCGCTTGAAAGAGAAAGTTATTGCTTTTACTTTACTTTTTATATTGACAGGTACACTATGGCACCAATATGGACTGGCCCAGATCAATTTAATGAAAATTTGTATAGTTTGGTGTATATTAAACAAGGGTTCGGTAACAAATTTACCGAGTACTTTGGCTCCACGTGAAAAAAGCAGCGATTGATTTTTTGGATCGGATGTAATTGGATTTTAGACTTGAAAAACAAACATCAGTTCTTTAGATATTTGACAATATAGATATGGGACCACGGATAGCACATTGCCCTTTTAGCTCAATGCGTTTTAGACTAAATTGCGTTTAACCGCCGTATCCGGTCTAATACCTCGTCTTGAATTTTGTGGTCATCTTTGTGTATTAGCTTTAGTGTGCACATGTAGTAGATGTCACAGAAAGTATGAAGATACTTTTATTGATTTTATTCATTAAATTTTGCTAAGGCTGGTATCTGGAAGGCTGGAAGGCCGGGGCCTAAAAGTCATATGTTCGGGATCATAGGACGTTTATCCAGCTCTTATTATTATTCTTATTCACAAAAAGGTCAGATTTTTTATTTTTATAAGAACAGCTTTCAGGAAGATCACTCGACCTGATGGTAAGCGGTAGTGAGGTCCAAATTTTTTTCAGATTGGGCGATAACAAAGTTACAATTATCAGTAACTCAATATACAGTAAACCTCGGAAAATTTCACCATCAACAGCTATGTTTGTCCCTATTGTATTGGGCTCAAGCCTACCCTAAACAAGGGCGATAAGGCCTTATCAACCACTTTGGTCAAGTGCGGATTGGTCGGCCTCACACAACCTGATACTTCCTTCGCAGGTTTCCTCACGAAAACCACACTTTGACTATGTAAGCTCGGTCCACGTGCCTACAAACGGATCGTTCACGATTCATCAGTCCCAAGAGACGGTTTACACAATAAGATAATCCAATTGGCGACACGCGCGCGCCCAGCCGGCGTGAGGCGCGCTCAACTGTGCATTGTCACCGGATTTACTCGCGTTTGTGGACTAAATTCACGGGTACCTACTTAATAACTGGATTGGTACAGTTTCCATCTGGCTGAAGGCTTTTCGTTTGAATAGGTATGGTTTGTTTGTACTGAAGGATGGAAAGTTAAAGGATTGAATTAATTTTAATAACTGTAAAAATTGTACCACAAGATGTTTCTAATAGCTTTGTCTGTAAATTTTTTAAAGAAAACTATTATATATTCGATTAAATATACATTACCTTACATTGTGTTATTAGTACTACAAATGTTACACCCAATAGTAATATTAATAGGCATTTACGTTAAGCGAATTCGATGTCGTAGACATGCGCTACGAATGGCTACGAAAGTTTAATATTTTCATTGGCTGTTTTTTTATATGAGAAATTTTATAATTAATGTTTTGACTTTTGTCTTATTAATGACTACTTTGCTTTTCTATACCTATTTGAGGTTTTGTTTCATTATGGAATGTTAAAACATGTAAGCCTACGTTTTTAATTTACGCTGAATAATCTTTACAAATAAAAAGCATTTACTATTTAGGTTCTTTAATGTTTTAATTTCGGTTGCACGTCAATTCAAACATTAGAAAAAATCTCTTTAGATCCACCTAAAATAACTGTTTAATTACGCTGAACTAAATATGTGAAGTTATTTGGTATTAAACAATGTTATTTATATGAAATGGCTACCACGGCCTAAAAACCAACGCCATCTTTTCGTAGCCAGCCATGAATATGCGAGATAGAAAAAACGTTTTCCTCTGTTACCCGATGAACTGAATGAAATCGAAATATTTTTGAATACTAATTAAGTATCTCGTCCACTTATTTTGTCGCGGCTGCGCCAAAAAAGGCTTCGGAAAGGCCTGTTTACATAATCGTTCAATTTGCAATGTTAAACAGTGACGGCCAGATGTTTTCTTGCTTTTTAATCCAACAAATGTAAATAATTGTGTTTTTTGAAAAATAACAACAGCCCTCTCGGCGTATTTTAAAATTATAATATATCTGAAATTAAGATTTGCTTTTGTGTTTACACAGAGCGACTGGTTTACTGTGTTTTAACGATTGAGCGTGTGACCTCTTTCGTGATTATTGCTTCTGCTCACAACTAATTTTAAAGCGGTACGATGTTAATTAAATTTATTAATACAACTTAACTAGGTCAAACAATAAAACTTTATTTATGACTAAATGCTTAATAAATTCATCAGACAGTGCCCACTAACTATCTACTTCTAAACTAAAGTTTCCCTAGCACCTAGATTCGAGGGAATGTAAAATACATAGTTTCCTCTCAAACTCCCAATCTAGAAAAGGTTTTTACAAATAACGAATTAGAGGTCGTCAAAGCTAAAATAACGCGCTCCACCATTGCTTTTACACACACAAGCAAATTTCAAAGATGAACGCAATAGATATAAAGATGCAGTTATAATTGGTGGTTCATTTGTCGGTTTCCAAAAAGCAGTTGATAACCTTCCTTATAGGAAACGAAATTGATTTGACAACCTGATCAGACACACCCTACTAAGTACATACATTTCAAAAGGTTTTTAAGAACCGTAAATAAATTATATATTTTTTTACAGTAGCTCGGCATAGTGGCTTCTCTTCGCCTGATGGAAAGCGAAAGAGAAGCCCAAGTCGCTGTGATAACGTGCAAGTAACTGGTCAGTCACCTGTCAGTTGCCATCGCCATGCCGGCCCAACCCCAACCCCCACGAGCTCCGGAAACCCTACTCACCGGCAGAAAGACTACCCGGAGGTCATTTGTCTGCGGTATTCTATAGGGTGGAGGTCCTTCCCGGGACGGGCAGCTCAATTCAAGCGAAGATTCGCTATGCCCTACCTCTCTTAAAGGTAATGTTGAAAAAAACAGATTGTATTTAGAAATTACTCAGTTTGCTATTTCTGGCATGATTATTTACGATTTTGCACTTACCTGTTACTCAATTTCAGCCACATTCAGGTGTTTAATGGCGGTTTCGTGCCATTAATAGCTTTATGTACCTACTTACTCCTTACTGAGGCAAGTCTCCTGGGTTCTCCTTAAGAGCACTATTTGATGCATCTAATGCAGTCACTGCACAAATCCGTAATGGGTTTGATTACCAAGTTTGGGTAATGTTCAGAAAATTATCTCGAATACGAATTTCTGTGATAATAAAATTGTGTTTACAAATCTACTCGAATTCAATGGATTTTATCTGAGAAATTAAATCTATGGTAGGTATATCAATATGGTAAAAAAAGTAAGATACAACATATCACTTTAAGATTTTTTTTTGGTCAGTTACACTTACACCACAAATATTTCTGTACTTTTTTAAATTAGAAATTTACGGCCTTAGACGAAATTAAAAAATCGTCACATTTATTAAAATAGTTTATGGTACAGAGAACAGATTTTTTTTCCTTTTTGGTATAGGTAGCGGTTTCTTTTCAAGCGTTATTTATATAATTTGGCATATATATAAAACTTGTTGCCAGAGTTAAATTTTTTATACCGCAACTTATTCTCAGGCAGCAGCGTCACCGGAGCAAGAAGCTATGCCCTGCGATCGCCAACCCGCCTGCCCAGGGTGGCGATTATGGGTATGTCCTCCAGATGTTTGCTCTAAGTGGCGAACAACTGGAGAGGCCTATGTCCAGCAGTGGACTGTAATAGGCTGATGATGATGATGAATGATTTGGTGTCTTAGACACAACCTATTGATTAAAAAATCGTGGCTGCCTTAATTGAGGGTAGAAAAATTAAAATTGAAACATTGAATAATTTACAAAACGTTTTATTTTCTCCTTCTGTCGCTGGCTCCCTTATTCTAAGTATGTATGTTCTTTCTTTGTGTATTGGTAACACCATATCTGTCATTTCCTCTAACAAACTGCTACAGATTTAGGTCCAATTTGGTAACCAAGTGCCCGATAAAGTTTAGTAAGTAAGTAAAGTTTAATCATATATATTTTTGCGATGTTTCCAGTTCAATAGGTTTTATTTCTAATCTAAGCCTTACTCCAGATTTTGTTCGATAGAAATTGAAGTTCTGTGGGTATTTTGCATATTTCATGACTTCTTCTATCATAGAACATATAGAATTGCTTTTGTACCATTTGTTAAATTTGGTTGTAACATTATAAGTCAAGTATCGCAAGAATGGCTCAAAATTAAGTTATGTTGTTATTGGCTTAAAAATTGACATGTACCTACTTTTATCAGTGGCGTAACAACAGCGTAGCAAAGCGGCAAAGGGACCCGGGTCACAAGAGAATCTTAACGCGCGACATTAATTTATTACACATTTAGTAAAAATCCGATGAATTTCCTACGGGACTCTAATGTTATAGTTACGCCACTGTACTCTGTGTACGTATTAGATTCTGATATATTTTTAATTAGTGAATTCGCAACTTTGCTGAAGATTTTAAATCTTTACTTTTAATTTACCAAACAAATTGGAAACCTCAATCCGTGCAGTTTATAGTAAATTAAACATATGTTTAGATGGCAAGATTCACTAAACGCTAACATTATTCACGTATGCCGATGTGGTCTAGATATAGAAAAACATCATGCAATTATAATAATAACATATAATAAATGCTTCCAATATAATAGTAATACAATATGTATGTACCTACGCACTTATTTCTAAAAATACTGCATCTGTTTGTAGACAGGTTAAGTGGACACTGAGAGCGGGTGCGATACAGGAAAAGGGCACGAGTATGCCTAATTAGATTTAGATTAAATAGATGACAATAACCACGTTATATTGAGAGTGGTTGATTCGTGTTGACAGTGGCGTAACTACACGGCCCACGGCAGTAAGGGGCCCCAGGTCAGAGGAGAACCCAAACTTCTAACATTTATTATTACACATTTAGTAAAAATCCTATGAATTTGCCACGGGCCTCGAATAGTATAGTTACGCCACTGCGTGTTGACCATTTAATCTTAAACAAAATAAGCCGCTGGTTGGTTCCCGCTCGAGTCGGGATTGCGTTGTCTCGCTGCCTCGATATCTCGCGTCCGCCCTGACTTTGTGATCAGTGTATCCCGCACTTTAGACAAATAAAAAAAACATTTCTCTAAGCCACATTGATCATACGTTACAAACCAGATTTATTGGTATGGTATATTAATGTACTAGTAACATTATGATTTACATACGTAGACATGATACACACAAAGGAATGTTAGCGTTTAAGGGTACTTACATTAACTGCATACATTTAGAAATTGATTTGAACAACTTTTTAATAATCAATGGTAAAACATAGATCAATATATACAGAGACCGTTAGTAACTTGATTTTAAAACTTCAAAGATGTTGGCATCGAAATTATTGCTACGAAGTTCTGCGCCCAAAGTTTTAGGTACGAGATGTTCCTACTTACAACTAGAATATTTATGCTAATATTTACATTATAAACGAATAATAATAACGAGCTATCGTGGCTAACAGCACGTCGTTTATATACGAAATAACAAATTTTATTCGAGAAAGTTATTTACACAGCAAAATTGCAAATCACAGAGATGAGTGCGCGAGAAACACGGTCGATGTTACAAATAAGATTATAAAATATACGATTTCTGGCAAGAATCGACATGCGTCATACATAACGCTCTGAATTAAATAATGTACGATATTCAGTTACTACATTCTAGTAGATATTTGTTCAATAATGACGACGATGTTATGGGCCTCAATTCTAGCTTAAATGCGTTATTATGTAGCATTTTAGTTGATTGTGATCAGTTTGAACCTGAATTACAGAAAAGAAAACGCAAACATAAAGCCATTTTTCAACCGAATTGGGATGTTGGAAACTATAGTGAGAAGGTCGCAAGTTTCTTTCAATGTCAAAATCAGGTAGATCAATTTGTGATGGTATCAAAAGTTACATAATAAAGGTTTTTGTGCTTACGATCGTAAAACGAATCGAAATGTTGGTAGCAAGGAAGAAAAGAAAACATAAATTACTAGAATAGAAGCCCAGCTTGAACTTTCAAAGATTACCTTTTTCAAAATTCGACAAATAAAAGGTATCGTTATTGGTTCAAAAGAGGTGATAAAATGCTCTCCATCATTTACGATATGTCATTTTCTCACACGTACACACCTTTCTTCATTTTTATCTCATATAAATATAACTTCATTGTGTTTAACACATCTCATTCTGTTCAACTCTTAAGTACCAGTAATTTATTGGAAATTTACATACAGCGAGTTAAGTATTACAGAATTGCCATTTTCACAACCGAAATTAAATATGTAATAGGTACTAAGGTATAACTTAACAGTTCACTGACGTAAAATTATTACTGACTGAGAAGTCCTTTAACTAGTAATAATTTTGCGATCGTTTAGAGTTTTAGTTGTCTTTAGCACAACACTATCACTCGGCGTTGTCACCGCTGGGTGGTGACGGACGGGGCTTGGGAGCGGGCGTGGTGGTCAGGTCCAGCGCTGGTTCCTGAGAGCGGGTGGCCGGCTGAGGCATGCCTAACATTGGCTGTGGCCTCATGAACACCGTCGGCATAGACATCCCCCCCACTTCTGGGAGAACAGCCGAAGACGGCTGCGGAGGGGTCCAGCAAGCCGCGCTGCCCTCCGGCTTCATCCCCGCACTCAAATACGAGCACGCCATCATCTGCAAAAAGGATAATCCAACCGTTAAAAAGCGAAGGTAATCATAAGCTTTACAAATACTTAGACAGTGTAATCTCCGTGAGAGTAGATTGGAGTAAAACAGAGCTTACATAAATAATGAAATATGTAGTATTATGAGATGAGAGGCCTAAAGAATTCGCGGGTGGGGGTGTGTTTCTCTAATCACGCTAATGGCCAATGCGCAGCCCCCGGCCCGAGGAGGCTTTCACGCTAATGCGAGTGGGCGCAGGAGCAACCAGTTCAGTGCTAAATCGTATCACACGTCAACCGGGCCCCGGTTTGCTCACACTTCGCGGCCATAGTTTAGACTGAGAACTAAAAAGAGTAAGTTGTTCTTTATTTTGCACTTCCTTAGATCTGTTTGGTGCGTTGCGGCACTTACAGCGATTAAAATGTACAAGAGAAATGTTTATTTTCTTAGTTGTAATTTGGTCGAAGTTTTTCGGATCTTATACTAAAGTTTTGACATACAATATGGATTTTCAGTCAGATTATATCATTTTAGAAAATAGTATTCCTACGTATATCTGATGAATAAAAAAAATCTGAGAATGTACAAGGATATGATTTTATTGCAAACAAGCCGTAAATTGTCCCCTTACAATCTTAAATTGATGTCATAGTTGGTTTACATTGTAGTAATAGTTTCATAGCGAACGCGAACAAAAGCCCCGACACAATTGGCATAGTTAGCAACAGCTGTACCGAGTGCCGTAACCATGATATTGTAAGTTTAATATTTATTGCACTTGATCAACTCAGTGCAGCGACACATTCGTATTTGCATGTACAAACGAATTAAAAACACGACCGTTCATGCATAAATTTATTAGGAAGCGCGAGCCCTAAGTCTTTGAACGAGCGGAACTTAATTAACTTGACGCCATTGCCGGCTAGAACCCTTATAAACGCTTTGGTTAATATGTTTAAGCGTCGGTATTGCTTTAGGAGACCTAAACTCTCCTATGAGAATAAACAGGCGCTGGCCGGCGCGCCGGACGAATCCCGCCGCACAAATGAATTAGTGGCGTTGTTGTGACCCCGGGCGGCTCGGGGGGGTCAGCCCCGCAGGGGGAGGGGGCATGTTGCGATTAAAATATAATTAGGCGCTCGGCAATTGTTTCGCCATCGAGCCAGGTGGCTCGGCTCAGGCTAGGTAAATTAAATAGCCGTATAGGGTTTCCAATTACGTCCGCTCGGCGGCCGCGGAAAACACGCTTATTGCCTAATAATAGAACCGGGGGGAACAATATGAGGATCTTGTGGAGCTGATTAATTATTTCACGGCGGGCGAACTGTTTCACGATTAAAAATGGTAACACACGGCGCAGGTGTAACGCGGTATTAATTACGATGGCAAGACAGTGCTAAGTAATAAATCACGTTCGCCTAGAGTATACTTTCGGCTAATGAATTCAAACGGGCGGCGATAATTGCGTACCTAATTACGTTCGGCCGGAGCTGTCTAATTTATCACTGTCGGATTATGAATTAGGAATGGCGCTAATTAAACATGCATAATATTTGTGTATACGTAGTGCAGCTTTGTCGCCGGGCCCAAACAATTGCATTACCAACTAATACGGACGCCATTGAAACTTGGGACGATCCTTTATCCTCCAGAGCGGCGAAATGGGGTACGCTTACAATGAAAATTGTGGGAATTAATTATGGGGTAACTATTATTTAATCTGCCGGGGAAGTACCTAAATATGTAACCGTATTGAGATCGTAAACATGAAATATATCGGCGCGGTATTATGGACGCAAATATCCGAACATTGTATTAGAATTTCTGGAGAGTTTGTATCAAGGGTGTAGTGCATATTTTCAATTTACAAACTCTATGGTACTTTCCATTGATTAGGATGTTACTACTTGCCTTCAAAAGAGCTTTAGGCATATTGCCCGGAAGGAAAGACATAAGTATCAAGTAGCAAATGGTCAAAGGCAGCGTCGACGGCAGGACACCGAGAGGGATCAGACCGATCAGATGGTCTAACCAAGTTCGGCCAGTACTTTCGACCAAGCAGCACGAGCGCTCCATGTTGCCAAGCAGAGACTCAGATAGGAGTGCCTCGTAAAAGAGTAGTTACTCAGTAATGAGGAACACGACGCGAAGAGGAGGAGATACAGTCAGTGCCCACAGTAGCAGCATGGTAGCAAATTGGCACGGGCCCCCCGCCGTAAGGGGTCCCTGTTCATAAGAGAATCTCAACTAGGTATCAACATTATTTGTTATACATATTCGTCGCAATCTCTATTATTACTAAAATACATACTTGGAATATTTTGTTCTAAAATCCGATGAATTTGCCAGGGGTCTCGTTGGCCACTGGACCATATATATTTTATTTAAGAAGGCCAGGTATTGTTATAAGTTTAGGAGACTCCAGAGCGAAACGATCAGAGAGTCGCTCATCGACAGCTTTCATCACTGGCCACGTAGAACGTGTATGTTACTTTAATATTCTCAACGAACAAGAGTGGCCGGCCGATCAGGCGACTGGGCACACACGATCGGGCCGAACACCGCAATGTTTGCGGACGACTCCACGCGCCGCCGACGCCTACAACTATTAAATTATTTAGGCCCAGTCTTGCATTGTCTCGCGAAAGTCTATCCCGGCGGCCGCACCGGCAGGGCTGCTAGCGGGATATTGGTTTTGAATATGGAGTAACTTGTTTTGGGGGGTCGCTAGTTGCGCTATTGTGCGTGGAAGGACACAAATCTCAAGTTTCCTTAACGACGTTGATGGAGAATTGTTGTTAAAAGTACCGTTATGGAGAGTTTGGTCTTTGTGGCATGTCTTGGGTTATTTATTTAAAACAATAGAAAACCCTCTTACGTACAATTACAGGAAATAAGAAGTTGAAAGAAGGCTCAAATCTCGTCTGAGACAAATATGTAATAAACATTTGTAAATCTTCCAAGAGTGTATGACAATAAAAAAACGTGTATGAGTATCATGAGTAGGAACTGCAAGAAACGATTAATTCGACTTTAGCACATCAAACAAAAGCGTTATCGAGTTCACTGTAACATGTGATGTGAGGCACGAATCAATTTAGGAACTTAACTAACCTAATTTAGAACCTAAGTAAATCGCGTTAGATCTGCGAAAGTTACACATACTTAGATATACTCGTATATGAATTATGCACACAAAACAATTGATTTAAAACTACATCTTAACTAATATTATAAAGCTGAAGAGTTTGTTTGTTTGAACGCGCTAATCTCGGGAACTACTGGTCCGAATTGAAAAATTCTTTTTGTGTTGATTAGACCATTTATTGAGGAAGGCTTTAGGCTATATAACATCACGCTGCAACTATTAGGAGCGAAGAGATAATGGAAAATGTAAAAAAAAACGGGGAAAAAGTACTAATTATTCCACGCGGACGAAGTCGCGAGCACAGCTAGTATTTTATATTATTGCAATATGCAATTTCTTAGACACGAACTTTGGCCAGATTTTTTTTTAATTTTTAATATTGAGATTGTACTTATATATATCATAATAAATTGCTGGTCTTCAAATATTTTTCTTACCAACTCTTCGAAGTGAAGCGATAAAAACAAAATAGTTGCCGAAATAGTATTTGTAAACCGTAGTTACTTGGGACGTTTGTCTAAGACAACACTTTACATTTTTGTTTATTTCCAAAACCATTTCTTATTATCAATTACAATAATTTCCATCATCCAAAACAAACACAGCATTGGATAGCCCTAACCACCCGGCCGCAGTATAAACAGTTAGAGTAGTTCCAATCCGATATGTCCCGAATGTGCGACCATAGTCTCGCCCTGTATCGGGACGGTCCTGTTTGCGCTACTAGTTAATGGAACGCCGATGGGCCATTGTGTCCGCCGTTTTCTATTCAACCGCAATATTACACACCACTTGTACGAATACAACAGCTTTTCTTGGAAGGGACCCTGTTTAATATTCCAAATTTGTGGAATAATAACCGCCTTATTGTCTTTGCAATAGTTAAAATTGGAATTGTTATCATAATAACGACTCGACTAAGGTAAGCAAATGAAGCGCATAACGTGAGCGCTTAAGATTCTTCGGTAGGAAAGTTGATTTGTCCCGTTATTAAGTCTTGTTCGTGAAGAATTTAATTTCCATACTTATAGTATGTATTTATTTTTTTATTTGGTTGTAGGTAATTGTTGAAACAAAATGTAGTAAGTTCATCATCAGCCTGCAAATGTCGACTGTTGGACATAGTAACCACTGTATATAGAGTAAATTTATACAATCTGATTAATTCGATATCGATATTGTTATTTTTAAATGTACCTAGACTTTAATGGTCTTCTGAATAAAGGGCCTCTTTTCATTGAAAATTATTAACAGCATATAAAATTGTTTCCTTCATTGTTTTTTGAAAATCTAAATAAAAAGATTGGAATCATAGTTCTCCTTCAGAATACAAATTAAAAGCTACATTTAACCCTTCAACTGCCGGAATTCTAGACACAAAATTAAATACCTATATTGTTCGTCTGAACAAAGTATACAGTATCATCATCATCATAATCAGCCTCTAACAATTCACTGCTGGAAATATATCTGGTCTGCGGGAAGTATATAATGGTTTCTTCCATTGTTAGCCACTTTGATCGTTCTTGGGCATACATTCTCAACGTTTTAATGTATTTTTCCAGGCATAAACAAATAAAACGCCGATGGCTCGCAAATCTAAATGCAGGCTGACCTTAGGGCGTGTATGCAATTTGCGGAGGTCACGTGCGGCCGGCTGCACGGCTAATGAGCGAAACACGACGCGACTGACCTGCACTAATGATGGATCTCTCCAAATCGTTTTGGCTTTGGGGCAAAACCTTTGCGTTTATGGGAAAATTGAGCTGGAATTTGACTGAAAAAATGTGGTGCAGGAATGCAGTCTGTTCGTTGGGAATATAAAGCCCACCGTTCGAGTAAATGTAGTAGATATTATTGATGATTAATATGGATATTAAAATCAGTTTTACACACCTGATATTCTATCTTATCACCTGATAGTCTTCCTATGAACCTTTCAATTATGTTGTATAAAACAAAGGGTGAGAAGTTACTTGCAATTTTTTTTTTGTCGTAAAGTATTCGTAAGGATTATTGTAAGCTTTGTTAAGAAGTAGTGAAATATGTTGTCCGATTGAACCAAACCGAAGTTTGTGCGTTTAATTTTGAAGTAGGTATGTGTGGATTGATTTTTTTATGACTGAGGCACACGGCCCTGACGTTCTCCTGATGGTAAGTGATCACCTCAGCCTATAGACACCGCAACACCAGGAGAGTCATGTCTGCGTTGCCAATCCTTGAGAAATTCGTAGATTCAGTGGTAATATCTCGTACTTATCTACACCAATCCGACTCCAAAGTTTAAAATAGTTTCAGTAATTATTGGTCTTCTGGCTACATCCCGTATGTAAATCAATATACCTAAGACTAAGTACGTATATTCGAAGCAAACGCACCATTGCCAATACTTTATTCACCGTTCTCAGACAAGTACCGTCAATACTTTAAAAGTAGTTGCACAGTAACTGCAAGAATAGTTACCAATGAGCCTTTGTGAAGTTTCCTGGTGGTACGAGTATCGCATGTAATAAAAGTTGAGGCTTTGTGGGCAAACTATGGCCTTGGGTATGCGAGTGGCTTGTGATGGAGTGATGTCGTGTGAGGGCCGTAAACTCTGCGCGAGTAGGAGGGAGCTGGGTTGTCAGTTGGAGACGTTGAATTACATTTTTTGTAATTATCCCTGTATTTGCCTATAGGTTACGGATTACTAAGTTACGGGTAACATGTCGATAGTTAGCATAACGATAGCTATGACTATATAGAGCTAGTTTCTGGTAATAAAATAGGTAGGTAGATCTTTCACGAGTTTCTTGCCGGTATCTTCTCGGTAGAACGCTGCTTTCCGAACCGGTGGTAGCTTCGACGATTTGTAAGTGTTTTTCATATACAAATAAAGATTATTTTGACTTGACTTGACTTGATCGATATTCTTTATTACACATCGTACTTTGACCGTTGACTTAAAATTAAGTAGACATTTGTAAGTACAATTTAGGCGAAAAATTTATTTAAGCACGAGTCTCTTCTTGAACTTTAAATCAAAAAACATTGCGCTTTTGTCAAAACTTTAGATATAAGTAGATTAATTCAATATATAAATTTTCTCAATATAATCGAGAAGAACAGCAAGTTAAAATAACAATGTACGCAGTAAAGTGTAATTAAGTACAGTCACCACCGCAAACAACCAACCCCACGTGGTAATTCCGGAAAAAGAAGAGTACATATCATTCTCGGGCAACCCAGTGCAAGATATAAGAGTGATAGTGAGCGGGCGGGCGGCAATAAATTAGGGCGGGCGGGGTCGAGGGCGGGCGTCTCGTGCGCCGCGGCCGTTTGTCCCGTCGCGTGCGCGCGCGCTCATTGCTTATTCACGCGAGCTCCGCACGCACCGCGACCGATACAACCGTATTAATCATCATTCACGTCTCCGCCGATCGGCGTTTGTCTCTCCGTCAGCGAGATGGTGACGTCTTCATAATGTCGGGTTTTGTAAATGTGGGTGATTTTAACCTGACGTTTTTAGCTTTATAGTTTTTAAAACAAACGTTGGTGATTTATTTGTGATGTATGAAACAATCGGTGTTATGTTACAGGAAGCCTGTTGTACTAAGCATTGAAAAGTTAGATAAATGTTACTAAAGGTTGGTTATGAACGTTTTTGTACAGGACTAATGGTCAAACACCTAGTTGAAACGATGATAATTGTCAAAAAGTTCTTACGAGTTGCAAGTCTCTAACTCCACGGCACGGTAAACTCTACATGAAGACCTATATGTTTCTAAGCACTTCTTCTTCAATAGAACTCTACTTATTGTAAAACAAGTTTTGGCGTCTTGAAAAGTTAAACTATAATTTTTTTTCATACGGTTTCATTCGGTTGTATTTTAAAAAATATTTAAATTCAGTAGGGTGTACATTTAGTACAATTTTCCAAAACGAATACTAATATAAGTACTTAACTAATCCCGTTATGGGCCAGTCCATTAAATTCTAAGCTCGCCCAGCATTGTGCGATACATTTACGTTAAGATGACTCTCCCAATCAGTCGACGTCTCAATATAAACACTACACTCCGCGCGTCTCGATGTTCGCACATTAATCATCATACATGTCTGCGTTGATCAACGTATAATCCCGTTTGAATGACGATCCATCGACCACTGAGTACCGTGGAACATCTTCGTTAAACA
This sequence comes from Conogethes punctiferalis, assembly GCA_031163375.1. Lineage (NCBI taxonomy): Eukaryota > Metazoa > Arthropoda > Insecta > Lepidoptera > Crambidae > Conogethes > Conogethes punctiferalis. Next base: position 6,780,704 of record CM062080.1, read on the forward strand.
ATTTTCTAGCCAACTGTACAAGTGATTGAATTGACAGGTGGATAATAATATATTTTGAAAGCCTTTTTATACAGATATTTTTTATTGTACATCAGTTAATATCATCATACAGTGGACATACAACTAGATATGATAGACGTTTTGTTGTACAATTTAGGCAGTCTTATCGCGCTGAGCTGTTTCCAGACAACCGAGGATTCGGAATTGGTAATAATGTAAATTTAAGTATTTTTTTTTAATAAAAACATTTTTATTATTTTTTATTATTATTAAGTATGTGCTTTTCAAGCCTTAACGGTAGTAGGCTTTCGAATCTCAAGACCTGCTGATTGATGGTATTATCATCTGAAGGTGAAATCCAAACTAACGATTCGACTGAGACAGGATGATTCAAGACGTTTTTCAGATTCTGTTTGAAAAAATCAATCAATGTAATTTTATTTTATGATCATTTTTAAATAGCCTTTAGGTATGCAAATTTTGGAAAGAAATTAAGGCGTGTGTGACGAACCGTCAAGCTAAACCACTTTGCGAGTCCAAACTATTTCCACACACCGTACACGAGCGAGTCACACAATAACGCGATACTTAGCAAACTTTAAAGAAATAACTGTGTACGTCAAAGGATTTGCATAATTCTCGATAACGAGCGTTCGAGTCGCTCTCCTGCTCGTACTTCAAAGCCACCGTTTCAGTTACAGTTTATTATTAATAAAATTTGGTCGGGTTGTCGACGGGCCATAACGAGCGCGGACCGGCTCGTTATCGGCCGCCCGGCCGGCCAGTGCCGCGGAAAATTCGCCCGAAACTGACGCGCGTGAAAATTTAATGAACGGCCGGACGCTAGTTAACTAAAAGGTAAAGTGCACCCTCTTGACGTGTTCGGTAAATATTAATAGTGAGTGTGCTAGCGTGCGCCATTAAAAATGCACGAGTCCGCGGACACGGGCCGCGGCGCCTTCATTAGCTCTTGCGGGCTCTTCGCGGGAATTAGCCCTTATGCCTGTACTCGCCACCGCGTCTTTACGCGCCCGGGAAGGAATTGCCCACTTGGAACTGCGTCTTTGGGCGGTGTTATGTCAGACAGATTATTTGATGATGTAGGCGCAATTTGTGGTGCACCGCTCGTGTAGTGGCCTGCGATATGTAGATTGCCTTAAATGAACGAATCCGCGGATTTCGGTCATTATCTAGGGATCAACGTAACTTTCTTTTAAAGTATCTGAGTGGACATATTTATAGTTACTGGCTGACTGGCTCGGTGGCTCAATTGGTAGTGAACCCTGCATTTTTAACCAAGGGTCGTGGGTTCGATTCCCGCCCGGGACAAACATTCGTGTGATGAACACTTGTGTTTGTTCCGTGTCCAGACACCCAGGTGTTTATATTTGTATTTATTTGTGGTACCTTCGTTGTTCTGATACCCATAACACAAGTGCATAAGCTACTTACTTTGGGATCGGAGCAATGTATGTGATGTTGTCTGATATTTATTATTATTTATTATAGTTAACATAGTGGCATCTAGTGGAACCACGGGCAAAAGCTCTTAAAGTACATATGTAATGATAAGCTTCCTTTCTAGTGTTTCAGATTCAAAATCTAAGTTTTAAGAGTTTAAAACTCTGTACACTTAATAATCAAAACGTTGTTTATTTATTTACAATGAAATTCATATCTCGTCTTCGTCTTTCAAAACGAATAACTATATGACTGTAAGAAATTAATATTTTCTTCAATTACTTTAGGAAATCAGTACAATTTAATGCTTCGTATTTCAAAACTATCGAACAAAGATTTCTATGTAAAAGTCTAAACCAACAAGGTTCTAATATAAGAAGAAACATATAAAACAATAGGCATGACAGGAAAGTTGATCTACAAGTATATCAACACCACCTGTAGCTGCCGAATAGGTGTTGATCGAGCAATGATCGCGCCCAAGTGGTTTACGAAAAGCGTTGTTAATACAACCGCCTGATAAAATGCACATTCCCATCTCGCTATCGAATTTGTCCGACCGAATGCGACATTCAATTCGAAACTTCCCGGCATGCATGACCTGCGAACACTTCCGAAGAACAAGTTTTACTATCCGGGCCATTTTAAACTGTCGCTATTAAGGATAATAGAAAGTCCAAGCAGTAGCAATGAGCTAGGGCATTATATCGAATCCTGGAATGATCTAAGTTTGACTTTTATGCGACTGTAGTTTGTTAGAGCGTCGTTTGTATTCTACTTCGTGTTCGCTGCGATATTGCGAATTGGCCTGTTTTTAGTGTTTTCATTCCTTTTAGTGACTAATCATGAAGCTAAATTATATTTATTTGCGATAAATACTCTAAAACAATGCTATTCCAACATTACATATTCGGGATGTGTGCAAATATCTTAGCTTTAAATCAAGAAACGAACACAACCGAACAGCATATCTTACGATGTAACACGAAAGTATTGAAGTTATTATACGGACTTTGTTGAATTAACTAAATTGAATGTTTCATCATGGGTCATGCCAGTCATACGTTGCATAATGCTATTCCAACATTACATATTCGGGATGTGTGCAAATATCTTAGCTTTTAAATCAAGAAACGAACACAACCGAACAGCATATCTTACGATGTAACACGAAAGTATTGAAGTTATTATACGGACTTTGTTGAATTAACTAAATTGAATGTTTCATCATGGGTCATGCCAGTCATACGTTGTTTATAAGTAGACGACAAAAAGTCTTAAATGTACGAGTACCTATACAAACAATTATATTTAAATATTGATAACATGAAGTTCCTATCTGCCATGTTCATGTTCATTATATTACTGGTAATACGGTAATAATATATATTTTAGTTACTAGCTGAACACATGCCCATGTACCAAAAATGTTGACAGGATAAACAAGTATTTGTTTATTTAATTTGAATAAAAGTTGTTTTTCATTTACGTTCATTAGACTTTACTTAGGTTCTATAAACGTATCTCTCGGTGCATCTTATGTGTTTTATTGATCTACCTATGTTTAATATGAAATTGAATCATCTATTAGCCGACTTACTTATTTTATATCCATTCGCTTCCTGACAGTGGCGCGTGCGCGCGCCAACGATATTTGTTACTGCGTAATGAGGATCGTTAATTATGTATAGTAAGGTGCGTTGCTTCAATTCGGGGTTGTCGTCGGCTCTCGCGAACGAGGTCAAGGGTTCCTCTCAACCCTGAGGGGTTGCCAAATTAATGAGGCACTCCTTTGTAATAAAGAAATAACAAGGATTGCGCACGCGAGCTACCCTGAGTTCGATGTCATTAGAGGCGTCGCGACTCACGAAGTCTTCAAGCAACTGAGTTGGCTGAACAACTCGTGATACCGTTTCAAACAAATTGCGGTTTCGGATGTGTACTGTGGATTGGAGGTAAAGTTTTGCGCTACTTGTACTTATATTTGGGGGAAAACGTTGGGGGAAAATGCCGAAAAATATCCTTAAAAATTCAATTTTGGCGTTATTTTTATTTTTTGTTATTGTTGTGTGATCATGATCGTGAGATGATAAGTGGAAATGGGAGGACATTTTACTGAGAGAACAGTCATGAAGTTAAGGTTAAAATATTTAAATAAGCATTTAAGTTAACTACTAGGTAAGCATGAATAGATTATATAGGCGGTTTTATTTATAGCTAGCTATTTGGAAAAACAATGGTGGACAGAAAGTGAGCCGAGTTCCAAATCACTTTTATTGTTTCGTCTACGGCCGACAGTTTAAACGCAACGTCTTCGGCTAACAAATTTATTGGGTTAAAAAAGACATGTAAGTATGTAATCTTTTATAAGCCTATAGATATATTTAGTACATATCGTATCAAAAGCGCATTACGTAAAGGAGAGTACACACCGCGTGGCGTGGTTCATCGGCCAGTGCGGGATTACCGCTGCATCGGAACTCGGCCTAAGGCAGGGGTGTGATTTCATGTCCAATGGTTTTTAAAAAAATTTTTAACTGTTTATAATTATAAATTAAAACGCAATATATAAAGAAGAAAAATAACAAAATAATATATCCAAAATCAGTGCCCATTTAGGCATTGTGCCAAGAAGACTGTTCGTTTTCCATTAATTATATGACCACATGGCCAGACTAATAGCTGGCCCACGAAAGCTTCAGTTGATTATACTGGATTTACAAAAAATATAGAACCCATAGGAAAATAAAAATGAGTTCAATGTTAAAAATGAATCTTCTGGTTTCATTTTAACATTTGAACTCACTGCTAACTTTCCATATTATTTTATGTAAAATCCAGAACTAGGTAGTTAGGTTCATAATTAAAAATACCTACACGTTAAAGTAAAACTAATTACCAATTAAATTCTAAGCAAACGTATGTTTCAGCAACAAAATAACCCTCAAGATGGTTTGTTAATTAACGCTAGTATTTGTTGGTGATTGAGTATATTAGTTGACGTGTGGGCAGCCCTGCGGCCGGGCGGTTTCTAAGTCGGGGCTAATTGGAGGGCGGGCGCGGGCAGGGCGCCGGGTAGGGCTGGTAGATGCTTTTGATTTTCGGGACATACAAAAAAAAGTACATTATTATTGTTATGGTTCCTGGATACTGGCCAGACTTAAGTTTGGGATACTATGGACAGGTGTACGGTAGAAGTAGTAGGTATATGTCTTACTAGCTGTGCTCGCGAATTCGTCCGCGTGGAATAGTTATTTTTTCCCCTTTTTTTTTACATTTTCCATTATTTCTTCGCTCCTAATAGTTGCAGCGTGATGTTATATAGCCTAAAGCCTTCCTCGATAAATGGTCTATTCAACACAAGAATTTTTTAATTCGGCCCAGTAGTTCCTGAGATTAGTGCGTTCAAACAAACAAACAAACTCTTCAGCTTTATAATATTAGTATAGATATTTCCGGATTTAGAATACGATTACCCCATCTTAGCCTGAGGCTGTCGTAAGAGACCACTAAAGAAATATCAGGATACGGACAACAGCGTTTACCTGGGTAGAAATAAAATTTACTGCGGTCATCAACCCGCCTGCCAAACTGGTGACTAAAGCACAAATGGCAAATATGGAGGCTTATATCCAGCAGTGGACGTATGCAAGCTGATGAGGCCGATGATAGATAATCGTGATAGGGCGGCGTTAAGGTTGGGCGTGGTTGTGTGACAGCCCAAGGCGCCCGATACATAAGGGCGGTGACGCATCGGAAAAGGGCGCCCTAGCGTCATGTTTTCGCACTTGTTGCGAAGACCTAGCTTCATTAATAACCTTTTTTAAAGCTTCTATAACCCTTAATTGTTGGTGCCTAAAAAGTTTCACTAGCGGTCGCGAGGGGTGTTTAGCGCCCTAATTAAAACACGAAATACATACAAAATCAGACTTTTATTAATGAGGCCGTTGGTTAGAAAGTTCGCCCAGGGCGCTGGTAGATCTAAAACCGGCACCGGGATTATAAAATGTGTTTTCGGGTGACGGGTTAAGCGTCGGCAACCCTACCCACGGGCGCCGGGCGCGGGGCAGCCCAATTAGCGCCGTTGTGATTCATTTTAATCGCGCGCCCTTATCAGTGCCGGCACGGGTACTTGTGCCGCTTCCGTAACACGGGGATTTCTTCATGCCGTACGAATTAGGTATGGCAGGTGTGGGCTGTGTGTGTAGTCTTAATTATGTTTGTGTCAGCTTGACTGAAATTCGGCGTCCGTAACTTAGCGAATTTCAAGCCATTACAGATAGCTTTACATACTTATTTTTAGTACAATTTAGGCGGTAAGTATTGTCGCTAATTTCGTTACTATTTACATCAATTAATGGTACATCTTTTCTGACCTGAAAGTGGTATTGAAGAGAACGATCTTCTTACCACGTTCAGGTAAAAATTATGTATCATTAATAAGATGTAACGTGATTATTTCAAAAGGGCAATTAAAACTGTAATGCAACTACCTACATAATGTGAGCTTTTTTGTCTTTTATACATCAACTGCCTCAAAAGGCACAGTAGACATAGACCTCGCCAGCTTCAGAATGCATAAAATTTGCAAAACAATATTTTATTTTTACATTAGTAAAATTTTACATTAGGAAAATAAGTTTAGCCCCCAAAATGACCTCTTAAGATGTATAAACATTTCAATTATTGACAGCCAAGTATGTTTAACCACGTGGAAAGGGCGCCGGGCCCAGCCCAATTAGCGCCCCTTTTGATTAATTTAATGGTAAATTACATAGCGGTCACCGTCGGGACGCGGGTCCATGGAAAACAGTAAGGCCAAGCGTATACTGAGATGCAGGTGGCTGCTTTACTGTGCTGCGACTGGGTTTTAGCATGTGTATAGCCTAACGCTCAGTGTCCGTCACGTGACGTGATCCATAGAACTTCGGCTGCCTACTTGGTCAGCTGTACGAAGGTTAAGGGTTGAATCCTCAGTTGACAGATGATCTGATTTAGCCCTTAATCGTCTGCATTTATTACGCACTAGCCTCGAATTTTGCTTGCACCTCTTTATTTTGTGATTATGTTCCAAATAAATTTTATTTTAATTAAATTTTCACCGTATGATATACATACAACGGGTAAAATATAGCTCTCCATTTTAGGTAAAAATTACGTATAAATTAGATATTAATAAAAATGTTCGCAGAGCACGGATCACTACCAAATATGGTATAAGGTCCATTAAACCAGATTATCATACCAACTAATGGAGAATACGTCTTACGAGAAATTCAAATTTTCTAATTAAATTCCAATACGTCACACCTATCCAAAATCTTATTACGTTCAGCCTAAAACGGTGTAAGATATATGTTTAAAGCAGTAATTAAATTACGTAGGCATTACCGAGATAGTCCTAAACCAATAACGCCGAGTAAATAATGGGCAGTGCGGCCACGCGGCCGGGGCTTGCTGTCAATATCGATGTACCTACCAACTGAATAATAGTAGTTGATTCACTTGATTACTGTTAATCACTAATTAGTTTAATTGATAAAAAATATAGGCATCTGTCCTAATATAAAATTGATATGCGTGCGTACTAAATTGTAGAGACCTGATACATACGTATTTTTCAAGCGCTCAACCTCCAAGATGCATAATTATTAACTCCCGTAAAAACATTACAACAATAGGTTACTTCAATTTACGCGGTAAACCATTTTTCCTTTTCAAAGTGTTTACTTACAAAATAAATTTTATCGGAATAAAAATATGTACGTTGCAACACAATGCATAAGACGTACACCCTCAAACAGGGCTTTTTCATCAGCCGGCTTGCCGATCGAAGTATATCAAGCAGACGAACGCGTCCATTAGCGCAAGTTTACAAAACAGGGAGGACGGCGTGCGAGAGGGACAACACGAGAAACCACTTCCGCAATGAGATGGCGCACTTCCTGTGATTGAGGGCCCGCGCTCCTCAGAACAACTTTTACTTTAAAAAAAAACTTTAACGAAATTAGCCAGTGTGGCAAAGATAATAAATGTGCCGGGTTAAGATCTATTTAGGTTATTTTGTAGAATTCGAATGGAATAGATTGGTTTTTAAAAAAAGAAATTTAACGAAATTAGCCAGTGTGGGTAATATGATAAATGCGCCGGGTTAAGATCTATTGTGGTTATTTTGAACGAAGAATTCGAATTGAAATAAGGCGGGACTGCGGGCATTACCTAGGAATTTCAAATATGGTAGTTCATTTCTAACAAAAATCGATCTAATAATTTCATTATACCCACAGGTTTATGCAGTTCGCATTTGTGTATTTCCTGGTACAATAGCGAATTTAACATGTTTACTGTATAATACTCGCTTAAATAAGAGCACCGAACCTATGAAAACGTTAAAAAAATTTAATAGCTTTCGGAAGTTTTAAAAATGTTATAGCACGTTGATAACTCACGCTAATTAGCGTAAAGCGTGCGTAGTGCGTGCAATAATTGCACAATTGCAGATAAGGTTCATTCATATGCACAATAAGTGCATCGCTATTGCAAGCAGTCGTAAAAAAGTAAGTGGCTTGCTTTTACGTTGTTTGAAGTAGCGTAACGATTGCAATCGGAACAATTGTAACCTAAGTATATTTTTAATTGCAGTACAAATGTCATTCTTCAGACTTTAATGTGTAGATTAGTACCTATGTGAAGAAGAGATTTGTCTGTTTCGGTGACTTAAAAAAGAAAATTTGTAGATGTTTGATCACTTGGTATAGGGTTGAGCAGTCTTTATTACGTGATCAATTTATACAAAAGTTATACGAATTGAATTTGATTTGTAAACAATACCTGCGCTGACGCTAAATTTGAGGGAAACAGTGTAATCCACGATAATGCACCGTGATAAACGAAAGCGAGCCAGTAGTCGGCGCATTGAATGCCAGCACATCACTGTGTAATTTCCAGTGCATCCCATTCCCATCTCTCTCGCTCAGCTAAGTAATGACTTAGATCCATTCCCGGATAAATAGCAAATTGAATGTGTGCCCCTCGCTACGCCCCCCTCCGTCCGCCATACGACACCGCCAGACCGGCCCTATCTACCCGAACGTACAATTGTTTGAAACGCCGCACCAAGACTACTTTCCTACACTGTGACTCCTCAAATTGCCCCAATCGCTACATCGATTTCAACTCAATAATCCCAAATTAAGCTAATCAATAACCTCCACTACACCAAATTTGTCCAATTTATCTTTAAAACACGCCAACTGCGCAAACTCGATGCGGAAAAAACAAGTAATTTTGGGTGCAACAAGAACAGTTAAAACTATGTTTTAAAACTAATTCTCGGACGGGCATTGCGGCCGCGTCGATAACCCCTAGTATTTACAATGTTTTTCGTCGGTCGTATTTTTTGGCTCGTTTTACGGTCGGGGAATATGAAAAGTTTTGAGAGGCTCTCGCGGAGAGGCGTAAAGGCGGTTTACGATGCGTCTTCAAGCTGAATGCGCCACATGTTCGCGTGTTCCGCTGAATTTCCTCGCGGTATAACCGCATTACACGTGCTGTACTCTGACCATGAAAATTTTAAACGTCTCGCCCCGCAAACTAAAAGGCGCCCGGTAGTGCCGCACGCGCCCGTTGCGCCTGCATAACGTCTGAGCGCCGATTTTGAGAGAAATACTCGAGGGTTTTGTTAAAACCGAGATCTTTTTAACATTGCACAATGCAATTCAGTCGGGGCCAGCTGCAAAAACTTTCCCGGTGCGGGACAACAAAGAGACGTTCTTATAAATTCCCGATTAAATTTTGGATACGAGCGCCAATGAACACAAATTCGTAGAGTCGGTCCAATAAAGGACGGCGTGCAGCCGCGTTAGGAGGCCATAAACGAACGTATTATCCATGTAAGGCGGAATAGCCGTTGCACAATTAATTGTTTCATTTTGGGAAACAATTCCCGCTCCTCATTCAATTAAGAGCGGCGAGAGCGGGGGTGGGCGGCCCACCCGCTCATGAGACGGACGTATTAATAGCGCCTGCAATATTGATATACTCGTATCGTATCCTACGTACCGCTCCGAATACGATATTGTTTGTTAGCAAATTCGATTTGTGTCGATCATAAATCTTGCGCCTTATGTTGAGTTTGGAGCTGATTGAATTCGCGGCGTAAGAAACGTGTCATACGCTCCGGAGACGGCGTTTTCATTAGTCAGTTGCGACTGAATAATAGATAAATGAAGCGTGCGAGCTCAGGTGATGGCACGGGACTCAATTAGCAAAAACACACAGAATTAAGAGAGACAAACATGTCGGGCGGGACACGTGACGAGCGCCCTCCTCAATCCGAATTTTATATTGCGCCATTCATTATTCATTGTGTTTGTCAAGAAAATTACTGTGAACCTTTTAATATAACTTCGGGAGTCGCACAAACGGAGCTACAAATTGGAGTTGTGAACAAGTTCGCAGGAAGTCGCGCCTAACCTTGCGATTAGTGCCCGCGTGTCGGCCCGTCAAACAAATTTAATTTGGTGCGAAATTAATGTGGATCATTGGACTTATTTGGCGTGCCGATTAAATTGAGTTATTCATTTCAAAAGGAACGGTTCTCGTATTTAACATGATTCCGTAATCTGAAGATTAATTTGAGTAAGAAGGAAAGCCTTTGTAGATATTTTCATTAAATATTAATGTGAGCGAGTATTATAATGTTTCTAATCTTGTAACATAAATTTTATTAGCTCTCACTAGAACCTTATTAGGGGCACTGGCCAGACAATTACTTGGCTGGGGTTGTATGGAACATCCTAAACACGATCTAGCAATTTACGGAGAGACTACCTATCTATTTTCAATGTTCAAATTGAATGTTAATTATTTTCTTTAACAAGGACGGGTCAACTATTTGTTGAAATGGATGTTCATCTACGCACTAATGTTACTTAAAACTTGAGTACTGGTTCGTATCGAGAGAAGTATTTAATTTAAAAGATAGGAACGTCGCGAGGCTTTCAAATCAGTGTCGGCGGTGTTGGCTGAAGATTCGAGAGCAATCTGTTAGATTGGTTCATTACGGCATCCATTAGTGGAGTAATGAGTCGCGATGCATACCGGGCGGGGAGGGCAGACGAGCGTCTAGAGCGGTTATTTAAACGCGTTCAATGTCGTGAATAAGAAACAAATCTTGTGAAATTCTACGTCAATTAAGAAACAGAAAGAGGATGAAACATAAAACTAGCATCTCGAAAATATCTCGCATTACAATTAGGTAAATCAAATATATTATACTTTTAAAAAGCTTATTTAAAACTGTTTCTTATCTAAAGAGAAAGAAATTGAATTGTTTATATAATTTATTTAATCATCGCATCCGAAAAACGACGTTACAAAACTAATTAAACCCACTACAATTTGCTTGCAAGTAGCATTAGTTTGAACACAATTGGAACATTCCAGTTACCTTTTGGACACGCACAGACACAAACATATACACAAACATGCACGGACACACACAAACATACACGGACACACACAAACACTCACGGACACACACAAACATACCAACACGAGTGCACAATGTAAAACTTAAGTAAAGTAGAATATATTAGAAAAAGATTTAATATAAGTGCCTTTTTTAATAAATAAAATGTGGTGCAATTGTAATTGATATCCAAGATACAAGCTTGCTTAGTTTGGATATCTCTGGAATTTCTGTAAATGATAAATGTAAATAATAAACTTTTGATTTGATTTGATTTGATTTGACCTGTTTTCAATTTAAAATGAACGAACTGTAAACTGGCCGGACAATTAATTTTAACAATGCGCGACTATAATAGTCAAGGAATAACACGTATAGAGATTATCAATTTAGCTCCGAAGCAAAATGCATGTAAAATTATTTTATACCGTAGCCGTCCATAAGGCACTGTAACTTACGATCGGGCGAGACGAGTTCCCGGCTACCGGTCTTAACAGCTGGGTATTATAGTAATGAAATTCAATTAACATGATTCCTACATAACAATTTACATGTAAAGTATGTTTGCATTACAATGCTAATTTATTTTAGTGACAGTGGTGGGACTCGATTATTTTTGAATAGCTTGCTTAAGATTCTACGTAGGTTTTTGAGTTGAATTTATATTTTTAATACAAAACTATCATACGTTAATGCATAGTGTTTTTTAAATTTATGTTTAATGTTACTTTAATTCGCTCCTATCAGTCTAGGGTGTTCATATTGGTGGTGTTTGAGATAAAGGATTATTTGCAAAAGAGCAATTTTTTTAAACATTATTTTCAAGCAGGTTACTTTATCATCGATATATAAGTAGATGCGTTTTAAAAAATCATCATCATCATCATATTACTATTTTTAATAAATTACTTACATATACGTACATAACGTTAAATATGCAAATACGTATAGAATGAAAGTGAAATCAGCTTTAAATATTTTTTGTTTCTTTTTGGGACGGGCGTTTGTCGAGCGTCTCAAGAAACGGGCGTTTGAACGCTCATCTGTGCAGCACCGGCATTTAAGGCGAAAATTAGCTGCAGCTTGGTGTAGAGGATTTCGAGTATGAATGCAGGTCGGATGCTGTCCATTAGCCTAATTGGAGACGCGGGTTGCGGCTAAACACTCACCTACGACACCGGCTTTGTTTCACTCACACTTTCTTAGGAGAATGAGGGAAAAATGGAAGATTGTTTAGTTAATGACTTTGATGCATTACACTCAACCAAACATAGAAAATTAGCTGCTGCATTATCTAATTGCCATTATCATTTGCTCTTAATATCATTAACTTTTTTAGTCTTGGCCTCATAATCTGACTTTGTGACTACTATGTTAATGATCAGATATGACATATCTTGATAATAACAATATTGGGGTTGTAATTGTAAACCTTTGAGGTATGTCAGGTATTTGTTCACGATTTATCCGATGGATAGATTTTGGTGAACTTTGGTATGGAAATAATTAAGGTTCCGACGAAGAACAAAGACTAATTTTTTATTACTCCTTAAGAGGGTGTAACTGATTTAATGAGCTAACATTTATTAATAGAGGTACTGATTAACTTGTCTTGAACCTCCCACGCTATGACTAACTTTCATGTAAATCAGGTATATACCTATAGCACACACACGAGTTGTATTCATAAATCACAATAAAGGTTTGTTTCAGAAATAGACTTTGACAGAGTTCTGGTTACTGGTCACCGTAAAAATATAATTTCTTGGTAAGTTATATTTTCTATGGTTTCTTCATGGTTTCTAGTCAGTTAATTCAATGGTCTCTACTAAATTACATAGATACACATATCATATTCTTTCTGCGATCCAATCCGTCTGCCAAGCGTGGCGATTATGGGTTAAGGTACACGTAATTTCTTGTATCCTCCAGATGTTTGCCCTAAGTGGTGTGGTTGCCCTAAGCAGTGGACTGCAATAGGATGATGATGATGATTCTTTATTGTACACCAAACTTGTACAAGTACTTGTAGTTGATTTAAAAGTTACCACAGATATTTATGTACAAAATCGCTTTTTAGAGCTTTTCAAATATGTCAGTATTTTTATGACCCGCGTCAAGATTGTATCTTTTTGGGTTACTCGTTCCACCGGCATTACAACCAACGTTTTGCCAATCAACGTGCAAGGTGCGTTTAATTGTGAATACAATAAGTTAAACGGTCGATTCGTATGCGTTGAGCTGTGCGTAAAATATGCGAACGCAAAAACCACCTTTTATATTTTTAATGAAAAAAGTTACATTCGATACCTGTGTGTTTATTTATCCGCGTCTGTAAACGATTTATAAACACAGCACGGTTAAGTTCATTTAATGAGTCTGATAGTAGTTATACATATTTATTTGCGAGGTAACTTTTAATAAAAGTAGAGTAGAATAACAAATACTAGATTAATGTATGTGCCAAATAAACATTATTCTATTCTATTACATTAAATGTGCCAACGGGCCTTGTAGCTTTGGCTAAAATTTGGTTAAGAGAGGACGCGATCAACTTCTATTATGCAAATTCTCGAGAATTGGAATACAGACATGCAGTGGTTGATCGAGTGTTACATTCGATAAAAAATATTTTCGATAAACTTTTTTACCTCACCTATGTCTCAAAATCGACGACGATTAAGATAATAAGGTATAGATATACCATACCATAAAATTACCATAGTAAGACTTACACTTACTGTTATGCTGAAAAATCCGACAATTAATACATAATTAAATAAATATCAGACAACAGCACATACATTGCTCCGATCCCAAAGTAAGTAGCTTAAGCGGTTGTGTTATGGGTATCAGAACAACGAAGGTACATACCACAAATAAATACTTAAATACAAATATAAACACCCAGACACGGAACAAACACAAGGGTTCATCACACGAATGTTTGTCCTGGGTGGGAATCGAACCCACGACCCTTGGTTCCAAAGGCAGGGGTCACTACCGATTGAGCCACCGAGCCAGTCAAAATTCCTCAAAAATGGGTTCGTAATCTTTAGAGCTTGAATATTTTTTACCTTTATTATTGTAAAGGTGTGTCTAAATTGACTGAACTACTATTGCTGGTGAATAATTATATTCGGAGACGTCCAAACGAACTAATAAATAAATAATAAATATGACATGCCACGCTGGGCCACACAGCGCCATCTAGCCCCAAACTAAGCCGAAGCTTGTACTATGGGTACTAGACAACTGATAAATTTACTTAGATACTTTTTTTTTTGTAAATAAATACATATTATACATAGAAAACACCCAGACCAATACAAACAGACATGTTCATGCACACAAATGTTTGTACTGTGCGGGGATCGAACCCACAACTCGCGGCTCAGAAGGCAGAGGGCACTACCAAATGAGCCATCGAGCTTGTTGTAATAGGTAGGTACTTATTTAAATTACACGATATTCCTCTTTACAAGTAGATAGCTAATAAAATATTTGATAAGTAGAATTAAAATGATGAAACCTTTCAAATAACACATCTACAAATTATATAGTACACATATTCATATCAAATAAAAGTTAGTGTATGATAAACACATTATCTTGAGAACATTGTAAGGTCTCCTTATTGTCGTTGTCAGTAACTTGAAACACGACTAATGAGAAACCTTAACTTGCGCTTATTCTGGTGGCATTACGACAAAAGGTGAGGGGAGGCGGTGGCTGCTTCTAATTAAATGGTAAACTTTCATGAGCCGGCCCTCCCTCGCTAATTAATGTGCCCGCGGGAAGCTCGGACGCCTCCCCCACTGCACACGTTGATGGAGCGCATTCAAAACATCATTCAATTAAACCGTTATGCCCAAATGAATGGAGATTGCACACCGAATTTCCAACCATTCATATGAGCGTAATCAAAAAGTTTCCATCTCGCAGTTCCCACTTCCATACTTCGCACTCAAGTATCGATAGGAACACGGCAATCCTTTTAGGAGCGTTAAAAACTGTGGCAGAGGAAGTCAAACGCGGGCCGCAGCCGCGCAGGTGCGCTGCGAGCCCGGCCCGCGGCCCGCTCGCGATCGCACTAAACGTATTGTCGTGTACCGCTCCGATGCGGTCCGAACTATACCCCAACTACTTAATTGAAAACCGTAATAGAGAATCCAAATACATGGTAATCCTTTCGATCGGGATATCGGAGGTGTGATTCAAATTAATTTGAATGTGTACGCGATACAATACGGTACACGTAACTTGTTATGGGATCATTTTACATTAATTATTACGGATCCAAATCCTCCAATTAAGGCGGACATGGAGTTAAACTACAATTCTGTGGTAATTAAATTCCAGTGTAAGATTCCAGTGCGTGTATGTGTGGATTCCAAATATACAGACGCATTAAAGCAAACATTTGAATTGATATAGCCGATTTGTATTGTTATTTATTGCATTGGAAGTTTTGGCTTCGAGAAATACTCTGCTGTATGTGTATTTCCCGTTTAAAGATATAATTTCTATTACATTTTCACGTCTAACACAATATCTAGCAACATTATTAATACTCGAGCGTTCTCGGCGAATACGGCTCGTTATATTTCCCTCAAAGATAATTCCGAATTAATTCAAATCACTGTTAGTAATAAACGTCTGCGCTAGCGCCACAGCATCTTCTGGGAGCCCGAAGAATACGGCAAAATGTTCCAAGTTTCTTCAAGCAATCAAGGCTTAATACCGTACTGAAGTTTCGAGTTGGGAAATTATAGGGGGTGAGACGCGGGAGGGGCGGACGTCCGCCGCGTGTCATCTCGTAACATCAAAAATGCATTTAAATTCTGCGCAATAAAAAACAGTGGCGGGAAGTTTCGCAGCGGCCCGGGGATTGAAGATGCCTCTGCGACATCCAACCCGTACATTTGAAAACTAACAAGGTTCCTGTCCGTGCCTAACTTCTGCCTATTTATTATTTAAAGGTATTTCGCTAAACGCTGTCATGACGCCTTGGGGACGCACCGGATAAATCTTTATCAGCGTGTAAATGCTGTGTTTATTGACTTCTGAACAAGTAGGTAAATGTTTTGGACAGTTAGTCGTAGTAAAACTGAGCATGAGAAGCATAAATGAAACAACTTTCTGTTCTGATGACAGATACGACCGGAGAGATATTAGGCTCAGGACCGATGGCTTAGCGTGTTTCCGTTGTACTTTTTGACTCTGGGGCTACATCCAATAGTATGCAATAGTGAAATGTACAAAAAGATTATTTGACAGATTGTAGGTTAACAGAGTCAAATACCAAAGCACCCTGCGGTATGAGGCTCAGAATACTACAGAAGTATCCCTCCCTGTTGCAAGAGGCGACTAAAAAGTCCAACGGAACAAGCGAGCCACTGTCGGTTTCAGTGGGTAATTCTCCGCTCGATAGGAGTGAGCCCCTCATAACCCAGGTATCCCGTACCTGGGGCCTGGTGAATGCCTAAAGGCATTCCCGACAAAAAACAAAACCTTTAGAACGAGCGTGGGAGACCTTTGAATGGACGCATACATTTACTCTTATGAAGATTGCCATTCGGGCAGAAATTAGGCCAGGAATATTACAACCATTATTACTACGCAGTATTCCGAATGTATCTACAATAGGCACAGAACATCCACTCAGCCCTTGGTGGTCGTTAGTACAGGCAATTGGCTCGTTGTGTCGGCTCCTGCAAGCTTCGATGGCCGTCGAGGCTTGGTTCCGTTGTTTAACTTCGGCTGGGACGAAAAGTCAGCTAACGATGTTGAGCTGGACAATTTGAGTTAGCTTCTGGAGTGGAGGAACCCATCAAGGAGTTTGTCCTTAGAGTATAATGTGCTTTTAGGGTAGCGGCATTACGGTCACAACAATAACAAGAGTATGGGCAAAGTCTCCAGATGTTTGACCAAAGTGGCGAATAACTGGAGAAATCTATGTCCAGTCAGTTTTTTTCTGGTGTGCAACATTTATTCCATATAATATATAATATGCAATAGGCTATCAAGTCTTCAGATTCTTTTAAATAGCTGTCAAAAGAAGATTACTTCATATTTTTTGTATGATTTTAACGTTGAACTTTGCATTTAAATGAGAATTTTAAATAAACAAGGTTTTTACGAGTTTGGCTTCTTGGAATAATGTGGTCTCATCATCATTATTTCTTTTATTTTAATTTCAGTTGTAATCAGTTTTGTGGCTGGATGGAAGAATCCGTTTAAAATGGTTCTTACAAGTATGATTTTTGATAACTTTATAACCTGTTCTATGAATGAATTTCACACAAAAAAGGGTCTTTCCAGCCCAACAGAGGTGTTACCGAAACTTTATTAACGTAACTACGAATCTTGTGTAGGTAAATCACAGATGTACAGAATTCGCACCACCGCAACACCGTCCGCAAAATGTCATTTGCGAAAATATTCAATTACAACCAAAATTCCATGTTAATCCAAACATTTATCTACGTGGAACAATATCAATTACAAAGCTACAATTAAGCGGGCACCTAATAACCTTTGTCGGACACGCGCAACACGACAATTTAACAGGAAATTAAAGTCGGTGCCGCAAACCGCGGATGTCATTTCGCAATAGTTTGTCCAATTTATCAGCGCGGAGTGCTTCGGAAATAATCGTAATCGAAGCGAGCGAGCGAGCGAACAATATAGACCGATGTCGGTCTCTAATTGGCCCTTACCTGGAGCGCACTCGAGAATGATAAAGCCGCCATTAGCCTCCCTATTATTTACTTACTCGTCATTAGCGTAGACTTCATTAGGATAACGAGATAACGGAGCCGGCTCGAGTGGGGTGCAGCGTTTTTGGCGTTTTTGAAAGAAATTCATGGAATTTAGACGAGCTGTATCGAGTGCCGGGTACGGGCGGCTAATTATAGCAGAGAATGTCCGCTTGGGGTCGGCCTGGTCCAGGCAGCCTGGGACGATGGTGCTTACAGATGTATCTGCCTACATACAAAGCCTTTGACTAATATCTTTTATGAATATGAAATAGCTTTTTAATAACATGAAAAAAATAGGTACATAGAACTCGTACAATTTGAAATGAAGACGAACAATACCTAATTAGGAATACCGCTATTGAATACGTTGTAAGTTTCCCGAAATATTGTAATCTACATGGGTTACATTATTGATGTTTTAGTAAGGATCCCTAATCGTTACCTTATCTTTTTCCTCCTACCTTATCCTTTTCTATAAATATAGCATATGTTACAATGGTGAAAGATTTTTTGAAATCGGCACATTAGGTTTTGAATTTCTTCCTTACACACACATACAAAAATACAAATCTTTCCTCCGTTTGTAAAAACCTACAGTTTTGTAATATTTAGCAGCTAGGATGTCCCGGCAGATAAAATTTAAGCAAGCCTATTAACTGATTTTGACACCACTAAAACTATACTGGCTTTAGGTAATTCAATATAGGCTCGTTTGGTCCGGTTTAATTACAAATTAAAGGGCACTATGATGCGGACGTGTGAAAAGTCAATAGACCACCGGCATAATATGCGCGTTCGTTATTAAGATCGGTATCGAATCGGAAAAATGGATGTTGCTGCAGGCGAGCCAACAAAAAACGCACCGAATTTATTGTTAATTATAAAAGTCCGGTCCAACATTAACGCGAGATGCGATCCGCGATAGCTGTGCGCCTATTTATTTATTATTTAGATATCGGCCGGTGCGGTCACGACTCCATATTGTTTCGCTGTAATGGCATTAATGACCTCGGTTTAAAGTTGAAGTGTTAATTTGATTTAAAATTATGCCCGCGATTACAATCTCCCTGGCAACTTTTGCCCCAAAGCTTTAATTATAGCGGTGATTCCCGATGGAGCGGTGGCGATACAGCGGCCGCCTGCGCTGTGTTACGGCAGGGTTGCCAGGACACCGAGATCCTGCTACGGTATATCAGTTCTGTAATCTGTAGATGCTAGAAACAAAATGGAGTAACCTTCGACAAGAGACGACGGAGATGATTTGTGTGAATAAAATACGTAACTTCGGTGTCGATGTAAGTAAAAAGTCACATTTAACCTTGAACTGATCAATGTTACCAGTTAAATTCAGAGAATTTAGATATTGAGTGAAAGAGGATAGTTTAAAATATTTGCAACAAGGAGCTGGAAATTAGTAGTTTATTTAAAGATGACTCATACACACGAGTATGAGTCATAAATGGGTATAAAGATAAAGTTTAGTGGACTAACAAAATGTAAGACAGCTGTGACAAGATGTCATTTATTATTACCTTGTAGCAACTACATCTTGACTTTTGCAATCAGTCATTTTAGCTTTTATCAGTCAGTAGAACTTTATCCCTCGATTGGAAAATTCTACCCGGATCGTTATTCAAATATTCAAAAATTCATTCTAAATGAATTTTTGCGCCAATTGTATATGTGTGCAGTTGTTTCGAGCATTCAAATTTTGAACACCCGTAATAATCTTGAGATTTTTTGAAAGTAAGATTAATATTATAGGCATATTCTTGTGGAGGCACCCCTGATCGTCAGCCCACTCGATGCTAAAATTGCTCAAGTACAAGTAAAACACATCGGTTAGTAAACGTAGCTGCATTGCAGCTTAATGCACGTCCTGGCATTATAAAAGTTGAAGACTCAAATTAACGATTTTAATCTCATTTATTTTATTGGCCGCTGTACAGTTTTACGGCGATGTGTTTAGTGGTTAGTGACATATTATGCAAAGTGTCAGGTTATTATGCAAATACGGCTATCTTTCCATCTACTGATTGTAGATAGATACGTATATTTTGACTTTTATTTGATTAATAATACATTAATACGCATTTTGAATAAAACGGTGTCAAATTACTTGTACACATATTTTTAAAAGTGTTTTTAAAAACTATACACTAAAAAGATAACCCAATAAGAAAGAAGACTATTCTTTTAATTTACCTACCAATGAATAGGGTAAAGAAGGAATATATTACGAAACCACTGTTAATACGTAAAGTTTTGTGAGATCTTGGAGATTAAAGAACATTACCAATATTATGTATAATTTAGGAGAAGTACCTTAGTTAAGACTAACTGGACCAACCGTATTTCGAACTATGGTCTAATAAAATAAAAGATAGATTGATATTCTTAATGCACATCATACAGTTGAATTAATACTAGGTATAATAGAAATTTCTGTACAATTTATGCGGTCATATTGCTAACACTCTCTTTCAGACAACTTTTGACGCGAGGTTAGTTAAAGAGAATACTTTGGCATTAAGATACCTTACACTTAGCACCACAAAATTTGACATAACTTTACCGTTAATCTGATCGAGTCAAGACACAAGATGGAGCGAAATCTCTTAGTGACATAACGCCGTGTGACGCAACACCAACGCGACTCCGTAATGAATCGCACTCCACTTCCTCGTGTGGCCGATATGATCGTTGTGAGCCGTTAATAAACGCGTGTCCTCTCATTAAGGGCGATAACTTCTCATTAGCACCCATGCAAACGTCACTTTCATCGTAATAATGATGAAATCATACTAATTTAATGAAAACGTATATCACATAAATAAGAAAACAGTTAAAAATGTCTTCATGTGTAAAAAGGTTCTTTCATGTGTCTTTATTCATGTAGACATATGACAAGCACCAATGAATCATCGTGCAATAAAGAATATCTATCATCTACTTAGCTTCAATAATCTTTTTGGAAATAACATAAAGTGTAATCAATTTATAAAAATATTTAATAAATAAATGAATTTGATCCTGGTGAAAGAACTGGTTCTATACGGAGGTGTGTAAAGTAGAGGTATAATGTATAAGGGTTGTCTGTGTTGTATGACACAAAGCTCGTAAACGGATGCATAGGTTTTGAATAATTGTTTAAATACTTAATTATGTTTATTAATTTGCTGGTGAAATATGAGAAAAACCGGTGTAGTAGGTTAAGAGTTAATCGGTACAATTGTATTTGTCTCTTTGTTAGAGTAGTAAACGTGATTATTTTTAGAACATGAGTTAATGCACTAAAACAAAATAATTGCAGTCAACTATTCTGTGACGCGAGTGTTTCTAAATGAATACGACTGAAGGTTAAGGTTCGAGAAACATTTGCATATTCGACAAACACATACGTATGTGGTGCTCTAGTACTTCTCTTGATTATGTCCAGGCGTACAAACTTTGATTTATATTTATAGTGTTGGTTTTAAGTATATATGAAGAAACATTATATTATCCGACTTCAAAGAAAGGGAGGTTCTCAGTTTGACCTGTACTACTCTACTCTACGCAGAGAAAATTGTCACTACAACACAAAAGCAAACCGTTTCGTCAAACGTTCTCATCAAAACGACTGGTGCACAATAAATCGCGTGTCTCACTTCCTCGTGGTGCCGATATAATCGTTTCGTCGGCCGTTAATAAATACGTCGAGTGGCAGTCCTCTCATTAGGGCGCCATAACTCCTCATTAGTGGGCATGCTAATTAATGTGACGTTTACGAGGCCCCGCGCCCGTAACTCACTCGCGGAGCCCGGACGGCCCGCTCCCGGTCCGGTATTTTTACTTGAAACTTTTTCGTAATACGCCCAATTTCGGTTCTTACCACTGTTTTACAACTTGTTTTGCGTTCGTATACAAGATTACATGTTAGTCTTTGCGGATTTTATCCGATATGTTTGAGGTTTCATACACTGAATGCGAAGCGACGCAGCCGGAACGTTACGCGAAGAATTGTAACGGCTTTAATATGTATATCCAATAACATTACCAGATTTTGCGTTATTTCGAAGGTTTATTTCGAAAAGCTAATTTACGTAAACCAATGATTTTTTCCTAACTTACTACTATGTTAGCCGAGCCGGCTGTCATCCCTAGGAGAGTTAAGAATACAAAGCTATGAGAGATTTAAAGTACCAGTATTTACGACAGCACGATCTCTTGGTCAGAATTAGGACAAATTGTGAAAAAGTTTTGTTATAGTCTTTATACAATACAGGTTGGTCTGGCACTTTGGTTAAAGTAAGTACATCAGTAACTGAGACGATAAGCGATAGGTTGTAAAACTATTTATAAAATGTAGTTTAATTCATTATAATATTGATAGTATTGAGTTTGCCAGCAGTACAGAGAAGGGTGTAAGAACATTTTATAATGCCGGGATATTGAGTGGGAACCGCTTTGGGCCTGCTGTTTGTGCATTACCAGCGGGTACAGTGCACAATCGCATCCCAATGAGCTCGGAGTGCATTGTCTCCTAACACGGTTCTAGCTTTTATCTAACATCCCGTATTAATTTTTACGAAACGTGACGAGTGGATTTCGAAAACTTGATAGCAATTTTTCGTGATAAAGTATTTATTTCTATTAGTTTTCTAGGTTGTCTTTCAAAAATAGTCAGTAAGATTTTAGAACTCTTTTACGTCAACGTTACTAGGCAAAATCTAGGATACTATCTTCAATTCTTATACGAGTCCATTAGTTAACTAAGTAAAACATATGAAATGTGAGCTATAGTCTTGTTAGCAACAATTATCTTTTTCAAGTAATCAATAATCCAAAAATTTGGAACTCTTTTTCGGACTCTTTGGACAGACATACGCTTGACATACGCCTTGAAATCTTTCGGTATTCAAGGCGAGAGTGAATCGGTATTCGCTGGGTAAGCGCGCTTTATTCGTAGGCTTCAATTTCACTTAACATCAACCGAATTGTGCCCAAGCATTATGATAAATGAATAAATATTATATATGCATTATAAATCTAAAATTAGATCACCAAAAAACATTATCACCAATCAACCTTCCCTAATTAGTATCGCGCACATCGATCTCAATCCCGCACAACCCATTCTTAGGGTTTTTAGATAAGTGTGATTTGATGTAAGACATAGCCACGTGAAAGAACAAAGCGCGCATTACGCCCTCCACAAAAGGCGGGCGCAAAAAGACGTTAATAATATTCGTCAAAGCACTCTGGTTACATTAAATCAATTTGCCCTTTCCGCGCGGTAAGTAGCGAACGCTGTAATTGATAAGTTGAAACCCTTGTACCGAGGCGGGCACAGTTCGGCACTGCTACTGGCTGCCTCCATACGCAGCCTCTCTTTGCTTTTACGTTGATACTGTTAACGCGATATCGTACTCTCATTTGTAGTACAACTGTAAACAAGCGTGCGTGTACTATTTGGATTTTTAAAAATAGAATGCG
The DNA here is from genome assembly GCA_031163375.1 of Conogethes punctiferalis. Taxonomy (NCBI): domain Eukaryota; kingdom Metazoa; phylum Arthropoda; class Insecta; order Lepidoptera; family Crambidae; genus Conogethes; species Conogethes punctiferalis. Next base: position 6,803,879 of record CM062080.1, read on the forward strand.
TGCTCAAGCGCCGTATAAAAATGTAGGTTAGTACTTATTAATAGCAATAAGATATAACGCAAAACATACCGACAACCTACGAAGGTTAGTCTTGTTAGCATCTTCATTAATATCAATTGATATTTTATTCTATTCTCGTCTGCATTTATCACTTATAACTACATTTATCTATTCTTCAGTATTTACTCATGGTTATAGCTGATTTTTTAAGTTACATGAGTAACAGAGAGCATTACTAAAATAATATTTTTTAATAGTGTAGACTGAAAATGCCCAATACTTGTCACAGCGCTGTGTTACGCTTCTTACACACCCAGTAGCTTACTAACTACAGCATCACTTTTCGGAAACATTTTATCATGTCTATAGCTGTGCTCGCGACTTCGTCCGCGTGGAATAGTTTTTATCCCCGTTTTTTTTACATTTTCCATTATTTCTTCGCTCCTAATAGTTGCAGCGTGATGTTATATAGCCTAAAGCCTTCCTCGATAAATGGTCTATTCAACACAAAAAGAATTTTTCAATTCGGACCAGTAGTTCCTGAGATTAGCGCGTTCAAACAAACAAACAAACAAACTCTTCAGCTTTATAATATTAGTTAAGATGATAACAGACATTGGTACCGTTCCGTGGTACCGATGAAGGAAACAAAAGTCATGAGGGGACTTATGACTGCCTCTGTGGGTAATTTGGTAGTAACATCTGCCTTCTGAACCAAGGGTTCGTTATTTTAAGTCATATACTAAGTCAATAACGTTATTTTTTATATTATGAGATAACCTCACTCAATGATTAGGCCGTCAAATGCAAAAATATTGTCAATCGGATTGGCATTAAAGCGGGCAAACTCTTCAACTGTATTACTTATATTTATGAGTATTAACGAAGTGGTTGATTTATTTATCAGAGGATAAACGTCCAATATTTGTCCACTTACAAGTATGTCGTCACATAAGCGATAAATAAATATAATCACCGTATTAGTAAATATGGTTGCAACGGGCTTGCGTGAAGCAACGTTTCTAGAATCTAGCTAGGTTAACAAGTCTATGCTACCTAGGTATGTTTCTGCATAAACTATGAACTTTATGGTATATTAAACGCTAAGCGTGGAGGTCACCCCGCCATCTTAGGGCATGAAAGTATATTATTAATTAATGCCAATTAATTGCAGTACGTAAATGATGGTATCTATAAACGGTAAGTGGTTTTCTCGCTAAGTGGCTGGCGTTTCATACTATTTGCTTAATTAATTCTAATGAAAGTATGTAAGTGGAATAATATTAATAACTATTTTAAATTAAATCTCGATGGTAATTACGCAAAGAATAAAACGAATCTAATTACATACTTGCGTTAATAGATTTAAAAATAGTAAGTCGGATAAATTATTGTTTATGAATGTCAGTTTTAAAATAGTTTTAAAGGAGTTTGATGATTACATAATCGTAAGTACCTACTGAAAGAGTGGAATGATATTTAGTGTTGACATTAACATGTGTTAACATGGTCTTGTTATCGATCCCAATTCTTAAGTCTGTTAACTATGATTTGGAGAGATAACTGCGTGCTGTCTTTGACGAAGATTCACTACGTGAGGCGGTCAAAGTTCAATATTCAAGTTAATGCAATCTCATTACTAAAGAAGAATTTATAAAATCACTTGTTTGGATAATTTGCGGTTAAAGTAGCAATGCCTTTAATGCATGCGTGACAATTCGCACTAACCTGCTCGGTAGAGCACAGGTCGTATTACCCTGTATGTGAGCCATATGCTCGCCAGTGGTACGTAAATAAGCTCATTAGCATATCGAGTCCTCACTCAGGTTAATGACCCATCAAAACGAGCGAAGCCCGCGTATTGTCAATTTTAATAAGTACCTCTGAATATTTTATAATCAATTCTATTACAAGTGTCCTACGTATTGGCAAAGGGAGGGCTATAAAGGAGTGCACCGGAACAGATCGTACGACAATATCCTAATTCACTCGCGCGAATGTAATCCATTAGTATCTACGTGCCCTCCCCCCGGCGTTCCTCCGGCGCCCTCTGCCCGCCCGGCTGTCATTCATTCATAAACCTCCGTATCATTTGTATTGGCACATGTTTCATATGACTAATGGACGAGGGCGCATTAAATATAAACGGCACCGTTCCGTAACATATTGAAAATTGAAAATATTCGACGGGGAACAGAATACGCGAAACTGTATTAATTAAAAACTACGAAAACATTAATTATGTGTGCGTTACCGCGTGTTTTCTTTAAACGGTTAGTGTTTACGTTATGTAATGGCCGGGAAGATGGGTTGCGGGTAGCAACCTGTGGAGGGATCGCACTCAGCGCCTCTTATTTGAACTATTCACTATATTATTCGTGTTGCGTTTTTGTTACATTTCTGTTGTATACGATTATTGTTTCACCCATGTTGACGATCGTAAAAATTAATTATTAATTATTATGATTGATACCTTGGTCTTTCTTCGTCCTTTCGATAAATAACGGTTACCCATACCCAAGCTAGAAACTTTTTTAAAAAATAAGTTATAAAAGTAATTTTAAACCTACTTATTGCACCTACTAGTCATAATAATACATTTTCTCACATGAAAGTTTTATCAACTAGTTAATGTTTAAAATTAAACTTTTACGAACAGATTTCTGTGCTTTTACGATTGCATTGTTCATGGTGTTGTATGGTTGGTAGATCTTAATGACTCAATCAAAATCATTTAGCTGACTTAAGTCATTAAATGTGTGCTTAAATTGCTTGCGTGTAGCCAAGGCGCTGCTTAAGTATTTAATTATTGTAAGTACGCCAATTTAACTACGAGTAATCAGTCTGTAGGTATGTGTGGAGGCCAGCAGTAATCTATAGGAATAAATTATATGTCAGTATTCGGTTGTACCTATGTCAAAATAAAAACTTGTTACTAAATGTAAGTGAAATGGCATACGTTACTTATACAAAATATATACCGAAAATAAAATACATTTCTCTAATGTCTCTATAGCTAGACCGATTTTGACGGGATACTTTCCCTGGTGGATAACGGACGATATTACAAAATAAACCAAGGATCAGTAAAAAAAATTGAAATTGTTAAATAATCGGAACAAAATAAGTCAATCAAAGCCTTAACCTATTTCACATACCTAGACCACATATTCATGGAAATGGGACAAATCAATCTTTTAAAACCTATTTCTAGTTCTTTTATCAGCAAAAAATGGAGTTTTCATAGAACATATTATGAACATAAACTAATTTCATAAATTTCTATCTATGTATTAATTTTTATTATGCAGCTAAAATTCTGTCTGATACAATTTAAGAATCCTAAGAGAACAACAATTTTATAAATCAAGATCTCTACAAATGTACAAAAAGTTCAAATATCAAAGCACTAATAAATTAAAAGCCAGCAAATCTAATCTAAAATACAATATCAAGTACCTACACATTCATCAACGTTATTTTTTAACATTTCATCAATTTAATGTTTGCTCTTTCCGATGGTTTTAATACACTTACCTATCTACGCGCGCATAGCGTTTTCAGAAAAATTAAAGAAAGTAATCAGTGGAATTACGTCGGCTACTAAAATATGTATTCGTCATAAAAGTATGCGCCTTCTGTCGAGAATAAATATTCATTATGACGGATCGCGTAACGTTTTAGCGGGATTAAATGCTATTAACCAACGTACGATATGCTCTTAGCTAAATCAATCAGATGAATGCGCCGGGGAAAATGGGTGATCTCTCGAACATGTTTTTAAAGTTTCTTCATCCAAGATCGTTTGGAAAAATAGTTCCAGGAAAATGTTTGGATACATTAATGGATAGATCGTCCTTGGAGGTTTAATGGTAGGTATGCTATTATTGAAATATTTCGCTGTCTTTTCTTAAAATGATCATCGGCGAAATTCATTCTAGCAGAGTGTAGGTTTCAGTATTAATGATTCTTAATGTATGAAATTCAGAGGCTTTTATAGTTATGAAACTGTAAGAAGAAAATTAAATTGTTATGACCGTCTGATGTTACTTTGATCATGACGTAATAGGAGTTGGCATAAAGTCGTTAGGACCAGAATTCCAGACGCATTAGAGAAAACTATGGTATTTGGATCATAGGAGGAGGGCCTTAAGTGGTAAAATGCGACATTAAGTTTGATGACATTAGAAATTATAAGTATTTCTTAATATATGTAGTTCCGACGATAACGCAGTGTATCAGTACTTTATGCATCTGGTTTGGTGTCTTATTCAGTGATGACAGTTTGGGTATTCCCTACAGTCTATCTTTCACTTATCGAAGCTTTCTACGCATGTAACATCATTAACTAACGGATATTGATAATGAGCATAAAACCTTATTCTGGAAGCTCTAGAGCATTCAAACATAACAACGGCTATAATGCTATATACCTGTAGCGTTTAAGCTTACAGGGAGCGCCCAGAGTGAATTCGCGTCGCGAGGTAGAAACTCGTAAGCTGTTAGTTGACTGCACTACTGTTATCGCCTCTGTACTGTGGTTGTGCCCGAGACGTTTAAGAGTCCCAGAATAAATAGGGAGCAGCAGACTAAGTAATACGTCATACAGTTAATCAGTGTAAAGACGCCGTCGCATCGTGTCGCGTCGCCATCGCTCACTCAATATGTATGAGCCGCTGTAAACAGCGGTGGGGGCGCTTCATCCGGCTGAGAGCTCTCATTCGCCACTAATTAATTACTCAACTCGGTTTCAATTAAATTAACTCGAGATCGGGGCATCGACACGCAATGAATCGATGGCAGCCGCGATTCGATTAAGATCGTTAATGCCGATCAATTTTACTCGTTAGCTATCAATAAAGTTATTAAATGCGGGCGGCGAAACCCCCACGCAAACATGCAATGTTAAGTGCACGTTACCCCATTACTTTAGATGTTGATATTCCTAAGTCGATAATTGAGTCTTAGCCCGGTTTATTATATCTGATTAATAAAGCGTGGGCACAAAAACAAGATTGTATTCAATTAAGTGACGTGTATTCTGATACCGCCTCTGGGCGGCGTAACACAAACTGAATTGTCCGCTCGGAACTAGTTGAGCAGAGTTTTAAACTGCGCCCTTAGCTGGTAGGGGACGTTTTAATTACGCCGTTTAAGTAAAAGCGCCTCTGCGTCTAGCTAGCTGCATTACACAGATTCGCCCACCAAAAGCCTCCCACTTAGCTAATGAAACATGTTCGTGTAGTGTTTTAAGCGTCGTCGCAGCGCGGCCTCCGCGCATTGTCAGCGGAGAGCGGACGCGAGCGGATTCGGCGGACTCGTCTCCGCAAATCCTCATTTACTTGCATTATTTTAATGGAGCTATTGTGGGCGGATGTCCTTTGTCGTGTGCGGATGCGGATCCAGTGCACCGGGCTGTGGGAAATGTGCCGGTGCATAAGTGCATCGCTGGCCTAAATTGCGCGTTTCGAAATTAAATGGCAGAAAGCTCCGTTTCAATACGGGTCGAGGTTTCGGCGGGACGGAACCGGGTTTATTGTTCGTTTGTAAAAAAAGAATAGACAAAACGGACGTATCCATTTATCTAATTAACTGGGGCGAAGTCGTTCCGGGGACACGCTCCTCGGAGAGTCCCGGGACCTCTAATAACTGGCTTCCCTAATAAGCTAAGAGGTTGTCTTAGTCGTATAAAAATGCAATCGGCGGAGCGAAGGCCGGCCGACGCCGTTGAAACTTTTCAAATTTTCCACCAGCCCCACGGTATTAATTTTAAATTAGAAACTGAGACGTAAATTGTCCCCACATGTGGACGGCTGGCGTTAATTAAAGTTTTCTCTCTTCGTTGTCACATTTTTATGACGTTATATTTTAGAAAGTTCCTGTTCCGACCTAAGGGAATCACTATTTAATGTGGCTTGAAGAATTTTAAACAGCGTTATGGGACATTAAAATTACGTTGCTGTTTAATTTTTACTATTTAAAGCGTTGAATACAAGCACAACAAATGTTTTCACAAATTATTAAAACATTTTGATATATAAATATTCAATTCAATACGACATCTATACTTATAATAAATCTGTAGAGAAGTCAATTCTGTACATTGTATATATTTTCAAATTAACTATCAGGGGATGATTAGTGATCGATACTGATGCCAAAAATGCAATCAGTAAAATTTTTGTCTGTCTGTCTGTCTGTCTGTCTGTCTGTCTGTCTGTCTGTATGTTCCTTATAGAAACAAAAACTACTCAACGGATTTTAACGAAACTTGGTACAATTATTCTTCATACTCCTGGGCAGGTTATAGGGTACTTTTCATCACGCTACTATCAATAGGAGCAGAGCAGTGAAGGGAAATGTTAGGAAAACGGGAGAATTTTTTGGAACGCGCATCACTCATAAACTACTGCATGAAATTGAATACTGTTTTCACCAATGTATTGCTAGAGGTTTAACTTAAAACTTAGGCACTATGTACAGATAGGTATTTTATGGAAGTCCGTTATTTTTCAAACCCGATATCCACGCGTGCGACGCCGCTGGCACAGCTAGTCTTTAATATGGTATCGCTTACCATCAGGCGAATCGCAGTCAAGCACAAAGTTATCAAGCACAGTCGGACTCATGTGATCAAAAGCTAGACATTAAACAATAATATTCACTAGGTATTATATCACCGGAGCGAGAAGCTACGCCCTGCGATCGCCAACCCGCCTACCCAGCGTGGCGATTATGGGTATATCCTCCAGATGTTTGCCCTGTGGCGAACAATTGGAGAGGCCTATGTCCAGCAGTGGACTGTGATAGGCTGATGATGAGGTATTATATACTGTTATAATTTTGTGAATGGTTCTCGTAGTAATGTCGGTTAGGAGTATTTTGAATCACGTGGCATAGTAAACTACTAAACTTACCAATGCATATTGACTTACATATACATACATGTTATCCACTCCTAGTCTATTTAATTTATATACAGATTTAATATTGATAATAACAACCGGAATGGAAAGTAATCATTATACGTAATGCAATTACGTGGGCGGAGCGCATTAGGATCACTGCAAACTAGATTACTAGACAATTTGAATTAGGGACTGCTATTTGCTAATGCTGTATCGTATATTATGTGGTCATGGTTTTAGTTCAAGCCAACCTCAACTGCCCGTGGTGCATCCTGCCGAATGACAAACGAGGCGGTGGTAACCGTCTGGTGGCGATATACCAATCACAATTGAAGGCGTAGTTAAATACCACAGGCCGATGACGGACAGCAGCGTCACCGGAGCGAGAAGCTACACCCTGCGATCGCCAACCCGCCTGCCCAGGGTGGCCATTATGGGTATGTCCTCCAGTGTATTTTCCTTAAATGGTGAACAACTGGAGAGGCCTGGATAGGCAGATGCTTTGCCGCCTTCAGGTGATAGTCAGGATACAGGACTGTCACCTGAAGGCGGCATAGCGGCCTTTCGCCCATTGGATAAATCTAGAGAGCGTTTGTTACTTTCGACCCGCCGTTACTTTTGTACCCGGTCTCCCCTACTTGCAAGCTCTGGAATGAGGTTCCCAATAAAAAACATAAAACCTAGTGCAATATATCCTATTAGTGATTTAGAACAAATCTTCAAGGTCTTGAGGTTTCGTATTTAATAAAAACAAGGCTGGATAGCTAAGTTTTATAAGCCTGCGGAATAAGGCTCTAACCTCTACTAGCATTTTTGTCACCCAGCGTGTGGGCCCCCTAATTGTCAAGCCGTGATTAATTTCTAAACCTTCTGACGCCTTAACTACCTCTGTAATAATAACTAAACTAGACACGAACCCGGCCCAATGAATAAATTAAACTCTAATTTCTTGACACACTTTGTTTAAAGCGGATTGCCTTGTGCGTAATTGCTGCAATACTTATTATTTTTAAACGCAATACTAGGATTTTGCTTTAGTTTTTTTTCCTGTAATTGAGACTGGTATTGGGTTCGAAATTGGACTTTAATTGTTGTGAGCTTTACACCTTGGGGTTCACCTACTCGTTGAATTCTGTTTTTTTATTAAGTATATTGTGATTGTTTCTAAAAGTGTGCGGGATTTGAAAGAAATAAATTAAAATAACAATGATGAATGCGGGATTTTTCAGATGGGATATATAAAAATTATGAAATGTTGAATAATATGTTCAAAGCTATGGAAATGGAAGAGTTATACCTATTAAGTGTACGTATATCATCATATATACTACTCTATGATGATAGAGTTTCACTGACTATTCTTTTGCTCGCTTTTATAATTCTATACAACGATAGTATGACAAGACCGGAGAGAGATCAAAAGTAAGCGTAGGAAAATCCTAACTTATATGACGAAATAATAATTTGGCGATCTAAGATTCGATCCCAACAATAACTGACGTACCCTGACTGACCATTTCTAAATGCGTATTAATTACTGTTATCATATTAATAAACTTTTTTAATCCCAACAGCTATGAAGTTAATGGGAATTAAGTGGTTTTCATGTTGTTGTAATGAAATAGAGATCATTATCTGTTTTAGTTCTAATTGGTATAAAAAATATCAAGATTGAGAGGACTAAGATTCCGTGGCAAGTTAATTGAGTGCCAGGAATCACGAAATGTTGTAGGACATAAATTTTGCAGTTAGGGCAAAAATAAAATGAAAACAAGCTATTTTATCACAGTTTCACGCAACTATTTCTTTAGCGAAACATAGCAAATGCAATGTTATTATTAGAGCAATAAACGCACAATTATTACACAACGAAACGCCAATTATGCTCCCCTAACGAGTGTGGCGTAATTAAATCTATGGCCCTCATTATTTCTTGATACATACCGCTCTAATTGGTGTATTAACAACTGCCAATTACCAACATTTCAAATGGCCGTAAGAATGTAGTCTCTTGACTGTTTGATTGACAAATTAAAAAAAAGTAAGGTGGCTATTTTTTAAATCATTTCTGACATATTTGGCAAAGCCTTATAGTAACAAGCCCTTCCGGCTACGTTAATATGTTACCGAGACCTAGCATATTAAATACATTCGTACAACATTTTAATGCACTCCAAACTTTTTAAACATTATCTGTGAATAAAATCTGCAGTATAATTTATAACTACCTAGCCTACCTATAATTACTACCTAGTACTTAATGTCTTATTATCAACTCAGTATAACTACCTACTGGATAAAATTTATTTATTACTTATAAATAAAAAAGAACGTTGTTGTAATAATTTTATTAAAATAATTTAGTTTCTCGCACTTCTTTTCTTAAGAAATTTACATTAGTCAAGTGTACTGTGGTTTGTTTTTATAAATGGTGTAACCAAACTTTAATATTAAATTTTGTGTTTGTTTTAAACATTTTATACTTTCGCTCAAACGCTTTAGATTTGCATCATGTAAGCTTAATAAAATATTTGCTGCACTAACTGTAATTTTCTATTCACTTTTCTTTAATTTTATAACATGTGAAATTATGATCTGATGCATAAAACAAGGTATAATGCGATTTTTTGAATCTAGCCAACATATAAAAATCAATGTTGGTATGAAAATTGTTTTGCTATTCCTAAAGCACGGTATATGTTATCGTTTTGCTCAACATAATAATAGATGAGCTTAAAATGCTATCTAAATATATATTATGCTATCTAAATATATATTTATAGCAAGAGATTAAGAAAAACAGTAAGAAACTAAATGGAATCTATATATCGGAAGACTATTCGAAAGAAGTTTTGGAGAAAAGGAAAGCTCTACAACCGCAACTACTAGAGGAAAGGAAAAAAGGGAACATAGCTTTTCTAAAATATGACAAAATAATAATTAAAGTACCTAACACCAACAATGAGAAAAGGAAAAGGCAACAATCAACCTCGCCACCTTCACTGTCTAATACCCAGCCCAAAAAACAACAAACGCTGAGCTCCCTAAAAAACAACAGGACAAACGCCTTTGATGCAATGAAATTAAAATCCAATTCTCCTACGAATATTTCCACACACAAGAACAAATAGCAATTAACATTCGGACCACCGGAAATCCAAACAAACCACGAAAACCAACTGAATCCAACACCACAATCTCCCCCAATCCGACCGGTCCTCGTGGGGGATGAAGACCACAACCCTCCAACACTACGAAAAAGTAACAGAAGAAGAGAAGACAAAATCTATATTGCTGCATTGAACACCCTTACTTTGAAAAATGAAGAAAACTTAACAGAACTAACATACGCCCTAGAACATATCAAATGGGATATCGTTGGCCTTAGCGAAGTGAGAAGGCTGGGAGAAAGAATCGTGTCGTATCAGGACTTCTTACTATACCATATAGGAACAACCCCCGGCCTACATGGGGTGGGTTTTATTGTAAAGAAACATCTGACTGATTGTATTGAAGGGTTCATGGGCATCTCGGAACGCATAGCAATGATGAATTTAAAATTGCCTGGATACCAAGACCCATGGTCTATCATCCAAATATACTCACCTACAGAACAGTCAGACCTAGAAACAATAGATACCTTTTACGGTGAATTAAATAAAGTTATTCAAGACCACGCACACAAAAACATAATAGTAATGGGAGACTTCAATGGCCAAGTTGGAACGAAACGGCCAGAAGAAAGCACATTGGGACCTTTCACTTACTGCAACAAAACCAGAAGCAGGAATGGGGAAAAAATAATGAACTTCACACTAGAAAACAGGCTTACCATTTTAAATACCATATACAAAAAAAATAAGAAAAGGATGTGGACATGGATCTCACCAGACGGGAACACAAAAAATGAAATCGATTTCTTTATGACTAATAAAACCAGCTACTTCAGCAACTTCGATATTATCAACCAATTCAACTTCAACACCAACCATAGACTAATTAGAGCAGAATTAAAAACAACACAACCGAGTAAACCTAGACCAAGACAAGAACCATTAAAACTAAAGCTCGGGAACCACCAAATGGAACAACTAAGAGCTAGACTGGAAGACAAACTCGCAAACTATTGTGAAAACACACATAACCTAAACACACAGGAAAAATACAACTGGATGGAAAATATTATTAAAACTGAAACAAAACTCGCTACAAATACCACTAGAGAACACAAACAATGGCTTACAACCACCACTATAGAGTTACTAGAACAAAGGCGCCATCTAATTCTCTCAAAAGACTCAAAGGATAGAAGGAAACAACTAACCAAAATTAACAAAGATATAAAGAAAAACTTAAGATTAGACAGGAATAGAAATAGAATGGAGACCATTGAAAGACATGTAATAAAAACGGGTGGAGTCAAAAAAGCATACAAAGAACTAACAAAATCTAAGGACTGGGTAGTTAAAATGAAAAACAACAGAGGGGACTGGAACCACGATAGAAAAGATATATTGGATATTGCAACATCCTATTACAGGGAACTGTATGCATACAACCAAACCTCATATGAAGAAACAAATTTAGAAGAGACCTCAGATACCCCCAAATTCCTACACGCAGAAATAGAGAGAGCAATAGACACACAAAGGAAAGATAAAGCACCAGGACCTGATGGTATAAACAATGAGATCTTAATACAAAACAAGCAGATTATCACACCAATCCTCACCGAAATGTTTAACAATATCTTAGAGACAGAAACTATACCACAGCAATGGACAGAATCAAACACTATCCTTATATATAAAAAAGGGGACAAACATGACATCGGAAATTATCGCCCAATCAGTCTCATGTCTAATATTTATAAGATATTTGCAAAGACACTTTTAAACCGGATCGAAGGAACCCTGGATGAACACCAACCCATCGAACAGGCCGGTTTTCGGAAAGGATTCTCGGTGATCGATCACATCCATGTGGTTCGCCAGGTCTTAGACAAGTACAAAGCCTACCAGCGCCAGTACTACATTGCTTTCATCGACTACAGCAAAGCATTCGACTCTTTATACCACGAAAACATATGGAAGTCCCTGAAAGAACAAGGAATCGAACAAAAATATATCCGGCTAATAAAAAATGTATATAGCCACAGCACTGCGAGAATACAACTAGAAAAGAAAGGAAACCCATTTAGAGTAGGAAAAGGGGTTAGACAAGGCGACCCACTATCCCCAAAACTATTTTCAGCGGTTCTCGAAACAATCTTTAGGGGTCTTAACTGGGAAAACTTTGGAATCAATATCGACGGAGCCTCTCTCACACACTTGAGATTTGCAGACGATATTGTGTTATTTGCTGAAACACCAGAAAACATTCAACAAATGATATACGAATTAGCCAGAGAAAGCGACAAGACTGGCTTAAAGTTGAACCCGGACAAAACAAAGGTTATGACAAACGGGGAGAAATCCATCATACGTCTAGGAAGCGACCAAATCGACTACACTGACGAATATGTATATTTGGGACAGCTAATAACACAGGAGAACCCCATATGCAAGGAAGTGGAGAGAAGAATAACAAATAGTTGGAAGAGATACTGGAGTCTGAAGGAGATCATGAAGGACAAGACACTTCACATTAACATAAAGACAAAAGTGTTCAACACCTGCGTACTACCAGTCTTAACGTATGGAAGCCAAACATGGGCTCTAGCACAAAATACGACAAAGAAATTGGAAACCTGCCAACATGCTATGGAAAGGAGTATGCTGAACATAAAAAGATCGGACCGAATAAAAAACCATACCATCAGGAAAAAGACAAATGTTGTAGATATAACATCCAAAATCAGAAGACTCAAATGGCGATGGGCAGGACATATGATAAGAGGCAAAGAGAAATGGAGTAAAATTGTCACAAGATGGTACCCTAGGGAAGGCAAAAGAAAAAGAGGTAGACCAGAGAAAAAATGGGATGACGACATCCGACAAGTAGCAGGAGTAACCTGGAATAGGGTGGCACAAGACAGACGAGAATGGAAAAGGTTGGAGGAGGCCTTTGCCGATTGGCAAACAGACCTACAAAAAGTGAGCAAACGCTAGAAAATAGACTAAGTTTAGCTTAAAAAAAAATATATATATATATATATAAAAAATAGTTTAGTTCATAATACTTTGTAAATAGATATTAAGTTGGTCTGAATAAAGGGCTTATTATTATTTATTATTATTATTATATATAAATATATATTATGCCAATTATGATTGCAAATTTCCATGAAAAATCAATGAAGGTAAAAGCAATGAAACCTAACTACAGTTTAAGTGCCTATGAAACCTTGAATGGTTTTAAATTACGCATTTAATACGGCATTATTTATGATTATTGGTTTAACCTTGAAGAAAGTACAGGAATTGGATATAATGTGTGAAATAAAACATACATAAAAAATCTATCTACGGTGAGTAGTTTGCCCTTTAATTTGGAGCTTGTTAACTACAATGTAAAGTATAATTTTATGACTATCTGTTATTATAACTTATTATATTACACCTGCAAAATTGTTCAAGTGAACTCATAAAGTAATTTACAATCGAGGACATTGGCTTCTTCTCAAAAGGGGTTGGTTCCAATGCAATAGGTACTTAAAGACCGACAATAATTCAGTTACACAGATATGTTAAAGTCTGGACTGCCGAGAAACATCAAAAAGGCTCTAATTTTTTAGCCTAACCAACAGGTCTTACCTAGCAATGTCTTTATTTTTTTTAAATGACAATCATACGTAAAAATAAGCCAAAGTGAAAAAAAAAACACTTTATTTGGCGCTAAGCACACACATTACACATAGAACATACACAGTATATTGAATTGGCGTTACAATATTTTATTACATGCTGACAATTATGCATTCCATCTTACATTTCGAATTACAGACCCCTTATAAGCGTAACAATTTTAAAGTTCAACGAATCTCGCAATTAGTGTGGGAATGATTAGTGGCATCTGATCGGTTGTTGCACGCAACGGTAGCGGGTTCGACGCCCGGCCCGCGAGAAGGGCGTCATCCGTCACGTTTAACTACCTCGACATTAAACATAATGTAAACAACTTCGTTGGTTGTTTAAAAACAAGACAAAACGTTGTTTCCTTGATTGACTGACCGTGAACACTGTCATTATGGAGTGGAAATTAGAAGGTAGATAGGTACACAGAAAATTGGTATAGAGAGTGATGTTTTTATTAAAGCGACTGTCATGGTTTGACACTGAATTTGAAATTGCTGTGTATGAATGAGTATGACTTGATTTGATTTTTTTTTGGAAGTGACCTTGCCTCGTGATCCACGTGATGTGGATTGAATCCGCGGGATTGAAAAACCGGGATAAACATTCAGGTGATGATTTTTAACCGACTTCGAAAAAAGGAGGAGGTTCTCAATTCGTCTGTATGTATAATATTTTTTTTTTTTTTTTTTTTTATGTATGTTCACCGATTATTCCGTCAATTATGGATGGATTTCAAAATTTTTTTTTTGTTCGACAGAGGACACTTCCGAGGTGGTCCCATTATCACCAAGTCAGGATCTGATGATGGGATCCTGGAGAAATTGAGGGCAACAACCGAAAATTGTATGCTCATATGGTGTTTTTGTTACGTTATCATATTCTACTCAGGTATATGCTTCCGGGTGTCAACATCTGGTGCTGATGATGAAGCCACAGAACTCCTTAACGGTTAGGAGTTAGGGAACAGTACTGACATTGGTCGATAGAAACTAGGTAGTAGTATGTACTTATGCAGGGCTAATAGGGCAGGTGATTTGGTAAGTGATATGCTTGATTCTATATCGCAAAGTCTTCCCTTAACTTAAAGCAAAATTTTTCATTCCTTAGTAAAACTCTTAAGGACATTAATTAACCCTTATTCAAGGTCACAGCACATTAACGCAACTAAAAATAGAGAAATAAAATTATTTAAAAAAAAAAATTAAACCGACTTCAAAAAAAAACACAAACGACCAAAACTAAAAAGCGATAAATAACGTAAGTAATTCTATCCATAATACATAATTATTTAAATATTACAATTATCACTTATTTTTGAAGTCGGTGCCAGCCAAACAAATAAATGTATCTATATTGTCGTGGGGATTTGCCGGCCGCGCGCGTCATACAACAACAGTCTACGTTAGGTACCTAGAGGCTGGCACCGACTTCAAAAATAAGTGATAATTGTAATATTTAAACAATTTAGATAGATATTTTTTATTGCACAAAACTAAACATTTACAGGGAAGAGTATACAGACATATAGTAGGTACAATGAGGGCTACTGTTTTGAATATTTATCCATACTTATACTTATAATATTATAAATGAGAAAGTGTGTCTGTCTGTATGTTTGTCTTTCTTTTTTCACGTCAAAACGGAGCGACAAATTGACGTGATCTTTTAAGTGGAGATAGATAAAGGGATGGAGAGTAACATAGGTCACTTTATGCCCCTTTCTAACCCGCCACTTCCCTAAAATGGGGGGTGCAAGTTTGTATGAAGCATTCGCCCCCAACTTAACAAAAGCTATACGAATAAAATATTTTTGATTTGATTTTAGTGACAACTTTAAACTGTTGTAAATTGATTGGGTAAATTTTATGACGTGACTACTTAGACATGTCGTGTCTATCTATACTAATAAAAAATTACCCACAGCTTCTGTTCTAAGTTCTTAAATCAAATACACGCTATGAATATTTCTGTTTAATTTATAGCTCTTGTGTATTTATAAATATTTTGCTTGGCTAGTCTATTATTTGACTATGAGCTTTATTTTGGGGTGGGTATGAGTTGTTTTCGGTAATTACCGATCGGCATTGAATGTCGTGGTGCGACCTCGGGCTTGCGTGTTGCAACGCCCGAAGGCCACCGCGCAGACAATGGAGCACTGCCATCAATCATAACTAGGGCTGCCGTCTGGTGAACATGGAAGGGTCTTTAAAGTCGCTACATTATTTTACCGGAGATAGCTATTTCGTTGCGACTAACCTGTAATACTTACTGTAATTCATAATAGAAACACAGGATCGAGCAAAGTGTATAGGCTCATGTCCAGCAGTGGACTACGAAAAGGCTGATGATGATGATTTGCGGTCGGATTAATTTGGGAGACAATTTTTTTCTAAAATGTGTCAAGTCTGGGTGTTCTGGGAGACGCCACCAATCATCAATGGGTATTCATACTACAAGGGAAGACCTTAGTTTGAGACAAAAGACAGTAACCACGCCGCGACCGCTCAAACCAAGCAATGGAAGTATTTATGCCAACCCTAGATAATGTTATATTGTGACACAAAATGTTGATTTTAAGAACCCATCTATTCTGGTGGGTCATGGTCTGCGTGAAACTCCACGAGTGCCTCTTTCACCGCTCAAAGTCCAAGAAACGTTTCTCCCCTCGGGTGTTAATCAAGATTATGTTTGCACCTGCACAAAGAAGCTCCTTAATTCGGCCAAAGTGGCGTCGAGTAGATCTGACCTGTCCGGCGCACAGCGAGATCAGAGTCGCGGCCCGCAGCGATACACCCTTTGTGAAGAGATTCCAGCTAGGGCACTTTGATGTCGAGCCCGGCAGGTAATTTGGAAAAACGTTATTTAATTAACTTTCGACAAGTCGGCGTAATCGTGTTACAAAGCCGCCGGGTGAACGGTCAAGTCTTTGAGGCCGAACTTGATTTTTACGCCAAACATGCCGGCATAAAGCGCTGTCATTTTCAGGTGGTTTCCAATTAACATCCGCCTTTGACCGCGCCGCGCGGTGCGCAACTAGCGCCTCTGTTATTATAGTTAACTGTTTAGTTTTTAGGGCGGTTGTAACGGACACCCTTTGTGTGTTCGCGCTGCCATTCCAAGTTATGATTGTCTACTGAGCGGTGCTTAGTTTGTTTGTAGTGTTTGTTACGATTTTGACGGTCACTTGTTAGATCCTTTGGGGAGACATTGTTTGGTTTTGTAAATTTATGTTAAAGTTAAACGGTTACTATGTTGCGGTGAGAAATACTGGTGATGTTATAGGGACACATTTGTGTAGTTGCGGATATCTTGTCTGACAATAGCAACGGATTGGTATTCTAAGCAAATTAAAGGACCAACATTTCTATTAAATTATAAGTTGTACTAAAAACCAGAATTTATTACATGTTCTATAATCAACTTTTACGGTTGAATGTAATATACACTTTAATAATTTAACTACTTTTTTATCTTTGTAGTTATGTTTAAGTTAATACTTGGACCCTAATGCATTTTCAACGCTAAAGGTTTTGTGCATAGTACTCGTATTCGTATATGTAAAATATTTATTTTTTAATGGCTAAAATTGTAACCAGCCAGCGCTAAATGAATTTATTTTAAAGCAAGCGAAAATTAAGACAATATTGACATAAGTAATCGTTTTAATACAGCACTTAATTAAGTGTTTATGAGTTAGTAATAAAAATAAAATCTTATTTAATTTAATAAACAAATAAGTGGATTGCAATGCTACGAGTACATTCCGCACTTCAGTTGCCAATAACAAAAGCAATTGCGTTTCGGTAGCAGGTTTAAACGGCCCGCTTAAAGAGTTAACTCGATCATGAGATGTGTGGATGCCGCAAAGAGAAGTACCGAAGAAATGCAATTAACCTGCCCATTGAATATCGCAGATAGCTTTGTTTATACCGGTTGCTCGCGTCTGGTTAGGGTGGCCACGTGCCATGAAAAGCGTACCAATTTCTGAATTTCTATTAATCATTTTGTAATGCTTACATATAAATTGTCCCATACGTACATAATTTTGATCTTGTCCCCAAGTAAGTAGTACTTGTGTTATCAATCAATCATAATAAATAAACCTCACGTGAATATTTCCGATGGGAAGAGACTCTACAACCCTTGGCTTGGAAGAAGATCCGGCCGATACATTAAATTTTGTTCATTTAGAGACTTCCCTCCGCTTTATTCTAGTTTGGCCATCATTGTGAAAAGCAATTCTTGTGTTTTTCAAAATGTTTTTGAATAGACAGCTCGCTAAGGCTCTACTCGTGTGACAATTATGCTCGTAGTGACAACTTGAAAAATATGCGAGCTTTTCAATAAATGTTCGAAATCGTGACATTTATTGCTTAGTTAGGAATTCATCAACATTATGGACGCAAGAAAACAGACCGCAGGACCTAAAGTGCAGGATTGCACTGTAACTGGGAATTGAAGCTAAAATGACGAATGGCCTATACAGGTATTGTATGTACTAGGTAAGTATTGCTTTTTACACTAAATTGAACTTCTAGGCTATATTTTGGGCGGATAAGCTTAAGCCTTGCCAACCCTAACAGGCGGCTACAACAGCGAGCCGATTTGCAACTACACACCAACCTTATATTCAACAACGTATTGTTTGTTAAACTTCCACAAACAGGCTAATGATGTTTATTAACGCTTTAAAGCAAATTTCTAATTGTAGTTGTCTTGTTGGAGGATAGTTCATAGAGTTAATTATCTGGTTGGGGCGACCGCCGCATCGCCCCGGGCTACGGTCTTGCTTACGGCCCGGCAAAATGCACTATTCCCCAGCACTGAAGTTTGAACACCCACAAACTTATTTCGGTAACTCATAAAACTATTGTCCACTGCGCTAATGGACGGGTAATTTGTTAGTAGTATAAAGGCGATTAACGTTTACCTTTATTGCTAAAGTTAGAGTTTCTTAAGTAAATAATAAGTTGAACATTAAGTGCAACCATGAGATCAATTTTAAGCTTCATGTGTGCATCTTTCAACAAGGTATGACGCTTAAGACCAGGTGCTCGATCGCTCCCCTGTGTATTGCAACATATACAAAGTTCTAACATTAAGAGCATGTCATTATCACTCCACAAACGGAACCAAGTTAAACCATGGCGGCATAGGGCTTGTTTTAAGTTGTACGTATACATACAGGGAGAATTAATACTAACAGTTCAAGAGATGAGTGTACGATATCTCTTTCACAATAATGACACAAATCTCTCTTACACTCTGCCTTATTTCATCTGGCAAGATGGAGAAAATATAATACGGAAGCCGAAAAAGCACGCACGCAGCAAGCAAGCTGCTCCTTAAAGCAGATGCCAAAATTCCAAGTTACTCGCACAAAATGATCAATCTATCAGATCCTAACGGCAATTTATTCGCATTTCTATTAGGCCCAGCCGTTCCAAGCTGGTAGGCAAATGGTAATCCCCCGTAAGCAGAGAGCACAATGCCCGCCCGCTCCCGTCATCCCTCTGTTTCGCTTATGATTCGTGAATTTTTAACCTCCCTGAAAGGACTGCAGTCCGAGCTAATAGTAGTAATTTACAAATGTATTCTCCTCAAAAGCTTAGGCCTTAGCTTGAATGCAAATGGAACTGAATAATTGAGAATCTTTCCAATATTTGTTTTGAATATGTTAGCGCTGTCAGGAATATGTAAAGCAGGGATTTTGTTCGGTGAAAAAATTGGTGTGCTTTTTTTTTAAAAAGTGAAGCGGTAATTTTTTAATGTCAGTTCCGATGTCCGAACGTCCATTAGATGTATAGTATAATTAACTATTTTCTTTCAATATTTCAAATCATAGTACTCTCCTGAACGAATTTCGGCTACAGCAGAATCCATACCAATCTTTAAAGAGACTAGCGAAGTACGCAAAAGATTTTGTGCACAAGTAAGACTAAATACAAGTGGACTCTTTGTTCCTTTAATTTCAAATAATGCAACGGGACGCTTAACACGACTAGATAACTGGGATAATATTTTAAATACCTAGATATTACATACGTCACAAATTTCCGTAAACATTTATCCAATCCTCAAATAAATGCGAATAAAATATTATACTAAGTCCTGACACCATAGCTGACTAAAGACAATTGGCTCATAAATACGCACGTACGTACTCGTATATCAACTTAATAATACTACACTTCCACACTGTGCCATGGTTTTGTTGGTAACTAAACTCCATGACAACACAATTATTCCAAAGTAATTAGTGCTCTAATTAGATGCAACAGCGTCGCAATTAAAATTGAATATTTAAAGGACACTATATCGTAAACAAAGTCATAACTCTTGTTAGGATAATTGAGGAAATACTTGCTACTCAAGGTTTAACCGACGGTGAAACAAATAGTGTTCTGTTTTTGAGCTAATCTTGTGACATACTAAGCGAGTATAGTTAGTTTAGTGCTCGCAATAGTGCAAAAAGTCTTGGGTCTCAATATCGGATTGTCAATTATTTATAAGTTTTTTTACCGAGATATGATTGAGTAACCTGAGGGGAAGAAGTAGGGCTTGTTCACTGGAACGTTAATATGTTTTTATGTCATGTTATGTTAATATGTCATTTCGAATGATAAGATTCCATCAGGTTCCAGACTCTTGAAGTATTAGTATTATAGCTTCTCAGAGATTGACCGTTGTGACTGAAATTCAGTCCGGTAGCTAAACATAAGAGGTGCCTATAGCTACCTTATACGTGTATCAGTTGCTGATGCTAATTTTAACTCTTCGTATATTGTGACGGGTAAAGGTGTCTGTCTGGCTTAACGACAAATACGTAGATTGTCTTACATGACCTAAGTTTAAAATTGACTGAGCATGGTGTGTCCCTTCGACGAGTCGTAAGTAGTACCTGTCACATGTTTTGCGAGCTATGCCGTTTTATCGCGCGTCGTAGACAATGGCGAATTACGCACTTTAACGCGCAAATGTCGGGTTAATTAAGGCGTATCCGACTGCGAAATTACTTTTTTTTATCTATACATGGAAATTTTAGAGTATCTAAGTAGTTTAATTGTAACCATTTAATGATATCTAGATACCGAGGCATAGTTTTGGCGACATGTCCTTTTTTAACGTCGTTTGGGGAGCTCTTTCCTTACGGTATGCAGCGGTATGGCTGAGCCCCTAGGATTGCTTATGTCCTTGGATGATGAGTGGTGGTTACTGTTTAATGTCAGTCTGCCACCAATGGCAAAAAATAGATTTCAACTTGAAAAAGGACTTTGAAAATTAGAAAAACTTGAATCCACTTGACCCACTATAGCGGACCAAGAGATTTTTCAACATGTATTAAGGGTGACTTCTATCTCTTATGAGTCTAGATTGGCCCAGTTATGGAAATCACCGTGCCAAAATTTACCGTTAAGGAAATTCCCAACACTAGCCGTGAACATCGCTATTGGTTGCCATGGAGAAGATACATGAGCAAGTAGTCCATACGCGAAGAAGCATCTTACGGGCATGGAATTACACTCTGCCCTTTTTACTACGTCGATCCCGACTGATAGCTACTGGGTGACAAGGTGAACTGTAAACTTATGTATACCACATCATAAGTCAGATCTCCACTGACAACAATTGAACTGACAAGTTATAGCAAAACAAAGTTATACTCGTATAAAAGCATAGAGTTATACAAAAGGCTGCATCACAGCCAGTCGCCAACACCGACTGTAGCCTACGGCCGAAATAAGTTAGTATTTTTTGTGTTCCTATAGAATCAATAAATGATTTTTATAAAAAACTAGCGACCCGCCCCATAGTTGCAATACTATATACCTATATGTTGTTTGTTTTTCATTTTCCGCGCAATTTTAAAAATTTTTTCTTTCTTAAAAAATAGTGAAATTGGTCCAGCCGTTCACGCGTGATGGCATGACCAAGAGAAATATGGATTATTTTTATATAGATGTGTCATTGCTTACCTCCTTATAGTCCCTATGCGAATGCTGGTGCGTGGGCGCAGGGCCCGGGGCTCATTCGCGCGAGCGGCGCGGGCGGCCCACCTTGCCCTTGCGCACCGGCGCCGCGGGCCCGCTACCCGCGTTCGCGCTCTTCATCAGTTTCTGCCAGTCCTGCTCGCAGACCAATGACCCCGCCAGCATGTAGTACCTAAAGATTAAACAAAATAAGAATGATTGTATTTTAGACTTGCCTCGAAAATTAGAAAAAGTTTTGAAAGTATACCCTATAGCGAATCTTCGCTGGAATAGAGCCGCCTGCCCTGAGAAGTACCTCCACCCTATAGAATATGCGGTGCGTATTACATCGGCCAGGGGGTTAGGGTGGGCAACGCGCGTATGACAACTCTGGTGTTGAAGGTGTAAGCTGCAGTAACTGCTTAACATCAGGCGGGCCGTAAGCTTGTTTGCCACCATTGTGGTATAAAAGAAAACTCTATTCTATTCAAACATTTTGGCTCAAGAAAGGATGATGGTCAATCACTGGTTGCGAGCGGCCTATGTCTGTCATTGGCCTGCGATACGCTGATAATGGTGAGTCAAGCTTTTCTCAGATCGACACGTCAAGCGCCTGCAAAGCGAGAGCTTCGGTCTGACCAAAGTTTAAGGGTTGAAAGCATCCCAATTTTCTTTTACCTATCGCCCTGCATGAGATGTGAGCCGCACTTGGAGCAAGCGAAGCACTTTATGTGGAAGACATGGAGTGGCTGCTGCGGTGCGCTCGTCCTCATGACGAACTCGCTCGCCGGGATTGCCTGCCCGCACGCTGCGCACGCGCCGCCCGAGCCGAACATTCTGGAACAATGGAAAATTACGTTAATCATCATCAGCCTATCGCAGCTTCGCAGTCCATTGCTGGACAGGCTTCTCCAGTTGTTCGCCACTTTGGACATACATCTGGAAGCTTCACTCATAATTGCCACGATGGACGGGTCAATATGCCGTATGAATTGAATATGCTTTTTTAAATTACCACAACTTCGCGCCAGTTTTAGTTGGGCTTGACGGAGGGACCAGGGATTTTTAATGGGTAAAATGATGAAAACGTGCCAAAAACATAAACGCCCTGCATCATTTCCATCTCTAGGCAGGATGCCGTTCAGTAACTTATAATTTTACAACACGAAATTACAGATGACTCTGTAAAGAAAAGTAAAGATTTCAACTTGAACATAGAACCTCACCAAATTAGGTAATTAATTACTAATTCACCAAAAAAGAACTAAAAACAAGATTACTAATTTTTAGTTTAACGTCAACAAATCTTTATTTAACCAGTGCCATCTCTTGCCATATCCAGCTAAGCACAAATCTTCAAGACAGCATATTTTACGTAATGCGCATCGAAGAACCTAATAAACATTATTGACCTCACTGATATTATCTATAAACTGCATTAACAGTCACTTGAATCTGTAAAATGCGGCGATTACAGCTCGTTATCCGCTTGATTTAATGGTTAATAAAACAAGGACACAGTTAATAAATCTCATAGCATTTGTTTTCTTAAGATAACCAACTTAGTGAGATTTTCGGTGTGAAATACCTTTTTCATGTTGATTGTTGATCCATACATTGTAAAGAGGAAACCTATTACATATACCTACTAAGTAGGTAGTATTTTTATTGAGGGTTTGATATCCTTTAAGTTGCTCTTGAAATTATTTCGATAATGTATTGAAAAGAATCAAAATATATATAAATGATGAGTTACATTATTACAAATAGAAACTATACTGTTTTTAAAAGCATCATAAGAAAGAATCTCATACTAGGGTTTGAGGTTAGGTAATGGTTTGCATTAGCAGATTTATTTATTTATTTCTGCTATTTGTCATTTTATTGATAGCGTTAATCCGTTTAGTGGAACGCCGAACCTCCGAACACTCGCGCTAAACATTTATCCATATCACGTCCGCAGTAATATTTATGTGTTCGCCGTGTAAGAGAAATTTAAAGAAATAAAAATCGGTACGTGGTTAGTTCCTGCCCGATTTATTTCCGCAGTAAATAAGATTTTAGGTTTTAAACGGCGGTTTTTGCGATTGTAAAGTATAAAACGTTTAAATAGATTAAGTAATTTGTTGATAGAAATGGATTCTCTGAATAATTGTAAAAGCCATTTATTTTTTATTCTTGTAATACAAAACGATGAAGTAAAAGTCCGTTTATTTGTTTATATTCATGCAGGTATCACTCACATTGTATTTTTTTTCTCTATAGACATGAAACTTATTTTAAATAAAAATTGGCGATGAAAAAAGAACGAAGAGTAACTATCGAATATCTTGCCGGTTTAAGCTACATTTCGAAATCAACGGTAGTCATTTTTATTTTGATATCGACGATGTATAATAAAAGTCTTTTTGATTAAACCATTTCGGGCCGCGAGTAATTGGCCTAACAATAACACCAATGAGATGGTTAATTCCAGGATTTTGCCGCGACATAAATACCAAATCAGTTCAAGATGAACCACTTCGGCTCTTCCTGCGAGTACGACACAGCTGTACCGTTTAATAGCCGCGTTTAATACTTAATGAGTCATTATTGCAATCGCCATTAGTGCCGGACGAGCCATTATTTACAACCGACACCGATATTAATAAATCGCAACAACATAACCACCAAAGGCAATCAAAATTTAATTACCTACGCTTCACTCCGAAGGTGAATACAAACTAGTGTATTGACATGATATTGTTGGAGTACACTTTATACGTTTAGTGTAGGATAGTGATTGATAAAAATATTGACGGAAAGTCCGAAAAATATCAGACAATAGAAATCAAATCAACAAAAAAAATAGAAATCAGTCAAATTATCGTAAAAACACAGTTTTACTAAAATTAAATATGGCTCGGTACATCCTACAAAATTTTCGTTGTGTCAAAACATAGATCTGACTTTCAGTTCAGATGTTGTTTTATATAGTAAGTAAATATGTTATTACTTATATAGACCCAATCCCAAAGTACCTATAAGTAACATAGCTTCTTAACTAAGGCAATAAGCATACAGGTCAACAGCAACATTTCATAAGAAATGTTACTTACTTACTAAACTTAAGTTGCATATTATGCATAATTAAGATATTTTTGTTGCTTTGGCCACAAATATAGGTAATATTAACAACTTGAATATAGTATTGACGATTAGAAATAGAATACAGACAAACATTTCATGATTGTCTGGGTGAGACTCGAGTCCACGACTATACACAGCCGTCCTTTAATTCTCTATCTAATATAAAAGTACTTTTCCGTTAAGCGTTGAATGCCATGTTGAATTTGCATGCCACTTTAACACGTTGAGCGCCATGACGGTCACCGGTGACCGACAAACAATAGTTTTTCTATTGTGTCTAGTTTCTCGGCAGTCAAAGACTTAAGTAGTGTTAATTTTTGATAACTAGAATAAAGGATCATTTTTAATATATGTACCCATTAATGCCACTAGCTAAATCACTGAAATCCGTTGACACCTTTATGAGATTTCAAATAATTTAATATAGAACATTCTGAACGGGTTAAAGATAAATTTGAAAGTCTTAAAAGATAAATTCGCTTCAATCACTCGGAGCAAATAGGATTTCGTTTCATTTACTCCGGTAAGAGCGTTTTCAATTAAGGAGTCCGCCAAACAGTATCGGCGTATGAAGGTAAAATTAATTAAACCGAGCCAAGACAAACATACAGAACGGATCTATTTGTGTTGGACGCGAGCGGGAACATCGTACAACACGTCTGTACAAGGAATAAACGATAAAAACACGGGAAAAATCTATCAAGAGCCTCACATTAGGCTACTCGTGATCGTATCACTTATTAGAACGTATGATAAACATAAAATATGTATCATTCTTATCACATATATTTATGTTAACAGATCACATTAATAAATCATAAAAACAAATCAGCATCAACTAACATTCCACAATGACACATGACAATATTATTATTAATTAATGATAATTAAAACATCGTGCAACTTTAATTGTTGTATTGTGGTGTTTTAATGGTTAAATTGCTTTAGTTTCCATAAATACCTACATAGCGACCACGACTTAGGTTGTGGCTACTGCTTCATACTTATACGTCAGCTATGAAAACGTGAGTTACTTATTTTGTTTTAAATTATACTTATCTAATGACTTCAAACTATCTAGTGACGTGATTGAATGCTCTAAAAACGTTGATAACCAAATTTGTTATAACTTAGACAGTTCTTCCTTTACTACCCTATATGAATATCGTTGAAGATTGAGGAATCTTCATGGGTATACATGATTTTGGCATATAACGTTACAGCTACTCGTATATATTTTTCCCCATTTTGAGAGAGCTTATCAATGAGTACTAGGTATGTTTTGTTTTATTAGAATCACCCAAATAAAATAACCCATTAACAAATGGTTCCTATCGAAACGAATGTTTTAATGTAATAATACACTCAGCAATTAAGACCAATTTACTAAATTACAGCATAAATAGAAAGGCTATTACAACATTATTATAATTAAGAGTCCGGTGGTCGGCAATCGTCGCCTACTTATTAAGTTGTTGGGAAACAAAATATAAAGATGACACTAATTAGTTAATAAACTGTGAAACATGTCCAAACAAGTTCTTTAATTACTCCTAACGTACCCTCGTGAATAGTCCCCATTAATTAAAGCGTGGCACATTAACATATGTGAATACGTTTTATTTATTCGACCGTAAATATTGTAAGTTTAATTAACTTTCGGCAACTTGGAGGGTCACTTCGGAACTGATAGAAGAGTTACCTTCCCCGATCTTCAATTTCATTTAATACTCGGCAAGTTTAAAGAATTTCTAATCGTGTGGAACTTTCAGGTTTCCTTTCATGCCGGTATTAATTAACGAGTGTATGTTTAACACGAGTTTAATAAATGGGGAAGTTTGGCGTCTGTCTCACACAAGCGTATCGTACCTACGTAGTAGAAGTTTATTTGCCTTCGTTACGTGTAAAATTGAATACGTCTCTGAATCCTCATTAATTTAAGATGAAGACTGTATCTTGACATGTTATTTTATTCATGGAATGAGAGTCTCGACTCACACAGTTGTGTATGTCGCGAGTTCGGATTGTTGTGAGTAACATCATTTTAAATATCGCTACGATATCATTAGGAGATGGGGCAGGGTCGCAGGTCGTTTTGCTTAATGGTAAGCCTGTAGACTTACACCGATAGTCACATTTTTACGTTTTAATATTTAATTGAGAGTAAATGTGTTAGTGTTCTATATCAGTCTACTTATGGTCAAACATCTGGAGGCTTTACCCATTACCACCACGGCATTAATTTTCAGGGTTCCGTACCCAAAGGGTATAAACTATTTAGTTCTCTTAGCAAGACTTCGCTGTTCATTTGTCCGTCTGTCCGTCTCAAGAACCGCGTAGATATACAGTTGAAATTTTTACAAATTATCTATTTCTGTTGTCGCTTTAACAGCAAAAACATACTAAAACAAAATAAATATTTAAGGGGGCCACCACATTCACCAAACAACTTGGAAAATAATATTCCAGTCTTACACTTATCCGTAAATTGGTAGGTAATTTTAGTACTTTCTCTTTACAGAAAAATTCTCGTGAGAGGAAGCCAAAACTTACTATAGGTGACAAATAGAAATAGAATGATAGACAGCGGCTTCTTTTAAATAAAAATTCAGATGTCAATGAATTAATTTACGAAGAGAGTTAAAAGGAATTGGCATGAAAAATCCGAGGAGTAATAAATAGTTAAAGAATTATGATTGGGCTGAGGTCGGCAGGGGGAGGCAATCGGGATCGGAGACGAATGGCTCTCAATAAAGACGGGATGGGATGCCTGCTAGAGGGGATGCCGAACTTGTTGCTTCAGATATCGCGTGGGCTTTTACGGAAGATATCGTTCTTTTTTATTTAGCCACGTATTTTTATAGAACTATTACAAACCGGAGTACTAACTGGAAATGACACAATGCATGATTTGTGTGTTGCCGTTGTCGATTTGGGCTTAACTTTAGCTTTCCAACAGGCAAAGGGTAGACCCTATGCTATGCCATTACATAAAAAAGTGACAGAATACTTACATTTGGTACCTAGGATTGCTTTCAAAGTAACGTTAACTCCGTACGTATGAGCGTGCTTAAGATAACATAGAAATTGATTTAATTTAATAGTCTTAGATTAGAGTCATAAAATAGCTGTACCGATTAATTAAAATTTAATCGGCATACGCTTAGCGGTCTATACAGTTACAGATACGGGTCGAGGGTATAAAGATAGGATGCTTTTTTTTATTATTTAATGATCAGGTACGTTCAAGTCTTATTTCCTATTCAGTGGTTGAGCAATAGCATCCCTATTGAATATGCAAATTTTGTTTAAAGACCTTTTCGCTATAACAAAACAGAATCAAAGAGATTTGCAGAAAATAAGCCACATTCAAAAATCTTTTCTTATTCATAGTTTAATGATCCCTATAATCATATGTGTAGAAATAAGTTTAAACACCACAAATATTATAAAAAGGAAAGATTCGTATGTGTATCAAATGTACATAATAAAACCTTTAAGCTTTAACAATTAAGATTGTCGATATCTAGGCAAGTATTTTTTTAAAAACTATACAAATAAAGTTTATTTTGATCAGATTTTATTATACACAACTGTTTTAAGCATGACATCCATACACGTATAAAACCCTCTTAAATAGCAAAATTACTATCACGAGCGAGTCTTTCGGTCACAAAGTAGAACCGGCAAGTCACTCATTTGCATGAGCGTCGGTTTTTAAATTTAATTTGGCAGCCCTACAGAGCCGCAGTGTCGGTGTATCAAGTTAGCACGTCGTTAGCAAGAAACTCGTTAGCGGCGCGTGCTGCCGACAACCCAAGAATTTGCTAATGACACATGCACCGCGGCCGCCACCGCGCCACCGCGCAGCTCCGGCCCAATCCCACCGCGAGAAGATCATAATTGTTATACTCTACTGCACTGTATTGTTTATATTGTTTACACACGTAACCCCTAACTGAATGGTACTGACTTTAACATACGAGGAGGCTGAAAATCTTTTACTTAGAACTGTCTAACACACAAGACCGACTGGCTCGGTGGCTCAATTGGTAGTGACCCCTGCCTTCTGAACCAGGGGTCGTGGGTTCGATTCCCACCCGGGACAAACATTCGTGTGATGTATACTTGTGTTTGTTCCGTGTCTGGGTGTTTATAGTTTGTATTTAAGTATTTATTTGTGGTACCTTCGTTTTTCTGATACCCATAATACAAGTGCTTAAGCTACTTACTTTGGGATTAGAGCAATGTATGTGATGTTGTCTGATATTTATATTTTATATTTATATTTAAGACCCTCAAAGCTTACAGACAAACCCACTCATGTATGCACTCTCATTCTCACTCTAAAACACGCACATACGGACAATACATAACACACTTATGCACTCAGGCATACAATACTCACATGCACTCACACATACAATACAAACATGCACTTACACACACACACATTCATAACTGAGCACTCTTATTAAATTGTAAATTTATAATTAAATACAGTATACTCTTAAAAATAAACAAATTTGTTAATACATAATATTACTTTAAGTACTTAGCTGCATAGACTTTATTACGTAGTCCTAGAAACAAACCTGTGGATAGAGCGAGGCACTCCCATCACAAGTGTCTACCGACTACTTACCGGGAGGCCCCGTCAACTTATAATGTATGGATTTTTTGGAGATAAACTATTTTTTATTATTTTTTTTATTTACATAACCGATTGCAATTCTATCCTCATCATCTTGATGGTTGGCGATCATCCACTGTACGCTTTATGAGGAACTTCTTGTCTCGCGCAACGGTTTTGTGGAAAAACAAACGAGACTCTGGCAACCGACTGGTGGTGGACTGATCCTTTTAACGTTGTTTTTGGTTTGACGTTTGTCGACAAACGTCAAATTTCAGGAAAACGGCGACCTAGTGGTTGTGTCTTAAAGTTTAACTGCAATTCTAAATACTTTTTTTTATAATAAGAGCGTTCAGGATGACGTCACTCCACCTGATGGTAAGCGGTGGTGAGGTCCAAATGTTAGGTCAGCACACCAGACAAATCCCACTGCGCATGTCTACTATTTTCTAACGCTGATCGTAATCGCCACCGCTACCGCTTGTAATTAAGCCACCAAATGTTGCGGTTAAATTAGATATCATTAATGAACCATTTTTTTTAATTTTCCTCCATATAGCTGAATTCGTTACTAATTATTTATTACTAAATCGCCCTTGCAACATAGCTTCGAAGTGTGAATAATCTCGTTATAATAATACATTACTGATATCGTATTTAGTCATATCGCATGGCTGTATATTTACACTCTACCTAATCGTTTTTATGAACCTCATAATTGCCTTTAACACTGATTGTTGTTATAAATAAATTAAACACATAATAAAATCGAGTAGTAAAATGCAATCGCCGATAATTTCTTTCTATTTTATTAACTGTTAGATACAAATTGAATTTTGTAATAATAAATTGCATTCTTTATCTAATGCATAACAAAACACCATAGGTACGTTACTCATACATTTGAGTAAGATACTGTGCTAATAAATCTTTTTCTACAGACGTGTTATGATTTTGTCATGTCAAACTCTGTCAATCTATTTATACATTTCGTTTTTAATATTCATAAGGTTTAATTATAGCGCAACTTTTGTACAATGCCTATTTGGATTATTATAACGTTCATAGAGCTAAATTTTTGATGTTTCTTATGCAAAAAAAAAAGAAATAGGTTTCTAATTTGCCAATTTAAGTTTTACTACAAACTGTTTTTATTTATCAAAACTTCCTCGCTGTCTGTTAACAGTTAGCCGTGATCCAATCCCGTATTCAAATTGACATACCTAGTAAAACAACAGAGGCCCGGACTAAGTTCCATAAACTCGTTTCAAACTCCCCTCTACACACTCTATCGGCGATTTTTAATTAAGTCCCTAGCGAGAGGCAAGCGAGCAAAGTAACACCATCAATTCATTATCCTAAACTCTGGCTCGATTGTTCCTCGCTCGGTACTTACGCAAACTTTCATTTTAATCAAGCGTTTAATTAAAAATTATCCGAGAAAAACAAAATAAGCCCGTTAGGGCGGTCTGAACTAATTAAGGCGCATGCGATGAGCGGGCCGACAACAGCCCGTGAGGTGAGCGTCCTCTAATTAAATGGCTTGTTCTACTCCAGTGGCGGGCGCTTAGCGAAACTATTACCGGCGTGGAAAAACTTAACAAGTGTTAGGGGCGGGCCGTCCGGTGTCCTGGCGAGCGAACGCTTTTGTGTTGTATGGATGTATGTTATTTGTTGTGGGATGGTAACGAGCTTGCGTTATGTTAAGACTTAAGATATTGATTCATTATAAGTTGGAATATGGCTAAACTCTAGGAAAGGCTAAGTCTAATGAAGAAATTTATTATCATAATCCGTGCGGTGACAGACAAAGAATATAAATCACCGCCCCATTCGTTCTCGTGCGTGGTGCGAGACTTCCTAAGCTTTAAGCTTCTCAGCCGGTGGTATGGTTTACCCTCCTGTCTGGTCACCACCGTACACTCGCCTAAACCCCGGAGAAGTGACTTCCGGTCGCATTCGCTTTTCATCAGATATATCCTTTAATTCGCGCCATATTTCTCTATCTCTCTCGTTTAGCAGTGGACAGACCAAAGCTGTTGATTGACTACTTACATATTCTAGTTTAGAGAGCCTACGACTACAAGAAAGCAAACGCCAGTAAATGTATTCTAAAACAATATGGCGGGTTCCACTTTCCAATAAGATGTACTTAGAATGTCATCCCCCAAATGAGTTATCATACTTATCAGAGCAGTTGTAAAATGCTAATAACAACTTGTCTCTCCATGGCTTAATGTTAATGTCGTAATCATAATTACAGACGAGGTTAACGACCCATGAGTCGCCTTTAGTAACGCGTTTTGTACTGTTCCACAACACTGAATGTCAATTAATAAAAGTTTTTATGCTCCTGCAGTAATGGGAGGGTGGAATTAGAATAATTTGAAGAAATTACTTGCCCGATTGTACGAGTCTCATTCACGTACCTGAGGAAAATAAAACATAACAATTAGAATGGATGTGAAATTAGAAAAGAAACACAAAATATATGTCGTCGTAATTATTTCCACATTGCATTGGAAAACTAAATGAAAAACTCGATACAAATAGATCATTAACGTTCAGAGAGAACAGAAAACGACTTCATTTAACATTGTACGTAGATTATACCGTTAAATGCTTTTGGATGTGAGGTTTGGATGTATGTGGATGTAAGGGAGCGATCCATCATCTTTTCGCTCCAAGCCAACCTAACCTGCCCGTGGTGCATCCTGCCGAACAACAAACGAGGCGCAGGCAACCGACTGGTGGCTGTATAATCATCACAATTGAAGGCTTAGCTAAATACCACAAGCCGATGACGGGCAGCAGCGTCCCCGGAGCAAGAAGCTACGCCCTGCGATGGCCAATCCGCCTGCCAAGCGTGGCGATTATGAGTATATCCTCCAGATGTTTGCCCTAAGTGGCGAACAACTGGAGAGGCCTATGTCCAGCAGTGGACTGCGATAGGCTGATGATGATGCTTGTGATAAGCATAGCTGTTTTATATATAAAAAGCTCCTCATAGTCGCTTAGCATCGGACGAGGTAAGGTCAAGCGAGCACCTATTAAATAAAAATAATACTAGGTATCCCGATTTTCCACCATAGCAAGTTGGCGTTAGCCGGTACTGCGGCGACCAATCCACCTGTCAAGCATAGCGACTAAGGCAAAACCCCTAATGATAATCAAAAAAGGCAATGGGAGAGGCCTATGTCCAGCAGAGTTTCAGAGAGGTAGGGCATAGCGTATCTTTGCTTGAATTGAGCTGCCCGTCCGGGGAAGGACCTCCACCCTCTAGAATACCGCAGGCAAATGACCTCCGGGTCGTGTTCCTGCTGGTGAGTAGGGTTTCCGGAGCTCGTGGGGGGTTAGGGTTGGGCCGGCATGGCAGTGGCAACTGACAGGTAACTGACCAGTTACTTGCCAGTTGCCACTTGCGACTTGGGCTTCTCTTTCGCTTTCCATCAGGCGTAGGGAAGCCATTATGTCGAGCTACTATAAAAAAAAAGTGGACATTTGCCGTCTAATGACGAGGATTTTTAAAAGTAAAAAGACATTGTATAGGAAGTTGATAAAATTATACCGCCGTACTAATGAAGTGAGGTAGCGTAAAGCATATCTAAGTAACATTAACCGGTTAATAACGTAACTTAGACTTACAGCTTGTTATGTAAGCACTAATTAAGTAACTTGGATATGTGTGGAATTATTTCTAGGAACAAGTAAGTACTTGTCTGATATGATAATAGCAGGTAAGTCGTTTTATATTTTTATATAGAAACAATGGTCTATTAATTAATAGGATTAAGCTAGCGAGAACCCGTTCACTAAATTAGGTGCTTGATATTATTAGCCATCCAACATAATTGTACTTGTAATATGGTGTAAGATAAATACTATTGTAACTATTAAAACGAGTAATGATAACAAAAGTATGCTTACTACGTACGTAGGGTTCTTACACAAAATGGAATGTATGAAATTAACTGAATATTGATTTCATATCGACCAGAAACGTTTTCAAAAGTGTATGTAGTTCCACCGTTACGATTTTATTTATCTATTAAAATGCCTATACAAAATTAATAATTAATAAAAAATAAATTTCGGCATGCACATAACATGATCGTTATTTTAAAACACTACAACAATTAATAAAAGTGAAATTTATAAAGATTCCCGCATAATTCTGCAATAACGCGTACACAAAAACATTAAATTGTTCAAAATTAAATTTTTATTTTGCGAGTTTTCTACAAAAGGGTCTGTAATATAATAAAACATCGTTTTAATTATGATTTAGTAAAACTTGTTGGTGAGTTCCAAGTTTTCTAATTACTGCTAGTACCAATATCAATTAACTTGTGCTAAGAATTAATTATCTCAGCATTACGGGCCCCAATTTATTACTAAACTTTCACTAATCAATCTTTCTAAGTAGCCTACCAGAGGTAGATAGGCAATAACCGTCTCGAGTTATATTGTTTTCTTAATTTATAATAATGACTTCATCCTGTGGTTTTGCTTGTTTTAATAACAATCAAGCAACAAATCATTATTTTAGTAACTGTAGGAGGGTCTATCTGTTTTATTTATAATTTTATTTGACTGGTTTGATGAATCATTCGGTAGCCAATTCTATAGGTACCTACGGTTTGGTCCGGGGGTGGACATTCATGTGATGAACGTTTGCGTTTGTTCTGTGTTTAGATGTTCACAAAGGAAGAAGAAATGGATATCCATTGTATTGTATGTATGTACACAATGTACATACACACATACTCTCTATAAACAAACATTGCATCCCATTTGATTTTAAAAATGAATTAAAGTGTCTTAGGTATTGCGCAATTTCATTAACACTTTGCATAATTATTAAAAAAATTACAAATTACACTGCAACACACGTTGAAACTATCACTTAATAAGACTCTAGTAAGTACTAGTTGTATTAAAGAAATCGCAAAAAAAAATAATCGAAAGAAAATGCATCGGCCATATATTCTGTCAAGAACTAAAGATTTTATTTTTAATTATCTTTATACGACATTGCTGCATTGTAGCTAAGTTGTATCACCACGAGTTTAACTATGACTGCGTTCGTTTCCCAGAACGGAAGACCCGAGCTAATTTACAAAAAATTGTTTCCCAATTAAGGCGAACGCCCAACCTTCAATGGTGCATAGTCAGTTAAAATTGCATTAATTTTTAACTCTAATTCATACATGAATAGGGTTCAAATTATGGTGTCCATGTAGTCGCAACTGTTTGACTTACTGAGGTGGCCAATAATATAATTAATTAGCATTGAGCCAGTTTTCTTTAGTTCTACGGATCAAACAAAATGGCACTACACGTCCCGAATCCCAAATCCAGATCGCACACATCATTAATTAGGCCGATTATCTGTAACTGCAATAAATAATAATAACGTATCGCTCGAAACATTTGTCAAAAGCCGCATTCGCACGATGAGCTAATCGACTATCACCGCTAATTGCCCCCGTCTGCCCCCCTCCGCCCCTCCCACCCCCACTCGAGCCCCGCTAACTAATTAGATAAGTTTGCAACTCGACTGTACTTCTGGTGCTTAGCTGTGCCGTAAGCATCAATCTTTTTAATTAAACATTTTTGACACCGCAACGATTAGCCATCGAACCCATTTCTATGCTAATACAGTGAATAGTTTTAATTTAAATGCAAAACGTACGGCGCACGCGTACATAATTTTGCACAGTAATGTGCGTTGCTTCACGTGCTCTTCTTTAGCCGAAATCTGGCAGTTTTTGGTGCACTCGGTGTCAGGTGTCAACGGGGTGCTGAATAGGATAGGTGAAATTCGTTCTAATTTGGGAGCAGCTCCATTTTGAAATCGATCTTCGTTTATTTTGTCATGTTTATCGGATCGCATCTTTTCTCTGGGCGGTAATTTAGGTTCGATTGTAAATAGGTTTGAGGGTGCGCACTAGGCTGACAGGCTGCGGTAGCTGAAAGATTTGAGCAGCCTACACAATACATGCTGCTAAGTGCGCGGACTGCGCGGGCGCCTATTCACCGTCACATCAACTGGCTGTCGTAGCCAGGCTGCCTAGTGCGCGGGATCGGTTATGTTTTTATTATTATGTTACGGTAACACATTTCACACACACCACGCGACTTGACGAAACATGACGAGTTCGCTTTTATTGTATTGCGTAATATGGCATGCACCAAGCATGAACCGAACACCCTACGTAACGTCACGCCTGGAACATCCGTCACATGTAGTGCATCTATGTTTCCGGCTATATCAGAACCATAGAGAAAAGTATAATAAAGCAATAAAATAAATAAAAAAACATTTATAGCAATTACACCACAATTTAGAATTCCAAGCTATGTACTAAATAAAATATAACTCTTATCCTAGAGTTATATTTTAATTGAAAGTTCTATAATATTAAAATGATAGGTAGTATGTTAATTCCATTTCCAACACAAATATTTATTTAATTAATAATAAATAATGATAACAAAATGTTAAAACGTAATTCTACACGAAGCTATTGCTATCATTAAACAACATACGCACAGCAATCAAAACAATTCAAATGTTGTATCCTCGCTTCTTAATTGAGTAAAAAATAATTTTAATCGAACATCGTATATTACTAATTAGTGAAGCGTGAATATTAATTGCTTCCTTTTCAAGTGCGTCCAAAAACTAATGTGAGAACGGTATCAATTAAAATCCGGTAACTATTGAGAAAGTAGTCACATACGACCTGAAATATAAAAAAATTCTTACCTACCATTATTTAAGATGAAGCATATATTCGTCGTTAATTCCAATTTTGAACATATTTCAGCAATAGTTAGGAAATTAAGCGTGGACACGGCGTTAATTAGCGAACCGTTGAAAGGTGAAAGACTGGAATGCGTTGATATAAAATATTAAACGTGTCTACTGTTTCTATACTAAACTAATATATCTAGGTAAAAATTATATGTAGGTAAATACAGTAAAAATAAAACACAAAAACAAAATCAATTAGGTACACCGCAAAATCTTCTGTTTGTAATATTCCGTTGCCATAGCAACCAACTTTCTTCTATGCTTTATTTTTTTCTCAGTACAATTCAAAGAGGTTATGCCACAAAATCATGTATTTGTACTGATACCATAAAACGACGGTCCAGATTATTAAAATGGCCGTTAACATAATTAATTGCGTATCAAGTCGATAACATAAATTATGGCATTAAAATATTTTAATCAATTAATTAGTGATTGGATATTTCAAACAACCAATTAGTTTTACTACAATAAACGTAATTAATGAAATAATTAAATTAAAAGCCTAAACGAGCATACTATAAAGAGATAATGAAGAACTGTTTAATTTTAGGTTCGTAAATTATTTGAATGACTTAATTAATTAATGAAAGAACAACATGCTTTAGTGTGTTTATAAAGAAAATTAATTAAATGTTAGATTATAATAACTGTATTAAATAATGTTGGTTTGCTTGTTCGAATGAGCGTGTTGTTAATTAGGTATCAATTCCTTGTATTAGACCCCTATAGTGTGTAGTAGGTACTAGGTTTCTAAGAAGACTTTCTAGGAAGTCTGGTGTCAGGCCCGCCGCAAGCGGGCGTGCAAGGCGTGCAATGCACGCGGGCGGCGCATTCAGGGGGGCGGCAAATCAGACAATCATCGACTAAAATTCAGACATTGTCATCTCACAATACTAAAAAGATTATCCTTATAAAAATAAAATGATGAACGGCGCCTAAATATTTCTTTTATATCGTAGCATTACATAGCGCCATCTATTGAAATTCATGAGAACAAAGTTAATCCGTATCGTGCTCTATGCGAAATAGGGAAATCCCACAGATATCAGGGGAAATCCCCTTAACACTATATTCTCATTTCTTTGTTTTTATTTATTTAACACAAATGCGAAAGTGATGTGAGTGAACAACAAACTTCAATTATTTTGTTATAGCCCTAATGTGAGATCCGGACACGGTCCAGGTTACTTAAAATTAATAATATTCTGTATATTTTTGTAGCTTTTCACTGTACAGCATTTTTTTTCACATTTGTATAAACACCTAGGTTTTGTAGTTAGATAGGGGCGGCAAGATAGGAATTGCACACCGGCGTTCAAACCGCTAGCGGCGGGCCTGTCTGGTGTTAGGAAGTTGCTCCGTGGTTGGTGGTGACAAGGCTTCGAAAAGTACGTTAAGTCTTTAGCTAGCCTATCTGGCCTGTGATATCTTTTCGGCTATAAAAGTTTATCCATTCGGTGACGAGTAAAGATTACAAATCACCACCCCATCTCTTCCCGTGGGTGTAAGAAACTAAGTGGCTTTTTAGATTTTCCTTTTTGTCTAAAATTTCCATATTTGTTTATGGTTTTAAACTTATTAAGTTCAAAGGGTCGGTAACATCAAGAGGGCTATCTTATTTATCACCGTAGTGGTATAAAAAAATAATTTCCAAAAAAGCCAATGGCTGTTCAATCCTTCAAGTAATCGTATTTCAAATACACTAGAAGCTCTTGCTCAGTGGCCAAATTCGGCTCCATTTAATTCCTTTGCCATATTTTCTCATATAATTGAGGTCTGTTACAAAGAAAAGATTGCGTTGCACGCTCGTTAAAGTCAACAGCAGCAAAAAACATAGCCAAAGAAAAGTGTCACCGCTTTTCACTAATCTTGGCTTATTAAAAGCGCAATTAAATAACAACACACCCTACCTGCCTTATAAAACAAGGATCGGGTCCATTATAGATCAGTGGAGGACAATAAATCAGGGCTTACAATACCACATTGTCCGTCGCTCAAACTGATTAAATAAATAAATAAATAGGTGCCGATCCGCGCTTGAGACGATCTTATCAGACATCTCGGGACATTATAGTATTGTTAATTTAAAGAAAAATAGCCCTTGAGACGACTGGAATAAGGTCCTTAATAGTTTCAGTGCCCTAACTTGAAATGGTGTCATCTAATCGTTGGGTGAAAACGCAGACATTTGTTAGCCCCATCCTTATTCCGAATATTTTCGGTCGATTCTCGAATGTCTGCGTTGTTAGTTAGATCGGACTCTGAAAATGGGACTTCAATTGCCAAAGAAAGTTTCTTATTCGTGTTATCGTGTTGTTATGTTTATACCAGACCATGACAATTTGTAGACAAGGCGCGTACGAACTCAGAACATCTAAAAGGTATAAATAAAATAAAGGAAGTAAAATTACAATAAAAGACGATATTAAATCTTGATACAGTGTTAAGTAAAACTGTGCCTAGTATATAACTTAAATACATATATCTTTGTCGTAACTTTACGGATATATTACTAAGTTCAAATACGATTAGTAGTATAAATTTTATATGTATGAAATAAAAAAAAACATATAATTATATTATTTTGTAAGCATGGTCACCTGATAATTTAAGTAGTATAATAGAATGATGCTAAACGTGGGCCGCCTTATTGAAGAACGTATCGCAATGACAATCCGGCTAATGGTTGAACCGCCGCATTTTAAAACGGCCCTGTTTTTGATAACAGCTAGCAGATTATATAATCCGACTGCCAAAATACCCAATCTGGAATCGAAAGTATCTAACGAAACTCTTGTAGAGAATTCACTTTACAAACCATCACAGTGCCGCAGCTCGTAATAACCTGCTACATTGATACGCTAACTGGAGCGCCATGCAAAACTGCATCGCTTTCAAGTATGACGTCATTAATCAATCTAGTCTCAATTTGGTGGCCGGTGTCCAGCTACGATCGTTAGGGCGCTTTATGTAGGGTAAAAGGCGCAGTAATTGGACGGGCCGGATGCAGTACACAGGTGCTCTGTGCGTGCTCCCTCCCAGTGGGTGCAGGAAATGAGCGCCAATTTGAATTTCTTCCGCGGCGAATCGATTAATTGGGAATTTATTATAACATGATCTTCCATTCAGACGTCGGTTTTAGAGCATTAATTAGCGTGCGGATGTCGGATTCGCAGGAAATAATTGATGTACGCCGCGTTAATTGATGGACCAATGAAAAGATTTCGAATGCAAATATAAAGCGATAATTGTATTAATTAGCTACACCAGAAGCTATTTCTGGGTGGGTTTGGAAATAATTTCTCTTTTACCAATTGTTAAAAGTACTAGTCTATAAAGATTTTAACAGTATACATAAAAACGGTGTACTGGTAAAGGGAAAGCTATTCAACTTTAAATGAATTTCTGTTTATTACCACACATTATGGTCTACGAAGCGAATGTTATTTTTCAAAAGTTCATAGGTAAAAATCCTAACCAGAACGCAAATAAAGAAATTATTAGAAAACAATTTAGTAGCAGGACGTAAGGGGGTCGGAAGGAAGGGGGTCTAATTAGGGAGGGGGAAGGTAATGAGGCGCGATCGCCGCTCCGATATAACGAAGGCTATTTACGTGGTGGCCGCTGAAAATCGCGGGGTTTTGTTTTAAAAGCGGTTACCGTTTGAGTTTTGCGATTAAGGAGTTTAATTAGACAGTGTTGTTTACAACCTCATTACGGTAGGTAGCGTCGAAGGAAAATAGCCTGGATATCGGCCGATAATTTACGAAGTTGAAAAATGAGTTTCTGCCTCGAGTAGATTCTGTGGTAGATTACACGAACAATCGCCGCTATGAATAAACATTAGCGTTTCTTGCACAGGTTTGTAGCTAGATATTTATGTATTTTGAGTATTTATTGGTACCTGCTAATTAACAAGCAAATTGATGCGCTGATTTCTATATTATTTGGGTTAAAGCTATTAATATAATATCCTAGTAGATTGCACACAATTTTAAGGCGAATTTGCTAGTAGGTACCAATATAACAGAAAATAGTTTAACTAACAAACGAACACCTATGTATTTACTAAAATTTTTCCATTAAATTATTTTATTATAGTTTTTGTTCTAAGATTCTAATCCACATTGTTTGTATGTTATTTTCAGCTATAATCAGTTATTTTATCTGAATTTATAGTTAGATTTGAATTAAGATAAATAATAACATGAATTAGCCGAGCAGTTCTCACGAGTCTGTCACAGCTTTAAGAATTCACAATGGGTTGTAAAATTTGCTACGACTGTAAGGCAAAATACGACTACGACTGTAAGATAATTTGTATAATCATCCCCGTAGAGCAGTTAGCCAACGGAATCGTGTCAGCAGTCATCTTACATCGTAAACTTACTACTTCCTCGATGCATACCAGTTGGGCTTGCCACAACCCGTCATAGCGTGTCAAATGTTATGACTGTCCAGGAGCATTTCATAAATCCCGCTACCGCCACCGGTCACAACAAGCACGGTGACCAGACGCCGTCTATTTCGAAACTTTCTAATACCTAGTTCATCAACAAATTCATTATGTCGTAAAAGCGTGCGCGAGACCGAAATATCGCGGGGCTCGTAAAACCGCTCGTAAAGACGTTTGTTTACTAATTCGAGTGGGGCAGGTGGGGCGGACCAGCACGCGAGGGATGCTGCTAATAATAATAGTGAACACTAACACGCCACAAATAAAATATAAAGGGACAGCCGAAGACGTCGGAAGAAGCGGTGATAGTGTAAAGTCGGGTCGTTAATAAGTAGCGAAGTCGTCGCGAGCCTCCAAATTGCCTCCTCCGCAGGTCGCAACTTTTAATGAGGCGAAATTCCCAGTCGACATCGCCTTAACGCAACCTGTTCGTTAGCGCAAAAACGGGCCACGCTAACACGCGATTAGAATACACCCCTGGAGCGTTCGGCACACCGAGAGCGCCGTCTTGGCCATTGGGCACCCGGAAAACTTAATTTATTACTACTAAATATATTTTAGTATAGACGTTAGCAAGTTTGATTTTTAAACTATCTACTAGTCACCCGTGGTATCTACTAGTGTGAATTTTTGGTAAATTTTTGTCGTGATTGCCAGATATTATAAAAATACTTTAACTTTATAATTTCTACACTTTTGTAAGCACGTGTTAAAACAAATTATGATTTTCCTACCTCTCCGGTATTTAGTTAATTATACTCCTTATTCAAGGCATTTTTGAAATAAAGATGTGTGCACAAGCGTAACGATTAGTGCTGAAAATATTGAATGTTAATGGAATGCTGTCATAAGGGAGGCAGCAAGAAGCAATGAAATTTTAATTATCATTATTGTTTTGTAAATGAATTTATGTTTGCTTTTGTTGCCAAAAGTTAACGTTTTAGAATCTCAATGTAACTTTATGTTGTACAGCTGAAATCAGTAGAGCTCATTCCACAAATATAACATTTTAATGATACCGCAATGACGACATCCATAATGTAAAAATAACCAGCTCGCCTCCTAATTAATTACGTTCTTATAACGAATTCTACAACTAACACATCGGATTCTGGATATACGCCAAACCAAGATATATGCATTTCAATAAAAAAATAACGCAATAACCACAACCAAAATCAGGTCAGGTTTAAAAAAGTTTACAATAAGTCAAATATAACTTTAATACGACGTTGATTGTCAAGCAAATTAAGATACCGATTTACATCTGTCAAAACACGCTTTCTTTATAATTTTATATCAAAACAGAAGAAGCAAATTTAGTGATTGATTTATTTGTGGCGAACATTAGGAGATGCCTATGTCCAGCAGTGGACTGATATAGGCTGATGATGAAAAGGTGAATTTGAATATAATATTTAAAACATAATTTTAATTTAACCACATCTCCAAATATACTTTTAATAATGATAAATCAAAATCCTATGAAATCAGATCAGTACATGCAACAACGTATGTGCCACGTTAATTAGTAATAGATGTTTATGTTTATTCGTAGAACAACAGCAAAACAGCGCGTAGGCGAATCAAAATTCAGGATTGAACAGCAAACGCTTTACGTTAGACACAAATACGAGATGAAACCGAGTGTGCCCAGGGCCTAACCCGAAAAGATGGTGGCTCATTTGTGGCGGGCTTTCTCTGTGTTGTTGTCACATTAGCGAATAACTGCGACCGACTCCGCCGATACGTTAATGATGTCGACGGGACGTCTATTGCCGGAAAAAAACTCTTTTGTGCAGACCGGACTTGCGACCGTTTGTCTCATTCAATTGTGATTTTGTGATCGACCTCCAAATATTCCGAAGTAAGTCTAATTGGAACTTTAATTAGAGCTAAAAACGTTTTTGCTGTCCGCTTTTGGAAATGATTGAATGCTGTCGCCTACGCATATTTAGAGGCAAAAACACTCACCAAATTCGTCGTTAGGAATTGGGATGATTTTATAAGAAAGTCTTTTATTCATGAAATAAATGTTGGACAAGAAATATTTAAACGGTGAAGAATAGTATCGATACCGAAAACTACTGATCAAAATTATGGTTTTGCTACTTACTCTTATCCCCTTTATAAGCATGTAGTAGCCACATTAAAAATCTTATAGTATTTTGGTTTGCGTCGCCTGCACGAACATAAAAACTAGAGTATAATCTTTTTTAATAATTTCGTTGAATAATTCCATACGAAACCCAGCAATCAAAATTAAGGCGAACACATTTTTCAAGTAGTTTGATTCCGACAATCCCATGAATTTTCTTTAAACCTAACTGGGCTACGAAATCGGACGAGTGGTCTTTTAAAATTTAGACAGTAATATTCCTGGAGGCGGCTTCGTCGATACGATTGGAACACGTTACGAGTCCCGAATGGCCGTAACCGCCGTTTTATGGGCTCTCATGTGTCACGTGACAAATTTTTCCAATGGCCTTCCTTTGATTTACATTATTCAATTATATAAGATTGTACTGCTACTTGTATTACTTTGTGCATAATGAGGTTGACCACGTTATGTTTTTGTCATGTTGGTTTTTAAATACAAATTAACCTTTAAAGGAATATTTATTATTCGGTTGGCTAGACTACAAAGTTAAGTCTTCGTGATAAGCTTGGAAAGTATCAAAACATTATAACTCACAAGAAAATTTCACATCAAATTCCTATCGCGCAACATAATGAAGCAAATATTAACAAATACAGTTACTCCAATCAGGTCCAATCATACATAGAGCATGAGCGTTCAAAGTTCTATTAAGCCATTACATTACAATTACCCGCTTAATATTATGCGTAATCAACCCGTCTCCAATAAGTTAAGCATAAATTTACATACAGCATACCTTTATTATTAATAAGTAAGCGGCAAGTTCAGTGCAGAGCTAGGTTAACACATGAGGTTAATTAAGATGAGGCGAGCCCTATAACTAGCTAACGCTGCCGACACTCGGAGTTT
Organism: Conogethes punctiferalis; assembly: GCA_031163375.1. Classification (NCBI taxonomy): domain Eukaryota; kingdom Metazoa; phylum Arthropoda; class Insecta; order Lepidoptera; family Crambidae; genus Conogethes; species Conogethes punctiferalis. Next base: position 6,847,605 of record CM062080.1, read on the forward strand.
GCGAGTGCTTCCCCTTAATTGATACGATTTGATCCTCATAGCAGACGTACGGTTATTGGCGGCGTATCTTAATTAAAATATACGTTAATTCCGCAGCCGTCGAGTATCGTGTGTGTTGTGATGTGTCAGTTGCTCATTCGAGGATTTCTGTACTTAATTTATAGGAAACAAGAACGTTTAGTAATGTTTTCTTTGGCCCGTGAGCTTGAGATGAATAGGTAGCGGTTTTTAAAAGATTTGCGATGTTTTGAGTGCTCCAATGGCTCACTTGTTAGTGACCATGTCTTTTGAGTGGCGGTGGTCTGCCATATTAGCCGCAGAAGCGACAACTTTAAGAGAGGTAGGGCATAGGGAATCTTCGCTCGAATTAAGCTGCCCGTCCGGGGAAGGACCTTCACCCTATAGAATACCGCAGCCAAATGACCTCCGGGTCCTGTTCCTGCCGGTGAGTAGGGTTTCCGGAGCTCGTGGGGGGTTCGGGTTGGGCCGGTATGGCGGTGGCAACTGACAGGTAACTGACCAGTTATTTGCAACTTGGGCTTCTCTTTCGCTTTCCATCAGGCGTGGGGAAGACATTATATCGAGCCACTATAAAAAAAGAATTAGAAAAAAAACTTCTGTGGTAAACAAGATCTGGAGTGGATATCGCGTCTCGGCATACGTAGTGTAGGACGCCCTCAGGCCAGGTGGAGTGACGACTTGCGCAGGATGGCTGATGCTGAGTAGAAGACGACCAAGGGGATATCAGGAAACGGGCAGCAGCGTCACCAACCTGCCTGTCAATGTTCATTGGGGAAAGGCTATGTTAAGAAGTGGACGTTTGTTTGCACTCTAATGATGATACATAGACACCTATTAATTATAATCTAAGTTATGTTATTAGGTTATTCCCAGTAGGCCATATTAATTTTGCATACATATGCTTAAATTTAATTGATACAAATTGATCCTGTATGAGATGCAGAGATAATGGCACGTCCGAGCTCTCAATAATATCTATTACAAAAGGCGCATTATCCTCGTAATTGGTGTGGCTGATATGATATTGCAATTACAGGTTATTGTTAGGAGTATATCCGACAAAGTGAATGCCGAATTTGTTAACCTCATAATTACAATCGAAGTCTCATTTGACAGAACAAATTGACAGAATACTTATACTCGTAATAAAAATTCATAGTTTTGTTTTTATCTAAAAAATAAGTCATGATTATGTTTGTGTCGAATCGAATCTAGTAATTTACAGGTTTATAGGCTGTCATTTAGTATTATTTCTTACTGGATACAACATGACAAACATAAATAAGTATCCGTCTCTCTTATCCACTTATCATTTATCAGTCTGTTAACCATTAAATAAGTCTATTGAACAGTTTAGACATAATGTCATATTTGTTTTTTTAATTTTTAAAAGATTATTTTAAATTTCTAATGTAGCAAAAACAAATAAATAAAATTAAAAAGAAAAATTACGCCTCAAAAATAATATTCGATTCAAAATTAGTAGATTTTACGTGATAAAATATCGATCAGTCAGTGTTGTTATTATTTTTATAAATGGTTAACTCATGTTATTATTTTTTTAAATTTTATAATTGGTACATTTGCTCACATGTTTTTTCTGTTTCTTAACACAGTCACCAGAGACACAATTAATTAAGCCAATGTCGAGTGATTATAGAGACACGTTACTCGTCGAGGAAGATTCGCCAGTGCCGCATTGTTGGGGATTAATTAGTTTAATAATTATTATTTTCTCATTCATACAACTAAGGTTGTAGGCTGTACACTAAAATAGGCACCTTTTACGAGCTCCTTGCGGAGGCTTTTACCCAAGACTACAGTATGGGATCCTTCAAAAAGGTTGTGAAGAGGTTTATCCTTAAAAACCCACTAGTTGGCAACGCATGTGGTGTAGCAGGTGTCCATAGGCTGCGGTAACCACTCAACACAAGGCAGGCCATAGGCCTGTTTGCCAACTTGGTGGTATGAGATACGTAGACGGAAAATTAATCATTACGGAGAATATTTCAAGTACGTACTTTCACAAGCACATTAACTCCGAATACATTTTGCTCATGCTATAGAAATGTGTATGAAAACGGATTCAAACTTGAAGCAGGTAAAGCCTCGCAGACGAACGCGTTACACATTCACAAAGTAACAAAATCCCGATACAACATCCAGTGTCGTAAAAATATTGACGGATTTAAACGAACGCACACGGAATTCGTAAAAAAAGGATTTAACAGTTGTCCATAGAAATCAGCGCGCGTCACAGCAGAAATATCTCGGTATGACACCATCCGTCACGGCCGGAAGCCGGGGAACTAACCGAATCTCGGCCAGTAAACATTATTAAAAATTCCTTTGACAGCGGTGGCTATCGAATAATGATTTGTGTACGACACGCCGGCCTACCCTGTCATACTTGCGCCAAATTTTCGACGGTCGCGTTTTTTCCTATTTTCGGAGCCAGTCGGACGGCCGGGCACTGCGTTTATTTATTAACGAAATTCGTCCGTCTATGTAACACGTCTCGCTGTGGTCGCACCGTCCGATAGTTTGGCCTTTATTATCATCGCGTAAAGTTGAATGTTGCGGTGTGCGATAGGCCGTTTTCGCTCGGGCAGGCCCCGTTTACGGGCTGCATAGGCGCGACGCGGCATTGCGCTCCACCCATATCAATTTCGAATAGGTTTCCTATTCGGCACCGGCAGATTGCGTTTTGATCGTTTTGTGTGTAAAACTGTTGCCCTAAATTAAACGCTTTAATAATAGAATAGAAATAAAACGGGTTCCCTGTTGACATGAGCATCGGCCCGCGCCCGCGTAGACTCGATTGCATATTTTATTAGGCGCTCAATCGTAACAAATGTAAACAGTTAATTGTCATAGTTCAATTTATTCAGAGCGTCCAGTTTAGCGCTTTGCAAATAGTTTTTGGTGAACTAGGTAGATTGATTCAATTGAAATATTCCTCTATGCAGTCTGCAATTAATACAGCATCGAACCTTGTTTAATATCCTTGCTAATTTAATTACATGCTCTGTATTCAACGTGAATAATATTAATTCCACGTTGGAACAATAAGCAGAAACAGTAGTTCCTGCAATAGAATTATTAAGTATTATAAATTAATTGACTTGAGGATTGACGTGAGGTGCCGTAGGACAGGTCGAAGTGGAGATTCTTGTAGTTGGAGGCCAAGACTTATTTTGGGTCCCTGCACTACATAATGTATGCTTAGAGCTTTAAAACTACGCAACGATTGTGATGCGGCTTAGATTGCTTCATAAGTAGTAATTTGTTGGCACAAATTAAATAGACAGAAACAGCTGTCTGTAGACATTTCATAGCATGAACGTAAAACTGCGACATTAAAGAGATCCCAAGACAAAATCAATCAAAATAATTAAAAGATTCCAGTTAAAAAGATACATAAATAAATTAGATTGCTTCTTATGTAAGCAAACAAATTCAATTGACAGAAACAGCTGTTTGTCCATGTTTCATAGCATGAATGCAAAACTACGACATTAGAGAGATCCCAAGACACAATCAGTCAAAATAATTAAAAGATGCCAGTTCAAAGCGTCAGTCAACCCGGAAAACGCGAGTTATGCCGTCCGACCGTCAGACCACATCAATGAATGCCCCATCATCAATTACAAACTAGTACCAATTAGCGATAGTGCAGTGGCAAATCAAATTTAACCGGGCCCTGTTCTCCTAATTAGAGCTGCGGGCGCGGGCCTCCTGCGAACTAATCAGGTGGCTAAATAATGTACTCGTGACGGCGTCGTTAGCGCTCGTGAGACAGACGTTATTAATTAACATCAGTCGCCCGCCCCACCCCACCGCTCCGCTCTCGGCCGCCCTGTGGTAAGCGATTGCCCGCGCACTTCATATTCGGTTACGGCTCATCAGTAGCTTGATGGTGATCATAACCTTCAATTACAAGTGTTTGTCATCTGTTCTCACGGAATAGAAATTTTAATGATAGCACTCATTTAAAAAATATTTAAAAAAATATTACAATTTTGCCGAATCAAAAAGGCAATCCACGGGCAGTCTAAGTTTAACTGCTATTTATCCCGACGACACCCATTTTTAGGGGTCGGTTTTTCTCTACATTGTACAATCACTCTAGCTGGTTCATCGGATACCCAAGCAAGACTCTGCCGAATAATAAATGAATATATAATACGATATAATTTGTTATGAAAGCGAATATTTTATTTACCTACAGTTAATAAGCTGCAGACACCGATTTAAGTAAGCCGAAATATCTTAAATAAAAGTGCAATCAATATAATGAGTATATTTTACTCATTCATAATGCATTCATCAACTATTTCTCTTCGCCTGAGTGCCTCATAGTAAGCAGACGTGTCGCGCATCTCCTTAATAAATTTTTACTCAAATATCAAGCAATTATAAGTCTTAAAATTAGCTGTACCTGTGTACATTTTCGTTAATCAGAACATCGAAAAAAATAAATAACTGTGTGGTGCATTACCGGGCGGCCCCGCATCCATACCTCAGCCCCGCGGGAGGAAGACAGTGGCGAATCTTATTTGCTCTTTCTTACGCAGCGCGCGCGCACCCTGCAGTGTGCGACTATGAACTTTGCTGCTCACTGTTTAAGTGTAAATTTTTGTTGTGCTACGTGACTACGTCGGCTGACAGTGATACGTAATCTATATGCAGTTGATCTATGTGTGTACAAGTGATCACTGATAAGCAACCCAATCTAAAAATAAACCGCTACGGATTCCACGTTTGTTTTTACTATGCCTAAAGTACAGCACTCGCCATCATCCGCTCAAAAAGCTGAGAAATACAGCGGATTGAATACACCGAAAAAACCAGGCGGGCAAAAAGATAGTGAAACGGAGATATCTAACATCACTTCAAGACATAAGCGCCCCTGCCCGGAACTTTCCCCGGAAGCTAAGATACAGTCTTTTGAGGACAAAATTATGGATATGCTGGCTGATTGGAAGAATGACCAAGATAAGGTATTGAAGCAAATTAGGACAGACCTATCGGAAGTGAAAAGACAGAATGAGGATATTCAGAAATCTAACCGAGAAATTGAAAAATCAATTGAATATATTAATAAGGAATATGAGTCCATGAAACACTTCATACAGACCTTACAGAAGGAGCGTACAGACCTGCGTGAATATGTGTCGGAACTCGAAAACAAAGTACAGGACTTGCAGTATTACCACCGCTCGGCTGCCATTGAAATGAGAAATGTACCGTGTAATACTAAAGAAACACCTGAGGACCTAACTTCTTTTGTCCTAAAAGCCTGTAACACCATCCAAATAAATACGAATGCCTCCGACCTACGTGACGTTTACCGGCTCCCAGGAAAGACGGACTCATCTAGGCCTATTGTTGCTGAATTCGTTAACGTGCAACAAAAACTGAAAGTAATTGAAGCCTCACGCTCTTTTAATAAAATGCTTCCGGTCTCCGAAAAATTAAATACAAGCCATATTGGGGTCAGTGGTGAAAAGAAACCGATTTATATTTCGGAACATCTCCCTGTATACATCAAAAAACTATTCTACGAAGCGCGTAGCTTCGCCAAGGCAAATGGATATCGCTTCTGCTGGACACATAATAATAAAATTTTTCTTCGCGAAAAAGAGGGGTCGAGATCGATTGTGGTTACCACGTCATCGTGCCTTCAACAACTACAAAACCCGCCGAAATAAGTGCTTAACGGTGTTTGTTCTGTGCTCTGATAAGTTATTGCCTTTGATTCGTTGTAAACGTAGTTATAATTATTCTCTCATTGACAGGAAATCTGTAAGTACCTTATATTTTATATATATGTGTGAGTGCAACACACTTGTGTGTGACGTGTATGCAAGTACTCATTTGATTGAGACATTTAATTGGTTATCAACTCTGCTTTGCACTTTATTATTGTTGTGTTTGATTATGTATACATATGGTTATGTTTTAATTTATAAAAACGATAAGTTCAGATTGCCCGGGTATACAATATTGGATAATGAGTTAACAAACTATCCATACTATATTTATATTGATTTAAAGTTAATATATATACTGAATTGTCAATGGTTCAACGTAAATTCAGTGCACATATCTAGAAACATGTTGGTTCTGAAGTTTATATCTACACAAACTTTAAAAAATAGTATGAATCTTATTATGAAGTTGTCACAGTGCATATCTGATCTAGGTTCTATATGTGGTTATATTATTGAAGATATTTTTTTCTATAAAATTCAATAGTTTATATTTACAAAACAAGATAGATAATTTTACTTTGTCAGACTCGGCTACTTGTGATATAGAAGATTGTACAAGACTTATAGGGACACCAAACCAATATCTGAAATGTCTGAACCAGAACATTCGGAGTATATTATGTAATATGTCAGGTTTGGAAACTATATTAGCTAGGTCAAATGTTGGTTGGGATGTATTGGTTTTAACCGAATGTTGGTTGAGAGCCGAATGTAATGTGCCTGCATTGCCTGGTTATAATGTGTATACAACAAGGAATAACTTGACACAAAATGAGGGTGTAGTTATATATGTTAAAAAATGCTTTAAGGTAAGTGTGGAGGAACCCCACTTCCCCGAAGCCAATTGCTTGGTAGTAAAATTAAATAATGACATTACAATTATAGCTATCTACCGCCCTCCCTCATATACAAATATTTCTACATTTTTAAATTTCTTAAACATTACCTTATCTAGTTGTTCTGACAATAACACTGTGATTTTAATGGGTGATTTAAATTTAAATATAATTGGAGAATCTTTGAGTTCTGATGCACATGAATATCTGAACCTAACAGCCTATTATGGGCTTCTCCCTGCCCATTTACTACCAACAAGACTGAACAACTGTCTTGATCACATCTTGTTAAAAACATCCAGGTTATCCCACACATACGTAGCACAAACTAGTTTAACAGACCATGAAACCGTACTACTTTTTCTTAAATATAAACCCAGTCCAAGCTTTACTACCACGACACTATCGCGTATCGATCATGATGGGCTCATTTCAACCCTAAACAAAGTGGACTTTAGTCCAGTATTTTCTTCTGTAGATGTAAATTATGCTACTGACTATCTTATTTCCTCAATCATGCAAGCCATAAATTCGAATACTACGGTATCTAAACTTTCCAAACGTAGCAGGATCATCAAGCCTTGGATTACTCCAGGGTTGCTGCGGTGTATGCGCAATAGGGATAACCTCCATAAAAAAGCTAAAGATGATCCCACTAATGAAAATGTCAATATTATATATAAACGTTACCGCAACTATTGTAACAGTTTATTAAGAAAAATAAGGGCTGATTATGAAAAATCAGAACTAGCAAAGTCTAAAGGTAATCCAAAGCTGCTTTGGAAGACCATAAATGACATTACAGGTAGGAAAAGTACAATAACAACCGCCGATGATCTTGTCCCAAGTGAAGTTGAACCCCGGGTAGCAGCTAACCATATCAATGAATTTTTTGTAGGAGTAGGAAGAAATTTAGCTGAACAGCAAACAAATAATGGGTCTCTTTTGGATTGTAGTATTTCGGTGGGGACAGTACGGAAATGTAATTCCCTAGCCATTATGCAAACAGACGAAGCAGAGGTCGAAAGGCTTATTTTAATGTTAAAAAGTGATGCTGTGGGATGGGATAATATAAGTGCTAAATTACTAAAATCAATAAAGGATTTGATTGTGCCTCCTCTTACTTTTATATGCAATCTTGCGCTAAAAAGTGGTGTTTTTCCTTCTGCTTTTAAAAGGTCCATAATATTGCCAGTACATAAGAGTGGGGCCAGGAACATTGTCAATAATTACAGGCCAATATCTATTCTTCCGTCTATGTCCAAAATTCTAGAAAAAATTATGAATGTGCGACTTACACACTTCTTAGAAAAGCAAAATATAATATCTCAAGCTCAATTTGGTTTTTGCTCCGGAAAATCCACAGAGGAAGCTGTACATAGGGTTGTAGATGATATCTTTAAATGCCTCGACAAAAAACAAAAATGTATTGGAATCTTCCTGGATTTAGCCAAGGCGTTTGACACTGTCCTGGTCCCGCTCTTAATCAAGAAACTTGAGATGATTGGTGTTAGAGGCAAACAGCTTGAACTCTTTAGTGATTATCTTACTGATAGAACCCAGCAAGTTAAAGTAGGTAATATCATTAGCGATGAGCTACCTGTCACCCACGGTGTTCCGCAGGGTAGTATATTAGGGCCGACGTTATTTCTAGTCTACATAAATGAGTTGTGTAGACTCGATTTAGCTAATGGGCGGATTACTACCTTCGCGGATGACACCACTCTGATCTTTAGTGCTGATACTTGGGAAGAAACATTCTTACACGCACAAAATGGCTTGAATGTTGTAACTGATTGGCTGCGCAGAAACGTTCTAACATTAAATGCAGATAAAACAAAATATATCACTTTCACCAAAAGAGGTTTGCCACCAGTCTTACCGTTCAAAATTTTTGCACATTCTTGTAGTACTCAGGAAGGAGTTAGTTGTGAATGTCCGATGTTGCAAGCTGTCCGCGTGATTAAATATCTAGGTGTTCAGCTGGACTCAGCACTTAAGTTTGACACCCACGTTGAAATGCTCACTTCAAGATTACGCAAGTTGATGCATGTCTTTAGACATTTGTCTAAAGTCGCTGACCCTCACACTGTTAAAGTTGTATACTTAGCATTATGTCAGTCACTACTGAGATACTGTATAACAGTGTGGGGAGGTACTTTCAAGTCTTTATTGCTAAAATTGGAAAGAGCTCAAAGAGGAGTGCTGAAAGTTTCATTATCTCTTCCATTCCTATTCTCAACCTCAGAGCTTTACAAACAAGCTGGTGTGCTCACAGTAAGACAGCTTTTCATTCTGCATGCTATGGCTAGGCAGCATGCACTAACGCCATATGACCCAACAGCTGTAGATGGTAGAAGGCGAAAGGTTTGTGTTTTGGGGTCTTGTGTGCGTTCCCACCAATCGACAAGATCATTCCTGTACTTGGGGTGCCTCTTATATAGGAAAATTGACAAAATTTTAAATGTATATCCACGTAATAATAAAAACTGCAAAGATTGTGTATCTGAATGGTTACATTCCTTAGATTACCAACAAACTGAAAGTTTATTAACAGTTATTAAGTGAATAAAATTACAATTCTTTAATAAAACAAATTAAAATTAAACTCTAATGATATTATTACATCCGAAGACAATTTAAGTTCCTGTAGTTCATCTGTGATTCACTACTACTTAAAATGGACTTTATTTCCACGGCATAAGGGCGGTGTACAAATTTGTGTTTCTGCAAATAAATCCGGCTTGATCGGTGGGAAAACTTAACATTATACGGGCAACTGCAAAATTGATAGTTCAAAATAGGCCTTACTGTATTGATTTAAGAATCACATGCATTATTAGATTTTGATGTAAATTATAACTAGCTAACTAGGTTAACACAGTGCCTTAAAACTGATCCAGAATCGGGGCAAAATCAAAGCAAATCGTAAACGATAAATTAATCTAGACAGCCTCAAACCATCGTTTGATAAAAAAAATACGGAAAATAGGAGTTTAGACATTGAGTTACGGAAAATGGCCCTTTCAAACTAACTAACATAAGACTTAAAGTAGAAACACATACCAATACGCGATGCATCCACCAAAGGTTTTAATATAGTGTTTGTGGTCATAGAAAACGACGCAATCTGATCCGATTTATCACGCGTCATTTTCTGTCGCCTGTGTGAAATGCGGTGCCGGCTTTTATATTTCCTCTCGATATCATACTAGCAACACAACATTCGAGTGACGTTTGTCGCGTCGCGTCACCAGCGTCAGAACATGTCGCCGAAGTCTTGTGTACACGGGCCAATCTTGTAGCGCTTGTAGTCTTTGTTACGTTAAATTGATACCGGCGGCTTCTTAATTGGACGGTCTTGGATGTCGTGGTGCCGTTACTCGAGACGATTTTTGGTCAAAAAACGCCAGATTCCAGCTATCGACTGTGTGAATCTCAACGGACAATGGTCTCGTAGTAAATTGCTTCGCCACATTTCTATCTTGTACTGTGAATCTATCAATTAATGTTGGCGAAATGTATACTAACCGGTTTTTTATCGTAGACGTGATCAAATTACGAGTTTGTGCTCAATTCAGACAGACTAACCAACTAAGTAGGTACTAGATTCTGAACTCAAATATTTGTATTCGGACGTACAATTTCTTCACATAAAAATAATTAAATGGATCCTAAATCTTTCATTACGAACCCTCATACGTAACTTTCAAATTCGGACTTGACATTGAAAGAAATTACGAACTTTGCTCAACTATTGACTGTCGCTAATTTAAAGACAGATTTTGGTGGTGAAATCAGATTCCAGTGTCAGTTAGAAAACTGTGAATGTATCTTGATGTCTTACCAAATTGGCAGAAATAGCAAATCCGGCAAGTCCTGGAACGTATAAAATTGAAAAAATAGTGACATTATCATCATCGCCAGCCTGCAGACGTCCACTGCATGGACACAGGCCTCCCCCAATGACAATTGCCATTAGGTGGATTTGCCATAGTCACGCTTATCAGCCGGGTTGGTGACAGCAGTAGGTTTTATTTGTACCCAGGTAACGCACTGCCCGTTTCCTGATATTCCTTTAGCTGTCTTCTACAACACGGCCACGAGATGAGAAGCGGTGGTTCTATTACAAATACGAAATCTACACGGTCAAAAAAACTGATTCTCGAATACTGTAAATCGCGAAACTATATCCAGATACCTCATAGTGCATCATGTCTGTATTTTAATACAACGGGCCGAGTGACGTATCCAGCGCGATCAATCCGCGAGAGTCACGTCGTCAGCTGCCGCCGAGCAAATTTCTGCGTACTGCGGTGATTTACTGCCTCGGACATACACTGCGACCAGCGACTGCAGGGTTGACGACTGCGAGACGGCTAGGTGAAGCGCGAGACACCTAATCCCAAGTGGTTTCTGAAAGGACTACTAAGATAGAGATACTCTGAGCTGGCGTCAGTCAAATATCTGCGTACTGCGGTGATTTACTGCTTCGGACATGCGGCGGACACCAGCGGCTGCAGTGTTTACAACTGCCAAACGGCTAGGCAAGACACCTCGTCTTGAATGCAAGATGTCTCATCTCAAGTGCGAGACGCCTAGCCTCATGCGCTAAACACCTCATCTTTTGGTGTCCGAAATAATTACGATGAATGGCCCAGGCGGCCATGTCATAGCGGCACCTTCAGCTGGCGTCAGTCAAACATCTGCGTACTTTGGCGATTTACTGACTCAGGCAAACAGTGGCTGCAGGGCTGAACCCTGCGGAATGCCTAGGCAAGACTCCGCGTTTCAAGTGCGATAGACCTCATCTCAAGTGTGAGAAACCTCGTCTCAAGCGCCATAATCCCTAGTGGTATCAGAAATGACTACGATGAATAGCCAAGACTGCCTTTTCGTAGCGACACCTTCAGCTGGCGTCAGTCATCCATCTGTGTACCGTGACGATTTAACCATATGGGACTATACTACGCTCGCAAAGCCACATGTGAGACTGAATATTTCGTTCTGAATGCGTGTCGTCACGTCTTATAACTCATTGGGAAAGCTACGCGATTGAGCAAATATCTGCGTGTTGTGTTGATTTACCGCACGGGATATGTATTCGTTCAGCAGGGTTATCAACTAAAAGAATATTCCTATGATAAAGTTCAAAATATGATCATACAAGAATAAATTAAACTTACATGCCACAAGCTTTGAGGAGAGTAAAGCAACATATGACTGGTTGCCAGTCTAGTGAGTCTGCCAACAATATGGCAGTCATTGATTTTTCAGCAAATTCGTGGCAAGCTCGGCCTCAATGGATGAATTAAGGCTAATAATACCTTATAGGACGATAATTCGTCTTAGTTTAGGGTAGGCTCGAGCCCTGCGGTGGGGACAAATATGAGCTGATAATGGTGTAAAAATGGAAGGAAAAAATATTAACAAAAATATTGTTTGTGAATCTATTTGTAGAAATAAGCAATCAGGCCGCCTATTTGTACAACAAATGTCTGTTATATAATAAATATCTAACACAGTTTTGTAAAGACATTGCGATAGCTGGTGTGTTATTGTTTATCTATTTTAGGTATAGATTAGATTCATATGCTTTCAGACAAGGAATTCCAAATATGCCTTGCCAGTCAACCCTAGAGCGTAAGGCACATTTCACGTCGCCCGCAGAGCCTCTAAATTGGCCTGATGAATGCTCTCGCACACTGCACCGATATGGTCAGTCTATGACGGAAATTAAGCTGCTATGATAAACTCCGATAAAAGACAGAGATGCCAACAGATTCAGATATCAACATGTTATAGCGGTAAAATACGTTCGCAAACAACAATGATACTTATTTGCACCATTTTTGTCAATGCATAAGCAAAACTGAAGTTTATGATTTCTTTGACTTCCATATTTCATATTAATGGCAATCGGCCGTTCTACGAGGTCCATTTCAGTCAATGTCCATTGTCCAGTGAAAGTGACAACGTTACGATATAATTCGGATGTTTGGAGTTGTGTCGCTATCGTGGATTCCTTGGAGACCAATCTACCCGTAAACAGTTGTCCAGGAGACATCCGATGCGCGCTCAATCAGGACTTACTTCATTAATGCTTTAATTATAAAGCGTAAAATAGCTTTACACACTGAAACCCATCGTATCATAAAAAGATAGCAATAGAAAATAGTTCGAAGCTTCCCGTTCAACGGTCATCCGAAGAATCATTGTCTGTCTTTTTAGGACAAAGGTGATTTTATTTAAATTGCCATACATGCCTTAACTGAATCGAAAATCCGTGTTGTTGGAACTGCAATGTCTTCATCCAATCCGACCTTAACTCCTTAGATCTTGACTTATATTGATTTTGGATTAGTCAAGCTTTCTACAAGTCAATATATTAAAGTACATAATTGATAGCTAGTGGATGAGGATGTGGACTGTATCTAATGGAGAATGAGGGAAACACGTAGAAATAGGAAAATAACCAAATGTATTGCAAAATTACGTGCAAGCAACAAGGCAGACAGGTGACAACAGATCAATATGACAATATCAAAAGAAAAACATATAAAAACATAAAGTATATAAAAAGGCTGCATCACAGCCAGTCGCCAACATACCAGACCCCCAGTGGAACACTAACAACCGGTGGCGACTGACTGGGGTGCAGCTTCTAGCAAAATGAGTTTCCGGGCCGGTCGGCGCAGCAGGCCGGCCTTGGTGCGGACGTCTGCTATGCGGACCGCTCCGTCTGGCCCTGGGTAGACCTTCACTACCATTCCTAATGGCCATAAGCCACGAGGAAGGCTAGGATCTGCGATCAGCACCACATTGCCCTCGCCAAGATTAGATGCTTTGGTGGTGGCTCCTCTTGGTCGCAGAGTCGGCAAGTATTCCCTTAGCCAACGTGCCCAGAAGTGATCGGCGAGCCGGAGAGATTTCCGCCAGTCGCATCTGCGCTGTAGATCTGCATCTGTCAGCGTTGACGTCCACGGTGCGATTGATGATGTGCCCAGAATGAAATGGAAAGGGGTTATAGCTTCAGGTGAATCAGGAGAAGAAGTTACGTATGTTACCGGCCGTGAGTTTATTATGGCTTCTGCTTCTAACAACAGTGTGGCTAGGACATCTTCTCTAAGCGGTTGGTTTGTAAGGCAGGATTTCAGGGCTGTTTTAACCGTCCGCACTAACCTTTCCCATGCGCCGCCCATGAATGGCGATGCGGGCGGGATGAAGCGCCACTCGATCTTATGATTTGTGGATATTCTTTGATGGAGTCCACGTGAAGGCAACGTAGTTCGCGTGAGGCTCCGACGAAGTTCGTGCCGTTGTCGGAGTATATGGTCGTGGGTGATCCTCGGCATGCGATGAAGCGTCTCAAGCTCATCAAGGCGGCATCGGATGACAATGAAGTGACCATTTCTAGATGAAGCGCTCTTCCTGGGCACGGGCTTTGAGGATTTTAGAGATAATAGTTCCTCGGGGAAACTCTCTGCCTGCGCTTGAAGCACCACCATCTTCTCGGCTTCCATGATGTCTGAGGCGTGAAGGTGCTGGGGAGATGTGGTGCTGTATAATTTGGGATTTTGAGCAAGAGGCCGAGAGAGCTTGAGCCGGAACAGTCGTGCGCCCTGGAGAACGCGGGCGGTGGCGCGAAGTAAGCGCAGCCATGAAACAAAACGCGTCGGGTTAGAAGTTAAGCTCGATGGAGATGGAGGATGGATGGATGATACGTGTGCGTCGCTCATGAGTGCTTTATCGTTGGGATGGTCCAAAATGTGATTGATGATCTCTAATTTAGAATTTGTTGGTACCGAAATTGCGCCATGAAGCACCCAACCTAGTAAGGTCCTGGAAGCGACGGGTTGATGACGTTTTCCGCAACGCACTTCGCGACTTAGTGACAAGTGCCAGTCCGGGGCACCGATGAGGACAGTAGGGGGAGCGTCGGCGTAGGAGAGATGTTCGGATGTGAGTACGTCAGAAAGATGGTCGCAGTTACTTAAACTTATTATACCGGGGTCTTGTGCGCGTAGGCCTAACGACGTGATGGCTCGCGCGTGCTTCACCAGGTAACGGTCGGTTCGGTTACGGCCACGTATATAAAAATTCAAGTAACTTACTTCCATTTCTTTCATCATACCACCGACACCCTCAAGGCGGAGACGTTCTCGACCGGTAGGCTTCGCGCCGATGCGCGCTGCTACCTCTGCGTCGATCAGCGTCGCCGTACTGCCCTCGTCGAGCAATGCCGTTGTCTCGAACTCGCCATCGGGACCCTCGAGCACGATCGGGACTACTTTTAACAGGCCGCGGGGACGAGACGCCGACGGCGAGGACCCTATCGCATTAATGCTACTGTCAGAAGTGTTCGTTATTTTGACAGCAGGCTCGATTTTGCTGTCGGTTTCGTTAGTGTTGTTGCGGCTGGTAGCGCTAGCGGACAAGTATTCAGTGCGGTTGCACTGGTCGTTGGGCGTGGCGCTAGCGTTAGCAGTGGGAGCAGCTGTACCGTGGAGGAGCGCATTGTGACGTCTGGAACAGCCATTAATTCCACAACGTTTCGCTCTGCAGTTGTTCCACTTGTGCGGGTTGCATTTTAGGCACCGGTAGCACGCTCTGGTTTTGCGTACCCATTCCCATCTATCCTCTACGTTCAGAGCTAAAAAGATCTTGCAGGTTTTTATGACGTGGGGCCCTTGTTTACAATACGAGCAACACTTAGGAGTAACATCTGATACCGTGGCATGTACGGTTTCCTGCCGTGATTTAAAATTGAAAATATGCGGCGGAGTCGGCGTCTTGACAGTACTGTCCACGACGAAATTGAACTTCAACTGTTTGTCAGCCTCTGTTAGTAGAAAACGTGACAATAACTCCAATTTAGTGAGTGGTTGTTCGTCGGATGGGTAAACATATGCGAAATCGGTAAATCGGGCCCTAGTGTGTTCGCTTAGTTTTACTAAGATGCACTGAAACAGCTCTGGTGACGATAAATACTCATTTTGTTTGAGCAGTTTCAGTGTTGTTACGAAATTACGTAACTTGTTAGCTAAACAATTTAAATCTTCGGGACCACTTAGCTTGGGACAGCTGCGTAGCTCAGCGACCTCGCGGGCCACCAACAGCTCCGGTCGCGCGTACGTCTGCCCCAAAGCGTTCATGACGTCGTCGGGATCGGCGCAGGTCCACAGGAGTGACGCAACTGCTTGATACGCCGGACCTCGCACGGCGTTATTCAGGCGATCTATATTCTCTGAAGGAGAAAAATCGGATTTAGATCTCTCATAACTATTTTTGAAAGACATCCACTGACCGATGTCACCCGAGAATGGAATGAGTTCGGGTTTCCTAGGCCTATTGGATAGAGCGTTAATCGCGTGCGTTAATTGTGTAATGGGGTCCGTGTGCACATTTGGCATGCAATACCGTGCCGTGTTGGTAGGGACGACCGACTGATAAGGAAGTCCTTGGGGTCTTCCCAAGGTGTCAGCCGGTGCCCCACCAGGCGTATTTGCATGTGTTGCCATGTGTGCATGCTGTGCGGACACCCATGACGAAGTGCGCGCTCTATTATCCTCATGATAGGAACTACGGGACTTATCGGATGCGTCCAGAGCGGCGAGCTTTGCTTGGAGTTCCGCCTGCTCTGCTTCCGCCTCGCGCCGCGCAAGCTCGCGCTCCAATGCGACACGGGCAAACTCGTGTTCGCGCTCAGATGCGAGACGGGCGAGCTCCTGTTCGCGCTCAGATGCGAGACGGGCGAGCTCCTGTTCGCGTTCGGCCTGCTGACGCTCACGATCCACTTGGCGCCGCAACGCATCTGCTTGCAAAGCCAACTTCTGAGCACGAACGGTCGCCGAGGAACGTGAAGAATGAGTCCTCTGGCTTAGCGATGATTCGCTGTGGACACTAGAAGTGTTTTTAGAAGGCGCGTTGGCATTCGCATTGACATGAGTGCTAGCACGAGCATTTGGGCTATCGGAAGCGGGACTAGGTTGTGCCTCGCAACCAAAAGGTGTGCCCTCCTGTCGCATGCTCGTGCTAACAAGCGATGCCGAAGCGCTGTCAGTTGCCGCGGCTGAAGCCGGCCGGGAGCTGCGCTGTGAACGCTCGCGGCGTTCGCGCTGCGCTCGCTCGACTTCCGTAGCCGTCGGATCTGCCTTCTTGCTGCTCTTTCTACGTGTTTCCATGATAAACGTGAACTATTTACGAAACAACGATGAAAAACTACAATGACGTAAATGTGAAAATTTTTGACAACTAAAAACTACGATGGAAAATCTACGGCGAAAATGGTAACTAATTACGGATCGAATGGACCAAAATTACGGCTCGAATGACCAAATGATAGCTAGTGGATGAGGATGTGGACTGTATCTAATGGAGAATGAGGGAAACACGTAGAAATAGGAAAATAACCAAATGTATTGCAAAATTACGTGCAAGCAACAAGGCAGACAGGTGACAACAGATCAATATGACAATATCAAAAGAAAAAGATATAAAAACATAAAGTATATAAAAAGGCTGCATCACAGCCAGTCGCCAACAATAATATTAGACTGCGGCACGTTAAATAAATTTAATTTAAGCACTGACTGCACGTGGTTGACACACTGGACTGTTTTGCAAGTAACGGGACCTATAAACTGTTTTTCTTACATTTTTTTTAAATTAACAACTGTCCTTTACGCAAAGATATTTTTCTATAACTTTGAAGACGAAGCACCTGTGACCAATTAGCAGACACGAATGAATACAACAATAAAATTAAACCGCCTCATCCGTAAATGAATAAAATTGTATAATGAAGAATTAATTAAAGATTTAAAAGCTTACCAGTTGAGAGTAACTTGTTCATTTCCCCACGTTTACTACGCGGAAGTTAATTTATGTTTGTTAATGCAATGTAGATCACGATAATGATATTGTTAATAAAACTGCTAGATGTCTACATTACAATTAATTTGTTACAACAACATTCAACTTCCTTCCATTACTAATTTAATTACAAGATAACTTCAGCCATATTCGTTTCGGATATATTAATTAACACCGGATTTCGTATTTGCAAACACGATAACGGAATTTAAAATAATTAGTGTAATAACAATTTCGAGTGTTCCGAAAATAACATTGTGATTTCTTGTAAATTAAAATCTTCATAGTGATGAACAAGCCTTTAACAAAGTGTTGTTGAAGGCTTAAATGCCTCTCTGTCCGGTTGAAGAAGGTTTTAAGCTCTCAACTAATCGTTTTATGGAATCATTTTGAGATACAAGATCTTAAGCTTCTTTATTACTTATTAATTAGGTTGTATGCCTACACTTTGACGTTAGTGTAAAACATAATAATAAAAATGAAACAGCATTACAATATTGGAATTTTCCAAAGTAAATACATACCTATATTAAGTATTTATGTTTGCCTTAACGGGTCTTTTCCCCAACTATACGATGTCCTGTTTTTTCGTAAAATTGAGTTATGGAAAAGTATTATCTTAAATAGAAAATAATTAACACATAGACACAGAACAAACACAAATGCTAATCTTATAAGTGAACTAGCTGTGCCCGCGACTTCGTCCGTGCGGTAATAGAGTTTCATCCCCTATTTTATCCCCTTGGAGGTAGAATTGATCAAAATCCTTTCTTAGCGGATGCCTACGTCATAACATCTACCTGCATGCCAAATTTTAGCCCGATCCGTCCAGGGGTTTGGACTGTACGTTGATAGATCACTATGTCAGTCAGTCACCTTTGAATTATATACATATATATGTATTTAGATATCCCGGATGGATGCTTGGTCCAGGAGACTGGGTCTCTACCGAATAGAGCCACAGACCAAGTTAACAATAATAATATTTCCTATCATATTTCCCTTAACTTGAAGTCACACGTCATATCAAATGCCATAACCAAACAAATCGCAATGAAAATTCCTATAGTAATGAAATTCAAGCAATTGACAGTGAGAGATGGTAGGCAGAGAGCGCAACGATGAGCAATAAACGGAGAAAAGCGCATTGATTGACATTAATTGGTAGGTATGCACGACTAATTAGAATTTATAGTTGTCCCACCAAACCAATAAATTCATTTGGCAATATTCTATTTAGATGTGACACAATTGCATTTTGCATGCAGCCTTCTGAACTAGCTCAATTACTCGTAGCATTTGCCTAATTGGCGGTAACAGATTTTGAAATGTTCAATAAAATTTGAGTTCTCGATCGCCAGGGAGGGACTGCGAGTAATCGAGTTGAGTGAAGATTAAGCTCGGTCTCTAGTTTGTAACTGGACGGCCGGGTTTAGTTCGGCGATGGACATCGGCTGGGCGAAGATACAAACGAAATTAATCGTAGTCATGCCCGGCTTAATCCAATCCCCTAAACTATAGATTTCGACCAGAAATAACTGGTACATGAAATTTTGAACGATGGATGCTTAATTAATGACTGTTTAGTATAGGTGTTAAGTTGGATTACCGTATTTGTTTGTGATATAGCTCATACATACGTTATTCATTGGGAATGAATATAGGATGAAGAAATTGAAACACTGTTCTCATTAAATGGCAGAGTTTATTAATAATCTATACTTATAATAAATCTGTAGAGAAGTCAATTCTGTACATTGTATATATTTTCAAATTAACTATCAGGGGATGATTAGTGATCGATACTGATGCCAAAAATGCAATCAGTAAAATTTTTGTCTGTCTGTCTGTCTGTCTGTCTGTCTGTCTGTCTGTCTGTATGTTCCTTATAGAAACAAAAACTACTCAACGGATTTTAACGAAACTTGGTACAATTATTCTTCATACTCCTGGGCAGGTTATAGGGTACTTTTCATCACGCTACTATCAATAGGAGCAGAGCAGTGAAGGGAAATGTTAGGAAAACGGGAGAATTTTTTGGAACGCGCATCACTCATAAACTACTGCATGAAATTGAATACTGTTTTCACCAATGTATTGCTAGAGGTTTAACTTAAAACTTAGGCACTATGTACAGATAGGTATTTTATGGAAGTCCGTTATTTTTCAAACCCGATATCCACGCGTGCGACGCCGCTGGCACAGCTAGTAAATAATAATTATTGAAGAACTATTGGATTTTGATTTCTAAATTTGTAATTTGTAGCATTTAAATGCTATTGCAGACACTACTAAAAGGCCGAATTCGGTCACATTGCATTCTATGGGTCAATTCGAATTATTGATTCATTCATCATTAGCCTGCACATGTCCACTGCTGGACATAGGCCTCCCAATGAGAATTGTCATTTGGGGGAATTTGCACTAGTCGCCACGCTTGGCAGGCGGGTACCCAGGCTGCTGCCCGTTTCCTGTTAAGTCTTCTAGGACACCCACGCGATGAGATGGGGAGAAGTTCTAATTCTAAATCCGGAAAGGATTCCATCCGTTTGTCCGTGTGGGCGACGGAATATTGAATTACAATATATAATGTCGCCTTCTAGGCTTCCACGTTTATGCAAAACACAGTTCTAGTTTAGGCTTCTGTCCAAACCTATAGATATAATTTTTCTATCACGCTCTACAAAAAACCCGCTCATTATCCCCCAACTCAAACGTTAGTTAGTGTATCTTTAAAATCTCCGGCCTTTGGTGTCCCGCGGCGTAGTTTGGCGACATCAATTTACGTACAATGTCAATTTGTGCACGAGGATCGCCCGAGTCCGGGACACAGGGCCTCATTAGGGGCGAGCGGTCGCAATTAAACCGTGCGTCTTTTGCGCCTTAACGACCAGCCAAATTGGACGCCGAGCCCGCCCCTGGCTGGCCTTTAATAAATATACGTTTCGACATCGCGTAATAAATATGTTCCGTGATAATACAGTTTTACGGAACCGTGGTGTGCACGACTCTGCTGCGTTAATTAATATAAAACAATTTAATAAATAAATCGGAGAGAATGGTAATTGAAAAATATATTGCTTTAATTGACGGCTCATTTCGGGGATGGTTGGAATTTCCAAATACCTTTAAGAAAGGTAATAATTCTTTTTGGTACTTTCATCTGGCTATAGGCGATGTCTCAACGTTCCATCTTGTTTGATTTAACCTCGTAGCACCCAATGTCCTCATATGATTCAAATCCCATTGTTTTATCTAATATTGTATCTGGAATCCGGGCCTTACGACTATAAAATATTACAGTGTACTATTAGATTAAGCTTAGGTACATTTCTTCTTCATGAGAATGATGAAGGGAATCACCGTGGGGAAACCACTGAAACAAATTCTAAGGCTGTATAAAGTTGACCACCCCGCACTTAGTAAGCCTACTACTTACTACTAATTAACGGGATACTCAGAGACTCGTTAGGATGAGCTGATTTATGATAAATATCGGAGAAATATAAGAGGTATAGGATATATTACCAATAGAAGACTTAGAACGCACCCGCAATACCAGATCTATGCAACGATAAAAAACCGACCAAGTCCCTAATAATCTTCTTCAGAAGTTCGCTAAAGCAAAGTTAGTAGTAGTAGAGGCGCATTAGCGAGTGTGCGAGTAAGAAGTTGTCATTTTACAAGGGTGGCTCGTTAGTCGCCGCGCGGCTGATTGCCGATGGGACGATTGGCCCGATTCATAACTACGGGTAGCGCTCCAAGCCGACAGTGAGGGCAACCTTTACGGCTCGTTTGTCGGTCGAATGTTCAACGACAAATACATTTTGAACACAACTGTGTGTTTTTGTAGAATTGGCGCCAAAAATCTAGTTATCACACTGAAGTTTGTATAAAATTGTAATGAACCGAAGGCTGTTTTTTCTTCTAAATCAATTTTTATTACAATGAATGTAACTATCGCATAATGTTTCGTATGTCACATATCTTATGAGATAAATTATGTAATCATAATAATTTATTATCGATATAATAATTCCTTTTTCTTGCAGATGTAGTGAATGATATAAAAAAATATAGGAGCAAGGGAGCGAAATGACGTCGGACACTTTACCTCTAGATATTAACTTCCTTTACTAGAAAGTATTTTGGAAAAGCGCTTATAAGACCGCCAAATGTTTCCAAGAATCAATTAAAAAGAACTATTGCGTCAGAACCTACATGTCTAGTCTTCATCTTTTTCGCAAAAATACTTGCAAATGCGACGCAAAGCGAGATTCACCAAGGTTACCTAAAGTTAATTTTTAAAATTTATTGATCGACACTCGCTATTAGTCGTCGGTAGAAGCAAATCATGTTCACAACAACAGTCCAACTCGATACGTCAACAGTCTCCTCAGCATATCAATTAACACATCCATACAAATCTTTTCGTGAAGACAAAATTTATCTTCGGCAGACATCGCTCCATTATTGTAAGCGCTCACCCAACAAGGGTTAGTGCGAGTAAGAAGCGCGCATTAGACAGGGGCGGGTCGTTAGCGGCGCGCTGATTGCCGATTGAGCGGCAATTGCCTTGATTGACGGAGTTGCGCCTAACGAGCCGCTCCGCTAGGTGGACGTGCCGCCTGTGTCGAACTCGCTGGGACAGTTTTCAACGATTTTTGCGACAGGATTTACAGGCTCTGCATCAGTTTACTTCTACTTATATCTGTTTACTGAGCTTAAAGGGGAAAGGTCTGGTATACTTATGTAAATGCTAACAATATACACAACTAAAGGCTTGGGTTGTTAGCGGCGCGGTGATTGCCGATTGAGCTGCAATTGCCTTGATTGACGGAGTTGCGCCTAACGAGCCGCTCCGTTAGGTGGACGTGCCGCCTGTGTCGAACTCGCTGGGACAATTTTCAACGATATTTGCCGCAGGATTTACAGGCTCTGTATCCGTTTACTTTTACTTACGTTGTATATCTGTTTACTGAGCTTAAATGCGAAAGATCTGTTATGTAGATGCTAATATAAACAACTAAAAGCCTGGGTCGTTAGCGGCGCGCTGATTGCCGATTGAGCGGCAATAGCCTTGATTGACGGAGTTGCGCTTAACGAGCCGCTGTGCTAGTTGCACGTGCTGTCTGTGTCGATATTGCTGGGACAGTTTTCAATGATTTTTGAAAATTTATTGGATACGAAGGGTCAAATCCGTGCACTAGGCTTATGGTTCATGTTACGAATATCAATACCAATACACTACAAACTAAAGAAGACTAATAAAAATATAAATATTTATCCTAGATTCATGCAGTAACGGTAAGTTAAATTTACCAACAAAGGTTAGTTATAGTAACAAGTGCGTTGGAAAGGGGCGGGTCGTTAGCGGCACGTTGATTGCCGATTGAGCGGCAGTTGCCTTGATTGACGGAGTTGCGCCTAACGAGCCGCACTACTGAGGATACATGTGCGTGCGGCTTATGTTTTCGTATGGGATTGTTTTCGATTCTTGTCTTGAATTGAACGGAGTCTGACCTTTAGACATGTAGGGCTATAAAGAAGTAATATTTGCATGGTGCTCTTTAGTTAGACAAGTTTTAATATATTGAGAAAACAGAATAGTTAATTAAATTGCCTTTGTGTATGCGTTCAAATAGCCCTAAATGCACTGCCAATAAGGGTTGGTTGAAGTAAGAAGAGTTTTAGGCAGGGGTGAATCGTTAGCAGCGCGGTGATTGCCAGCTAACAATTGCGTTGATTGACGGAGTTGCGCCTAAAAATGAGTAGTCATTGATTTGTCCTGTTTAGGTAGAACTAGTTTCAATATATCGAGAAAGCAGGATAGTAAATAAAATTCCCTCTGCGTCTAGGTTCAAATAGCTCTAAATATATTCCAAATTTGCCAATAAGGATTAGTTGAAGTAAGAAGCGCTTTAGGCAGGGGTGGATCGTTAGCAGCGCGGTGATTGCCAGTTGAGCGGCAATTGCGTTGATTGACGGAGTTGCGCCTAACGAGCCGTGTTGCCGGACGTGCCGCGTGTGTCCAACTCGCTGGGACAGTTTTCAATGCTCTGTGATGAAATTGCAGGCAAAAGTTCAAACGGTTTTACAGAAAGTAGTCTAGAATCGTGTCGGTTTGAAAGAAGACGCCAACAGCCAGCAGTGGGGGGATATGGGCTGAAATGATGATGATGAGTCTAGAATGTATTGATGCTAAGAATGTGGCTTCGAAAAGCAAAGGTTTAATAGAAAGAACTAATACAGCGCAAAATAATGATTCTCGATGCTAAAATTCTCGAAAGGTTTGGTAGTGCAGTTTAAGATTAATAACCTGACAATCCTGACATTCATTTTTTAAGAAACTCTACAGCCTAGCTAGATAATGTGGGCAGTGTTGTTACACTTTGTAGAACGGCTTGTTAGTCGTTTCATGAAACATTGAGTGAACTTCGATTATTTTTGGCAACCCTAATCACCAAAACTGTTGTCCGTCTACAAAATATTTTTATTAAAATTAAGCTTATGTGTTCAGACCAGGCGGAGCAATGAATTGTGCAATATTGCTGGCAAGTTCTGAATGCGAGAAGCCCAGAATCGAGCAAAGTGGTGAACAATTGGAGAAGTCTATGTGCAGCAGTGAACTGGGAGAGGCTGATGATGATGAAGCATAATAATAAGTTGAAAGCTGTTGTAACAAAACTTAATTCTAAAATATAAGTTTACACGTAAATACAATGCCGTTGTAATGTTAATAATCTTGTCAACGCCAATATTTGTTAAAACCATGCTCAACTAAGACCTGATCAACAAATAAGAACACAATCTCAAAGATGGCAGCCCTATTTGATTCAAGTAGTCCGACTGACGCCGAATTCCCGAGGTGTTTGGTTCATTTACACACAGACGAGACATTGTATGGGAGCGTTCTGGATACACGTAAACACGAACGTATTAATGTCTTCATCTAAACAATAGACACGTTATAAATCATTATAAAACTCGAATTAGGCGGCTTAATGTTTATATAACGCTTCCGCTTTGTGCGCTCACACACGGCGTAACACCTCCGACTAATTTCGTGCGTACACAGCAATCAGCAGCACGAAACATCATCAGCGTCTTTGTAGAGCGAGACCGCAATCCATCATATCGGGACAAAAGGCGGCGGATAAACGCGTCAGTTGTTTGCGTGAGTGAGCGTTAATTTCGTTAAGGAGTCTCAATCAGGGAAGGCGTGTAAGTAAAGTCGACGGGTGGCCGCCGCGGGAGCGATTCGAGCGAATTACCGTACCTGGAGGCGCGGGGGACGACTCGTTAGTTGTTGTTTGCCGAGTGACGCGGGTCAATCAGCAGAGACATGCACGGAACCGCACTTCTTCATCCCCCTGTCGCCCCGCACCTGCCCAACCCCTCTCGTTAGCCGCGCCGTCTCTGTCAACTGTGAGACGAGCTTTATCGAATCTACGACGCACGAGCCACGCCGCGGTCGGCCCACTCTTCGCTCTAGTTTGGCTCACAACCGCCGGTAAACAAGGGAAATCAGTGCAAAACGAATTTGTATGAGCGAAAACACGAGGTCGGATGTCGCGGGATATTCGCTCGCGGTGATAGGTGAATCAGTGTGTAATTATAAAGGCTCGATTACACGCTTTATGTAGCGCGTCCATAAAGTACTCTCTAGGGTCAAAATTACCTTTTTCTAAGAACTTTCCAGAAATAATTATTTCTAGGTTCTTGTAATTTCTAAGAAACTGGAATTACACAAGCAATAAATATGTAATTTTTCTGTATATTGCAAGCTTGTTTCACAGCACCAAGTTGAGACGGAATTATTATACTCGGTAGTAATAAATTTAATCTACATAAAAAACGATGGCCAAACTTTTAAAAAATTTGCAGAGGCTAACCTGCGCTACCGAGTTTGTATAAAGAAAACCTCTATAAAAATCTTGAGATTAACACCGCGACCAGACGGAATACGTTTCATACTCAGTAATAGTATGACGAGTTTCTTAGCTCTAATCTACAAAAAAGTTTTCAAAACTGCGACCGTAAAAAAAATTAATACTATTTTGGCTCAGCTCCGGGAATATTTAGAGTATTAATTGTCTGGCTTTGTAAAGTACTGAGTACTATACGGTAGGATACATGGAAACGAGTGTGAATATTTTACAATGATCAACTCGTCTAGTTACAATGACACAATGTTTTATAAGCTCCCACTATAAATAAATTAATGAAATATGAGTCACTCCACATTTTTATCATTTTATTTATGTATTTGCAGCGGCCATGTCTAAGTAGATTTTTCATTATCTTTAAGGATATTAGCCAAATGACGCAGGAGACATTATAGTGTGTCATTAAAAACAGGTGCATGGATTATCTGTCCTTCACTCTTATACTCGTAATCCAAGAAAGAAAACAGTAAATAACAATGAACTGTTAAATAAGCTTGAAGACACTAACGGCTACTAAATTTTGAAAACAGGAACAAATATGTTGCATTTTTAGGACGTTAATTGTTATCGAGAACATCCCTTATGCTGCTTAACTCTCTCTACCGCTACCGGATTCCATGTACAGGCAAACGTAGTGTGCCTAGACGCGCCCCTTGGCTAGATGGAGCGACGACCTGCGCAGGGCGAGCAGATTGGCACGTTTTGGGAAATGCCTGCGTCCAGCAGTGGACTGCCGCATACTACTAATGATGATAATGAACACTAATTTTTAATACTGCCAGAATTCACAAAATGGCTGCTGGCCCATCTGATGGTAAACGTTCACCGCAGCCCATGAACGCCTGCAACACATGGTGCATTGCATGCGCTTTGCCAACCTTAATCACTACTTGAACTCTGAGCATCAGAGGCTGTTGGTGCAAAAACTCATAAATCCACTAGACCAAAGAAGTATTCCGCTCAGTGTATTAGAGCCTTAACAGTGGGTTCGCGGCGCGGCGGTAATTGTGCGGAATGCGTGCGTTTGGCTAATTAACGCGCGGTGAGCAGACGCGGCCCGCGTGCGTCCCGGCACTCCCGGCCCGTCCCGGCTTCGTGCGCTACCCCTAGGGGCGAGGCCCGGAAAGTATCGATACCGTAGTCAATGGAACTGAATTCGCCGTCAAAAGTTTGTAAATGGAGGTCATGTTGAACCTTCTTTCTGTAACTAAACTTTTATTGTTTTGGAATTGCGTAAAATTTTACTTTTCATAATTCAAGGATTAGTATGTCTTTTCTTTTTATATTTCAGGATTTGTAATTGTTATTTGTAGTCCTAAACATTTCTTAGTTAGCGTACGTTGAAACTTCTTAAAAACTATGGTAAAACAAAAAAATTACACTTTAAAAAATCTGTAAACCGTAAGTAAAATGCTTATTTTGCAGCAAGTCAGACGATATTACATCATTTGCAACAAAATAATAAAATTGTAATTAATATAAGTAGTGTCCTGATTATGCGGATTGATTTGTTGAAACTGAAAAATCACTTTTAATAATAAGAAATTACAATTAACATACCTATCTACAATGGCTCTAGAAAACATCGATATATATTTTTATTGTTCGATATGTTCTCAACCCCTTTACTTTACCTGCCCGTTGTTTACTAATCCGACATAGTTTCAGATGCAAAGCTCACTTGGCTAGCAGTTGGGTAATACGTTTTATAAGTTAGTGGTATGCGATTGATAACAAGATAAGTACAGATGTAAGATTTCAAGCAAGGTATGAAGCATATTTTGGACATAATAATATGTCAGAATGTTGTATCTTCAGATGTCCTAAATAAGTAAGAGCGTCAGTGGCATATTTCGGGATGGGAGAGACACAAGTGACACAACCCACCATCATGTGAAGAGTCCATGTTTGTATTGGTTTGGGTATTTTCTATGTATAATATGTATTTACAAAAAAAAAGTAACGAAGTAAGTTTAACCCTTCTTTAGTAGTACCCATAGTACAAGCTTCGGTTTAGTTTGGGGCTAGATGGCGCTATGTGGCCCAGCAGAGTTAGCCAAGACATGCCACGTCTTGGGTAATATTCTAAGATTGTGTAGTCGATTGACTCGTCTTTAGGCACAGTGCCGCCTTCCCGTTGAGAGCGACAAAGTCCCACATATCTCGAACCCCCGAGCGACGGGGGTACATTAACAATACCAGCAAGGCTCTACGACCTCTAGAACTCCTTAAAATTGTGATTGAAATTCAATAATATGATTACGGAATTGTCTAATCAGTCATCGACTATATTTAACTAAGTAGTCAATGATTTTCATAAAATAATGTACAAAACTAAATAATATGTAAAACTCAAGAGCTTTCTGATTTATTATTATTAGGTAAGTCTGTCAAAGTGTTCTGTTTAATTTTAATGCACACTTTCAGTTGAGGAAATATTCAAAGTAACATCTATCTATTTACAGTTGTAAAGTAAAAGCGCACAGAAATTATATAAATACTAGCTGTGCCGGCGGCGTCCCACGCGTGGATATCGGGTTTTAAAAATAACGGACTTCCATAAAATGGTACCTAAATTATAAGTTAGACTTCTAGCAATACATTGGTGCAAACCGCATTGAATTGCGATCAAACATACGGTTAAAATTTGTCCCGTTTTCCCAACACTTCCCATCACTCCTCTGCTCCTATTGATTTTAGCGTAATGAAAACTATACTATAACCTGCCCATGAGTATAAAGAATAATTGTACCAAGTTTCGTCAAAATCCGTCCAGTAGTTTTTTTTTCTATAACGAACATATAGACAGACAGGCTCTGCGTTGCTCGTTCAGTCAGGACATGTTCTTTTATATGTATAGATTAATGCAATTCGTAGTTTTTTAAGGCATGAATACAATGTTTGTAGAAAGACAACTTGTTTAACCGTTTCCATAGCTATGATTTAAGACTATCATTTACCGAAAGATTACAGATCGCGATATGACCACCTAAATTGCACAACAATATACTTTGCCTAGTTCTAAGTCCATTTTTGGTCATCAATAAAGATAACACCAATTGTGAATAGGTATGTAAAATTAAAAATGACAACCGCCCGTAAAGTAATTAAGACGAATGATGATGACGACGGCAATCGTGATGATTAGTAGGTAAGTGTTAACATTCATCTTTACTATTTAACTGTAACTTAATGTTCATGAATCAAAAGACGCCATCCCGTATCAAT
This sequence comes from Conogethes punctiferalis, assembly GCA_031163375.1. NCBI lineage: Eukaryota > Metazoa > Arthropoda > Insecta > Lepidoptera > Crambidae > Conogethes > Conogethes punctiferalis. The sequence goes on from CM062080.1 coordinate 6,876,291, forward strand.
TAATTTTATGGTTCACGTTCAGAATAGACCACGTCCCCAGGGTAATTGGTTACGAGGTTCTTACGACTCAACGAATACTATGCTCGGAATATCTCCAATGAATTGCTAATTCGCATTCTATTATACAACGTACAGTACTAAATGGTTATTCATAACTTTCCAGAGCCGTAAAACCACCATAACAAAACTATCGCTGGTTAGACGATGCGGAAACAAACGAAAACTTAAATGAGTTAACATACAACTGAAAGGTATTTAATAATAGAATGAATAAAGTACAATTACGAACCATGTAGTGATAATGAAACTTGTTTCCTCTATTATTACCAATTGATGACTATGATTAACATTTTCCAGAACTTAATCCCCTGTCAATTTGGAAAGGTTTGTTTCTACAGTAGACCCGATCAAAGCGACAATCGACCGATTTTAAGCATACCAGCAGCGCCTTCTTTAGTGTTAATTGTTAATTCATAAGTATTTCCATTTTATAAGAATGTACCAAGTCAAGTTTTATTCTATTCTACGTTATTATTCTAGTATTCTTATCTGCGTTATTTTAAAAAATTTATATTTTTTATTCTACCTCCTTATATCCAGCGCCATCCTATATTTTAATATCACTATTGTATCTACGAGTATGTGTGTGAATTAAAGTGCCTAAAATGTCAAAAGCTACGATTAATGGTGTATGATAGTTCTACTAATATTATAAACGCGAAAGTTTGTTTGGATAGATGGATGGATGTTTGTTCCACTTTCACGCAAAAACTACTGAACGGATTTTAATGAAACTTTACAGGAATATAGTTTGTACATCAGATTAACACATAGGCTATGTTTTATACGAATATTCAGGCGGGCAGAGCCGCGAGCAGCAGCTAGTTTATATAAATTAAGACATCGATAAATCATGAAATATTTCGATACAGAAAACACTTAGCAAATTGTCTTTACTAGCCGCCACAACAGACGCATTAGCGAATCTATTATGGTTAACTACTGCTTATTAATAGTAAATGAGCAATATTAATTTAAAGATGCTTTCACAATTCATTACTCATGCTAACTTTACGCAAATCCTAACCAATTATAGGCGCTAATGCAAAGAGAACATTGATGAATACACGTGTTGCTCTAAAACATTGGTACTGTCACTGTCCTAGATTAATCCTTATAGCCTTTAACGAGACCAATTTAGACGGCCTGAGACGATGGTTCGTTGTGTGCAAAACTGTGTACTTTTTGTTCGGATCTCAGGTAGAAAATACGGTTCGAAGCATTTTCATAACAATGCGCCTGCGGCTTTCTCGGTATACGTTTTTTGGGTGTTTGACAGACAAGCTATTGTCATCGTAAGATGACGGCCTAAAAAATGAGCCTTTTATCGATGATCAGTGGGAAAGATCGATCGCGGGGACTACTACATCGAATTCCGCGCCGTATCTGGTACTAATTAGAGAGCTTCGGCCGGGGAGGGTAAGCCTAATTGAATTTTGTTGATTAAATTAGATGAGTGCCGAACAAAAAGTGCAGACTAGTTAGTGTGACGTTCACTTCATATGCGGGATTTCTTTCTCTCAACCCCGGTGGCCGTTGTCGAGTAATGCAAACTTAAGACCTCTTAGAAGAAATGCGAAGGTTTCAGTGGTATACGTAAAGAATTTGAATGCTTGGTTCTCTTATTGTACTCTCTAATGTGTTTTATGAAGTATGAGTTGTACCCAGTATTTGGAGGAAATAAAATACGCACGTTTTCTATACTTAGCTTAAGTTACAAATAGACACAACACAACAATTAGAGAAATTGAGTATCCGAATTTTGTAATTTGCGTTATACTTTTTGATATGAGAGTACGAGATAACGATCGGTTAATGTCATATCTACTCGATGATATTCCCTAGGACATTGATTTAATTTGTGTAATCGTTTCTGAAAATCATTCCCCGTTAAAAGTATTACAAAGTATGTACTATAATAAAAACTGACTCACCTCGTGTAATCGTTTTTGCACAGTATCATGCCACCTTTGAAGTAGAACGACCGTCCCATGTCCGCCAGCGCCGACCCACAACACGTGCACTTAAGGCAGCCGTGATGCCAGTATCTGTCGAGGGCGTGCAGCAGGAACCTCTCGACGATCTTGCCTCCGCAGCCCGCGCACTCCTTGAGCGCGGGATTGTTGTTGTTGTGAGGGTAGTCGTGGCCGTTGGCGAAGGCCGCCTCGGGCGAGGGCGGGTGCGGCGAGCTAAGCTCGGCGTACCCGTGGTAGTGCGGGTTCATGCTCAGCGCGCTCGCTGCCAGCTTGACGGTTGGAGCGGGGACCGCTCGCGACGACCACCACGACTACACGCCCTGTTGACAATGACATGTTTATAGGTTAGGTTTACGTTGAAAAATCGGCCAAGTGCAAGTCGGACTCGCGCAAAATAAATTCCGTAACATATTTCAAGTCCCTACCTGTTGCCACTATTAATATCGAGCTAAATAGAGTAAAAACATCACGTTTGTTGTATGGGAGCCCCCTTTAAATAATATTTTATTTTGATTTTAGTATTTTTTGTTATAGCGGCAACAGAAATACATAATCTGAAAATTTTAACTTTCTAGCTATCACGGTTCTTGGCCTGGTGACAGACTGACGGGCAGACAGATAGACAGTAAAGTTTTAGGAAAAGGGTACGGATCCCAAAAAATACAGAAGCATTAGTCATGTATCATCATCATCATCATCCTAGCCTTTTTCCCGATTGTCTCAGGGTCGGCTTCCCAAACTAAGAGATTGGGCGAGTCATGTATATTATATGGTATGTAAGGGAGCCTGTGCATCCAGCTTAATAACAAACGAGTCTCCTCTGGCAACCGACTGGTGGCGGTATGACCATGATGAAGTTTGTACTATTCGGCTAATATGTATTAACAGATTAACTCGGGCCTATCCTAGATTAATAATTAGAAGAGCGAAAGTAGTAAAAAAAATTTCGGTGCGTTCAAAGGAAGAGGCTGACCCGCCGAATTAATTTTTCTTGGACAGCGCGCGATGGATTCAGGCATAGGCTTGCGGGCGGCCGCGCTTATAAAATTTTCCAATTAGCAATTTCATACAATTAGGAGGGCGGTAGGGGCACGGCGGGGGGAGGGGGGGGTCGGTACCGCGGGCGGGGGGGGGAGCAGTGCGTCAACCCGATCCAATTAGCTCGCGGCCGGCGGAGCGGCGGGACGCCGCCGGAGCGGCCCTGTCGCCATAAAACTTAATTAAACGTTTTAAAACAAGTATTCATTAAAGAATAATCAAGCTTATGTAGTCATAAATAACCGGATTGTCCCGCGCGGAACGGGTGCCGTAATTAAGACTGCACAGAGTTGATCAAACGCACTGATTTGAAACTACCCTTCATTAAGAGAGCGCGAGTCGGCCGGGCTTCCGCTGCGGTGCAGAAACTAATTAAGAATAACGGACGCTTTAAAAGCGTAATTAATTTAGATTGTAATTCTATTTCTCCGAGAGTAAAGTAGACAATTATTTCAGTAGCCCTTTCTTTTGGAACGATTTGCTCTGCTGAATGTAATTTGCTTAATTTCTGTGTCTGACATAATAAAAGGGTTGTAGTTACGTCTGGATTAATTTATTGCTGAATGAAATGAGAATATCAACTAATTGTCGAAAGTGCTCGCAAAGTTTGGCTGCAGCTGGACGTTTTATTGAATAGAACGAGTTACTGCTTTTTCGCCTCTACATTTGGGTTGTAAATCTGCAGAACAGTTTGAGTACTGATTGCAATATTTTACTCATATCATTTTCTTGTCGACACATCGATTGAAACTAAGGACATGATATCAAATAAGCTTTATCAGGAAATTCTGCCACAACTGCCAATATCCAACTAGTCAAGTACGCAAGAGATATAAGCGGCTCAAACATGCAACCACACATGTGCACTTTTCATTCCTTTACCCTCATAATCCAATGATACGACTTATTAATCGTTTACAAACAACAAACCTGAAGAAAGAAAACTGGAAGACACCAAAAGTAAAAGTAGATTTCGAGAAAAATATAAAGGAGATCTGTAAGAAGAAGCAACGATAAGGAACTAGGTAACATCTTTTTTACCAGTAGTGCAGTCCTTTCATGTAGCCGGTGCGTGGTGGTAGTATTAACTAATTTATTCTTTGACTCTACACCTGACGTGACGCGAGCTGCACACTCTGGCTCATCTTGTCAGATATGAAAAAGTAAGCCATCGCAAACTGTGTGGTCCCTTGATACATCACGCATCCTTGAATGCTTAGAAAATACGCGATCGCAAATCAGCCTTTATCTGTTCAAGTTCGCAAAACGACTCTAAAGTTGCATGTACGGAGCGTGTAGAAAGCCATTACACTAGTCTGGTTGAGTAATGAAGGCCGCAAGGGCCGCGCAGACGTTGCGTGTCCGCTAATGAGCGGCGTCGCGTGCGCACCGACCGTCGTACGTTGAGTCGCACCGGACGGTTCGCGGCCTAATGTCTTTGTTTCACCAATTTCGAACGGTGATAGGGAGAGAGATTAGAACTGATTGCCGATTGCTAATTATGTAGTAACGGTTACATGTGTCTACGAATTTTATCTATTGATTTTCAATGAGTACTCACATGATGTTCTTTATTAAAGATCATGTCTAATTTGCAATAATACCGCAGTACTAGCTCATTTAGCAACCTTTACTTTTTTCTACAATATCGCTATTTAAAATTTTAGTGGAGGTAGGTAGTTTTTTTTTTAAATAAAAATCCAAAAATAAAAAGAATCAAAATTATTACTGCATTACAGCAGTACCCGGTATGTATGTGAGTAAGATGAGTTACTATTCGCATTACTATGCGTTATTTTAAATATTGCATACTATAACTTGGTAGGTACACTATAAGTCTGGCATGTGATTGCCCTCCGGACGTACTGGATCACAACTTACTATAAAGCTGAAGAAACTGTGAGTGCACCTGCATTGCGCTTACGCACACTATTATTCAGACGTAATTTTAAAGCACACTATACAATACATAGAGCAAGTGGGTCTTGTCGACATTAACGACAGTCATAATCTCCATTCTACAATTGCCTCGCAACTTCAAACAATCTTCACATGCTAAGAAAACAATACAGAGAACCCTTAAAGCTATTTTCGACAATGCACGGATAAAAACAGATAAGTATAGTATAGAATGCCAAGATGCAATTATTATTGACGTCTCCAATAACTACGTCAACTTTGTAGCACAATGTTTGAGCTCCCTTTGTAAAGATTGCATTTTCAGGTCATAAAGCATGAATGGTTTGAAAGAGTGAACCTTACGAGATGTGTGGGCTAGGCAATAAATATTTTAAGCACTAAAAGTCTGAGACCATAAGCAGGTATGAACATCTGCATAGTTTGCGCATCAGAAATACTCTATTAGTGTACCACAGTTCAGAATTCAGTTTTATGGGGAACAAATTTTTGGATTTTCATAATTATGGTGAACATCAGCCACAGACATCAGCCTATCGTTCGTAGTCCACTGATAGACATAGGCCTCTCCAGTTATTCGCAACTTTAATTGATCTTGGGTTTCCTATATCCAGCAGTTGCCAACCAATCTGGGCAAATCGTCGCTCCACCTGGCTTGACCTACACTACGTTTGCCTAAGAGCGGTATCCACTCTAGAACTCGTTCGCTTTTATAATACGTCTTTATTGTGAACACGTCCTACTCGTATATCCGATTAATATGAATCGAGAACCGCCGATGACAAATGAAAATCGTTTGCGCAAACAATCAATAATCGAATCGATCAACTGCATTCGATTCTCACGCGTACTAGGATCAGTAACCGGTCTTGATCGATGTCGGACATCCGTTGGCCAACTGTTGATCTTAGGCATCGTAGCGTAGTGTTGTACTGTAGTTACATATTGTAAATATTGTATCGCGTACTTGTTATGCTACTACATTGTTTTTGAACACGGAACAATGTGACACGTGCCTCAAACACGATACTTGATGATACCTAATAATAGTTACGTACAATATTGATGTTATGTGTAGCGGTCATTGACATTTTAAGTCTACATATAAAATGAAAACATGTTAATTATTTTTACGAATCTGGCCACAAATATCTACGTCTATTTTTATTTATTTATTGACGAAGGTACTTAACAGTCTAGTCTTTAAGGTATTAGAAGTGAATTAGCACAACTATTGTACGAGTATTCTTTCCTAGTTCTAAGTATTTTTTTATGGTGTACAATAAAGGGTATCAATCAAGGTACTGTTCGTTTTATTGTCTTTTAGATTGAATTTTGATTGCTCGTATGCCGTGACACGGTAAACTTTTAACAATGATTATTACGTATCAAAAAAAAAGGAAAATAGATCACCAAAAAAATTATGAAACCTCGCTTTAGAATTCATTGTTCATAAATAAAAAATAATAATGTCAGCTTACAGGGCACGAAACGAAATTGTGCATAATTACTCAAACTTATGTCTGTTTGAGTCTGAATTGGGGTGTGAATGGGAAAATGGGTCTTGTTTTGTGGTGGTTACGGTTTAATTTGTATGTTGAGGTGAGTCTGGTGCGTGTTTAGGCTCGCGGGGGAGGCCTGAGAACTTAGCAGGTGGCGTTTTCATTATTCAAGCCCCATTGATTGGATACTTTGTTGCCGTTTAAAAATCTTATTAGCAACCGGCCGACAACAAAACGAAGCGATGAGCCCACTCCAGCCCCTATTTACCTGCTAAGTGATTTTTTTTTCAATTACAACGATGAACAGCAGATTCGAATGTTAAGTGCGAAACTGTAAGTCATCTTGTTAGTATTTTATTTCCTTCCTCGCTAGGGAAGAATTTGTCAGCAATAAGCGCCATGAGTTCACAAAAAACGCCCATGGTGCATTTCACTGAAGGTTTTCATTGTGCTATGATATTTCCGGCTTTGTTATGAATTGCTGTTTTATTGATAAAAATACATTTGTGAAGATTCTCGAATATTACACTAACTTGTATGAATAAGTGCCTGATTAGCGTCGATGATTTGCCATTTATAACAAATGGCTTTATGGGTAATGTGCACACAAACTTAAAGCATGATTATTAAGGAAAATTTAGTGGCCTGAAACTTGTGGTGAGTTTTAATCTGTTCACAATGTAACAAATAATTAAACATAGATGGATTGTTCTAAAATGTCACTTTAAAATAATAACACATTAATCTATTTTCAACCACAAATGAGAATATGGGTAAAACACCTAACAGTTGTTGAAACTGTTAGGTACCTGCATAAATAATAAACAAGGTGCTATCCAACAGTTAAGGGCACATTAAAAACATGTTCAATATATTTTTTATTAGGAATTAATCTGCCAGGCTTAGGTGAGCGTAATATGTTTATGTATAACAACGTATGGATTAGTATAAAATTATGTTCATACGAAGGAAATACTGATTAACAAGTGATTTCCTTCGTATGAACATAATTACCAAACACTTATTTACCAGTTGTCCAAAGGATTTGAAAAAGGAAGACTAGGAGTACTTTACCTGGCATTAATTGCGAGTCTGTGCCTTACTTGAGACCGAGGGTGTTAACTCAAAAAACCTTGCCGGTCACTTGTTTTTAACTGTCGGGATACCCCTAGTACGGCGCCTGCCGCGAATAACGTAATTAAGCCGAAACCGCCGGCGAAATTAAACGCGAAAACGGAATGAGAATGTGAGCCTAATTAGAGACGGGTGGGGGAAGATGTTGCACCCCCCCGCGGCTCAGACTTGCGATAGTTCCCGTCGGATGCCGGGATAGATTAACAGGTGTACTGATCGGCATACGATAAATCGGTTACCTCAGTGGCAACCAAATACGTTTTTTGAATCAAATACCTAACTTTTACCGAGGTTTACTTCTGCCAAAGTACAGTGTTCAATATTGTTACGGATCAGATGATTACAGAAAGCAACTCTTAAAGTACTGTACTGTCCCATTGGTCTAGTGATAGTAAACATTTGTCTGCCTCAGCCATCAAGAGGTCAAGAAATTACTCAGCAGTAGTGTAGCTTGCAGTCAAGGCTACTGGCTAGGATACCTCCTATCCTATCTGAGGCTACTCCAAATTTACAATATCATTTACCAATGATATTGGTACCTAAATCCTCGAATCACATATCTCATCTCTGATTGCAGGGGAACATTGTAAAAAATATTAATAAATTTTCGGTAGCCCCTGCCTAACTCCGCTTCTATAGAAACACGAGTGAAGGAAACGAGACTAGTGCGCCTAAATTAAGGTATGCACTATTAACATAACTACGTAAGTTGGTCATTCTTGGAAATGGACAGCTATCCTAGCTAGCTAGCTATCCAAAATTCGTTAGGGAGATATTCAATTTCAAATCAACAAAATGAACCGTTTTGTCAATCGACTCGGCGTCGCGTCGCGTATCGGTACGCTCGATCGCGTGATATTGGAACGGATTAATAGGTGTATCGGTATTTCAGTTAATTGGCTAGATTGGGATATGAGCCTAATTAGAGTCGGGAGAGAAGATATTGCACCGACCCTTCCCCTTGCCGCTATGGGTGTTTGTATTCAGGATACGTAGTTATGACTTATAGAACCAGTTTCTAACTATATACGTACAGTGATTTCGAGAATATTAGTTAAAGGTATAAGTTTTTATATGCGTTTAAGCAGTATATACTTTACAAGGATTCTTGTTGGACTTGCGTGTATTGTATAGGTTGAAATGACCCTTACAAATTAGCTGTATTTTGGTATAATGTAACTTAAGACATTAGTAAATTTGCTTAAAAACCGCGAAAACTTTCGGATTGTCAGTCCCGTCAATGCTATTTTACATTCATGGTATGTAATGAAGATATTATGTAAGTAAAAGGGAACGCAATAAATCACACTTTCTATTTACGTACCTAAACTTCAAAAACGCAAAAGCAGACATGTAAATATTTTCACCACACATCCGACCAATAGTTCTCTAATCAACGTTCAGCTCCAAATTCCTCCGCAGATTGGTGCTCAACTTTTCAATTAGCTACGTCACAACAAGTCTTTCATTTATTTTCAATCAAATTGATAGTATTTCCCCGGCAGGTCGGATCGTCAAAAAGTCACCCGGAATTTCACTCTGGCAAATAACTCAGTGCTCGCCGGACGCAAGCATAAAACCGATTCGGTCCTCACATCCATACTAATTAAAAAACTGCGGACAAATTGGAGCCCACTCTTCGCCCACGGGAACATAAAATATCCATTCGAGCCCTGCCGCCATTGATTAATTTTATCCAATCGGTTGCGATTTTAACTTTTCCATCAGTTAATTGTCATGCTCCATTAGGCAGCTCCGGTGTTAAACATTCGCCTCTCGGTATATACGCGATTATTATTCGTTAATTACTTATCGGTTGTAAGTTTGCGAGCGAATTTTCGTCTGATAGTGGCGTTTGTGCTCGGATTGTAATAATTAATGTTCGTTTTTATGTGATCCATCAAACAGCTCACTGGACCGTTACAAGACTGTTGCATTGATTCTGGCTAGATAACCATGTTTACGACTCTTAAGGTAGAGGAGATCGTATAGAAAAATAAAATTAAATCTTTCATTTAACTAAACAAAAAAGCTAAAAATATTTTTAAGGTTCCGTACAAAAAATAAAAAACGGACCCCTTATGGGATCACTCGTGCACCTGTCTGTCACTCACAGCCAATTTGCTCCAAATCTACTGGATCAAATCAGGTGATTGGAAGGATGGTCTAATCCTATCACCCAAGCATTAAGCACAGATATATGCGAAGTATTTTTTAAAATTGTAATTTTCGAAGACAATGGTTTTTTATTATAACTAATAACGGAATTGTAAAGAAAATAGGTAATCCCCTGTTTTTCATGTAAAATGTAGCCAAGATGAGAACGAGGTCACATTGCGTGCACTGGCAAAATGTTATCATGTCATGAAGAGCCAAGCTTACTACAAAAAAGATGGTAATCATCATTCTCCTCATGCTAACTGCAGTGTCGAACTATAAATTAGTCATTACTAACTAATTATTGTCCGCCACCACCCTACGCTCGTTACACGATGTGTCAGCTGCTAGGTCTCATATAAACTTTCCCATGGTATTTCCCCGCAACACGCTGTACACAAGTAATACTGGTGTGAAAAGATCATAATCATCATCACCATCAGCCTATCGCAGTCCACTGCTGGACATAGGCCTCTTCAGTTGTTATTCACTTTGGGCAGACATGTAGAGCGTTTACCCATAATCCAAGATCCGTACATATTTTCTTTTTATTATTAGTAAGCGCAAAATTTGGATATTTTATTATGCGCCTTAAATTAATCCAAATAAACCAGTCATTGTAAGTGTGCACTATAAATGACCTAAAGTAGAAGAGGTTGCAAACACGAAACGGAACGTTAGAATACTTTGACAGGGTTTGCCATGACAAAATAATAAAGTACATGTCAGTGTTCAAATAGTTTTAGAGTGGACGTAATGTATACGGTTGTCACAACACGTTTGTAAAAAAAGTTTCTCTAACACTGCATGTTCGTTTATCAAGCTTTTCATTCTTAAAAATCATCTCCAAAAGTCGCTTGCGAGATAAATTGTTTAGAACAAGGAAACGTCTTATGTCGAAGAAAAAACTCCTTTTGAGTCGCTGCGTCAATACAGTAAATAAAGGAAAGTGCCACCAAGTAACCCTGTCTGACTTGATGTAAGTAATTGAATTACCATTACTAATGCCTCGATACACATATTAAATCGCGAGGTGCACCGCACAAAACGTGAATCGCTAATATAATGGCCGCTTATGTACCGATTGAAAAGTTTTCTTGGTATAGAACATTTTTAGTTAGCAGTTCGAATTATTGTCGTAAATAGGGTTAGCAGACAAAGAGCTAGATCTTCATACCTCGTATTATGGTAGTTATGGTAGAAGTATGTCTTTGTTATATGGCTCCTTGTAATGTCATCGATACTTTGATTTTCTGGATTATAATTCGAATGAGTTTCTACGTAGGTGTGTAAAATTACAAACGAATACACATAACCTAAAGTAAACCTAAAACATATTCTAAACGCAGTCACTTTTTTTAAGATCAGATGTCAACATTGTAGTAGAAAATTTAGACTTTTTAAGGTCTCTTTACTTAAAAGCCAGCCTATAAGTCGTTATTTTGCTATAGTGAATTCTGAAATAGGATTAAATATTTTTATTTTTTATTAATCATACAAAGATGTACGTAAGAACTTTTTGCATCTTAGCTTTTGTGCTTGTCTATGGAGATGAGCGACTATGCAGTACTATTAATAAAAGTTCTTTGTGGCAACCATATGACGTGCGGCTAAAGTATAATATTATTTGCATATAATGACCGCTAATGGGGGCGTATTATTGAATGACCTCAAAAGCAGAACCGTTCGACCGCGTACGGGGCTTTGCCAGTTTTCGAAATGATGACTAATGACGAGACCGCTTTGAAGAAAGCGGATCGGCCCGATGTTTATATCATTAGCAATTACGGTTCCGAAAGATATATGTAACTACAAACAACCCATATTATGAAGTCATATTATATTGAACCCTGAACGCTTGATGTACAAAATTATACATTGGTCTGATTAACCTAACTGTGTAACTGAAGCAATTTGTAATCGGAACAAAGAAGGTACATAAAATAATAATTACGTTTTTTTCATATCTCTTCAATGTTTGTGTCTTGGGTGGAGAGAACACCCCTTGCTCGAAGCCACCGAGCCAATCAAATTTCGAAAGCAACTCTTATGGAAGAACTGGCCGCAAAATTAAAAATGCAAAAAATAATAACTCAAATTTCGAACAGAACATTTAAACTAGAAACAAATGCCTGTGGAAAATGACGTGGGAACTCTGCGCGCTCGTAAAATGCGTTCTCTTCACGAGAAACGCATTCGGTACATGTCAATTCCCGTAACTAACTTTGATACAACGAGTTTTATGTGTAACCCGTTTTGTCCACCGTTTTAATGACGTTTGCTTTGACATCGCCTAACAAGCGTAGCGTGAAGAAAAATGTGTAATGACGAAACGAGTGCATGCATAGCATGTCTCATGGAGGTCAGAATGGCGCGGAGAAAGCTGTAAATGATTATGATTTTTAGGGAAAATAAGTGTAGACCAGACATCAGATTATAAACACGAGTTTCTTTTTACAATGTATTCAATAAGTTTTGGTACATATTTAATTGCACTTTGTTTAGATGAGCAGGTCACACATGTAACACTTAGAGTCATGACAGCCAATATGATATAATTTCGGATAGTAAATGAGTAGGTAATTACAATCTGGTAAAGTTAAATGGTATCTTCTTCTCCTGTTGCCATGCAACTAGTAATGATCAGCAGTAATGTGCAAGACAGAGTAAAATGCAACGCTTACCTGCGTTGCATTTTACTCTGTCTTTTGCGAGGTGGAAAAGCTCCGAGGCACTCGCAATCCCTGTCCTTTTACTGATGTTTAAATACAACCTTCTGCTAACAACGCTTATGGCTGCCACTTTTCCCATCGTAATCTGTTGAAGGGGTTCATATCGGGCCTGAACTGGTGTCCCATGTAATCTCTTGATGGTCTGAATTATGTAATGCTATTTTCCAACCAGCCAATGTTAAATTGTAGCCCACACCATATCTATACTAATATTATAAAGCTGAAGAGTTTGTTTGTTTGAACGCGATAATATCAGGAACTACTGGTCCGAATTGAATTTTTTTTTTGTGTAGAATAGACCATTTATCGCGGAAGGCTTTAGGCTATATAACATCACGCTGCAACTATTAGGAGCGAAGAAATAATGGAAAATGTAAAAAAAAACGGGGAAAAAATAATTATTCCACGCGGACGAAGTCGCGAGCACAGCTAGTATATTATATTTAGTACTTTACCACCAGTAAATACATTAAGTAAAAGTGCCTTTTTCCCGAAAAGTGTCTATTTCTATCCTAAAATTTTACGTAGAAATATTTGTCCTAGACGGTTCCCGGAAACCTATCAATCAAGCCCCACGGCAACTTGTAGCTATTTGAAAATCATTACGCATTTGATAGAAATGGAAACCACGTCTTTTCAAAAGTTTAGGAGATCGGATCAACATAATTATAATATAGGAATGCGAGACTAGGAAGCGAGAGGCCTAAGATCGATCAAAGTGGCGAACTATTGGAGAGGCCTATGTCCACCAGTGGACTACGCAAGGCTGTTGATGATGATGATGATGATAGGACTATGTGAAGTAGAAGTCTACGTACACTAATTTTTATTTAGAGGAAATATCGTGTGTTTATTTATGTAATAATGAATAAAGTCAAAAACTCATGTACTTTTCAAAAATGTTACCACTATTAACAAGCTACCTATCCTGGTCCTAAAGCTACGTGTCCTGAGTACTAAAGGCTATATTTACTCCTAGAAAAAATTAGAGCTTCTTACTAAAACAACAATAATGTAATCCAATGAAATGTTTGTCTTAAATGAAAATCCCGAAGCGATACGAGGGCTGGTCATTAAAGTTATAATTTAAACGATGAATGAAACATTTATAACACTTCTGACAAATTAGGCAATCCCGCAATAACAAAAACGACAATAATGCAAAACGAGGTAATCGCACGAAAAATAGCGGCCCTAGCAACAGGTAGGAGCCACTTCCTTACAGAGAGTTACACGTGTTTCGCGTGTCAGCCGTTTTGTCGGCCACCACTCTAATGGGTCGAAATTTGTCATCGTCAAGCAGGTGTGTCGCGACGACGCACGTAATGACCGAACAAGTGCAGACATTGTCTCCTACAGATCGGCCTCTCACCCGTAATTAGAGTCGGCTGAGTGGGGATGGACTAGGAGCTATGAAAAGACTCAACGCAGTAGATATGGAAAATAATATGAAAAAAAAAATAGGTTCATTTGATAACATTTTCGGTTAAAGCGGTACGTAAATTCTTTTGAAGTAGGTACATAGTGTTACTTTGAAAAACGTATTGGTAAAGTATAAATAGTGAACAATTTTTACTCACATTGCAATCACATTGACTAGATAACACAATTTCTTATTGAAATCTGACCAAGTACTAGAAACTAAGAAAGTAATTGTCTGTTTTTTTTACCAAACTATAAAATCAAATTTAAATTCAATTAAAGCTCATCACTTATCAGAACTTTTTCATAATAGAAAAAGTTCTGATAAGTGAGCCTATGTAATAAATAATGTACACGAGTATAATGAATTTGAGCACGGACATGTACTCTGTATAATAATATAATATAGTTAAAAATCTTACATTGTATCATAATTAATTAAAGGTACATAAACATTTTATTAACATTAACATCGTCTTAATATCCAAAATACAGGTTCTAATAGCTAGATACCTCAAAATAAATTGGATAGGTATAATTAAGAAAGATATTAAACTATTAATGACTTTAAAGAATGTGTTTTCCTTGCGTATACTGCATTAATTTTACCTTACTTACGTACAATGGATCTAACATGTTAGCACTTACCACGTTCGGAAATTCCTAAGATGCCGTCAACAGAATCTCTCAAATTGACTTGTACTCTTCTAATTTAATGTACAAAATATTTAAAAAGCATTCAGATGTGGATAGAATTAATGCTGAGGGCATGCCTCGGCGTGTTTTATAGCTCCTTAATGACGTGTCAGACAACAGTTTTTATAGTCCGTGACGAACGAAAACGGCAATTATCTGAATTCCAAGCGCATCGCAGTACCACATTTATGTATATTGTTTTTAATTTCATTTTGTTTTAAAATATCTCCATGGAGGCTTTTATTATTTTCAAGGCTTGCAACGAAATAACTGAGCTTATAAGCCCAAGCTTGACAAAATTGCTCAAAGTTGCGAAATTATAGATTTCGCAATTTTGAGCAAGTTCAAATACATTAAGCAAGTAGTTAAAAGAATATGTAAAATATTATCATAAATAATTATAATACAAGACATGCCACGCTAGTAGGCGTCATCTAGTCCCCAAACTAAGGCGAAGGTTGCACTGTGAGTTACTAGACAACTGATTTAAAATTAACTTTTTTTTAGACACACAAACATAGAACCCGCGACCATTACTTAAAAATCATGTATGCATATAAAAAAACATGAAAAAGGTAACTATATAAAGTAGATATTATTATATAAATTATACAAAGCAACACTAAAATGTACTATGTAATGTTAATGTTAAACACAGATTACCTACAGACATTATATTCAAATTGAAAACCATCTTTTGATCTATTCTGAACGAATTGGGTTAAACGGATCATGATGGTACTATGTTAACAAATTATTTCATTGAACTATCAGTTCTTGGAATATGGGTGTTTCTCTGCTATTTGGAAACTCATTATTACAAGACTGTCCTAACCAAAATTTATCAAATGTTGAGAATGTTTGTCAACACAAAGCAAGGTAATGGTATATCAAAAATATATATTCAAGAAACACACACATTTTTTTCTTTGTTTTTAAGTTATGAGCGGTTTTGTGCAAAATCGTGACAGGGTAATGTTGTGACTAACCAGGGGAATGTTTTTATGAACAAAAACTAATATTTTTGTATGTTTAAATAATCAAATCTTTATTTTTATTAGCACTTACAATGTGTAATTATTACTTAAATAATCAACGAGATCAAAACTAAATTCGCTTACAAAATAGACATTTTAATAACATTTGTTATAAACTGAACAAAATCAACTTCTTACTTTAACAGTCTTTCTAAAATACTCATTGTTTGACATAAGTCAGTTCTTAGAATGTTAATTAAAATAAAAACAAAAATATTACCTCTGTTATCCAACTATCACAATAAACTTTTTGGCTTACAACTAAAAATGACAGGGGGATGTTTACCAGGGGAATGTTTTTTTAACTTGAAAACCAAATAACACAAAAACATTAAAACATATCACATTTATAACACAGATGTGCAGACATGATTGCTAGTAAACTAATGTAAACAAATTATCTTATTTAAAACTCTTAAAATATGAAAACAAATACTCACCAGAGGAGTGTTCGTACTAACGGTCGCGACGCGTGGTTCACATCCAAACACAGCGGCACTACTCACAAAATAGCGGCTGTCTATTTACATTGACAACCGAACGAACTTCACACCGTTTTCGTTCCGTTTCACCGTTGAAATGTTTTAGACTAATAACCTTAGTGATTTTCGCGCCGTTTTCAAATGTTACCAGGGTAATGTTTTTAAAATTTGAGGACAAACTTCGTAATTTTTTTTTTAATATTTTTTTATTATAGGTATGTAATTTGTAATTTAAAATATGCTACAGTCTTCTACAATTACATATTATTATCACTTAGTAACGAATTGACAAGTATTAAATATATATAGGTATCAATACTTCTTATTCTGGAAAAGGGACATGCCAGGGGAGTGTTTTTTGAGATGTATAACATTTTTTTTTTCGAAAATTATTATATTAAATTACATAATGAGCGACGGTGAACCAAGAATACCACATTTATGTTCATATTAATCCTAAAAAAAATTAAATTATAGAACTTATTCTAATAAAATTTGCTTGGGACAGTGATTTTCCATTTAGCAGAGAAATGCCCATATACGATGCGACGTAATCCAACATCCGTATAGATTTAAAAGCAATTCGGAATAATCTACCTCCGGTTCGGAGAAACGTAGGTTCGTAGATGTGTATATGAAAAAGTTTACAATAACAATTTAACTAGTACGCATGTAATGATAGCAAGTTAATATCAAATTTTGTAATTTTCTTTAAGACAAGCTTTTGCACGCCGTTGCGACAGTGTAAGAGACCTTTTATCGTACGCTTGGGTCTTCAACCTTAGTAGATTTAGTATCCACTCTCAGGGGGTGGTAGGACATGTAGATGAGAGTAACGGCATAACTATACCTTGTGCAGCTCGTGGCAATTACTTTGAACTTACTGGAACTTGGCTGACACGCTCCCGCTTGTCTAGATACAGGACATTACTGAGCTCACGGCCTCTTAGCTGGGGCTCTCTGGAGTAGGGGTCCAGTGGCATTTTGCCGTTTTGTCACATTAGTTACACCACACATGAGTCCTAGCACAATTCACCACGCTCAACGATCGGATAAAGGCTGACCGAGCCCCCTCAGTGTAGTTTGCATACGAGACAAGTAACTGTCAAATACAGTAGATAACTAGAAAGTGTACCCAAGACATTTTTTCCTTATTATTTTTAAAAATTTGAAAAGTTTTAGTATGGATTTATTACATCGTTCGCCAAGTGCCTCATCCAAATATTAGCTGGTGGAGGTGCCTACGGTCAGCGGAGCGGCCCGTCACGCCGCACTGGCCATAATTGTGCCTGGTCCGACAAATATATTAAGTATTCGTGATAGAGGCGTACACTGTGTAATTTTCGAACGTTTCGCAGCGAAAACTGGTGGTTTTACAAGCTTGGGGCCCGGCTAGCGGTCAGCTCCTTGATTTTAAAGATACGTACCTCGGTTTATGTGGGTGGTTGGAGGTTGTTTCTATAGACAACGTTGCTAGTAGTAGGCTTTGTGATTGGTTTGGACTTAGATATCTAAAATCTTTATTACCGCGAAATTTGGGGGCTTTGAAAAAGGATCCGTTTGATTTACATCAATGCTAGATTTGATGTACTCGTCAACAGACCGGAGCACTGTGAAATATATTGAGAATGATATTTTTTATTCGCATTACATAAAAAGGACTCTATTCCGAGGTAATAAAGCCTGTGAAAAGGTTAGCCATTAAGGTATTTATACTCGCTACTGTTCAGTTAATGCTTTCTTTATAAAAATACTGATAATATAATTATCTACGTTAGTATGAAGATATACTATCTTTGCCGATTGCAGATAATGTGTAGTAGGTATTATTAAAAACGTTGCACTATGTGAAATTGTACGTCGATAAAAATCTTTTTTAATAATAAAAAATTTATAACCCTGAAATCAGTTTTATGACCTGTTTAATAGGTATTTCAATAAAATAATTAAAAACGCTAGAGTAATGTTTTAAACGAAAGGTTTTTTTAATAAAATTATAGATTTTAGATATTATTTCATGTAGGACTGTGAGATTTTATTGATGTTTGAAATGTAAACCAAAAATATTATTATATTAGTAATTGTATTTTGTATCAATACCAATTGTTTTTAGATAACGATAGATTTTACATCAAAATGTGTCCAAGGAAGGAATACGATAACAATCGTAATTTTTTTTTCTAAATGACTACGATGATGGCCTTTGCGGCCTTGCCATCATCACTGGACAATCAGGGGAGCGGATGTCGCTCACCCCTTAGAATTTAACCAACATTCCTGAGGGCGCACCCTGTGGGGCTCGAGCTTAGACGTTTCTGGAGATGCCCTATGGACGTATGTTTGGGGGGAAAACGACCAGGCGCAAGCCGATACCGTGAAAAGAGCGACAATCGTCATAGCTGGCAAGATATACTGATCTTCCATCGTTTTACCTAGATCATAATATGAAGTTAAACACTCCAACTACTGGAAGTTGGGTCGACTAAGGGACATCGTGAGATATTAGTTTCTCAGCCAGTGGCAGGGTGGGTTTAGGAAATACGCGACTTCGTCCGCGTGGATAAGAGTTTCATCCCCTACTTTATCCTCCTGAAGGTACAATTGATCATCCTTTCTTAGCCTCTTAGTGCCTACGTCATAACATCTACGTGGATGCCAAATTTCAGTTAGATCCGTTAAGTGGTTTGGGCTGTGCCCTACCCTATGTTAGTCAGTCAGTCACCTTTGAGTTATAATATATGTTACAGTTAAAACCTTTTTTTCGTTAGAACTAGTTTTCTTTATTTTACACATTTTTTTTCTTTTCTCTCAACGAAAGTCGCAAGCCCAACTAGTATAAAGCGGTACTTTTTCTTATCGTCTGCTCAAAGTTACGATTACTAAAGACATTAACTGATACGTTGCACATATCTATTGTTTAATATACGAGTAACATGCGCAGACGGTTAAAGATACGCAATTTATCGTAAGATTATCTACATAGCATAGTAGGTTGCTTTTAGCGCAATGACTGTACTATGTAAGCTAAAGATCTGTAAAATACTAGAGCTCTTATTCGTATGAAATAAGGTTCATTATAGAGCCAGAGCGGAGATGTAGTATAAGTGCCTACATAGTATTGTCTAATGTTGATTATTATGTTGGTAATTTTATGTTGAAATATTGCGTTTACTTACACTACAAATTCGTAATAAAAACAAATAAATAATACTGAAAGACAAAGTAAATATGTAATAAAAATAATTACATTAAAAGATCTAATTTAGGTTAGATTAGATATTATCTCCTGGGTATCTTTAGAGAAGAAATCAATATTTTAATAAACTAAAAGAGATACTTATATTGTGAGAATGTACAAAGGTTACTATAGTTTTCATGGAAATCATGTGCTATCTCGGAGTATACAAAGCCATTATTGATGGAATATCTCATCTTATCTTTATGTAATCGGTGAATCACGTGATAGCATATCAGTTTCGCTTATCTTTTAATGCTCCTTATTATTTACAATATAAACTGACCACAATTCATCTGAACTGAAGTTACGGATAGCGCCTTTTATTTATTGTTTTCATCAACTTGCATTTTGCATTGACACTAAACTGATTTTTCAATTTCAATTACAAATCTTTGGCTACTGGGAAGTAGATCTATTCAATATGCATATTTATTTATCATCAAATGAAATCAAGCACAGCATATGACGAATTCTGCTAGATCGCTGCTATAACCGCAAACTTGCGCATGGTCAAAATAATGGCACTCTTCGTAATAGTTCATATTCGAATTTACACTTACTTTTATGTTAGCAACAAGACTTCGTAAACTTAGACTGGAGCAGGAGAGCAGAATTTAGGTGACTCTTTGTACATTCATTGTATTTTTATATAAAAATATAAAAACGTTTCATAATTCACTTTAGTGGACTCCAAACTTTGTAGGCTATTGGTGATAATGGTCATTAACATATCAGACAAAATACAAAATTTAGTACATTTATAAGAAGATTAAACATGCGAAATTTTCCAAATTTTGCGTAACCTTCATTATTTAAGGCAAATTACAACCTCACAGGCTAAATTAGCTTTTAATCCGTGCAACACGTGTAGCAATTATTGCTGGTAAGAAACGGAGAGGTTGTTATTTTGAAAACAAAATACTGCGTACTTTAATTAGTTTAAAAACAAAAGATTTGGTAAGCAAAATGACATCGGACGTAGCCTCGGGATATGCCTAATGAGCAAGTAATGAGCAAAAGCTCGATTAACATCTCGGGCGGCCGTTTGTATGGCTTTATCCGCAGTACAACAGGGCAAATATCAGTGAGACGTCTACATTATGCCTTTATATATAAGGCTCATATGTATTCGCTACTGCGAAGTTATTCATAATGCCTTCGAAAATGATTTATCTACAAAAATAAATTGATGTTTCGCCAGGCCTAGGGCCCCGTACAGTTTCCGATACGATCTGTTAAAAATCCCGAAAGCGAATGTCAAATTTGAATGAAGTTACAGTTTCAATAAGTTTAAAAAAACATATTCAATATGCGAATTCCTAATATCTTAGCGACATATTTTAAGTTTAGTCTCAAAACTGTTAAATAATAGATAATTAATTTGTTTGACACATCAGAAAAAAACATACTTAATTAAGAAGAGATCACAAGAGAACTGGTTAAAAAGATTCCGACGAGAGCGTAGTATCTAACTTAAACTTTCGTAATGAAGCTAAACTTTAAATATTAAAATAAGATTTATGACCGCGATATCTATGTATTAACCTCAGAATAGCTGTCGTGACCGAGTCTGGTGGACGCAGAATGACTTCGTTGTAATAAGCCCGCCAGTCCGACCATTAACTACATCAATTGAATCATTTGTTAAGCGGCCGACACAAAGAACGCCCGATGTCAGCTAATTAGGAGTATTATTTGATTGAAATTTTGTTATAATTGAACCTTTTATATTCTCGACGCTCGAGGGCATCGGAAGGTAATTAATCGTCCATTATTAATAAACGGGAAATCGCGTGTCGGAACAAACCGAAAGATCAAAGTGGCCGCGGTTCCTGTTTAGAGATTGTCTCGGTTGACATCGCATGCGCATAGTCCCCGGGCTGATGCTTTTAACTTCAAAAAAGAGGTTCACAGTTTGGTTGTACTTTTTTAGTATTCTTTTTTCTTTATTTCACATTGTAACTTAAACTTGTTCAAAAAATGCCAGATTTTGTATTAAAAGTTTTTCACCATCACAGAGCTCTGTCATCATTTGTAAAATAACTAGGTTACCTATACCTACTTCTTGAGGTCATTCCCTTGAACCGAAACATAATTACGTATGTATGTGCTTGCTGTACCTACACACGTTTCTGATAGAATCCAGTTCTTCGATTCGCATTCTTAAATTCCGTGAAAGTGTAAATAATATAAAATTGTTGCGTGATTCGAGAATGCGTTTTTTTACTTTGAAATAAATTTTCAATTCGTCGTCACAAAATAATAATAATAAAAATGATTTTTTTCTAAAACTACAATTAAATGTTAACAAGTAGGTATTTAAAAGTTGTCATTGTTAACAATAGGTAATCATTAAACGTCTAAGAATAAGTTCTAATTTTTTTGTCTACACGAATGAAGAAATTTGTTCGATGTTAGAAATGCGCAGTGTTGGTGTTGGAGCCTAAAAATAAAAGGAAATACATAAGAAATGTATGTTGTATTTCCTCGGTAGACCAGAACTAGTGTCGAGCACCAGTATCTGATAGAAAGTGGTTTACGTGTGCCGTACGGAGCTGATAAATTAGCATGGAATAGTTATCTCGGCTCGATGCGCGGGCGCAAGTCGATATGCGATGCGCCGTAAACTGTCGTGAAAGTCGACGATGGATTATACTTCCCATACTGGCACAACTACACGTATTTTATAAATATTTAACATGTTATATGACTTAAGGTCATAATCGTCATAAAAATGTCGTTTCGGCGAAGTTCCAAAGAATGGTCAAATTTCTGACCATAATATGCTCCGTGTGCATTATTTCGTTTGTAACGCGTATAATATATATAGATTTTTATTTAGAAAATGAGTGTGTAAAGATTTATGCTTTTTTAAAAATAGGTATTTTAGTGAATTTCATAATTTTGAAGACGTTTTGTATTATATTTATCAGTTTAGGATATAATGATAATTTGTTCTTCATTTGTTATGTAATTTTACGTTCGTTATAACTATGGACTATTAGATGTGCAAATATAGCTTTCTTGCCTACAAAGAAAAATCATAAGAATTTCTAGTAAGTTAAAAAACCGTTTCATTAAATGTAATTGAAACGAGAGCGTGCGTTTATGGTCAAATGGATTGATGCAATAGACATGTGAGTAGGGTTCCGTATGATAGAACAAAATAGAAAAACTAGAAATTAAGTGTTTTGAACGTTTTTTCTTATAAATATAAATATTTAGTATTTAACCTATCCATTTAACTTCCGCCAGTCGAGCGGTTAAATGAAGAAATAAAGACGAGTACCTATGCAAAATATGCAGATTATTCAAGATTTAGCCATAGACCAGGGGTCAATTCAGTTGTCTCAGAAGTCACTTACTGCAAGTTTCGTAAATTAATACTTAATTTCTATTACGAAGTTTGATGTAACTTTTATAAAACATTTTTGTATAAAATGTCTGTCTGACGTGAACAAGCTAATTCATGTACCTACCCATTAGGTACTTAAGCAAAAACAATCTCCCCTCAAATATTTACACCCAGTTTGAAACACTAAATCTATTTGTGACCCTCATTCATATCCATAATTTTGTCCATCAATGTCATTATTCGTCATACACTCATTCGTCTGATAGTAAAACCAGCGAAGTGTAACAAGTCAAGTTTTATAGTCTTCTGTGTCTATTTTGGTGTGGCATTTGAACTAACTGTTTTGTTATTGCAAATCAAAGTTTAATTTTAATGTTTTGTGTGTTACCTGACATTACTATATATATATATTATGCATTTTCTTAAATCTACAATCCTATCTAAGATAATCTCTCAGTTCATTGCTGGACATAGGACTCTCCAATTATTCGCTACTTTCCTGGATCCAAAGATTGTCACATATAATTCCAAAAAAAATAGTTTTTTACAAATTTACGTAATTGTCCTCAATACCTCAACCTGAAGATCTATGATAGCCTTTAACGAATATGAAAGATGATGTTAGACGCATCATGAATTTTATGCAATCAGCACAGTAATTGCGCTGACAATAAACAGCTTCAGACCTCATTTAGGAGCCTGAAGATTCCCCGATAGCCTCCTACGCGTGTAAAAGATAATCTCTTTAAAAGAACTGGTGAGGAACCCTGCCATTAGAGCTCATATTGCACAGGTTTTTTTTTTGTATTGTAAGACGAATAAACAATGACATTGATGGACACAGCGCCGGCGCGGCCGCGAGCCGCGGGCGGTCCCCGCGGAATGTCGTTCTCCCGACGACATTCTACTAAGATTCCATTTGTAGTTAAGGAGATTATGGGTATAATTGGGGAGCGCTAGTGCTAAAATGCGATCGATATGTAATTGAACCGCGATGTGATCATAGGATATGTACAATACGAACTCTTATTGTCTTAGTCGAGAATCCAGCTAATATTGACAACATTCAGGTCCGTTCGGAATGCAATAGAATTTTTCTTTATAAAATACGCGTAAGCGAGTAGGCCTTGCTATAAAATAGGCCTTTGCTCTACACAAGCATTTTCCAGTATTTGACCAGCATTCCTGAGCGTGTCCTGGATACTCATATCGATCTTTTAACAGAATTAGTGGTGTCTACGGATTATCTCAATTTAGTTACTATGTTTGTCTATGATGTTATCCAATTGAATAGGATCACCCATCTCATCACGTAGGAGTCGTAGACGACGACTAAGGGAATATCAGGGAATCGGACGGGCAGCCTGGGTACAAATAAAACCTACAATGGTCACCAACCCGCCTGCCAAGCATCGTGCCCTTGGCAAATCTCCCCCAAATGTTGACAATTTAGATTTAGGGAGATTTGCCAAAGGTGGGAGGGAGGCCTATATCCAGCAGTGGACATTAAGCCAGCAAACGTCTACGGATGATTACAAATTAGTTTACGCTTAATTTGAAACTAGACTTACTAGCATAATTCAAATCATAGAATACTACGAGTAATGGATGTTCTAAAAACTCACTTACCTACATGTTACAGTTCAGCACAGATCATAAAATACTTCGTAAGGTTACAAATCGGTTTAAAAATGTTTCATTATTATAACAATAATGCTTCCTAGTAATTTAAACACATAACGACTACAATCATGATTTATATTTAAACGTACAATTCTAGTCTACATGTATTGTACTGGTTTGTGCATCACGCTTCGTCGCCATTCTGACGGGCGCATTAAAACTTTTATTATAACGTTAGACGGGATAATAAGCGCCCCGCTACATTGACGGACAATCTGATTCGTTGACAGACAGACAGACGTTGCCAGGTGGTCCCTCACACAAACACTAACCCGATTTTTTATTCCGTACATTTCAAATCTCTCCCCTGACATGTGTCAAATCCTAAAACGCAATATTTTTATTTCAAATATAAAATGTCATTCCTAATTAATGCACGAGCAAGAGATTCTCCAAGTAGAACTGGCCAGAAAGAAAAAAGTGAGCATCAAATACACTCATCCCTCTCCAATTCAGTTGTAACGAGTGAGACGTAACATCAGAGACACGGTGGTCGGAATCGTAAACTGGTTGAAGAGTTTGTACTCCCCAAATTCTAACATGACCAATATGTTTCGGGCACAAAACACTTGAGAGCAATGCAAACAACCGGGCGTAAATCTAGGAGTTGTAATGAAGCTCTATTGGTACGATAATAAAGCTAAATTGATTAGCGGCAGGGCGACTCCCGCGCAGGTAGGCCGCATTCCAGCCTCCCCGCGTCTCGCCCCCCGTCTCCAACGGGACACGGGAATGTGTCATAACGTTTAACCCGGGATAGAGAATTAATAAAAATTATGATGTAGGTTGGGGATCAAGTTAGGGTTAGATTTTTTGTAAGGGATAATATATTTGCATTATAATGGTTCGTGTTTTTATTAAATGAAAGTTATTTATTGGTTTAATACTAAAATAGGCTAAGACCAACATTTTTGAGTCCATATCAGTAGATACATCACTCAACCATAGCAAAAATGTGATTAAGTGACTCCGACAGGATGAATAGTTCGTGAGATAGCCTATGACAAATTAAAAATCATGATGGATATTTAGTTATGGTTGATAAACCAAATTACCTACTGTAAAACCTTAAATGCATGCGATGCTGATCTAAGTTGCTTTTTTTGAACTCTACTTTTCCCGTAATGATATTAACTGTTTCCTCTCCGAAAAAGAAAATTATGCATGGCTCTAAATTATTGCCACTATAACAATGAAATATATCACTATAGCCTTCCAAAGAATAAATAAATAATAACACTAATTGAAACATCTTAGTAAAATAGAAAATAAAACGTTAGTAGATATTCCACGGGAGCAATATCAGCTGCTACTACGAACGTTTATCCAGCGATTTGGCGCTTTACCAGAAACTACAGTAATGCGGTGTCGAAATTACCTGTAACAAAAACAAACACAACTTTATCCCGAGCACAGTACTGGCAATAATATCTGCATAAAAAATATAATAATGATACATTCTGACCGTTTAAAAGCTGTTAGGCTGATATATAGTGCAGTCAATGAAGCATTATAGGTCCGAATTTTTTTACTGTGAACCGAATTGCATACAATTTTGGAATTAGGCACATCTTACCATTAACTTCAAAAGTGAAAATGATTTGAACTCCGCCACCACCATGGGGGTGGTTGCCACCCCTTCTCGGGGGTCAATGGTTGTTTTTTCAAAATAACCTCGGATATCGATTGAAGATCTAATTTTAAGCAAAAAAGTTTCTATAAAGTTTCTCGAAAAATCTAATACTTTTCAAGTTATTGGCAATTGAAAATTCGCAAATTTTTCACGATTTTCATCAGTTTTTTTCAAATATCTCCAAAAATATACGTTTTATCGAAAATTTTATAAGGAACGAAACTGTAGCAGGTAAAAAAATGAACAATTTCGTTTTTTACAAAGTATTCTAAGTGCAATATTAAGCTAGATATTAAAGATCAAAGCCGTTTTTTATTTTATCTGAAATTTCATCGATGTAGTCAATGCCATCTAGCAGCGAGCAAATGCATTTTATGCTTTCTAATCGAAAAGGGTTTTGTAGTGCTTGAAATAAGCTTTAAAATGAGCTTTATCAAAAGTCTTTTGCACGTAAAATAAGTGAGCTATATTGCAAATAAGCGGAGCATCGAATGTTTTTTCTTTTCAATCAATGGGTTTAAATAAGTGCCATTTCCACCAAAACTAAAATTAATCATATTCCGCCTAGAATTAACTTTATTATGAAGAGTTTTATAGATTGTATTAGTTTGGCTGCTTTAGGACACATAGTTTTCAAAAAAGTCACGATTAAGGGAGGCTGTGATTGCGCTGCCACGCGCTCTTTAAACAATCATATCTCCGTCAATTTTTATTTGATAGAAAAAACAAAAAAACCAAATTGTTTGTCAGAAAAATACCTAAATTTTTTATTCCTACACTTTTATACGTATCTGTCGTCATTTTTGAGATATTATGAAAAAGGGGTGGGATTTTTAAAAATTTGAAATTCTCGATTTTTTTTTCAATCGTGACTTTTTTGAAAACTATGTGTCCTAAAGCAGCCAAACTAATGCAATCTATAAAACTCTTCATAATAAAGTTAATTCTAGGCGGAATATGATTAATTTTAGTTTTGGTGGAAATGGCACTTATTTAAACCCATTGATTGAAAAGAAAAAACATTCGATGCTCCGCTTATTTGCAATATAGCTCACTTATTTTACGTGCAAAAGTCTTTTGATAAAGCTCATTTTAAAGCTTATTTCAAGCACTACAAAACCCTTTTCGATTAGAAAGCATAAAATGCATTTGCTCGCTGCTAGATGGCATTGACTACATCGATGAAATTTCAGATAAAATAAAATACGGCTTTGATCTTTAATATCTAGCTTAATATTGCACTTAGAATACTTTGTAAAAAACGAAATTGTTCATTTTTTTACCTGCTACAGTTTCGTTCCTTATAAAATTTTCGATAAAACGTATATTTTTGGAGATATTTGAAAAAAAACTGATAAAAATCGTGAAAAATTTGCGAATTTTCAATTGCCAATAACTTGAAAAGTATTAGATTTTTCGAGAAACTTTATAGAAACTTTTTTGCTTAAAATTAGATCTTCAATCGATATCCGAGGTTATTTTGAAAAAACAACCATTGACCCCCGAGAAGGGGTGGCAACCACCCCCATGGTGGTGGCGGAGTTCAAATCATTTTCACTTTTGAAGTTAATGGTAAGATGAGCCTAATTCCAAAATGTCATGCAAATCGGATCACAGTAAAAAAATTCGGAGGTTAGCCCGTATTTTTCGCTTCATTGACTGCACTAATAAACCGCCATGTTCTTTTAAATTTGAATTTCGAGTCTTCGAAATTCAAGTCGTCATTTTGCATTGAACAAAGTTTGATGAAATCATAAATTTATTTTCGATAACAATTCGCCGGGGAAGCCGTAATCATTTATTTTTATAAATGACTTACATTTTATAATTAATTAGAGTTTCAGTACACCGCCATTTATCATTATTATTTCACGCTGTTTTCTCATCACTTAGTGATAGTTATAGATCGGAGTGAACGTGAGCGGCATCTTTGATTGATCAACGATCTATATAATATAGTTTATTATTATTATCTGTGTTAAGTATGACTTAATGTGTCCTATCAGGAAATGAATTTCAACCGGGAATAAATAATCCTTTAAAAGTTCACTTCTTAATTTAGTTCATTTTTAAATATCTTTAACTGAAACTTTACAAAATAATTATGATTTTGTAAGGTTTCAGTTTGATGTACTTAGTCAAAGAATAAAAATGTGTAGTCGTGTATTATTGTAAAACACTTAAATTGAAATTACCAAATACACTAGTTTCTGGTTTCTTCTCCGTAGAATACTGCTTTTGGAACCGGTGGTAGATTGTTGATTCGTAAGTGATTTTTAAAAAACCATTATTTTTTATTTTACTCGCGACCTTTCGTTCAAATGCCTGACACAATGTGTCACGATCGTAATATAAAAATAGAATAAACCTATCAGTATCTATACTTGTTACTATATTTATATAATCAATTTGGCGATACATTACTCTTCCCAGCAGATTATAGATGTAAAAACATGGACCCATCCGCATCGGCGGTGAAAATGAGCGTAAAATTAATATCAGATCAAGGATGCCATAGCGTTTGGCCGGCACACGTGTTTATTTTTATTCTATAAACTAAACACTAGTGCTGCACAGAACCATCAGTGTATATTACAGCTTGGTATAGACACGAGGATTTTCTAAACGAAACGTAAGCATCTGAAATATTGTGAAAATTGTGCAATTCTCTTAATCACTTAATGGGTAATTTATTCCCAGTCCCTAATGCAACACTCTCATTTATAATGATTTATTCGCATTGTAAGTGATATATCAATGATACTCTCTTGTTATTCAAATCGGACTTGCTCTTTTGCCAACTACTTAGTAATAAAGAAATAACCAAAGAAAATATACAACTACTTTCCCCCATAAAAATATCCACTTAAATTATGTTTATTGCCTCTAACAATGTGTTCTCAATAAGTACTATAATGTTTACGTCAGTAAACAACAATTTCGTTTTTACATAAAACGTCCTTGTTCATATTTATTTTACGGTATTCTGAGCTCACTATTGACCATTTTATTGAGAGTGAGGAAACTGCTGCGTGGGCGCACGTATACCTACAGCCTATAAATTTAAGGCCGGTCATAAAAATACAACTAACATTTCCTACACTTTGATTCGACGCGATTACACAGATCAAAGCCAAAGGAAATAAAGTTTATCTAATCTCCCATCATAAGTCCGTGAATTTGTTGAATTAACAGCTTAGTTTAGAGGCGTGTGTTTATCGTCACTAGTTCGCAGACAACTATCCAATTACACGGTAATCGCCGTGCTTAATACAAAGTCACGGTAACAACATAATAAGCGGAGAGAAGAGTGTGAACAGCTTATAATAGCAAGTCAAATTGATGACACGTCGGTGGTTAATTGCGAATTATTAGCAGTCCGGTAATGAGGTGCGATAGGATCGCAAATTGGTGTAATGCGGAGTGCGGGCGGCGGCACCGCGCGGCTCTTGCGTGATGGCATCCCGGCCTCATGAATGAAACGATCCAAGTTCCATTCAACCAGTTTGGTCGCGCACTGATTACCGCCTGCCCACTTTTAATCTTATCTACTACACGACTTGGAAACGCCACGTGAAACGGCGACAAAGTCCCGCCGGCCAGCACGATTGGCCGCTCGCCCCACAAAAACGACCATTGCCTTCCTCTCTCCATTCACACCTTTTTATAATGTTTTTTCGTGAATGAAGTCGTGTTCGGGATAATTATTGAATTTCGACGATTCGTTACGAATATCGATGAGCCGGAAGCCTATCTGCGCGGGTGATTGCATCGGGTGATCAAATTCCGACGCTCAGAAAGTAATTTTATGGTTTTTAAGCTAAATTTTAGTTTGGGCTTAAGTTTATTGGTAAATGTAATTGCCGGCAATTTCCTTTGGGCGACATTTATTTAAAATACTTAATTTGGAATGCAATCCCGATTATTCTCAGATTGTTTGTCTTGGTACAATAACGGTCGTTGATTTCAGGTTCAAAAAGAAATTTAGGACCAATCTTTTTCATATTGTCGTTAGACAGACGCGATACAAACGGTTTAAAAACAAATATTACCATCATCACGCAATACTTATCGTAATAATAACGGGCATAGTAATTACGGCGTGCAATGCAAACGATAATATGTTTTCAATAACAGTAATTTGGATTGTAAGTACAAAAGCTACGTCGTGTTGGCACGGCATTGTAGAACGAATCAGTGGTTATGACGCAAAGGGATCTAATTAAATTGCCGCCAATAATAATGCCACTCGCGCTCCCCTGGCAGACCCCTCGCAATTATTCCTGCAACTTACCACGGGGCAGCGGGACCCGCGTTCAATAAAAAAATATTGTAAAAGTTGTTTGGAATATGCATTCGATGTTCTGCCGTGATATTAAAAGATGCGGTCCTTGAATTTTCAATTCGTCGGCTCACGATTGGTTTGAACTTGGCATTGAAAGAATTTCGCCGAGTTCCCACAGCGATCAAGTGTCATTGAAGGCGATTTTTATCGCGATGTTGGAAGTTGTGTGAAGTTCGCGGATTTCTTTTAAAGTTATGTCCAAACTGTTCGTTTCCAACGTTCATTTCTTCCGCGTACCTACATGCAAGCTCTGGATCGAGCTCCCAGCCGCGGTGTTTTCTGGTCGCTACGATTTGTCCTCCTTCAACCGTGGCTTAAATCTCTTTAAGAGATCGAATACCCTTTCTCTCGATAGCCGGGTATTCGATCCCCTGGCATTGCAGAGTCTATGAGCGTTGGTTACTTATCTTCTTTCTTTAGTTTCCTATACTTCTTTCCTTATATCTAGCTGATTTAAAAGTTGCCCTAAAATAACAGTTGTGTCTTTTATGTTGCTTTGCATCGTGACGAGCAAAAGCGTACGCCCGAGGTAGCCGTCAGGCCCATAGCACCTGTGGTGCCAAACAATAATTAGTTTTAGTGACCAATTACTGTTCGCACCACCTTGCGCCCAAGGATGCAACAGCTGTTGGTAGATTCTATACACTTAGTAATATAATGTAATAGATTTTCTAATTGGGGCCTAACTTAGTAAAATCATCTGCTACTTGACTACGATCTACTCAGATAAAAGGATTCTAATTACACTAAAACTCCTACGTATTTTAATTATAATGGTAATAATTTATTCAATTGAAAATTACATGAATCCATTTTGGTAGATCAGATATTTACTCTATCAAAAGGCATCCTATTCTATCTACGTATGCTGCAGAAAGTAAAATTGCAACCGTTTTTTATAATACTTACATACTTTTTTTTTTTTTTTTTTCTCTAGCCTCTACTGTCCCACTGCTGGGCAAAGGCCTCCCCCAGTTTTATCCATTCCTCTCGATCATCCGCCAGCTCTTGCCAGACCGGAGAAAAATGGTCCAGGTCATCACGCCATCTCTTCTTCGGTCTGCCTCTCAGACGGCGGCCGTCTGTAGGCTGATACTGGGTGACAATTCTGGCCCATCGGTTTGCATCCAGTCTACATACGTGTCCCGCCCATGCCCATTTAAGCTTAGCAGATTTTTCTCCTACATCTGCGATACAAGTTTGGGAGCGAATGGTGGCGTTTCTAACCATACTTTTTTAATACATAAATTATATTATTATCATTGGTACGAATTTTCCATACCCATCCAGAAATCTTTTCATTTCACTGTCCGATCATACTTTCGTGAATAAATTAGTAGTGATTGGTTACTTTTGTTTTAGAAAAATGCACATCTTAATCTTAACTAATATTATAAAGCTGAAGAGTTTGTTTGTTTGTTTGTTTGTTTGAACGCGCTAATCTCAGGAACTACTGGTCCGAATTGAAAAATTCTTTTTGTGTTGAATAGACCATTTATCGAGGAAGGCTTTAGGCTATATAACATCACGCTGCAACTATTAGGAGCGAAGAAATAATGGAAAATGTAAAAAAAAAACGGGGAAAAAATAACTATTCCACGCGGACGAAGTCGCGAGCACAGCTAGTATTTTATAAAACCTTAGTTATTGTTAGATTTCCGCTGCGGACCTAAGTCTTTCTAAGGATAACGAACCAATTAATTAGTACAGAAACCGTTATCTGTACACGTGGCGCTTACAATCAAATCCGTCGTTTGCACTTCCTGTTAAAGTCTAAAAGCATATTTTATTTTATCTTTCGTTATCTAAGAAAGATCAACGTACTACTTAATAATTCCTCTGGCACGGTCAACCTTTGAAGTCGGGTGATAAAAAATGCCAAACTACTTTCGAAACAATGGGTGTAACGTCCACGGATTCGTCAATATCCACAGATTCGTCACAGCGAAATATTTAACGAGTTAACAATGTTGCTTCAGTAACTTTCTTAAGAGGAAAATTTGTTTTGGCTATTTTTACAGTAAATTGTGAATATTTCCGTGAACGTATCGTAGCATCTTATCATTATTACAGCGTTGTATCAAATCATATCTAGAAAGTTATTTAAAAGTTTCCTTAGGATGTAATCTGTCACCAAGTTTCAAATAGCTCTACAGACTTGAAGTAACCTAAATATAGTAACTGTAATCTAAGAAGCACATACGAACTTCATTCCCTTTCAACAGCTTCTTTATTAGTATTGAAATAACATGGTAATTTTGCAGTGTACAATCTTCAATCTATCAATCAACAGTTCTGTCTTTGGTATATCTACTGCTGAACGCAAGCCTCCTTTAATTCGTGCCACATTTCTCTATTCCGGGCAGCCCCTATCCAACCAATGCCAGCAATTCTACTAAGGTCATGAGCCCAACAAGTTGGGAGCTGTCCTACACATGCGTCTACCTAAAAACGATCGAAATTTTGTCATCAGTCGGCAAACGTCCACAGCTGGACATTGAGCTCCCTCAATGGAAACTCTCATTTGGGGTGATTTAGAATAGAATAGTTATTTATTTAGCATCACACGTTTTGTACATAATACAGTGACAGAAAACAAGCAATTGCGCAAGGATTTGCCTTAGTCACCAGCCTGGCAGGTGGGTTGGTGACCGCAGTGTGTTTTATTTGTACCCATGATGATATAAAAGATGCTGCCCGTTTGCTGATATTCCCTTATTCGTCTTCTACGACGCCCACGGGGTGAGATAAAATCTTAGAATACATGATTTCCTTACGTGTCAAATCGTTAGTCTAAAATAACTCCAATAAAGTACGCACACCCAACCCCACGTAGCGTCTATTGTCTGCTACTTTGCCGAAATGCAATCCACGGCAATTGTAACACACCTTTATATTGTTATGTATCTCTATTTCATTGCTCGCGGGGGACCGTCCCGCTCCCGCGCCCTTACCCCACGTCCATTAGTGTTTTGTGAATGATTTAAAAGCTCTTTCGGATAACTACTCTGTAAGTGAGTAATTTAAGACTTACTTCCCATTTTATCAGTGCTCCCTAAATTAGAGTGCGCATTAAAACATTAGGGTACGCGCTCGGAGCAGCTGTTTGCGAAAATAACTCGGTTACTTGCTTTTAATGGATTATGATAGCACTAGCTTCTTTCCGCTGCTTCGTCTGCGATACATTTAAGTGCATTTTTATTATATAAGTAAATGGATTCATTCATTCAAAACAGAGCATTCTAGACATCAAACTCATTAATAGAATAAGAACTACTTCCATTCGCTCTCAAACTAGATTCGTCGATGTAGGGCATAAAACAGCCAAACTAAAATTGGATTGGACAGGTCATGTGTGCATGATGAAGGAAGAGAGATGGGCCAGGATCGTCACACAATGGATGCCGGAGGACGGCTATCGCCGAAGGGGAAGCCCCAAGAGAAGATGGTGTGACGATCTGGTCCATCAATCAAAGGATTGCCAGGCTCTGGCTTTGGACAGAGATCTGTGGAATAGTTTCGGGAGACCTTTGCCCAGCAGTGGGACAGTATGGGTTGATGATGATGATAAAGTAAATGGATAGTGACGTTAGAGCCTAAGATGGAGCGTCCAACAAAAACCGATTCACTCTCGCCTTGAAAATCTGAAGACTATATCTATCGGGGCTCTGGCAAAGAGTTCCTCAGCTTAGCCGTTCTCGTTATGAATGTAAAAGCAAACACACTTTACGCACGCATCTCTCCTCCTATACTCGTATATTTTTTACTTAATAAAGTGCCTTATCATCGAAGTCAGTTGTCATTTGGATTCCGGAACCGCCATCATTGCATGGCGACCAAAGTTCGAGGGCGTTTCAGGTCCAATTCCCGATGGAATCGATTCCTCTCCAGTCATACATGCAAATTGTATCTCCCTATCCATTCTTTATGGCATCAAACCAACATACTTAATATTTTTAGTAGGAAATCAGACTCCAATTTCTTTTGGAAAAAGTAGCATTGTTTAAAAAAGTTGTTGAAAAACGCTATACATTATTAATGTTGTAATAAAACGGCTAAGATATTCTCATTTCATTTCTTTTTCCACTTTCATCCGTTTTTCAGTGGCTTTCAATGAAAACACGCATTACTATGAAAGTAATGATAATTAATTCAACTATTTGACATTTTACAAGCTGTGTATGGTCATAATCTCGCGAATAAATCTTTTCATTTGTCATGCACCTACTTACTTAGATATTATCAACTTTTCCCAGCTTTGCTTGCGTGGGTACATTTTGGTCTGTCAAAATCAATGATTTACGTTCCAGTTATAGACCCTATCCCATTGATTTTAAAGTTAATTTCATCATCTTACTTAAAAGGCCAAACTCGATTTGAGTTGCATGGAGGACACCCATGGGCGGTGTTGACTGCTTACCATCAGGCATCACATTTGCTAGTCTGTCGCCTAGAAAAAAACTATTCTCTTTCCATTCTCTTCCACTGCTGAATGCATACTGGATATCCCTAAACAGCTATTATACTATACGTAGCTAGTACTTAGTTAGACAATGATTCATTTACATCTGAACTAAGGGTGCCTGTTTGAGATGTATACCAACTTATAACTAAAGTACTGATACTAAATGACTATAGTACTGACCTTAGCAACGTATAACGGCCGCACTTTAAGGCTTGACTCGCATCTGGCGCAACTTGAGGTGGAACTTGGGAAGATTAGGTGGCACATTCTGGGGCTATGTGAAGTCCGAAGAGAGGGGGAGGACACCGTAACCCTAGAGTCAGGCCACCTCATGTACTTCCGCGAGGGAGACCAACAATCCCAAGGTGGCGTCGGGTTTCTGGTCAATAAGTCTCTCTCCGACAACGTGGTGGAAATATCCAATGTGTCGAACAGGGTAGCGTCGGTAGGTATAGCCTCAAGGTGGTGCAAGTGTACGCACCGACCTCGTCACACTCGGATCACGAAGTGGAGGAAATGTTCGATGACATATCGAGGGCCCTCCACTTCACTACCAAGGCCCACTACAATGTCGTGATGGGGGACTTCAACGCTAAAGTGGGAGTACAGACTTGCAACGAATCGGTAGTAGGATCCCATGGTTTTGGAGTCAGAAATCATAGGGGGCAGATGCTCGTCAACTTTCTCGAACGGGAGAGGCTCTTCTTGATGAATTCTTTCTTCAAGAAAAAGCCCCAAAGAAAGTGGACGTGGCAAAGCCCCGACGCTATGACAAGGAACGAGATTGACTTCGTCATAGCGGACAGCCGGCATATATTCAGAGACGTCTCCGTGATCAACAGGTTTAATACCGGTAGCGATCACAGACTTGTCCGAGGCTCTCTGAATATCGACTTTAGAGCCGAGCGCGTCCGCTTGATGAAGTCAAGACTCCGGCCTACTCTGCTCCAAAGCCAGGCAGGATCTGAAAAGTTTCAGTTGAACCTGGAAAGCCGATTCGCTGCCGTGGAAACCACAACTGACGTTAACCAGAATCTCGAAAATGTGGTTCGAGTCCTCAGGGAAGAAGGAACGAGATTCTGCAACATGCGGCGTATGGGTAAGAAGTCTAAACTTTCCGAGGAAACCTTAGGGCTAATGAGGCAACGACGTGAAGACCCACCCGTCACTTCGTCAGGAAAACGGACTCTAAACCGAGAGATCAATAAACTCGTACGACGCGACCTCCGACGCTTCAATACTCTTTTGATCGAAAGAGCTATTGAGCAAAATCGGGGGTCTAAGGTGTTCGTACAATCTCTTGGAAGAAGCCACCTGACTAAGCTGACCACAGCAAGTGGAGAAGTCGTTGCCTCAAAGCCGGCGGTTCTCTCGGAGGTAGAAGACTTCTACGGCCGGTTATACGCTTCGCATGCATCTCGACCTGATCCCGAAAATGAGGATACTAGAGCCACATTAACACGCCATTTCACCGAAGACTTGCCAGAAGTCAGTACTGACGAAATCGAGATCGCTCTTGGGCAGCTTAAAAATGGAAAAGCCCCTGGAGAGGACGGCGTTACAACAGAGCTGATGAGGGCTGGAGGTAGAGCCGTATTGAGAGAGCTCCAAAAGCTTTTTAACGCTGTCCTTCTGGAAGGGAGAACTCCGGAGGCGTGGACTAGGAGTGTGGTTGTCCTGTTCTTCAAAAAGGGAGATAAAACCCTATTGAAGAACTATAGACCCATTTCCCTTCTAAGCCACGTCTATAAGCTGTTTTCAAGAGTGATCACGAACCGTCTTGCGCGAAGACTCGACGAATTCCAACCGCCGGAACAGGCTGGGTTTCGAAGCGGATACGGCACCATAGACCACATCCACACAGTGCGGCAGATTATACAGAAGACCGAAGAGTATAATCAGCCCCTGTGTCTAGCATTCGTGGACTATGAGAAAGCCTTTGACTCGGTTGAAACCTGGTCTGTTCTGGAGTCCCTGCAGCGATGCCAAGTAGATTGGCGATACATCCAAGTGATGAGATGTCTCTATGAAGCCGCCACCATGTCCGTCCAAGTACAGAATCAGCAAACAAGGCCTATACCGTTGCATCGAGGAGTGAGACAGGGGGACGTTATTTCCCCGAAACTGTTCACTAATGCAATGGAGGATATGTTCAAGACGCTGAACTGGAAAAGACATGGCATCAACATAAATGGCGAATACATCTCTCATTTGCGATTTACAGACGACATCGTCATAATGGCAGAATCGCTGCAGGACCTACAACAGATGCTGAATGAACTGGCTGACTCCTCTGTGCGCATCGGCCTACGGATGAACTTGGATAAAACCAAGGTCATGTTCAATGAACATGTTCTACCGGAACCGATTGCAGTTCACGGCGCCGTCCTCGAAGTTGTTCAAAAATATGTATACCTCGGGCAGACATTGCAGTTGGGTAGAAACAACTTTGAGGACGAGGTAAATAGGAGAATTCAGCTAGGCTGGGCAGCATTCGGAAAACTTCGTCGAGTCTTTACATCGTCGATCCCACAGTGTCTAAAGACGAAAGTCTTCGATCAGTGCGTTCTACCGGTTATGACATACGGTGCCGAAACGTGGACACTCACGGTACGGCTAGTCCACAAGTTGAAAGTCGCTCAGCGAGCTATGGAAAGGGCTATGCTTGGCGTCTCTCTGCGAGATCGGATCCGAAATGAGGTGATCCGGCAGAGAACCAAAGTTACCGACATAGCTCACCGGATCAGTAAGCTGAAGTGGCAGTGGGCTGGCCACATTATCCGCAGAACCGACAACCGCTGGGGTAAACGAGTTCTGGAGTGGAGACCGCGTCTCGGCAAACGTAGTGTAGGACGCCCTCAGACCAGGTGGAGTGACGATTTGCGCAGGACGGCTGGCAAGAGCTGGATGCGAGAGGCCCGGGATCGATCGAAGTGGCGAGTATTGGGAGAGGCCTATGTCCAGCAGTGGACTGATGTGGGCTGATGATGATGATGAACTAAAGTATCCATACATTAAAATCAAATGAAATAATATCGGGCCAGAAACGGCGTTGGCGATCCAAACATTCCTGTTGTACTAGCAGAGCCGGTGCGGTGAAAGCGGAAGAAAATCCGTCATCTCCCCGCTCATAAACAATGCTGGCGGTACGTAGGTGCATGCAAATGAGCGTTATGGTAATACATTGGCGGGATGGGGCGGCAATGATAAGATAACGCTTTGTTCGCCCGGAGATACGGCTCGGCGACGCGCGCGCACCATCCAAATCATTTTTATGTGAAAAATTACAAAACAAAAACAAGGTTTTACACTTAAAACGCACTCGGACAAACGATCGGGATATCTATCTGCATTGTTTTACGACCTGAATGTACCGTTAGGTTCCTGTAGGCGTGCCTCGATGGATATTTTATGGATTAAGCGAGTGTCACCGGTGAATCAGTGTTTAAATATAATCTTTCGCTTGCTAGGCTTCGTCGTATTTTTCCTTTAACTATTCGTTCAATGGCTGCGACAGGCCAAGGTCAGTTGTATTAAGAAATATGAAATCTTTTAAAATTATCAGGACATAAAATTGTGATGAAATGGTAAATGTTCAACCTAATCATAAGTAGGTATTCGTGCATATTTTATACAACAAAAAAATAGTAGATGAAAGACATGCCAATACTAATCCTAGCATTGAAAAAAAACATTGACCAAATGAAATGTAAAGAAAATTTTGTAAAGATTGTTTTTACAAAAATTTCTGAGCCGAAGACTTTTGCAAAGATCTTTCCTAACCTTGGATAACGGTACTTCAATTGCAGTGAGGTGATGTCATACAAATCAAAAGTTGATTCTTATTTGGGGATATAAAATATTTGCTTTTGTGCTGATAACAAGAGTAGGGATCTGCTAATGGATAAACGAGCTTCTAATATTACATGCATTTGAAAAATAAGGAAAGTTATTTACCAAATATTGATAGGGACACAAAACACTCATTTGTTTAATATACCTACTTAGCGCAATAATGTGACAGGCTTTGGTTATTATGAGGGTATTAACTAGTCAGGATTTTAAGTATAAGGAAAATCAATGAAATTTAATTTCTAGGTTCATTAACTTTACAATTGAAATTTTAAATGAAAGGAGACATTAATATTAGACTGGGCTGTATAATTTATATCTACCTACATACTACCTACTGTACAATGTTTACAGGTTTTATTTATTCAACACTAACGACCTGCCTAGGATTCGCATGAGCGCGATTTACTAATGACTACACTAGTAGGTAGTATGTGGAATTCTGGATTTTATAATAATCAACCAATGAAGTCAAAGATAGATTAAGAAAAACTCAACGACTGCGTGTTCTTTTTATGCTTACCTTCGGATTTCCATTTTATTTTGACGTTAACATTAGCATTTTTTATTTATTTAGACTCACGAATCTCACGATACTATGAGAAAAATATCTCACAATGAACAATGAAATCGTAAAATTAAGAGTAATTTACTTATATTTGTCCATATTTAACGTAGATAAGAATCTTCGTCAATGTTATTTGAAATGCATTATCTACTTATTTGAGATAGCTGTCATCAAATCAATTTATACTTTAATAGCAATTTACGTGGACTCTCCGTTTTAGGCAATAGGACTCAAACTCGCTAGGCCGTTCCTACACCAACAAGTGGTCCATGATTCTACAATGGAGTAGATTGGGGTAAATTGACAGATAAAATAATTTATATAGTTAACGAGCGCCCAGCGGGGCTCCCCGACCCATCTGTTTCCCCTCCAGACACAGTGACGCCAGTAGTTATTATTACTATGGAATACACAGTAAATTGACTGGATATATTGTTCAATTCTAAACTCGCAGGTCTCAAAATAAATTTTGTTTATCATCATTTCAAAATCACGATAAAAAAGCGCGAGCGAATTTTTATTCTAAATTTTAAATACATCCTAAGAAATAATTAATTCTAGCTTTGACATTAAAGTACTGGGGCATAATAGCCTAAATGTCAGTCACATGAGATCATTGGCTAAAAAAGTATATATAAAATTTCTAGCTTAGCTCAAGTTGTATCTTAGCTGAGCACTAACTTGACTGAAAATCTTAAAATTATTGCGTCTGTTCATACTCAGCATTAACAATGAAAAGTATAAAAAATCACTTACGAATCTATAAA
Organism: Conogethes punctiferalis; assembly: GCA_031163375.1. Lineage (NCBI taxonomy): Eukaryota > Metazoa > Arthropoda > Insecta > Lepidoptera > Crambidae > Conogethes > Conogethes punctiferalis. The sequence goes on from CM062080.1 coordinate 6,916,350, forward strand.
TAGCAATTCGTATTCATTGTTCTTGCGGTTAGTATGAATCAAAAACAAAGGGGTCACAAGGTAAGGCCACTAAACTCGTATTGAGCTAAAGTTTAGGTACATTACAGCTAATGTCATTTATAAAAAAAACTAATGAACGACCATATTAGAATGAAGTCATCATCTTTTTTTGTAAGCCTACGACACAAATCGAAATCGAGGTTGTCTAAGATAGTAAAAGAGGCATGCAACATTAATAATATGAAGGTATGTAGACAAGGAAACGTTTGAATAAACATTTGTGAATTTAAAATCGTACAAGTACGAGAAAATGTCCGATGGAAACGAAACACGAATAACATATTAAATTGAAATGCGATACAGCAAAAATAAACTATCAGAAAGCTTGAGACGGCCTCGTTAAAACTTCATACGTGTCGAAACACTTTAACGAGAACGCAAGATCTTAGACGACAACGACCAAGCAACGTTAATTTGCTCACGCTAAAGATGTGAACTAACGCATATGTGTACAGCAATTGTTAGGTTATACACTTAAGGTACAAATAGTCGCCGTCATAGTGTAAGGAATTGTTAAAATAATTTATTTTTCTTGTGCTTACAACCTGTTTGTAATTTTTTGCAACATTTTGAAAACCAATTAATATTTCATGTATAATTCAAACCATGTATAAGTATCAGACAATATCTTAACTAATATTATAAAGCTGAAGAGTTTGTTTGTTTGTTTGTTTGTTTGTTTGTTTGTTTGAACGCGCTAATCTCAGGAACTACTGGTCCGATTTGAAAAATTCTTTTTGTGTTGAATAGACTATTTATCGAGAAAGGCTTTAGGCTATATAACATCACGTTGCAACTATTAGGAGCGAAGAAATAATGGAAAATGTAAAAAAAAACGGGGAAAAAATAACTATTCCACGCGGACGAAGTCGCGAGCACTGCTAGTCATTAATAATGATTTTAAAGTGAAAATGTCGGACTTAAACATTTGAGTGATAGGAATCGAAAACACTCCAGTTTATTAATTCAGATTAACGCAAAATAAATGTCAATCACATTATGTTATATTTCTGTAATCTCTTTGGTATAAAAATTGGTAGCCCATATTATTTTATTCGATAAAACAATAAATAAAAAAAACGAATTTCAGTCATCCACTGTCATTGGTTAACATCAAAAATTCTAATCTATTTGTAAAATTTAGAATGAAATATTTAAAATGGCTAATAACTTTATGAATTTAATAAAAGAGCACGCAAAAATGTTCATACAAAAATGTTAATCAATGTTAGAAATAACGATTATTAATATCAAAAGCTACCACATTATGGATATAATCTAATAAAACACGTCTAACAAGCGTATAACTGTATTGCAATAGGTTCTGATACAAATATTCAAGTGCAAACTTAAAGTGAGGTTAACTATCAATACGGTATCGACAGATCTGACACCTCGAGTGACCTACTGAGCTGTCCACACTTCCCCAGTCACCCCGCACATTTAAAAGATGCGTAATTGATTGCATCGACGGGAGCTCATTTGGTTGATTGTACGAAGCTCCAAATTGCGTATTTAACGTATGGGAAGGACCCTCGTGAACCGTTGCCAATTTGGACGGCACCCTTCACCCGCTCCGAGGGGGCTCGAATGTTTTTATTGCGCTTCTATTATTGAGATTATGGGAAATAGCAATATGCTGATTCTTATCGCACTGAAGTGTTCGCGTATTACTCTTGTTTATATGTTACCTAGTGAGATTGGTTTCAAATGTACCGCAAGTATTACAACATAACCACATCAAGATAGATAATAGCGTTAAAAAGATTATCTAAATTCGATTTCCCTGACCTCTGATTTGCTTTAGCTCCTTTTTGCCGGAAACAGTTAAATTTGGAATTCTTTGCCAAGTAACGCCTTTTCTTAACATTACTACTAAGAAATATTTAAGGTTAGAGATCAACACAAACACTAACATCAGGTGTGATAGTGGTTGTGGAAGAATGCTTTCTTAGAAAAAAAGCTCGTCAAACTATTCTGGACCCAATAGTTTCGCGTCTGCTACTGAGAAGTGAATATTTTTTATTAGCTCATTGATGTTTGTTGTTAACTTTATTACGATTTAAGTACCTACCTACCCCCTGACATGCCTTCGCTATGACAAGGCGTAAGTTTATTTATCATTTTCCTCGTACCGTTCAAAAATATACACTAGCCGTTTAAAATTAAGTGGGACTGTGCAGTATTGCAAAACGTCGACCTGTTAAGGGCCACTAGTTATCGTAGTGCAAATATCCCGCTCTGGAGATTAGATAGCGAAGACGGAGTGTCAGACGTGGGAACACATAGTGTATGATGCAAACGTTACTTGGCTGTTTGCAAAGTGTTATGACATTTAACGATTTGATGACCAAAGGTACGAAAGATAAGTAAATTCAGGGTATGGCCTAACGCCAACGAAAAGATGGTGTGATGACTTAGAAATGGCTGAATATAATAAATAGACAATAGAGGACTGTTGAGAATCTTGGGAGACCTTTCCTTGCGGTGGCACATTAAAAAGAAAATCAAAATTTGGAGACCGATCAAAAGCACAACTTTATTAGATTGAATATCAATATCGACTTAAATCGAGGAAAGGTAGTCATCAACTCTTCGATTATAATGAGTCAGAAGAAAATGGTTACAAACATAAAACCATTGTATCACTTCGCGATGATTCAACAGCATCATCCTCCGATGAATTAACATGTGATCATTACGGTCGTTTAACTATTACGTCTATTTTCTACCGATTCGATTGAACTTCTGGTGCTGAATACATCCCGTCGGGCAGATTAAATAGCAAAGACGGACTCCGACGTGGGAACACCAAGAGTTATGATGCAAACACGGCTTTAATTGCAGACGGCTGTTTAATTTACACGCCAGCCATCCGTCTTGCAGAAATATATCCCGCCGTTATTCTTGTTTTAACGCTTTTATTTGTATATTCCACCACATATCAATCTTTTTATACCCTACGAATACGACATGTATATTGGCGATACAATCTATATTGGTGAGCATTATTTGAAGCTGAGATGAGGAAATTTAATTCAGTTTTATAAACAAAAAAGGATTATAATCAAAAATAAAAAAAAAATCATAAGAGGACACATGGTATATGTTAACAACATACATAGATGCACAATGACAAATATTGCACAATTAGGAAATGTCAAAATAAATACGCCAAACATCAAGATTTTCCCATATCCATCACCAAAAAGCAAATAGTCTATGCATTTATTATTCCTTGCAGTCCCTTAAGACTGGCCTGTTATATTTAAGATGACTAGTACACGCAAACCTAGGTGCACTCTGTTCCTACAATCTTATAAACCGATGGGATGGCAGTTCGACACGGTAGAAGAGCGATAACATGCGCAGGACCAACGGATTACAGTGATAAATACTAACAATCGTTAATGATAATCTACAGCAGGCAGTTTATCTGACTAAATGGATGCGCATAATTTGATCAGATCTGACGGATTTTGCAGGAAGCCGCGCGAACGATACCCGTTCCGCACGGTATCTATGCAGATCTAAATTTAGGGGTAATCGCTTGTTTAATAATATATGACTCTACGAATACAATCTATTTACATTCCGACAGCGCTGGTCCGATTTGTGCCACTGATATTGGGGTATTTGGTATAGATATTTCACACCTACCTAGAGTATTAAATAGCTTAACAGTCGAGTATGTTACTGGTTTAACAACATTTACTGAATTAACAACATGTCCTTTAGACTTATAAACTTTGAATGAAAAATCGAAATTCATACTTACTACATCAAAGGCCTCTCCAATGATTCGCCACTTTGGTGGATTTTGGGACTCCCGCATCCAGCTCTTATCAGCCAGAGACGAGATAAATATTGGCTGGCAAGAAATTTGAATTACGTCACATATTTTTTTACAAAGTTATTTGATACACTCGCTTTTTTCTCAGATATTTTCTCAAAAAATATTACTACATCACTCGTTTGGTGGTCAGGAAAAATGTAGTGACGAATATTCATACTTCAGTGCTATATAGGTTCCAGAGATGAAGTGGAAGCCACTTCATCGTAATAAGCAGACAAGGAGTGTTCCTCGTTATGTACTTAAGTAGTTATGTTTAAAATTAATCATTATGCGCGACGGAATGCCTCTTATCACCTGAACAAACTTTGCCTTCCTATCAATAAACTTCTCTAAGGTGATAAATGACTGTCATTTTGGAGTTTAGATTAAATTAAGATAGATGGTAACGAGAAAACTAGATGCACGATGTTGATCTGAACTAATTAAAATGTAGATAATCTAATGAAGATGAATAGTGCGAGAAGATATTTTTTCATTTATTTTCTGATTACTGATAACCTTTAAATCATACATACAATAGGCACATGGTAGTTTAGTTTTGAATAAAGTGATTAATAAATTGACAAAACATCCTTGACCAATATTACAGTACAAAAAACCACAAAATGTATATTGCTCATACGGAATAATCAATTAAACAATTCAATTTCAATACACCAAACCAACGAAAAAACCTCTAATACCTAAGATCAATTAGTCTAGAATGATTCAGCTGCGAGCATTACAGGCTAAAATAAGCTGAGGCTCTAAAATTGATAAAGAACAATGAAGCAAAGTGTAAAATAAATCAAATTACTTAGCCAACTATATACGGGGAACAATAGAACAAAATATAACGTTTAACGTCACAATTAAAGAAGACAATACTCGTGGGAAGGAGCCGCGAAACTGTGAAGTTTGCCCGTCATCAATCAGCCATCGCAGCCCTTCGTCTTTACTCGTTACACATAATTAATCACTGAATATAATTAAAATTCCCGATGACAAGGCGCGATCACCGCAATATTCATTAGGGAGCAGCTTTAAAAAGAAAATTAACGCATAAAATGGCAACTGAGTGACATTTTTTCTTCAATCCTTTTGGGATATTTCTTATCTTGTTAAGAAAAATGTGGGTTCGTTGCCCCCGCTATGGAATGTTTCAAAGGTTTTGAATATACGAAATGATACAGACGTCTATGTATCTCAAAACACTCAAAGCTTATCGAAACTAGGTACAAGAGCTAAATGTGTTTGTTTTAGAATTGCAAAAACATAGGAAGGTATAATTAAAATATTTTTTAATACATAGCTTTGTATTCAATAGTCATTAAATTGCATGAAGTCAACAAAAAATAATATTAGGTAGATTATAAATGAGATAATATTCTAAGATCTAACAAGACATGTCCATCATTACGGATGTCTATATTAATTGGTATTGTCTTAAGGTTGTACAAAATGTACAATTAATTAAGACAACGTTAATGAAAAAGAAATTGCATTGTTTACAAATTACAATCGAGATTAAAATCCATACCACTGATAAAAATGGTACGGATCAAATAAGCAAGATTTTTTTTTTAAATTATCCGTGTTCGTGAGTGTTTAGCTAATTTTAATTAGGTGATGATATAAAACCTTTTTGATGTGAAAGGCTTGGCTAGATCGTGCTTAATTACCACAGACTTTTTAATTTGCAATACACAAGAAAATAAAAACATTTTCGTAATTAAATTTAATAATAAGTTAGGGTGTCTAAGGTTTTCGCATTTTCATTACCATATTGCATAATATCTTGGTTAAATCGGTTATGAAATATTATTTTCCCCTATTTCTAGTATGTACATTTATGAATGCAAAGCCATCTAATACTTTTACATCAAATGTACTAATTTTGCTGCTTATTACTTTATACTCGGACTATATAATTAATTTATAATAAAAATAATTTGAGGTGTTGAGGTTTTGGGCACACACTATATAAAATTAGAGCCGTCAACTTTACCCCATCAATCGGGCACGTCGTCACCGGCTCATAGTAATCACTTCCAAGATAATGTTAGATTTGAGCGCCTCTCCGGCGTCTACCACGCCGTAATTACCTAGTGAGTCAGCACTGCTTTGTTCGCCCTGCATAGGATCCGCGAACAAACTTGTTTTAATTAATTTCGTGTCTCGAACAAGCCTTCAGCTGATTGTTATCTACTTAGTTTCTGTTCGCGCTCCGGACGCCCGATAATGAAGCAACAAATTGTTCCAAAGTCAAGTTATGATTTTGATACACATTATGACTGGGCGTGGGCTATCTTTAATGTAAGCATTAAAGTAGTTACCGGGATATAAATACCATTAAAGGTTCGCAGTGAAGCCATTAAGTATCATAGTTGCTTTAGTTACGGTACTGTCTTTTGCCTATAACAAATATAGAATATAAATTGTTATTTCAAGCACAGAAATCAGATGTACTAAATCGTTACGTATCATAATTTATATTTAAATGATATGAAGTAACTATGCGATTAATGCATTCTACTAGAATTTTTCGTTTACTTCTAATTAATGCATTCTACTAGATTTTTATTCGGTTACTCTACCTGCCGGTACATGATTATTAAAATAGCATCGGTATGGTTTCGGAGTTTTCCTATTACAAACATTAGTGTTTCCTCTTTATAATATTTAGTAATAAAATAAAGTTCCTACCTAGTTCGATTTATATAATAACGTCCAGCGATATTTCTAAAAACTGGCATCAAAATAATGTCCAATCCTTACCGTCGTTTGTTTTATTCTGGTCGCCGGGCGTTGTTTGGCGCGGCCGTTGCCATGACAACCGTTGAAATATGGGCTCCGTCTTTAGGTGCCTTATTGCCGGTATTAGCTAAGGATAGCTATTAATTCCAACTTCCACAACAATACGTGTGCAATCGCACTATTTTATCGTTGCCCGTTTCAGTTCTTAGAAATTGATGCAATAAACCAACCGCCCTTACTTTTGCGTGCCAAGTTAGACTAGAATTGAAACCGGTTTAAGCTATCTTTTAAATCATTTGATAGGAATTAAATTTGCTGATAACAAAAGACTTTAAATATTAACTTTCTTCCTTCATTTCTTTTTTATCATTCAAATTGCAACCAATCCGTAATAATGACTCGTGTTAAATTTGAAGAATGAATTAAGTAAAAAGACAACGGGGAATGAATAACTCATAATCATTCATCATAACAACTCCGATGGTGGTTGAGACAAGGTGAGAGCTTCATAACAGCCCATATAAGAGACAGCTCTCAAAACAATAATTAGTGCCAATTATAACACAGAATTCCGTCCACAATCAAATAGAATGACTAGTAGAATTTGAGTGGCCGCACGCAGTGAGAAATTAAGGCAATCTGCTGTCTCTTTCTAAAGTTAAGGATAAGGTTGTTTCTGTCCTTTGCGCTCGTTAAGTTGATCTTAAAAGCCCTCAATCATTGACACCGAAACTACTATTAAGCTGGCAAGATTGCCATGGCCAAATTGTTAGATTACATACTTTTTTAAATGGTTTCCATAATGGATTGGTAGAGTTATTGTGTAAAGAATTTTAAGTTTAAAAATTTTAACAATTAACGATATTTCTACTGTTCTATCTAAATCATTCTGATGATTTGTTAAAGTTTCTTTATAAATGTTATAATGAATACATTAGATATAATCTATTTAATTTTACATTTAAATCGCACATGCCACGTGTAGCAATATAATCATTAACTACAAATTCCCAATGAAAATAAAGAGCTTACTAATATTATGTACATATTAAAGACAAAATGCGAGTTCCAATGGTCTTAAATTCCTTAAACAATCATTAGTTTCGGTGACCGGGGACCGTCTCCCCCACAAGACAAATAAACTGTGACGACTTTGTTTATTTTTGTATGAGAGTTGAATTGCTTCTTCCTAGAACTGTGGGTAACAACCGTAATCGTTCTGTAAATAACGCCAGAAAAAATATTGGACATGAGTAGCGTATCTGTGGCATCATAAAATATGTGATGTAATAACAAAGGTTTTAGGTGCTCGAAATCTCGCGTTCAGACAGTAACTTTCAAAGTGTGTCTCATGATATAGTGACATGTCCATTTTCTAAAGTACCTAAAGATATTTACTGGTTTTTAAAATCTACATTGTAGTCCAAGGAATATGCACGGCCAACGTGAGAGGTTCGTTTCCGCCAAACGGATAAGTAGGCAGCTATAACCTGTAATCGGAACCGGTTTAGTCAATGTGGACTTACGGACCGGGGAGAGGGCATGCGCGATATCAAAGCAGGTGTTCCACTATGAGCCTACTGCCTCAATGAGAATTCCGAGCCTTAAATAGTCGGCCTGAGATTTAGCCGACAATGATCTGCCTTTCTGTTTCTTGTTATTAAGAAACTTTAAAGGATCGTTATCGAGAAGGATGGAGGTTGAAGTTTTGTAAAAGTTGTCAAAAGTCGCCGTCGCCAATGATTCCCCCATCAGAGTATAGAGTATAGAGACAGTTTGAAGACGAGTTTGGGGTGGCGTGTTTATAACGCGTGTTTAATAATTTAGTAGCGACGGAGGCGATCCCTTACCGACCTGCCGCTGAATAATGGATGCAACAATAATATGAGTAGTATTCTAGCACGCCGTTCCTATATCCACCATCAGAAGTAATGAATTCAAACTCGAGGACGCATACGCACAAAATGCTTTTATGTTTTAGAAAACTCGCACGGAAGACATACATAATATAAATGAATTTGGGGTGTTAATGTCATTGATACTTCAGTAATCCTCTTATCTCAACAATCAACTCTCATTTGTGGTGTTTGAATATCCTCCAGCAAATAAAAGGCTTTTATATGAGGAACATGGGAACGTACACCTGTTGTAGTCTGCATTTTAGAATAGCGTCTGGCTTCGGCGGAATATGTATTCATTTGTATGAGACAAAATAGTAGCTTCATTGGAATGTGAGTGTTATCACTTATTGGTCGATGAATTTGCTAAGTGCGTACGAAAGATATCAGAGCTTTCATATTCACGCCGATAGTGAAGATCTGAGGCTGCGTAAGGATTATTTACATAGTAAGCGAGTTGTTTAGTTGCTATTTAAATAAGGAACTAATGTGTTAAGCAGATAGGGCACGGAGCGGGCCCAGTTGCATTATGCTGGCTAACATAACGTCCATGCTAATGGGAAATGCCCATACTTGTTTTCAGAAGTAAATTTTACTCTGCAGACAGGCAAATAAAACGTAGGAATACCGACGAAAATTAAACAAACATTTAGTACTTACATATTTTATACATTCCATTTGTGAATGTTTTATTGGAAATAATGCCATTTCAGCAATCGTAGATCTTCAATGCATTATTGAAATGAATGGTTTATGATGTCGTCCACAATTTTTTATTTGGCAGGTTTAAAGAAATTTTCCAATTAAAACCATGTTGCATTACATAATTTCCAAAACAGTATATGTCGTATTTGCATGAGGGTGCAGCAGAATGCGTTTAATTCGTTAATAAATCAGGCTGCGGGGGTGGTACGGGTTCATTAGATAGATCGCCCGGGGCCTTCCGGGGTGCTGTGCCCACTCCATCCCTGCTTCTGTAGCTTGATGCATTTAATTTGGCGGCAGCAATGGATGACGGATGCGTTGTTAATCTGATTCGCTTGCAACCACACTTATATATCAATGACAATTATCTTCCTTTTAAAAGCCATTTCAACAGACAATTAGAGCTTTTTATATCGACGATCGTTATCAAAACCCATTGGTAAACTTTCATAAAGGCAGCTAATCTCTTATTAAAATTTGGCCGAATCTAAATGGGAATCTTATTTAAAATAAGTAATTAATTGGCTCTCATAACTCCGGCTTATCGTCGGCATAAATTAAGGTAGGTAGATATTCGCGCGGCGCCTCGACCACGCACGTAGTGAAACTTTTAATTGCATTGAGCTCTATCACTGTCGTCAACAGCCAACTTGCGAACGCCAAGAGATTTTACTCTTCTTTTAACATATTGGCGGCTCAAATGCTAGGTAAGTGATTAAAAAAGTTCAATCTTCTATTGACACACCTAGGATTTTCAATTACAGTAACTGTTTTGATCTAGCTAGTATCCAAATACATTTTATAGCATGTTTTAATTCAAAAGAAGCGTTTTGGTGTGGCGAACATTGGGATGGAGGCCTATGTTCAGCAGTGAACTGATAAGGGCTGATGATGATGATGATGGTGCTCTTTAGAAATTAAAGCTGCTAACTTATTTTGCTCCATCATTATTTTTGCTGATTACATCTTTTCGGAGAATTATACTTGCATGAACTGATTTAATTTATTGTTTTAGTGAATTTTGGTTTACAGTTTTTGAAGGTTGATTAGAACCATTTCATTTGAATAGGTTTACATCAAATTACACACAATTGTCGATATATTATGCAACAAATAGACTATTAAAATTAGTAGAGCGTGCTCCTTTTAGGTATTAAGCAAAGTAATAGCTAGTATGTTAGATATCAAACGTTCTTTTTCATCTTGTATTGACCCTGAATGGGGTTTTTCATCTTCCGTTCTCATCTCCTTAGACAGTATTTCCTGTCACAAATTATCTCAAGCATTAAAAAATTAGTCAGCTGCGAAAGGGACCCCAGTTCGTTCGACAAAGAACAATGCCGACACTAATTTTAATTTATTACACGTTGGGTCGGTAGGTAATCTTCAAAGCTTTCTCCACGTGAGTTTAGAAACACTTATGAAATAAGTAAAGACAGCTAATATGTGCAATATTGTTACTATAATTCATGATAACGCAGTCGAAGTTTAATTTCTATGAGACGTTCAAAGAATAAAACAATTCCGTAAGCCCGGGAGTATTAAACAACCTCGAAAAAATATTTGGGAAGCCGAAAGCGGGGAACAAAACGAATGAATTAATTAGAATTTTTAAATTAAAATTGTCACCGTGTATCCGCTGTCTGGCCGGCATAAACATAATACAATAGAGGCCAGAACCGGACGAGAGGACTCATTAATTTAGATGATTGTACAATTATCTAAATATAAGCGGAGCGAGACGCCCACGAGGGGAGGGGGTATACCAACCCGAAAAGGAGGGGGGAGCGGGCACTCGTTTTTAATTAAACCGACGATGAAATGAAGTGGTCCGTATAATATTGCTTAGACATGTTTTAAATTAATTTCAACCCGTCTTATTACGAATGATTTGATCTAATAAGTTATTAGGAGCAACGCGCAGAGTTAAACTTTTCTAATAACACCTCGGCCCGATACGTTGTTGCCGGCTGTACGTACGGTTCCCATTCATGGTAGGATTTAATTACTTTTTCAATCAATCATAATTTAATTAAACATTTCCCAAATTGAGTTTGTCGGATTAATTTTTAATAGGTACGTCGAGAAATTACTTAGTAGAATCGATTAAGTTGTTTGTTATTTTAACGGCCTTGCCATTCCAATAAATATAAATGAGTTTATCTTCATGAGTAGAGATAAATTGGCTTTTGGGTAGGTAGGTACCTATACCGTCACCATAATTATCGCGATCCGATGGCGGGAAACCCTGAGAGCAAGGGTTGTGCGCCTCCCGACTCTTCTCTATTTGTTTTTCGTTAAAGCTTTAATTAAAAGTAGGTTTATTTTAAAGAAAATTGATGTTGAAAGTAAATAAATCCTTGATGGTTTAATTATCTCTTTGTAATTGAGTTTTACCTGATGACGAAGTAATTGGTGCTGGGTATATTCATGTGCTTATTAATTTGAATGTTGGGTTTTAATTAGAAGCAAAGTTTGTAGATGGGTGGGTAGGTATAATCATGAAATCAAATGTCAGTCCATTTAATTATAGTGAGCATTTAAATACCAGGTTTACAAAGTAATTGGTTAGGTATAATGTATACCTACATAGGTACATTGTAGCTCTTAAATACAATGTTGTGAATACAAGTTCTTTATATTCAATGACAAGTTTATTTATTTTAATTAGGTACACCAATTTGCGAATTCAATCTAGGTACTACTTTTAAAAGAACATTTTGAAATGAAGAAATAACACAAAATAATGCCATGTTGGAAACCATTCTTGTAACGATAATAGGTAGGTAGTTCACACTGTCAATAGACGAATCTTCTGCAATACACGTGGTCATTGTTTCACTTCTTCGCCGGCAATTGCTTTCAACTTTCTTCAATTGTTTATTATATCGTGAAATATTGTTTTCAAAACACATGCACGTCAAAAATTAGATGATCTATCTGTTTACAAACAAGGTGCAATGCAGCCCAGTCGCTAAGCGCAGCCGGTCGCCACTGATCACCTCTCACGAAACGAATCTTCCGAATAGTTACCTAAAGGCTTTGTCCTTTGGGGTCTGTTAGCCGCGCGTCCAGGCCTGTGCCTCGCTGGGACCGTCGGGTCTCCGGGCCGGCACGATGCACCAAACAAAAAAACAACAATAACAAAAAAAAACACAACCAACGAATAAACTCAATAAACTACACCGCCGTGCGCTGTCTCTTAACCTTTCAGTTCGACAGGATAAAAGACTGGCCACATAAAACTTCCTTGTAAAACTTTAAAACAAAAACTGTGTTAAGAACTTCGAAAAAAGTAGTAACGTTTGCGGGGATCGACGACACTTCCCCTTGCGGCGTTCCGGTCGCAACTGAGCCACGCGGTCGCGCGGCGCGGGGTGGGGGGCGGGCGGCGCCCTCCCCGCGCGTCCGCGGTATTATTTGATTAATTCGCCTCCCCTTGTATACTCGGCGAGTCGTTACGACGACATTAAGTTTTTAAATTTCAGTGAGAGGGCCGCAACCTTCACCTACTCCTTAATACTTTTAATTGAATTAATTAAGATCGACGGCCGCCAACAAAGATTAGACGTTAATAAGCAAATGCTGAAGGATCCGTCCCGCTCTCGGTTAATTAGGGCTTGCGATGCGGAGGAAAAATCCGGGACCGAAATAATGAATATTACCTACCAAGAAACGTTAGTGCTGCTAATTGGAGTGCATTTGCATACTGAAATAAAATAAAGACTGAGTGAGTTATTTTGACGGGATCAGACAGCGGCAAACGACGTGATAAACGAAAATTTGACGGATTTAAATGAGCAATCATAAAAACGGAACAGGTTTGTTGATTTTTTCATTTAGATACATTGAATGTAAAAGACTAAATTGTAATTATGATAGTAACATACATATTTCAATAGAGTTAGAACCATTATAGTTAGCTTAATCATACAAGGGAAAAACATTTATCTCGAATTTTCAGTCACATCGGTCAATTTAAGGAGCCCAGTTAATTACCTACCCGGAGATATTAAAATGCACACACACAAGTAGGTAATTTTAAGCAAACAAAGTTGCATTCCCTGTTCCCTCATTATCATTATATTTTTACATACCTATAGGACGAAAATTCGACAAAATCGAATAGAGCTTTAAAATTCACTGCAGTTTATCACTCCCTGATTCGAGCCAGCTGAATGATTTACAACTAAATAAAAAAAAGCATTGAAAAATACTTACTCCAAACCGGGATTCAAACCATCCGTGAGGTCTTGATGGCGATTGAGAAATAGACATTTGATAATTAAATTAAAAGAACAGGATAAAATCATAATTTCATTGTCGCTTTACTCAATTCCCTGTTTATTTCCCCTACGAGGGGACGTTCCAATTACATTAATTAATCACATAACAATAATCACATTAATAACTAAACACGATTGGACCTCTATGCCAATCTGTCCAAACTCTATAATTCCCACAAGGAGTAGACGAATGAAGTTACAACCGCGCCGAGGAGTGTAACGCGTGATTATATGCAAATTGAAACCTTATTGTTAATGTTGAAAGAGTTAATTTAGAGATGTATACAAAAGGGAATTAATGCGGTAGGGTTGTGTAATTATAGACTTATTTTAAGGAAATTAGTAGCTCGGCTCATGAAATACAATCATTCGTAAACAAAAAAGAACGCGCAGAAAATAAATAATCCAAGACATGCCACACTGGGATGGCCACATAGCGCCATCTAGTCTCAAACTAAGCCAAAGCTTGTACTATGGGCACTAGACCACTGTTGAACTAACCTATATACTTTTCTGTAAATTAATACTTAGATAAACGTGGTTTACGTGGGCGGTACATATTGTACCTAATAGGAAACTAAAAAATAGACATTATGTACCACACCACATGCATTTGAAAGAAATCCTACAATGTGGAATGTGCTTCTGTTTGTAAATTGAACTGCAATTTCCTTTTTATACACCTGTAATTACTAGGACAAAAAATAAGTACATACATTTTTAATCGCTAGCATAGACGAAGTCTGTCTAGGGATTACCACAATTTATTGTACAAACTAGCTGTGCCCGCGACTTCATACGCGTGCATTAGACTTTCATCCCCTATTTTATGAGCTTGAGGGTGGAATTGATCAAAATCCTTTCTTAGCGAATGCCTACGTCATAACATTTACTTGCATGCCAAATGTAAGCCCAATCCGTCCAGTGATTTGGCCAGTCCGTTGATAGATCACTATATTAGTCACTCAGTCAGTCACCTTTGAATTAAATAGGTATATTTAGATTACACCAACTCCTATTTCATAAGTCTTGATAGTTAGACAGTCTAATATTGTGTTATAGATTGAAATACTGCTTAATTTAATGTATACCTTGGTGTCTTGCACATTAAGCATTGAGAGATTTATATAAAGTCTTGTATTTCAAGCATATTTTCAGTTCGCGATATTATCGAATATTGTACTATTTGTGACCTATTTCTAATTCCTTTCCTCCAGTAGACTTATGTTTTAGCTATAATCTGACACTATTGAAAATAATTTTATTAGTCCACATTTTTAATTTAATAAGATTTATGACCCAATTATGACCGTGACAGCCCTAGTGCACAGGAAACTCGTTACACGCATAGCGTCGGGTTACAAGAAAGAGGTCGGGCCCGATTTGGGCTAATTCAATAATTCCGTGCATCGGCTATTATCGGGCTAATTCGGTTTGGCCCGATCGATCATCGCTGCGCGCGCGCAGGTGGGCAGAGATTGCGTCTGACGTTAAGAGCTGTGCTCATATCCGCTGCACGTTATAAGTGAGCACGTGGTTTTGACCCGACACCTTCCAAGTATGAAATTGACCTAATACTTAATAGTTTACTTACATTACATGGGGCGTGAAGCGGCATCTCAGTGAGCTTTCAGGGTGAGGGCGACAGGCGCGGCAGGTTTTTCATTAAATAAATATTTCGTTTCGGTTTCGGGCAAAACATCTTTAGGAGCGTTGATGGTAAGCGGTCAAAATATTAGGTCGACAGGCCTAATAGGACAAACTAATTTCGACTTTAGGCCACAATATACCTAGTGGAAAATCGGTCTTCTGAAACTCTAGCTCGTACATTTTTGTGCGTCATTTCAGTTTCGGTTAAAACATAGAGCAAGGCCAAAAGAGCCGTTTCGGCTTAGCTGATAAATCAGTTTCGGTCGGACACTAATTCATATAGACAATAAGCCGGGATGAAAGTTCATATCCCAGAAAGAGAAACGTTCTACAATTATACCAGAAAGACTTTTAAATCCTAGTCTATACAGACGAAGCCGAACAGCTAGTAACCATTAATTACCTCTGATTCAATAGTACCGTATGAGCCAATAAGTATAGTTTAGTACATCTACCGCGTACCAAAAGCCATCTAATTAATCATTGACATCTCACAGTACAGGGGTAATATTTGTTGCGAGCGGAGTGAGCCGCTCAGTATTAATCTTTGTTTAAAGTTAATGGTGCTTATTAATCATGGGTATTATGTCTGGATGGATATAATGTAGTAATCGGTGACTCAGGCCGAGATATCGGCCTTCTATTACGAAAACAAATGCACCGTTACCCAATATGCTCGTTGCAGCGGTTCTCAATCTTGAGAACTCATTAGGTATTCTGAGGATTATACAATGTGTTAATTTTACACTTAACCAAACGAAATGTGCAGACTAGATAAAAAAAATCAATGAAAAATTGTCTATTTATGTAAGCTGTTTCAAAAATCAAGGCATTTTTGTCCTAGTAAAACATCCATCTTCGATTGAATTTTTTTCTTTTTAAATAAACGATGCTTTTTTTCAAAGTAGTCTTATTTGAAAGCTAGAAAATTTGTTTTAATTTTTTTTTTAATTTTTATCGATAAATTTTTATCTAGTATCCGCACATTTCGTTTGATTTTCAAGTATAATATTAACCCTTTCCTTGTCCACGGTCCAGACACAATAGTATTTTAATTGTTATGTATTATATGTGATGCACAGGACAGGCAACCTATTTTAGTGTAGATTTCCTTGCGGGATTTATTGTTTAAAAATACGTTGATTTCTCTACGAATATCAGTAGTTTTTGTCTACAGTATCACTGAATCTTGATCGTCATTTTAGGGGATAATACATACGTACAGATTATTTAAGTACCGATCCATTCAGTTGAATGTTGAATGTGGTTTGATTAAAGCATAACTTCTAACATTTTTTCTTTTGTGTTAGTGTGACTGTGGGGTGAGGGAATGTAAAATTTCGAACACAAAATATTGTCCTTAACAGGCTTTACGTCAATTTCTTAGTTCCCATTTTTTATTTATATCCTATGGGATATCCCAAATAGCCTATTTAGACGAGGAAACAGTCGATTTGTATTCATTTCAAATCTGGTTCAAATCAAAATTGATTTTACAATTTAATATTTTACTCTACATCAATACAACAAATGAACACCTAGTGGTAAATAGTAAATACTATATTGCTATTATCGTTATTTAAACGTCTTCCTTTGTTATTATACAAACGATTGTATATGTCACCGGAAAATAGCAAGAATCGTAAGTTGATCAATTTCCTAGGTAGTTGATTAACTTCCGGAAAATAATAAACGACAGTTGAAATGTATTATTTAGCGTATGTATTTTAGTAAATTGATCATTTTACGGGGTCTTGTCGTAAAATCATCCGACGAAGGTGAGGTGAACGTTGATTGGTTCAATGGCTCACGTGGCGTTATCCCGGCAACCAATCAGGGAACAGTGTATTAAGTTACGGGTAATAGTGCACCGTTAAATAGTACATTAAGCAACGATTGGCCCATTTGAGGACGATTTTACTTGTGTCAAAATCGTAAATTATTAAATGACTCCTGTCATGTCAGGCTACCGTAAGTTGATCAACTAACTGAAATCCATTGCGTTAAATAATACATTTCAACTACCGTTTGTTATTTTCCGAAAGTTAATCAACTACCTGGGAAATTGATCAACTTACGATTCTTGCTATTTTCCGGTGACATATACACATCACTTACATTGTTATTATGTGTACCTACCTATGTTGTATGTTGTGACAGGTGTTCAAATAACCCACTGAGTAGAAATAGTGTCTAATTATATTACTACTTAGTTCACATCCATTTACTTTGCGTGACTATAAAATGGTATTATTGCTACGTCTACGCTGAAAAGTATGAGGATGATGAATAAATAATTGAAAACAACATCATTAATTTTGCGATATAATTGAGACAATTCACACCAAACACCTGGTTTCAATCTACGGTTTACCCTTGTTCAATTGCTGACCAGATGAAGACTGTGGGCATCTCCCAGGACACTCAGATCTGAGACAATTTAGAAAAAATCATTTGGGAAATTAAGCTGACCGGGAGTCGAACCCGGAACCATCGGATGGACCACAGCGTAACGCGTAAACATTTTTATTACTTTTTACATGGAATAAAATCAATCATGTGAATATATGTATACGAAATATAATGCTCACAGTTTGAGAAAGAATGTTCTAATCTATTCAGTTCATAAGCCACGTCATAGGATTTTAACCGTTATTCCAATGCCAAAAGAATTAAATTTGTTATGATAGTGGTTCTAACATAGATTAGAACGACAGGTGAATACAGGGTTATTATGTATTATACTTTTTAATTGGATGTTTGTTGAATTATTAGTTTTGAAGTTCAAAAGCAAGGTTAAAGTGGCCATCCAGTTGGTTATTAAGAGCGCGCATACAATTTTAAGCAACTCGAAACGCACGCGGGAGCCGATTCCGAAACACACATAGACATCATTTGTGTCTGTGTGGGTGAGCGGCGTGTCGGACGCTAACTCCGGCGGACGAACATATTTTGATACTTAACAATTTATTATTCGTCTAAATTATTTGAACATTCTTTTATTGCTAAATAGTTTATTAGTGTAGTATAGGTGCGTACTTATTAAATTGACTTAAACACTTTAGAATACATTATTCTTAAGTGTTTATTAATTAAGGTTTAAGAAAAATATAACAATATTTTTGTATTTCTATCTTTATATGTACCAGGTACTTACCTATCCAAAGGTATTGTGTGAGTGATTGACATTATTAATGTTGCTTTATAAAAATCAAAAATCCCTACTGTGTTTTCCTTGCCTTCTGATCATGAGTCAAAGGTCGTGAGTTTGAATCCCATCCAGGACAAACATTCGTGTGCTGAACATTTGTGTTTGTTCTGTGTTTAGGTGTTTGTATTATTATTTAAGGAAAGAGCAGTCTCCGTGGTTGCCACGATATAACTCTAACCCGTTTTATATTTTAACTTTTAAAAATTACTTTGTTCATTTTCACTCGGCAGAAATGGATCTCACAAAGAGGCTGGTTGCCATCATTCAAAAAAGATTAGTTTGTAAACAATTTGTCAATTTGAATTAAGGTCCTAAGTCTCCTATGCACTGATCACAGAGATCATGTATACCTACTGATGCTTGTGCTGAAAGTTGTGCTTGTGTTTCGTAGCAGAAACCCCAGATGGCCTACAACAACCAAAATCTGGTTCCTATCCAGCTTGACCAATCCATCACTTATTCTCGGGATGAATATTCGTCGTGACCCGAATCTTAAGGGTTACATTGAAGGCAGCATTCTCTAAAATAGGTGTCCTGAACCTGATTCTGAATATATCACGACTGACCAGCGCTGTTTTTTTGTATAAGGCACAAATCTTGCGTAGAATACTGCTTTTACGCAATTTTATAAATGATGCAATGGACAGGTTACAAAGGCGAGCTATCTGAATAGGTAGGTATGGTGAGTCCTCTTGTATATATTCAAAAATTGTCTAGGATCGGTATTTTGAAAATTAAAATTAAATACAACAGCAAGTAAAAAATTTTGTCATTATCTCATTTATTTTCTACTTTACGGTCTAAATTCAGAAGGAAATCAATTTTTAAACAATTTTGCTTCCTTCTTTTTCCCCTAAAATCGATATTTTGGAAATAAAACTCGCAAACCGCGACATATTCAAAACTGTATCATTATCTCCTATGTTGTACTTTTTACGGCATGAATGAAAAGAAACAAAGTTCTAGAGAGTCAATTTCCGAACAATTTTGGCTCCTACCTTTTCCCCCAAAATCGACATTTTGGAAATTAAACTGAATTAATTAATTACTTAATAATATTTCGAATTTAACATAATTCCAATGACGGCGACGAAGCAAATAAAAGAAATAACAATACCTATTATGGCAAACTGCTGCACTAATGAGGGCGCCCATATCGCGTGTGAATTCGCCACCAGAGGTGCTAGTGCAGCGTGAGGTATCCGAAATGTCAAATTACATAGGTTCTGTGGGTTAAACGAGTTTATTTCGGAAAATTATATAATTTTGTTCAATTTTGGCATAGCTGGCATTAATTTTCGAAAATATGAGACACGGCTCAGTGATTATCTGCGCTTTAAAAGCGGAGCCGAGAAAATGAGGTATAAAAATTAGCGGTTTGAAAGAAAAGCTAGTTCACTGGTTTGTTTATTAACCGTTAACAAACAGTTTTGCCTTTTGGAAACTTATGGCCTCCTTCTTATAACGCACAGTCATCACATGCATAAAACAAACCTTAACAGCTATGCCCGAAGACCTCACTATACAGTGGCGCCCTCTGGTGATTACAAAAACGGTAGCCCTCATTGGCAACGTTGCACCTTGCGACTTGCATACTGCAAGTTACATGCTCGCCCTGCTCGTCGCCATACTACCATTCAGCATACGTAGCCGGTAATTTTAACGTAATGTATGTAAATAAGTTACCGTAACATATCCGTATCTTAGCAGCCTTTTCGCTAAAATCACCCCTAGTAACTGTAATGGCCATACATAACACAACTATCATATTGCATTTTGGTTTTACATTTTGAAACTATAAAATATAATTTAAACTTCTTTCTAATACTATCTGAATGAAAGTAGTAATCTCATATCGTTATCAGCCTCTCACAGGCCACTGCTAGACATTGGCCTCTCCCCATTGTTGACCACTTTGATCGATTTAATTTTAATCTTAGACCCTTGTTATTATTGTGACACAAAGATTCACTTATTCCACACTAAACAATTAAGCGACAATTTCAAAATTGGATTCGAAGATCGATTTATCTAAATCTAAATACATCAATTTCGTGCATACTATCAAACATTTTATCATCCATCTTTACACATATAATTTTACTAATAATAACTCGACTATGGGATTTCTAGGACTTTCAGCTTCATTGTATGCCTTTATTTATAGTCGTGAACATGTGACGTAGATTCCTTAAATGCTCCTAACTCAAATGAATCTCCTTATCAGTTTCTTCATGGAAGTTGTTTCTGACCATTGATGTTAACGAGCATAATAATAATCATTGGAATAGCCTTACTTTGTAACTTCATTAGTGAACTAATAAACAAATAATATCATTTTAATTTTTTGAAATATTTAGCAAATGTGGTTGTAGATAATAATAATTATAATAATCCTGATGTTTGTATTTGATACTCATGACTAAACATTAAATCATTTCATTAATTTAGTATATTATTTTAACTTAATAAATTTTCCATACAAAAATAATATTACAAAGTATCAAACTCGTGGAGTTGCACTCGCGCAGAGCGGTATACGCTCATAAAAGTGGTTGTGCGTATGTGTGCGTGAGCGGAGCAGCGAGCGGCACGTCCTCCCTCTGGGATGACCCGATTTGGACTGAATCGGCAAGCGTCGCGCGCGTGGCTTTATAGTCACTTTTAAAAAAATCGTATAAAATAATAGGCATAGAATATTAATAAAATAATAATTAAGTGCACTTAAGAAAGACTTCTTTTACATTTACACAAAATTTCAACTAAAAGAAACAGTGTTTTCTACTAGAAAAACACTGTTGAAAAGTGTGAATTGAGCTTATTTTGAAAAATTATTTTGGGCAATTTAATAACACATTTTTGAAAGTTTTTTTGTCTAGTGCACTAATAGACCATATAAGCTATTGTATAAACATATATTTAAAACATATGTATGTAATGCAATTGATATTAAGACTTTCGAAATTGACTCAGACTCGCATTTTTGCGAATCGGCTTACGGGAGATCTTTGATAAACAAAAATATACTAGTAAATGTTGTATTTTATCTAGCCTACGCACTGCTTGAAGACTTTATCTATATAAAAATCTATGTTTCTTATTTTAAAAAAATCGTTTTCTATGATAATAGCTCGCCCGAAAATACCAGTTTCGCCGCAAATACGTCGAATTCTGTATGCGCGCTCTTAAGCGATATTTAATAGGTGGTATAAAATTAGATTAAATTGATACATCTACTTTATATTAGTATGGAATTGGCTTTTTCGTCGGCATAGTGATTAAGACTGGGTGACTTTCATGCGGAAGATATCCATTCTAACCCCGCCATGTACCAATATTTTTGAAAACGTTACTAAGTACTTTTTCAAACCTGCGCTCATGTTATGTCGATCCTCACATTGAACCGCGTGGCTTTAGTTAAGGCCTTATAGCTTTAGTTTATAAGAGAGGTAGGGCATAGCGAATTGAGCCACCCGTCCGGGGAACGACCTCCACCATATAGAATACCGCAGCTAAATGACCACTGGGTCTGGTTTCTGCCGGTGTATTCACCGGTTTCCGGAGCTCGTGGGGGCTAGGGTTGGGCCGGCATGGCGGTGGCAACTGACAGGTAACTGACGGGTTACTTACCCGTTGTCGCTGCGACTTGGGCTTCTCTTCTGTTGCTTCTTTTAAGAGAAATCTTAAAAGATATCTTGTTAATGAACAAAAAGTTTAATAGCCATTCTGTCTCTCCTGTGTTCTCATTCTCATCTGTCACATTTCGTACACTCAATGCTCCACCCACTAATTCTCCAACTCTCACACATTCATGCACACAATGTATATAAATTATTAAATGGTAAATGTTGCCTATTGTTGCGCTCTGCGTTTGTTGTTAATAATAAGTGTTTTTGTTTGTATAATAAGTGTTTTTGTTTGTTTCTATAATTATAATTTTACGTTTTTTGTTTAAATTTTGCGTTGGCCGGTGTTGCGACGTATTCGTGGTTTCCACTGAAAACCAGCGTTATGGCAAATAAATATTTGCCATGACATTATAGCTGAGTGGACACCATTTTGGCCACATCCTACATAGTAGCTAGAGTTTATTATTATTATTTTTTTATTATTATTGTGGTTCTTTTATTATTTTTAGTTATAGTGTTACATTGTGTAATTGTGGCCAAATAAAGCTTTTCTTATTCTTATTCTTATTCTTCGCTTTCCATCAGGCGTAGGGAAGCCATTATGTCGTGCTACTATAAAAATCTACACGGACTGAGCTGTTAATTATCCCATAAATACTTTCCCAAACTCAATTGTGTACTGTATAGTTAGTTGTTAGCGTTTCCATTAGTGAGTCCATTGTACGTCCGGTACAAACGCGCAGGTTACCCGGCGAATCTTCGCTGACCGTCGAAACAAGGGTACAATTAAGCCGGTGGTACACTGCACTGGCGTAGTTAAGGGCGGCACACCCGGCTACAATGCGGCAAATGACGCCCGCCACGGCCACGCAAATGAAGAATATTGTCGCACGAGCTGAATACTCCTTAATGATGCACCGGCTCCGATGCCCGCTACCCGCTAGACGGCTCCCACACGGTATTTGTGCGATTGTCGACTGTTTAATAAATTGGAATCATTGTCCGGTGTTACGCTTGTGATAATGTAGGACAGTGTGCCAGTAATGTATAATGGGATCGGAGCGAGTGTGTTGCCGAAAATAAGAAAAACCAAGTATACGCTTTGCGCGAATCCTAATAAACATCATATTTTTGATTATTAATGTATGTAAGATCTCATTTATAATAGACTAGCTTTTGCCCGCGACTTCGTCCGCGTGTTTAAATTTATACATACAAAAGTTTTTTCCCGCTAACTCCCGTTCCCGTGGGAATTTCTCAAAATACAGCCATAACTAAACTTTATATTTACTAAGGTACCTGCATGCCAAATTTCAAGCGTCTAACTTAAGCGGTTTAGATTTTTCATACAAAAGGATTTTCCCGCTAATTCCCGTTCCCGTGGGAATTTCGGGAATTCCTTTCTTAGTGCACCCCTACGGTACCTAAGCTACGTCCCTTCCAAATTTCAAGTGCCTACGTTTAGCCGTTTGGGCTGTGCGTTGATATGTCAGTCAGTCAGTCAGTCAGTCAGTCAGTCAGTCAGTTTCTCCTTTTATATATATAGATTTCAGAGCAGGTGAGATCAATTTTATGGAGGTCAGGTGGGATCCCATTATAGTACATTATTATTTAGGAATCTTTATTGCACAAGAAAGTATTTAATGCCATGTGGCATTCTTTACTAGTCAACCATTGGGCGAGCCAAGAAAACTATAATGTTACTAGATCTATATTGTCTAGATCGGCATGTGTAAGCTTTTTAATGAACTTTAATGTATAAAATAGCACTATAGGCACAATTAATACTAAAAGCGTCTATCAGTAAACCTTTAGCTCTTTAGCATTCCACGATCATTCAAGTACATTCAATCACACCCTATAACCTAAAAATCATAGCACACAATGAGTAAAATGAATCCGCACGACGAATACTCTGGCGTATGTAGATGAATACACAGTTGAGTGTATTATTGCGCGGGCTGTAAAAGCCGTACAGACAGACGTTTATTATAATATACAATATGAGGGCACTAAATGTCGAAGACGGTGATGTCTGCCAGCGCGGGCCGCGCGTTTGTATACTCTGATGAGACAAAATTAGAGCATGGTTTGCTTGAGCTGTATATTGGAGCTGTACGAATTCAGCAGGACAGACCCAAATGGTGGGTCTTACTTTGGAGACCAAGACTCAGTTTAGGTTCGCGGTTCCATTATAATTAGTTTTAGGAGTTTGGAACATTTGACCTTAGATTATGCGTTATTATTCTAAGCATTGAACAAATAAAAAAAAATTGTGGTTCAAAAAATGTATTATACCAACTATTTATACTTTATTTGCTTCGCTGTCTAAAATTCATCAGTCACAATTCATACTTTTTAAAACAAATAAGTAAATAGAGATTAGCTAATGTCGCATACATTGATCGGATCTATGCACTTTTGTTAACGAAGTTAATGTTTTTAATAACTTTGATATGAGGTTTAAGATAACATTAAATTATGGTAATGGAGAGAATACTATACAAATATCGTCCTGAAAAAAATTTACACTGTAAAACATCAAAGCTGCAGAAGTTGCATTGCAAACACGAAACGCTTATTAGTTTCACACTTGGCTTATTTGAGAACACAAAAATCACTCTTTTAGAGTAATTTGCTGCACTTTTGTACAAAAATAGTTTATTCTGATTGCTTCTTCATTAACACATTTTCTAATGCTAAAAATAACGAAGTACATCAAACGAAACCAACTACTTATTGGGTTTAGCCAATGCGCCGCTCAGCGGGCCAAATGCCAAATGTCCTGAAAGTACACGCGTAACTTTCGGTGGTACAGACATTTTTCATATTTTAATTGACATTGGTCGGTGTATTTCAGATAACGTTACGTAAATTATATTTACGTTCAGGCCCACTTTGTTACATTGCGGGTCATCATTACATAATGAGCTTTACTACAATGTGCTTAGAGTATGATCCGTTCGATTGTTTTTTTTGGCAGATGAGTAATCGCCTTTTGCTGTTTTCAGTATCTAATGTAAGAGTAAGTACACAGACTGCAATTCCGGGGGCACGGCCATAACGCTACTTACCGTGAGGAAAGAACTTTCCTTAAAGACATATAGGTAGATATCTCAGTCTGATTGTTAAAAAATATATCACTTGTAAAAAGTAACTAAATAACACCATACTTTCACTGGGTCGATCTACCTTAAGCACATGTTATGGAAGTAAAAGCTTCACAACTAACACCAATGGCGACCAAGACGAGCGTCTAATAAAAACATTAGCGTATTACCTATTTACATCATTATATTTCTGTAACCGTTTGAAACGAAGACTTACGACGCCCCCATAACCTCACCTACAATATTTTATCTAACCGAGAGCAATCAGTGTCTTGAACACTTTTCTAAAATATAAATATTTCAACGCGAAAGCTTGTCGACTGGATGGTCCCATCGCGTCGCATCGTATCTCATAAATCGTCCGTTCAGCCGCTCTCGACAGCAGCGCGGGCGCACGCTCGCTGAGACCTGTAGTAACCGAGACCTTTGGACGCGAAGTGTGGATCCCAGAGACGGACACAGTCAGTGGCGGATTAAGAGTATCCGAGGCCCTAAGCACCGAGCCTGTGTAGGCCCTCTATTGTTTAAATGGAAATAGAAAGAATGGAATTGTAGTTATTACAAAGTCATAAACAAAGTGCAAAAGACATCGAACCTTTTTGTATGAAGCCAAACATACTTTAACTTGGAAGTACATGAAATGTATTTTTTATGTATTTTTTTGTGCGTTTGGGGCAGGGCCCTGCGGGGGTGCATGAAGGGACACTCCCGGACTGTTCGCGCTTTGTGATTTCGGACATATTGTGGATGAATCTCGATAAAATGTAGGTATAACATGGAACGCCAGTAGAGGATGGAGGCCCCTGAAGAACAGGGGCCCCAAGCACGTGCTTGTAGTGCTTATACGTTAATCCGCCACTGGACACAGTGGCCATTCTCGAAGACTTGATTTCGTCCTACACTGCCGTCGGTCGAGCATACCAATATAGGTACCCTAGTTCTATAAAGCAGTGCCACTACGAGTATGTCTATTGTCAGCCGCTGACGACAGCGTTGTACTGTGGCGCTTCTTAATAACTAGTGTACATTTTTGATGCACAGTGTAGTTCGGTGGTCGTTAATGCTGCCTCTTAAATACCACAGGCCGATGACGGCCGGAGCGAGAAGCTGCGCCCTGCGATCGCCAACCCATCTGCCCAGCGTGGCGATTATGGGTAAAGCCTCCAGATTTATGCCCGAAGTGGTGAACAACTAGACAGGCTTATGTCTAGCAGTGGACTGCGATAGGTGATAATGATGATGATGATGAACGCTGCTCCTGAAACATTTGTATGCAAGAAAAGTATTTTAACAGGAAAGCTTGCCAACTGGTTGGTCCCTTCGCGTCGCATCGCATCTCATAAATCGTCCCGTTCAGTCGCTCTCAACAGCCGCGCGGGCGCACGCTCGCTGACCCGGCCTGTAGTTACCGAGACCTTTGGACGCGAAGTGTGGATTCCACAGCTACGTCATCACACGGACGGGAGAGTTGACGGTTTGTTAGTTATAGAACCTATACCTACAAACACAGTTTTTTTTACTTTAATCTACTAATCGTAATCATACTATGGATTTCTTTCGAATATGTAGAAATAGTTCTAGTAAGCATAATATCTCACTTCTATAGTGCATTCGACCATTTCTTTTCACGCCATTAAATTAACAAAATTTGACTTGAGCAACTCTCCTCTCTCTTTTTATTTGCATGGTATATTTCTGCAACTACTACCTATCAGCATAATATAAAAAGGAATCTAAGTACTAAAAATATAATTTGAAAGTTAGAAGTTTAGTGACATTACCCACTAGTTATCGATGATGCAATTTAATGAAATGAAAGTGGGTTGACGTTGATGCAAACATCATTCGTATGTCAATATTCGTAACTAGTTTTTAATGCTTAATAATTTCATTTGGCGATTAACAACTCACATGTAGGTACACACACATTCACTACAACTAAGACTGCTGCTGTTATATATTACTGCTATGGACTTGCTAATAAAATGTCGATCAATCACTAGGAACTTTCAAAACTTTCATTGACGAGTGTGTCATACAATTTGTTACTATAGTCTGGCCGCTGTGAGAATGCGTTTCTGACAGGTTGTGACCAAATGGGCAATATAACTATGAATTGGTGTACCTACAATGTACGGCAAAATTTCAAATAACTTTTATTTGACTGAAAACACGAACAATTTTATAATTAAGCCAACTTACAATAAGCGTATTAATTTTGGGAAAAATTTATTGACAGTTGATCAATTATCAAATATACGAATTGACATCTGTCACAAACGTATTCTCTCTGCGGCCACTGTCACCAATATGAAGTCGTATATATAGATATACGTGTAATAGACATTATGCATTGCAGAAATAAGCATCATCTTACTTTAAACTATTAAAGTGGGACTGTGACTACTACTATATACCACGTGTTTTTTAACAAGGGAAAGTAGATCCGAGTTAAGGTAATATCCTAACTTTTTCTCCAACGTTCGCCTTTACGAATATTCCATTCCTACCTGTACGAGTATAGCATTGAGCCTAAGTATAGTTGGCTAAATTGCAGTCATATGTCACCGTAAGGTCCCATTACCGGAGCCAGGCGTTGACAGGCGCACAACGCTTGACCCCGCAACACTTTGCCCTCGGCAGCTGCGCGCGCGCACATCCAACGGAATGGGGGTCACCGCGGCCCTTTGAATACGGCTAATTGACGGCGAAGCTTTTCAACACCAATTTAATTAATATAATGTACTATGAGTTGATTGTGGTATGGGAATTCGTGGTACTCTTATTGGTATGTGATGTTATAGGTAACTATGGTGATTTTTTGATTACTCAGAAGAGCTTTTTTGAGCAACCTTTATTTAGTAAGTTATACTTGTACGTTATAATAGAATTAAGTAGGTATGTATACCCATAGTTTTTCTTAACTTTTAACCAACATGATACCTAAAACTATAAAAACACTTTTGAAAATGGTATCCTTTTATAATGAAACTTTAAATAAATTAGAAGGCAGACGCTTAGGTGCTCATGTCATCACTGATAATCGTCTGGTATCACGTATCAAGAAACCAATTCATACTGAAAATAGCAATTAAACAGCAGTAAAATATCGATTACATCAAATATTTTTTGTGAATGTAACAATTTATAAAAAGTTAATGGCGGGATGCATCATGCATCCCACGTTGTGGGCAGATTTCCTTTTAAACTCAGGTAGCAAACCAAAAAATAAGTTATTGCGAATTTTTATACATCTTTTCGCCTTTACCTCAACCTC
The DNA here is from genome assembly GCA_031163375.1 of Conogethes punctiferalis. Classification (NCBI taxonomy): domain Eukaryota; kingdom Metazoa; phylum Arthropoda; class Insecta; order Lepidoptera; family Crambidae; genus Conogethes; species Conogethes punctiferalis. The sequence continues at coordinate 6,944,768 of CM062080.1, forward strand.
TCATCTCAATTTCTCAACGAAAGATAAACTAATTAAAATCTCTGAATATGAATAATTTTTTTTTACTTGTTAAATTAGGTACCACAGTAAGGTAGCTCTTCTGAAAGCTAAACGGAAAGCCAAGTCGCTTCGGCTACTGACAAGTAGTCAAATCATGCTGCCTTGCTATAATATAAATAAATACATAACCCAAGACATGCCACACTGGGCACTGGACACAGCGCCATCTAGCCCCAAGATTGTACTATGGGTGCTAGACAACTGATAAACTTACTTAGATACTTTTTTATGTAAATAAATACATATTATACTATACATAGTAAACACCCAGACTACAAGCAGACATATTACATCACTTAGATTATACATCGTAAGATCCCGAAACTTGACCAAATCATTTCACAGATGATGCTTATGCTTGCAGTACGGATGGTTGGGATAGTAAACCCTACCACTCGCCTGAGAATTTGAAATCTCAAGAAGGTCTTCAGTCGACTCTTACCACGGAAAGATACTTATATTGCTTTGTATTCTTTATTCGTCACTGCATGCATAACATGCCATAAAAGAACGTTTAAGGTAGCTGTCCTTACTGACCCATCTCAAATTACTTTACCAACATTTAATTAAGTGTTTGTAATCTTAAGGGACGAAAACATGTTAAAGTTCTCTGTCGGTGATTTCAAAAGTTGATTGAAGATCATCCTAAAATTTTTGTTTGGTGAAACTGCCCATTTGCTATGAATACCAGATAAGATAACTAGGACTAGAGTACACGTGGGACACGATATTACAGTTCGATTGTTCTCATACATATCATAGTCACAAATGTTGTTTCGACAATAAAACTAACAAGCAGATTAGTAAACATGGGTATGGTACATAGATAGATCTACGTAGTATTAGTTCTTGTAAACGTGAAAAAACATTTCGCCATGAGTTTATGTTTCTAAATTGCTTCGATTGCCAGAAACGCCTTGTTATTATCATCGAAATGTAAAGGAACGGATGGCTCTCGATTAGATTTTACGCGATCAGCGAGACTGTAAGAAACTGCTTTCGTGTCGTAACGCCTCTTTGAGGTTTCCTTCCTAGGCGACTATGCCGCTCCAAAAATTGTATCAAAAAACTCGAAGCCACATTATCTTTTAACCGCAAAACACATGCAATTCTTCGACTGCCCAAGGAGTCCTTCGCTGGTCGGGCTGCGCCGCATTACGCTCAATTGTAGGACGGAGCGCGGCCTAATTGCCAGCATTGTGTCGGCATGCAGATGTGAATGGGCTTTGATTTGGGCCCAGGCGCGGGGCGGGGGGCAAGGGGACAAATCGCTCGTTACTGGTGCAGGTAAACTTTCATTGAGCGTCGGAAGGCGTCGGACGTGAGAGGCGGCCGACAAAATGCCCTCGTTATTTGCCGCCGAATCACTCGTTCATTGTGCCAGGGGAAACGGTAGACGCGGTCGCCGAATCACGAAAAAGACTTTAATGAGGCGTGAGAAAGCTCTAAATGAACGATTGTGCAGAGGTCTCCGTTTAATGAACGATTGATATTAAAGTGGCTTTGATTAAGCGGGCGTGGTGTGGTGATGCGAGGGTGTGGGTTAAGTTTAGTCATTAGATCTGTATAGAGTTGCGTAAAGTATGTACTTAATTGACGTTAATGTTGTTTGTCAATCGGTATTAGTATCACGGCAAATGAGCAAAATAGGTAAGAATTACATTAGGTAATTCGCTAAAGCTTCTCACGAATTTAAAAGTGGTAGAATTACTTTATTAGTGATAGGTATTAACACATTGTTTGGTCGCTTTATACCATTCCTACCTAATAACATCTATTGAAACTTTTTTGACATAAAAAGCACAGATGTCCATAGCTTACGATGGAGTACAAATACCATCAACAGATTCTATGCAATTTAATTCTTTCCTTTTTCGACGGCGTAATAAAAAAATATTATTATGTACCAACTTTGAACTGTACTACTTACATACACATATGTATTATGTACACGTGGTATGCTTCAAATCTTCTGCTCACCTGTCAAATCTTCTGCTTAACTCATATGAGTGACTGGTAGAAAACGCCTATGTCGCATTAAATCCGCCTTTTACTATATTACTTATACAAATAAATTACAAATCACGGTCATGATTGATTTGTACTAAGTTCATTAAAGTTTAACTACAAACAAAATAGATCACTCTTCTATAGACTTTGGTGAAATTTTTTCGTTACCAAAACCACCTGTTGCATAGGGGTGAGAGAAAAACTGAGTAGCGGGTGCGAGTCTCCCCCCTCCCCCCTCTCGTGCCCCCACCGAACTCGACACCAGGCCAATTAAAACCTGACTCTTGGCGTTTTGTCATGTACCCACTATGCTCAACATTTAATAGACTAATTAGCCATATAAAAACAACAAAAATGTGTTTAATGTGGATGGAAACAGAATGATGGATGCCTTGGTTTAATATAAAGATTAGACGACAAATAATTTTCAAGTAATCTCTTATCGTAGAAGGTTGAGTGACATGTCACGGTTTGCACCCAGAGGAAGAAAGTTTAGGAATTTTAGCAGGAAAATTGCCTGTGTGTGAATGCCGTCTAGGCAAGCAAAAAGGAACGATCCTCATTCTCATCCTCATGAAAACTATTTACTTTATTTTGGCAGGAAACTTAGCATGCAGCTTGTATCTACATAATTATATATATCGTAATTCCAAACTACTATTTTTCATATCCGTCTGTCTATCAAATATTGTTCTTAACCGAATGTTATGAATTTTGGCATTAAGAATAGCAATACTTGTACGAACTTCAAAATATGTAGTTCGTTTTCTCAACCGATCGGACTACGAATCGAATTAGGCATTTCTCAAGCGATTAGTCGAATGCATCTATCAATCTATATAGAGTTTCAAAATTTTTATAAAGCGATTTTCTCAAAATTGTTTACCATAAACTTCGCAAAACTTCTTCTAAACATAATAGTATTTGACGTACCATAATTTATTTTGTATTAAGTGTTTAAAATTATGTATTTTCATACGCAAACGATATCATAAATATGCATTAGTAACCTTTGTAGTTAGTCATTTTAATGGATTTCATGTTTGATTAATTAAGTTGAAGAAGAAAAAACAAACTGACCCGCTGACCTTCACATATACCATACATATATTATGCTAGTCATTAAAATACACATAATAAAAATACAATCGGTATTAAATTGTAATAGAGTCTTTTCCCTGTCCCACAAAACGTTAATTAAGTCAGTATACCAAACATAATTTTATTACGAGTAACGTTAAACGAATATATAAAGGACCCGAATGTATAATTTAAAATGTCCCTGCACCTTTATTTCCGGGAACTAGCGTGTACAAAAGGCAAGTACAACATAATTTTACAACACCTTGAGCACGGAGCAAATTTGTTAATCCCAAATTAACAGTCGAGGACTCGAGGCGGAACTGTTAATAGGTGCCTATTAGTTTTATGGCGTCCGTGGCGATCATAGGGTCTGTTTATATTTTTGCTGTTAATTAAATTTTAAATTAACATATAGATAGTGTGCCAGGGGGTCTGTTACGCCCGGGGCTTTTGGCCACCTGTCCTGGCGTGTAGGCCAGGCGAACTCCGTTTATTGCGGAGGTTTCGAATTTCTGTTGACACTTATATCTAACGTCTATGGTTTTTATTATAACACGAAGTAACTCTTATAATGGTAAAACAAAAATATGCCCAAATCACGAGTAAGTATTAGGACTACTTAAACTACTTTTTTGTGATTTGCCCATGCAACGCTGGCCAGGGTTCTTCGCGCTTATTTTAAGGAACCTCATCTCTCAGGAATATCATCGATTGGAGAACACACTTACCTATCCAAGTAACTAAATTAGTAGATAATAGCAGAAGTAGCAGAGACCAGCTCTCAGTGTCCGTGGCTACGATTGTTTGATTGAACAACCTTAGTATACCTATAATATGTAATTGTATAGCTATAATAAAATAAGTAACTTTATTGTTGGCAGAAACACGTGTTCAACCGTGTATAAGAAAGACACTTCATATAATTGCGTAGTTTCTGCACGAACCTTTTGTTAAACAAGCAAATGTTGAATTTGCGGTCAAAAATTTTACTTACAAACAGCATATTCAAATACGGTACATTTAAGTACCATTGTGAGTGGTAAAAAGGCAAAAGGTTCAATTTACTATGCGAGGTTATCCTGTAGTAGTAACATGGAAAACAGTCAAATGTATGTTGAACCGTTTATAGTAAAATAGTTAAGGGTTCCGCGTGTTTAGTTCAGCAAATAAGTTTTCAAATTCCCTATCCGATTTTAAACTAACCATATAGTGAAGCATATAATAGGTATTTATACAACAACAAATAGTAGTAAATAAACAAATTTAAGGTACATACATTTGAACCGATCCTAAAGTTAATATATAAAAATAAGAAATCGGCGTAGATTGAGTAAATCACATCACATCTTAAAGTAAGTAAATAGAGCACTTAAGTATGTGTTGGGTATCAGAACAACAAAGGTACCACAAAGATATTTAATTAAATACAAATAACTAAATGGAACACAAATGTTTTTTTACACGAATATTTCCCGGGTGGGGCTCGAACCAGCGACCGTTGGTTCAGAAGGCAGAGGTACTACCAAACATTTGTGCGCACCAACATGTCTGGTCGTATTGGTCTGGGTGTTTACTATGTTTATCATGTACATATTTGTTTACATAAAACATTTAAGTATGGTTTACAGTGAAACGGAGAATCTATTGTCTTTCAACACACTGTAATTTCATTAGTATTAACTTAAGTTTCAAAGGGCTAAATTTAAATAATTTATAAAAAAATATTATGTATAAACTGAAAGGTCTATGTAACATAATCATTTCATACTAGTGGGGCAGGGTCCTGGTGACCCAAGACACAGGGTCTTCCCAAGTTTGGGCACCATTCCCCGCTGTTAGGCAACAGTGTTTAGTGTTACAATTAGTTAAAGTTTAGTTTTAATAAGAGAAACATTGTGGGAAAGAAATAAATAAATATATTATTATTATATAAGTAAGTTTGTCAATTGTCTAGTACCTATGCATAGTACACGCTTCGGCTTAGCTATGACTAGATGGCGCTGTGTGGCCCAACAGAAGATGTGTTGGGTTATTTATTTATTATTTAAATAAATGAGTCATTTTTATTTGTTTAGTGTCTTTCACTCACAGACGGAGGGAACCCCACAATTAACACCAGGCACGTGATACTTTAAACGTGAGTACTTGTACCAGTGTCAGATGTCACTTGTCTGCCGTGACTGACTACCGTGTCACCTATGGACCTCTGCGGAGTCGAGTTAGGGATCCGCTGACGCAAACTCTTGACGATTAGATTTAGATAAAAGGTGCTCTAATTACCTGCCACGGTGAGGGAAAACCTGCATTATGGGTAATTCTGGTTAATGTAATTATTGAAATGAAATTAATAACATTTTTTATACCTACAGGAGAGAGGCCGGCCAGCAACTAACAGATGCACCGCCTCCCCGGCTTCTTAAATAACTTTGATTCGGGCTTCATAGGTGTTTCGACGACAGCCGTCGCCCGCTAAAATGCAGGTAAAATCTCAAGAAGTCGGCTTTTCCAACACTCAAAGGAATCTTCCTGTGAGTCATATAAAAATTATATGTCGCAGTCATCTGGTTGAATCTCCTATTCAATTGAATGACTAGCGCGTTCATTGAATGCCGACATTCTATTGAATGACTAGACCGAACGTTGACTAAACACGCGTCACTTAACGTCCAACTAGGTAGCGGATTGAAACATAGCCCTTTGAACAGAGCGGACGCAAAATCAGTCAGGTGATTGTAATTTAGTTCATTTTTTTCCCACTCATTGGCGTTAGTAGTCACCGAAACAAATATGGCGTCAAACAGCTGGCACAAATAACACTGTGTTGATAATTTCTTGATAAGATTTACTTTAAAGTGACTTATTCGTAATAATACGTAATAAATAGTGTGACATCATGGATTTACCCATTAATACACAGCCGCCGGATATATTTAAACAAACATTTGAGGTGAAACTGACTGAATACGAACAAAAAAGTCAAGGTAAGTAGATTATTATTGTTTAGTTAAGAGTGAAAATTTGGGCTATGTAACATAGTATTATTGTTGCCGTGAACACAATTACAATTTATTTTGTTGTTACCATTCCAGGTTCCCAAAGAAAACCATGGACTACCGAAAGAATTTTAGAGGTTATAAACAATGTTCGCAAAGCTAGGTGATCCATGATTTCTAAGCAATCCAGGACATCTATGGATTATTATTGGATATCAAAGTACGATACTATGGTTATAGCGAGTTTTTTTAATATTTAAAAGGAAATCTCCCGATGACCCGACAGTGCGTACCTATAATACCTAGAAACGAATATTTTGGCACATTGGAAGATATCCATAAGGCATGCGGTCATGGTGGACGAGACAAAATGTTCCATGCTAACAAGTCAACATATTGTATATCAAGAAAAGCAATAGAAATATTTCTTGCTCTTTGTCCTACATGTGAAATGAAAAAGGCCTTACCCAAAAAAAGGTATAGTAACAAAGTCAATTGTATCATTTGATTTCAATATTCGAGGTCAGGTAGATTGGATGATATTACTATTATTATAATAAATGAAACTGATTCTGTGATTACAAATTTTAGTTTTTTTTTACCTAAACCCTCATTTCACCGTTTACCTATTCCCGATGTCCCCCACTACTTGTCCACCACTGGCAGACATCGGGAAAAAAAGTTGCTATATCCCCCAGTGGAGGACGACGCTACTGAAATCTTCCCGATGCCCCTAGTGGTAAACATTTAAATCAAAAAAGTTCCGTTGTGTTCCACTATTGTGTTTGTGTTCATGAATACACACATTTTAAGTAAATCTTGCACTAAAAGTTACATTTATTATAAATTATAAAGCATTTTACATTTAAATGCTACACAAATACAATAATGGAGCTCAACGGAACTTTTTTGATTTTGATGTCCACCACTAGGGGCAACGGGAAGATTTCAGTAGCGTTGTCCCCCTGGGGGATATAGCAACTTTTTTTCCCGATGTCCACCAGTGGTGCACAAATAGTGGGGGACATCGGGAAAAAACGCATTTCCAATCGCAATCCATACTTTAATGAATTACTTTTGAAAAATTATGATAAATCTTAAGACTTAAAATACAATATTAAATCATATTAAGGTGTGTCCTCATTTTTGTTATCTAAAGTAAGTTTTTAAGTTGTGAACGTATGGTCACCCTAATTAATTAAACATTACTCAGTCGGCTATATCATATTCAACGACTACGCTAAATGACGTTTAGTCAAGACGTTGAACGTTACAATGAATGAACAACTTGACGAGTTGTCCTTTAGGCATTCAATAGAATGTCGGCATTCAATGAACGCGCTAGTCATTCAATTGAATGGGAGATTCAACCAGATGACTGCGACATATACACTGCCCCATAGCATTGCCTCCCATCGCCTGATGCAAAGCACTTGTCAGTTGCGACCGCTATGCTCTCTTGGGCCGTTATCCGTCACCGTACGAATAAACAGCTGCGGATGTAGGTCTTTCTTGTTTAGCTTTTCCTAGGGGTGAGCATGGCGCATGGCTATGCGGTAGTTCTGGACCATTTCAGGCTTCGTGACACCACCATAAAGAGGCGCCACGGTTTTTCCGCCCTGAACGGCGGTTATGAGTAAAAGCCTTCCAGTCCCCTGCATCCAGTTATTTAGGAAAAAAGAATTATTCACATTCAGTATCATTAGTGCCTAAGAAAATGTATAGTGTAAAATTAACCGCGTTGTCCAACAAAATCAGTATGCAGGATCTCGACGGAACCGTCGCGCGCCGCTAACTTTATATTCATTCGTTCAGTTCTTTGTCAGTGACTAAAGTCGTGACATTGAACTGTGTATTATGGAAGGATTTTTGAGATTTCCTGTGACAGGTACAATATTATTTGAAATGTTAAAGTATTTAATTTTACCTACTTTTAGGTAAGATTTCTTGAACATACAGCGATGACTTTTGCAATTGTGATAGTATGTAAAATGTATGTTGTATTTGTTCTAAACTGATGGTTCAATCTTGTATTACAGTGCAAGATTGTAAAACGTAACAATCAGCGAGCAAGTTATAAATACGGCTTGTTCTAAATTTAATCGTCCGATAAGTGTAATAAGTATAATTTCTATCGTTAGTATTAAGGAGAACGCATCATCTAATTGAAGTTGAAAGGTATACGCTATTATTTCGAATGATTGAAAAAGCAAGTATTTTCAAGTGTTTGATTCTTCGAAAATAAGACGTGATCACAGTGCTATCTAGATAATATTTCTGAGGGTAAACATTTTGACCTAGACAGCTGCAACACCGAACAATAAATTAAGTAGTTATTGGTAACTAATTACAAGTCGACATTACGGATCTTAGGTTTTATCTTTACCTAGTTAATTACACTAGCAAACTCCTTTCATCATCAGTCTCTGGCAGTCCACTGCTGGACATAGACCTCTCCAATAGATCGCTACTTTGTTTGATCCTGGGCTCTTGCTACCACTAACTAAAGATGACCACCCACACAATCACCATGGAGAAACGGACCAGTCAACACCACTTAATAAATACGTTCATATAGTAACATAGTAGCTACAAAACTACAGTAGCTGTACCAATACAAAATGTAACTGAAGACATCAAACCCAGTCCCTCTTCATTACAAGTTGAACCACGAAATCAATTTCCAATCTGCAGGGAACCCCTCAAAAAGTTGTCATATTTACGCAATCAAGTCCTGCGAGACAATATGCGGAGATCGGAGCGCACGTGATTTCAATATTTCATCTCAAAGGGCGCATTCACAGTGCGGTCTCGAGCTCACGCGTTCCACTCCTACAATTACGCGCTTGTGTCATATTTACAGCCCAGGTAATTGCCATTCAATTACCAGGCCGGCCTGCTGGGTGTGCGACAGAGAGGACCGATGGCCGGCGATGTCGCTCTCTCCCTCCCACGCGGCGTGCAGCCGGCCTGCCATCAATCATCGAACACCCCCCGCCGGGCGCCCGTAGGGATGGGAAACGTCACAAAGCGAGTATCTCAGTTTAACAATGGTCGATAAGTGGGCAAACGCCACGCTAAATTGATTTCGAACTGTTCCAAATTTGAACGCTGATTAGCGTCTAAAATGTAGTCGAATGTGATTTAGTAAGGTCAGTTCGCAATTTCGATATCAATAAACGAATATCAATAACATTCAACATACAAATAAAAAAAATGCGTCCTACCTCTTCATATTTTTAATAACGAAGAAACTTCCCGGGATTGACGCTACAAAATGAAATTTATTTCCTATATTAATGATTTATCAAGATTCGTTTAATGGAATGGGGAAGAGGATCTTCTTTTTTGTGCGATGCATGTACTAAATAATTAGCGAGTCGTAGTTGGTATTGCAACTATCGTATATGTAATGCTCACCAGGGCACAAATGTTCATACCTTAGGGCTTAGGGTATAAACAAAAAAATCTATAATATTATGACTTGCTAATGAAATCATCACAGTTGTCAATAAAGAAAAAATAATTTCAATTTGTTTAGTTTTAAATAATTAACTTAATGTTCCTTATTCGTTCCATTAAATGCGTAAAACTATAGTGTTTTTTCGTGAAGCATTATTACGATATTGATGCACCTAACAATACTGATAAGTGACTTCACTTTTTATCGATAAACCCTGCACCATCCCCGGGGACAACTGACCCATCAGAATTAAGATATTAAGGCTGTACATTCATTTTTATTATTTCACTTAAAACACATAACGTTTAATGTTGTCGTTTTTATGGGGTTGCCGAGGTTACTCTGTGCGTAATTATCGATAGTCCCGCGGGCCCAGCCCTCGCCCGCTGTCACAGGTATGCAATCTTGCCTATAGTCTATATACCTTTACCCTGTTGCACTTAGATTCCTGACCGAGTAGTATTTCGCTTTGTACTAAATAAAGTTATCGTTAAAATGTATTGCATGTATTGCAGTTATTAGGAGTAGGTAAATAAGAAAACATTAATTTTAATGTATCAACAAATCTAATTACTTAATTAATACATTTCCTAAGAAAATCCAACGGGACTATTTTCGTGCCCATACTTTGTCTAATATACTTAAACAATGTTATTATTTATTGCACACTAAGATATTTTAATTTTTTTCAGTGGACTGATATAGGCTGATGATGATAATGATGAAGATTTTTTTCAAGAAGTTTGCATTAAGAACATTTAAGAATTTGGCACACCTTAGAATTGTCAATCTGTGTATTTTTTAAAATCACACACTATTTTATACTTCAATTTTAAAACAATATTAAACTATCTATTTGAAAGACTGTTTACTGCTGTGTGCATCGTCTCTCTACCAAATGTTCAAAGATCGCATAATAAGGATATAGGGTAAGGACATATTATGGTTATCTTTATTTATATATCAGCTGACGTAGAACAACAAACAAATTCAATGTTTTATTAGAATTTATTTTTAATTCAAACTTCTAGGCTATAACATTAGAGATAGATAGCTAATAAAATATTTCAGTAATATCAGCCTAGGCACAACTTTGTTACGATAATGGCTTCCAGTAACCTCCATAAGGTCTAGCGTTGTCTGTGAAATAGCACATCTGCACTCAAGGTTAGGATCGTCTATAAATTTTCGCCAGGACAGAATATTATTATCTATTAATAAACGCTTCATGCTGTATAAAATACGCTACATAATTCAAACATTTTAATTGAAGTACCAGCTTGCTACAATATTATATGGTGTAAGACTTGTAAATGTGTATTTTATTTCTCGTAAATGTAATCGGTGACTGTTAAAAGTACATAACATATTAACTTAATGACGGCGATATCTTTTGTAGTAATAGATAAAAAATATAATTATATACATAGCGAATCTTCGCTTGAATTGAGCTGCCCGTCCGGGGAAGAACCTCCACCCTATAGAATACCGCAGCGAAATGACCTCCGGGTCGTGTTCCTGCCGGTGAGTAGGGTTTCCGGAGCTCGTGCGGGGATGGGGTTGGGCCGGCATGGCGGTGGCAACTGACTGGTGACTGACCCGTTACTTGCCCGTTGTCACAGCGACTTAGGCTTCTCTTTTGCTTTCCATCAGGCGAAGGGAAGCCATTATGCCGAGCTACTATAAAATAAATAAATAATACGATATTTATCCTAACCCAATGAAGTAGTTATTGCAAAATTTGTAATTCATTTTTTTATGTTTGAGGGCTAAACTGTCCTGGAGGTCACCTGGTGGTAAATCCCTAGACACCGCAACATGCTCGTTTCTTGAGGGTCCCTAATTCGGTAAAATCCCTGTTGGGTTTTCAAAGAACTGTATAAGACGTTATGGTAAAATATTGCGTGCCTTTTCTTTGTCCCATAAGTGTAAGTTGTGCTACCTCGTCTCTACATGTGACTGCTTCGTCGGTTAAGTGATCACAAGTATCACCTAAAGCCTTGAACACGAATTTCAGGTAGGTGTTTAAATTTCGGTGATGATGATAAGGCATGGCTTCATCTTGGTAACTCCATCATAATCATTATCAGCCATTCGCAGTCCACTGCTGGACATAGTCATAGACCTCACCAGTCGCTCGCCGCTTTGAGCATACATCTGGAGGCTCTACCCATAATTGCCACGCTGGGCAGGCGGGTTGGCGATCGCCGGGCCAAGCTTTTCTCTTTAGTGACGCTGCTGCCCGTACTTCGGCCTCTGATATATTTAGCGACCGCCGTCAATCGTGATCGTTATACCGCCAATCGTTTGCCAAAGCCTCGTCTTACTTATGAACTTCATCCTGCTTAATGAAAAAGATATAGTCTTGATTTCAATTATGCCACACGCAAGTACATTAGGGAAATTAAAAACATTATTTGCTAATTAACTCACGTCTCCAAAGCGAGTGAAACGAGGTTAGATAGGAGCTTGTTCCGAAAGTGTATAGGTATCATTAGTTGGAGATTTTTCTCGGAAAAGCTCCGGGCCCGGTTCAATTACGCTTACTAATGAGTTGACTTGTGCGCTAATTACCGCCTCGCTAATTAATCACAACGGGTTCACCTGCAATGCTCGCGGATTTCTTGTTTACTTTCCGAAGTATAAGTTTATGATTACTTGAGTTTACGTTCGTATGTATTGGAAAGTGGAATTTACCCTATTTTTCTTTTAAATCTCGTTATCTAATTTTAAAATATTTTTCTTTTAATTGCGTTTCAGCTTATTAACTAATGATCGCCGATTTCGTTCATTAAGAAAATCGTTTAAATCGTAGGTACATTTGTTATTTTTTTAATTTCGACTCTACCTTTATTTTAAGTTATGCAATCTCGATCACTACCTCTCGGTACCTACCTACTTGTCTGAAATTTTATACTTAAAATCTAGAGAATAGTCTTAGTTCCACTAGACTGCAACTTGCTATAGACCAAATAGTCACCGAAGTCGTAGATCATCATCGTCAGACTGTGCAAAACACCTACCCAATTACACCTAAATATGTAGGACAACTATCTATCACCACACCCATTGATTTATCATTCGTCCCAATAGTGAGGCAACTAGAGCTCCTATATACCTACATCTACACTTCTACACTAATATTATTAAGATTTGTATTTTTGTGTTTATGTTTGTAATGAACAACCTCAAAAACTACTGTGCCTAATTCAATTCTAATCTTTCATTTGGAAAGCTACATTCACCCCGAGTAACGTATAAATAAATAGGGATCCTTACTAAAACGCCAATTTTTTTTATAGTAGCTCGACATAATGGCTTCCCAACGCCTGTAGGAAAGCGAAAGAGAAGCTCAAGTCGCTGTGACAACGGGCAAGTAACTGGTCTGTTTACCTATCAGTTGCCACCGCCATGCCGGCCCAATCCTAACCACGAGCTCCGGAAACCCTACTCACCGGCAGGAACACGACTCAGAGGTCATTTGGCTGCGGTATTCTATAGGGCGGAGGTCCTTCCCCGAACGGGCGGCTCAATTCGAGCGAAGATTCGCTGTGCCCTACCTTTCTTAAAAATAAATGTAACCCAATGAAATGTTTATTTCAAATACCCGAAGCGAGGGCGGGTCGCTAGTTTATGTATTAAAATAAATAGCCAACTCTTCCCTCGTCGAATGCCTTACGCCTGTCTGTCAGAGCAGCATTGACTCCCAATTAAACGCATTACTCTTATCTACAGCCGCTCATTATGGTAAGTAATGGCGTCGTAAGTGGTGTAAGCAGGGGATTCATTATTTACTGTCACAGATTGGAGTCTGCGTCGCCCATCAAACGACACACACTTGTCGACGGGGACCCGACTTAAAATCAACCGTATCGTGGTAATGATACAGCTAAATGTGGAATGCGGAGGGCCATGTCCAACAATGGGTATGCTTGAACCGTTAGCTTTCATGTAAAGAGGTGGTTATGATGAAAATATTTGTTTTAATGAGACATCTACTAACAATGTCGTAACACTCAATGTTTTTTTTAAAGTTAGACCATGTGGCCTTGATTGATGTTTTGTTCACAAAATTAAAAAGTAGATACCTATGTACATATGTGAGTAAAAGTGTAAACAGAGGATAATTATAAGTATTTTAGGACTAGCTATAGCTTGTGGCTGTGCTCGCGTGAATACCGATGATAGGTTATGCGAAATAATAATATCGTTGTGAATTATAGACTGTGTTTTAATCTGATGTGTGACCCATATAAATGTAAAGTTTCATGCAAATACGTTCAATAGTTTTTGTATGAAAGAGTCACAAACATCTATCCATCAATCCAAACAAACTTTCACATTATATAGGAAGTAGAATTATGGTGACCTATGGTAATATCTTAGATTTTTTGTTGCATTCAGTGATGTCATAATACTTTACATCCAAACATACAAACTTCTACAATATTAATATATTAATAGAATTTTTTACATTCGCAATTTTTCTCACTTCTCTTAGTACTTGTAATTAATTAAGTAAAGTAAAGAAGACCCACTACGGTTAATTAATAATTTCATATTTATAATTTTAGTATGGCTTTTAATTAAAGGACTTGAATTGCACATAAAACAACAATATCTACTAAAATAAAAGTAAATGCACTCTTCACTAGCTTATCATTCAATAAGCATTTTTATTTAATACAATAATGAATCGTCAATTAAAACCGTTGCCTGCAAACAGGTCCCTAGTCGGCTATTTGTCCGAAGCTTATTAAAAGCCAATAGTTGATTCGTACAAAGATAAACAGTTTAACCCATTATTAAACGAAATTACAGGTCTGGGCTTCGACAAGGCACGCTTAATAGGATTCTATAGAATAATGAGATACGGATAGAGGCTGTATCGATGGTATCGGGCGATAGTCGCGAGTCACGCCGCACGCGCATCTGACGTCTTTATACGAAAGCTCTGCGCAGTTCTGTAGGAGAGCTTTGTATCTCAGTTTTAGAGTTCGGGGACATTTGTTCCATTGCTGGCTTGCAACTTTTTTAAAAGTTGTATGATCACCATAAGAAATTTTACGACAACTATATAGCTATAATCTAAATTTTACCGTTCCACGCACTTGAATACAGATAGATAAGACTAGTAGATGATACTCTATATTATTATTACACACTAAAATTTACTTAGAACTAGGCATAGTACACAGTTGTTGCAAAATTTTGGTGTTCGATATGTGTGTGATTTTTGAGAAACGATATTTAGAAATAATATCTGGAGGACCCATAATCGCCAAGCTGGGCAGGGGGGTTGGCGATCGCAGGGCGAAGCTACTCGCTCCGGTGATGCTGCTGCCCAGGCTGGCTCGGTGGCTCAATTGGTAGTGAGCCAAGGGTCGTGGATTCGATTCCCACCCGGGACAAACATTCGTGTGATGAATACTTGTGTTTGTTCCGTGTCTGGGTGTTTATAATTTGTATTTAAGTATTTATTTGTGGTACCTTCGTTGTTCTGATACCCATAAAGCAAGTGCTTAAGCTACTTACTTTGGGATTAGAGCAATGTATGTGATGTTGTCTGATATTTATTTATTTAATAATATAGTTTCTCTATATCGAAAGTCTACATCGATTATTTCACAGCCCTATTGTATTGATTGATTTTTCAAACACTCATTTAGTTTTATTTTTACCACCAACGTCATATAAACAAGTATTAGAATTCTAGTAAGTAAAACTCGAAATTGGATACGATACGTCGGAGACACAATTTTTCTGTTTTTAACGAGAAATATTTTTGTCAAAGAACTCAATTCTCAAGGACACCCTACTCGTATGTTTTATGCATAACCCATGTAACTTACTTACTTATTTATAACCACAATAAGTTACTTATTTATAAGCGCGGAATAAAGTCGTAGATGACAAAAAGTGATACTGACGTCCGTACAAGTTTCCTATAACTGATATTGATTAATTGCTGGAAGATCAACCATATGTATTACTCCATGTTGATTATTCCAATGAATAGGGATTACTGCAAATTCGTTCCAGTGGAACCGGCTTCTGTTATTGTAATGAATAATTAAAATTACATTTGAAATCATGAAGGTATTTCTACAACCAGTTATTGGTGGCACACGGTGTACGCGAAGCTTCTTAGGTGTTCTTACGATGTTCTTGGTGGAACTTATGGCTAAGCGCTATACCAGCGCAATCCGAAGGTTTGATTACTGGTTGGACTCATATAACAAATGTTACCAACATTGACTCGAGACTAGTGTTCAAGTAGAGGCTTTCTGTATGTCTTTTTTTATACTACTAGAGTGACAAAATTGCTTCCGATCCGCCGGATAATAAACAGTTACTACTTACCACAGACCATGGACGCCTGCAGAACCAGAGATATATCCTTTAGAGCCGCATACTGTATTCCTCTGGAAACCTCGACAGGGAGCTCATTCTACAAGTCGGCGTTTGCGGAAGGAAATTTTGTGACCGTCAAACGGATAGTCTTCATCTAGTAGGTACCTACCCCAAATCAAAAAACAACAGATATTGATTTTCTTATAAGTACTAACTTAAGTGTATGAGGATGTAAGGGAGCGGCCTATCATCATTTCGCTCCAAGCCAACCTCACTTGCCCGTGGTGCATCCTGCCGAATAACAAACGAGGCGCTAGCAACCGACTTATGGCGGTATAACCATCAAAATTTAAGGCTAAATACCACAGACCGATGACGGGCAGCAGCGTCACCGGAGCGAGTAGCTACGCCCTGCGATCGCCAGATCCCGCCTGCCCAGCGTGGCGATTATGGGTCCTCCAGATGTTTGTTCTAAGTGGCGAACAACTGGGAAGGCCTATGTCCAGCAGTGGATTGCAATAGGCTGATGATGATGATGACTAACTTATAATATTTATCTCTTTATTTGTACATATAAATTAATAAATAAAAATAGTAATGTTATACTCAAGGCCTTATAGCAAATAAGACAATAAGAAAGAAACAGTACATTCTGTATTCATTATACCATAGTAAGTTACATGCAACTTACTTCTGTTCCCCCATTTTAAACAACCCAGCTACCGTAACTCAGGTTGATGCTAGTGTTTCTAAATAGGCGTTATGCGAAGCCCTTAAATTATTCAACGCAGGGCTATCGTCCAATTACATGCTAAGAAGGCACGCTGTAGTAAAACGACGTAATTACTACCACTATCTTCATATCCATTGTTCGCATCTATTGTAGGGTTACGCTGTTGTAGTCATAATTAGAGACACATGTAACGATGAGGTGTCGAATGGAGTATGCAATATTGTAGCGTAAAACTGAACATAATACATAAATATATCAAGGACTGCTATCCTTGATACGCTTAACGCTCACGCTAATGCCTTGCTAGAATTTGTGTGCACTGAAAACGTGACCTAATATTGCACTATAGAGCATGATTTTTAAATTGCAGTAGTGTAAGCATCGATGCATGTAAGGGAGACGCCTATCATATTTTCTCTTCACGCCAACCTCACCTGCCCGTGGTGCATCCTGCCGAATAACAAAAAAAGCGCTGACAACCGACTGGTGGCGGTATAACCATCACAATTCAAGGAGTAGCTAAATACCACAAGCCGATGTGCAGCGTCACCGATGCAGGAAAGCTACGCCCTGCGATCGCCAACCCGCCTGCCAAGCATGGCTATTATGGGCTACTTCAGATGTTTGCCCTAAGTGGCGAACAACTGAAGAGGCCTATGTCCAGCAGTGGATTGCAATAGCCTGATGATAATGACGGTATCAAATTAAGACACAGTATTTTGAGGCTTTTATATTTTAATCAATTTAAGTACCACCAAGATTTTCATTAGGTATGGAGATCAATGACTATTTTATTGGAGTCCTGCAGTTAACAAAAGCTCTGGATATCTCAGTTTAGTGTTGTAAGATCTCGTTAGCTTTATATTTCGATACTTACTGTATTCTTTGTGCCCTATGAAATAAAGTCGAAACTTTTGTGCGCACCGTAAAGTATATTTAAATTAATATTGATGAATTATAATTGATCATTGTTACGGTGTCCATTATCTTATTGAGTCATCTGCGTTCCTTTGTCTCTCTTTTTAATTTGGTTTCAAAAATACATGCTTTTATACTTACGATATTTATTATTCATGACCATTTATGTTATGCGTGTAATGTATGGGCTAATGATTATGAAAGAGATGTGCTCTGTTGTATCACAGTACTTAATAAGATTCCTGACCATTTAAAGATGCATTGAAATAGCGTTGCTGTAAACAGTATTTATTGCAATGAAACGAAGGAAAATCTGTAAAAAAAGGCAAGATTTATTATGTATAGATAAGATGAAGTATCCGCAAATCGAATGATCACACCGATGATCACGTTTAATGAAGAAGTACCTACCTAGATAATTAAAATTTACCGTAGCTAGATGCTTCGCTTACCGCAGTCAGCTTAGATAATGTATATTAAATAGGGATAATTTGTTTTCAATATTTATTAATTGCTCATCAAATGACAAACCGATAAAATAATTAAATAAATATTATTAAACATCACATACATCCAATAGTACCAAAATAAGTAGCGTAATAAGCACTTGTGTTATGGAAATTGGAAACAACAAAGGTGCTGCATAAGTAGATACAAGTATAATATTCGTCAGGGTGTTAGACGCCATGCAAACACCATGTTTATCGCATAAATGAAAACTATAAAGAGTCTTGTAAAAATAATATTACATATTATATTCAAATATATCTTGGTTATTGTTATAAATTAATAACCATGAAACATGTACCTAACTACCGATACTTTTAGTAGATTTTTAAAACCATTTTACTACTTACTATTTACCTGGACTTTTTTACACTGCTTATTATAATTTATATATTTTACACCAGTATAAATTAAATTTTACTATTTTCTAAGCTAATCTTTCAGTAGGTTATAATTAAAGTATTACAGCTAATTGATTTGACGGAACATAAAGTTAATTATTACCGCTATTCACCAGTTGCTTTACATAACCGTGCACATTTAACTAATTTAATAAATTAGCATATTGAATGCCGTTTATCAGGTGATATTTCGAGCGGATCCAGTGTTTGGTCTCAGTAATTAAGCGTGAGCTTTTACTATGGTAATGGTATTCAATTAAAGGCAATTGCGTTTAACTTACACGCTAGTACTTACTTACGATCTATTTCTTCCGAAGGGAATAAATTTGAATAATTCAGCATTTGGTCAGCGGCAATAACTTTTAATTGGATGATATAATTTCAACTTTTTATTGACGAAACGTAACTGTTAATTTATGATTACAAGTGATTACCCTTAATTGAGGGTCTTGGTATAATTAATTTAGTTAATGAAGATAATGTGGAGGAGTTTATACCAAAAATATTTTGCTACGCCCGCGTTAACATAATTTTAGATAAATTAAAAACTAAGGGTTCCTTTCCTTTTTAGATTTTCGTAGTCGAAAAGAGGCTCTATTATTAAGATCATTCTGTGCATTCGTCTCTCTGGCTGTTTGTCTGTCACCAAAATGTATCCTAAACTATGATAGTTATCTATAACTATACTTATAATAAATCTGTGGAGGGGTCAATTCTGTACATAAAATATATTTTCAAAATAACTATCAGGGGGTTTTATCACGCTATAATCAATAGAAGCAGAGCAGTGATGGTAAGTGTTGGGAAAACGGGAGACATTTTTATCTGTATGTTTGATCGCGCATACTAAATAAAAAAAGTGATATTTTGCAGATTAGCGACAGGTAGGTATTGATGGGTATATTGATTCATAACGGCAACACGAGGACGCTATAAAATTAATAAATAAATTTTTTAAAGTATGTTTCTAAGGATAATTGTACGTAATAGTTGCCCGCCGTAGAAGTATTTTCAAAGGAAGTATAGTAGTGTTTAAAATATGACACTTCAAACTGCTCTTTGCGAATTGTTCACATGAGTTACGGGGCCCTTTTCGTTACATTTTCAATTAAAGGGGCATAATATGTTAAATCTAAAGCGATAGTTTGCACGGGCGAGTTTTATTAGCTCACTCGTTAGGGCCGGGCACGAATCGCACGTCAAAATATCATTGGCAATAGAATTGGAGTGCGCAGAGCGCGGCCGACCAATTTGTTCGGCGGGACGTCAGATTTCGAGGGGCTCGTTACGACTAAGCCTCCAATTAGACTTATCCCTAATTAAGAGATGCCAATAAATTACCCTCCATCACGGGCTAACGAAGACGCGCCGCACTAATAACGCTAATTGATTTTGAGTAATGAGCTGGAGTTTTGATGGAGCTGATTGGGGACCGGGCGCCATCGATCGGTGTCTTGACTTTCGTTCCAGTTCGGATTACTATGTATGGTTTGTTGGAAAATAATTGGCAAAGCGAATGTTTTTGAACTTAATTGGTTGTTTAATGTATGTAAGGGATGTTTAATGTATCCAAGTCCAAGCCACCCTCACCTGCCTATGGTGCATCCTGCCGAATAACAAACGACGCTCTGGCAGACGATTGATGACGGTATAACCATCACGATTGTGGCGATAAAGATTCCAGATGTTTGCCCAAAGTGGCGAACAACTTAAGAGGCTTGTGTCCAGCAGAGGACTGCGCTAAGATGATGATGAATATTTTCGAACTTAATTGGTTTATTGGTACTCAATTAAATCTATACACAGTGCTTCAGACGACTTTGGACAATGTCCAACCTTACATAATTACTAAACATATACTAAGCATATACTGAAATGAAAATATACGAAAAGTTTTAATAAAATAAGGATGTTTACAATTGAAATTTCTCTTAGATCTCATAATAGTAAATATAGATTAAACTAATAGTTCTATAGGACCGTGGGGAGAAGTCATTCATCATCTAGTACCTACTCATAGTATCAGATGAAATCGTATTTTGAGATCAGTAGGTACAATTAATAAGTAATTAGCTTATATTTAGACATGTGAACTTGTTAATTCAGTTTGATTCTCGCTTTGCGGGAATGACATTACAATCATTACTGAAATTGCCTAATTAATAACCAAGATCTTCAGAATCTCATATCAAATTCAAAACGGAGATTGGTCACGGTCGTGAGCGAAAGATGCATACGGAACAGACAACGCAGGGATCATAATGACGTGAATTTCCGTTGCAAAGGTAACTGTTGTTACCTTTCCAACAACAGTTACCTTTGCACTGTTGTGGGCCTTCAGGGTAAGGACGACAGGCGCGGAGGGTTTGCCCTAATGTGCCTGTCGACCTAGCATTTGGACCTCACTAGCGCTTACCATCAGGTAGAGTGAAATCATCCTGAACGTTCTTTTTATGAAAAAAAGGACCGAAACCCAGCGACGGAGTTAATTATCTCAAAGATTAGTGAAAGAACAACATAGCCTTGATAAGATATTCGGTCCTGTCACCATCCCGTTCTAATTTTAGCCGTCGGGCAGTCGGCGTGCGCGGTGTCACGTTACCCGCTGATCGCGCGGTGTCCGCACTCCTTTATTTGTACGCAGCCTCCTTTGCCGCGACCGCACTAGTTAGTGCCGACAAAACCGGCGGTTCAGTTTATAATAAATATATTTTTTTATCTTCTATCTATACCTACTTATAATAAATCTGTAGAGAGGTCAATTCTGTAGATGAAATATATTTTCAAAATAACTATCAGGGGCTGATTAGTGATCGATACTGATGCCAAAAATGCAATAAGTAAAACTTTTGTCTGTATGCATGTTGGTTATAGAAACAAAAACTACTCGACGGATTTTAACGAAACCTACAATTATTCCTCATACTCTTGGACAGGTTATAGTATACTTTTCATCACGCTACAATCCATAGGAGCAGAACAGTGAAGGAAAGTGTTCGGAAAACTTTTATCTGTATGTTTGAACGCGCATCTCACGAAAACTACTGCATACTACTACTGGTTTCAACCAATGTATTGCTAGAGGTCTAACTTAAAATTTAGATATAAAACAACACCACAGAACCACCCTGGCCTCCGTTGTCACAGTTTCCTACCCATTATCGCAGCGACTTGGGCTTCTCTTTTGCTTTCCATCAGGCGTAAGGAAGCCATTATGCCGTGCTATTATAAAAA
Source organism: Conogethes punctiferalis (assembly GCA_031163375.1). NCBI lineage: Eukaryota > Metazoa > Arthropoda > Insecta > Lepidoptera > Crambidae > Conogethes > Conogethes punctiferalis. The sequence continues at coordinate 6,966,524 of CM062080.1, forward strand.
AGACGAAGTAGAACAACCCTGACTGACTAATTTAAAAGCTCTATATATAAGAACAGAACCTTCAAGCGATGTAACCATAATAATTTTGAAGCAAGAGAAGTAGGGCATAGGGAATCTTCGCTCGAATAGAGCCGCCCGTCCGAGAAAAGACCTCCACCCTATAGAATAGCGCGGCCAAATGACCTCCGGGTCGTGTTTCTGGTGAGTAGGGTTTCCGGAGCTCGTGGGGAGATTAGGATTGGGCCGGCATAGCGGTGGCAACAGGCAGGAAACTGACCAATTACTAGCCCGTTGTCACAGTGACATGGGCTTCTCTTTCGCTTTCCATCAGGCGTAGGGAAGGCATTATGTCGAGCTACTATGAAAAAAATATCGAAGTTTTTTTTCCCAGAACTTTTCTGCTCATTGTTTCCGGTATAAAAAGTGGTACCTATCGTATGATTTGGCTAGTTACCACTTGATCGTCGTTTATTTGTCTCTGTCGTTCTTACGGCGTCTCTGCCCGCGACCGCATCGCTTAAAGATAACCGCAAGGATCAGATTAGCACTGAATACAGATATTGCTTATTGGTCATGGCTATTTGTTTTTAACCGACTTAAAAACAAGGAGGAGGTTTTTTTTTGTTTCTTTTTTTATTGTAGCTCGACATAATGGCTTCCGTACGTCTGATGGAAAGCGAAAGAGAAGCCCAAGTCGCTGTGACAACTGGCAAGTAACTGGTCAGTTACCTTTTAGTTGCCACCGCAATGCCGGCCCGGACGGGCAGCTCAATTCGAGCGAAGATTCGCTATGCCTCTACCTACCTCTCTTATTGTTCACGACCTTGCTTTTTTTTCCCTAAATGACTACTTAAATGACGAATGAGTACGATGATAGCCAAGGCGGCCTTGTCATCATCACCCCTTGGAAAGTTTAGCAACACAGCCTCGTGTATGAAAAACACGATTCGACGTGACGGTTCGAGTCCTAGGGGGCCTAGTGGGACTCGAACCTCGTCGATCCTGACCTTTTCACATCAGGCACTTGACTTGCCAGCCTTTATACTGGCTAACAAAATATATTAAAAAAAGATTACTGTACCTAATCATTTGCCTATCCCGACTTTAAAAGCGGCAAATTTGAGACTAAAAAAGAAGACTATCGGGCTCAATACATCTGGCGGTATCGGCCGGCCGCACAAAAGAATCGGCTCATGCCAAATCAAATTATGATCAAGGTAAAGGTTACGATGAAATACTGAGGATACGTTTATGAAGATAAAATCTGATTTGTGTAGGTATTTCGGCTTTTACTAAGCAGAAATCTAAAATTGTTTTAAGGGTCATTTCACTCTCGAAGCCGATAATATAGAATATATACCCTTTATAAACATTATCATCATCAGCCTATATCAGTCCGCTGCTGGACATAGATAGAATATGTAAATACCATAGGAGGCTGTACGTACAATATGTAAATATTATCTTTCAAGATACACATCTTGGGTACACACCCTACCTACCTCCTAGCCTAATTTGAGCCACAGCCTCCAACGAAACTAGCCAAATACGTAGGAAACACCTTCTGAATGCACAATTTGTGTGTGTAAATACATATGTCCCTACTCTACTCTCTGTTCCTACACTATCATAATCTGATGGGACGATAGATCGACACGATCTAGAGTGAAATCAGACGCAGTACCAACGGCTTAACGGGTTTTCTCGTGATTGAAACCCAGAACCTATTGGTCCTTGCTACCACTAGACCTAGGCAGCATGTGACTCCTTAGGACCAAGCATGTATGCCTGCCTGGACCTATTTACCTTGCAATCAAATACCATCAACATTAATCCACTTAAAGAGCCAAGAAATATTCTGTAATCACTTTTGAATAATGTTCATTAACATAATGGTCCATTAAGCACAGCTACGGGCTTAGAAAAGCTAAGCTGGAACCTCACCCGCGGTCATGTTCAGAACAATCCGCCATTTAAACCGGCCGTAAAGATCGCCACGCTAATCCTCGGGCGCTCATATAAAAGCAACCGGACCGGCCGTACATTACCTTTTCTTGGGACGTCTCGGCCAACTAATGCCTACAATGTGTATTGTACCATTTAATATAATAATAACGTAATGAAACGAATCGCGCGAGGGTCGGCGCGGGCGCAGGAGGCGGAGAACCGGTCCGCGGAGGTCATCGCCTGAGAGCCTTCCGCGAGCGGTGTTGCCAGCGGAACAACACGGGCCATTTACGTAGTTTTTCGCTACGGATAAGGCGAATTGGGACAGGCCGTAACATTTGACTCCATTCCGGGCGGGCTATTAATCTTGCAAAATGTCTCCGAGAACAGGACGTTAGTGGTGTAACGACCTAATGCCGCATGGATGAGGGCAAATGACGGTTACTTTGGACTCTTTAGATCTGAATCGGTGCGGATCTTAGTGTTGCTACTTTCCAGTACATTTATCGACGCAGAATAAATTAAACTTGATTGCACCATTAAATAAATAAAAAGATAGCTGAAATGAGCATACATACAATCGCAGTAGTTCATGCTAGGACACAAGTACAGTACCTATAAGATGTGATTCAAACCTATTGTCTTGATGAACTTTCAATTTATCCTTGTTTCAAAACATGATATAAGCTTCACAATGTTTAAAGCATTAGTATTGATCAAAAATGAACATAAAATGTATCTAGCCTGTCCACTGTCCATAATACTTAAAATTTGTCCAGTTCGCCACGCAAGAAGATCGTATTATTCCCGGAAGGAATATTTTGTAAAATCAGTCTGGAAAACATAAATATTTAGTAGCTTATAATAAACATTGATGTTATTCTAAAGGGGGTTAAGCATTTGTGTTACACTAGAATTAACAAAAGCATCAATCGTAAGCAACCATACTTGAGATACGTGCCTATTATCAACATCTACTGCCCCAGGCGAAGATCCAACCCTTTTGCTTATAATGTTGGGTAGAACAAATATAAATTACGCTAACCTAACCTAACAAAAAAACTGTCTGAGAATACCTTTTTTGAAAATAAAGCTTTTTCCAAGACATACATTTCGAGATTTTTAACCCGCCACACTTTAAAACAGAAATTATGTTCACATTTAACATAAATGCAAACAGAACCTTCCAAATATGTTTATTTGTTTCAAAATTGTGGAAAATTGCACACCTCCATTCATCCCGATAAATAATTTAAGCTCGCGCAAAATTGAAGTTGACTGCAATCACCGTTCGGCCCTTTCCCGTCCGTCAGCACTTAGCATTCCACAAATTTCGTTTCATTCAATTTAACCGAAACATGGTCAATTTTTTCGTCTGGCAACCCATTAACGGCTATGGTAATGCGTCGACGCCGCCCGCGCGTATGTTAATGCACCATTAAGATTATACTAATTGAAAGCCAATAAATACAACGGCTATGAATATTAATTTTATTTGAGTTCGCGCACCAGCTGAGTCGGCCGCACCAGTTCGGTTCGCGTGCGGCGCGACGGATCACCGGCCATCCATACTTAATATTATAAATGCTAAACTAACTCCGTCTGTCTATCTGTCCGGGCTTACACGCGAAAAATTTGGTACACATGTAGTCTAGAACTTGAGAAAGCACATAGGCTACATTTTAAGGCTTGAACCCCCAGGTATGAAAAGATGTAAGTATAGAGGAATCATCATTTTTTTTAAACTTGAAACTTATAGGCTATAGATGCGATATAAATTAAATTAATACAACATTAAAAGTTTAAACTAGAAAGTGGAAAGAGGGGTTGAAAAGAGGGTATGATAAATTTTATGGGAGTTATGTCACTTTTAAATCTATGAGCTCGAAACTAATGCTTAGGCTGTTGATTCGAAATTTACAAATTTTATTAGTCTAAGCAATCAAAATGCTACCCCAAGAAACTATTCCACGCGGACGAAATCACGGGCACAGCCAGTTTCCAATATTTCATCGGTTGCCGATACAATGAGGCTGACAGTCATTAGTGAAAGTTGTTTACCGCTAAACGTCTGATTTATTTCAACTGTGTGACGAATTCAGTTCGCTAATTTGTCTAATTACTGGGTGTGGGTGCAATTGTACCAAATCGCTTTCACTTGAAAGTTGTAAAGTAGTTGGGGTTTCACCGTAACATTGAAATGAAAAATAGTTAGTTTTATGTAAGAGGTGCTCTAGCATTGCCTAGAGTACATGAGGTACTAGGGTTATCATTTCATATTACATGAAATCTACTCAGAGTATCGAGCATCTTCCTGAAAAGTTCCATATAGGACCTAATAATATCACAGGGAACATCACATTCGTACTTCAAATCCATGTAATAGCTAACAGGATTTATGAAGTATCGCGCCAAACTGTCAGTTTAATGTAATTATGTAAATTAATATTTTGTAAATTTCGTGTTTTTAATAATGATAATAATACATTTTAATATTCTGTTTTATAAAAAATGTACAATTTAAACTGTAATTTAGAAAATAATGTGTAATTAATAGTTAGAAATGTAGAGTCACGGCAAGACAAAACTTATGTAGTCCACGAAATCTTTGCTTATCAGAATATAGTCAAGGAACAGTTCTTGTTGTAAGCGGTTAACATTATTCAAAACGTCCGTTCGCAAAGGTCAAGAGGACTACATTCGTAGACAACACGACGACATCAACGGCTCGACTACACTTAAAATACGACTAAAAGGAACACATTAGTAGAGTTAAGGTACCACCATAAATATTTTAAGTTAGTTTCTTTAGACTTTTTAAGGTATATATCATCCTAGCCTTTTTCCCGATTATCTCAGGGTCGGCTTCCCAAACTGAGAGATTTGGCGAGGGCTAAGCTTTTACACAGAGCGACTGCCATCAGACCTCCGCAACACTTAGGGTAAGCTATACCCATTCCCAGTTTAGGCGTCAGAGTTATCATCATCTCTGATATGATGTAACGACTGCTATCTGAGTTGGTAAAGATAGCACCCGGGACCAACAGCTTAACGTGCCTTCCGAAGCACGGAGGAAATCGGTGTCAAATTTTGGTCACCCATCATCGGATTGACCGCGCCAATGGTTGCTCAACATTTGCGATCATTGTTAAACGAACAAGACCGCGGCGCCACCGAGCTCTTTAGACTTTTTAAGGTAATCTAGAAAAATAGTTAAACTACGTCACGTCATATATTTTTAAAATGTTGTTTTTTGGCACATGCTAGTGTCCTTCTGAAAGCGAAGTCGCTTCACTAATCAAATCAATCAAAAGGTAGGTGTTATCCCGAATCGCAACCAAAGAAGTGACTTCGTCGACTCGGGACTCTTATACCTAGGTACGGGAAGAAATGGGCTGTGATTTGTATTATTCCCGTCACCGCACGGAATAATGTACAGTCAATTAATTTTAGTGACAAGTTCAATGACAAACAATTTCTGACTAACTATAATTCAAGAGATGTATGAATTTAATTCACAGATATCCCAACAATTTCCCCCATTCCTAGCGTGATATAGATACGCACTTGCAAAGAAAACATTTCCATCTTGCCAAACATGCAGTCCACCGAGAGCCGCAGCAATTATAAGTCAACATTACTAACAAGAATATGTTGCGGCTATCTCCGGGCCGATATTCCTGTCAATCCGTTCAGACTGTCGATTACGCAGGACAAATCAATTACCGCGCGCATTCCACAGGCAGTCGACCGACGAATTCTCTGTCACGATCCTATCGCCAATGACGAGACCTCTCATCGAATATGCCACGTCGTCAAGCAACGGAATGCAGAACATTGCGCTGCGGGATCAAGCCCAAATACTAGATTGGCACAGCGAGCGCAGTGGATGACGCGCTTCAATCAATCGCCAGCGGATTCCGCGCATTCGAGCCCACGTCGAGATGGAATCGAGCCTCAAGTACGGCTCAGGCTCGACCACGCCAAGAATTTCGAGTCCGATACCTGTAGATACCGGAATGTTATCGGTGCGTTACATCGCTCGCGTCCGACATGACGGACGGTATTGTGGTACATTGTAAACCACTATTTAAATTGGGTAAATTAATTGAAACGATGCTCTATGCAATATAAATGACACATAACTACATCCTGCGGTAATCAGCTAATTGGACATGAATTATTGATCCCGTAAGTGGTTGTAATAATCGGTTCACGAACGGACCGGATAGAAATCGCGTAGAGCCGCGAGTGGTGGTTAGTCATCTTTGTTTTTTTGTGCTCCGCAATCGGCAATTAGCCGCCGCGGTGTGTACGTGTGTTTTAAAAACGAGAAAAAATGTACAAAACGATGTATTCCGCAACGCAGCGTAGGCCGCGGGTCAATGTCGGCTCTCGTGCGGTTTTCCTTCGCTAGCGAGTCGCGAGGTCGACTAACTGCTAATTATTTTTCGACCGATGTCGTTGCAACATCGCTCGCCTTAATGACGGCTGACTAAACGCGGTTTGGTGGTCACGAATGTTTTAGTCATTATCCATCTCGGCATAGTAATGGCATGCCTATTAGGTACCGTACGAGAAGCGTTTTTGACTATTTCAATAGCGGGCACGCGAGTTTAAGATCTGTTTTAGTGCCATTATTGTTGGATGCGCAAGAGTTCGCGCCCACACAGGGTCGCGTCGCGAGTGGTCGCATCGATTTTATGTTAATCGAAGAGCCATGTCTTGGCTGGCGTTATACATATACCACGGTTAGGTATCGTGGGTCGGCTCACAATACATTAAATGCACCATTATCCACGCCGAGAACAATTTCACTTTTAAGACTTTACACTGACAGCTCGTAAATAGCGTTTATATAGTTTCTATTGCGTCCTTATTTGCGTAAAAGTGAACTGCGACTTGAAGGGCATCGTGTAGTTGTTTTCTTTTCCTAGCCTGGTCAGATAATTTACTCTGAGAAATACCTCTAGAATGAAAAGGTCCAACATTTTGAACCAACAACAATTTGTTGTTCATTCTAACCTTTTCATTCTATTGAGTTTTAGCACTATTTTTCATTAATTGTCTACCCACCCATACTATTATTCATAATAATGACATATACTTAAGATAATATACACTATAATTTAATACCGCGATCGAACAAGCAAAGAACAACAATCCAACCAAATCAACATACTTATATAAATTAAGTATAAAAGTGAACCGTGTGTATGTAGGTACAGTCAACAACATAAATCAATGAACAGCTAATAAAAAAGCTTGTAATACACATTTACTACAACTATGATGAGTGATGACCCAAGCAACGCGTGCAAACCTTTTATTATTATATGTTTCTTTAAAAATGTTTTTATGAACAAAATTAATTAATCCATCTAGATACTTTTACCTTAACGATGCTAGTTCCCTATACTTGGTAAGAACACATTTTGTAACCATTCATATTAAAATAATTTACTATGCTCAAATTAATCACTGGAAGCGATACAGTGACCTTTGGTAGTAACTAATCATTAAAACCTTGTAACTTGCAAATGTGTATGTTGGTCGTTTTGTCACTGTCAAACATAATACATAATCTAATTGCAATGTAATCAATTTAGACTTTAGACATGTAATGATGATAATACTGTTTTTAATGAGTAGGTACTGTTTAAGATTCATGGATAGGTACGGCAAATTTAGTCATTACCGTACATAGGTGCTTGTACTAACCGAAGACAATATCAAAGTATGTAATGTTTGCTTTTAATTCTATTTTTTTTTTGTGCCCTATATTACTTTTGAGGGTAAATTATATCAAATAATTTAATCTAATACATAACCAAATAGATATAATTAATTATTTTTGGAAATACCAAGAAGTAAAAGTACAAAGTAACTTAAGCCTACAATAAAAAAATAAAACCTAAACTAAACTAATATGTACAAATATTAAAAATCCTCTAAAACGGGACCCTGTGGCAGAGACCCCAGGACGCTGGCTGCGTTACCTCGCTGAATTGCTAGCGAGATGCGCTGAGCGAGGTACGAGCCAGCTCTGGGGTCGCCCGAAGCCTGGACCAGTTTAGACGAAATCTCTTTTACAAGAGATTTGGCCTCCGGACCCCACGGTCCCAATGTCTCAACTGCAAACGCCGCAAATTCATTGTCTCTCAGGAGAGATGAATATTTGCGGCGTTTGAGCAGTTGAGCTTGTTCGGCAGCCGAGCCGGCTTATATAGATTATTATTATTATTTTTGTCAGAAATTGATCACCGTATCAGATAAAAGGGGGTTGTGTGCCCGACTATACACGATATAATAATAATAATATTACATATAGACATGACATTAAAATCTATGATATCTGATCTACCCTAAATGACAAAATTTTACTCACAGGCTCTGGAACTATGCGCTCGCGTTGATTATGAAGAACTTACCTGTAACAAAACAATATAACAGATTTAACAGAACTGCACATAATTTACTGAATCAGTTTTAAAATTTTCGCATATACCATACTACATACATAGTTGATAGCTCTGAGAAGGACTTCTCAAATGATCTGAGAAGAAGACGGGTACCTTTTACCCTGAAAAATATATACTGTCCCGTTGAATATTCAAGCAGAAAATGCCGACTAAAGACAATATAATAATAAATGTAACTCACGACAGGCGGTATAAGTTTATATGAGTGTTGGAACAATCTTATTATCAAGTCGTAAATAACTTTTACTATGAAAGCGGTCTGTAATCATATGATTCTTTCATTATGTACAATACTTCGTCGTATCTCCTACGCACACACCTACTCAGATCTGAATGAATAAGACATCTCGTTCAGTAATTTTATTTCTATGTGATAATATACTCCTTTAAGAATTGATATTAAAAGTCAAATACGACCAATTACCGCCGATAAATAATATTATCCACCTATTAAGTCATGAAGCCGTGGAAAATATAACCTAGGTGTGTAATGCAAGGTATGTATAAGTATACAGAAATTACTCGGTGACTAACTACACAACGATGACGACCGGAGCGAGAAGCTACGCCCTGAGACCGCCAGGCCACCTGCCCAGTGTGACGATTTTGGGTATATCCTCCAGATGTCTGCCCTAAGTGGCGATCAACTGGAGAGGCCTATGTCCAGCAGTGGACTGCAATAGGCTGATGATGATGACGAGTCAATATGGTTTCCGGACTTAAAATAGGACAATCCCATCTCACCCCGTGGATATCGTAGAAGACAACTAAGGGAATATCAGGAAAAGGTCAGCGTTTACCTGGGTTCAAATAAAACCTACTGCGGTTATTAACCCGCCCGTCAAGCGTGGTGACTAAGGTGAATTCCCCCAAATATCAATTGTTATTAGGAGAGGCCTATGTCCAGCAGTAGACATTGGTAGGATGATGAAGATATCATAATCAGCCTATCGCAGCCATTGTTGGACATAGGTCTCTCCAGCTGTTCGCCACTTTTTTATTTCAAGACATGCCACGCTGGGCCACACAGCGCCACCTAGCCCCAAACTAAGCCGAAGCTTGTACTATGGGTACTAGACAACTGATAGACGTACTTAAATACTTTTCTATCTATATCTATACTTATAATAAATCTGTAGAGAGGTCAATTCTGTACATAAAATATTTTTTCAAAATAACTATCAGGGGGTGATAAGTGATCGATACTGATACCAAAAATGCAATCAGTAAAATTTTTGTCTGTCTGTCTGTCTGTCTGTCTGTCTGTCTGTCTGTCTGTATGTTCGTTATAGAAAAAAAAACTACTGAACAGATTTTGAAGAAACTTGGTACAATTATTCTTCATACTCCTGGGCAGGTTATAGGATACTTTTCATCACGCTACAATCAATAGGAGCGGTGCAGTGACGGGAAGTGTTGGGAAAACGCGAGAAATTTAAACCTGTATGTTTGAACGCGCATTACGCGAAAACTACTGCATAGAATTGAATGCGGTTTTCACCAATGTATTGCTAGAGGTCTAACTTAAAACTTAGGCACAAGGTATAGATGGGTATTATATGGAAGTCCTTTATTTTTGAAACCCGATATCCACGCGAGCGACGCCGCTGGCACAGCTAGTTTGTAAATAAATATTATACATATATTTATATGTATAATATTTATTAAATACCCAGACCAATACAAACAGACATGTTGACTTTAGACAACCACCTGGAGGATTTACCCATAAGCGCGATCGCAGGGCGTAGCTTCTAGCACCGGTGACGCTGCTGCCCGTCATTGGCCTGTGGTTCCTAGCTGCGCCTTCAACAGTAATGGTTATACCGCCACCAGTCGGTTGCCAGAGCCTCGTTTGTTGGTCAGCAGGATGCACCACGAGCAAGTGCTTGGAGGGTGGCTTGGAGCGAAAAGATCTTACATGCCTCTCTTACATCCCGATGGTGACGATGAGTATGAAAACTTTGTTGAACGGGAATTACGTGCTACATTTACTCGTATTACGAGTATGTAGTAGATAGATACATTATATTCTTACTGACGTTTCGCGTGCGTGACTGCGTCCGCTTGTGACCACGGTTATTGCGACAGCCGAAACATCAAGCGGTTAGTACTTAATGTACTACATAATAAATGTCGCGTGTCTGTCCCGTTAAACAAATGTTTAATTTTAGTGCTACGAGAATGTTTAAAGGTATACCGCCTTGCATAGCACATTTATACCGTCCTGCTCCCGACAAAAATAATGTAATATAAATAATTATTTGCTTTAAATATTGATTTTTCGACATATTTTTTCTTGGCGTCATAAATTAGCAGACTGCTGCTTTCAGACTGCTCGGTGCCAATGTGAAATATATCTAAAGAGCAATATTTAAAGCCCATATTTGAATTTTATTCTTTTTGCCGGGTCGAAACAGGGTGGTATAAGTGAGCCATTACTTTTAAACTACGCATTGTAATGAGCTTTTAAATACTAAAACAATCTACCGGAAATAAAAAAACAAATGAAAACAATGAAAATTCGTACAATGCCCTTAAATTACGCATGTCCTATCACGAATTAACAATTCAAACAAAACACTGGAGGTAAGCATAAGGGCCTTCTAAACACAAGTATTAATTAAGAGGGCTGAGCCACTCCGTCTCTAATTAACCGAAGAGCCAGCCGCATCCAGTAATTAGTTCCCTCCAGGGCTGTTCTCACGGTCGCCGCTCTAACACGAGGAATTATACACGTTTTGCCCATTTTAATTCAATAATAATTAGAACAAAACGCTTTTTTTTCCATGTATATGCAACGGGGTGAGAAACATTTGTTAACCAACAGCTTTAGTGCAAACAATATTCAGTTACCTATTAATTACCTTACTTCTTTTATCTCATTCTGGTGTCATTTTATTGATGTGCAATACAAAAGCAAAAAGAATAGATTGCCGTGGGGGCAAAAAGTTCTTGATTCAATACTTGGAATCCCATCATTCCCATCATAGAGGCTAATAGACGACATAATAAAAGAAAGCGATGAAAGAGAGGTAGGGCATAGCGATCTCGTGTTTCTCCCGGTGAGTGGGGTTTCCGGAGGTCGTGGGGGTTTAGGGACTTAGGGTTGGGCCGGCATCGCGGCATGGCGGTGGCAACTGACAGGGAACTGACCAGTTACTCGCCCGTTGTCACAGTGACTTAGGCTTCTTTTTCGCCTTCCATCAGGCATAGGGAAGCCATTATAGCTACTATAAAAAAAAGTCGTAGGATCATGCAGATTGCGCGTTGCGGATCTCGTTTACTGTAGCAAAATGTGGATGGCGCTTATGCAGACTTCTTAAGGCTTATTAAATGTACCTACTTGAGTATTTTTTACTAGTGTTCCTATAATATTGTACTGCATACTGCAAGATCTACTCTGAGGCTGATCTAGATTTATATCCAATTAGGAATAATTTTTAAGATATTTTATCTAATCAGTGACAAAATCGGATGGATATTGAATTTTGCTTTGAAACAAATCGGATAAACAAAATTCGCACTGTGTTCGATTGATTCAGTTACGAAAGTAAACATTAAACTTGAAGAGAATCGTTTCCCGGGTTCGTTATTTATAATGAAAGTAATACTTTCATTTAAAACATTTATTAGGTATGGACACTTAAGGCAGACGACAGATCTTTCCGCGGTAATGCTGGATTCCCAGATCCCGCGACATCGCCTCCTGTGGGCGCTTGACGAAGGGTCCGGTGTTATGATGGGATGTCATGTTTCCATCCTCCTTCCGAGGCGGGGTAGTCCCACATACCCCGAGCCGCTCTCTCGAGCGGCAGGGCATGCCTGAACGCATTTTCACCGGACAAAAGATAGACGACAGACCGAAAGCGTCGCATTCTCAAGTTATAAATAAGGGAAATGCCACAAACTCGACTAAGTAAAAGCATTGGTTTTTATCAAGGTTTTCGGTTCTACAATAACCGTCCCAATTACACGAAACCTAAATAAATATCCATCAATGGAGAGCGTCCAAATTCATCATCAGCATTTCGCAATCCACTGCTGCACATATACCTCTCCTATTTTGTTGTTCGCCGCTTAGAACGATCTTGGGCTCCTTGCATCCAGCACTTGCCAGCCATCTTGCACATATCATCACTCCACCTAACCTAAGGGCGTCCCACACTACTACGTCTGCCAAGAAGCGGTATCAACTCCAAACGCTCAAATAAATTGCCCCTTATTAATATTGAGGGGCGAATGCGGCCGTAAGAGAGATGTCACGGCGCCGGCGCCGGCTGCACGCCGCACAATTTGTCCACTGTACGTGGATCGGTTATTAATCTGTTGCCACAATTACATGGCACCCATTGAATTAATTGTCGACCTTATCTGGCGAGCCGCGTCGCCGCACCACCGCACACTTCTTGCACCACAGACACACTGCAGGCGATATTTTTATTGCGGCAAAAACTGACGAATGTGATCCATCGCCCCTATATCGACGGCCACTTGTCACCGTCCCAGAAAAACATTAAACGTATTTATTCCATCTTATTAAGACGCACTCGTTTAAGGCAATCGATCGGAAAGGCGGTCGACAATGGAATAAACGATCTCTCGCAACGGGCCAGCAATAAAAATATCTTAATAAGATTTCTTAAAACAATAATACTCCGACGAGGGTGGTCGGGAATCTTTATTAAAATCTCGAGGGAGTAATAAAAGCACAGTTAAATGCGGAGAACTCTGATGAAAATATTAATTAATGTTTCGGAATGGGAAACATGTTGCTAATTAAATGGCGATATCGCATAAAACGTAATTAGAGGCCGGGAACATTCGTTTCTCACGGGGCGGGCGATGGCCGGGCCCGTGCCGTACCGCGCATCTCTTGACGGAGGAATGCAACTACCTCCGTACCTACACAAAAACAGGTTACATACAACGCGGTGAAGTCATGCTGTATAAATATTTTCTTTGACCACTACATTACAATACACGTTTAACAGTTGTTAACTTTTTTGTTACACGCTCCCACCACGCACGGCTGGTGCAATATTTTAAGGTTCAATTTGTGTCCACGAATAACGAGCATTATTAAACAAATGCCTATGGTTTTCAACGGAAAAAGTTTGCAAAATATAGCCGGAATTTATAGTAGGAATTCCGCGGGTGAACTTCGAACATACCAAAGTCGGTGCGGGCTTTATTAAATGCACTGACTGGCAACTATTAGCCGTTATGATCGACGCCTCAATGAGCGGCGTAATTAAAAAGTCAATGATCACTTATTGTAATTAGTGTATCGTTGCGCCGACAAAAACCGAGGAGGTAATTGTTTCTGAACGGCCGTCAGTTTCTGATTGCTACAGACGCTATTGTGCTATTAAAATGACGAGAGCGCCAGTTCGAACAATGACTTTCGCGTTATTCTGCTGTCATCGATATCTATTGACTATAATTCCAGCTAGATTGTACTACGGCAGCTCTTTTTAATGAAAAGTGTTAATTTATTATTTCTAAAACGATTCATTGACGGTCTGGTTCTCTTTTTAATTTTATTTAATTAACATCGCATTGTGAATGATGAATATTAATTAAGGATGAAGTCTTCTGATGATTGCGTTATTAGTGATAATGATTACATAATTACCAGTAAAATGACACTACCAGTGTAAGCATCAATAAATAAAACATAACAGGACGTAGGTACAACATAACACCAGTTAACTAAACTTCAGACTGAATGCAACACAGTATAGCTTTACTATGCTCCACCAACAAATGTTTATTGTTTATGATTTTAATGCGCTCAAAACTTGCTGAAATGCTTTCAAAGGATAATAAAATAATGGCAAAAGTGAACTAATAGCAGTTTCCTTTTATCTGAAATTGGCCTTTATTGTTACGGAGCCACGATACGAACAATGAAATCTACTAATGGACATTACAAGAAAATAAAATAGAAAGTTATCCTGGGAGTCGCGCTAGGCTGTTTATATTTCATAATGAGGTTATTACCGAGCGTTCCGGCCTTATCTGTTTGGTTTTCCGTAGCGAAACTAGCGCCAAATTGGCGTGGCGGAGTGCGCAGACGCAGATCCCCGTTCAGATATAGCTAATTAAGGGGCGCGCGCGGCGATCTATTTGGCGAGATCTAGCCAGTGACGTGTGAAAATACCCAATTAATTAACGTGAACCCGCGGCCGGCCGCTCGCGTGCGCGGCCGACGCCACCGGGCCCATTCCATTTCTTCAACTCGATTCGCTTCCTGGTAAAAAGTTTTCAGTTTGACCTAGTACTAAGGCTGTACTTACTTTCACGATTACTTGTAGATAAACGTTCTTGCTAAAACAGTCGAGAATTTGTTACCAAATTAAGTCTTATATTTTTATTTATTTATTAATCTTTATTGTAGATTGTCCAAAAAGCCATTTTTTATAAGTCAACCAATGGGCTAAGCAGAAACAGTTGTACGTTAGCATTAGGTAAGGATATCCGCTACCTTTATGTTTAGGGTGACATAACTATAATAATCAAATATACTAAATATGATCACATCATCTGGTCAGCTAGCATCACAATATCATGTGGGCGTATCTCAGAACACCTACAACAGAAAAATAAAAAACCATGTTTATTCAATTTGTCCCGTTGAGAATCGAACTCGCAGCCTTAGGAATTTCTGTCCAACACCCACAATCTACATTTATATCCACTCTGGATGAATTATTATTGATAAATACGATATAATAAATAATAGTGTGTATATTTGTGACCTACTGCGGTCACCGAGCCTGCCAAGCGTGGTGATTAAGGCAAGTCCCCCGAAATGACAACTGTCATTGGGCCTGTGTCCAGCAGTGGATGTTAACAGGCTGACAATGATGATAATGATATCAAAGACAATAATTAAGATCCATAATAGGGATGCTTTTTGGTTAGTAATATTGGAAGGATATGTAGAATAACATAAAATGTTAAAGAGAATTCAAGCTCAAACGATTAGGTTTTATTTAATACAACCAGGCTGTTATGAAATAGCCAATAAAGATTTGTATCTACAAATACGAAATATGCTGTGGGTGTTATTGTCATAATCGTGTCTGAACTCTGCCCTTAAGAAGGACGCAATGTGCCTACTGTATTGCCTTAAACAACATAGTGATGTAAATC
Organism: Conogethes punctiferalis; assembly: GCA_031163375.1. Lineage (NCBI taxonomy): Eukaryota > Metazoa > Arthropoda > Insecta > Lepidoptera > Crambidae > Conogethes > Conogethes punctiferalis. The sequence goes on from CM062080.1 coordinate 6,982,114, forward strand.
TGAAAGTAAGCTAAGTAATCCAATTAAGAGAACCTTGTTCCTAACAACATACTTAATATTTTGTTATGTCTTAAAATACACTCGTTTATATGATTTTTTTATCTCTAATACCTAATGATTGGGTACTATGCAAAAGTATGCTATTTATTTTACAAAGCTAAGGGTGCGTTTCCACTGAAATGGGGCTAAAAGATCAGTTGAGGCTAATCTAAAAGTACCAATGATGGTGCCGAATCCAGCGTAGAGCTGCTCGTATTGTCGATGACCTGACCCTGTCAAGTCGACTCGACTCACTGGCATTGCGAAGAGACGTTGCATCCATGTGCGTTCTCTACCGCATCTATCATGGGGAGTGTTCTGAAGAATTGTTTGGTTTACTGCCTGCAGCGGAGTTTCTTCACCGCACCACACGTAACCGACTGAAATTCCATCCACATCATCTCGATGGCTGGCGATCCTCGACTGTACGTTTTATGAGGAATTTCTTGCCTCGCGCCTCGGTTTTGTGGAACCAACTTCCTGCGGCAGTCTTTCCGAACAGCTACGACTTGGGAACCTTCAAGAAACGAGCGTATTCATATTTAAAAGGCCGGCAGCGACCCTAAACTCGGTTAGAGCTGCGGGTGTCCATGGGCGGTGTCGACTGCTTACCATCAGGCATCACACTTGCTCGTCTGCCGCCTCTCGCATAAAAATAAAAAAAAAATAAAAAAAAATGGTGAACAATTTAACTTATCTCATCTCTGCTCCGCTTCAAAACAAAAATATTATTGGCTATGGAGCCCTGCTTTTGTGGAAACGAACCCTTATACACCGAACAGCGTAAGACGGCGTTACCCTAAAATACTTTTGCAAGTAAACTATAAAACATCATAAATGTGCCATGGAATATAGATTTCTAGAAAAATAAACTATACTTAGTTCTAGTTTATCACATTTCGTCAATAAATTTTTTTTTAAAGTATAAACGAAACGATAAAGAAAAGATCAAAAGCTTAAAAAAAATCTGAGTAGACCATTTCGAAGAACCAGGAAGCCTGCTACTAAGTGACGCGCTAAACGTTACGAATCTTACCTATTTACATACAAAGAAGCTCCCACATTACCGAAGCACTATGTAAAGCGACTCAAGCATTACGGTTTCAGACCACCAATATCAAGGCTATAAATTTGAGGTACCATAAAGGTCGCACATCGGACTGCCTATAAAGTGGAGCGTTTGAATGCGTATTTATGATAGCTGCCGTCAATTAGCCGGTTCCCCTTTCATCGTTAGTGGAGGTAGATGTGTAGGTCGCGTAACAAGCGAACAGATGGAGGCAGCGAAGGCAACGCGAGTGTTAATGGCCCATTAGCTGTTAGCGGCGTCTAATTGGCACGCCAGCACGCCGCACGCAGCACGCGCTAGATCCTGCGGGATATGGGCACGCTGCGGATCGTATTCAAGGCGCAGTGAATTGTTTAAGTGAGGATTCTGGCATTAATTAAAACAAGTGTTTATTTTGGTACCTGTTTCTAGATACAATTTCGTAGGGATGAGGAAAATGAGTTAAAAGTCACATTACCTACATGCCCCCGACATAGAGAGCAGAGGAGAAGCACAAAATCAAGATTCTGTGACAGCATTAGCTGAGCTTTTTGTGCATAATGTGTTCTGTCTTTGTTTGTTCTTGTAAGAAGATAAAAAATCTTTTTAATACTTTTAAAAAGAATCTCTAGTTTACTTATTAACTTAAACATCTAACCCTTATTTAGACCATCAAAAACATAGTCGTCCACCGGATAGTGTAACAAAAAGATGGAACCTACAATGGCCTACAATGCGAGTGTTAATGGCCCATTAGCTGTTAGCGGCATCTAATTGGCACGCCAGCACGCCGCACGCAGCACGCGCTAGATCCTGCAGGATATGGGCACGCTGCGGATCGTATTCAAGGCGCAGTGAATTGGTTAAGTGAGGATTCTGGCATTAATTAGAACAATATTTTACTTCACTTATAACTATACTGGACCTCTAAACTTATAGAAGGTTTACTATCATTTAAACTTGTGGATTGTAAGGGCTAGTAGCCCTGCAATAAAAGGCCGATTACGTCAGTAAACTCTGAGTTATCATCAAGGATTTAATAATTATTAACGAACATGGCCCTGACATTCATCATCATTAGCAGCCTTGGGACAGTCCACTGCTGGACGGAGGCCTCTCCCAAAATGCGCTAATATGCTCGATCATCTGGCAATGTTGATCAGAAAATGATGTTAATCAGCCTTAATGTAATGGTCGGCTAACAATCGAGTGAAACAGCAATGGCTGCGGCAATGCAAGTGTTAATGGCCCATTAGCCGTTAGCGGCGTCTAATTGGCACGCCAGCACGCCGCGCGCTAGATGCCGCAGGATACCGCGCACGCTTTGCACTGTTTGTGATTTTTAGCGTTAATTGAAACGGACGTGAAGGTAAGGTTTGTACTGACATTTAATCGTTATTAAAAGTTGTTTTTTAAATGTGAAAATAAAATTAATAATATATAAAAATACAGGCATTTTGCTTGAGGCAACGCTAATTTATAATAATAATCCAGCTTCAAAATGCACTTGCACGGTTCTCCTGTGTCATGTTTTTTCAGGACCCTCGGCACCACCCCATAACCTTTCTTGAGGCATGGTGCCGCTCTCTCTTGAGGGCGGTGTGAGTCCCATTGCCCCTATACTCCCCCAGATAGTCTAGAGAATTTAAGAAAAAATAGCAATAAAGTTAAATAAATAGATAAAACTTGCGTCCATTGACTCTCACACATCAAAATGCAGTTGACCAGTGTTCTACATTTCTGATTCGGTTCTCCTCTGTGTCTCGATCCAAACACCATGTTGTGTTTATTTAGAAGCGTTAATCCAATCTAGTACATAATTGAATCCTTAGACACAAACTGGTGGACAGTGTAAGTTAGCGGCGGTTCTTCGGCGGGACGCGCGCATAATCGCCGCTGCGGCGTCGACAGGAAATTAAACGCTTGGACAGCGGCTGCCGCCTGACAGTGACGCGTCCCGAACGATGTCCAGTTAACTACCAAGGTGTTCAGTTTTTGTACGGCGTTTACACTTTGGTTTCAGTATTTGCATAAATAAGTGCATTATAATCGTTAACGGGGTGTAAGGGAGCATGGAATGTCCGTTGTAATCATTTCTTACGACACCCAGGTATGTAAGGGAGCGACCTATCATCATCTTTTCGCTCCAAGCTAACCTCACCTGCCCGTGGTGCATCCTGCCAAACAACAAACGAGGTTCTGGCAAACTCGTCGCGGTATAACCATCACGATAAAAGGCGCAGCTAAATATCAAAGCCCGATGGCAGCGAGCAGCGTAACCAGAGCAAGAAGCTACGCCCTGCGATCGCCAACCCGCCTGCCCAGCGTTGCGATTATAGGTAAATCGTCCAGATGTTTGTCTGAAGTGGCGAACAGCTGGAGAGGCCTATGTCCAACAGTGGAGAGCGATGGATTGATAAAGATGATGAATCATCTAAATGACTCCTCTGGTGATAGAGTGTATATCAGGTGACGTCAGACACCAAGGTGTTTAGTTTTCATATAGCGTTTACACTTCGGTTTCAGTGTTTGCATACTTATGCAAACGCTAAGTAAGTATCAGACTACATCACATAGGTTTGATTTCATTCTTATCATCTTGATAGATAGAAGTATCCTACGGTATAGAATACCGCAGCTATGATGTTTGGGTGGCAATGACCTTTCGGTCGTGTTTCTGCCGGTGAGTAGGGTTTCCGGAGCTCGTGGAGTGCTGCATCGGCAGCCGGGGGGTTAATATCGGCAACGCGCGTTCAGTTGTAAGCGTCCATAGGATACGGTAACCGCTTAACATCACGTTTGCCACCTTTGTGATACAAAAAATAAAAATAACGGGACGTTATTTAACTAATACAACCCAGTTATCACTTGTATGCATACCGAATAATACAATCCAATACAAAAACCGCACCCACAAACCAAATCCACTCGTGATTCAGTCGGATCTGTTGCTCATTACTTTGGCAGTGTACCCCGTAGTGTTATGAAACTAATTGTGTGCACAGCGCGATGCAGCGAGCCTGTGCATCAGCGCTGCAGCCGGTTCAATTTCCTGACGCACACGCTCAAAGGCCGCCGTGATTAACTAAGTACCGATCTTAATAATGCACAGGGTTTATTTTTGTTTAGAATTAATTTTTATACGAGTATATGATTCGATTTAATTAACCACAGGTAGCGTTTTAGTTGTTAAGTAAACAAAGAAGCATCATCAATGACATGTTTTTGACAGCCGGCAACCATTTTCTTTTTTTCTTTCTGTATTGTTATTGTCTGTGATTGATAAAATGTTTCGGTTTATTGCGCCTAGGTACTTTAATTTGCTGTGTCATATGTATAACCGTTGTTGTGATCTTCTTCTTGTTATTTCTTTTATTTTGTTTATGTTTTTACATTTTGTAAATTACTGTAATTTAATATGTATGTTCCATAGTCTGTGATGTGTGGCACCAAATAAACTGATTTTCTTTCTTTCTTTCTTAATTGGTTGTTTATGTACTTTTACGGTTATGTGCAAATGTAACGACTAAAAAGAATTGACAGGTTATGTATTCGAGGCGTTTCTTCTTTCTTTCAACTGTTTGATGTGCAATAAAGAATATCTATCTATTCGTAAAATGGTGTTCAACTGGTCCAGATGGCTACTACAACTCCAAGATAATCCATTTCAGGGCTGCAACAGCACCGTTGTGACGGTAAAGAAAGTGCTCGAATGACGTTTAATTTCCTCCGCCGCGGGCTGGCCGCTGTGGCCCTCTATCGGCGGATCGGATAACTATCGTGATTCAATTAACGTGATGCGGACATGACGCCTTTGTTGGGAAGCGGGTGTTTATGAATTAATGAACCATCCTGTATAGATGTGAAAGTTTAGCGAAAGTTCGCAATGTGATTGTAATGGACAGTACCTATTGAACCTTTAAGATATCGACTTGAACTAAAGCGACGTTTAGTCTCATAATGCCTAATTCGCAAAATGGCTACCGATTTTTAAAGGACTACTTCGCCTACTTAGCTGAAGAACGCGTAATGCCTAATTCGTTAAAAGACCAATTCGCATAATGACTACTTAGCCAAAGGACTAATTCTCAAAATGGCCATTATTGTCAATATTTTCTTAAAGGAGTTAAATTGATACTCTTTATTTGTAACGTTTCGAAGTAAAAGAGTCAAATAGTACAATGGTAAGTTTCCCTTGGGGACGCAAGGGTGCGATCACCCTCGCCTACCCGTGGCCCTTATCCTGCCGAATCGAATGAGGCTCTGGCAAACTACTGCTGATGGAACTATCACGATCCAAGGCCAGCTTGGGCCGATGACAGACAGCAGCGTCACCGGAGCAAGAAGCTACACCCTGTGATCGCCAATCCGCCTGCCCAGCGTGGCGGTTAATCCTCCAGGTGTTTGCCCAAAGCGGTGAACAATTGGAGAGGCCTATGGCTAGCGGTGGGCTGGAACTAGCATCTGTGTGATAGACAATTTAGGGGCAATATCGCAAAATGAAATTAGATAAATCGCATATGCTGTACGTATGCGTAAATGCTGTTTATAGATCCACACGAGACCTGAATCAATCGCAGTTTTAAAAAGATCACTACTTTGGCTGAGTACCTAAGCATCTGATCCATGTCATTCGGTTAATTTTCCAAAGCAGCAAATACAGGGTACTATGTCGGCAAGTTTCTACAGTCAGAAAAAATCATACCTCATTATCAGCCTATTGCAGTCCACTGCTGGACATAGGCCTCTGCAGTTGCTCGTCACTTAGGGCAAACATCTGGAGGATATACCCATAATCACCACGCTGGGCAGGTGGGTTGGCGATCGCTGGCCGTAGCTTCTTGCTCCGGTGACGCTGCTGCCCGTCATCGGCCTGTGATATTTAGCTATGCCTACAATTATGATGGTTATACCGCCACCTGTCGGTTACCAGCGCCTCGTTTGTTATGCGGCAGGATGCACCAAGGGCAGACGAAATTGGCTTGGAGCGAAAAGATTATAGGTCGCTCCCTTATATTCCTGCTAATCTCAGTTTATTGAACATTTTGTCAAAATCCGATGATTTTTCCACGGGCCCCGTAGTAAAGTTCCGCCACTGTGCCAGTGAGTTCCGAATCTAACTGACCCGCCTCATCTTACGCAGTCGAATTCCAATCAACGTCCAAAAAATCCGTGACCATGTAAACAATGCGACCGCTAGTCATACAGGCACAGCGGCGAAGTAATTTCCCCCGGTCTCATGGAGCGTCGCGTGTTTGCTAGTTAGAATTCGGGCGCAGTTCGGAAATTAATCAGGGCCCATTGTGGGCGCTTTGTCGCGGGCCTTGCGCCAATTATTGGCTGCGCAGCGCTGCGCCGTAATTGAACTGGCCCCGGGCACTTCCACTGCGCGTCGATTGGAAAAAGTTGGCGCATTCTAGTTCGGACTTCGCAAGGTCATGCCATGTTTGGAGGTCGCGAAGATCGCGCTATGATACTGTCAATTAATGGAAACTTCGTTCTAAATGAACTTTGGACTATGCACGTTGGGTGCAACATGCATGTTTACTTACATAACACATCAATGCAAAACATATCATTATGTGTGATCATTATCGTCAACATACTCGTACCTAAACCCGGACACAAAATACACGCAATTGGGTCTTCCTGATTGTGTCAAGCTGTAAGTACATAATGAAGAACCTCTCTAAAAACCCACTTTGCTAAGGACCCATCTTAGAACCCGCATTGATGAATAAGAAGCTCTCCAAGAACCTTGGCGTAGAACTCGTCCTGCTCGGCGGCTAGCACGAGCTAAGGGAGGAACCCAATAACTTTGAGCGACTATGAGTAAATCGTCTAGATGTTTGTCCAAAGTGGCGAACAACTGGAGAGGCCTATGTCCAGCAGTGGACTGATGATGGTGATAATGAAAAGTCACTTTTAAGTCTTGTTTAAAGGTTTTAATTATAATGGTTTTAAAACGCGAAGGCATGATGTTTGTAAACAGATAACATACAAACAAACAGTGATGAAAATAAACCGCAAACGATAATCCAACATCATTTTCATTTCCATTTTCACTAAAAGAAAAATGGCCGACAAAGTGGAATAGGTTCCACGTATCCGATATTATAATTGACTGCGCACGTGACAAGTGGTCCGGACACGGATTTGCGTAAATCCGACGAAAGTGAACTGTCAACGGCTCGGCCGCCGAGTCAACTTTCGCGTCGAGTGGAGGCGAGTCGTCTTCGTTTTGCGACCTGCGAACGTCCCGATTAGCGGCTCACGTGACGATTGCTATTCATACGTTTGTGTTTGCTTTACTGTCGTATCCTGATATTCTCTAAGTCGTCTTCTGCGATACCCACGGACTGAGATGGGGTGCTCCTATTTTAAATCCGGAAACCACACGGAGCTTTTATCTGAGTACAAATAAATTCTACTGTGGTTAACAAACGTGGTGACTTAATAAATCTCCCCAAATGACAATTGGGGGAGACCTATGTCCAGCAGTGGACGTCTAAGAAATGTACCAACAGACGGACGGTCTTGTTTGCGTTCTAACTGCGTGCATTGTGCATGATGCTTTTTTATAACCCATGACTTTTCAAATTGGCCACACAGTGCCAAATTAAGCTGAAGCTTGTACTATAGGTACCAGGCAACTAGACTTAGTTAGAGAGTTTATATTTGTAAAAAAAAAATTACATAACAAACACCCAAACCGATCCAAACAGACATGTTCATGCACATAGATGTTTGTTCTGTACGAGGATCAAACCCACGACCACTGTAACACAGGTAGCATTCACTACCAGACTACCACTGAACCAAGGATGGTCGTCAAACATTTGTCAATCGTCCGTCCGGTTAGCATGCACGTCAAATTTGAATACATAGTCTTCATTCACAGTGTCCGTGTTCCCCGGAGGATATAATCTTCAGAATATCAAGGTGAGAGTGAATCGGTTTTTGTTGGGTAAGCGCGCTTCATCCTTGGGGTGTCAAGCGCTACCCATTCACTTATAATAAAACCAGCCAAGTGCGAGTCGGACTCGCGCACGTAGGGTTCCGTACCACTGATTGAATGAAAAAATAATTTGATTTATGACGTTTAAAAAAAACCTACTGTCTAGATTTCATTCAAACCAAATTTCGTTAGTAGTTTTTATAGTAATACACATCATATATTTTTTTAGAAACCTCAACATCATCAAATACTTATTCATAGATACCCCACACGTAGAGGTTTGATGAAAAAAAATTTTTGAATTTCAGTTCTATGTATGGGGAACCCCAAAAATGTTGGATTTTTTTCTGATTTTATTTTCACATCTTAATGCGGTTTACAGAATACATCTACATACCAAATTTCAATAATGTAGCTCTTATAGTTTCGGAATAAACTGGCTGTGACATACAGACGGACAGACAGACAGACATGACGAATCTATAAGGGTCCCGTTTTTGCCATTTTGGCTACGGAACCCTAAAAACAACATAAGCAAGAATATCTTATACTTGTTTTTTTTAGTCTAGTATTTTAATAAGATTACTGTTTATAATTATTAAAACAACGAATCGATTCAATAAACCTTTAAATATTTAGTTAAAAAAGTCACATCAAAAGCTGAAACCTTCGACCTCCGTGTTTAAGCGAAGCATTTAGCAAATGCCATCGAAAACTCATAAAGCTCAACTAAGCTCTGTATTACGGTTAACTACCTGAGCGTTTTAGCGTAAGCGTATTGTGATAAAATGATCATATAAACGTCTCATTAACGTTTATTGGAGGCGAAAGTAAGCTCAAATTATAAAACGTTATAGTCAGCGTTTACGACTGAAACGTTGTTATTGCATCAATCAATGATGTCTAAAGCCTCTTATGGCCCAGCCAGATGAAAGCAGTATAATTGTAAATGAATGAAACTTTATTAAATTCAATTAGAACTTCGAACTTTGGTACAAAAATAAACTCCAATTACAAAAATAAACTATAATTATATGTTCCTATAGGAAATGATATTTCCAATATTCCACATGAATTACTTTCCTTTTGGGCCCTGATACATCGTCTAACATCAGATTTTCACAATACTCCTATTGTTGAAATTAAGGATTTCTTACTTACTCCTTTGTGCCACAATCATAAGATTGCAACAATGGTAATTCGAGTACATACAATTACCTATTTGCCTACTTAGCTTTCTTATAGACCCCCAGCATCCTACGTAGGATATCATAACCTTGGTTTTGATAATATAGGTACCAATAGTTATCAGATCAGAACTCAACGTCCCTAGAGAAACCATGTTTAGTGAAAATACCTACCCTGGTAGTCCTGGTATGATGGTTGGGATTACTATGAAATAGTTTTGAACCTTCAGAAAAAAAGTTAAAGTTCTCCAAAATCGGCAACCACCGCCAAAAAAAAACAAACGTAAAGAGATTCCACATGAAAAAGAGCAAACAAAAGACACAATTAAACGTTTTAATCACGCATTGGCGAAATCAAAATGCAGAAAAGAACAACGCGTGACGAAGTTTGCACTCGAACGCAAATTATTATACATTGTAATCAATGAGTGGGTAGTCTGCGAGCGACAATGGACACAAACCGCCCAAATTGAGCTCCGGACGAGCCATGTTTTTACTCTACTTTTTATCAAAAACGAATATTGTAAATGGGAACGTGCAATTTATTTCATTCAACGAGTGATTGCTTATGATGTGATTGTTGACTGTGTTTCTCTCGTGTTTTTTGACCGGTTTAAAGCAGTGATTTCGCGATTGTGAGCTTTCATCGCAACCTCAGTGGAAAAAGAGTATAAGTGATCTTACTACGAATTGTCGATTATTTTAATAATCACTACTTACTATAAAACTCGCTTTTAGTGTCTGCCTGTTCCTATGTATGCTTACATCTTTAAAACTAGGCAATGGATTTTGACACGATTTTTTAATAGATAGAGTGATTCAAGAGGAACGTTTATATGTAGAGAAACACTGACCATTTTAGAGGTTTCTTAAGAGTAACTAGAACCTGAAAAACTAAAAACATTAGCACTAAGTCAAAACCACTATACATTGATACATCTTTTCTCCTTTTATTTTGATAATAAGAAAGATTATTCTACGCATAGAGATTAGTTAAGAAGACTGTCCATAAATTCGTTAATAGATAGATATTCTTTGTTGCACAATACTATAAACCTTTACAGGAAAGAGTATACATACATATTAGTAGGTACAATGTCGGTCTTATCGCTGGCAGTGATCTTTTCCAGAGATCCTTCAAATACTATACAGGACTATTACTAAAGAAATAGGTAGGCAGCAAAATCGTCATTTTTGACTTATGCTTTTTTCCACCGAGGCCGCGTCATACCTATTTGATAGTTATTTCGGTAGGCGATTCGACACGTGCGATGATAGAACTGTTATCGTTTTATTTAACGACTTCGTTAGCGCTGTAGGTTTAGTGTTGGTACGTTTTTCGTAGGTCCAATTAGGATAGGGTGTGTTTTTTTCTAAATTGGCGTGTTTTAGGTTTACGGATCGACGGATGAATATTGCAGAAAAATGTGTTTAAAATAAAATGGGAAGTACTGCTCTTACGCAGTATAGGACACACTAATAATATAAAGAGGAAAGATTTGATTGTTTGTTTATTTGAAATGAATAGGCTCCTAAACTTCTGGACTGATTTGAATAATTCTTTCACTGTCGGAAAGCTACACTCCCCGGTGAACATAGGGTATATTATATTTATAAAAACGTTAGGGATTCGTGCTAAAATTTTAATAATGTAACCGAAGGTGTGAAAAAATTACCAAAAATCTTTCAAACTGACGTGTATTGAAAACGTTACCATAGCAACCTAAACAACCCGAAGCGAAGCGAGGGCGGTTTGGCTAGTATGTAATAAATATATTTTAAAAGTGCACTCATTAATCGGCAATAGTAAAAGGCATGAAACAGAAGAACAGAAAGGTTACACTTAATATCTTATGCGCACCTCGATCATCATTGGAGAATATATATAGGCATATATCTAGTACCTGCACAGTAGAATATAGTACAATTATGGAAAATATCTTCTCATAATATCATCACCATCCTTGCCGGTATTTATGTACATCCTACTCGTAGTACCTTTTTAGTATACCTAGAATGTATTATCAGTTTAAAAAAGACTATTGGTATGTAAAAGTCGAGATTGTCCGAGATACGTTTCATCATTTTCTGCTACGCGTTTTTGTGCAATTGAAATGTTCGACTATAGATATGTCGCGATGACCAGTTACGTACAAAAGCATCCTTAATTCCATATTTTAAGCTGACTGATTTTTCTTTATTACTGCAATCTCAAAGCCATATCTAGGCATAAATAATTCATTAGATCGCCTTATAAACGGGCTATTACCGGCACCCGTAGGTACCGGTATTGTGAATGGTTGTAGAACCGTCCTTGTTCCACTTTTTCTGCACGCCACCGCCGCATCTAGGGTTGTCAACTCTACCGGAACCTTACCGGTCCAAAATTCCCCAAATTTCCGAAAAGGTTACATAGGTAGTGAAAAAGGCATCTTATTCGTATTCTTATTACTAAAGTTCTAGATTCGCGGGTTTCAGTCCGTAGACTCAAGTACTACTTAAATAAATCAGACGACATAATAATGGAAGTCTTGTAAATGAAAATCTGTCATATATAAGCGCGAACAATCTTTAATCTCATATTCCGATGGAAAGATAGTTCGGCGTGACCGGAGAGAGATTAGGCGCAAGACCAACCTAGCCTCATGTCCGGTACATTTACCTAACTCGGGATTCGAATCCAGGACCTCTCATGGTCAAGTACCTGTGATTTTCGTTGTCACTAGATTAGACCAAAGAGACAGATTTATTCTAAAATCACGGTTAGTGAGTGCTTATAAGTTTAAAACCTCAATTAAAACATATTTGTTTACAATTACTCATACCATCGTGATATTCCATCATGTTTATCATTCTGCCATTGCCATAGGAAGTTCACTGGAGGACATAGGCTACCTACAAGTCTTCCACAATGATAAATAAATAAATAAATAACCCAAGACATGCCACGCTGGGCCACACAGCGCCACCTAGCCCCAAACTAAGCCGAAGCTTGTACTATGGGTACTAGACAACTGATAAACTTACTTATATTTTTTTTTGTAAATAAATACATATTATACATAGAAAACACCCAAACCAATACAAACAGACATGTTCATGCACACAAATGTTTGTACTGTGCGGGGATCGAACCCACAACCCTTGGCTCAGAAGGCAGAGGGCACTACCAAATGAGCCACCGAGCCTGTCACTGATCTGTCAATGATCGTTTGCAAGCTGCCCACATCAACACCCATCCTGCAACTTTCATTATATCGTCTGTCATTTATTTTTAAAATTCCATACAGATAGTCGACACCCCTAACATTAATATTATGAATTATTAAAACTATACAATCGGTACTTGTGATACAATAACACCGTCACATACTTAATTATTTATTGCTCAGTCATTACTTTAATTAAAATAATCTGCGGTTAATTAATAAACGGAATGTCGGTCTCAAGTATGGGGTTGGTACATTACAGCAATTCCTAATTAATTTTAAGATACGAGTACTTCGAGAGCAAAAGGTCAAAAGTCGATTGCTGGTCCCGTCAATATTACTTAATAAAATAATAATTATGCATAATTGCAAATTAAAATTAATGTAATATTTGGTTGTTAACTGTTGTTGAGAATTTGACTGGTGATGGTCAAAAGTAAGCGGTTTGCAAGTCTAATACCGCTGAAGCATTTACTGATACAATCCAATTTGTTTATTATAGAAGCTTGTATATGTAAATAAATTATTTATCTATAGATAGATTATATTACTAACTTAAGGGATTTCTATGATTGAAGGCGTTACGCGGAACACCTAAAACTAGAGTCAATTAGGAAAAATCCTTTCCTACATTGACCTGACTAGGAATTGAACCGACGACGCCGCCAGGAACTGCATCCGCGCTTTATGCCCTAGACTAGATGATATACAGACCGCTACTCTGTCAAATATTCCAAAAAAGTCTAGAAGGACGGAGTATTGTTTGGAGTTTGACAGTATGTTTAAAAAGGGGGGTAAGTCGATATCAGATACCGACAGACCGCCGTACCTAAAATACCAGGCCAATGGTCTTGTCATGACCAGTCGTAAGCATTATATTCTCGTTTAAAGTGATGTAGGTATGTAAAAAAATCTACACATACCGCTGGCCTTTCTTATCCATATGATTTATTTTTATCAATTTAACAAACTGGCATAGAGTGCCAACAATTTCACCTGTACTTATCTGTAAGCATAGTAATGAACAAACGCTTAACCTATTAGACGTACATACGGTATTCACCACGGCATACCAAACTCCCTGTTCTTTACACACGGGCAACACCGGACCCCTTTTACAGTCGCATAAAAAGTAACTATTCCCGAAACAAAAGAGTGAAGTATCGTACGGCTAACGCGTTTAAGGTACTGGGTATAGGCGACATTAAAACAATGGCGAGTGTAACGCGGTGCTAACCGCCGCCAAATTTGCATTCCTCATTGCGGGAGGACGTAAAAATGCTCTCATTAACCTGGGGTGGTCAAAAACAAACACCCTGTGTGCCGCTCGCTCTGTGCTAGCGCGCGTTCGCTGAATTCTAGTGCGCATTTTTAGTTTTTACTGGGCACTTTTGTTTAAGTACGCTTAGTAAATTGTAGGGAGTTTTGTAATTGTTTGGTTGTATTGTACTTACGTTTGCTAAACGAATGCAGGAGAATGCTTTTCTAATTACCAAAATATCTCTTATAATAAAACCTACTCATAATAAAGAGGGCCGTAGCAACTGACAGGTAACTGGTAACTGGTCGGTTATCTGCGTGTTACCACAGCGACTTGGTCTTTACTTCAGCTTTCCATCAGGCGTAGGGAAGCCGTGCTACTTTGAAAAATAAATAGAATCGATGGATTCTATCGTCACATTGGACAAAGGAAAATTCAGTGTTTGTTGCTTTTCTGTTACACAATACCTAGTTCGTATAGAAATGAACTAGCCGAGTCACATAATTGGAATAAGGAAAGTTTGTAAAGGTATAGCTAACAAAATTAATGTACTATGTATATAGCGTGTACATAAGACGTGCTTTAAATGAAATATAATACTCGTCGTTTCAACATACTTGTACATGAAAACATTTTAGAGGTATTTTTCTTTTCTTAAGAAACTATGGTAGTAGTAAATAAAGTTTTTTTTTAGTCGCACGACATAATGGCTTCCCTACGCCTAATGGAAAGCGAAAGAGAAACTCAAGGCTCTGTGACAACGGGTAAGTAACTAGTCAGTTGCCACCACCATGCCGGCCCACCCTTAACCTCCCCACCCCTAACCTCCCCACGAGCTCCGGAAACTCTACTCATGGACAGAAACACGACCCGGAGGTCATTTGGCTGCGGTATTCTATAGGGTGGCGGTCCTTCCCCGGACGGACGGCTCAATTCGAGCAAAGATTCGCCTACCTCTCTTACGCTGTGCCTGAACTATTATAATATTTTTTGCAAAAAAAAACGACTTCTATAAGGTGACAGGACTAGCTAGGAAATAGACCCTTTCAAACAAAAAAATATTTTTTATAATCGGTCACACAATTTTCCGAGATATGTCGTAAAAAACATACAACAGCAGAAATGAAAATTCAGTCCGAATTGATAGCCTCCTGTATTTTGAAGTCGGTTAAAATCGGATTGAAATTTTACAATGAATATCAAAAAAAGGATTGCTGCGTATAATAGTATTAAATTTGTTCTAATATACTCGTTTTTTTTTGCTTCTGTACGTAATTATTATACATGTCGAGTACACCTCTAAGTAGGCATACATAAACGTCCAGGTTGTACGAAAATGTATTTTTTGTGTGTATTTTGTTAATGTCTGTTGGTGTACCTTATTAATAAATAAAAATAATAAATGAAAATACTTCCAGGACGCACCCTTTTCATTCGTACGTCGCGCACAGTACAGAGCGTTGCACAAAGATCGGAGGACGGAGTAATCGGGTATTCGCCGCCGTTTTCATTACAGGCTGCTTAAAATACCCCGTCCGGACCTCCGGATGCCTCACACGGCGTGTGTCCGGTTTTTATCGCTACAAATGTTTATTGCGACCGGGTGTAATGCGCCTGTAATTTTGGTTACTACGCCTGGGTGGACAATGGTACGGAAAGGTTTCGAGTGTTAAAAACTGGTGCTGGTATGTTTGGTAGTAAAAAGTAGGTTGGAGATATGTGAAGTAGAAAGGTGTACCGTAATTTCGGTCAC
The DNA here is from genome assembly GCA_031163375.1 of Conogethes punctiferalis. Lineage (NCBI taxonomy): Eukaryota > Metazoa > Arthropoda > Insecta > Lepidoptera > Crambidae > Conogethes > Conogethes punctiferalis. The sequence continues at coordinate 6,997,569 of CM062080.1, forward strand.
AGCGGACAATCTCTCAGGATATTAGGCGAAACATATTAATCCTTTGACCGCCGAGAAATGGGTCAGAACAGAAAATCTATTGTTATTCTCGCAAATAACTGGCATTCCAAAAGTTAACAATATAGATGAGTCCGCAAAAGCAGGTATAACCTATCTACCAAAATCTAATGGCAAAAAAAAGTTTCTTCTGTATTGTTAACTTCGAGCTGTCATCTGTCATCTGAAATTCGAGCAATTGTTTTTGGTTTGGCTTTAAATTTCCTTTATAAGGTGGTGAAATGTCGAATAAGTCATAATAGCGTGAATTTCTTCTTTCCGTTTTTGCCATCAGATCCCAGTAGAACTAAGTATAGATATACCTGCTCTCTGTTCCTCCACTTTAATAATCCGAGTGACAGTTTGACCCGGCCGAACAGGCATCAGTGCTATCACACGTCCTGATATTGGCATTCCTTCTCCGGGTAATACTTATTGTACTAGGTAGGAACTCCATTCATCTTAAAGTCGTAAAGTGTAACTTGTCATTCAGGTCGGTCAAACGTGAATAAAAATTTTAGTTATGTTGATACAAACAATGAAAATTAACGAGTTAACCACTTTAATCAATTGTAATCCATACGAGCTTTGTTTTTAAATAATCGGAATATATGTACTTATCTAGTCTTTAATTAAAATTGTTTACTGATGGATGTGTGAGCTTGGAAAATGTATATGACTTTTCAGTAATTTCCCATATTAAAAACCCAAACATTTCATTAAAAGCTGCTTATTATGAATCCGCTAACGCCACGGGACTCTGTATATTTGTCAATGTTCATAATCCAGCCCTCTTGGCTAAAACTCAGGCCCTCAGCGGCATTGTCCATTAACACAATTTTATAACCGACATATTAAAATAATAAAAACTTATGCCTCTCTTAATTAAATAATTTAGCGGCGGAGATATGTAAATTGTTTAGGGGATAGATCAAACAACCCTTTTTTATGGCTTTAATATGCGGTCTGGGGTGGGAGGGGGTAGCGCGGAGGGGGTGGTACAGTTATGAAATATTTAAAAACGGAGCACACGATTCTATTTGAATTACTTTCGAGGAAATGACGACCTGCAAAGCAGGCGTACGTTGCATGCGACGCGAATTAGCCTCGAAACAAATATCTCCCGCCTCCCGAACTTTTGGCGATGTAATTAAAATGTACAATTGCAAAAGTCGTACGTGTGCACAATCACAAACGGTCTGATACGGCGGCGTGTGTTATTAATGACAATCCGACTAGAAACGTGCTGTTATACGTAATAGGTACTGAGAGCTTTTGAGGCGGTACGTAAGTTATTTTTGTCTTTTTTATATTAAGTAGCACGGCGAGTTACTGCACTTTGCTTGATTTATTTAAAGCAGACATAGAAGTCTGTGCAATATGGACTATCTTTATCAGTATAATAGAATAGACACCGTTTATTTGGTAAGAAGGTACGTTAATAATAAACATAGTTAAAGATATTACAAACAACTTTAAACCTAAAAAATAGATTCAGGTTAGGATAATAGTTACAGTATATCTAATGAAGCTTACATACATATGGCTCTGGAGCCAAAAAAAAAAGCCTGGGCTTTCGTCAAATTTTATCACTACACACATTGATCTTACATAATTAAATTATAATTCTACCCGTGTGACCCAAATTATAGATAACTCTAATGACCATTTGATTTATTACACGCACTTAAAAATAATGAAATTAATTAATACTTAACGATTATTTAAAACTTATCGTATAATGACTAAACTAGCAGGACTAAAGTTATTTAGAATCGATTTATTGGCTTCTTCTGAGCGAGTTGTCAAACTACTACTACTCGAATAAATGACGACAATTAAATTAGCTGCTAGATTTTTTCAACTGTTCTGCTCACTGTGGAACCGGATTAATAAGGTCACCACGCAGTTCAATATCTGGGAGACTGTACAGAAACAATAATATTTCTTCTAAAAATGCACAATCACGACTTGGTCTCGAATTAAGGTTTGAAATTAAGAAAATTACTCCCATAATGGCATGGCATCGTATTAAACTATAAAAATATATATATAAATATATTACTATAAAAATATATTATTATAATTGGGGCCTCTCCTAAAGGTCCTAGGTCATGGGTCACGTGACTGAGCGCACCTACCTTAGACCATACTCAATTTGCTAAGACTATCGAATACTACTCGTACTATTCTCCAAAAGCCCGTTTCATCGAATCATAGATTTGATCTCCTAATCCATATATACGGACTAAGGCATAGAGCTTGTGAAGTTAAGGCTTGTAGCATAAAGCGTGTGTAGTTAGAAGCTTCATTCTACATAAGATCTGATCACTTTTCATCGTCTTATCTTAACATCATTTTTCATGAAAATATTGTTGGTGATAAATTATTATCCTATTTTTAAATAAAAGAATGGCTCACTGTAGGATTAGTCCCTCCACTGCGCTGTCTCACAGTCTTAAATACCAGGGGAGTGTTTTAATTAACGTTCGCGGACAAATTGCGAAAAAAGCTCCACTAATGACGCGTCTAAATGACGCGGCGCGTCATGTAATGACGCATATTAGCGTCACACGTCGCGACGGTATTTTAGGCGATGGGCCTCAGAGTACAGATGCTTGTTAGATGTTACTGGGCTATCTCCATTCATTAGAAAGGGTTCTAGGTAAGGGTGACGCGTCAACGCACTGTAGGCAATGGATTTTTTGTTTTGTATGTTTTTGTATAAGTAGCAGTTAGGACACTACGGGCTGTTATGAGCAAAGCAAAGGCGTTTCGTGTATAACATACGTCAGACGTGAGCCAGTCGATGCGTACCTGAAAGCCGACATTAGGTACGGTCTCGGTTTTGTGAGACAATGGTCAAAGACAAAGAGGAAAATTGAAGAAAAGGCAGGTATTTGCTGGTGGTAGGGTGAAAAGGGTGTAGAGACTGGGGGCCTTTGCCCAGTAGTGGGATTATGTAGGCTTAATAAAAAAAGGTAAAGTATATTAATTACGCCTATTTTTAATTTAATTAAGACGCCCTCATTAAGACGAGACTGAAAGTACGTAATTGCTTCATGTAAGACACAATATGTTGAAAGAAAGTTAATTACGGCATTCCGCTAAGCGAGATGAAAACTTTGTAATTTTTCTCCGAAATACAACAAGGAGTGTGTTACAAGAAATGACGTGGTATTCTTAATTATGGGATACCTTATTAAGAGCTGACAAGTTTTCTATTATAAATCTTCTTTTTTATTTAGCATGAACGTTTGTTGGTTAAGTGTACAAAATGGTTAATATCTGTACATGGTACATGTACCATTCAAAAAGTGGTCACTCTACGATTAACCTAATCAACGCAACTACAACTCTTGAGTGCACCGTACAATGTTTCAAATGCATTTTTCTCTCGGCCTGAGAATTGAGGGCGCAGGGCTTCTCACGCGGCAGATGTATCATCAGCGGCTATCAATGCGCTATCAATAGCTATCAACGCTCTCGTGTGGCTGCGGCCGTGACCGGGCGAGTCATGACGCCAGTACAATTATTACAGTCAAGGAAAAAAACATTTCATACGTACATACATTACACATATTTACTTACCTTAAACTATTACTGTGTTTTATTCTTTTTTACGTATTCATGCTTGTTTTTCTTTATATTTTCATATTCCTTTTTTATATTTTCTTTATTTTATTCTGTATTTTAATTTATTACTGCTCCTTAAACTATTCCACCTCGCCCATACAGACAGACAAAAATTTTACCGAGCCGCGGTCTCCACTCCAGAACTCATTTACCCCAACGGTTATCGGTTCTGCGGCTGATGTGGCAAGCCCACTGCCACTTCAGCTTACTGATCCGGTGAGCTATGTCGGTAACTTTGGTTCTCTACCGGATCACCTCATTTCGGATCCGATCTCGCAGAGAGACGTCGAGCATAGCCCTTTCCATAGCTCGCTGAGCGACCTTCAACTTGTAGACTAGTCGTACCGTGAGTGCCCACGTTTCGGCTCCGTAAGTCATAACCGGTAGAACGCACTGATCGTAGACTTTCGTCTTTAGGCACTGTGGGATCGATGATGTGAACACTCGACGAAGTTAACATCGCAACAGATATTAATAATTTAAACCTATCAGTTCGTCATGGTCGTTTTGGGTCGTCGCTTCGGCGCGGGGCGGGACCACACTCGAAATGGGCTCGTGGAAACCACTCGCAGATAAATCGATAGCTAATTCGAAATGGCTTATTGTTGTCTGCATCTATACAAAGCCTCGCAACTTTCACAGATATTGCTCTTGCACAATACTGCGGACACTTGAGCCAAATGCCAAGGGTTGCCGCCACAGAAATGTATGAAAGATAGAACGGCTATTGAATTTTATTTTCAGTTTTTTTTTATAATAGCTCGACATAGCCATTATGTCCCGTCATCCCGATGCCTGATAGAAAGCGAAAGAGAAGCCACTCTACAACCGGCTAGTAACTGATCAGATACCTGTCAGTTGCCACTGCCATGCCGGACCAACCCTAACCCCCCACTCCGGAAGGCTTCCCGGCTAGATTAGGCTTACTCACCGGCAGAAACACGACCCGGAGGTCATTTGGCTGCGGTATTCTCTAGGATGGAGGTCCTTCCCCGGACGGGCGGCTCAATTCAAGCGAAGATTCGCTATGCCCTACCTCTCTTAAAACTATATGTCGGAATATTAGCGGTCAGCATCACACGCAGAAGAGACGAAATGCCGCGCTTCCTTTCAACACTTGACAGAGTCTATGGTAAAAGTGTGACCAGAGAGCGTAATTGATTTGAATCCGGAACGTCAAGCAGAAAAGACGCCTAGAAACTATCGCGTATTGTTGGACTTCAGCTATATTTTAGGTATTTGCTAAGAAGAAATACAGCAGGTGACTGTAAATCTATTCAGTTGTCAGCAAAGAAGGTACCAAAAACAAATATGCTTATATACAAATACTAACAACCAGACACGAAACAAACACAAAATAATGTTCATCACATGAATGTTACCGAACTCAAGATCCTTGGTTCAGAATGCAGGAGTCACTTCCAAATATGAAATAAGCCACCGGGCTTATTGAGTAGGTAGGTACGTCTTTAGCTCACGAGGCCGTTCTATCCTTGATACATTCCTATAGTTGCCGCCTCCAGTCGCAGCTACATCTTCGCGAAATTAGCTGATGACAACGGAACACTTGGCCGTATTGTTTGAAATGTTGTTTACTACCAATTTGTCTTGAGTTGCAATTAAAATTCTATGCCTATTGAGGCTTAGTATTGGTAGAACAAAGGCTACTAACCCGTGTAACCGCTTGACCATTGACGTACAATATGAGGTAAAACATTTGGTAATAGGGAAATATTTCCTTATTAACATTGCTTGTCTTTACAACGTATGTATACCTATGGAAGTCCCATAACTCCAGGGTTTTGACGAGACCACTTGTTGGAATCGAACTGCATATTTACAAGTTTTTAGTTATAGAAAAGACGTGTGTCGAGATATTACTCCCTAGCAGTCCATGAGTCAGGATCTTGGCGAAGATACATCCCGTTTTATAAGGGCGAAGTCGCAAATCTTCTATTATTATCTATATATATAAAAGGAGAAACTGACTGACTGACTGACTGACTGACATATCAACGCACAGCCCAAACGGCTAAACGTAGGCATTTGAAATTTGGAAGGGACGTAGCTTAGGTACCGTAGGGGTGCACTAAGAAAGGAATTCCCGAAATTCCCACGGGAACGGGAATTAGCGGGAAAATCCTTTTGTATGAAAAATCTAAACCGCTTAAGTTAGACGCTTGAAATTTGGCATGCAGGTACCTTAGTAAATATAAAGTTTAGTTATGGCTGTATTTTGAGAAATTCCCACGGGAACGGGAGTTAGCGGGAAAAAACTTTTGTATGTATAAATTTAAACACGCGGACGAAGTCGCGGGCAAAAGCTAGTAGTGTTTATATTTTCCTAACTGAATACGATAAAGCAATCTTGACCTAAGTATTTGACAAAAACACTTGTACACTTTAAAATTTTCTTTTTTCTTTCCAGCCGTAAATAATACACGTTGGTTACGAATATAAATCAGAAGCATGCAGCAAGCAAGCAAGCGTCAATGATGAACGAGTGAAAGTGTAAAGACGTCATCACCAGCTTTTTCATTTAATAAGTTGCGTCCAATGACGTACTTAGGTTCATTTGTGTTTATGACCTAACCACAGGCGGTAAAAATTGTTTTAAAGTAGGTATGGATTTTATCTGTGTTTAGCGCCAATTAGGATTAACAAACAATAGAACCGCAAACCGAAAGCCAAATGTCATATATGTGACATCCATATTGTTGCGTAGCAACAAGAGAAGTTGTTGATATGTCTGCCATGTTAATAAATAGCTCTTCAATATGAAGACGTAATTTCATTATATTTAGTGAATAAATACATATCAATTGGCGACGAGTATGCCTTATTCTACGGAAAAACTAGCACGAGTACGTGCATGCTTACGCGGCACGCTTACAAAATCGTGGAATTACATAAATACGCAAGATAATTTTTCCAACGAAGAAATTGAGTCGCGCTTACAGATGCTCGACAAAACATTGCGAAAATTTCAGGAATTACAGGAACAGATAGAACAAGAAACCGAAGAGGAAAATATGGAACTACAAATAGATTACAGGTACGAATTTGAAGAATGTTACACCAATTTGAAAACGAAATTGATGACCTTACGGACATGCCACGATTCTACAATTTACGAACCCAATCCAACCTTACCCGACACAAGAACTCGTGCCACCACTTCTGAAATTACACCGAAACTAAATTTTGTTCCCTTTCAAGCAAACGAATCCTTCAAAAATTTTACAAACAGATTGACAGTTTACCTTCTACTGAATAAAATTTTTGATACGAAGATGAGAGTATACACCCTTTTGACTACTTTACCACCTGAACTTCATGAAAGGATTTACGACCTTTGCGCACCAGAAGATCCAATAAGTAAGAATTTCGAAGAACTTATACAAATTTTGGATGAATATATTGATCCGAAACCCAGCATTTGGACCGTACAACACCAATTTATATCACGTTTACAACGAAAAGATGAAACGGTAGCGATATACGCATCAGAACTTAGAAGACTTGCTTCTAAATGTGAATTTCATTGCATAAATTGTGAGAAGACAACTTCGGAAAGCTTTCTATGTCTGCAATTTATTCGAGGACTGAAAGACCGTGATATACGTACAAAAATACTACAAGATCGAACAGCGCCATCTTTCTCACAATTAGTCTCTACAGCAACGGCACAAGAATTGGGAAAATTAGAAAATTCAAAAATTTCATCAGACCTACAACGATTTCCCGAACCTACCCAGAAAGTTGCCACGCCGACATCAAACAGTAACATATTTAGTAAATCTAAATACACGGAAGCCTACAGAAAGACAAGATCGCCTACAAATATTAAAGACTTGCACGGAAAATGCTACAGGTGCGGTAATGCGAATCACCGTGCAAACGAATGCGGAGCCATTAACAGTACATGTCGGAAGTGTCAAAAGAAAGGTCACTTAGCTAAAGTCTGCCTACGCAAGATTACCACACACCAAATACAAGATTCGAGAAGTTACGCTAGTGAAGAGACCGTGGGTGATATTCATCGTATTAAAATTCACAGAACCTCTACACCATTTCACCCCGCTACCGACGGACAGGCGGAACGAACAGTGCAGACGAAGAAAGGGGCACTACGTGCTATGAAGGGGGAGAGAGAGAGCCTTGTTGAGAGAATTGAGTACGCAGGGTATGGCTCCATTACGAAGTCACGGTGCCACGTGGACAAGGCATCGGGGCCAGATGCTGGCGGCCCCCCTCGTGCCGAAGCCAGGAATCGCTGGGGAGGCGTGTCATATATGTGACATCCATATTGTTGCGTAGCAACAAGAGAAGTTGTTGATATGTCTGCCATGTTAATAAATAGCTCTTCAATATGAAGACGTAATTTCATTATATTTAGTGAATAAATACATATCACCAAACTTCCTGACTGAAACTCTCTACTGAGAACGGTCATTGTACTGAATACCAACAGCACTTCCCATTCTGTTTATTTCAAGTCATTAAGTACAAAAGTCCCGGTCACGACCCCCGACTCGGGAGACACGACCTAAGATAGAGATGTTTTAGGAAACGCTCGGGGAACATTATTTCCAATATCTTATCAAATGCATATCGTACCTTATCGAGACAGCCTTAAAGATGTACGAGAATTTCTCTGGACGAGCACCTAAACAAGTTTATGGGAACACTGGCTGGATACAAGGTTGTGGTTGTGGCTAGCACAAACATAAGGGCGGGGACACACCAGCGAGGCGCGCGTGGGCCAGACACGGCCACCTAACAACTTAATAAGCGGTTGTGCGTGATTTACGCGCGCCCGCGGCGCCGGCGCACTCGCCCGGCCCGACTTATTTATACTAATTTATGACAGATAAACATCGATTTTACTTAGCGATACCACTCGGAAATTAAAAACAACAGTGTTAAACTATCAAAAGAATAAATCACAACGTCCCATTAAAGTATGATGGCTAATAGAATCCTCGGAGTGTGCAAGCCTCATTAGTCGGACCACTAAAAACTGGCTGTTACCCGCGCGGGTACCGGAGTGGATATAAATCTTAAACGCGTGCTAATTACGCCGCACTCAATAAATCTCTCGTATTATATAGGCCGTAAATATACCACAAATATACCATAAATACCATTCCGAGCTGTGTAGGCCATAGACCCCACTCGAAGCGGCTCGGGGCCAAGTTATGGCCCTACGAATGGCCGCGTCGGCCGTAACAATCGGTGTGAATCGAAAATAGCCGGAAAATTTCCACAACTTGTCTAATGGCATATTGTTGTACGATTGTACGCTGTTGTTACGGGTAACAAATCGCCGGCTTGTCAATGTATTTTAAGCGTTGTTTAAGGTTCTCGTGCGTTGAATACGTTGTCTCGCTTAAAGCAATACTGTGTTGATAAATCTACAGCGCTCAGACATCAATTTGAAGGCAATAAGTACCATATAAACATAACAAATCGAACTCATATTAATTCAAGACCATTGATGGTTTTAAGATCTTTGAATAGTTTTTCAATGTGTGTTTTAGTATTAGTATAAATATATGTAAAAATCATCATCATCATCAGCCCATTGCAGTCCACTGCTGGCTAAAGGCCTTAGTTGTTCTCCATTTTAGGCAAACACCTGGAGGTTTTACCCATAATCGTTGCGCTGGGCAGGCGGATTGGCGATCGGAGGACGTAGCTTCTTGCTCGCTCAACGCTGCTGCCCGCGGTATTTAGCTACGCCTTCAATCGTGGTGATTATACCGTCACTGGCTTGCCAGAGCCTCGTTTGTTATTCGGCAGGATGCGTCACGGGCAGGTGAAGCGAGCCACCCGGCTTTAAGCGAAAAGATGATGGGCCGCCTTACATCCCATGCTAAAAATATCGTAAGTAATATAATGAGGTTTCCGAGACTATGTAAAAATAACGAACTTTGGCTCTGTCCTGTGCGGACTGGGCACTCCTTAGCGCTTCTCGACGGTTATCTTGGTGGGGATCGAGACCTCTCGGCGCTAACGAGCGATCCTGCGACGCCATTAGCGGTCACTTCACGCGGACTTCAATTATTTTTATTATCACCTCTTGACGAGGTTAAATGGCGAAACGTCGGAAATTGTCGGGCGAAGATTGCAGTTTGGACTATTACTAAAATGCACATCGATGTTTATGAAAATAGTATTGGAAAGTGTAGTTATTGATATAAAATACTTTTATACGAGATTACTTGTAGAAATATCGAAAATTGCTGCTCTTCATCAAATTTGCAATTGGAACTATAACAAAAATGTTTATCGATCGTAATTAAAACTGTTTAAAAATTTATTGTTTGACAGCTATAAATGTTTTAGGGTAACGGGACCCTTACCACCAGATTTGCAATCTCGCTGGTACGACACAATAAAGACGTAAGAAAGAACTATCACAAATACACTACATCATCATCTCATTAGCCTGCAAACGTCCACTACTCTGGACATAGGCCCCTCAATGACACTTATCTTTTGTGGGGGGTTCGCCTTAGTCACCACAACAGGCAGGGGAGTTGGTGTCCGCAGTAGCTTTGCCCTGTTGCAGTTTCCTAATATTCCCACAGGTTGAGATAGTGCGGTCAAAGTGCCTGCCCGTCCGGGGAAGGACCTCCACACCCTATAGAATGAGAGAGGTAGGGCATAGCGAATCTTCGCTCGTATTGAGCTGCCCGTCCGGGGAAGGACCTCCACCCTATAGAATACCGCAGCCAAATGACCTCCGGGTCGTGTTTCTGCGGGTCTCCGGAGCTGGTGGGGGGTTAGAGTTGGGGCGACATGGCAATGGCAACTGACAGGCCAGTTACTTGCCAGTTGTCACAGCGACTTGGGCTTCTCTTTGGCTTTCCATCAGGCGTAGGGAAGTCATTATTTCGAGCTAATATAAAAAAAAAGTGATTACAAATACATAGTAACCATATTTCCCGGTGTTTTCCGTCCCTTTTTAAAACGCAATCTGACAAAATATGATATTACAAGGGTATCGTAACATGCTTTAGGTACCGTTGGTACATTTATTCGGTATTTCCGTCAGGTTTGGGCCCGCGGCAGCCGCGCGGAATAAGCCTCTTGCCGCTCACAGCCGAACGCACAAACTGAACTAGCGTGGTCTGCGCTTGGGCACGCAGCTTACTAGAATAGAACAGTGAAGTAACTAAGAATTTGATTCAGGTTTATTAAACCTGTAATATTCAAAGACAATAGTCTGCATATAACGTAAAAGTATATTATATAAATAAAAATCAAACAGCAACACTACGTAGGTACCTATTGCTTTTCGGCACCTCAGCAAGTAGGTATGTAAAGTTAGGCATATAAAAAAAAGATGTTAGATATCGGAATAAGCCAATGACTGGCTCGGTGGCTCAATGGGTAGTGACCTCTGCCTTCTGAGCCAAGGGTCGTGGGTTCGATCCCCACACATTACAAACATTTGTGTGCATGAACTGTGATGTCTGTTTGTATTGGTCTGGGTGTTTCCTATGTATAATATGTATTTATTTACAAAAAAAATGTATCTAAGTAAGTTTATCAGTTGTCTAGTACCTATAGTATAAGCTTCGGCTTAGTTTGAGGCTAGATGGCGCTGTGTGGCCCAGCGTGGCATGTCTTGGGTTATTTAAGATGTTTTAGTTAACAGTTAAATATTATTTTTCGACCAACATCTATTTCTATGTTATTTAATTTTCATTCATGACCACAGTATTGTAAGCTATGAATACCACGATTAACACTGCATTGCGAATAATATCAAAATCTTCTATTCTGTTTCGTGTATTGTTTTCTGTACTGTGACAAGGAGAGACGAGTACTGCGACGGCAATACTGTGAGCCCGCACAGGTGTCACTGTACCTACTCGCATAATCGTTGTGTAAATAATGAAGCGGAAAAAATAATACTTACTTGAAACATTACGGTACATAATATTTTCATCTATCTATCTATACTTATAATAAATCTGTAGAGAGGTCAATTCTGTACATAAAATATTTTTTCAAAATAACTATCAGGGGGTGATAAGTGATCGATACTGATACCAAAAATGCAATCAGTAAAATTTTTGTCTGTCTGTCTGTCTGTCTGTATGTTCGTTATAGAAAAAAAAACTACTGAACAGATTTTGACGAAACTTGGTACAATTATTCTTCATACTCCTGGGCAGGTTATAGGATACTTTTCATCACGCTACAATCAATAGGAGCGGAGCAGTGACGGGAAGTGTTGGGAAAACGCGAGAAATTTAAACCTGTATGTTTGAACGCGCATTACGCGAAAACTACTGCATAGAATTGAATGCGGTTTTCACTAATGTATTGCTAGAGGTCTAACTTAAAACTTAGGCACAAGGTATAGATGGGTATTATATGGAAGTCCGTTATTTTTGAAACCCGATATCCACGCGAGCGACGCCGCTGGCACAGCTAGTTCAAAATAAATGCGTGGACACGCTTCATATCTATCTAATAATAAAGGTATTTTAGGTGCGATCAAGTCAAGCGAGAATATGTGCAATGTATGCACATGTTCACGCTTGATTTAATCGCACACACGTCAAGAAAACACAAGCATTACGTAAACAAGAAAGAAATAAAAACAAAACGCACCAAATATAGTCAATTACCACATAATGGGAGTTGTAGGGTATGATTCATCCCAACAAAGATATCTAATAACGGTCGGAAACACGTATTAATAAAATACAAAGCTATTCATTACGAGTGGGGTACCAACATTGGGGCTGAGAAACATGTAATTAGGGGTATCGGACTCGGTCGTTTTCGATAATTCATAATGCATGTTAATTATGGTGGTATTTCGCCCCGGGTTAGGTCTTGCGAGCCGCAACATTGTACAGGTATAAGAGCATACGATATGCACCCTATATAAATAAGTGAGAAGACAACCTTCGAACGCCTTGAAAAAATTTAACAAGAACACTTATTGCATTTCCAACCTTCGAACGATTTGGGAAATTTTTAACAAAAATCATTATTGTGACTTTTGGTAGTGATATTACCTTTTGATTTCACCCAGAACAAATATTCATGTGATGAAAACATCCACGACAGGAAAAGCCATTTAAGTTTTAAAAGAACATTGTGTAAGTTTGTCTCCAGTTGCTATGGGCAATTTTTATTAATACCTAATTGGTTAATTTTTATAATTTAAAATCTAACGATCATATTGTCCTCCGGTATTGCTTAAACTGTCAAGCAAGTATAACCAACAAGCTGTAGTTAAATTTACCGTTGGTTACAATCAACACGCTCACTTCTATAGAGATATCTCTAATGATTGAATGCGTAATTCCTACTGAGATTCTTGCATCCAATTCCTCCAGAACGAACCGAACGGTATTTCCCAAGTGGCTGAACGTACACACGGTATTCAAACACAGCACGCAATTAACATCCCGCCCATATTTCGATTCGGATGAAAATTTCCGTGCGCAAACTATTCGCTCACAACACTTTTGTGTGTTTTTCACAGCTTCAACGAGCGCGATACTGAAAAGCCTCAGACTCCTAATTAGGCTGAAGTCGGACGTGCCAATTAATTCAAGTTTCACTCGGAAACTTTGCTGCGTCAATTAATTTCATAGTTAATTAGCAGGCGGCCGAAGCGGGCGAAAGAAAGGGCTAACGATGCGTCGATGCCCGCCCCCGGCGCCGGCCTGCGCGTCTTGCGTGTGCGGTTTGGGAGTCGCGGATGCAATCTGCACACACGTTTTTAATAGCGTAGGATAGACGTCGTTGCGCTCCTTCGAATATAATAATTTTAATAATAATCCAAGACTTGCCACGCTGGGCAAAGAGCACCATCTAGTCCCAAGCTAAGCCGAATCTTGTACTATGGGTACTAGACAATTGATAAATAAACTTACTTAAAAACTTTTTGTAAATAGATACATATTCAACGTAGCAAACATCCAGTCCAATACAAACAGACATGCTCTGGCACCACTTGTCAAAGGCAACGTTAGCTACCACCATATCCTCATCACCATCATCAGTCCACTGCTGGACATAGGCCTCTCCCAATGCTCGCCACTTCGATCGGTCCCGGGCCTCTCGCATCCAGCACTTGCCAGCCGTCCTGCGCTACTATCATAGGTCGTCAACAATGGCACTGCGTTGTTCCTGAGGTTACTACTTGAAGCTGATCTAATAATTGCCTGATTAAGGTCTCGACGTGTATAGTTATAACACGTTTCACACCACACAACATATGACTCACATACCTAATGTCAGTCAGTACGGGACGTCTTATCTCTGTAGCTTGTATGTAAGCTACTCTCATTCGCGTAGCATGCTACGGGATAAATAATACTTCACGTTCCATTCAGATGACCTGAAGAGAAAGATAAGTTATCCAGCAGAACAGTCTTTTCACCAAATTCTATTTTTTGAAACACTGCAGAAGTATTCAATTTGACTGCCTGATGGGTCTTTTGTATAACGATCCTACATTCTGAGCTAGCTCATCTTTCAAAGCTTATTTTGTTTTTAATTTGCTTTACGACTTTAATGCTTACGGTATTATTATGAACACTACGCTATAGTTTAGCTTCAAACGATTCGCGAAAATCATCAATCAATCTGTATAGCGATTTATAGGATCGTAAGTTACCGTGTACAAAACTTACAAGAAATTGATGACGATAGAAACAACATTTAAAAGGCGTATAGCGGTGTGGTCCGAACAAAGTCTCGTCTAAGAGCGAATCTACGGCGGTCGGGAATAAAGTATCCCTTGATGTTCTACGAAGCAATAAATAAGTGAGTTTTGCTTTATTTGTAGGCATTGTCTTACATCAGGCTGTAATGGCCCGCGAGCTGGGAGGATTTAACAACGTCACGCCGGAGACTCCGCGGAGCAATAACTCCGTGCAAATAAAATTTTAACCTCTGCTTAATATCTGGCGGGCTTCGGCGAAGCGGGCCCGCCAAATTGACAGACAGTAAAATATTTTATTCGCGTAATAATTTCATTTGTAAGAAAACAAGGCGCGCCGCGCTCCGCAAACATCTTCCACGTGAATTAGCCCGTTAAAACGTCGAATTCGAGCAGTAAAACTCACTTTCCCTGTCGTAAAATTGCGGCTATCCATTGTTACGATTGGTTCATTCGCATTTTCGCAAGAATTTCGTTGTTTAAATGTTGAAGTACGTCAAAAGTAGTACTATATTATATTAAAAAAGTATAGTACATATAGTAAAAATATTGTACTTAGCTGCCGACAAACTAAACTGCAGTGTGGCGAATTAGTTCAAAATATAACCAATTAAATTAATACTACTGAAGGTACATTCTTACACAGTTACTTTTGGTAAAAAATCTTGTTGAATTTCCAAAGAAATTATGAAGAAATGACCAACAATGGAAATACATAATCTTCATTATAAGACATCTCTAGCGAAATTTGTTTATCTTGAAATATATTTAACTTGTTTTCTTCTTACAAACAAAAGTTTAGTTTTGCTAAGTCAATTTATTAACCGTGTTTTTAATGTGCATGTTTTGGGCTATAAGAAAGAAATAAATCAATCACAAATGAAGTTTGACACCTTCATTTAAATTACTTAACTTAAAATCCAAGAAATCTCGAGTACCGCTCAAGGCGGCGTCGAACCGCCATCACGTAAGGAGTTCAAAATCAACCCTCAAGTGGTTGAGCCCAAAAGTCTTCACGGTCGGCTCAACCCGTAATCGCGGCGCTCACCGGCCGATCCGACCCCGTTCACTTTGTTTTCCTGCGCGATGTCATTAGTGGAAAGCCCTCGATATTTTCGCGAGCATCGATTATTTTTAATGGGCCGTTGCCAGAGGCATCTCGCCGCATGGTTTAGGACCAAACCTATTGCGAGTGCAGTGTGTAATGACAGACGTGGGAACCTACTTTTATGTATATATTTTTAGTAGTTATCCATATACTCTACCTACTATATTTAGAGTAAACGATTACTGCCTACCAAAAGCCGAAGCTTCGAAGGCCGGAAAGCCGCAATAATATTTAGCCGAAAAAACTGGTGAGATGGTTGATAAGTTAGTACAATTTTAGAATAGAAACAAAGCATAAGGTATTACTTATTTTTTTGAGTATTTCATAAATTTGGTCACCCACGTTTGACCATATCGTAAAAAAAGGTCACAACTCACAAGTCTGGTTAGACTTAACCTTAGGTTAGGTTTAACCTAACCAACCGTGTCAGATCTGTGATAAAAAGTGTATTTTTGGTTGACCCCCTTCCCCCCGCTTTAAAAATTACATGAATTTTATGAAAATCTCGTTGTTTCACCCAAATATTTGATATGCTAAGAGATAAAATAATAAGCTAATATGGCAACACTGGCGCTTACAGCGCCTCTACCAATAGTCAATGAAATAATTCCACGATATGATCGATTGAGACTGACCATTTCATGAAATAGCAGTCTAACTTGCCCTATCGTCGAACGATTTCTTATCATTGATCAGGCCTTTATGCACATTATGATAAGGCCAATAGACAGTGAACATTTCATGAAATGGGCAAATTCTACGATGTGGCCACGACATAGATAGACATAATTATAATCTGACTCTCAGCTCAATTCTACCGATAGTAGGTAGATATAAAATTATATACTAACCCAAATAGCAGTTTTTGACAGTAAGCCCTATAGTTTCATCTTGGCAATATACTTTTGAATACTTATCTAGATTTTACTTCCATAAATAAGAAGAATCTGCAATGCCTTGTAAATAAATAATTAAAACCACTTCATATGAATAAAACCGATATTAAAATTAATAATTCAACATTTTATTAGTTAGAATGATAATGAATTCAATATTATAATAATACGGCTGCAATATCTTATACAATTTCCTTAATAATTTTCTAGGGTAACGCATCGTATCGCCCGAGGCTCAATCATTATGGGATCATTAAAAGTCCGCCGTTAACCTGTCGCCGCGGCCGCGATCGACCGCGCGCTCGTCTCGCCTCGCCGCTAAACACCGACTGAAGGGTTAAAATAGGGCTGCCCCGTATTCGTATTCGTGTTTTTGAAACACCAATGTTTTATATCGATGCCTGATTTCCTGATCGTTATGACATGTCTCTCTTGGAAGGTAGTTTATAGAGCCTGGGTCGACAGACCGCTTAGTTGGTCTAGTGTCACCTAAGGACGAAGTGGTACGTATCCTGAGTCGGGCCAAGAAATGTTTATTCGGTTTTCCTGACAAGAAAATACTCAATAGCAGCCTGAGTCAGGAAGTAAGCGGTGGGGCACTCTCCTCAATTGAACTATGATAACTGGATTATGAGAGTGTACATAATTATCATCTACAATAAAATACTAAGATCTATATTCTACATGTATAATTGTATATGTTTCAATAAGGTAATATCACCATATTATTAACAAATAGCTAACAAAAATATCTATATCTTTTATCATTTTTGTTTGCTTGTTTAGGTTAATCAATGCACTATACACAATGTTTGGGTTTATCTATCAGGTGACCTAAGGCAGAGTTTAAAAGGTTTAAAGAATGTAAAGCCAACCAACCATTACCGACTTCGACCCTGGAATTCTACATATAGCACAAGTACCTAACTACTTACAAAGTTATTCATCATTGATGAAGAGATGATTACTATAATAAAGTTATACTAATTTACATTTTTTTATAAGTGTACCTACCTAGTACTTATTTTTATTTTATCACTGCATCGATATTCCTTACGTCGGTCATCCCTAAGTTAAAAGAATATCTTTTTATTTTGCGGTTTATATTAAATGATTGCGTAAGTTTTTGTTTGTGGTTGCTCACCGCATGGGATTTAATAGCGAAAGGCGCTTTTAAATACAGATTCAGTATTTTAAATAATAATAACACGATGAGATTGAAATTCCAATGTATTTTTGTTGGAAATGTAATATTAATCCAATGAAAACTAATAATTACATTGATTAATTTAATGAAACGATAAAATCGGAGGCTTATTACTAGTATTCAATTAAACGTACTGGTAAAAGATGGGTCAGTAAACATTTTGAAGGTATTATAATACAAGTAATCAAATTTGATGTTATTAAAACTCTATCGACATTGCAGCACACTACCTAGCTATATCTGTTTCTGCTTAGCCCAATGGTTGATTGCTGGAGAATGCATATGCGTCCTTAAGTCCGCCTTTTGTACACTATTTGTATTGTGCAATAAAAATTAATTCTATTAAAATTAATCATTAATGCATGCAACGTAGCATGTATGTTTTTCTTTTTTTTATTCTCTAATTTGATAAGCAGGAACTGGTTGGGAATCGGTATGAATATTGGGAAAAAGACTGGATCAGGCTTTTGCCTAGCAGTGAGACTGTAGAGGCTAAAAATGTTTTTAGGGAACATTCTACATCTTAACTAATATTATAAAGCTGAAGAGTTTGTTTGTTTGTTTGTTTGTTTGAACGCGCTAATCTCAGGAACTACTGGTCCGAATTGAAAAAATCTTTTTGTGTTGAATAGACCATTTATCGAGGAAGGCTTTAGGCTATATAACATCACGCTGCAACTATTAGGAGCGAAGAAATAATGGAAAATGTAAAAAAAAAGGAGAAAAAATAACTATTCCTCGCGGACGAAGTCGCGAGCACAGCTAGTTTCTACATAAATGTTTATGACTACCATACAATAAAAATATGCTAATATCTATATACTTATAATAAATCTGTAGAGAGGTCAATTCTGTACATAAAATATTTTTTCAAAATAACTATCAGGGGGTGATAAGTGATCGATACTGATACCAAAAATGCAATCAGTAAAATTTTTGTCTGTCTGTCTGTATGTTCGTTATAGAAAAAAAAACTACTGAACAGATTTTGACGAAACTTGGTACAATTATTCTTCATACTCCTGGGCAGGTTATAGGATACTTTTCATCACGCTACAATCAATAGGAGCGGAGCAGTGACGGGAAGTGTTGGGAAAACGCGAGAAATTTAAACCTGTATGTTTGAACGCGCATTACGCGAAAACTACTGCATAGAATTGAATGCGGTTTTCACCAATGTATTGCTAGAGGTCTAACTTAAAACTTAGGCACAAGGTATAGATGGGTATTATATGGAAGTCCGTTATTTTTGAAACCCGATATCCACGCGAGCGACGCCGCTGGCACAGCTAGTATGTAATAAGAATCTTAAGCATTAGCCTTTGAGTGGAGAAAATGCATGGGAGTTTTGCAAAAGTAAAAATCCTAAACTATGAAACTTATGATAGATAAAGTTAAGTTGACAATTAGCACAGGACCTCTATACTAAATGGGTATGATGACAGATTAAGTACCATTCAACTTTCATTTACCTATAGATTTTAAAGAATTGATTACAGTCTTTGTCCAGAAGCACTTTTTTATATAGTGGCTCGACATAATGGCTTCCCTACGCCTGATGGAAAGCGAGAGAGAAGCCCAAGTCGCTGTGACAACGGGCAAGTAACTGTTTAGTTACCTGTCAGTTGCCACCGCCATGTCGGCCCAACCCCAACCCCCCACGAGCTCCGGAAACCCTACTCACCGACAGGAACATGACGCGGAGGTCATTTGGCTGACGTATTCTATAGGGTGGAGGTCCTTCCCCGGACGGGCAGCTCAATTCAAGCGAAGATTCGCCATGCCCTACCTCTCTTAAAGCACTAATCCGATTCAACTAAATTTTGGTTATGAATTTCCGATGATAACAATCCTTAGATCAAACCTACACTAACAACGCTTTAAAACTGAAAAGAGGTCTTTGACGAGTGCATTTTATGATGGCGATTTATCACTCTAAAGAGATAGTTAGAATCGGTGTTGGAATGAAAAGAGTGTAACAAAGTCGGCGCGGGCGGGCGGCAAGCAAATGAGGCGCGTCGCTCACTGCTAACTAAACCAATCGACGCCGCGGCGCGGCAGACGGGCGGTTAGGACGCGCCTGTTATATTGCTTTGATGTCTTGTCCTGAATAGGGGATTCAGAAAACTTGGGTCTTGAAATCGATGTCGGTTCTGTAACATTGCTTAGTCATTTACTAATAATAACGGTTTTAGTGCCCAAAGAGGCAAACAACTGGAGAGGCCTATGTCCAACAGTGGACTGCGTTAAGCTGATAATGATGATAATTTTACAATGATAAAGCATTGTTATCGAATATGATTCCGTACCCGAAATGTTCTGAAAAGGAGGGCTGGTCAGACTATGTCATACACCTACAATAACTGCCCATCTCCAAGCAGACTTGCCAAATAGGCAGGAATAAAATGTGAAAGTGTTTGCGCAAACACAGGGGTACTCTCTGTTCCTTCATGTCATAATTCAATGGGAAATAGTTCAATAAAACTGGAGAGACCAAGCGCAATAGTAACGATTTAACGAGCTTTCCAATACCCCGTGGTATAGCGCTGCGAACTCTTTGACTTCAGGGTGATACTGACTAATTTCCTTACAGTAAATCTCAGTCAGAATTTTTACTCGACTCTGGATTCTAAATCGGGATCTCTCGGTTCTCAGGTAACACGTACAACTATTAGACCAAGGAGACAGTTAATAATAACATATGAGATAAATAAACTGCAGATATTTTTGAAAGCTTTATTTGATTACCCTGATGATTTATCCTGGCAATGACTCTACCTTCTAAATGTTATAATACAAATAATAAAGCTCTTATTGCCTGCCGTCGTAACACTGCCTAAAAGGTCATCATCATCAGCCTATTGCAGTTCACTGCTGGACATAAGCCTCTCCAGTAAAAGGTAAGGCCTAAAAGGTACGAGCGTGTTAAATCCTGAACATTTCATATGTTAAGAATAACATGAGAGTAATCAATTGAGTAGGTCCAGTGAAATCTCCGTTCAGTCAGCTATAATGAAGCGTATCAGCCGCTGAGCCGCTGTGCTACGAAGCTTACAACACGCTTCCGCCCACTTGTAACTGATACCTGTATTCAAAAGCCGCGGCGCGACCGCCCGTCTACCGCGATCATTTAGCATCATTTGCGGGAACTGCTTTTTAAACCTCATCTGTTTTAGCGACCAGCGAATCCTTTCGCTTGCTTGTTACTCGGAAACAATACTTTGCGATTTCAGGTGTCTACCGTCTAGTTATGAAATGCGATCTCAACTTGGTTTTGTTGTTTTGAAATAGATAGACGGAGGGAATCTGGAGCATTCCCATATTTTAGGAATGGTACAATAGGATTTTGTTTGGAAATTGACATCTCAATAGTTACTTTTTGATTTTTATACACTAACATTCATTATAGGTATATGCAAGACGACAGATTTGATACAGATAGACGGAGGGAATCTGGAGCACTCCCATATTTAAGGTATGGTACAATAGGATTTTGTTTATAAATTGACATCTCAATAGTTACTTTTTGATTTTTATACACTCACATTCATTATAGGTATATGCGAGACGACAGGTGTTAAATCTCATATGCCTACCCAACAATTTTGCAATTATTAACACTCCTAAAACTAAATAGGTAAGTTCCGATCTGTGCTAAACCAAAAGAAACCTAAAATTAACCCGTTAAATCAAAATTCACACTCGTTTAACCACCGCATTCGTTAATAAAACACTCAGCGGTACTCAAAGAGCACAACTTAATTCGAACGAACGTCAACACGTGATTATATCACGTGTAATGTACCCATCGCTAACTGCATGCAAACGTTAATATTTATCGACCGCGCACTAAGCTCGTTAGGGCAGCTCTGTCATCGCACCTAATTCGACGCTCTAAACTGCAGCATAAAATTAAACTCGATGCAACGATTATGCACGCTGTTTTGTGTTTAACAGGCGTCTCTTTTTAAATACTATTTTTATGTGAGCGGATTTTCAGATCGAAGTGTTTCATACTAATTTATTGTAATTGTATCGTAATGACAAAATAAATTGTATTTTAATATTTTGCAAGCGTTTCGCAGAATGACGACCGGTTTCGAACTTTAAAAGTACATAATACCTTTGTATCTAGTTTTAAGTGAAATGTTCTGTGTGCAAGAAATAATATCTATCTATTAATTATCAGTACAGTTAAACTTTTTTGCCTTTGATAACATACTTTTGTGATGATTTTTAATATTTGTCTAATTATTGCCCTCATTATTTAGTATGTTTTGTAAGAATTAAGTGGCAACACTGGTTTGTCACATTGACAGTTGACAGCGCGCCTCTCTGGCGGCAAAATAGGCGGGGAAAAATGGAGGGGAAAGCTGTGCTGGGGGGACGGACGTTGCAAGCCGGCATTCGATTGGCAGCATTGACCGAGGATAGACGTCGAGGGAAATCTATGTTCGACGGTAGTCTTATAGTTCAGGTAGTGATGTGATAAGTTGTGATACCTTTATATACCATTCGACAGATTGAAGTTATTATATTTCAGAAGCGGCATGATACCTGCAGCCTACAAGGTACGGAGTAGAAATACTCTTAAAATTATTTAATTAATATTAATATACGAGATATTAATATAGACAAGATATTAAAGGCCGTCACTGTAATTTTTCATTAAATTCAGCTTTTATTTTTCTCTTCTCTTCATTTCCATAATGATGCCGTCACGAACATTTGGTTGGGGCTACTCCCTAACAATGTTACTTGGCGGTAGTATTGAGAGTGTTTAAAATAATATGGCGATTGGATTACGCCACCACTGACAACAGCTTGAATAATATTTGATCAAGGCTACTCTTTGATAGTGCTATTCTTGTTGGTCTGCCTGAAATAATTTGTCGCGAATTCTATTTGGTCAAGGCAACTCCTTGATAATAGTCCGCGACGGATTCTCTGGCAAACGTCGGTGCTAGAATATTTATATTTATTGCATAAGTGTTTTCTGGAGCAGACCGCAACTTGAGTAATGTTCGAACAAGGCAACTCTTTGTTAATGTTACTCTTGTAAGCCTAATAAGGTTTATCGCACGACCCATTTGGTTAAGGCTACTCTTTGACAATGTTGGTCTGCGATAAAACGTTAGACTGCGGTCTGTATTAGAAAAAACTAGACGTTTGGTTGAAATTGCGCCGTTAATTGAAAAGATAAGTTTTATGAAGAGAGGAGAAAGTTAGAGTTCTTAACCTTTAGAATAGGAAGAGTAATTTATCGATAATAATAACAACTTCATTGAATATAAAACACTGAGTTACATTTTGTATATCACAACTGGAAATAAACAGTATTTTATGCTTGCTACCGCCAGATATCGCTCGTCCGACTAATTAACAATGCCTACCGCGTCATAGGAATCTGAGCGTTAAGTGTAGCGTAGAATGAGGTCAAAATGCTATGTGTCAGTACAGACTGATTGTAAGCGGCGCATTAACTTTTTATGTGTCCATTTGCTTACTTATGCGATAATGCGATACACAAATTATTATAACACAAGCTAGGCTGAGCCTGTATTATACGTACGTATTAATTCCTTCCCAATGTCTTTTAGTAAATACAACGATATAGGTATACTAATGAAAGTTGATATATTTGATTTGGTTATTTCTGGCCTTAGTGTTGAGTAAATGGGGCCTATGTTAGTTTAAAATATGTATGTTCAAAGATTACTTCGCTAAGATTGGATACGCTTCTCAAAATTTAAGGCTATAAATGTCGTGGACAAAACGTTACATGTACAAGAGAAGGCTATGTATGCCACTACCCGCAAGTAATCTAATTTATATGTGTGAAGAGAGGGGTGTTAAAGGTCTGATTTTACTGAAACTGCTACCGCACCAGATTCTCTTGTACACACACACACACACACACACACACACACACACACACACACTTACTTTAATATATATATGAATATCATTATGTAATTTTTAGTATGTACACAATGAAGTACTTATTCAGCTTTTAGCTCTTAATACTTGAGCCAGTATGGTTTGAGCCTAATGACCTGAAACATGTGTATTCAATTGCCTAGGTCAGGCATCCGTCTCATCACACAATATGTCACAAGTTTTATTATAGCCTGTTAAATTTAATGTACCCTGTGAAGAGAAATAAAGACTCACGCACACGCACACACACACTCACACACAACACACAATCTGATGTTATATTGATTAAATTTGTATTTTAAAGAAATCTGTAACAACAGAGCCAAGGCCAATAGGTCTTAATTATTGCCTACATATACTAATTGATGAAATCTAATGGATACGCTGTTGATTTCGAATAAATGAATAAATATTATATTAAACAAGTAATTGGAGGCTATGTATGTCTCTACGGAGCTATGTATGTTCCACAAGTGATTGAAGGCTATGTATGTCTACGGAGCTATGTATGTTCCACAAGTAATTGAAGGCTATGTATGTCTCTACGGAGCTATGTATGTTCCACAAGTAATTGGAGGCTATGTATGTCTCTACGGAGCTATGTATGTTCCACGAGTAATTGGAGGCTATGTAAGTCTCTACGGAGCTATGTAGGTTCCACAAGTAATTGTAGTTTATTTATGTCCTTAAATAAGAAAAGACGCCCCTAAGAAGCTATGTATGTTTAATGATATTTGAGTCCTTGGATGCCAATACAGAACTATGTATTCCACTACTATACAAAATTGGTTACGGAAACTAAACTATGAGGATACAGAATCAATATTATCAGACGTAAAGTAAGCTAAGTTCATATACCCACATACACACCCGCGTCACTCTCACGCATACACACACACAAACGCACATACACTCACACAAATGCGGAACCCAATAAATGCTAGCTTTCCTCGATCAACAGGTGGGACCTGGAGGCCTGAAATGCAGGGTCGCCCTAAATTAGGCTCCAGATTACACGCTAAATAATTTAATTTAATGATTCAGTGCTAATGAATTTTACCAATTATAATTTAACTATAATTCTTTATTTCAAATAATTGCATACATTAGATGGCATTCCTAAACTACTTGTCAGTTCGATAACAGGGATGTAGATGATGTTGTAGGTTATTAATTTAATCTTTATTTCACAAAGTAGGTAGACAATGTGTTCTGGAATGGATTATGTCGGCGGTGTAATTTTCTCTTGCACAAATAATGGCAACTGACGACATGATGACTACTCCGCCTAGTAAAGTCCAAAGAGCCCAAGACACAAGCAGCAGAGGGGACCATCCCGTGATGTTGTCGTATCCATGTGATGTTGTCCGTTGTCATCAGGGAAGTCTTGGTGGCTCGTAGTATAACTTTATTTATTTATTTTACATTCGACTGTACTTAAACCTATGTAAGTACATCTATGCTCGTAGATTGACACTATCAAGAACCCGGGGCGGTCGACTTGTTTTTGTTTTAATATTATTCTTTTTATTTTTGCATATAAGACATTCATTCACTACAGAGATACATGAAGAGAGAATTTAAAACTGGGCTGTGCCAGTATCAACTTGTTAAAATTAGTGAGTAGCATCGAAATGAATAGGTACTATTGAATTTCTAAATTTAGAACCTGCGTAGGTATTATTCATATTCATTTTAGTGCAAGATTTATGATAATTGGCATTTTTTTAAGTAAGGATGTTGATCTCCAATGTATTCTTTTAAATGGGTACCTATACTTGAATGGTTCCCTAAGTGAAGCATGTTAGGTTCAGACTAGGCTTCGTCTACGCACGAGACGTGTGGTCCTCTTATGCGAGGCAAAAATTAACCTATGTATGTCGGCGGACGGTGCCTCCGTCGCATGGGCCGTCGTTGTGGTGCCGAGGGTCGTATAGATAGAATAAACAGTCTTTGTTGCACAAAAGACATTTCGGACATAACAAAGGACAGCTTAGGCAGTTTTGTCGCTTGTAGCAATCTGTACCAGATAACATTTAGGCAGAGGAAGGAAGTTTTTTAAAAGCCACGGGCAATCTAGTACAATATCATCCAATGTTACTATTAAGTACTTTATAAATGGGCAAGCCAATTGCATAGTTATACGAAGTAAAATAAACATAATCTATAGACATCATTAACAAAAAATCTATGGATATAGCATATTAAATTGATGTGGCATTCGTATTTACACTTAAACACACACGTATACAATACATTCGCATACATATAAGTACATACACTCTCCGGCGCAACAGGCACGATGGGCACAACACAAACCTAACTAACTGGGGTGGAAAACTAAGGTTTGCCCCCCTATTGTTATTAATATAAAACCGGACCTTCTAGTTCATTTCATATAGATAGATTTAAAGTTATAAATTGTAATTGTTCCTGCGATACAGGCCTTGAGGCTAGTACAGCGACAGCTGACAATTTTTTTTAAGGATTTTGTAATATATTTGGTTTAGCTCATTTGAGTTGTATGCAGAACGATTTGTATTATTGGATAAACATTTTTATTTTTACACAACACATGTAGGTACACGTACATAATTATTATTTATATTAATAAAAAAAGCGGTAACGTTCTAACTATAGAAATGTAGGGCACTAGGTACTCTAGTCCACTTATAGCAACTCGATATCTAAGTGTGGCGTATTGTTTACTTTCACATGCGTCAAAATATTTCATGAACTGTTCCCGCAATACGAGTATTAATTAATGGACTTGCCTCTAAGAGTAAGAATTTATTTATTTGCTAGAATGCGGTACATATTATTACAGATGATATGTATAATGGAGAACTAAACACATTCACTCTTCAGAGTTGTCAAATGAAATAAATTATTAGATTGGATACTTAATTGAAATAAATTGTAACATGCCAAATTAAATTGATTATTAAATTGAGTATATACAAGTGAAATAAATTATTATACGTCAAGATAACTAAATTATTAGAACACCTCTTTGTACTACCGGAATAACATTTACCATATTTTCAAAATATCATTAAAATTGAATTAAACAAAGCAAGTCACACGTGTGGTATAAAACAAGGTTGAATAAGCCATATTCTAAGCATACCTATACTTTAAAAGAAAACTTACTAATTGTTATATCATTTGCGTTCATGGGTAACTTATTATATAATTTGACAGCCATTTACCGACTGTTCCTTGAACGCATAGCTGTTTTCATTAAAAGCATGATTAATTTAATTGAGCGTATAGACTTCTATCTCTAGGAGTACGTGGAATGTCATACAGAGTCTTAAATAGCTCTGGGTGAGTTTTAACCTCGTACATATAAGCAAGGGACAGTGAGTACTTTCAATTGTTTGAACAAAGTCTAGTGAAATAAAACTGTCTGCTGGGTAACAAATAACTTTGGGGTTTGAGGTTTTCTAAGAGGAGGTGAAGGGAGAATTGGTTTAATGGTGGACATGTAGGCAGTTAAAGGTTTGAAATTGAGAGGATCATTAACTTTCAGTAAAACACTTTAATGATTATGTTCCAACATTGGGACAATGTCACTGAATTTCATTGGGCTTGGGATAAGACCTGAATTTACGTATCTACTCATTAAATTGGTTATTAATTATAGCTAATGTAGGGAAATGGTGTGAATAATTTATTTTAAGACCATCATGGGAGATCATCGGTCTTTACGAACTTTATTTCTTGAAGGGTGTATGTAGATAGGTAATCTATATGGGATGTCTACTACTTGTTTATGGATAAGCTTGTTATAAAGAAGGTCACGCTATATCCCTGTGATCATTACAGTTACGAATTTTTCTAATACGATGAATTACAATTTGATCTTCCTGTCATAGTGAGTGACCTAAACCATTAATCTCAGTAAACCAAATCAAATTCTTTGTTTGTCAGAACAGGTTACAATAAAATAAACAAATAGTTATAGTTGGGTCTGCCTATAAAGGCGTACAAATATATTTGGTGTCGGAAAAATCTTCTGACCACCGAGAGATAAGACACAACACAAGGAAAAATATTGTTATTTATTTGTACCTACGTGTGAACGTACTTAGTTGCCACGGACGATTGCAGGGGTTGGTAAGTCTGAACGTCGTGGCCAGTTTTCAGTTGGACTTGACACAGTGGATTGGTCAGTTTTCAGTGCTGCACAATGGCCTCTCCCAATGGTCACCACTTTGATCATACACCGTCAAATTTATTTTGTATCTTGCATCAAGGCTTTGACCATGAACTGTAAACAAAACTACCTTATTTATATCAAATATCATCACAAGGTTTCTTTTTGGTGCCAATGTGTATACCTTATTCTCCTTGTAACACGTTAGTGGAGATGTTATTAGTAAAGTATTTGAATCTAGAGCAGCGTCTAGTAGCGGCTAGTTAGGCTTCTCTTTTTCTTTCGTACACTTATGTCTATCTTGTACATAGGCACAGTAAATAGTTAAGTGTGGTGTACCTAATATTAGTTTTTATTAATTTCAGTTTTATTTATATATATAAATATATATACATCTAGCTGTTCTACTATTTATTTTAAGACATTTGTTCAATTGTTCCTGTCACATGTTAGTCTCAAATGGGCATACTTTGAAAACTGTGTTAATCAATTAGAATACCAGCACCGAATGTGATGATTTTATACTTGCCCGTTAATGATTAAAACTAATGTGGTATACATATTTTACCAGGAAATGCAAGGGGTTGTAATTTAACAGTAATTTGTTGTTATAAGTCAAACTGTTTTTGTGTTATTCATTTTGTTGTAATATCGGGTTCTCATTTTATTTATTGAGATGGCGCTTTAGCACTATTGGTTGAATCATATTAAGTGGTTGTTTCGATTGGCTGTCCTTGAATAAATAAATAATTATGTAGTGGTGCGTCGGGAGACGGCACGTTGTCGGATGGCCGAATGTGATGATTTTTAATATTTGTCTAATTATTGCCCTCATTATTTAGTATGTTTTG
Organism: Conogethes punctiferalis; assembly: GCA_031163375.1. NCBI lineage: Eukaryota > Metazoa > Arthropoda > Insecta > Lepidoptera > Crambidae > Conogethes > Conogethes punctiferalis. Next base: position 7,026,110 of record CM062080.1, read on the forward strand.
TAAGAATTAAGTGGCAACACTGGTTTGTCACATTGACAGTTGACAGCGCGCCTCTCTGGCGGCAAAATAGGCGGGGAAAAATGGAGGGGAAAGCTGTGCTGGGGGGACGGACGTTGCAAGCCGGCATTCGATTGGCAGCATTGACCGAGGATAGACGTCGAGGGAAATCTATGTTCGACGGTAGTCTTATAGTTCAGGTAGTGATGTGATAAGTTGTGATACCTTTATATACCATTCGACAGATTGAAGTTATTATACTTTCATACACATTTCAAAATGTTTGAGTACATTTACACTTTTATTTATAGCTGTAGACTTGTTTCTAAAAATTAACATCATCTGCAGAGTTCATAAAATGCTTGCGCTTTATTTCATTAATGACGTAAACAATATAAAAGATAACTGAAGAGACTTAACAGCTCCACTAAACCTTTGCTCCTAATGAACGATGTTGCGAGCTTGCAAGCCTATTCGCGCCTTTTTCTAACTCAATAGCATCGCTTTACTAATGGCGTCCGCTAAACTATGCCCACGCATAAAGCCGTTAGCGGGCTTCGGTCGCTCCCTAATCCGCGATGGGCGCGTAACGATCGCGTAACGAGGGCGGCTCGTTACCGCGCTGGTTACCGGTTACCGCCGCGCCGGTTACCGCCACGGTTACCGCCTCGCACGTTACCGCCGGCCTCATTACGCGGCATCGACGCTGCATCGCTGTCATCTTGCTTTATTTGCACAATGTGTGTCTGGCTGTGATAAACCGTGTTTTCGTGCAGTTTAACGCGAGAAAACAATCTTCGTGGCTATTTGAAAATCGCATTTCAATGTAATTGTGATTTTATTTTGGAAGTGCTGTTTGAAAATTAACTGATACTCGAAAAATTATTTAAAAAAAAAATTAAACTATTGTATGACGCGCGCGGCCGGCAAATCCACACGACAATATACATTTTTTGTTTGGCTGGCACCGACTTCAAAAATAAGTGATAATTGTAATATTTAAATAATTATGTATTAAGGATAGAATTACTTACGTTATTTATCGCTTTTTAATTTTGGTCGTTTGTGTTTTTTTTTAAGTCGGTTTAATTTTTTTTTTTAAATAATTTTATTTCTCTATTTTTAGTTGTTTAGTTTAGTTTTTTAGAATATCCATACGGAAAAGGCTTTCTTCGGTAGTAATTATGTTAGTATTTGGGGTGTGCTTGGTTTGATCTTTATATTAATTTGTAAGCTTTTATCGATAAAAATATTCATGATAACAAAACTATTTTATTTATTCGCCAAAATAGTAAAATACAATATTTTTTTCTACATTAGTTCTTAAACATTTACGATATTAATCACATGAGATTTTTGGTGAAACTTATATCTAGATTGTCGTAAGTGCAATATCAATCCCACTATTTTTTGACTTTACGACGATCATAATTTCTAAGTATGAGATGCGTCCCTATCTGTACATACCTAATAATGCAAATAGAAAACACCCCAGCAAACAGAACTCCTGAAAAAAAAAACAATCGAACAATGACCAATAAAGTTTATCAAGACAAATGAAAACGTCCCCCAAACCAAGCTAGAAGACGCGCATCAAAATTCACTTCATCCGCAATACGAGAAAAAACCGATACAGACCGCAGCCGACAAAGCACCCCAATCGGAATGGAAAAACGATCCACGCCAATTGCCATAAAAAGATCGCGAGCCAATAAAACCAGGACATTGTCAGCGATGATTTGAGAGGGGCGGGGGGAAGGGGGGGGAGGAGAGCTGAACACGGTTTGGGCGGGCGGATATTTTTATGCGATCGCGGGAAACGATACGCGAGCGATGTGGATGCGATGACGACTGATTTGTGCTATCGAATTGGATGGCGAAAGGGACGGACTTTTTTGTTTAGTTAAATGTGTTTTTTGTAAGCGTGGCTAGATAAAACTGGGGTAATTCTGAGGGTATTTTTTTGTTAGATAAGATAAAGCCTGTTTCTATTCTCTCTCAGATGTTTTTCAGCAGTATACTTAACTTATAAAAAACTGGTTTTCTGACAAAATATTCAATTTTACAATTTCTCTGTTTAGCTCGTAGAAAATATAGTCTACATCAAATTGATTGAAAATACCAACTTTTAATAATTTTCCAGAAATCTAGAAGGTGACACAAGAAACTTTTTTGTCAATTAGAATTATTTATTAAATCTTAGCTTAACCCAATAAAATAGTGTACATAAGGTAGATTTAATGCCTTGTAGACATTATCTATCAATCAACAATTAGATTAAATAGAATTCAGTATTGGGTTTGGTAACAGACAAGTAAGTATATAAAAAAGAATGAGAATGTAATAAGTTGGTAGGTAGGTACATAATATAATTATAGATTATCTAGTAAAAACCTGCATTTCGAAATATTTCACAAATTATTATATTTTATTTTCTATTTAATCCTGATACCTACGTATAAATACCTAAGCGATGTAAATAAAAACTTGATATAAAAAGATATTCGTAAACTTTACCCAAAATCCTATGCAAGGACAGACGGGAACTTAATTGATTTGACAGAATGATTTCGAAACAAATTATTCAAGTTTACTAATGATCAAATTTGCTTAGGATACCATCAAACGACCAGATGATACCAGATTGTCCATTGTTAGAAGTCCCAAATTCGTCATGCATAGTTATAGATGTCGACAATCGAAGTAAACTTTTTGTGGGTACATAAAAACTGACAAATTAATTTTATTCTTAAAATGCTTGTCATAGAGTCTAAAATTGCATAACCTAATCGAGCGATAACAAATTGGTTTACAATTGGATACTTCCAATCTTTAGATAAAATTTTTAATTGCCTTACGGTGCTCATGCTAAAAATAACTGAGGCCGTATAGGTTTTACGATACTTACATTGATAGGATAAATTTAACACCTACTTTATTTTGAGGTATACAAAGAGGAATTAAAGTTTAATTTGGAATGAAGAATTTTAAAACTGCTCGTCGTATCATCTACACGAAGAAAACATCCACTCGATTACGACATTAAAAAAGTAGACACGTTTCACATCATAGTTTTTATACTTACTTGGCGTGCGTGTGTGTGGGGCCGGGAGGCAACTGCCAGACGCACGTGCTCCGGGAGGCACGCCTGCCCTAACCACTACACCCAACACGCCCGACACTAAGCCAGTTCACGCTCAGACAACAGTCCGCCGAAGTTTCGAGAAGTTATTGCAGCATCGTAACTTCAAGAGAAGTTGAGCGTTCAGCTAAGACGCGTCAGACGTCGCGTCGGCTGGTCGACTGAGCGCGGCCGCGGCGAGCCGAAGACGCCGTGTGCGCCGCGCCGCTGGGCGGGGCCGCGCGCCGCCCCGCCCCGCCCCGCCCACGTGCCGGCACGCCCCCCTGAATTAATAAAGGCGGCAAACAGCGTCGGACACGCGGACAATGCCGCATTGTCCTGTGCCCAAAATAGTTTCAATTAGAATCGGGGACAGGCACAAAAGCCTCCGCGGCGGATCGTTCACGGCCAAATAGGCGGCTGCATGGCCGATTAGCGGGCCTGAACCGTGGGTAATATTCAAAATTGCCGCTCTGAAATCAAAACAACATTGTTTGTCAGCTATGCTCGATTAGCTCGTCGTATTCAGATCCAATGTTCGGCCCATTACATTATGTTTACATTGATAACGGTGTCTAAATGAAGCCTGTCTCTTATACCTAGCCAAATAGGTAAATACGCTTTACATGATCAGTTACGAAAAGCAATTTTTTTTTTTTTTTTTTTTTTAGTTAGCCTTTATTGTCCCACTGCTGAGCGAAGGCCTCCCCTAAGTCACTCCACAGCTCCCGATTGTGAGCCACCTTTTGCCAGTCTTGCAGATGGTTGTCTAAGTCATCACGCCATCTTTTCTTTGGCCTGCCTCTCTGACGCCATCCGTCTACCGGCTGCCATTGGGTGATGATCTTAGCCCACCTTGTGGAATCCATCCTATTGACATGGCCCGCCCATTCCCATTTCAGCTTTGCAGTCTTTTTTCCTACATCCACGATCCCCGTCTTTGAGCGGATAACGGCATTTCTGACCTTGTCCGTCCTTTTGATGGCCAAAATGCTTCGCTCCATGGCTCTTTGGCAAACTCTGAGCCTGCACTTCTGAAGTTCAGTCAAAGACCAAGTCTGAGCACCGTAAGTTAAAATAGGCAGGATGCACACGTCGACTAGTTTGCGTTTCAGTGACAGAGGAAGGTCGCCCTTCATGTACGCTTTCATGGACCAGTAGCTCTTCCAGGCATTCTCAATCCGGCGCCCGATTTCTTTCTCTTGCCTGTTGCTGAAAGAGACTACTTGGCCCAAGTAAATATACTCGTCGACGTATTGCACTAATTGCCCACCTACTTCAACATTATTATGTACGCTGTTCGTCATTACTTTTGTCTTAGACATGTTCATCGTCAGTCCAATCTCCAGGCTCGCCGTACTCAATTCTTCGAGCATGGTTTGTAGTTCCGTGGATGTTTCGGCAAACAGTACTATATCGTCGGCAAAACGGAGGTTTGTAAGCCTTGCTCCTCCCACATCGATACCAATATGTCAATATGTCACGAAAAGCAATATTAGGTTATTATAGAATGGAAAATTATAATTTCAACTTGAAACATTAACATTTTTATAGTAGCACAGCATAATTATTATCACCTGTTAGAAAGCGAAGAAGCAAGACAAGGCAAGTCAATTCGCTGCGGCAACGAGTAACTAAATCAAGCACCACATCTTAATAACAAATCACATTCATATTTATCCTAATAATTAACAGTTAGGTAAGAAAGTGTACATTATTACGAGTATAATAATTTGACCATATCTGCGTTTCATCAATTAACCCCGGACTAAAGTTGATTCAGCGACTTCCACACCAGCCAGAGCTTCTTATGACCAGGCGATATATATTCAGCCTGTACGACTTAATTGGTAATGAGTAGTAGATACTCTATTTAATGAAGTAGAGTTGACTCGTTAAACGCAACATCTGCTTCCTTTGTGTGGGCATTGCTCACGATATCACACACTCCTGCTGTAAAAGATGAGCAAGGCCTGTCGTTTCGTAAGACAAGATCTTATAAGCAGTAAGGCCTAGGTCACCTAGGGCATTCGACGAAGCAATAGTTTTGGGAGCTGGCTTTATGTTGGACATCACCATAGAGACCTGTGCAACTTCAGGCTTAGGATAAGAGGTTGAAGGCAGTGCGCGATGTAGACATCTCGACAAGATCATTTAAATGATCTGTCAGCATCTTTGTTGCAAAGTTACAAAGCTAAAGGGGGTAGGCCTAAGCATATAGGCCTCGTAAAAGTCACGACTTTTCATTCATCTTTGGTTACTGGGATAAAATCAATTCATGAGGTGGAAAAAGCTAACAAAAATAGAGTAAAACGCTGTAACTTTTTCAGTTTTTATTTAAAGTACCTCCCCCCCCACAAGGCTTGCGGACAAATTCGGACCCGAAACAATAACTTATCAATTCACGTCTGCAATACCTGATATCAGAGAACGTTACATACATTGTTACTATCCCAAAGTAAGTAGTTTAAGCACCAGTGTTATTTGAAGTACTCTTTTAGTCAGACATCAAGGACATAAGCCTATAAGCTTTTAATATTAAATCACGCCATTTCTTGACTTGTCTATAATGCAATCAATGCAAATACTTTAAATCATTCTGTAGACTAAGACATAATATAAGTATGTAATTCTCTTTCGTAGAAAGCTTCTTATTTGCCTGCCTATACCTACGTGTAAAGCGATTTCAGTCCATCATTACCGTAGGTAGCAACGATCTAAGGTAACAAATCTCTGTAAAAGCAACGGAGCGTGATAAACTTAGCGCAAATAAGTCGGGGTGTTTCCACACCTCTTGAAGCGCAAAGATATTCACGCATCACAGGACCAAGTCCATTCTACCACCGACTGGCCGAAATAGGGTGGCAAAGTGACATTGAATTATCGACAGTATCGAAATAATTTACAGTTGGTTGTATTTTTTTTTATATAAGCACGACATAATGGCTTCCGTACGCCTGATGGAAAGCTAAAAGGAAGCCAAGTCGCTGTCACGACTAACTAGGATACAATTCAGTGGCAAGTTACCGACGCAGATGGATCAGGTGGCCTGTACAGCATGTTTTAGTAATAATCAACTTGCAAAAGTTTTGCAAATTGTATGTGTTTTTTTTTGTGAATTTTTGAGACATAAGTCTCCCCCATTGACAATTCAAGGTTTGAGTATTTGAAAATTGGTACAATTATTCTTCATACTTCTGGGCAGGTTATAGTATACTTTTCATCACGCTACAATTAATAGGAGCAGAGCAGTGAAGGGAAGTGTTGGAAAAACGGGAGAAATTTTTATCTGTATGTTTGATCGCGCATCACGCGAAAACTACTGCATGGAATTGAATACAGTTTTCACCAATGTATTGCTAGAGGCTTAATTTAGGCACTATTTCATGGAAGTCCGTTATTTTTGAAACCCGATAGCCAAGCGTGCGACGCCGCTGGCACAGCTAGTCTTCAAAACCATTCCTTTATGTCAGAGATGTCGGACATGTAAAACATGTTTTTCGTACAACTCGCTTTACGTTATGGAAATAATGTGCATTGATTGTTCAATATGCTTTTAATGAAAAAGGATACCTATTCCACGTGGCAACAAACAGCGATCTTAGCTTCCTGCTTATTATCTCCTACTGTCGCCATCATTTTGCATCTATGACCACAAAATGGTTATTACAAGATAATAACTTCTCTGATTTATTTTATCTCATATTATCATCTTTACTCTTTAAATCAATGAACATCACTAAACCGAAATAGTGAATATTTGAAGTCAATAACCAAAGTAGCGAATATTCGTGTGCTCCGCCGGACAGACAGATTTCTCGACAGAGTAAACAGTTTCCTTGAATATCTGTCCGGTTTTAGAATAATGCACTATTTAAAGAGGAACTAGTGGACATAGACGTGTTTGAAAATGTTTGTTTTAACGATAGTTTTACTTAGATTTTCAATCATTCGTAGCATCTCGCTTTAAAGGTAGAATCAATAATTGATTATTAGGATCTGAATATAAGAGGTAGTACTCCTTGTACCTTTGTATGATTAAGATCGTGGCAAATAGTGAAATTAAATGGGTGTAGCAAAACTTCTTTACCTACTGTTTATCGAAAAATAATACACAACTTTTGAAGGCCACTGCCGTTGATATGCGACGATAACAATAGATTTCCTATCTTGTCTCGGCGGTCAAAGAATTAATTTTAACGAAAACTGGTTGCTATGGCAACGAGAGAAGACCACGAAAATATCACAGGGTATTTAGTTGTTGCGTGTTTTTACTGTTTTATTTTAATTGTAATATGCTTTTACCCTTTTTATTAAATTAGTTCTCTATCTAAAAAATGCATCCATCTCTTTCATATTAGATCATTGCTCCGCACCTCTCCTTCATCAATTCCTCCAAAGATACGCCGCGCCGCCTCCTACCATTGCCGAAATGAGGTTTAAGGACTTTGTGGAAGTTGAATTGTTTGAATGTACAAGTACATTTATACTAGTTCAGGGTCCTTCATCATTATCATCATCATCAGCCCACATCGGTCCTTACGTACTAAATAACCATGTACGTATACCCATGCTTTTTAATCTATACGAAAACTATGATGAACTTGGTCCTAACCGGCCAAAAAGACGGGCCTGTAGTGATCACCCATCCACTTATAAATTTTATTAAAGAAACACCTACTATATTTTATATAGTGACTACGAAATCTCGTACCTATACAAACAACTGGAATTAAAAGTACATACTAAATGTTACTATTTCTATCATTTAATGAACTTAGGTCCTATTCGTGTCTATTTTTGTATGTTCAACTACAAATATTAATTTTAGGCAAGTAGCGAAGTAATATGAATTTCTCGAAACAACGTGAAAAGCTGACTTCAATTAGATATAAACTATTGAATTATAATGAACTTAATAATTTACATATCTTTAGCAATCCTAACGACCAAGTCGGGATAATTTAAATTTTGCTTCTTAAAAATAAATATTCTTCAAAAGAGAACAAATTCTTCTCATGGTAGTACAATGATCAAAGTACAGAGAATTTTTTATGTAAAGTTATACATAACATATTCTTTTCTAAGCCCCGCTAATTTCAATAACAACCCCACCGACAAATGAAATGAAAATGTCAACGATTGTCAAATGTCACACTTAAAAGTTCGTATTTATAAAGTTGGCGAAAACGCGTCTGACGTGACTACCCTCGATAAATATCGTCTTCACCATACCGATTCAATACCTCCCCAACGCGCAAGTAACTTCTTTAAATGCTAACAAGATAACGAAGGCATTCTGCTCCGAGTTTATTTTACTCGCCGCAGTCATTCGTTCGAATACTCGTTTCGTATTCGAGCAGCGAACCAATCGACTGGAAAATACACTTGTCATACATTTAACGTTGAATATTTTATGATTTGGGGGAATTATCGACACCTGCATGGAATAAAGACGTAACTCTGATCGAATTAAATTGAGTTACGATGTTATTGTAGGCAATTGAAGGCAATCTATTTGCCGCAATTTCACTGAATTTACAGGCGTCTTTTCCATTGTGGAGAATTTTCATTCTGAAATGTGTTTTAACTCTTTATTTTCTAATTTTAGAACAGTTTATAACCTTATTCTTAATGGTTCTGTTTCCTGACTTATTCAAACTTTGCAGATTATTTTACCGCTAAGATATAACTCAAACACCTATCGACCTAATGTGGCTTCAAATCAAAGTTTTGCATATTTTAGACACACTAGTTATTGTGTCTAAAATTCATATAGCAAGGCACCAAACTAACTACTCGTAGTAGGTATACACATTTCATATTATTTCGTATTTTTGATGAATTAATAATTTATAAAGGCCGATACATACTTTTTTTTTTTTTTTTCCACCAAAATATCATGCATTACATCAGTTTATTAACTACAATATTACACTTCTACTATTAGTTCTTGTATTTATTTAGAAACATTTAGTTGCTAAGCCATTGGAGCAAACGAATTAACCACAATACTTGAACTCACAATTTGCATACGTTACCTAATAATAAAGCCCTTTTATTCCGAACCACATTACAAATACAAACAATACAATATAATATTTATTTATAGTATGTCACGCAGTTCGGCGTGCCTCTTGGCATAGGCCTCCTCCAGCTCCCTCCATTGAGCTCGATCCTCCGCGACTCTGGTCCAAAATGGTCCCAGAGTTAGGCGGATATCGTCACTCCATCTACTCTTTGGACGCCCTGGTTTTCTGGTGTTCTCTCTAGGATACCAAAGAGTCACCTGTTGGCTCCACTTGTTTAACCTGCAGCGCAACATGTGTCCTGTCCAGCTCCATTTTAGGTGTTCTATCCGAGATATGATATCCGTAACTTTAGTCTTTCCTCTGATTTCCTCATTTCTAATCCTATCACTAAGCCTCGTTCCCAACATGCTTCTTATACGCATACGTTACCTACCATATAAATAATTTAGTAGAGATACAATTTTGAGAAGGTAGGTACTTATCTCATGTTATACTCAAAATTGTGTTATACGTCCATAACAATTTCTATCCATTTTTGCGAGTCCCGACGGGCCTAATAACCGGGTTCTTCGGATAGGCATAAGTTGTAAGTGTTGCCAAGAATCCTCTTGCACGCTTTTACCTACTTATAAACTGTAACTTAAAAATATGTTGTGTTCGTATAATCGAGCTCATTTTCTTTATTTAATTTTAGCATAACCACTAGCCCAGTCAAATTAAACATAAAAGGGTACAAGATTACTGTAGACCTAAAAAAATAGGTATGCATTCCAAATATCATTATGAATGAATGTTGAAATATCATCGTAAATTTAGAATGAACTGATGGACTGGTAACTTATTTACATTATCTGATTCTTTATAAAGAATGGATGCCTATAATTTCTGCAAGTGGACTATCACGAATTATATAGGATACAGTCGTAAATCTATTGCTTAATAAAAAAAAGCTTGACACTTAAATACGTTTAATCTTACTGTTACAAGGTAAAGTTACTCAACGAAGGCATAGCTAGATACCACAGGCCGATTACTGGCAGCAGCGTGGTGAACAACTGGAGAGACCTATGTCCAGCAGTGGACTGCGATAAGCCGATGATGATGATGAAAGTTACTTTACCTAAGTAGTAAAGTTATGTGGCTTATGAAACTTCAAAAATATTATTTTCTGTGAGAGGCGCTAAAGCAGTGCGTTGCTATTAGCACTGCAACTAAACGTACGAACGAACCCGTAACACTAAAACTGGAAACCAGGATGAACGGCTATATTCTCATTTACACATAAAAATAAAATGTGATTTTCGTTAAAAATACTAGCAACACCGCTTAGGCAGACAAGACATCACGTCAGCCGACGTGTCCGCGTCCGACACCCGTCATTGTCGAAGGAATAACCGCGAAAAATGTACCACGAATACGTACCCTCGCCTGGTGCCTTGAGCCCCCGTCGCTCTTCCCGCGTCAAATTTGCTTCCAGGGTTCACACTGCTCCGAGCAATCAAATCGAAATTTCGATACCGAAACTGAAACAATAAAAGCATCAATTTGGCGATTGGGATTGCAATCACTTTCATGCAGAGCTGGGTACCTAGATGAATAAACTTTATTCACGTCGTATAGTCATCTATGTTCGTTGCAATAATTATTCGTTATGTAGGTAGATCACTTACATTTATTGGATTTAATCGTCTGTTTTTAGAATATTAAGCGATACGTCTGCTTAACACCAGATAGTATGCAGTCATTTCGACGAATTAAGTAAATAAGAAATAACCTGTAATAATACCTGTAATGTTTCGTAATTAATTCATACAAAATTCAACATGTAATGCGCAATCATGATGCCTGATAAGAATATGTCATAGTTTCTACAATGGATTCGTATGAAATTAAGTTCTTATTTCATGATATTAGGTAGGTACCGTCATTTAAAGGTATTTTGGTACGTGGCGTGGGTGTGCAAAGGCATGCCCCCTACTGCAAAACAAAAATGTCAAAAGTCAACGTCAAAAGTGACCTTTTGTATGTGAGCGGGTATCATGGAAGTCTAAGTACGCGGTTATTAGTTCCAAATTCAGCCACACGCTAAAAGATCGTTATCGGTCTAAATTAAAAATATATTTTAATTCTAGCAAAATATTATCTACATGCTCACCCTTTATTTCATCTATCCTCTACCCTAAGGTTGTCTGGAAGAGATCGCTTATAGCAATAAGGCCGCCTAAATTGTGCAACAAGTGTCTGTAATACCTAGTTTTTAAGTCAAATGTATGGTGCGCAATAAAGAATATCTATCTATCTACATACAAAACAATCTTTACAAGATATCTCTAAGCAACAATGACTTCTTTGTTGATATGTTGCTTCTTTTGCATTTAACGTAGACGGGAAGAAGGTTTGCTTATTAATTAAAATTTTCGTGGATTCTACTTTATTAATTAGGCACTTTCCTGCACATTAGATCTTAATTAGCATTATTTATTTGAATCACTTATCAAATAACTTTATGTATGGATAACATCGTAGGATGGAATCTTTAAAAAAGAATGGATAACTCTATTCTGTAAATGGAAAATCTTAATTTTTCCTATTTAAGGGCTGATTTTTCAATCGCCTGATAAAGCTTAAAGCTTGAAAAATTATGATAGGATAAATCATGTCGCAAATCCGTACTTAGTATTAAATACATTTTGAAGAACCAGCGACTTATTACCTTCTCATGTCAATGGGGATTAGGACGGTTTTATTATTGAGGCATCGAGATCAAGTCATGACATTATGCATCACCCCTGCCGGGCACAGACATCTCCGTCCGACTGACAGCCGGCGACATATTTTATTCACAGCGCACCGCTCGTAATTCCGTCGATGCAGATAAATTGTTTTACCGCGAGCAGCCACGTCCCACGACTTTGGCGTTTGCATGATGAACTCGTTTTTTATGCTCGAATAAAATTGTGTTAGCCCCAGCCACCGGGAGAGACGTGTGAACGCCGACGGTGGATTTGCAAGAAATTGTTTTCTCGAGGCTCACTCTGATATTTATGAGAGCTGGCATGTTGAGGCGTCCGTTTGACTACCCTTCACTCACGCGGTGGATTTTCGGGATCCCCAGATGGACGAGGCCGCGATGCTCATTTGTTTTATTGACTTATCCACGCAAACATTCCGTACCGAATTAGTCCGTATTTCTTTTGACGACGATTCTTTGCGGTTTATAGTTAAAGTTGTCAGTGCGTCTGTGAACCGCTCGGAGCGGGCTGTGTCGTATCGCGTCTCGCAAATACGTCGGCACTGTTGCTTTACAATGTTCGCCTTGGGACCGACGCTGCATCCGCTATCAATATTAAACACGCTGACAAGCAAATATCTGCACGCGACGCAAACGTTGTACGTTTAATCTGGTTAATCTGGAGTGTTCCGATTAGCTTCGAGTTACGAGATCATTTAATGTCATGTAGATACTCTGTTTGTTTCAATTCGCCGCTGAATATACAAGGGATTTATTTGCGGAGTACCGACATTTATGATTATGATCGCTTTGAAATTATTTATTGATAGTATGAAAATGCTTGCATGCAATACTGTAAGCGTAAGATTCTGATTGCTGAATATCTTTCATATTTGAATCATTGCTTTTAATATTAAATTTATAACAGTAATAGAAGTGTAAGTAATCTGTAAATCAACTAGTTAAACAAAAAGTCGCATACAGAAAAAAATCATGACCTGCAAAGAATCGATTGTACTGTTGTTGATTTATAAAAATACTCCCAATTTTGATAATATTTTCAAAACTCTCAAGCTCAAATGATTACAGCAAATGAGCAATGTGACACTTCATCGCCCCATCCTTAACATAATTATCCAGCGGACATCTCCATCGTTTCATGAACCCACCACCACAACTCGCTGCAAACGGCGAGTTTTCCCAACCCCGGTGTCTCGGGCCACAGCGGCTAATCGGTTTAGGTAGCCGCAGACCGCGGGTCAAAGGACCGGCCCCTTTGACTCTTGTCTTCAAATATTTGCACCGAACGCCGCAACCGCGCATTATTTTCAGCACAAACATTCATAATCCGTTCGCGAAACCCACCGAGCTCCGCTACAACAGAATTCCGGACTTTGATGTCTTTTGCCTCTCTGATAAATAGATATTATTGGATATTTCGTGTTTCGAAAATTACTTTATAGCATTTTTTATATCATATTCTCATAAATACACAGAATTGTCCAGAAGAAAGTGGCTTCTGGGGTCCTTTGGAATTTTCCGATCAATCTTCGTACCTATGGACCTACATTTACCGATGGCAATGATGAAGGGAAATCATCATAAGGAACTTGCAAACAGATACTTTTGGATATTCTACTATCGGTTATATCTGCGAATATATTGATAGTATTCGTAGAGAGTGAATAGTATTTAGTAGAGAGTGAATCGGTATTTTCTGGGTAAGCGTGCTCCATCGTAGGCTTCAATATCACTTAACACCAAGTGAATTGTGGCCAAACGCAAACCCATAATGAATAAAAAAAAAAAAAAAAAAAAAAAAAAAAAATATTACGTATAATTAATTATTAAAATTTTTTCGTTGCCTCTCTAAAGCAAGAGCTGAGGTTGCAAACGACCTGAAACTGGGATAATGATAAAGTAAACGAATTCCCTTGATCGATATTGAATGTTTCACATAATAACATAGGAGTTAATTTGATCAATATTATCATCATCAGCCCTATTTGCTCATTATGATTTTTACCACATTTTTTTTAAATGTACTTGTTTTTTTATTAATCGCTACATACCTATAATGTTATTCCAGGGGTTCGAGCCTAGCCTGAACTAAATGAATAAGGTTTTATTCAACTGTTATTAAAATGTAATACTACACTACGTTAGAATAAAGTGCACACACGAATGACAACCAAGAGGTAAGGAATATAATACTCACTTTACGACTGACTGACAGTAAAATGGCTTCAAATAAAATTGTTACCTATCAAAATATCCCGGCTGTAGCATACAGAATGCAATGGCATGTGCCTACAGACGCTTGCCAAATGCCTTTTCATCTAATCTAGATGTGGCTTAATTTCAAAGCTTTTGTTTTTTTAATCTTATATCCTATCATTATCAGTCTATGACAGTCATCATTTTCCTATTGTTCTTGGCTAAATCATTCCGCGCATATTGTTAGTTACACATAACTTTTTTGTGTGTGTTGGTTCATCCCTTATTATTCACGCACATTACATGCAAAGGACTGGTTTTCACAATACACTAACTGACGTACTTTCCACTTTAAATCATAAGTTTTAAGATTAAGTAGAATTTTTCAGACTTTATAATGTCCGAATGAAATGTTTTTTCGAAAAGTTAGCTCTAAAGAATGTAAGCCATAATCCATATCAATGATATAAATATCAATGATACTCGTAAAAATATAAATCGGTCTAGTAGTTACGAAACTAAGTTTAGTAACATGCGTAGATACACGTAAATCATTATCTACCTCATAAAATAGAGATTTCCAGATATACTATTATGTCGGGAAATCTCGGTTAACTCTGTAATAGAAAGTAGTAATTAAAGGAATATTCAGTCTTAACATTAGTCAGCGTAGACGTCTTCTAACATTCCAAGAGCTCTTCCAGCAATCGATCTACCGCCAAGTCCTCTTGACTTATTCAATGCCGTAGCAAAGGCTTCGCGGCTCACCTGCGGTTAGGTGTAACTTAACGAACCCTGCTGAATCTTTAATACAGTTTCATTTAATGTAAGCTAGTTCGAGTTGCCGACTTCGCTAACGGTCTAATGTTTATTTTGAAACGCCCGTCAAGTTAGCCGTTGGGTTATGTAGAAATTGAGAAAGGGTGCCCGACCGTCCGTAGGAGTTAATCATTAATATGCATTTTAATATTTATGTCTGGTCTAGCGAAATTCTATAACGGGGTATGATAGTTGTAAAATGTTTCGCAGTAAAATAATTCGGGCAGGTAGGTACTGTAAGTGCCACAAGTGTTTTTCTATTATATTCTAACAGAATGTTAAAGATTATGCATCTAAAAGTACCTAAGCTTTTACATTAGCGTATAATAACAACAGTACAACATTTTATTTATTATTTTTTTGTAACAATATATTTGTAGCACCCGTTACACGAGAACGTAATCTGTTGGTAGTTAGATCTTATAAAAGTATCCTGTAATTTACCCACCTGTAATAAAATTAACCAGTACTATGCTCTCTCCCCGAAACACACGAATTCTTACACATTAAATTTTAATGAACTGGAATAAATTTGTTTAAAATACATAAAGTACTAAAGCCTAGAACTCCAGGAACGACGGTGAAAAATGAAAAGCGTTTGTGGCTACCCACACGCTTTACCTATGTGATACCGCAAGATATATATTTTTTTTTATAAACGGCAATCAACAGGTACGCATTTTGCATCCACTGCCGAACATTGTCGATCCTTCTCCAAACAATATCATTATAACAACTTAAAAGCAGAATTAATTCCATTTCCAATACAAACACGGCTTCACTTCAGCACCCGTGCTCCACAAACGAGGTTCCCTACTTCGCAAATTAGATTTCGCATAAAGCCTATTTTAATTTGCGCCGTCGCTAAACATTGGGAGCTGTTTAATGTTTAAGCGGGCGCACAAGCCCTTGGTATTGACTCTGCGCGGGCGGCGGGCCGGGTGACATTCATGAACAAAGCAAACAGCCAGCGAGCGCACTGCGGCCGCGGTCGCCGGCGATAATAAGCTTACAGGACCCACGACGGCCCCGCCCGCCCACAACCTTCGCAGTGTTATTAAATTCTTTTGTTGGTCCACTCCAGGAATGCCCAGCTATTTAGACGCAATCCCACTTTACCGGATCAACATAAATATGCCGACATCTTTTGAACCCAGACGATGGGATAAAACGGATTATTGCTTTGTTTCGAGGGACGCGCGCGAACTAAAGAGTTATTCTAACAATTTAATATGTGAAATTACAGGAGCAGGTGCTCGTGTTTCGTGTACCAATCGCAAAATAAGCTGCATAAATTTAAATGTGCAAATCCGAGTTTCGAGATACGGGGGGCGCGCCTCATTTAGCGAACATTACTCTCTGTTCAACAATAAAACTCATGAATTCGCGGCGCGGTCGCGTTTTATAAATGTTTCAGGTATTAATAAAATTAACAAAGCGGGTACGCAAGAGGGCAATTTCCCGGGAAGCGTCGGAGTGGAGTACAATGGAATCTAAAATAAATACGAGGAGTTTAGCAAACAGGAGAGCACAAAGCGTCCACCTGGCAGGCGACGGGGCCAGTGTTGGTCCTATTGAAAATTAAGTGGCTGCGACGGACTTCAATTAATGCCCGGGAGGTGCTTAGCTCCGCCGCGCCGCCGCAACACGCCATGTAGCCACGATTTTTCCCCTTTGAACCCGTATACCTCAGCCTTGTATTTAACTTGCCACTTGGACCTAAATGAAGAACAGATTTGCATTGGACGTTAATTAACAATGCACTTGGACAGGTGTCGAAATTGTCGACAATAAGACACAAAATACTAGTGATGAACACTGTGCTGCATTGTGTAAAATTGGCTTGACTGCAGTTGGGTTAATTCATGGAAATAATAAGTTTTACAATTCTTTTCCAATTTTTGCATAGGTAGTCCACGGTAGACATGAAGAACAAATGGTAACAATAATGGTCAACTTAATTCATAAACACATTAATTTATAGTAGATATAATTACTCTTTGACACCTTACCCCTTCTTTTTATCTGCCTCTAAAGATTGTCTAGAGGAAATCGCTTCAAGCGATAAGACCGCTTAATTGTACTTCAATATGACTCTGGGCTTATGCACTAGTAAAACTAGTGCCAATTTATTTTTACTGCATTTGGTGTGCAATAAAGAATATCTACAAGCCCTATTATTCCCCTTATGTTTTAGCCCTATGTTCATTGAGCATCGGATGTCCAAATAGGCAACCAGAAAACACGCGATTAGTTTATCTCAATTGTCGATCAGCGTCACAAAGCGACCGGCTAGTAAGCCACTGCACAGATTAACACATCGGACCCCTAATCTTATCTGGTGGTCCCGTTTTTCTAGTCCACAATAGACGCGGACCCTCTGTCGCAGATCCCTATCGCTGCCGCTGGTCCGGTGGCTAAATGGCCGGCTTATCCAGCAAATTACATTTTTACTGGCTCCTCTCAAAAACTGCGAAAGGTAGACGTGTTTTCACAGCTTAAGAGCTGTCACCCCTACCACGAATGTTGGCGGAAATTATCGTTTATCGAATATCCGCTGGAGTTTCTTTAGTTCAATAATAAAGTTAGTTAATATACCATTCCAGTTTTTATGTTCACATTCACAGTTCAAAATGGCGCAACACTCCTTCTTCTTCTTCTTCGCCCTAGCGTTTTCCCGGCCTAGTGCCAGGGTCCGCTTTCCGACACAATCTCCTCCACTTTGCCCGATCTTCGGCATAACTCCAAATAAATAAAAATAATTTAGACTCAATAATAGATTAAAATAAACTTGAGATTAAAGTTAAATATTTCATAAAACTTATCTCTCTCAAATCTATTTCACGATTTTTTTTATAAATAACTTTGTATTTATTTTTTACATTGGATACATTTTTTTATTTCTACATTAACGTGTTAAGAACAATACTTACATTTAAATCGTATAGCAAATAATTTACCGTATTTTTCTATATTTCTTGAAGTTTGATGGTTAACGTAAAATAATAATCTAAGTTTTCTGTTAATTTAACATTTTTAAAACTTACGACTAATGAATTTTAGTGAATTGAACTAAATATTGTTCCTATTTTAGTATATTTTTGTAGCAGTTCAATGGCAACACTAATTTAATATGGGAACTCTGACAACGCGCCTTTCTGGCGCGAAATATTGGGACGGAAAAAGCGGTGCTTGGCTCGGCACTGCATTCAATTACCAGCCACGGCCGAGCTAACACGTCTAAGGAAATCTATGTAAATTGAATAAGTGGAAATTGTATCACTACAACGGTACATGGTAAACTAACACCTGACCTTTCGTCTAAAATAGGAATAACTACATTCCCAAATCGAATCCAGATGAATCGAGTATGTATTAGTAAGGGACAGGCTTACCGATCGCGAACTCCCGGCGGAGGATTTTACTGCCATTCGTATTGTCGAGATTTACTCTGACACATCGGAAATTCGTTTGTTGACTCGACACCACTATTCGATGGGATGATGTTCCTCGCACCGACGTTTTTCTTGTTCGTGAAAATTCGGATGGCTTGTCGACGGCAATTTGCTTTTCACTGTCTTTCTTTTTCGTGAAATTAATACGTGTACCTCGTCGTTAAAGAGGTAAGTTCAGTTTTAGTAAAATGGATTTACTTAATTCTTAAATGAATTTCACACGATTTGAAATATTAGTTTATTAATTTAGTAGGTAATGTGTGCCAGATGATATTTTGATAGGTAAACTTGCCGTCATAATTAATTAATCTGGAACATTTTGAGTTTTCGTTTTGCTGGCATAGCAAATGAATCAATGGAGGTATGTTTTATTTTATTATTGAGTTTATCAACAACTAGCTGTGCTCGCGACTTCGTCCGCGTGGAATAGTAATTTTTCCCCCATTATTTCTTCGCTCCTAATAGTTGCAGCGTGATGTTATATAGCCTAAAGCCTTCCCCGATAAATGGTCTATTCAACACAAAAAGAATTTTTCAAATCGGACCAGTAGTTCCTGAGATTAGCGCGTTCAAACAAACAAACAAACAAACAAACAAACAAACAAACAAACTCTTCAGCTTTATAATATTAGTTAAGATTGTCATAGCAAAATGTAGTTCAAGTGGTTTTATAGTTGATTTTATAATTCAGTATAGGTAAACATCATATGTAATAGGTTTTAAATGTACCTTTATGTCATTTACTGTGTACACTTCTAACCTTACCTTAAACTTGTTGTAAACGATTGTAAAAATGTTGGTTTTAACCGAATATTGTATTAAAATTCATCAGCAAAAGCATTAAACTCAGTTTACCTAAAAGTTTGCCACGCTTATTTTCCTTTCAGCATTAAAGCCGGCCAAACAAAATACCTTCCTCAACATCAAATTACACAAAAATGCATTCCTAACTACCCTTGACGTTGCCAACATTTTCATCGCAAATATTTACAAGCCGTTTAAACGGCGTTTTCGTGAACATTAACATATTTGAGTGTGATAATTTTCAATTTTCCGCACACCGTGCGACAGACCGAATGTACGAGTACTAGATGTAGCAGATAAGTAATGGTCCATCAACACAGCAGTTCCTTTTTTGGAGCAACACTGTGCAACAAGGTAATATTAGGTATTTGTAACTTTTGTGGCTTTTTGATATTGTTTCTAGATTGGTTATCGATTCGACTATTAATACATACCCACATCAATAAAAAAACACTTATAACATCATTGTTTTTCTCTTCTTTACATGTACAACTTATCGTTTTTGATTCCGTTCCTTAATAAAGTTAATGTTATATGTACCTATAACAAATCTTCATGCATCTACACTTTATTAAATTTTCATATAGCAGTTACTTTTTAATATCCGACAACAATCGTGTAGCATGCACATAATTGTGTTCCTCAACTGAGTCATGAGAATATCTGAATTCTGCATCTTGAGAATGTTGACTGTTTTGGACAACGTAAATAAATAAAATTGTTGTCAGATATTGTTGAATTTGATCTTTTTTGGACCAACATCTAATGTAAACTCATTGAGTACTATATACGGCGATTTGCCTTCCCTAATTGCTTGTTAGAAAGGGGGAACCTTACTATTGGTATTGTATTATAACTACCTACATACTAGGGTATTTGATTATTTCAGTTAGCGTTCAAACATATAAATAAAAGTAACACTTGGAAACGTCGGTCTACAAGAAGCAACTGCGGTGTGGATGCACCGTATAATAAAAAGCATCGAGTAACACATTAACAATGTTTCGTGGAGCCTTTGTCTGCTTGCCGAATTACGTGAAAGGCGGAAATTTAAATACCCGCCGGGACTGTTTTACATGTAAGAGATGCACTTTGCATGGGTGCGCCGGTAAATGAAGCGGCGACGTCGCAAATGAAGGGAATACCCCTCTTCCTTCATTGAAAGTCTATTAGCGATCTATGGGCGTGTATTATGCAATGTTGTAAAAGTTGTTACTTTACTTTGAGTAGAATCAAGACTTTCATACTAGTAGTAGGTACCTGGGTATGGTACATATTATGTGTATCTCTATCTATTATATAGCTATAATAGATAGAGCCACTCACCCGTTATGTCTTGCTCTTCTATTCTATATCTACCACTCATCCTTTCTATCTTGCTATACTACGTCCAAAGGTTATCTGGAAGAATTTTATTGGTGTTCAATACCTAAAGAGTAGGTATACCTCTAGATAGATACTCTATATTGCCCTAACTTTATTTTCTTAATATGTATCTATAAGAAAGATTATGAACTTATGTTTCATTTAATTTTTACCTTATTACTTACCTCTTTCTTACATTGTCATTCAAGAGCTACCTTGTACCATTTCTGAAGATAGAAAATAAGAAATAACCAACTTGGCTGTCAATTACATGCTTTTTATATCATATTAAAATGCATACTTTAAGACACACTGTTACCTATCTAGTGCGTAAATGACCATAGAAACAGATCTACGGTTAATACGGATTATGTTTTCACGGTTTCGGATCGGATTTGGAGCGGACATAGTGCAAAACCGTGCTCTCGTCCATGGAAAAATAGATGTTCTGTTGTCTCATAAATACTCCAATCAAATTCAACATTTCACATGAAATAGTTAACCGATACTTTTTTTTATAACAGCTCGACATAATGGGCTCCCTACGCATGATGGAAAGCGAAAGAGAAGCCCAAGTCGCTGTGACAACGGGCAAGTAACTGGTCAGTTACTTGTCAGTAGCCAACGCCATACCGGCCCAAACCTAACCCCCTACGAGCTCCGGAAACCCTACTCACAGGCAGAAACACAACACGACCCGGAGGTCATTTGGCCGCGGTATCCTAAAATAAGGTGGAGGTCTTTCTCCGGACGTGCGGCTCATTCGAGCGAAGATTTGCTATGCCTTACCTCCTCTTTCTCTTTAATGTTCTAGAGATTTCCATTTAACGCCTGAAGAATAGCCAATACTAGAATTAAATAGGAATGACATGGATAGGGTAATGTCGTATTACAAGCTACATTACCACGTCTATTCATTCGTGTTAATTTCCAAACGAGCCCTGCAAATGAAGAGAAAAAGTCGTCACAAAGAAATGATAACTAATGAAGGCACCCCCTATCCACGCGGAGTGTGGAGCCACAACGTAATTAATGACAGTGTGCGACACATTATCATCAACAGCTCATCTACTACCGATTGAATGATTAGTCAGGTCTTCGGACCGCCACGCGATGGTTTCACGGCCGTTGGCGTTGCTGGGAAGTTGACCAAACTTGATCATATAAATGTATCCGCTGTAACACGTGTGGACAGACCTGAAGCCCTACTTTAACAATCGAACGAACATAAAACGATTCTCGATGGAAGGATCGCGTAGTTTTGCGATATAAAAATATGGACTACGGATCTCTTGCGGATACGTCAAAGTCGATAGATATTCTTAATTGCACACCAAACAGTTAACTTAAAACTAGATACAAAAAAAATCGAGGTACAATCGTCGAAAACGATCGTTTTCGTTTGCCAATGTACTGCTCACTGGCTGAACTAATGTCCGTGGACGGGGGTGCGGTTAGGCCGGCACAGAGGGTTTGATTTCGGTTTGACAACGAAACGCAAAGAAGAAGAATGTATCCGCTAAGGTATTTGACTTCACAAAACCTTGGAATTTCTTTAAGGTTTCCTCAAGATGTTTTCCAGCGATGAATAGCATACATAAGAATTTCTATTCCATTAAAAGCCTTGTATAATAATATAAACGGAAATAAGAATTTCAAACTTGAAACCATATTGGAAACTACATGGCATGTACATAGTCGTTAACACGGAATATTTTTAATATTCCGTGGTCGTTAAGAACCCACCAGTACAGTCACATAGGAATATGCTTAAAATAAACAATACTTTCAGAAGGTAACCCACAAGTGGATGTACCTATACCTACTTGCCATATATTTTAACATTTGTATGGAAACCTTAAGGCATATTGAGAAATCGCAACGACAGCGCGATCTAATCGACACGCAGCGCCATCTAGTTATGTGTTGAGTAAACTTTGCTGTTATACTACGAGAATTTAAAGGCAATAATGGTTATACGAGGCATATAATACGACTTTTGCCATATTAAAATTTTGAAATGACCCGTGGTAAGTAAAAATGTCAAATTGCACCCATTATTACCCCTCCATATACTGTGCCGGAGTCTTCCCCATGTTCGAGTGTGTCACAAAGGCAAAGGTGCGACGGTGAGAGCCGAACTCAATTAAAACATCACCAGATACTAACGACCGTATTACCGACTAGAGGACATACTCTTTACGTTCGTTTAATTATATCCAGGCTGGCACTAAATGAGTATAGAACTCATTTAGGCAAACGGAGTGTGGGATGCAAATAGACCATTGATTCGCAGAAGGTGTAGGGCAGCGGATGGTTGTGGTTTGCCTGAGACGGGAAAGGCTGCTATTTTTTTTATTGCAGAGGGGGCCAATAGGTCAGAAGGTCACCTGATGATAAGTGACCAGCTTGAGCTCACAGACACCGCAACACGAGTGCGTTGCCAGCCCCTCCCAATGGAAGAGCAATTTTGCAACCTTAACCTAGACCTGCCTTAGGGTAGGTCTAGGATTAGCAATTGAAGGTAAAAGGCTAATGAATCAATCGTTACACTAAATTGTTCTTTACTCCTACTGTTCATTAGGTTTGGTAAAGATTGATTTCATTTGAAGTCATAGTTAAGTGTCATTGTTTTAAAACCGTGTAGTTGTGAAGTACCTCGGCAATATAGACAGGTATTCAAATGTGTTATTTATCACACAAATAACTCTACTGGACAATTAGCAGAAAAGTAGGGGACGAGTTTTTTGATCTTATGCAATACCTCTATAATGAGTGCTCTAGTACGCGCCGATACGAAGTAACAATAGTTTTGGCTTGGCATGGCTTAAGGGTTACTTATATTAAATCAGCGACTTAAATAAAATAAACTCAGTAGGAAACTGCAATGCATCTTTGCACACTTGAGACAGATCTAGAGAATAATACGTAGCTTACCTAAATGACTCGTTCAGCTATATAATTTATTTTATTATATTTAAAAGAGGTGCTCGCTGTTATTTTACAACCAGCAGCGTAGTTAAGCGATGGAAAGCTCAAGTACTTACGGGTATTTTTTCGTAATTTGGGGGCGTAAATGAGCACGCTCTGACCAATGGCCGCTGGGGGAGGGCCTCGCTCTGTGATAAATGACGGTTACGTCAAGCCCTCCACAGCCTTACTTTACTGTATAAATAGTTTTCAGGAGATGTAGAATTGAACTTACTCTTTATGGCCATCCTGATTGGTGTTCAACATACTCGTGAGCTAGCATGAATGCATTAAGCTACAATAAAAAATCCCAAAACATTTTTCAGATTGATACGTTTTAAATTTGTTGACTTAACCATAATAACCGTAAAATGCATTTTGATTGTATTTTTTTCTCCATAAAGTTCATGGAAAATACAAAACTTTAATGTAGAACATTTAAGTCATGTTGTAAGTATCGGAATTTACGCGTGAGTATGAAAAGCCACATAAACTAGATCTAGTTAAGATCGTTAAGTCTTCCTATTCTTTTAATATCTAACAAATTTAATTAAACATTATAATTCATTAGATAACGCAAATAAACGATATAATGCAACAAGAGTTGCCTAAGTAGATACAGGAATCAAACGTCATCATCATCATCCTGCAGGAGTCCTGCTGGATATAGGCCTCCTCCAATAACAACTGTCATTTGGGAGGATTTGCCATAGTCACCGCGCTTGCAGGCGGGTTGTGACCGCAGTAGGTTTTATTACTTTTATTTATACCCAAGTGAACGTTGCTGTCCGTTTTCTGATATTCCTTTTTTATCTGATATTCGTCTTCTACAACACTCCCGGGATGAGATGGGGTGTTCCTATTCTGAATCCGGAAACCATACGGACTAAGGAATTGTTGTGACTTGATATAATTTATATCGATGAGTGAGCTTCGATATTCATTAAGTTTTGTTTTTTGTAAAGCCTCGTAGGTAAGGTAACTTCCAACGCGTCACGCACGACATCAACTTACCGATTTTAGAATGTTGAAACTGAGAACAATAAAATTTTACGCGGGTGCCGGAGATGCCGGGACACCTCGGCTCCCGATTGGGCAATTCATTCGGAGTCGGCTCATTAATTAATTGGGCGTCGGTTGCTTTTTACGACGACTATAAACTCATCTCTCGTTACTGCCGCCGCGGGTGGCGTCCTATCTAGAACTTGTAACGTCGCAAACAGCTACTTGTTTGCTCTTTTCTTTAATTTAATTTTAATATTATCGGCCGCTGACAGCCAGTATTTAAAAGTGTAATGAAATTGCGAGAGTTTCATTACCACATTTAAATATGTTTAATAATCAGGTCAAGCCCTAAATTACTTTATAATTGGAATATTGAAATAATGATTGAGATTACTCAGATACAGAAACACCTCAAATATTGGTTTTAAGTGTATTAATTTTTAAAACCTTTTAATAATTCCGACGTTAAATTTTATATATATCTACCCGTAGGTGCCGCTATAGTTGACTAAAAGACTTCTTGAGTTTTCCACTGGTGGTGTAAGGAGTTCATTCGCCAGAACGACGACCGATATGCATCAGTAGAGCTATAATAGAAGCGTTTATCATGATAAACTAAATAATGAAGACAGACGTCTTCATTAATTACTTTATCAGACACATTTAGGCGTTGGCTTTCAAAACGCGACGATGCATTATATTTGCATTCAAAATCCACAATACAACATTTCACAGTTTTTTTATATTCTGTGAAATTAAATTGAAGTTGTGGATCTTCTACAACAAATGTACACCTTTGCTTAACCTCTGGCAAGTGGTCGCAATTAAACAACTGGTCTTGTTTACGAGCGCCTCGTCGGAGGGTGTAGAGCACTGCAATCACTTTTACGAGGCATTTTATCAGAATAGGTTGTTCAATTTCAACTGTTTTGTTGTTTAAAACCTTATTCGTGAAGTATCCAATGCTACATTACGTCTCAATTATAATGCACCCAGTTTCGATGAAACAGTGGATCTTTACGCTTAATAAGCTTGCTACGAGAATAATGGAGTAAGTAGACACCATTATTCCTCATACCTTACTCCTCCTCATACTACATACCTTCTCCAATCAAGATCAGTCGTCGTTATCATCAGCCTGCAAAGGTTCACTGCTAAAGACAGGCCTCCCTCAATGACAACTATCATTTGGGGATTTGCGTGAGTCACCTCGCTTGGGTAGTGGATTGGTGACCGCAATTGGTTTTATTTGTACCCAGGTAAACGCGGCTGCCTGTTTCCTGGTATTCCCTTATTCGTTTTCTACTACGCCCACGGGATGAGGTGGGTGTGGACAACATTACTAATACATAACATGCTTTTAATTGTCCTTTTATTTTTTCCTTTTTTATTGCTAATACAAAAAAAAATTAAGTAAATAGAACCGTCCATGTTCATGAATAAATCCATAAAACATTTAGCTCTGCAGACAGTTAACTTATACGTTACAGGAGCCCCGCTTTGTCACCTGAAATCATGCATCTTCCCCGCGGAACGCAGAACTCAACCCGCAAGTGTTGTGTAAAGTACGCATGTGGAATGAATTATGGAAACGTAGGTACAGCATTTATGTCTCACCGCACTCTGGTTTTGGAGCACAGGTTCCCAAAATTAAAGCTTTTAGGTACCGTTAGATTTGAAGTGATTAAATGTCGGGCTAAACAAAAAAGGTATGTGCGCGTTAAATCACTGAAACTTCATATAAGAAATTAATCTCATCTTGCTTTTATCATAGCTACCATTTTCCATTGCAACTTACGTAGGATTTATGAAAGAAACAAACCAAATTGGCAAACTGATGCAACGTTTATGTAATTGGCAATTTAAGTAGGTATCGCAAGCTTAGGATTGATTGATTTTATCAAACAAATCAATTGAGCAAATCGACGCATAGAAGGTGGAAAATAAACATCTCCAAATTAATGTTTCGTGTTCTGGAAAACGCCTGTATTCATCCATTAGTACTACATAGTCATGCCGAGTAATTTTCTAAAACGGGACCATAGTCACTTCACTAGTATTGCGTCTATTGTACACTGGTCGATAACCAAACTTTTAAAGCCTACCACCTGCAGAGAAGTCGAAATCTCAATGAGTCCCTTAGTCTACTCTTACGACACCCCGGGAAAGACATGGGGTGTTGATTTGTGTTTATTTGTTGAGCCGATGGTGTTTAACTGGATTCAAGACCAATAAATCATTCTCATCAAAAATGTTACTCAGTGCCTTTGCAATCTTGTTCGCAATTCGGAAACAAGTACAGTTTGAGAAGATGTGTTGTAAAGCATCCCTCAAGACGATGTCTGCGGCAATCGTGCGTTTTGCCGAGTTTTAATAGACGCTTTGTGAGCCGCATTTAAATCACGAGCCAGGAACGCACATAGGGCAAAAGGGGTATTTTGTTATTCTAAGCTTCTCAGTAGAAGGAATACCGTATGCAAAATGTTCTTAGTGTTTGCATGCCTTCCGCCTGTTGATTAATTACTTTTAAAAGATTACTCACTGTGAAAGAAGGACGGTGTGATTTCATGCTGAACTTCGAGTAATCTGTTGTGGTGAGCTACACTTCACTCACTCTCACGGCTCCTGGTTACACATCACAATGTCTTTGGCTTTATTTATCAATGTAAAGCTACTCTGGAAGAGATCGCAATCGCGTTACTAGCGATAGGACAATGAATCTGAATGACATTTGCTGCAAATGATTTGAAGAGTACCCACCTTCATTTAAAAAGTGATGGCGTATAAAACTGTATCTCCAATGGTTATTGTCCAGATAAAAGTAATGATGAAAGAGGGAAATATAAAATTGGAGGGAGGTAGGTATTGTCCACGTATGTCTATTTATTATTTCTATTGATCCTTAAATTAAACTTGTTTTACTTTAGGTAAAGTGCGCAGTTTTTTTTTAATTCATGACCTTGATCGCGTACTTAATCAATTCATCAAAGCTTTTAAGTTACTATCTAAGTATGACAATATTATGTTTATAGCTTGACACTGCCCTGGTGTCCTAATATGACAATCGAACGAACAGAAAAACGATTTTTCGGCGGATGGATCGCTTGGTTTAGTTTCATAAAAACGAATAGGTAGGAATTTACATATACTCGTACTTACACACGATCCATCGACGATCGTTTTCAATTGTTATTGTATTGGGTTCTGCGACCATCATATAAAAAAGCCTTTAAGTTTTATTACGGTGATCCAATTCCGTTCCTGTCTTGCGGCAACAGTTTGCGACACCTGACAATTTGAGTTCGTTCCAAGTATTTTCCTATGCACCTCACTCATTGTTACAAGTAATTTCCCTCTGTCTACACAACCACAGAATATTAATAAAACCAACACCAATATATTATTAATTCATTTATTAACATAATATCTTGTATACTAATAAGCACCTATATCTCTTAATAACAGCGAATCGACAATCAGGTACATCTCTCATCGACTTTCAAAAAGTTGTACAAAAATATCATTTCTGCTTTGTATGTATAACAATGAACATTGCATTTTATGACAGAAATGTTCAGTTATTTTCAAGTGGTGTCTTCAAATGTAGGTATGCATATCAATGTATGTGTTTAAATGTAAATTATCAAAGAAGTATTTCATGATATTCTCAAATTTTACAGGATTTTAATTATTGTCGCCATTTATCTGCATAATGATAACTAATAAAACAAATATTTATCAATATTGTAGATCATTCAATTTGGACTAATTCATATTTAAATCCCATTATAATGCAAGAAAAATACTTATATTTTTATCATCAACCTGTTTCTTATTCTCACTTTTGTAATACAATATTTTAATTTTAAGTAAAAAAATTTTATGCAATAAATATACACATGAAAAATAAATGTTTCATGCTTCTGTTTTCCTTAATTTGCTTGTTTCCAAAATATATTTATGTAGAATGTTATTTTCATTAATACATATTACGTTAATATCGGTGGTTGGATAATATTAGGTATCCTCATAAATTCAAAATTTAGAAAATCAAGAATAATACCTTTTTATCTAAACCAACGATCATACAAGATGATGTCAAAATTCTTAGTTGATGAGCCATTTAAAATTTGAAGGAATATTGATACAAAATCTGCTATCTACATACTACCTACCTCACTAAAGTGATAAATACAGTTATCTACCATAACTCCAAACTCAATATGACTACGAACTTATATCTAGTATTCAAAATGCTGATCAAACCTAGCCTTAGAATATATCTATTATCGTAATATTAAAGTATATATTTCAACCTACCTAGACGGTTTTCGCTGGAAAGTGCAAATATTCTCGCTTAAGTACAACATCCAATGATGATTCAAAAAAAAATGTTAATAATGTTGTGTACATTTCCTATAAGTTAAATTAATGAATTGCTAAAGAGGTTACCCCCTAACTAAATATATATTTTTAAGTAGATAGCTTTAATTGCTTCCAAAAAAAAAACATAGTGCCAAGTCGTTATGTGTTACATTACCTATTTCTGAAATGTATCATAGAATGTATCATAGATTTAGAAGAGTCCTATAAATCCTAATAAATCTATGGAATGCACTTTTAAACATGAAACCTTGTAAATTTTTTAATATTTCGTGAACGGAAAATTATTATATACCTAAAAGATTATGAAAGAAATTACTAATATCAATTTGAAGATTGGAAAATAGTTATAAGTACCTAATATTGTCTGCTTTCAAAGTGTAATATTCAGTAAATAAAATTTAATGCACCTTTAAACATACAGTAGGTACATATTATTATATGATAGATAAATAATTTCAAATCCACTTTGCTTTTTTCATCCAAACCTTTAACATACTGAGAGATCCAGTTACAGAGACAGAAAGGTAGGTATGATCCAATCCTTTACTAAACTACCTTTACGCCCCCATACATACTTGTATTTACAGTATTTGTACAATAGTACATACCTACTTTATACAAATTTTTATCTAAAAATGTATAGTTTTTGAACATTGGCCACCTTGACTTGCAAAGGTTTTATGAAAATGACTTGGCGCTGGCATTACCGTGCCCATAGATGTTATCATGTGAGGCATGATAAATCTATATCTATACTTATAATAAATCTGTAGAGAGGTCAATTCTGTACATTAAATATATTTACAAAATAACTATCAGGGGGTGATAAGTGATCGATACTAATGCCAAAAATGCAATCAGTAAAATTTTTGTCTGTCTGTCTGTCTGTCTGTCTGTCTGTCTGTCTGTCTGTATGTTCCTTATAGAAACAAAAACTACGCAACGGATTTTAACGAAACTTGGTACAATTATTCTTCATACTCCTGGGCAGGTTATAGTATACTTTTCATCACTCTACAATCAATAGGAGCAGAGCAGTGAAGGGAAATGTTAGGAAAACGGGAGAAATTTTTACCTGTATGTTTGAACGCTCGTCACTTAAAAACTACTACACGGTATTGAATGCGGTTTTCACCAATGTATTGCTAGAGGTCTAACTTAAAATCTAGACACCGTTTTATGTAAGTCCGTTATTTTTGAAACCCGATAACCACGCGTGCGACGCCGCTGGCACAGCTAGTACTTATAATAAATCTGTAGAGAGGTCAATTCTGTACATAAAATACTTTTTCAAAATAACTATCAGGGGGTGATAAGTGATCGATACTGATACCAAAAATGCAATCAGTAAATTTTTTGTCTGTCTGTCTGTCTGTCTGTCTGTCTGTCTGTATGTTCGTTATAGAAAAAAAAACTACTGAACAGATTCTGACGAAACTTGGTACAATTATTCTTCATACTCCTGGGCAGGTTATAGGATACTTTTCATCACGCTACAATCAATAGGAGCGGAGCAGTGACGGGAAGTGTTGGGAAAACGCGAGAAATTTAAACCTGTATGTTTGAACGCGCATTACGCGAAAACTACTGCATAGAATTGAATGCGGTTTTCACCAATGTATTGCTAGAGGTCTAACTTAAAACTTAGGCACAAGGTATAGATGGGTATTATATGGAAGTCCGTTATTTTTGAAACCCGATATCCACGCGAGCGACGCCGCTGGCACAGCTAGTAATAAATAAGTATATACACAACCACTATATAACAATAGGTACCTGATACATTTCATATTAAAACGAAAAATACAGTAATTCTTACATAATAATAAATCTAACAAAATCATCACAACAATAATGGGTCAAGAATAAAACCCATACAGCATTTTTAATATTTTAAGCTCTGTAGGTATAATATTACAGACTAGCTGTGCCAGCGGCGTCGCACGCGTGGTTATCGGGTTTCAAAAATAACGGACTTACATAAAACGGTGTCTAGATTTTAAGTTAGACCTCTAGCAATACATTGGTGAAAACCGCATTCAATACCGTGTAGTAGTTTTTAAGTGA
The DNA here is from genome assembly GCA_031163375.1 of Conogethes punctiferalis. Lineage (NCBI taxonomy): Eukaryota > Metazoa > Arthropoda > Insecta > Lepidoptera > Crambidae > Conogethes > Conogethes punctiferalis. The sequence goes on from CM062080.1 coordinate 7,057,079, forward strand.
CGAGCGTTCAAACATACAGGTAAAAATTTCTCCCGTTTTCCTAACATTTCCCTTCACTGCTCTGCTCCTATTGATTGTAGAGTGATGAAAAGTATACTATAACCTGCCCAGGAGTATGAAGAATAATTGTACCAAGTTTCGTTAAAATCCGTTGCGTAGTTTTTGTTTCTATAAGGAACATACAGACAGACAGACAGACAGACAGACAGACAGACAGACAGACAAAAATTTTACTGATTGCATTTTTGGCATTAGTATCGATCACTTATCACCCCCTGATAGTTATTTTGTAAATATATTTAATGTACAGAATTGACCTCTCTACAGATTTATTATAAGTATAGATTTAACCACTACTTACAGAAAAAGGGAAATATACAATATACGACTATACATTTTATAGAACATTCACCAACATGCTCTCCTGATAATATTTTAGCCAGATCCACCCAAAAACGAAGGATGTAATTAATATGTGTATGTCGACGCTCCCTTTAATATAAGAATTCTAAGTAAGTACTTCGGTATAATAACTTGGTCCCATTTGTTGCCCTGTCAATCAGCTATCATATTTTACACTTGGAGCAAATAGAAAAGATATTTGATCTACACATATTTATAAATAGCATTAATTTTATGATATCCATCGCAACGACTAGATAACAGAATAAATACAGGAACCTAACATGTTTTTGGAGATAAATAGATACCATAGGACAAGTATCCTAGTAGGTATCCGATATTGGTGATGCAATCATTATTCAAATACGATCAGCCATTTTTGTATGACTATCCATATGTCAGTTAATGCAATTGACAATTAAAACTAAAATATTTGTAGAATATTTCTTTCTTATTAGCTCTAAATTATTTAACAAAGCCAGTTAAACTGGATAATATTTTCTGGTAAACAATATGTCAAATACATAGTTGTTCAGATAACTTTATGCCAACTTAAACTAAACTGCCAATAACTACTTGATGCAACAGACGATTTTCATCTACTCGTTTGACCGTTCATTTCAATCTGTAAATAAAACATTTTATTAATGTATTAATAAGTTGATATAGCTCATAATACTTAAGGTCTCTGCCCGTATCATAACATGGCCGTGCTATGAACGTGTCAGACAAAAAAGTATTCTTTGTATTGAATACTATGAGACGATGCCCATTAGACCGTTCCGTCACCGACCAACACCGTCGCGTGCCATGCACGGACAGTTAAGAATTGTCAGGCAGAATATTTTGCTGGTGTCGATACGCTCCGCGCACGGCACGCGACGGTGCCAAACCGCGCTGTGCGCAGGCGGCGAGCCGGTGAGCAAACGGGTTCTAGCCGCGTATGCTGTGCGTATGATGACCGTTATAAAAGCATTACCAACGCCTCTAAAATTTGTGTTTCTTTTTAAAATGTCATTGTTAAAGTTTTTCAATCAATGACATATTGAATTGGAATTGAGACATTCGGAAATACTGCAAAAGCTTTTCTTCATCATTAACTAAATGCCAAAATAATGTCCAATATTCCCCTTTGGTTTTTCGTTCTTTTATGGAGTAGAGTAGTTCTATGTTCTTCTTCTTCGTCCAATATTATGGCAATCATTGCCGACTGTCTCGCAGTTCTTCTAAGCCATATTTAGTGACGTAAAAGCACACGTCCGCTACAGTCTGATATGCACATGAGAATGACGGATTCCGAATCAACAACGTTACACACGGACATCGCACGGGTTGCATGCGGTCATCATACGTCTTACAAACGGGTAGAGAACGCCGTCGATCCGTTCAGTGGGCAAGGTAGACCGTGTCGTATTATTTTCGTGTCTGACACGTTCATAGCACGGTCATGGTATGATACGGTGTAATGGGTAGAGACCTTTACTTGTGGTTTTTCTTTTAATATTCACATTTTTGTTCACAAAAATGTCGATTGAGATTCATACTTAGTAAGAAAGAAGAGAGTTGATACTTAAAAGGATAGTGAATCGGTTTTTGTTGGGTGAGCGCACTCCTCCATCTTAACAGGCGAGTTGAGGTCAAGCGCTACCCATTTCCTTCTAATAAAGGTAAGGATAACGATTTGATACCCTCTCTCCCTATATACCGCATAGGTACGTACGGCCGCGTCCCTGGCTGCACTGGCCAGACGTAGATAACAAGCGTCCGGCACTTCACTAACTAATACAGCAGTTAACGTAACCTGTTAAAATGTTAATCATTGTATTGTTCCAAATAAATAAATTATTATATTATTATTAAATTATTACTTCTGGTCCGGGGAGGGCAAATACCCCTACCCCCGGCTTCCGTGGAGCTTAAAATACTATCCTAAGTATATTCCTATCTCACCTTATCAGCATCTCTCGCTATAATTAGCGGCGAAGACGGTCTCGGCGACTCCGCCTTAGCCGTTATCGCTCTCCTGGTCTCCCCCGCCCTCTCGTGCGCCTCCCTCGGGAGCATGCGCCACACCACCGGCGTGAACAGCTCGCCGTCCAGCTTGCGCTCCTCCGGCTTGTCGAAGAAGTACCCCACCAGCGCCCCTACGGTCACTGTCGCTAGGAGGCCCAGTGGCGCGATCCAGTGGTATGAGAAACGGAACAGGGGGAATATCGTTTCTGGGTCCTGTTAAAAATGATCGAATTGAATAAAAAAAAACATGTTCTTAATACCAATAAAGACTAGATTATGCTAGGTAAGAGATTCTTCCTAGTATGTAGTTATTTTGAGGCCCGGCTTTTTGGAGAGTCTCGCAGAACACACCCAAATTCAAGCCAATTTCTAAGCTCTATTTCCATAATTGACATTCCTGAAAATCTTTCTATGGGCTACTAAATACATTTTTTTTTATCTTGCTGTACGGCATGTCAATGATTCTTTTTGCTTGCAGTTCCAGCATTTTCTTTTTATTTGCCCAGTACGTCCAGCATGGCACGTAACCAAGCCGTCACTCACCACTGTAGTCTCGAAGACGAAGGTCGAGGAGTTCTTGGCGCACTCAGCGGTTATTCCCAGTGGCGGCACCCGAAGGCCACAGGCAGCGGCGGCCTGTGACCCCTAGCGACACCGTGCCGGCCATCAGTGCGCCCAATGCGTCATGTTACTAAGCCATCACTCACCACTGTAGTTTCGAAGACAAACGTCGAGTTCTTGGCGCACTCCGCGGTCATGCCCAGCGGCGGCACCCTTAGGCCGCTGGCAGCGGCGGCCTGCGTCCCCAGCGACACCGTGCCGGCCATCAGTGCGCCGGCGACGCCGCCCGCGATGGCCCCGCGCGGCCCCACCCACCAGCAGACCATGCCCAGCGTGAAGATGCCGCAGGTCGCGCTCGCTGCTATGGCTGATAGAGCCGTGGCTACTCCTGTTTAGTAAGCAGATTCCTATATGAGTTGATGTTGTATAGTTTGACAAATTAGGCATAGCGAATCTTCGCTCGAATCGAGCCGCCCGTCCGAATAGAACACCGCACAAACCGTCCACCCTATAGAATACCGCAGCCAAATGACCTCCGGGTCGTGTTCCTGTCGGTGAGTACTGTTTCCCAAGCTCGTGGGGTGGTGCTGCATCAGCTAAACCCGGCTGCTGATGCAACACCACCCCATTTAGGTACTTATTGTGGTACCTGTATTATTTGTAGTCATTTATGACAAGAATAGATCCATTACGAGACTGGTTAATAATAGTAAATGCGGAACAAATTAGCGCCTGATTTGTTTCAAATAGCAAAGAAGTCTTTGAGTAAAATCTGGATGTAAGTAGGTAAAATCTTTACTATGATAAGGACTAAGAAAAGAGAATTTATTTATACCTACACTATAAACATTTTAGTCATATTATCTATTACTCTTCCATTGTGGTATAGCCACGTATCATTTCCAACGTATTTCTGCCTAAATTGGATTTGTGCGTAGCACCGATTTAGACACCTACCACGCAATTGGATTACCTACATAGGTACCTACGTGACATTTTAACAAAACTCTGTTAGAGCAGTCAGAACTCCTAGACTCCTACTAAATATAGGAGCCCTTTTTTACGAGGACTATCAGCGCTCGTCACGGGAAGGCAGGCGCCGTATGCTGTGCAAATTACCATCAAAGCTCTACGGTAATACACGACCGTTACTCGCCTAAGGAGGTTGAGATTTGACGTAACACGTTCCCCCCAGTAATGTCGTGCGCTGCCATGCAACTCACCCCGGGCGCGTGTGGGCGCGCTGGGGATGCAGCAAACCTAAGAAACCTAACTTAGACCTAATCTTATGTTTTTTTTATATTGGGACCATCTGCTCCAAGTTAGTTATAATGGGCCGTTTTCCGTAACTCGACGTTTGAGGGCCTATTTTGCGTGAGGTGGGCTGTCTATAGGTACCTACCTACTATCCTACTCGAAGATTTTATTCATGCCAGTCTAGCTCAACCAGGAATCCCAGCGGACCCTTCAGCCTGCCGAAAACGTCCCGGAGTGCATCAGGCTGATCAAGGTACCTATTTCGATCGGTACACTGCCGCACCAGGGCTTTTCAGATCAGCATGTGGACGATTGTTTCCTCCGCGTTCAGGCATGCTCGGCACATGGGGCTATCTCATCTCCTCGTCTCATCATCTGTCAATCTGCTACAAAGCGTAACATTAGAACCAAATACGTACCCAAAACGCCCCCCAGTTTCTCAATGACGATGAGCATCACTATAGAGATGATAGCCAGCAGGGCGGTGACCAAACGCGCAATGATGCCCTCGGTCAGAGGCTTCAGGTTTATGCGCAGCCAGCCGTGCATGATGTCCTCCACCGCCACCAGGGCGCACGCGTTCAGCACAGCAGACAACGAACTGAAAGTGAAAACCCTGTGATCAACGATGTTGCCAACCTAAGTATATACCTCAATCCAGCGCCGTAAACTCCAGCGTGGAACACGCCAGACAATCCTGGTAGACGCTGGTGCTTCGATATGTAGGTGACGAAGGCAGGCAGCATACGGTCGTCGACGGGCGGAGCAGCGCCTGGGCTGCAGCCGCCCTGCACCCATACGGCCCACACGGCCCAATCAACGATGTTGCCAACCAAAGTATATACCTCAATCCAGCTCCGAACACTCCAGCGAGGAACACGCCAGACAATCCTGGTAGACGCTGATGCTTCGATATGTAGGTTACGAAGGCGGGCAGCAGACGGTCGTCGACGGGCGGTGCAGCGCCTGGGCTGCAGCGGCCCTGCACCCATATGGCCCACGCGACCCAATCAACGATGTTGCCAACTTAAGTATATACCTCAATCCAGCTCCGAACACTCCAGCGAGGAACACGCCAGACAATCCTGGTAGACGCTGGTGCTTCGATATATAGGTGACGAAGGCGGGCAGCAGACGGTCGTCGACGGGCGGCGCGGCGCCTGGGCTGCAGCCGCCCTGCACCCACACGGCCCACGCGGCCAGGCCACACCACACGCACAGAGATATGGCCAGGATGGCGCCGATGCAGAATATTCCTATAGCACTGAGGAATAAATATAAATAAATAAATATCAGACAACATCACATACATTGCTCCAATCCCAAAGTAAGTACAACGAAAAACAAATAAATACTCTAATACACATTACTACAAATATTCTGTCACTTAAGTATGTGTAACTAAAAATTTCTCTTGTAAATGCCTGAGTAGAAACGTAGAGTAGTCTGAGAAGAAGGAATGAACTATTTGTGCATTTTGTTGAATTTGTCAAGCACAGTAACAGACTTCTAGCCATGAAGTGTACGCTATTGTATTTTGTACTTATTTTTTATATTATGTACTCGTAATATGCAATTTGTAATCAAGCACCTCTTCCATTATTACACAGTATTTCAGTAGAGATACTCACGCGACAGCCTGTCTCCTAGAAGGCAGCGCAATGTACCGCTGTACCATAGTCTGGTTTACTGAGTTGAAGCAAGTCCAGTACAGGAACCCGCCCAGCACTGCTCCCCATCCTGTTTGACGCTCGAACGGAGAGAAACTCCAACTACGAACAATTTAGTAAATATTGGTTTAGGTTCTATGGATCTAATGGATGTAAGTGATCTTTTCGCTCCAAGCCACCACCTGCCCGTGGTGCATCCTGCTGAATAACAAACGAGGTTCTCTCAACCGACTGAAATGGCGATATAAATACGTATTTTAGATTATAAAATATATTGTACACGTATATTTCCTTTTTTCATTTAAAAAAAAAATAACAAAGATACTAGGCATCAAAATGTAGGAGTGGGGGCCTTTCACGTCACTCATTTGCGAAAAAAATCCTAAAATCTGACGTCACGCGTAATTTTAATGGGCTATATCTTTGTAATTTTTGGTCTAATTTACAAATGAAAAATTGGTGTCTTTTATTTTTAACAATCCAAAAGACGGACTACTTGACTTAATGTCCTATGTCCCCTGGATGGGGCAGAGGGCGTCCACAGTACGTCGCCATCCCGAACGGTCTTGGGCTTCGCGCTTCACTTCGCTCCAGGTCATTCCTATTTCCTTCGCTTCTGCAGTGATCGTTCGCCGCCAGGATTGCTTAGGGCGGCCACGTTTTCGCTTTCCTTGGGGATTCCAATCTAGGGCTTGCCTTGGTATATGGTTAGCATCCCTTCGGAGCGTATGGCCGATCCAGTTCCACTTGCGGCCCTTGATCTGCTGGTCGATTGGAGCCTCACTGCATCGTTCCCACAGATCGACGTTGGAGATTTTCTCGGGCCAGTAAACACCGAGAATACGGCGAAGACAGCTGTTAATGAACACCTGGAGCCGACGCGAGATTTCTTTCGTAACCTTCCACGTTTCACATCCGTATAGCAGCACAGACTTCACGTTAGACCGGAAAATCTTGAGTTTAATTCTCCTGGTCAGCCTCCGCGATTGCCACACAGGACGGAGATGCGCGAAGGTTGCCTTTCCCTTGGCGATTCTTGAACTGATGTCCTCTTCGGTCCCTCCTGTTTCATACACGACACTGCCGAGGTATGTGAACTTGTGGACTCTTTCCACCCCCTCTGTGCCGATGAACAGCGGTTGCGACAGTAAATGTAAACAGAAAAGACGGACTAAGTAATTACTTTTTTTCGGCAACTGGCCTATTGAAGGTAAGGTAGCTAAATATTTCCTATTTCATAATACCGTTCATGTAAATTGCTCAAGGTAAACTAACTCACTTGGACAGTTCCAGTCTGCCAGTCTCGTTGGCAACACTGAGGACGGCTTTGATGCCACCGACTGCCAGGGTGCCAGCAGCAGCCACTAAGATCACTCCTATGAACATCACTCCCGTTTGCACTGAGTCCGTCCATACCACCGCCCTGAGTCCACCCTGTTTACAAACAAATAATTAACACGTTTCATAGTTGGAATCATTCCTCTATTCCGGGCTTGCCCCATCCAGCAACTGCCACCAGTTCTTCTAAGGTTACGGACGGACAGACCAAGGCTGTTAATTGATAATTGGAATAGAAAATGACTTTATCTAGGGGTACGGATCATGAAATACAGCCTGGTGCTAGACAGACGGACAGCGGAGTCTTAGTAAGGAGTTCCGTTATTGTGTTTGGGTACCGAACCCTAAAAACAGCGGTTTTTGTTAGCTCTTGTTGGTATCTGAAAGTTTTTATACCTATCAATAATGTAGGTATAATATACTATCGAGTATCTACATATTATAACTAGATACAAACCTCTTATTAAGTAATAGATTTGCACTCAAAATTTATCAATACTCATGCGTCATCGGTCGATCGTATTTTAGTTTCAGGATGCATTTATCATTCTTATCAGCAGATATAGGCATTTTGTTGAAGTAATAATCTGCCAATCATGTTTTTCATTCTAGTGTAAGTGCAAACGGCGACTAAAACGAGACGTGTTCCGCAATAGGTATAATTATCAGATTTTCAAAGTGGCAGAATCTGTTTTTGTTGGATGGGCTCCATCGTTAGCCTAGGCGAGTTAGGGACAAGCGCCACCCATTCACTTATTAAAAAATCAAATGATCTGTCATTTCTGTCGGATAGAAGTAAACAAACTACCGATTCCAATACTTACTAACACTGTGTACAGTCCACATATTGCTACCATAATCCCTCCGACGGCAAACACATTTAGTCCTGTCACTGAAAAGAATAAAAAGGAAACAAAATGAAGATAGTATCCTGTGGGGAGCTGATAGATCTAGGAGCGTTGTAAAACGTGCCGTTTGTCGATAAACCCATCGTAGTTACTGCTAAACGCCGGACTTACGCCCATGGCGATAGCAAATCCACATAAAGTACCTATTGCCGATATTGAGTACACTCCTTTACGTTAATCTCTTTGTCGCCCTAGCAAAAAGTTATCATGTATCAAGCGACTTTTTATCGATGTACCTAATATGGTTTCTTTTTTTCTGATGGTGTCCCCAACAGCGTTTAAATATATATATACCTACGTTCACAAGTATTATAGTTGATGTATATGCAAGATATTATCTATATCATCATATGTATAAACTTCATAGTAGCACTTGGCGAAATGACTTCAGGTATTTAATGCTTTTTTTATACTTACATTGATTAAATGCTAAGGCAGGAACATACACGACCATGGGTAGAAATAGTACCTGTAATCAAACGTTAAGCTTGTATTCACTTACTCTTAACTGAAATTCGCTTAAAATTAGGTATACCTAACCATTTATTGGTTCCAGATAGAAATAATAAATGTAGAAAGAGGTATCTTTATTTTCAGTTCTGAATCGTCCAGCATAAAATCTTAACTAATATTATAAAGCTGAAGAGTTTGTTTGTTTGTTTGTTTGAACGCGCTAATCTCAGGAACTACTGGTCCGAATTGAAAAATTCTGAATAGACCATTTATCGAGGAAGGCTATAGGCTATAATAACATCACGCTGCAACTATGAGGAGCGAAGAATAACTGTTCCACGCGGACGAAGTCGCGAGCACAGCTAGTAAATAATAACTCTACTGACCCGGTTTGTGGTTCGTATTGGGAAGAACAAAAAATCGATAGTGCTTCTAATATTTATTCATTTTAGCGCATATTGGTATTACAATGAACGAATCAAATATAATGAATGAACTAAAAGTAAATGAATGAATCAACTATGGTCGATTTAAATATGAAAAGCATTGTAAGAACAATTGGTATTAAAAAGAGTATCGGGTTTCTTGCCAGTTCTTCTGATTGAAGGTATATTCGGAATCCGGTAGTAGATAGATAGATGTTCTTTAATGTACACTAAAATTACTTAGAAGTAGAAAAGTATATGATTGTTGCACAATTCAGATGGCTACGTGCGATCTCTTCAAGACAACCTTTGGGTAGAGAATAACAAGTCAGTAGTAGACCCATTTTAACTGTAGTATTTGACGAGTAGACTTTAATGAAGTTTTTGAATTTTAATGTAAGATTCATCATCATCATCATCAGCCTATTACAGTCCACTGCTGGACATAGGCCTCTCCAGTTGTTCGCCACTTAGAGCAAACATCTGGAGGATATCCTCCAGATGTATCCTCCAGCGTGGCGAGCGTGGTATATACCCATAATCGCCACGCTGGGCAGGCGGGTTGGCGATCGCAGGGCGTAGCTTCTTGCTCCGGTGACGCTGCTGCCCGTCACCGGTCTTTAGTATTTAGCCCTTCAATTGTGATGGTTATACCGCCACCAGTCGGTTGCCAGCGCCTCGTTTGTTATTCGGCAGGATGCACCACGGGCAGGTGAGGTTGGCTTGGAGCGAAAAGATGATAGGCCGCTACCTTACATCCCTAAAGATTCACACTGCTATTACTATTGCTTCAATGTAACTATCGAAAAAAATTCAAATCGAGTCCTAGCGTAATTAAATCAAGTCTCGACAAAAAATAGACACGAATGATTACTTTGATCATATTTTAAACGATATACTTGAGACCAACAGTGCTCTTTGTACTTTCAATGGACACTCAAGACGATATTCGAGTGCAAAGTCCACATAGACACACACGTACCAAAGAGTTATGCTAACAAACAAATTGTTTGCTACAAGCATTTTAAATTGCCAATTGAGTCGGAGTGATTACGCGCATCACCCACTCGATCATCGTATAAAGTCCATAATCACACATTGCTTAACCTTGTCGCGTAATTGAAAATATGTAGTAAAAATAGGAAGATGATTCATACTGTTTTCCTAAATCTCTCCTAGCTACTCTCGGAATACAGTGTTGCATAATTTAGGAAAAATATCTGGCACAGCAGTGGAAAATACTACCTATATTTGTCTACGTATCGTGGAAACAACAACCGGCAAAATTTTCCGAGACCAAAACTCTGACAAGCAGGGTACCAGCCACCAGAAGGGGAGTCATTATCTGGAGAACCACGCCGTACTCACACCGATTATTATTTTATTTTTATCTATATACCCCCGCTAGCATAAGACCTCCTTATAGCGATATTTTAAGCTAGCCACACACTCTATGGTATATATATAGGTACAGTATCTGTAAAGTAAATATGAGCGTACCTGGTGCATAACTGCGCAGGTTTTGGAACATACACGATTAATTTTACCCGACAGTTAGACCGATGCGCTTTAAAATATGTAAAGTCTAATAACAAAGCAACCATTTGGCTATAGCTTTAACATTTTTTGCTCAAAAAATCTTGAAATCCGCCACCTTCGTGGTTCTGAACCGCATGGAATTTCGAGTCGCTATCGACCAGTCGACGGATAATCACAGCTCTTAGTCGGATTTGGGTAAATGTAACCTACCTAATAATGACGTACTAGTCATATATTATTATTCAGATGATAAATCTGCACGTGTGCAAATTCGATTTTGTTATTTCAGTCAGCAAGTCAGTGGGGCATTACGCAACCGCATGTTCCATTTTCTTCTAAACATACTTGTAGCGTCTTTTTCTTTTTATATGAGCCAGACAATACGGTGAAGATTGCCCTTATCCTACGAGTAATACTTAGATGACAATTATTGTTCGGGGTGTGTCTATAATCTAATGGAATCTCGACAAAAAATAAAATTACATAAGAAATTTTTAATTTTTTGTTTCGATATTAGCGGTTAAAAATTTAAAAAAGGAATGATAGTCAAGGCAGTACGTAATGTTCACGCAAATTACGTCAATCAGAATCATATTCAAATCTTGATAAGAATTACCTACGTCCATTTATGATTTTCAAATATTTTTGATAACGCCATCGGTAGGTATGCATTGCGTAAGGCTTTCATCTAAACTATGGAAAACCCAAACGTTCTGAGTTTGATTCCTAGTCGCATCTAGAAGTATTTAAAATAAAAACTTTTCTAAAATGTCGTAATTATCATCAGGTGAATAATTTAAGGGAAACTTTAGTTTGACCTAGTCAATTTGATACGTTATTTGGTAGGTACAATCTAGCGCAATTTTGTCCAAACCTATATGTAGGTACGGAACATACTTGTCAGTTTTTACCTACGCCAGTAAGTGGTTTTATTGGAAGGTAGTAAAGGTACAGATGGAAATACCAGCGCATTTATAGCGCAAATAATAAGGTAAGTAGATAATAATAATTCTTTTTGTAACAAAACAAAGATGAGCAAGACCATGTCATCAGTTCAGAGCACTTGCAGTATCAAACGATTATTAGTAACACATCCCTATTCGAGTTATGGTACTGCCTAACTTAGCCCGCTAGACGAGGATATCATCTCATCATCATCCTAGCCTTTTTCCCGATTGTCTCAGGGTCAGCTTCCCAAACTGAGAGATTTGGCGAGGGCTAAGCTTTTACACAGAGCGACTGCCATCAGACCTCAGCAACACTTAGGGTAAGCTATACCCATTCCCAGTTTAGGCGTCAGAGTTATCATCATCTCTGATATGATGTAACGACTGCTATCTGAGTTGGTAAAGATAGCACCCGGGACCAACAGCTTAACGTGCCTTCCGAAGCACGGAGGAAATCGGTGTCAAATTTTGGTCACCCATCATCGGATTGACCGCGCCAATGGTTGCACAACATTTGCGATCATTGTTAAACGAACAAGACCGCGGCGCCAAATTAAAAATGTGTTTTACTTTCAACTTGTCTCAAAGTAGCTACCGTTCCACTTGTATCCCATACTATAAACATACGCGAGGCGTCATTGTTCGCCAAGATGAGTCTAAGCGCGCCTTCCAATAACGCGGCAATTACCTCAACACAGTCCGAACAATTGACGTTCACACGACACCGGGCAAAGTCCGTGTTATAAGTAGTTGCAATGAGAGCGAACGACCTACAACAACATTAATAAGAATTGCTGATTTTACACAAACTGCCCGCTTTAATTGGAGTGGAATTAAATTTGGTCCGTCCGCGCGGGCAGGGCTGTTGACCTTCGGCTAATGTCATTGTTCGTCTTCACACTGCACTTTGATTAAAAATAAACAAGTACCGAAATAAATTTGAATGCGGTATCAATTTATTATACAGTCATACGTACACGCGGTCTTTAGATATAAAAAGAAACTGTATTTAGCGATCGACCGATTGTTTTACCATTAGCTAACAAAGTTATTAAAATATGTAGCACACATCTCATTCATTCATTTGTTTTATCTGTATAAATCTTAACATGCTTGGTACTAAGCAATGAATTAATTAATTTATATGATAAACTCATTAATTAGATAATATCATATCGGTGCGATGCATAAGGTAATAATCGCCTGAACGTTTTATGAAAACTATATCTGGATGTCACACATCTAGGTTATGCTCTTAGGAGAACTTTGAACCTAAAGAAAATAGTGTTTGTCACACTACAAAAAAACTATGTAATTTTACTTGAGACTTACCTCGTCCAACAGAAAAAGTATCGACGCCATTGCACGAACATGGCGGTTGAATCTCAGTTCAAGGTACTGGGGACAAGAAAAGCAAATACATTTATGTAATGTCTGAAAGAAATAAAAAAAAAGATATTGCTATTATTCTTGCACGATCATTTTTTTATAGAAGCACATCATAGTGGCCTACTGTCGCCTGATGGTAAGCGAAAGAGATGCCCAAGATGCGACGATAGATAAGTAGGTAACTAAAACAATCAGTTGGCATCGTAAATACTGGCCTGTAGGATTATTCTGGCTATAAGCACACCGATTGATCCCGAAACACGACCGAAGCCACTTCATATTATTAAGTGATGTTATCATTAAGTAGTTTCGTAAACAGATGGTCTAAAGTCCAGTCTGTGTGAATTATATTTTATTTAAGAAGTCATATTTTGTTACCAACTTTATTTCCATTCCCGCAACGTTTAAAATTGTGTATGCGCTGTCTATACTATTCCGACATTGATGGATTGCCTAACGATAAAATTAGCTGACAAGATGATTAGAGATAAACATTGACGATTTGACACAGTAAATCTTACACTAAAATTTCTCCTACTAACAACATTGCATTTTAATATTGCTCTCCAGACCCTACCTACACCTAATACTTTTCATGATCCTTCGAGCAGGATCACAAATGTTCATCAAAAAAAGCCAGTCGATAATAAAATTTGACTTTCAGGTTTCAAGCTTTTGATTATGGTCTCTCGAGTCAATGTTACTCTAGCTCAAATACGACCAGCGCAAAACCTTTCGATCTGGTTTCCGCTGTCGGTCGCCTTGCAAAGGTCAGCGTACACGTAGTAGGACACAGCTGGCAGGTGTGCCATGACACACAGTCTGCATGCAATTTCCCACTTAGCTCCAACTCAGCTGAATAGGATCTACACCGACCAACTCCTTACGGCATAAGAGTCCCATACCGTAACCAAAAGCGACTGGCAAATAAGCAGCAAATATCCTTACTTCATAAGAAGATGATAACCTCAATGTGCAGAACACTGGGAGGTACACCGTGACGACCACCACGCAGCTGAGCGCCACTCCCACGATGACCAGCCAATACTGCGTGCCGTAGTTGTAGATCTCGGCTGGAGTACCGAGGATCGTGACTCCGGAAACGTAGCTGTACAGAAAAGACTACTTAATAGACACACAAACACCTAGACACTGGCCAAATTACCAGCACATGCCAGTCGACGTATATCTGAGATCTTTAGGAGATCTTCCAAATTTGAAGTTATTCTAAATTTATGTTAATTTCAGTCCTTAAAATCTACAGATTTTTTGAACACATAATGAACAACCCCTAGGCTAGGCATCTCCCGACGACATGGAAGCCTGTGGGTATGAGAGTGGCGCTTATGGTTTTACTATGTATGATATGCTAGTGTAAGTTACAAAAGACACAGCGCGATCCGCGACTCTACTCTGTCATAGTGCGAACGGCCAAACTCCCCGAGTGCTATAAAATCTTCAGATGTGGCAAGGCTAGAATGAACTGGTTTTGCTGGGTATGTGCGCTCCATAGAGCAATAATAAAACTCTAGGAAATAGATAGCAATATCACGGGAACTTTAAAATTATTTATTTAATTACAAGACACTCGTTTTAGCATGTTTTAAGGCAAATAAAACGCAACTTGCGTGAGTCTTTGTCAATTCTATATTTACTTAGGGAGATTTAATCAGATAAAATATTCGCGTTGTCTTAGTTTATTACTTTCGTCTGGTTTTTCACCTTGGCCGCATTTAATTACATAACGTTAAATCGTAAGCAATTGAAATATTGTCATCCGTCTTTGTTTCATTCTGTGAACTGTCTATACCTAATTACAGCTATCATTTATCACGAAGTACCTGAATGATTATAACGAATAAATGTATAGGTAACTAAACATCTTAATGATATAACAAACAGAAAATAAATAAAAAATCTTAAATACAATATTTTTTATTTATTTTCGGTTTGACTTGACTTGTGAATTTAATAAGCGATTGAAATTTTTAATAGCCTATTAGATGCCACTTCGGTACCCTTACGTTGCGATTAGATTAATGCAAGTAGGCAAATGTTAGTAATTTCTATTAAAATTGTCCATTATTATTTTTGTACTTTTTAACTTAGTTTAAGATTAAACCATGTCATTTTATAATTAAATTATTTACTTTTGAATAAATATAATATGTAATACATAATATTTTTTACTAGCTCACCTAACTATTAGTATCGCCATAATTTTTAACTAAGGAATTTATTTAATCATTTTTTAAACCTTCCCTGGACTTCCATAAAAATACTAACGAATAGGAATTAAATTTTGCATATAAGATTCCATTATATTTATAAAAAATCGGCATTTTAGTTCAGCTTATACTTTAACGTGATAATTCCCGGAAGAGAGAAAATCAACATTGCAAAGGCAAAGGAAGAATCATAAATGATCTCGAAAAACATATACCTACTAATTGCCGAATTATTTACTTTTAGTAAATACAGCGTTAGATACTGAATTATCAAAAAAGATTTTCATGAACATTGGACCTAAGTACCTAATCGATAATCTCCGATATTCTATAACATGATTGACACATTGATATTGTATAAAATAACAGAATATAATAAGAATAAAAAAATATCAGATAACTTAAAACACATTACCTAGTGTTTCGAATTTTATATCATAAGGTAACAACGACGGTACCTACCTACCACAAATGTACAAACGCAAAAGAAATATTTGTCTCGATTGCGGATTCGCACCACAGACCATCAGTTCAAAAGGCAGGGGTCTACCAAAAGAGCGGTCCACGTCGCCCCAGCAAATTATGTAATTCCGTAGATTCCAGCAATCCACCGTGAAATTGTAAATCCTACCGTTAGCATAATCCAATTCGAGAGATAGTAAACTGTCGATAGATTGTGAACCGTTGCAACTGCTAACAATTTAGGTAACGTATTAAGTATTTTTCAGTAGATCATGATCGATCAAAGTGGAACCAAAAAATTACACAGTTACAGTTCACAATCTTTCGGCAGTTTACAATCCCGCGAGATAGATCATAATCGAACGGTATTTACAAATTTACGGTGACAGGTATACTAAGTCATGGCCAGTGCATCAGTTTCTTCAATATAAAAATGCATAAAGAATGCATTAAGTAGGTATTATTGCACGACTGCGTCTATTATGATAGGTGTATTGTGAATAATTAACTCAACATGCTACTAACTATAACAATGTAGTCACCTGGCTATAAGAGACATGGCCACAGGAAATGTAGCCATGGCTTTGCCGCCGAGCAGGTAATCTTTGATGTCCACTATGGCTCTGCTTCTGGAGCCTACGGCACTGTACCACACGCCGCCAGCGCAGGATGCCGCGCACAGGACGCCGAAAGCCACGTAGTCCCCCACCCCAAAACCCCCTTCTTTCATTGTGAACGACATTTTGGAGACTTATAGATCTGTAACATAAAAAATCGAAGATGTACTTAAGAGCGAGTTTCACTCGCATTTTTCACACGACTATTAGATCTAGCTTTCCCTTTTGTATAAGGTATCGCGTGACTATTTGCGCAGAACGGCTGGCAAGTGCTGGATGCGAGAAGCCCAGGCTCGATCAAGGTGGCGAACATTGGGAGAGGCCTATGTCCAGCAGTGGACTGATATAGGCTGATGATGATGATGAAGGCATCGTGACCTCTTCTGGGCGTCTCGCCCCCAGAGTAGACGTGATGTTTTACTCAGTGGGTTGTTAGCGAAACAAAAAAGGCAAGGTATAACTTGTAGGTAGGTACTAGAATAAAAACACAATTTCGGTGACAAAGTTTGCATCAAATTTTTGAGCTAAATACCTACAATAAGTTACTGTCTTTTTCTCCATCTTAGAACCCAGGGGTGTCGCAAGAATTATCTGTCTCGTAAATACCTACAAAATGCATACAAAAAGGCTGAAAAACACTTGGATGAAGGTAATGATATCGGAAGATACGTTTTTTTTTCCAGCAGCTGCCCAAAAACGATAGATTGTATGACCACGGTTCTTTGCATTTACATAAATAAGCATTCATCTTCAAGGCAAGCATTGATTATTATTATTGCTCTAAATGCACACTTTCCTGCTTTAAAAATACGCGTGGATACCAAATGACACAGTGTCTTGTTAATATTTAAAGAGTTTATAATTTAAGGACACACATTAGATTGATTACTCTTGATTTTTTTTACATAGATAGGTATTATGATCAAAAATATAATTATCTTATCGCGTACCCAAATTATCTGAGCCGTGTTATGTGAAGTAGCAATAGTATGTTATTATGCAATTTGAGAAATGTTGTCACAGAGTGATACAAGAATAGCCTATGAACCGGTTCTCGCGGTCGGCTCACGTCATAATTCATCGCTTACAGATTGGTGAAATGTAAATAAATATTTTATTTAATATGATGTTATAATCCACAATACATTATAGGTACTTTATTATTGTTGATCACTGAATTTCGAAAAGGTCTCGTACAAGTGATTCTACCTATAAAGTAGAATACACAACAGTGACAATAAAATATTAAATGTTTTTATGATTTTGGGTCCGGTAATATTGTGACAAGGAATAATAAAGTAGGTAAGTAGTACCTAAGTATCGAGTTGGTAGGCCCTAATTTTACACATTATGGAGAATATTGCATTCATTTTCACTACAAAGCTGTTTTATTGCTTCAGGCAGCCATAATGTGGACTTGTTGAAAACAGATATCTAAAACATGACAGCTCCTATAGATTGAGTTCTGTAAATCGATCACAGGAATTATTTTTTGCGTTGTGCAAAAAAAAGGACTTAGTAGTTCTTTTTATTATTCGAAATTTGGTTTGCGCTCGACTGCAATAAGTCTGATGATAAGCTATATCGCAGATATGATGGACCGCGCTCACCCAGCAAAGACAGTTCTCGCCTTGAACGTCGGACGACTAACGGGGAACAAGGAGCCGTGTAAAATATCTCATAGTGTGACCGTTCGCACTATGAAAGTAGAGGCGAAACGCGTAGTCCGATAAAACAAGTGAAAGACTAGTCCAATTGTTATCTACGTATTAATAATGTTATTTTTTATGGCCAATCGTGCTCACGCCACACCCACAAACAACAATCCATTGCATTGGGCCGAGGCGTTGACGCGGCGGGAACCTGTACGATGCGGAAAGTTTTATGCACGCCGCGGGACGTCTGATGACCTTGTGGACTGGTTTGGAGGTGCGGCGATTTCCATTGACAGAGCCATCCGAAGTACTTGAATAATGGCAATAGTTGAATCGATAGCCATGACAGTGACTCAAGGCTACTTAGAAGCATATTCTAGGATAGCGATTGGTTTCTATGAGGGGGAAGCATGGTCGACCTATATTATTGCTTTCTGGTTATGCAGGTATACTCATTAAAACCCAGTTTGTTGATACTTTTATGCTTTCTTACATATTTTCCATTTTAATAATAGACTAGATGTGCACGCAGCGTCGCACGCGTGGGTATCGGGTTTCAAAAATAACGGACTTTCATAAAATGGTGCCTAAATTTTAGGTTAGTTAGACCTCTAGCAATACATTGGTAAAACCGCATTCAATTCCATGCTGTAGTTTTTGAATGATGCGTGTCAAACATACAGGTAAAAATTTCTCCCGTTTTCCTAACATTACCCTTCACTGCTTTGCTCCTATTGATTGTAGCGTGATGAAAAGTATACTATAACCTGCCCAAGAGTATGAAGAATAATCCTACCAAGTTTCGTTAAAATTCGTCTGGTAGTTTATTTTTCTATAACGAACATACAGTCAAACAGACAAAAAATCTACTGATAGCATTTTTGGCATCAGTATCGATCATTTATCAACCCCTGATAGTTATTTTGAAAATATATTACATGTACAGAATTGACGGGAGGGACAAAATGGGACAAAAATACGCGAACCGTTCAACGAACGATCGTTTTCGTTTTCTGTAGTAGGGCCCCTGATATCAACGTTCAAAGTTGTAAGGAGTTTTTTATTTGTGTTTGATTAAATTATAAATATATTTTTATTTTATTATTATAAATATAAATTATAATTTAAATCTAGGTAAGTAAACCTTAATAAAGGCAATGCTAATTTTTTGCTTAGTCACATGTTTCTGATAAAACACAGGAGGTAAACTGAAATGATAAAGTGACTACGTAAGGAGTTTGATGAATTAATACTTCGACGTGCATTAAAATGATTGATTTATTGCTTCAGATTAAGATACGATATGTTTCAAAGGAGGCATACATCCCGGAAACAACGTTTGTTGTATGAATTATAATTAAATCTGTGATTCTAAATCGTTGTCGATAAAACGGTGAACATGAAAATTACGCACTGGCCTAGCATAAAAAGAAATAAGTATTACTTATAAAACAACCACAATATAACTAGAGATAGATAACAATTATAAAAAGAGCCTACAAGAAATTTATCATATACCTACTTACGTCTTTAGTTATAAACGGATTCTTTGGAGTTTGAAAAACAAACATTGTAATATGGTAATTACAGCCTATTTACATAACATAATATCGGCACTCGTAGGTACATACCCATAACCTACCTTGCCGAATATACCGTAATAAAGATAATTTGACTTGTATACCTAATAGAAATTTGTCGCAATGTTTTCTTTAGTATACCTACCTATTTTTTTTATAGTAGCTCGACATAATGGCTTCCCTACGCCCGGTGGAAAGCCAAAGAGAAGCCAAGTCGCTGTGACAACTGGCAAGTGACTGGTTAGTTACCTGTCAGTCGCCACTGTCATGCCGGCCCAACCTTAACCCCCCACGAGCAGAAACACGACCCGGAGGTAATTTGGCTGCGGTATTCTATAGGGTGGAGCTCCAGCTCAATACGAGCGAAGATTCGCTATGCCCTACCTCTCTTGATTACCTATTTTTTTTACCTTAGTTTTATATTGAGATGGTTTGAAATTTGATTTGTGTGCAACAATTAATATCTTTCTTAGGATATACAAGTTCAGTTCAGTAGTATCGCAGTAGATATAGGTAGATCTTTTACACTAACGTGCATCAAAATCTTGTAGCTTCGGATTATCATTCATAGGTAGCACCTATTTTGTGCTTCGAAATTAACTCAAATAGGTAGATTCATATTTAAAAACTTTTGAATATAAACATGTTTGTCCAGCTTTCAACGAAAGAATATCGCTTTTTCACCCAAATAGTTTCAAAATCCCGATTTGGCATAAAAAATCGTTTGGCAACGCTGCTGGGCAACAAACATCGTCATTATAGTTTTGTTTGTGATTCCTAATGAAATAAGAGAAAGACAGAGAAAGACAACACAAAAAAATATAATTAATACATCCCTAAATAAAACAAATAGGAAATGAAAAATGTACAAAATAATGCAACAGGTAGGTAAAAACAGGAAGGTAGGGTTAGCATGTAACTTTTCAATTTAGTCTCGGATTTTTAATAATTATGTTTTAAGATACTATACTAATAACATAAGGATGATTTCGTTTTGTTTCGAGTAAGTAACATCTTTTACTTGAGTAAATAACTAACTCCGTCTCTTTCGATCCTTTTGAAACCGTTCATACCTACCTAAATAGAAATTCGTTTGTTTTGAAAGCTAATAAAATTACAATATTTAATTGATAAGTGACTAAAAATTAGGAGTTTCAATAAGCTCGTAATAATAAGACTGTAAGTTTATAAGTATAAGAGTAGTAGGTACGACGATATGTAGATATGAATGTGAACTGTATGCTTTCAACATAAGCGATACAAAGTCCAAAGTACCTACTTGATTCCTTACCTCTTAACGTAACTACTTAATTAAACATAATATTTTTGTTAGTTTCCTAATACATGCACCTGCAAAAATAATATCAATACTCGATAAAGGCTACAAAAATTCTTCTGACAAAATAAATTAGTTTTTATGTAATTCTTTTGTTACTTTATAAAACAAATAATGTTTTTCACCTGTATTATTTATGACTTCGAATTACCGCGCGGAAGTAAACTTGAATAGGTCGCAATTTATAGTGTGTTGCCAATCATGCAAGGACATCAGCTGGTAGGTATGCGTTGGCAACGTCACTGAATAGGAACTACAATTACATTACATGGTTCAACTTTCACCATATCGTCCGCAAAACTTATAGGCACTCGCTGGCGTATGTTTTGAACTCTCGACTTGAAATCGACGAGAGTTTACACGTCAAATTTTCCCGCGCACTCACTTGTCAATGTCATTTCACATCACATCACTTCTAACACTGGCCACTCGGAAAATTGCACACGCTACAAAATAAATGTATTTGTGGATGTAGGCCAAACTTCAATATTCGTCGCAAATTGTTCACTGGCTGCCGAGACGTGTAAGATCGCACGTTGGTATGTGATCTATCAGGTTTTAAAGTGAACGTGTACTACGGTGGTAAGCAGTCGCGAATAAACTTCACATAAAGTAAAAAGCAAACACATGGCACTAAACATTGGGTAAACATTTTACTACAGCGACATCTAGCGTGGGCACGTGTATGTAAAACTTATGATCTGTTTTATCGACGGTGTGGAAAGTTGAGGAAAATTTTATTATTTTACTTACCGACCATATCCGATAATTTGTACATAAAAACATCTACAAACGGAATGATATAAGTATCTATAGGTACCTAAATTTTCATAACTTCACGACGAGGATGCTCAGCTCATGCCAATTTTTGGCATTTTGAATTATATGTCAAACCTCTTTCAAAAGAATTTATTCAAAACAATTTCAAAAATTTTTCTAACACAATATCTATTTATTCAAGGTTAAAGTAATAAAAAGTTTGATAGACTAAAATCTGAAAATGCCTCCCAAACCTGATAAGAAAGAAGTGGTAAAGAAGCCCCCACCTCAGATTGCACGGCCTCCTATAAGTGATTCCAGCTTATTGTACATTCCTGAAGACGCTGTAGAAGGTATAGCCCGATAGTATTTTCCTTTCTAGATAGTTTACGGTATATATCTACATTGGTACGTACATACGATATTATCTAATTAGTCTAGTAACAAGTCATGATGTGATAAAAACCCCTTGCGTACTTGTCACTTTGTCAGATCATGAAGTTTGATCAAGGTTCGGTTACCTACCGAACCACCGATATATTTTAGGTGATTCGTTTTTGTTACGATAATATGTTACGTACAAATTAAATAATTTTTCTTCAATTTATAGGCTTTCAAGAACGCATAGAGACAGGCATAGACTGGACAATAATTGAAAATGCAGCAAGACATCATAAGGAGCTTTGTCTCAAAAATGATTTGCCAAACGTACCGTTCTCTACAGCTCTTCAAAACAAAATTAACCGAAGTATTTTCAATGGGTTTCTTAATGAGGAATCTGGTCTAACACTGGATCAGCAATGGGAATTGCTTTTACCTATTACTTTATGGGATAATGAGAAATTTGCTAATGAGGAGGGGAAAATATGTTTCCATAGCATCAATTGCATAACTGATGATATGGTGAAGTTGATAAAGAAAGCAGTGAAGGTTGGGGATAGGGAGGTTTTAAGGAGAGAACTGAAAGCTGTTTCCGTTTTGAGGGTTAATGATACGCAAGTAAGTGACGTAAATAATGGAATTACATAGTTAATTATCTTGGCTGTTAATTATGTCTGATAGGGGATAGGGGAAAGCCGGCGTAAAGAAACGTGGTGGCAATTAAAGGAGGCTGAGCTGAACAGGGCTGTTGATTGTTTGAAATTACCTATATTTTATGTACAAATTTATATGAGAACCCGATGGCACATTTTGGTGACTTTTCAATTGAACCCATAACACTAGGCCTACTCTTAGTGGTATAGGTTTAATTCGAGTTTATGATATCCATTGGCTAGTCATGTTGTACATTTCACCGGAAAATAGCAAGAATCGTAAGTTGATCAATTTCCTAGGTAGTTGATTAACTTACGGAATATAATAAACGGTAGTTGAAATGTATTATTTTACGCAATGGATTTCAGTAAATTCATCAACTTACGGTATCTGACAGTAATTTAATAACTTACGATTTTGACACGAGTAAAATCGTCCTCAAAAGGGCCAATCATGGCTCAATGTACAATTTAACGGTTCATTATTAACCGTAACTTAATACACTGTTCCCTGATTGGTTGACGGCATAACATCACGTGAGTCATTGAACCAATCAACGTTCACCTCGCCTTCGTCGGATTATTTATCGGCAAGACCCCGTAAATTGATCAATTTACTAAAATACATACGTTAAATAATACTTTTCAACTGCCGTTTATCATTTTTCGGAAGTTAATCAACTACTAGAAAATTGATCAATTTACGAGTTTTGTTATTTTCCGGTGACATACATAATATTTGTATATCTACAATAATTGTGATATTTAGGCTCGGTGGCTCATTTGGTAGTGACCTCTGCCCTCTGAGCCAAGGGTCGTGGGTTTGATTCCCGCACAGTACAAACATTTGTGTTCATGAACATGTCTGTTTGTATTGGTCTGGGTGTTTTCTATGTGTTTCTATGTATAGTATGTATTTATTTACAAAAAAAAAAGTAAGTTTATCAGTTGTCTAGTACCCATAGTACAAGCTTCGGCTTAGTTTGGGGCTAGATGGCGCTGAGTGGCCCAGCGTGGCATGTCTTGGGTTATTTATTTATTTATTTATACACGACATAATGCTGTATTATGGATATCATCACATGTGTCGTCTTCCCCATGACCGCTGCTGTTATATGTACAAGGCCAAATGTCATGCTAAAAAGTATCTCGAACATTTCATGCCTTATGAGGCAATGCGAATGTTTAAAAAGATCATAGATAATCCATGACTAGACCCGCGTTGAATTTTAAAGGCAGATTATTATAAGTGATGTTTGATTTTAGATGACAGAGCTGGACGATGGCTTACTAGAATTTCAGAATGTAATAAATCTTAATCTGTGCGGAAACTGTCTTAGTAGCTTTGATGGTAAACTTCTGCCTGCTGGATTAAGATCTTTGGAGCTACAAGCCAACTGCATCGCCGACGTCGGAATATTCGTTGAATATTTACCATTCGACCTTCTGTATTTGGGTTTGGCACGGAATTTCTTACGCAACGGTGAGTATAACTGCACTAGCAAAATTTGTGACTTTCGCTATATTTATTTGCACGTATATGGTTTTGAAATAGTTTATTTTTGGCAGAGTACGTTGAACCTTTGGGACGTTTGCCGTTCCACATCACTGTGCTAGATCTGTCTCACAACGACATCTACCATCTGGAGCCATTACTAGACGTGTTGGTGAGACTGCCTAATCTAAAAGCGTTATTGCTGGCGGGAAACCCGTGTGCGGTAAGTCAGTCCTGAAATAAAGTTAGTACTTGCAATGGTACATAGATGGCGCTGTTTGAACAATGACTTTTTAACGCATATTTCACTATTTATTTTCACAATACTAATTTATTTTTATATAACATAAATGCACCACAAATCGTGCATCTGGTCTCAATCTAATGTTTTTATCTGGTACTATGACTGCCAGATTACGTCTGCCAGAACACCCAGACTCGAGATGCTGTGATTTTTTTTGTAAATGTCTACGATGATAGCCTTGTCATCATCACGATGAAGGCTCTCATCCCTGCAATGTGATGTTGTTTGATAATTATTTATGTACTTATAATATGCACCTCAGGTTTGCGCCGGGTACGCGCGCACAACCCTGATGAGACTGCCCCATATAAAGTGGTTAGACTCCCGCGAGGTGTTGCCTACCGACCGGTCCGCGGATCCATTCGAGCCTCACCCTGATGACTTGCGCTCCGCTTACTTTAACTTCACTATATTCCGTGTCATGTCAGCACCGCAGCCGCCGAAACCAGAGAAGGTAAGACATAAACTATCTGTTCGTAGTACCAACTCTCCTATGACATAAAGCTCACCTAAATAAATTTCAGTCAAACCATATATTTAACTAAGCTATAGAGTTTATGAAGTTAACGCTAGACTTAGGACGTATGGTGTAAGAAGCTTAGCTCTACAAGCAGAGTCGATAACTTTTTGATGGTCTTTTTACATGGTAATCTATTGGTAGGATTTCTAGACATCTTCATCAGCCTATGGCAGTCCACTGATAGACATATGCCTCTCCAGTTGTTCGCCACTTAGGGCAAACATCTAGAGAATATACCCATAATCGCCATGCTGGGCAGGCGGGTTGGCCATCGCAGGGCGTAGCTTCTCGCTCTGGTGACGCTGCTGCCCGTCATCGGTCTGTGGTATTAACTAGGCCTATAAATGTGATGGTTATACTGCCACCAGTCGGTAGCCAGCGCCTCGTTTGTTATTCGGCAGGATGCACCACGGGCAGGTGAGGTTGGCTTGGAGCAAAAGGACGATAAGTCGCTCCCTTACACCCAATAGATTTGTGTGAAGCTGTTCTCGACGACCACGTGTGGGCGGGGCGATACGTTACTACGTATACCGCACGTACCTCCCGCTTCGTCCGCATCGCCCGCTGACGTCCAGGGCGAGACTTATGACAAAAAAACAGTCAATAAGTAAATAATATATCCTAACAAAAGACTCGAATAATAGGGAGCAATAACGACATTTCACGTTGAACTGGAACTGCCGTTACTGGACGCCAACCGGCGCAAGTTTCTCATGTTCCGGAACCACGAGTCCCTGATCGAGATGATGCCGCCACCTGAAGATGAGGAGTGGCCGACTGGAAAAGTCCCGTCACTGAACGTGGAAAGTGTTATCGGTTAGTGTCCCTTTAAATCAATCAATTTAATATGACTTTTAGATCTTTGGATAGTTTTTCTGGCAGATCATATGTGCCCACACTTAGGATCTGCCTGAAAAACTCTCTAAAGCGTGGGACATAAAAGCGCGCACCAAACGCTACGCAACGCTTGTTTAAATACCTGGTTTTAGCTCAGCTGTACGCTATGCAAAATCCTTGTTCTTATTCCTTAGATACTAAAGGTAACATAATTATTATATGCTTAGAGAGCAGGACCACTCTTATCTAACGTTGCCACAATCTGTTACAGACTCAGAAACATCACCCCACGAATCCGACATCTACAATCACCTAACAGCCAAGAATTCCCGGGAAATCTGTCATTTTACAACCTTTGAAAGCAACAGGATTCAGTGGAATAAAGTGATGAACTTTCAAGAACCAGCTGTGAAAATCTTCTGTCCGGATCTGGTCGCCTTGAGGGATACTTTCAGGACCGTTGTAACAGTTCGACTAATTTATTCTGTGGTAAAGCTTAGTTTATATTAGTCGGTAAAGCTAATATCGGAAATGCTTTCACATTCATTTGCTTTTCTTTTCCACTCTTCTGGAAATAGAATAAAAGAATGGAATACTCCTTGTCTAGAAGCAGTACTTACCACATTGAGTAGTAGGTACTGCCACATTGAAAATGACACACAGAAAATGTTTACATGCAGATATATTTGACTGGCTCGATGACTCATTTGGTAGTGACCTCTGCCCTCTGGGCCAAGGGTCGTGGGTTCGATTCCCGCACACTACAAACATTTCTGTTCATGAACATGTCTATTTGTATTGATCTGGGTGGTTTCTATGTATAATATGTATTTATTTACAAAAAAAATATGTATCTAAGTAAGTTATCAGTTGTATAGTACCCATAGTACAAGCAAGGTGACGCTGCAGTGTGGCCCAGTGTGGCATGTCTTGGGTTATTTATTAAATATATAAATACATCATTGCGATGTATTTATATATCTGCATGTAAACATTTTCCTTATTCCCTACACGAGTAGATTAGCCGTCATTAGTATTTTTATTACACTTACCAAGATGCAATACAATTCTTACAATTCACTTTTCATAAATTATTTCATTGTCATCGTCAGATGTTTCGCATAACAGTCATCCACATTTACTAGTCCAGTATTACTGGGATTTTGAGCGGTAACTATTTAAGATCGACCGAGTCTTTTGCACGTATGCCACCTACAGCAATAAAAATAATAAACTGTATAAATTCGGGTCGTGTTTCTGCCGGTGAGTGAGGGTTTCCGGAGCTCGTGGCGGGTTAGGGTTAAGCCGGCATGGCGGTGGCAACTGATAGGTAACACACACGGGCTTCTCTTTCGCTTTCCATCAGGCGTAGGGTAGCCATTATGTCGAGCTACCTACTATAAAAAACAAATCTAAAAAGAATTTACAATTTATGCTTAGACAATGGCTGGAAAGCAAGCAAAGCCCGACAAGAAGAGCACCCACTCAATGAAACAGCCTAGTGAGCAGCGAGTGGCGCTGGCCACGATCAGATGCGCGCTCCAGCAGCCCGACTGGAGCCAGGCCTCGCAACACTTCCACTGGGACGATAGTCTCGGCACCAACGACGCTATACACTGGGGCGATGGTGACCTCGCGGTAAGAAATCTATTGTCTGCTGCTCTTTTTCTTTCTAAATCCACGCGAGGTGGTTCGAAATGCACATTAATTGTGTGCAGCCGTTCACTACTTGAACTCTCAGAGCATCGAACCTAGTTGCCTTACCTATACAGTCCGCCATTTTGAAAAAAATCTAGTGTTGGCGGCCAGTGATGAAAGCTACGTCAATGTGAAAAACAGTGATTTCATAGCTGCTGATGTTTTTAGACTTATGAATCGGTATCCGAGATAGATAGGTACAAAAACTAAAAAAGAATGTTGATTAAAGCCAAGTGATCTCAAATGACAAAAAATGTATTTTGCCATTTGTCATCAGCCGGTATTAGTCAACCGCTGAATATAAGTAGGCCTCTCTCAAACTGCGCGACCGTCTCCGTTCCTGGGCTGAGTACGCAGTATAATATACCTACTTACTAGAATCTAGTACACTATTTGTCTAGTAACTAGATAAATAGCTTCCTTACAATGTTCGTACCTCTTCTAAAAATCTTTCCTCAGTCGGATCATTCGGTTGTGGAATTCTCTTCCTGCATAATTATAGCCTTCTACGGTCCTGGGTTTTTTAAACGTGCAGCACCTATGACCCCTATGTGTGATTGATGAACAATGCGCACTCTGTGTTTGATAAGCTTTCATAAAATCTTACTTCAAACCCGTAATTTTATACACAGGTCCTGCAATACAGTCAAGCTCCAGTAAAGGTGACTAAAGGAAAACAAGAAACTGATATTGGATCCTCAAGACAGTTGCCTCCAGAAAACCTTACTTGCCACTTTGGATTCGGCATCGATACATTGAAAGCTTAGTTCAAATATCAAACCAAAATCTTCTGTTTAACTCTGCTATGTAAACGAGGTAAATTATTCTATTAGACGCGATACAGACGAGTACACTTTGTCAATTGTCTCGGTAAATGTCCGAGGGGGTCCACGCGATTGCTTAAGCAATTTGACAACTGATGTGTCTGACAAAAGTCGAGGTATAACCATTCGTATCCTCTATAGTAATAACAAATACTTTCGTGGCCGATGTAAGCGGATCCTTCAATTGGTTTATCTGTTGTGTTGTGAATGGCGGGCCCACACGAACGCTGGAGCAATCAGCTGGAGTATTTACTGTCTTGTCTTGGATATGCAGTGGGTATTGGCAATATATGGAGATTTCCATATTTGTGTTATAAGAATGGAGGAGGTGAGTAAGCTGTTGTTGTCTTTTTTAATTTGCAAACCTCTTCAAAGGAGAAGTTTCCAGGGCAGTTATTCTAAAATTAGAGTCGTAAATATAACCCCAATACTTTCCAAGACATTCCATGATTTTTGTTTGACTTGCACAAATTATATTAACGCCTCAAATTTTACGAAACCATAAAGCTGGGTGTTATTTCCCTTGTTCAATATAATAATTTCAAACAAAAGAAGATGAGAAAGAGAAGATGATGCGTTTGATTATATTTTAAGTAAATGTAGCAAAGTCTGTTTTTGCATCACAATAGATTTTCGGTTGCCCATACTACAGATGCTGACTTGTTGTATTTATCTCCGAAGATTTTAAATTAAACGTATCTATTGTTACAAATGTTTCAGGAGCATTTCTAATTCCATATTTTCTAACTCTGTTTATCTGTGGAATACCGCTGGTTTATTTGGAAACAACTCTGGGACAGTTCTCTAGTTCAGGATGTATAGCCGTCTTCAACATAAATCCTTTATTCAAAGGTAAGCTTTAAAAATTGCACCTGGTTTTCCATTTTCAGTTGCCATAGATGAAAATATACTGTTTAGGTATAGTAATTTTGATACAAAGCATTCCCCATCATTGTTTCTTTATGCAGAAATTCTATTGTCTATGCAACGGCAGCTGCTATTTTCATAAATTACTCTTTATCACGAAACTAGCAAATATCTTGACGAAATATTGACATTTCTATAGTTTCTTACGACTTTCAGGTGCTGGATATGCAGTGATAGTTCTGAACATAATAGCAACGATTTACTTTTCCTCAATCATGGCATATCCAATATTGTACATATACCATTCGTTTAGTTCGCCTTTACCTTGGCAAAGTTGTGGCAATTCATGGAATACTGAGAAATGCACTGAGGTACTGTGAATGTAAATTGTTTAATCTAAATGAAGATTAATGTCGTAGCTCGTGCTTATCTTATTGAACATTATTTTAGTAAATCATTTTTAAAATTTAGAAAATGATTTATGACTGACGTCTTTTCCAGATTACGGGAAATTCAACCTCTTTTGCATCTAATTATTCATCAATAACAACTCCTGAAGATGAGTTTTTCTAGTAAGTGGTAAATAAGTACTTGTTTAATTTATTACAGTATTTCCAGTGATTGGGGAAAAGCTTAATTCCCAAATGTTTGTAAATAGTCGACTCAAGACAAGAAAATCCGGTTCTTGAAACCCAGGTCAGAGGAGTTAGAATAACTATTTACGAGTAGGTACATTTCCACACACACAGATTCGTAAAGTTCTCGCGCTTCATTCAAATTGGACATTGGTATAACTAACATCAAGAATGACAATTTTCATTGAATGACATTGCAATCAAGGTCTTTGAATTGTGAAGAGACCTGCTTGTTTATGTAGTTTATGTGCCACCGGAGATTTAAAGTTGACGATGATCTATATACATACACCGTATCTATGTTAAAGCACAATGAGCAGTTGATCCTTTGTAAAATAACTCCGGTCGTATTAAATTACCCCAATAGGATTGTAACAGTGGTCACAGAATCTCTTCTTCTTCACCAGGAAATTTCGGTATTACCTAATATAGTTCCTACAAACATACCTACCTATTCTACCGGGAAGAAATATGGTTTTAACATCATTTTAGTATCATTTTAACTTCTTCAAACTTCTGCTAAATAGTGCAGTCAATGAAGCGAAAAATACGGGCTAACCTCCGAATTTTTTTACTGTGATCCGATTTGCATGAAATTTTGGAATTAGGCTCATCTTACCATTAACTTCAAAAGTGAAAATGATTTGAACTCCGCCACCACCCTGGGGGTGGTTGCCACCCCTTCTCGGAAATCAATGGTTTTTTTTTCAAAATAACCTCGGATATCGATTGAAGGTCCAAATTTAAGCAAAAAAGTTTCTATAAAGTTTCTCGAAAAATCTAATACTTTTCAAGTTATTGGCAATTGAAAATTCGCAAATTTTTAACGATTTTCATCAGTTTTTTTCAAATATCTCCAAAAATATACGTTTTATCGAAAATTTTATAAGGAACGAAACTGTAGCAGGTAAAAAAATGAACAATTTGGTTTTTTACAAAGTATTTTAAGTGCAATATTAAGCTAGATATTAAAGATCAAAGCCGTTTTTTATTTTATCTGAAATTTCATCGATGTAGTCAATGCCATCTAGCAGCGAGCAAATGCATTTTATGCTTTCTAATCGAAAAGGGTTTTGTAGTGCTTGAAATAAGCTTTAAAATTAGCTTTATCAAAAGTCTTTTGCACGTAAAATAAGTGAGCTATATTGCAAATAAGCGGAGCATCGAATGTTTTTTCTTTTCAATCAATGGGTTTAAATAAGTGCCATTTCCACCAAAACTAAAATTAATCATATTCCGCCTAGAATTAACTTTATTATGAAGAGTTTTATAGATTGTATTAGTTTGGCTGCTTTAGGACACATAGTTTTCAAAAAAGTCACGATTGAAAAAAAATCGAGAATTTCAAATTTTTAAAAATCCCACCCCTTTTTCATAATATCTCAAAAATGACGACAGATACGTATAAAAGTGTAGGGATAAAAAATTTAGGTATTTTTCTGACAAACAATTTGGTTTTTTTGTTTTTTCTATCAAATAAAAATTGACGGAGATATGATTGTTTAAAGAGCGCGTGGCAGCGCAATCACAGCCTCCCTTAATCGTGACTTTTTTGAAAACTATGTGTCCTAAAGCAGCCAAACTAATACAATCTATAAAACTCTTCATAATAAAGTTAATTCTAGGCGGAATATGATTAATTTTAGTTTTGGTGGAAATGGCACTTATTTAAACCCATTGATTGAAAAGAAAAAAACATTCGATGCTCCGCTTATTTGCAATATAGCTCACTTATTTTACGTGCAAAAGACTTTTGATGAAGCTCATTTTAAAGCTTATTTCAAGCACTACAAAACCCTTTTCGATTAGAAAGCATAAAATGCATTTGCTCGCTGCTAGATGGCATTGACTACATCGATGAAATTTCAGATAAAATAAAAAACGGCTTTGATCTTTAATATCTAGCTTAATATTGCACTTAGAATACTTTGTAAAAAACCAAATTGTTCATTTTTTTACCTGCTACAGTTTCGTTCCTTATAAAATTTTCGATAAAACGTATATTTTTGGAGATATTTGGAAAAAACTGATGAAAATCGTGAAAAATTTGCGAATTTTCAATTGCCAATAACTTGAAAAGTATTAGATTTTTCGAGAAACTTTATAGAAACTTTTTTGCTTAAAATTAGATCTTCAATCGATATCCGAGGTTATTTTGAAAAAACAACCATTGACCCCCGAGAAGGGGTGGCAACCACCCCCATGGTGGTGGCGGAGTTCAAATCATTTTCACTTTTGAAGTTAATGGTAAGATGAACCTAATCCCAAAATTGTATGCAATTCGGTTCACAGTAAAAAAATTCGGACCTATAATGCTTCATTGACTGCACTAAAAGCATTTAATTTTCGTACAGTATACGCCTCCTACGGATGTCTCCGAACATCAGTGAGATCGGTGGCATCGTGTGGCCTGTTTTCTGGTGTAACGTCATCAGCTGGGTGATCGTGTATCTCTGCATCTGCAATGGTGTCAAGAGCGTAGGAAAGGTATTTCTTGTTGTTTGGCACTCCGCCGCACTGTCAATCAAATGAAATCATTTGTTTTCCTTGAAGTGCCGCGACGACTATTATTGGCAATTTACAATTGAGTTCTTTACTTCATTTCTGTTTATTAATACCTACATCACTGTTCTATTTAAAAAACCAAACCTACTTCATTCGTTATTACTACGTATTTCACTGCCTCTAAAATTATATGCAACGAACAGTACGTACATTTTAAGCCTAATGAGGTTGCATCGAAGTTAAATATCATTAATATAAATTGCAAGCAAGTTACTGCCACTGTTACTCTTACTGTCAAATCTTTCCCAATTCGGTCCAAAACGTTGTTGGGTGCGTTTCCACAAAATAGGGGCTGCGCATACATACCTAACTTCGCGCGCAACCTTCGCTGAGGCTAACTAAAATTTAACCCATGACATGTTGCCCTCTAGACCCAGCAGTGGACTCCCGCAGGCTGCTAATGAAGATGATGATAATCATGATGATTGTTGCACTATTCAGAATTACTTAGTCCATTTCCGAATTAGTCCATTTCAGACTAGGGGTGCCATTTTGCCAATTTGGCATTATTCGACTAAACCGTATTTAATATTTGTTAATCCGCTCGGCCCCTTTCTATGGAAACACACCCTAAGTGAAGTTAAGTAATACTTTCACATGATAATAAAGATTATTGTATTTCGAAAAACGTTTTTCAGATCGTGTACTTCACAGTGATTTTTCCGTATGTCGTACTATGCTGTCTGTTCGTCCGCGGTGTAACACTGCCGGGCGCTTGGGAAGGGATCAAATTCTACATACTCCCCGACTGGGACCAGCTGTCTAATCCCAAAGTATGTGTAAAATCCAGCAATTTTTAATGAATACTGTGTAATTTACGTGTGTTTATGTACAATCAATCAAGTGAGAAATCCCAGAAACGAAGAAGTCTTCACCTGCATTATGCTTGAATGGTAGAGGCTAGAAAAAAAAAGGTTCTATTGTTTATTTGTCAGCATAATTATACATACACACTAGTATTACCGCTTGCACGCATCAAGATGCTCTAAATTTTTCGCTCGGCAACCGGACAACATGAAACTACGATTTAATATAGATTGATAGAGGAACTGTATTTTCCGGCCTTCTTTTAGGTATGGGCAGGCGCAGCTACACAACTGTTTTACTCTCTTGGACCTGGATGGGGTGGTTTGGTCAGCATGGCCAGTTTCAACAGATTTCATTACAAGAACTTGAGGTCAGTTAATGTATCATTAGTGGGTGAATCTATAATCTATATAATAAATACTCTAAAATTATTTCTAACCTTACTTTAAAAAGTTTAGTGAACACCTACATATATTATGTATTAAAAAAATATTGTTTGATATATACTAAAAAACCTGCCTTCCTTACCTCTGCCTTCTGAACCAAGGGTCGTGGGTTCGATTCCTGCACAGTACCTTCAACATTTGTGTTCATAAACATGTCTGTTTGTAGTGGTCTGGGTGTTTACTATGTATTTATTTACAAAAAAAATATCTAAGTAAGTTTATCAGTGGTCTAGTACTCATAGTACAAGCTTCGGCTTAGTTCGGGGCCAGATGTCGATGTATTTATTTATTCTTCTTAAATCTTATTTATTTATTTATTAAATCTTCCAGGTCCTCCATAATAATACCTCTAGTAAACAGTGGGACCAGTATTTGGGCAGGGTTCGTGGTATTCTCAGTGTTGGGGTTCGCAGCGGAGAAGGCCGGGGTCCCTGTGGGCCAGGTGGCCAATGCTGGTCCTGGTTTGGCCTTCGTCACATATCCTGCAGCAGTTTCCATGATGCCGGCGCCGAATTTTTGGGCTATAGCCTTCTTTGTCATGTTGTTCTTCCTTGGAATTGATACTATGGTAAGTTAATAACAAGTAAGACGTATATTTCAATGTTATGTTAATTTTCAATGTTAACATTAATAGGTTAATTCCAGAGAAGCAACTAAAGAGTTTGGCTGACTTTATACCTTAGGTACATCACCTATTAAAGGTAGTCCCGGTAGACTTCCAGGTTTTATCAAATACTCGAATTCATTAATTCATACTCGTAGTGGGCTAATTCTCTCATCGCCGAAAGAATAATGAATTGCATTCGTTTCTGGAATCCCTACGTAGGTACCTACTTGTTGAATTTAAGTAAATGGCTTCCACGAAAGAATCCAAGTTGTTAAAACTACATAAGTACTTGGTATAATTCTGGCCAATAGATTTTCATTTGTATTTACATGGTACTAAGTAATGGTTACAACGCGTTTTTTTTTTTTTCTTTTTTCCTAAATGACTACGATGATGGCCAGGCCGGCCTTGTCATCATCACCGGACTGTTGGGGGAGCGGAAGGCTCTCACCCCTAGGTAAGCTAAGCAGCACAGCTAAGGGCGCCCCTTAGTGGGGCTCGGGCCTCGGCTTAGGGCGCTGCTGGGAGGGTCCCTACGGACGATATTTTGAGGAGAGGGGCGACCGGTTGCGGGCCGGTTTCGCGGGCGGGACGCGGAAGCTAGGGGACGACGCGGCGCAGGAGTCAGGACCCCGTCGGCGGGGTCGGAACGACGGGCGTGATGTGTTTGACTGTGTCGCGAGCTGTTCGGCGGCGGCCAGCATGGCGAGGGTAATGGGATCGTCGTCGTCCAGGAGGACGTGACGGGGGCGACGTTTCTTACCATGGGGGGCTTCGGGAGGGACGTATACAACGCGTAATTAATTCTCTTGTTACTGAAGGGTTTATAATTTAGAATAGACGATATCGGTACCAGTACCTCTGATGTTTTTATTTCTCAATTTCAAGGCACTTGCCTAAGATTAGTACTTACCTACCTTAATGAATACCGCCCATGCCCCTGAAAATATAATTATATATTTTTTAATTTTAGTTCGTGACTATAGAAGCTGTGATCGCCGGAGTGGTAGATGAATCACCGAAGCTACGCGCCAGGAAGAATCTGATCACGTTCTTAACGTGTCTGATCCTCTTCCTTACATCTGTAGTATGTAACACGGAGGTTTGTACCGTTACTATTATGTATCTTAATTGCAAATTCACATACGAATAATAATATAAATGCCACCTGGTAGCTTATTTGGTCTTTATTGCTATCCGAGAGAGAGATCCGCCCTTCATAATTGAAGGTCGTGTGTTCATCAACATATGGTCATTGTAATGTTATAACCTAATTCCGACTTTTTATATAAATGCGAAAAGTATATGATGCTTGTTACTTTTTCACGCGAAATGTACCTACTAACTGGATTTACAAAAACTTGACGATAAATAGTTCATACATCAAATTAACACATAGACAATAGGTAACTTATAAGAAAATGATCATTTGAAATGTCACCGATCGCGAGTTAGGCAGAGGGCTGCAGCTAAATAGTTCCCATTTAAAGTAAAAACTTCACACTTCACGATAGAAAACTATCGCGTGTAATAAAACCGTTTAATAAAATATTACAGTGCATGTTTACTGCCGCGAAAAGTCACATAATTGTGTATTTGGGCATAATGACTTGCATGTGCATGAAATATGCACACGAATGCACCACTGCCGTGCATAACTATGACGAATCATATAACAGAGTGTTATCTGTATGCACGTTATGCAACATTGTTTTGATAGAATGCAGCCGGTCGTATTTAGGGATCAATGCCCTCGACGTGTTTATTGAAAAGTTATAGCATTGTTAATACACTTACAATGTAGTTTCAGTTTATTTTCACACCGCTATGTACCTATGGGATATGAATAACAGTCAATGGACTGCTTCATTTGCTCAAATAAGAAAATAACAAATACAGAATAATAAGTATAACATGTATGTGAAAGTTTTGTTTTTAATATAATGTAATGTAAAATGCGACTTCATCAGAATAATTTAACTGGCCCGGTGGCTCAATTGGTTGGCTGTAACCAAAGGTCGTGGTTTCGATCCCCACCCAAACAAACATTTGTGTGTATTCTTGCAGGAATAATAGGTACGGGTAGCGCAGAAGTATACGGCCGTGTATCACATTCACCGAAGCATCAATGAAACCCTTAACACTGTCTTTAAGGCGACATAAAACAATTTATTAAGAAAGGAGTGAAAGGGCCGCCAATCAGATGCACTAAATTTCCTCAAGTCGGCCCTGTTCTTATATCTAGGACTACATTCGGCTACGCTTTGTGATAACACTCAAAATTCGGTTAAAACTAGTTAAGATAACACCGACTCACCGTTTATCAGTGTAATTAAAAGTAGTTTAAACAAAGGCATAGCATAAACATAACTGTAATGATTTTACTTAATAGGTTACCTAGAATTGTCATTTAACGGATCATATTTATCCCGGGCTAACAAAACTAATAATAATGACATAATTAGTGTAACATCCGGGAGATCAAAAGGTAACTTGACGACCACCGTGGTTCAGTGAACACTGCCTCGGTTACAGTGGTCCAGGGTTCGATCCTCGGACAGTACAAACATTTTGTATGAATGAATTATGTCTGCTTGTATGGGTAAAATGTGTTTAAGGAACTTTATCAGTTGTCACTAGAACACGTTGGGAACTAACCCATAGTACAAACTTCGGCTTAATTTAAATGTAGGTAATAGTGAATGATAACAATTAAAGATAAGAGACTCCTACGTTCAAAAAATTGTAATTGTGATTGTAATTGTAGCTGGAAATAAGATGACTTTTCTCTTGTGTCTCCTTTTTTCTAATTCAACCAAACAAATTATAATGATGGATGAGACATGCTTCTTAACTATTTCTCACTTCTAGTCTTTGCTAGGGTTGAGTAGCGATTTCGTCCGTTGAGGAAAATGGTTTTCAGAAAATTAACGTTCATCTGAACACCAATCTCATCCTCCCATTACCGAAGAAAGTTCTGCGAAAAAATAGAATGTATTACTCCATAGATTTCGGGTAGTATTCATAAAATTACATAAGTTTCCTAGACATAAGGTTCTTACCTAGTTTACTAGACGAATACCGCAAAATGTCTAGACATTTTATGATTTTACGTTAACATGCTGACAGCCACAAACCCAATGACAACGAAACACGAAATGCCCTTATTTTTATTAGAACACCAATAGGCCTGAAGGGTAATTCGACATTTGTGGTTGAATTCAGACGTTGGGTCAAATATTTGTCACAAACTCTTTCCCGAGTCGTAAATGTTTACAATGTGCAGGCTCCTTCGTGTCTTCCGAACATTGAATACACTTTAAGAGCGCGCATACAATTTTAAGCAACTCGAAACGCACGCGGGAGCCGATTCCGAAACACACATAGACATCATTTGTGTCTGTGTGGGTGAGCGGCGTGTCGGACGCTAACTCCGGCGGACGAACATATTTTGATACTTAACAATTTATTATTCATCTAAATTATTTCAACAATATTTTATTGCTAAATATTTCATTAGTGTAGTATAGGTGCGTACTTATTAAATTGATTTAAACACTTTAGAGTACATTATTCTTAAGTGTTTATTAATTAAGGTTTAAGAAAAATATAACAATATTTTTGTCTTTCTATCTTTATATGTACCAGGTACTTACCTATCCAAAGGTATTGTGTGAGTGATTGACATTATTAATGTTGCTTTATAAAAATCAATAATCCCTACTGTGTTTTCCTTGCCTTCTGATCATGAGTCAAAGGTCGTGAGTTTGATTCCCATCCAGGACAAACATTCGTGTGCTGAACATTTGTGTTTGTTCTATGTTTAGGTGTTTGTATTATTACTTAAGGAAAGAGCAGTCTCCGTGGTTGCCACGATATAACTCTAACCCGTTTTATATTTTAACTTGTAAAAATTACTTTGTTTATTTTCACTCGGCAGAAATGGATCTCACAAAGAGGCTGGTTGCCATCATTAAAAAAAGATTAGTTTGTAAACAATTTGTCAATTTGAATTAAGGTCCTAAGTCTCCTATGCACTGATCACAGAGATCATGTATACTTGTGCTGAAAGTTGTGCTTGTGTTTCGTAGCAGAAACCCCAGATGGCCTACAACAACTAAAATCTAGTTCCTATCCAGCTTGACCAATCCATCACTTATTCTCGGGATGAATATTCGTTGTGACCCGAATCCTAAGGGTTACATTGAAGGAGTCATTGACTATTGCAGCATTCTCTAAAATAGGTGTCCTGAACCTGATTCTGAAAGAATATATCACGACTGACCAGCGCTGTTTTTTGTATAAGGCACAAATCTTGCGTAGAATACTGCTTTTACGCAATTTTATGAATGATGCAATGGACAGGTTAAAAAGACGAGCTATCTGAATAGGTAGGTATAGTGAGTCTTCTTGTATATATTCAAAAATTGTCTAATCAAATCAAATCAAATGAAATCCATACAATCAAGATCTACAAGTCAGTCATAAGACCTGATATATGGATGGAGTACTGTATGGATCGGAGTGCTGGCCTATTAAGAAGACGGATGAAAGAAGAATGCATGTTGCAGAGATGAGAATGTTGAGATGGATGTGTGGAGTGACCAGAATGGATAAAATAAGGAATGAGTACATTAGGGGAAGTATGAAAGTGGCACCAGTGACTGAGAAGTTGAAAGGAAACCGTCTGTCTTGGTATGGGCACGTAATGAGGAGAGATGAGAGACATGTGACCAAGACCGTGATGAAGATGAATGTGAATGGGTGGAGAGGGCGAGGCCGCCCGAAGAAAAGATGGATGGACTGTGTGAATGATGACATGGCAGAGAAAGGAGTGAATGGGACGATGACGGGTGGTAGGGATGAATGGAAGAAGAAAACATATTGCGCCGACCCCAGATAATGGGAACAGGGCAGGCAAATGATGATGATGGAAATAAAACTCGAAAACCGCGACATATTCAAAACTGTATCATTATCTCCTATGTTGTACTTTTTACGGCATGAATGAAAAGAAACAGCATTCTAGAGAGTCAATCTCCGAACAATTTTGTCTCCTACCTTTTCCCCCAAAATCGACATTTTGGAAATTAAACTGAATTAATTAATTACCTATTAATATTTCGAATTTAACATAATTCCAATGACGGCGACGAAGCAAATAAAAGAAATAACAATACCTATTATGGCAAACTGCTGCACTAATGAGGGCGCCCATATCGCGTGTGAATTCGCCACCAGAGGTGCTAGTGTAGCGTGAGGTATCCGAAATGTCAAATTACATAGGTTCTGTGGGTTAAACGAGTTTATTTCGGAAAATTAAATAATTTTGTGCAATTTTGGCATAGCTGGCATTATGTTTCGAAAATATGAGACACGGCTCAGTGATTATCTGCGCTTTAAAAGCGGAGCCGAGAAAATGAGGTATAAAAATTAGCGGGCTGAAAGAAAAGCTACTTCACTGCTTTGTTTATTAACCGTTAACAAAGAGTTTTGCCTTTTGGAAACTTATGGCCTCCTTCTTATAACGAACAAACAGTCATCACATGCATAAAACAAACCTTAACAGCTATGCCCGAAGACCTCACTATACAGTGGCGCCCTCTGGTGATTACAAAAACGGTAGCCCTCATTGGCAACGTTGCACCTTGCGACTTGCATACTGCAAGTTACATGCTCGCCCTGCTCGTCGCCATACTACCATTCAGCATACGTAGCCGGTAATTTTAACGTAATGTATGTAAATAAGATACCGTAACATATCCGTATCTTACCAGCCTTTTCGCTAAAATCACCCCTAGTAACCGTAATGGCCATACATTTCACAACTATCATATTGCATTTTGGTTTTACATTTTGAAACTATAAAATATAATTTTTACTTCTTTCTAATACTATCGATTGAAAGTAGTAATCTCATATCGTTATCCGCCTCTCACAGGCCACTGCTGGACATTGGCCTCTCCCATTGTTGACCACTTTGATCGATTTAATTTTAATCTTAGATACTTGTTATTATTGTGACACAAAGATTCACTTATTCCACACTAAACAATTAAGCGACAATTTCAAAATTGGATTCGAAGATCGATTTATCTAAATAGATCAATTTCGTGCATACTATCAAACATTTTATCATCCATCTTTACACATATAATTTTACTAATAATAACTCGACTATGGGATTTCTAGGACTTTCAGCTTCATTGTATGCCTTTATTTATAGTCGTGAACATGTGACGTAGATTCCTTAAATGCTCCCAACTCAAATGAATCTCATTATCAGTTTCTTCATGGAAGTTGTTTCTGACCATTGATGTTAACGAGCATAATAATAATCATTGGAATAGCCTTACTTTGTAACTTCATTAGTGAACTAATAAACAAACATCATATAATTTTTTTGAAATATTTAGCATATGTGGTTGTAGATAATAATAATTATAATAGTCCTGATGTTTGTATTTGATACTCATGACTAAACATTAAATCATTTCATTAATTTAGTATATTATTTTAACTTAATAAATTTTCCATACAAAAATAATATTACAAAGTATCAAACTCGTGGAGTTGCACGCGCGCAGAGCGGTATACGCTTATAAAAGTGGTTGTGCGTATGTGTGCGTGAGCGGAGCAGCGAGCGGCACGTCCTCCCTCTGGGATGACCCGATTTGGACTGAATCGGCAAGCGTCGCGCGCGTGGCTTTATAGTCACTTTTAAAAAAATCGTATAAAATAACAGGCATAGAATATTAGTAAAATAATAATTAAGTGCACTTAAGAAAGACTTCTTTTACATTTACACAAAATTTCAACTAAAAGAAACAGTGTTTTCTACTAGAAAAACACTGTTGAAAAGTGTGAATTGAGCTTATTTTGAAAAATTATTTTGGGCAATTTAATAACACATTTTTGAAAGTTTTTTTGTCTAGTGCACTAATAGACCATATAAGCTATTGTATAAACATATATTTTAAACATATGTATGTAATGCAATTGATATTAAGACTTTCGAAAATGACTCTGACTCGCATTTTTGCGAATCGGCTTACGGGAGATCTTTGATAAACAAAAATATACTAGTAAATGTTGTATTTTATCTAGCCTACGCACTGGTTGAAGACTTTATCTACATAAAAAACTATATTCCTTATTTTAAAAAAATCGTTTTCTATGATAATAGCTCGCCCGAAAATACCAGTTTCGCCGCAAATACGTCGAATTCTGTATGCGCGCTCTTAATAATCTAATTCTCAATGCGTGCCTGCTACAGTTCTAGTCCCACTTTATATTTAAACTGGTTGTAATCCGCGGCTTTGTCCCGCGTGATTATTGGATTAATATGTTAAATCATAATAGGTATCCTTCTAAATTATAACCTATGTGGTAATCTGATGTATGCCTTATAGGGTAGTTTAGCCGGTTTTCGTCCAATTAGTGGAGTTGCCAGGTTAAACATTTAAAAAAAATATGTTCCACTGGGCCAAATCTAACAAACTATATTTCTATTAAACCGTAATATAGTCTATTTTATGTTTACACCAAGGGACAATTAATTATAGTCATCGTTTTTTTTATAAAAAATATTTTAGTGAAAA
Organism: Conogethes punctiferalis; assembly: GCA_031163375.1. Lineage (NCBI taxonomy): Eukaryota > Metazoa > Arthropoda > Insecta > Lepidoptera > Crambidae > Conogethes > Conogethes punctiferalis. The sequence goes on from CM062080.1 coordinate 7,098,858, forward strand.
GTACCGATTTCGTCAGTTTTCGTCCAAAAATATTAGTTATCGACCTATGTTACGTTACTTTTCGTCCGCTGTTAATAAAGAGGATTATCATACAATGAATTAAAAATCAGTGATATAATAGTGTTTTTAATCAACTTAATGAAATGCAACTATAATGCGTTTTTATAATAACATACAAAATGTATTTTTATAACAGCATTTGGCTGATAAAAACATTAATTATCTTTAAATCTGTTAAGATTTTTTTGCAAAATCAGAATTAATATGACTTATGTCATTCCTATCCAATCAACAATTAAAACAAAACGGAATTCACACATATACAAAATTTTAAGGTGTTTGTACAATCTCTTGGAAAAAGCCACCTGACCTGACTAAGCTGCCCACAGCAAGACGAGAAGTCGTTGCCTCCAAGCCGGCTGTTCTTTCGGAAATAGAAGACTTCTACGGCCGGTTATACGCTTCGCATGCATCTCGACCTGATCACGAAAATGAAGTTACTTGAGCCACATTAACACGCCATTTCACCGAAGACTTGCCAGAAGGCAGTACTGATGAAATCGAGACCGCTCTTGGGCAGCTTAAAAATAGAAAAGCCCCATGGAGAGGACCGCATTACAACTGAGCTGATGAGGGCTGGAGGTAGAGCCGTATTGAGGGAGCTCCAAAAGCTTTTCAACGCTGTCCTTCTGGAAAGGAGAACTCCGGAGGCGTGTACTAGGGTTGTGGTTGTCCTGTTCTTCAAAAAGTGAGACAAACCCCTATTGAAGAACTATAGACCCATTTCCCTTTTAAGCCACGTCTATAAGCTGTTTTCAAGAGTGGTCAGTGTTCAGGAGTCCCTGCAGCGATGCCAAATATAATTGTGATACATTCATCTGATGAGATGTCTCTATTAAGCCGCCACCATGTCCGTCCAAGTACAGAACCAGCAAACAAGGCCTATAACCGTTGCATCGAGGAGTGAGACAAGGGGATGTCATTTTCCCAAAGTTGTTCACTAATGCAATGGAGGATATGTTCAACACGCTGAACTGGAAAGGACGTGGCATCAACGTAAATGGCGAATACATTTGCGATTTACAGATGACATCGTCATAATGGCAGAATTGCTGCAGGACCTACAACAGATGCTGAATGAACTGGCTCACTCCTCTGTGCGCATCGGCCTACGGATGAACTTGAATAAAACCAAGGTCATGTTCAATGAAGATGTTCTACCGGAACCGATTGCAGTGCACGGCGCCGTCCTCGATGCTGTTCAAAAATATGTATACCTTGGGCAGACATTGCAGTTGGGTGGAAACAACTTTGAGGACGAGATAAATAGGAGAATTCAGCTAGTCTGGGCAGCGTTTGGGAAACTTCGTCGAGTCTTCACATCGTCGATCCCACAGTGCCTAAAGACGAAAGTCTTCGATCAGTGCGTTCTACCGGTTATGACATACGGAGCCGAAACGTGGACACTCACGGTACGGCTAGTCCACAAGTTGAAGGTCGCTCAGCGAGCTATGGAAAGGGCTATGCTCGGCGTCTCTCTGAGATCGGATCCGAAATGAGGTGATCCGGCAGAGAACCAAAGTTACCGACATAGCTCACCGGATCAGTAAGCTGAAGTGGCAGTGGGCTGGCCAGATCATCCGCAGAACCGATAACCGTTGGGGTAAACGAGTTCTGGAGTGGAGACCACGTCTCGGCAAACGTAGTGTAGGACGCCCTCAGGCCAGGTGGAGTGACGATTGGCAAGGACGGCTGGCAAGTGCTGGATGCGAGGCCCGGGACGGCATCTTCTGTGTAAGAATTTGTGTTTTTCCTTATTTTTTTCGGCTCCAATGACATCATCTAAAACAATGCATTTAATAATCGGCAGTATACTAAACGGCAAATAATATAGGCGATAATGATAATATATCCAGCAGTGATCGAAAAACAAAATAAAAAAGTCATGCCTAACCAAGATAATAATCGCTGTTTGTAATGGACGAAAACTAAATAACTGGTGTTTCTACTTGTCGTCCATTTATATTAAAGTTAATGGACGGAAAGTAAAAGTCAAGTCTTAGTTTTCGTCTGTTATATTAAAGTACTTGGACGAAAACTAGAGTAATTTTTATCGATATTTTTGGTTTCCGCCCAAGGTATTTAAATATAAATTTATGCTTGTAACACTGATAAATTCGTGGTCGAAAATGAAATTCTAGATCGAATATCTAACAAAGATCCAGCTATTAAAAAATAGAATGAAGTTCTTCGCATTCCTAACTTTAACTGATTTACCAAATTTCACTTATATTTTTGTGTTTTCGTCCATGTGGACGAGAACAGAATATTTTGCAAAATAGGTAATTCTTTTTCTGTCCACTTAGATTTTATAAGTAATTCGGTAAATAAGTACGAAAAACACCTCCTAATGCCAACTTTGTGTCTTTACTTAGTTGTAAATGATCAAAACAAATAAATACATGCGTAAATTACCAAAAAAACTTACCGTGCAGCTACCTCGCGCCACTAATTTTTTCACATTCAAGATGGCGTGTTCATAGCTCGGAAGCAAACCGCAGACAGACATAGCTTTTATTCGAGTTCCGAATTGTCAATCTTTTTAAATTTTGGTAGACGTGCAGATATGACGTCAAAGGCCGTAACTAGTCCAATCTTGCGCGGTTGACTATTATTATGATGCTATTATACGTAAATGTTGTAGGTAATGGACGAAAACCAGAGCTGGACGGGAAACCGGCTAAACTACCCTATATTACCTAGGCACTGTAAAGTTTCGTTTAAATCCGTTCAGCAGTAACCGCGTGAAACAGTTACAAGCACGGTCACAAGCATCCATCTAAGCTTCCAACCAAACAAACTTTCGCATTTATAATATTAGTAGGACGCTTTGTACCTACGTGTGGCTTCCGGACTTAGAACAGGACCATACCATCTCATCTCGTGGGTGTCATACGATAATCTTTATTTGAATGTCTTTAAACATTTATTTTTATCCTGTTTCTGGATAAAATAATGTCCTCTAGATTTTTTCTGTGTAGCTTCTGTTATTTACGTGAGATCCGGTCAATGTACTTGTAGGTACGCAATATAGTACCCACTCGTAATAATTGATTAATTTCAGGGTGGTCTACATGTGGTGACTTTGCTGGACTCTCACGTAGCTTTAGCGTGTGTCCCAATGGTGTGTCTCTTAGAAATCGTGGCAGCGGTGTACACCTACGGTCCGAAGAAACTGAGCAGAGACGTGCTCTTTATGACTGGGGACCCGCTGCATCGCTTCTGGATCTGGCAGTGGAGATACATTCTACCTGTCATTCTTCTGGTTAGTAGGTATATTCACAGAGATACCACCTTGAACTCTTTCATTTATCATTGAAATGCCCCATTGTTACACTTTTACTTATCACGCCCCATTTGTCAAGCGACGTGGTTTATGAAAAGGTACCATTTTTCATTTCAACCAGACTTTTTAAGGCGGTATTTACACTTCGAAGCGCAATTTCTTTCATTTTAAAGCTACTTTATTTTATAAATGCGCCCTAAAGTTCCTATTTTGAACGAGTTCAATACTTCCCAGTACTTCATTTTCTCAACTATTTCGTATTCTCCTATTTCTGTGTGGCCATCAAGCAAGAAACATTTTTACTGGTTCTCTATTTTATTCTTTCTTTTTAATTTCTTGCTTTCTTTTTTCTAATCTTTGACTTACAATTGTACGTTACGAAGGCAAAAGAATAGCTTTGTCTTAAAATTCATAGTAGGTTGGGTATTTGGTCCCCTTAATAATCTACCTCTTCAATTGCTATAATGTGTATTTTACGTTAAATATTAGGTATACTATTTATTGATTTCATAAGTAATTTTATTGTAGGTGATCACAGTTTATACATTAAGGGAAGCATCAGGAATTGGTGGTTGGTTAGTTGCGCTCTCGTCAGTGGCGTTCATACCAATTTATGCTGCTTACGCACTTCACATCGCGAAAGGACCTCTTTCCAAGGTGAGATTAATAAAATTGCAGGAAAAATCACTTGTTTTTATTTTTTTATCTAGCAAAATATGTGCAAAATGTTTATCGATGTTCGTTATCCATCATAATAACAGTAAACTTCATCAGCTAGTTTGTCTTTTAAAATTGCCTTGCACTATCTATAAATAGTTTGTTCACTAGTTTTACACAAAATAAATTTGTTACGTAAGGCGGTACTAAAAATATACCTTGTCTATTAACATTTATAGTTTAGGTCTAAAATTTATCTTTTAGTACAAACTCTTTTTGAACATAAATATTTTTTTTTATAACTTCTTGATTACTTCTATCAAACCCCAAATAAACTCAATTATGAGTGCTTTCAATAATAGCGTGATCGCTGGTCCCGCGATGCGCGATTTGGGCGCGCGCTGATAGTAATAATAATGGTCGAAATCAACCAGTTTCCATTTTATTCCATACATTGAAAATAGATTTTTTTTTAACAAAAATCGGTTTTATAGAAAAACTTCTGAGGATTCATCACAAAAACGTATCTTATCGAATGGTATATTCTAAAAACACAATTTGCAAAAAAAATCGCTGAGTCCCTTCAGCAAATATTAATTCTTTGTTAACTTCTTAGCGTTTGCGAGATACCTCCGCCCCGAGTAAGCAGTGGGGGCCGGCTGAAGTGGAGATCCGGCGCCGGTGGATGGGCACCCACCAGGAGAGCAACCTCGCTGTGTTCCTTAATGAAATTGATAATTTTGCTTAAGAACGTCTATTAAATACCTAACTGAAACCAATAAGTTTGTAGTTTTCTTTTAATACGTATAGTAATGTTAACTGTTCTTAAGGTAAACCTTTTGGAGTCAGACTGAATCGATCTTGTGGAAAACAGGATCTCTTGATCCTGTTTTCCACATGACTTCTTAGTCATGATTCAATCAATCGCTCATTTTAGTGAATACCAAAGCGTTCTTTCGTCACGCGCGCTTGAGACTTTTTGAAGAGTTTAATAGCACAGGAATTTTTTATTAGATCAATGTGAACAATGCCTATTCATGCGTAACAATTACATTTATATAATGTCAAATATTAAAGAATTTAAACTCTATATTGTCTCCGAACAATCATTGTCGACCCAAAATGTCAGTGTTAGACATTTAGTCCACGCTCGCTAAATTTGTTAGTAAATAAATTCTAAATTTTGGTATCTAAATTTCAGTAGACCATACGTTAATACGATAAATGCAATAAAATACTGGTGACATACGCAATAAACCGTCTTAACCTCTTAATAATCTTAACTTACATAAAAGTGAATAAGAAATATCAAAATGGGTGATAATAAGCAAGGCGATGAGAAGAAGGTCAAACTCAATGTAAGTTGAAGTTGTATCCAATCTTAGGTTATTTATTCGGAGTAGGTATGTTTGATAATAATTAGCCGAGTGCAATTTGCTTGGTGGTAAAAAAATATAATCTTGTTTTATAGTTGCTGTTGTCCGATATGCATATTCCATTCCACATATTATAATATTCACATAGTCCTGTGTCCTGACTATCACCTGAAGGCGGCAAAGCGACCTTTCGCCCATTGGATAAATCTAGAGAGCATTTGTTACTTTCGACCCGCTGTTACTCTTGTACCCGGTCTCCCCTACTCGAATGAAAAGGACACTGGCGGCCGTCACACATACAAGCAATCCTCACAATAACCACTGCACGATATTCAAGTCTCAAAATATTCAAATATTTTAAGTTCAATGAGCTTTTGCTATTACTGCTGTGTTTATATGTTACTCTATTAAAAACACAAGATGACTTGCTTGTTCCTATAATATTTTTGATCGACATAAATTGACATAATGCTTAACCCATTTCCTATACACAATATTTTATATACCTACTCCTTAGGTTGCATTAAGCTAAAACTGAGATTTTGACTAAAGTGCTTTGTTCTAACTAATATTTATCATGGTAGAAGTTATTTCTTCCATTACTACAATACTTGTTTATGAATCCCAAGGTCGAGGGTGAAGATGAAGTCGGTGAAGGAGAGATGGGCCGTAAGAAGATGAAGAGGTTCCAGCTACCGGCGCACCTGCCGCGGTGGTGGCAGGCCAAGATTATACAATATGCGTGAGTTAACACGTATCTATGTCCCTTTTTTTCATCTGCAATCACTAGGCATACACAGGGTTATGTGGGGCCTCCCTCCTATCTAGCAGAGAATACCCACTAAACGCGATCTCGACGCAACCCCTCACAGCGCGGTAGAGCTACGCCGCCCAGCGTGAACGGCATATCTCTGAAGTGTGTGATGTCCTCCTGGCACCTTGCAGTGCAAGAACCAGCCCAAAGCCGGCGACTGAATGCTGCTATCAATCGCTTTACAAAGGTCACCCATCGTGCGATCTCTCTTACCGCTGGAATACTACGCCCTAAATACTAATAGACTGTACTATTAAAATACAAATTTTAAAAAGCGGCCAAGTGCGAGTCGGACTCGCCCATGAAGGTTCTGTATCTGCAAGTAATGCGTTATAAATTAGTCATGTCTGTCGACAGACATGACTAATCTTTAAGGGTTCTGTTTTTTACCATTTGGCTACGGAACCCAAAAGGGAAGGTTGTAAATATCGGTGTATTATTAAACAATATTAAATCGGAAAAAAACCTTAGCTTTACGTTCACATGGCATGGCCATATTATTATTTGACGTTGTCTGATCTCTGTTTACCTACGTAGAAAATAAATCATACTATTTCTATAGATAAAATATTGAAAGACCTTTGGCCGTCAATGACGTGTCAAAGATCCACGTAGTTATGAGAACGCGGGAAGATGGTGACCTAGATAAACTTACTGTAAATGGCCAATGCAATAATATATTGCAACAATAATAATAATTTACAGACATAGCATCTAATACATATGAGAGTTTAATAGCACAGGTGAAACTAACGTAATTGATCCATTACCTATATACTTATAGGTATGTAGGTATAACGCACTTGTCTTTATCTCAAATGATAGTAGGTTGGTTTATCTCAAAACTAGTACCTACGACAAGAATGTACTCATAGTTTACATAAAATGAAAGGTTACTTGAAGTTTAAATAAACAATTTTTTTCTTTGTGATAATTATAGTTACTACATTTATCGCCATTTAATTTCAATAACTGACCTAGCAACAGGGATATTTATTTGTAGATATTAAAATTTTTAAATACTTATTTTACACGTCAGTCCACTTTTAACGCTGTTATACATAGTCATTCACGACAATGAATTTGGCATCTATTTGATCTACGAGTATTACCCTGAAATTTGTATTTTTTTTTATTGACTGGCTCACGATGTCTCATTTGGTAGTGACCTTTGCCTTCTGAAACAAGGGTCGTGGGTTCGATCCCCGCACAGTACAAACATTTGTGTGATTGAACATGTCTGTTTGTATTGTCTGTTTGGGTGCTTTCTATGTATTTATTTACAAAAAAATAGTAGGTATATAGGTACGTAAGTTTATCAGTTGTCTAGTACCCATAGCATAAGCTGCGGCTTAGTTTGGGGCCAGACGGCGCTGTGTGGCCCAGTGTGGCATGTCTTGGGTTATTAATTTATTTCTATAATAAATTAAACATAGGTATTTCACACGAGTAGGATTTTACGTAGATGACGAGACTGATAAATTCCATGAAGTAGTAATTAGTCATGAGATATGATGTCTGCCAACCCTGATTTATTAGGAGGCCGAGATAACCTCTGTCTGTGACGTCACTTGACTTTAATCTTTTGTTTTCACTAGTTTCATTATTGTAAATGTAAACATCCTCAATTTAAGCACGTACGCACCCCTCGCATCATGTGACCAAACGCCCGTTACAGAACAACGTACCTATCTTTATTATGTAGAAAGAAAGAAAGAAAGAAGAATTTATTTTTTTTAATTTATGTAGGTATATGATATATGATGAAATGCCTGATGTTACCCAAAAGCCCTAGAGCCTTTTATGACCGAAATCGGAATTCCTAGCATAAAATTCAGTTATTTCTGAAGTCCAATTTTAGTTCCTCGACAAACATTGTTATCTTGACCCAGTTTGATTGGGTCTTGAAGGTCTATTGACAAAGGAGGTTTACTAGTTCAAATAGTTTCAGCAGATTACATTTCCATGTAATTACTTAGCAAGTCTACGAAGGCCGTTCCAGCGAAAGCAGACTGACCCGGTCGCGACCGGCGACGTTGGCGCCATCCGGGTCACCCGGCAAAGCCGGTTAACAACGCGCCCGGGTGCACCGCGATAATTGCACCACATTTGTTTACGATTCAGAAACGAACGGCCACGAACTGCGTACGACACAAGTACATATCCCGCCGGATCCTCCATTAATTTCCCTCGCAAATTTAATCACCACCAGCCGAGCTATCGACAGAATAATGATTCCGCAAATTGCTTTCGGAGCAATTAGCTCGAATTACAAGAACTAATCGAGCCTTCTAAGTGTCGGCACTTTCGATGTGATTCAGTGAATGCGAAAGAAATTATCCGTGAATGGTGTCGGGGCAGATTAATGATCGCGTGTGAGCACGTGAGGTGTGGGAGCCAGGGCGGGGGCGGGCGCTAGGATAATGGCGGCGGCAGTCATTGCACCTTCCGCCGCGCGCCGGGCCACTTGCACCAGCGAGCCGGTGCACCATGCTGCGGACGCCGTCCAGCGCCTCCGAGGGCTCCTTCTGGACCACCATCGAGCTACTTGCGGACCGCGGCAGGCGCCGATCAGCCGGAGATGCGGACGATTACCCGACGGCTCTCGAGCCTCTCTCCAGAAGAGCGTCCGCGATCAGGTTCACATTCATTGTTGCACTTGCATGTGCATAGAGAGTTAGAGACACAGCTTACGCGTACCTGCTACAAAGCGAAAAACAAAAGTTATTTATACATTCGTTCGCCGAAAAATTAAGGATTAATATTTAAAATCATCACTTGCACTTAAAATTCCAATGCGTAAGGCTTGCGGAGTGATTAAGGGGCCGCCAATCAACAGTGTTTACGAGTCTCTCTCGCGAAAATTACTCTCACAATATGAGTCATCTCAGTTTGCGAAGAATTTCATTAGCATCTGCTTAACGATAATGTTGACCAAATAAATAAGAAATCATGATATTGGGTACCTGCATGTAATGCCACTAAACCGAGTTATTTCTTTAAATGATTTAATATTTTATCAGAACACGTGAGTAAATAAAGTTAACACACACATTACTACAAGCTTAGTCATGTGTTATACAAGTGTTCGACTTTTATTGTAAGGTGAATTTTGCTGTCTGAAATTAAATGGAACGAAGGCATAAAATAACATTATCTCACCTGACATTTTTAACCGACTAAAAAAGATAACACATATTTCCGAGAATTATGAACCGATTTCGAAAATGTATTTGAAAGGGTGTAGCTCCTAGTTAGTTGGTTGTTAAATTTGAAAACAGCTTTAGGGACTCAACATCTTTATTTTATTGCCATTTGTATAGATGCGATGGGTGCTTTCCAAATAATATTTGCATCACTATTGATTGTTTTCAACGGAAACCGTAGTTGAAACTAATATTATCGCAAAAGAGGTGTTCAGTTTTCAAACTGATGGTGCTTTAGGTGCTTACTTCACATCCTTTATATATATTTTTCTTTATTGCACAGGAGAAAAGGTAAATACAAGTGGCGTATTGAATTATTATACTTACTTAAAGCAAACGAGATGAGTACGTACCTATTATGCGGTGTGGTAATAGGAATACAGGCAACATCTCGAGATATAATTATCACTTTTTTCTTATTACTAATACCGTATTATGTTTTAAAAGTGGCCGATGAAAGTAAAGCAAAATTCGCGTTTTTCTAATTACCTACTTTCTAGTTGTGTTTTCTATAATAGTAAAATACAATTTTTATTTTTCAAAGAACCTCAACAAAACTACGTGTTGAATATTTCAAAAAGGTTTTATCGTAATATAAAATATTTTAGGAACTCAATTTCTGATAAGAGTAGCCTCGTTTGAGCTCTTGGCAACGGTAGATAGGTATATCGTCTACCGCAAACTATTGTTCTACTTTTCTAAACATGCTACAACCCTTCATGTGTGGGGTCTTTGACCTGCAGATATGAATAGGTTTTACGCACGGAACAATAAAATATACCTTCTTAATTAAACTTTGTTTTTTCACCAGTTCCTTTAAAAAGAAAGTGATATAGGTACTTAAGTATTCAAAGGACGAATGAACACTTTGTATTTTAGCTAAAATCCTAGTTTATTGTTTAGTTTTCAATATACTTGCAAAATACTTTTATGATCATAGTTATAGAAAGATATATCATTCACATCATCATCATCAGCCTCTCACAGTTCACTGCTGGACATAGGCCTCTAGAAAGAGAGATAAGTAGCTTTATTCTTTAGTTAGAACTCTTAAGAGTTTACATTCGAAGTGATGAACGAGCACAAACCTACTGGTAGGTACCTACGTAGGATCAACTTGTACAAAGTATCTACTCGAATTATTAAGTATAAAGGGAATAATTAAATATCTCACACGTACCTACACACATATCATATGTATCTACTGGTCTTTTCATTACAATATTTATTATTTTTATATAATTAACATTCTATTATTTCCAATTAGTATTTAAAATAATATAGGTAATCTGATAACATACGGTATTATAGAAATAAAGCCTGTCTTTAAGGATGGGATAGGTATGAATGAAGCGATTCATGTTTTAAAAATAACATTTCATTCGTAGATTATAATTATCTGTCTATATCTGTATTAGTATGAATCAAGGCTAGTCAGATTTACGATCGAGTCGATCGCTATAAGCGTAAATGTCGAACGCTTATCCCAAATGACTTCACCTCTCAGAATATGACGAACTTTGCCTAATAATAGACACTCGGAAGACTCTTAAATTTATTTCTGTACGAATTGCGCGACCATTCTTAAAGTTTACATCGCCCATTGAATCTGGATGGGGCCTTTTATTTCTTCCTATAAAATGTTATGTTTGATTTGAGCTGACGTCGGTGCACTTTCGTAAGTGAATAGGTCACTATCTGACGTCATCGCGCTTTTAGTGTAAAGCGCATTGATTTTATAAATATGAGTATTACTAGGATATGCTTCCATAAGCATATAAATAATACCGGATTTCGTTAACAGCTATACTTACATGATTTTCCTTCTCCGTAGTATTTTATTTTTGCCCATATGATCTCATTTTTATGCATAGGCCTCCCCCAGGTTTCCATTTCATCGCCAATACTTACCAATCTATCTCGGGCCTGTGCTGTGCCCGGGCGTACCTGTCAAGTTTGTGTCGGCAACATTTCTAGGACAATCCTCTCTCTCTGTTTTTGACCATGCATCATTTGGCTGCCTAACACTGACGATCTTGGTCCTTTGATTTTCCATTGTGTCTATAAATGATTCATCTTTCCAGAGAACTTCTGGGGAAATTAAAAAGCTTCGTTTCCTAAATTCACCTATCCAGGAAAATTAATCCAAAACTATTGGATCCTCCACAAATTTTAGCGAAACGCCGTGTGAATCACCCAGATTTATTAAATAATGGTCATAATAAGTTTGTTTAAAGTCTAACTAGTAAGTAGTTACTCGTTAACAGATCGTTTAACACGATCATGAGTATATTTATGTTCAACTATTACTTATTTATTTGGTGCCTATATAAATTCTAGCCAACTTTTATAGAAACTAAAGCAAAAAGGTACCCCCGAGTGTCATACGTTAAATCTTAAATTTTCTCTCATATGGAAACTCGGCATAGTTTGTGTTGTGCACACAACACAATACATCAATTCGCATAAAAGTTCCGCAAGTACTTTTATAAAGTAATGTTCGTGCAGGAATGTAGGTTACTAGGTGGAAGAATTATATCATTGCTGAAATACTAGACTGTTTTATCTTACAAATGCTTAAATGCAACGCGACTTTTAGTAGCTGTAAAATATCGCACCACTCCGCTTTATTTTACTAATAGCACTTTCGTTATCAGTTTCAGTGCTTTTGTGCGAACACAAATCAATTACTACGCAGGTACATATTACTTACATATCATATGCATAATCTATATGCAAGGATATGCAAATGGTTTAGTAAAATAATAAAATAATTTAAAATTCAATCTATAATATAAAAATGAATCGCTAAATGTGTTGGTAAGCGCATAACTCAATAACGCCTGGACCAATTTGGCCAATTCTTTTTTTTAAATGTTCGTTGAAGTTCAGGGATGGTTCTTACGGTAAGCAAAAATCGAAAAATTGTAACGAGAAATCGCGGGTCGCAGCTATTTTTAATAGAAATCAGGAAATGTAATAAGTTTTTTGATAAATAAAACCTCCTTCTATTTTCATTTCTAAACATGGCGCCAAATTTCGGCCGTTGTTAAATTATCATTATAATCATTAGCCTGCAAACGTTCAGGATATTGTTACGTGCTGGATATACGCCTCCCCCAATGACATTTGTCATTTGATAGGATTTGCCTTAGTCACCACGCTTAGGCGGGTTGTTGACCGCAGTAGATTAATTTATCTGTACCCAGATAAACGCTGTTGCCTGTTTCCCGATATTCCCTTAGTCGTCTTCTACAACTCTCATGGGATGAGATGGGGTGGTCCTTTTATAAACTCGGGAACCATATGGACACCGAAAGTCACAGGATGAAACGGGAAGGTCTATACAAAATGACAATTACCATTTTTAAAATAGCTTGTTTTAGCCTTTTTTATTTAATATGTTTCAAGCATGCAAACAAAAGGCCACGAGGCCTATGTCCAGCAGTGGACTGATGTGGGCTGATGATGATGATGATGCAAACAAAACAATGTAATCAAATCAAATAATTTCGATTCGATAAATATTAAAAAAGATAGAAATAAGTAGGTATGTCTGTCAAATTGTTAAGCTTTAGCGAGACCAACAAATGGAACATCTTTTTTTTAACGCAGATTAACAAAAATGTGTTATTATTACGCTTTCGTTTCGCAAGAGTCAGCGTTTGGCGTGGCGCTACGGGTACGTCGACGAGTGATGAGTGACGCGCGTGGCGATTAACTGTGTCGTCACTTGTAATTCGGGCACGCATAAACACTCGAGAGTATCGCTAACGTGGCCATTTATATGTCTTCTTACAACGGGACAGTGACAGAATATCAGATAAGCGTTTACCTCATTCGTTCCTATGAGTTTCACATCACTTTAGAGTACCTCTTTCAATCCTAGGTTCTTAAGTCGGGGCGTGAATCGGTATCTCAGTGGGCCTTCAGGGTGAGAGCGACAGGCACAATGGGTCTGTTCTATTATGTCTGTCGACCTAACTTTTGGACCTCACGACCGCTACCGTTACTCAGGTGGAGTGAGGTCATCCTAAAAGCTCTTCTTATAGAGAAAAAAAAAGAAATAAAAGTCCAATACTACCCCATCTTGTTCCGTTGTGTCGAATAAGACGCATAAGTGAATATCGGGAAACGTTTGTCTGGGTACAAAAAAAAACTATTCTATTCTATGATGATGAACTGTAAAAGACAGTCCCGTTAATGCGTGACGCGTGGTCGTTACTCACGTTGAGTACCACATCGTATCGAGTTAACTGCTCACGTGTATTGTTTACGCATTCGGGATCCGCGCACTAGGCGGGTTACATCAGCCTATCGGCGATAACTAGGGCTTTCAGGATCGTGTTATTTCATGGAGATACTAAATCCACTCAGACTCGGAGGACAGGGGAAAGCTGAATATCAGCGCTACCACGCTCTTGCGGCAGCATCAGCTGAGCTTTCTCTTTTTGTGTACCTATAGTACTATGTAATGTAATCTACATACCTATAATAAATCTGTAGAAAGGTCAATTCTGTACGTGAAATATATTTTCAAAATAACTATCAAGGGGTGATTAGTGATCGATACTGATACCAAAAATGCAATCAGTAAAATTTGTCTGTCTGTCTGTATGTTCGTTATAGAAACAAAACCTACTCGACGAATTTTAACGAAACTTGGTAGAATTATTTTTCATACTCTTAGGCAGGTTATGTATACTTTTCATAACGCTACAATTCATAGCAACAGAGTAGTGAAGGGAAGTGTTGAGAAAACGGGAGAAATTTTTATCTGTATGTTTGATCGCGCATCACGCGTAATCTCCTGCATGGCAATTGAATGCGGTTTTCACCAATGTATTGCTAGATGTCGAACTTAAAATTTAGGCACCATTTTAAGGAAGTCCGTCATTTTTGAAACCCGATATCCACGGGTGTGACACCGCTGGCAAAGCTAGTATCGACCTAAGTTAGTTAATATTTGTACATGTATGCTGAAAAGAATGCCAGAGAGAAGAATACTCGTATAGAGAATACTACTTACCTTATTTTTATACTTCTGTGAAATTCAAAGTAACTATTACAGTAAATTTTATTTTTTTCTCAAAATGTACGCTTAGACGATTTTTGACTAAAATTCGTATCAACGAAGCCGTTTTTGCATTATTTATTTTGCTAGCCACGGAGTTACTACGAGTACCTAGGTACTGACTTTAATTAAACTATAAGGAGTTACATATGCATTGTCGAATAAAAGCTTACGTAAAGTGTGTGTTCTGGTAGTAATTCCCTAATTGATGCACATAAGTCTGCGATAAATACAAGGACAAACATTAACTAGGTACTAAATGTTAATAATGTTCATTTCATTCAAAATTTAAGAGCCCTGCCCTTTTCGTTAATAGGTAACGTAAAGTAAAGAGATAAAAATCCGTACAACAACCGTAATGGGCTCATTAAAATTTATTTCAATTTCTATTTTGTGTTTACAATTGACTGACCTAACTAGCGTATCATATTAGTCAAGAAATAGATATGATTGAGGAAACCAGCCCACATACATGCTCCACGGACAAAGGCACCAGCTAACCTACTTTTCGATTATTATCAGTCGCGATAGTTATAATTAACGAAATAAAATTGCAGTGTGTCTTCTTACATCACACAGTTCTTATTTTAGCAACCCACAATGCTGATAACCGTAATAAAAATATTTACAAATTCATTCTTGACCTGATTTGTTAGCATACTTCTAAGAAATAACATTTCGCGATGATGTCAAAAGTATGTTTATGAAACCTAGACACGAAAATGGAAGCTTGTATGACATACGAGTACATTACGCTTTATTATTTTCCAAGTAAACATAGCGTTTATTTAAAACGTATGTTTTATCTGTGAGGAAATGGTTTAATGACGTAATAGGCGATTTTATTAAAATCCGATAATATTTACATACATATAAAATTCATGGAATTTATCTGTAACGATCACCTACTCGTATATTCTATGTGTATATGAAACAACTTTATTGCCCCCTACTTCCGTCCGCAGCTTCTCTTGCGTCATCTTTAGATTAAGACCTCATACAGATTATATTATGTATCAATCAACCTATTCGTTTATACCATCAAACTGTACAAAACAACATCAAACTCTACGTACACCATCTACAATCAAAATGTAAAATCCTAGCTTCAACATTCGTTTTTCGATACTCCAAGGAAACGAAACTTTTTCGTTACAAAAAACATGTCTACCTATCTAACTAAAGTAAAGACAAATCGCTAAGATATCTTAGACTGCAAGAACCAGTAACAAAGAAGTACTTACATAGAGGCTAAGGCGTGTATTTGACTTTCTACTTTAATCGATAAAGTCCAAGTACTTTACATGTAATTAATGACAACGTTATGTGCGTGCCGACGTATACAAAATACAGCAAAAAATGTGTATCGTAACCAGCCCATAGAGCTACTAAAGTTAGAAGATCAATTTTAAAATGTATAGCTTGGCTGATTCTACCAAATCTTAACTAATATTATAAAGCTGAAGAGTTTGTTTGTTTGAACGCGCTAATCTTAGGCTATATAACATCACGCTGCAACTATTAGGAGCGAAGAAATAATGGAAAATGTAAAAAAAAACGTGAAAAAAATGACGCGGACGAAGTCGCGAGCACAGCTAGTTCTCTTATAATTCCCAAGTGACTATGCGCTCCTAGTTGTGACTATACTTTAAGGATGGGAGCTTAATTTATGTTTAAAGTTTTAACTACGCCCCTATGGGGACCAACTATGGTAATAATTTGGAAGCGGATGAATTGCCATACTCCAAAATCGGCCAGAATCCCTTATGTTTCAAAATTAGGTCACTTTGTCTCCTAGGACCACTGAAACTGCCCCAGGGCGCTTTATAAAGACGCCGAGGTTTTTAGAGGATATTCTTTCCTTCTCCCTCCACTATCTTAAGATGTGATGACTATGTTGACTATGATGACTCTGATGACTATGAGACTATGATGACTATGTGCGACTACACTCTGCCTTAAGGTTAAGGCTAGGCCTCTGCCTACATACCCCATGTAGTCCCACATACCCCGTCAATCCCCCGAGTGGCGGGGAGTAGGAGACGCATTTCTCGGGTTTAAAAAGGCTAAGATTCGTACCTACATTAAAAGCAATTGTACGCGGATCAAATTTAGCTCAACTTACAAAAAATCACATATCATCATAGATAGGTATATAAATTGAGATTGGCAGAAATAGATAATTAAAATAAATAAAATAATAAATAATAAAATAAATAACCCAAGACATGCCACGCTGGGCCACACAGAGCCACCTAGCCCCAAACTAAGCCGAAGCTTGTACTATGGGTACTAGACAACTGATAAACTTACTTAGATACATTTTTTTTTTGTAAATAAATACATATTATACATAGAAAACACCCAGACCAATACAAACAGACATGTTCATGCACACAAATGTTTGTAATGTGCGGGGATCGAACCCACGACCCTTGGCTCAGAAGGCAGAGGTCACTACCAATTGAGCCACCGAGCCTGTCGAAAAATGACTGTCTATTCTATAAGTTTAGTAGATGCGCAACGATTTAAGGTTGCTTTTATGGGCGCCGCCCTACGTGTTCAATCCGCACCCCGACACAGTAATGGTCTACAGCGGGATTTGCTTTGCATAGAACAATTATTATTAACCAACTGTAAAAGGCGACCCGTCAAAAGGCAAACCATTATCCACGACGATGTTTCGCGACGACAAAGCAAAATGCACCTTCATGCAGCGACGGCGTTACTTTAAGAAGTCATTCCTGTGCCATGTATGGCATTCACGTAAATTTTCAACAGTCACGTCATGTAAAGGGGCGTACTCAATGTTGGATTTTTCGTATCAATAACTGTCTATGCACATTATTTTGTTCTGCAATTTTACTTGATGGAGAAATCTAAGAAGTCTTATGAATGTATGTTTTGAATGAATGTTTTATTATGGACTAGCTTTTGCCCGTGGCTTCGCTCACGTTAAATTTGAGGCAAAAATACAAACTTCCACCCCCCATTTTAGGGAAGTGGGAGGTTAGAAAGGGGCAAAAGTAGCCTATGTTACTCTCTATCCGTTTAACAATCTCCGTTTAAAAAATCACGTCAATTCGTCGGCAAAACGGAGTTTGCCGTGAAAGAAAGACAAACATACAGACAAACAGACAGACACAATTTTATTCATTTCATTTTCCTTTTATAATATTATAGTATGGATTCTATTAATCACTCTGATCTGAAACTCTTAATTGGAGCGATTGTATATGCGCAACGATTTAAGGTTGCTTTTATGGGCGCCGCCCTACGTGTTCAATCCGCACCCCGACGCAGTAATGGTCTATAGCGGGATTTGCTTTGCATAGAACAATTATATTAACCAACTGTAAAAGGCGACCCGTCAAAAGGCAAACCATTATCCACGACGATGTTTCGCGACGACAAAGCAAAATGCACCTTCATGCAGCGACGGCGTTACTTTAAGTAGTCATTCCTGTGCCATGTATGGCATTCACGTAAATTTTCAACAGTCACGTCATGTAAAGGGGCGTACTCAATGTTGGATTTTTCGTATCAATAACTGTCTATGCACATTTGTTCTGCAATTTTACTTTATGGAGAAAAGAAGTCTTATAACTATGACGTATGTTTTGAATGAATGGTTTATTAAAGGTATGTAGACTTTCGAGCAGAGCGGCTCCGGCTACACTAACGCGGCGTTAGTAACGCGGCGATAGAGCGATAGTATAATATAGACAACTGTCGCGGCGACAGTGACGCCGCGTTCGAACGTTAGTTCATACATTTCCGTACTACATACATAATACTTACTATCGCTCTATCGCCGCGTTACTATCGCTGCGTTAGTGTCGCCGGAGCAGCTCTGGTCGGAAGTCTACCTTGAGGAGTCTAATAATCACCTGATATTAACAAATTTTAGATTGTTTGGCCACGTTAGGTACTCGTAAAATTGGACATGCTCCATCCTAGACCACATCATCACTTAACATCAGGTGTGATTGTGGTCAAATGCTTTCCTAGAATTAAAAACAAAAACAAAAGAAAATCGATGGACTGATTGGTGATTCAGGGCAGAGTCGAAGGCAATAGACCTCGTGTTGACCCGATGAAGAGACCACCACGTCCCTCGCCAAATCACCTGACAACATTCGTGTGATGAACATATGCGTTTGCTCCGTGTCTGATTGTTTTACGGAACCAATTTTTTATGGAACTTTATTGTTCTGATACATCATCAGTCCACTGCTGGACATAGGCCTCTCCCAATGCTCGCCACTTCGATCAGTCCCGGGCCTCTCGCATCCAGCACTTGCCAGCCGTCCTGCGCAAATCGTCACTCCACCTGGCCTGAGGGCGTCCTACAGCTACACTACGTTTGCCGAGACGCGGTCTCCACTCTAGAACTCGTTTACCCCAGCGGTCATCGGTTCCGCGGCTGATATGGCCACGTTCTGATACCCATAACACAAATGCTTAAAGCTAATTACTTTGGGATCGGAACAACATAAATGTGATGTAGTCTGATAATAATTTATTTGCAATAACAATATCAATGCCTTATTGACTACTGGGTTGCGTTGAATCCCACGTGATTTATATCTGCTTATTATTAACGCTAAATTGCGTTGATTTATCACTTATATAACAATAGGTAGGTATACTACATAGTCTAAAAGTATTTAGTTCCACTTTTGGCTGTCACTTGTGGGAAATACTGGCAAGTAAATTTGTAACATATTACAAGATCAATATTATATAAACAATAATTATTACTACTATAATATTATATGAAGTTGTTTAAGCATGATACGTAATGATTTTATGACTAGTAATTAATAACATGAATCGTGTAATAAATATTTCGTCTTCTGACGGATATTATAGGGAATTTCATAGATATTTTTTTGTTTGTTTGTTCAAAATCATTATCATCAACCTCCACAGATCACTGCTGGATATAGGCCTCTCCAATGGTTTGCCAATTTGCTCGACCCTGGGCATGATGTATCCAGCTCTAGGCAGCCATCTTGCGCAAATCGTTATTTGACTTGGCCTGCTTTGTTCGTTATTTCATTTTTAAGACACCTAGGTATTCTGTAACGAACATATTAGACTGCAAGATGTATAAACTTGTTTATAGAAGATGTATAAACAAGTTTATACATCTTCTATATCTATCTATACTTATAATAAATCTGTAGAGAGGTCAATTCTGTATATGAAATATTTTTCCAAAATAACTATCAGGGGGTGATTAGTGATCGATACTGATGCACTTTTCATCACACTACAATCAATAGGAGCAGAGCAGTAATGGGAAGTGTTGGGAAAAGGGGAGAAATTTTTATCTGTATGTTTGATCGCGCATCACGCGAAAACTACTGCATGGAATCAAATGCGGTTTTCACCAATGTATTTCTGGAAGTCTAACTTAAAATTTAGTTACCATTTTATGGAAGTCCGTTATTTTTGAAACCCGATATCCACGCGCGCGACGCCGCCGGCACAGCTAGTATTGAATAAAGTTTATGTTTGGAGACAATCAATATTTTTTTTTTGTGTCGGGATATGCGTGACCTTTGTTGAAATAATGCAATTACTCAGTATTTAGAAAGAAAATTACTAATTAAGGGGCGTGGGTGCTAATTCGCTATTCTTCTTTTAGCATCTCACATATTCGCATAGAAACCACAAGTCCACCAAGAAAATCGCTTTCTAAAAAAACAAACCGCGTGTGAAAACCTCTTTACATGGAAATTGCTACATGTGGTGTCGGTGGGGGCCGTGCCATACCGTGCCAGGCCCATCGCACGCCGCGATAAAGGTCTCAACTATGACACGATCCACCTAGAGTCAAAACTACTAAAAGTTTACGGCGGCGCGCGACTAGACCGCTCTCCGTCGACCCGCTCCGCGTAGACACTCGATAGTCGAAAACGGCTCCGAACAAGAGGGGTAGCGCTCGCTCGCGCCGATGGTAAGTATGCCCCATTTTGTTTACCCCTTGCCTCATTCAAAAATATGTAGTCGAACGGCGCCAACCGAACGAAACAGCCCGCCCGCGCTTGCAGTAAAGGTAAACACTTTGTTATCAGCACCGCATTATTCGCAATAGCTATAACCAGTCACTTCATGTTCAAAAGCAATCTGCTGTTTACACAAAAAAATGCTCCCTAGATCCTAGTTTACTTCAGTTAGTAAACACGACGAAAATAAACACAACAAGCTCCTTTAGATCGTTGAAAAGATTTATGAGCGTTATGTTTGGTACTTAGGTACATGTGTTTATGTAAATATTCTTTGAGATTCTTTCTCCGTTACATAAATCATGCCATACAAATAACATGAAAATGCCTATTTCGAAATATTTATTTTCACAAGTGTCTGTTTCCACAAAATCGCTTTTACAAGCGTCGCCATTTAATCTGTTTACACTTGTATAAAACCACCGTAGACCTATTTATTTTCAATTGTAGTACCACTATTGACAGTTAGAACACTTATGTTCGCTATTAACTAACTAACAGTTGGCTTATGTCCAAGATTTTATAGCCGAAAGCTGATAGACGAGGCTTGTGAAATGGTGTATCTATTCATTTTGGCTAGTGAGACTGTAAACCAAGAAAAATAGATTTCACATTTCCCTTTTTCTAACCTAATAGGTAGGTATGTATTGCACATTGTACATGAGACTTGAGTTTTGACATTAAAATGTATAAAAGCACATTTGTTAGATTGCATATCAAGTACCCAGTAATTTCACTAGCCACCAACTTAATTTCCCGAGAAACAAAACTAGGTACTTACACAATTCCATTTGTCGGTGAAACTGACATGATGACTTTTGTGGTACTTACTTAGACATCTCCTATATCTACACAGCCTTTTAATTTTTTAAATTTGTAAAAGGTTCTTGAAAACTTTGCTATGTCTGAAAGTCCCATAATTTGATCTCGTAAAAAATAAGCGACTATTATGGTATGCACATGTAATGATAACTCAATGGCGCAGTATGTAACGCATTCGCATCAAACGGGTGGCGCAGCTGCGCAGAGGGCTTTGAATTCTAAGACTGGTTTTACGAAATAATCTTTTCAAAATTGACTCAAATTGGATTGCTCTGGGAGACATGTCACAATCTAGTATTCATATCGTTACGGAACTTAGATTTGTTGTTGTCTGTTGTTGTTCCTAATTTTGTTGACAATGACTAAGTATAGGATGATGGTGGTGAAAGGAGGAAGCCACAAGTGATTGATTTAGGGTGATTGATCAGGCGTTGGGGGGCGGCGGATATGCTTTGCTACTATAAAAAAAAAAGATAGGTTAGGATAGGATCCGGGGGCAGGTTGGACTTGCATGATACCGCATTTCCCGCGCTCTACCTTACCTCCACTCTGATACTCCGCAGGCGTGGAATTCTTATCTCTGTATCATTGTGCTGAAAGGTTTAGAAAGAAACTACACGAGTTTCTTGCCGGTATCTTCTCGGTAGAATGCTGCTTTCCGAACCGGTGGTAGCTTCGACGATTTGTAAGTGTTTTTCATAAAACCCTATACAAATAAAGATTATTTTGACTTTGACTTTTTGACTAGCCTAGATTCTGCGTTATCGAGTGTGGCTGTTATGAAGTGCACCACGTATAGATTCTTTCTTGCACCAGCCGAGGACACAATTAAATGGATCAGCTATGTTTGTGCCTATTCCACAGCTTCGCGCATCCCCACGTGCGGGCCCGGCTCGAGAAGCACATGGGCTCGAACCTGGTCAAGCTGACCGACAAGAGCTACATGACCGAGCTGGAGGAGAGGATCCGAGCCGTCAACGAGGAGAACCTCAACAAGAGGATTTCTAGTAGAGTAGTGAGTATTTTTTAAATGGCCCAAGTTAAATTATGAAGTGAAAGTTATATTGTCACAGGTAATTAACATTTTGTTTTAAATCTCTACAAAACTACGTCATGTCACTCATAAAAGTGTTGGTTAACCTTTTAAAAATATGCTTCTTGGTGTTTAATAAACGCTATGGGATGCTATGCCGTTTTTTTAGAGGTAATCCTCATTTGGTTTTACAATGTGTCTTTATAATGACCTTACTTTTACCTGATAAAACTAAAAAGGAAGCCTAGCAGGACTGTGTGCCATCGGACGAGATATCAATCGGCCCCTAATTTGAGATCTTCGAGGACTTTCCCTCTATTCAGATTAATACGAGAATAACCTTTTTTATGCGATGATTGAACCGAGGTTTTCCCATGAATGAATACCTTGCAAAGGTCGTTTCAAGTTCATCAATAGCACAATATATTATATGCGCCCACCGAGGACGTTTATCTTATTAAACTAGGCGATAAGGACATATCCTAAAAAAATTCAAACAAGAAAAAGTCCTTTGTGATAATCCTCTAATTTATAAAACTTCTTTGTCAACAGCTCGATGAGATGGAGAGGTTGAAACGGCTTATATTGGTTGGCAAGACTCCTCTCAAAGAGTGCCCTCCAGAGCTGTTCCATCACCCGGTCTTCGTCTTCTGGAGAATGGTCAACAGGGAGGTGGCCAGGGCGTCCAAGAAGAGAGCTGACGCCTACTACAGGAAACTGAAGGCTTCACAAAAGTTCGATCAGGTTTGTACTTGACACCGGCTTATTTGTTGAAAAGATGTAACTTGATAGAATATCCATGGATTTTCAAGATTTTTTCAATCAAATATCCAAATCCATCAAAAGAACTTGACAAATAAATTACTCGACATTGGAATTTGATAATTCTTTTTGGGCAGAAAATGACAGATCAATCTTACACCCGTGTTCATAAATAAACATTACTTACTTGTAAGGTATCACAGTGCGCGCGGACGCACAGGAACCCAAAAACTTATTCGTAGATATCACTTGAGTGGCGGTCGGCACTGTAAATGCCTTACTTCGCATAGTATCGTTAGTTATCATAGACAAGTATTGTTTGTAAATACGGGTGTTAGATGTTCAAGCCAAGTTCGATCATGTGTTGCCCTAACTCTCCTATACATACTTTCAATTTCTATAAAAGGAATATGTCTCTTTAGTTCGTCACTGCACTGATTTTGAAAATACATTTGACGCCCTCCAACGGCGAGCTGTGCGAATTGTTGATGATCCCGATCTCACTGACAAATTAGAGCCATTAGACCTGCGGAGAGACTTTGGCTCCCTGTGCGTCTTCTACAGACTTTTTAATGGAAAGTGCTCCGAGGAATTGTTTAACATCATGCCAATGTCACCATTTTACCATCGCACTACTAGACGCCGCGGTAGGGTCCATCTGTACCACCTGGAGACGATCTTGTCTAGCACTGTTCGTTTTCAGCGTTCATTTCTTCCACGTACTTGTAAACTCTGGAACGACCTCCCAGCCGCGGTATTCCCTGATCGCTACGACATGTCCTTCTTTAAGCGTGGTTTAAAGAGAGCTCTTTCCTCACGGTAGGCAGCGGCATGGCTGTGCCCCTGGCATTGCTGATGTTCATGGGCAGCGGTTACTGTTTAACATCAGACAGGCCACCTGCTCGTCTGCCACTGACGGCAATAAAAAAAACATATTAGCGTCTAGAAATAGTGGGACTTGTGCCGTTTACGTGTCATCCTACTAATAATAAATAGTCGTACCTACTAATTCAGCACATTATTTTTTTGTAATGACGTTTTCCTACTAAAGCTGCCGTGTGCCCACCAAAGCTAATGCTATCACTGTAATCAACTTTAATTATTTTTAGTCTATGGACGAGGAAGCGGAAATAGAAGTGGACGAAGAAGAAGCCGAAATACTCACCCCTGAGGAACTCCTTGCGAAGTGCAACGTGGAAATTGAAGAACAGAAGCTGATAGACATCGAGAAAGGAGTTCGCTTCACCGACGAACAGTTCGCTCTCTTGAAGTACGAGACCAATGACGTCAAAACTCTTAAAAGCCTCACAGTAAGTTAATGCTTAGTAAGTAATTGCTGCGGTCCGCTATCGTAAAAAGGCCATTTGTACTGTAACAGCCACATCTCCGCGTTTTATAGGTAGAAGTCGTTAACTCTTATGATGAGATCTCTTAGTAGGTACCTATAACATATTTTCAAATAAAAGAGGGTTAACAAAATATGGGATGTAAGGGAGCGACCCATCATCGTGATAGAATAATGTAACCTACTCTTGCTCAATAACATTTTAAAATCTTAAAATAGAGCATTTACCGACCATAAAACATAACATTTTCGGTCACAAGCTATTTAATAGAAAAGAAAAGTATATTACTTACATACAAAAACCTAAGCAAGCTATTTATCTCCTTTACTGGAAGGTAGTAAAGAAAATGCTCTTAGCGATAGGACAGCCTTAAAATGACATAAAATTTACATACTCGGCCGGTTGCTAACGAGAATCGTGTTGCCCTTTTTAAGGAACTTCAAATCTTTTTAGATAAATATTTTCAATAATATGTAAGTAGTATGTTTCCGTCTTCCTAGTTTACTATTCTGTCGAACTCATTCGTTTACCTTATACCATTCTATGATAAATAAGAACTCATTCGCTTTAGTTTAAGTGTACACGATAATAGTTTATTTACATTCAGAGTACACTGGTAGCTGGGCTCGTGGCAAACCGGCCGAAGCTAGATAAGTCCCACTTGTGCCTAACCTTTGGGTTACCGAATGGCTAGACGGTCCGTGTATCGCAACTCGTGTAGACTCGTTTCACGTTGGTCCCATTAATTTAACACGTCACAACGTAATGTCTGTGATAAATCATTATTCTTCTGATTGGAAAGAGGTACTTTCCAGACAATCGCTTTGTCACATTTTATCATTTCTCTGTACCTAAGTAGTTTGCTCTTAGGTGGCTTTACCGATTGACCTTCGGAAAACCTGCACTAAAATTACAAATACAATTATACCTATCTATAATACATGTATCTAAAGAAACTGAATTATTGTACAGTCGATATCAAAAATCGCTTCCCAAGTCCGTGTTTTAAGAGGCCCAAATACCTATCTTAACTAATATTATAAAGCTGAAAAGTTTGTTTGTTTGAACGCGCTAATCTCAGGAACTACTGGGCCGAATTGAAAAATTCTTTTTGTGTTGAATAGACCATTTATCGAGGAAGGCTATAGGCTATATAACATCACGCTGCAACTATTAGGAGCGAAGAAATAATGGAAAATGTAAAAAAAAAAGGGGAAAAAATAACTAAACCACGCGGACGAAGTCGCGAGCACAGCTAGTAAGGAATATGATATCAAAACATTCAGGCACACCCTCTGTCGTCTCGGTGGGTTATCAACAGCAAAATTAACCGGCAAGATACTGACAGGGCGTCGGACGTCGAGGGCTCGCTCCATTCCATTCCATTCCATCCATGTAATAAATAGATTTTTATTTTAATACGTAATAGTTGTTTAATAGACGACTTTCTGAACATCCCGGAGGGGCCGAAGTAGTTCTAGGACTATAACAATGTCTTGGCTGAACTCATGCCCATGGTTGATGGAGCCAGAATACTTTACACACTTATAAGCCTAAGTTAAATGTTTTGTATATTATCTTATGAATATTAATACGGTTAACATAATCACGTTAGCGATTATACCCGTTTCCATAAATAAATAAAAAATACATTGCTTTAGAGTTTTGTGATTTAACGTATATTCCAGTAAATTTTTCATCATTCCAGTTCCAGTTATTAATAAGTACAATGACAATATCAACTTTAAAAAAATACAAGCAGTCACACTGCATCACTCGTTTTTCTGTTGTTTATTATTGAACTATTATCTAATTATGCAGCATCCTAATAATGGTTACTTATCATAGTAACATAACATTATCTATTGCAATTAAGAAGCGACCATTGCTACTTACATTTTATCAATACTGCTAGTTAAAGTCCACAAATATACAAATCAAGAAACATATTTCGTACTATAGTTACGGTGTTTTAAAATCCTTATCAGAATGTGAAAACAGAAACTCGTCGCCACCAAAAATGTATATGAATGGTCAATAAATGGACATAAAGTCTCGTTGACTATTGTATCCGGGTTTAGACGACACTAATATCTAATACCTAATGACAGCACTGCAATAGATTAGCTCAGTTTATATTTTGTAATCTAGCTGGTAACTGACACAAACCGGTTACGATCAAACACCACCAAAGAGTTCATAACATAATCTGTGACTTACCAGTTATCTATACACACATGCAGGTTACAGCAGTCATGTGACGTTGGAACTAAGTACTCGTATGGAGAAATTGTCTAAACTTAAATGACGCGCACCATTCCTTAATTATTTTATTTAGATGTGTGAGTGCAAATATTAACACCGGCACTTCATCCGTGTGGGAGTGCCGATTATTTGGTGAACTATGATTTGTATATGTACCCACACATGACGGGCTACTAGTCCGGTCATGAATCCGTTCACGAAATAAGATGACTTTTCCTCTAACGACTTCACGATCAACTAAATTAGTTGGACAACAAATCCAAGAATTGCATAATAATAAATTCTTGTCATAACAAAACATCGCGTGATCCCAAATTATGACTGATAACTACACTTGTGTTACAGAAATCAGAAAAAATTAAAGACCATAAGTATTACTAGTAGTAGCTAGTAGAATATTAGGAAATGGGCAGTAGCGTTTACCTCGTGACAGATAAAACCAACCCGCCTGCCAAGCATAGTGATTAAAACAAATCCCCTCAAATGATAAATGTCATTGGGCGAAGCCTATATCCAGCAGTTGACGTTTTCAGGCTGATGATAATGATGATGATGATTTATCAGTATACCTTCTTAAATACAATTTTATAGACCAAACCATGTTATTAATTTCATGAATATTGGCCTGGCAATATCAAACATTGGTCACATGTTTTAATGACATTGAAATCACATCTGAATGCGTCCGATATGATAGTAGGTAAATAATCAGCATTGTCATTGCTATGATATAGTTACGTATGTTACTTACGTAGTTTAGTATATACTTACTATGTTTTGTAATTACCTAGAACGCAATACAACGCATTTTAAATGCGTAAACGTGGCAGTGATGTCAACACGCCTACTGTTATGTTCCCTACAACATCATAGTCTTGTTTATTTAACTTTATTTATTTTCTATAATACATCATGTAATATATTATACATATGTATTATATTTTAACGAATTGACTTCATTGAAGAGAAAACATTTGGTAAATGAGTTTACAATAAAATTAATTTGCTTACTTAATAAACGTTTTCGACTATCCTATTGTAGTTCAATAGAAAATGATACCATAATGTTATTTCGATTTAGATACCCCTTCAGGCGTCGTATAATGCATCTTGAAACTTAATGACATCTGAAAATTATGATTTTATCTACTTTTCCTATACAGATTTTTAGTAACCTTAATTTTTAATTAACTGTTACTTGTGTTCACAGACTGTGGAAGAGTTATACGCGTTGGCTGACAAAATCATTGGAACAAAACGCCTGTAGATTTTATTTGTTTAATTAAGCATAATCTCATTAGTTTTAGATAACTTGTATGCGTATCCATATTTTTTAACCTTTTTGGTTACCGTGTGTGCCCCCAGTAGATAAATACGTAAAAACATTGTAAAGATTTTAAATGTAGTGAAAGTAAGCTACCACTGTGATTTTGTATGAAATAAATGTCCACAAAATTATTTCAGAACATGTTTTATTGTGTAAAATCCCCTTTGTTTAAATTGAATTACATGTAAGAATTGATTTCAAAATCTGTCGCTATTGCAATTACAACGAGTAAATTATATCAATTTAAATACTCGTATACAATTAATAAAATACTTTCCGAATTATTATTTCAAACTACTATTTTGAATAACAACATTATGTATTATCTCGACCTGTGTCTCGACCTCAGATCCTTCATATCAACCCTTAAACCAGGCCATTTCTTCTAATACACTTTGAACCTTTTTAAAATTTATTTTTCCTAGATTGAGTGACGTCGTTGAAGTGACGACGAGTTATGAACTAATTACTAAGGTTTCTTGAACTGTTAGGAGGGAATCAGTACTCATTCTAGCACGTTACAAACAAGCGTGTTGCTCGTAAATACTAATGAAATATATTATTCATTAGTAGGTATTTCTATTGATAAAATTATTAACTCCCTGCGCCTGTATTTTGTTCTCATTTTTATTGTCGAAGGAACTAGCGGAAGTAGGTAGGAAAGACAAATAAGCAAACAACGGTTAATACTTAGGAAATATATTTTCTTTTGTACGATAACTCTCTTCACGTTCTTGCAATTTTAGGTAAACTCTAGCAATTCATTTTTTTTATTTTCTTTTTTTAATATAAAAATAATATTGTGTTCCATTGTAAACTTGCATCAATAGACAATATATCAACTCATTACATATATAAAGGAATGTACAAACAATCATTCTTTCGATTATATTCTGCTCGAAACTAAGAAATTAATAAACTTTCTTACACAAAAATAAACAATATAAATAATAGAAGTATTTAAAGCTATTCTCGGATCTACGACTTAAACACTAGACTACTCAATGTATGTATTGTAATAGAAAAGTAACAAAAAAAACAAAATATGCATTCGTAAAATAACTAAGAGAATAGATAGACCATAATAGTAAGGACAATTAATTATTTTACAGTCACTTTAATTTTAAATTAACATGATGTAACTGATTTGTTTTATTAAAAATTACAAATTAGACATGCAAAATAAGTCCAGTAGCTGCTACGAAAAGTAAGCGACTTAGTTTTTCCGTAGCAATTCGTAGCGCGTAGCGTAGCACATGTTCACACTCGTAGAAAATACTACTTATTTTTATATTATTATTTCGTAATTTCATAGCGTTATTAGGGCTTCTTTATATTTCCAGATTTAACTATGTAATTGTGTTTAAAAGTCAATATCCACTACTGCAGTAGTTAATAATTGACATTATATAATAATCAGTCGTTATTAGTCCCCGCCTGGCCATTTCCAATTAGCTCTTGCTAAGTGTTTCAGTTGTACAAAAACCTATCACAGGTGTGTTTGTAGATGAATAGCTTGTATATCAGTTCTTAATCTATCTACGACCTATTTGAAACTCCGGTAAACAAACATTAATACCTATTACCATTCGCCAAACAGGTTGTAGCTCTTGAGAGGGGTGTGAGGTCACAAATGGCTCTTGGGTCTCCTGCGCAGCTGTGCGTATATGAGGCCGGCGGGTTTGTCGATGGGTTGATAGATGTGGTGGCGAGGGTCTCCTTTCGTCACGTTGGCTGGGAACTTTGATAGATCAATGTTCAGGTAGTGCTTGTTCGGCATGGTCATCTTTACCCACGATATCTGTAGGCAATGGAAAAAAGATATAGGTGAAAATATTCAACACAATCTAAGGTGAAAATCTTTTAAGTAGCTTAAGTTTCAGTGAATAAAATATTGCAACACAAGTTTAATCTAATTTACTTGTATTTGTATTCGAAACTTATGATAACAAATCTATTTAAACTACAAATTTTGACACAAGCATTTGACTAATTTGAACTTTGATTTATGAATATCATTAAACAAGATTAAGATCGTTTGATACAAATAAATAATATTTGTCACATACGAGTATAAGTTCAATAGATTATTACAGTTCGAGGTTTCTGTTAATCATATTTTAACGAAATTAACCTAATTTCCAAAAATAGTCAAAGCAATACTTTGAACTTTACAAATACTTGCAAATTGACTATATACGTGGCACTTAAGTGGTTCTACTATTGCTTATACGAATGATAATCTTTGGCCTAGACATGCGTCATGCATTATACATATACAAAATTATTATGCAAAATATAAGAAATTTCTCATGAATATGAAATTGGTAATGTGATGATTGCCCTCTGTGTTATCAGTTACTTATACTTTGCACTCTATATCTCTTAGGTGAGCACATAAGGTAATGAACGAAACAACACTCATACATTACTATAATATAAGGTATGTTCGATTACAACATTAATTTTACATTCTCCCCCCTGAATTCTTTATCAGTGCGGACAATGACTTCTCGAGGACATGACTTGCAGTGAACTTTTAAACGATTTATTGTAGCAAACGGAGACCATGTGACATTGAAAAGCTTACTTTATTATGTGTCATACCAAAGGTAGTTTCATCATAATGTATAGCTATCTCTCTCTGATTTTTTGTGTAATAATTTATAAATGATCAAACGGAGCGGTCTTGACATAATCACAAAGTAGGTAATTTAGGGTACCTACTGGAAGGCTCATCGTAGGTATTAAAGCCATGCCAACAACATACAGCTCGTAAATCACGATAGCTTTATATGTTAATGGGAGAAGGCATCATATACCTAGGTATATTTAGAAAAAGAGTGGCATGATGACTAAGTAGAGGTTTTACAAATAAAGATAAAGATATTTTTGATAAAGACAAATTTTGTATAAGCATTTTTATTTAAATTCGGAACTCGAGTTATAGGCACAACGCATTTTCCAAGTTTAATTTATATTTTTGACATTTTTTTAATTGATTGTATAAATATATAGTTGAAATTTAAACAATAACTGTGTAGACAGACTGGCAATAAATCTTGATCGATACACGTGACTTTTGGCCCTGTTTAAATTTAGTTATCTGCGCACGCGACGCCTACGACGCGCCAAAGTGACAAATAAATCGTCTTATTTACTCTTAGATATCGGCCCAGTACTTAATTACCGGCTCACAATAATCAACAGAAGCACATGACCAAGCCGTAAACAAAGATCAAAACAATAACTGTATCTATGTACTTAAACAACATCCTGATTACTAATGGGTACGTATTCCGTAATTTCCTGATTTAATAAATATTCAATATTTTTTTGGAGGGCAAAATGATATGTTTTTTTATATAAAGAGCGTTCAGGACGACCTCACTCCACCTGATGGTAAGCGGTCGTGAGGTCTAAATGTTAAGTCGACAGGCATCGGACAAACCCACCGCGCCTGTCGCCCTAACCCTGAAAGCCCACTGAGATGCCGTTTCACGGCCCGCCAAAAGAACCCAGGATTGTAAGAGGAAGGAAACACATGAGCTGGAAGGGCATTCCATGACTTCACGAGGCAAGAACAAGAAGGAATTAAATCCTACTTCGTGCAAACTTTGTTGAAACTACGCTTAAAATAAAATATGTGTAATGATCATCTGTAGCTTACCTCAGGTACTTTTTCTAAGACGACTTTTTGAGCCTGGTACAAGGTATGCTGTACCGAAGGCGAGTAGACACCGACATCGGGGGGTCCAGCAAACTTGTCCAATATGGCGTCTTTCACGGTCAGCCAAGCGTTGTCGAAGTTGGCTGAACGCATGCTGTCGTACGTCCATTCGGCTTCTACTACCGTACTGGTGGAAGAATAAATGACATGTCAATTTTGACATCCAATGTTATATCATATAGAATATATAATAATATAGAAAATATAGGTATAGAATGAACCATGAGAGTTTATCTC
Organism: Conogethes punctiferalis; assembly: GCA_031163375.1. Lineage (NCBI taxonomy): Eukaryota > Metazoa > Arthropoda > Insecta > Lepidoptera > Crambidae > Conogethes > Conogethes punctiferalis. The sequence continues at coordinate 7,130,870 of CM062080.1, forward strand.
TAAGAGATTTTAAACTTTCGCGTTCCATTACTATTAAAAGTTAATGGGACTCGTTCTTACAGCTTGACATTTCGACTGTATTCTGACAACCGAGTCTGCTTGTAGACTCGAGTATTAAGCTCTCAAATAGAGGTGTTAATGCATACCTGAAAATCCTTTCAGCGGCATCCGGAAGCGTCGTGTATTCATCTTGCACAAAGTCCACGAACGCCGACTGTGTCGTCTTCAGGACTCGCAGACCGCTGAGACCAGATTTCACTTGCACAGCCTCTGTATAACAAACAGAACACAATAAGACACTGATGCAGAATTAATATTCACCTTTATTAAAACAGTACACAAAATAACACTCACCGTGTCTCGCTTGGGACACTTCGCACCATCTCGTTGCCGTTGGTGAGAAAACAAAGGCGTGGTTGTGAGGTAATGTGGCTTGCAATCTCTCCCAAGGGTACTCGACGACTTTACATTTCGCTGCTACTATCTGCTTGTACATATAGAGAAAATGGTTCACAACGACCGCTCCGAATTCTTCGGGTGTCTTTACTCCATGTTTCTTGGCTAGCAGGTATATTGTGTTCTTTTGGGAGTCGGTAGCGACGACTTCCTTGTTGTCTCCGGCGACATATGCTGTTTCGGAGATGAGTTTGAGCTCTGTGGAGACCTCGAACTCGCGGATGGTGTGATAATCGTTGTCACGATGGACGTGGAGGAGCTTGACTGAGCTCTTTCCATATCCATGGTCGCTGAGCTCGAAGCGGCCGCCGGTGTCGTTGGCGGCCGTGTAAGCGGCGACTGTTCCGGAGCCTCCCGCAACGGCAGCGTCTCCACCGCTCGTGTTCGAGGGCTTCGCGTAAATTCTGGAAAAAAAAGCAAAGTCACTTTCGCAGTTCAATTTACAATTCAATACAGCACATTATATTTTACAAAAAAATATAAGATTTTTAAGTTTAGCAATTTATAGCCTTTGCAAAAGCTCAGGTAATTTTGATTTTTTTTTGTTAATAATGTGCACTAATTAATAATTTACCTGTTAGTGCTGGTCCACGGCATTTTCAATACTTGAGGTTCACTTAATTTTGAGGGTGTGTAAGAAACGGCGTCGTCGCATTTAGCGCGTACTAAACAAAGTAATACTGTGAGGCGGCGGGCGGCGATACTTATAGGGGCACTCTTTGACCCGCCTTATCGCGGTCAGCACGCGCCCACTGATCACCAGATATCGCCGCAAAACCCCGATATTCAATAATAGTAATAATTACATGTTCAATATTTGTATCGTTATTATAGTTATCTTCAAAAATAACGCCACTGAAAAACCTTTTACAAAAATAAGAACATAAAACGATATTTATTTAGTCATGTTCAGTGGCGTAACTACCAAACTTCATATAGCAAGGCCCGAGTTTAGTAGATTTCAACTGTTTTTTGTAAGTATCTACGCGGAAAATTATACTAAGTATTAATCGTCCAAATATTATATAGATAGATATTTAACCTTTGTCCAAAGTAATTACTATTCTGACCGTCTTCCTGTTCAGATACTAAACGTAGATATGTTGAATCTATCGTGCACAAGAGGGAAAAGACTTGTACATTCTCTGTTCCTTGTGGATTGCGGGGTAATCCGTTAGGACGACCGTTCAACACAACCGGAAAGAGATCAGGCAGAAATCTATCGGCTTAACGTGGTTTCCGACTCTGTTGCTATCGCGAATTTTCCGACTCCATGCAGCTACAATACAATTTTATTGAAAGAAAAATTCTCCATTCATACCTACATCCAAGAATTTTTTATTTAGTGGAAGAGAAAATATGCCGCTTACTTTTTTTGTTTCACTTGACCAATCATGATATGTAGCAGTGTATTTTTTAAACAACAAGACATTCCATTCCACGCTGGGTTACACAGCGCCATCTAGTTTCAAACATAGCCGAAGCTCATACTATGGGTATCTACTAGACAGCTGATAATGTTACTTAGACACTGTTTTTTTGTTAATAAATAAAACAGACATACTCGTATGCATGCACAATGCACACAAATGTTTGTATTGTGCAGAAATTTAACCCGCGGTTTAAGAGAAAACTAGTCACTTTTACTTTCATGATTCATACACTGATCTAAATTATTATAATTCATATCAATGATTCACAGACAGCTTAAGGCCAAGTTCAAATGAGTGTGCGGCACCGTGCAGCGCCACGAGGTGGTAGCATTCACATGTTCTTACGCAAGTCTCGCAGGATTACTGCGAGACGGTATGTTATGTACGTTTATATGTAGTATGTAGACAGTAAACACTATTAGACCACGCCCTGAAACGCCTGCGGCCTGAGCGAGCGATTCGGGCGGCGGTACACGCGTCTTGATCAAGTTCATAGATTTGTGACATGAGACATGAAGCTGTTCTGAACGACAGCGATGCGAGGGTCGCGTCCACGTAAACCGCGCATATCGCCCGCACCGCTCGCATCGCCCGCTCTGGCCGCAGGCGTTTAGGACACAGTTTAACGGCTAAGCGTATGCAGAGAAACAGGCGGTGCAACACACCGCAGCGCAGATTTTGTAAACCACGGAACATCCAATACTACGTAGGTAGGTATGCTACGACGCAGGCACATGTGACGCAGCATACGTCTGTCGTATAGGTTTGCGTCAACTGCCCTGCGTTGCGCTGTGCTACGCCGCCGTCGCCAACAAGTCTCAGTATATGCTTATCCTTCGGTCTTGTCCAGGAGAGTGAAACCATTTTAACACGTACGTTGGCAAGGTAATGGGGCTCCATACTTTTCTTTCATAAGAATCTCGCCCGCCAGTTTTTCAATCTTCTGAACAAGACCTTAGTATGATCTTGTACAGCACGGTATTACTCAGACTCTCGTGATACGAAGAAAATTATATAAGTAATGTACCTAAAAGATGTCTTGAAATTACTGACATCTCTTACAAACAAATCATGTTTCGTTTTACCTTGTCAAAAGTTATCTAAAAATTTCAATGTGAATAACGCAACAATAAATCCAAATGTGCTCATTGCCCGTTACATAACCGTTTTTTCGTATGCTGCTTTATACTGATAATTTTATGCTTTCGATGAAGTAAAACAATGGTTGACGTCAAAAATAAAATGAGATAATGTGAAATGATTAGTCATCTATCTATACTTATAATAAATCTGTAGAGAGGTCAATTCTGTACATGAAATATTTTTTCAAAATAACTATCAGGGGGTGATTAGTGATCGATACCTACTGAAGCCAAAAATGCAATCAGTAAAATTTTTGTCTGTCTGTCTGTATGTTCGTTATAGAAAAAGAACTACTGGACGGATTTTAACGAAACTTGGTACGATTATTCTTCACACTCCTGGGCAGGTTATATTATACTTTTCATCACGCTACAATCAATAGGAGCAGAGCAGTGACGGGAAGTTTTGGGGAAACGGGACAAACGCGCGTCACGCAAAAACTACTTCATGGAGTTGAATGCGGTTTTCACCAATGTATTGCTAGAGGTGTAACTTAAAATTTAGGCGCCATTTTATGGAAACTAGATTTCCACGCATGCGACGCTGCTGGCACAGCTAGTGTTTGTTTAACACTTTGTTATAATTACTATGTTAAATCAGCCGCAATGCAAAATTTATACTTGCTTACTTCATCATCAGCATCATCATCATATTGCATTCCACTGCTGAACATAGGCCTCTCCAGTTGTTCGCCACTTAGTGCAAACATCTGGAGGATATACCCATAATCGCCACACTGGGCAGGCAGGTTGGGGATCACAGGGCGTTGCTTCTCGCTCCGGTGAAGCTACTGCCCTTATGGGTATATGCTCCGTAGCGCCACAATCTATAAATCAACGTTTTTAAAATCATAAATTAATCATTATACCATAAAAGATAATGACCACGTGTTCGATATACTGAAGACCGACACGAAACAAACAGGGTGCAAGGTTATCGAATTATAGTTCTTAAATTTGATTGTGAGTAGGTATTTATCCTATAGTCTTATCTCTGGATAATAAAAATAGCTAAGCTATGTTCTAATCAAATTTTTGCTTAGAAACTCTGTTGCTGTTATCGTGTTCTGTTTTTATTAGGGTTCCTTACCTCGGTAAAATAACGGAACCTTTTTAGGATCACATTGTTGTCTGTCTGTCAACACCCTTTTTCTTAGGAACGCATGGACAAACAAAGTAAAAATTGCGAAAACTATACGCTTTTATGTCACATCATGTAATAATAAAATAATTTTAATAATTCTTAACTAACTACAGAACCCCCGGTGCGCGAGTTCGACTCGCGATTGGCCGGTTTTTATTAGAATTAACCGGCCAGAGGCTGGTATGGTATATAACATTCGGGTCTAAATTGTGTAGTATCGATTAAACACAAAAGTATGTATGAGTAGCGTGAGTCAAAGTTAATTCATGTCGGAGTAGCATATCGCCGAACTCGCGTCGTTTCCTAGTTAAGTCGTGCCGAAGTAATGTTTTGTCGAAGTACCGTAGTATCGAAATTGAGACATATCGGTCGGAATTGTGAAACATTGTAGTCCAAAATCGTCTATAGTCACTGACAGGCCACTAGCCAATTAAAACGCTAGAAATTATAATTTCTAGCGTTTTAATTGGCTAGTGGCCTGTCAGTGACCTGTCAGTCACTATTTTCTTAACGCGAATGAACTATAAGTTTTATCTTGTCGTATAAAAATGTGCAGGAATTCACTTTTTGAGCCGTTCTTAGGATTAAAAACCTACAAAGGGTTCGGTAGCCAAAAAACGGAACGGAACGGAACGGAATATTTATCTGCAATGACATCATTACTTTGGTTTAAGGTTTAACTTATAAGTTCATACATACATAAGTAATAAAATGTTATCGGCTCTTCACAAATGACGACAGTAGAGCGCTACGCATACATAGACACTTGTGTTGCCTACAAGATACCCGAATTAAAATAAAATCTATCACTTCGTGATGGTCACGAACTCACGACCTTTTGTCCGCACGTGACGCACAATAATTTGTAGGTACATATTTAGATATGGGGATGTAAGGGAGCGACCCATCATCTTTTCGCTCCATACCAACCTCACCTGCCCGTAGTGCATCCTGCCGAATAACAAACGAGGCGCTGGCAACCGACAGGTGGCGGTATAACCATCACAATTGGGATGATGACTAAAAAATAATTTAATGTCCATCAGATAGATTAATGAAAAATATTGGATACGTATTTTTTATTTTGCCTCTTGTTCAAAAACTTACGAAGATACATTGATTTTAAATGTCACATGACGTCACGTTAGAGTACAAAATATACTCTAACGTGACGTAGTTAGCCCCCACTCCGTAACTTTAATGCGCTATATCTAAGTATTTTCTTGTTATTTCGACAAAACAAAAAATACGGGTCTTATATTTTTTTATTATCTAAGAGACGGACTAATTATTTTCTTCATTTTCATACCTTGTCATCATCCGTATTGAAGACGTAGCTAAATACCACAGACCGATGAGATGATATGGACAGCAGCGTCACCGGAGCCAGAAGCTACGCCCTGCGATCGCTAACCCGCCTGCCCAGGGTGGTGATTATGGGTATATCCTCCAGATGTTTGCCCTAAGTGGCGAGGAACTGAAGAGGCCTATGTCCAGCAGTGGACTGCAATAGGCTGATGATGATGATGATGAAACTCGATTCTGGTTTTATTTATTAAAAAGCTGATTTCGTACGTTTTCCCACGTCCAATACAGAAGATGACAATAACATGAGAGAGTTAGGCCAGGCGCGCACTACGAGTTTTTCGAAAAACTCGTAGTGCGCGCCTGATAGTTATTTTGAAAATATATTACACTACCTGCTGCCCGTGGCTTTGCCCGCGTGAATATTTGTATAAAACATAGCCTATGTGTTATTCCAAAGTATAAGCTATATTACTGTAAAGTTTCATTATCCGTTCAGTAATTAATGCGTGAAAGAGGAACAAACATCCATCCATCTATCCATCCAAACAAACTTTCGCGTTTATAATATTAGTAGGAAGTAGGATGTACAGAATTGACCTCTCTACAGATTTATTATAAGTATAGATATAGATTTTTTACGAATAGAATAAATTTATTTGCTAGAATGCGGTACATAATGCTACAGGTGTTATGTAATAAAATCTAGAACTAGACAAATTCACTCTTCAGAGCATGCAAACATTTTGTAATTTTAATGTAATGCTTGTCATTGGTGTTCTCACATACAGTACTCAAATTCAAATTATTTATTACAAACTACTTAAGTGATACATTTTGGTCTTAATAAATCATAGGTTCTATAAAACTTAGTCGAACTCTATTGCTTTTGTGGCCAAAAAATGAATTTCTATTCTATTCTATCCTATACGACCCAAGTTATCGTGCTATCCACTCCGATCATTGTAGTAAAACAGTTGATGAAACCATTTTGTGCACGTGTTAAATTGTACGCAGCGTCCATAACGTTCCAAAAATAATCGCTATAATATCAACGTATCGAAGTGAGTGGCACGCAAGTTTTACTGGCCGATCGTAATATTTTATGTGCGTCACTGTTTCATTACTTACCTATTTCTCCTATCTTTCATAATTTAATTTTAGATATGTTAACATAATAAACTAACACGTATGAGTACCTACTAACTCTAACCTGGGATATAAACATTGTTGATATTTTTTATGTATCACTGTCATAGTACATTTTCAGATGGATCTCAGAAAAGAGACAATGACCTGTTAGACTGCAGAGATACCTAACTAAATATAGGAAAACATTAAAATATTCTGTACAGTGATATTGTCAAAGTTCATACTACCTATATGATATAAACTTAGGTTAAGTTTCCTGCATAATATGACTCCATCTGGCTCTGAACATCCATAATCCAGTATTTACTAAAGTATTTCCTCTAAATTTGACCAGGAATCTAAGCCACAACATTTTATTTAAATGCATTTGGTAAATCTCTACACCTTTTCTCTACACTCACAATACTCGTAATTAGGGATGTTCTAATATAATTTATCGACCAAATAACTCTTTATGTCTTTTTAGCAAGTCTTATTGGATAATTAAATCGAGCTGGTTCCCCGGAAATGTTTCAACGATAAATATCGAAATCCCTGTATCGTTTTATGAAATGGCATGACATTTTAAGGATTATTTATTGTAACCAGCAAACAGTAGGTTAGCACGTTGCTGTAGCAACCTAACAAAAGGTTTCAATGTTTATGTTAATGTATGTATCCAAGCTGCAAATTCATTACATAGTTACACATAGTTATTATACGTAATAATAGAGCACATAATAGAGTTTCAGAAAATGGTCCGTTTGAACTAAGTAACGTTTTAAAATAAATAAATAACCCAAGACATGCCACGTTGGCCACGCAGCGTCTAGCCCCAAACTAAGCCTACTAACTTACTAAACAACTGATAAACTTACTTAGATACTACAAACAGACAGACCCACGACCCTTGGTTCAGAAGGCAGAGGTCACTACCAAATGAGCCTTCGAGCCCGTCGGCTAACTAGCAGTCTAAGAATAATCTACTTTCAGTGAAATATCGAAGGTATCTAGAATGAAATCTTTAAATATGACCAGAACTTCACCGGGATGAAGACTTGTACTGGAAAACATTGTTCATCATCACATTTTATTTACTATCTTAAAAAAATACCCAGTTAAAGATGATAATTATGACAAACATTTATGCCGCGGCCACACATTGGATTCAACTTTGCGTCCAATCACTGTCCAATGCCCAATACTCGCGCTCAATGTCTTCACTGTGTCAAGTACCGATACACACATTGGTGCATTGGACGCAAAACGTTACGTTGGTGCAAATATCTCTAATGTGTGGCCGCGGCTCTAACCGTAAAATGACAATAGGTAATGCTAAAAGAGTACTTGTGACTTCATGTACATTATCTTCAGAGTTTTTCAGTTCTATATTTACACAGAGTGAGTCAGTAAGTCAGGAAACGTCAGAGCGTCGCTCCAAGAGACGATATCTGTTTGTGTGTGAAGGAACCCGGCTGTCAGAGAACGTGCGTTTCCATTAAACAGCGAGAAGTAAAAAGCTGATCGCCACGTCTTTTCTGCTAATGACCACTGCACACTCAACTACTGTGGGTAAAACGTGTGCAGCGAAGGAGGTATCCAGAAAAAGGAGATAAAATTTTATTGTATAAAATATAAAATATATGCTCCTTAAAATACACGTCTAGAATCTGCTGATGAAAGTGGACGACTCCTTCTACCGATTTCTTAGATTAGTGAGTAAAGTGGGCTCTACCAATTTGAATGGTACGTCGGTTTGAAAGCTACATAGCACCTCTAAATTTCGTTAAGTCCTCGGCAGATTCCTAGTTTTAGAGCCAAGATAAAGTTACAAATAAACAAAATTCTACCTCAATGAAGCTATATGTTTTACCGGTGCTTGTGGTTTTGCTGTGGAATGCGGACCCATGCGACAATTCAAATCTTCAAGAAAAGAGCGTAACTCTTTCTTAAAGGCAGGCAGCGCAGATGTAACTCCTGATGTTGCAGATGTACATGGGCGGCGGCTATCACTTACCATCAGGTGAGCCGTCTGCTCGTCTGCCCCCTATTTCATAAAAAAAACCGCCGTCATTATTATTAAATTTTATTTTACCTGCAGTACATTGGGGAGGAAAATTGAAGATAAATATAATTGTATGTGTATTAAACGACTAGCAGTGCTCGCGACTTCGTCCGCGTGGAATAGTTTTCCCTTTTGTTTTTACATTGAAACTTTGATAATTGTGGAGGGATTATATTCGGAGCGCGTGGCAGCTGCATCTGCGTCCGAGTCCCGTCGTCGACTCCGCTTCCCGGCGTCCCAGTGCTCCAGGCGGCTGAGAGGGGGCGGTGCGGGGCAGCGCGGGGCAGGCGGTTGCGGATCGTTTCCCCCCGCCCCCCGCGTTGACTAACACTCCGCGCTCACCTTGCGCGCAAACATACATTTTCCATTATATCTTCGCTCCTAATAGTTGCAGCGTGATGTTATATAGCCTAAAGCCTTCCTCGATAAATGGTCTATTCAACACAAAAAGAATTTTTCAATTCGGACCAGTAGTTCCTGAGATTAGCGCGTTCAAACAAACAAACAAACAAACAAACAAACAAACAAACAAACTCTTCAGCTTTATAATATTAGTTAAGATGAATAATATAGGAATCCGATATAGGAAGACGTTAATCAATCAATCAACAGCCCTAGTCCATCCACTGCTGATCGTAGGCCTCTCTTAATTCCTAGAAAGATGTACTGGTCAAATGATCGGCATACATTGGACACGAGCCGCGGCTAGGAGGGTGGTTTGAGTGCGCAGGCGCGGCTGGGCGGGCGGGCGCCGCCGTGACGTCCGCTCAGCTGACGGCGGCCGCGTGACGCGTCGCCCGCACGCGTCGATACCGCGCACGCCCGCCCTGCCAGCCGGTGATGCCAAACGTCTCGGCAGCGCCGCCGGGGCAACGTGTTGCCGCATCCCCGCAGTCCCACGCCGATGATGGTGCGACGCAGCGGACGATACACCGTCAACTGGCGCGGTTTCAGAGATCTCGCTCTCGGCAACAAACCGCCCGATGAACGTGAGTAATTCCAATGATCAACCGTAACATAACCTAAAAATTTTTCTCTCGCTACCAGTTTTCGCATGTTTTTCCGCGAATAACGTTAAGTCACGCGAACGAGATTATCGACTGTTACAGTAAAAGTTGTGGGTTTTCTTTAAGAATAACTGTTTTTTGCATTTCTGCAGCGGAGAATTTAAATATTTATATGTAGTGCCAAATACCAAAACCCAAAGTTCGACAGATTTATAGGGTTTTTGTTCGTCGAGTGTGAAAAATGCTGGCCAGCCATGAACGAGGTAAAATTTTGTGTTCAAAATTATTTTAATAACAAAGGCAAGAAGCTACGAGCTCGTATCTCCAAGTGAGTAAGCACATTACATTAGTGTGTCGTGCATTTCCAAGAATGTTATTTTTGCGAACACAACACAAAATTCCTGATGCGATGAAATTTCCTGTATACATTCTTCATATTCTCGAATCATCGTATGCGTTGCCGTGAATAATGATATATTAGGTACCTATATTATTATTAGGAATAATAGGTATGTTTTCAAATTTTAAACGCCCTTTCTTACTAGTATACTCGTATCAGCTTAGATGCAAAGAAATGCTATAGTAGGTTCTAAGAATTTACTAGGTTTCCTGTTCAAGATTTACCTAATCTAAATGTCGAAATAATACAGAAATGAAAATAATGTAGCCTAATTAATGAATCTAGGTGGAGTCAAGGACAACGTTATTTAAGTCTCTTTATAGTAGGTGGGGTAGATTTTCCTTTTTAGTTGTGTTAATCATAATGAATGAGAAAGTTTCTTTGGATGTAAGGATCATCCACCCTATTACTCATTCACGGGCAAAGTACTGAATGGATTTGAATGAAAATTTCCAGTAATACCTATAGGTAGCTCATATCGGTACATCAGATTATCACAAGGACAATAATTTATATGGATATTTCACATAATATCACCGATATTCACGAAGGTGAAGCCGCGGGCTGCAGCTTGCATAATACCTACTAGAAGCAGACGCCAGACCCAGACCGTCTGGTCCGACCGCCAATGCTCGCATAACGCTAGTGCGATAGAGGTCTTAGAGTTCTCAACGCCCTAAGGTCATCATCATCATCAACCTATCGCAGTCCACTGCCGGACATAGGCCTCTCCAAATCTTTGCAATCTATCTAACTACCCATAACCGCCACCCTAGGCAGGTGGGTTGGCGATCGCAGGGCGTAGCTCCTCGCTCCTTGGTTATACCGCCACCAGTCGGTTTTTTTTTATATGGACTCTATCACGCTTGTAGAGCACCAGTCGGTTGCCAGAGCCTCGTTTGTTTAGACTCTAGGTTTAACTTGTTAACTAGATAGATAGGTATGCAATCTACATACCTACGACGGACATACGTTATAATGATCACTTCCTAATAACAGTCTGCTTGCGACGTTCAAAGTGTCCGAATTCGAACGGAAATGGACATTGTGAATAGTGCCGCTTGTTTAAGAAGATGAAATTTTTTTAATACATATATGTGTATTCATATTGGTACATAATTAGATTTGAGACAATCAGTTATAATTTGTGAATCACAAATAAAAAGGACTCTACCGCCGGATTACGAAGGCAGCATCTATCAAGTAACCGGGCAGTAACCCGACTATGTCATCGCCAATTATTTTATGTTTGCGGTATTAAAAAAGTAATTGAAATGATTCGATAGGTGTACAGGATAATAAAAGAAAGTGTTCAGTTGGAAGCAGCAGCAGGCAGCTCTCCTGTAAAAAAACCAAGCATCTACCCAAAGGCGTAACTAGGTATACCATCTGAGGCCCGTGGCAAATCCCTTAATTATTTATTTTATTTATTTAAACACTTGGTATTTCACAGTACATAGCACCAAAACATACACAAGTTAGACAGTAGACCTACAAATAAAAACATTAATGTATACAAACAAATGATTTAAGCTCCCTCTCGACTTTAAAGGGTGTCTAGCAGTAAGGATTTATAGGTAAGTAATTGTGGTCTCTTCGCTGAGGCCTAGAGGATTGGGAGCGTGTGTACCTTTTGCCCCGGTTTGCCCCTATGGTTACCATCTGGTTGGCTATACTTATACCCCTACTAACGAGTAATGGTTTAGCCAGCCAGACCGCCAACGCCAAACAAAGAAATCGTGCACAGATATATCTATTGATCAATTTTGGCTGGTAAGCTAACAGAATTAATGGTGTTGGTTTTACGAGAGGGGCGCGCGCGGCTCAGCAAACAAGTGTCCGAGTGATCGTTGAGTTAATTAGTGCACCATCGAGCGGACCGGAGCGTGTGGACTATGCTAACAGCTCATTATAATTAAAGGTTGGATCACACCTAGACCCGTTACGCTCCAAATTTTCTGACCCACCGCTTAATTCGTATACTGGTCGCATTATGTACCTACACTGAACGTACGCGGTGAAACAATACTATCTACTTAGATTGTGTTTTGTAGGTAGATTGTATTTCGGGATGGATGTATTGAGTACTTAGATACCGTGTAGTACCTAAATAAATATGTAAATGCCATAACATTGAATAATGGGTCTCATTGATGCCAAAGTAATCAAGTCACCAATCACTCTTAACCACTGATCTCTATTGGATAAAACTAACGAAAAAGCATAACCATGAATGTTTGTAGGTAATGGTTCGGATTCGAACCTCTTCATCATTATCTCCAACCTGCAAGTGTCCACTGCTGGACATAAAAAGGCCTCCCCTAATTACAATTGTCATTTGGGGTATTCATATATTCGTCACCACGCCTAACAAATGGGTTGGTAGTAGGTTTTATTTTTAAACAGAAACAGGTAAACAGTTCTGCCCGTCCTCATCTAGATTTTTAATTCGAATCTACTACCCAATAAAGCAGAATCACTACCAAACGAACCAGTAATAAAGAGGCGAGGAATCACTGCTTCAATCGCGATATTCCATCAAAATGAGTGTGTATTGTTTTCTCTAGGGATGTAGGTACGTGAGTAATATTTAGTCATACAAGGTTAAAGCTTATTGTGAAGCTTATATTACCCTCTCACGCACGCATCGTGATTGATTCGGCCAGGGAAAATGATAGCGTGACCTTTTCACTCGCAGTCAGTCACGCATGAATTTTGTATTAGTTGTCAGCAGTAGGTATTACCTACCTAGCCTTCTACAAGTTAGGTATAAAGGTTAATCCAAGTTTTTGTAATATAGGAAAACCTTACCCAGACAATAGTTAGGTAGCTACAACGTAACAATAAAATAGTTTTTTTAAAGTGTTTAAAAGTTAAAAGTTATTGGACTGAATTCGGTTTAAGTGACTCAAATTATGTAATTAATAGCAAGCCCTTGTAGGTAGGTACTACCTACTACCAACGGCCGTAGACTAGATTCGCGTTGAAAAGAAAATCTACAACATAACTATGTAGAAATTCACAAACGTTACATCGCGCGAACGCACACGTACCCAACAACCTATACCTATAGGATATTGGGCACTGTGCGGTCGTGCGTCGCATAGTAACGTTTGTGACTACGACCGTTAAAGAAGATAATAATTAGGTATTTTAATTATACAACGTATTTCTTTTTAATTGTACAACATTAATTATTCAAGCATAAGCAAAATACTGGCTTCTAAAGATAACAATATTCCTTTTTTGCGCTGTTGAGGTATTTAATGAAATGCGTAAAATATTTTTAAGTTTGTTTTACTTCTAAACACATAATAATATGTAAATATAGTGTACTAAGCATATATTTTTTTTTACAGAAAAAGAAGAAACAAAACCAGAAGATGATCTCAATAATCACGATGTAATATTCCTAAAAAGTATAGTTGAAAGCCCAGATTTTGGTAGAAGATGCGAGGTAATTTAAAAGTTTAATTTGTTCTTCCATCTATGTTTTTGAAGTAAAATAATGTGCACCTGCAAATCCATTTTATAACGCCTTCGCAAAGAGACTGTTTCCTCATTCCCATATTCAATCCAAATAACGTTATCGCCAGCCTCAAAACCTTATATAGGTCCAAAGCTTTCACAAAATTTCAGATACGAAATTACAAAAATGAATGAAATAGCAGACATTATATTGAATAGATACAATACAATGCAATACAAATTCCAAATCCGAGTTTTGGCCGGCATTGTGAATAGCCCCGCAGATCGACGTAATTTAATTTGAGCAGAATGTCTTTACTTGTGAACCATTGTGCACTCTGTTATGTTTTTTTTCTGATTTGGTACTACCGCTGTTTGACATTTGACTGACATTTTACATCTGTTTGAGAACGATGTAAATATCCTAGACTTCTAATTTATACTGCACTCTATGTCATGGAAATACGGCTTACAATTCAAACATACTTCACTGACTGTTGTGCATTCAGTCTGTCATTGATCACCACGGTATACGTCAAACAGCGTTACGGTAACCAACGAATGATGTGAAATTATGTGTTTGTCGTCCCCAAAAAATCGAATTCGAACGAATTTTGCTTTAGAAATCAATTTATCCATATGATATCTACAATTTTAATGCGTCAATTAACCTAACGCCTAATTAGTGCTAAGGTAACACAGTGCATTGATGTTTCTTTGTAGTTTTTCATTCAAGAAATCATAACAACAAGTGCCACGCCTATTGGTTTCCGTATTTTGGAGTGCCGATTTACAAGATTGTGTTGTTTACTGGTGAGTGTTGTCGTTACAGTCTGTGGAATCGGAGGAGGATTTGGTGGTGAAGCCCGTTTCCCTTGGCAACGTAAATATAATTCGGTCGCTGAGCGAATACCGCGGGAATAACATTCGGACTATCGAGCAAGCGGAACTCGCTATACTGCTGTCTCGAATTCACTTCAGGGTAAGCTTGGAAGGGTGTGCCCATAAGTAGCTACTTAGAAATTAGACATTTTGTCAAGCCTTATCTTTAAGCACTATCCTGTCCATATTTCCTGTCTAGCGTGATCCTGTCATTACTCAACAGATTGGTACTTATATGAAACAATGAAGTCAATTAAGACACAAAGCCAATTATTTCACATGATTGATATACATAAGCGAATGTATAATTATATGCATTATTCTGTAAAACAAGAATGTGCTCCAATTACTTGAAAACCTGTATTTTATTGTGACACACACACAACCTTTTACAGTAGTTTACTAACAGGTAAATATTAAATGCTTTCAATAATAACAACACACAGGCAACCAAGGATTATGGGTTCAGTTCTTACCCGGACCAAACATTCATGTGATGAATATTTGTGTTTGTTCTGTGTCTGTGTATTTGTACCATTATATATGTCACCGTAAAGTTGTAAATACCGTTAGATTATGTAATATGTCGAAATATTGTGAACTACATTATAACTAATATTCAGTCACAGACTGTAATCGATAGATGAAATCATAAATTAAAATCTGTCACGTGTTAAATTATCAACAGTTCCACTTTGATCGACCAAAATCTACTGAAAAATAATAGTTAATGATAGTTAAAATGTAAGAATTATGTTACAGTTGGACAGATTACAATATCGCAAGGTGGATTATAATCTAACGATTACAATTTCACGGTGACAAATACATTCATTATTCTGATACTCTTATCACAATTAGTGTTCTATTACATCACTTACAACTTACAACACTTGGGATCAAAGCAATGTATGTGATGATATCTGAAATTGATTTATTCTTTGTTTATTTTCAGGCATTAATAAATGCTCATGACCAGATAGGGCAGATCTGGCTGGAACGTGGCTCAGGCATTGATGAGAAAGCATCAGTAAAGGAGGAGGGCAAAGACATAGCTGAAGCGGACAGCCCTGAGGAAAACGGAGACATGCCGATAGAAACCGTTAAAGTAGTGGGCCTTAGAAAAGTGCCTGGACAGCCTTTAGGATTAACTGTAAGTAGAGACATAAATGTCTATGTGGTTACTGGATTTTGAATAAGACCACCCGATCTCATATCGTGGGTGTCACAGAAGATGGTTAGCGGGACATCAGGAATACGCGCCAGCGTTTACCAGGTTGAAAATAAAACCTACTGCGGTCACCAACCCGCCTGCCAAATGTGGTGACTTTTTTGTAGCAATTCCCCCAAAAGAACAATTGTCATTGTGGGAGGCCTATGGCCATTGATAGAAAAGTATGGAAAGAGTTGGAGGAGGCCTATGCTATATAGCAAACAGATGCTTATATCTGAGAAAAGACTAATAATAAATATGTCCAGCATTCGACATTTACAGGCTGTGTTAATCTGGAGTATGACCTATTTACCTTTTTTTTTTATAAAAGGTGGCTATCAACCCTACTGCCTGCCTGATGATAAGCGGTTACCGCCTATGGATTATTAATTATTATGGATAATTCCTTGTAGTATGTAGTTTTCACATGAAAGACCAGTAAATATCCTTCCAATGGTATTACTTGTGGATGTTTGAAAGCTTATGATGATGATGCTGCAGCTGTGATTAATAAATAATAATCTTTCACAGGTAACAACTGACGAACATGGACAGTTGATAGTAGCTAGGATATTAGCAGGAAGTGCGGCCGCCAAACAAGCATTGCTCTCAGTGGGCGATGTCTTGCTGGAAGCTGACGGAGTTCAGATAAACTCGGAGGAGCAGCTCAAGGAAGCAGTGTCGAAGCCAAATGATAGGGTATCGCTCAAAGTTGGACCAAATCTTAAGGAAAAAAGTAGCCAATTGACTAATAAACTTACGGTTAGTATTATTAACATTTCTGTTTAATAAAAAACTATATATATGTCACCGGAAAATAGCAAAAATCGTAAGTTGATCAATTTCCTAGGTAGTTGATTAACTTCCGGAAAATAATAAACGGCAGTTGAAATTATTTAACGTATGTATTTTAGTAAATTGATCATTTTACGGAGTCTTGCCGTAAAATCATCCGACGAAGGTTAGGTGAACGTTGATTGGTTCAATGGTTCACGTGGCGTTATCCCGGCAACCAATCAGGGAACAGTGTATTAAGTTACGGGTAATAGTGCACCGTTAAATAGTACATAGAGCAACGATTGGCCCATTTGAGGACGATTTTACGTGTGTCAAAATCGTAAATTATTAAATTACTGTCAGGCTACCATAAATTGATCAACTTACTGAAATCCATTGCGTTAAATAATACATTTCAACTACCGTTTGTTATCTTCCGAAAGTTAATCAACTACCTAGGAAATTGATCAACTTACGATTCTTGCTATTTTCCGGTGACATATACAAAGATTGTCTAGAAGCGATCGCTTGTAGCGATTAGGCCTCCTCAATGCTCTTATCACAAATTGTACAACTAATGTATACTTTGCCTAGTCCTAAATAAATATTTGCTGTGCAATGAAGAGTATCTGTTTATCTATCTATAAGTACCTAATATTTAAGTACGAGAGCAGTAAAATATTTTTTATTTTTCAGTGTTATATGAGAGCATTATTTGATTACGACCCTAAAGAAGACACATTATTACCATGTAAAGAAATTGGATTAGAATTCAAAAGAGGAGATATCCTGCAAGTAAGTGGCATAATTATTTTGTTATATACTGCAATGCTCGGCTACATTAGCCGGCGAAATTCCATGTTGTTTCGTCGTTCATAGTTCTATTCTAAAACACCCTTGTTATGTTACATTGAAATAGTGGCTTTTGTATTTTGAAATGTAAATTGCTTTCTTATTAAGTTTATTGTATATTCCTTTTTCCAGGTATCAGATAGGAAAGACCCCAACTGGTGGCAAGCAAGCCATGTGGAGCACCCAGATGTGGTCGGGTTGATCCCATCACCGGAGCTGGAAGAACGGCGCAAAGCGTACGTGCCGCCCGAAGCAGACTTTGTCCACAAAATTAGCATTTGTGGAGCACGGGTGAGTACCTTCATATTCTAAGGGTTACATTCAGTATTACGTAAGGACGGACGGTTTATTTAATCGCCACTAAGCGCCAACCCGGTTTCTGCTGCATATGAGGTGGCGACATTTTGGTTAGCGACGTGGGTAGGTATATGGTGTTCATACAAATGAAATCTTAACAAAAGTGATTCAGTTTGATGAGCATTATCTGTTTACGTGATTAGGTAACAATTATCATAAAGTAAAAGCCATAAAGTAATGCAGAGATGATGGTAATAGCTGAAAAACAGCGCTATCCGGGACATGGTTCCTCGGACTCCCTTTGCTAGTTGTAAAGTATGTATGTTATGTTATTGTTTAATTATGTACCCAATTAGCAAGAAACGTTACTTAATGCATTCATTCAAAGTCCACACGAACGAATTCGCTGGCGTTACTAGTAGTGTATAATTCTGCCGTCAATGGGGAAAATTGCGGTTCTGCAAAGAGTTGAAGATGGAAAAATAAATGATGTTACTACTCCATTGCCTTACTGACTTATGTAATAGGTACTTAGATGGTAAAACGCATGTACACATGTGCATCTTTTTTTTGTTAGTATCATGTAGTTACGCTATTTACACCCAGACCGCCCGTAAAGATACGCCCTTTTTACGTATGATGGCAGAATTGATTTTGGGCGTGACTTATACTTATATTCCTGACTTGACTGGCTCGGTGGCTCAATGGATAGTGACCCCTGCCTTCTGAACCAAGGGTTGTGGGTTCGATTCCCACCCGGGACAAACATTCGTGTGATGAACACTTCAAATCAAATCAAATCAGATCATTTATTTGTGGAACATAGGTAGAACATTCATAAGATGGTATATTTATTACTAGCTGTGCCAGCGGCGTCGCACGCGTGGATATCGGGTTTCAAAACTAACGGACTTCCATAAAATGATGCCCAAATCTTAAGTTAGACCTCTAGCAATACATTGGTGAAAACCACATTCAATTCCATGCAGTACTTTTTGCGTGATGCTCAATCAAACATTCAGATAAAAAATTCTCCCGTTTTCCCAACACTTCCCTTCACTGCTCTGCTCCTATTGATTTTAGCGTGATGAAACGTATCATATAACCTGCACAGGAGTATGATGAATAATTATTGTACCAAGTTTCGTTAAAACCCGTTGAGTAGGTAATTTTTGTTTCTATAACGAACATACAGACAGACAGAAAGACAGACGGACAGACATACAGTCAGATAAAAATTTTACTGATTGCATTTTTGGCATCAGTATCGATCACTAATCACCCCCTGATACTTTTTTTGTAAATATATTTTTGAAGCTGAAACGCCTGTGCAAAACTATCTACCTATACCTACTTCACTTAAAAATAAATACTTATAACTACTTTAATTAATAAAAGTACCTACGCTTAATAATTTTTAATTTGAACGAATATTTTACAATATAACAACAAAAGAAATTCAAATAAACTATTTAAAAACTAAAAGTCGCGCTGGCACGGTTTCTCAATATCAATTATTGTCTGTCAATAAGGTCGATCGCTCTGAACGCATCAACAGCCAAATATTGAATGAAGCTAGCTCTCGGACCTCCCGCCTTTTTATACCCTACCGCCGCCGCGACCCGTGTCGAGCGCGGCAACCGTTACACAAAAATAATCCTTATAGCATGATTCAGTATTCACGTGCGACGGCGCAATGGCTTATTTCATGTATAAGTTTGGTGTTTCTATACCGATTTCTATGATTATTTTTTTATTGAATAGGTAATAATGATAACTTTTTTAAATTAGGGATGAATGAGAGTATTATAAACGTAAGAGTAAACAAATATAATCAGAATGCTCCGAACTGCTAAGCTATCAGGAGTTACACGTGTTATTGTGAGTCAACCATAAAAGATAGACATATGTTGTTGCGGGATATTTTTTAGTCAATTTTATGTAAAATATTTCTGTCATACATAATTTCTATGTAACTTTAACCATTAAGGCTGCACACGCGACGGAAGCTTAAAAAATGGAGTAACTTCTCCCGTTTTCCCAACATTTCCCTTCACTACTCTGCTCCTATTGATAGTAGCGTGATGAAAAGTACCCTATAACCTGCCCAGGAGTATGAAGAATAATTGTACCAAGTTTCGTTAAAATCCGTCCAGTAGTTTTTGTTTCTATAAGGAACATACAGACAGACAGACAGACAGACAGACAGACAGACAGACAGACAGACAGACAAAAATTTTACTGATTGCATTTTTGGCATCAGTATCGATCACTAATCACCCCCTGATAGTTATTTTGAAAATATATTTCATGTACAGAATTGACCTCTCTACAGATTTATTATAAGTATAGATAGTATCACTATGTTTTGCCGTATAGGCATACAAATATTAATTAAAATAGGCATACTAATAACATTATGATTATTAAACATTTAAGACCAATAAAATTCATGTATCATAATTATATAGATTGTAGTCAAATTGAAATAAGATGTCAAGATGAGATGAAGAGTCAAAATAAATAATTATTAAATTAGAATGTCGGAATAAAACTATATTATTATGAGGCATGTCAATTACAATTTGTCATTTAAAAATTCACCCAGACACTTGTGTTTGTTCCGTGTCTGGGTGTTTATATTTGTATTTAAGTATTTATTTGTAGTACCTTCGTTGTTCTGATACCCATAACACAAGTGCTTACGCTACTTACTTTGGGATCGGAGCAATGTATGTGATGTTGTCTGATATTTATTTATTCCTGCTACAGATATCGAAAAAGAAAAAGAAGTTTGTCTACGAGTCCCGTTCGAGCGTGCAGCTGGAGGGCGCGGAGCTGGCGCTGTACGAGGAGGTGGCGCGCACGCCGCCCTTCCTGCGCCGCACGCTGGCGCTGGTCGGCACGCGCGGCGTCGGCCGCCGCACGCTCAAGAACCGCATGATACACGACCACCCCGACCGCTTCGGCGCCGTCGTGCCGCGTGAGTCTTTTTTTTTGAGTGTTCCTGTGTCCACTTTAAGCAGATGAGTTGTATGTCCGTGCCCCGTGAGTAGGTAACTGTCAATCAGATAGACCCCACTTTCCGATGTGTCCCATCGCCCCTTTACTATTTATGTCGGCCTGGGCGGTCGCCTAAGCGCACCTGATGATGATGATGATAGCCCTTTTACTCCGAGACTAGAGAATGTCCCTTATCTCGGCGTGCCTTCTAAGCGCACCTACTATCCGATTACTTTTCCGATCCTAAGGGAATATCATGACTTGGGAAGCAGCGTTTACCTGGTTACATATAAATTAAAACAAAATTATTTTTTTTGTTTACCCTTGTATTTATTTATATAATTATCGTTCGAACAGACACGTCGCGACCCCCCCGGCCGATGGAGGAGAACGGCCAGTCGTACTGGTTCGTGTCGCGCGAGGAGATGGAGCGCGACGCGCACGCCGGCCGCTTCCTGGAGTACGGCGAGCACAACGGCCACCTGTACGGGACCCATCTGGACTCCATACGGGCCGTCATCAAGGAAGGTGAGATCCTGTGGCGGAGTTATAGGCAGAAGCGTAGCGTGCCTTGGCGGGGCCCCGTATAAAAATTGTTTGGACGCCCTTAGGAATCGTGGATATCGGGTTTCAAAAATAACAGACTTCCATAAAATACCTATCTATACCTAGTGCCTTAGTTTTAAGTTAGACCTCTAGCAATACATTGGTGAAAACCGCATTCAATTCCATGCATACAGGTAAAAAGTTCTCCCGTTTTCCCAACACTTCCCGTCACTGCTCTCCTCATATTGATTGTAGCGTGATAAAAAGTAAACTTTAACCTGCCCAGGAGTATAAAGAATAATTGTACCAAGTTTCGTTAAAATCAGTTCAGTAGTTTTTGTTTCTATAACGAACATACAGACAGACAGATAGACAAAAATTTTACTGATTGCATTTTTGGCATCAGTATCGATCACTAATCACCCCTGATAGTTATTCTGAAAAAATATTTCATGTACAGAATTGACCTCTCTACAGATTTATTATAAGTATAGAAGATAATGAAAATAAGCGTTATTTTATTTTCAGGCAAAATGTGCATCCTAGACTGCGCGCCGCAATCCCTGAAACTCCTGCACAACAGCAGCGAGTTCCTGCCGTACGTGGCCATGATCGCCGCGCCCGGCATCGAACAGCTGCGGAACCTCACCCACGCCTCCAACAGGAACCTCACGGTAATAACTACGCTTTATTATAAAAATATAAACTAGGTTTTCTAGTATAAATTAGTTTTCTTTTTTGTTGTCAAAAGTCGCAGAAGAATAGCGGCTTTGTATTTGTTTCTACATTTTAGTGTAGCCTTTATATCAAGCTTAAAAATAACAAAATATAATCTTTTGTTATTTTTAGGCTTAAAATCGTAATAAAAAATTAAATGAACTGAATAGTTCTTAGAAAAAGCATGTACTTAGTGAAAATGTAATGATAAAAATTCCAGGTGTGAAGAAGCCATAATGGTGTGCCGATTGCGATGTGGAATTTTCAAATCGAAGTACACGTTCGCAACAGAAATGCTCTACTTATATAGAAAATGTTTTGCATACAAGTAGAGCATTTTGGTTGCGAACATGTATTTCCATTTGGAATTCAAAATGTATGTGACCGCCCAAACCGAGACGTTTAGTCACAGAACGTCCAAGTTTTAACAAGTCCAATGTCCATCAAAATACGAACAGTATGATTGGGTGAAAAATATCAGCAGCACACAGCCACATAGAAAGTTTCATCTTTCAAAAACTTCTCATCTATCTATACGCTCCTGGTACCTTTTCACTCATCAGTCACTGATCATGTTACGATGAAAATTTATCGATACATAATGATTGAAATTCATTTGTGTCTGAATGGTAGATAGAAGAAGGGATGACGCTTACCTACCAATAACCTGTCTCTAGTAAAACTTAAATTATATGCTATAGATATATTTTTTATTTGTTAAACCCATTTAGTTATTTGGAAACTATTACGCATCTTGCTATATTATTATTAAAATGTTTAGTTACCATTTGTTTTCATAATATTAGTATTATTATGTAGCAGAATGTTCCGCTGTTATAAGTTGTGTTGATTTAGCATGGTTGTGTTCATTTCATGTCGTGTTGCGCATGCGTTGTGTAGTTCGACAGGCAGAGCTCCATCCGCTACAGCTCGCGTCGAGCGCGCACGCTCGAATCGCTCGCTTCATTATACGAGGTGAGACTAATGTTATAAGTCATACTGTTTATTTTTAACTAGCTGATGCTTTGTCCCGTAAATATCGGTATGTGAAATGATAATATCCTTAATAAGTTATAGCCAGGGATGTACGGGAGCGACCCATCATCTTTTCCGACTAATAATGAGGCTCTGGCAATCGACTGGTGACGGTAAACCATCACGATCGAAGGCGTAGCTAAATACCACAGGCCGATGACGAGCAGCAGCGTCACCAGAGCGCGAAGCTACGCCCTGTGATTGCCAACCCGCCTGCCCAGCGTGGCGATTATGGGTAAATCCTCCAAGTGTTTGCCCTAAGTGGCGAACAACTGGAGATGCCTTTGACCAGCAGTGGACAGTCTGTTAATTGTACCTGTCCTTCGATTGAAAAATCAGACCTTAGTACTTAAACATGTCTTCTTCCTGTATATAGGAAGAAGACATGAAGCAAACTCTAGAAGACAGCGCCCGCATCCAGCGGCAGTACGAGAAGTACATCGACGTGTCGATCACCAACAGCAACTCTGACACTACATACGCGCGGCTCATGGACGCGCTGCACGCGCTCTCCACCGACCACCAGTGGGTGCCCGTCAGCTGGATCTACTAACGTCGGCTAGGTTAACCCGTTAATGGCAACGGTGCGATGACGAGATAAGCGCAGAACGTTTTTAACCGACTTCGAAAAAAGGAGGAGGTTCTCAATTCGTCTGTATGTATAATTTTTTTTTTTTCAGCTATTCACAAAAACTGTTGCTCGGATTCAGTGACTTTGAATGAATGTCTTTAAATTTTTTTTTTTAAGTTTTTAAAATTAGTTGTACTGGACTAATGTCGAATTTGAAAGAATTTGTGAAGTAAGTTTCCGAATCCGAGTGGAAATAAGCTTTGTGAATCCCTGCCGAGACGAAGTTTTGAGTTTTAGAATATTTTTTGCTGATACATGCGGGCGGCTGGCACTCATAGCGACTTCGCTTCATGAGAGCAATAGGCTACTTCCTATAATAGACTACTCAATAAGGGGAAAAATTAGGCAGTATTACTATACGGAGCTGCTTAATCAACTTTGAAGACCTATTGCTATCTTATTTAGCAACCACTGTGCAAAAAGAAGATGTAAACTATGTAAATAGATTGTTATGTAACGGCCTAGTATTTCGCCTACTTTATCATACATAGTCTTGTTTACCTTCCAATAAAATGGGTCTTATTCTACTTGTAATAGTTGAGATCCTATAAATATACTTTTGGCCAAAAAGTTCCGCAGACCGGTCTCGTCATCGTACCGATTTTGTTTCGACTGTTTCTTTAAAATTAAGCATCACAGTCTTCCCGCACTATATTAAGTAAGAAAAGTTAATTGGCAATAAGCATGGACGATTACGCGAGGCCTACTTTCTTAATATTATAGTAAATTGGATTAGATGACTCAGTTGCTTCGTTCGTTCGGTGCAACGGTCAACGTGTGTTGAATGTAGCATCGCAAACAAGAGTTTGTGGCCTGGATTTTAGATTAGCAATTTATTAACGAATATAATAAAATTATTTCGTAACCACTAATTTTTACAATATTGCTGTAGCTATGCGCTAGTATTAATAAATTAATGGCCTTTTGCGTGATTGCCATTAATTAGAAAATTATATTAAATAGGACACAGTCGATTTTTACTTTTCATAGCATTAAAAATCTCGAAAAATAGCCACTTACAAAGTGAATATGAATAAAAACGTGAAGTGAAAACACATTTTAGAATAAATTATAGAGTAGTGCGGGTCTATTATTAATATCATAATATGTATGGATAAGTATTAATTTTAAAATGTATAAGTATTGTGCCAGGACGCGTGAAAAGCATTCGTTGAATATAGTCGGATAAAGTAAAGCAAGTCATTCCAATTTCTATCTAAACTGTTATTTCTACATTGCATTGATTGTTACCAGACAAATTGTAGCTTTTATTAATTTCCTCACTCGAGATCTTTCCGACTGGATAAAATGCATTTATAAAACTATTTCAAAACTCATCTACTCAGCCTTTAACAACTAATCGCACTTTTCAAACTATCCCATACCTTTTCTAAATAAACATACTGGATCATTTTAATTCCCACCTGTAAAATTGTATTTTATAGTTTTTAATGATAGAAGTAGTAAGTGTGAAGAATTTTATTTTTCTTTAAATGTAGATTTCAAGTATATTCTTATTAATAGAATGTAGAGTACATTTATACTGTCTGTACCTACTCGTTCTATCAAAATAGAGGCGTGCAATACATCGAGTTAATATAATTAATTTTAAATGAAAGAACATGACAATTTCAGAAAGGTCCGTTGGGCCACGGGTATTTTGCGGTCGAATTGTGAATCTTCATTTCAATTACTAAACTGTGCGAGTGATGAAAATAATATTCGCAATTCGAGCCACCGCGATATCCCATAGCCTCTTAAACCTTAAAAATTACCTAGCCGCTAAATGTGAGCGCAATATTGCATACGAATACTGTAATGTACACTAAACATGCGCAATCGCATATTAGTTGCTCTTCGTAACTTGATCGTTTAAATTACTAAGGGTCATTCTAAAAACCACTCACATTTAGTCGACTACATTTAAGTTAAGCGCCCAGTAAAAATCTATGTATGTATTTGTAATAAAACTGTAATTGCTCTTTTCGCTTGCTTCATAGTGTTATTTGCTTTTTTATTGTAATCTAATCGCAATGCTGTATTTTTTTTTTTTTTTCAAGTATTGTTACCGAAGAACGGCAGAACCGACTTTTTATATGTTAACTTTAAAGACAATCACACATACATAGTACCTACCTAGTTTAAGATATTGTGTCCGTATCTCTTTTTATTTTATACATATAACTATTAAAAAAAAATATGTCTTCGTTATGACCTCAACTACTTTGCTTTTGCGAAAATAATTGTATTGAATTAAGTATTGGAACATTTCTAAAAATGTCGACAACTGTAGGCCATGGCTTGTATTATTCTAGAGCATCACATATAAAACATTTAAGAAGACTTGCTTCTATTACTATAAAGCTATGTTATGAATTTAGCTTGTACTTCATTATGAATCTCACATTCCGTCCATTTTATTTTGTTGTTTAGCTATAAATTTTATTGAAATATTCAATATACATTATGTAAATGTATGGCTTATTTTATTTTAGTTCTTATCACTGCAGCTGCCTACTTGTTTGCATGTATCAAAAATCTCATATTCTTGCAGACTTCAATAAATCGGTTATTTTTTAACTTGTTTCATCATTGAAATATTAGATTAGTTTTAAATGCTTATCTCGTACTACGACTATAAGTCTATTTCCTGTCAGTAGATAACCAACGAAAGCATTACCTACTTGTTGTCGTAGGTTAACGACAAACGCTGCAACGCGACGCGACCGACAAACAAACGCCGCAACGGTCGCTACGTGAAGGTGAAATAGTCGGCTAAGAGTCTCCCCGCATTTATTAACCCGGTATCGGCTAACGCCGGTCAAAAAAGCCTTTAGCCTATGAAATAAGGGTGTTAATAATGCTATTCGCATCGGCTCGGCTCGAATGATACGTCGCTACGCCCGCCGACGGCTAAACGTATGTATGCGTAGTATGGTGATACCCACTCGGCTTAAGCCTTATCCGCGTCGATAAATGTGAGGAGACCCTTAGTTGTCACGTTAGTCAGTGTGGGGTAAAGTAGGTATCGGTCGCATTACATCGCGTCCCGACGCTCACCTAAGACAAAGAATTTGGCCGTGCTACGCGTCGCGTGATGATTTGTAATAACTAATGATACAGATAATTACCAAATACGGGGGGTATTATAGCTCCACCAGTGCTCAATCCTCCAAAAATAAACCCAAACAATTTTTATTGAATGAGTTATTTTACACATAGCTTGGAAAGCTAAAAAAATTAATGTAGTTCAGATCTATATGCACTAGCATGCCTAAGCATATATTATTTAAATGTATGCTCAATAGAAAACCACAATAATTCCTATACTTGAAAGATTTTGCTTCACCTACCTTTGCTACGGGTTAAACCCAGACTTTTAAAAGTATTGCTGTCAATATGACAATTTTAGGGATGTCCATAGTTAAGTACCTAACAAATAACAAATCGATGTTCATTTTGAATTACTCGAAAACAGTTGAATGAGACGGATCGCTTAAGGTCGATCTTTTCAGTATTTTTTCTTTTAGTTGATGATTTGAATAATACATTTCAACTACCGTTTGTTATCTTCCGAAAGTTAATCAACTACCTAGGAAATTGATCAACTTACGATTCTTGCTATTTTCCGGTGACATATATATGCTTATACTATATATGGTGGTATATGCATGTACCGATGTTTATTTTGTGTTGCCAATTATTAAATTCAATATTTATCTTTCTTTATAAATGAATTTTATTTTTTCAATGAGACCTTTATTTTAGAGCATTGATTCTCAAAATAGTATCCCCAAGGAGGCCCGGGAAACCTGACGAATTGCCGAGGTTCATGAATACTTACCTAGTTTCGAGAGTGAAGTAGAAAGTTTTTAGTTTGAATAGTTAAAAACGTATTAATGTACAAACGTATTTAGTATAGTTACAGTACATTTAAAATGAATACGTCATAAATATTCAACTCTCGTGCTATTCTATTTTGTAATTAATGTCATTGTGTACCTCACTGTTTGGGAAAAGGTGGTATAGAGTTTTTTTTTTTTTTTTTTTTTTTTAAATGGCTTTGCACTGAGGTTGTGCATTTAGCCAGTGTCAAGTTAGGGGTATAGAGTTATATATCAATCGAATAAATGTCGAACGAACGTCACTACCGAATAACTGACAGTGACAGACGAAAGTGTCATTTTTCATTCAATCAAAACATGTGATGTGCTATGTAGGTAGATAACCTATAAAGTAAATGTATTAAAACCACTATTATTATAATTATGGCCAGCAATACTGCAGGAATATGTGCCATCAAAGAAGAATTCATAGTACAAAACCCAAACCAAGGTAATAATAATAAAGAAAGCGTATCCAACAAACGAAAATTAGACGATGACTCCGGTACTTCGACCGAAGATATTAAAAAATGTAAAAGCAATGAGACATCGGAAACCACAGGCACCGAAGCAAACTCATTCAAACCCAAGAATAAAAGCAGAGGACAAAATAAAGCAAGACCAAAAACTTACAGGGACGACAAAGAGAGTAAGCCATGCCCTAGTATTCTAAACGTGAAATCAGCAGAAGACCTTCAGAAGTGTCAGTACAATAACTGCAAATTTATACATGACCCTCTTGAATATCTGAAAATAAAACCAACCGATATAAGCAACGAGTGTGTGGTGTACAAGAGTCGAGGCAAATGTCCCCGAGGGATTGCTTGCAGATTTGGATCAGAACATATATCTCCAGAAGGCTACAATCTAGTCAACGAAGAAATATTTAATAGCTGGAAGGATGATACACTTAACACTCTCCAGCATTCCCTTCAAATCAAACTGCAAAAGAAACAATATGATTTGAGCTTTGCTGAGAAATTAGTTAAAGCTATGGACACTAGAAATAAGTCATCTGCAAAAGAGTCTACTGATAACAATACTAGTGATTCTGATCAAACAGATGCAAAGACAAATTCAGTTAATCCTAGTGGTGCTATAACTGATGAAGACCTTATTAGACTTCTGCCAAGAGAGAAAAAAATTATAAATTGGACTGATAAGTTATACCTCAGTCCTCTCACAACAGTAGGTAATCTGCCATTTAGAAGGATCTGTAAATCTTATGGAGCGGATATAACTTGTGGAGAGATGGCTTTATGTGAATCATTACTTAAAGGAGCCAAGCAAGAATGGGCGTTAGTGAAGAAACACGAGTCTGAAGACTTATTTGGGGCACAAATATGTGGAAATAATGTTTACATAATTACTAAGGTTGCACAATTATTGCAGGAGAACACTGAACTAGATTTTATTGATTTGAATGTTGGATGTCCTATTGACTTGATTTACAAAAAAGGAGGGGGCAGTGGACTGATGCATAGATTACCAACACTGGAAGCCTCTATCAGGTGTGCTTCAAAAATTTTAAGTGTACCTTTCACTGTAAAAATTAGAACTGGTGTATATCAGAATAAAAGAATTGCTCACAGCTTAGTGCCAAAGATAGCGGCAGCAGGGGCATCTCTAATTACTTTGCATGGCCGGTCCAGAGAAGCGAGGTACACTAAATCTGCCGATTGGGAATACATTGAAACTTGTGCACAAGCTGCTAAACCTTGCCCCGTTTTTGGAAATGGGGATATTTTAAGTTATGATGATTATGTTGAAAGAAGACAGTTAGCCCCCTCAGTACAAGGCGTAATGATAGGCCGTGGTGCTCTTATAAAACCTTGGATATTTACTGAGATCAAGGAGCAGAAAATATGGGATATAAGTAGCAAGGAAAGATTTGACATACTAAAAACATATACAAATTATGGGTTAGAACATTGGGGTTCCGATACTCAGGGAGTTGAAAACACAAGGAGGTTTTTATTAGAATGGTTATCATTTTTATACCGCTATGTACCAGTAGGTCTACTTGAGAGGCCCCCACAAAAAATTAATGAACGTCCACCAGCATATTATGGCAGAGATGACTTAGAAACATTGATGGCATCAGGAAACTGTGCAGATTGGATAAAAATTAGTGAAATGTTGTTAGGCCCTACACCAGATGGTTTTCTGTTTTTACCTAAACATAAAGCGAATGCATACCAATGATAGATATAAGTGTATAAAGGACATATGCAGTGGCGGCGCTAGACCAAATGTAGGCGTCGGCGACATCAGCTTTGCGAGGCCTTTTTCATTACCCAGTCAGAAATATGTAATTATAATTTGTTATATTTATTTTTGGACATTGCCCTTTAATATTTTTTATTTTGGACATTACGCATGTGAACCAATGCGACTGATGTAAGTATAAAAATAAATATTTATTGTGTACAAAAGTTATACTATCTTCTTAAGTAATACTTTCTTTGAAATAAACAAATAACTATTTTTTCACTTACTTAGTAATAAAAACGGTTATACCGTACGATTATACATATATTGTATATATCTTCTATATATATAAAAGGAGAAACTGACTGACTGACTGACTGACTGACATATCAACGCACAGCCCAAACGGCTAAACGTAGGCACTTGAAATTTGGAAGGGACGTAGCTTAGGTACCGTAGGGGTGCACTAAGAAAGGAATTCCCGAAATTCCCACGGGAACGGGAATTAGCGGGAAAATCCTTTTGTATGAAAAATCTAAACCGCTTAAGTTAGACGCTTGAAATTTGGCATGCAGGTACCTTAGTAAATATAAAGTTTAGTTATGGCTGTATTTTGAGAAATTCCCACGGGAACGGGAGTTAGCGGGAAAAAACTTTTGTATGTATAAATTTAAACACGCGGACGAAGTCGCGGGCAAAAGCTAGTATATATATATATTGCGTTGTCTGTGAAAGAAAACCGAGGATTGAATTTTGTGAACGATGAATGAAACACAAAGAACTCGGGGTTTACTCCAAGCTTCCTCGGACGCGGATTCGCTTAAAAACAGAAATAATCAACTACTCGGGGATTCCCCGACTCTCACGCGCGGCAGTCTAACTTTCATAGTGTTGCCCACACTCCACTTACCAGTGGTGTTGCCAGGCCACTCAGAGCGGCTCTGGCCAAATACTACTCACGCGTACGAAAATAGGTATAGGTATACGAATAACTACACCTTTTTTTAAACTTTTTGCGAGGCCCCCACAGGAGCGAGGCCGTCGGCGGTCGCCGACGTCGCCGACGCCTAGCGCCGCCACTGGACATATGGTATATGTTTCGTATGTTATTAAATTGAATGTGTAAATTTATTTTTATAAATAAATTGCGTACACTTTACATAATTGTATTTTTTCAATGCAGGTAAAGAATCAATCTTCACACCTCGTAACAACAGTTTTCTCTAAGGGTTATCTGATAAATGCGCGGCTCGCGACCGGCTCGTAGCAGGATGCTCGCGGGCTTCACAGGAGTAGAGAAAACGAGCCAAAAAATGCAAACGCGCGCTCAGCTCTCGTGGAAAGCTCGCGAGCCGCGCATTCGTCAGATGTGTGGACCCACCCTAAAGCCCAACTCACTGGCGCAGAGTCGAAGCGACGCGACGCGTCATATTTTTCCGCCTAAGGGGCAGCGCAGACGACAGACTATCCGTGACGCACTTTTTAGTCTGTGATGCAATTAGGGTGAGTGCGCCAGTTCGCGTCCATTTAGCGCAGTTGGCAACTTTGAAGGAGAAAATAAAAATGTTCCAGCACCAATTTAAATAAAAATCTTACGTAATTTGTTCAGTAGAATAGTCTATTTTAGGGTAACATTTAGATCAGTTCGAAATACCGTGTGGTTTTTTTATTAAAAATATAAACATCAGAATTAGGCGATTTGCCCAGTTTGCGTCCAAAAATTCCTATTCGCGTCCACACCTGGACCAATTCGCGTCCACCAGCTTTTATATGGAATTAAAGGATGATATTTTTATGAGAATGTTTATTAATATATTAATAAATCACTGTTAACGAAGCTGGTTAAGCTTTGTAGCTCTATTTCAAGAAGCTTGTTAGGTAGAGAGTTAAAATTTTCAAAAAATATGTATTTTTGCTGCTATAACAACATATACCTACTATAAACAAAATTAAATGAGTTTTTAAGGGGGGCTCCCATACAATAAATGCGATCTTTTTGCCAATTTTTGATATGGTCCAGTGTGGACGCAAAATGGAAGTTTTAAAAATTTGGTGTTCTAATTCGCGTCCACCCTATTTTAACTGTTAATTATAAAAAACATAATCAAATTCATAATTAATATAATTCCTTGGATCATTATCCACGTCTAGAAACAGCTATGTATCCAAAATACACATAAATCAACAAAATATTGACTATCAAACACACTGCTGCCCACTATTTTTTTTCGACCGTCAGAGCTCTCTTGGTGAAAAGCCGTCATTAATTATTTTTTACACAGGATTGATTGAGCGCACGGAACTTTTGTCAATGTGCATAAATGTCATATATATTGAGCTATTGGCGGTAATTACTTTTCGACTCATTGGTATGTTAGTTTACTTAATATCGAGAGATTTCCGCGAAATGGACGCGAACTGGGCAGTGGACGCGAACCGGCGCACTCACCCTATATGCAGTAACACACACGACGCGCAAAAATCTGTCGTGGATATTTCACAGGCTCAACGCACATCTTCGATCACTCTGTCGGCAGAGCTGCAGGAACCTAGATGCTCTTTTTAAATATCTCAGATGCAGACTCTATCGCACAAAAAGTCTGTCGTCTGCGCAGCCCCTAAAGCATGTTCATCTTTATTGTTCTACTATTTAAGTACATACAAAGTGCTATGTAAATATGGCAACGCGCGTTGACGTGCGCATTCGACCCTCTGCTGGGAGTCGAATGGATTCGCGAGTCATGACGCGCCGCGTCGCTTCTACTCTGCGCCAGTGGGAGTTGGGCCAAGGGCGGCCACATACATTTGGAATTCCTGATTGAAATTCACGTTCGCAAAAAAAAATGCTCTACTTGCATTCAGCAGTGAAAGTGAGAAATAAAAAAGAAATGTCTAATATCGGCTGTTTCAAACAGATTTTAAGGGCTAGTATTATAGGAAACTATTGAAATTAAACCAATCACAAAGGGGGCTCCGAAAACACCGTGGAAAAAAAAAAAAAAAAACAAAAAAATTCGAGGTTATCCAGCACGTAAAAACGCTAGGGTGTCCATGGAAACTGGTAAAGTGGAACTGAAAATTGCAATAAAATGCTTTGAATTTTGATTTTTTTGTTTCGCTTATGGTAAAGACAACATGTATTTCATGTACATGTCTAAACTTTTTTAAATACCTATCTATAAATTTTATGCTTTTAAACAAGCTTAGCAGAATATGTGAAACAAAGAAACATTGTTAAATTTATTTTTGTTATTACCACTGAATGTCTTGTTTAAACTAATAGGTAATTCTTGGTAAGTTTACTATGTAATGTGTAAGTAAGTATTCTAAGATATAGAATATTATGTTCTCACACGGTACCGTTTAGTGCAGGTTTTGTTTGGTTTCGGTTTCATGTTTATTTAATCGACGAATTTATTTACGTAGTCAATAATTTAGTAATATTCTGTTATTAAACTTAAATACCTAAATAAAATGATTAAAAACCCTGTTTTATTTCTATTATCATGGTCACCCTAATACACAAACCAAGTCGACGGTGATGCGATGACAATTTGCCTTCGGCATTTTGTAACACGTATTTATCTTTGTAAACTGCCGACGCCGTTTGTATACGAGCGAATTATAGAATTTGCCTGCGACACTTACACCACTTCTTTCAAAATAAAAGA
Source organism: Conogethes punctiferalis (assembly GCA_031163375.1). NCBI lineage: Eukaryota > Metazoa > Arthropoda > Insecta > Lepidoptera > Crambidae > Conogethes > Conogethes punctiferalis. The sequence goes on from CM062080.1 coordinate 7,164,140, forward strand.
TACATGTACCGTCGTGTAAAATTTATTGTTTACCTCCTTACATCGAAAAATTAACCTACTACATACTTATTCAAATAAGATTCTTGATACACAAAGCATCTACAGGTATAGTACCCACCTAACTATGATGATTCCATCAAATTTTAGTTATTAATTAATAAGTTTAGAAAACCTTTTAATGATGATCAATGTACAAAAAGTATTTACATTGATGTTGATGACAATACAAATTATTATCTTAAGTTCAGGTACCCACTCAAAATTATACTTATAGTATTATGGTCGAGTATGTACCTACTTAAAGATCATTGGTTTAATGATTGCAAAACAAATGCAAAAATAAATAAAAAGGCATCATCAAACATGGGACAATATAGTGTCAAGCTATGTAAGAAACATTACTACATAACTGTTGACGACATAAAGAATGTAAATAGTACATTGTACTGTAAAGTAGAGTTTAAACAAAATAAACCTACAAAGTAAATTTTACAACAATTATTAAGCAATCAATCGCATTCACACATCTGATAAAATCCATAGTGCTCAACAAGAAAATGCAATAATACTATTAGGGTAGATAGTTATTAGTAAGAAGCAGTGTCCATGTACTAAGGTATTGCAACTAAAAATCCATACTTTTACAAAAAAAAAAAACTAGTCTAGCTGCTAAATACAAATGCGGAGTCAAATATTATAGATATTTATCAGTAGAATGCAATATAAGATATTATTTAAATTGAGTACTCTGATGCCTACCTTAGTCAAATATACATTTACTTTTTATTAGATGGTCTAGAATGTTGAAAAGGAGACCAAGTCCTAATTGAATCCTACGAATTACATTATATCTGTGGAATGGAATTCTATGTAAGTTACAATTTAAACTTAAAATAGTTTGATCTTCAGTCATCAACTTTCCATAATCTAACGCCTTCTACGCCGACGCGAGTCTCCATTGTAACCGTTTTCTGTAAGAAAACGAAACAAGTTATTTATAATATCTTTTAAGTTTTTCTTTCAAATGATACTTAGTTGTAAAGGATCAGTGTGTAAATATTGAAATACCATCCATAAATTCAAGGTGACAAAAGCCCTATGAAAATATATTATAATGTTTCATATTTTTAATTATTATACAGATATTTTTGACCATCAGAAGTCTTTTATGGGTGGCATCTGCAGACAAGGTGTAAAAAGATGTGTTAGAGGTGATTTGCATTGGTTTGAAAAACAAACCTCAAAGGTTTCACCGACGGCGATTCCTCTGGCGGTCATTATTGTACCCCATAGAGCCATTTGCCAGCGCACCATTCAGCATAGCTTGATCCATTCCCATCTGGTCAGGCCTGCCCGGGCCCATGTTCTGAGGGCCATAGTAGTCCATCACGTTTCTGTATCCAGTGTCATTGAAGTCGGTCGTATCCATGTTTTTTTGGTTAGTCTTAGAGCCGTAGGATCCGAAGGCAGTAAAATTAGCGCCCTGCGGCCCGATGACGTCGCTGCCGTTCTGCGGAAGCATGCGCGGCAATAGGCTCCCATGGGGTACACCGAGACCGCCAGAGGCAAATCCGTAGCCGGGAGGCTGGCCCGGGTCGGCACCGAGTCCGTACGATCCGAGACCTCCACCGCTCTGGTCGTCCGAGTCATCGGCGCGGTCGCGTCCTCTGCCGCGGCGTCGCCGGTCGCGGCCGCGGCGGCCGGCCGGGCCGTCGGCCGCGCCGCCGTCGCCGCCCTCGCCCAGGCCGTGGCCGCCCGCCGAGCCCAGGCCGCCGCCCGAGCCGAGGCCGCCGCTCGAGCCGAGGCCGCCGCCGAGGCCACCGGCGGGACGCGAGCCACGCTTCCTGGAATCTGACTCGAGGCCGCTCTCTCCCGAGCCGCGTTGCCCGTGAATCGCGCTACCCATAGATTCGGAAGGAGGAGGCGGCGGAGGGGGGGGAGGTGCAGCCCAGCCGTTCGCGGCCATCATCGGACCAGGTGCAAAGTTCGGAATCATCATACCGTACTGCTCCGTGGGGAAGAAGGCGGGCATAACGAATCCCGGCCCGTTCATCGGGGGAGGCGGGACGCACATACTCTGAGGATTGAGCGCCATCAGGGCGGGAATTTGATTCGGCGGTTGCTGGGTGAAATCCTGACTACCGCCACCCGGGGGGGCGCCTTGCAACATAATATCGTCTCTACGGGATCGACTATCGTCCTTCGCGGGGGGCGTCGAGGGACCTCGACCGTTAGTTTTGCCGCCGTGGGAGGCGGGCAACTGGGGGCCTATGGGGGTGGGTAGCAGCGGCTTCGGCGTAGGCAAGAGAGCTTGGAGCGGCACCTGGGGCCCCGCGTCCTTCGACGGGCTGCACTTGCCTGAGCGTGAGCGGCTGCGCGAGCGGGAGCGCGAGCGCGAGTGGCTCCTGGAGGAGCGCGAGGAGCGGCTGCGCGACGAGCGCGACGAGCTGTGGCGGCGGCGGCGCCGGTCGCGCGAGCGCGAGCGCGTGCGTGAGCGGCGGCGGCGCGAGCGCGACCGCGAGCGCGAGCGGCGCCCGCCGCGCCGGTAGCGGCCTCCCCGCCCGCGGTGACCTGTTGGACGATCATGCTTCAGTTTTCACCAGGCGAATTATGAGCGAGAAGAATGCTAGCTTGGAAAAAGGGTAAGCTCTGCAAATGGTTCTGATGAATCGACATTATGGACAGAGACAAATTTTTGAACTAAATTCAGCAATAATTAATAACAGAAAATGATTACATACATATAGAGCATTATGATTGATCGATAGATTCAATCTAAAATTTAAAACTTACGTCTACTGCCACCACCGCCTCGTTCAGATAACTCTTGCAATTTCGGATTGACTACTTGCTTAGCTTCTTTCAGTACGGACACGAGGTCGCCCGCTTTGGCAGCATTGGACGGCGTAAAGAAAGTGTATGCCGTGCCAGTCTTGTTGGTGCGCCCAGTCCGTCCAATCCGATGAACATAATCTTCAGAGTTGCTGGGATAATCAAAGTTGATCACGAATTTGACATCATCAACATCTGAAACCAAACATATAAACTTAGTGGATGCCAAGAAACTGATAAATTGAAAGATAAATACAAATACATTTTAAATCGCTATAATGTGGGTTATAGGTTAAGGCTTAGCTTAGAACAATGTTTCTCTAACTAAAATTAACTTACCTAAACCTCTAGCAGCAACATCAGTAGCAACTAGAATGGGGGCTTTCCCACTTCGAAAATCTGTAAGAAAGTCATTTTGTTAAAATATTTAATAAATAATCTGATGTATCAGTCTGTATGTATTATGATGATTGTGTTTTAAAACTGTAGTTGTATAATAATAACTGTATGTAATATACACAAATGTGTTTAAATGTGAGCTAAACATAAAGCATCATGTAAAGGTTTTAATATTCTCCCTAGGGACTCCAGCATTTCTTCAATGTCAGTTATTAAAAATACATAATATTACCCTACACATAAATAAACTTACCTTGACCACTACTGCACCTTTCAGTTAGTTTGCAAACCTTATTTTTCTAACCAAACCTTTTGTTTATAATGTGAATTAAAGATGGCCAGTGCATATTTTCATTTACTACACTGGTCATCATTACAAAAATCGTCCTACCCACCAGTTTTTGCACTATTGTTTGTAAGTTTTCAAAGTTAAGCACATGTAACACGAATTTTCGTGTAAAGTGTAGGTGGGCTGATTTTTGTGATGGCTAGTATATTTTTAATGCGTAATGTAAGAGAGTTTGAGATCCATGAAGCTTCAGATTTCTTAATTTTTTTTATTGGTGCAGTAAAACTATAAGTTATGCAAACCATACTCAAACTGAATAAATCTGATTAAATTGTTTATTTTTTCTTGCTACATAATACTCTCTATACCTTTCTTACATATCACGAAGCTAGAAAAGAACACAATCAAATACTATTTTCTCTCTAAATAAAGTCAGTTAATATTATGCCCTCAGTTTAGAAACTAATTCTATGTCCGTCAGTATATTAAAATAGGGTAACGCACGACTAGTGAGCGAGAAGACGCCACCCGTCGGCACGAGAGACGAGAACCGAGAGGTGAGCACCGAGCCCTTGTGGCGCGGCGGAGCGGCGCCGGGCCGGCGCCTGCCGCCCCGCGCGACGCGAAGGGCTAGCCACGCCGGGCCAGCCTCGCGGAACATGCGACTAGCGGCTCGACTGGCCGCGGCCAACTCAGAGCGCATAGGGCTTAGCCCCGACAACTAGAGGCGGGCGCGGTGCGGACGCGGCCGCAGGCGCGGCTCGCCGCCGCCTGCCGCATAGCGGCGACGGGCGTGCGCTTGCCGCCGCCTCCGCCGCCCGGCCGCAGCTCTCCACAGCCTGCACATGCAGACACGCCTTCAGACATTATTTAAATGCAGCAGGACTCTACAGCCACGCCCTCTGCGCTCGTCTCCGGTCCAACACTGCTTCTCGGCTGCCCCTTGTATTTCTTTTTTTATATTTTCTATACTGGGTTTATATCTCTTCAAGGTATGGTAATGATAAAAATTTTATTTTTTCAAGAAATAGCTTTGGATTAATATTCTTTTACAGTAATAATAATAATACCAAGAATAAAATAAAAATAATATTCATGAGATAGCTTCACCTGAAAAGTTCTTACCTTGCAAAACCCAGTCTCTTTCATTTTGTGACTTGTCCCCGTGGATACAAACAGCAGGCCAGCTGTAATAAAACATACAATCAATCAATATCACAGGAACACTCCTTAAAATAAATATCATGCATGATGAAGAATATACACACCCATCTCGTTTCATTTTGCGAGTGATATCATCAACACGACGTTTAGTTTCAATGAAAATGATAGTCTTATTCTCTTTTTCTGCCATTATTTCTTTCAGGAGTGTACTCAGTTTTGTTTCTTTTTCATATTCCATACACACATCAATGATTTGTAATATGTTGTGATTGGCAGCAAGTTGTAAGGAGCCAACATTAATTTGCAGGTAATCTTTAAGAAATTCTGAAGCCAAAGTTTGTACTTCTCTGGGCCATGTAGCGGACCACATGAGTGTCTGTCTGTCTGGTCTTATTTGCTCAATGATCTTTCTTATTTGAGGTTCAAACCCCATATCCAACATTCTGTCAGCTTCATCCAAGACTAAGTAGGTGGTCCGTTTCAAATTTGTTCTTCCACTTTCTAAAAAGTCCAACAGTCGTCCTGGTGTAGCAATAACTATTTCTACACCTGCATCCAAGTCCCTAGCTTGAGGTCCTTTGGGGGCACCCCCGAAGAGACAAGTATTATGGATTTTGGATGTGTTAGCAAATTTATCACAAACTTCCTGAATCTGTTGAGCTAACTCTCGCGTCGGAGCCAGGACTAGAGCAATAGGACCATCTCCTCTACTGGATTTGGGCTGATTATTGATGTGTACAATCGCAGGTAAAATATATGACAATGTTTTACCAGATCCAGTAGAAGCAATGCCAACCATATCATGTCCACTCAAAGCAATCGGCCAACCCTGGGCTTGAATGGGAGTTGGTTTGGAAAAGCCCATTTTATCAATTTCATCCATAACATAGTCTGGAAATCCAGCTTCATCAAATGTGAGTGTAGGCTTAGGTATATTACGCCCTTTTAACGTTATTTCATTTTCACTGCGCCAAGCTTCCACTTCGGACTCAGGCCTACTCTCGACATCTGCATGTGGTACATAAAAGTCCTTTTTGAAAGGCTTCAATCTGTTCAAGTCCCATTTTGGTTTTCGTAGACTTGCTCCAGGATTGCTTCTGCGGCCGCCTCCGCCGCCGCCACCATAACCTCCCCCGCCCGAGCCAAGCCCATAGCGAGGACTGCGGCTTCGACTACGGCTCCTACTCCTACTACGGCTACGCCGTCTATCACGACTACGGTCTCTAAAATAAAAGAATACAATGATTGAATCACTCAATTATTACATACATCAGCACAACTAAACCAAAGTACCTAAATATTTTAAGCCGCTACTGAAAATTAACACGGCGTCAATGCGTCAAGAATAATGCACATTCATTACAGTACAATAGTAATAGTTACCTTCCTCTTCCCATTTTTATCACAATTTATTCTTCTTGCACTTTTTCACTAACACAAATTCAAGCCACACAATGGTAAAAATACACAGCGTAACGCCAACCAATTTCACCACGCACAGCAGAAAACAAAATGGCGTACCCGACCCAGGAAGCGGCACTTGCTTGTACGTACTCACTCGTCGAAGAAAAAGCTACACCCACCCAGCCAAGGAAACTAAATGAATGAAATGAATGAACGACAATTTAGCCTACATGCGGAATTTGGGTTGCCAGTTATAAATTTCAACGAATACTTTTTTAATTGGATAATAGCATAGACTAATAGAAGCTCTCTATGCTCTATGCCTATCCCACCAAAAACATTCTGTAACGAAGTCGGTTAAAAAACTAGCCAAGTCTCGATGGAGCTGCTTGTTTATCTCTAAAAAGTAATGAAATATAAACAAAGTCGTGTCAAGTAAACTAAGGTTCCTTACTGCGATTTCTTTATTATTATTTTTTTTTTAAATAATAAATATCAGACAACATCACATACATTGCTCTAATCCCAAAGTAAGTAGCTTAAGCACTTGTGTTATGGGTATCAGAACAACGAAGGTACCACAAATAAATACTTAAATACAAATATACACCCAGACACGGAACAAACACAAGTGTTCATCACACGAATGTTTGTCCCGGGTGGGAATCGAACCCACGACCCTTGGTTCAGAAGGCAGGGGTCACTACCAATTGAGCCACCGAGCCAGTCCGTATTATATTTAATGGTGTGCGACTTGGCCGTTGAAGGGTACACAAGGATTGTACCCTTGTAACCAGGTGCTTCATGACACCATTGCACTATATAATCGGTCGCCAGAACTGGGTAGCGGTATCCATTGACGATGAAAAATCGCCACTTGGATTGAAAAACGTGACAAACAGATATTATAACATTATGTGTAAACAATATTGACTTGTACCCTGTACCCTTGTGTTGTGTAGGTTAGTATCTATAAAGAATGTTCATCATTCGGCGATATGGTTCCGGTAAAGGATGGTACGGGGCAGAGTTTGCTTCGCGCTCGACTTGGCGGAGGCACTGCCGTGACCCCTGATCCATAGACACATTGAAATATTTTTTATTATCCCATAGTGATGCGAAATGTCAATTATTTTGGTCTTTCTATAGCTATCCATATTCGTATCGCTTGACAGATTTTGACCAAATTTTAAATGCCCAATGCATAAAATCCATTACAATTTTAAATTTTTCCGATAAGAATAGGTTGGCGTACCGTACGCTGAATAAGTGTGTCAATCTAATCTACCAGACGATATGTGGTGATGTTACATCAACATCAACACTCGACACACATACACTTCGATTTGTTTCATATACTGACAGTCAGTTATTATAATTAAAAAACTACATTTTTTTAATTATTAGTGTAACATTACAAATCATACTCCTTATACAAATACGATCGAATCGATTACATTTAGTCACAACAAGTTGGTTCAATTGATTTTATCGTAATCTCTCGTGTTTTTATCTGTAGTACAATAAATGCACAACTCTACCAGGAATCCATTTTCTGCGTTGTTGTGACATTTTGGTCTTACTCGCTTACTTCTTTGAAAAGGAATTTATTTGATTTAATATGCTATTAAATTACAAATCATTCGAAGTAGGTTATGACTGAGGACATTTCCTTTCAGTCCTATGAATAAATCGAGTTTCTGGAGAGTGGAAGTACACACAATGGGTTGAATTAGTGATTGCTATCGGCATACATTCATAATTTTCGTTTCTTAAACTTCTTTTCAAATTTAATTGTATTATTACAATGGAATTGGATGTATCGCCTGAGAACATTGCTGGTAACGAAATGGATTATTCAGATACATCTTCTGATAGTAAATATATATCGTGCAACAATAATGAACAATCATATTCTGTCATACGCATTCCCGAGGATAGTGATAAAACTAGCAAGCATTCATCAAAAAAGCAGTCGAAAAGAAGAAAAAAGAGTTCTAATCATTCAAGACCATTACCTAGAATAATAGTGAAGCCATTGCCTCCGCCACCACCTCCGGAGACACGAGAATGGACGGCGGCCACGTCCTACTCGGAGACGAGCAGCTCTCACAGGCCCTCGACGATGCGCGAGGTGTTGGCTAGCATACCTGGATTTTGTATGAAACCTCGGAAACGCAGCGGGAAGAAGTTATCCACAGCAGCACAACTGCAACAGACTAGAGAAGGGTGTATAGATTTAGAAACACCTGATTCAATATTGGTCAACACAAACATAAGGGCGTTGTTAAACAAGCATACTTTTTCTTTACTTCCTCCATTATATCAGTACAAATTGGGACAATTGCTTCCCAGTGTGGACAGGCTCAGTCCATCTGGACGTCTCAACTCATCTAGTCTCAGTAATGAATTCTTTGCCCGAGCTTGTTTAGAGTGGCAAGATTGCCTCTCCGGTGGAGAGTTCACACCAGAGAATCAACAAAAAATTAAGACTGAAGCTGAAAAAGAAAAGAGCAAAATAGATCCCTGGAAATTAAAGCATTTTGAGCCATTTTGGGGAGAAAAATCAAGAAGAGATAAATCTTCTGTCAGTATAAATACAGAGAGGCCATCCTTGAAAACTACTATCAAATTGAGGCCAACTGCATCTATAACAAGCAGCAGTACTGTTCCAAAAATTAAGAAGAGCAAGTCATCAAGCACAAGTAAAAGATTGAGATCAGTGGGTGCTGTGACGCGCTCATCAGCTAAGGCAGATGATGTTTCTGAGGAACAATTACCAACATGCACCAAGTCATCTGCGCCTCTCCCTGACTTACTCCCAATAAAACACATCAAAAGTCAAGGCTATGTCGACTGTCAAGATTTCAGTTTTTCAGATTCATCATCTGTTCAGCAACTGGATGACTCTGTTTCCTCAACTCCTGTAGATCCACTTATGGATCCATTATTACCAGATGGTGATGAGCGCAATGAATTGAAACATGAGCTAGATATCAATGTTGTTACAATAGAAGAATCCAATGTCAAGCCATGTGAAGAAGACAAAACAACTGATTCAGAGAGTGCTTTCTCTGAAACTGTGAAAAGAACTAATGATTGTAATGAAGATTATGTAACCTTGTCAAAAAGAATCAAATATGAGGACGAGTTTGAAATGGATAATGCAAGCTATTTACCAAACAATGTGGATGGTATAGGCAGTAATAATGGCTCTGACTCTGAAACAAATTATAACACTGAGCCAATATGTTCTAATGATGATATACAGCTATTCCCTACACAAGACCATGGGGAAAACAGTGAGGACAGCAAAGCAACAGCCTCACTGTATGAATATGATGAGAGAAGTATGTCTTCAGTTTCAAGCTTAAAAATAGAGACTAATCTTAATAATGTGACCATCAATGAGCCAAGTGCAAATACAGATATCTTCACAAATGTGGATTGTGCTGGAAATGTACATGAGACTACTCCTATAGAAGAGAATAAACCCTCTTCTCCTGTTTTGGAAGAGGTGTGTCAAGAAGAATATGTGTCAGAAACACTCTTAGAAGATCCTAAATTAACTGAAATGGATATGAAGTCTCCAATGGATAATACTCCTGTTGTAGAACAAGAGACTGCAGAAGATAATATAGAAGTTATACAAGAGATAGAAAGTCAAGTACAAGTGGATAAACCATTAATTGTGAAGGATGAAGGGATAGGTACTCCAATTAAATGTGAAGAAAGACCTCCTGACACTGTACAAAGTTATTATGATGAACATTTTAAAGATGCTGAATCTTTCATCCTGGAAACTAGTGGGCTATCAATACTTGCATCACGTAAGTCATTAATTTGAAATATTGCATAGCTGGTGTTATTATTGTTTTGAATCAATATTTTATATATGTGTTGATTGCAGAAAGTGAAGATATGAAGTACCCACCACATCCAAATCTTATGGAACTGTCATCATACATCAGTGAAACAAGTAAGTATTATTAAGATTTTAGTGGGTAAATAAATAAAACCAAATATTAGTATACCCTCATGGTAGTGAAGTGACTGATGAATAGATCAGTGCTAGTGTTAACTAATGTTAAATTTTAATCGTAAATTTCCAGATGTTACAGCTGTTGTGACAATGCCTATGACACATAACTCATCTATACCTATGATGGAAGTTACTAATACATCAGTAAGTTAACCCTTTTAAATCTTATCTAACATTGGTGGTTATAGAATCATATTGATAACCTCTCTATAAATTGTTTACAGATAGTTTCTTACCCTGATGACAACATGCAAGATCCTGCCAAGCCAAAGACATCAGCAGTGTCATGGAAAAATGATAGTGACTGGACCAATAGTGAAAACATCGTTACTTTACATTCATTTTCCAATGTAAATACTGATAATGCCAAATATGTCAGCGAAGATTCTAAAACAAGCATGGACGATGTAAATATGAATGATGAAAACTGTATGTATAAAGAAGATAGAGATGCTAATTTTAATATGGAATCATCAAGTTCATCGGAAAGTTGTCAGTCTATGAAAGATATGTCAACGAAACAGGATGGTGACACCGTTCCGAGCATAGTGTCCAGTACAACTGCAACAAATCCACCTGTTAACTCAACATCTACTACGATCACACAGAGTTCTAGGCCTGCGGGAAAGAAATCTAAACCTGGAAAAGAATCCAACAGGTATTTTAACAGTGGTTTCTATTGGATATTGTTACTTTGCTATGATTTAGAGAAAATCTGATTAGAAAACTAGATTTATAACTAAATCTCTAATTTTTGTGTTATATGTTTAATATGTGATGATGATGTTTATTATTATTGCAAACTGCAACAAAACTTTGAACATTTATGTGAGAAATCCCTGTGTGGTTCAGCCCCAGTGGCCTGACACTGTAGTATATACTATGATGTTTACATATTTAACTTCAAATTTAGTTAAGGTCTCAACATTTATTTTGAGCGCCGAATTTTAGCACACATAGGTATATAGGTTTCAAAAAAAAAATAAGATAAATATTTATTTTAGTTTGTTTTTAATACGCTTGTTAAAGTGGTTAATCTATCACATAATTGTTATAAGTAGTGTCAGGTGGGTACAGCTTGCCTCAATACGAGAGGTGACAAACAAGTGAGAATACAAAGATCTTTCGGTTTGAATCCCATGTTGGGTCAAAAATTATTATTGAGTGATTCTGCTAAAAAAGTACTGCGAAGCAGCTCTAGAGTCATCAGTCCATGATGGCATAGCAGACATTTTCATACGATGGGTCCGACGGCCTGAGAGACGCGGACACCGCTGGCGCCTGCGCCTCAACGGCCATCTTCTACAATCCGGTCAACAGGTTAAAATAGAACTTATGTATTAATTTTACAGAAGTCGCAGCTCTAATAAAGTGCCGCCGGGCGCGGTGAACCTGGAGCGCAGCTACCAGATCTGCCAGGCGGTGATCCAGAACAGCCCCAACCGCGACGCGCTCCGCGGCCAGCTGCGGCCGCCGCCCGCGCTGCTCACGCGGCCCGCGCGGCCGCCGCGACCTCCGCCGCCGCCGCCGCCGCACCCCGCCCACCCCGCGCTGCCCCCGCACCCGCCCGTGCTCGTGAGGCAGCTCCCTGTCTCCGTGATGGCTCACAGTGAGGTATGTACGTGTTGCGGCCGTATGCTTCGACGCTACCGGAGTCCCTGCAAGTCGCTGCCCACCGGCGACACAGAGGGATTTAGTGAGTATGCCCTCCTGTTCTGGGAGGTGTGAGTCCCACACACCACGCTGACCACCCCCGAATTCGGCGTGAAGGTGCTGCGTAATGTGTTCCCTACTTAAAAATTAATAAGGCAACTAAGCTACCCGTGTCTACATTAGGTTCATATTGATTGATGGAAATGAAGGATGTGTATTTTTTTTTACAGATAAATGAAAATCGCCCTAACAATGTGGGACAATACATACTTGTGCAAAGGACCCCTACCGTCGCACCCAGGGCGTCCAGTGCTCCGCCCGCAAATCAAAACTCGAATGTGGTTAGTAAAATCGGACAAAATTGTATCGAGCTATTGTTTATTCAGTGTTACACAATAATAGAGAGAGGTAGGGCATAGCGAATCTTCGTTCAAATAAAGCCGGCCGTCCGGGGAAGGACCTCCACCCTATAGAATAGCGCAGCCAAATGACCTCCGGGTCGTGTTTCTGCTGGTGAGTAGGGTCTCCGGAGCTCGTGCGGGGTAGGGTTGGGCCGGCATGGCAGTGGCAACTGACAGGTTACTAACCAGTTACTTGCCAGTTGTCACAGCGATTTGGGCTTCTCTTTCGCTTTCCATCAGGCGTAGGGAAGCCATTATGTAGAGCTATTATAAAAAAAAAAAATAACAAACTTTCCACGACTAGACAAACAGTAACATTTAGTAAAGGGACACATATACTAAACAAACACAAACCTACATATTTATAGCTCATTCGAGTATAGGGGAATTTTTCAAGTATGATAACATTACCTACATTCAAACAACCCAGGCACAAAAGCAAAAACAAATTGCTCATCACATGAATGCTGGTCCCTGGTGGGATCATGACCCCCTACTTATTTACGTTATGTTTTTTTGAGAAATTATATCTGTATAATTACAAAAGTTTTGTTTATATGAACACAGGTCAACCAATCAAAATAGTGTTCAAATGTTAAATAGTAATGAATGTTCCTTTTGTGATGTTGGCACTCGGCAAAGTCACTTCAGTGGCATTGGGATCAGCCACCACTATCTTACAGGCCGGCACGCGGCATGGCAAAATGGGTGTTTCAAAATGAAATATGCGATAGATGGCGTGATGTAGACCTGCGGTCCAGTTAACATATGATTACTCAGTTGCTATGTAAATGTCAGTGCCATGTCAATCACGTAACAATTGGACCTGCCTTTATGTGGTTCTTCTTCTTCTCGAGTCAATGGCAGTCCACCTCAAACAGAACCAGTCCAAAACTTGGCGACCTGGATGCCATTGTCGCTCGCCCTGCAAAGATCATCTACCGTGCACGTAGTGGGACACAGCTGGCAGGTGATGTGGTGCCATCTGGTGAAGTTTTTCAGAAAATGATAAATAACCCAAGGCATGCCACGCTGGTCCACACATCGCCATCTAGCGCCAAACTAAGCCGAAGCTTGTACTATGGGTACTAGACAACTGATAAACTTACATAGATACTTTTTTTTTTGTAAATAAATACATATTTGATATGTATATGTCACCGGAAAATAGCAAAAATCGTAAGTTGATCAATTTCCTAGGTAGTTGATTAACTTCCGTAAAATAATAAACGGCAGTTGAAATGTATGTATTATTTAACGCAATGGATTTCAGTTAGTTGATAAAAAAAAAGACCTCATTGCAACTGACAAGTGATTGATATTGTTACATGATTTAGGCTTCTCTTTGCTTTCCATCAGATGGCAGGCCACTTTGCCATGCTACTATAAAAAGAAATGTATTTGTTCCAGAGCGTAGCGCGGTGTCGCAGCGTGGGCGCGGACGAGGCGTGCGTGTGCAACCTGCGCGCCATGATCCTGTGCAAGAAGTGCGGCGCCTTCTGCCACGACGACTGCATCGGCTCGGCCGACCTCTGCCTCACCTGCCTCATCCGCTGACCCCCCCCGCGCGCGTGCCGCCCGGAGACTAGCCTGATAAGGTACGCGTCCATTGATCCGCATCTCCCGCATCAGATTTTAGAAATATGCCTTGCTCAACGGCGTCCGATGCGTGCGACGCGGATAGTGGACGTGATGCTATGTACAATCATACAAAGCAAACAAAAATCCTTTGAGTGTCGTGTGTACGTTGCGTCCGCCGACCAATGTACACACTCTATACTAGCAACGAGCCCCCTTATGAATGTAGGGGACTCCTTTTCATTGATTATTCATTTCGTAATGTCAAAGCGTCCCATAATACCTAAAAAGGGGACTATCTTATGAGGCTTATGGTGGAACGGTCATAGAGCACTATCTCATTAGGACACCATAGTGATGCCACCGGTCACTCTACGGTTGTGGTTTGAGGTACGGAGTATACTGATTATCCGGACCCAATTTGGTTGTCTGTAACCAAGGTGACACCAAGTGAGTATATCTCTTTTGATTAGTGGTGCAACAATGGTGTTTCAATGATATAGAGCCCTTAGGTATGGTGGTGCTATATTTGTGAATGTAACGACCGAGGGGAGCTATGTATATTCAGTCCGCTGTGGGAGTCTTCTGTAAAATAATAGTGTTAATGTAACGTAAGTCCCGGTCTCTGAGACGAAATGTATTGTTAAATCTTAAGTAATAGTGATGTAAAGTACCTATATTGAAGTCTGACGGTAAGTCTAATTACTTAATTTTGTACTGGTTAAGGGAATTCTGGTAGTTTTTCGTGTGATTCGCACAGCTGAATGTTCGTTGGGAAATCCATTTAGAACAGTCTTGCACAAATTCTATTATTTAGCAAGCGGCTATTACAAGTTTTTGTTTTGATTAACCATTTTTTTAATACATATTATTATGTTATGCATTTGTTGTGAAACAATTTCTCAATATTAAAAACCAACAAGTCAGTTCTTTCCATACATAAATAAGTAAATAAAAAGCTATTTAATATAAATATTGCATTTTATACTGGTTTCATACTAGGCGTAAGAAACAGGTTGCCGATTACAGAAATAACAGATTCAGACTATGATTATGAAACAATTGGCACCGGCTTTACATCTGGGAATATTCTGAAAATTTCCAGCTTTGTAATTTTTCTTGTGACAATATAACACATTTTCCTACTTTCCTTTCCATATAAAATTCTGGTGGCAATCATACACCTATCTAGTACACTTTCACAAGTACCAATTATTTACTGTGAATATAGAAAGAATTGTTGTGTATATTTAAGGTTAATTGATAAAGTAATCTCTCTACTAGAATGACTGAACGGGAATAAATCTTATGTTACACACTGGATTGATTATCACGCCTCTCAAGAGAATTATTATTAAAGCGTATGTATATTAAAATTATAATATAAGTACCTAGATTATACCACGTAAATAATAATTCGAGAGTTATTGAAATTATTCTCTTGAATACTATTCTTTTCATGTAAATATTGTTTTGTACAGTAGGTAGGTAGATAAGCCCGATACTTTGAAAATAGTGTATCCAAAATCCACACACAGGAAATTCTGCTCATTTTGTTGATTTATAATAATCTATAATTTATTTTTGTAACTGTGATCATAATTTCTGCATGTCTAGATTTTTATAACAACTTGATTAGTTGAAGTATTGTTGATGACAACTAATAGAAGGAAGATAAAATAGTTATTCTTGTTAAGAGTACATGATACTAGAGTTTAAGCTGTAGAGATCATTTTGCCATTATATTTTTAATGTTAGGGTTCTACATCACATTTAATTTTATGCTTTCGTTATGTTTAATTTTAAGACCTTTTTGAATAAGTATTACATTTTGCAGCAAGTACGATTTCGTTAAAATGTTTGAATACGAAAATTGTTTTGGTAAGCTTTTTAGTGAAAGGAGAAAATAGTGACCTAGCAGTTTAGCTTTTGATAACTTTGCTTTCGACTTGGAAGCGTGTAATCAATGTTGCGACCAAGTTGTCTGCGTACAGAGGCGTAGGCTCGTGTTAGGTCGGTCGTGCTTTCGCGCCATCCGATATCTCATCTGTTTATATGTTTGTCTATGAGTATGTACAGATATTTATTGACTTGAGAAGGCTGATGGATGAAACATCGGGTGGGTTTGTAATTTATAGTTATTGAAGAATTTAACTAAGTGTTTGCTATAGGAAAACAACTTGTTACACTTAAGTTTTTCAATATGGCGTGTACACTATATATGACACTAAGTTATGCAATATATTTATAGTTGTCTATAATATTTTTATAAGAACCTTTTACAAATTGGGAAATAGCTTTTGCTAATTTTAAGACTCCACCGTGTTATTGGTATTCAAGTCTATTCACATAATCTCCTTCTGATCTCTTGGTTTGTAACCTTATGATAGACCATATTATAAAATCCTTTTAGCTCATATTGAACGTAGCGTATGTTATAATAACGATATTTTAACAAAGATAACTGATTATCAAAAAATAACAGGTTTATTACAAACATAGAAACAACATTGTACCAGCTATGCCTAGATTGTTCACATAGCATTGCCTTACGTGACTATTTATGAACGCTGTAATTGAATAGAATAGGTATATTAATAAAAATGTTGCTCACACTGTTTGAAGGACAAAATATAATTATATATTTAAGCATAAATATCATTTTAATTAATAGATATTGTTATGAATCTTCTCATAATATCTTAGGCTCTTTGTCCACTAAATGATATAAAGGCACTCTTATGTAATGTCGGTAAACAAATGATATGCTGCTAGAGCTTAATGTTGAAAGAATCATAGCTGAAAATAAATTATATTTTGATTAGTTCTTTAACAGGTAATTCCTTTAATTTTCTAATAAGCATTATGTATTGACACAAAGTAATACAAACAAAGGAAAATAAGAACGTAGTTGCTTTGAATCATTTGAATTCATTGAAAATGTCAGTTTGGAAGTTTTGTCACCCTAATTGAGGAGAACCAGGGGCCCTACTACAATAAACGAAAACGATCGTTCGTTGAACGGATTTCATGTTTTGTAGTAGGGCCCCTGTTTCATGTTTGATAGCGATTTGTTTTTGAGAAAGCTTAAATTGACGCTACGACATTAGTACCATTAAAACACAAACCACTAGTAGTCGCTTCCTGGGATCACTTAATTTTCAGTGTGTCAATGAAAGGCTACATTCACAGGAGACAAAACTATCTTGCTGAAATATTGGCGGATGTGTATGAGGTTGCATAATTTGTAACCATCGTAAGTACTAAGAAACTGCTCACAATCGTCGAGCAACTGTAGGTACGTTGATTTATTAACAGAATAACAACAATAATTATTGTAGCCGCAAAGAAGTTTAGTGATAATGACGCTAACCAAAAAGGGAATTTAGAATTCGAACTTTAGAAAATGATGTAATTTACACACTGCTATTTGTATGTAGGTACGATAGTACATATAAAATATAAAACAAACTAAATAGGGGTAGGTAGGTATTATGCATAACTGTTATAACGCACATATCTACTCTGAATAGGGTCGTCACCGGAGGCCTAATGGTATAGGCTAGGTACCGCCTTTTGCCGCGGTGAATCGTTTACGTTACGATTCTATGTGTTTTTCAGTAGAAAGTTTCATACAAAGAAAACCCATACGGTTACGATCCGTTTCCGAGTTTATTATGTGTGCTGTATAACTCTAAAAGCTTTGACAGGTTGTGTAATACTGGGCCTGGTATAACCAACGACTCTATTAGACTGGATCTTTTTATTTTGTACCATTTCTTGTATACCTAAGTATGTACTACTTGTGCGTTGCTAAATACATGTTTTGAAGTTACGAAAATTTGCGCATTATTGTTATTTATTGGTAATTAGTTACCTAAATTAGGCACATCAACATTTTCTTAAATAAAATTATGTTCTTCATAGTTTTTGTATTTTATTGTTCAACAAAATGGTGTAATCGACCATTTGACCTCCCAAACTTTTTTCTTGTAAATCTATGTGACAGCATTACTCATGCAAACCATTTTTGCTTTTATTAAAGAATAATGATTAAATAGCCTTTACGCAATGGGGCACGTTTCAGTGAAGATCTATTACCCCAATTTTTAATCCTCCCTCTGGCACCACGTTGTCATGAATCTGAAAAATAATTGCAGTCACTTCAAACTTAAACAATACAAGGAGCATGGTCTTCCTTCTGTTTCGTTGATCTGCCGTTACCTTCGCTCACACGAATATCCAATTTTACGAATTAAGTAATTACTATTACGACCATTTCAAAAAAATCTCGACCGTTTCATGCACGAAGAAAATATTCCGTGGTTTCATGATTATTCATTGGGACCTCTGCAAGTCGATGACGACTACAGACGGGTACCAAGAATAGAACAACCATTATGTACGTCTTATTTGATTTACAAACAATCACAGTGTTCAACTCTTTCAAGCCACATTTCAAGCGTTCGACATTCGAACGCTAGAATAATTTCAATTAGATTCTGCGTTCTGTTTACTTAGACTTAATGAAAATACATTCAGAACGCGTATTGAATGTTAACTTCTCGGATGTATTAAAATTAAAATTTAACCTAAGCGTTGACAAAACCGACGTTCTATAAAACATACACAATGGTGCAAGGTACTAGGTAGGTAGGTTGAATCTCGCTTTTAGTATGCATTACTTTATAGGCCGATATCGATATCCGTTTTTGATGCATTCAAAGAAATGCATGGCGATATTTTTTTAAATTATTCATCTTAAACAGGTGTAAAGTAGTGCCACGACTTTTTATTTAAAAAGATAATAGCCCGTTACGAGTGGCCAATCATTTTTTCGTAGATTAAAGCAATACTCCAATGAGCTTCAATCCTGAAAGTTGTCATTTACTTTTACACCAATAGCAATAATGTTCTAGAAAACGTCAGTTTTGTTATGAAAACTGTGCGGAACGATAAAAAAACAGTTTCTCTCGTGTCTTGTCAGGCGGACGTTTCTCAGTTGGTTGAAATTATTTCCTTACCTCTGAGGAAATAATATTGCCACTAT
This sequence comes from Conogethes punctiferalis, assembly GCA_031163375.1. Taxonomy (NCBI): domain Eukaryota; kingdom Metazoa; phylum Arthropoda; class Insecta; order Lepidoptera; family Crambidae; genus Conogethes; species Conogethes punctiferalis. The sequence continues at coordinate 7,182,952 of CM062080.1, forward strand.
TATGTAGATTTCTTATTGTATATGAATTTAATTCCAAGCAAACAGTCAATCCGGTTTATATATTAAAAATGTCGACAGTTCTCCTAGCAGTTGTTGCAGTAATATTGTGTGTTCTTTTCCGATTACTGAATGTGAATAGTCAACCTCAGAAACCCGTGATTTATGGAAGAGACAGAAACTTTATAGAAAACATTTTGTTTATATCACCATTTCTCAATGAACAGTAAGTAAACACTCGTTTTTTTAGTTAGAATTCCATTCAAAAAGCACTCACCGCTCCCTCCTTGGTCATGCTCTTAGATCGTGCTTGATGATGTCATATCATTCAGTCAAGACTGCTATAAAACATTATCTATCTTATTCGCTTTTTAATGAAAAATGTGTTCAGAATGCTTTGTAAGCTTATGACGAAATTCTATACAGTTTACATGTATTTATAAAACATTATTTACATATTTATTTATAAAAGATTTGCATGTGAAACTTCTACTAACATAAGTTTATTATAATAAATAAATGTTCAGAGAAGCTAAAACATTTGTAACCAGTACCTATAAGGAATATGTACTGTACTACATTTCAAAACGACAAATTATTTGGTAGTAACAACAAATAATAATTAACCTTAATGTCAACATGTTAGGTATTGAAAAATTATCAGAAATGTGTTTTACAGATATGGCCTTGGTATTTGAGACAATGTTTAGTATAGAAAAAACTATCTGGTGAAAATGGTACTACACTATTCTACTGATATATTCATGCTATAAAGAGTTGCTATCTTCTTTTTATGTTCTTAATTTCAACTTTGTTGTGTAATTATTATGTTAATTAATTCACTTAAGTAACTAGTTGTTACAAGGAGATTACTCTCACTGTGAACCAGTATCAAGAAAAAGAAATGTTCTAGTATGTTCACTCATGACATAGCAATTACTTTTTTACTTGTGGTCCTTGACTTTGAGAATTTATAGTAAGCAAATTAAGAGTAATAGCTTTAAAGCTTATGCTTATAAGAGAAGAAGTTCTAAAAGCTAAATTCTAATTATAACTTCTGTAATCCAAAATAAAAAGCTTAAGTTCCTACTTATAGTCTTTTTCAGATAGGATGGGTACGCTGACACATCAGTGACACTTGTCAACGGATCCTTTTTACGCAATTTCTATGACAAAATGATAAATAATCATCAAAATAAAAAGTGTTTTCACTATGTTTATAACGCATGATAACAGAGATTTACTTTAATTTGTATTTGAAACCATAAATAACATTATAATGTACATAACCAAAGAAATCTAATACATTAAATATTTTTTACCAGTAATGCTTGATGCGTAAATTGAAACGTATTTTCATAGGGATTGAAACATTGAAATCGTTATAATACCGATTTAATCGTAAAATCGCTTCACGATTTTTCAACTATTGTATAAATTTTATTAAATGTTTAAATTTTTTAATAAAGGATAAGCAGTTATTGGTGTAAAATCATTTAAATGGGTAGTTTAATCGTAATTCAAATAATTATCTATGTAAAATGAAGAATGGAGAGATTCTTCAAACTCAGATTGATCTAATGATTAGTTTTACATAATTTTGGATGATAAATAAATGTTTTTTTATTAAATCATGCAATTTTTAATTATCTCGAAATCGATTCTCTCTCCATACAAAATGAAATCGATAAATCATAAAATCGATTTTTTTACCTTCGATTTTCATTTTACCACATGACTATAAACTTCAAATCCCAAGTGTCAGCGTACCCATCCTATCTGAAAAAGACTATAGTAGTCAGGTCAGGTCAAGTGTGGTAATTTAAAGATATATTTATTATATTAATTAGACTTATGTGACCTACCAAATTGTGGATATGCTTCAAATAAATTTATTTTCATTTCATTAATATTATTTAAACATTTTTAGAGCTCTATTCAATTAGTTCAATGAAAAATGTGTAAAGTACTTAAATTATATCCCATCTCAAGTACACAAAAATTAAGATGGAAGTTAATGTTAAGTTATAATGTCAGTGATTTGGACATAAATTCAAAACTCTTGGGCAACACACTCACTTGACTCACACATAATCCATGTTTTGCTTATTTTGCTTGTTACCCCAAATATTTAAGTCAGTGTTAAATAGTCTCTGAATTTAATTCTAGTCTCAAATGAATCATGCCAGGAAATGGCTATTATAAATACGGTTGGGGTATATTTGAGAGATGGAATTTATGAAAAACTTAATGTCTTTTAGTTTGGATTCTAATCAGTCAACAAATGAGATCATTTTGGGTAGACTCAGCTCTGCAAAAAAATGGGTACTCATAAAATTTTCAACTTTCTTATGTTATGAAGTTGATATTTATAAAGATTTGCAACAACTAATGTATATGTCACCGGAAAATAGCAAGAATCGTAAGTTGATCAATTTCCTAGGTAGTTGATTAACTTTCGGAATATAACAAACGGTAGTTGAAATGTATTAATTAACGCAATGGATTTCAGTTAGTTGATCAATTTACGGTAGCCTGTCAGTCATTTAATACTTTACGATTTTGACACAAGTAAAATCGTCCTCAAATGGGCCAATCGTTGCTCAATGTACTATTTAACGGTGCACTATTACCCGTATATTAATACACTGTTCCCTGATTGGTTGCCGGGATAACGCTACATGAGCCATTGAACCAATCAACGTTCACCTCACCTTCGTCGGATGATTTTACGGCAAGACCCCGTAAAATGATCAATTTACTAAAATACATACGTTAAATAATACATTTCAACTGCCGTTTATTATTTTCCGGAAGTTAATCAACTACCTAGGAAATTGATCAACTTACGATTCTTGCTATTTTCCGGTGACATATATATAATATCGAAGTGTTTCCACCAAGGAAGGTTTTTTATAGTACCACACCATACTGGCCTCCTGTCGCCTGATGGAAAGCAGGTGGTGGAAGAAGTGATGAGAAATCACTGCAGTAACGGACAAGTATCCAAATTCAATTGATTGTCCATTACCACCGCCATTCTGGCTATACACATACTAGGCAGATATCATGAGTGGTGTGACTGTGTGGCGGAGCTGTGTAATGAATGCAGGTGCATGGTGCCGCTCCGGATGTCCGACACGGGACTTTGATGGACCGTGGGCCGCCCGCGTGCGTCCGCCTATTAGTTGTGCCTAGAACAATTTATTGGCCTTGTATGTCGGCTGATACTTATTTATTAAAAAATCCGTCTCACGCGGTCGCGCTAGAGTGCGATGCTCACACTATCTTTTCGATATGGACGCGCTTGCGTGCACACGCTGGAACTTGAGAATGTCCGCCTACTTCCGAATTAATTATGACCAATTTTTAGTAGCACTGATATGCCTACTTCAGTAAATACTTAAATAAAGACGTACGATATTTCACCTACAAAAAGGCCACAAAATCAAGCGTAAAGGCTGCTAGCCATAACATACGCGTAGTGTAGCTACCTAATGGACGCGAGGGGAGCCCACTCATTTAGAGCTGACAACTCAGCAGTAGGTACAAACTTGACCCATGTGTAATCCGTATAACACTGATGTTGGTGTAAATGTCAGCCAAATCATTTATCATCATCAGCCTATTGCAGTCCACTGCTCGACATAGGCCTCCCCAGTTGTTTGCCACTTAGGGCAAACGTCTGGAGGATAGGTATACCCATAATCGCCACGATGCGCAGGCGGGTTGGCGATCGCAGGGCGTAGCTTCTCTCGACGGTGACGCTGCTGCCCGTCATTGATCTGTTGTATTTAGATGCGCCTTCAAATGTGATGGTTATACCGCTGCCAGTCGGTTGCCACCGCCTCGTTTCTTATTCGGCAGGATGCACCACCGGCAGGTGAGGTTGGCTTGGAGCGAAAAGATGATGGGCCGCTCCCTTACATCCCAAAATTCAGCCAAATATTTATATTTTTCACAATCTCTTCATTAATCCACACCACACACACTCGGGCTATGAAATGAACTCCCCGCCGAGGCTTTTAACTGGTCGACAATGCATCCATAGGCTGCCGTAAGCGCTCAACCCCTAAACTCCGTTTTTCGTTGCAGGTACATTCCAACTCGGTTATGGGGCTTTAGCGGTCACGTTCAGACTATCCTCCACAGCCTTATAGGGCGTGTTCGTTGCCCTTGGCCTATAGGTGGGAGGATATCCCTAGTCCTGCCTGACAAATCGACTTTAACCTATGATCTCTATGAGCCTGTTGGATCTGAACATGAAGGTAAGGTTTATTTTATTTATCATCAGTCTATAATATCTCTATCTTCTGCTCGAGTGTTCATACTTCAATATCTAATTGGCGAAGCCAATCAGACGCGGCTGATGTGTGATTGAAAATAATAGAGGGATCTTTAGGTACTCTACGATATGTATCGTGGCTTGAATGGGAGCTCCACAATCACAAACCGGCAAGTCTTTGAGAACCCTTTTGTGGAGTTGGTGTATTGTGGAGCCAGGGGGCTTGGTAGTAGCATTATAGATTAACAAATATTGTGCTGCTGTAAGCTTATTTGGATACAAAATTATGGCCAAGACTTCATACGGCAGAGCAGGTACAAAGTAGAGTTTGGCATTGTCCTTTTCCACCTGACAAGGGAACCATTCATCATCATTCGAACCACTGGACACGCACACTTACGCACATATCCAAGATTTGTACTCGATGTCCTCACGGTGTTTCCCTCAGCGCCGATGCGCATGGTGAATCCGTACATAGAGTAATGGACGGACATGTTCTTAACCTATCAGCATATGGAAAAAGACATGTGTTATTTTATTTATGTTTGTTGTTGTATTACTTTATTGTTCAAACCTTGGTCGGGCGCACCCCAGCCGTCCTTAACCTCAACCCAATTATTTTATACCAAGTTCAAGTACTTACGCCTAGTATCGAGGTAGATCTATTTGCACACTGTTTCTTAAGTAACGTGTTATTTAATTGTTTATACAGATGACGTGACGGTAGCTATTTGTCCCGGCATCGGCAACACGTCGGAGAGTGTGTACATACGCACATACGTGCACTATTCGCAGTGTCATGGCTACAGATGCGCTGTGCTCAACCACATTGGCGCCCTGAACAGCGTCCCAGTCACCGGCTCACGTATATTTTCTTATGGTAAGTAGTTTCTTTTAACAGGCTAATTGCAATGGGGACACAACCCACACCGGTAACCGTCAAATACTAATCCATTGTGTCAAGTGCACGGCATCGCGGCAGTCAGTGGCTTAACTAAGGTGTTGAACTGTAATTAAAATAAAAAAGAGCTCAATCTTGGCGCCCTTCAGCATTTTCACGTTCCTGCAATGTATTCTTTATTAACAAATGTTGTTGATAGTTATAATTTATGAATAAGCACTTACGATAAAACCGTTTTTTTTTTATAATTTGACGCTCTTAATGGACTATTGTTATCTTAGGCATTTGTTACTCCTAGACGGTATGCAGTATACCTAATGTTGTTAAACATAATAATTGCCCTTGGAATTTTGTAAATCTTTCATTTATTATTATATTCTACCGATATTAGCAATGTGAGTACCTACATAATAAAGTATTCTTCATTTATAAAGTTCTAAGTATACGTCTCCTCCTACCTAACTACCAGAAATGGTAACATAGCGACAATCAAATTACATCATATTAACTCGCCTTTAGCGCCTCACGAATATTTTTGTCAAGTGACTCATCCGATTCGGTCAGCGCGAGTGGTGCTAAATGCTAACATGAGCTAGTATTTTTCTAATGACTCATGAGAATATTGCATGTGCATAAGCAAACAGTGACCTTGAAACTATTGATCTATGGAGTGACATCTGCTGTTAAATTCAAATTGATGATTATTAAAAACAATCGCATCGCACGATTGCGGGTAGTTTTGTTCCGATCTAGCCACTTTGGGACATTATTCGTCGTTCATATTCCCGGATTATAGACCCTATATACTATAATCGTTTAGGTATTTTTTACTGCCATTGGTAGCAAGCGAGCAAGCGGCCTGTCTGATGTAACCGCCGCATATGGACATCAGCAATGCCAGGGGCACAGACTTGCCGCTGCCTACCGCGAGGAAAGAGCTCACTTTTTAAACCACCTTTGAAAATGAACATATCGTAGCAATTGGGAAACACCGCGACTGGGAGGTCGTTAAAGAGTTTAACGAATACCTGATACCTACAATTCGACATAGACAAAATCTGTACATAATGGTATTTTTATATCCTTAACTTTGTACCTGATAAGCACGGCGTGACTCATATTATTAGGTCTATTGTGTCTAGATGTATCACTAGTAAAGAGAAATATGTTCAACTATTATAGCTGTGTGCCGCGGTATTACCCGCGGTTTCCCATTCCCGTGGGAATTTTGGAAGAAATAGTAGCCTATGTGTGTTATTCGGGACCATACACCGTTTAGACGTGAAGAAGTAACAAACATACACACCCTCAAACTTTCGTCTTTATTTATATTATAGTATGATTATTATAACGGTGATATTATTGTATTGTTATATTATTGTAGTGTAATATATCCGAAAATTGTACATTAAACTGCGTAAAAATAATGAAATACTTACCAATAAAATTAAAACATAATATCTAGGCATGTACTTTAATGGCGTTAATGGCGTAGAATATAAAATGCAATTAAGTAAAGTGTCAATCAGAAACACAACCCACTTATTGTACGCACCCAAATAATACTATTAACATTTACAAAGGTCATTAAGTAAACAAGGTCAATGATCGCGTAACTACCAATTTTGTTTAACAACAGTTATTTTCATAACATAATTTATCTTTTACATTCTGAAAGAGTCTTTTATACAAATTTTCTTGTAAAGCTGTCTTCTCAGAAAGATACTTTTAAGCACGGAAGTACTATATCTTATATTTTAGATAGGTAGGTACAGAATGTTTTGAAAAAAATCGGTATCTTTATAGGTACAGAAGAGACATTCTGTATCTTAAAAATATAAGATTGTACGTCCGTAGGTTTCTCGTGGCGTTCTTACATTTGATTAAGTATATTATTTCCGTCTAATAACATTATTCAATTAATATGTTATTAAAGTGTTGGTTCTTTTGATGGTTGGTATTCGAATCCACTCCTATCGACAACAGGTCAGGGTGATCAATACGATTACAAAAAGTTCTTGTCGGTGCTGTCCGCAATGGTTAAGAACCCGTGTAATATTACAAAGTTAAGCTTGACTGCATATTCGTTTATTTATATATGTCTTTCATTATGTCTGCTACGTTTAAGATAGGTGCTGTTACAGAGGATAAAATGATCTGCATAATAGTTTATTTATGGTAATTGTGTGAAGGTTAGCGTTAAAAAACTTAAATCATAGAAACGTCACAACGTTCTTCCATATTATCGAATGTTATCTGATATATAGTTTAATCCAGGATTGACTTTGATCATTTTTGGGCTTCCTAAGGCGCCCTAGTAAATGTAGTCTAGAAGTATCTTAATATAGCTGTGCTCGCGACTTCGTCCGCGTGGAATAGTTATTTTTTACCGGTTTTTTTTACATTTTCCCTTATTTCTTCGCTCCTAATAGTTGCAACGTGATGTTATATAGCCTATAAGCCTTCCTTGATAAATGGTCTATTCAACACAAAAAGAATTTTTCAATTCGGACCAGTAGTTCCTGAGATTAGCGCGTTCAAACAAACAAACAAACACATAGCTTTATAATATTAAGTTAAGATTAATAAAAGCACCCTGACAGTCGTGAATGTTAAATTCACATTTCTACAACATTTTCCTAATAATAATAGGTCCGGTAAACCGTGACACTTTTATCCATTTTGAAATACAAGTTATACCTAAGAAATCTTTACTTACAATCCACTCGTTATTTTTCTACGAATAGGAACTGTTGCAGCTTTCTCTCCCGGCATGCGGTAAGATCTCTCTCCTGGACCTAACCTAGACCTCCCCCACCATGGACTTCCCAAATTATAGCGAAGAGGAAGTGAGAAATATAGAAATATGAACTTAATGCTAAATTTCACTTTTCTTACAGGGCACACAGATGACTTCAACTACATGATAGAAAACATATTAGAGCGTTATCCTAATACAAAGATTATTCTAGTCGGGTTTAGTCTTGGCGGAAATTTGATTACCAAATACCTCGGCGAGGACAGGAAGCGACCCAGCAATATAATAGGAGGAATTTCCATATGTCAGGGATACAATGCAATTGAGTAAGTAATCATTGAGTATTTGTTTAGATAAATGGATTTGTTTTGTAAAAAAGTGTCTCCTTAATTCACGTGACTGTCAACGATCACCGTAGATATTCTTCATTAAATAAAAATATTTACAGGAAAAGACATTAAAGTCATACCTATTGTAGTAAATCATACAGCATAGGTACTCGTCAGCGTTGCCTGATTGCTTTCATTTTTTGCTATGTCGGGATTTTGAAATTCTTTACCGAGTTAAATAAAGCGAGATTGTTTCGTCGAAAGCGGTAGCTAAAGGTAGGTAAAGCGGCGGTAGTTAATAGCATAGTAATAGTGACTCTTATTCGCTTGATGATAAAGAAATCAGTTTAACGGCCGTATTTGTGAATACGGCCGTTAAACTGATTTCTTTATCATTTTCACGTTCAACGTGCCCAAAATGTTATAGGTTTTTACTGGGTACCTGTGCGTTCGCGCGACGCACAGTAACGTTTGAGAATTAGGCAACGGGCAGCCATCCGTGGATTCCATTGCCATTATTTTCATTTCACGCCAGCCGTTCCAGCGGCGTCCCACGCGCGTATATCGGGTTTCACAATTAAGGACTTTCATAAAATGGCCTATCTTTTAAGTTAGACTTCTAGCATTACCTACTTACATTGGTGAAAACCGCATTCAATTCCATGCAGTAGTTTCGCGTGATGCGAGACCAAACATACAGATAAAAAATTCTCCCGTTTTCCCAACACTTCCCATCACTGCTCTGTCCCTATTGATTGTAGTGTGTAAAAAGTATACTGTAACCTGCCCAGGAGTATGAAAAATAATCGTAACAAGTTTCGTTAAAATCCGTGCCGTAGTTTTTGGTTCTATATTAACAAACATACAGACAGACAAACATTTTACTGATTGCTACTAATCAATCACCACCTGATACTCATTTTGAAAATATATTTCATGTACAGAATTGACCTTTCTACAGATTTAATAAAAGTATAGATTTCGTTTACATTAGATACCTAGTAAAAATAGTCTACACTTGTCTGTACCACCTAGCCGTGCATCCGCACATTTCAATTTGTCAATTGACATTCCCATGACCACTTCTTTTAATTATCCTCTACCCAAAGGTCGTCTTGAAGAGATCGCTGAAAGCGATAAGGCTGCCTTATTTGTACCTCGATTTATCATTGCAACTAGTTTTTAAGTCAACTGTGTGGTGTGCAATAAAGAATATCTCTATCGGGATGTCTGGCAACGAGTGCCTAACGCTGGTAGTTAGGCACTCTATTGAAAAAATTGTAGTCTTGCAAATCTGTTACATACCTATAGGTAAAGGAATTTGCCTGATATTCCAAATATTTCATGTAGTACTTACATACATACATTGGTACTTATGATCTCAAAAATAGTTTCTTAACCTTATTTTGACCAATGTATTCAGCGACAGACCTCCACAAAAAATACTATGTCTGGTTGACTATTTTATTTGATGAATTAACTAAGTGTTAATATGGTTTTGTTTTCAGTACCATGGTCTACCTGTTACAATGGCAGAACTTCCGTCGTTTCTATTTGTACATAATGACAGACAACTATCGCAACATCATCACCAGACATAAAAGGACATTGCTTAGTCCAGAAATGAAGAACAGATATGCGCTGGATGAAAACATGATAGTGTCTGCTGGTACTTTGCCAGATTTAGATGAAGCTTATTCCAGGTAAAGGATGTTGAATATTGAACAACAAAAAGTAAGCAATGTATGTGGCATTAAGGCCGTTTTTAACCGACTTAAAAAAAAGGAGGTTCGACTTCGACTGATTTGTTTTGTGGTTAGGTTAGGAATTGTGAACCGATTTGTATAATTTTTTTTGTTTGAAAGAGTGTAACTTTATAGATTATTGTCATCATATTGGTTATTTTTGTTTATGTACACTGTCCTGTGAATGAAAGAAAGAAAAATTATTGTGCAATATAGATTAAATAAATAAATGTATCCTTTGCATGTTTTATAATAAATAATCCTTTTCACAGGAAAGTCCATGGCTTCGATTCCGTTGCAGAGCTGTACAAATGGAGTTCATCAGCTTTTTATTTGAAAAATATAAAAACTCCAATGATATTTATAAACGCCCGCGATGATCCCATCGTGCCCGAGCCGTTGTTACCGCTCATCCGAGAATTTGTCAGTGAGTACATTGTTTAATAACCGCGTGATCCGGTGAACTTCTTATCACTCTGTGTTATATTTTCTGTGGTATCACCTATTATTATTAATATTGAGTAGGACATATAGATTCGCGGTTCAAATGTCCCGGACATGGGGTCAAAATATAGGAGCGGCGCAATATTTAAAATTTTATCTCACGCTATCCACTCTTTGAATTAACCAATAGTAAGGGAGGGGGCGTGGCACACGTATGGCGGAGATTCGGTATTTCGGCCTCGCCTCATTTAAAGTCTACTTGAACAAACTCTTTCAAAGTCCTACCTAATATTACCTGCTCCTTTGTCACCACATGGCTAAAAAATCCTGGAAACATTGTATTATATCACATAAGACGATTTGCCCCTACAAAATTACCATCATTATTTCATATACCTACTTATATTAGGTACCTATTTCTTGGGATTTTCTTTTTCTATTTTTATTAATATACTAGTATTATATTAATACGAACGACATAACATGCTTAGGCCACATTTAATTTTGATTTTACATTATATCCTAATCTGATGCCTAATTAACATACATTGTTTTTATTGTATTACATATTTGGATAGTAACCATGCATTGGCAACCATTCATTAGTAGATTCACATTACATTAAACATTAGTAATCGTATAATGTAACGCGAATATTACTCCAGAACTGGATTGAATTAATTTGCAACGAGTTACTCAATAAGTGACCAACACGTGCTAGATTTACGCAAAGAAATTATGTTCGTAAATGTAATATGTACAGGCAAATAAAATTTTATATTAAAAAAAAAAACAAACTCAAGATCGTTGACGTAACTCTTGCTCTATCCTCGTAGATATTAATCGTAGAAGATACTATTTAATTCAAAGTTCTGACATCACATACAACATACATAGCAGAACAGAGTATTTTATTGATTTTAATGAGACCAATGATCACCATTGAATGGCAGAGTCAATAATGTTTTTAGAAAAGATCAAGAATATTAAAATATACGATCAGAAAAAAAGTTATTGCTATGAGAAATCCTAGATTAACAAATTGAAATCTTTTGCAATATTGCATAGCAGTTTAGCCAAAAAAATGTATCGTCAACTCAAACCTATGTAATAAAATAATACTAATAATATTATTTCAACACTTCCAGGTTCCCGCGACAAAGCCATGTATCTAGAGCTAGCTCACGGAGGTCACTTGGGATTCTATGAAGGTGGCCTCTTATACGCTAATCCGGTCAACTGGCTGGACCGGGCTCTAGTCGGGCTAGCCGGTGGCCTACTCATGACTCATATGAAGTGCTCCCCCAAAGATACTGCAGTAGGTATGGACTACCCCATTTCGGACGATGAACCGGATCTTATTAAATCTGCTACCATTGTCTACCGTGATCCTTTAGAGAAAACTATAAAAGAATCAGCATACTAAATACTAATACTAACTAGTTAATGCTAGACTGTTTGATGAATGAGACTGTAAGGCCTCAAACCGTAAGGGTTACTCATGCGAAAGCAACAAGCTATGTAAGATATTTTTTATAAAATCTCAAAAATAGGTAAGCACTCTGCTGTTAACACTATGTAGTTATTATTTATTTAATACATCACATATACCTACATCAAAATGAAAACAAACTGTTTGGTGGTCGACAAATAAAAAGTTTTGTCGATAATTATAATTACTCACCTGTGTTTGTGAGCAAAAATACATACATTTTGGCTTTTTTTAAACAAAGGTGGGTTTTGTACACAAAATGAACTTCAATGGATTGTATATTTAATGTGTATTTACCTAATACTAATAAAATATTAATTTATTTAAAATAAATATTGAAATGTTACCTATATACCTCCTTCCCTAATATTAAAGCAAAAAGCCCCTACTATGACTCATGAACTTTTTATTTGCCAATCATCAACAGTCTTGATAGTGGTGTGTTATCTTGCGGGAAATACTGTAAAGTCACATTTCGGTGTAATCGTGTCGATAGAAAATTTGCACCATAAATATTGTACTTACCAAAGTAGATAATAAACTATAAAGAGAAGCGGTTAATAACTATGACGTTTGAATCATTTTCTATATTGAACACGAAATGTATTTAGCACAAAACCTACTATGGTACATGTTAAGTTGGAATGTTGTGATGTATAATTTGATATTATTGTGATATTTTAAAATTTTAATTATATTTATGTTATTTACCAGTATACATATTATAATGTGCATTTATTTGTTTATTATATGTTGACGAGAACTAAAATTAGTAATTTTCTCACTACGGCAAGCACATCATATCAAACTTAAAAAACTACTTCTAATATTATAACTATATTAAAATAATTGTATATATTACGTGCAGACCTACTTAAATAAATATAATTATAAAATGTAATGTTACAACATGGGCCTTTCTAGGGTTTCGTATCCAAAGGGTATGGACCTGACTACTAAGACTCTGCAGTCCGTCCGTCTGTCTTTACTGTAACCAGGCTCTGTATCTCATGAAGCGCGATACTCCTATAACAACAATTACTAAAGACAGAATAAAAAGGGGGGGCTCTATATAAATATTAATAAGTCAAATAATGGTACGGAACCCTTCGTGCGCGAGTCCGACTCGTACTCAATCGGTTTTTATAAAGTCAGCAAGGTCACATTTCAGTAACACAACAAGTCAAAACTTGCAAGTCCCGAAGACCCCAATAATTTGTGCAAATGGCTTAGCCAGTTTGTTATTGGAATAGGTAAACGTACATACATAATAGTTGAACCAAGATTTATTCGGTAATAATAATAATTCGATTGAGTTTCAACGTCGGTACACTTACGTTCACACATCAAGTAAAAATCTGTCGAAATATGCTGGGCGTGTGTAGCCGTACTTTGGCGCTTATAGGATTTTGTCTAATAAAACGAAAACAACATTGTACAAATCACTATTGTAAAGCATCCCGTTTTATAAATATGACGTTACGCCTGTGAGAATTGATTGCAGTATTTTATTCGATAGATCGTGTATTGTTCATTTTTATAGTAGCATTTTTCAGATCAAAATACAACTAGCTGCGGTGTTACCCGCGGTTTCTCGTTACAATTTTTCGATTTTTTCTCGCCGTAAGAACCATCCCTGGACTTCAACGAACATTTTAAAAAAAGAATTGGCCAAATTGGTCCAGGCGTTGTTGAGTTATGCTACCAACACATTTTGCGATTCATTTTTATATTATAGATATAAAAAAGGTTGACAATCCCTAATTTATTCTGTTTCATAGAATATTCAGAAAAAACCCTACAGGCTTGATTTACGTAAAAAACTAGGATGGTTTTGTTCAGAGTAGAATCTTCTAAAACGAAAGTTGAGAGATACAATCAATTTTAAAATGGCACGGCTACCGTGTCATACGCCAGTCGTTAAAAAAATATATGACACGACTGCCGTGTCATCCGCAACGAATCAGTTAATTATACCATACCATCCAAAAACCGTGGTAGCAAAATTCTACAACACTGTCTAAGAACGACAAAATTATAAATTTTTAAAATAGTTTCATACTTACCACGTGTATTATGCCCGGAATCCGGAACAGCGTCACTACTCAGAACATTGCGGATTAGGAATCGTATTTGATAAAACTGTTCTTTATGTACTAGCTAGGAAAAAAAAACAAAGCATAGTCGAATTCGATTTAATTTCTAAATGGCCAGTCCTTCTCGTATGATATCATCGCATTCACACCCTATTATAGCCCGTATGCTACGGGACAAAAATCCCGGACCGCGCCGGTAGGGTTACCATGTTAAAATGTTTGTATGGGAACTGAGAAGAACTGTTGCCGAAGCAATTCGTTGTAGGAAGATATTTTATTTATTTTTATTATTTCCACAGGTTTTAAAAAGTTTGGTACACAGGTTTGGTATAAGATGATACTTATACAAGTTTGGTATAAGATGATACTTATACAAGTAGGTATCAACTTATACCAAACCTGTGTACCCATCAGGGTAGTAAGAAAATATCTCTAATTTATTTTGCATCCTGGTCGTTTCGAAATGTCAAGTTTTGTATAAACTCGTACGTGTTTATTTTGTAGGCTTCAATATGATGCAAACAATTTGTTTTAGGGTGTTATTTTTGTCCCTATTTGTTTTCACCGATTGTCTGATTGTTTTATTGGAGGTACAACGACAAATATTATTAAGTAGATGGCGAAACGATGTGTGTAAAACGTGCCCTATTAAAACAAGAAGGCATTGTCGTCCCAAACGTTTGTATGTCTCAAATGTATAAGCTAAAATCAATTCTAGATTTAGACATCTAGACGTACGCCTAAGAAGATACTGCTTATTACTCAAAATGAAAATTACGCTACTAAATCACTTTAGATATATTGCGATTATGCACTAATTTCAGGTAGCAACCCATATGAATAACCAACTGACGATCTCAATTTAAATTATTCCCATGTAAGTATGATAAGGACGATTTGATTTGATTCTATGATAATATTATAAGATGGATTTATTTATAATGTAATGGAACATCTTCCTTACATTTTAGATGTACCTACATTTCCATAGAAATACACAAATAGATGATGTTGAGCATCATTCCATCAACAAAATAATCCATCCATATCTCATCTATCTTCATGCGGCCACTTTGAAAATTCCGAGTGCCCTTAATGTTAATTGGCAGTAACATTATTGTGTAGTCTGATGAATATGTATTTGAAAAAAGTATATAAGGTACATTAAAAACGCGGCCTTTTATTTTAGTGTGCCTTGTTTAAAAAAATAAGTGTATTAGATTAATTATGAAAACTATGTTACTTTTTTAAAGCGGATTAGCATTTAATGCAGTTTATTTAGGGACCAGTGCTTGATTTTGAAAGGTCTTAATGTGATTTTGATTTATTTTGATATAATTATCTTGCGTACAGGCTACTTACGTTATAGTTTTCATAATAATAATAATTACATGTAAATGATAATAGGATGAGTTACTATATTGTAATGTTTTTTTATTGTAAAATATTATCGTTCAAATCCTAACTATTATGGTATGTAGAAACGTTGTTAAGTATTTATTAATTTATATTTACTATTCATTGAATATAGAAGTACAAAACTGTTAATTAGCACAAGTACCTATTTACTCTTATTTTAAAAACCGCTATCAACAGAAAGAGAAGTGTTTTATGTATTTGTGTGTGTGCTTACCAACCAGTGTGAAAAAAACACATAAAAACAAAAATGTGTCAATAAAAATTATTGTCGAAATAATAATGCGCTTTTTTTGTTTTATCCCATTCATGTTGAAATTATTCATTACAAAAAGATTGATAAATAAGTATATTCTAAGTAATAATATAAAATTTTAAGAGACGGGTGAATTTACGCTGCCTTATATTAAAAATGTACGCTGTCTTACAACTATGTATAACTAACTTAAAATATTTTGTAAATGGAATATTACAATTTAGAAGAAAAGGCTTGTGATAAAATTGACAATATACTAGTTACACATTTGAGCAAAATAATTGAGATCAAATAGAAACATAAATTATAAAATAGATTTGAGATTCCGAGACTGCTGACCATGCTTCATTTGTGTCACTGTTTATTTACAAGCCAGCTTCTTTAGTTTAATCAAAATTAATAACGCCACTAAATTGATCCACATACACAGTATGCACCATACTTGCAGAAATAATTTGCTTTTTAGTACACTACACTAAATTCTTTAAATATAATTTTCTGTGGTGTATATACATAGTTGTGTTCTGATATCCGAGGGTGTCGGGTTAATTTCTTTGTAGTGTCTATTTAGGAAATGAACTTTGCCTCGCGTCTGGGACTCACAACTAATACAAGGGAAAACCGGTACTTACGGTGAATGCACTAGACAGTATTTATCTATTTATTAGACGTTATTTGATATTAACGAGAATATTGAGGATATTCCTCTTATTATGTGAGTGATATCGTGATAACACCTGTAGTCCGGGGTATGTAATTCAAACCCAGTATGGGGGTAGTTGTGTTGTATACTTGTATATTACCAACATTCGCAATGAAAATGGTAGGTAACTGTTACAGAACGAAAAGAAACCTTGGATAAGGCTTGCGATTTGTAACTGTTGTTGACTATTTAAAAATTATTAATTTATCTTTTTTAAGTATGACACATATTGTGATGCTTTAGACAAAGACTGAACTAATTAACAACACCATTATCAATATTCCAAATACAAATATCACAACATTTTCCTTAAGACTTAGCTTTCTTTACACATACATCTTAGCATATTACACATCGATAAGGTAAATATTTAGATACATAATACTTTATCAAGAATTTACAATCCACAATAATCTCATTGCCACATCTAAAGAAACTATTTATATGTCAAAAAATAAAAATAAAAACTAAACGAAAACAATAGGTATTAATCCCATTGGAATTACAAAAATATAGCATGGACACTTAATTTTATGGCAACTGGAGATTAAATGCGTACAAAATTACAATGGTCATAGTCAAATAAAATCAATTGTACCTACAAACATTATCTGCCAACAATACTTTAAAGAGTGTGTCAAAATTTTACTTACAAAAAATAATACATATTTACTTAAATCAGTGTCATCATTATTAACATTAAAGTATTCTTAATATTCACTGAAAAAAATATTTTCAACTCCCTAACTAGATTTATGGAACTGATATTTTACAGTCTTTTTTATACATCGGTTTTAAATCTGAGTATTTTCAGAATAAATTAAAGCTTTTCTTATAAAATAGGTATTGTATAAATAAATTACGTAAATGCAATTAAATCGTAACTTACAGAATCATATAGTCAGCATATAGATGTAGGATCTCCTTCCATAGTGCATGCTATATTATCTAATTTATGAGCTAAGTGCATTTTGTTCTCTAGTCCTAATATAATTTGTTCTCTATATTTACTGACATAAATGTACAACTCTTTTAAGGCAGATAGAGTATCAAACTCATTTAACTGTTCCACAGAGAGTTGCTGCATAGAAGTACTTAATTCTTGGTCGGTTACTTGAGGTAACTGAGACACAGACTGATAAAACTGAATGACCATATCCCTGTAAGTGGGCAAGTCCTTTGCAAATAGTAATTTGTTGGATGGAGAATCTTTACATAACCGGTGTTCTGTTAAAGAACAGGCGTCCATGAATGTTTGGGCGATAACTGATAGTGAAGAATCAACTGTAGCTGTTTTGTTAATATCAAATATGAAATCAGGATTTTTAATGAGATTCACCCAAAATCTTAAAGGTAAACTATTTGACTTCCAGGCATGAACCACTTCAGGGTTTATTATACCATGTGCTCTTGCAGCATCATCAAATAAATCAAACAGCCACTTTACAGCTGGGGGCAGTACTTCATTTACAGTAAGTATGGTACTGAAGAAATCATCAACAAACTTGTGCACTGTCCCTTTGGTAGACAGAAGTCTAGTAAGAAATATTTCAGGGATTGCTTTGTGACTGTGTTCTGATGATTTATTAACAATGTGTTGATATTCAATAGGTTTCACCAAATGATAGTAATGCACATTTTGATCAGTTATGTCACTGTTATACACTCTTATATGAGAGTTAGAACAATATATGCCAGTACAGTTTTTGCATGGTATTTTGTAGGCTGTGTTGAAGCTGTCGTTTTGTCGAGAGATCAGTGACATTACAGCTGATTCTTTAACACCATAATGTGCCAAAGTATTTAATTTTCGCCATCCATTCATTGTCTTTGTGGTTAGATCTTCATCTTGAAGAGTAACATGGCCTCCTCTGCCATGCCGCCATTCAAGATCGACTTCGTGGACGGAGGGTCGTAATGAAAATGGAGTGTTCTTGAAGAGTGCATCTAATATTTTTGATTTTACTTGTGATATACTGTCACAGTCTAAAACTTTACACTGGACTTTTTCATCAAAATCATCTTGCACAATATGCAGAGTAATAGTTTGGTAATCTATTTGTTCTTTTAAAAGCTTTTCCTCAGATAATGAATATCTTGCTTCATGGGTTATAGCATCAACAACCCCCTTTTCAATTTGATGTTTAATAGCTTTGAATAGCAAGAACAATGAAGATCCTGCATAATCTTTTAAATAATAGTACATGCATAAAGCCATCCAATTTGTTAACATTTTTTCAACAACACTTTCAGTTCTTCTCAACATTAACTGAGGATGTTTGTTGCAAATTGATTTGTCAATTAAACGTAAAAGTAGAGACTTCAGTATATCTGTAGCATATTCCATTTTTCCCATCAAAATTATCATCAAAAGGGAAGCAACATTAACTTTATCTCTAATGTTAAAGGATTTTTGCGATTCTAATGTATCTATAAATGACAGTAGGAAACACTTGTTATTCAGTAGTTGTTCAAACTGTATCATAGCTGCGTCATAATTAGTTCGAGGAGCATTTATAAACTGACGTTGCACATTCAAAATTGGGTGGTCTGATACTCCTGGGAAGAAAACTTTCATAACATAATTAACATGATCCAAAGTTGGTATACCAGAATGTTCCAAATCAGCTGCCAAATCAGACATATCAGTTTGCAATTCTGCAAATGCTAGTTTACATTCTAGTCTAACATTGCTTTCAAGAGTGTCCATTTGTATTTGTATTCTTTTATACTCCCTTTCAGCTTTTGTGCTCCTTCTTCTGTACATGACTAATACAATCATGAAAATTAATACTAAAAAGAAAGTACCAGCAGCAATTCCAGCTATGGCTTCTGGTGGAAAATTGTAGTTCCTTAACAATTCATAATGAAGATACCCTATTGGGAATCTCAGGTTTCTTCCCACCTTCACCACAACTAAAGGCAAATTTATATCAATTATTTGTACTCCATTTTCATCAGTGTTAGAAGGTTGTACTTGAGGAGGTGTGCATAATAGTTGCTGCATAGTGAGACTTGTCACATTACACGGTTGAATACCAATTGTTACAATTACATCTGATTCATCACTAGCTCTAATTAAGTTTTCACCTTCTATTACTAATGGATCACCACCTTTATAAGATTTTATTCTATTTGGGAATTGATAAACATGAGGATCTTCCACAAAAACCATATGCGTTCTAGGTGGATTAAAGTATTTTTCCAGGTCATGCATAGTCTCTACATTATCCATAACAAAACCAACCTTCATTGCTATTTGTGGAGTGCTTGTCTGTGATTTAGTAGCTTGTAAAATATCATGGTATTTTTTGTTGATTGCTGGACTGGGACACTCCATTTGATTAGAATTTAATACAGCACAAGCTGTATAATTTACAGGAATTACTTCATTTGCATAATACAACTTCATTAATGGTTTTTGAATAGTATGCAAGTTAGTACCATGTACTGTAATCATTCTTCCACCTGATACAAAGCTTTTAAGTGGTTTTATTTCCATGATGGTAGGATCAGCAGTATAGTTAAATAAATCACCATTCAATGTGCGATTTGCATTATCAATAGATACAGTCAGTGTATGAATTACACGAGGGGCATTTGCTTTAGGAGTAATACATATAAGTCTGCTGTTAGAAGTTTGTGTTTTGTTAACAGAACATGGTAGTTCATCTAAATACGCTGAAACTGTTGAACCAATATTCAAGTGTTGGCCTCCAATAGCTAATTGGGTTCCCCCTGACACTGGGCCCACAGTTGGATATACTCCTTGTAATTTTATATTTTTGTAACTGAATAACACAGAAGATTCTGTGTACCCTGCATCATTTTCTACAATAACTGGTGCAACAACTGATCCATTGGATGATCCTGTGCGACAAGTGATACTGACAGAGACCTCAAAATCTACAATATCACACAAAACTTCACCAATACGCACTTTACCAGTTACTTCTTGTACTCTCAGACCCAAATTACTTCCTTCTATGGTTACAATTGTCCCTCCTTCTATGGGACCACTTAAAGGTTTTATCATATCTATTCTAGGTTTTGGACATTCAGTTACAGGGTTTTCAAGACAAGACTCACTGTATGAGCAAGAATTGCCACACCAAGTGCACTGGTAAATAGAGTTACGTGTTATACATAGAGAACAGTCTGCATGATCCCTATGAGAGCCCAGAATCTCACACTTATATAATGTAATCGTTATTGTGTCTATATAATGTTTATGATTCCAAACTACTTTGACACTAACATTGTATTCACCTACATATTCTTCATAGGAGTATGTTGTTTTGTCACATACAATATAATGATTGGACTCCACTCTAGCCGGTAATATCATGTGCGCTTGTTCAATGCTAACTATGCATTGGAATCCTGTATGGCCTGGCTGCAAATGAGGTAAGTTTTCTACTTCAAGTTCTAATTCTTTTGGGACATTATTTGGTAGCAAAATTGGTTTCTTATATTGCCTTATACGAGGACAGTGCCCAATACCATGATTCAGTAATTTTGTTGGATTATTTTCTCCACTTATTATGGTTCTTTGACAAACAGAGATGTCGTGAGTGCACTTGTTATCATAAATGCACCAATTGCATGCCCACTCACTCATGATACAAGAATGGCAGGTTGTATGTTTGGAGCAGTCATAGAATGCAAAGTTTCTTGACACAAAATCCTTGTTGGTTTCTGATGAGTGAACAGACAAGGGTACATAGACATGATCTTGATTTTGAGAAATTTTAGGCCTGTATTTTATGTCAGGAGTAGGACAAGCTAAGCCACTGGAGGTGACTGCAGCATCAATAGGCAAAGCATTACCAAACACACATTTATACTTTGCACCAAATGGCAATTCTGGTAGTGTTCTGATAATTAGTTGGACAGTTGTTTCTTCAGTCATAGATATTCTGTCAGGTAAGATTTGTTCAAAGTCAATACATTGCTGTCCTGTGTACTGTGACAACCACCTTGGTGCACTCTGTGTACCTTTCTGACACATACTTTGAACAGTGCACCTTTTCTCTAAAGAACACCAGCCACAATGAGGATCATTGGACTCTAAACAAGAAGAGCAATTACCATGTTCAGCACATCTTTCAGTAGGAATCTGAACTATTGTATTACTTGCCAAAACATACAGAGTCTTTTGGTATGGGGACAGAGTTGTATCTGGGAGAATTCTTTGCCCTTGCAGCAACTGCTCACTGGAGTACTCTAACGCCTTATCTGCATCTATCAGCACTTTTTTTAAAACACCTTTACTTGTACCAAGAAAACCAACAGTATGTAAACCAGTGACTGACATTGTAACTGATGTTACCAAGGTATCATTCCAATGAATTACTGACAAAGTTTTAATTGGGTACAGCCCACTTATTTTGAGACCAACTTCACAAAAGTTTAGAATATTTCCTGTAGTGCCTACACTAGGACATTTCCCATCAGAGATCATACCTGATATGTAACCCATATTACGAGCCTTAGTGCTACCATTGAAACACATATGAACATTTTCATTAAACTTAATTTCTATTTCTTGCAGTGAAAAAACACATATAGCCGACTTATCCATGGGCTCATTTGTGATACCTTTTGATGGACTAAATAATGCAACTAATATTGAATCACCTGTTTCAATACCCAGCTGATTAGCAAGGTTTGAACCAGCTCTGGCAATTTTTGCATCTTGAACTAAATTGTAATTGACAACTTCACTCTTACCACTATCAGTTTCCTCACGTACATGGCACTCTAATGTCACTTCAGTGTAGCTGTTGTAGTTATCATCATTAACACATGTTCGTGCTAAACGTGACACATATCCAAGCTCTTCATTACCAGCCAGATGAGAATGCTTTTGAATTATCAGAAAATAAGCATAATCACTAGCATTAAAACCATACACATATTGCACTAAGAAGTTGTCTCTGTACTTAACATCTATTTGTATCAAACTTTGCTTTGAGAAAGTGAATTGGGCAAGCTCTAATGTCATAAGATCTCGACTGGATATAGCAGGTACATCATGCCTGTACTCTCCATTGTTTGTGAAAGTGGTGCCCACATACAACACATTAGAGCGGTCCCAAGAATTGTACCTCTCAGGTCCAATGAAAGCATATGTAGAGGCATCTGCGTCGTTAGCGGCTACACTCACAGGAACGAATTCGGGCTCCGCCAACAGGTCTCCAAGCTTATATTTGAAACAGGATCCCTGAGCCACTGAACCGCATGCTATCACAATCCTCGACTCTTGATCTATTACTAGTATTTTATTCACATTGTCGATGAATGTTGTTTTTATTTCGGGTGATGTACAGCCGCTTGCATGGCACATAGGGTTGTCAAGTTTTGGGCCCGTCGGTATTACATGAATAGGTTTCAAGTCAGGACTCAGTTGATGTAGCCAATTTAATGAGCCAGCATATACTTGACCACTTACTTTATCGACTGCAAGGTGGTAGAAGTTATAAGTATCATTTTGCTGATTAGGATATTGTGATATAAACTCATATCCATACACTATTGTGCTTCGAAGCCAGAATGTTATGACTAATAATGTTTTAATAGCTGCCATGATCACATTTTAAAACACGTTCGTAGAAATAGTTTTCACTTTCTCACAACCACTGTCCTGTTTTCATTTCATTTTCAACCCATTTTTGGCTTACAAAAATAAAATGTAAATTGTAAAAGCATCCATCGATGCCGATGACATGGAATAAACAATAGACTTTCAAGACGATCATAGACAATTTAATTTGTTCTATTATTTTTGGGCCACTTTCGACAACCATCCATTTCTTTATGCTTTTCACAATGACTAAAAGTTTTTCCTAGGAAACAAAACACATGGCAATCTAGATTTTCGACAAGATTCCAAAACGTCTGGCATTGACAGTTTATGTCGCAAATTTAATGTGGCACTTGTGTCAATTAAAAGAACACCAGTAGTACCCCTGGATAACATATAACGTTATGTTAATGATGAGAAAGCGGGACGAAGCCTTCAAAAAGGCTCGGGAAACAGGGCGTCCAGAACATAAGGAATTTTATAAGAATCTGAAAAAATGTGTGGAGCACGCCCTATATAGTGAGAAACAGGCATACTTTAACCAGTTTGTTAATAAGAAAGGCCTCGATCCACGCAGCGTATGGTCGCATAGGTATTAAAAAAAATGTACGCTTGAAAAACAAACCCGACCTACCTGGGCACATTTGTACTGATCCCGACGCCTTAAACGATTTCTTCATTAAAACGCCAGGAGAAAATAAAATTAGCATTCATTTTATAGCGAACGAACCTCTGGTGCGGTCGGTGTAGCATAGTACCTACCTATATATGTTGCCTATGTTTGGATGTGGTTGTGTTTTTTAGTCGGGCGGGCGCGCAGCTGTGTGTGTACCTATTCGTATAATATATGAGCAAGTTGCATTACATATTATTATTATATTATAAGTAGATATTCATATTTAGTAAAATTAATATTTAGAAAACGTTACATGTGACATACCTATTTATATAAAAGCCTATCTTTATTAGATACATCTATTGTACTATTTTTATTATTATTTTGTGTGCAACCGATACGTCCGTGGGCTTCACTCGGCAGGGCTTCCCGAAAACCAGCGCCGTGGTTTGCTTCGCGGGCCATGGTTCAATGCTGAGTGAGGCCCTTTTACATTGGCGTCACAACCCCGTCTCCGGTTTGTTTGATATCTCTGTGTGTTTGTAATTTTTATATGTCCAAATTTAAATGTATGTGTCTAATTACTGTTGTTGTGTTGTGATGTCCAAGTGTAATAAATGTTTTTATTCTTATTATTCTTTTTATTCACTTAGAATAGAAGCAATGCATAGGGGC
The DNA here is from genome assembly GCA_031163375.1 of Conogethes punctiferalis. Classification (NCBI taxonomy): domain Eukaryota; kingdom Metazoa; phylum Arthropoda; class Insecta; order Lepidoptera; family Crambidae; genus Conogethes; species Conogethes punctiferalis. Next base: position 7,207,251 of record CM062080.1, read on the forward strand.
AATGATGTCCTTGTGCTGATACGAGTCGATGAAACAAAAGTGAAAGGACATACTCCTTTTGAATCATAGATATAATAATAATATTTTCGAAGGTATTTGTGAATAGCCTATTAATAGTTGCCACTGGAATGGCCCCAGTTAGGCCACATACACAATGCTTCATGTTCTACTGGATAGATGTGAAGATTTTACTGGCACTAAGTACTGGCAGCCAGTCCTGTTTCAACATTACAAAATCATAGACAAAATATTGTTAACGGCAACTCATTCACCCACCGGGTCGGTCACTCGGTCCACAGAGTTTGCTTCGTGAGTCGGTCCCTCTGATCGTCCCGCTAAATATTGCCCGTGATCCACCCGCCTGGTCCACCTAGGTAGACTACAGAAAAAGTTATTTCCCGTATTTCACCTAGGTGGACCACGGGAAATAGAGGGGTCGGTCAACTAGCTTTCAACGACGTCCAGCTGGCTTCGAATACACAATCTAAGTTGTGGGCTGTCATGGACGTACAGGCTACCCGCAACCTACAATAAACTAAAGATCGGCAAGGACATTTTGGCACATGGCTGAAATCGAAACTATCGCTCATCTTGTGATTAGGTCACATTTGCCGCCACCCACGATGCCGTTACGTCGTCCTGCGGTTCAGCTATCTTAATGGTTTAGTTGCTACGTAAATATCAGTGATGCCATGTCAAAATGAACCAATCAAGGTTTTCTGAAAAAAGAAATCCAGAGGATGGATTACATTGGACCTGCTGCCTATGTGATGGCATCTGGTGGATTTCTTTTTACAGAAAACCCCACGGAATATTAAACACAAGAGGAAAGGGCATAATCTAGTCAGTTCATACAAAACTGCTGTCGCCAAACTCACACAATAACATTATACGCACACACAAAATGAACCAATCATAACTATAATAATTTCTTGAAATCACAAAGATGTAACCGCTACTAACAATAACATAAAAACTACCATAATGCATTAGAGATAAAGAAGAATTTAGAAATTACACTTTGAAGGTTTTACGTCATCTCATCGAAGTGCTTTTGGCCTGCTTTGACTAGTTAGTTCACCTATTGCACGCTAGATGACACTCTTAAAAGTTGTACGCTGTTTAACACCTTACGACAATCAGCGTAAGGTTTTAATTTATACGCATGCACTTGCTTTTTTTCTAGAATGTTTTATCATGACATTTATTATCGTCGCTACTCAAACAGGGATGGGATTAATACGAATATTATTGGTGATGAAACATCGATTACTTCTAAAATAATTAATTAATATTAGAATAGATATACATTAACATTTAAATACACTGACAGAAGTTTCACATTTAATGTATATGTTACGGGTAATGCTAGAAGTTGGAGTAAACCTAGGTTTACCCGGGTTTACTTAGGATTACCCAAGCTACTTGGGTAAAGTCCGAATACAAAGTAAAATAAATTTTAATTCGTGGTTCACTACTAACGGTTCATCTGATGGTAAATGATAACCGCCGCTCATATACATCTGCAACGTCAGGAATTTCGAATCATGTCACAGAAGTTTATCTTGCTCAAATAAATAATTTCAATTTTAATAACACAAGGACCGCTATTAGTTTTTGCTATTAAAGCTATTATTAAGTTTATGCTCACTAAATGTTGTTGTAGATGTTTAAAATGCCCTTGAAGTTTAATTTCACTAACCCACTTGGCTCCCGGAGCCACGCACAAGTGCGTGCTCCCTACAGGCAATTAGCCGTCGGGTAGCAGCCATCCTCTACTACCCGCCGTTGCCCGGGGTACGCCGGGCCGTCTGCAAGCAGACGACCACGCGTGGAGGCTTCCCTTGTTGTACCCCAGCTTGGGTAAAACTAGGTCAACCCGGGTAAACCTAGATTTACTCCACCTTCTAGCATTACCCGTAACTTAAATAAATATTATTTGTGTTTTTCTGTAGAAAATGAATGAACTTGATACTATGTGGTCCGTCCGTAAAATTTAGTGTTAACAGGTCTAAAAAACCCTATAATAATAGAAATTATTATTGCGTTTTTTAGATCATAAGGCCTACTTACACGACAAGAAGTATTGACTAGATCTACAAATGTATTATCTACGAGCCGTTTTCTGCTTAAAAAGCTAGCAGCTCCAATATAATCTTAACTAATATTATAAAGCTGAAGAGTTTGTTTGTTTGTTTGAACGCGCTAATCTCAGGAACTACTGGTCCGAATTGAAAAAATCTTTTTGTGTTGTATAGACCATTTATCGAGGAAGGCTATAGGCTATATAACATCACGCTGTAACTATTAGGAGCGAAGAAATAATGGAAAATGTAAAAAAAGACGGGGAAAAAATAACTATTCCACGCGGACGAAGTCGCGAGCACTGCTAGTCAATTATATGACGTTTAACGAGCTTTGAATGGAATAGAAAAATCCTGTCATTTTATGACATTGAAAAAAGTATTTAATGTAATTTTCCCTTAAATTCCGTAACAGTCCGAAATGGGTATTCTATTGTAGCGGCCTACAGTAGCAGTTTTGCAGCGCACGCAGTTTTGTATTGTGCGCTGCTTAACAGGCAGTCGTTCCCCGCCGCGCATTCCGACCACTCACATTACAGTATGTAATTAATTATATTATACGGTGCACCAAATATATATTTCTATTGGACTTCAGACATCTATCATTTACCACACCGCACAGAGGAGCCTCCACTTATACAACCCCATATTGGTGACTCCCCGACAAGAACACGCAGATGGAGCAGATAACGGATTTTGGGGTCATGCCTGTGCGGTGTGCAGGGGGCGACTCACATTTCAGTCTCACGGTCGGATAGTGCGCGGCAAGCAAAATTTCACTCAACATGTAAGAAACACGTGGAGAATTTCATCAGTAATTCAGAGCAGAAAAGTAAACTTCGTTCAGGCGACCGACGAGGAGCAGCAGAGAACCAGCAGCGAATCGGAATTGGAGTCATATCACGCAATGAGGTGAACTACGTAGGTACATGGTTGTCCTATTGAGCGAACATAGAATTAGCGACCAGGACAGACCATCATCATACGAATCGTAGAGGAGGCGTCGCTCATGCAGTTTTTCTCGCCGTCATCGCCATGCCCCGTTTGGTCTCACGGCTGTACCATGGGATGATGAGCTGGAGTTATAGAGACGCCGCAGACGGTAGCAAAGCCCACACAGAGATGAGGCACACCGTTCAGATGCGCAGCGTAAGGCATTGGAGCTAACTCAATTTTTTTCGCCGCGTGACTTCGGATGACGCAATCATGTTCCATCGCAACAAGCTGGACTCGGGAAAAAAGTGCAGTGCAAAGTGTTATGGTGAACAAGGTGTAGAAATTAAATTGAGCGTTTCGCGTGTTGTCAAAACAGCCCGTTCAATATTTCGCGACCTTTCTCGTTTTTGTCTCTATCTGTAATTGTTGTATGTAAATAATGAGACAATATTTTAATGTACCTATTTAGAACATCATCTGTACCTACTTGTGAATTTTGAGTAACTAATTTAAGATTTATCCATTGTTTTAGAAATGTTTATTTTAAAAGGTACTTGAAACTGTTATCGCACTGAATGTAATTTGAGCGATCATGCGCCGACGCAGCGCCGGTATCGTGCTCAATACCGAGAATGCTCTTTACCTCGTCAGCACTTTACGCTTGTCGCCAGCTGTTTACAGTGTAGTGAATTAACAAAGCAGTGTAACTCTGAACTAATTATTTTTGTATAACAATTTTTTGTGTAATTTTGTGTCCAAAATTTTTTCAAAGGGGAGGAATGATGTAGCGGCCTACAGTAGCAGTTTTGCAGCGCACGCAGTTTTGTATTGTGCGCTGCTTAACAGGCAGTCGTTCCCCGCCGCGCATTCCGACCACTCACATTACAGTATGTAATTAATTATATTATACGGTGCACCAAATATATATTTCTATTGGACTTCAGACATCTATCATTTACCACACCGCACAGAGGAGCCTCCACTTATACAACCCCATACTATAATCATCTAGGGAGCTACACTGAACCATATTTTAAAAAAGAAAACAGCTCTTTGTAGGGAACTTCATAAAATAAAACTCATTTAAAAAAAAATTAAATAGTTTATTTCTGCAAATAGATTTACTAGTAATACTTTTGCACGTCAAACTTTTTTCCTACCAGCACTTCGACGTGTAGCCTGCCGAGAAGAATCCACCGAAGAGCCGAATCCACTTTCCTTTTGCATTTGGATCTTTAGGAAAACTAAAACGAAAATAATCAATAGTTTACAATAAGGCATAAAAAAAGTGTAATAGACAAAATACATAATTAAATCGATGATATTTCAACGTGTCACAACCCTAAAGTAGGTTCGACTTGGGACGTAGTTTCTGATTCTACTATTCGATACTAGATGGCGCATGCGGACCAGGCGTCAGACAATTATAAACTTTATTTCAGTGTGCATACGTGTGATTCTTAATTTACACGAATGTTTTAAATGGATAGAGGTTATGCCGAAAGATTATTTATTTAATAAAAAGTAAATACCAACTTACCGATGATAAGAAACACCTGATCGAAGCAAGTTCTTAGTACTACTATTGTTTTTGCACTCAAAGACGGAACATCGAGTCATTATTGAGAGTTATTTAATAAAACACTCGAATGAAAATACCGACAGCGCACGTCACGATACTTAAGCAACCACAAAGCGACTGAGTCAAGTTAAGACTCGCTGTCCTTAACTTTGGCACGCGGGCCACGCCCACACATCCTTTCCTCTTGTGTTTAATATTCCGTGGAAAACCCTCATTCTCGGAGATACATATGTAGTAAGAAGCAAACAAAAAAGGATAATTTGAGAACCATTTCATTTATAAAACGTCGGTTAAAATGAGAAATAGACCTAACTCCTCGTTTTTTTTTAAAGTCGGATAAGAAGACATGCAAATTGTGTGTTTAATATTCCGTGAAATTGACAGATTACTTTTTTTAGTACTTAAACATTCATTCTGTCTCGGCTGCTTTGCTCACTCACTCACTCAATCTTTATTGAAAGCATGCATGCATTTTGTTGTTGTATTGTGTTGTATTTTATTCTGTGATCGTGGTATTTTTTGTGGAATTTGATTCAAGGAAAGTCTGAAACAAGTGTTTTGTTGATACAAGTTAATAAATTTAGTACTTTAAAAAATAATGATTTGATACAGCTGATTTCGTGACAAAGTTTCTAGTTTTCTTTGGTGCAAAATGGGCTACTACGGTCTTTCTAGGCGGTAGCGACACATATCGCAGAGAACAACTATTCTATCATTTTAGTTTAGTTGTAAATGTGTTTTAATTCGTAATAAAATGATGGCTGCCATGGCGGTGGGTGGCCCCGGCGACCCGCACACCCAAATGAATACATATCGGAGCTATGTAACTATGCTGGCAGACTCGGGCGCCAAGGATGAGATCAAGCTGAAAGCCGCTCAGGAACTCAGTGAAAACTTTGAGGCAAGATTTCTTCATAAGTTTTACTTTTTGTTACATTTCTAACCTTTAGTGTAGGGTATTCTAAATGTAAAGTGTGCTCAATAATATTATTGGCATACCCGATACCAATAATTTTTGAGCACAAAAATACCACATGCCTATTTTCACTACAAAAGTCTTTGTCAACTATTTGTATCCATAGGTTTTTAGCAAGGTTTTTTTTTTTTTTTTTTTTTATAGTAGCTCGACATAATGGCTTCCCTACGCCTGATGGAAAGCGAAAGAGAAGCCCAAGTCGCTGTGACAACTGGCAAGTAACTGGTCAGTTACCTGTCAGTTGCCACTGCCATGCCGGCTCAACCCTAACCCCCCAAGAGCTCCGGAAACCCTACTCACCGGCAGAAACACGACCCGGAGGTCATTTGACTGCGGTATTCTATAGGGTGGAGGTCCTTCCCCGGACGGGCAGCTCAATTCAAGCGAAGATTCGCTATGCCCTACCTCTCTTAAGGTTTTTTAGGGGATTGAAAGTTTTATAATAATACATTTGAATTGTCTTTGTAGGTAGTTCTAAATTTATTACTTAGAAGTCGGTACATGTAAATTATTAAAATGCGACCAACAATAGCTTTGGATTGCTTTGGTTAATAACACTATCATTAGACTATTTCAATAAAGCTGTGTTTATTATATGGCATTCATAACAATCTTTTATTTGTTCTTTAGGTAATATTAGGTTCAACACAGTACCCCCAATTTCTAGACCATTCTTTGAAAATATTCCTCAAAATATTGCAAGAAGGGGAACCACATTTCATTGCTGAATATAACATTCAGCAAGTACGGAAACTTATTCTAGAAATGATACATCGATTACCAATCAATGAGACACTAAGGCCATATGTGAAAAGTATATTAATACTTATGTTGAAACTGATGGAGATTGAAAATGAGGAGAATGTTCTTGTATGCCTCAAAATATTTATGGAGCTTCATAAGCAGTATCGCCCTGCATACAGTACAGAGGTGGATGTAAGTATTAATAAAATTAATTGTTAAATTTATTTTCAATATCAATACACATGATAAAGTTGTCTAATGTAACATAATTTTACAGATTCACAAATTTCTACAATGGGTCAAAGGCATTTATTCTGACCTTCCAAATCATCTGCCTAAAATTTTTGAGCCAAAACCTACAATTAGGGTAAAGGACTTGTCGGAAATCAATATTGACCAGTTGCTACAAGAGACATATACAACAACTCCAATCCACACGGAGAAGAAACTGCTTGATGGTAGTGTTGTGACAGTAAGTTTTCTGGAATATTCATTTTGAGATATTTTACTTTATACTCTTACTAATACATAGTAATACCCTTCCTCTTAACAACTACAAAAGTCATCCCGAGAGAATGACACCATAGTCTCTATCTCCATTTACAAACTTCTAGAGAAAGCTGTCATATTGAACACTCACTGGATAAAAATTTTAAATAATCTACTAGTAAATTAGGATGTTGATAAATTATAATTTTATATTAACTTTGAAGTTAATGAAGGGAAAAAAAAATCACTTCAACATTCTTAACCTATCAATTCTGACCACTACAAATAAACATGTCTTACCATACCAATAGTAGCGCAATTCTTAGTTTGTATAGCAATCCCAATATGTATAGTAATTAACTTAATAAGAGTACCTAAATCTTTCAAGTCATACATATTTATGTATGTTATTATATATTTCTCAGATTGAGATGCATTACCATATCGAACACTTCTTTTTTTTCAGTATAATCTTATCCCGAGGTCAGTTTTATCCTTGAAGGTGATTCAAGAATTGCCAATTATAGTAGTACTTATGTACCAGTTGTACAAACAAAATGTACATCAAGAAGTGAGCAACTTCATCCCTCTCATAATGGAGACCATCACCTTGCAACCTGCAGCCACACATAGGTAAAAAAAAAGTTTGTTATAGTAACAGACTCCATATCCACGGATATTATAAAGAGAACAAATAAATAATAAAAAAGTTTACAGGACAATTTTCGTGACACATATTGTTAAAAAGTATGGTCGGGTTCCCATTACACTGGACCGGCAGATCTGCCGGAAACCGGATACTGGACATAGTATTCACATTACACAACAAAACAAGACAAAACGCTCGGTAAAAATGCGAAAAAACCAGACTCGGGATAATGTGAATACCTTCATACAATTCGTACCGCCACTTGGCCTTCCGGTAATTTTGCCGGACCGGGAGATCTGCCGGTCCGGCGTAATGGGAACGCGGCCTAAGGCATTGGATTTTGTTCTTTTATTTGAATTATATTTAGTTTAATTACATAGATTATTTACATGTTTCAGGCAATCTGTTTCATTCAATAAGGAGGTGTTTGTTGATTTTATGGGGGCGCAAATTAAAACGCTTGCTTTCTTAGCATACATTATTAGAATTTACCAAGAGACAATAGCCAATCACGCCAATTTAATGGTGAAAGGTATCATTGGCTTGCTGACACTATGCCCACCAGAAGTTGCACATTTGAGGAAGGAGTTGGTTATTGCAACTCGACATATTCTTGCTACCGATCTCAGACTAAGTGAGTGCTATTTAATTAACTGAAGGAATTTTAATTGTTTGTAATGGATATGTAATAATACTACTGCTGTGCTGACCGAATTGCGGAGCCACAGAGGCCCTTCGAGGGGTCAAAAGGTTAAGAAATTTGTGTGACGTAATTTGTGGATGACCCCCTAGTTGGTACATCATCATCAGCCTATTTCAGTCCACTGCTGGACATAGGCCTCTCTAGTTGTTCACCACTTGGGCAAACATCTGGAGGATATACCCATAATCGCCACGCTGGGCAGGCGGGTTGGCGATCGCAGGTCATAGATTCTCGCTCCGGTGACGCTGGTACATCTGTACTTATTTGACATTTTTTCCCACAGAATTCGTCCCTTACATGGAGCGCTTATTCGACGAAGACGTTTTGCTTGGCGGCGGGTGGACTGTACACGAATCGCTTCGGCCTTTGGCATATTCCACTCTAGCTGATCTGGTGCATCACGTCCGCCAACATCTACCATTGACGGATCTCGCCATTGCTGCCCATTTATTTTCGAAAAACGTTCATGATGAATCTCTGCCGACCAGGTAATGTTCTTTTATCTTTAAAAGTGTTGTATTAGTTTTAATGATGTAGAAATTGTTCTCCAGTCGGGAGAAATGCTACAATTGGTTTGTGTCAATGATGGGATTTTCAATGGTATGGTGGTGGGGGGATTTGACTATACCATCCCCCCAATAAAAATCTTGGTCCAGCCAATTTTATTTTCTGACCTCAAACTAAGGGGTGAACATAAACGAACATAAACCTAGCTTAATTTTATTCTTAAATCTTTAATTTGTAATTGTTTGTTTGATTTCATTGCCTGCCAGATACATCATTTGGACAATTAAATATACTCATGTGTTATTTTTTTCAGATACTAAATTTTTGTAAAGCTTAATTAACGCTTATTATTTCTTCTGCAGTATCCAAACTATGTCTTGCAAACTACTGCTTAATCTCGTGGATTGTATTCGCCAACGATCAGAGAGCGAAGGCGCCGCGGCGGGTGCGCAGCCGCAAGGCCGGCAGCTGCTCATGCGCATCTTGGAGGTTTTCGTACTCAAGTTTAAGACCATATCTAAACTGCAGCTACCGGCGTTAATGGCCAAATGGTAAGTTTGACCCCTTTTGTTGTCCACCGATCAGAGTATCAAATATGATACACAGGACTAGGAACCTGATATGCATGTATATTTATGCAATTTCTAATGATTTAGGCCTGTGCGTATATATATTATACACATAAATCTTCCTCTTGAATTCCCCTATCTATTAAAAAACAGCATCATAATCCGTTGCACTATACATTGCAACATTTTGTGTCAATAAATAGATTTCTATTTTTTAACTAACATCGGTGTTAAATACGAAATTGTTCCATTACCTTCAGGCATGATGAAGTAATTGTCGTAAACTACAGAACAGAAGATAAACTTCTTTTTATATGTATACCATGCCTGCTTAACAATAACGTAAATGTTGAATACCTGTATTTGAATGATTAACTAGCAAGCTAGGCATATCAGACGAAATTAATTTCATTGCAAATTAGGTCATCATCATCAACAGTTTTTCGCAGTGCACTGCTGGACATAGGCCTCTCCAATAGTTCGCCACTTGATCGATCTTGGGCCGCTCGCATGCCTTAGCCTTGCATTGCCTTAGTTTATGTTTAAATTGCTGTTTGCAAGCAGTAGCGTTTTAATGTTTTATTTACAATCGCCAATTAGAACACTTTTAACGCACAAGAAGCGTATTCTCATCTGGCTGGCTCGGTGGCTCAATTGGTAGTGACCCCTGCCTTCTGAACCAAGAGTCGTGGGTTCGATTACCACTCGGGAAAAAAATTCGTATGATGAACATTTGTGTTTGTTCCGTGTCTGGGTATTTAAGTGTATATTTGTGGTAGTGCTTGCTTAAGCTACTTACTTTGGAATTAGAGTAATGTATGTTGTGAGATATTTAAAAGAAATATATTATGTCAGGTAGGCCTTTTAGTTGAGCATATTTGTCACAGCAAACAAAGTACACCTCCGCCCGCTGCGAACAGTGGCAACGGGACTGCGCCGAGCACGCCCACCACGCCCGCACCCGGCACGCCCGCCGTCGACGTGAAGCCGGAGGACGAGAAACAGGCCCCCGACTTCCTCGACAGCATCACTAAGCCAGAAGAGAAGTCCAAGATAGGCTTCCCCTTGTCTCAGATGAACAATCTGAACGTGGGCGATTATAGAACCCTCGTGAAAACTTTGGTATGTGGAGTAAAGACCATTACATGGGGATGTGCTTCTTGTAAAGTGAGTATTAGTAATATTTTTTTATTGAGATAACTAATTGCATTCCAAAGTAGTTAATGGTTGCGTATGTAACTGTAAGCAAAGCTAATAACAGGCTTGGGTACTTCAATTCAAATATCAATTTGTAATAATGTCATTAAGATAATGACAACTATGATTCAACTATGTACCTCTATGACTTGAATAATTTGTGAGAACGATGACGATGCGATCTTCTCCCAATCACAGCTAAATAAGATGGCCTGAGCAGATAAAACTGTGATTGGTAATTAATATTAACGTTTTAACTTTATTTTAAGCTTACTTGTATATGTAAACAGAAATAGAAATCAATAGAATAGAAATTTAGATTCGACACGCAAAATGTGCGCTCAGACGCCTGGTTGTGGAAACTGGCCCGTTTAAACTAAATAGAAAACGTTAACTTAATGTAAGGGAGCGACCTATCACCTTTTCGCTCCAAGCCATCCTCACCTGCCCGTTGTGCATCCTGCCGAACAACAAACGAGGTTCTGGCAAACCGACTGATAGCGGTAAAACCATCACGATAGAAGGCGTAGCTAAATACAACAGGCCGATGACGGGCAGCAGCGTCACCGGAGCGAGAAGCTGCGCCCTGCGATCGCCAACCCGCCTGCCCAGCGTGGCGATTATGGGTATATCCTCCAAGGGCAAACTTGTGTGGTGAACAACTGGAGAGGCCTATGTCCAGCAGTGGACTGCAATAGGCTGATGATGATAATGATGAAACTAAACACTGTCATGACGCTCATCGTGTCAAACTTGTCGCGCAGACCGCGACGAGCGCAGAAGGCGCGTCGGCGGCGTCGATAGCCGGGCAGAAGCAGTTCAGCGCGCGCGAGGACGCTGGTGTTCATCCGGCTGGTGCGCTGGGGGCTGCAGTCGCTCGACATCTACACGCTGGCGGCGCCGCGCGCGCCCGCCATGCCGCCCGCGCAGCCGCACGTGCGCTCCAAGGAGGAGAAGGAAGTGCTGGAACATTTTAGTGGTGTTGTGAGTATCTAAAAAAATAATGACAGCATTTTTTAGCAAACAAAACCGACTTCTTTATGGTAACAATGGGATCAACTACGAAGTACATGACATACACCCTAACAAACAAAAGAACAAAAAATTCAAGTCGGTTTACAATAGGTTATTATGGCGAAAAGTCTGTCTTTTAGCTTTTTCAAAATAAAAGACTAAAAATTTTAGTCTAATTTACAAATAAAAAAGGTTACAAACATTGGAAGTTTTATGATTAAAAGTTTCCGAGCGCCAGAATTATCCTGCTAACTTTCCCGTCCAATTATTACATTTTATTAACGTATAACTAGGTATTATAACACTACTGAAAAGACTCTTTCTTTATTTTTTCTTTCCAGTTTTCCATGATGAACCCTCAAACATTTCAAGAAATATTCACTGCGACGATCTCCCATATGGTAGAGAGAATAAATAAGAACATGACATTACAAATTATCGCCAATACGTTTTTGTCAAATCCAGCTACTTCACCGATATTCGCTACGGTGTTAGTTGAATATCTTTTAAAACGAATGGAAGAGATGGGCACAAATGTAGAGAGATCCAATTTGTACTTGAGATTGTTCAAGTTGGTATTTGGTTCAGTTAGCTTGTTTCCCACTGAGAATGAGCAAATGCTGCGGCCGCACTTACATAGCATTGTAAACAAAGCGATGGACTATGCCATGACTGCCAAGGAACCATACAACTATTTCCTACTATTAAGAGCTCTGTTTCGCTCAATAGGGGGCGGCAGCCATGACTTGCTCTACCAAGAATTTTTGCCATTATTGCCCAACCTTCTGGAGGGGTTGAACCGCCTTCAAAGTGGGCTTCATAAACAACACATGAAAGATCTCTTCGTAGAGCTGTGTTTGACGGTACCCGTTAGGCTGAGCAGTCTATTGCCCTATTTACCTATGCTCATGGATCCCTTAGTTTCAGCATTAAATGGGTCTCATACATTGATATCTCAAGGTTTGCGGACGCTCGAACTTTGCGTAGATAATTTGCAACCGGACTTTTTATATGAGCACATACAACCAGTGAGGGCTGACCTCATGCAGGCTCTCTGGAGAACTCTTCAGAATAACGAAGTTGCTAGAATTGCGTTCAGAGTTCTTGGGAAATTCGGTGGTGGGAATCGAAAAATGATGATCGAGCCCCAGAGTTTGGAGTATCGCGAAACAGACGCGCCCCCACCGGCGGTGCAAGCTTATTTCCAAGATCAACCCAAACCGATAGATTTCGAAGTTGATAAAGTCATTGAAACAGCATTTTCTGCGTTGAAGTCTAGTACAACAGATCCGTACTACAGACGCCAGTGCTGGGAAGTGCTCAGATGCTACCTGGCTTCGTCCCTAAATCTGGACGACGAGAGACAAACACTGCTGAAGTTGTTCAATCACCCAAGTTTCACAGAAGGCAAAATTCATGTTCAAAACGGCCCTTACTACAAATGCGCTAATAATATCGTGAGGAATACTCACCGCACAGCCTTAACTGGAATGTTCGTAGCTGCGGCGATTAAAGAGTTGCGCCATCATGTTCTACCGACGATGGTGTCGCTAGTGCGCCATTACACTATGGTGGCAATCGCTCAAGAGGCCGGGCCATTTGCAGGCACTGGAGGGCCCAAGGAAGGCCTCGATGCTCTGGTTCTCGTGGACGCTATTGCCGTTGTCATGGGTCATGAAGAGAAGGAGCTGTGTAAACCGGGACACCTCGCGCTCGTACTCATGATAGAGACGGCCGCTACCGTGCTCGGCAGCAAGGAGCGTGCGTGTCGTCTGCCTCTAATGGAGTATCTAGCCGAACGTATGTCTGCATTGTGCTACGAGCGAGCCTGGTACGCGAAGCTGGGCGGATGCATAGCAGTTAAGTTCATGGTCGAGAAGATGGCGCCGGAGTGGGTTTACAAACACATATTTACGTTTTTGAAAGCGGTCCTCTTCGTGATGATGGACTTAACGGGTGAGGTCTCGTCTGGCGCGATCGACATGGCCACTGTCAATTTGGAGAGGTTGGTTCGTGTTTGTGTGACCGGACCCGCGATCCAGTCCTCCGAGCCCTCGGAGGGCGAAGTGGCCGCAGCGAAGGCTCGCGCGCTGCATGACGTACTTCAAGAGCTCGTTCTTCAAGTGACCAGTCCGCATTTACTTGTGAGGCAACAGGTATGCATTTAAATATGTATAATGTTTTATGAATTTCACCTCACCGCACAACAAATCTGCTCTCTGCATGACCCAAGGGTTGACTGGTAGAGAATGCTCCTAGCATTAAGTTCGCCTTTTGTACCATTTTTGTGCAATAAAGTTTAAATAAATAAATAAAATTTCTAAGACATTAATTCTCCTACGACTTTAACACTAATTTTTTTAAATTCACAGGCAATGAAATCATTAGAATTGATAGCAGAGTTGCAGAATAAGACCGTTACCGAGGTGATGGACCCACATAGAGAGGTGCTGGCGGATATAATTCCGCCCAAGAAGCATTTGCTACGCCATCAGCCCGCGAATGCACAAATGGGCCTAATGGATGGAACTACATTCTGCACTACTTTGAAACCTAGACTCTTTACCATAGGTATTAGCATTAGACAAAGTATTTTTTGTACGTTATGTTGTTACTTTACTAAAGCATAAATTAAACTAATACATTTTCTTATAGATCTGAACATCAATGAGCACAAAGTGTTTTTCCGTGAATTGCTCTCGTTGTGTGAGGCAGAGGACGCGATGCTCGGCAAGCTGCCATGTTATAAGGGCGTTAACTTAGTACCGCTTCGAGCGTCGGCCCTTAAAGCATTGGCGGCCTGTCACTATATACAGGAGAAGCACTGCAGGGAAAAAATATTCCAAGTGTTATACAAATCGCTCGAAAAGAACGATCAAGAGTTGCAGCAAGTAAGTTAAAGATTTTTCTCTCTGCAGAAGTAACTATAATGGTGGATGGTCCAGACCAGACTATTGACAGATAAATTAGGTATAATAGACATATTTTGGTCTTATTTATCTTCATCTGTCAGTCTGGTTTTGTATTATTGATGTTATGTATTTATCATAGTTTTTTAAGCCTTCAACTGGCGTGAAAAACGTATTGTTTGTTGTTCACTAGTGTCCCATGGCAGTTATCATGTTCACTCTATAAAAGTGTTTTTATTCCTTAAGGATAACTTCACATTATTTATACTTGCCCACAAACAACGCTTTTTATTTTTAAATTTTTTTTTGTTACTTTTAGGCTGGTTTCGAATGCATGCAAAAGTTCCTATCCGGATTCCAAATAGACATGGAGATGGTGCACCCAGTTATGAGGCCCCTACTGCTCACCCTCGGCGACCACCGCAACCTGAGCGTCAATGGTGCCAAGCGACTCTCCTATTTAACGCAGCTATTTCCGTCTACGTTCAGTGAAAAGTTGTGCGAACAGTTGCTTCAATTGCTCAAGAAATTACTTGACTATTCAATACAGACCAATCGAGGTAACATACTTTTTTTTATTGAATTTAAAAAACATTTATTGGACTGTTTAAAATTATGTGTAAAACTAATTTTATTTTATGTGTTAAAAGGTTATTCAGAATACAAAAATTCGACTCTGATTCGGAAACATTGAGTAAACGTGCGAGAAAGTTTCCGAATCCGAGTTGGAATTTGCTAGTTACTTAGGAGACGTCCACAAATAACATCTCAGGAATTTCATGACTTTTCGACCCTTATTCATTCCTTGTCAGAGCTGGGCCCTTTTGTGTGGTGACTCCTTTTTTCCTTGTATATCACACTTCATGGACCTCCTGCCCACTTCATTCCTTAAGTGTGACGTAATTTATGGAGGCCCCTTAGCTCGACAGAATTTGGTTTCTGTTGAATTTCTCGAAGATATTCGGAGACCGACTCTATAGTTCATTCGCGTTAAGAAAATAGTGACTCATCACCGACTGCCGGCCACTAGCCAATTAAAACGCTAGAAATTATAATTTCTCGAAGATATTCGGAGACCGACTACTATAGTTCATTCGCGTTAAGAAAATAGTGACTCATCACCGACTGCCGGCCACTAGCCAATTAAAACGCTAGAAATTATAATTTCGGATGGATGGATGGATAATAGCTGCGATACAGACTTGATAGTTTTCAATTTTTGAGTAATTTAATTATAAATTTTTTATCAACAGGTGGTAACTTCCTGCAGAGTGTGTCAAAGAACATGGAGAACGAGCAGAAGATTATAATCCTGATAGGCATATTCCACCAGATACCGGCGGCATCGCCGCGCTTCATTGACGTACTATGTCGGCTGATCTTCCACACCGAGAAATCGCTTATGATTGAAGCTGGGTCACCGTTTAGAGAGCCCCTTGTGAAATTCCTTCTAAGGTAATTATATAAATATTTAAAATCCCCCGAAGCTATCATCGCCTGTCCTATGAACGGATCCTATGATACGGATGAACCGATTTTGATCAATCTGCCTACTTAAGCAGACAGACAAACACGTCAGACGTATAACACCGCTCTTTTTACATCAGGGGCTAAAAATAGGTACACACAAGTCCCCCAAATCTCTCAAAATATCGAGGTGCATAATGAATAGATCACACAGTTGGAATTTGTTTTAAGAAAATTGGCGGATAAAGCTACTATAATGTATGGTCATGTACTTAGTTTACATATTTCAAGTTTTGTGGTGGGTTGTCCAAAACATGTAATTTTTGGAAAACCCACTTTAATTAATTACTTTTAATAACTTTAATTTTATGGTTGGTCACGGCTGTGAAATCATACATGGTAATTTTGATTGACAGTACATAATAATTTACTTTCCATATCACCGTAGGTATCCAAAGGAAACGTTGGACCTGATCCTGAGCGACAACAACATCAAAGATCAACAATGGAGCCGGTTCCTGGTGTATCTGGTCAAACATGCTGATGCTGGGGCGGCTTACAGAGAGGCTTTGCAGACGGCCAAGAAACCTCGCCTAATGCAACTGCTGGCCGTTAACAGCGGCGGCGCGTCCGCCACGCTGCCGCAGGCCGACCGCTCTGAGATGCAGTTTCAGGCTATCAGAGTTATATCTTTGCTAATCAAGTATGATGACCAGTGGCTTTCCACCCAACATGATTTAATCGAACTTGTGAAACGGATTTGGTGCAGTGATCAGTACCATGTAAGTAGATTTTACATTTTCTCCTTCTTTTTTTTGACAATGTCACATACATTGCTCTAATCCCAAAGTAAGTAGCTTAAGCACTTGTGTTATGGGTGTCAGAACAACGAAGGTACCACAAATAAATACTTAAATACAAATATAAACACCCATTTAAACACACATTTAACTTTGATAAAGCATTGTAAGGAAACCTGTGAAGTTATACAACCCACACTCGGTGGAAATGTCATAAGTGAACTATGACTTTAGGCCTTATCGCCTTAGTTTTGGGTAGGCCCAAACACCTCGGTGGGACAACTATAAGCTGTTAATGAAAGCGTAGGCTTTTCCAATGTTATAATTTTTGCCACTTTCACCAAATTCGCAATATTGACATAACAATGTTTTTTTACAGGAAATTCACAAGAAAGTAGAAAACGTTGATTGCACTCACTGGAAGGAGCCCAAATTGATTGTGAAGATACTGCTGCACTATTTCTGCCATCACCCGTCCAATATAGATTTGTTGTTCCAATTGCTACGAGCATTGTGTGACAGATTCATTCCCGACTTCCAGGTATTAAATTGTTCTTAATTGATATAAACAGTAATACATTTTGGTGCAGCATTCTCCGTTTTTTCAAAAGTTTTCTCTTACTTATTTCACATAAAGCCTTGCTATTTTGCTTGAATATAGTAAGGTTTACTTAGGGGAACAACTTATAATTATGCCATAGATTATGCTCAATGTCATAAAATTCAAATAAGAAATAGTCTAAATGTTGATTTTTCGTTTCAGTTTCTCCGCGACTTCCTGGAAAACACTGTGGCTCAGAATTATACCGTGGAATGGAAACGTTCGGCGTTCTTCCGTTTCGTAGAGCACTTCTCAAGTGATGCTATGTCGCAGGATCTCAAGGCCAAAGTTTTACAAATGATTTTGATACCTTGCTTCGCGGTCAGCTTCGAGAAGGGTCAGAAGATTGTCGGCGGCCCACCCGCTCCTTATCAAGACAATCCCGACAACGTCGTATCCGTTTTCATCAATAATGTGAGTACCTACATTATTGGTTTATTATTTTTTATCGATATATACGTCACATATGGGGCTTACCCCATATTCTGGTTTTCAAGGGCTGCTTATTTTTATTAAATACTTTATAGTGGTTGGCTAGTAAAGATCACTTCTCACACCTTAAATTAAATTGTGACAATTCGCATCGGACACTTTACAAAAGCTTTGAGTCTGACGAAAACTTGATAATTCAGATCGAATACTGCAATGGACGGGCCGCGTATTTTTGTACCATTAATTCCCCTTCGTGTTTGTATAAATATGAATACGGAAAGACAAATGGGAGGGATTAAAGTTGACAGATCGTCGCTATTTTACGGTCAAAAATACGCGATACCTGCATCAAATGATTGTTCGTTTGTCCATTCGAATGTATTGTAGGACATCTGAAGCGAATGACATCATCTCGCTTTCAACATAAACCTTTCCATCAGCATTGTGAAATCCCTGATTATTTTGACTGCCTCGATGGGTCAAGCCAAGGGTCGTGGGTTCGATCTCCACACAGTACAAACATTTGTGTTCACGTAGGTACATATCTGTTTGTATCGGTCTGGGTATTTTCTATATATAATATGTACTTATTTACAAAAAAAAAGTTTTTTAGTTGTCTAGCATCCATAGTACAAGCTTCGGCTTAGTTTGGGGCTAGACGGCGCTGTGTGGCCCAATGTAGCATGTTTTGGGTTATTGAAATGTTTGCTTTATTCATTTTAGGTGATTGATCCAGAGAATCCATTCGCGTGTTCGGACGCGGTGCGGATATCGCTGCTTCAGTTCGCTTGCTTGTTGTTGGAGCAGGCGTCGGCGCACATCCACGACGCGAACAACAAGAAGCAAGGGAACAAACTGAGGCGGCTCATGACCTTCGCATGGCCGTGCTTGCTTGGGAAGAATTATGTAGATCCTGCGACAAGGTAAATAAAGTAATTCGCCTTTACGCAGGTTTAGTATAATACTGGTTTTTTTTTTATAGTAACTCGACCAGCCATTATGGCTTCCCTACGCCTGATGGAAAGCGTAAGAGAAGCCCAAGTCGCTGGTACAACTGGCAAGTAACTTGTCAGTTACCAGTCAGTTGCCACTGCCATGCCGGCCCAACCCTAACCCCCCACGAGCTTTGGAAACCCTACTCACCTGAACACGACCCGGAGGTCATTTGGCTGCGGTATTCTATAGGGTGGATGTCCTTCCCCGGACGGGCAGCTCAATTCGAGCGAAGATTCGCTATGCCCTACCTCTCGTAATCTAATACCAACACAGGCAGACAGGCCCCGTCTCTCACAATAACAGAGGTTTTAACTTTTTTGTGCAAGTAGGCCTGAACGACTGATGTGATAGATATACATACTGGCTTAAACTCTCGCCCGGTAAGAAGCTGAAATCTCAAGAACTCCCTTAGTGGACGTCTGACTACACCCACGGGCAGAGATGAGTGTGTGTATCCCTTATCCGTCACCGCATGGATCAAACTAAATCTGCACCCTATCGTTTCAGGTATCATGGGCACTTGCTGCTCAGTCACATCATCGCAAAGTTTGCAATTCATAAGCGGATCGTCTTACAAGGTAAAGTCAAAGAATAAAATAAATAATTATACAAATTTTGGCTGCTTTACGAAAACTAAGCACTCAGGAGATAGGTATAGATAAATAGATCAACTCAGTTGTGCGCGCGGCCCTATGTGTGGGTAAAACTTGTACATACAGTGCCTGCGGTATTCTATAGGGTGGAGGTCCTGCCCCGGACGGGCGGCTCAATTCGAGTGAAGATTCCCTATGCCCTACCTGTCTTCACTAGTTGCACTTTTTCTTGGTTTGGGACTAGATGATGTTGTGTGGCCCAACGTGGCATGTATTGGGTTTAAATGGGGGTTTTGTTGTCACCAATGTATTGGTGCGTGATGCGTGAAACTACAGATAAAAAAATCTCCCGTTTTCCCAATATTTTCCTTCACTGCTCTGCTCCTATTGATCACAGCGTAATGAAAAGTATATTATAACCTGCCCAGGAGTATGAAGAATAATTGTACCAAGTTTCGTTAAAATCCGTTCAGTAGTTTTTGTTTCTATAGCGAACATACAGACAGACATAAATTTTACTGATTGCATTTTTGGCATCAGTATCGATCACTAATCATCCCCTGATAGTTATTTTGAAAATATATTCAACTATCAATCTGCCCTTGCTTCGCTTCGGGTGTTTCAAATAAACATTTTAAACTAAATATTGCCTATGTTACTCAGTGGTAATGTAGCTTTCTAATTAAAAAAAGAATTATTAAAATCGGTCCAGTACTTTTTCAGTTTATTCGTTACATACAAAAATACAAATCTTTCGTCTTTAGAATATTCGTGTAGATGTACAGAATTGACTGCTCTACAGATTTATAAGAAATAAGAAACATTTATTACAAGGACATCACAACAACACATCGACAAAACATAATAGAAAATAAAATACACAAAAGAAGAAAAAAAGAATAATAATAAAACAATCAAAAAGTACACAAAACCAAAGACCGGACATGGCGTTCTTTATTTATTTATTATAAGTATAGATAAAAAATGTGGTCGTGTTTGTCAGTATTTCACAGCCTGCTGAAGGCACACGCCGTGGAGGCGCGCGCCGTGGTGCGGCAGGCGCTGGAGATCCTGACGCCGGCCATGCCGCAGCGCATGGAGGACGGGAACACTATGCTCACGCATTGGACCAAGAAGATCATCGTCGAGGACGGACACTCGGTGCAGCAGCTCTTCCATATATTGCAACTTGTTGTTAGACATTACAAGGTTTGTATATGACTTTTCTTTTGAAACATGTAGCATTTTTGTGTCCAAAGATGAACGAAGGTGAAAGAATTTGTTCACCTTCCATAAAATGTTCGTTTATAATAATGTTTACTCAAAGTGATTTATTCTTTTCGGGGATGTAAGGGAGCAGCCTATCATCTTTTCGCTCCAAGCCAACCTCACCTGCCCGTGGTGCATCCTGCCGAATAACAAACGAGGCGCTGGCAACCGACTGGTGGCGGTATAACCATCACAATTGAAGGCGTAGCTAAATACTAAAGACCGGTGACGGGCAGCAGCGTCACCGGAGCAAGAAGCTACGCCCTGCGATCGCCAACCCGCCTGCCCAGCGTGGCGATTATGGGTATATCCTCCAGATGTTTGCTCTAAGTGGCGAACAACTGGCAGTGGACTGTAATAGGCTGATGATGAAAGTGATTTATTGATCCATCTACCTTGATACATTACCATATTTGGTACCGCCAGGTTTATTACCCAGTACGGCACGCGCTAGTGGGCCACATGGTGGCGGCGATGCAGCGCCTGGGCTTCTCGGCCACCGCGTCGCTGGAGCACCGGCGGCTGGCGGTCGATCTGGCCGAGGTCGCTCTGAAGTGGGAGCTGCAGCGGATCCGCGACCATTCGCACGACGACAATGTGGTACGGGTGACGATTTGATTTTTTTGCTTGACAGTACTACGTAGTAGATAATTTATTTTCATTAGGAATGTTTAAAATGAAACACTTTTTTATTATATGGTATTTTAATATTGGTTTGTCATGTTCTTACCGAAAGACTATTCAATTTCAAATTTCATTACGAAGTTTTTACATTTTTCATAGGTATTAATTACTTTTACATCTACCTACAGTACTAGAATAACGCAAGTAAAAATGAATTTATACATCAACGCTGTTAGATTAGACAGGTTCGAATTTAACAATACATGTTCCGGACACGTAGAGGTATTTTAAAATCGAACATTTTCTTTCAATGTCAAGTGAACGTTGGGCAGTCTACATTGCCTAAAAAGGTGGTATGTCAGAATAAAATGCCCCAGACCTGTCTTTATTAAGTTAGCCTTAGATGATGACAATGGCTTGATCATTTAGGTGGCCACATCCCCCGGCGGAGGCATGAAGCGGTCATCAGTGGACGAGAGCTTGTCCGAGCCGCGCAAGGCGCTGAACACGGGCTGGGCGAGCCCGCAGGCCAGCTCGTCGCGCGCGGAGCCCGACGCCGCCAAGCCGCTCGACCGGCAGCACGTCGATGTCGTCGTCAACCTGCTGCTGCGGCTCGCCTGTCAGGTATGTAGCGGTGTCACCAACCGAGGTGTTTACATAACTCCTACAAAGATATCCAGCTCAACATAAAAGTCAAAATAACATACATGTCATCCCGTGTCGTAAAAGACGACTAAGGGTCTCCCTACATTCGGATCGGCTAACGCCGGTCAAAAAATCCTTTATGTCTATGATATTATAAGAGTGTTACTAATGCACTTCGCATCGGCATGGCTCCGACGACGAGTCGCACGCCGGCCGACGGCGAAACATATTATGTAAATAAACGTAGAATGGTGATACGCACTCCACTTAAGCCGATTCCACGTCGATAAATGAGGGGAGACCCTAGGACAATATCAGGAACATTAATGATCTCCGAGTCATCACTATTTCATGTGATTTTAAACATTGATGAATTCAAAATCGGTTCATACAAAACGACTACAGGCAAGTGACGTCACATGCCGCTATAACGTCTTATTTTGTAAGCCAGTTATAAGAAGTTTGTTTGAATGAATTTTAACATTTTCGAAATGGACTTTCCTGATCAACTTTGCAGGTCTATAGCCATCTCATTTTGCAACAAGCTTCAGTAGTGGTTTCTCCAAAAGAACATATTTTATTGATTCTTTCGGTAACCATAAAATAACATATAAAATCAAAGATTAAATACCCTATTGTTATGTTGTTGTACAGGTTAACGAAGGCAATGTGGGAGCTGCGGCCGGCAGCGGCGCGATGGCCGGCGCCCTGGGCGCGGGCTCCCCGGGCGAGCAGCTGTCGCGCCGCTGCGTACTGCTGCTGAAGGCCGCGCTCAAGCCGGACGTGTGGCCGCACCACTGCGAGCCTAAACTAGCGTGGCTGGACAAGGTAACAGCTATTCTGTTTGATGTACCCATAGTAAAAGAGAATAAGCTTACAGCCTCGCATAACTCGGTATTATACCCATTTTTAAAGCTGGTTTACTGATATAAATACCTACTCTTAATAGGTGACAATTGAAAAGTGCACCAAAAATATATTTTGGTTGGATATATGTATTATAATTTATAATCTACGGTATTTACTATCTTACAGTGATATATGCAAGTAGAACATTTTTGTTGCGAATATGAATTTCTATTGCTGGATAGTGATGTTTCCAGGGTCAAAATAATCACATTATGTATATTTAGTCTGTATTGTAGATTATTAAAATATATTTGACACGTATTTTTATTTTTTCGTATAAATAAAAAATAACAAAGATACAAGGCATCAAACTTTAGGAGTGGGAGTGTTTGACGTCATTCCTCCGTGCGAAAAAATGCCACACGGCGTAGCGTCACGCTTAATTTTAACGGGCTATATCTTTGTTTTTTTGGTATAATTTACAAGTGAAAAATATGTGTCTTTTATTTTTGAACAATCTAAAAGACAGACTAATAACATTTTTTAGACAACAAGTCTATACCGGAATGCCGAATGTCTGTGGATGCATTAAATAATTTTCTTCTGTCAACTTTGTATCATCATCATCATCAGCCCACATCAGTCCACTGCTGGACATAGGCCTCTCCCAATGCTTGCCACTTCGATCGGTCCCGGGCCTCTCGCATCCAGCACTTGCCAGCGCGCAAATCGTCACTCCACCTTTTTTTTTGTTTCACCGGGTAAAAATGCAAATTTACTTGCTGCTCGGGGAAGCAGCAGGTTATGTGGGACTCACTCCGCCTCTAGATGGAAGCGAGACGGAGAATACCCACTAATGGCCTGAGGGCGTCCTACACGTTTGCCGAGACGCGGTCTCCACTCCAGAACTCGTTTACCCCAGCGGTTATCGTTCTGTTTTTTGTATCATCTATGATGATGAATTTAAACTGTAATACTACCAGGTGTTCTCGACGGCGGAGAGCAACGCGGCGGCGTGCGCCAACGCGTGCACGGCGCTGGAGCTGCTGGCGTTCCTGCTGGGCGTGCTGCGCCGCGACCAGGTGCTGGCCGCGCTCAAGCCGCTGCAGCGCGGCCTGGCCGCCTGCGTCTCCTCCGCCAACGCCAAGATCGTGCGCCTCACGCACAACCTGCTCGCCAAGCTCACCGCGCACTTCCCTACGGAGCCCTCGGGCGCGGCACAGGCTTCCAAGGTCAATAATACTTCTTTTTTAACCAGTAGGCCTACTCTTGAAACCATTCTCGATTTCAATCCTAACAAATTAAGTAATATTTAATCATAAATGAACGTATATTTAAATTTTCCTGTATTTGGTAGTTTACATTTTGTTACATTATGACCACCCCAAGTCATAGTTCATTCATTCTCTGTATATTATCTGTACTAGATCCTGCAGAAGATTTCGATCCCAATCCCATTTGGTTCAAGAGTACCTACCCAGGTCTCACATTGTAGGACATTGATTTTCATCTCTTTTACAATTAAACCTCCCAAAGGTGTCTTAAAAGAAAGAACAAATTGTAGTGCTGACACACTACAAAACTAAGAGGGGCCTATCCACGCTGGGAGAGGAAGGACCTACACCTCATCTGCTTATTATAATAGAGAATTGATTGCAGAACAGAACGGAAAAAAAATTACAAGTAGATAAGATAATTTAAGTGATAACTATGATCATCGAACGACGTCCAGGCTTCCAAGGTTATTCATACAATCTTTTTAGCTTGTCTTATTTAGGAATTTCAACTAGTCTTCGATTTTAATTTCTTTATTTTTATTTTATTACAATGGTATGACTTGATGACCCCTGCCTTCTGAACCAAGAGTTGTGTTGGGTACGATTTCCATCCGGGACAAAAATTGTTTCGTTGTTATTCGGGTATTGGGTTTAATGGGTTTTATAGCTAATAATTCAATTTAACTTAGAAGATAGGTGCCAGATAATTAATCGTTGGTTTCGGAGTGTGATAGATAGTATGGAATCAAATTATTGAAATTTACAAGTTCAAGAAAATTTAAATTACGCAATTTTTACAGTACGAAGAACTGGAGACCTTATACGCGTGCGTGAGCAAATACGCCTTCGAAGGGCTAGCTACGTACGAGAAGTCCGCCGCCGGGGGCGGCGCGGGTGCCCTGCTGGGGCCCCTTATGATGCTGAAGGCCTGTTGCACCTCCAGCCCCTCCTACATCGACCGGCTGCTGCTGCCCCTCATGAGGGTGCTGCAGCGGATGGCGCGAGACCATGTCGCGCCTAACCCTGATACTGCCACTTCGGATTTACTGGTGAGTACTACATTTGGCTGATCAAGAAACTGTATCTTTTTTTTTTTTTTTTTTTTTTTTTTATACTACTGGGGTTAACAAAATGGCTGCCGGCCCGCCTGATGGTAAGCGGTCACCGCAGCCCATGAACGCCTGCAAACACCTGTATTTTTTTTTGATTAGCCCTTGTTCTACTGCTGAGGGAAGGCTTCCCCTAAGACTCCCCAGCTAAGAAGGAAACTACCTAGTTATTGTAAA
Organism: Conogethes punctiferalis; assembly: GCA_031163375.1. Lineage (NCBI taxonomy): Eukaryota > Metazoa > Arthropoda > Insecta > Lepidoptera > Crambidae > Conogethes > Conogethes punctiferalis. The sequence continues at coordinate 7,232,449 of CM062080.1, forward strand.
TACTACTATTAATAAAGGCGTATGATTCCGATCGATCAGCAAATTAAAGCATAGTAAGTGGAACTGGACCGGTCTATATACGCTTCAACCCCAACCACATACCAAAGCAAACCCATTCAGGAAGACACATTCATTACCAAGGGGCGTGGGGTATAAACAAAACGGGTACGGGCCACAAAGCTAAACTGCTAGACATTAGTAAAAAAATCCAGAAAAAAAAGTCCCATTGCAGTCAATACGTTAGGCGACTTAACCGTAATTGACTTTTAATTTAAAATAATGGATTCTCTATATTTTTTTGTTGTTACAGATATTAGCCTTAGACCTTCTGAAAGCGCGCGTGTCAGTTATGCCAGTTGACACGAGGAAGACGTTCATTGGAACTGTTCTCGTTGGACTTATAGAAAAGACTACCGACGCTAAGGTGTGTATTTTATATTTGTTGTAATGGCGTTTTTATATCATAATTGTCATATTGTATGTAAGAGATGACATCTATACATTTCTGTCTTGTACATTCAGCAGGCAATACACCATCTGTTAACCTTATTATGTACTATGTATGTACCTTCATTATGTACTATGGACCTTCAATAAGTACTTAAAGTCGTTCGATTGTGTTGCAACAATCGTGGTTCTTTCGTTGTCTCAAAGTCCGCTTAAGGTAGACTTCCGAGCAGACATTTCCGTACTGCATAATACTATCGCTCTATCGCTGCGTTAGTGTCGCCGGAGCCGCTCTGGTCGGAAGTCTACCTTTATAACCACGTTAGTCGCTACACAATCGAAATTTCAAGCTGTAATTACAAAATGTCTAATACATTATGTACCTACTTATTTATACCTATAATAAATGTCGAGTTCGATGTTCATACTATTTATTCCCTATTTTCGTGCTCAGGTAATGAAAGCGATCACACGCATGGTTGAGGAGTGGGTGAAGAACCGCACGGGGTCGGCGGCCGGCGCCATCGGCGCGGGCGCAGCGGGCTCGGCGCCTTCCCTCCGCGAGAAATCAATACTGCTCGTCAAGCTCATGCAGTACGTCGAGAAGAGGTTCCCTGACGACCTGGAGCTGAACGCGCACTTTTTGGATATTATCAACTACGTGTACAGGTGAGATGCGGTCATTTCGCGATCGCATTTTGCGATTTTGAGATGCGGATTGACAGGCTCGGTGGCTCATTTGGTAGTGACCTCTGCCCTCTGAGTCAAGGGTCGTGGGTTCGATTCCCGCACAGTACAAACATTTGTGTTCATGAACATGTCTGTTTGTATTGGTCTGGGTGTTTTCTATGTATAATATGTATTTATTTAAAAAAATAAATATCTAAGTAAGTTTATCAGTTGTCTAGTACCCATAGTACAAGCTTCGGCTTAGTTTGGGGCTAGGTGGCGCTGTGTGGCCCAGCGTGGCATGTCTTGGGCATTTAATTAATTTATTTAGATTGTCTTTGGTGATCAAATAAGTATACCGGAAAAAGAACTAAAAATTTCGTTATTAATTCTCTGTAAACGAATTTCAACAACATTCTCATACAAACATGTTTATACAATAAGCAAACATACAAGATATACCTTACTTTACGTTTACAATTTTTTTTTGACAGAGATGACACACTGAAAGTGACCGAGCTGTCTATGAAACTAGAGCCGGCCTTCCTGGCGGGTCTGCGCTGCCCGCAGCCGCACATCCGCTCCAAGTTCTTCGAGGTGTACGACCAGAGCGTGCGCCGGCGCATCTTCGACCGGCTGCTGTACATCATTTGCTCGCAGAACTGGGAGCACATTGGCCAGCACTTCTGGATTAGACAGTGCTTGGAGCTTCTACTGGTTACGTGTGTCTCCAGTGAGTTACTTTACTTATTCACATATATTTATTTATAACTGCAGCCCGCGGCATTGCTCTCTCTCTCTCTCTCTACACACACTCTGTATAATATCTTGGATGTAATTTATGGAGCTTGATACTCCTTGTGTTAAATTTTAACGCTTTACACGCCAATGACGCTTATATGGGTCAATAGCCATAGATTTTCTCGGCGGTCAAAGAGCATTGGAAATAACTTCATATTTATTGAGAATCTTACAACTAGTTATTGAGTAGCACTGTGTTTTTTATACAACAAGGCCAATTACATGTTTCCACTTATAGAGAGAAATAAATATACGTGCTTCACGGGTTTGTTTCTGAGCTTTATTATTGTAGCCTTATGCTGGTTTGTCAATTTTTCAATCATTGTTTGTTTATGCAGGTACACAAATTCGTTTATCAAACACAAAATACCTCCTGCCGAACATAGCCGCCGTGATCAACTGGGCTGACAGCGAGGAGAGGAAATCCTTCGTGATATTCAGTTCTGTGAAAGAGGAGTCTTCAGACGGCTTCAGCGATTCCTTGGATCCTGATAAAGACGACGTGTTGGATATGGACCTGGACTCGAATTCCAATCAGACTAAAGAGGACGTGACTAAAAATGCTCCGAACAGGTGAGTGATTTTGAAAGCAAGTAGTAAATAAGAAGAAAGTAAATATTTCTTAACATGCATTTGTTTTTCTTAGTTTGGCTGAGGCCGTTTCTGTACAAATCTGTTTAGAATTATTGATCTTTTTTTCTAAAATGGTACAGATTAAATATTCAGTAGAGCATCATTACCTCGAAAACTTAACTGAGGATATTATCTTGCATATCATTCGAATAAGGTTTTTTTCATGAATAATTAAAAAAGAGACTTATAAATTATGGACGTAAAAAAATTTTTCATGTAGTAAATAAAGACGCATTTATCGGTAATTTATTTATAATTTTCTTAATTTTTTTTTTAATATCCCTGTATTTTAAACTCGATTGAAAACTACCCCTTGAATTTGGCTTGTACACAAATCTTTCTAATGCTGAATAAATCCGCAGGCAACGAGCGCTAACCCAGATAATAAACAAGCAATCGGAGTTCCTGGAGCTGGCGCGGCGCGTGCGCACCGAGCAGCTGGTGCTGGCGGCGGCGCAGCTGTGCCACATGGACGAGCAGCTGGCGCACCACACCTGGCTGCGGCTGTTCCCCAAGCTGTGGAACACGCTGGACGAACGGCAGCTCGGGGTATGCCATGCCCATATGATTCAGTTTACTAATCAGTTTATTGCTTTTTTTGTCTGTAAGTGTGTATGTATGCCTGCATTTGCGAATAATCTATCTATCAGCCTGCAAACGTCCACTGCAGAAGATGTGCCTTCCCAATTGACAATTGTCAAGATTTCCAAATCTGCGAAGATTTAGTTAGACACCACTCTTGGCAGTCTAGTTGGTGACTGCAGTTCAGTTTCTGGTTCCTGATATTCCCTTAGTCGTCTTATAGGATACCTGCAAGATGAGATGGGGTAGTCCTATTCTAAACCCCGAAACCACATGTCTCCTCCTCACCTCCAATGAATTATTACGCCATATGGGTGCGGTCACTAGTTCTCTTGACTGGAACTTGGCTGACACGCTCCCGCATGTCTAGATCGTACTATTTTCATGATAATAATAAATATAAAATATGATTGCCGCATGAATCTAATAATTCAATTGTTTTTTTAGACGGTAATGAACGAGATCGTACCGTTCATAATTTCGGGCGTGCACGTGATACAACGCGACCAGCCGCTGAGTGCTCTCAACACGTTCATTGAAGCGCTTGCTAGATGTAACCCACCTGTCAGCATAAAACCGTAAGTGATGTCATGTAATACACCATATTATTCCCCCTACTCATGTCCAACCATACAAATACTGAGGTTCAGTTATTATACCGTTACAACACTTTCTCACGTTGATACTTTAGCAATTTCTAGTAATTTGTCACATTTTAGATTTGACGCTTTCAATGGTGATGTTGGAGATTTCTGAAATTTAGACATTATCCATTAATGCTTCAGCTTATTACATAATTTCTAGAAATTATAATTTCTAGCGTTTTAATTGGCTAGGGGGTGTGGCTTGGCCGGCAGTCGGTGATGAGTCACTATTTTCTTAACGCGAATGAACTATAGTGAATCTATTTGCTAAAATAAGTTACTTCATTTTTTACTATTTATTTCCTACTTTTGATGAATGCTGTAACAACGGAATTATTCACCACTTCTAACATTTATTCATAGATATATCTGAAAAAATGTCATGTCTTATTGTTGTTCAGACCGATGATGAAATATCTGGGCAAGACCCACAACCTGTGGCACCGCATGACGCTCAACCTGGAGCAGATGGCCATCGAGCACGCCGGCGGCCGCGCCCAGCGCGAGCCGCTGGAGATCTACGACTACGACGTGGAGGCCATCACACCCACCGTGAGTACACCATCGCCATGTATCACAACCTGTGGCACCGCATGACGCTCAACCTGGAGCAGATGGCCATCGAGCGAGCCGCTGGAGATCTACGACTACGACGTGGAGGCCATCACACCCACCGTGAGTACACCATCGCCATGTATCACAACCTGTGGCACCGCATGACGCTCGACCTGGAGCAATGGCCATCGAGCGAGCCGCTGGAGATCTACGACTACGACGTGGAGGCCATCACACCCACCGTGAGTACACCATCGCCATGTATCACAACCTGTGGCACCGCATGACGCTCGACCTGGAGCAATGGCCATCGAGCGAGCCGCTGGAGATCTACGACTACGACGTGGAGGCCATCACACCCACCGTGAGTACACCATCGCCATGTATCACAACCTGTGGCACCGCATGACGCTCAACCTGGAGCAGATGGCCATCGAGCGAGCCGCTGGAGATCTACGACTACGACGTGGAGGCCATCACACCCACCGTGAGTACACCGTCGCTATGTATCACAACCTGTGGCACCGCATGACGCTCAACCTGGAGCAGATGGCCATCGAGCGAGCCGCTGGAGATCTACGACTACGACGTGGAGGCCATCACACCCACCGTGAGTACACCATCGCTATGTATCACAACCTGTGGCACCGCATGACGCTCAACCTGGAGCAGATGGCCATCGAGCGAGCCGCTGGAGATCTACGACTACGACGTGGAGGCCATCACACCCACCGTGAGTACACCGTCGCCATGTATCACAACCTGTGGCACCGCATGACGCTCAACCTGGAACAGATGGCCATCAAGCGAGCCGCTGGAGATCTAAGACGAAGAGGCCACCACACCCACCCTAAGTACATTATCACTATGTATGTAAGGTTGAATTTCGCCAATACGTCAATTGAGGCCATGATTGATGTAGCTGAAATGGCTAAAAAGTTCTTGCAAATTGACATTGCTTATTTCAAAGTAATTTTTTTAGATAACTTATTTTACATCGAATAGGCAAAAGGATAAAGAAGCAGCTTCATAGTAATTTTCCTTTTCCTTTAGTTTTAATGTCTGCTCTATGAGGGTGCTTCAAAATGAAATGTCATTTAAATGGCGTTATTGTAGCCAGCAATTGGTCGTAAACGTCTCTGTCGTGTCAAAATGAACCAATCACGTAACAGTTGGACCTGCTGCGTATGTGGTGCCATCCTGTGGATTATTATATTCAGAACACCTTCATTTGTAAAACAAAGATGCCATATTTTAATCTGCCGTATTATAACCCCGAGTGTCATACACAACGGAGCAGTCAGTCTAATATATTTGTATTTGTACACAGGAAATATTAGAATCGCTGAGCGACATGTACGAACTATTACAAGAGGAGGACATGTGGTCGGGCCTCTGGCAAAAGCACGCACGTTACCGCGACACCAACGTTGGGATCGCTTATGAACAGCAAGGCTTCTTCGAGCAGGCACAGGTAAGGTTGTTTATTAGTTCGTCGTGTACCTACCGACTTAAATATAATAACGGTATACGAAAAATGTTTTACGCTAACAGTAGCGCCTACATACAGATGTATAACTTACTATTTCTCGGAATTAATTTTGTGTTAATAGTGTACCATGTAATTAAATTATTTGGTTATCCTAGCGGTTCTATGTTTTAGTCTTTAACATGGTTATGATGACTTATTTCTAGGCCGCCTACGATGTCGCTATGGCTAAGCTAAAACAAGATTACGCAGCAAACCCGGCGTCTTACAACATGCATAAAGAGTGCAACCTGTGGACGAACCACTGGCTCAAATGCGCCAAGGAGCTGAACCAGTGGGATTCGTTGTTAGAGCTGGGCCTCTCCAGGAGCTCTCGAGACCCCTTCCTGATCCTGGAGAGTTCTTGGAGGAATCCCAACTGGCCGACGATGAAAGATGCACTTGCTGAAGTGGAGTACAACTGTCCCAAGGAGTTAGGTAAGATTGCAATCATATTGGTGTGATACACAATCCACCTCTTCTAATCAATCCAAACGGTTTGGTCGGGTCCCCATTACGCCGGTCCGGCATATCTGCCGGACGCCGGTCCGGCATATCTGCCGGAAATCGGATACCGGACATAGTATTCACATTACACCGGATCCGACAAGCACCTCAGTTGAATTTGCGAGCCGAATGAAGTGCGGAGAGCACGGGCGGGGCGGGGAACACCAACTGGAGTCGGCCGGAACACCGACCGGAACTGGTTCACATTACTCCGGTCTGGTGATTTTGCCGGCATTTTGTAGTGACAAAACGCTCGGTAGAAATGCCGGGGTCTGTGGTATTTAGCTAAGCCTTTAATTAATTGTGATGGTTATACCGCCACCAGTCGGTTGCCAGCGCCTCGTTTGCTATTTGACAGGATGCACCACGGGCAGGTGAGGTTGGCTTGGAGCGAAAAGATGATAGGCCGCTCCCTTACATCCCCAGTTATAGTATAACGGCGATATTTTGCAGCTTGGCTAGTGAACTTGTACCGCGGGTACCTTTGCATCTGCGCCGGCGGCGAGCAGCAACTGAGCGGCGTGGAGCGACATGCCGAGGCCGCGGCGGCGCAGTGTCTGCGCGAGTGGCGCCGCCTGCCGCGCGTCGTGTCGCACGCGCACCTGCCGCTGCTGCGCGCCGCCCAGCAGCTGATGGAGCTCAGCGAGGCCGCTCAGATACACACGGTCAGTAGCGTGACGAGCGGCAGCTAGCGGCGTGAGCGGCACGCCGAGGCCGCGGCGGCGCAGTGTCTGCGCGAGTGGCGCCGCCTGCCGCGCGTCGTGTCGCACGCGCACCTGCCGCTGCTGCGCGCCGCCCAGCAGCTGATGGAGCTCAGCGAGGCCGCTCAGATACACACGGTCAGTAGCGTGACGAGCGGCAGCTAGCGGCGTGAGCGGCACGCCGAGGCCGCGGTGGCGCAGTGTCTGGCATCAAAAAACGGCTTATTTTTGTATTTTTTTAGTAATATTATGTAGCCCTTAATTATATGTAACTATTAGCAGCCCGAGGCTTTACCTACATTTATATCGGTGATATGGGAAATGATATTATCCTTACAAATTATAACCTATCTGTTATGAGCTCTTTCATTCATAAAGTTTCATTGAAATCCGTTTAGTAATTTTCCTGTGAAAGAGTAAAAATAAACATCAAGATCTAACCACCCCTTCAAACAATCATCATCATCAGCCCGTGTCAGTCCACTGCTGGACATAGGCCAACCATAGGCTTCAAACAAACATAAGCATTTATAATATTGGTAGGATAAAAAGGTTAAAGGAAATATATTTTTACAGGGACTACTTCACAGCCGGCCTACCTCGTTGCACGACATGAAGGCGATAGTGAAAACGTGGCGCAACCGACTGCCCGTAGTGGCCGACCCGCTGTCCCACTGGGGCGCGATCTTCACCTGGAGGCAACACCACTACCAGTTCATTGCCTCCCACTACGACTCGCAGACCGAACACGCCTCCAATCACAGCATGCTAGGCGTACACGCGAGCGCGCAAGCGATTATACATTTCGCAAAAATCGCAAGGAAACACAATTTATCTGGCGTATGTCTCGATTCGCTACATCGGATATACACGATACCTAGTGTTCCCATAGTCGATTGCTTCCAAAAGATAAGGCAACAAGTCAAGTGTCACATACAAATGTCTTGGACTGAAGGGAAGGACGAGTTACAGGAAGGCTTGGACATGATAGAGTCGACGAACTTCAAGTATTTTACAAAAGAAATGACTGCTGAGTTTTATGCCTTCAAAGGGCTGCTCCTGGCTCAGTTGGGACGTTCAGAGGACGCCAATAAGGCGTTTGCGGCGGCTGTCCAGCTTCATGATACCTTGGTCAAAGCGTGGGCGCTGTGGGGCGACTATCTTGAACAGATATTCATAAGGGACCCGCGGCAGACAACGGTGGGCGTCTCGGCTATGACTTGCTTTTTGCACGCTTGCCGTCACCAAAACGAGTCTAAGTCGAGAAAATATTGCGCTAAGGTACGTAGATTTTGTTTCCGAAACATATTATTGTATTCATAAATAAGATTTGGATTTTATTTTGACAACTGACTTAACTCATATCTCTCGTCGTTGCACCTTGGGCTCATTCCATCAGGCCATAGGAAGTCAAATGAACATCACCGACCATCGAAATATAGTAATGCTGTACCATTCTGCTGTTGACCCCCTGACCTATTTTGGTCCAAAGGCCGCTACAATTAACGTGATATTATATGAACAAAACCAAAACAACGTAAGGTGATCTGAATAAATGAGAGAGTATTTGCGAACAACGCCATCTCTTATCTCTTGTTGGAACTACTCGTCGTGTCGTGACCGCTTACAAATTTGTAACCACGGAATATTAAACACAAGAGGAAAGGACGTGTGGGCGTGGCCCGCGTGCCAAAGTTAAGGACAGCGAGTCTTAACTTGACTCAGTCGCTTTGTGGTTGCTTAGGTATCGTGACGTGCGCTGTCGGTATTTTCATTCGAGTGTTTTATTAAATAACTCTCAATAATGACTCGATGTTACGTCTTTGAGTGCAAAAACAATAGTAGTACTAAGAACTTGCTTCGATCAGGTGTTTCTTATCATCGGTAAGTTGGTATTTACTTTTTATTAAATAAATAATCTTTCGGCATAACCTCTATCCATTTAAAACATTCGTGTAAATTAAGAATCACACGTATGTACACTGAAATAAAGTTTATAATTGTCTGACGCCTGGTCCGCATGCGCCATCTAGTATCGAATAGTAGAATCAGAAACTACGTCCCAAGTCGAACCTACTTTAGGGTTGTGACACGTTGAAATATCATCGATTTAATTATGTATTTTGTCTATTACACTTATTTTATGCCTTATTGTAAACTATTGATTATTTTCGTTTTAGTTTTCCTAAAGATCCAAATGCAAAAGGAAAGTGGATTCGGCTCTTCGGTGGATTCTTCTCGGCAGGCTACACGTCGAAGTGCTGGTAGGAAAAAAGTTTGACGTGCAAAAGTATTACTAGTGAATCTATTTGCAGAAATAAACTATTTAATTTATTTTAAATGAGTTTTATTTTATGAAGTTCCCTACAAAGAGCAGTTTTCTTTTTTAAAATACGGTTCAGTGTAGCTCCCTAGATGATCATAGAATACCCATTTCGGACTGTTACGGAATTTAAGGAAAAATTACATTAAATACTTTTTTCAATATCATATAATGACAGGATTTTTCTATTCCATTCAAAGCTCGTTGAACGTCATATAATTGATTATATTGGAGCTGCTAGCTTTTTAAGCAGAAAACGGCTCGTAGATAATACATTTGTAGATCTAGTCAATACTTCTTGTCGTGTAAGTAGGCCTTATGATCTAAAAAACCCAATAATAATTTCTATTATTATAGGGTTTTTTAGACCTGTTAACACTAAATTTTACGGACGGATAGTATCAAGTTCATTCATTTTCTACAGAAAAACACAAATAATATTTATTTAAGTTACGGGTAATGCTAGAAGGTGGAGTAAATCTAGGTTTACCCGGGTTGACCTAGTATTACCCAAGCTGGGGTACAACAAGGGAAGCCTCCACGCGTGGTCGTCTGCTTGCAGACGGCCCGGCGTACCCCGGGCAACGGCGGGTAGTAGAGGATGGCTGCTACCCGACGGCTAATTCCCTGTAGGGAGCACGCACTTGTGCGTGGCTCCGGGAGCCAAGTGGGTTAGTGAAATGAAACTTCAAGGGCATTTTAAACATCTACAACAACATTTAGTGAGCATAAACTTAATAATAGCTTTAATAGCAAAAACTAATAGCGGTCCTTGTGTTATTAAAATTGAAATTATTTATTTGAGCAAGATAAACTTCTGTGACATGATTCGAAATTCCTGACGTTGCAGATGTATATGAGCGGCGGTTATCATTTACCATCAGATGAACCGTTAGTAGTGAACCACGAATTAAAATTTATTTTACTTTGTATTCGGACTTTACCCAAGTAGCTTGGGTAATCCTAAGTAAACCCGGGTAAACCTAGGTTTACTCCAACTTCTAGCATTACCCGTAACATATACATTAAATGTGAAACTTCTGTCAGTGTATTTAAATGTTAATGTATATCTATTCTAATATTAATTAATTATTTTAGAAGTAATCGATGTTTCATCACCAATAGTATTCGTATTAATCCCATCCCTGTTTGAGTAGCGACGATAATAAATGTCATGATAAAACATTCTAGAAAAAAAGCAAGTGCATGCGTATAAATTAAAACCTTACGCTGATTGTCGTAAGGTGTTAAACAGCGTACAACTTTTAAGAGTGTCATCTAGCGTGCAATAGGTGAACTAACTAGTCAAAGCAGGCCAAAAGCACTTCGATGAGATGACGTAAAACCCTCAAAGTGTAATTTCTAAATTCTTCTTTATCTCTAATGCATTATGGTGGTTTTTATGTTATTGTTAGTAGCAGTTACATCTTTGTGATTTCAAGAAATTATTATAGTTATGATTGGTTCATTTTGTGTGTGCGTATAATGTTATTGTGTGAGTTTGGCGACAGCAGTTTTGTATGAACTGACTAGATTATGCCCTTTCCTCTTGTGTTTAATATTCCGTGTTTGTAACAGTATTTTATAAAAATAGCCTTATGTTAAGTCTTTATTTCGTTATGTCAGGTTCTCTGGATGTTGAGCTTTGACGACGAGAAGAGCAGTCTAGCAGAAGCGCTGGACAAGTACTCGGTGGGGGTGCCACCTGTGCAGTGGCTGCCGTGGATTCCGCAGCTGTTGGCGTGTCTGGTGCAGTACGATGGCAACGTCATACTCAACCTGCTCAGCCATGTAAGTACAGTCTCCGACCATCGCGATAGGGTATGGTTCTACTTGAATCCCTCAAACATCGAGATATAGTTGGCAGAGCTACTCAACCTCAGCTGAAGTATATTCATGGAGAACAATGTGGAATCTTTGATCGCTCTGAAAGTCCGCTCTCATGGAGAGTACCCATTTTAGATAAAGATAATTGCATATCTGTTACCCAGTTCTGCTAAAGTAACGGATTCAAATTTCGAAACTATGTTTTGTTGCGCATGAGTTTCCGTATCGGAAACGATTCCGAGTTCTTGTGAATAGAGTTTGATGAGTTTGCATATTCGTAATCACAGCATCACACGAACAGATTAAATTATTTCACAGGTGGGACGACTGTATCCACAAGCAGTATACTTCCCGATACGAACTCTTTACCTGACGCTGAAGATTGAACAACGTGAGAGACACAAGACCGCCGAAAATATAGCAGCACACCTACCACATCAACCCACTACCTCTGCTGTGAGTACAATTATATTATTGGATTTGTTGGTTATAATAACAGTTGTATTTAATACAGTAAAATACAATATCACTTTATACCAAAACAATAAATATAATTGGTTGGTGTAAATTTTCTACAGCGCAATGGTGTTCCAAATTGAATGGCCGATATGAAGCTGTCTACATGCGTCAGCTATCATCCCATTGATCAATAGATAAACTTATATGATTGGTTCCTTTTACATAGTCTTTAAGTCTGTGTCAGTCCTTTTTTTTATACCACTAAGATGGCAAACATGCCTACGGCCCGTCTGATGTTAAGCGGTTACCGCAGCTTATGGTATGGACGCCTGCAACACCAGGGGCATCACACGCGCGTTGCCGACCCGTATGACAAACCAATCGCGTAACGATTGGACCTGCTGTATATGGGGTGGATTATTTTTGACTAATTTCACACCTTGTATTAAAATCATCATGAATATCAACACATTACACATACACGTTCGTACAGGGTATCAGCAAGGTGAGTGAGGCGGCATCGTCGTCCAGCGGCGGCTCCACGGGCAGCGAGACGGGCTCCATCAAGGCCACCCTGCCCATGTGGCGCTGCTCGAAGATAATGCAGTTGCAGAGGGAGATACATCCCACGGTGCTATCCTCCCTCGAGGGAATTGTCGATCAGGTGAGGTTAAATAAATAACCCAGGTCGCGCCACGCTCAGCCATACAGCAGCATTTAGCCTCAAACTACTACTATGGGTACTAGACATCTGACAAACTTCATAATTTCAGCCCACATCTACCAACTGCTGAGGCTTCTTCTTTCAAACACTACTTTTCACGGTACCTCGCCAACCTCGTCCTTTGTTTCCCGGCCACCGCCGCTATGTCATCCGACCATGGGGTGGCTGGTCTGCCCACAGATCTCCGGCCAAGCCACGGCTGCCACTCACACAGTGCCCGTGTCCAACTTCCATCACTACGTCTTACCAAGTGTCCCGCCCATATCAGTGATGTGTAGTGATACATACACGCATCAGCGACTTTTGTGCGCCTCCTAATTTCCACATTGGGTATGCGATCTCTTAGTGAAATGCCGAGCATGGCACTTTCCATAGCTCTTTGTGCTACCTTGATTTTGTGCATTATTGCCTTAGTGAGAGTCCATGTTTCGGCATCATACGTAAGTGTTGAAAGAACACATTAGTTAAATACCTTGGTCTTGAGGCATTGTGGGATTTTGGACTTGAATACGTATTCTAGTTTGCCGAATGTTAATAGGTCAAAATAATGTTTCCAGAGTCAAAATAATTCTATTATATTTAGTCCGCATTTTAGATTATAAAAATATATTGAACACGTATTTTTTCTTTAGCAAACATAACAAGGCATCAAAATTTAGGAGTGGGAGTCTTTGGCGTCACTTCGTGCGACAGACAAAATTCCACACGGCGTGACGTCACGCGTAACTTCTGTGTAACTTTTGGGCTAATTTACAAATTAAAAATTGGATTTTTTACATTTTTTACTGCAACAAGCCTATTATTTTATTATTAATACATCTGTTTATGTATTCACGCGTAGATGGTATGGTTCCGCGAGAACTGGTACGAGGAGGTGCTGCGGCAGCTGCGCGCGGGGCTGGCCAAGTGCCACGTGGTGGCCTTCCACCACCGCGCCGCAGTCGCCGACGCCACCGTCACCCAGCACACGCTCAACTTCATCAAGAAGGTCGTCTCCACCTTCGGCATCGGCATCGGGATAAGTGAGTACAACGCATCACTAGATAGAATATGCTCGAGCTTACTTATGTGCTCCCATTGATTTTTTAATTGAATCTTCTAGGTAGTTGTTTTAAGGCCGAATGTTCCTTTAAATAGCACTTTCTATTGTTGAAACTATTGTGTCTGGGAAATTCGATTTTATAAAGTTGAGGTATGATACCTTATCCGGCAGCCAACTTTTAATAATTTGGGGAAAGTTGCCGAAAAATTTGGAATGTGAAAGTTTAAATGTCCCAACAACCTTTTTAAAAATCAAATTCCATTGTTTTTATTGTGTCTGGAAGTTTCGGTCTTAGGAGAAGAAATCTAGATCAATATCTAAAATGACCTGCAAGCCTTGTAGCACAGGTCTTTCCTAGAATAGGCATCAGTCTTACCTAAATGCTCCTGCGTTTACTGTAACTATACATTTGTGATGACTTTATTGTCATAATTCACTCTTTAATTTGAGTAGGTACTTAAGTTGCTGTGCGATATTAATTTTCATGTATTTTTTCCAGGTGTTTATGCTCGTACTGTTTTCATATCACTCTAATAATAACTAATGAAACAGTCTGCCGTCTGCGAGCGCTATTATATATAGATACTCCATTTTGTATGTCGACAGAAAGTGTTTCAAGTTCTGTAAGTGGTGCATTCTCTTCAGCTGCATCGGAGAGCCTCGCTCGCCGCGCGCAGGCCACTGTGCAAGACCCCGTCTTCCAGAAGATGAAGAGCCAGTTCACAGCCGACTTCGACTTTACGCAACCTAATGCCATGAAATTACAAAATCTCATACAAAAGCTGAGGAAGTGGGTCAAAATACTGGAGGCCAAAACTAAGGTTCTACCCAAGTAAGTAGCACCCGGCACTGACATGCGTAAGTGTGCGTGAGGTAAATGATCAACATTACTACCAGCATTTGTGCCGTACATCACGTTTGTTATCACATCACTGGTGTAGATACGTATTTTTCATGCTTCTGTCACTCTTCACACTAATCATAAATTATGTTAAATGCATTTTTTGAAGTGTCAATTATATTCATACGAGAAACTTTTTCCAGGTCATTCCTCATCGAGGAGAAATGCAGATTCCTGTCGAATTTCAGCTTGAAAACAGCTGAGGTCGAACTGCCCGGAGAGTTCCTTCTACCCAAACATACTCACTACCACGTGAGGATAGCCCGGTTCATGCCGCGCGTGGAGATCGTCCAGAAGCACAACACGTCCGCGCGGCGGCTGTACATTCGCGGCCACAACGGCAAGATCTACCCGTACCTCGTGGTCAACGACTCGGGCCTCGGCGACGCCCGCCGCGAGGAGCGAGTGCTCCAGCTGCTGCGGATGCTCAACCACTACCTGGGCAAGCAGAAGGAGACCTCGCGAAGATTCCTCCATTTCACAGTCCCGCGCGTCGTGTCCGTATCGCCGCAGATGCGCCTCGTCGAGGACAACCCCAGCTCGATATCCCTGCTCGATATTTACCGCACCGAGTGCGCCAACAGGTATGTTATAGACTGCGTCTCGCTAACGAAGATAAGGAGTTTTTTCTTGAATGTTTTAAGGTATTATGTTTTTATTATTTTGTATTCAAATCTTTCGTACACATTGTAGTTTTAACATCTAGTCTAATAGTAAATAGCGCCTTCATTCACTGCCATATATCAGTAGTGGTTCATGCTGTGCCATTCTCGCCTCATGATAGTTTGCACCGTGTGTTGGGTCACAAATGTACGTTGGTTTGTAGGGGCGTGGAGTACGACGCTCCGGTGGCGCGGTACTACGAGCGTTTGGCGGCGGTGCAGGCGCGAGGCTCTCAGGCCTCACACCAAGTGCTCCGGGATATCTTACGAGAGGTAAGCAAACAAATCTCGTTTGTTTTATAAGTTTAAACATTGTGTATATTGGACTGACTAATTACATGATTCTTTTACCTGCCAAAAAGTGCTTTTCGTCAGCCAAACTCGCGCTTGTCGCCGTAAAGTTTATATAAAAGCACTTGTTTTAGCTAAAGAAGCGTGTGTGCTTAGACTCTTAATTAACAACATTTTTCAAATTACCTAATTTTCACATTTTGCTCAAGTAATGATTTTTAAAATCTACTATTATTGAGTAAAGTTTTTATTGTGAGAATACATTTTAGTTAAGTACATATTTAACAAAGGTAAAACAGAACAGTGATTCTAAAAGTGAAGCTCTAGTAACAAAGACTGATAACACGTCTACTCTGAAGTGACTCATTGCATATGACTCGCGCAGATGATCAGAATATGTAGTCTCATATAATTACAGTATAACATCTGGGAAATTGATACCATTATGATTCATTTGAACATTCGAATTAAATTTCTTGAATGGCATGCACGATTGCAATTAAAATTTTACGATGAAAATTCTATTGAATGTAAAGAGTACTTGGTTATAGTTAGTCATAAATTAAGTGGTCTGTTCTGTATAGCGTTAGCCTGAAGCATGGATAGTCCATAATTTTTGTATCACATTCCTGGTCGGATTAGTTTAGAATACGATCTTTTCAAATACAGGGGTAGTCGTCGTTTAATGGTCACAGTACTAGTCTAGCTTGAAGCGCTCATTCATATTTCCTATAACAATGTCGGAAGTGTTAATATGCGACTTTGAGGGAGAGCAGTGTCACAAAGACATCGTTGGGCCACTTTCAAAACTATGTACAAGTTTTCTATTTATTTTAATATCTACGTAATCTTAAACTAAAGTAAGGATTAAAGATTTAATTATGTAGCAAAAATGGTTTAAGCCTAAGGCTGGCCACATACGTTCGGAATTTCGAATAAAATATTACGTTCGCAACAAAATGCTCTACTTGCATACAAAGCGCTCCAGCATTTTATATGTAAGTAGAGCATTTTTGTTTCGAACCTGATTTTAAATTCGGAATTCCGAATGTATGTGGCCAGCCTAAATGGTGTAGAATGTCATCATAAGTTACCAAAACTTGATTAATGAGTACATATGTAACTAATCGAGTCATATTAATGATAACCTTGCATCGGAATTTAAATTTTGGGTTAATTTGTGGTTAATTGATATCATGTATGAATGATGAAAACCACATTAATTAATAATCCCACATGTCGGTAAGTTCAGTTAAACCAATGTGAAAACCCAATGGGTTAATCCAAACCGTTTTCAAAAAGTAGTCATAGTTATTAAGTCACTGCTGGACATATCTGCTCTCATAAGTTCCAGCCAATCTATTGCAATATCCGAACGAGTACTATTCCTAAGGCCGATGCTCATTGAAAATGGGCCGCTGTGACCGACATTTGGTCAGGAGAAGAATATTATTCCCGTCATTATCATAGTCTCTCGCGGTCCGCTGGACCACGATTCCTCCACGATTCTTCGCCACTTTTCTCGATCCTAGACTAATCACACCCAGCACTTGCCAGCTATCTTGCGCAAATCGTCGCTCCATCTACCAAGGGCGCCCTGCACTACGTTTGCCAAGAAGCGGTATCCACTCTAGAACTCGTTTACCCCGTCGGTTTCCGTTCTGTGGCTGATATGACCTACCCACGGCCAAGTCAAGTCTAATCCGGTTGGTACCTTGGTTACTGTCTGATCACCTCATTATAGATCCGATCCCGCAGTGAGGCACCGAGCATAGCCCCAGAATATTATTATTAAGCCGCGGCCAAACATTGGAGATATTTGCACCAAACGTAACGTTTTGCGCCCAATGCACCAATGTATGTATCGGTACTTCGACACGATGAAGACATTGAGCGCGTCAGTATTGGGCATCGGACAGTGATTGGACCCAAAGTTGAATCCAATGTGTGGCCGCGGCATTATGTGTGAAGTTAACTGTTGGCGTTTCCAGTAGGTGCAAGCGACAATAGGCTATTATGGCTAAAAATTGTAATTAGTCCGTCTTTTAGCTTATTCAAAAATAAAAGACCCGTATTTTTTTATTTGTAAATTAGACTAAAAATTGCAAAGTTATAGCCCGTTAAAATTACGCGTCACTCGGTGAGGCATTTCTAAGGGAGCGAGTGACGTCAAAGACTCCCACTCCTAACTTTTGATGCCTTGTATCTTTGATATTGTTTATTTGAATGAAAAAAGGAAAAATACGTGTCTTTTATTTTTGAACTAGCTGTGCTCGCGACTTCGTCCGCGTGGAATAGTTATTTTTTCCCCGCTTTTTTTACATATTCCATTATTTCTTCGCTCCTAATAGTTGCAGCGTGATGTTATATAGCCTAAAGCCTTCCTCGATAAATGGTCTTTTCAACACAAAAATAATTTTTCAATTCGGACCAGTAGTTCCTGAGATTAGCGCGTTCAAACAAACAAACAAACAAACTCTTCAGCTTTATAATACAGTGGACCCCCGGTAATCCGGCAAATGTTATGCAGGGCAGTGTCGGACTATCGAATTTGTCGGATTATAGAGCACTGCCTAAGACCCCTATAGTCCGGATTTTTTTACGAAAGAGTACCTTGTAATCCGACATATTACATATCTAATGACGAGAGTCTATATATTATACGTACATATCTATGTACTTTGAAGTACAAATCAGACTTAATTTATGTAAGTCGAAATATGGAGTAAACAATGAACGTACGCTAGGCCGTACCGCTATCACTAGAAGTCAAATTCAAACTAAGTAAAACAACGCATAAGCGTCGAGCACAATAGCGGTGGCGCGTACGAGTTGTGACCTGTTCAAACTTGCGTGATCTATACATATTAGCAAAGATTGTCAAACATAATTGGGATGATGACTAAAAAATAATTTAATGTCCATCAGATAGATTAATGAAAAATATTGGATACGTATTTTTTATTTTGCCTCTTGTTCAAAAACTTACGAAGATACATTGATTTTAAATGTCACATGACGTCACGTTAGAGTACAAAATATACTCTAACGTGACGTAGTTAGCCCCCACTCCGTAACTTTAATGCGCTATATCTAAGTATTTTCTTGTTATTTCGACAAAACAAAAAATACGGGTCTTATATTTTTTTATTATCTAAGAGACGGACTAATTATTTTCTTCATTTTCATACCTTGTCATCATCCGTATTCTGTCATGTCGGATTACAGGGGGCGCCGGATTAGACAGGGGCCGGATTACCGGGGGTCCACTGTATTAGTTAAGATAAGCTAAAAGACGGACTAATTACAATTTTTAGCCATAATAGCCTATGGTACAGAAGGGCGTGGTGCGCGAGTTCGAGGCACCGAGCATAGCCCCAGAAAATTATTATGTATGTGTGAAGTTAATCGTTCGCTTTCCCGCAGGTGCAAGCGACAATGGTCCCGAAGGGCATGGTGCGCGAGTGGGCGGCGGCGACGTTCGCGGCGCCCACGGACTACTGGACGTTCCGCAAGATGCTGACGCTGCAGCTGTCGCTGGCCAGCTTCGCCGAGTACGTGCTGCACCTCACGCGGCTCAACCCCGACATGATGTACGTGCACCAGGACTCGGGCCTGCTCAACGTCTCCTACTTCAAGTTTGACGTCGATGACACTACAGGTAATTTGTGCACATTGTTTCTTCTTTTTTATACCTACTATCATCTCTACATAGTCTAAAACTAAGTCGCCTTTTCTGTACCTATATCCCTATGTGCGCTTAAATCTTTAAAACTACGCAATGGATTTTGATGCGGTTTTTCTTAAATAGATAGAGTGATTCAAGAGGAAGGTTTATGTATAGAGAGGTAGGGCATAGCGAATCTTCGCTCGAATTGAGCCGCCCGTCCGGGGAAGGACCTCCACCGTATAGAATACCGCAGTCAAATGACCTCTGAGTTGTGTTTCTGCCGGTGAGTAGGGTTTCCGGAGCTCGTGGGGGGTTAGGGTTGGGTCGGCATGGCGGTGGCAACTGACAGGTAACTGACCAGTTACTTGCCCGTTGTCACAGCGACTTGGGCTTCTCTTTCGCTTTCCATCAGGTGTAGGGAAGCCATTATGTCGAGCCACTATAAAAAAAAATGTATAATGAAATAGCCGAATCTTAGCGAGTGTGGGTCGCTAGTAATGTATATAGTAAGATTATGCAACATATGTTGACTACCTCTATGGAGCAATGTTTCAAGTTATCCTAAAGCATTATAACAAACGCATAACCGAATATTGAATCGCAGCGACGCAGCACAGGGCAGAGTAACTTGAGGCAGACATTGTCCTTCTGCGCCCTATGATATGGAGCATCATAACAATACTACCAAGGTATTCATGCCTGTCGTAAGAGGCGATTAAAAGGCCTTTTGGGGTTGCGGCGCGCTTGGGTACCCGTACGTTACGATCAGAGGCGGAACTTTTTGTCAGGTTCGCGGAGCTTCACACATCTTCGCTTCAGAAACAGACCTAATGGTCGGATGGCTACCCGAATCTTGATAACTCATTAACGAAACATATGACAGAAAATTCTTAAGTTTTACTAGCAAAAGTGCTACTTATAGTTATAAATATTTTGAATTTATTTACATTAAACTTGATTTTACATTCGATATTGCGCTTGCTAAAGGTTTATCATGCTCGTTAGAGGGGCGTCCTTGCATCTAATTATTCACATTTTCCTCATTTGATATTTCATCAGAACTAATTTATCTTTGTGTTATGAATAAATATAGGGCAATAAAACTTTGATGGTCATTTAACATACAATGTCATAGGCGCTGTATTTTAATATATTAAAAAATATTGGTACGATTTGTACCTTCGTTAGGAAATCTATGGGGTAAATCCTGTAATAGCACTCATTGTCGGTAGGTTCAGCTGTAGAACCAATGTCAGTGTGACTGTGAGCGCTCTTAAGTGACCTAGATACGTGTTCTATAGTTTTCTGGACAACCTTTGCCTATAAATCTTAACTAATATTATAAAGCTGAAGAGTTTGTTTGTTTGTTTGAACGCGCTAATCTCAGGAACTACTGGTCCGAATTGAAAAATTCTTGTTAATTGTGTTGAATAGACCATTTATCGAGGAAGGCTTTAGGCTATATAACATCACGCTGCAACTATTAGGAGCGAAGAAATAATGGAAAATGTCAAAAAAAAACGGAGAAAAAATAACTATTCCACGCGGACAAGTCGCGAGCACAGCTAGTAGTGTTTAAAGAAGAAACTATACAAGATTTCGAGCCATACGAACTGCTATGCGTCGTCGAAAATTTATTTCGGTAAACAGTATTGTCACAAGGATATTTTGACTAACCGTGGAACAGTCCTCGTATTAGCGTGCGCTAATGAATTCATGAACGCGATTTTACTACGAGGTTACGAGCAACTGACAAGTGATCGATTTGGATCGGGCAAAGTTAGTCTGTACGATATAGTATAGGTTACAGAAGTGTGACATTAACTGTACTCGTTAGCTCTTATGTATAATATGTAAATGGATAAAACCTTTACCCTATAGTATACCGCAGCTAAATGACCTCTCTAGGTCGTGTTTCTGCCGGTGAGTAAGGTTTCCGGAGCTCGTGTGAGCGCTGCATCGGCAGCCGGCCGGAGGTCAGGGTTGGGCCGGCATGGCGGTAGCAACTGACCGGTTACTTGTCGTAGCGACTTGAGCTCCTCTTTCGCTTTCCATCAGACGTAAGGAAGCCATTATGTCGTGCTACTATAAAAAAAGGTCGTAGTACTCTGTCTGAAAAGCCTAAAATCAGGGTTCAGTACTACCAACAGCGGTGCTAATGCTACGTTAACTCGACAGGAGAGCTGGACGGGAACAGGCCGGTGCCGTTCCGGCTGACGCCCAACATCTCGGAGCTGCTGACCAGCATCGGCATCACCGGGCCTCTCACCGCCTCCGCGATTGCGGTGGCTAGGTGTCTAGTCACACCCAACTTCAAGGTGAGTTTTAAGTTAAAAGTATACTCCGTTTTCTTGCATTAGAGATGACCTTTTCGTTGCATTCATCATCATCAGCATGCAAACGTGCCACTGCATGTTTCCTGATATTCCCATAGACGTCGTCTACGACATCCACGGGATGACATGGGGTGGTCCTATGGTCACTTTATTCCACAAAACCTTCATGTTGGCCTGTGTAGTCCAATCATCATCACTCATCAGCCTATCGCAGTCCACTGCTGGACCCAGGCCTCTCCAGATGTTCGCCAGTTTGGGCAAGCACCTGGAGGTTATACCCGTAATCGCCAAGCTGGGCAGGCGAGTTGGTGATCGCAGGGCGTAGGTCTAGGTCTAGGTAATAGGTCGCTCCCTTCGAGTCCAATGCAACAACTTAATTTTCTGTTATTAATTTCCACTCCGATTTCAGATACAATCAATATTGCGGACAATATTACGCGATGAGATGGTCACCGGTTACCGGAAGCGTTTAGAGGACAAGTCCGGAATGCCCACAGCGGGCACGTCCGCCGAAAACAAGCCCATGGAGATGGACAACGAGACGATCATAAACATGGTGAACAAGGCCGTGACAGTGATAATGAATAGACTGAATTCCCTCGCGCAGTTCGACGGGCCCGACAGTAAAGTGGCGACGCTAGTCACCGCCGCCAACAGCCACGACAACCTCTGCCGCATGGACCCCGCGTGGCACCCCTGGCTGTAAACTAGCTCCCCCAAATGGGTTAGTCCATCTAGTTACACTTTTAGTTATACGGTATAACAAATTGGACAAAAAAGTCTTAATAGTTATACTGCCCGGTATAACTAATTGGATCCGAAAAAAATAATTAATGTTTGTCCAAGTAGTTATACCTATGAAACTGCTATTTAAATTTTCATTTGAACTATTTAACTTCCTAGGTGATTATGCACTTCTGGTACTTTCAATTAGTGAAGAACACACCGGTGTACTTTGATCTGTGCCATCGTCGTCACCCACACAAACAAAATAATCTTTTGAGTAGGTAGTAAAGTTTTGTAGAGTGAAGGGAATCATAATTTTATTACGTAAATATTATATTACGAGCCAGGAATATAATAATATATACAATTAAGTACACCGATATGTTCTTCATTAATTGAAAGTAGTTATCAAGGCTTTTTTTGTCCAATTTGTTACACAGTATAACTAAAAGTATAACTAGCTGGACTAACCTGCCCAAACATGACTCCCTTTTGCTTTACACACGACCCTCACGCTTGAATGTTTCGTTCGACAGCGGAAAGAAAGTAAACTGGTCAACATACGACTTATACGTCAGTCCTAATACAACTCTATATTTTGTTGTTTGTAAACATTATTAATGTTTCTATAATTAAGCGTTTTAATACATAGGATGAAGTTAATATTCTAAGTACATAATTAAAATATATTATGACGGATTATGCCTGCCACCATTCCAGCATACTAATATAAGACTGATATAACAACTCTCGTTAATGTGGAATGTATATTGATTAGCGGTGTTATAAAATGAAATGGCGGCGAGCATCTCCTGGACTATGGATTCTCATCGAGATAGACCTAGGTTATGTTTATGCTCATTATACTATACATTTTGTGTACGGGCATCAAAAAGATTGTGATCTATTAAAGTAAAATAAATATTAATCATTAAATGGATCGTTTCATTTTGATTTTTAACATCTATGGTTTGAATAATGATTTATTATGAATGGGGTGCACCAAATTTTCTTGCATAATGATTAGTATTCACATTTAGGGCGTTCAACATTATAGTATTCAGTTCTTTCCTCATAACCACGCACGATAAAAAATCAACTGTTTTTGTCACGAAAGGGGAATGTGAACAGCATATAGTACATACTCTTTATTACTTTTATGAACGAAGTGTCGCAGCGGTGACACATTGTAATGAATAGGTGTGCATGTGCATGAGTGACAGCGCAGCGCGGTAGGTGCGCAGGCGCAGGTGAAAGTACCGCAGCAGCAGCAAGTGCGCGGCTGTGAGAACCGCCCCCCTCCTCCCCGGCCCCACCATGCACTCGCTCGCCAATCTCACTCGATCGCTAGAGATAGTAAAACTGATTTCATCACACTAACAATGGGAAAGAAAGTGCAATAATTGTAGGATAGTGCAGGAACTGTTTGCGTATTCTGCCGAGCTATGTAACAATGCGGTTCGACGTTTTAATGCTATGGTTTCATTCATTCCATTTATAGAACTGGTTATGCGCGTTTGTTATTATGGTATTTATTTTTATTACAGTCGCCCGATCTATGGGAAAATCGTGTTCGGTATTACGTTCACTAAGACGTAAATCACTATTGCTGTTAACATTAAACTTATATTGCAATGGTTATTTCCTCGAATTGTTTTTTCAACAAGAATACTAAAATATATTTAATTAACAGAATGCTCATTCAATTTATTTTAATATCATGATCTTATTTTAATAGCTTTTCGTTGCTAGTGGCAAACAACAGATCTGTTAACTGAACTGTAACATAATGTATAAGAGTTTATATAGTTTTTGTGTATGTATACTTTTGGGGGCTACTTTTATCAGCAGGTTCCGCCGTTATCAAATTATTATTATTACAGCAATATATCATGACTTGGACAAGACATTAGAATTGAAAAAAAAAATATCCCTGAAATTTAGAACATCTTACGGCCGTATTCACAAACGTTACTATGCAACAGGCGGACGCACAGTGTCAGAAATCCTATAGGTTTTTGGGTACCTGTGCGTTCACGCAATGCATAGTAACGTTTGTGAATACGGCCGTTAAATTCTTCACCAATACTTTTATTAAATGAATGAAGGTTAGACCATACATCCCAAAAGTAATGACATCCCAAACAATATTTTTTTACCCTTTTTTATGGACAAACAAGAATGACGCGAAGACCCACCCTCCACTTTCGTGATTTAGATGGTAGTCGAAAAGGACATAAAAGAAGCTAACATTAATCCGGAAACAGCTATAATAATAAATAATAAATAAATAAATAACCCAAGACATGCCATGCCATACACGAAACTTTGCTATAAACTTCGAAAACGTAAAAAATACACTGATTGCATTTCATAGCTTACCGAGACTCGAGTGAAGCGGAGCTCGTCCAACCAGACTCTCAGGGTATGCTACAATGACAGTAAAATCCTTGTAACCGCTTTTGTTTTCGTGTTGTCTCGTGGCACCTATCTAAAGAGCATCCTACGGAGTTACGTAGACGACCACTACTTTTTCTATAATTTTATAATAAATAAATTGCAGAGTGTGGTTGAGGGTCCATATAAAATTTTGAACGCGAGAGCCCGAGAATCTTTTCACGAAACCAAGGATCTTTATAAAAAGTATGGCAATCGATGGTGCGCCTAGATCCAGCAAAGAATTCTGGATTCCTTGGAACGTTGTGCCGACATTGTTTTATATGTAGATAGGTACCGAGGATGCTCTGGAACGATGAACCAAGAATGAATCGGTAGAAAAGCACAATACCTCAGTATTTTTTAACTTTGTTTGGAATACCCGCATTTCAAGAATGTTATGTGTTGAAGCGTGTGCTTTTGAAGTACTATGGGAGAAAATAGCGTTGTCTTTTGGCCTTGGGTAGTTATCTTCTTTATGTAGGTAGTTCGTTTCTTTGGGCCGCTGCGACATTTTAGCTACCTGTGTTCTTTTTACTCTATAAGGAAGCTTTAGGTACTGCTGTTGGAACCTAATGCTATTAATTTTTGGAAGAATGAAGTAAGTCATGAATGATGAATTTAATATTTTTTTTAGAAATAGTTTTCAATTGGTTTTGTTAACCCATTATACACCACATTCGTCAACGCACCGTAGACCGGCAAATATAATCGTATTGGGTCTGGTTTCAGGGAATTCATAACTCGATGTGGTGACTTGACTATTCTTTATTATAATTGGTAGGTAATTAGTTTATGATAGACATCGTCGGTCTGTGATAAGTAGGTACAGACAGATATGACAATAGGGCAAATGACGATGTAGGTGGATGTCGTCGTGGCGGTGGTCGGGCGGTCGGGCGGCTGGATGGCGGCGGCGCGGCGTCGCGTTGCTAGGCGGCGGGTGGCCGGGTGGGCGCTGGGCGGGCGGGGCGGCGGGCGCGCGCCGCTCGCTGGCGGCGCCCCGCGCGGCGGCCAGTCCGCTCCGCGGCGTCGAGTGATGCGCCGGTGTGCTGCACGCGTCCCCACTCGAACCTCAAGTGTCCGACCTCTGTAACCGACCGTTTATGACATTCGACAACCCCGCCCTGGTGCATTTTTCCTAGTTGCATTTCGACCAGTGCCAGGAGTGCGTCTGCCCCTTTCCGTGTGGACGGCTGTGACTCCCCCCGGGTTTATTTATGTTGTCGTTTTGGTGTGGTGAATATTTGTGTTTGTACGGACGATAACCGTATTATCTGTGCGATCGGAGTCGAGTGGATATTTTTAACGACCGACGCCTTTTTCGCGAAGGTGAGTGAAACGTTCGATTCGGCGAATGTGGTTCCACGGATGGGACGTTCGATTCGCCGCGACGTGGCGGCCGTCTCGTCGATACGCTCCGGAATGTCGTGAGCGGTGTGTGGTTCACGATCACTCGCAAAATTGTTTGATTTTGCTCGAGACGTATTCGTCGCTATTTGGCTCCTTGACTTTTGTTAAATCGTCAGGAGAGACCGTGGGACACAATCGCTCTTTTATGTTTATAAGTTTGGTATGACGTCATCCAAAGTATACAGTTTTTTCTAGGAATGCGATGTATGTATGGTACAAAAAGATGTTTGATTTCGAAACTTATATGATTCTTACTAGATTGAATCCTATTCCACTACCATATGGTGGACGGAAGCGAATGGATAAGAAAACAGAGAGCGGGCGTCGGCGCGGGGTGGTGCGCGGCCGGTCCAGCGACCGCATTCCATACGGAATGCCGGATTATACGCAATGTCAGTGTGACTCGGGGTTCGTGCCATCTCTGCTGCGCTGCGTACTGCACATTTGCAACTATATTTCCATTTGCAATAAGTGCTTCAAAAGTTTACTAACGCGATGACAGAGCTGACAGCGCAAGTCCGATACCTCTCAACACCCACACTTCGGATATTTTTAGACTGTCAATTAAAATCCCAATGGCTACGTAGGTATAGGCATAAATATTTTAGCAATTTGCACTTTTCCCCATTGTAGGTGTCGATGCTATGTAATTTATTTAACGGTATCCCTACTTCATCGTAATTCATAAATTAACAAAAGAGAAAAAGAGGTACCTACTGGGACTGCCAACATCGGATATAAAACATATTCATTATTTGAGGGTAGTTGAAAATGTTCATGCTTTTAAGATATATTTAACAATAGGTATCTATTTCAAAATTGCGATGTATGATTAAGACTGCGTTATTTATTGTGCAAACGTACTGATCACAATATTGTTTTTGTAAATAAATACGACAGCACCATGTGCGAATTTCCGAAATGTTAGGTTATCGATGGCTGGCAAAAGGTTAATGAAATTGGTTATTCTTATTGTGTACCTCACTTATTTTGTAATTTTCATCCCGCCTGCTTCAAAGCAAGTTATATTTCATCTCGTGACATTAATTGTCTATATTTACGTGATGTAGGTAGGTATAATATGATTATTTTATTTTCAACGTTAAATAGTAGGTAGGTATGCTGTTAGAGCATTTTAACCTACTACCTACAATATATTTTATTATAATTAGTTTCTCCATATGAGGTTAACGATGCAAACCACGCAAAATAAATCACGGTGGCAATGTAGGTAACTGATTTAGGTAGTTCCTAGAGCCAGCGGTTCTCAATCTTTTTTGGCGACGGAACCCTTTTGGATAGCAAAATACTTGATGGAACCCTACAATAAAACAATAGTTTTTAAGTGTATTTTTATTAATAAGCATAATTAGAGTAACATGTAACAGTTACTTATTACTTAGTTACACAACAAGTATAATAATAGATATAACATTGAAAAAGAAAAAATATCTATCAGGTTTGATAGAGTCCTCTATC
Organism: Conogethes punctiferalis; assembly: GCA_031163375.1. Classification (NCBI taxonomy): domain Eukaryota; kingdom Metazoa; phylum Arthropoda; class Insecta; order Lepidoptera; family Crambidae; genus Conogethes; species Conogethes punctiferalis. The sequence continues at coordinate 7,259,805 of CM062080.1, forward strand.
AAGACTTCTGTCCAGAAGTCTCATGTTCGTGAATCGTGATACGCCGCGTCAGAACGGTCGACTAGAGAGTGTTTTGATTTTTTTTCTAACTTTTTGCGGAACCCCGACAGGGGTATCGCGGAACCCTAGGGTTCCGCGGAACACACTTAGAGTATGGCTGTCCTAGACAGAAAAGGGTAATTAAACAATGACAGCTTGCATGTAGCCTTCTACTTCCTTTACCTACCTTATGTATAAATAAAAATGTATCTTCGAATTTTCGAAATGTACCTATGTACCTTCGTGTAACTTTTGAACGAGTACACGCAATTATAGGTAGGTATAATTCTTGGTTTTATGTAGGTATTCGTTTGTGTAATATAAAAATTAAAAAAAATATGTTAAAAACAGCGGTCCTACTAGGTAAGTACCTACCTACGCCAGGTCATCTTCTATATCTATACTTATAATAAATCTGTAGGGAGGTCAATTCTGTACATGAAATGTATTTTCAAAATAACTAGGTAGGTATCAGGGGGTGTTTAGTGATCGATACTGATGCCAAAAATGCAATCGGTAAAATTTTTGTCTGTCTGTCTGTCTGTATGTTCGTTATAGAAACAAAAACTACTCAACGGATTTTAACGAAACTTGGTACAATTATTCTGCATACTCCTGGCCAGGTTATAGTATAGTTAGGTACTTTTCATCACGCTTTCGCTACAATCAACAGGAGCAGAGCAGTGACGAGTGTTGGGAAAACGGGAGAAATTTTTATCCGCTTGTTCGCATCACACGAATACCTACTACTGCATGGAATTAAATGCGGTTTTCACCAATGTATTCCTAGAGGTCTAACTTAAAATTAGGTATAATTTTATGGAAGTCCGTTATTTTTAAAACCCGATATCCACGCGTGCGATGCCGCCGGCACAGCTAGTTTTTTTTTTTTTTTTTTATAGTGGCTCGCCATAATGGCTTCCCTACGCCTGATGGAAAGCGAAAGAGAAGCCCAAGTCGCTGTGACAACGGGCAAGTAACTGGTCAGTTACTTGTCAGTTGCCACCGCCATGCCGGCCCAACCCTAACCCCCCACGAGCTCCGGAAACCTTTCTTCTTTCTTCCCCGGACGGGCAGCTCAATTCGAGCGAAGATTCGCTATGCCCTACCTCTCTTGAAATTATTGAGTATTAGAATAGAATAGAATAAAAGTTTAATTGGTACATTCTTATGCAATGCTATACATATTTATATGAATATTGGTGTAGGGCCAGTAATCGGAGCGGGCACTATCTCTGTGACATTAGAGTGATCTGGCGTGCGAGTTCGATAGTGCGTGCCATATTTCGAAACGCGTCCGTTGCCGTTTCCGCCATGTGACCCACAATTTACGACTAACTTTTAGGTGTCTATGTCTACTCAGGGATTTACTCGTACTGAACGTTTTAAGCGTCAACTAAAACTAAGCATACCTATCGTAATATAATTTTATGTTTAAATTATCACTTTCGTTATTGTACCAACATATTGCGACATGTAGGTAGGCACACATAATTAGTTAGATATACTTATTCCTCAACTCTTGTATTTATATAATAATGTTCTTCAAATGTTTTTATATCTAGGTAGAGTATGTTTATAGGCCTTTAAGAATTTAAATTCTGTAAAACTCTAGTTTCCTAGTATTTTATATCTACCTAAGATTCTATACAATGTAGACAAGCTTAGCTTAGCTTTGAACTATCATAAAAATATTAGTTAACCATAGAATAGAACATGTTACCTAGTTAATAAATTAGCCAGACAATAATGCTTCATACCGCCCACCTGTCCTCAAATTAAGGTAGGCTTGTCATAAGGTACGAGGGCTTTTCCCTGACCAGAGAAAATTTTATATCCTAAATTGACCCAACCGGTATTCGAATTCGTGTATCCCCACGGGTCTGGGCGTGCAGAGACCCGCTGGGCCAGTACTTGAACGGCGCGCGGCGCTGTGATGTGACGCAGTCAAAGAGAATATTTCAAACAATAGCAATAGATACAGCCTCAGGAGGGCGAAAGACCTAAAATAGTCGATCCCTGCAGCCGCTCAATAGGAGGAAAACCAGCCAACAAAGCAAGCGTGCCAGTCACTTTACAATTGTAAGTGTGACCAAATTAATTTATCGGTGTCCGGGTCTCGGGTCAATTTTACACAATCTTCATGACCTTTTAGTATCTTTTCAGATAATTAAAACATGTTCCTTTGTGCCGTTTCTCGGAACTAGTGTCATATCAAATAGTTTGTTTTATTTACACTTGAGATTATCAAACCCACACACGACCTTATCTATCTTAACCAGATTGGATGGTACTTTGTATTTACAGCTAGTTTAAACATACATGTGATTAAAGAAGCAATTCCAGATAGTAAAATGTTATTAAATTATTTCAGTAGGCATACCTAACCTAGCATGCTACATACAGCATTACAAACTTTTTTTTATGTTACTGTATCAATGTAGACTGTGAACATACGAGAACTGTGTCCTCGAAACAAATTAAATCCTTGACATATTAGTGTTACCTACTTACTGCAGACATTCTACTTTTAATTTTCTGATACAAAATGTCAGGTGGTCTAACAAAATCCGCGGACATACCTATAAATAGGTAGGTATATGCAGTTGTGACAAAACCTGCCTGGTGACTTTGTTTTAAAAATTCTCCTCTACATTTTAGCTTAAATGGAGGTGAACTTTGTGACTGGTTTTGTTGTAAATGACAGTAATTTTTATTTAATAAATTACTGTCATTTCAATGCAAAATAATCGTCTAGTATAGCAATTGCCTTTCGTTTCATAAGACGAGGTTCCATCAGTCCCAATGAATACTCATTCCAAATTGAATCACATTCAATTACCAAGTAAAATCGGTCAGGATGTCATGTATGTAGTTGTCATGTACTTATGATTCGATGCTTTGTTTCGTTCATAGACTCAACGTTTTATGTTTTTACTGCATCTTGTTATTGTACCTACATTTATCTTAAAACCGGTCTTACATTTTACCTAGTCCCTATCACTGGAACGGTTAAACACAATTTCTATCTAGTAGGTATTTTGACGATAAACCTTGCTAATTCTTGCAAAGTGAATGAAGAGACGCTCATCTGGTTGAATGATGAAATCTTTGAGAGATATAATCGCATTCCGCGGTGAGCCTCCCCTCTCTCCGCCTGTGTTGCATGCCGAGTGCCGACGTCTCTGCACGGCTCTTAAGTGGGTTGCACTTAAATACCTCTCCATTGCAGACCGTACACGCAATGTGATATGGAATATCATATAAATATCTATTCAGCTTAGCTTCACACGGTTCACTCGCGATTTTACGCTCTGAAATTGTTACTACTGTGATTACGTGTGCGTACAATTTGAAGCATAGTTAGTCCATAACAATATTTTGAGGCATAGCAGCTCCAGTTTATGTGGTCGTGGCTCGCGTGTAAGCCAGTGATGGCTGACGAGGCTCTGGTAGGTGATGTGTAGGAGCCCAGCGGGTAACGGTTCCGGCGTGTTTGCAGAGCCGGGCTCGTGTGTGCGTCTGCGCACTCGCCGAGCACACAGGCGCGCGGCGCTCACGGCGTAGCGCGGCCGTTGAACCGAATACTAGAGGAATTTCTCCACCGCCGCCACTTTGCTTGCAGACGAAGAAGAAACTTGCGACAGATGAACCACGTTCAACACCATTAGAATACTCGCAGATTAGTTTTTGATGTAAACACCTTTAAATTTTCTATACTTATTATGATAGTAGAGTATTGGGAGAGTTTGTGTTGCTCTACCTACTTTAAAGCTTCTTAAAATTCAATTACGCACGATAGAACTGATTTGCTTATATCTATTGTACAGATTTATATTTATAAATATAAACTCATAGGCTCCGGATAACTAAGTCATACAAAATTTAACTTGGAACTGTACATTTGATTAGAGACAAGGCTGATTCCGTCAGATAATCAAGTAGAGCGGAGTTTGCGGGTAATAAAATTCTTGTTACTCCCTGTCTAGTCAGTCGTACTGTTTTATTATTAGCAAAATAAATGACAGTCTGTTAGTGAACGTTGGAGGTGTTCGCAAGCGGCGATTTGTCGCCGACACGTGTGCTGTGATCTCGCAATCGCCGGCATCGGCATACCGGGCCAGGGCGCGGTCTGCCAAAGGTTCTCGAATCGCGAATAAATTTAACCCAACATAGTTGTGTCATAATAACCACTTTATGGACCTACATACACTTCGGTACTTAGCTATAGGTAATATTTTAAGCCTTTACGCACTTACATGCAAATAATGAGGAAGGTACAACAAATAAAACTTAGATAGGTAGGTACTTTACGGCAATAGTTCAAATGCCGCACTATGTAGGTAGAATCGTGAATACGTAGGCATTCAATGTCTGCCTATAACTAACTGTTGGTCACTGTTACTAATAATTTAATAACATGACTACGACCGCGCAGAAAGGAACCGTCTACTTTATAAGACAATGGAGTGCCAATTAGTCAAGCACTGGCGTATGAAGCTTGAGTATGAGGTACCTATATGTACCTATCTACGGCTGTGTTAAGCCTAATTTCCGGCTGTAATTTTCCTTACCTGAAAACATATGTAGACGCTTTCAAATGAATGAAATGAAAAAACATTAGTTATGTACAAAGGTATTAAAATCCCCATATTACTCGTAGGACTTAACTTTGACTATTGTCATTACATAAATAGGTACGTGGGTGGGTGGGTGAATCATTGTTGCTGCCTCTATTTCTATGTGTAAATACTTAATTGTATAAGTACACGATGAAACCTTTTTAGCTTACAAGTTTACCAACCTCTAGGTCTGAAGCATGTTTAACCTAATTCACCATCAGCTGAAGAGTATGATCATCGCCAGTCTATAAAGCCCTCACGCAGGAATAGAGACAATTCCACATAGACAGACAAAGCTCCTTTGCACTAATTTTCATGTCACTCTTATTTTATACCTTGTTTGAAAATTTATTTTGTCTCCATGGCTATAAGTCAGGACTAGGGTGAGTTGTAGTCCCGTGTAACCGACGAGATATTAACATTACTGGCAAAAAATCAAATTCTTGTAGGCATTAATATGCAGGCTGACAATGAGGTAACTTTATCCTACTATTAAAATATCTAAAACAAAACCTAGGTACGTCCTTAAAGTTGTAAATTTAAAATTGAGAATCCATAATGGCCATTCTTAGACATTTCTACTAAATACTTTTGCATCATTGCTTCGCTGTAAGTTACTAATAAAAGGTTGCGTCATACGGCGTTCACTTTTAGAACGACGAACGAAACTATGCATGAGTTGCATATTGCACAAACATCCGGCTCACTGAGGTCTTGGTGACAATTGATAGCCTCAATTGCTTCAAAATAGCAAAATTACACTTATAACACGTGGAACCTAATTAATGATTACACGTAAACATAATATACAACAGTATTGAAGAACATTGTGTCTGCGCTTCGCTCAAAACTGAAACTGGTTGTAAGGAATCGGCAATAAAGGAAACAAAATTAATCACACATTCCTCAAATCGGTTCGTTGTGTGTGCTTGTCCCCGCCGTCATTTGCGGACGTTTTATTGCAATACTTTTCGTACCGTACTGGTTTGAATGTGACTGGCTCACTCATTACTGTAGACAAAAAGCTTTTTAATGACAAAATACAGCGGTGGCGAGTATGTCGCCGAGTGAGTCCGGGTATGGAAGGTCGGTCGGTAAATTAAGCGGCGGCGCGGAACGTGATATTTAAAAAAAGGGTAAATCTAGGATAAAGATTGCAGCTCGTGGTGGTTGTGGTGTGCAGTGGTGGAGTGGCGATGGCGCGGTGGCGCGGCGGGCGGCGGGCGGGCGAGTGAACGCGGCGACCTTGGGTCCGTGCCGGGCCGCGGACGTTCGTTGAACGCGCCCCGTCCCGGCCCCGCGCCGCTCGCCCGCCTCTACCACAACTCGTTTGCGACCCGATTACTCGAAAATTAAATTTAGAATTAGACGGGTCTATAGTAAAAAGAGGATTTGGATGATGAATCACGAGCGCATACCACATCTCTCCCGAAGAATCTGCAGCGTAAACTAGGGAGGCGCCCGTAGCGAGCCCTGTCGCGCGCTGCATCCCACCGTACTCATTGCATATTGAACATTGCATTCGCCACTAATCAATATCAGATCTTTTCACTGACTTACGTACAGACAAGGTTGCTCGTAATTTACGATTTTTCGGAGATTTTTTAATATCTTCAACAAACTTTTACGCAAAGTTCGATGGCGTAGTAGGAAAGCTTTTTACTTACCTATCTAAAGCTCTACAGGCCTTTTAATACAATGTTGATTTAGGACCAACTAGCTTAAAATAATCCCAATGTTATAGAGATTAGTTATAATAATTTCAGTTAGTAGGTTTAAGGAGCTCTATAGATTTAAACACAATGCGAAACAGACTTTCTATATCTGTAGTCTAACATAGGTACAATAACAGATAGTTTCTTTGTAATCTAATCAAAATTATGATCCCAACTCTCATTTTCCAAATTATAGTTACGTCAATATGGACGTAAGTGTTCTTCCTCAACTCTACGTAGAAACATAATATATTTTTTATAAGAAGAGCTTTCAGGATGACCTCACTCTTCCTGATGGTAAGAGGTTCAAAAGTTAGGTCTACAGATATAATAGAGCAAACCCATTGCGCCTATCGCCCTCACCCTAGGCCTAAAGGCCTACTGAGATGCCGCTTCACGCCCCGATTAAAGAACCCAGGATTGTAAGAGGAAGGAGACACATGAGCTGGAAGGGCATTTCATTATTTATTAAAAGTTCAAAGTTGTCATGGACTTATCTACATGCAAATATTGTATCCTTTTCTTATATATTTATTAAGTACTAGCTGTGCCAGCAGCGGCGTCGCTCGCGTGGATATCGGGTTTCAAAAATAACGGACTTCCATATAATACCCATCTATACCTTGTGCCTAAGTTTTAAGTTAGACCTCTAGCAATACATTGGTGAAAACCGCATTCAATTCTATGCAGTAGTTTTCGCGTAATGCGCGTTCAAACATACAGGTTTAAATTTCTCGCGTTTTCCCAACACTTCCCGTCACTGCTCCGCTCCTATTGATTGTAGCGTGATGAAAAGTATCCTATAACCTGCCCAGGAGTATGAAGAATAATTGTACCAAGTTTCGTCAAAATCTGTTCAGTAGTTTTTTTTTCTATAACGAACATACAGACAGACAGACAGACAGACAGACAGACAGACAAAAATTTTACTGATTGCATTTTTGGTATCAGTATCGATCACTTATCACCCCCTGATAGTTATTTTGAAAAAATATTTTATGTACAGAATTGACCTCTCTACAGATTTATTATAAGTATAGATAGAGTTTCGAGTTAAGTTGGACAAGCTGACCTTTAATTTTACCATAATATTATGCTTACTTAGTTTCACGTGATTCAACATGAAAATAGCCCGCCTTCAGCACCAGACCTCATTAAACCTAGTTTGGTCAGATTAATGACTTAAATAAGGTAGAGTCTGTATCGGTGCTAAAAGGATACTTTTTCGGGAAATTCTATTGTGTGTTTTAGAACAGTTGACACAAAAAAAACATTGCCAAAACCGGCGCGTTGTCTGATGTGGCGTGGTTTTGCATTATTTCCACAATGGCGTGTGTGGGGCCCGCCGGGCGCGCGTGCGTTGACCGCGCCGGCGCCCGCGCACCGCGCCACCGGACGACACTCCTCGAGATGACGTTACAAGATACGTACCTTTCAACTTCACACTCAGTGGATATTTATAAAAAAAATAATTAAAGGTTTTAATGCACGGATTTACACCTTACCCCTTCTTTCAACCATAGTCCACCTTAGACAATTGTAAAGATTGAAAATTGTTTGATGTGCAATAAAGAGTATCATCCTTTATGTACTCGTACGAATTTCAAGTTTGCAAAATGTGCTATCAAATCACTAACGTTAATCTGAGCCAATTCAATGTAAAACCTCTTGACTAGAGGAAATTAAACATTGAAATCGTCGCCAGCTAGAAATCCATATAAATATACCTAGTTTGAAACCATAACCTTTGCATGGGTACCTACAAATATCTCTATTATTCAATGCGTAATATGCGGTATCAGTATCCTTTCCCTTTTTGTAATGGCTTTTCGTAATGTAGATACCTATATAATTTCCTGCTTTGAAACAAAAAAGCTAAATTTTAAAGAATGTAGGTAAAGGACGCAATTAACAAGATCATAAGCTACACGCCCTTTTTTAAATACAAGAGTTTCATAAAAACAAAAAAAAAACATTACGTACTTACACAGAATCAAAATTGTAAGTAGGAAATTGTCAGTGTGTTATTTCTGAGGACTGAGAACTATTAGCTTTGGCCAAAGAATTCAACAAAATAATACATATTTGGAAACAAATCGTGACGTCCTGAATAACGCCAATTTCAACAGAAAAAAAGGAAAAAAAAGTCAACATACTGTGCGGCGAAAATGGTTGGGTCTTTTTAGGATTCATCGCGTGTAAAGAAATAACCCTGTCTGTTCTTATCTGCGTATTGTAAACAACTTGCGAGCATTTATGACGTCTTCATCAGCAATTTATGGTCGGCAGAGTCTTGTTTCAATCTTGAACCTCTACACAGAAATATGCGCTCATTTGTGCATACAAACAGGATGTTGGAGGATTTTCCTTGTTATAAGTTGGTACGTGACAGCCTGCCGACACGTCCGCTGTGCTCGCGATCTTGCTCATCCACTCTTCCATTCTGGACATTAACAACCAGAATGATCTATCTTGGGCTTAGTAGGTATTAGCATGTCATCTACGTTAATTAAATATCGATCAAATAATCCGGAAATGTTGTATGTATAAAACCTTTGCCTGCCGTGTCACCAGACGGAATAGAAAAAGTATTGTGACGGCCACCAGAGACCCCATGGCAGTTAATGTATTAATATTAAGCTAGTATAGACAGAGAGCTAAACTTTTTAAATCGTTTTAAATGAATATTCGATGTTATTAAAATAATTTGCTGAAGTGTTTGTGATTTGATATTTGTGTTTCATAAATGTAGGGTTAGCAGTTTTTATTTCAGGCTGTGACAATGACTTTCATTAAAGTAAAAGCTAAATAGAAAAACAACACCACCACATATTTAATATTGCATGAACGGTGGAGCATATTGCATGAATTGAATATGCACTAATAACTTATTAATATCATAAGTATGATATGAGATGACCTACAAAGATGTAGGTATAGTTGGCATTTAGCTTCAACAGTTTAAATAATATTAACGATCCTAGATATATACCAATTAAGTACTGGTTCAATCTCACTACACTGCGTTAGTTCATATTTGGATGTAATTATGAGAAGTAGAAGGTCAAAATATCGTCGCCCAAACAGGATGACAACATCCGCTTTGACAAAGAACGAACAGAACACGGACTTGGGACGATTTAAATTAATCATGTCCCAAATTATGTCCTCCGTGGCGTTCTGTTATCGTGTTCTCCGTTAAAGAATAATTGTTATTATTTTATATTAATTATGATATGAGATTAAAATAAATCTGCTATAAACGTAACTTGCTCGCTTCAAAGTTTAAGATTTTAAAATGAATAAATACTTTGTTAATTATTTTTACATTCTCGTTGAAGTCTTTTCAATGGGTGAATATTTTCATTACACATTATTATTTTAATTTAGTATTTAAAGTATTGTAAAAATGTACATAATATAATGATACCTACTCGGAAGTATGAATGGTCGCACATGATGAATGAAATCAAAGAATCACGAACGTTAACATTTAAATTCGACAAGGATTTTCCACGCCAAGAGGGGCATTTACACGCGATGGCGTATGACTAGAATTATTAATTACTATGGCAGGACAATTTAACCTGTTTTTAAATCTAAGCGTCAGGAACGAGTAATTTTGGCGGTTAGGACTCGAATGGTGACTTATCAATAATCTATAAGGTACCTCTACCTACATATCATACAAAACGAGTCTTATTCCGGATCGCGAATTAAGATAAGGATGCTTACGCTATTCACTCCTTCCTATTAAAAAGAACCTTAAAGAATATAGTGAGTGTACGAAAGCAATGTATAAAGCAAACTTCGTGAACCATTGCACATTTTACAATTTATTCATTAAAGCGATAAGATTTTTGTGCAGCTTTTAAGCCATTCTCTCTATTAGAGTTGTGTAACTGCTGGATGCGTTACGTGCCTCATGAGCATGACGATTAAATAAGACTTGTCAAATACAGCCGTTTTGTAATGTTTACTCAAGAGTTTAATTGGTTTGTCCGTTTCTCTATACCTTATTGAGAAAGTGGTAATGTTGGGCTGTTGAAAACTAAGAGGAAAACATGTTTGTAGCCGTAGCCGTAGAGGTTATTGTGTTTATTAATTTGTAAACAAAATCATACTAAGTAATGCTTCATAGACAGAGAAAATATATAAATATTGTCTTTTATATGTATAGCATCGTCTAAACTAATACCGATACTTGTACTATGGGTACTTACTTAGATACTTTTTTATGCAAATAAATACATATTTACATAGAAAACACCCAGACCAATACAAACAGACATGTTCGTACACACAAATGTTTGTATTGTGCGGGGATCGAACCCACGACCCTTGGTTCAGAAGGCAGAGATCACTACTACAAGTCGGTATGATTTACGTACGTTACAAAATGTCCGTTCTGAAGCTTATCTGGCCAGTCCACTGCCATTTCAGCTTGCTAACCCGATGAGCTACGTCGATGACTCGAGTTCTCTGTTGGATCACCAGTATCACCACATATCGGATTCGATTCCGGAAAGATACGCCGAGCCCTTGATCTTGTATTAAACAGGAATAAAGTGGAAAATATTGTTAAGAGCAAGTTGTAAGTGACTTAATAAAGGTCACGTAAGCTGTCAGAACTGAAGGGCCGCTCTCGTTGGCCCGAATTGAGGGGTGACACGTGTCACCTATTGTGTAGATTAAACGCTTAGTTAAGACCAGTGTTTGGAAAGTACGACACAATGTTTGTTAGAAATCAGTGGCTTCCGTGGATTCAGTGCAATACTGAATACTGATAACATTCACAATCTTCAAGGTAGATCACATCATTAATTACTTCGCATCTATGTTTAAAGAATACAAATCGGTATTATAAGAGTTGCCCAACGAAGTTCTTGAGATTTCAGCACTTCAACCTTTGCGGTAAAGTTTAGCCGTCTGGTTGGCGACCGTCGTACAATAACTTATTGAGACATCCATGACGGAACCTATAAAATTTGCCAGAATCGATGTATTGTCGTGTTGTATTAGTTACGGCGAAAACATTGCTTAATTTAGTAAATTAACCTGTTACATGCCCATTTCAGGCTATATTTACCAACTCACCAAACTATTAATATTTTTTCTTGAATTATATTGGTGTTATTCTTTACTTTACGATTAGTTATAAATATGATGAGCCACCTACATTTATAAATCTTACCTACAACAAAACTATTAGAACATCTGGCAAAATGCCACATCAGTGTTTTGTATAATTTCATGTTAGGTATTCCAATTTGCTTTTAAATAATCTTGAGTCATATAATATGAAACGTTCGATATTTCACGGAAAACGTTTACAGTTTAGCAAAACATCGGGTTGTTGTGTACAAACAGAAAATTGTTACAACGTTTTCATTTTTTCTGTTCTATTGCACATTAAAAGTGTGTTGAATAATTCTTGACTTGGGTAATTAAAATAACCTTCATGTACAAGGACACATTGATTGTCAAATTGTTCAATCCCTCTATGATAACACGAGATGTAACAAGTGGTGCATCGGGGATGCGACCAGAGGGGGCGATCGATAAGGGGTGGGCGGTCGTGAGTGGGGCGAGGAAGGGGGCACCTACCGCCCACGCCAGCTGGAGCTCGGCCAGGCTCGCTCCACGCCTTGCGTGAATGTATAACCTCAAAGGATTCAAAAAGCATCGCATATAAAAGCTTTAAATGTCAACAAACTTGTTCATTTGTCACAAATTAAAAGTAGTTTATCACAAAGAGACTAAAACCGGTAATCTTTTCGAGGTAAAAACGTTATTTTCGTTAACGACAGCCAGGCCTTTCATCGTAGAGAAGCCAGCAGGCAATCCACAATGCCAATTTCGACACGAATTCAGAATCTTCTTGACTACGTTAATTTAACTTTTGCATTAGTCTATTAAAATGTAAGTACCTATATCAAATAGGAGTGAACGTCGAGAAATAATTCGTTTCTGAATCCAAATATAAATTTGTTTTGTGAATAACCTGTGAGTAAACTGTCTTAATTCAATAGCAGGTTCACTTGGTTTCAGGTTGTAGAGTTTTATCGGTTTCGTCGAACTCCTTGGAGGCTATCTACTCTTCAAGGCAGTTTTAGACGTCATCGTGTGCAAAGCGAATTGCCCGTGCTAGAATAATCATTAGATTCTAGAGGTTTCTTTAATAATCGTCTTCATCGAGCATTTAGTGTCCAGTCTTCATCACTTCAGCGGAGGCAGACAGTAATAACATAGACAAAAAGACATAATCAGTACATGTTTTAAAAAAATAAGGCTATATACTTAATATAGTTACTGGTTGGTCACATTCTGTTCCTTAAAAAGCTAGGGTATCTTCTTGCAGTTTCTCTATTTGCAAACGAGCGTAAAGGAGTCTTCTATTTATATGAAACTCCATTAACTCCAAACAGTTGTAACCCGTTCGTTCAAATTACCTGCCTAAACAACCTACCGACGCCGGTACTTGAGTTAACTAATTATACTTTTTTATAGCACATTGGAGGTTTGTTTTTCGCAACAGGGATTTACAAAATTAACGGAACTTGTGACGTGTTGATTGGCGTTCATGTTTGCTTTACATTTATTAATTAGGTATAATGAACAGTGGAGACACGTAGTATATACCTACCTACACTTAGTCTCTGGGGTTTATTTTGAACTGGCCATTCTATTTAATCACTGAAGAGTATGATTGATAACAAGCGAATTTCATGTAATTACGACATACGACAACTTACGATAATATTTTTAATTTTTTTGGTTTTTAATTCGTCTGTACGAGGGAAAACTTTATACCTACATTGTCTCTATCTACATACGTAAATTAAAAATAATATCATTAACATTGATAATCAGATTAAGCTTGTATCAACAAATGCCAACTTTTTATAGTCATTCGGAATCCATTTTTCCATAAAACCGGATAATTGGCATTCATAGTCGCAGTTCTTAGTAATGGCATAAGTGGTAAGTGTTATGCAGATCTGACTAGATCAGATAGGTATATGAAACACGTATGGGTTTTACCATTTATGTGGGTTTCATCGTATTCGTTTCCAAGGAAACCGCAAGTTGGAATATTTTATACTGTAGCTTTGTTGAATAAAAATAAGAATGAATATAATTTAAATTGAATTTTGTCTTTATTGAAATAAAAACCAAATAGAAACAAACTAAGAAGTCGATATTTTAGCATATTGTGAAGGTAGGTAGTTAAAATAACATATTATCCAACCCAAACTTTCGGCTGTATGATATCTATGGGACAATCCTTTTTACCTATATTTGGTTATGTATGACCATGGTATGTGTCTGTGTTCACAGATTTCAAGTGATTCATCAAATAACGTTTTCCTTAAACTCAAACCTTTATTTCCAAAATATGTTACCCTTATCAATTATTTGGCTACCTCGATGGTTTCATAGTGGCTCCTGCCTCCTGATCCAAGGGTCGTGTGTCCGATTCCCGCCAAATGATACCAAACATTTATGTTTGTTCCGTGGCTGGGTGTTGTATTTCTATTTAAGTAGATATATATTTGTGGTACCGTCGTTGTTCTGATACCCATAACTCAAGTGCTCAAGCTACTGACTTACTTTGGGATCGGAGTAATGTATGTGATGTTGTCTAATAATAATTAATCGTCATCATCTTCAGCCGATATGACACTTGACATGGGTCTATCAAGCTGTTCGCCACTTTTGACGATCTTGAGCTTCTCGCATCCAGCTTTGTGAATCTACCTACCTGTACCATAAAAACTTACATATATTTTTACTATAAAATAAAACAAATAAATATACAAAATACAAATGATTAATTGTGATTTTTAAATTTACAGGTACGTATGCAGATGAAAACGGGCTCGTATTCGGGGGCCATCTTGTTGCACGGTAACGTACCTACGTACAATTGAAATGTCTCTGGTGTTTTAAAAAACTTGTCATTGTTCATCGTCGGCGCATCACGGCGCGCATGTTTTCCTGCCGCGCACAATGCTACAAACAACTGTCCGACATTACGTGTGTACGTGTATGCGCCCGATAAAATCAGCTTTGTGTGTATTACACTGTGCACAATTAAACACAGCTAATGTGCGATCAAATTAAATAGGCACGCCAAGTTTTCTTGCACAGTGTAGGTACGCAGAGAAAACAGAATTTACCTCTATTTATATGGCAAGTCTCTTCTCTTGGAATATTCGATCTAATGCCTCTCAAGCATGTATGAATGGATGCAGGTTATGAATATTGCGTTTTTGTAGTAAAATGATGTCATATAACGTGAGCAACCAACGATGAGGGGTTTTAAATACCTACTAATGAAACGTCATAAAATGGTTTAAGTGTACGTGTTTTACGTAGGTAATAAAGAAGTCTTTATTAATGTTAAATAGTAAAAATGGAAAATGTACTTATTTTTATTATTATTACAATGTCCGCTACAAAATAAATATATAAATTAAGTATATCCACATACAGTACGGTGTGACGTACTCATGATAAAATTAATGTAACGTTGAATTATATTATGACGATGACTATTAGGCGTCGTATTAGGTACATAATGTGCCTCCCACATGTTTCAATTTGTTCATTACAATACGGATAGGGAAAATATATAAAAAAATAACAATGATTATTCCCAATGCGCAATTAAAATAAAGAATGCAGCGTCGAAAGTAAATAAAGAAAGTAGCAGTTTAACAACTGCTACTTTCAGTATGCCTTGTTGATAAAGACGAACCCTGTTAGCGTCTAGGTCTAGTACCTACTTAGGTAAATACTCGTCCATATGTAAAACTTTATACAGATGCTTTGTATAGATATATCTTTTTTTTATTTATTTCTTTTTTTTACAATATTAATCCAATGTAAGATAGTTGCTTAAGGTCAAGCATGGTAATTGGTAGACGTCCATGCGGTACCAGACCGATTATTATGTGCAAGCACTGAAATAATAACGAAGTCGGTGACAGGCCGGCGCCGAGCTCGATTGTGGCGCCCATCAATTCTGCTCGATTGTCTTGCGAGTGAATGATCGACATTATTGCTTTTGCTCATTGTCGGTGTCCCGCTTTCCAAATTACATTTTATTAACTCAAAATTTAAATCGCGATTTATTGTTCAAACTCATCTTCGGTATCATTAATAATAAATTCTTGAAGGCAATTACTCTGTAAGCAATGTTAATCACAGGCAACATAAACGTGGAATCATTTTCTATTAGGGGCCAATTGCTTTAACAAGCGCATCGTTTTAATTAATTTAATACTAAACCCATCTGAAACGAGCGGTGCGAGTCAACATAATTACGATGCCAGCAACGTCTCGTGCGGCTGTCACAACACGAACTAGCCCAGCCTGATGAGAGAAACAGCTGAGCATCAGCTGGCCGCGGCCTCGCGCGCATCTAAATATCGCCCTCTTGGCTGAGTTCATCGCTTAAACTATCCGAGCCGGCGCGTACGACGCAGAGCGCCCTATTGAGTCTGCTCGCCGAGCAGACGTGCGCTCACGACAATTGAGGGGCCACACCTATTATATTGGACCGCCTCTGGAACGTATGAGACGCACGATACAAATTAAATTCTTTTATGGAACGAGGATGCTGTCTAGTTCGCCGCTGACGAT
The DNA here is from genome assembly GCA_031163375.1 of Conogethes punctiferalis. Classification (NCBI taxonomy): domain Eukaryota; kingdom Metazoa; phylum Arthropoda; class Insecta; order Lepidoptera; family Crambidae; genus Conogethes; species Conogethes punctiferalis. Next base: position 7,275,832 of record CM062080.1, read on the forward strand.
TTCTACTCGGCGGGGCAATCATTACTCATTACCGTCATCAATCATGTTGCCACACTGGGGGACTTGAAGATGTTTTCCTTTTGTTTGAATGCACACATGCAGTAGTGATGCTAGTTGCGAAATGTATCTTAGTAAAAGCATGCAGCCGAGAGCAGAGTATGCGAAAAAGCGGGTAATTAAAAGGTTGACAGCGAAGGCCGCGAGTTCCGCGTGGTGTTGCAACGCGCAGGCGCAGCGCGGGCCGCTCACCTCGCCGTCTGCGGGTCACGCGCACCTTCGATTCCTTTCTAAAGTGCTTTCTATATCTTACACACTCGCGTCGCTTCCGAGCCGAGTTTTACCTTCACGCTTTTCCGCAATCTCATCTTTCTCGTGGAACTTATAGAATTTCAATGTGAATTTTCTATTTGTTGGGATCCACGACGCGGATGCGACCCTCTCTCTGTCGCGCGGTCCAGTTATTCAGCGTAGTGTGCGCGCGATTCGCGCATGCATTCTACGTTGGCATTCCGATGGAGTCGCGTCATCCTCTTCGATTTGATTGTGTTTCGATTCGTTAGGTATTTAAGACTCTAAGTTATTACATACGAAACCTCTTTGTTCTTCATGCTACGTTACGACACCGTTAAATTGTGGAGTTCAATTTACATTTTGATATATCAGACGATAAGATGTTTGATGAAAGAATACCTACCAGCTATTATTAAAACGAAATCGAAAGTAAGAGTTGCACAACGCTATTGTCCTCTTTCTACGGATCCGGTGCGGAGTGGATGGCGGTGTAACTCATCTGCGGCTCGTGTGAGCTCCCGCGACGACCCGACGGACACTTTAATTAGAGCCGGTGGCGATATAAATCCTATGGCACGTCGTCGTTAGAAAGTGCGAGTGACGTAACAATGCAGCCGGCCCGCTCCGGATCGTGACCGATCTGTCCGCACTCCGCTCCCTTGCCGCGTTCCCTGCTCTTGTATTCTGTTCCACCTCGTTCGTTCCAGACCAAAGTACATTTACCTCCTCTGCTTAAACCTAGCTGCATTTCATAGTAGCTCTGCTCTATCTGCTCATTGTAAGTCTGAAACCCAACCAAAATGCCACCAATGTAAGCACTTATTAATTCTCATCATCATCATCCTATCGCAGTCCACAGCTGGACCTATGTCCTGACGAACAACCGGAGAGGTAATGCCTCTCCAGTTGTTCGTCACTTTGGGCAAACACCTGGAGCCTTTACCCACAATCGCCATTCTGGCCAGGTGGGTTGGCGGTCGCAGGGCGTAGGTCCTCGCTCCGGTGACGGTGCTGCCCATCATAGGTCCGTGGTATATAGCTACGCCTTCAATCATGATGGTTATACCACCACCAGTCCATTGCCAGAAACCTGGTTAATCCTGGGTTTGTTTAATAAAATACAACGATGAATTAGATTTCCATTACAAAAGCTCTTAAGCTATCCATTTTGGCTTAAGCTCCATATAGGTACTTGCTTAGAATTATTATTCTAAGGGTACTTGTCATCAGAAGTTAAGTTGACTAATATATTTAATTGTTACCGTAATTTTGTGAATTTCATGATTGTGTTTCCTCATTTCAAACCGCAAACAATTATGAACGTCCATGACTTTTAATATTGCTTGCTCTCGGTGATTAAGCGATTTATTATGAGTAATATCGAATGGGGGCTATTATTGTTGAATGCAACCGGGTTATAGTGTATTACCTATTGACACGACTCAATTACGACACTGAGTGACCGTGTTCGTAATTTTGCGTGAGGTTGTACTGAGTGAAGGGCTCCTCGTATGGGGTCGGGTGCTTCCGGGTTCAAGCCCTATAATGGCGCGCCAGGTGATGATGCGGCCTCCTACGCACGGCGAGTCAACAACATATGCTAATGCAGATACAGATAATGCTTCAACGTGTCCATCGGCCACTCACTATCGGGGAATGCGAAGCACTCGTCTTTCCGACATTAGCTCTACGACTAAGATCCGCATATTTGTTGTTTCCGGCTATTGTACCTATATTTTTTATTAGCTGTTAGTTTTATAACAAGTATGGCGGATATTTGTTATGAAATTAAATTATACTCGTATGTATAACTCAGTTACTTAGTACTTCTTTGAGTGTTTCCTAACAGAGTGGTTGTAAGGATTCAAGACGCGAAGTTCTAAACTCTTACTTTAATTTCACAAAAGCCTCTCTCGTGCCTATTAACTAACACAGTTCAAATTTCATCATAGTTTCATGGCAATCATGCCTGTGTATGTATTTAATCAGTTCCACCCAAACCGTCACACGTTAATGTCCTTAAGGACTTAACTTTAACATATTCCGTTTTCTTTGTCAGCTTTGTTATAGTGAGGGCTGCGAGTAACGTCCGTAGGAGCCGTGAACTTGGCCGCTGTAATCCTGCTAATGTATGAACAAACACACAAGCTGAATGTTGATAAGGCCGCCTCCACACCGAGCGCTAACGGCCGCATCATTTCGCGCCCGATGCAAGTTTACAAAACATTACGTACCTACCTACAGACATTTTCACACTTTCAAAACACACCTATATCCTACACACTCACGTGTACGAGTTGAAAATCTGCAGATTCCGAACCGCGTCGTCGTTATACTGATATTGCGATTCTAACTCGATGTTGCAATGTAGCTAAAAATAAATTTGATGGCCTGCTATTATCGAAGTTCCCTATGTACGTAGCCTTTGCGTTTCTATGTTCAGATACAAATTCATGCAAATCAAAGCTTGCAAATAGGTTCAATTACCTACATATGGAGTGTGTACTCGGTTTATGACGCAATACGCACACCGGAGTAGTGTAGCGGCATCTAGGCGTACTTTAGAATTTACACATTCATAGTTGGACTACTTACATATGTACAATACCTGTGTGATGTCTGATGTGGTAGAGATTTTTAGCGAAATATCGTTATAAATACGTGTAAATGCATTAGGTAATGAATAGACGAGGGGAGCTTATCTCCGCGAGATAATGGTGTCGCAAGCACTCTCATTTGTTTGTTGGCTGTGTTTGTGCAACTGATTAAAATTTTATAATAACAACAGCGCTTGCAATAGCTCCAATTAGGAGCGCGTTCGTGACTCTTTGTAACGCAAGGAACTTTAAAAATAAGCTTTGAAGATAACAGTGTACCAGTCGACATATCTGTACGACATATTTCATTAATAATTACAGATTGTGGGTTTTAATTGTGAATAAGGAACAATGTAACTTTAGCTTTAACACTTTAGTTCTAATAGAATAGGCTCTACTTACATTACATTATACTTAAAAGTTCATGATCCTGTATTTATAAATAGTAGTTACATAGACGCTGTGATACAATTTCTTATCGATATCTTAATAAGCGATAAAACTAATATCATATTATTGAAAAACCTTTATAGTATAGTAAATATCGATATGAAAACATAAATCTCTCATAGAAATACGAGTACATAGGTATTATGTTTACTTATTTGAGGAATCTATTTGTGGGCACATTTATACACATGTTTAATTATCATCACAATTAAGTATTCCTAATTTAGACTTTGAAATCCCAATAATTGTCAATGTTGCAACGTATGTTGGATCGAAAATGTTAGGCTGTGTGTTAATCTGTGGCGATAATGTCAAGGCTGCGGGGAGATTCGGCGCGAGCGCGCCCACGCAGATACGCTATCGGCCGGTTCGCGCGAATATTGCCGCTCTGACATTTAATTCACTGATATGCTGATAAGCACACATGGGATAAATGATTTAAAAAAACTAACTCTCAATTTATTTAGGATACTGTCAGAGAAATTGGTTTATTTACTAGTTTACTCAATATATTTTATTACGAATAAATTTAATATCATTTTAATAATAATTAGATACTGAAATATGTTCTTGATTCCAAGAGCACATTTCATCTAAATATTACTCACAAAAGTATGTAGTGATATTTTTCAGCCATAGGGATGTCTGCGTCATGTCATAATAACCTAATCAACAAAAATTGTCATAAGTATGTAGGCTTATGTTTTGTTCTGTTTACAAAACCCGATGCAATTTCCATACACATAGAGGGCATTGTAAACACAGTTCATCGATACGTATTCAGCGACGCTTAATACTTACAACAATGAGGGAAATTCACACATTATGTCAAAGCGACATGATCACGTCACGTAACACGCTACTCGCATCAACTATAATAAGTGCCTGCTCTTACAAAATGTATAGCGAGTCTCCTGCATGGGCTGATCGATTAATGCAAATGTAATCATCTATCCATTGTGTGTAAACTAATAACATCAACATATCACTTCGCGACTAGACCGATTTATTGGTCATAGCATCTTACTATAATTCGGCGAATGTAACGTGTTTTGTTTGCATAGCTTCTCCTTTCTATATTTGATTACGGTGAATCATGGAATATTTTTCCACGTAAACGTTTTTATCTTTAGCTCTGGTGTTTAACAACTTGCGTGCATGTACATACAAAATAATGCCAGTATTAACTTGGTATAATGTTTACAACTTAATAATATTACTGGAAGTGAGCAACAAAAGAAACTTACTTACTTATGAGCGAGTACTAAACATATTTCAGCTTAAAGTACTTCAGATTAATTCACCTTTGTCTTGAGTACTTAATGAAATTAATTTATGCAAATTACTTTCAAGACTACTTATTATAATTAATAAACGTTTATTCGCTTGAAACCTACTCTTGCTGAAGGTACGACTTAGTTATAATAATAAAAAGCGATTTACGCGGAAAGTCCGAAGTGGTAGTGACAAAGTATAAAGAGGACCCTGGGGGCTGAGCGCAAGCTTGAGATGCAAACGAGTTTTAACGCTATCGTGGTGGTGATGAGACCACCACAGTAGGTATCTAGTTTAGCTTGCTTTTGACTGGGTACTCACGCCGCGTTTGAAAAAATATGAATAATTATTGTTCGATGATAGACTCCTACATATTAGGAATCTTATTTACCTACATACCTGTCTGCTGTGCTGTGTATATCATTTAAATATTGGTTATACAAAATGTGACGCGATTGTCTTCCACGTGTAAGTACTGAGCGTTTCATCTAACTAAATGCCATACGGTTTCGGCAGCGCTAATTAATTGTCGTTAAGTGTCCTAAATCAAACTGACGTCCACTTCTATGTTCCGTCGCCAACTGGTTTATTGACATTCTGAATAGCATCGGCGAGCGCACCGCGCACACAAATGAATCTTAATTTTCGTTGATATAGAACAGCGGCGGGCTAATAAACAGTTTACGACTTTATGTAAAAAGGATACTTGATCGTAATGGGCGCGTAGTGATTGGCTCGACATAACGACGGTCGCACGGTTCCGTGGCGACGCGTCGGAGGCGACGGACTCTAGCAGGACGAGAGACGTTCTTTTGTTTTTTTTTGTTCCGCGCTCACCGGAGGTCTTGATGGTGACATCATGATCTTTGACCGGATGAATAAAACAAAAAGCGAGTTGCATATCTACTATGTGTGAAATTCAAATGAGCTCCGGCTTCGGCTAGCATGCATTAGCCGCATCGGCACGCCTGCAAACCACTCTTCTACTTTATCAGTTTCAACTTTCACACGTTGTTTACGAATCCTTGCACGGACATGACGCGCGCAATTAGAATTTCAAATAAAACCAAATTAGAATCAAATGTACCTACATTTTTTAAAAACCACAATTCATAGATTGCACCTACGAGTAGGTACCTACGCGAGATCATAAAAATACAAAGTAAGAAAACTTGAATATCAACGAACATTGCTAGGGTTAAAAATAGTGTGGCATTATAAAATCAAAATGCTATGCAGTCTAGCCGCGAAGATGGTGTAGTAGCGAGTTGGGTACAAATGAGGCGTGTGTCTGTGCTCGCAACAGGAAAGCAGCTAGAGCATGTCGAAGGTCATTGCCGCCGCGCCATGCCCGTGGCGCGGGACCCTCATGGCGCGGTAATTACCTCCATGATTGCTACACCATCGCTCACTCAGGGGAAAAAAGTTTAAGTCAACCCCGCACCGATTTACAAACCGCCTAGATAGACGCTTTGCGCGTATTTTTTACCAAAGCTTTCTCTACTGGCGGTAGAGTTTGGAACATTGTAACTTGTATTTGTGTTCGTTATCATTTCTGTATTACAAATACAGTGGTAAATATTTACAAATTAGAGCCAAACATGCTACCTAAGTAATTCATACTAGTACCTACACAAACTATTGTAAAGACATTATTAGAGCTCGCAAAACTACATTTTCTTTCCATGCATTCGATATGAGCGGCCGCAGGTTGATCCACTGCTCAAATGTTGCAGTTGCTGAAGATTCGAGCACTGCGAGGGGGGCAGCGACACGTGGGGGAGGGGGCGAGGCGAAGAGACGTGTAATCCGCGGTTACTTTCGCGTGGGATCTGCACCTGTGCCTATCTGTATTTAGACGACGTAGCTACAATTACGATAAATTAACATGTTCTGCGTTTTTGCTTATTGCGTATTCTCTCTATCGCTTGCAGAATGGATTTTTTAGCGACATGCACTTATACTTTTCCCCTACATTGCGTTTATTCATGCCACTGGTTTGGTTTATCACTGGATATTATAGGTAGGTGGTTGAAGTGACAACTCTATCTACTTTTTGTTCGATATCGTCGAGTATATCTGTTATTTCCTACCTAAACAGAGAAACTGCACTGAAGAAAGTTTGCTCTGGAGAAAAAATATGAATATATATATATGTAGGTATATATATTTTTTTAATATCTAGTTTTCTGTCATAGTTACCTATTCTATTATAGTTTTATACCTATGGTTCACAATGAAGAATGTTTAATTATGCCAAGGTAGAGAGACCTGGCATGATTTAATAAAAATATCTATGAACAGTTATATAAATATAGACTGAAGGTTAAAACATAAGTATAGCGAGTGCAAGCGAGGTGTTCTGGAGCGGCAGCTCATACAAAATAGTCACCTAACCGACGTAGGTATACTCATTATATTAAACTTTAATTGGATTGCGCCCATTACTGCCAACTTTTGGAATGTAATGCAGAAATGAATAAAGCATAACTATTCGAGCCATTCTGGTAAGGAATGCATACTCGGATCTACCAAGAAGAAGACGTTCTTTACAAATGCTTTGTTCACCACTTTTAACTTTTTAGGTTAACTTTGTTAATTTCTTCCACGGACTTGCAAACGCTGGAACGACCTCCTAGCCGCGGTGATGCCTGATCGCTACGACATGTCCTTCTTTAAGCGTGGTTTAATAGGAGCTTTTTCGTCACGGTATGCAGGCAGCGGCATGGCTGTGCCCCTGGCATTGCTGATGTCCATGGGCGGCGGTTACTGTTTAACAGGCCGAGAGCTCGTCTGCCACAAATAGTATTGAAAAATAAAATTTGGTTCAGAGTTATGCGGTTGCGCTTACGTCGGTTTGAGCCTCACTTCGGTGCTGCCCCGGATACAACCAAATTAACTACAATCGATTGTACCAGCATGTGTGCCGCTGGGTACGCAGCACACTACACTCTCTATTGACGGAACGATATACGAGTAGCGTATTCGAGTGCAATGTTGTTTTATTTGGGCAAACTTCCAAGTTTTACGCAAAAGCTTCGCTTTAAGCCTTTAGAATTTCAGTCCGTTGTATTCCGTTTTATAACGTTACACATTTTTAAGTAAGTTTTATTTTCAATTACTGGCTTTTGTGCTTACAGGGTACCTACCTATATGAGAGGGCAATAAATTACTAAAAGTGGTTCTAAAAATAATATAAAATTGCCTAAGACTCATTTGTCAATGTCTAGGTAACTAATAAAGCATAACCAACCATTAGTTAGAGACTAAAACAACATGGATATAACAACTTTGTATGTTTGGTTTCCCCGACGCACGGTTCTGCCTATCTGGCATTACCTAAGTCGACTTTTTATAAAATATTTTATCAAGCCATGATATAAATATGATGATATAGGTTTTAGAAAAATTTTATATAAGGATTTCAAATCTATTTTTGTCACAAGCGGGGATGTTCGCTCAGTCCCGTGTATTTAGTTAGAGCTGCGATGTGTCTCTCGGCCCACGCGCCAGTGATGTTAGACTGTGAATGGATTACTTGTTAGCTGCATGTATTAATAATTCTGTGGAGGTTGGATTCATTCATGACGTTCGCGTGAATGGAGACCATTAAGGGCTGCTAATTGACCGACACGGGCACAATAGGTGGACACGCGAGCCGCTTTATTGTATTGTATCCCATACGCGGAATGTTACCGTAGGATACGTGATTTTAATGTCTAGCTAGATGCTTTCCCGGTGGTGACGGTTCGTTAGTGATGCTAAGGCTGAGTTACTCGTGTGATTGTACGGTATTGGATGGGTATGATATGAATGCAGTAGCCGTGCATGACAATCACCAGGTTTGAATTTACTTCGAGTGGGAGACACACTCAGTAAATTAACTATCAACGTTGGGGCGAACGTTGCGTTTGGTGAACCAACCAAAAAGTTACCGAGGTCGTCATAATTAACCAATTCAGTAAATTACCTAAAGGACATTATGTGAATAAAATTCGGAAATACTGTTTAGTATTTGCCCAATCTCATATCCACTTTCAAAGCTAGTTTGTCTAAAATGTCATAAATACGACTTTACGTTACCGTTTATTAATTACTGTTTTAATTCTACGAAACGAAACAAGTTTGTTAGTTCCAACATGTCTTAAAATATTTGCTTATAACCTAGGTATAACTTTTTTTCGGCGTGAATCCCACAAATCCCGTAACTCCATTTTCCCCGGTTGAGAAAAAAAGGGACTTTCTATACTAAGTAGACGACATTACTCTTTTTGTATAAAATTTACAATCCAGCGTAGGTATTATTAGATTTTCCAAGGTATGCAGACAGAGTGGAATGACGTTATTGCATTTTATATTTATTCGAAGATGGCTGACCATCCTTTGTCCTTATAAAATGTGTGTTTACTTCCTGTGGAATTATTGCGTAGTTTTGCGTTATTCTTTTATGTCTGTAGGTACCTAACATAAAAAAACATGTTCAGTTAAACGCGTTTGTAGGTATGTTACGATAGTTTTGTATTTCTACTCACTTGAGTTTCAGATACATACAGCGGCGAATCTCGTAAGGAGACTTAGCAATATTTTTTTAGGAAATCGTGTTTTACGAATAAATTCGTAAGTGATTAGAAATTTCCGATCCATATTTTATTGTTTGTGTAAACAAGTAGGGTATACAATTTTCATCATTTCACCGACAGATATTAATATGTTATTGACACCTATTGTGAACCATGACTCACCACACATTATGGTGGTTGTATACTTTTTATTTAGCGACGTACAAATAGGTATATTTAGAGGCTTCATACAGTGGATTCACATGAAACGTATAATAGTGATTGTTATTTACAGATTGTTAACAATTGCGTAAAGATGAGGCGCTTGTCGGCTAGATACAAACTCACTTTTTAAACAGGATGTCGACAAACACAAAACTAGTTTGCTCGACAAATTAAAAAAAAAACAAGAAGATATCTAAGCTAGTCTATTTTTGCATAGGTACGCAGAGTTCGTTGTGACAAACGAAACCAATAAATTCTTCTCTGAATATGGCTGAAAATGTTTTGAAGTGCCAATTGTGCATAACAATGCCTTATCGAGAGACCCTTGGCTCGAAAGCCAATTACCGCCATCGAGGATCAAGTGAAGACACTCGTGTCGGAATATCGTATTACAAGTCAAGTTTTTGTCGGACAATAAGTAGTGGCGAGTGACGATGGGTCCTGTAGGGTTGACAAACGTCAGATGGCGACGATCACGTCATGTAGCTGTCATATTTTAGAATGTTTGACCAAACTGGCGAACAAATGGAAAAGCCTATGTCCAAGCAGTGGACTGTGATGGGCTGATGATATTTTTAGAATCAGTCCTTATTTATTTAGAAGGAAAAGTGTTGACTTTGATCTTTAATATAATGAGCAAAGTTATGTCATTATTCCTGTTCCTCGAATCTGTATGATTGAAAGTCTTATTTTCAGAAGCTTTCTGGAGTACAATTATGGGGAAAACAAACAGACAGTCATGCAACTCCTTAGGTATAATTATAATAAATGTGATAGATTCTTTATTTCACAAGGAACATTTACAGAAAAAGTATTATTACAGGCTTGTATATTTGTGTTTTTGTTTACATGTAAACTATCTTATCGGTTGTAGATACTGGAGATATTTTTAGAGAAGAGTCGGTACAGACGAGTGTAACAGTTACGTTTCAAGGTAACTTAGGAGGTATGTAGGTAAATATAGGTGACGAAAAAGCCCATTTTGAAAAATGTATGATAAATTGGTTTTAAAGTTTCGACTTGAATGGACACATCGTCATTCTCCTGCCCGTATCCCACTCTAAGTGGGGCCAGCACAACATGTTGTTTTCTTCCACTCTCCTCTATCAGCCGTTCATCTCCAAATTCACACACATTTCGAATCGAGTGGACACGAAAACGAATAAAATTAGATCAGTTAATCATTGTTAGCAATTTTCAAAAATCGGAGTGATTATAGTACGCGACTATGGTATGGTAAAACGACAGCCCTACCCGGGACGTTGGCAATGTTTTGCAGTGGGGGGAGGGGGGCGTCGGTGGTGATATCGCCGCGCGCGCCGGAAGAGGCGCCGTATCCTGCGGAAGATAAGCGCTGAGCCTCATCTGCGACACCAGTCGCCATCATCATTGTTAGCCGACGCCTAACCAGCTGACGACTCGATCAGAGCATTCAGTCTCTTATGCTTACAAACCATTCAGCCATTAGTACCTAGGGATCGATTAAAGACTAAAAAGATGCATTGTATGTACCTACAATAGTCTCTGTCTATTTACCTATTTGTCTTTTGTAACTTTTGCTAAACATGGATTTGTTTAATGTATGATGTGTTTGATGTCTACTTGTAATATAAGTATTTCTGATGTAAGGTTTTTTAAAGTGACGGGGAATGTCTATATACCTATGTATTTTTCTCACAAGTAAATTTTAGGTAAGAAAAAGAATTACAGAGGAAAGTTATTATAATTAATATGCAAAATAGGTATGTTGTCATTGCGCCTCGTGGTAATTATTGTAGCATACCTAGTGTAACAAATGCGTAATAAACTAATAACGTCAACATTATTGTAATTATTGATATATATGCATACATAGTAAAGTAGCAGGTTATATCATGTAATAGGGCACGTGTGCATAGTGGAAATCGATTTCGAGTGATATAGCACACATAAAAGTATAGACCGTGTACAGTTGATCTCAGAAGTGATAGGCCACTTTATGTCATCCAACAACGAAGACGCTAAACAAAATTTACCGTCTTGAAGTGTTAGATAAACACTGGTTGGTTTACCAGAACTGATTGATTGATTTGATTATTTTGTGGCTTTTCACTTAGAATTGATTTTAACAGATAAACTGTTTATTGTTTTCATCTTTTTTGCAAATTTTCAGCTTATTCTCCCGATTCGGACATAACCAATAAGTATTCGTAAATTCGTGGCAAGTGCTGGATGCGAGAGGCCCAAGATCGATCAAGGTGGCGAACTATTGGAGGGGCCTATGTCCAGCAGTGGACTGCGAAAGGCTGTTGATGATGATGATGATGAATATTTGCGAAAGCCTCGTGATATGACGTTGATACTATAATATTTTTAATTGGAAATTAAAGTAGATAGTCATCCACTTTTGTGATCAACTGTGCCTTTAAGCTAGTTGCATGGATGTGTGTGATGCTAATGACATTTTTTTATATTAGGTGTACGTGATTGCGTGTGCGCATACCGAGCACATAGTAAATAATGTATGCGGCATAGTTCGTGCTCCATTTACGTTATCACGATAGTAAAAATAACATAATGCTTGTTGTTGATAATTTACTATATAAAACATCACACACAACAACAAACAGAGTTTTCAAGTTGTATAGAGGTACTTAGTTGTTGTTTGAAACTGCTATTAGGATGGTATTGCGTAAAAATATTTATAATACGTAACTAGGTACTTACTAGGGTGACGGCACCAGTAATGGACACGACACCAATTATGGACATTTTTTTCGTTGAACGCATTTATTAAGCAACTGCACCAAAATTTTTCAACTGGTAACACTAAAGCATAACCAATAGACATTTTAGCTGTCATTTTGACACACGTCACCAAAATCGGCCATTTTGTTCTAAGATGGCTGCGAAGTGAGATCTTGTCGTACGCGCGGTGGCCATTCAAATCCGTTTTTATTGTTGAAATCGTTAAGGAGGTGAGTACATATCTGTGCATGGTGTTACATTGTGTTGTGTTGTAATGAGATTTGATGTTATTTTTGCTGAATAATACTATATTGCAAGTAAATTGAGCTAAGTTAAATATGCCCAATTACAGCAATACCTTTTTTCGTGGGGTTTGTCAATTACTGGATTTTATATTTTACGAAATGCAGTAATGGACAAGTGTCCATACTTAAGTTTGTTATTTCTTTTTCAGTTTATTCTATTAAATTATTTGATTTGTTGCACTAAACATTTGGGTTGAGTCGATTTTGTGATTGCTCTTTATTTTCCAATAATGGACGATGTCCATAATTGGGTATATTTAGCTGTCCATAATTGGGTACTTTGTTTTGTTGAAAAAATAAGCACAGCTGCCGTCCGGTTTGGGGTCCCTCGAATAACTTTGTACAACAAAGTCACAGGCAAAAGTCCTGCAGTTTGTGCTATGGGGCCCCAAACTATACTCACCGCAGAGGAAGAGGCCATTCTGGTAAAATGGTTGGTGGCAATGGGTGAAAAACACTTTCCCATTAATAGGCAGTTATTGACAGAGAGCGTGCAAAAAATTATGTTGGATCAAGGGAAGGCCAATCCTTTTACAAATAACAAACCTGGAAAAAAGTGGTTTTCATCATTTTTAAAACGACATCCAGATATAACAAAAAAAACAGCACAAAATCTTTCGAAATCTAGGGATGACGTTACCGAAGAAGGCATCCGTAGATGGTTCGATGAAATAACGACATACATAGAAGGTATAGGTTTAAAAGATGTTTTGGATGAACCCAGCCGGATATTTAATACCGACGAAAGCGCATTTTTTTTGTCACCCAAAGCAGGTCGAGTTCTTTGTAAACAAGGAGAAAAACATCTTTACCAGTTCTGCGGTGATGAAAAAGACAACCTAACTGTCTTACTCACTGCCAATGCCACCGGTCAATTAGCACCACCAATGATAGTGTTCAAATATGAAAGATTGCCAGCGCACATAACAGCCACTGTTCCTGAGAATTGGGGCATAGGAAAATCGGAATCAGGGTGGATGTGTGGAAGCACATTCTACGAGTATATGGCAAATATTTTCAATCCATGGCTGGAGGAGCAAAATATACCAAAACCCGTTCTGTTTTTTTTAGATGGCCACAGATCACATTTAACATTACATCTATCAGAGTTTTGCTCCGCAAACGGCATAGAGCTCATTGCTCTGTACCCCAACTCAACCCATATCCTTCAACCAATGGATTTAGCAGTCTTCCGCCCTTTGAAAGTTGCCTGGAAGAAAGAAGTCTCAAAATGGCAGCTGAATAATTTAGGTAAAGTCCTGAAAAAAGATTCATTTGCTCCAGTGCTAAAAGACGCTATTGCCTCACTATCAGAAGAAAGTATTCGGAATGGGTTCAGAGCTGGAGGTTTACATCCTTTCGGACCGGACTACATTGATATGAGTAAAATAAAAAAAAATCACACACAAATTATTGAAAAGGGAGTGGACCCAAAAAAAATAGAATTTGTGAAATACTTGGAAGCTGAAATAGTAGCTGTTTATTCGAGACAAAAGTTAGACTTGCTCAACACATTATATCTCAAAGACAGGAGCACCGTTGAACAGAATATACCAAGTGAAGATGAATCGCTGTTTGTTATCTGGGCCAAAAACAAACAAGAGTCATTTAATAGTGAAAGGTCTATTCCCCAAATAGATTTAGTACAGACTCAGCCCTCTACATTAGAAGCTGCTCCAGATAGCACAGAAAGTGAAGTGCAACATGCAAATTCGACGGCTATTTTAACCACGGAGGGTTCACTGCTATTGGAATCTCAGAAAACATCATCCCTCAAATCACTGGAATGCACTGAAATTGAACCATGTCGAGATTCTTTAGCTTCACCTACAATAATGGAATTACCTGACCAAATGGAGGAACCGCAACATGAGCAGATAAACCGAATTAGTGTTGAAAATCAAGGATTATCCTGTAGTAGACCAAATACGCAGACTAAAACATTCCCAACAAATGAAACACTCGAAAATCAAATACCGGAAATGGACCCAAGGACAAATAACACAGAAGGCCCATCAGCAACACCCGAGAGTGCGCCAGAGACTACTGCCAGAGTCCCTTTACCTAGTGAAACTCCTCAAAAACATCCTTTAGAAGCTGCTTTAGGCGTAATGGTTCCATCACCTTTTAAGAAAAGCCTCTTTTGGCCCGAAGAGGAACCGAAGGAAAAAAAAAAGAAAAAAGAGAAGATACCATTTGCAGTGACCAGTAAATCTTGGCAAGAATATCACAGAAAAAAAGAAATAGAAAAACAAAATCTACAAAAAGAAAAAGAAAAGAGAGCCCTAGAAAGACAGCAAAAAAAAATATTAAAAGAAAAAGGTATTGCTGAGAAAAAAGGAAAATCTAAATCTAAACCGAAGACTAAACATCGTGAGGACACTTCGTCTGAAGACACAGATGCAGAGATTGTATACGCTGAAAGTGATGATAGTGTTTCAAGTAATTCTGCCATAAGTAGAGAAAACCCTCAGGATCCACAACCATCAAAGAGGCGCAAAATCCCCATTACGAAGCAAGGCATAAAAACTTCTAAACGTCCTCGAAAAAATCTGGAATGCAATAATACTGATTCTGATGATGAACCTTTAAGCAGCTTAACAACAAATACAAACTCTGGTCTAGTAGTTGCTAAAGGGCAATATGTCATAGTCAAGTATGAGGGTGAATATTTCCCTGGAAAAACTGAAGACGTCGACCGTAACCAGTATGAAGTAAGTACCATGATATTATCAACTGGAAACTCTTTCAGATGGCCTGATAAGCCTGATAAAATCTGGTATAATGCTGGAGATGTTGTGGAACTCATAAATACCCCGTTGCCTCTTAATAATCGAGGCTTCTACAAAATTAAAGAAATGGAGAAGTATTTACCAAATATATATACCTAGTTATATAATTAATGTAGCTTTATATGGATCTCAGTAAAATAAGTCATGCTGTGTGGAATATTTGTAGAATTCTCAGTATTTAATTGTCCAAACCGATAAATGAGGCTGTTACATTCCTGGGTAGTATAACTGTTTTGATAGTTTTGTTCAGAGATTTATTATTATGTTTGTAATGTTCTATTTTTGCTAAGATTTATATTAGTTAACTGATGACTGACTATAAGATGATTATGTTGATTATAGACGTAACTGTGAAATTGTGATATCCTGCTTTTGATTATTATATTGTCAAACGTCCGTGAGTAGGTACAATAATGTACCTAACAAAATATTAAGCTAAATAAGTGACTTTCATAAACAACGTAAATATTTCTCGTATTATATATTATAGTATTTACGAATAAATGTTTTTAGTTCAAGTTAAACTAAGAGAAAAAGTTAACTTTTTGATATATTTTTTATAACTTATATTGTGCTTTATGATTATTGTATATTGTATTGCTAAGATTGTAATTTCTTACTTGATAGATCTTTGTTGATTATTATGTTACCAATTCTAAGCTGCAGCTGCTGGCAAAGAGGCAATGTAAATGACTGAAAGCCAGATGGTTGGTACAGTTAGTTGAAAGTCTGACAGTAGGTATTAGTTGGAAATTGTACTTGGAAATTTAAGACTGATCATATTGAAAGTTCAAAGAGCGTTAATAAAAGTTGATTTGTGACATCATTTGTTTCATTTTTGTATTCTATGCATAAGTGTCCATTAATGGATGTTCATAATTGGGTCTATGTCCATGACTGGGTGTCCATTACTGAATTTTTGATGTCCATCATTGGCGATTTCGTAAATTTCAATATATATTTTTTTTATTAATTCTATATTAAACATACAGAATTTTTGGTTTTGTTTAAACGTTCTTCATGTATTTGAGTGCAAAAGAAAAAATCACCATTTTTGTATCGTAAAAAAACATCCAATTTTTAAACGAAATTCAAATTTAGAGCGCTTAACATGTCAATAATTGGTGCCGTCACCCTAGAATGTTATTACCATGCCTTTATGAATAGGCGTATTTGCAGGTTTTAGCCATGTTTCGCGTTGTCCTACGTGAAAGGACTATTGGGTCAGTGACTTAACTGGCAAGGGTGGAAAACCGGCAAAAAGCCTAGAGCTCCTGCCCGACAGTTTAACAAATATCAATTCATAATTTCAATAACAATATTTCATAAAAAAATTAGGTTCAACCTTCATGTTTTAGGGTCCAATCTCATCCATAACATTACCTCCATCAAAAGACACACTGTTATTACTTTATTAAATGAAACAGTGATTAGTACGGAAAATCTTGTAAAAGATTTCCTTACATAATGGTTGTACATGGCTCGTTTGAGAGAAAGTCGGCGTTAAACGTTTCTGTTGCAATGCTTCATTAAATACCAGCAGTTTGTCTATTTGTTTTAACATCCTCTATTAACTATTTTTCAACGACAAATGTTTGGCATAATATGTAGTGACTACTTAGATAGTTGCATTTTGAATACTGGGAAACCTCTAGAAACGCAACACATAGGTCGTATATAATACATATGTATTCCATATGGAAATTGTATTAATGTCTAAGTTAAGTTTCGTGTAATGAGTCCGTGTGATACAATTAATTGCTTTAATGTTGCCAGTAGAGTAGTGTAACCTTTATTACATCATGGCGCAATAATTTACATTAGTGGACGTCATACATGTACATTTATCGCACAGAAACATTGGGATGTGTTGTGTAACCGTGTCTAAATTGGTTTTGCGTATATGCACATACGTAGGTAGCGTAGGCATTGCAACGTATAACGGTCAATTATTTGCACATCGCCTTAAAAAATTGCAGTTATTTTAAATTTACATAAAATCGAAATAGGATTTAGATATGCAGGTACTTACTGTCGACATAGAAACAATACAAGTTATATAACGATACTTTAAGTGATTGATACACGTGTATACCTAGTTCAGTAGTGCAAATTTCTGCGTCGTACGTCTGGTGTATTTTATCCTAAGCTTATTGTTGTTGTCAATGCAAGTGGTGACTTAAGCTACATCGTACTTATTTTTAGTTATTGTGTTTTTTGACAGAAGTACCTCCATAATAACAAAAGTGCAAGCGTTTGACCAGTACACATCTAGCGTTGTAAAACTACACAAGTATACGTACAATTCGCGGTAGAATGTCATTAAACGGCCAATGATACTTACACCGGTTTCTTCATTTCATGTGTCCATTTTTTGTTGAAAGTTTAATAAATTGTCGAATGGCCTCCCGACCGACCGTTATGAGTGACAGTAATGCGTATGTAATGTGACTGCTAGTGGTACCTATTTGCTCGATTGTTATTCAGAACGGTCCGCGACGCCGTGTTAGGCCCCGCGCAGACATTACAAGAGTGAATAACCTGCACTTCGCACCAACAATATGAGTAATCATGGACAAATACAGAACTGAAATATTTAGACTTTCACCAGATTCCGAAAATTATTCATTGTTTTTGCGTAAATCGGTGGCTGAGTCATCATACTGCATTTAAATATGTCGAAAGGAACTACAGAAAAACTTACCGAGTTAATACCTTAAACTAGAATTATTTAAATAATATAATATAAATATCAGACAACATCACATACATTGCTCCGATCCCAAAGTAAGCAGCTTAAGCACTTGTGTTATGGGTATCAGAACAACGAAGGTACCACAAATATATACTTAAATACAAATATAAACACCCAGACACGGAACAAACACAAATGTCCATCACACGAATGTTTGTCCCGGGTGGGGATCGAACCCACGACTCTTGGTTCAGAAGGCAGAGGTCACTGCCAATTGAGCCACCGAGCCAGTCAATATTTTTAAGGAAGCTCTTTTATGTAAATCTACTTGTTTTAATTAGTCTTAATTGTTAATTTAACTAGATGGCAAATAGTTATCTTTCTCATTGCACTAAAGCGTCATCCCCGTACCCATATACTTTCGTACAATATCCAATGGTCTAACAAATTCGTATTATTGGCTCATCATATACCTATATTTCATTCACAAAGATTTATAGGTAGTGTAATAAACAGTTTAACTGAATGTTATCTTAATTCAGCTGGCTAGATACCTAGTCTCGCGAGTATACGTAGACTCGCGTACAACGATTCGGGGGTCGACGGACGACCCCTCTGCCCTTCGGCACTCTCATGTCTAACGCTATCTTACTTAACTACCAAAACAAAGTAACGCAATCATAAAGTTTCAATATTGTTTACTTTACATTTGAAGTAGGAATCATCAGCTTTGCTATTTAAACGAGTTATGTCTGTATCTCTATTCCACAACAGTTTGGAATTGGTAATCTATATTACTAAGTAGGCAGTTACCTAGTTATTATAGACGAAACCGTAGTAACGAACGTTCACCGTCACCCGGATAATTTCACCCCATTGATTAGTAGGTATGGATTGAAGTTTACTGTTAACATAGATTCATTACTAATTCATGTACATTAACATAAAAGATGGATTTGTAATGTGCTGTAGTACTGCAGTCTATAAGGAATGAATTGGTAGGTTGGTACCTACATATTGAACCAGTCTTTTCTGGGCAACTTCGGAAAATCTTAAATAGTTTGATTAAGTAATAACTGAATATTCAAATATGTACTAATATGATGAACTCTTGTGCTTGTCCTGTAACTGATTGGTTCCATTTTATTGTATTTAAACTTGTAAATTTTTGTGGTTTCTTCGTGATAATCTGTAAATACAAACACTTATTCAGTACTACGTTACTTACCACAAGTACATCGTCGACTGCTTCCAACGAGACACATTTATCATCTAGAGATATAAAATTCATATTCATAATCCCAGAATCAGACCGGCGCGAAGTGGTTAGCATCAATTTGTCACGATGGCGCCGGCGCGCGATTTGCGAGAGGCAATGAAAACGGTGTAAATCAGTGCCCCAGCAGAAATCAGACCGGACCAGCATCAGTCAGTGGACATAAACGACAAACCCACTCGCTCCTCGAATGCAAATTCGCGCAGATACAAAAGTGACACTAATAAAACGCTAAGTGATAATTTTGCGAGGCTGTTCACCCGCTCGCAAAAATTACTGTCCGGCAATTTTAATCTAGGCCTAGGCTTTGCTTGCGTCAATATGTCGTCTATATTGTGACAAATAGGTAATGTAAAGCAATTTGTTTCCATTCGGGCTCGGAATTGGATGGAACGAGTTCTTATTTAAAAATAATATCTGACAAGTGTCATTTAGAATTAGATATTGTAAAGCCTGAGCTCAACGTTCAACTCGTGTAACTACAAACAAAAACTACTTATTTATCTATTTTCACCCCGAAAAAAGCTACCTCCTTTTCCAGGGTTCCGTTTTACCCGAGAAGCGCTGGTTTGACGTCAACACTGAGGATATCAGCCTCACATCCTTTAAGTATATTTTGAGAATGGTACGTTTAATGGTAGAGATGGCGTGATGTTATAAGTTTATAAGGTTTTTGAATTTGCGCAAACGTGCATTATTTTCTAAGAATATCCGAGTAGACAACTGAATCCGTATTAAACTCAACCTACGTAGGTATAGATAGATAGATACTTTTTAAATTGGTGAAATTGTCAAAAACTTGATAAAGTTATCAAATTACTATCTGCAGATAAAGTGTTCGTTAATATTGATTGATTTCTAGAAAGTATTGATACGCGCCTGATCAAAATATAGAATAGAGTGTAGGTACGTAACAAAAATATTAAGTGAAATTGGTTTCTTAAAGTTTTGTCATGTCGCATGATTGATCAGCCGATCAGTTAGCCTATGTGTCGCAACAAGGCTATGGACCATAAATATATGTAACATTTCCTTATTTTTTCCCTGTTAAAACTGCTAAGAGCTTATTTGTCAACTAGGTGGTGGGGATTGATTGTTGTTTCGAAGAGATCGTATACATAGATAAAACATAAATTGTACTACATTTACTAAGTTAGTGTAAGTTATTGTAGAATATTATGTCTGGATACTGGAGAAGCTGTGTAGAATCATTCGTGGACCCACAGTTCTCCAGATTTGTGAAGCTGACGAGAACACCGGGGAGTTTAGTGGGATAACCTGGCACCACACACCACCGTCTGCCCCCCTGTGGCAAATGGTGAAGGTCCGAAGGGATTCTCCTCGAAAAAAAAAAAAAAAAAAAAAAAAAAAAAAAAAAAAAAAAAAAAAAAAAAAGAATATTATGTCTGGAGGGCTATTATGAAATTTGTTTTTAAAATAGTTTTCACGAATATGACTAGATAGTCATTAGAAGCGTTCGTAGAGGAATTATGATGGAAACGATGGTTCAGCCAAGGTATAAAGGACTGTAATTTATTAATGGAAACTGTTTCTATTGAACAGAATAGAGGATCATAAGATAACGATTCCCAGTGGCAAATACCTACGACAAAGAAAAGGCACCGAAGCTAAAATTAAATATTTGGGCTATATTAATAACGTAGATGTTACGGAGGCTGTATTTCATGTTATTTCGTGAAGGAAAGGTTATGCCAGGGATGGTGCGTGGGCGCCGGGCGGGGGCGCGCCCACGGGCGGGCGGCGCCCCACCGGCACCGTACCCTCGCCCTAACTGCTATTGATTCGTAATCAAGTAATATGCCTATTAAATTCTATAACTATTAGCTAGCTATAGCGATGTGGTGTGATTTAGCAACATACAAAAATCGCATAGATTTAAATACCGGATGTGACGGCGTTTTCAAAATTGTCGTAGGCGCCTACACTTTTGTAACGGCACTTATTGATTCATAAAGTGCAATGTCACTTATAGGTATAAGGTTCTTGTCATTTCCGATATTATTTTTGTATTTGTACGTAGGTACATAGGTACAAGTAGTTAGCTACTTACTTACTTAGGTACCTATCTATTTAACATATCTACGAGTACTATCTGTACTAGCAATTGGTTAAAATTCGGCATCGAATTCTTGTTTAAAGTTAGACTTTTCTCTACCATTCATTGGCTTCTATTCCGGAGGTGCACATGCGATATTCCATACTGATTCTTAAGCGGATACAACAGGAAAACAGATCTGCATATTCACATTTGGCAAGCGTAGTGATTAGGTACGTTGGCATAATAACTCGTTTTGAAATGTGAGGTGGCAATTTCACTCCATTCGCGCCTCCCCCGCAGAAAAACTTCAACTTTGTAATAATGCGCAGTTATTTCGGTTTTTCATTCGAGGAAACCATTATTGTGTTCAACAATTACGTTAACACCGGCCATTCATTCTGTAAAGAAGTGGACTTTCTAGATTTGAAGTGAGCTATTAATTAACACCGAAATGAATTTAGCGCTGTGATATCTAAAATTAGATTGCTATTGTTTGGTAACGAGTTCAGCATGTAGTCTTTAGAGTAGATTGAAAACATAAATAAAATTTTATTTATTATTACAATTAACATGGCCGTTTTGGAATGAACAAGCACAGACGTGAATATTAAAATTGACATATAAAAGGAGTGACGTGCATGGAGCCTTCTACGAATTAAATTTCTAATCTAGGTTATGAAGATGAGGCGTAAGCATATAAAATTAACTGCCCGATACCAGTATCAATGATAGACCTAGTGCGTTAGACGAATACATTACAGGCACCTATTACGGAATATAGAGTCGAATCGCAACCGGGGGCTCCGGCTGGTATCTAGAGGAGGGCTCACAATGTGCTATTCATCCGTTCAAACTTGACATTGCACTTACTCACCGATAACTGAATAACAGTTGTGTTGTGTCACTTTGTACATCGATATGTTTATTATTATTATCATTACATTTGCAGTATATTCGCTCAGCGGCGCGGGTATATGGGCTCAATAGCGCGCGAAATTGCCTTGTTCATACAGCACTGGGGATTTTTTATGTTGCATGCAGGTGATATGTACTGCACTGGTAACTACTGGGTGTATGATATACATTGTTGCATAAATAACAGTAGAAATGACAACCGTCATTCCATTGTTTATACTTACTTTGCGCTAGTTATTTCAGACTTCGCGAATAAATAATGTTGAAGTCAACGCTG
Organism: Conogethes punctiferalis; assembly: GCA_031163375.1. Lineage (NCBI taxonomy): Eukaryota > Metazoa > Arthropoda > Insecta > Lepidoptera > Crambidae > Conogethes > Conogethes punctiferalis. The sequence continues at coordinate 7,298,275 of CM062080.1, forward strand.
ATGCGGAACGCTGTACACTGTACAGCCTGTATAAAAGTAGTTTCCTTGGTCTAAAATGATAGAAGACAAAAAGTAATGATAATCTATCTTCTAAATATATAAAACTCAAAGGTGACTGACTGACTGACTGACTGACTGACTGACTGACTGACATAGTGATCTATCAACGCACAGCCCAAACTACTGGACCAATCGGGCTGAAATTTGGCATGCAGGTAGATGTAATGACGTAGGCGTCCGCTAAGAAAGGATTTTGATCAATTCTACCCCCAAGGGGATAAAATAGGGGATGAAAGTTAGTATAAAATTTTGTCAATTTTAAGCCGTTTGGACTAAGACTTTGCATGTGTAAAGCTACTATGACGTAGGTATCCGCTAAAAAAGGGGTTTGATCATTTCTACCCCCAAGGGGATAAAATAGGGGATGAAAGTTTGTATAAAACTTTGTCAATTTTAAGCCGATTGGGCAAAGAATTTGCATGTATAAAGCTACTATGACGTAGGCATCCGCTAAAAAGGGGTTTTAATCATTTCAACCCCCGAGGGGATAAAATAGCTGATGAAAAAATAGGTTTGTATAAAACTTTGTAAATTTTAAGCCGATTGGTCTAAGACTTGGAATGTATAAAGCTACGACGTGCTATGACGTTTAAGCATCCGCTTAAAAGAATTTTGATCATTTCGAGCCCCAAGGGGATAAAATAGGGGATAAAAGTTAAACCGTTCGGGCTGAGACTTTGCATTCACAAAGCTATACCATGACGTGATAGCTATTGCCAAGAAAGGGTTTTGATAAATTCCACTCCGAAAGGGATAAAATTTCAAAATTTTAAATCAACCCTTTATGTCACAAAGCTATACCATGACGTGGTAGATATTGCCAAGAAAGGGTTTTGATAAATTCCACTCAGAAAAGGGATAAAATTTCAAAATTTTATATCGACTCTTTATTTGATAAAATAGGAAAAGAAAGGCCGAGAAATAAAATAGCCCAAAACTACTAATTCCTCTCAATAAATGGCGTTACCGGTCAAATTAAATCTAAATATATAAAAGGAGAAAAGAAACTCACTGACTGACATATCAACGCACAGCCTAAACGGCTTAACTTAGGCACTTGAAATTTAGAAGGGACGTAGCTTAGGTACCGTAGAAGTGCACTAAGAAAAGAATTCCCGAAATTCCCACGGGAACGAGAATAGGGACATGCATGAGAAATAGTTACATGTATTTATCGTAAAATAGATAAAAATATACTATGAACAGTGAAAACAAAATCAAAATTGGCTGAAAAATGGGCGAGATAGAGTCGTTGAAAATTAATATATCCGTCTCTCTCACGAAAACAGATTTTTCTATGGAGTTTGTATGGCGCGCACGGTACGTGACGTCATCCGCCACGTCGGATCTCTCTGTCTAAGCAATAATTTTTACGCTTTATATCACACTTAATAGAAAAGATAGTTTAAAAATTCTACGATCTACGAAAAGATAAAAGATGAGATCTATGATCTTTTAAATTCATAAAAAAAAGTCATCCACATTTCCTATTAGCGGGAAAATCTTGAAATTAGGCATGCAGGTACCTTAGTGATTTTCAGTTGCAACAGGATATTGCAAACTTCCCACGGGATCAGGAGTTAGCGGGAAAACCTTTTGTATGAAAAATCTAAATCGCATTAAGATAGATGATTGAAATTTGGCATGCAAGGTACATTAATGAACGTTAAGATTATCTGCAACGCGATATTGCAAAATTCCAACGGGACCGGGAGTGATTGGGAAAAAAACTTTTAAATGTAAAAATCTAAACACGCGGACGAAGTCGCGGGCAAAAGCTAGTTTTTCATAAAATGGTACAAAAGGCGAACCTTATGCTAGGCTACCTATGTACCTAGGAGACAAAATAAAAATTAAAGCCCTAACACGGACGTCCTCATGTGATGTGACGCGTAGTGTGCAGACGAAAGTTCATATTTACCTCTTTTCAACAAGTTTAATCATCAAAGTTCGTTCCTATGTTGCCTGGGGCGGTGGGATGAGAAAGCACTTTCAACTCGTGTATGAAGTCTACACACAAGTTACATAATATTGCATGCCTCTGAATTGTTTCTTATGATAATATTAATCGTATCCAAAATCTTATCTTTAATGCGAACTCTCGGGGATTCCTATAAAATATTTTTTTCGGATTTCTAAGTTGTGAATACAACATCCGTAGCTCTTTAAAAAAGCTGCATAAATCTGCCATTTGGAAAGTTGACAGTTTATTAGTAAAAAAATATTTTAATTCTTTTTGGCGTTGCCAGTTTGAAAGACAGTAAGTTACATAAATTCCCTTCAAAAATTCCCTTCCATTACATCTTTTAAAAATACATAAGAACCTCTATTCTCTTGTCATATTAAGTACTCATACGACATCGGTACTAATACTAGATCCTACGGAAAATCTATGCGAAATCCTCTGACTGACATTAATTGGTCGAGTAATGAAACCTTTAAACAACCTTTTAGTTAGTTAGGCACTGCTCATAGCCGTATTGTTTGTGTTCGTGTGCGATGATGTTGGTGTGTTTGTGTCTCGCTCAACGCATTTGCTATGCAAAGCGGTTCCCGGAACGTCGCCGGATCGGTGACTTCTCCTTTTGTGCCTACATCATGTTGGGATTCCCACCAGACAAGGTTCCGACTTCACTTATCTTTTGACGACAACCTTGGTACCGATTTTTTTGGTATTGGTTTACCTTTATAGGTTTAACTACGTAGGTATATTTACAATAGAACAGTTACTCGTACATAATGGCTACATTACCTACATACATAAGTATTTGTTTATCTTAAAAAAGCTTCGCTCTGTACATTCTACATATCTATATAGAGGCATATGTATGTTGTCAAACCAACTTTGAGGCACACTACTTTCACACTTGTTTCTGCTTAGCCTAATGGTTAACTGGTAGACAATTTCTATGTGGGATTGAGTCCGACTTTATTGTACAACTAGCTGTGCTCGCGACTTCGTCCGCGTGGAATAGTTATTTTTTCCCCGTTTTTTTTACATTTTCAATTATTTCTTCGCTCCTAATAGTTGCAGCGTGAAATTATATAGCTTAAAGCCTTCCTCGATAAATGGTCTATTCAACACAAAAATAATTTTTCAATTCGGACCAGTAGTTCCTGAGATTAGCGCGTTCAAACAAACAAACAAACAAACTCTTCAGCTTTATAATATTAGTTCAAATTCAAATTCAAATTCAAATATTTTATAGATTTTTTTTTTTTTTATTTTGTAGTTAAGATAAATATTATTGAATTTTGAAAATAAATGAATACCTACATTTCTTTTTTGTTGTTATGAGAACGAAATTCTCTAAAGTTTGCTTAATTACTTTAGTTCTGTAGTTCTTTGCTAATAAGTTATTGTTGTACCTAGGCGTAGGTATAGGTAAAAAGATAAATCACTTCCTCGGTTGAACTAGCTATAGGTAGTTAGATAAGGGCCTACTTAAAATATTTGATTACTTGCTATGCACTTACTTTTTCATGACAAAATAAAATAAATATTAAAATGGGTAATAACCATAACGGAAAACATTTTATTGATAATAATATGGATTCAACGTTCAAGTGTTGAATACTCAGTAAATAAGTGTTTATCTCCGAGCTATTATTACACTTTAGTAGATGTGGCTGCAGGTAGAGTTCAATGCGTCAAAACATGGATGTATTCTTAACCAAAAAACAGGTATGTATGAGGAAAATCAGTTAATAATCGCTTTCTTGGCCAAAGCTGGTTTTTATCGTATAATTGTCGGATCGATGGTCGGCGTGAGCGCACGCGCGTGCGGGCTTGTGTGCGCGTTGCCAGCAAACTGATACGAAAATAATAAAAACTTATTCCTTAAATTGGCTGTGACCTAACGTGGAATCAATAACGCTGTCTGTTGTAGCTGCGTGAAAGTGTTTTTGTGAATATTACTGGCCACGAAGTCGATGAATGAACTACTCGTATCTGACCAAAGCGGTATGTACATTATACCTACTGTGTGAGGTGCAATGAAATGTTTATACTTTATTCTCTCAAAAACAACGTTAAAGCTGTATGAATTTATATTTAATCCATTTTCATCAGCTTTCGTATTCGATTCATAAAGTGTTTTGTTTACCTGCGCGGGCGCGGACCTTAGTGACTCAGTCTTGACAGTTTGTACGAGTTGGATTCAAACGCAGTTTATTAGGTTTATTGTAGATAATGGATCCTTTAGAGCAATACAATGTCAGCTCCATGGTAGAAGGAATCAAGTCACCTACCTATTTATATTGTGTCAAAGTAGGTAAGAATTTGTCTCTATAAAATTCTACATACCTATAATTTGTAACGTATCGCCATTGCGTAGTTATTTCTCTAAATCATATTTGTGTTTCTATTTACCTTCTTCAATAAGAAATGGAATAATTTTTAATTTAAATAATACTGTTACGGTACAGGACTAGGCTTACTTAGTATTAGTTTAGCACTGCCCTTCGTCGCTCAGTCACGCGAAATCGCAGGTGTTAGATTTCATATTATCAGCAATTTCATCAACTACAGCTCTCTAAACGCAAAAGTGGGTTCTAAACGGCTGCCCTGCTATGCTGGTGTAGTGATTGTCGTGTTTACGGACGCTATGATTACAACAACACGAAGTCCTTACGCCTTAACGCCACGCCACCGCCCATTTATCCAATTGAATACGATCGAGAGCGATGAATGATTGTCTTCATACTGAGAACTCCACTTTAACATCTATTGATTCTTGGAATATCTACCACCTTTGCGAAATCAAATAAAGCTGATATGTAGCTGCTAGCTGCTTCGGACAAAGATAGCAGATAGGTATGCCGCCACGCCACTTGTTTACATGTTTGAGCGCTATATGTCTTTATAGGATTGTTCAGGATTTTTTATATAATTAAATGTTTTCGAAAAAGGGGGTTAATCTAATTTATTGTTCCGAATAAATGGTAAACCTAACATAGATTTAAATATCTTTGGCCTAGGAACTGCTTAGCTGTCGATTAACCAAAAAATCCCTAAGTAATCTTTCGAAGTTTGCTTATTGCAACTTTGTAACCTAGTGTCCTCAACTTTATCTTAACTAATATTATAAAGCTGAAGAGTTTGTTTGTTTGTTTGTTTGTTTGTTTGAACGCGCTAATCTCAGGAACTACTGGTCCGAATTGAAAAATTCTTTTTGTGTTGAATAGACCATTTATCGAGGAAGGCTATAGGCTATATAACATCACGCTGCAACTATTAGGAGCGAAGAAATAATGGAAAATGTAAAAAAAAAAAACGGGGAAAAAATAACTATTCCACGCGGACGAAGTCGCGAGCACAGCTAGTAATTAGATATTAGGGGCTAATAACAAATACGGTCGTGTTATTCTTTATATTATTTTTAAGATTTATGTTAAAAAACATTCTTTAAATCTATAATCACATCACATTATTAAATAATAGCATGTCATTACCATGAAAGATCTTAGCAACCCTAAAAACTTCGCTGCTACGAACAATGAGCTGTGGAATCTTTACGTCTTTGATGTCAAACTTTTCTACAACTTTCTAGGAAGTTCTACAAGATCTGTGCGCTATGCTGTGTATGTTATACCTACCTACCTGTGTACGTGCCTGATTCTTGCCGGCCAATTAACTATAACCTGTTATACATATATCTGTTTTAGATATCTATGTCGCAGTCATCTGGTTGAATCTCCTATTCAATTGAATCGCTAGCGCGTTCATTGAATGACGTCATTCAATTGAATGACTAGACCGAACGTTGACTAAACACGCGTCACTTAACGTCCAACTAGGTAGCGGATTGAAACATAGCCCTTTGAAAAGAGCGGACGTAAAAGCAGTCAAGTGATTGTAATTTAGTTCATTTTTTTCCCGCGCGGCGTTAGTAGTCACTAAAACAAATATGGCGTCGAACATGATCACCTGAGTGTTGATATTTTTTTGATTAGAATTACTTTAAACTGACTTATACGTAATAAAATAGTGTGACAGCATGGATTTACCTATTAATACGCCGCCTCCGGATACTTTTAAAGAAAAATTAAAAACTAAACATTAAACAGTCGGCTTTTACCCATTCAACGACTATGCTAAAATGACGTTTAGTCAAGACGTTGAACGTTTCATTCAATAACTTGACGAGTTGTCCTTTAGGCATTCAATTAAATGTCGTCATTCAATGAACGCGCTAGTCATTCAATTGAATAGCAGATTCAACCAGATGACTGCGACATCTGTTATATTGCTTTTAATTTCCGTAAACCACTTCCTACTTAAATTCTGAAGTAAGAGTAGATTTTTCATAATTTTTTCGCTCCAAGTCAACCTCACCTGCACGTGGTGCATCGTGCCGAATAGCAAACGTGGCGCTGGCAACCGACTGGCGGCGGTATAACCATCACAATCAAGGCGTAGCTAAATACCACAGACCGATGACGGGCAGCAGCGTCACCGGAGCGAGAAGCTACGCCCTGCGATCGCCAACCCGCCTGCCCAGCGTGGCGATTATGGGTATATCCTCCAGATGTTTGCCCTAAGTGGCGAACAACTGGAGAGGCCTATGTCCAGTAGTGGACTGCAATAGGCTGATGATGATGATGTAGAGTAGATTCAGATTCTTAATTTGTAACGGTTACGATAGGATGTGACTATTCATAATTATTTTACACGTAGGCACAAAACAAGTACCTACAGTAATAAGAGCAAAAGGATATTTTAATTTTCAATAATTACATAGGTAGGTAGGTATATCGACTTGGATAAGAATGCAAATGACATGACTTACACCAACACACAACATGATCACTTATGTTTTAATGTAGGTTAGTGTAGGTAGCTGGACTAATTTGAAAGGACATAATATTTAAGTGTAATATTCAAGTTTTAGTATATTATATCAGTACCATCAATCTAGATGTATATAAGTAATGCCTTTCTTTAGTGACGTAACAGTCCGATGGCAGCACGCTACATCAAATTTAAATGAGGCACTGCAACAGATGCTGTGGCCAATTTACCTATTTGTTATTAATTCAGGTAGGTTTACGTTTTGCGTGAACGCGGCCTACAACTGTCATAAAACTATTGTATTTCCAACGACCCACTTCACTAAGGCTACGGTGCTGTGGTGTCTACTGTTTGACATACCTGTACAAACTGTTTACAAAGTTTGGGGAATCCCCGCCAGAAAACTGATATCTGCAGGCGACGCAAGCAATGCGGGCTAGTTCCACGAAACCGCTTAGCAGATAAGCGGTGTCAGCTTTATCAAAGGGCTATGCAATCGTTTTAATGTTACTCGGAATATGAGCCGGATGATTTTAAAAACATGTATCCTCAAATCAAGTTTCAATTTTCTATTTTTCAAAGCCAAATGTATCCTCTAATAAGTATACCATAATATCATATGAGTGGTTTAGATGTATCGCAAAGATTATATCTAACTAGCTGTGCTCGCGACTTCGTCCGCGTGGAATAGTTATTTTTTCCCCGTTTTTTTACATTTTCCATTATTTCTTCGCTCCTAATAGTTGCAGCGTGATGTTATATAGCCTAAAGCCTTCCTCGATAAATGGTCTATTCAACACAAAAAGAATTTTTCAATTCGGACCAGTAGTTCCTGAGATTAGCGCGTTCAAACAAACAAACAAACAAACAAACTCTTCAGCTTTATAATATTAGTTAAGATGTGACGCGTCTCCAAAAATTATAATTGCCAGTAATAATAAATGATGGAAAGTTTTTTATCTGTGTTTAATAAACAGGTTTCAATGATTAACAGGGATACATGCGGATGCTTGTACCTAATCACAATTACACACGTATGATTATATTCTAAGAATTGTAAATGTTTCAACAAACATAATAATATAGCTAGTAATTGCTGTATAAAAACAATGTATAATAATAAATAAATTTAACTGTTAACCTCTTTAATATTGTAATGAAAACAGCATACATGACACGACATTTAACGATAAAATTTAGGTAGGTACGTATTATTAAAATGTCTGTCCACAATTCCACATACCTACACTGCAAACATTAAGATACCTATCCAGTCCACCCAAAGTGAGTAGTATGTTTTTTTATTGCTAGAACAAACAGTAGTTAGAGTGTTATTAATACTTAGTGTTTACTCGATTGTTATTGATGTAAGTAGGTAATTACTTCAGGTATACAATCATTCACCGGAAATATATCAGCAACTTACACTGTTACACAGTCATTATGTACCTACCCACATTATTAGTTCTGCGAGCATTCTCATGACCCGTTACAAAAACAAGTGATAACAACAGATGTACCTTATCAAGTGTAATCTTCTGTTTCCTCCGTTTGCAAATTGCGAGGAAATCCTATCCCCGTCACCAGATAAGATTGTTTACATTCTTAAACAGTTATCTAAATTATGATAAGCTTGAAATGTTTGGTAATCATTACTTAAGCGCGTTACCTATAATACTTACTACGTGTTTAGCCCAAACATGCTGGGCGTATTTAAACTACACAAAAATTGTTTTAACGACTTCTTTTAACTACCTACTTATAGGAAAGGCAACAATATTTTCATCATCAGCCTATATCAGTCCAATGCTGGACATAGGCCTCTCCCAATGTTCGCCACCTTGATCGGACCCGGGCTTATTATTATTATCAATATTCTAGAAACATTAAATTACCTATGATCTGAAATTAAAACCGTCAGTCATATATATGTCACAGCTGAATAAAGCAATGAAAATGCCGAGATTGTATAACTCCACCTATTGGACCTAAGTAGGTTCTCACCTACCACAGTCGTTCCGGTGTGACTTTCTTGATAAATTATTACCCTCCTAGGGTAATAATTTCCAAGAACCCCTTGTTACCGCTCTAGCCCATGATAACGAACTAAATAAGATACTTACTCCCGGTGTATGTAATGTCAGCGAGTGTCAGCTTAGCAGTAGTATGCATAAACAAATCATGTTAGATCCAACCGATCAGACTGAGCAAATGTATTGAATTTTTCGTCGGAGCGCTTTCGTAACTCTCGCTGGCGATGGTCCGCAGCACAATCACTGACACAGATAGCGGCTCATCGACGCAGAACTCGTGAGGTGCCCTGACGCGTCGCCCATTTAAAAGGCAAATAAAGTCACGATGCGCTCAGGCGGATGTGTCGATGCCTGCGATGCGACAGCCGAGCTTGTGCAATGCGCCAATTCACATTTAATAATCGCTCATCTACAGATGGCATGATCGATAGGCGCAAATGATGTTGGATCTTTCAATGTGTCGGTAAACATAAGATGGTACGAGTAGATGAGGCGTGCTAATTCCGATGTGTAAGACAGTATTCAAAGATATCATCTTCATCCATGAAATTAGTATCCACACACCTAAGCTGAACCTTCATTCGTTCGACTTCGTCGTATTATTTGGACCTGCAAAGTTTACCTCCATTCACAAAACATGGAAAAGAAATTCAAATTCGGATAATACTATGCGTCATCTGTTTTTACCGTCGGTTTCATTTTAGTTGGGTAAGGTAACCATTTTAGACGAGCGCTCGTAGCGGACAACCGTCAGGTTTATTAGTGGGTATTCTCCATTTCTTAAAGGCGAGTCCCACATAACTCAGGTGCCCCGTATCCCATAACACGTCAGGAATGCATTGACGCACACACCAAGGCCCTGGGGTGTGCGTCAATGCATTCCAGACGAACAAAGTAACATTTTGCTTTTATTAAATAAGAATTTACTGACGTACCACTTCAATTGTTTCAGGTTGAGCGTTGCCGAAGTAGTGCGCTTGCGCAGCGAAGGCGGCGCGGGCGCGCGAGGGCGATGCGCTGCTAGAGCCGCGGAGGATGGTGGGCGTGGGCGTCGCGGAGGGCGGCGGGGGCGGCGGCGGCCCCGACGGCTACTACGGCGAGTACTACCCCCCCGAGACTTACTTCGTGTCGCCGGACATGTGCCCGCACCCCCAGCAGCACCCCCAGCACGCCCACATGTGCACAGTGCACGCTGAATACGGTCAGTCTACACTTAGTTATACAAACACTAACCACAACATTGATTCAGAACTCTTCCGCAACTTTATCGAAACACACGATTCGAACTTTGTCGACAACATTGTTGATCTATTTAAAACATTGTTATTAGAATTTAGACTCTGGGGTACAATTTTGGGCTCGGGGTATTTCCTAAAGAATATGATGGTCATTGCATTGTCATTGTGATAACAATATAGCGGCTGTCCTCGTAGCCGAAGCCCCCAACCCACCAAAGGTATGACAATGGGATGAAAGAAAACAGGTGGTTGCCTATATAATAATATTAGATATTATCTAAAATCTTAGTAATTATTTCACGATTCTGTATCAAATAGCAGAATCTTGAAGTAATTAAATACAGGCCAGGAAAAAAATGAGATATTTTGGAAAAATAAGAAAATGCTTTGGCATTTTTCCGAATGGGAAGGCAAATGAGTAATAATTTATGAATCAAACTTTGTTGAATGAATTTAGGCTATTGCTGAACAATGTGACCATTCAGACTTTATTTTAGCTAGATTAACTTAAACTTCTTGTATCCTCATTTGTATGCTTTTCAAATTCAGTCTACGGCCTATTTGAAATTGTAATACAGTCACGGAAAATTATAATTTTATCCCACAGTTAAATATAAAGCCTTAGCAGTTCTTCTAAATAGGAGTTATTATCATCGTTACAATTATACACGTTGCAAGGCGTCCGTAAAAACAGGCTTCAAACCGCACTAAATTAGCGATTGTGCCAGAAATACCGAATTAAAGTAGAGAAATGTCCCTTTTACTCGCGGCGAGGCGAAACAAAGAGTTTCAAGGCTCGTGGGATTCCTAGCGCTCGGCATTGCTCAAGAGTCGAGACCCTGCGGTTGACTGGCAACGCAAGATTTGAGCTTAGGGTTGCCCGTCGTGTATTGGATTTCTGGTAGGTACCTACAATGTTATTTTAATCTACACTCAAAAGAAACTGATTGGAGTGCAAAAGTAGTCACTGAGAAAAGTAATCATGTCTCCCTGTTGGATATACTTAAGTACCTCAATTTTGGTTTGAATTGTTGTAGGTAGGTACTTCTTGACACGGCTTTGAAATTTCTACAATGCCTTACCTACTCTGGTGGTTGGACAGGGCTATGAAGAATCCTACCAGTGTCGTTTTTTTGATGGTTCTAATCTAAGACGCTCTAATACTTAGCACGATCAGTCTATCTTCCTAGGGCCGACTGTCATTTACAAAATGTAAATCCCATAATTTAACTATTTTGTCTGGAAATCTTTGTCTTACGACCAGAAATGGAAAATAGTACCTACTTACCTATAGTTTAGTGAAGCTGTGAAGCGAACGTTACGGCGGGATAAATTGTGATTTATTGTGATACATATTAATAAATAATAAATTCTTTATTGCCAAGTTCAGAAAACATAACATAGGCAAATCTACATCCATAGGTCCACATATAGGCGATCGCCGTAATAAAGCATAACTAATTAGAACAAATAGATAGATATTTTTTATTGTACACCAATCAGTAGACTAAAAAAACTTCGTAGGTACCTACAGAAATATATTAAATCCTTTGGGTAGAAGCTAATTAAAAGAAAGAACGAGTAATAATTAGTTACCTACTACTTATAGAAGTTTTATCTTAGATTTAATTAAACGAATAATAAATACCCAAAGAATTCTTGAAATTGTGAACCCTAACTGTAAGTCTGCAGCCTCACCGAACTATGCGCCATTTCCGCCGCGAGCGCTTTATAAAAGTGGATGATCCACAAAGAGCGATTTCTACGAATGCACAAAACATGTTCATTCATAACCACAGTGCTACGGGGCGGAACGGACGGGCGTCGGTGTCAAAATAAAGCAAAACTCGGCCGCCCGTGACGAGCGGCTGTGCACTGCCCACTCGCCAAGGCCGCAAACATGGTGAAGTAAAAGGTCTCCGGCGCCGGTTCCATTATCGATAGGTACACAACATTCCAGAGTTATTACAACATTTATCTTATCATCGTATAAACTTGCATTTGTAGGTTATCCGACACTGGCACGATCAGAGATGTCACAGGTTGAAATAAATCATAACATAAAACTTAATCAGTATCGACAGGCTTATTATGTACTAAGTACATTTCATAAATACCTACATTAATTTATTACTTTGTAGGTATACGATGTTATACCTATTACAACTGCAATTAGGTAGGTAGGTACATTACGGCCTGTGGACATTCTTGTATATTTTATATGTACCTATTTATTTTAAAATAACTAGCCTACCTACATATTTTCTATTTAATAGCTTAGGTGTTTGCCTACATACCTACTCTACATAAAAATACCTACTGCAGCGATAACTGGATGTCCTTGAAATAAAAGAACTTACCTAGCAAACTTTTCAAATTGTTGGCATATGGTTTTGTGTGTTCTGCTGTTACTTACTTTAACCTGTTTGTCGGTTTTTCTCCTCCATTGCGCATTTTGATTAGTTAGAATGATTTGAGAGTGAATGCCGAAACCAGTCTCAAGAGTTCCCGTAATGCTCCCGATGTGGACTGTCACAACCATGGAGCAAACTGTCCCAATTAAGACCCTGGTATTTTGAAACTTGTATACTTCTTCACCTTGATGTGTGGACGTCCGAACATCGGCATCTATAGCTGCTAACAGCTAAGAGTCAAATAGGCCACGCCGGCTACTCATGTTGAAGCGATGACGTCAGGACCTAGCTGAGAATCACAGTGCCAATTTTACGCAAATGTGCACTGTGATTCTCAACTCTCCTCTTTGTATTTGCTCCGTGGTCTCGCCCCAAAAATATGAATGAGCACGCGAAAAAAGAATGGCGATGCTGGTAAACAACGCCATTGGGCCTGCTTTTGTGTAGCTAAAGGTACCAGTCAGATCTGGACAGTCGCAAACCGGCATCCGTGCCCCCCGGCGCACTGCTCGGCCGCTTGCATCGGTCACTATCGCATACAATCCCCTACGGACGCGGTGCGACGCGACCCGTCGCGACTGCCCAGATCCTCTGACTGGTACCTTCACTAGTAAGTAGGTACACCTGCCTGTAGATATTTGATCATAATTAATTAAAATCTGTTGATTCCAGGCGGTATGCCGGTGGTGCCCTCGACGCCGATGATGCCCCCGCTGATGCCGCAGGTGCTGGACGAGAGCATGCGACACTACCTGGTGGCGCACCCGCACCAGCCGCACCCGCACCACCCGCAGCACCACCAGCCGCCGCACCACCAACCGCCTCACCATCAACCACCGCCCCACCACCAACCGCCACACCATTATGTAAGAAACTTGTATATGTATTTCATAGGCCAGACTTTGGCATCATAAATGCACCCGCACCACCCGCAGCACCGCCAGCCGCTTCACCATCAACCACCGCGCCACCATTATGTAAGAAACTTATATATTTTGATCGCGAGCGCGATCTTTCCATTATTATTTGCAATTATCATCATCATCATCAGCCTATTGCAGTCCACTACTGGACATAGACCTCTCCAGTTGTTCGCCACTTGGGGCAAGCATCTGAAGCATATACCCATAATCGCCAAGCTGGGCAAGCGGGTTGGCGATCGCAGGGCGTAGCTTCTCACTCCGGTGATGCTGCTGCCCGGCATCGGTCTGTGGTATTTAGCTACGCCTTAAATTGTGATGGTTATATTATACCGCCACCAGTCGGTTGCCAGCGCCACGTTTGCTATTCGGCAGGATGCACCACGGGTAGGTGAGGTTGGCTTGGAGCGAAATTATGATAGACCGACCCTCAAATTCCATCATTTGAGATCGTGCCATTATAAACAGAGTTGGGGGGAGAACATGGCTGTCACTCAATATAGGGGGAAGGCCATGTTCTCCCCTCTACTCTGAACTGATGTGATGCAATGTAACCCAAGTACCCCGACTGGGACGTTACGACCTCCCCAGCTGCCCTTAATAGTGAAATAGAAATACATATATACCTTAAACGATAAATAAATGTAGGATTTAACATTCAGTTACTCCATTTTGTTTTAAAAAAAAAATAGATTTTATACATGGACGTAATAGTTAGTGAATTACAGTTGAAAGTTGTTTAAGAAGTTAGTTGTTGGAGATGACAGTTGGAGGAGGTAGTCTAATGTGTTCGGTGTGGTGGGTGCAGCCACACCGTTGCACGAGGTCCGCCCGGGGCGCACTCAAACGCTCCCCGGAAGCCGGACTATTTATTAATCTGTGGCCGGGGGTAGGGGTATTTGCCCTCCCCGGACCAAAGTGCCGGCCGCTTATCATCTGCGGTTGGCCAGGGCAGGCAGGGATGTGGCCGTATGCTTCGGCGCTACCCGTATCCCTGCTATTTGCTGCCCACTGGCGACACAGGGGGGTTTAGTGGGTATGCCCCGTGGTATGCCCTCTCATTTTGGGAGGTGTGAGGCCCCACACACCATGCCGACTCCCCCCGGAGGCGGTATGGAGGTGCCTAATGCATTCCCCTCTAAAACAAAAGGTAGTCTAATGTGTAGCTAGCCGTCTGTACGGACTTTTATGGTACGGATCCGTGACTGGGCTCAAAGAAAAGCTCTCTTGGCATGGCGCGTGGCCAAAATCGGAACTAACGCCGCCCTTTTACAAAATGTCACTTTTGACGTTGAGTTTTGACATTTAACAGTTATTATTATTACTTCCATGATTTTTCATGATTGAAATCGTAATTAAAGTCGGTCTGTAGATCAACAAATTGTTTTTTCTTGGTGTTATTTTTAGATTGCTCGATAATATTTCTTCACACACTTCTTTTTACTGTTTTATTGATGCCTTGTTTTGGTATTCACTGATCATTGTCTTTTTTTTTTTGTATATGGACTCTATCACACTGATCATTGTCATTAATCTTCCATGACTAACGTTAAAATAACGCTGTCGCCTGTTGTGTCATTGAACTCATTGATTTTGGCTTTGTTTGTTGTGGTGTTGTTGTTTGGTAAACTTGGTTGAGATTTTAAGCTTTTTGCTTATTGGAAATCTCCTATCAAGTCTGTGATTGTGGGTTGAAGTCTTCGAAGATGTGCATAAGTTTCTAATAATGGTTTATTTATTAAAGTGTTGTCAGTATCTCTAAAAATACATAGTAATAAATTGTTCTGAAAAGCAATATTATCATCATACATTATCAAGTAGGTACCGGCCGTGTTACAATATGTGTTTTCAACATCTAATACAATGATTCAAGATACTGAAAAATATTGAATCAAATGTGCGCAATGAGATTGTAAATTCACCTTCTGTGCAAACAATTTCCGGCGATTTATCGATCGTTTCGCTTGTAAATTTCAACCATACATGTGGAGTTTGAAATTTCTACGCAAGCATATCGAATTATCCGGCTGAGTGTTGAGTTGAGTGAGCATCGTGGTGTATATGTGTGTGCGACGTGTTCGGCTCAGTGTCGTTCTGGCAGCGGGCGCGTTATCGTGGAGCGTTATCACCGGCGACGCGAGCGAGCTGGCCGTACGTGGCAGTGACGTCCGCCCTAGCACTGCAGTTCGCCGATTCAAGTTTGTTCCACAAATATGAGTGCTCCTGCGTCTGATAACAAATCAACTAAGGACGGGACTAGAACGGTCAGTAGGCTAGTAATGTGGTTCCTACTTATTACATTAGATGCCTAATAGATTATCCATTAGTAAACATAAACAAATGGTAGTGTGTAAACCAAGTTTAATTTGTTATTTTTACAAACAATATGTTGTTTACTTTATAATAAAATTAGATTAGATTAGAAGTAAGGAGATGTATAATTTATCCATATGGCTTATATAAACAATACACAATTACATCCGTTCAATCATTACAGTTTTAAATCACTTCCATACATGATAGTAAAACACAATCCAAAATTTAAGAGACTTTTTATGATAATGAATAAATAAACTTGTATATAAATAAACACCTATATGTGGCAAAACATAGAGCAACTTACCTTATCTGTATAATCCTATGTTTATAAATGAATTAAAAATTAATTGATTGATTGATAATGCAACATTTGTAACACTTTGTATTTAAATTAACCCTATTTGATTATTTTTTTGAATATCTGTAGTAAGATCTGTGTAGATATTATAAAAACTCCTATGGGCTAAAATATATTTTTAAACAATAGTTTTTATATTGTGCCTGAAATGTACCTAGCTACAATTTAGCAAAAACTTTATCATAACCTTGTGAGGTTTAAATTATACAAAAGAATTATGATTGAATTGATTCTTCAGTGTGAAAAGTATTGAAAATAATAACTAAAGTTCCTATTTTGTCAGCAGGGTCCAAGCAATGGCGCGGCTGGTGCACAGCACTTCTATGGCGCCGGGTACCCCGCACACTTCCACCACGTGCCGCCCCACCACATGCAGCACTCCCCACCCCCACCCGTCTACCAGAAGGATGAACGGACACAACGACAATACTCCAAGCTCAAACAGAAGTTGGAGCGAAAGCAAACAAATAGGAATAATGGCATAGGTTGGTTTTTAATTTTTAATAGGGCAATTCTCACAGATGAATCATAGAATAACATTCACTTTGTGTAAAAAGTAAAAGTGAACAAAACAATATTTGCAGGAATAATATATATTTAAATTATAGTTCTACATACATAGATGACAATAGGTGGAGCAGACGAAATACGAATCGTGGAGTGGACACAGCATTTAGGCAAACATAGTGTAGGACGCCCCGCAACCTGCTCGGCGGATGACCTTAGAAAAACTGCTGGCAGTTGCTGGATGGGGGAAGCCCGGGATAGATAAATGTGGCGTGAATTAAAGGAGGCCTACATTCAGCAGTGGACGGACCAAGGCTGTTGATTAATACATACAAAAGAGTAGTTTCCAAAACTTAAATATTTTAACAACAAATTGTGTATGGATTAATTCAAATTAAAAATTGGTGGAGTTGACATGCAATATATAGGGCTGATCATAAAGAAGAAAAAAAATCATAATAAAAACAATACCACTTTTCAACAATAATGTAATGTTAATATAATGAACCACATTGATGCTTATCATCAGGAAGTTGGAAGTTACTGACTGTAATGCGACGAGTTTGGGGCGATACCGATTTGTCATGGCGTTAACCTTTGTCCGCAATAGGCGGTTGCTGCGCCGCCCATTGTTAGTTTATCGACGTTTTATGTGTGTCTTCATTAAAAATAATTGAACCAATAAGGTTACAAGATAGATGGACCCTTGGTGCCCTGATGGTGGCCTTCCATACTGGAGGCAGCGGTTCTAACTGAACATTTGTACATAGTAAATAGGTAATTTCAAATTTTAATGCTTATGATATTCTTACTGAGAAGGAAAGTACCTATTGTAAGGAAACCTTCACGGGTGCGTGAAGAAATTATAAGATTGTATGAAGTCGACCAACCTGCACTAGGCTAGTGCTATCGATCCTTATCGCCCTAGTTTAGGCTAGGCTGATACATAAATCTATATTTCTTTTTCAGAAGTAAATTCGGGGGCAAGTACACCCTCGCTATCGCCGCGTAAGGAGCTAAACGGGCGCGGCGGCGGCAGCGGCGGCGCCTCCTCCGGCGCCTGGTCCGAGGGCGAGGGCTCCTCGGCCGGCGCCTCCGTACAGGGCGACGATGAAAACGATACGCAGGCGGTGCTCGATCTACTCTCGGCGACAAGAACGCCTCAAGTAATTATCTACGTCTTTTGATTTTTTTAATCGAAATGTGTTTGCTTGACTACGTTTCACCTGGTCTTGGCATCTATTTGTCCATTATCTGCATATTTTCACATTCATGCATTTTTTTTCAGGTTAGCGACATCACCTCGACGAGCGCATTAGTACAATGGAATTCGCCACTTCCCGAGGGCGTCACTCTACCTAACGTAGATCTAACCTACGATTTACTACTTGGCGACAGAGACGTGCGTTACAAAGCTATCTACAGTGGTCCCTCACTGTCGTGTCGGTAAGTTTCGCAAAACGCTCAAGGGCTTATGTTATAATCTGAGTTCGCATTTAATCGTCAATAATTAAATGTGTGATATCCGTTTTGCAGGGTGACGGATCTCAGGCCCGGCTGCGAGTACTCGGTGTGCCTGCAGATCCGCGCGGGCGCGCTGACGGGCGCGGCCAGCGAGGCGGCCACGTTCCGCGCGCCCGCCGCGCCGCCCGAGCGCATGCCGCCGCCGCGCGTCACGCAGCGCGCGCGCAGCTCGCTGCAGCTGCGCTGGGCCAACGTGGCCGACAACGGCGCGCGCCTGCTGCACTACCTGCTCGAGATGAACGCGGGCGAGGGCTTCGTTGAGCTCGCGCGGCCGCGCACGCGCCAGCACACCGCCAACAACCTGCGCCCGCAGACGCAGTACCGCTTCCGCATCGCCGCCGTCAACGAGTGCGGCTGCGGCGAGTGGAGCGAAGAGACGGTCGCGTGGACCGCCGGCTCGCCGCCGCCCGCGCCCGCGCCGCCCGCGCTCGCCCGCGCCGCCGCCGACGCGCTCGCGCTGGCCTGGGAGCGCCGCGCCGACGAGGAGTTCACGCTGCAGATGGACGACGCGGCGCGCGGCCACGGCTTCCTGCCCGTCTACAGCGGCGCCGAGCGCGCCTACCTGTGCGGCGGCCTGCGCCGCGCGACCGACTACCGCTTCCGGCTGCGCTGCGAGACGGCCGACGGCCAGGGGCCGTGGTCCTCCGAGGTCACCTACCGCACGCTGCCCGAGCGGCCCGGCCCGCCCGGCCGGCCGGCTCCGCGCGGCAAGATCCACTCGCGCGCCTTCCGGCTGCGGTGGGACCCGCCCGCCGAAGACGGCGGCGCGCCCGTCGCCACCTACACGCTCGAGCTCGACGCCGGCGAGGGCTACCGCGCCGCCTACCAGGGCCCCGAGCGCGAGGCGCACTGCGACCGCCTGCTGCCCGGGACGCCGTACCGCGCGCGCGTGCGCTGCGCCAACGACGCCGGCGACAGCGACTGGTCGGCGGCCGAGACGGTCACCACCGAGGCGACCGCGCCCGGCGCCTGCTCCGCGCCCGAGCCGGCGGCGGCGCCGCGCGCGACGCTGGCGGCGCTGCGGTGGCGCGCGCCCGACTGCACCGGCGGCGCGCAGCTGGCCGAGTACCGCGTGGAGCTGGCCGACGGCGACGGCGCCGTGCGCGTGGCCTACGCGGGGCCCGCGCCGGAGTGCGTCGTGCGCGACCTGGCGCCGGGCCGGCCGTACCGCGCGTGGGTGGCGGCCGTCAACCGCGTCGGCGCCGGCCCGCCCTCGCCCGCGCTCGCCTTCACGACCGCGCCCGCGCCGCCGGACGCGCCCGACGCGCCGACGGCCGCCGTCGAGACGGCGCGCTCAGCCCGCGTCGAGTGGCTCGCGCCGCGCGACAACGGCGCGCCCGTCACCGACTACCGGCTCGAGATGAGCGCGACGAACGTGGACGACGCGTTCGCCGAGGTCTACCGCGGCCTCGAGACGAGCTGCGTCGTCGGCAAGCTGACGCCGTTCTCCCCCTACTTCTTCCGGGTGTGCGCGACGAACGCCGCCGGGCGCGGCCTGTGGTCGAGCGTGCGCGACGTGCTGATGCCGCGTGCGCCGCCCGCGGCGCCGACGGGCCTGCGCCACGAGGCCACCTGCGACTCGCTGCGCCTCTACTGGCGGACGCCCGCCTCCCACGGCGCCGACGTGCTGCGGTACCGCGTCGAGGTCGGCGACGACGCCTTCGACACCGACGACCCGACGCCCGAGCGGCTCGTAGAGGGCCTGCGGCCGGACACCGTGTACCGCGTGCGCGTCGCGGCGCTCAACGAGCTCGGGCTCGGCGACTGGTCGGAGGAGGCGCGCGCGGCGACGCGGCCGACGCCGCCGGCGCCGCCGCCGCTGCGCTGCGTGCAGGCGGCGCACAACTTCCTCAAGTTCGAGTGGGAGGCGAGCGGCGGCGAGGGCGCGCAGTACTGCGTGGAGATGCGCGCGGCGGACGGGCGCGAGTTCCGGCCGGTGTACCGCGGCTCGGCGCGCACGTGCAAGGTGAAGAAGCTGCGCGAGGCGAGCACGTACTGGGTGCGCATCCGCGCTAGCGACGAGCGCGGCGGGCGGGGCGCGTGGTCCCCGCCGACCGCCGCCGCCACGCCGGCCGCGCCGCCGCCCGCGCCGCGTGCGCCCGCGCTGCGCCTGCCCGCGCCGCGCCAGGCGCAGGTGGCCTGGGACGCGCTGGACGCCGACGCCGAGTACGTGCTGCAGTGCGCCCGCGGGAAGGATGCCGTCTTCAAACAGGTTAGATTAATTTACTTACGTATATATACGCCTATATCTATTGGCATTTTCGCTTGTGATAAAATTATTTGCTACCTTTGTACAATATCACTTTGTACTAGATAATAGCACTTACATTGCTCTAGATACTCCCTATTTCCCTACTAAAATTATAAATGCGAAAGTAACTCTGTCTGTCTATTATGCTTTCCCGCTTAAATCTCTCAACCGATTTTAATGATATTGGGCACAGAATCTTTGTACCCTGAGAAAGGACATAGGCTACCTTTTATTGCAAAAAAAAGGATGAAGAAATACTTCTGTGACACACCTATACGAACGCGGGTGAAGCCGCGGGCACAGCTAGTATAATATTTCTGGTTTTCCCTATAAAAAATCATTATCGCTTGATAGTCCTCGCTATCGGCGCGTCTTTGAAGCGTCTTTGAAACGGATTTGTCCAAGTAATATGTAACGTGTAATATGAACGTGGCTTTTGCAGGTGTACGCCGGCAGCGAGACGCAGTTCCAGCTGGAGGAGCTGGAGGCGGGCGCGGAGTACCTGGTGCGCGTGATGGCGGTGCGCGGCGGGCTGGGCAGCGCGTGGTCGGGCGTGGCGCGGCTGGTGGTCCCGGCGGCGGCGCCGCGTCCGCGCCGCGCCCGCGCCGCCGCGCCGCCGCGCGAGCTGTCCGCGCGCCAGGCCGCGCTGCTGATGGCGGCCGGCTTCCTGCTCGTGGCCGTGGTGGTGGCCGTGCTGCTGCAGCGGCTGGTGGAGCCGCGGCCGTGACGCGCGCTGGCGGCGGCGCGGCCGCGCGCCCTCGCGCGCCTGTAGCCGACCTGCGCCCGACCCGTAACTATTTATTGTATGTACATATTCTGTAGATAATCTTATCGACGAGCGCGCGACGCCGTGACGTTCCCGCGCAATATTTTGTGTACGTTTTGTATATCCGGTGAGAGCGGGCCCGGCCGCCCGGCCGCCCGGCCCGGCGGACGGTCGCGACGTACGTTGGTGTTGAAATTAGCTACTGTGAATATAGCTTCACATGTGTAAAATATTTTATGCGTAAATGTGAAGTTGCCATTTCTAAAGTATATATTTTTACAGAGGGGGTCTCGCGTTCTACCGCGCCTCCCGTGTGTTGTATCTTTTAAACTTTCACAAATCTTCGTAATCTAGTCTACGCTTGTAACTTGTTATTTCGTTTACTGTTCTGGCACGACGGTTGATGTTTATTACGTTACTTACTCGTATATATGTACTGTATCGATTATTATATTATTTGTTTTAGTAGTGATATGAAGTGTACTTCCAATATTTTATTAGTCTACTCGACTGTACGTTTCCATATTTTATATTTGAGACAACTATAGAGAATCGATCGGTCTGTTGCGAGTTATTATCAGTTTTAATTATAAGAAGTTAGTAAACAACTAAGGTGCTCTATGATTAATGTTTTGTTAAGAGGGACGTGGCCCCTCGATCTGCAACGAGTTTCCAGTGTGTGTGCTGTGATCACTTCCTTATGCGAATGAGACTGATTTTACAAGTAAACGCTTTGTTTATAGAAATGTTTCAAAATGCTTTCGTATCACTTGAGGACGGCCGCGCGTCCCGGCGCCCGAGGCGGCCGCGGCGCTGCCGTGGAATACACCTAAATAATACACGTTTTGTACTCTGAATGCTTAATTGATAATATCGATGTACCTAATCACATTGTATTATCGATAATAATAATTATTTTTTTTAATTCATAGAACCATGACCTTTTATTGAAGACATTATGTAACGAGTAGGTAATTTGTTTATAAATTTAGAGATTACGAATTATTGAGATTGTTACCACCCGGTAAATAAATAAGGAATTGTCAAATTTGACTAATATATAAGGCATTATGTCCCAAATGTAACATTTCAAAGAAATATTATTATAAATCCCTTATTGATGTTTGTTAATTTAATAGCATTATTAGGAAAATGTTAACTGATTTTCATATATTATACATATTATTCTAAATGAATTTCGTTCTAGATAAGCAAATGTCTTTATTAATTGTGTATCTTTTATTGGAAAGTTAGAGTAAATTATAATGCCGTTATAAGAGATTTCCATTTTAAACATTGGTGTTTATATATCACGATATGATTCTACTCACGACTAAGTGTTTCTGGACTATCTGTCGGCTAATGCGATCGTATTATAATATTGATATAGTCATTGTCACGTAGGCCTCACCGTATTCGATGTGTCGTGTCGCTCAGTTCCGTAACTAGGCACTAATCGCAAGTCTTGTTTGTAATCGGGATATCCGTGACACACCATAGGTTTAATACTTCGTAAATATATAATATTTACTTCTCCTGTGATCAGCTTATTCTATTCTTTATATATCTTTATTGTTGTTATCCGAAACATTCCTAGGGTACATGTTAATTTTCCGATTTCAATAAACTTGTTTCAATTGTTACTTCTATGATAGATTCAAATTCACTTGGTGCCTAATTTTGTATGGCATAATTGAATCGTAAGCGCAGCTTACTATATAAAAAGAATTATTTAATTTTTGAAAATTTTATAATAATGATGATGTGCAATTATTTTAACAATTTATTTATTCTTTATCGCTTAATATAATATTTATTTTTTAGAACGTATATCGAGATTCTATAGCGTCATTAATTACAATAAAGGAATCAAATGTTCCTAGATAATTTTTACATACTGTACAATACACCAATTGCAAGCTAAATTGTGTACTACAGTCAAGCATCAAGCATTCCAACTTTATTCCACTTGTAAATAGGCCTAACGAATTTTACGACTTTTGAATGTACATCTTGCTTTAATAATGAAATTGTAAATAAATCTGATGTTGATGAGCTTCATGTAAGGGGCATGTTTAGATACTGAACATATGCCAATTGAAATTACTATTCTGTGTTGAGACTAAAACGTTTTTCAATTAATGAAATATAATGATTAACGGGGATAACATCTCATATTGTATTTGTGTTTGAATAAGTAACGTATAACGAAATGTATATGTTTATAATATAATATTTGATGATGTTATGTATACACTTTATTAAACATGAATATATCAATAAAACTATATTTTGTGTACGACAATGTTTAATTTTCTTTCTACAAACCAACTTTCACCTTGATTTGATTTCTTTTTTATTTCTACACTGGGAGACAATCAGTACAAAATTATATCAAATTCAGTAATTCAGATACAAAACAAATATAAAATTATTAATTACATATTATTTAAAACTTAATAAATAAAGTCGATAACTAGCATAAGTAAGACACATCATTGGTCCGTATATAAGACTAGAAAAGTTTTGTACTATGAGTATTGTATGTCGCTATTAATACTCTTTTGGAATTATCTAAAATACAGTAATACTTCTTTAAATAAGATTTTCTTCAACTTACTTGAATCTCCTATGAAATTATAGGAGAGGAAAGTCTATGTTAATGGGAACAGTTGGCACGAATTGACATTTTCACTGTAGAAGTCTACGTAGTTGCTCATGTAAATGTCTTCTTTTGTAGATATTTGGTCGATACAGCCTTTGAAATTGTTGGGGAAAACTGCCTTTGCTATAGAACTACTGTCTTCATTTATACCACCTGTAGACGAAAAGATAGAAATTAGTGAAATTTTACCTAATTCTAAGGTTCAGCGCAGACAGAACGGAGCGCAGCGGAGAGGATTTTAATAACGCACTTTTAAATAAACTTTAAAATTATTGCAATAAAGTGCATTTATAAATGCTTGAACCTGACAAAAATGCTCTCGCGTCCTCGAAGATACGCGGAAATAAACGGGGAGTGAGTATACGCGATCCGTAAAGAAAATGCCCGAGACCGCGCAGGGATCATTCCTCTCTGTCTGCGCTGAACCTAAGAAGCATGATTATGGTACCTACTATAACTTGTTTATTTTAAAATACATAGGTATTCAAATAAAAACCCTCAAAAGTATCCTATGGGTAGACACAGCTGAATTAAAAAATCATACCTATATACACGTCAACGTCATCATAGTCGGGCTGGCTCTTCAAACTTGGCTCCTCCACATACGCCAAGGTCTGGTCTACGTTCAGTGTTATATTAGCCTTATCCAATCTAATTACGAGCAAATGCCATTCTCCGTCAGCCAGGAAGCCCGCCAGGGGAACAAGTCGCGATGACATTCTGGAAGATTCTGCGATTTTTCTAGTCTTTTCATTGAGAACTCCATGAGTATAATTGACATAAGTGAATGACCATACTAGTTTCAGAAATCCATTTTCTAATCCTATGCCTAAATAATCCGCATCCTGTGGACAAAGGTTATGGCTTTACCAAATTACTCAAGGCAGGAAGAAACCTTCTAATCAAATTAGTAGTTTGACAATGTGGAAGGAGGGAGGATGTCGGTACGGATGGAATAATCATCATCCTGTAGGTGTCCTCTGGACATAGGCCTCCCCTAAAGACAATTGTCGTGTCGTTTGTAGTGACTACCACGTCTGGCAGACTGGTTGGTGACCGCACTAGTTTTTATTTGTACCCAGGTAAATGCTGCTGCCTGTTTCTTAATATCCCTTAGTCGATGAGATGGGATGGTTCTATAAATCTGGAAATCACACTAACTATGTAAGATCAACAAACAGTAAAACTACCATGTAGTAGTGAAATGACCATTAGCAGGAAAGAAAAGACATGTGAATGTCTTTTAATACCAGTCATAAGTAACTAGACTTACCAAACTAATCCACAGTAACAGGCCACTTGGTTCTGCGGTGGTGAAATTCAGGGCGAGGTAGGCAGGCCTGTATACGGCAGCGGCGATCCGTTGTTCGCCGGTGTGCCTCACCCCGAGAGTTGGCCGGCTCAACGAAAGCAACGACTCGCCGTCGAATTGGGGAATCGTTACATTAATCTCTGCAAGTTGAAAATTTGATTTGTGTTTTCGAATGAAAGTTGTTTCCTTCCAGTTCTCTTGTTACCTACCGCAATAAAAGAGCTCTTTGAGGTAGGTATGTAGATTGAATGTTCATTCGAAAGGAAGAAAGTTTATCATCAGCAGTCCAGTGATAGACATAGAGTAGGTAGGTATTATTTAGGTGGCTAGGTTACCTACTACGGACATTCTTTTGACTTGAGCTGGCTCTATTTTGTGGTAGGAACTAGCGGGATTGTTGGGAACAAGAGGTTATGTCTGGAACACGGCTTAATCTATGATATGAATAGGGGTAGTTAACTATCTGGTAGATGCAAAAGGATTTCGCCGGAAATCTCCAACCGTGTTCATGTACGGGCTGTAACGGCAGTACTATGTGGCCGTAACTGGGGCCCTACTACAAAAAACGAAAACGATCGTTCGTTGAACGGATCGCGTATTTTTGCCCCATAAATCCCTCTCATTTGTCCCTCCCGTGTTCGAATATACGAACTAAAATTCGTCGATTTTCAACAATTTAATTGATATATTAGAACACGGGAGGGACAAATGAGAGGGATTGATTTAAGGGGCAAAAATACGATCGTTTTCGTTTTTTGTAGGGCCCCTGGCTGTACTCTGGAAGGAACAGGTGCTGTCTACTGCTTGAGAGGTGGTACTCACTGGTATCGCAATGCAGGCCGGTGTGGCCGGCGGCGCAGACGCAGCGGCCGCGGCGGCAGCGGCCCGCGGGCGGCGCGCACGCGGAGCGGTCGCACGCCGCGTGGCGCCGGCAGCGGCCGCCCGCGCCCGGCGCCGCCACGCTGCTCGCTCCTGCCGCGCCGCACACGCAGCGCGCACGGCCCTGCTCCACCACGCACGTGCCGCCGCCGCAGATCTCGCCCCCGCACGAGGTCCCGTCGCAGTCGCCCACGTTTTGCCCCTCTGAGGATTCGATCGCTAGCGCTGTTCACAATGCCTTGGGAATGATTTCTATACCTTCGGAATGGTACCAGTACTCAAACCGACCCTCATGACTCTTAAGGCTTCTGAACCGAACTGTCACTGTTCCCGAAAATTATAGGTAGGCTAAGAAGTTCTCAAATTTCGAATTGAAGACAAAAAAATGTTCTTGACGATATAAATAAATGTAGTATTTGTATTCTCAATAATACCGCACCACATTATAGTTTTCTGGCTCAGCCAATGGTTGGTTGATAGAGAATGCAATACCTACTACATCAAGTCCATCATTTGTACGCTCTTGTACGATAAAGATTAAATAAATGTGCTAAATAAGAAGAATAGTAGGTTTCAAGTTAAGGCTTCACCTGAGACAATTTAGAAAAGTTAATTTCGTGAATTGACCCGACCGGGAATTCCGGAACTACCGAATGGGCCACCGAGGCCGTCAAATATTTAGTTACCTTCTGTTTATTTACATTGCGAGCCGTTGGTAAAAAAGTATAGTTACCTTGAATGTTCTGCTGCTCCAATGCGAGCATTATATTGTTGACGTGGAGATTCCTGATGCATCCTACAAATGATTCGGAAGGCCCTGACATCACGTCAAAAGGTAATTTGGACATATCCTTTGCGCCACCTGTAAATGCATTTTTTACGACATTTAGCCAACGAAGCGTATAACAATCATATGTAGGTAGGTATCTTCTTTTGGATTCACTCAGTTGCAAATCTTCCCATGCTAATCCTTTAATTTTTGTTTTTTTTTTTGATACCACTACGGTGACAAACAAGCTTACGGGCTACGGCCCGCCTGATGTTAAGCGGTTACCGCAGCCTATGGACACCTGTAACACCAGGGGTATCACAAGTGCGTTGCCGACCTTTTAAAAACCTCTGAAAATGAAAGAACATCGGACATGTACCTAACTGGTCGGTTACCTGCCCGTTGTTACACTTGTACCTACTTCTCTTTCGCTTTCCATCTGGCTTATGAAGCCATTATGCCGAGCTACTAAAATAACCTTTTGAACTCTTAAACCAACATGGAACTCATGTTTCTGGATGTAGGTATATTTACCTAACAGTACAGAAGCATTGCTAGCCGTATGCGGGTAGGCATGAGCCAGCATGGCTTCGGTACTGAGTGCACCATCCACCCACACGTAGAGCCGGCTGCCGTAGCGGCCTGCCTTCACACTGTGCCACTGATTCATGGACAGGACTACTCCGCTGCGTACAAGCGACGTGACGCCTGATAGACGATCTGTGTACAGAAGTAAAATAGCTTGAGAACTTGCCTGTTAATTAAGTTCTTTTTTTTTTATTTATTAAAAATGATCAACTAACATTTTTTATAATGTTTGATTAATTAATTAGCTATAACATTCTAAGTCAATGTTTTAGTTAATTAAAAAAACCAATTACTGGCTGACACTGCATGACAAAAGAAAAGAAAAAACAAAAACACAGCTTTGCTTATTGGTACAATAATAAACTTAGGTTTTACAGATTAATTTATTAGGTTTTATAATCCGGTCGAACAAAAAGCCCGCCTAATTCTTCAAAAGGAATCGTTGAAAATATCAATCTTACTACTGTTATAGTAGTAATTATAGAGGCCTGACGTTACATAATCAGCATTATCACAGTTCACTACTGGACATAGGACTCTCCAGTTATTTGCCACTATAAACGATCTTGAGCTTCTCGCAAGCAGCACTTACCAGCTACCATACGTAAATCGTCACTCCACCTGGCCTAAGGGCGTCCTAGACTACTTCTACGATGTTTGGCGCTACATAAAGACGCTCAAAGAGCTGTTATGGAGAGAAGAGAGACCTTTTGCGTAGATTCCTTCACTGCGTGACAGCATCCGAAAGGATTCATCAGGAAGACCAGAAACTAAAATAATTAAAAAGTTGTAAAGGATAAGCTTTTATCGCTCGCGAAACCAATAAGTTAAGGAAGACTCTCGAGTGGCGACCCCGAAATGAAATTACGTTAACTGGGATGTAGAACGAAGACCACCCAAAAACGATTCATGGGAGAGTCATTGCGGGATTCCTATCTTCAAGCTAATGATGATGTACCTATGACATATCAGTGACAGATAATGTTTTGTCCCAAAGGAAGTGACGAACACATTTGTTACCGGAAAAGATAAAGCTATATAAGGAAACTTGTGAGCTGTCCTTATCAAAGTAGATCAGGCGAGTAGGTAGTTAATAATACATTTTTGCCTAAATGCTAGACGTTGTCGATCCCAAGTGCTTATGTTTCATTGACGTCAAACCTATAAATAAACATCCAGTGACGCAAACCAAACCGTTGAACAAAATATTCGCTTGGCCGGCGCCAATGCCTAAAAGTGGAAAAATGTCGTACAAGTTTGAATACAATTACCTACTCTGTTATGCATACGCTTTCTATTGCCATGTACCTAGTTTGCATGTTGCATTCCCTCAATATCTACTGACCATTGATTCCATCAACATCTTATTATCATGTCCCATCAAGAGGCTCGAATTTATCATAAATTAGGCCTCAGTTAATTAGGCTAGCCAAGAGCGTGCTGGTCAACCTTAAAATTGCACAAATGAGCTCGTTTCATCAACATCATTATCAGCCCATTTCAGTCCACTGCTTTTCGCCACTTTGATAGATCCTGGGCTTGACACATCCAGCCATCCTGCGCAAATCGTCACTCCACCTGGCCTGAGGGCGTCCTACACTACGTTTTCCGAAACGCGGTCTCTACTCCAGGACTCGTTTACCCCAACGGTTAACGGTTCTGCGGATGATGTGGCCAGCCCACTGCCACTTCAGGTTATTAATCCGGTTTGTTTCTCTGCCGGGTCACCTCATTTCGGATCCGATCCTGCAGGGAGACGCCGAGCATAGCCCGTTCCATAGCTCGCTGAGCGACCTTTAATTTGTTTACTCACGATGTTTTCCTTCGCCGTAAGTGCGTCGAATAGGAGGGTAGGTACACAGGTTAGAAATTCATCATCATCAGCATCTCGCAGTCAGGTATCTTATACTTTTAAGGGTAGTAGTCTCTTACCAGTCCAACGGTACTCCAAAAGACCTCCTTGTAACGACAGAGCCGTGTAGAAGTGCGGAGTCTCCGCGAAGACCATCAGGCCCCGTTCCTTCGTTGGCTTCACTTCAGCCTCAAAGGACAAGCTCACGCTGGAGATGGGGCGAGGATGTAGCTGGATGTACGATCGTGTGCCCGTGAAGAGGACGTCTGTGGGTATCAGATCTGAAAAAAAAGAGAATTAAATATAATGGCTGATGTCCTTATTGCTTGATATCCATACTGAAGCTATCTATATTTCAGAGTTTTGACCGGTAGATAAACCTTTACGTCGCCGGATAGATGACGAAAG
Source organism: Conogethes punctiferalis (assembly GCA_031163375.1). NCBI lineage: Eukaryota > Metazoa > Arthropoda > Insecta > Lepidoptera > Crambidae > Conogethes > Conogethes punctiferalis. Next base: position 7,327,931 of record CM062080.1, read on the forward strand.
TTCTACTAAATCTAGGAAGGTAAGTAGAATGAATGTGCATTCAAAAGGAAGAAAAAATAGCAGCGCGCTCATTCAAAATAACCAGCCATTGTGCTCGTCGCAGTCTTTTGTCGCGCAAGTTTTCCCTCAAAGGATGGCGAGAATTCCACCAAATCTTGCTACCTCAGAACAAGCTTTGGTGGAAATGGTGGAATTTTCGTCATGCTTGCTTATACTTGGGGAGCTGGAAAGGATGAAGTGCCGAATGTTACTAGTACATTGATCTAATTTAAAGCTGATGGTAGTTTACCTTGATCGCAGTTCTGTCCAGTCTTGCCGTAGGGGCAGTCGCACTGAGCACTGTCCGCCGTTATGACACAGTTGCCTTGACACTGCGTCACTGATCCATCACACGGATTGCTTTTCAATGAACAGGTGGCTCCGAACCACCCTTCGTTGCAAATGCATCTAGTGAGAAACGAGCAAAATTTACCGAAGTCGCGAAATTTGATAGAAGGCAAGAGATAGAGGTAGGTAACAGCGTTGTTTAAGTTCAAACCAGATTGCAAAACTTAAAATTTCGCAGGGTTCAAAGGAATTTGGATTACGATACGTTTTCATTGCGATAGGGAGATTTCTATAGCAATTTAGATAAACTAACTAATGTATTAAGGTACTTTTTGTGTAGGTAGAGTGAGAGTGTGTGAGTATGAGTGTGTGAGTGTGAGCGCGAGTGTGTGATGAATGTGTATGTGAGTATGCGTACGAGTATGAGTATGCGCCCAAATACGTAGCTGGCGATTGTATGCAGAGACCATTAGGCGCGTGGTAAGTAATTAATATAGGTACTTATTTGTAGAGTATGAGTGTGTGCCTACGCGTGAGTGAGTGAGTGGCGTGTTTGTGTGTGTATGCGTCAGAGTATGAGTATGACCTACCCATACGTTGCTGGCGAGTTTATGCAGACACCATTAGGCGCGAGGTTAATAAAATTAATGAATGTGTAGAGTATGAATGTGAGTGTAAGAGTGTATGAGTGATGTGTACGAGAGACTTACCCGTAAGTAGCCGGCGAGTGTATGCAGACGCCATTGGGCGCGTGGCAGGAGCGCGCCGTGCACTGCGCCACGCCGCACTGGCCCACGCCGCGCCCGCCGCGCGCGCGCAGCGACGCCGCGCCGCCCACCTCCCACACGCAGCCGCGCCAGCCGCCGTGCAGCGGCAGGTCGTGCGGGAGCTCGCGGAAGCCCTCGGATGGGTGGCCTCCTTGAATCGTCAATGTACATCATCATCATCATCAGCGATATACCCATAATCGCCACGAATGGGCCGACGGGTTGGCGATCGCTTCTCGCTCCGATGACGCTGCTGCCCGTCATTGGTTTGTGGTATTTAGCTACGTCTTCAATTGTGATAGTCATACCGCCACCAGTCGGTTGCCAGCGCCTCGTTTGTTATTCGGCAGGATGCACCACGGGCAGGAGAGGCTTACATCCCGTGATTAGTCCAAAAAAAAAATAGTTATCTATTATGCTCACCGACGTAAACGTACGGCAGCGTGGTCATCTTGTTGTCGTGCGCGGGCGCGTTGCCGCTGACGTTGTAGCGGCCGTCCACGTTGATGCCGGCGGCGCGGCCGCGGCGCCACACGCGCACCGCGTGCCCGCCGCGCCGGTAGCTGAGGGCGCGGGACGTAAACACTCGACGAGGACCTGCCCAGGTACAATGATGTGGGTTAAAAAAGTACGCTAAAGCCACGTTTCCTTAGTATACTCGGACCAAGTGATGCGCAGGCCACACCACCAGCTGGCGGGCGAAGCGAACGACATCTTTCACCTGTTTTCATGCTTCGGTTCACACCGCCAACTAACGAGCTAAGCCGCCTTTCGCCCGCCCGCTCTGTCCACAGCTGGCGGTATGGCCTGCCCTTGAAACATCACAGTCAGACGTCGGCCCTTGTACTGTGAAAACCTAGCTTAATTATACTATGATGATAACTCAAAAGTATATCTGTAAATGTTTATCCAGTAAAAAAAGCCCAGAAAAAAGAAGAGCGTGTTGGTGACAAAAGCTGTAATTTTTTCATGTGGTTCTATGCTGGGTAACCCAACTCATATTCGTACCAACTGAAGTGAGGTTTCTATCAGATAAATATGGATTCTTATTATGGATGGTTGCTAGCAGAAGTGGGATTAGGGATTTTATTTTTAGAAGCATGGCATATTGGCTTCTCATCGACAAAAGCCTTTCGCTTTCCATCAGACTTGCTTCTTCACGAGCCATTCAAAGGATCCCATCCCATATCAACGGATGAAACACAATAAGTTCCACAATTTAATATCGTGGCAAAGAAAAGAATTGCCGAATCATTTTGTTTCTTTACTAATCCTTTACTTATCCTACTTATCTACCACACTGATTCACTAGGTTGTTCTTCACTGGCATTTGTATTAAATATTGCTTACCAGTTCCCATATTCCACGTCAGCATAATGTATCCCTTTACAAAAGTCAACGCCATATGCTGACTTCTGGAGTCGTGGCGGCCGGCCTGACCGATGAACGCCAGTAGTGATATCTGGTCCATGTCTGACGTCTGGAAGCGTAGGCGCAGGTCGAAGCGGTCCGAGTTCATGGCCCCAGGAGACAGCGGGTACATGATGTATGACGATATACCCGTGCTTATTGGGGCTAGAGACGGCCGAGTGATCTCTACATCTGGAATTTTGAAATATTATTGTTATTAGAGCATCTAAGTATTCTTTTTTATGTAGCAGGTGATTCATAAACACCAGGTAACGGGGCAAGAAGATCATTATTCGTTATTGGGTCGCTGGTGGATGGCTGCATAATAGCTGGGGAGCTTTGCCACCAATTCATTTAGACTAGAACATCAATCTTTCTTTGGGTCCATTTATACCAAATGGGATGAAAATTAGTGGGTTTGTCAGCTGGATGGCTGCATATAGCTAGGGAACTTTGCCACCAATTTATTTAGATTAGAACATAAATTCTTTCATTGAGTCCAAATGTTATGCTGTACCAAATGTGGTTCAAATTGGTCACTTTTTTATATCACTAAGGTGGCAAGCAAACCTACGGTCCTGATGTTAATCGGTTACGCAGCCTGCAACACCACCACATTTATTGTCTACTTGTTATGTGTATAGTATTTGAACAGGGCATCTTCATAAAAAGAAGTGGATAGATAGCGAAGATAAGAGAGTAGGAAAATCCTAAGAAAATATTGCGATGTTGTAACTGGTGCTCTATTAGGCCTAGGTTCAAACTTCCTATAGATCCGTCACACAGGGAATACCCTAGTATGGACACCAGTCTCTCACAGAGGTGATATAGTGTTAATAATTTGGAATGTAATGGAATTGTATTACTTACTACATAATATGTACTGTTACCTACCATTGTGTTACCTTTGTGAAGAGAAAATAAACAATTATTATTATTATTATAGATACTAACTGTATTCACAGAAGATGCCGTGGCGTCCATATGGGCAGAGGCACAGAAAACCGCTGCCTGGATGCCTCACGCAGCTGCCGCCTGCTTGGCACGGATTTTGCTCGCAGACAGATTCATTGCAGTGCACTCCTGTCCAACTGGGAAAATCATTTAGGGAGTAAGTGCCTCTATTGAGCAGTATTTTTTTAAAGATGTTCTTTAAGAGCATAAAGAAATCAAGCTAGTTGAAAGTGTTAAATAACATTCAACATTCGAACAATGCCTCGTGGACACTAAATACCTACTCGCCAATTATCATCATCATCAACCTTTTGCAGAGTCCACAGCTGGACATAGGCCTCTCCAATTTTGCGCCACTTTGATCGATTTTCGCCAATGCCAAGACCAAACTGATAAAATTTGATTTTGGCATTTCTATAAGTGCGGTATCTACACGTGGAGCGATACGTGCAGAATAAACATTATTGAACGATGGAGTTGGGACTTATTGTAGGTATTTATACAGCTCAACAGATCTCCCAAAAAAATTAAGTTGACGCAACCGGTGTATTGGGATAATGTTGGGATGATTCCAGATGGTCAGGCCACGGCTATGACACGAATGACATCTATATATATAAAAGGAGAAACTGACTGACTGACTGACTGACTGACTGACTGACTGACATATCAACGCACAGCCCAAACGGCTAAACGTAGGCACTTGAAATTTGGAAGGGACGTAGCTTAGGTACCGTAGGGGTGCACTAAGAAAGGAATTCCCGAAATTCCCACGGGAACGGGAATTAGCGGGAAAATCCTTTTGTATGAAAAATCTAAACCGCTTAAGTTAGACGCTTGAAATTTGGCATGCAGGTACCTTAGTAAATATAAAGTTTAGTTATGGCTGTATTTTGAGAAATTCCCACGGGAACGGGAGTTAGCGGGAAAAAACTTTTGTATGAAAAAACACGCCACGCGGACGAAGTCGCGGGCAAAAGCTAGTTATGTATAAATTTGCCCTCCGTGCCCAACTTGTAGGTACTTAGTCAAACATTTATTTTTCACGGTTTCCATAATGATGTTAATGAGTATTTAACCAATGAATTCCGTTGCGTACCCATTAGCACACGAGCACGTATACCCCGAAACGCTGTCGCTGCACAGGCCGCCGTTGAGACAGGGCGCCGACAAGCACGCTAAAGAAGAGCATTCGCCCACCTCTCCAGCCTCTACTGCCTCACCAAACACTTCGCGCTTCTCTTTGTTTATCTGGGAGCGAGAGAATGGATGGTAGTGATTAAGTATGCAAAACAGTGTACTTCCTTTTTTTTTCTATTGTAGCTCGACTTAATGGCATCCGTACGTCTGTTGGAGAACGAAAGAGAAGCCCAAGTCGCTGTGACAACGGGCAAGTAACTGGTCATTTACCTGTCAGTTGCCACCGCCATGCCGTATATAGGTATATCTATTATAACTAAGACATGTCCATAACATTTTAGTAAATCCTATTGATATTTTTATCTTTGGTATCAAATATATAATTTTGTTTACTAATAAACATTCTGCTACGATGTTTCTCATCTGCGACGTTTTCGTAGCGTGTTCGTAGCCCATAACGCTACGCTCTGTAAACGCACGCTAAGCGTCAGTGTGATAAGGCCTTTATTCCGGTTGCGTGCTCATAAATCATTTATTTACATTCACTCACCATCAAGTCCGTGATGCATCCAATAAACGGTTTATTGTCAGTATCTCTAATATTTGGGTTATTTCCTAAATAAAGTGTAGTGTTTTGGTTCAACGAGCTTATGCTAGCTACTTGGCCTCCGCTCATCGCCACAGTATCGTTGAGCCGAAGTGTTGCGTTGCAATGTTGCTCCTTCAAATATAGATCCAATCTGAAAGCAAAGGCTTTAGATCAATTGAATTTCCTAAAAGGTACAATTCGATTACCCTAATTTGACTTTAAACTTACCTGGTCTCTATTTTCATCAAATATCCTTTATTCACAAACGTTTTCAGCTCACTCAAGAGCATGGTTTGGTAACCACAAGAAAATTTAAATTTCAAAAGACCTGAAACCATGCATAGCTGCATATAAACACCTTTAGCTATGTCCACGTGCATTATTTGTCCATCCGTTATTAACGTTTTCGCTTTGAATTCTATATCAATTGATGTATCATTGCGAAGCCTGTGAGTGATGTAGGAGCTTCCGCCAAAGGCCGCTGAGGTAATAGTTATTTTTTCGTCGCAAAATCGTCCTGCGTAATTAAATGCACAGTGGCACTGAAAACAAACATAAGAACGTAGGTAAGTGTATAGATTCGGGGATGACGGGCCCGATGGCTCATTTGGTAGTGATCTCTGCCTTCTGATCCAACGGTCGTGGGTTCGATCCCAGCACAGTACAAACATTTTTTTTTATGCGAGAGGCGGCAGGCGAGCAAGTGTGATGCCTGATGGTATGCAGTCGACACCGCCCATGGACACTTACTAATCGAGTTTAGGGTCGCCGGCCTTTTAAATATGAATACGCTCGTTTCTTGAAGGTTTATTTGTGTGCATGAACATGTCTGTTTGAATTGGTCTGGGTGTTTATTATGCATGATATGTATGTATTTACAAAAAAAGTAAGTTTATCAGTTGTCTTGTACCCTTAAACAAGCTTCGGCTTAGTTTGAGGCTAGAAGGCGATGTGTGGCCCAGCGTGACATGTCTCCTAAGACGACATGAGACTGCCGTCTTGGGTTAGTTATTTATTTTATTCGAATCCGTTTTATTTATAGTCAAAGAACAACTTACTCTAATACCATGAGGAGTGCTGACACAAGTACCGTGGTTATTGCATATAGAATCCGTGCATTCTGATTGCTGCGTTGTGTATACGTATGTAGTATTTTCAAAACCAGTAGTGACATCCATCGCTTCTGTAGTTGTATAAACTGATGGAGTAGGATAATCGGTCATTACATGTTCGGTAGGCGTGTCTGTGAACATCTTTTCTGTCGTTGTGTCTCCTCTAGGGGTAGTTGTCACTTCTGCAGTGACCTCTTTCGTTGTGACCTCAGTAGTGGCTGCAGTAACTTCAGCGGAAGAAGGTAATTTGGTAAAATCTGTAATTTCCTTGGCTGTAGTAATGGTTGTGTCAGTTTTGGTCACTTCTGTTGATAAAGCAGTGGACGTTTCTAGGTCAACGATTGGTGGTACTTTAGCAGTCATCTCGGTAGATTTGACACAAGATTCTTGACATTCTGTTGTAGCTTCAGTTTTAAGATTTCCAGGTGAATCTGTAGGTGAGGTAATCGATGTAACTTCTTTTGTCGGCATTATCTCGACAGTCGCTATGGCTGTTGTTTCTTGGGTAATTTCTTTTGTAGTTGTCACTTCTGATGTAGTTTCCATGCCAGATTCTGTTGACAGCGTAGTCACTACAGATAAAGTTGTTGAAGTCGAATCCGTTTCTTCCGTAGTTGGTGTACTTCCCTTTGTGTATCTAGTATCGTTGTATTCAATAGGAATAACAGATGTAATGTCCACGGTGCTAAGATCTTCATATATTGTTGTTAAAATAACAGATGTCGTAAATTCTGATAGAGGTGTGGGGCTAACGTATTCGCAGTCGTATGTATCATCGTCAAGGATAAGACATTCGCACAATACACCGGTTAGTCTTGGGGGGCATGAGCAAGTAAAGTTATCAACGCCGTCAATGCATGTGCCGCCATTCATACATCTGAAAACGGAATTAATAACATTATAAAAAGCTTTAACAATAGGCACTGAAATGCTCCATGTATGGCCTGTAGGTTTCTGGTTACTATCTCAGGTTTGGTGAAACAGTCAATAGGACCTAGCTTTATTTAAAAATAAAAAAATTATACTTTTTATGAGAGGTAGGGCATAGCGAATCTTCGCTCGAATTGAGCAGCCCGCCCGGGGACGTACCTCCACCCTATCGCATATCGCAGCAAAGTAACTTTTGGGTCCATAGGCTGCGGTAATCGCTTAACATCAGGCGGGCCGAAGGTTCGTTTGCCACCCTTGTGGTATAAATGAAAGAAAAACACTACAATAAAGAAGATTTTTCGAATTCTCCCATCATTCAATAGGTTAGCCGGATGTTCTTGCATGTTGATTTGGAGATGTACCTTGGACCCAAAAGACACTCGTCATATTGAAGCTCGCAGCGCTCTCCGTGGTAATCCGGAACACAGTAGCAGACCCTCACTCCGTCCTCCACGACGCACAATGCACCATTGCTGCACGAGTTCTTTTCACAGAACTCTATTTGCACTTCGCAGCTCTTGCCAGTATATCCTGCAGATTGCAGAAGAAATATTTTGGAGTTGGGAGACGGAATAAGTAGGTATTTTGTGTTTAATTAGCCTTACCGAATGTGCACGCACACATGTAATCAGCGTGTATGTCGATGCAAACACCTCCATTTTGACAAGGATTGGATTCACATTCGTCAATTTGGTCTTCACACTTCGGTCCGGCCCAACCTAACAAAAGAAATATAAGCTTCTAGGTACAAATAAAATAATAGATTCATGTTAGATACATTCATTACTTATAATCAGCTGTGTGTGTGATGTTCATTTTTAACTATGTAAATGCACGTTGATGTCTTCTCAACCACCTGGTCTCAAAATAAGGTTTTCTTTCCACAAGTCCCTGAAAATAACTGTTGACTGGGGGCGTTTTGTTCAGAACACTCAAACAAATTTAAAAAGCTTAAAAATAAGTATATATATATATATATATATATGTCACCGGAAAATAGCAAGAATCGTAAGTTGATCAATTTCCTAGGTAGTTGATTAACTTCCGGAAAATAATAAACGGCAGTTGAAATGTATTATTTAACGTAATATATTTTAGTAAATTGATCATTTTACGGGGTCTTGCCGTAAAATCATCCGACGAAGGTGAGGTGAACGTTGGTTGAAATTGGTTCAATGGCTCACGTGGCCTTATCCCATCAACCAATCAGGGAACAGTGTATTAAGTTACGGGTATAGTGCACCGTTAAATAGTACATTGAGCAACCATTGGCCCATTTGAGGACGATTTTACTTGTGTCAAAATCGTAAATTATTACATGACTGTCAGGCTACCGTAAATTGATCAACTAACTGAAATCCATTGCGTTAAATAATACATTTCAACTACCGTTTGTTATATTCCGAAAGTTAATCCACTACCTAGGAAGTTGATCAACTTACGATTCTTGCTATTTTCCGGTGACATATATACTATATACATAATAGCTCAAAAATAAATAAAAATTGGTAATGTCGATGCATCTCATATGTTGATAATAACTTGGACTAACTGACAGTATCCAATTAAAAAAATGGCTCAGACATTAAAATTTGTCACGTCGATGCATCTCGTGTTGTAGTTTGCCTACCTTTCTATTTGGTAAAGTTACCTACCTGTTAAACGTCTAATTACCTGGCATGCACTTGCAATAGAACTTAAAGCCAGGCCCTTCGATGCACTGGCCGCCGTTGTAGCAGCGGACCTCTTCAGTGGAGTTGCAGACGGCCACGTCCACCTCGCAGTGCTGGCCGCCGAAGCCCGGCACGCACGAGCACACGTAGCCGTTGGTCATGTCGATGCAAGTGCCGTTGTTCATGCAAGGGTTCGACTCGCATTCGTTGTAGTTTGTCTCGCAATTGTCGCCTGAGAAGGAGTTTACAAAATAATTAAATAAAGGTAAAGCAGAAAGTTAGTTAAATAAATAAAAAACTACTCAAAACATGCTAAGTTGGGCCATATGGAAACATCAGAAATATAAGTGGAAAACTAAGCCGAAGCTGGTACAATGGTAGGTACTATATTAGGTTCGGACTTGTTAAGAACTTCAAAACATACCTAATGAAGGAATACCCTAAGCAGAAGGCATACGCCAAAGTTGATTACCGAAATTAAGGGGTTATTTTAATAGATAAGCAGTAAGTATAACTGCTAAGTACAAATGTGTTCCGAAGATCTCTTTCGGAAATGTTCGTTATGAGAGTTCAAAAAAACAACGAAACGTTTAAAAAAAAAGATGGCGCTTGGCTCCTGTTGGTCCTGGCGGAGGGTGCTACGGTGCCCCCAGATCGAATTATTCAAGCGGATGAATTAATTAAATTTCATCCTGTTCTAGTCATCATCCTGAATCTTACCAATGAACCCTTCCGGACAGGTGCAGTTGTAAGAGGCAATGCCATCGACGCAGGTGCCGCCATTTTGACAGGGACTTGACCAACACTCATCCCAGTTCGTCTGACATTGGACCCCTGTGTATCCGTCCACGCAATAACACGAGTACGTGCTGAAAGAGACAATAAAACTTCTGAATTACACCTTACTTACACATTACCTAACAGCATTTTTAGCAAAAATAAACTGACTTTAATATGGTGACAAGGGACCTACTAGGAAGTACCCAATATCTAGACTACCTACAAGTTCTTTAATTCTCTACCTGTGTTCCTTGTGCGACTCCCCCTTCAGGGGCTATACAGTACTTCTCTTACTTTTCATATTTGTCAACCTATGGCAACAGGGATGAGCTGACCTATAATCTCTTCTCTCTAGCCACCCTGACCAGCCCGTGGTGCATCCTGCTGAATAACGAACGAAGCTTTGGCAACCGACTGGTGACGGTATACGAGTATAACCATCATTATTGAACGTGCAGCGAAATACCACAGGCCGATGATGGGCAGCAGCGTCACCGGATTATGAGTAAGTATAACTTCCAGGTGTTTGCCCAAAGTTGGGAACACCTGGAGAGGCTTATGTCCAGCCGTGGACTGCGATAGGCTGATGATGATGATGGCACCGGGTAGCTCGGTGTATGGCTCGTGGTATGGCTAGTAGGTACGACACGAGTATAATCCTACAGGCCAGCATGGCGTTGGATATTTTGATTGATTGGGTTACATCCGTTGCCTCATAAATTTTGGCATCTTTTTCGCTTTTCATTAGGCTGCTGTGTTACAAGAAGAAAAAAATCCTTGCCTGTTAATATCATCGATGCAAATTCCATGCAGGCAGGGGTTGCTCAGGCAGGATATGCCAGCGGAGATGACTCTCGCTACGGCCAGCACCCACCAAGTCACGTGCACCGCCGTTCTACCTTTGTCCCTCCTCATTTCTGCATAGATATTGATAATTAAGACTTAGCATGTATACTTGTATACCTAGAAATACATACTACCTACATAGAGGCCACGTTGACACTTTCCCGGACCGGCCAGTTCTGCCTGACCAATAAAAATGTAGGAATTGTTATATGCTAGAACAATTGCATGATGTTGTTGACGTTCAAATCTGGTACTGCCAAGCCGTCGAGCCCGGCATTTTTGCAGAATGTTTGGTTACCCTCACATAGGCAAGCAAAACTGCCTGTCTGGTATAAATAGCGGGACTGCGACCGTGGGTCTAGTTAAGGTCCCTCCCGAAGCCCCCATAGTAGGAAACGTCGTCCGCGTCACGTCCTCCTGGACGATGATACCCCCGGCCGCGAAACCTACTCGCAACCGGTCGCCCCTCTCCTCAAAACATCGTCCGTAGGGACCCTCCCAGCAACGCCCTAAACCGAGGCCCGAGCCCCGCTAGGGGGCGCCCTTAGCTGTGTTGCTTAGTATACCTTCCGCTCCCCCAACAGTCCGGTGATAATGACAAGGCCGGCCTGGCCATCATCGTAGTCATTTAGAAAAAAAAAGTAGGTCTAGTTAGGTGTAGGTTAAGATAATAGATTTTGGTCTAGTATCCATAATGTCAGATCAGTATGTTGACTGTAGGTACATCGACTGACTGTACATGTTGACCCGTTTCCGTTGCCTATTATGGAAAAAGTAACTTAGGTATACGTATTGACTTCTTTGTTATTCACGCGTTCCCTAATCGACTGAACTGTATTGATCTATTTGAAGAAACTAATTAAGCTAATGTATCAAAGAAATTATTAAGTCCATGTGTGTTTTAATATCCTATTTATTTCTCTAATAAAGAAAAAGGCCATGGAGGACCGTAGCGTGATCCCGATTCTGAGCTAAGTAGCTCGTCAATGTGATGATAGGTAAATAATGTTTGTCACTTGTTTTTAGTAAGTAGGTGTTCAAAGTTATTTAGAATATAGGTACTAGCTAATATTAAAACATTACCTATTCAATTATTTTGACCATGTTCTTGGTATAGGCATAGGTACCTGTACCTAAACTATCGGAAAAGTTAGAAGCTATACCTATGACCCATTTTTAGGGTTCAAAGTAAGAGGGCTTCAGATTTTTTTTCAACGACAAAATGTACCTTCGTACTCGTATGTAGGCTTAAATGAAATTAACAAAGGTTATATGTATAATAGATACTCCAATTCAATTTTGATTTGCGAAATACCTAGTAAGTAAGTTCAGAACCATAAAACCTAAAAGTAACCGCCATAAATGATCAAATCAATTTCAGTTTCAAAAATGTGCCCACGGGTAGGACTTCCTGTAATCACCCCTTAGCAATAAATTCAAAGAACATTTCAATTCAGTACATAACAGTTTCATCACTTTATTATTACCAATTTATTATTTTATCAACGTTCTAATTTATAAGTAGGTACGTACCGTTTTATCTAAATAAAACAATAACAGGCACAGCAAACATAAAGCACGTTTTAAAAATTACTTAAAAAATAGACGAGTCTCATTATGTAAAGATCGCAGCGAGTTCAACACCGTAAAACTAGGTCTCGTGAGCAAGGTGTGGTTTACTGTCATGGTTGCCATGACTCCCACTAAACATACAATGCTGCTTGCCCTCACACTCGTTGAATTATTGATAAAATTCCGACATCCGTAACTTTCATCAACAACTACATTGAATAGAACAACATACATACATAGCTACATAGTACATTATAACCTATATAGATTTGTATGATGCTTGATAGAATGTTCATAGAGGTTTCTAAGATTTATCTGTAGGTAGAGGTAATATATTTAAATAATAACGATTACATATAGGGATTTTTTTTATTATTTAAGTACGATTCTAAATCAAAAGAAATTTTGCAAAGAATGATTTCAGTACGGACTTTCAATAATTTATTATAAATTGAGTTATTGACGTGAAACACAGGTACTAGGATGAGGAGGAAAATCCCACTAATATTATAAACGCGAAAGTTTGTTTGGATGGATAGATAGATGGATGGATGTTTGTTTCCTTTCCTTTTCACGCAAAAACTACTGAACAGATTCTAGTAATCTATAATTTAAAACTTTTAAAAAATCTAATTCCCGCCGAAAATCTGAAATTAAATAGAGCCAATGAAAAAATGTTCTTGCTTCCAATCAGATCGCTGATACAACAGTCATCTGTTCACATTGACCAATCAGGGGAATCTGATAGAAACGTTCGAAAGCGTTTATTCTGATTTCTATTGTAATTATTCTATAGAGGATTATTTGACTTGGCGAACTTATAGAAATAAAATCTTTTCTTTACGCCAACTCTGAATCAAAATTTTGTATTTTATGTCTAGCATTTACTTTATAAATTTTAAAATTATTTGTGATTTTGAATTTTGTTTGACGCAAGTTTTTGGCCAGACACTGTTTTGAGCGCGTATTAAAAAGAAAGGATGTCATGTCAAGCGAAAATCAAGTAATTCAAGATGTGAAAGGTGGAACAATAGTTCTTACAAGGTTCCAATTAGGCTTTTGCTTGATCATTATTCGTTTATAGTTTGTCATAATCGTTTGCTAAAGGCTTCTCCGAATATCTACATATAAAGTAAGACTGTCACCGCCTAGAATTTCATTGAAAATACAGTGCTAAACTTTATGCAAAAATGGATCCAGGAATCCTTTGTTTCCACCATTGTGAGCACAAAGTATTTTGCACTATAATACCAGAAAAATGCCCTGTGTGTCAACAAAAATTGGATAGATATGACTATAATCTATTGCCATTTAGGTATGTATATTTTTTTTTATATTTCATCCTTCATATCCAATAATTAAATGGTTGTTGCTAAGTGCCCTAATTTCGTTACAGGGTGCCCTATCCCTTCGTAAAGGCTTCGCAACACCCTCGGGCTATAGTTATGAAGCCGACTCATGGAGATTTTCTCAAGTAAGTTAATTTGTGTGAAATTTCTAATTATGATTTTAACAATAAAATTGAAAGTGACTCATTTATGACTGGTATTGTTTGCTTACGTAAAGTATTTCCTTTCAGTGACTATTACAATTCCAAAGATTTGCACATAGGTGTGACAAATTCTCATGGTTATGTTGTGGAGTTTAGTATAGAAGGGATACGTGGGGCAGATTCTGTGACTAAAAAGTGGAGCACATATGACTCCAGCTCAGATTGGGACCAGTGTTTGCTTCTAGAGCAATTTGATGAGCTGTGGAATGAGATTTGGGATAGTGTTTTATTGAAGGTTAGTATGTTTTACTTAATATAAATAATTGAAGGCCATTTTAGTTATGAAGCCTTGTACCATTATTGATTTTTATGAATCAGTGACATATTTCATAACTGATTATCAAGTGACGAAATATTTTTCAATGCAATAATTCTGCAGTTCATAAATTATTTTACACCATTACTTCTAAAAATATCTAATACCATTCTAAAGAAATGTAAATGCAATGTAGTGGGTCTTCTTGCTAAATAACTTCTATGTTTTGTTTTAATCTGCATTAAAAAAGTAGTGTAATATCATGTTCTTAGTGTGAATTTTATTTGCACTGATCGATTTCTAATATCAGCAATAAAACAAAATATCTAGTAAATATATTTGTAGCTATAATTTATTTTACTGGTTTTCATTTACTTGTAGGTTTTAATTATATTAAATTTATATGATTATTTTGCATTCATATATAATATGTCTTTTTCCCTGTTTCAGGTATCTTTGAGTCCACTATGGGAGCCTGAACGATACAATGAAGACAGACACAACTGTTTCACTTTCGTCCTGGCTTTTCTGCGGGCATTGGATTGTGGAGAGCTTTCTGAGAAGGCTCATGATCCCAAGCTCTTCTGCAAGCAGTATGTAGTGCCAAGGACATCAGCAGCTGGGAAGTATATCTCACTTTACAGGCAACTGAAAAGACAAAGTTATTTTATTCAAAACCAATGATATAATAGGGCTATCCCTATATACCCACTCCCTATTCTGTGTATTTATTTGTTACTTATTCAGTATTAACTGTGATGTTTAATATTTAGGTATAAGATTCTTAAATTCAAGTGCATTTAATTTAGACCAAATGTTAATTTAGTTTGATTATAAATGAAATTGCTTTAAACTGTCGTGTTTACTAGTAATATTTTTGTCTTAATTTATCAGGGTGGTGCTTTTAAATTATCTTATATTTATTATTATATATTTTTAGGAAAAAAGATGTGTCATTATGGTAGAATAATAGAAGTTAAAATTAATGAAACTGCCTGAAATACAGGATGTGAATGAATGTATTGTGTGTCACTGGAGACCAATATGACCAGTGGCCATTGAGATTAAAAGGACACCTAGTGAATGTTGATACTTTCAAACAGCAAATCACATTTGTTGTTTGAATTTCCTATATGACCCTTTCTTGCCAATGAACTTAGTCAGTGCACACATCAGTGTTAGAAATGTATTGCATACAGATTCAGAAATCTGTCACATATCCTTTTTGTGTTTCATATGTCATTGTATCTGTTGATTAGATTAATTATTCCCTACTTACTTTTGGTTGTTTGTAGCTAAGAATTGCTGTAATGTAGTAGTCAATTACTGTTTTCTATATACATTTACATTTTGATAATGCTCATTAACATACACTTACTTGCAAAGTAACTGGATTAGTATTTAGGTAGGTAATGAAATTGTATCAAATTTAGAACTTATCAACAGAATTGAAAATAAATGCTAAAATTATAAAGCACATATGTACAATAAAATTGGATTGCTCAAATTAAGGTTTAAATGCACATAATGACAAATTATGTATGCTGTTTCATCTGTACTTTTGCGAGTAAGTGTATAATCATAGTCTTACATCATGTATCATCTTCCATAGATAATAAAAAAATGTACTGATAATGTAGTGTTGAATGTAGTTCCAAGTCTCCTTTTTGTGAACTGTTTCTATACTCAAGCCAACCTACTTACCTACCTACTTACTTTTACTAGTCCAATTTGATTTGATATGAAGTCAATATCAATAAGTATACTGGGAAAAATTTCATACAATTTGTGAAGTTGAAATGGGTTACCAAATTGAGACTTGAAAGAATCTCGTATTTGAATGTATGTGGTATAGTGAAGTGTATTGTAATATGTATTGGAATTGCTTCGTTGTGAATAGGTGCAAGCTTTACTCTTCTACAAAAGCCGATTCTCAGACTTGTTTTCTAACAAAAGTGTATTGAATATCATTGCATATCCTAAAACTGTGACATTCATGTAGGTATTTGAATATACAGATGATAAGTTTCAATTTGCCCAACAGACAAGTCTTTGAGTTTGGCTTCCACATTTAGTGTTGTGTATCGATGCGTTTTGTACAGAGCTTAGCTCAGTTAAATTCAATACACAAATACAGATGTGGAAGATAATTCCTGACCTATATGTATGACTATTGAGAATTGAAATTTTGTAAACGGATCTCTAAGACAAATTTCTAGGTGCTATGTTTGGAAATAAAGTGGTTGTTAAAAGTAAATTATTGTTTTGTTGTTGGTTAACCACCGAAATTATGTTTTTGTGTAGTTTTTGGTTTTTAATTTTAGATTTTACCTTTACAAACCAGATCAGCATGGCTATTCACAATGGTTTCGGAAAGATTTTCATCCTAACGACCAGAGTTCTTATGTTCATGTACGACGATTTGATATGAGCTGTTAAGGTTTCGCCAGGTTTAGAGTTCTCGTACCTAACGTATCCGATGCGAACTGTCACAAATACAGAACTCATAATTGACGTACGAGAATGTTTCCGAAATTAATCGACTTTCCGATTCAATAACCCTGTTGAAGTGAACTAAAAGCTTATCGGTACTCTGAGGCCAGAAAGAAGTAAGGGGGGTCACGAGGGTTTTGAGTAATTTTAATTACTGCTTTATGGATATCTATTGGGGAATAATTAAAACCATACTTTCAAAAATAATTTTATTCATGTTTATAAATTAGAGGCTATTTGTGATATTTTGAGTAATTTTTCCTTTTTTGATTTTTACCAAAAAAAGGAAAATATTCGAGATTATTTACATCTAGTTTAGTTTTATGTTAATTCTATAACTGGTTGTTTGATTAGTTGGTAACTTTGACGGGTGCTGATTCCACACCGACCCAGAAAACGGCGCCGTTGTAAGCAATGGTGGCCCTGAAAATACAAAGAGAAAAATTTATACACTAAAAAGCATTCTTGTAAATAAATTTAGAAATAAATCCTCTCCAATTTTTTTAAACCTTAAAATGAATATTTTCACTATTCAAATTGTAATTCAAGTTAAAATCAGTCATCAAATTGCACCTATAATTTATAATAGTGTTAAGTTATATTTTGAATTGACTATTGTTTGGAAGGCAACGAGCTAAGCAATTGTGATTAATTTCACAATCTACTATTGTGAGTGTCCTTACTTTGAGATTATCTACATTGTTCCATAATTATGCGCAATACTTTTTTTGTACGCAACTTCCTTGTTTATTCGTTGTTGGGCAGGTCAGGTAGTTGGAAATTATTAATTATAAGGTAATTAACAAAATTAACATGTCCGACAACGACTAAGGTTTTTCCTTGTACCAGAAGATTGGAACTCGGCTGGAGACGTCTCCCAGAACATCAGTCTCCCTTTTCAGAACGCTCTAAAGTATGTAGATAATTATATTCATCTAAGTTTTCTCACTGTCGAACTGTTTGGTTCAGAATAAGGCGAATCAAAGATATCGTATTCGAATATGTTACCGTAGTGTTTTCTGAATAGGGGGCAGACCCGTGCTATATATACGAGAAAGGTTTTTCTAAAGTGACCCGACCGGGAATCGAACCCTGACCCACGGATCAACGCGCCTTACGCGAGAACGCTCACAGCACGCCATCAAGGTCGACGAGGAGTTATGTGAATGTGACCTCTAACTTATGTAATTCTGTAATATCTTGTACTGTTTACCTGAATTTGATCTCGTCACTGAGGCCGGCAGGTGGCGTCCATTTAAAGGCGACGGTTTGTTTGTCTTGGCTCTCATCGTGCTTCTTGTGGGTCACAGCGTTCTGTAATAATAAATAGTTATGTTATGAAAAGCTTTAATAAATAAACCTAGGTAACAAATGTACATTCGGTCACACATCAAGGCATAGCACATTTTTCAATTACTTATGTGTCTCATACATAAGAGTTCGTTGTCCTCCTGGATTTTAAGGGAAATTTGACAGATTACAGGGTATCTAACATTATTTAAAAATGTCCTTGATCAAGCTTTGGCCTCAAGACTACTTACGTAAGTTAGGGAGCTCCGTAACCGTAACCGAAGCTATCGGATATCCGGTATAAAAAATATCGGTCATTGCAACCGAATCCGAAATAAAAGTTTGGGATAATATCAGAAAGCCTAATTGAGATACGAGGACATTATGATCGACCGGCCGCTGCCGACATACTCGTACAAGTCGCGTTGTTTGTTTTCTTCTGTTGTCGTCTTAGCATTCTCGTAAATAACTGACTTGTGGGCAACGACCAATTGAAAATCCTTAAAAATTTAATATCCGTAACTGAAATTATCCGAAACTAACGGATAATCCGTGTCCGGTATTAGGCGTTCCTATATCCGTATCCAATTCGTATCCGAAATATCATATCCATATTGATTTCGTATGATCATCGTGATGTCGACAGTTCTTAAACAATGTTGATAGATTTATGGAGGCAGATAGGTACCTATCTGATTTCCAAACATAGGTAGGTAACATTTCTAGTTAGATGTTAAATGAGGTCCCTCTCATACGGTTTTCTTTCTATGTCCTTTACCAAAAAATGATACCTACATAAAACAGACTTGACAGTTCAATAGCCTGTCTCAAGACGAGTCAAGGACCAATAAATATACCTTTACGTAACATGAAACCCGCGGAATTGGGTAAGGGCCCTAGGGGTGAGAGCTTTCCGCTCCCCCACTGTCCATTGATGATGCCAAGGGCGCCTTGACTATTTATCTTAGGTAATCATTTAGATAAAAAGCAAAATTGGGCGCGAAAACCTAAAGGAGGCGTAGGCTATACAAATATTTAATAATGCTGGATGATCGCTGAGCTTTGTGATACTTATAGGGTACCTTCCAATAACATCTCATGGGGAGAACCTTACCTACATGGATTCAGTAATTAAACCTATAGTTACCTAGGTTTCATTAATACTACCTATGTCACATTTTGTAAGTTTAGGATCTTCACAAATTTATCACAGTGTGTGATGCTTCTAAGATCTCTTAAGCTCCCTTGGAAATTCGTGCAGATAGGGTTTAAGCTCCTATCTTACGAGTATTGAAATTAATCCCATCAGTCTAATCGGAGCGTTTTGCAGAAGAACTAACACATGAATTTACATACGTAGGTAATTTACTTAAATTGCTTCTTGCTACACGATGACGTAATTTTCAATATTTCAAGATGTGCCAGTGGAGACATAAAATCCGTTTAGACTATCTGATTTTGGACTTGCGTAAGTCGTAGACAGCGTAATTTACTCAGCTACCTATTCGTATAAACTACTTGAAAAATTTAAAGTACTTATTTCGCAGTGCGCAAACCCTAATTCTACTAACATACCCATGAACATTTTGCCTTTATTTTACGTATTTCATTTTATGAATAGTTACACGGTTCGGTTGACGACAGCTATTGAATTAAACCTTGCTGGCATTATGTTAGGAAAACAACATCGTGATAAAGTTGTACTTGCATTCGTGGTACCTATAGGCAGTGGAGGCTAATAAGTATGTTGTATCTTAATGATTAAGTGAAGGGTCTTGCTTTGAACCACTGTGATAAAATGATAACTATAGTTAGTACTAAAGTTACTGGATAATTTGATGTTGGACAATTTGTGTCGAGTATTATTAGGGGACACCTACTATTAAGAAGGTAGGTATTATTATTGCATCTATCAATTATTTTTTACGTGAGATCCTGTCAGTAATAATAGGTAGGTAGGTATATCAGGTAGGTATATTGTACGCAACATATTCCTACACTACACGTATCTACCTACATAATTTATGATCGTATCTTATTGGCACGTAATAACAATGAGGGCTTTTATTATAATAATGCTTATTAAAGAAAAGGGTGAGGGCTAAATGTTTACTATTACCTATCGGAACAGATTAATTTAGTAAGAAACATATCAAATTACTTATTAAAATATAAATACGTTTTGGGTTGTTAAATCAAATCACGCTTAAGTTATTATTAGCTATAATTATTGTAGTAGCCTAACGAACATAATGTACCTATCTATGAAATCAAGGACCCTTCGATGCAAAGCCACTAGATTATCAACACATTTTTTTTAATTTGAATCTGACACATAACAAATGGCGCCTATGATAATATGAGGCTGTAGCATCGCGCGCTTGACATCATCATAAATCATGCCTCTTCGATGCGACCTTTTGCACTGATGTAGCCTTGCTGAGTGAGGCAACTGTCGGCTCTTTAAGCAGAATTAGGAAACCGATCGTAACTCGCCTGCGCTGTGCAGCCAATCGACAACTTATCAAGTGGCTATGAACACATTAGGAGCAAAAACATTTTATAAACATAACTTATTTTATAGGATTTTTGAATGGATGGAATGGATTTAGTGGGTAAGGTAAACTATATTAAACGTTGGCCTTCCGGTAGTCTTTATCTGTTTAGGTATGTCAAGATATATTATAAACAGATTTAACTTTAATTAGCGTACTATTATATAATTTAAAATATTTGACATTGCATTTAATAGTTACCACCAGGAACTACAGTTCTACACGTAGGTACCAGCAAAAAGTGTCTACTTCTTAAGCTAGTCAATGCGAGCACGAAGGTCGTTCATTTGGTGTCTGCAGCCGTCAAATTTCTTATTATCTCAGCTTCTGTGACAGTGCAAATTGCTTTGAGGAAACACCACGAGTTTGGCGACCTTAGCTACCTACATCTAGCATTCAGTAATAACCTGTTGTTGGTTATTGCTTTGTCCTATGTTTCCTTGGCTCACAGCAGCAATATTCGTTTTCCTTAGGCTAATTATTTAAAAAAACAATGGTTTGTTCCTATTAGTTTTGTCCTTGTAACAACAAACAGGGCTCTTTTTTTAAGTACCTACTGACTTGAATGTAACTAGGTAGGAAATATGACCGTTGACGTGAATTTATTAAGAATCATGATCTATTTTATGCCGGAATGCTGTTTGTAGTGATTGGTTAATTGCGAGATTTCCCAATTTAATTGCTGCAAATTGAATTATGAAGCTTTTATTTAAGTAACCGTAACAAAATGGCCGAAATCTAGACCGTAGAAGGTATTACAATTATAAATTAAAATATTCATACCTAGGTAAATATAATATAATAGAAGGTTAGTTACCTTCATTTGAATCAATCGTAGAGTAAGTCCTACCTAGATTATATTATGTTAAGTATTGTACCTACTTCTAGGTATCTTCTAAGTAGGTATAGTTCGTAACCACTATTTTTCGTAGCAATCTATCGAATCGGCGTCAATCATAGTTTGGATCGGATCATCATATCTAGGTACTAGGTAGGTATGTTCTATGTATATCAATAGATACAAAATTATACTGCGATACAAATTAGTGATGAACTTGTAATCAAGGCATTTAATTTGTGGGTTTTTTTTGACAGTCTGAGTAATAGGTATACACATTATTTACACAATACAAATACAACCTACACAGATTGTTTACACAATGTGACCATTGCTGGCATGCTCACCTACTTGGTACGTAGGTCTTAGCTAAAGTAAACAGAACAATAGATATAAATCTTCTTGTTAGAAGCAATTTGTTGATTAATTTATAATGACGGAATTTTAATTGTGGGATATTTGGGACTACAGACAATAGCCAGAGTAGTCTATGTACCTACCTAATAAGTAAATTATGGTACGCCATTAGTTGCATACCTAATTTAAATAACATAATTTAAATTTACCACTCGTTTATCAACTATGTATAAAAACTGCAACGGTTGAAAAGATGTGGGTAGTCAGTCAAGTAATGTCGAACACGCGCATGCATTATTGCCGCGTTGGACTAATGGTAGGAAGTACCGCCTAAGGACCAAGAAGTTCCATATTCGAACTCGGGTTACAGCCAAAAATTGTTATTGGGTTTTTTCGGTAGCAGCCCTGGACTGGAGTCAGGAAGTTGGACTTATTAATGTTATATAATTATACCATACCTCTGATACCTCTCGCATAAAGATTGGGGATACGGCCAACAGTTACATTTTGTTCTATGCACCTTGCTCAAGCCAAGTGTTCGCAAGCAAGCTGGACTAGCTTGCTACTGAATGTATTGCCCATATTACAGTTAATTTGTTTCCAGGTTTTCTTAGAATGGGACCAAAGCATCTCTTCCCGTGGATATCGTAGAAGGCGAGTAAGAGAATATCATGGAGCTCGTGGGGGGTTAGGGTTGGGCCGGCATGGCGCTGGCAACTGACACGTAACTGACCACTTACTTGCCCGTTGTCACAGCGACTTGGGCTTCTCTTTCTCTTTCCATCAGGCCACTCATCAGGCGCGTGGAATTCATTATGTCGACCTAATTTAAAAAAAATCGGGCAGCAGCGTTTGGGTACAAATAAAACCGACTGCGGTGAACCCGCCTGCCAAGCCCGGTGACTATGGCAAATGACATTTTTTTTTATCAGACAAAATCACATATATTGCTCTAATCCCAAAGTAAGTAGCTTAAGCACTTGTGTTATGGGTATCAGAACAACGAAGGTACCACAAATAAATACAAATTATGAACACCCAGACACGGAACAAACACAAGTAAGTGTTCATCACACGAATGTTTGTCCCGGGTGGGAACCTTGGTTTAGAAGGCAGGGGTCACTACCAATTGAGCCACAGAGCCAGTCAAAAATTGTCAATTGTCGTCTATGTCCAGCTGTGGACGTCTGAAAACTAAGTCTAACTAACTAACTATGATGAAGATTATAGGTAATGTGATTGGAGAGTACTTACGCCAGGGGATCCGCAGTTGAGGAGCTGCGCGAAGGGATCGTTGGGGGCGACGGTGAAGGTGCCCACGGGCTTGTCGCCCTGGCGAGCCTGCAGCAGCAGACCACGGATGGTGTTGGACGCGTCCTTGCCGGAGATCACCACCTCCATGGGAGTGCCAGCTTTCACGACCTAAAGGAAAAGTTCTGATTAGTTCTACGCCAACATTTTATACCTGACTAGCTGGTGCCAGCCACTTCGTTCGTGTTAATAATTGTTAGGACCTCTAGATGATTCTATGTATGTGCTCTGTGATGTTTATTGACTCAAAAGAAACTGTTCATTAGACTGAGAAACTTTCGTTATGGCATTTTATTTTCTATGAGGTTTTATGTTTGAAAAAATGTACTGATACAATTATTTTATTATACTTAATGTAAGTAGATATTCATTTGTAGACATTCTCTGAAAGAAAGAAGTCCAATAAAAAGGACCAGCTCTGACAAGGAGGGGGGGAATGGTCAAAATGTCATGAAATTCGAGGGACGCAATTTGTGGATGGCCCCCAAGCATCAAGAAGAACCTCAGCAATGCCCGGATCATTCGAATAGTAGGTAATCCTATAAATCTACCTATTATAGCACTAAATAAAGTTTATTCTATTGTTTTATCTTAAAGTAAACAATATTGAAATGAAGCAATCTTAACTTTGAAATTTACGTTTTAAGCTTTATGATTATTTAAATTAATCAGCATTATCATTACAGATGCAACACCGGCAAACACATTTCCTTATGTTAATGATCGTTTAGGCCCGCTAAGAATTTTTCCTCCAGTTCTTTGTGTAACAACAACATTAGGTAGAATTACCTAATAAGTATCTAGATGCATTAATTGTGCAAATGTTTTTCCTATTGGGAATCACCGCAATTGACTAATACTTAACCGTAATTATCAAACAGCTGCGTATTTAAGTTGTGTATAAGATGACACATTTTCTTTGAACATTTTCTACGCGTAAATTTATATGATTTTTTCCTCCTTAAAGATTCTTTGCACACATTAAAATATAAAACTTCCTTGATTATGAATGTTAAAAGACAAATTAAAGCTTACAATACAATTGCAATATTTATTTACAATAGAAATCATTTATTTGCCAAAATTTTACAAACATGAAATTTTATAACTAGCGAACCTTGCACTAAGCTTAGATCCTCCCCTGATTCGTGCGGGTGTAAATTATGTCAATTAAAAGCTTTAGGATTTAAAAGATTTAGAATTCTCTTGTAAAATTTGATTTTATTAAGAAAAAATATTCTATATAATATTTTCTGTAATGAGTTTTTACTTTTATTAATTCTGATTTTTTTTTATTGTATACTTATTACTATGATGCTACTTAATGCTATTATGACGTCACATATTAAAATGTTAGAATGAAGGAAATATTAATTTTTATATTACCTATACTCTAAGGGCCTATTGTAAAGTGATGTAAGTAAGCATCGATTAAAAAGTTTCTTAACTTTTGGCATAGACTAATTGAGCGTTACCCCATTGTTAGATGAATATGCTTACCTTAGTGCTGGTAGTGATGGTGTAGGGGGGCGGCGAGGTCTGCGCGGACACAGGGTGGCGGGGCACCATGTCGACGCAGGAGCCCTCGGGGGCGCCCGTGGAATACGCCTGGGCGGATGCCGCCAGGGCCACCAAGGTAACCAATGAGAGCATCTTCATTGTTGGTTCTGGAAATTGGTTACTTGTTTAATACAAAAGCCATGTTTTATTTGTAAATGAGTCTCTTAATACAGGTCTAGGTAATCTTACTTTAAAGGGAGACTCCAGTTATTGTTAAGTTAGATCACACACAAAGAAAGTAAATACGGATTTTTTAATATTTTTTTTGCATAATATACCTACTTAGGTAAACCAACCAGACAATTTTATTTACACAAACCACCTGCTCTTAAACTAAGGTTTTCCTATGTACTTAATGGTTGGGAACGTGTCCCAGGATACCCTAACATAAGACACTTTAAAAACGTTAATTTCCTAAATTGACCCGACAAGGAATCGAACCTCCGCCTTCGGTTCGTCTGCGCCTGTAGGCTTAACGCTCTAACCATTGCGCCACCGAAGCTGTCAAGACAGACTTCGTATGTAGTCTTTAAAGGCTATAAAAGTTTTGAAACAAAAAACACACCTCGAAGGTAATTTATTTTTCATACATAATTTTAACTTATAAAGATCACGGACCTACTACGGTGTGAATCAGCGATTAATCTACTTATCACGCAAATGTGCTTTATCACTTCACTTACTTCATTTGATTATCAAGTTCACGTAAATTATACCTACTTATGTTTCGCCTCATCATGATGACTACAGTATTTTTACGCTACAAGCATGGGCATAAACCTTGTCAAAAATGTCCTTAATATCTATGAGGTACCTACCTAATCTATTTACAGCCTACATACTTTTGTTATGATTTCGCAACCGTAGGTATAGACACGCTTTATTGTAGGTATAATGCGTTTCCGTACACAAGAGACAATAGAAGCTTCTTAATAGTTTAGTTTTAGATAAACAGTTTAAAAGAAAAGTTAGGTAGGTACCTGTTCCATATTACAAATCAACTAGCGGATTATAGATATTACTGGTACCTTGTTACTTAATTTTGCACGCTGTAATGCTAGCATTTATAAATAATTAATTAGCTTAAATCATAATTATGGATATTAGGAAAGCATTGACCATGTGTGCATTATGCTTTTGCAAGTCACCGGTGATTTGTCCGAGTAAAAAGTCTTGCGCTAAGCCGAAATAAAAGCAAACCAAAGGAGGTCAGGGTCCTTTCTGTTCCCCAGACCCAAAGTTCTCGTAAAGCTACTCGTCTCGGGACTGGTTCTATGTCATATGGAATGATGCAACGATCGACAAACGCTTTCGGCAACTAACTGTTGCATCAATAAGTTGAAATAAACACTGAACTTAGTGGTCTGACAGAGGTTTATTTAATGAAAAATTTAAAATAAAATTGATGAGATTCCTTGGTAAAATTGATGGGCACGTTCTATAAACAAATAAAATAGATACTAATTCTTAAGTAGTTGCGGCCCGAAATAGAACACTTACCTACAGTTTGCGCCACAAACCAAACATTGTATAAAAGGTAATAACTTTTAAACTACCCACCAACCTAAGGCGTTTAAGTAACTGCCTAACTAATTTATTTACCACCTTAATGATATAGATGCAAGCATCTCTTACCTACTATTATAATAACACGAGATCCATTTGTGACAGGTTTAAGTATATCCAATTAGTGGCTGGTGCTGACCTATGTCAGCCTGGCATTTATGGAAGACCTAGCTTTATGTGTGACCTAGGACTCGTTCTGTCAAGTACATAGAGAACTACATGAAGCGTCCTACTTTTTTCTGTAGGTATCTACTATTAAGATTTGCGTTACAACGCAGATTAAAAGATGAAACTGATAAAACTCAATTAGATATAAGATAGATAGATAGATAGAAATTCTTTATTGCACGAAAACACAGACATTACAGAAAAACACATAGTCGTATATAGGTATACCTATAACTCAAAGGTGAGACACAGTTGCAGCTGAATCATTTTAAAATTGTGGATTTATGTTTTTTCTATCACACAAAAATTTTATTGTGAAATACCAAGGAATGCACTTTAGAGTGACAATAAAGTTTTCCAAGAAATTATAATAATGGAAAAAGCGATTAAAATTATTTTAAAGTAGGGCTTTAGACTAGTCTTGCAAGAACGACTGAAGAGTATGCACTTTATACTAAAATGGTAAAAAAAATAAAAAATAAAGTCTGAATATTACACAAATCCAAAATAAAACTTAATAGAAACATTGTTTTGTAATAGAATTTAAATAAATAAAAATTGACGTAATTTTTAAAAAAAAATGTTAAATTAAAATGTACATTGCAATGTTTACCTACCTTATACAGGGTGCTTACTAGTCGAAAACACGGACGCGCGGTTTGCCGGTGCGTGAACGAATACAAACGGCCACCCTTCACCTTCAACTTTTATACAATATTCCACTACTAGTGCCTCCCGAAGAATACTTCGGCACAAATGCAAATTGAATAGGCCGAATTCAGTTTCGGCAAAAGATTTCTCTATCCCGGCATCCCACATCCAGCAACTGCCAGCAGTTCTTCGAAAGTCTTCAGCCCAGAACGTTCCAGGGCGTCACACTACGTTAGCCTAAAAGAGAAATGTGGCGCACATTGAAGGAGGCCCACGTTCAGCAATGGATAGACCAATGCTGTTGATTGATGGAAAAGATTTTTCGTCAAATAGGTAGGTACTACAAAAGCAAGCGCTATGCGCACACTTTGTACATTATTCAATGGACTAGACACTGTAGAAAACTGAATGCTCTTGGTCTTAGCATAAAAACTGGGCAGGAGTTGTGTTCTATGTGATAAAACTTGAATTTTCATACTCTTGTAACTAATTATCTATCAAATGATTTCCTAGATTTCACTGTAGCCCTACCATCAAACTACGTAAGTAGGTAACGAACATCCTACGTGATTGGGTGTCGAATAGATGTCTATTAAAGCTCATAAAAAATTAATGAATTTATATAGAATATTAGGCCTACCTATAGTTAAATATTGACAAAACTAATATCCTGATGTTCTAGAATCTAGAAACGCATCTTAGGTAGGTACCTACCTACATTTTATTTACGCTGCTTTCTGTGTTGTTTTGTTATACATTTGCATATTTAACTTACAACAGTAAATGTTACCCAATTTTTGCTATTAAGTAATGTTAAAATTTTCTTTGTTCTTACAATAAGTTTCGGCCCCAACTTCGATTTCGGCACAAAAGAATAAGATTGCGTCTCTACACAACACTAATATACGGGAAGGGAAGATCGACTCATAGGTTTTATTATGATTTAATATTATAGGCAATAAATATTAAAATAGCGAATTAAAATTAAACATTAGGATTACTATACCTACTGTCATAGACGAATAGATGCGTAGTAAGTAGCAGTAGGTAAAAGATTGAAATATAAAGTAGGAACTTTATCATTTAACTAGCAGTGCCCGCGACTACGTACGCGTGGAATAGAGTTTCATCGCCTATTGTATTCCCTTGGAGGTAGAATTGATCAAAATCCTTTCTTAGTGGATGCTTACGTCATAACATCTACCCGCATGCCGAATTTCAGCCCGATCCGTCCAGTGGTTTGGGTTGTGCGTTATTAGATCACTATGTCAGTCAGTCACCTAGGCTTTGAGTTATAAGTATATATTTAGTACATACCTATTTAGATTTGCTTTTACTGAATTTTTTCTTTGCACATTCACGTCACATAAATTTGCTTTCAGCAAAGGTTGGAGGAATGGTACCTATAGGTACAAGTTTGCCTTTTTTAACGTTTAGTAGTTCCAGGTAAGTAAATAATAACATTCGATTTATGTGTAGAGTTTACCATCATATTAAGTGAAGTTAATTTTCTTCAATTCTTATGTCCTTCACGACGATTAATTATTACACTACCTTCTTGTCTTTTCAATCCCGCCCCTGGGGGGCTATATTAGATAGTCGAAACCAAAGAGTATGTGGCCCGATTCACGATGATTTTTACTTTTGTCTTATAGACCGTATGTGTTTCTCATAGAATCCTAAACTATAACATAGTATTCAACACATTTATGACAATATAGGATAAAATCCTAGATCTAAGGATCTACAAATCTGAAAATGTAAGAATCGCTAATTTTAAATAAGATGAGTGATCCTTATATTTTATATGATTTATGTCTTACGATGGTATAGGTCCTATCATAGTAGGACATGCGATACATACCTGTAATTTTACCTAATTTGACTTCGAAAATCCCCGTATACATTTTAGATAATTGCCGATTGGTGATCATTAACTAATGGTAGGTATCTAGGGTCTTTTGTAAGTAGTTGTGACTCATTGTCGCATTCGGTTATGCTCCTGCCCTCTAGGTAGGTATGTTAAGGGTTGTGGTTTCGTTGGATAACGTATGACGTGATGTTGTCTGATATTTATTTATTTATTCGTTGGATATCATTATTCATCATTACTCATGTGATGAATAGTGCAGCAGTTCTTTGTCTTAATAAATATTTTAGTAGTAAGTAATGCCTTCGGCAGTATATACCTATGCTCTGCCGTGTCCTCCGAGCCACTGTCGCAGTGAAGGCATAGAGAATCAGGCTCTCGCCTGGCCAGGTACCGGCCGAAGCAACCATGTCCCGTGAGGACCTGGGTCAGCGGGTACGTCATCACCCCATGGGGGCGCCGCATCCACTCTTCCAAGATGAGGGCCAATGGTCTGAGTGGTGCAGTAGGTACGAACCCTCCTGTAACTATTTGTGGTTGGATAAGTTTGATTTTTATTTTACCATGATAAAACATCATGGTAAAATATCATGGTAAAACAATGTGATAAAATCTTTAGTATTTTAATAAACGAGTAGGTACGAATTTAAGGCATTAGACGTACCTACCTACACCTATCTACCTACTGATCGAGACCTATTTTTTAAAAATATCATTCATGTCTAGGTAACTCATATTTTATGAGCACTTTTGCATATTTAGTATAAATAAAATCTAACTTTTAAGATCACCATCATGAATGTCAGCTGCTCTATTTTGCAATTATTTATTGGCACCTAACCTATGTCACTAGATATTACGTTTTTGAATCAAAGTGGTAGGTATGTTGCAGCCAAATAGTTGAAATAGTCGCTCAATACCACGGCTAATATTTTATTTGAAGTACTGAGGCCTAAAGAAAAATAGTCAGCGCAGCCGACTGGACAAGAGTTTAGAGCTAGCTAGTTTAAGACAGGGGTCGACAACTTATGGATGCGGCTCTTTAGTTTCATATCATCCCCCAGTAATCATCTCGTACTAATAGTGGGGAAAACATTTATTTAGTTTGAACTGTCGAATTTGTGCGAAAATATGATTTAGATAAGAAAAGTTCTGAGATGATTACCGAGGATTAGGCACCAAGTAGTAGCGGTTTAATTATCACGATTGAAGGCGTATAGCTAAACACCACAGGCCGATGATGGGCAGCAGCGTCACCGGAACGAAAAAGCTACGCCCTGCGATCGCCAACCCGCCTGCCCAGCGTGGCGATTATAGGTAAAGCCTCCATAAATTATGTGTCTTCATATAATTATTTATGACGAAAGTGGACTGCGATAGGCTAATGATGATGAGGCACCATTTATCAGATCTTCTCAGCTACTTGTTCTCGTTTTTCACCGCACGCTTCCCCCGTAACACGTAGCGAAACAAAATTGTGGACAGCTTAATGAGAAATGACACTTAGATTCAACGGCATAAAAATACTAACAATGATGTCTCTTTTAAAAACTTTGACTCGTCCGACTCAAAATGTTGACGACCCCAGGTTTTAGAACTTATTTATATCTAACGTTATAGAAGTAGACAGATATATAATATTTATTGCATATCCTAGAACACCCAGATTTGAGTCGTTACATTTAGAAAATCCGTAATTGATAAAATGTTCGTTTAGGTCACGGTTTAGTTAAGTACTCCGAAGTTCACCGAATTTTCGAGCCGTCACGAAGATAGACGTCAATTCATAATTACACATACAAAGATCAATGCAAAAGGTTTACAGTGATAACGAAGTGTAGCATTTTTTAAAAAGTGTTTATTACCTACCCGAAAATTCGGAACTGCAAGGAGATTATTCTGTTAAAATCTTATATTCAGTGCGATGCGTCTCGTCGCTACCTACGTAGAGGTACATAGATGTATAACTACCATTAAATGGGTGGGGATAGATAGATATCTAGCTATTTACTTAGATATGTAGGTAAATAGGTAAATATCAGACACCATCACATATTGCTCCAATTCTAAAGTAAGTTGCTAAACTTGTGTTAAGGGTATCAGAACAACGACGGAACCACCAAATCCACACTAAGCACCCAGGTACGGAAAAATCATAAATGTTCATCACACGAATGTTTATCCCGGGTAGGGATCGAACCCGCAATCCTTGGGTCAGAAAGGAGAGCCAGAAGTTACGGATATGTATGGATCAAGATTCCACGCTGTTCGATTGATTAAACTTATAAGGAATTTATAATCCTCGTTGTTCTATTAATCTGTCCGATCGCGTAGTCCACGCGGTCGGATGAGAAAGAACCCCTTGAATACTATGTATATACTTACGAATACATCATAAAATAGTTTTTCATTACGATAGTAGGTATGCATAATACCAGCCAGCTCTGTAGGTAAGTACCCGCATTCATCATTAAATTTAAACATTATTGTTTATGATTTATTAAAGCAGATATTTTCCTGTAGGCACTGGAAAATGCTAAAGGGGATTAACACTCGCAGAAATAGTGGTGCAATCTAATGAATGATGCATCGTGGGCAGGATGTTATGTTGGCCAATTGTAATGTGTTCAATTTAGTACCTACCCATGTAGATTAGGGACCTAAAAGTACCTATAGATATAGGTATGTCCAAAAATACTGAAATAGCCTTCTCCTGGCTCAAAGTAGTTTTTATTAGAGCAGCACAGCACAATGGCTTCCCGTCGCCAGATGGAAAGCGAAAGAGAAGCCCAAGTCACTGCGATAACCAACAAGTAACAAGTAACCAAATCTATCTCTGCGGTCAGTTATTGCCATCGCCATCGATCGTTCGGACTTCCATAAAATGGTACCTAAATTTTACGTTAGACCTCTAGCAATACATTGGTGAAAGCTGCATTAGTTTTCGCGTGATGAGCTTTCAAAGATACAAATAAAAAATTATCTGCCTTGGAACACTTCCCTTCAATGCTCTGCTCCTATTGATAGTATAGCGTGATGAAAAAAACCGGCCAAGTGCGAGTCGGACCCGCGCACGTAGGGTTCCGTACCACTGATCGAATGAAAAAAAATCGGCCAAGTGCGAGTCGGACTCGCGCACGTTGGGTTCCGTACCACTGATTGAATGAAAAAAATTAGGTAATTTGATTTACGACGTTTAAAAAAAACTACTGTCTAGATTTCATTCAAACCAATTTTCGTTAGTAGTTTGCATAGTAATACACATCATATTTTTTTTTTCAGTTTTATCATGCCCGTATTTTAGAAGTTACGGGGGGGGGGGGGGGATGATTGTACCAAGTTTTGTTAAAATCCGTCGAGTACCTACCTAGTTTTTGTTTCTATAACGAACATACAGACAGACAGACAAATTTTACACTAGTCACTCCCTGATAATTATTTTGAAAATATATTTCATGTTACAGAATAGACCACTCTACAGATTTAATAAAAGTATAGAAGATAGTTGTACCCACGGAACCCTACCCCCTAGTCCGACTCGCACTTGGTTTTTTCCATGTGAAACCTTTTCTTCTTATCTTTGATGCTTCTCCGAGCTCGTTTTAGGTTTCCTATGATTTCTCGCTTAACAGTAGGTAGTCTGCCAACATACTGACACCCCATCTTTCCTGGTAACGTCTCTCGATATCACGTACATATATCCTGGTGAAACCTAGCCTTGTTCTATAATGACACCTACATAAGTTTTCAGGAAAAAATTCGAAATAAGAGTGTAAAAAGTAAACTTTTAAGCTCGTCTTGCACCCTTGAGCTCTATACGATGTCAGTAGGGTGATGTAGGGATGTCATAAGATTTATATTAATTTGGAATCCATAATATTTTCCAAAAACTTCTGCACTACATTTTTGAAAGAATCCCATTCCCATCTTTTCCATTTCTCCCATTGATTCCGGAATCAGACAAAAGTTTTCTTCTAACGGGGCCTGTTATAATTTCGGGAACATGGAACATACCTACTATTAGGCACTCGTATATCCTCATTACATAGAACTGATTTTACCAACCGCTTATTACTAGCCCCAATTTAATGAAGAGGTGGTAGTAAAACCTTTTCAGGCGGAACCAACCGGCTTAACTAAACAAGAATTTTACACAAAATAAAAAGTACATAAATTGTAAAAAAATTATGTGATATAATTTTATATGAAAATATATAAAATACCAATGCATTTATTATGTAATAGCAAACCTGTTTTTAGGCAGATCTATACCATAAAGTAAAGTAGGTAGGTACCTAAACTAAAATAAACCATGGAAGTATTAAGTACTACGTACAAAACAAATACGCGAGCCATTTAAGCTATGATGTATCCAGCGCCTTGGGACACGTCAATAATATTTTTCGGAAAATAGAGTTTAGTATTTTAGAAATCCGTTCGGTGCGGCATCTAGCGGAATTAAATGAAATCTTACGAATATTATGAGGGAGGTACAGACGGCCACATGTCAACTTATGTACACCTCTTTTGATAGATAACAACAACATTTTAGGATCAAAATGGAAGAAAATTACGAAGACATGAACATTTAAAATTTAATTTGCAAATATAGTTACACAGACAAAATAATTATGTAGACACGGTCTTACCATGGCTGTATAATACTAGATTGCTTTGCTCTAATGCCATGAAAATGCAAAAGTATTTCACCATGTTGTTGTCTATGGTTCAGTATATTTTCGGTGTGGTGGTCGATTTACCAATTTTTCCTATTTATTTGTGCAGAATTTAAGCGGGAATTCGTACAATTCATTCTAATACAACAATCATGAGCGTAGAAGAAGATGTAATGAAAATACAAAAGAAATTGACCAAAATGATATCGGACGACGGCACGGTACGTTTCGGTTGCAAAGATAGATGAAAATCGGCAAGAACGTCTTCCGCCAAATATATTCAACAAATAGGACATCTTACAAAGTCTAATTAATAGGTCGTCTTCGTCGTTTTCTTCCTGCTATCTGATACATCCTATTATTTAACTGCTTTCTTCTGTTTCTTTCACGAGTAGTCCATTCCCAATGTGCGCGCGTTGTGATGTCAACATTCTTTAAAACCCAAAACAGTGGCTACTTATTGACAACAGGTGAAATTAAATGCGAAATGTTTTAATTTATTGTAATTATTCTCTTTTAGGGTCAGGAAGAGGCACTCGAGCTCTTAAAGAATCTTCAAACAATGGCAATAAACCTGGATGTCTTGACCAAAACAAGAATAGGTATGACTGTCAACGCCATTCGTAAATCTAGCAAGGATGAGGAGGTAATATCTCTTTGCAAAACATTGATTAAAAACTGGAAGAAGTTTCTGTCTACACCTACCACTCCGTCCAAGGATAATGGAAGCTCTTCTAAATCAAAAAAAGATGGAAAAGACAAAGAAAAGAAAGATGACAAAGAAAAAGATAAAAAGTTACCAGCTTCATTCCCACCACAATCAAATACAACTGATGCGGTACGGCTGAAATGCCGTGAACTTCTTACACAAGCAATGAAAATTGATGGTGAAAACCCTAACGCTTGTGCATCACCTGAAGAGCTGGCTGAAGAGTTGGAAGAATGCATTTACATGGAGTTTAAGAATACTGACATGAGGTACAAAAACAGGGTAAGGTCTCGAGTTGCTAACCTGAAGGATCCCAAAAATCCTACACTCAGAACGAATTACCTAAATGGTGTAATTTCTGCTTCACGACTTGCTAAGATGACACCAGAAGAGATGGCAAGTGATGAAATGAAAAAATTGAGAGAGAAATTCATCAAGGAAGCAATTGATGATGCTCAGCTGGCTACAGTACAGGGTACTAAAACTGATATGCTCAAATGTGGAAAATGCAAAAAGAAGAACTGCACATATAACCAGCTCCAGACCAGAAGTTCTGATGAGCCTATGACCACATTTGTTCTTTGCAATGAATGTGGTAATCGCTGGAAGTTCTGTTAAGACTGCTTTTACTACAATTTTAGAGTAAAACAGTGTGTCTATCATTATTATAGTGATACAATATTGTATCAAGTAATTGTACTACCTTTTACTATGAATTATGATATTTTGTTTTGCTGTTAATGCATCAACCTTACTACTTTCACTGGATGTGGAATGAAGTAGATAAGGGTACCTTAGTTTTACATAATAAATTAATCTGCTTTAAGTCAATTCTAAGTTTCATTTGTAAACACTGAAGTTAAAGGTTATTATAGGGATACCTTAATATTACTGAAACAACTTTTAGTACTGATTATATTTATGTATATTTTTCAGTAAATTATGAATAACAATAGGAATAGGAATGTTTTATAAAACTGGCTCGCTGGCACAATTTCCCTGAACTAGGGGAACTACAATTGAATTCCACAAACTAATCTTATAAACATTTTAAGTATACAATGATAGATAAAATGTTAATTAAATATAATCCTTTTCTAATAAATAACCAATCACATAATTACAACATTTTTTCTCTTTACTTACAAATTACATTTCTAATAATAAATGATGTGACTAAGTATTACTAATTAGTAATTACATACAACTATTTAAAAGAACTGAGTACAGCTTTTTCACATCTGAAATTTTAATATAATTTTTATGTTAACAATATTGTTGCCATGGATTTACCAGTTTATTGGTATATGTTATTGTCTGATGGTCTGCTTTAGTTACAAAGTAGACTTGCTTAGAAAACCGCATTTATAAGTATTAAGTATGTACTGTAATCATTTAGATCCTAAATATATGGATATTTAGAAAAAACATTTTAAGCATAGCTTAGGTATAATTTGTCATTTATTTATCTGTCTTTTAGAGAAGAAGTAATGGTTTACAAGTAAATGTTTTACAATCTTTAGTAATCTCTATTATTTTAAGGCTACAATTGGTTTATATTGGTAACATTTCCAAAAACGTAGACATTTTTTTTCAATTTGGACTAGTTGGAGTAGTTATCACACTGCAGCCTGAATAGGATTTTAACAGTGGATTAGTATTTGTTTTATTTCAACAATAAGATACATTACAAAATCCATAAAAACCCATCTGCTCTAAATTCACATTTCAGGTAAATTCTGCTGTAATCTTAATTTCTATAAACGCCCATTATGTTATTATTATGCTATCCAAATGGCCCGGACTGCTATAACCTAATATGGCAAGCTACACTTTGGTGAATATCAACTTTATCTTTTGGCTTAAACTAAGTTCCTAATTTTTCTTAATTTGTAGGTACATTTAAATTCACCCTGGAACACTAACACTACATATTATTACATAAACTAGAACTATGACTTATTTATTCCACCATGAGTTCACCTGTTTGTATTTTTACAAACAGTTTATCATCCTTACATTTTATGTTCTTGCTCTGCATATTCAATTTGAGATCAGTAGATGTACAATCTTCATCTACTTTAGTTATAGTGAAGCTAACGTCGTCATTCGCTACAAAGCATTCAGGTGTTAGATTTTTTTGATAATTAAAATGGGTTTTTAAATGTTCTCTTAGGAAATGAGATTGCACTACCACAAGGTCGCAGAAAGAACATTTGTGATTTCCTGCATTAAAAATATCTTTCTCGTCATGCCTTCGGTAATGATTCGATAAAGCATCCTGACGCTGATTTGTATAAGGACATAGTAAACACATATGTAGTTTACGATCTTTTGTCGGAGAAATGTCGTTGGGCGAAGACTGTTCTTTGCCACCGTTATTGATTGAACGTCGGCGTTGCAGTAATCTAAGAGTTTGTTGGTCGCTAATTGAAAATTGTTGGAAATCACTTTTGGCGGTGCCTCTAGGCATTGTCTTTATTGCTAATTTGATATTGTCGCAATCTTCATGTTGTTTGTCCTCTTGAACTTCAGATTCAGTAAAACCGTTATTAGTTTTCTTTCTTTCTGCTTGGGCTTCGTCATTCATTTGATGCTTTCTCATGTGCTGAACATAGTTGGCATAATACTTCACGGAATAATCACAGAGCTCGCATTTATACCTTTGTTTGGAACCATGTAGAGATAAATGTATTTTGTATTGTTCTCTTTTTTCAAAAGCTGAGGGACATTTATGACACTTGTAACGTTTTTCCTTTTGTCGACCGTTCTTTAGATAAGTTGGATAAATAAACTCAGGATTTCCGTGCATTAAGTAACCAAATTGAGGGTCCGCTTGCAAAACCGGTGGAAAATGATCATTAGGTTTCACTAATTTATCTTTGTCACTTAATACTCTTTTCTGGGCCTCAGTTTTCCGTTGGAATAAATCCGTTCCTGATAAAGGAATGTTTTTGTAATCCATGTCGTCCCCTGATTCATAATCGCAAGTAGAAACTTTCCCTTCGTTTTCATGTAATAATTCATGTTTTGCCAAATTTCCTACGTTTTTTACAGCATAGCTACATTTTTTACATTTATGTTCACCATCACCTCCATGCAATCCCGCATGATAGTTAAGAGCGGAACTTTTGAAGAATTTAGCTGGGCATTCTTTGCAAAGGTATTGCTTCGGAACGTGTTTTGTTTCGTTCTTCCTATTGCTAGTTTCATCGTAATTTTTGCATGGGTTCGCAACAATCCATGTAATTTCTGACGTTGTTGGACAATGTACTAATTCCAAAATAGGTTGTTGATGCGCTGCTATTGAACAATTAATGAATTTGAGCATTTTGGTTTTCGTATTGTACTCGTCTGTGTGAACCACAAAGTGAGCACTAAGATCCGTTTCCTCAGGAACAGAGTATTCGCATATTTTGCATTTGTAAGGAAAAGATAGATCATGAAACTTGTCGTGAATCTTAAGTTCTTCGCCGGAGAAAAATCTTGCTGGACATTTATGACAAAAATACATTATTTTAGTTTCTTTACTCTCACTTCCATCGTCTTTTTGAAGCCCGTCGATGTTTGTTGTTTTTTCAGCTTCTATTACTCTCCGCAACTTTGCAATTTGCTCGTCATCAGGAATATCATCATCAACAGGACAATAGATACGGCCATATATCTCACCGTGAGTTCTCGAATGTTCGGCAAGTCTAATAGCGCTGTCACATGTAAATTTACACTCCAAACATTTGTAAACTGTGATATCACTGTTTTCAAAAACAATGCAATGAATCTTTTCATGATTAGGAATTTTGCACTTTTGTGAGTTGACATAAGAACAGTAGCGGCATTTGTACATTTTATGGAACTCGTTTTTAGCTGAAACCCAGACGTAAGGGATTTCGTCGAGATTAATTTCAACCTTTGCTTCCATTTTTGCTTCATATTCTGATTCTATTTTCTTTGTAATGATTCCGTGAACTCTTAAGTGTTGATGTAGCAAGTGTCTTTTGGATACGCTGTAATTGCATTCGGGACACTTGTAGGGTGTGTCGGCAGGGAGTCGGTGAAACTGTTCATGATACATGTACTGAGATTTGCTGTTGGTTTCATACGGGCACTCCGTACATTTGTGGCGCTTGGTGGACGTACACGGCGTGTTCGGAACTCCCGGTTCCGGTGGTGGAGACTTGCGACCCATTGCTTTTGCAATATACTCTTCTGGTTCCGTAATGCCGTGCAGAGCCAAGTGTTGAATTAGTTCGTGCTCATCCTTCACAAAGAAAGGACAAAAGAAGCATTTGAATATTGATTGAGCTGAAGGTTGATGTTGCTGCAAATGTGCCAGCAGCTGTTTCTTGTCGCTTGTTTTGAATGGGCACTTGTTACATGTGTCCGTGTTGATCTCGCTAAGCGTCAGGCCTGGATCCGGCTTTGGTTTCACTGTGGTTATGACCTTTATCACGCCGTCGTGCTTCAGGCGACAATGTCTCTGTAAAATAAAAAATAAAAATGTTCTTATTTGTTTCTGAAGGGTTCATTAAAAATAGATAGTTCCGCTAAAAACATTTTACTTAGGACTGAATAGAATGGAGTGTAAACGGTACCTCTAAGCTTTTGTACAAAGTAAATACATAATGCATAGAGTATAGAATAATCCAATGTTATTCCTTTATTGAAAAGGCTACTTGACAGAATTTCCTCAACAGCTAATAGGAAACTTTTACTGGTTTGTTTGTGTGTTATACACACGCAGTGTACGTACACTGTTTCTTACTCTCTTAAGAAAATGATGCAGACAGTTTGGCACGAGCAAAAAGAGATAGGCGTAGGACCAGTGGCTTATCGTACCTACTTTCCGGCACAAAGCACTTCGATGTGTCTGCCAACTGACTCAAGACAGAATCATTTCTAGATAGAAAATTCAGTAGATATAAAGGTTTAAACAGACCCGGGATATTGTATGAACCTGTGATTTTTTGGCGAACACAAGTACATTATGGCATTCCTGCTTACATAGAACGCTAATTTCGTTTACAGAGATTACGGAATAACCGTAAACAATGGTAATGTCCCATCGCATCCAAACAAATAAGTAGGTAGTTACTTTCCCTACTTTTTATTAATTTGTTTACCTATTTATAAATTAATAAAAAGTTTTTTGCCCTCTACGGGATCCGAACCCGGGACCTTAAGAAGGCACTTGCGAACATTTCTTCTACCTATCAACGAGGCAGTCGTAATTAAAATAGGTAGGTACCCCATCTCACCTGTATGACGTGTTTCCAGTTTGAGAGCTGGTTGCAATGGCCGCAGCGATAGGCCAGGTCTGCCGGATCCGGCAGATTCTCTGGCTTCTTGTGTTTGTTGTCCTCAGGAACGCCGTCCGCTCTAGCATGCTCGCGAACATGCTCGAGCAACGCCTCCTTCGATGGATCCCTGGAAAAATGTAAGTTTTTATATCAGTATCTACTATTTAACGTATCATTTCAATGAAAGTTATTTGACAGTTTTTGAAGTAGTAAGTAATTCCATTCCATGAAATTCGCCAAGTTAAACTATAAATATTGAAACTTAAACTGTGTGCCTATATGAAAATCAAAAATCTAAGAACTCTTACCTGTAATTACATTTCCTGCATTTCCACAGTGTTTTCTTTATTTTCTTTTGATCAGGTGTTCTATTATCGAACGGTTCACATTTCAGCTCAGTATTATGCATCTGTAGATTGAGGGGCTGCATGTCAAAGGATTGGTTAAAATTGTCATTCATATCATTAAATGAGTCCACGCCTTCTATAGAAGGGTTTGCAGACGAGTTCTGATCAAGATAATGGAAGACGGTCTCTCCATTCTCATTTACCACTGACATGGCCAAAAATTTGTTGTATTTACTGTAATTTCTACGGCCAGTTTCGTCGGTCATGAGGACTTTGGCTTCCAAATGCTCGGGGTCACGGGCGGACTTTAATTTTATGTGTTTGGTTATATCCCAACGCCAATTCGACTTGTACTTACAAAGCGAACACTTGAAAGGCTTCTTATTTAAATGACCAACGATATGGACGTGAAATCTTGATGCAGTGGAAGCCCAAAATGGACAATGAGGACATTTGAAAACTTTTTTCCCCATAGCTTGACTAGGAGATAAATTCATGCCTTCGTTGTCTTCAGCTATTTCCGAATCATAGCTCCTACTCGTTTCTGGAAGCGTGGAATCGTCATTGATATTTATATCTAGCGGTATGTCGAATTTATTTGCATTATGATTAATGTTATTCCAAACAAACACGACGTTCTCCATCGGATGTGGTTCTGCCTCTCTTTCTGGAGTCGCAACCATGTCATCGTTGCTATCTTGACTCTTTACTTCAATAGATGCATCACCTTCCATTTTCTCATTCTTTCTGCACGTTTTCATATGTATAAGTAGGTCAGCACTAGATTTACATCGATGTCTGCAGTTTTGGCAACGTGTAGAGCTCAAACTCGAAAGCAATGTATTAGTCGCAGTTCGGTTCAAATGAGCAATACAATTTTTCTCATGTACAGAATGTTCCGACAAGCATTTACTTTCAAATCCGCAATTTTTGCATATGAGTGATCCTTCCTCGCCAGTTTCAGTCAAAAGCCTTTCTTTGAGCCTATCGAAAAACGATTCATTTTTTTTACGTCCTGCGGTTTCTTTAGTGTTGTGAGGAGCGTTAACTGGTATTAGGGTGATATCAACAGGTAAACTTTCATATTTATTGCCTTTGTTAGAATCGGCCAGGTCTGTGATCGGATTTTCCTTAAATTTCTTTGATGGCGGTTCTCCAGGTGGCGTTTTATTTTGAGTTGGCGTTGACGCGTGCAGCGGTATGAGCTGGGGTAATGGTCTGGGAATTTTCCTGTTGTGTTTGTGCTGTTTGCCGTCATCCGTAGTGGAGTTGGGTGAATGTCGCGGACTTTGAGTAGTTTGCAGCATGGTTTCTTTTCTGTTGGCTGTATCAGAAGTGTTGGCATCGTTGGAGTCACTGTTACAGCTGATCATGTCCTTATCTACACATTGCAACCCCATTTCCTGTAAAAAGAAATATATTTTATTAATTATTAAATTAAATACTTTGTACTTGTGTAAATAGGTATTTGTGCTATTTATCTATTAATATTTTCATATAAATAAGTATCAAGAGCCTAATCTAGCACGAGGTTTTAAATCCTAAAGTTAGAGCCGCGTAGAGTAGAGTACGACAAGGTACATATCAAATAAGATAGATGGCGTACTGAGGTAATTCGAGAACAGCGTTTTTCGCATTTTTCCACGAGCAAAAAGTGTCAGTCTAAATCTTTATTCCGGAAAGTATCCCCAGCAAAAATGCCATGTCTTTTATTCCATTTCATGAGGTAATAAGTACGTAATAACGAAAATAACTTTATAGCAAACAACCAGAGCTAGTTCAAAAAACATTTATCATCATTATAAGTAAGTAGGTACATAAACAGAAGAAAAAGCTTGTGAAAAGATAATTTAATAACATTCTTGGCGCATGTTTTATAGGGGTCTGATCTGATCTTGCATCGGTCTTGTATCTATGAGTAAGTACGTGAAAAAATAACTCGGACATAAATATAAACTCCATTTGAGTAGTAATAACGTTCACTCGAGTGACCATACCATAATTCGTAATGAATGACGTAGCCAAATAGATACGTTGTGTTCTCAAAAAAGTAATACTGTACAATTGAGTATGCATTACATAGATCGGTTCGTTTCGTCACCGTCTCGTCAAAACAAAACAAACGCGCGCGTGGCTTACTCCGACACTGAGCTAAAATTAATTGGAACAACTGACGGTGCACCATTGAGAAATTGGTAGGTAGGTAAAGTACGAGTATATACAATTGCAAGTGTAATGAAATCAAAACTTTTATGTTATCTAAAGTCTGCGTTTAGGTACTTCAAGGGTGTAATAATTGGTACCTATATGGTGCTCGCGTTCATTTGTGCAAAGATACGCGCGGGCATCTACGAGTGTCATCACAGCATCTGTTGGTCCAAATAATTTTCGCCAATAATGTGATAGAGATGTTATTTATGCCATAAGATTAATTAACAAAATAACGGGGTTCGTTTTTTTACATAGCTATTACTGTTTACCTAATTAAATCGCTATAAACGGAACCAACGTAAGAAAAATATGATTTTCCATTAGTCTTCCATGTAAACAAATCTAAGTTTATGTTACGTGTCTCATAAAAAACTATGTCAACACTACTTGCTGAATTTACTCAACATAGGTGCAGATGAAAATTGTATTATTATGCAACAAATAGCACTAATATAAATCGGAGTGCAAAATATGTATACGAATTGAAGCAATTCAAATAGTGAGTGCAAGTGGTGGTAGGACGACATGCACAGATGGTAGCGTGATGCAAGAGGGCGCGCGGGGGCCGGAGCGGAGTGCAATCGGCGGTGCCGCTCGCGCGATAACCGCGGCCGTGACGTCAGCGTCCGCCCCGGGCGCGGCCCTCCAGCACGCGCGACACTCACCGAGGCCGAGTACGAGGAGCGCGAGTCGCCGCTCCCTTCCTCCTCCTTCAGGACGAGCGCGTTCATAATGTCGCTGGCGCCCACCCGGTTGCGGCGGCGACTGGCGACCGATTGGCCCACGGGCGGACTGTGATGATTCAATTCATGCGACGTCAGACTTTGCTTGATGTCCGCCGTGAAGTTGCACATGAAGCACTTGAAACTTCCGCTCCCGCCGTGGTTCTTCATGTGACGATCTAAATTCCATTTGTACGGCGAGCGAAAATCGCATATGGTACACTTGTTCAGCGGCATCGAATGGTACTTTACATGCTTGGTGAATCTCGCTTTTATGTGAGTCGCGTAGCTGCATTTGGTGCAAGAAAAATACTTGGCATCACTTTTCATTAGGGATAAAGCGTCGTCCGCTGCAGACTTGTCTCGTTCGACCTCGATGTCAGCGGAGCGCTCGAACGCCTCCTCATTACAGTCGTCGACGTCGATTTCAATGTCATCGCATTCTTCGACTTCCTCAAGTAAGTCTTCCATTCTCTCGACCGGTTCGGTGGTGTCCGGAGCCGGTGCGGGTAGTTCGACGTCCATTTTGACGGGTGTCACAACGGCCCCGTGTACCATTTTTATGTGTCGTATAAGTTTCTGATGATGCCTAGAGGCGTATACGCAACTCGGGCAATCATATATTTTGAATTTTTCGAAGTGGACGTCACGCGAGTGCACTAGGAACGCGCGCGGGTTCTGCGTATAGAAGGTGCACTTGGCGCAATTGTAATTCCTCCTGATCTTGCACTGCGGTAGGTCGGACTCCTCGGCGGAAGCCTCCTCGGAGGATGCTTCGCCGCACATGCGGCCTTCGAAGGGGCGCACAAGAGGGGCGACCTCGCCGGCTTGCCCGTTCGGCAACGAGGACATCTGCTGTAGCATACTCCGCTGCAACAAAACAATGCCGGTGTTCGGTTAAACGTTCCGGGAGGGCGCACGGCGCGCGGCGCGTGGGGCGGCGAGGGGTACGAGCGGCGCGGGTGGCGGCTCGCGCTGCAGCGGCACGTGTGCGATGCGCGAGAGCGTCGCCGGCTGAATGAGACGAGGTAGGCGCCGCGGCCGCGGGTCGGCTGGAGCGGCCGCGGCGGCGGCACCCGGGCGCGTGGGCGCGGGACGGGCGGAGGGTCCGATCAGATGCTTCGTGTTGATGTTTTTCGTCCTCCGCGGTGCGGTGGTTAGGGGAGCCGACCGACTTCCATTCGGCTACGGCACGGTCTAATAAAATTGGATGTCCTTTGGGGCTTTAATGTTATATGATGGAGGTACGGTAAGAAGAGTTTGTACGAATAGGTAGTAGGTTGATTAGGTACCTTTATGAGTTTAATTTTTTGTAGTTTCGAGTAATCATTATTTGTAAGCATTTTGTCAGAGAAGAAAATCTAGCTGGTATTGAATTCATCAATGATTAATTTTCATTTACGTGAATGAGCCCATGTGTTACTTAGATATTGGTTTGTTTATATGAAAGTAATAATGATGTAAAAACGATGCAATCAGCTTCCTTCCCCAGCCCGGGGCCGGCGTCCGCGAGTTGCGACCGTAACATGAGACAACTAAGTTAAAATCCCCTTGATTCAATTTTGCAGCCCACAACTTTATTCCATGCTTATAATGTTGTTCTCCAGAGTTTATTGAATAGTCTCAACTCGACTAGCGTTGATGTCTTTTGTAAAAGATATTAATATTGTTTTAAGATCTTACGTGTGTGTGCGGCTAATGTTGTTTTTTAGGTATAGGTAAGGTAGTTTGTTAAACTTGTAAGTATAAGAAAGATTTAATAAATTTCTTCCGTCTAACGGTACCTAAGTCGAGTGAATTTGTTAGATAGTTAATAACAATAAATAAACCTCAGATGTATAGTAAAATCGTTTTCAAGGATTCCTTGGAGGCTACTCTTCGTCTTCGTCATCGGGTACAAAACAAGAGTTGCAATTTTAAAGATGAGTTACTGAACTTCGGATAACAAAAGTGGGTAGGTACATACTTTTTTAAACAAATACCTACTTTTAAACCCATAAATCGACCTTGCATCCCTTACTACCCCAAAAGAAAAGAACCTTGTGATATAAATGTACATATGGTAGGTATATTGCTGAGTTGCGTGTGATTTACTAAGGTTGGAGTATTCGAATCACACTCAACTCTGCGAAGAACAACAAGTGAGATGTCTAAATCTGTCCGAAGCGTCTTGTCAATGAAAAATGCGCATATTATTATGATACAGTTAATCTTGCCAATCTTCGCGTATGTAGGTACCTACCGAGCGC
This sequence comes from Conogethes punctiferalis, assembly GCA_031163375.1. Classification (NCBI taxonomy): domain Eukaryota; kingdom Metazoa; phylum Arthropoda; class Insecta; order Lepidoptera; family Crambidae; genus Conogethes; species Conogethes punctiferalis. The sequence goes on from CM062080.1 coordinate 7,372,709, forward strand.
CTGAATTATGGGCGCCAGTTCATCTCAACAAATATAGTCTTACCAGCTATTGGCTCAACATTCACACATATACTTTAATAGTATGTAGTTTTTGAGTTTTATTCGATAACCGCTTCGAAAATACTTTATAGTCATTCATTCACAAATCTTCAACAGTTATTTTACTGAATAATGTGACGTGATACCAGTGCTAAAGTAGGTAGGTATATCATTCTCAACATTTCTTGGATTTAACTATTTAGTAGATACTTCTCTATACATATTCCCTTACATTCAGGCACTTGCTAAATATTAATTTACTTTAAGAATATTTTCATATCGAAACTTACGTAGTACTAATCCAATGCTGATCATAAATTTATGCGAAAGTTTGTTTGGATGGATACTTGTTACTCCTTCGCGCGGTAACTACTGAACGGACTTTGATAAAACTTTATTTACAGTAATACACCTTATACCTACATCATACATTACTGCTATTCTTGGGGCCTGCAGCAATGTACAACAACGTATGCTGTGTCCAAATATATTACTCCTAAATCATATGCTTGTGATCATATCCGACATGTGCCAAATCTTGCCCATTTTCACGTACATCGCGTACATGCCTGAATGCCCATTGGTTTCTGTATAAACATGCGAATTTTTAAAGTTATTTATCTCCTGTTGCAAATGTATATCTCTCTTCAACTTGGACAAGAGAAATTAAGTTTATTAACTGAAAAGATAGAGCAGATGCTGGATGGACCTTTGAGTGATGATTACGTATCTTCATGAACAAACAAAACATGCAATTTACTGCAATAACTATAAGGTTTGAAATTGAATAATCATTGGATGTTTATATAATCAATCATCTTGAAAACTAGATTAGTCGCTTACTCTGTATACAAACGACTTGTTAATTAAACTTAATTAACTACTATATCATCATTAATTTAAAAAGTTCTATCAATACATAAATATTATTATTTAATATGATAAAATTAGCTTATTAATTAAATCCGAGATTGTGGTCCAACTATAAATACTTTGTAGAACTAATACGTATAGTTTATAGTTACTGCTCTACATAGAGCAAAATTGCTTAAAGCTTATTTGACATAAAGATTTGGTAGATTCTAATTGATTACTATACTTTTAAATTGAGGAGTTAAAGTTGAATTAAAAATATTATTATAGTTGTGAACGTAAAATAATAACACGTGGATCATTATTATTGTTAAAAATATATTTAGCGGGATGGATGATGTTTTAACAACTGTTGTATTTAAATTAATATACTTTTGAGGTCAAATAAATAAATACTTTTTATATCAAAATTAAAGTCGTTTTGCATTTTTGACATAAAACTTTATGCAAAGTTCAGCCTTCAAGAATATCATGAGTATTCAAGAGTCAAGTGTTGTGACTTATGAAAATATTCTTAACGTTTACGATTGGATATAAAAGTTTCATATTTTTTACCACACGGTATTCGCTGGGCCGACACAGCACATGGCGTTCACGTCGCTTATTAGGGACCACGCCTAGGCCGCGCAGCCACCGCTAAGAGGCGATTATCACGAACGCGTATAAATTATTCCATATTCTACTACGCCGTTGTCGCAAGTTTTTATTTCTTGCTTAGACCTATCTGCGTCGAATGGTAGCTTGATAGGTGCCGTCCGTTCAAATAGCTCCCAATAATTAATTATTTATAAAACTTTATTAAAGTGCTGTCGGAACAGTAGATACCTACGTAATGTCACTGTGTAATTTTTTTGAAACCTAGGTTACCTACCTATTTCATAAACAACGAAGAGTTAACGATTTAGTTATGTATGGATTTATGATGACCAGGTAGTTTATTTGTAGTGACAGAATGACATTTCTATTCGCATCATTGACCCCAGTTGTAATAATATTTCAAGACCGAGTGATCGAACTCGACAATGACCTTCATATCATCGCGGTTATTCAAATTCTATCAGCATGTATCAAACACCTGACAAGTTAAAATTCATTTATTTGTAACAAGCAGTTTCAGGATACTACGAAATTTATTATGAATATCCGGATTAATTTGCGAGAACACGTCCGACCACATAACGTTACGTATGAGATGGTGCGGGTCCGGGAACGTGACATCATGCAAGTGCGAGGACATTATCGTGTGGCGCGTGATGCGAAGCACTTATGTAGGCAGGGGCAGCTGCCGGACGTGTCCTGGTGGCGGGGTGCGGGGGAGGCGGGCCGGTTCGTCGACGCAGACAAGTCGACAAGGCCGAGGCAGGAAACGGCCGGAGAAGGCATCCCAGCGCGAGCACAATGGAGGCGGCGCGCCGCAGGGGGAGCCCTCGCAATCGATATGGCGTCGCTAAGGTCCGTTGGCCGCTGCGAGCGGTTTGGAGCGCTGCAGAGGCGGATGCCCCTCGCCCCGCACGCGTCCCGCGCCCCGCTCGCCCACCACACCTGCTGTGTATTTATAGAGCGGCACAGCCGGCGCAGCCCGGGGATGCAGGGATGTCGACTACCACGGCCGTCGACATCTACCTATGTGGGCACACAGCACGACACGCAACGCACGAGCGCCGACGACGCGGTGCGGGTGATGCCCGCCTGTTTATTATTTGTCACAATGGACATAAAAATAGCACTCGTGCGAAAGCAGCTTGCAGACTGATCTGCGGTATTTCGCCAGGTTTGGTAGCGTTTCAACAAACAACAAGACTTGTTGAACGTACAGGGTTAACAGTATATAATTGATAGTAGTGTTATATTATATGTGTATGCGTAGTTGTACAGGTGGGTATGTAAAGATTAAGACAATCGTGCGGTGTAGTATACTAACTCATACATATACCTATTATTATTACTATTATTGGGCCAAGCAGTTGCCGCAAACGCCATCAACGCCTGCTGTGAGACGATTATATTGCAAAGCGATATTCCTAGTCTGAACACATTTCAATAGTAGCTGTAATATTTTCACGACATTGGTACAGAAATTCTTTAATACCCTTTAGTGGTGACAACTTCCTTGACAGCGTTTTATAATGCACGTTTATTTTACAACATATTATGCTTTTGTTTGAACGATCGGGGCCTTTCCGATGAAAATAAGCGTTATGGCAACAACGTATGTAACTTGGTATGTAAATATAGACGAGACACAAATGTAACGCAAAATCCCTTTCACTTTCGGTTCTTTCAAGTTCGATTCCCGAGAACAGCAGTTACGCATCGAGTCATTCGGAGCCATCGAGGACGCGCACTTTTGCTTTCGATGGTATTCGAATCGATTAAAAACAATTATGCGATTCACTTTTGTTTAATGGGCGGCTATTGTGAGTTATGTATTTAAATCATCATAATAAGGTTCATTAACAAAAAATAACGTGCAGCTTTGCAATATTAAAGCGTGTACCGTACTTAAAAATCGATAAAATTTCGTTCGATTGTTCGCTTAAAATGCGCTACAAACTGTACGACTGAACGCCGACGAATACTCGTCACGTGAAGCTCTGGCCACCATAATGAGAGTAACGCAGATTATAATGGGCGTAGCTCGTCAACATGGGGAAGGAAAACGTGGCGGAACTGCTTGCTTCTTAAATAAACGAGAAGGTCTGTGTTTACCTTAATGATCATTCTCTAGATTACAAGCAAAATCGAAGAGATAAAGAATTTCAAAATTTGAAATAAGCATCTAAGATAGTGGAAAACTTTTGGTGGGAACTAAACTTAACCAAACGAATAGGTAGATACTTTAAGTGGGTAAATAAGTGACGTGCATATGATACAACAATGTTTTTGTAGTAGCTAGCTTTGTTATACCAGAGTTACCAAATTATGCGCAACTTGTCAAAATTACGATGTACCGCACTTATACTGATCTGCAGTTTTGCAGACCCCGCGTGCGGTCGATCGAGCACACGTGGGATATTCTGAAATGAGGCCGTTAGGTTATCTGCCACGTTTTAGACCAGTAAAAGAGGTGAAAATGGATGTATATCGGATGGAGGTACCAGTTGGACTAACGAAAGTACAGAAGAGTTGGCTGTTAAAAGCACTAACCTACTCGTACCTACTAACAAGTCAAGTTAAATGAAAGCTTTTAAAATAATCAAAATCGATTTAGTGTTTAGATTAAACTTAATATGCTATCTGCTTTGGAAGATATACAGTAAAACTTTACTGTATGAATACATAAGCACATATTATACAGTGGTAGATCATTAGGTTGGACTCTACCTCGGAGATCGTTGGTTCAATTAATCCTCTGGGTTTTCAACAGCTTTACTACTACATTTTTTTTACTACGCGTACGCGAAATGAACCACAGTTTGATAGCCTGGATGTGTAATCAAAGAGCACTTATTAGGATCCTACTGGAGGCGTTTTGGTCAAGATGACATTCACTGTATTGTAATCCATAATTATAACTTGCCTTGACTGCAATCACTCGTTCTGGCTTCCGAGCTTTGAAACAAAAGCATGGGCGCAACCGGGATTTATATCGGTAGTATTATTATATACCATCTTATTATTATATTTTCGGGAATGAGGTCAGAATGAATTAATCGAATCAAAATGAACTCTATTAGGTAGGTACTCGTTCAACGTTTTTCTTTAGAACTGAAATGGTTTTCCGCCATTTCAAGATAAATGATCACTTATCGAGCTTTTTAAGTGCGAAGGACCTAGTTATACTTAACTTGCAAAGATGCTCATCTACAATTTTATTAGTTAAAGTAAGTCACAACCTTTAGTTTACCCCATAGCTTTGTTACCTATATTTTGCTTTTGGCATATTACATCAAACGGGCACGATTAAAATAAGTAAACGATTCATCACATTGCAAAAAAGTAAAGAACAGAAACAATTTGCTCATCTTTTACACCAAGTCAGGTACGAAAGCTCACCGTAATAATGAACTTAACCATCCCATTCATAATAATTGGTGCATCGAACCCTCTTTGGCCAGGTGTACGCACACCCGTGCCATTGTCAACCGTTCGACCACGATTGCGACGGCTCAGCCCTTTTCGAGATTTGTCGTAATGTAACTCGGCCATGCATAACTTTTTTATTGTTTCTGACCAAACTGGCAGAAATTTACCCCGTAGAAAAGAAATCCCTTGGGAGAAAACCTTAAGTGACTGAACGGAACCGTGGTCAATGTACTTTAATGCTGTCTTTTCACAAGCTTTTGTTTATTTTGTCGTAATTTTGTGTTCTAAGTTCTATAAAGTGATAGACATATCGCTGGAAGTAATCGGTGTGGGTCGGGGGGATTTGAATTCTAAATATCAGTGTTGTATTGTTAAAGTAAGTAGGTGTTCAAATTACACTGGACATTGACCTAAAAATTACTTCTTCATCTATTTTACCTCAAAAAAAGAAAAACAATCTTCTTACACTATGAATTTACATTTATTACATTTACATATTACTTTAACCTACCCCCTCTACCCTAAGGCTATCTGGAAGAGAACGCTTATAGCGATAAGATCGCCTAAATTTTCATCAAATGGCTACCTAGTATTTTGTCAATCAATGGTAAGCAATAAATAAGTATACCTGTCTATTATGAATTACCTCAGATATCTAATTGTTGTAATTGTTAGTTATAAATCCGCATACAAACTTTTCAATGCAAACTGGAGTGGTAAAATTGTCATGTTGTAGCTATACACGTCCAAGTATCACATACTTACATACCTACATAATGTTACGCTTTTCTCCCAGAGGGGTAGACAGAGACCACGTCCTTCCATTTGCTACGATCCTGGCACACAACTTTTGCTTCGTCCATTCACCAATCTCTCCATACAAGCTCGTCGGTTTACGGTACCTACTTAGTATTATCGTCCAAATACTGAAGATTGTTAGTTAAGTGAATAGTTGACAGTTTGAACCATATAATAACGACATGAGATGGCTTAGATACCTTTATGTGCATTTGAAAAATTACATAAAAGGATAGAGCTCTAGCAGGCACGTACGGTGTTTTCTTTGGGGAGCGTGGAAAAGCGAGCATATGGCGTACTGATAATACCTACCCCGTAACAGAAACTGTGTAGTGAGCGAGATTAGATTATATAATTTTCATCTTCGGAGAGCCTAGTCATGTCTATACCATTTTAAGATGTGTTCATATTCATTTAGACTACGGGTAATGAATTAATGTTTTCTCTATAATCGGATGGTAGTTGGCTTTCTCAAATCACCCAGAACATTCAACATCCTCATTATATTTTTTTCTTGCCATTCAACCGAAAAGCTTTGAATCTTATATGCTTTAAGTTGTTGCTTTACATAATGTCGTCATGTGGTTAGCAATTGTGTCTCGTGTGAGTATTTCTAGCACTCCTATAGATTGTATTGCCTATGCGGCATTAAGTCCGCTTATTTATAAAGGGAAAAAGATATCCTAGTCTCTACAGCGTCTCTTACGACACCTTCGGGAAGAGATGGTGATTTTTATTCTTCATCCATCGTCGCATTTTATAAACTAGCAACGACGACTTCATATCTACTATCTACTCTACATAACTATGTATCAAAGGCACCCTGCAAGTGCAATAAAAGTCAGAACTAATAAGTGTTTCCTATCCAAATACGCAGAATTCACAAGAGGAAGATGTTGGTTGCATCATTTTTAGCGTTCTTGTAGGAGTAGATGTTGAGAGGTGAGTCGGCGACGACGCAGGCATTCCGAGCGTGACTAACCACGGCGCAATAAGCGTGGTGAAGCGCTCACCTCGCCGCGGCCTCCACACTACCTGACCACTTCTTGCATCCAAACCCGTTCTTAACTAGCATACAAGAATGCAACAGATCTCCATGATCGGCAAACCAAAACAACTAGAAATAGTAATGGGGCAAGACAACACTAGCCACCAGTCTCTATGTATGTAGCGCAACATCCAGCCCTATGTACAATCGGCTAGATACCTATGCATATGTAGCTACGTGTTATATGACGGCTGATAAGAATGCGAGCCATGTTGTTACCTTCAATAGGGCACACGATAGCCCACTGTTGAATAGATACCTACGCACATTATCTGTTGGCAATGCTTATTGCTTCGTGCGTGCATTAAAGTACTGTCGTCGACAAGGCAAACATGTATAAAATACCAGTTGGCTACGGATATATCTATTTAATACAGCAGCGCAATGGTGCAGCGACGGTACGGATTTTGCGACGCAAATAATTTGCGCGCCAATTGACCTTTCGTCGGACATCGTCGTCGGCACAGAGCGGCGGCGGAGCGGTGGCGGCGGGCGCGGTCGCACCGGCTACCAACACGCGCTATATATAGCAGCGCGACAACACGCCACACTCCCAGCGAGCACCCGCCAGGGGCCGGCTACGTAGGCAGTTTTCCTTTATCACCCACCCGGCAGCCTGTAGCCTGGATTTTACGGAAGCTTCGCTAGAGCCGCCGCCTCTACAGAGACGTAGGCGACGGGATGTCGACCCACACCTCCCTCCCGGGATCGATACAGATGGTCGCCGCAAGAACACCCTAGTGTGGAGATGTATAAGATGAGATATAGGTATACCGACCGAACACTACATGCGGCGGCTTTGGCAGATGCTACTAGGTATTACGTTTTGTTACTTTGAGCAATCGTAGCCGCGCCGAAGGTAAATTATGGTTGATGACGTCAAGTCAAACAGTGCTATCTTCGTTTGCTCGTTAATGCACGATGAGTTTCGTTAATGTCACCGGCTAGTAACCGCGGCGACCTTGAAGCTACGAACAATGCGCATCGCTCGGCGCGCACAAAGGAGTGCAGCAGTCGACGGCCATCGCGGCAACAGTGTTCTCGAATGGAATTCGTACCGTGTGGCGGTTGGCGTGCAGTGTGCTCATTTAAAGATGGCTGCGATAAGGCGCAGTGACGCTCCTCGAGTCGGGCGCGGGCGTCGCGTCGCGCGGCTGTGTGCGTGCAGCGCGCCGGTGTGCCGCTGCCGCCGGCTGGCGGCCGACGCCGTCCCTGGCGGCCGCCCCCGCGCTCCCCTCGATGCACGTTCCGCAACATGTGCGGTTCGCTCTGGCCGAGTGTGTCCAACAGCCGACCGCAGCCGTTCTCGCCGGTCCTCCCGCGCCGAGGCCCGCTGATAATGCGCGTTATCAAACCACCAGATAGCAGAGGTGCTGCTCGCTCGTTTAGGTGTCACGGACGCCCCGCGCTGAACGTCCGACTTGTGCACGAACACAATCACGGCGCCTTGTTTGCGTTAACCACTTTAGCGATTTCTCGTTATGAGTCAATACCGTTTCCAATAGTAAACAACTGTCATAACAACGCTCACACATAAGCGCACGTTTTGCAGCTCCACGCATCTACCAGCTGCAAGAAACATAACCGCGACTAAATTATGATGTCGTTAAGTCCGTCTTTGTTGTTGCGCAAACTTCAATTGGGTACATATTAAAATACTTTACACCAATAAAGTAACACTTACGCGTTTGCATAACGTGACAATGATATCATTTTACACTATGAAGATTACGATATCATCATCATTATATCAGTAAAAATAGGTTTAATAAATCTATCACGCATCCGCAAGAAGAAACCATACTAAGCCCCGTAAGAGAATTCAAATATTTTCAGAGACCTACCTGTAAAATAGGACTATCAGACATTATTCATGTATGTATGAAATAAACGTTTTCCGTTGAGTTACATCTTAGTTTATCGTCATTTAGGATTGTAGATTGTAAGGGTTGTAAAATGATAATGTTGAGGTACATATTCAAAGTAGCAGTGAGACTACAATAGATACCTAAATACCTTCACCTAAATCAGAATCGAATGAAGCTACTTAGGTTCTTACTGCTATCTATGGACCATGCTGCAAACAAACCTACCTACAAACAGCATTATTTATAGTTAAACTGATGAAAATACGGATGTTCCAACTTAACCATTAACACCATTTAAAGTTTGTTGGGATTGCTTTTCACATACTTAATTGTTAAATGCAGACAAGGGACTGTGATATGCAAGTAGGTACCTCTCAAGTGCGTTACAGATCCTTGTAAACCTTTTAAGGGATACCAATCGTAAACTTTGGCTATAATTTCAACTGCAACACTCATTAATTAAGGAAAATAGTGTAGGTACGTATCTTCTGACAAGGTAGTACCTACCATACACACACAAGCAATAGTTTCTGAAGCAGGTAAGTACGTACCATGTTAACGTGTGCGTGGTACAGGGCGTAGAAACCCAGGAAAGCGGGCGCAACGTGTCGCAAGAAGCCGTTGAAGTAACATAAGCGCAGCAAATTATCAGGGCCGTGCGACGACGCTGCGGGCTGCCTGGCCGCTGCCTACGCGGCTACCTACTTATGTGTACCTACGTCTGTGTGCTAGCCGCTCGTGTAAACAGCCAACGCGAGGACATACCTTCTCGCAACACCGACGGAAAAATACAACCGCTGCCGCGGCCGAAGGCACTCCAACAATGCGCATCGACAGCAAAAACTCCAATGACTAAACGCACCCGGCATTTCGCACTAATCACCGACTCCCAAATTGGGGTTTCCCCTTATTTACATTTGGCGTCATCATTATCGACTAATCAAAGCATATTATATGTAGACCACATTTAGAACATTTTGATTACTAATTAGAACTAACCCGAGACTTTCCGCGCTTCGACCAAACATCTAAAACAATGCTACATCACGGTCGTCGATAGGTCACGCGACTGTTAAGAAAAACCCACTTAGCTTCAATAGTACTTAAATGTAGGTAGAGGCGTCTACAAATCATTGCTTGTTAGTCGTATGTCTGAATGCAGCTTAGAAAAATAATGAAGTATGGTATTAACAGCGAGGGCGATGGTGGTGGTCCGCCATATTGGAGCTTCTACTTGGAAACGAGTTTTGTTGTACGCAAGCGCAAGCAGCCGGCCGCCAGCTGCTCTCGTGTCAGGTGGTGCGCGGCCTCGAGTTATCCACATAAGAACTACCTATTCATCGCACTGATACTTCAGTAGCATAGCTAGCGATCGCAGGCGAACACTAATTAAGGTGTGGAGCGCACTCAATTAGGCGACGGCACGACTGTTAACGAAGGCGATAGTCTGTCGGACGTACAGTCACGAATACCATATTAGATGCTGTCTGTTCAGTTTCGCAATAACATTTCTTAATGTTATCTATTGTCACGGAAGATAACCGAATACGCTGGTGCGTCAATTGATAGAGCGCGAATTGAATGTGCGAAAGAAACAATGGTGCTCGCTTGATTCATTTTTAGGTGGCGTGGTCGGCGCCCGAGCAGTGAGGTCATGAGTGCGACACACCGGCCGCGGCGAGCGCCGACAAGGCGACAACAACACATGGATATGGAGTCAACCGGAGCGGAGAGCACGCATACATTACGTGCCGCCTACAAGCAGCAAGCGGTGCTATCTGAACACAGATTATTACGTGTGTAGTGTGTTCAATATAGCACTGGCACAGAGCACCGCGCGCCGGTCCTCATTGTTGGCTGGATGCGGCGCTGGCGCGACATGACCGACCTCTTTTCGTTTCAGTGACATCGGCCCACTCGACTCCAGGGGGGATTCGTGCCTATTGAAAATAAAAGCATCCTGCCTTATGAGCTCACCGTCGAACCAATTAATTTTAAACGAATTTGTAATAAACGCAATTCAACCAAACTACGCAGGGTGGCTATGTGAAGAGAAAGGCGGGCCCGTATGTGTGAGCGGTTGGCTATGCTATAGACGCAGCTTTATGTGGCTACGCAGAATCCCTTGAGCAAGGTTGTTACTGATTTGCAGAATGAACCTAACAGCCAGAAATTCCCTAACACATTGAAATTGCAATGAATACAATATTAGAATCAACTGTGGTGCTTTATGTTAAGTACATGACAAGCAGATAAGAAAAACATTAAAGAGTCATTACAAGGATAACCGCAAGTAACACTCAATGTGACCATAACAGAGCACACCAGTAAAATGTATGCAGGACATCTAACAATAAAATCCTATAGTGATTCAGTAGCTAATTTACAAATGAAATTGTTAAGTTTTTTTACCAATCCAAAAGTCTTTTGGTTACCTTATTTATCATAAACAACGTGCATAAAAATACACACTTTACTGGTATAAGATGCCACGAAACATTTAAAACTGGCTACAAGAGCGTAAAGATTATGTAAAACAAGATAATAGTTTGCATTTATTATAGGTTTGGTAGAGTCTCGAGGCGCGCCCAGCCTTGTGCCAAGGACACGGGCGGCCTACAGCGGGCGTGTGTAGCGAAGTATCCGACAGCTACCCCCTACCTAGCAACCTGAGGGAACGACGGGAGGTCCGACCGACTCTATGCAACGCCTGCCTTTGCCTACCCCGGTTTTACCCATTCCTTTAGCTAGCGAACGAAGTGCAAAAACTATGCTACAACTTAATGTTATTTAGCAGTTCATTCAATGAAAACTCGTATTTATGCTTGGAAGGAAAAATGTAGACCACATAAGTAAATGAAGAATAATGAAGCCTTGCTTAAAAAACAAATGAAATATGATATTTTAATTTCTCATTTTCGATGTTATGAAAATGTTAGCCGCCCGATGATGAATTGAAATATTGTATTTTAACTAACGGACAGTTCAATAGGTACATAGTGTGCATCGCAAATTAGATAATATCAAAAACACTGGCCATTCAAATATAATCAGGTTTTTAGATAATTCATTAAAGCGACTTTGTCCGAGCATAACATTTTCATATAGGTACTTTTAATTTCTATTGTCCTTCAGGAATGTAGGTACCTTAGAAATAAATTGTTATTAACTCTAGCAAAAGAAAAATATGCGTCGCATGGTCGCTTCTCCAACATCAAAAGCTTAACTGCGACTGGAGAAGCCAAGTATTACTCGCGTCTCTCGTGTTCCCAGTTTCTATTACGAACCAGTGTATGCAGGATTCTGTCGGGCGATGCGGCAAAAAGAGTAAAAGCACCAGTCAGCTGCATTGCAGCTGCCGCGGCGACCGCGCCCGAGGTGCACACTGCACAATGCACTCGCCGAACCCAATCCGGTAATGGCGTGCTGATGTCAGATGTTGCGATGGGATTACCTACACCTCGATACATTAATGCCATCATTTCTGTTGTGACGCTTGGAACGTATATGTATACTAGCTGTGCTCGCGACTTCGTACGCGTGGAATAGTTATTTTTTCCCCGTTTTTTTACATTTTTCATTATTTCTTCGCTCCTAATAGTTGCATCGTGATGTTATATAGCCTATAGCCTTCCTCGATAAATGGTCTATTCAACACAAAAAGAATTACCACCAGAATTACGGACCAGTAGTTCCTGAGATTAGCGCGTTCAAACAAACAAACAAACAAACTCTTCAGCTTTATAATATTAGTTAAGATTAAGATGAATAACACTACTTGTACGTATTTATTACTGCTGGTTGAGTACTGTCGTTCTATGAGAATTCACTTTTTTTATTAGTGAAGGGGTAGCGGTATACCCTGATGTTAAGCGACGTTAAAGTCCTTATCATTATTTTATGTGAAAACGTTATCTTTGTTGTATTTTAATTCTTTGTTGGTAAAGCTACTAATCTTAGATGTAAAAATTCAATTTCTTTGCACTTAAGGCGAAGAGAGATATTGTATTTGTGTATCTAAATTGTCAATTCTATTTCCAAGGATGTTATTATGACTTGTTATAATTTATTTTTATGGGTTAAGTTAAGTTAGATATTTATTTACACTCTATGTAGGGGCTTTCACTAAAGAAGTTAATTGTAATTACCTTTCATAAAATAACAAATGCCTATTTTTAACACATAATGCTTATTTACCCTCCAATCGAAGTACGTAGATAAGTATAATAAAAAAAATCTGAATAAGTATTAATTCTTCATTCTATAGAATTTATATAAGTATACCTCTATGTAGAGATCAACTTATCAGATTTGATCAATGTCTTTTAGTCTCTTTTTTGTCTTGTATAAAACGGGCATTAATTTATTTATAAACTCCTAGAAACGTATTGTACGTGTCATTTGCGTGGTGTTACGAGGCTTTATCGCGTCTACAAATTATGACTGAAGGACATGTTAACGAGATGACACCTTATTAATACTGAAACTTTCTTATCATGGCCCATAATATGTTACGTCTTAAGTAGACATTTACAAAAGAATTATTGTATTTAAAGGACAAGTTATTAATCAGAGTACTAAGTTATGATGTAAAAGTGTGTCTGTTTTGCTGTACCCAAGTAGATACATGTTGCAGACATTACAGACATACTAAAAGCAGACTTGACATGACAGATACTAGCAATAAAAATAGACAAACACGACCTGACAATATAACCACGAAGATTAGTTAGAGCTACTGATTAAGACTTAACTATATTTTAGGACAAGAGTCATGTATGTGCCTGTTGTAACTCTATACCTAATAGAATTTACTTAATTCCGCCATCTTTTATACAGGGCCACAAATATTATAAATACTCGTATATTCATTCAATCTGACGTTGATGAACGTAATTTTCTAAATTGGCTTGAGTCTGGGTGTTCTTGGAGATACGTCTCCAGTTATCACTTAAAACACATACTACCTAACTTACCTACTAGTAATAAATCAGAAAACTTCAATTTGATACCAGTTGGGTAGGTATTATCTGACGTATTTTCCTATTATGTGATACCAACTTGATTTGACACTTTGGACTATCTGCTTAAGTTGCATATCCATTTAAACACTGATATTACGATCATATTCTGAGGAACTGCTGTTCTCCCATTTATTCCTCCACTTTTGCATTCCTATGTTCCGGTTCAAAGGCTGGATAGGCAGGAAAATTACAGGCGTCGACGACTACTCGTACTATGTCTGCTCATGCTACGAAATAACCATCTACCAGGCTTGTAACAATGTTGCAGTTGACTCAGCTAAATATCACGTTGCTATTCTTTAAAGAGGTTTGTTATCGCTCCTTCCTGTTATACAAAAATACCGATCAAACGCTTATCATGCTCCGCATAGTGTAGAATTTCGTAGTCATTCAATAATTTAAGACATTCAGATACATATTTTAGACAGCTACTTATATTGCTAAAATATTTTTATTGACTGTCTAACAGTCAATAAAAATATCTTTGTGATAGCTATTTTAAATTAAGTTTGTTCCAAATGTTAGTTATGAGTGACTGTTTGGCTAACTGATCGGCAAATAGTAAACTCATTATTTCGCAAACTGGTGATCGAAAAATGGCGTTGAAATTTTGATTACATTCATAATTTTATATTTACAACAACTACAGTTGTTGAAATTGTGGTTAATAGAGCTTGATTGTTTGATGGAATATTAACAGATGTTACCAGCAGTGCAATTTTCGAGAAAAATAATTATTTTTATAATTATTGATAAAAAAATACGTTTACATGAGAAGAGAGATATGACGAGATTAAAATAAAAAAATTAACATTGAATTCGGTACAATAAAAAAAAACGGTATTAAACTGTTAAAATAACACTACGTTGGTATCATAGTGGGTAACCAAAACAACTTCTTGCACTTTGCACGCTACCACTTACAAATACTGAAAGAAATTATAGTTTCGAAGAACCGGTCAACAGCGCTCCTTGCACACGACATGCCAACAGCCGCAGCCATTATGAGTACGAGAAACATTGAAACAACATCATGGGAAGTAAACAGGCAAAGTAGGTATAAACCGTAATAAAAACTAGGACGAAAGCGGCATTTTAGATGTTACGGAAGTTGAAAAATATGTTTCTCTTATTTTTACTCACTTAATTATCTTATTTGAAAGAAGATTTACTGAAGATTAAACTTTAACGTTTAAGTTAATAAAACCAAAGCGAAGGATCGTATTTGTAAATATCGCATTGTAGGTATAGATATCACGAAATAAAACAAACCTAATACTAAATACTAAGGCCTAATACCTAAGGCTGAAATAAAGGTGCATGGCAGTTTTGCCTGATTTTCATTAATTAGACGTAATAATACATTGTAACGTCATGCTTATATTTTAAAACATAAACATAGCTAAATCGATATCATTGACTTGGTCGAGAGAATTTCGTGTCAGATTTTTGCACTGGTCCACCCCCGTAGTTCTTAGCTGAGCCAAATTCAAGGCGGGAAATTGAGGAAGTCGGGGGGGAAAAACAGAAATACGTGTGAAGCGATAAACGAATGCTACGTGAACGCAGAACAGCTCTGCTATACTATGTTGTTTATTGACTCATTAACATTGGATATCGTGTGCTACTCCGAGTAAGTAGTTACTGTGGACACGTTATTTAAATCAGGATGCACCTCCATTCAATGAGGGTTATCTAGAAAAGAGCAAAACATGATATAACTAATCGGGCATCTTTTACAGTGCTTTGAAACAAAGTTCCTAGTAAACTGTGTACCTACCTACTATTAATTCCGTAATACCTACGTTGGTACATGTTTATAAATGTATGTATGTTGTTTAATGCAATTAATTAAGTACTTTTTATAATAATAAAATCAGATAATATCTATTCCTATACAGCCTTCCTTCACTATGGTGATCGATTATACCTAATGTCTCAATCAAACTTTTATCGTATCGTATTGTACATTATTGCAAAATGAGTAGGCTACTTCATTGTTTGTATTTATTGTTCGCGTTTAGGTTATTCTGGTGACTCAAAAGCTTTACCTTAATTAAGTAGGTACACTACACTTTTAAAATTATGTAGTTTTAGATATTTTGCTTAGCTTTTCCAAACTTTTATTTAGCTTGTCCTTTAGGTTACTTTAATATCGATTTACATTATATTCTATGAAGAAATTTAATAATATACCTACTATGTGTAACATACATGTACAAGCAGGTACTTAAAGTAAACATAACTTCTAAAAAAAAATAAAGTGCGTCAAGTAATGAATTGGGCGCACAACTTCTTCACAAGTGGGCGGATTTCTTCGAATGATAAATCTTTCTTAGTCATCGCTGGAGCCTGTCTTCTTGGGTATTCGAGATAAGTACGTTCTCTCGGTTCAAGATGTCTGCTGCGCCCTTCAGTGACATAGCGGGCACAATCCATCTACACAATACAATATAACTATTTACAGAGCCTTTATCGAGTAACGGCTGATAAAAGAAAATTGGTATACATATTCCTAACAATATTCCGGGATCCGAATCCCGGGGTAAACATTATATATCTACGCACCGACCATTTTGGTGTACCTAGTGTCTGGGTGTTATCATATTTAAGTATTTATACGGTATTCGTTAAGTTTGCTGGGATAGGGTCAAAGTATGCGATGTTATCTGATATTTATTTATTATGTTCGTCACCTCAAACCATAACTACGTATCCATATACTTTTTTAATTGTTTATATATATTTTACTACATATTAACTGATTAATATTCATGTTCAGTTTCAGTTTTTAGGGTGAGGAAATGCACGCAATGCATTAAACAGCGTGTATTATTTCTTTCCACAATGAAAAAAAATATTCGAACGTAAACGAATCTTGAAGATGTTGGAAATAAATTAACATATGTACTTAAAGTCTAAAAGATACCATTAGAACCGAAAGACGGCTATAAATATTATGAGGAAGACGATAAACCAGGCAGGGAGCACCTAAAATCGAAGCTTGCTTGACGTAGCTGACTTGAGCAAGTGACAATAGGTGCATCAGCACACAGCACAACCACTGTCTACTGAATTAAAGTTGAATGCTAAAGGTAGTGTGAAGAAAATGAGATAGGGTATCAGAAATGCGGACTTCCTACTCTGCAACAACGCAATTATAGTTATTCATCATCATTATCAGCCCGTATCAGTCCACTGCTGGACATAGGCCTCTCCTAATGTTCGCCACCTTGATCAATTCTAGGCCTCTCGCATCCAGCACTTGCCAGCCGTCCTGCGCAAATCGCATTATATTTATTGGTGAGCGATGATTTGGTCGGAACATAAAAGCTGTATAAAAGGTTATGTTTACAACTCCAACCCCGGCGCCAATTTTGACGGTGACGTTTACAAATTCATTGCGCAATATTACTTACAGCGAGTTTATCACACATAACACAAATCGTGGCGTATTGGCTGCTGATATTGTACCCACTTATTTGTTATCGAAGAGATTTTGTCTAGGCGTGACTTACGAATAATATGACTACGAGTAGGTATATATCAGGATGACATATACCTACCTAGGCAAAAGTTATAAAAAGGTTCTGAGCGTTCCCAGCAAAAAGAGGGTCATGTTTTTATATCACATACTGACTGACATACTGACTCCTTTTGAGTTACTCTGATGGTAAGCGAAAAAGGGACCTCAAGTAGCAACATAGGTATACCTAATATTTTGTAAGTAGGTAACCGCAGTTTCCTGCCATTTGTGCAGTCTGCAAGAAGGATTTTCCAGTTCCATTTTTTATCCAACATTGATAAAAAGAGTTGTTGATTGCAATAGAAGAAAAATATGTGAATCCATTTCAGAGAAAAATAGTGACACGGAGCCTTTAGAAGTCTAAACTACTGACCGCTAGGTACCTACATTGTAAGTAGGTAGGTACAGATGAGATATTGATAGTCATTTTATTGTAACGTAGTACCTATTTGAGGTAGGTACTTGTATTATCATGTAAAGTAAGTCTTAACTAAGGGCCGCCCCGCCACCCCTTGGTTCTCGTGCTCTAGCCTTATTAGCCTGCGGGTAAATAAGGCTCTGATGACTTGTGGTTCTGAAGGTGGAAGGGGACGAAAAAGAGGAAAATATACTAGAAAAGTACTAAATTGTCATCATGGGACATGAAATAGGATAATAAAAGACACACAAAGACTCAACGTCCGCTATCGATGTTCTCGGGTGTTCGTAGTTTCCTCATCCCCTATACATTTACCTACTTACGACGTTGCTATCTACTTAGCTGAACATTGAGGTAGTACTTAGCTACAGTTATTTGGCGGAATGGTAAGACTATAGTCGCTATACTAACTTCAATGCAGGAATTAAAATATTTATAAGAAATTTCAAACCATTATGCCACCAACCAAAGTTATTAGTTCCCATAAGTTAATATGGTAATTAGAGTAGTTTTAATTACTACCACTAGCTGTGCCCGCGGCTTCGCCCGTGTTCATGTAGCTGTCACAGAAGTGTTTCTTCATCCCTTTTTTCGCAATAAAAGGTAGCCTATGTCTTTTCTCAGGGTCTAAAAATTTTCTAGGCAAAATTTCGTCGAAATCCGTTGAAAGGTTTAAGCGGGAAACCGTAACAGACAAATATTAGTAGGGTTTTTTTATAGTCGAAATGACCGCAAGAGGTGGGCGATAATGGCTGTGGGCATAGTCTTCGATTGGACTACTACGGTTGTACAATATCTTTCTACTCGTATCTATCAACAGAAGAATTAAGGGACACCTTTCGTCCTATTTTATTTCCGAATAATAGCCATATACAAGTACCCTATGAGGCGATTACTGAACCCAACTTTTTTGGAGATCTTTAGTTCCTCTTACCAATTAGGTATCACTGAAATGTCTACAAAACCTCATATTAAGTATTAATAGAGCACACACAAGCGTAACTCACATTTATTTAGTATGTTTTATTAATGTCACGAAGATATCTTTTCTAGATGTTCCATGGTTAGACAGACATGCTGTCTAGCGCAGACTGCTCGGTGATATAAACACATCTGGTCTAATTTTGAGAAAGAGGTCAATCGAACAGTCCACCTCGACTTAGTGACATTTAATCTGGGAATTGGCCTGGGATACTGAAGACATAAATGTGCACAATAGTGCAATATACCAAAGATATTATAATCCTTTAGTAAGGATTTAGCAGTAGTGGTAGTCCACTACTGCTAGAGACACCTGCCATGCCAACCAAGGTTGGTGAGTTTGAACCGCACCCGCAAGTTTGTTCCATGTCTGGGTGTTTGTATCTAAATATTTACAAGGAGAAACTGACTGACTGACATATCGACGCACAACCTAAACGGCTAAACGTAGGCACTTGAAATTTGGTAGGGACGTAGCTTAGGTACCGTAGAGGTGCACTAAGAGGGAATTCCTTATTCCCGAAATTCCCACGGCAACGGCAGTTAGCGGGAAAAATAGTATTGAACCCGTGCGAAGCCGGGGCGGGTCGCTAGTTTAAACATATTTGTGGTACCTTCATTATTGTACCCATAATATAAGTGCCTAAAACTACTTATGTTGAGACCGGACCAATGTAGGTAGGTATGTGTCGTGGTCTGATACCTACTTGATTGTATGTATTATCATTTTTACGAGTCTTTTTCGTAATTATTCGACGCCATCAAAACTGTCTATCAATGTAACGATTCAGGAGATACCTATGGATGGAGTTTTTAATTATTAGTTGGTTCCAAAGTAGACCCAAATATAGCGGAGACAGCGGGCACGTGTTAGCCAAATTCCAGACATATTACCTACTTTAATCACTACGCTAATGACTAATCGTGGGAATGCAAAACTCGTCTGAAATGCAAATTCCTAATGCCTTCATTACATTTTGTTAAGCTATTAATAACATGGACACATTTGCCTCTTTATTGACCAATAGATAGGTTCTAAATGTACGTAGCAATTGCTACGTAATTATAAACATCGCCTCGTTTGGTAGATGTCTTCCTCTCTGTTCAATAAAAAAATTAAATCATTGATAGGTAGGTATTATGATTGATGACATACGTTTACTTAGGTTTTATTTCAATCTGAAATAAAACCCAAGTACATAAACGTAATAAATAGTTTGGCCTAGATTATTCAGTTCCGGTCGTGTTGTTCCAAATGTTCCACAAAAAAATGCAATTTTGGAAAATGCCCCTAATACCTACATATTTGCAATCGTACTTTAGTCTTTTTACCTACTCCTAACTTGAATCGATAAAATTATGCTACCATATAAAAGCCTGAACGAGGTGGGGTAACTGTTAACACATGCTATCGTAGTCACTGGATTAATATAGGTATGCATAAATAGAATTAAATATTGC
Source organism: Conogethes punctiferalis (assembly GCA_031163375.1). Lineage (NCBI taxonomy): Eukaryota > Metazoa > Arthropoda > Insecta > Lepidoptera > Crambidae > Conogethes > Conogethes punctiferalis. The sequence goes on from CM062080.1 coordinate 7,392,771, forward strand.
ATACCTAATTAGGTCATTATTGATTGACTCATTACTAAAATTTTAGAAAATTGCGCCGAATTTGCAGCAATTGAAATGCTGCACCTGTTTATTAATGTGAAGTTACTCACGGCCCTCAGGGCTCCAGAGAGGTTAGCAAGTATAGAGAAATAGTAGCCCCCTAAACAGCCGTGATGCCGATTACGGCCGGCGAAACAATTACCGAAACAAAAATTACTGAGTATGAAATGAGGGTATTTAAAGTATTAAGAATACCTACAGTTAAGGCCAATCAAGACTGAGAATAGGTACCTATTACACGAACTAACAATATTCTCCGGCCGGAGCTCCAGTGCTTGGGGAGTGTCCAGCCGTGCCTAGAACGGCGCTGCTCTGTGCACTGACATGAAACAGCAGTGCTTTGCGAGATACACTAATTAGGTTCTTGAACCCGCCCACACGCCGGGATTTTTTTTCACCTCTGTTTTCAAGTAGGTACACATGAATGTACATATCGCGAGTATGACATGCGTGTAACCTTACATTAGATTTCACGTGGTAAAAGCCGTACTCCTTGTTCTAGCTTTCGAACGTTATTAACAATTTTTTTGGTGTTCGACTCTTTCAGTCAGTCCACAAGTGGTCCACAATTATCTTTAAAAGTAATACTTTGAATTAAAGGCTCACTTAGTTGAAAATAGGTTATAATATGAACATAGAAGTGCTGTAATCTGACTGTAGTGTATCTAGTTATATATTATTTCAAATATACATATTAGGTATTTAAAATATTATATACCTACCTAGATATACTGTCAGATCGGTGTCATATTTATTACTAATCAAAAATCGTTGTCGTACTTAGACAAATTAAAATTTGTGGAAGAATAGAGCAAAGGTCAAAAGGGGTGGATAAGAAAGGGGTCGGTTGACAGTCATTCCTGGAACGTGGTGTTTAGAGCTTACATATTTGTCAGACCGGTGTGGCCAACTGGAAACTCCCATAACCAACCCGAATACCCTGTTTCGTAATTCGAGTACCTAAATTTTAAATCGTACACTATTTTAAGGGTCTGGGAATGCCGTCAGGTGGTAAGCGACAAGTCAAATAAAACTACGCTTCTGGCTCACTGACCAATCGTGAAGCATCAATGAATAATGCATCAACAAGTACGAATACAAGTCAATTACCTACATGATAACTAATGTACCTTTATATTTTTTTCGTTAAAATGATAATTCGAAATGCATCAATCTCATCTACTATACTACCAACTAACACTAATTACTGTAGGTAGTCCAATCTAAATACAGTAATTTGCTTTTTCGGCAGCGACGGCGTAAAAGCAGCAGATTTAGCAAATCCTAGTTGGAAGTCCCGGGTCGACCACTCCTGCGGGGTGCGCCTTCACCCCCGACAGCCACCCACCCCCCTACTTTCACTCTTGTGCGTCGGGGATCTCGACCCTGCTGTGGGTACGAAACACTGTTTACGCCCCAAGCGTACACTCAAATTGCAGCCCTACCCTAAGGGCATACGGGCGAGCGTCGGCGTAAGTCCTAAATGGTACGAGGCCGGGAACATTTTTAACTTCGTGTCTAGCTCGTGATAACCGACGGCGGGCAAGCACGGAATATTAGGGCGTGTTGCGAGAGCAGTAGAGGCGAGGGTCGCGTGGACAGTTAAGTGTTACGCACAGAGATGTTGCTGAAGACGCCATCGGCCGAGTGCGGATCCCTCGTCGCCGGGCAACCCGCACACACTCCACAGATATTTCATGTTGTGCTCGAGATATCAAGAACTTAATATTTGCTCTGATACCGGCTCAGCTTCAATAGCACACACGTGTCAACGCCTACGTCACTGTGGCAAACAAGCACTAGGACCACGATGTAGTAGAAATATTAAACATTTAACATGTTCTGATCTAATGGCATGGCTCTACGCCTTGTGAGGACCAATATAGCTAGTGTAGGCACCCAGATATAGGTACCTGCCAGCATCTGTTACATAGAAAGATAAACAATTATCATATCTAGATCGGCAATACTATTTTATCATATTAGGTACCTACCTAGGTAAATCAAATGAAGGTAGTAATTCTGCATGGTGGTAAGTCTAAGTCATGTCTACCTGCCTTACCGACCTAGGTAGGTAGGTAGGTACTTCTCATTGCTTCGTTTATACAAAAAAAGTAACATCTATCGGCGACCTGGCAATTTATGCACTAATTTAGGTAACCTAGGTGTTTCAGGTCCTATGTGTTTAGAATTTCGCTTTTATGACCTTATGAGTTGTTTGGTTACATGGTTATTATAACTCGTTATGTTAGATAAATAATCCCTCCCTGGAAATAATGCCCGTTTAAGCACCTAAATACCTGCTTCCTCTATGCATTACTACCTACCTACCTACCAACTTACAATCCATAACAATGCATTAAAATACATTACTTAATGACTACCTATACAGAAACAGTGAAATTAAGGAAAAGTTATTGTTTGTTTCTTTGCTGTTTGAGACAACATACCTAATTTATTGCTGGAAAATACATCAGCCATTAGTTAGGGAATGGGTCAGGCATCCGGCACAGTGATGGCATCACCGCAGCTACAGTTGGTTTAGATTTAGGTAATCAGTAGGCATTATCATCTCATGCATATACCTAGTAAATAGTATCTACAAGTAACAAGAACGACGCAAGAGCAGAGTAAAGACAGAGCAGAGCCCGAGGTCGGACGCGCCCGCGTCGCCGCCGCGCGCTGCTCCCGCGCGACCCTACGACCCACGCAATAAGGCGCACAACGCCGCGCCCGCTGACCTCACCGCAGCGCCGGCAAATAATAAATATGTAACACTGATAAAGCCGCAGAAGCGATGACCGGCAAGTATTTAGGGATTCTCATTTGGCAAACACGGCGGGTCATCGCGCCCACGGCGCTGCTTCGAGGCCACCGGCTTCAAGACGAGGAGACCACCGGCTCTAGTTTAAAGGATAACGTCTACACGGTCGAGTGGTGTCGCCCGCGGCGGAGTCCTCGCCCGCGGCCGGCGGCGGAACGAGATGCGGCATGAGTCACGTGCGGTACGTACCTGCGTGCGGCGGAGGTGGTGCCGGCTGTCGGTCGCGTCTCGAACAACACTCGTGTCGGAGGCGCGCGGCGGACTGGCGGGCAGCAGCGAGCGTCGCCGCGGCAGCAGCGGCCGCCGCCCGCGCCCCGCGCCGCGCCCGCTGCATTCCGTGCGTGCGCCCGCCGTCGTCGGGAGAGCCGCCGTCGCCACTCGCCTCTTCCACTGACATCAGCGCCGCCTGACGCCTCCCCGTATCTCGCACGCACGGCGCCGCTCGCTGTCACCTCCGAGTGACCCTCACGACCGCCTACCCGCGACGACCTCGCTCTGCTCTCATCCCATCCATCTACAACCGTATTATACAGATAACCAACCTTTCGAAGTAGGTAACAATGATACCTACTTACATTCAATGTTTTGACAATAACTAGGTACCTATTACGATGATGCTATAAAAGATGGGTAAGATGATTAATTTTTGGGATATCAATAAGTCTTGCTCGATTGCACGTGACGTGCCAAATAAAATTCAAATAATAATTACTTAATCCACCGTTCCATTCTAAGGCGGACTATAATTAGCAAAAAAATGAATCTCCTTAAGAAAGATTGCGAAAGGTTATAGCTTCGAATCCGCATCGTCGATCTATACAGATTCTTCATAATTAAGTAGATATTCTTTATTGCACAAGACTACGAGTAAACATTTACAGGAAAGAGTATACATACAGCCATATATATTATGATATAGTAGGTACAATATAGGCGGTCTTGTCGCCGGCAGCGATCTCTTCCAGAAAACAGGCAGAGGATAATTGCTACAGAAATGGGCAAGGCAGTGCAAACTGTTACAATAAATATAAATTTATACAATAATATATTAATACATATAACATACACAAATACATGTAAGTATAATGTATGTTGTGATTTATACTCGTAGTACCTATACGTGATACTAATCTAACAAAGTACCTATGCCATGTATCGTTAAATAGATGCCACTAGGAAATCCAAAATTAAGAATAATTTATTAAATAGATAACAAAATTAAGGAACAAGAGTGAACTAGGTATGTATTATTATAACATATCGATAAGGCCGCATAATTGTGCAATAAGTGTCTGTAATAGCTAGTTTTTAAGTCAAATCAAATGTATGGTGCCCAATAAAGAATAACTATCTATCTATCGATAATAATCAGTATTATATAGATAACTAGCTTTTGCCCGCGACTTCGTCCGCGTGTTTAAATTTATACATACAAAAGTTTTTTCCCGCTAACTCCCGTTCCCGTGGGAATTTCTCAAAATACAGCCATAACTAAACTTTATATTTACTAAGGTACCTGCATGCCAAATTTCAAGCGTCTAACTTAAGCGGTTTAGATTTTTCATACAAAAGGATTTTCCCGCTAATTCCCGTTCCCGTGGGAATTTCGGGAATTCCTTTCTTAGTGCACCCCTACGGTACCTAAGCTACGTCCCTTCCAAATTTCAAGTGCCTACGTTTAGCCGTTTGGGCTGTGCGTTGATATGTCAGTCAGTCAGTCAGTCAGTCAGTCAGTCAGTCAGTTTCTCCTTTTATATATATAGATATCCAAGGGCGTAACTACAGGGTGGCATGGCGTTTCGACAAAATGGGGCGCGCGGCCCCAAGCCGTAGAAGAGAATCCCAACTACCAACATCAATTATTCCCTATTTAGTTAATAAATAAATATCCGACGACATACATCATATACTTACTGTTACTTACATTGCTCACTTGTGTTATGGGTATCAGAACAACGAAGGTAACACAAATATGTACAATATACTTAAATAAATACACATACAAACACGGAACAAACATAAATGGTCATCACACAAATGTTTGTCATCATCATCATTAGCCCACATCAGTCCACTGCTGGACATAGGCCTCTCCCAATGCTCGCCACTTCGATCGGTCCCGGGCCCTTTCGCATCCAGCACTTGCCAGCCGTCCTCACGTTTTATCACTTTGAAAGAGTCTCTCGCGCAAACTATAAAGTTTAGATAAAAATGATGTTAGAAACCTCAACATTTTAAATACCTATCACACGTACATATAGGTTTGATAAAAAAAAATTGAGTTTCAGTTCTATGTATGGGGAACCCCCAAAATGTTGGTTTTTTTTCTGATTCTATTTTAAAATCTTAATGCGGTTTACAGAATACATCTACGTACCAAATTGCATTAGTGTAGCTCATAGTTTCGGAATAAACTGGCTGTGACATACGGACGGACAGACAGACAGACAGACATGACGAATCTATAAGTCCAGTTTTTGTCATTTCGGCTACGGAACCCTAAAAGTTGTCATCTTCAGATCTTCATGATCCTATTTTCATACAAGTTAACGCATAAAGTATTCTTTAGTCTGTAATGAATAAGGTTAGTAAGACATGTGGCATTGATACGAAGAATATTTTGAGGACTTTGTTTAGTGTAACTTCTTATTTACTTCTTCTAACTTCTTAGTTTATTTCTTTTTGACTGTGCCCTTTGTGCAACAGTCTGCGGGCATTGATTTTGCAAGCATACTGTTTTAATTAACTGTGATTCGATTCCTGCCAGATCCTGGATGGCGTGGGAAATAACTGGTTCAGTATAAGACTTTGTACTAAAACGAGATCTTCCATTGTCTTTACAATTGAAAATCTAATTTATGTTCCTGTAGCTACTTACATCGTTTAAGCTAGCTGAAAAGATCCATGCAAGATTTTACTTCAATTAAATTCGTTAATTTATTAACGTTAAGTTATTGTATAACGTTTTATACAATACATAATATTTACTATAAGTACGTTTATGCTTAAGTTCATTTTTCGTTAAGAAATGCCTAAATAATAACATTTCGCAATGAAACAGTTCGCTTTCAAAACTTTCGACGAACGATTTGTAAAAATAGCCGCACTTTTTTAACGGAAGTCACGTGGTCAATAACCATAGATTATTACACTCTATTCCTTCAAATTGCCGCCAAAGCATGCATGTGAAAAGTTATATTGTATTGATTGACACTTTTTTGACAGTTCAGTGCAATAGTGCATACATAATCGCTGAGGCGGTAGTTTTATAATACCATTGTTTATTTGTATTGGTTCATATATAATGTTTGCTTAAAAGTTGTGAAAGGAAAGACAAGTTAGGTACTTAAAATGAATGTTATTATTACTACATTCAATAATCCATTTTCGTTCTTTTGTCTTGCGGATGAGGGTGGTGGTAACTATGATATCCTCGAGAATCCTGTTGAACCAACGAATGCATTCCATAACAAAATGAATCTTTCGGATGTAACTCATGGCCAGGTAAGTGCCTACCTACTAGCCCATTTTTCTATTGCTTGAATTCGTATTTACAGCTAATAACATAATTACGTCCATAGGTCCTGCGTTTTAACATTTTTGTCTCATTGCTTTCCAACTCTCTTGGGATGTTCCCATTTTCCATGTAAATGTTAATTTGCACATTTCAAACGATATACTTACATATACATACCTACACATAAAGGAGGTAATATGAACTTAGTTTTCTTGCTCAAAAATGTTCATGTTCATATATGTAAGTAGACTTGCAATAATTGAAATTAAAAATTAATAGTACATATGATTTTTATTAGTATATTGCAGTGTTATGGAAGAATAAGTGGACTCGAGGCTTAGTCACCATGGAATCTCAATTTCTGGTCTGGTTAATTGATTTTGGCATTTACTTAAGACCAAATGAAAAAACAATTTATATGGATCTGCCTGCCATGCACAAAAAGTATCCAACAAAAGTTTTTGAGGCCAGTATTCATGGAGTGGCCCCCGTTGACAAAGTAAGAAATTAATTATTGTTATTGTCAAGGATTATTAAAGAAATAAAATTTTAATAGATTTAGTATTTCAGAACTTAGATTCATAATTTTTTTAAGAAATTGTAAGTTTCCGTAACTTTTAGATTGAGGCTTTGTTTTTATATTTCCAGGTCTTAACTGGAGAATGTAGGATCAAAGATAAGGTAACAAATGTATGGACTTCTGGTTCTATTGAAAAAGCAAAGGAGTTACTAGCAAGTGCCCATAAAGTTTATTTTGTCCCTGTTGCTTTACTCTCAACCAAACATAATGATGTTGTAAGTCTTAATTTAATTGTATTCTAATAATATTCCTATCCCCAGCAAGATGTAATTAAGTGTTGACTTGAAGTTTGATGCACCACCCTGCAATGATTGTGTGTTTCTACAAAAATAGTACTTATTTTATGGAGCTTACAATTTGAACCCAACAGTCGCAGAAAATACTACAGTTTGTTTTTGATTTTGGTGATATTGATGGGACTCCTACTGGCATTTAATAAGGATTATTTAGGAATAGGTATTTAAATATAAATTTTATTAATTAAATTAAAACTTAATATTCATGAAATTGAATTACAATAATTCAAATACCAAAATTTCACACATAACATCTGACATCACAAGTACTTACTATGTACTCATTGATACATAGGTAATCTTTTAGATAGGCAACACAAACGAAAACGCGTGTTTTGCCCGCGCGTCACCAACGCGTTAATATGTACAGGCTTAAATTGAAAACACCCCAGATATTTTTTGGACCACCCAGTCGTAAAACTACCTATGTAAATAATATAATATCCCTTCATTGAACCCAATAATGTAATTACAGGTACTTGGTGATTTATACCTTGAATACAAGGAAAGAGGGATTGTTAATATCATTGATGAGCTGGAGCTCTGGCCTGTCTTCCTGCAAAGAAATAAAGTGTCATATATTGAAAGTAATTATTACAATTTCTTAATCAACTTTATATAGGTACCTACCTACTCAACATTATTCCAACATAAATCAGTGTAAATTCTTTTACTTCAAAAATAACCAATAGATGGTGCTACTTGGGCTGTTGCACTACATCTTTATTTATTTTTTTGCAATACCCTTATTATTTAGAATGATATGATATTTATAATGATATTGCCCTTTTTATTTAGAATGAACAAAAATGTACAAGCAGTAAAAGTAAATTTAAGATAGGTACAAAATAATTATGTTCTAGTCATTAACAACACCTAAAAATAAAGAAAACTAACCAAATTTCACATTAACAACCTATATGATTTATTTAAAATATAAGTTTTACTTTTTATGTTGTTATTACTAAAAACATCTTGTTCTATAACACATTTACAAGATTATACATAAACAAATTTACTCCAGCGCCATCTGTCCTAGTAATGATGAAGAAATCTTTTCATACTGTTTTTGATTTATATGCAAAGGTGTTACTTTCTTGGTTTAGCATATACTAGCAAGTAAAACACTTACAACCACGGAATTGATAAGTACTATGTACAACTATGTAGTACTTATTACTTCCATGCATAGGACCCATTACCTAGTTACTGTCAAATTATGATTTCACGACACTCCTGAAGTGTGTGGTATAGACCATTGTTCATAGGAAAATTATAAGTATTTTTTCTTTAATTACAGATCTGTCGACACAGTACACAAGTCGGCGTAAACACCGAGCTTGCCTGCTGAAACCGGCATTTGTGGATTCTAATTTACCAACAGTAAATATGGACATCACCTATGCACAGTATCACGCCATCTGTGAAAATGTGTTACAACTCGAAATTGCAAAAGAATACTGCAGTGATTCGGAAGATGGCAGCACCGTCTTAGAATGCACTGGTAAGCCCAGAAAAGATACAAGCTTATACAAACTAACGCCTTCAGAGATTGAGAAATATTCCAATATGTATGTAACTGTTTGCGGGCGCCAATATAATGTGTTGAATGTTTTAATCAACAAAACCCGCGATCTGAGTATGTGTGAAAAATACAAAGATCATGATATCAAATCTGTAGGGCGGGCTTATAGAACTCCAAGGAATGATCAAAATCTTCTGTTTGATTTTTAAGCTTTTTTTTACGTTACGTTATCTACCATAAATGGTAGGTTAAAAAGTGAAGATGACATAAATTTAAACTATACTAGAACTGAGAGTAGCAGCATGCTATTTTTGTTAGTCTGACTTCTTTTTTTATTTTTGTTATTTTGTCTAATATTATGACTTAGCTATGTGCCAGTGACGTAAGTTCTTAAAAGTTTTAGGTCACATTTATGTCATTATTTGAGTACCCTATGGCTATTAGTAACCCCTTATTGTCTAATAGATAATTTGGTGTAGGAAAATGTGTTAACTAATAATACTAGTATGCATGTCAGAACTTCGTACTGGACAACATAATTACTTATTATTATAGTAAGGACATAATAAAAAGAACTATTGAATAACGTTATAGAGAATTAAAGTATAATTAAGTTCATATATTTTTTAATATGTTTGTGTAGCTTTAGTTTGATACAATGTACCAATGAAGAAGTGTGATTTACTTGTACCCTGATAATAGAGTAAGATTATGGTGCCATTGACATAGATGATTTATATTTTGTTACTAAATAAAACAAAATAAATTATTATTTATTGTTTTAATTTTATTTTATATACAAGTAAAAATTGTTCCCTTAGGTAAAATAACCTAATTAAGTTACACTTATGTTCTAAATAACTATTCTGTACAATGTTTTGTACGGCGGTGTTGGGCAGTGCGGGCGGGGAGATCCTGAGTGCGAATTTATGGCAAGTTGCCCTGCGATTATTCGAAATCAATTAAATATAATTTTATTGTGCTAATTGTACTTATAAAAAGTACAGATTTCATTTATTGCCTATGCGAGTTTTTATTGGTAACTTTATTGTTATACGCTGGTGATATAGGCGTGTGATTTAAAATATAGATTGTTTGTTGCATTAATTATAGTATGTTCTTAAATTTTGCTTGCTTGCTAGCGCACTATATTATGCAATCGCATAAACGTATGGCCTCTCTTGAACTGCCGAGGGCCTAAACAAGGCCTGTACTGGCGATAACTACAGGGGAATCGAAATTTGTTACAGTTATCTCTACTAAAACATCTAAGACAACTTTGAATTGTGATAAAACCTGTTGAAATACTTGAGATAAATAAAAGAAAATTATAAAGGTAATTAAACTAACGAACTTAAAGGAATGGGATGGTTTGTATGGATGTTCACCAGAGGCGGTATAGAAAGCTCTCGCTGTACGCTAGGCGCGTATGCCCTCTGCTATGCTATGCTAGTTGGTGTTAGATCACAGACGTAGGCCGGGGTTGGTGCTGGCGACGTAGTTGAGGAGTTCCTCTGAGTCCTCGCAGACTACAGGCTTCTCGTGGTAGCAGGCCACGTCGTGCCACGCGATGCCGTCGTTGTACACGTTGTTGAGCACGCTCATGCAGGATTCGGAAGTACCGTTGATGTCGAATTCCGCATTGTCGGGCTGTCGCTGCTTCTTGTGTCCGGTTTGGGACCAGGGATTGTAGCCCCAGCCGTTGGGGATCTGGAAATAACGGATGATGTTAGCGCATTCACAAAACTGTGATGCGATGCGAGTTCGCAAGACAGAAAATCGCAACCCGAATTGCTGCGATGCGATTTTGTACGTCACATTCCTGCGATGTTACCCAAATCTCCACGGTTTGGGTAATATCACACAGGAAGCTGAGAAATTCATGCGATACGACGTCGCATGACAGTTTCGTGTACGAGCCCTTAATGAATATGATTAAATACACTTTTCCTTCCGTTATACGGAATCGATGCCAAACCATTACACAAAAAACAATCCGTGACCTATTTGTCTCCAGAGTAATGCGGTTCGTTTGAAACGTGCCGTTGTGCATGTATTCATATTTCTTGGAAAGTTATGATTCGGTAACAGAGTGTACGCCGGAAACATGGGATTTCCCCATTTACTGCAGCTTTCACGACGACAATGTAAGAACATTGTTTGTCTTAGTTATAGGTAAAGGACGGTTCTTACGGATTGTACCACGCTCAACAATTTGCTTAAGATTAATAGCTATCTGCTTTATTTCCCGATTACATCTTCATTAACTTTCAATAGGTATTTGCATAATGTAGTTTTGATAACTCTGGTCATATCCTTCATGATAATTGTTTGTTACGTTTCATTAAATACCCCAAGACGTTGGACTACACAGCGCCATCTAGCCCCAAACTAAGCCTAAGCTTGTACCATGGGTACTAGACAACTGATAAACTTACTTAGTTACTTTTTTTGTAAATAAATACCTACATACATATTATATACGTACATAGCAAACACTCAGACCAACACACACAGCATGCACATAAATGTTTGTACATTGCGAGGATCGAACCCATGACTCTTGGTTCAGAAGGCAGAGGTCACTACCTAATAAGCCATCGGGCCTGTCAATTAGGGAGATCCTACAGAACTTAACTATGTGGATAGGTCAGATTTTCAGTCTCATTCATCTGTGACTAATAAGTTTGGGCGAAGACTTGAGTAATAACAATTACCTGGTTGGTGGGCGCCATCTTCTCCCGGTTGGCGGACCAGAACCAACCGAAGATGTTCTTGGGCTCGAGGTCTTTACGTGATTCACAGCCTTTGAAGTCGCAAAGACGGCCCGAAGTCCAGATGTATGGCACATCATCTGAAACATTACAGTTCACAATATTAAACCGGTTTTTCGAAATCAATCACTCACAACGTTGGCAGATAGACAGCTTTAGAGAGTAGATTTATAAATCATACAACATCACATACAATGCTCCTATTCCAAATACATACCTACCTTTTTTCTATCTTAAAGTTTGCAGTAATGTTATGTTATACCTATAGTAGGCACATAACGTTTACTTCGAAGATGAACCCTGATGAGGGATTATAAATAAGTACCTATTTAACTAAACATTACATTTCTTTTAGTAAGTAGCCATGGCTAAAGTTTCGTTGTAGAGTGGACCGACGTCTACTAAACAGAACGTCACTTATCTTTTCCCATAGATCTTAAGTAAAGGCGATATAAGCGTCCACCCTTAGTACCTACCTAATTTCTGAAATTTCACCAGTGTCCCTTTTGTGCACCTGAATGCTTACTGACCCTGAGTGGGTACCCAATGTGTCTTAAACAGCTAATACAGTCGAGTCATTAAAATTGGCACTAAACATTTTACCTGGATTTTTTTTTATATATGTCACCGGAAAATAGCAAGAATCGTAAGTTGATCAATTTCCTAGGTAGTTGATTAACTTTCGGAATATAACAAACGGTAGTTGAAATGTATTATTTAACGCAATGGATTTCAGTTAGTTGATCAATTTACGGTAGCCTGACAGTCATTTAATAATTTACGATTTTGATACAAGTAAAATCGTCCTCAAATGGGCCAATCGTTGCTCAATGTACTATTTAACGGTGCACTATTACCCGTAAATTAATACACAGTTCCCTGATTGGATGCCGGGATAACGCCACGTGAGCCATTGAACCAATCAACGTTCACCTCACCTTCGTCGGATGACTTTACGGCAAGACCCCGTAAAATGATCAATTTACTGAAATACATACGTTAAATAATACATTTCAACTGCCGTTTATTATTTTCCGGAAGTTAATCAACTACCTAGGAAATTGATCAACTTACGATTCTTGCTATTTTCCGGTGACATATATAAGTACTAAGTTTACAGTCTTCTACGGGGTGAAGACACATTTAGCATTTGAAATGTCGATTTAATTTGACATGTGCAAGTATTTTCTTTTTCAATTATGGTTTTGCGCCTACTAACAGAACAGCTTTTAGCATCCCACGTTAAAAGTGATCGCCTTTACGAACATTCATCATCAGATCAGCCTGCAAACGTCCAACGACCATGCTTAATGACAATACTCGTTGGGGGGATTTGCTTTAGTCACCACGCTTGCCTGGCGGTTCGGTGACCGCAGTAGTATTATTTGTACCCAGGTAAACGCCACTGCCGTTTCCTTTTACCCTTACGAGCTTTCATAAAGTAGGGGAGACCTAGTCGCTTTGCCGCCTTCAGGTAATAGTCAGGACACAGGAGGACTAACACCTGAAGGCGGCAAAGCGACCTTTCGCCCATTGGACAAGTCTAGAGAGCACTTTATGAAAGCTCGTAAGGGTAAAAGGAAACGGGCAGTAGCGTTTACCTGGGTACAAATAATACTACTGCGTTCACCGAACCGCCAGGCAAGCGTGGTGACTAAAGCAAATCCCATTGGTTACTTTTGACCCGCCGTTACTTTTGTACCCGGTCTCCCCTATTTAACCCAGTTTCTCTTCGTACTTACTCTGCTGGATGAGCTTGAAGATTAGATTGTTTTCCTCCTGCGTCTCCATGGATACCAAGTCCATGCAGTACTCCCGGCAGATGTTGCGGCCGTCCAGCCAGTCCACCTTCCTGTTGGCCAGCTCGGGCACGTGCCCGCTGTAGAAGTAGTTGTGTCCTCTGTAGAAGAACTCCTTTGGTCCTGTAACATAATAGACGGAATTAAGAGAGTGTATCTACTATTTTAATGAATCGTAACTAATTGAAATATAAGTGTATGATACTGAATTAAAACCTAATCGAAACGAAACGTTCTCGAGTTAAAGGATGGGGCTATTACCGTTAAGAGGATAACTAAATGAATTCTGTTTTTAACCGACTTCGAAAAAGGAGGAGGTTCTAAATTCGTTTGTATGTATAATTTTTTTTTATGTATGTTCACCGCTAGCACCAAGGATAGGATTGCAATAAATGGAGAAACAGTGCAATATGTCGATGAGTACATATACTTGGGCCAGATAGTCTCCTTCGAAAACAGGCAGGATAAAGAAATCCTTCGCAGAGTGGATAACGCCTGGAAGAGCTACTGGTCCATGAAGGCGTACATGAAGGGTGACCTTCCCATGTCACTTAAGTGCAAACTCGTCGACATTTGCATACTGCCCATTCTAACCTATGGTGCACAATCCTGGTCACTTACCGAAAATCAGAAGTCCAAACTCAAGGTTTGCCAAAGGGCAATGGAACGGAGCATTTTAGGCATCAAGCTCATAGATAAGATCAGAAATACCTCCATTCGCTCGCAAACCGGAATCGCCGATGTAGGGTATAAAACAGCCAAGCTGAAGTGGGATTGGGCGGGCCATGTATGCAGGATGAAGGAGGAGAGATGGGCCAGGATCGTCACACAATGGGTGCCAGAAGACGGCTACCGCCGAAGAGGGCGGCCCCGGAAAAGATGGTGTGACGATTTGGTCCATCAATCAGAAGATTGGCAGGCTCTAGCTTTAGATAGAGAACTTTGGAAGGATTTGGGGGAGACCTTTGCCCAGCAGTGGGACAGCACAGGTTGAAAAAGAAAAAGAAGAAAGATGTTCACCGCTATTTCAGTCAATTATGGATGGATTTCAAAAATTTTTCCTAGAGGCTGGCACCGACTTCAAAAATAAGTGATAATTGTTATCTTAACTAATATTATAAAGCTGAAGAGTTTGTTTGTTTGTTTGTTTGTTTGTTTGTTTGAACGCGCTAATCTCAGGAACCACTGGTCCGAATTGAAAAATTCTTTTTGTGTTGAATAGACCATTTATCGAGGAAGGCTTTAGGCTATATAACATCACGCTGCAACTATTAGGAGCGAAGAAATAATGGAAAATGTAAAAAAAAAACGGGGGAAAATAACTATTCCACGCGGACGAAGTCGCGAGCACAGCTAGTATTTAAATAATTATGTATTAAGGATAGAATTACTTACGTTATTTATCGCTTTTTAGTTTTGGTCGTTTGTGTTTTTTTTTGAAGTAGGCTTAAATTTTTTAAAAAAACAATTTTTAGAATACATCATCATATCGAGTGGACAGACTATTTTCGCCAGCAGCCTCATAAGTTAAATGCCACAGAATTTAGACTTGACATTAAATTATTTTTTTAGTAAGGTCAAAGCGGACGTGAAACGCTTGCGCTTTTTTAAATATGTATTATGGGTGGCAGACAACCAAGCTACCCATGGACATTAGAAATGCCGGGCTTAGAGCTTAGCTCTCACCACGTTTCAAGAAAAGACATGTGGCGATCAGGAAACACCGCGCATAAAATACCTAGGTACTTAAGAAAAGATAAGAATAACTGATCTGTATATGTATTAATTATTTTATATGTTTGTAATGTCGATTATGATAACATCTTCATTCATTCATTACTAGGTATCATGCGAATGTTGTCAAGGTTGCTTCCTAAACTTTCGCTTCGGTTCTCGGGGTCAGCTGTCGTAGCCGATTCAAGATTCGAACGGCTTATCTTAATTACTACAAAAGAACGATTGCTATCTCATCTTTGTAACCTAAATATCAATGTGGTCAATGCCAGCTGTTATTAGGTATAAGTAATAAAATTCCGGAGTATTTAGGGACACTTAACAATTGTTTTCAGTTTCATAACTGGTGTTTCGTAAACCAAGGCTGAAAAGGTGCTTCTAAAATAATTAATTGCACATGCTCAGGAGTGTACAGCACGTACTGTTCACAACATAAATATTGGTAAATTATAATCCACCGTCACGCGCACAGTTAGCGCAACGTTAATAGACAACCGGCGACCCTCACACACGGGTCATGTACCTACGAACTGATCAGCCACGGTCGTGACATTGGAGACTCCTTACTGAACAAGACCCGTGTTAATTGTATGGTCGATGTCGCAAGAGCGATCGATAGCGATACGGTTACATAACGTCCGATCGCGAACACGCACGCGACCTTTACCTACTCGTACATACGTTATTGTGGTAAACAATAAACATCTCTCTTCTTTTAGTTGCTTAATACACTAATTGATTATTCTATACTTTATAAGTTCATCGTGTATCACAATGGTTAACAGCGTACCTTTTTTTTCTAGTCCAACTAATCTGTACATAATCTAACAATGATCTCTCTTTCATACCTTCGTTTTAATGTCGAGCATCTAATAATGTATGGAATGAATAATTCATCTGATTTATAGCTTTATTATACCTACTTACGTGGGTAATGTGAGTTTACTATTATATGAGCAGGTAGTTCATCTTACGCAAAAATGCAAATTGTTTTAACTTGCATTTCTTTCATGCCAAAACTGTGTTACGTATTGACGTAATTTTTTGAACAGTGATAGTTGTCGGGCTGATGAATGACCAGTGACATTCGAAATAGGTACAAAGTGGTATAAGTGATTCGGTTTACCAATAACTGATTCTTTATGGTCCATTCTAGACTCATAAACACCATCACTGGGTAGAGCTATCAGATATATAACTTTATAGGTGGTGAAACCATCCCCTAAGTCGTACGTACTAAGTGAGCCCACACATTATGTGCGATATATAAATCCAAAAAGACGTTATAACGAATGTTGTAAAACTTGTTTCCAAATAAAGTCTAATCTGGTTTGATTACCATTAATGGTTTGCGCACCTCGTATTTTATGCATAATATAGCAGATGTCGAAAATGTGGTTTACTCCGATTTTCTAAGATAACTTGATGTCTTTTGCTTATGGCTGATCTAGTCATAGATGTGAGACAGCAGACGGCGCAGCGCTACTGAGCTGAAGAGCGGTTGAGACGAATCCCGACGGGCATCCAGACCCTCCTCAGATGAGCGCTCGTAGCCGACCACCATCAGGTTTAGTGGGTATCCTCCATTTTTAGGAGCGAGTTCGAACTCGCTCCTGGCTGCTCAAGGCATTCCTAACGTAAAAAGTCATAGATTATGTACGTAATACATAAATAGTTACAATAAAATTGGTCTTGGCTCTTGTCGTTTAGTTAGGGGACGGTTGATTAATTGATCTCTAATACACATGGCGTACATTCTATCTATTCAGTGCTATTAATACCGATTGGCTGAACTTGACTAGCTTTCACGATGTGGACTTAAATAAGCTTTCTTGATAACCAAAAAAGGTGACCGACATTGTTACTTCGAAAAGCGTTGAGTGCCACGTGAAAGTCGATTCCATCTGAAAGGTATTGATCGGCCGCTTAGTTTGGTGCCTAAAGTTGGTGTTGAGGATTTATTGGCCTAGAGCCGCCGCGCCGGCGGCAGCGGCGGCGACGGCCGGCCGAGGCGCATCTATATGCGCCGGTCACGAGGTGCCAACTGGGCCAAGGATCACCTATCCGATGCGTTTTTTATATTCAACGTCCGATGCACAACCTAGCCTCCTTTTGTCATACAAATCGTGCTCGTTTTGCTACATTACCTAACGCATTAACCGGTGCAGTGGTACCTACTATTACGCACATTCTGTTTAACAATATGAACCAATAAATAATATGCTATATGTATTACCTAAAAATAAAGGGCAGCAACGTCATCGGAGTGAGAATATGCGCCCTGCGATGGCCAACTCGCCTGCCTAGGGTGGCGATTATGGGTCCTATGGTTCAGATGGTTGCCGTAAGTGGCGAACAATATTGGAGAGGCATATGTTCAGCAGTGGACTGAACCTACGGCGAGCCTGACGTACTGGCGTGGTACTATGCAAACTTTTATGCAACGTCAAAGGTAGTTTCAAAACTCAATACAGTAATAAAAGTACACGATCGTGGTGTGAATAGAATTATAAAAAGTCACATATTGACAATTGCCGTCATCAGTGTTGATGATTCAACGCAGAGTACAGTGTCAAAAGCTGTTTGACGATAAACGAAGTTACTTAAAACAAATAAGCCTACAAGCACTATTGGCTTTTTGTGCCCGCCCGTAAGATAATAATTACAGACAATTGCACAAATATTAGTAATGAGGCATGATTGCGCCGTGTGTTAGTTAATGTTCACACGCCGCGGACAATCATCTTGAGTAGACCTTGCGCGGTGACAGACAAACGGATGTGCGATTGTTTGCCAACTATCAGACACTGCAAATGTATCCAACGAATTTTACCTGACACACAGTGTTGCAACTTAGATCGAGCGTGGTAGATAACACTTCGATACATTAAAACAATTGACCGTAACAATTGTTTTTGAAGTAGTAAGACAACATTTTTCAGCCCTCATTTCAATCTCGGCTTTATCTACCTACCGTTGCATATCTAGGTACTTAGCTTTTAGCACGATACCCTAGACACTATTATTTTACGTGGTTACTCTTTATTAAATCATACATCATACAAATAACTTAAAAGTGTCCACAAGCAAAGCAAGATATATTAAACTAAACTCGAATAACGCCCTCAAACAGGACGACCTATACGTAGACGATAAATAAATATTACTGTTGATAAGTATTCAATGATAAGATCTAACTGAAGCACGCACTTATAAAATTAAAAATACAATCTATCGTTTTCTACTGTCGAAAGGCAAAGTCAATTTTGGATGAAGGCTGAGTTGCAAAACTCAGGTCTTGTGTTTTTATTGTGACTAATTTATGAATGATCATGAGCGTTACGAATGTGATATATGATAGAAAGTTATAAGTTAACGCTTGTGGTTTAGTAAATAAACGTTAATTTATTACTTTCTTCGTATACATCCATATTTAGTAAGTTTTTGTACTAGATAACAATACCAGAAAGCTACCGAAGCCGTAAACCAACACAGAATTCTCCAAGAAAATATACTCTAAATAGATAGTTACCTTTCCTCATACCAAAAATTTTGGGTTGGGCCTCTTCAAATGTAGGTATATCTTATGCACCTACCATGTTTGTTTTGTTTACTGCAATTACTTATAAACAGATGAAATAAGTTGCATCACATCGGCGTTTGGTTAGACGTGCTAAGCTTTATCCGCATAGTTCGCGACCAGTCATTATGAAAGCTTTCAATAGCTATTGTCCATGGAACAACCTTTATATTACCTCCTAAGTTACGAAATAAACCCATCAATACATATCTGCTGAAGGTTATGCTTTGCCATTATATGCACATAATAACTCTATTATCTACTTTATTGCATTATTTTAAGAGTCACTAATTTCGATTTGCATCACGCATTTCGTATTATAATGTATTTAAAAGTTTGAAATGCAATCTTTATCGGTTCGCATTAATTCAATATCATAGTTAGATATTCCTTCTGAAGCACAAGTCACTAAAGCAAACGTTACGACCTTGTGCACTTTTTATTAAATGCATGAATGACGAAGGTCTATCTCGATTCTGGTATGTTGAGAGATGTTTTCAATGCGAACACCGGGTTCCGAAAAACGACTCATGATTCGACGCGATTAATAAATGTCGATGACAAAAGCTGTCATGTGATGCTATGCATGTGACAAGCAGCAGACGGCCCTGAACCAAAAGCGAAGAAGCACGTTACTTATCACAAAATTATTAATTCCAACTTAATGATTCCCATTATGCGTACAGAAGCCACGTAGTAAACATGTCTTGTGTTGTCAAGGCGGTTGCAAAACCCGAAGGTAAATAGCGTTCAAACGTAGAATAATGTTTACAAATGTATCTTCGGCTAGGTAGGTTAATGAAACAAAATTAAGCTAAGTACCTACTTAGCTTCATTTTGTTTCGTTAACAATAACGTATTATTTTTGATACACACAATACGCAACAAGTTGATTTTCTTATTTCAGTAATTAAATAATAATATATCATTTTTGAAATTCTAAATGACTACGATGATGGCCAGGGCAGCCTTGTCATCATCACCGGACTGTTGGGGGAGCGGTTACAGTTGTTGTAGATTACATAGCTTTATTCACATAGTTTGACTTCTTTAAAATGATAATAACGGACTAGCTAAATCAAATGATTTCATTTAAATTCGCAGTCATGTTTAGGGTCACATAAATTTTTGTGAAGTCTAATAAAGGCACAGATAATAATAATAATAATTTAGAAGAATAATAAATGACTTTCAGATGTCAATGCCATATTCTTAATGTTGCCATATTAGTGATTTTGTAGAATATCCTACGAAATCGGCTTATAAGATAATATGGAAAAACATTAGGATATGAGGCCAATTTTCGCGAAAACGAATGTAAAAGCGATTGCGATGCGGCGAAAATAACGTACTGTGTCGCGGTGTAATATAGGTTTCTGGTACCAGGTATATCTAGGAAGTTCTAGGCAAACAAATAATAAATAAATAAATAACCCAAGACATGCCACGCTGGGCCACACAGCGCCACCTAGCCCCAAACTAAGCCGAAGCTTGTACTATGGGTACTAGACAACTGATAAACTTACTTATATACTTTTTTTTTTGTAAATAAATACATATTATACATAGAAAACACCCAGACCAATACAAACAGACATGTTCATGCACACAAATGTTTGTAATGTGCGGGGATCGAACCCACGACTCTTGGCTCAGATGGCAGAGGTCACTACCAATTGAGCCACCGCGCCTGTCAATAATTTACTGAAAAATAATTTACTGAAGTTACAAATATACCAACAAACGTAAGTCCATTAAGTAAGATGCGATGCTACTGGTGTCGGCACGAGTACCGGGAATGACTCGCGTGATGTAATTATGTAAAGTGGCTTTTATTGTAGAAATGAAGCTAAGAGCACACTTGTTAAGTAATCACATACACTCGCAATAGGGATGTAAGGGAGCGACCGAGCGACCCATCATTTTTTCTCCAAGCCACACTCACCTGCCCGTGGTACATCTTGCTGAATAACAAACGAGGCTCTGACAAGCCGACTGGTGGCGGTATAACCATCACAACCCTTCAGTTGTCGACACCTCCGTGTAGCTAAATACTACAGGCCGATTACTGGCAGCAGCATCACCGGAGCGAGAAGCTACGCCCTGCAAACGCCAACCCACCTGCCCAGCGTGGCGATTATGGGTAAATCCTCCAGGTGTTTGTCCAATGTGGCGAACAACTGGAGAGGCCTAGGTCTAGCAGTGGAATGCGCTAGGTTGATGATGATGATGAGATATATTCGCAAATTAATATTTAATTGGCATCTGGTTATGATTATTTACAAGAAAGTTTACACTAACTACGCATCATTTTTCTTACTTTGTCTCTTCCTTGAATGTTTTATTAAACTTTAACCTTTCTACGTTCAAAGTCGTATTCTGTCATTATGGTTGTAAACCGCCATTCTATTTTCACGGCGATTGTGCGGTGAACCAGCGGAGATGAATATCAATTAAATGACAACATTGTTTCAGGTAAAACCCTTCCTTTTCCAATTGAAGCGTATATTATTAATGTAAACCTAAATTTGCAAACATTCACAAATAATTTAAATTAGAATAATATTCTCCCGATCGCATTTGGTCAGGGGTCAATCCCCAAAGAGTCTAATTGTGTCTGATGTAATCTTAATGCTTAAACACGGTTTCACTCTCAAAGCCTTTACTCGTCAATGAAGACAAAGAAATGCACTCCCATAATCCGATGGGACGACAGTTAATCTATGAGATTAAAAAGAGATTCGGGCCTAGTCCCAGCAATTTCACTGCAATCAAGCACGGGGGTGTATTATCGCTGCCAACTTCCAGATTCTAAATTACGAAGATAAAAAAGCTCGGCAACAAATTTTAATCCCGACTCGGGATGATATAAGACCACAAAGTCACTAGCATTCGACATGAGGCAGTGAAGATGTTTTTCGAATCAGCGTCTTTCGCGCCTACGTCATTCGAATCCATAAGCTTTCGAACGAATGAAGCAGTCGAAAAAAATTCGAAACAATGAACTTCGAAACAACGGCGTTCGAAGCTACGTAGGGGACCCGATTCTTAATTAATCTCTTCTAAAATATTTGGTTTGGTTAGGATTCCCGTTTAGATATTACGGGTACCTTAACTACATAGGTAGTAACTCGTTGATTTAACGAAATTAACGATCACGTATTTCGGCTCACAAGATTTTATTTATAACTAAAATATTATTCTACTAAAGAAATTAACATCGTTATTTTCTCGGATGAATTTTTCAGTAAGGGGAATTGTTAAGGGAAAACCGCAGCTCCGCACGTGCGGAGGCGGCGGGCGGATATATTACGCAACATCACTTTCCCCGGGAGGGGGCGAGCGCGGGGAGGCGAGGGGCAGATGCGCGGAGCGTCCTCGGGCGCGTCCGTGACCTTGCCAGGTCATTGACCCGCGAAATATTTTACTTTTCTCTCTAATGGCTTTTGTCTGATAGTTACGGCAGCACTTCATACTTCTTTATAAATAAACCAAGACATACATTATAAGTTAATTTTATTATATAACTTTAAGTTAGTTTATTAAAGTTTCGTTTACACATTTCGAAATCAGATTTGAAGAATATGTGTTGATGTGCTGCGAATATTTTAATAATAAAGCTAAAATGATAATGTATCTACTTGGTATTCGATCGTTAGTAGGTACTAGTCTTTTGTGAACCGTGATAGTCTTTATCACAATAATATACGAGTAGATTTGTACTTTGATTAAAACCTGTATAATAATGAACAGTTAGTATTTTGTAGTAGACTCTTTAATACTGTCTTATTGCAATTATTTAGAATGTCTAAGAAATAAAATGCAGTATTATTATTATCTATACACGTGTTACTTTTTAATTCGTACACATTCTTTTACTTTTTATAGTTGGAAATAGATATTTCTACATTGCCTTAAATAATTTAATGCTGCAATAAACCAGACCCTAATTAAAATTAAAACGATTTGCATATTTTTAATACCACTTTTGAATACATGAATACATCAGCGCATCTGAGTTATGACAACATCCGCGATGCCTCGTAATCTACATACAGGTTGTTTATGTCATCTCGTATAATCAGAGGTATTTTAGTCCATGACATTGCCCACATAATTTATCATTTACATAATAATTTGTTAGAGAATTATGAATTACTACACTCTGACCAATTATAAAGAAGTAGATGCCCTTTTATAACTTGTTTAACAAAGTTCATTTCATTTTCGTAGAGTGATATTTCGTGCGATAGTGGTATTTGATTGTTAGTTTTACTCATGACATAAGTACTATCTTAATTAGTAAAATAAAGACTTTACGAAGCGTTCATAAGGTTAAAAGGTAATTAAAAGGTATAAAGCTTCTTAAAGAAAAAGTACCGTCCAATAGCAGCTTAATGTAGTTTTTGTTCAAATGTAAGTATCAAATTTTCTTTCTTAGTCTATTTACTGATTGTCATATTGCAATCATCAATCCTAGCGTTCGTTTTTTCCATTTAATTGAAAATTACAAAATTTTATCATTTAAAATGAATAACATACGTGTATTTTTTATTTACGTAATCAATATGTACCTACAAACGACAAAAGCCTGTTTCTATCAGAATATATGTAAGGTTAATGACTAGCTAATTATAGGTTCAAGGTTGACCACTGTTGCTAATGGCTTATAGAACATTTGGTTTTTAAACTGCCTTCGAATCACGAAATACCTTATCAGCGTCATTTTGATTACCTTCGATACATAGGATTTTAAAAGATAATACATATATACGCAGAATACCAGTTAATTATAGGGGATTCTAGGCAAGGTGTGACTGTTATTCATATTATACTCGTAGAATCTCATAGGTATACTCGTATAATTAAGTATATGGACAAGGAGGTACGTATTTCCTAATTGGATTATTCTTATGGTAATTTCAAAAGACACGTGACCTCCATCAAATAACGCTCGCTAAGTAAAATTGTATTGGTTTGTTCAAACATTTTCGCAAATTTCAAATAAGGAAGTTTAAACAATGAATAATATTGGGAGTATTTGACCAATGAATGGCAATTCAGTATTTTTAGGAAATTACATTTTTTTAATTGTCGCGTTTTCCTTCATTTACTTAATAGTAGACTGTTTAGTATAATTATATTTCTAGAAATCAGAGAGGAAAACTTACAACTGTATCTAATAATAAAGTATAAAACCTACTCGCATTAGTATTCATTATTAAACTTTTAGCACGGATCCCTAACGTTTTTATAAATATAATATACCCTATGTTCACCGGGGATAGTGTAGCTTTCCGACAGTGAAAGAATTATTCAAATCGGTCCAGTAGTTTCGGAGCCTATTCATTTTAAACAAACAAACAATCAAATCTTTCCTCTTTATATTATTAGTGTAGATGTAGGTTGTAGAAAACGTCTCTTATTAACCGTCAAATCGTCAGTTTATCTATCATCTCTATCTTATCATCTCTATTTTAGTCTTATTAAGATGGTTTTTGTTACATATGACCTTGAAAAGTATTTTTGTGGGAACTAGTTTGGATGCTCTTTGGAGGATACAATATTAGCAGCAAAATGCGCCACATACCTGTTACATTATTAAATGGTGTTAATGCAAGTCAAACAGGTAGTTGTTAAGATAAGCTTGATATAAAAAAATATACGAGTACCAACCGATGCTTTTGAACATTCCTTTAAAATCTAAGTAGCTCTTGTTACCGAACGGATTGCTTCTTGTTTTTAAAATGAATACTGGTTAGGACAACACTTCTTCTATAAAGACAAATAATGAATCAATAGCTTTTGTACGATCATCATTCCAACATAAAATCAGGCTGCATCCTTTCTTTTAGCTTCCGAGCATAAGGTACGCTACGACAATGATTATTATGGTCTGAGATATGCCAGGTCTCTATATTACAATGAAGCGACTGGCACGTGACCTCCAAATTATATGTATAAACATATAGAGCTTTCTGTACGTATAAGTTGACATTAATAATATAAAAACATTTTAATGGTTAACAAGATTGTAATAATATCAACGTAGTAGATGCTACGAAATAGCTACGAAAGCACACGATTCTGCATCGCGCCATAAATCTGGTCATCTAATGGTGCTTGATAAATATCTCAAAGTTGTTTAGCTGCGATTATTCTAATCTCCGTTATAGTCAGACAATTAAATTTATAATAAGTTATAAAATATTCCATTGTAAGAAAAGATTCAACCACGAATGAAGGTTTAAATTTTTCTATTCTAATCATCGTCATCATCAGCCTATCGCAGTTCACTGCCGGACATAGGCCTCTTCAGATGTTTTCCCGAAATAGCGAACAACTTGAGAGGCTATGTCTAAGCTTTACCTATAATCGCCACGCCGGGCAAGCGGGTAGGCGATCGCATGGCGTAGCTTCTCGCATCGATGACGAGTCATAAGCCTATTGCATTAAGCTCCGCCTTCCATCGATATTTTCTGTTCAGGTTTTCTCAATTTATTAGTGAAAATTTAGCTACTTAGCAATAGTACTTACTGTTAGCACACTTCTGGGGCACTGGCAGGCTGAGGAAGCGACCCGGTTTCTGCGCAGCCGCTAGCGTCGTCAGCACCGCTGCGCACGCGACCACCAACCACGCGTGCATCTGTGGGCAAAGGGAAATACTTATGACAGATCAAAAAATTATAACCCAAGACATGCTACGCTGGGCCACACAGCGCCATCTAGTCCCAGACTAGGCCGAAGTTTATACTATGGATACTAGACAACTGATAAACTTGCTTAGATAGATTTTTTGTAAATAAATACATAGGTAATAAACAAGGCAAACACCCAGACGAATACAAGCACACATGTTCATGCACACAAATGTTTATACTATGCAGCTATCGAACCTGTGAACACTATGTCAGAGGTACCGTTGACTATCACTGAGCCAAGTTGGTCGGAGAAGATTCAGTTGATACGAGTAGCTACTTATGACATACGGAGTCGAAACGACACTTACGGTACGGCTAGTCCACAAGTTAAGTGCTCGGTACGAGAAGCCCAGGATCGATCAAAGTGGGGAACATTGGGTGAGGCCTATATCCAGCAGTGGACTGATACGGGCTGATGATGATAATGAGTACCTACTATACGCGTCATCTAATATTGTAGGTAGAGTATAGATATATGTAGGGAAACATTTACAAAGTGTTTAAATTTAATCATATAAAATGTAACGAGGATGGCTATTAAAATAATCTAATATTAGATATGTTCGCGTTTTGGCCTTTTTGGTTGGTTCCGACTTTGAAGTTGTGTCTTGTTATTTCTTAAGTAAATTAGTTATGATTAAACCGTGCAATCTTAAGACTTGCTTAATTAAATATAAATGTCATAGAATCCGACCGGTTCATAAAACTCCTATCCAGAATTGCATAAACATTAACATTTGACTGCATAAGCTTACGTTTATTTGTCGACAATAAACAAGGGTCTACTACGAAATGGCCCTGGTCAATAAGTAGGTACGTAATGTCGTTGTGGGTATAACTGGATGTAGGTAACTAGTGTTTCCTAGCTGCTGATAGATGTGTTAAAACGTTCTTGCCTAAAGCGCGGAAGTATCGAAGATTCCAGGTTCAATTTATGACAAGAACTTTCTAAATTGTTTTGGGCTAGGATGTTTTGGGATATGTATTTTGACATCACCTGGTGGTAATATGTAGTAATAAAGGAAAATCTTATTTTGGATTTTGGGACCAGATGGCTAGAATGCATCGTCTGACGCATTGATTTATTTATGTTATTAGAATAATATCTACAGCTAGGAAAAAATGTTCTACAACACGGTGAATCCCAAACAATATTTTTTCTATTTGCTAAAGGCAAGAAGATCATCTAAGTATTAAATTGTTTCTAATTTATTAATCCTACACAGAGTTAATAAATCACCTTATAGGGCTAAATTAAATTTAATAGATACGAGTAATTCATCTGATGATGGGGCAATGTAATCGGCTCACGACGCCCGCCTGGGGAGCTTTGCCTCAAAAGTACTTGTTGGTATCTGCTAACTTCATCGCGCAATCCTGTCACGTGAAGTTAATTAACCATTTCCCAGCAAAATTTTAAACATTTAAAGTGAATTAGCTAAATTACCGGCGCGCTGCATGGTGCTTTCCTAATGCCTACAGGCCTAATACGATTTTAGAAGAAAACGAGCTTTATACGCCTCGGTCGGTAATTTCAATTCGTACAATGTTACATTTTAATAATTGTTTTACTGAATCGAGTCGATTCAATTTGATGGACTCGGTTTAGTAGATTTTAATTTATTCTTCGAATATTCTCCAAACCAATTCATACAACTCATGTTTTTTTTGTATAACAGTGTTGCGTTATATATTTCCAAAAACGTCGTTACAGTATGCAACACTGGTTGAAATTCCGCACCCACACGTCCGCGTGTCTGAACGATCGCGACACGGTTCACATTAAGCAATTCTCCTCCTTTTCTGTAATGTGTGGATAAGATATGTACAGGCACTGAAGTTTTATAGTTAGCTCATCTTTACAGTCGGTCAAATTGACTCGAAGGTGCGTGGGGTCACTAGTAAAATATTAAGACGTACTGTTAGGTAAAGATTAAATCATCGACAGCAGCTAACAGAGATGTCAGGTGTCATACAATACAAACGTTTCGATTGTCTTCGAGATGTCCGACGCGGCAAGTTAGGCCAGTGACACATTGGTCAACTTGACGTTACGTAAAAACGAGTGTTGCGGACCGGCCCTGGTGCCCCGGGCGACGTTAAATAAATGCATGACCTAATAACCGTAAACTGTGTCACATGACACCGACAGTATACCAGAGCAATGAGTATTTTTGCATTTCTCTTACCTTCACTTGCAAAATATCATTCACTTGTAGCCAGTATTCAAATTTGAACTCGAAAGGAATATTTAAAAATATTTGTTGAGACTTGGTCTTGCTAATCTCGTCCTTACGTGTGAACGTATGTAAAAAAACGTGCTACAAACGAGCTCGCATCCGCGATCTTAAATGAGGTAAAAACTTAGTATGAATAATGTCGTAGAATTGTACCCGGAAACGATGGTCGTCGAGCGGAGGTAGGTATCACGGAGCGTCATATGATATAACCTTGACACGCATGTACATCTGATGGTATTACCGTAAGCGGATAATTGCGATCCCATCTCATCAATAAAGAATAAGGTGACGCGTCATCACGATCGGTTTATGGCGAGATGCATCGTGCAGCCTCAGGGTTGACGCTAATTACCTTCCTCAGCCAAATATGGTAATTACTGAGTACAACAATACTATGGTTTTATGTTAGAATAGTGGGTAGGTCGTTTCGTTATTTTAATGCGTTTTTGATTCGAGAACCTTAAAGTTCTAAAACACCCGGAATACGAGGTAGGTTCTGTTTATTAAAATTGAGTTATTGTCATCTTACTTCCGGGACTTAATAAGGAAACCAGTTGTATACTTGGATTGGATAATAAATAATCCAAATTGAATGATATGCCTCAAGATGTTTTCCCTCACGTAATACTTCGCGGCACTTTACAGCTAATATTGACCGTTAACCTTTTCTATGGAATCTTGTGTTATTATATGGCTGTGTAAGAAAACCCTCCGTCGTCGAGCAGGGTAGAGCTTTGAGCATAATCGTAAGATATAGGAGTACTTTCGTGATTGCTTGTAAATTTATTAGTGGTTGTACGAATAGGTAGACTTAGACTCCTAAGTTTTTCAAATCCGTTTAAACTTTTAATTTTACCATTTTAGTATGATTGACTTATCGTCTCGTCCATATACCTATTTATCCCAACAAATAAAATACAAGGGCTGAATAGCACAAACATTCCATTGTCAATTATGTAGAAATACCATGATGGAATTCATCCTTTTATGTACCTACTGCAAAGAATTAAAAAGGTTTTTTTTTTATAGAATTTGCTAAATAGCAATGAAGCAATCCTCTTATTATTTAACAATCAACATACTAGTGTTAAGTGGGCAGCTTAGATTCCTTCTCAATAAGCTTGATGACATAAAAATTATATTGCCTCATCGTACATAAATGTGTGATAATAATCAATTATTGAGGAATTCGTATTACACATAATATTAAGTAGTTATTGCCATGTGAACGATAAATTCTAATATAAATTTTGTAATTTATCATACAACAAGGTATGAAGTCGGGGCCGTCACGAATCGCACCGGACAACGTTTGAAAAACGTGGACAGCCTTCTAGAGTCGCATGAGCCAGGTGGACAACAATGGTCCGAGCTGAATGGTATTCTTCGCGATCTGTGTCCCAATAGCGAATTTAGTGCTCGGTATAATGTGTCGGGGGTTGTGCAAGCGGCCTCGCCGGCCGCTGCGCGGTCACGATCCTGCGGTCGTGCGTCGCCCTGCACTCCTGCGCCTTGCCAAACACTGCGCTCCGGTTAGGGCTGCCAGGTGACGTGAGAACTAGATAGACCTACAATAGGCCTATTATGTGGTAATTCGCTGGAAATCAATTGTGGGAAAGTTTCTTTTGTACCAGACTCGAAGGATGTAGAACTGCCAGCTATGTAAAATCACAGCTGCACAAAACAACTCCAAATACATATCTAATATATTGGTCTCAGGCGGAATGTCTAGATTTCTAGAATATTTACATATGATTGGTGGTCGATAATTGTTAATTATGTAACACGAGACCTAGACGTCTGCGGGATTTCTAAAACAGGTGTCACAAGACGACGAGAGATTATTGACGGCAATAAAACCGATTTTCTATTTCGATTAAGCTTTCGTAAACATAATATTTCGGAATGAATACAAATGATGTCTCTAGCGCGAATCGCCATCAGCATTGTATTGATTCTTGTATACGTATTATAATAATAATAATAAATAACCCAAGACATGCCACGCTGGGCCACACAGCGCCACCTAGCCCCAAACTAAGCTTGTACTATGGGTACTAGACAACTGATAAACTTACTTAGATACATTTTTTTTTGTAAATAAATACATACATATTATACATAGAAAACACCCAGACCAATACAAACAGACATGTTCATGAACACAAATATTTGTACTGTGCGGGAATCGAACCCACGACCCTTGGCTCAGAGGGCAGAGGTCACTACCAAATGAGCCACCGAGCCTGTCTATATTATATACGTGGATGGTGAACGGGCGGGCTAAGTAAGTTACACTTCTTAGTCAGGGCGGATTTGCCGAATTACCTACTAAAGCTTAAAGGCTCACCCAGAGTCTACTTAGCAGGACATTTAAAATCTAGGAACTAGGTATATATCTGGATGAAATCACAATTAAAGTTGGAATTTGGATTTTAAAAGGACATTGGGCATTACAGGGATATACCTATGGCCATGTTTGATTTCCTTTATTTGATTTATTGCACTACGATAATTAGCCTTCAAAAAGCTTAAATTATTCAATTGGCAAGTTGAAGCACATGAGTTAAGTTTAGAATAAACGTGTGAAATCATATGTACGTAAAATGCACTTATTAGACTAAGCAAGAGGCAGGATGGAACGGCGCGTCCTAACCTAATATGTAGGTACATGCCAATAATATATATGTATGTAGGTACTGAAAACAGTTATCGGAATATAGTCGCGACTGATTAAGAGCTCCTATATGGTTTGTTGTGACTCCAAGTGGGACGTCTAGAGTACCTTTACTATGGCAACCCTGTACAGGACACGTGACACGTTGCTGTTTGTTTGCACGTCAATCCAGCCGTGTTGCAACCTTTACGAACTAGCTAAGGCGTTGCACAGATGTAGGCACTGTGTTGAGTTGGATACAAGATACCATGCAGTGGTAACGATTGCCACTTCTCTCCCAAACAAAACAGCTATGGTATCTAAGTGGTGTGCCGGTGGCTTCAAACAACGGTGACCGGGTCCGAATTCCGGCTACTTAATTCACCAACCAACCCTAAAATGTCCTATTTATATCATCATCAGCCTTTAAAAATCCACTTCTTCTTCCAATGGCATTTCAAGGAATTTGCCTTAGTCACAACGCTTGGCAGGTGGGTTGCTGGCAGTAGGTTATATTTGTACCCAGGTAAACGCTGCTTGGGTCCTGATATTCCCAAAGTCGTCTTTTACGACACCCACGTGATGAGATTGGGTATTCTTATTCTAAATCCGGAAACCACACGGACAACATAGCACGCGACAATGTCACATTGTTGTTATCTACCACGGCAGCTGTGTTTATTGTTTTAGTAAGGCGTGTCATACTCATAAGTGACACTTTACAGTACCGACGTTACTTTAGTTTGACGTTGACGTAACACCTACTTACGAGTACCTACTACATACATCAAACACAGTATGTGCCAAGTTCCATGTGCCAAGGGCCATTCTCAATAATTTATTTACCACAATAGCAAAACCATGTTATAAAAAGATATTTACTTACGGATTAACAAAACGGAAACAATGCCTAAATCATTTGGTAGGTTTTATGAAAACTAAAAAACTTAAAGCTATCAATGATTAAAAGCAGAATTAAATATATCTTATCTCTCTTTAGCTAAAATAACGTGATGTATGTAGGTATACTGTATGCTGTATTTATCTAAACCAAGAAAAGAGTCGTTTCTAATTTCTAGAGACTTAACGTGTAAATGAATGAAGAATGGGTCTTAATAAAAAAAATATATAACCACGTAATCTATAAACTGCGGATCCATATTTCACCTTTAACACGAAGACGTGTCGACAAGGTCTCTCTATTAGTAAACAGGCGATCGTCCCCGAGGTCGAAGGCAGAGGTTCCGTATGTCACGCGTTCTCCGAAATCGTTTTATAATACGCCGGCATTGAACTTGCGCGGCCCTGCGAATGATATTAGCAGAGTTAGCGCTGTTTATTGAGGACGATAAACAGACAAACGTTTGTACAGTATGCACCGAAAGGTATCTACGTCACAGCTATTTGTTTTTAGTATTGTCGTGTTCGTTGTCCCTGTTATGAAATCAGTGGTAGAAGCAACATAACGATAATAATGGATATTCTGTATTTATTGCACGCTTGTAGACTATGTAATTTACTTTAAACTTACCCACTTATGTATATCGTGAGGTAGGTAGCTTACTTAACATACTTTCTTACTTAAGGGCTAAGGCATTAGTTCAGTAAAGCTAAGACATTATAAAATCATTAACTGTCAAGTAATAAAGTAAGTACCTTGAAAAGCATACGTAAAAAAAATCAGTCGAATTGAGAACCTCCTCCTTGAAGTCAGTTAAAAATATTAAGATTAAACTATAAAAACGAATTACATATATTTATTTTAAGTTTCGTCTTCATTTAGGATAGTTAAGACGGTTAAAACACTCACTCAGCCAGCTCCTAGACATAGGTCTCTTAAAATAAGAATGAATCTTACTACATGAACCTGACTGTACAACTTTATCTTTACTACAAGCTTGCGTGTGGTAGACAAATTTGCATTTTAAGTATTTTGCGGCCATATAGTTAAACTACGTTAAGCTATGCGTACAGGTCAATCTAATTATGTGCCTGTCATCATTGCTTTATCTAAAAAAAAAGTACGGAAAATCGCGTGATGAAACATGCTAATAGTTCACTTAGTACATACTAATCTCAATGCTTAATAATTTACAATTTTACATAATTATTCATTAACTAGTCATGTGTAAGTACAGATAAACATTGCATAGGCTTCTTGTTAGACATTACAGTAGGACACTACCTCGATTCAAGACGTTACGTATTAGATTGCAATAAAATTTCACTCAAATGACAAGTGTGCGACGCGAATTGACAATGAAAGTCACGCACGGTGCCCGCATCCGAAACACAGTTACATACGAAAGCTTTCGTCATAATTGCCACCATCACTGTATGTAATTTGTTTACGATTTTCACTTGTGGAACATCCAATTTCGAACTCAGTCATGAATGCACCATTTATCATTCTGCATTCACAATAAATATCATTGGCCATTTATCACGATTCTTCAGGTTGGAGTATAGACATGGTATGTCTATTAACCAATCATGGACTGTACATGCGACCCACATCCAAATAAGCACTATAAAAGCCTTACCTTAAACGGGTTAACGGATGCACCTGAATTGTTGTCGTGCCAAAATTATAAGATTATTTCTAAAATTAGAACGCTATACCTTTACATTAAACGACTTTAATAATAAATCAAAATTATCATCACTAGCTAATTCCAGGTATTAGACCTTCAAGTAAACATTATTTAGTTAATAACTTCATTATAAATCAATCATCGCTTCGTAAATTACGCCAATTTGCAAACACTTTGGTAAACACAGCTAAAGGCTTTTATCGATGTGGAAAGCTCGAAGTAGGTACAGCCTAATGATTAATGAATTGTCTTACAACAACGTGTTAGCCTAGTTTAGCCAGATTACAGGCAATCGGCAAAGGATTACAGCAAATCTGACGCCAATTTGGCAAAAATCAATTAACATGATAGCCCATAGAGGTAAAGACATCAACGCGCGCAAATTTGTTTATTTTAGTAGCGTATTAGTTAAATTAAGTTTTATGTACGAAGAGTGAATGTCCATTTATCATAGTTTGTTTTGATTTTATGCTTGCTTGAGCTACTTACTTACCTTAAATTTGCAATACGGGTATGTGTGAATTGGTATAAAGTAGGTATATTATTTACTTCAATTCGTATTATGGATATTAGACTAATTTTGAAACGTTTAACTTTACGCTAAGAATTGGTTGTTATATGACAGTAGGTACGGAACATTTAAATCGTTAATTAATTAACTACCAAAATACCGAATCGAATCGTTTTTGCGTAGAATCTTTTTCAACTGTAACAAGTTTTTTTACATAATCAGATAATAACATCATTAGGCTGATTAATCAGCTACCGTCGCGGCGTATAACGTCCGTGGTTCCTGAACAACGACGTGTCGTCATAAGAATGTCGTTTGGTATAAGCGTCGTAGTAGCCTTGAACCGTTGCGCAACGCGACATTTGTCCCGCAGACGCTGCGCCCGCGCCGCGCCGCGCCGCGCCGCGCGTCTCCTCGTCGCCTTTCAAAACGGACAGTTCCGACGGGGGCAATACCATCACACCGGAAATTTTTATATCAGATCTGATTGAGAATGGAAATTGCTTAAGTTTTCATTCTTATAAATGATATCGTGCCATTGTTTTTTTTATTTATTTTTATGATAAAGGAGGCAAGCGGGCCTGTAGATCACTTCAGCCCATAGATACCGCAACACCAGAGAAGTCACTGGTGCGTTGCCGTCCCTTGAAAAAGTTGCAGGCTCACTTTTTAAAGATATTATGTTCGAACACACTACACATATCCGAATTCAGATTTTGAAAAATTCAGAGGTATTTGTTTTCTTACGATTCAATAAACAGCCTTGGTCCATCCGCTGTGCATCTCTCGCATTAATATCCATTCCTTATATAACTATAGATAGAATATGAGATATATATTACTGTAAAGTTTCACTCAAATCCGTTCAGTACGTTTCGCGTTAAGGAATGACAAACATCCATCCATTCAAACAAACTTTCGCATTTATATATTAGTAGGAGGATTATGTTCTTTGCAGAAATCGTTCTTGTTTTGTCCCTACACGCGGCGTTAGTCACGATAACGTATCATAATACTCGTATTTTAACACGATATGACCTTTATCTACATCAATTTTAGTGTTTTGTCTGTTTAGCATAGTTATGTTTATTGTTTACTACGAAACGGGATGAGCATAGATACCCGTTCTTTTCATAGTAAGCGCCATCTTCAGCTCACGGCTGCGGCAAACACTAAGTGGATATAGTAATCAACTCCCAAGCTCACGTGGATTTATAAGACAAGTTTCAATTAAAACAGAATTTATACCTATTACTCGTAATTAAAAAGTCTTAAATACGGTCTAGTAATTATCGTTTAGTCGTGGTTTAGACATCCTTTATCGCACACCAAAACATATGACATAATACTTACTAAGTAGGTAAACGGCGCGATTTAAAGGGGGCCTACGTTCAGCAGTGGACGAACTAGGGCTGTTTATTGATTGATTTATAGTAAACATTGGTTGTAGATACTGGGAAACCATTTATAAGTTCGCCGTTTGTATTCAAGTACTTACAAAATGAAAAAATCTTTATTATTCTTTATTGATGGACAATACTTAATAATCGTCAGGTTCAAATAAAAATGTCTCTACCACCTAGTTCAAATGAAGAATGAATGATTATATTATTTAAAAGCTATATTTATTAAATATCTATGTTACCATAACCTACAAAGTGCAACAAACCCTGAAGTGTTCAAGTTAATGTGGAGCTAACTGTACAACCCTGACCATAAATTGCCGTGCGATAATTGTCGATAAGCCAACACATTGTTCCCCCGCGTTCAGACAGTAATCTCGATTTTATCTGTGCAGAGCAGCAAATTTTTACCTAAAGCAATCGCGTATCTTAATACAAATCCGTCTTCTGACCTCTGTTCATAAATTATCTATTACAGTAATACCAAGGACGAGCTAAACGGCGGTTAACGATAGCATCAGATAAGATACAGATAACATCAGCAGTTATTCGGGGTTGCTCAAGACGACCCCGATTACATGTGACACGTATCGATCTAATGTAACTGATATTGATATATTGCAGATGTGAACCGCCCATCAGACATATCTACATACTCTGTCCTCCGTGTAAAATATTTAGTTAAAGGGTTAACGGTATGATTAGTATGAAAATAGAGAAGGCCAATTCAGGAACGAACTTCTGATAAGCTGAATAAGCTAATACTTATAACTCAGGGGTGTTCTAGGAATCATAATCATGATCTGGTCCTACAAGTCCTGGTAGTACAAGGAAAAACTTTGATTTGAGACGAGTTGGTTTAGTGTGCAATGACGCATACGTACTTTATTGTTTTAAAGAGCGAAGACCATCCTTGGTCAAAATAGTACATGAATATATTTATCTTAGTGTTTAATAATCATCACAAAAAAAAGAATAGAAGGGAAGAATTAATAATATATTACTGTTCAGTTTTGACCTGAAACAAATTCTACATAATTTTCCAGAAAATGTATAATTTTGTTCTCTCTATCCCGTAATGAGATTAAGAGCTATTGATAGTCAAACCTGAACATTCTCAACCATCTTTAGAAATCCTTAGATGATATTTCGAGGTACTTTTCAAAAGAACTTATAGGAGTAAGGAACGGGATATTATTTAGAACATTAAGGTCCAATGTAACATAATCTGTTAAACACGATTACATTTGCTCCACGAAGAAAATACTATTCAAATAACAAACGTATCAAATTACGTTACTTCGAACAATACAGACATATCTAGAACTTAGCATCCAATTGAACACACAATTATGTGGCACAGAAACAGCAATGCACCGTGGGACCGCTTTTTGTCGAACACGAAATTTAATGAAACATTATTCACTTGTAATAAAGCTTGGCGCCTCAGCTGCTTCAAGTGGGCCCACGGAGCCTAGCTATTAGCAAGGTTAGGCGAGGCGACATGCAAACATCGGGCACCCATCATCAACGTTGTATTAGATTTACTGCCTAATTAACCAAGCATGGGTTTCTCAACAAATAGCAAGTTCGTTTCATCAACATAAAGATTTTGAAACTTTAACTAAACAAAGGATATTTAAAATGTTACGCGAAAAACCTTTTAGGCCAATCACCGTGAGCGTGTTTGACATTCACAAATTTGATTGAAGTACTTGCTTAGGTTTAAAATATAGACCTTAACTTTTAAAGTTTCTGGGGATCCGGGATTGGCTTTGTTAAGTTAGAAATATATTTTAATTTATTAATAATTAATTGGTTACGTATAACATTACTATAACACCATTAAAGATGCGTTCCTACTTCATCTATAAATCTATCGACAATACTAACATGAAACATATAATGCTACAATCGCACACTCGATTACCATGCAAGATCGATATCTTGATCGTTAAACTACGCAACAACTATGCGTAAGAAATTATAATTTCTTACTTGCATATCGGTAATCGTTTTTACAAATTGATTTATTAATTGGATATACCTTTTTTATCGGATGAAAGATATAACATCTAGGCAACAACATTATTTAACATCTTACGTAGGGATACATTAATTAACAAATTGGAACATTAAACCGAACATTGAATAAAGGCAGTTAAAGTTTATCTATATGGAGATAATATAGTGTAGTATTTTCCAGCAAGTGAAAAGACTCCGTGAAAATAATCGTCGTATAGCAAAAACAATAATGTGGCTATACATGCAAATAATTTTTTTGGGGTATTACCTCCGTAGGGAATATGGTTTGATAATTCAAATCATAGTCAAATTATAGGTTTGGTTTTTATAAAGCAGCACTACCCAACACAGTGTATATAAAGTTACAAATAAATAGTATAGTCCCATGGAATAATCTACGTTATAATATGAAATAAAATTAAATGAGGAAAAGTTCAAAGAGGCACAGCCCTAGGTAAGAGAAATGCAAATGATTGTTAAATGCTTGTCGACTATCAATGATATTGTCATGTTGGTGCTTGACAAAGCGATGCGTAAGGGGCAATTGCGTGCGCCGCTAGTCATTTGTTTCATTACTTGTACTTATAATTAAATTGTGCAAAGGTGTTAATTATAAAAAAATGCATTCAAATTAATAAATATTATTATTAGCGTATGTTATTAATTTTATTATGGAACAACTTCAGAGTAGAGTTGCTTCAATCAATTCATTCATTCTAAATTTAAGAGGTTTGCTCTTGTTGGTGGACCAATTTCCACTCCTCCCTTCAATCAACGTAGGTACAATATTTATTTTCTTTCTTAAAATATTCTTGCATTAAAGAGACTAGATTTTTTTTTGGCGGGGAAAATGCGTTTAGGCATCCCCGTCACCCGGGGGGGTGAGTGACGGGGTATGTGGGACTCACCCTACCTCAGGATGGAAGGGAGGCAGGGAATACCAACTAAAAAAGAGACTGGGAACTAATCAACACAGGGAATTCTACTGTGGGATATAGTGCCTAATTTAAAAGAATGTCCGTTTCTTGGAAAATAAAGAATTAAAAAAATATCGATTTTAATTCAATGACTTTATTTTTCACAAGGAATTATGAGCACAACATACATAAACATATTATATTATACTCGTAGTCATCTTGTAATAAAGTACTGTAATTTTCAACGTTTAGGATGTTACTATTCAATGGTCAAAGCTGTAAATTTTCTGCGCTACCAAAACTGAAAACCCTTATCCTGCATTCGCCCATAATGGCCTTGTTTCAGTTAATCTTTAGCATTTCTGACAATGACATTATGTTAATATTGCTACAGTATAATTTAGAAGTTGGCTAAGAACATTTCTGACTTTGACACATGGCCTCAGTGTCAAAGCCAAATTTAGGTATTAACTTGAATTTGCA
Source organism: Conogethes punctiferalis (assembly GCA_031163375.1). NCBI lineage: Eukaryota > Metazoa > Arthropoda > Insecta > Lepidoptera > Crambidae > Conogethes > Conogethes punctiferalis. The sequence goes on from CM062080.1 coordinate 7,430,990, forward strand.
TTGGAATGCTTTTAGTAGATAAATGAACATTATTTTACACTACGAAAATACATTCGCCTTCTTTACGAGAATACCTACGTACTACGTAAGTCACATAGCAAAAACGGTTTATTCATAATATGTCTCTAATAATTGTACACAATCTATATTTGGATGCTTAATCCGCAATGTTTAATAGGATTGGGTGTTTAAGCTCATAATTAATCACATCGATATGCTTTTACTGAACTCGAATATTATGCAAACTGTTAAGTATTGAACTCGTTCCCAGCGCTTCTGGGCTTGTTACAAAATTGCACCGGCTTATATTGTTTTATTGAAGTGCATTTACATTACTGTATCAGTATTTTGTAAGAGGTATGTATTGAGTTTTATATCGCCGTTCTCCGTTACTCTCACAGTAAATGAATGTAAATTTGGATTTATTATTATTCGTAGGTATATAAACGTCTGTCAACATGCAACAAATCACACTAAGCAACCACAAACCGAATGCTAAGCGGTGTACCTACACATCTATGCATTGTTAATATCCAAACCAAAGTGTTAATTTATTATTCTATGTTGAAAGTAAAGTACTATCTATAGGTACCTACTTATTTATTGATACCAAAACTTTAAACATATCAATTTCAAACTGTTTTGTCAGTTGTTATGACTTTCAGATCTTAAAGACCTTTGTGGCAAAAAAATGGTGAAACTAATTATTTTGATAATTAAATGTTCTTTACAAGGATTTGGAAGCTCCAGAAGATTGCGGTTCACTACATGTTTCTCCGATGTTGAAGCGATTATTGTATTCGATAAAAGCGGTCCGGGCCGCAGCACCCATTAGTGGCTCTGCCAGAAACTATTAAGTGTCGAAACCGCCCCATAGAAAAGGGCTCTCAGTCATAATCTCAGCATCAACGGCGATGTCGCAACCGCGGCGTCTTGACACACATACTCGTACGCTCGTCGTAATCCACTACCAACACTTGGTGCGTAAATATTGGAAGGACACACATGAACACCGAACTTTGTAATTTTAGTGTCAGTCTTGACAAGAGCCGCGATTGCTTATTGGGCCAGTTGCCGCAACGTCTGTCAAATTGACAGGTGGCGCCCCTAATTAGATTCTACAGATTGTGAGTCTATTGTTTAGGCGTGCTTTTTAAATTGAGTTTATGCAATGAGATGATTCAGAGAATTCGAAGCTTAAAGCTTTAATTTGTTTTTAATTGTATTGTAGTCATTTATATTTATTAGTGATGTTCTGACAAGTTGTCTCGAAGGTTGTATCCCGAATCATCCCTTTGCATCCCTACAGGTGTGGTTGACTTACCTTTATTTGTTGAATGAATTAAATGTGCCGCGGGAAAAATCACACAGACACTGTTGTAATAGCGCGCAGCAGGTTTGGTCGTTGTCTTATATAGCCGCTGTAGCGGGGATGAGCGTGCGCATGGGGGGATCGCACGCGCAGACACGTATCGTGACATTACTGACCAACTATACGTGACCTCTGAACGGCTCGTATTATTTTCTACCACCCCTTAGTAGCTGCTTTTCACGCCGAAAGCTCCTGTGAACAATTTAGTAACTTTAACAATTAAAGTTTAGATTTTCAATAAGACGCGTTCGCTTTTTCATATTATATTATGATCTTTTGTTTACTTACTTAATTTGTTCTTATTCATAAAGCCACTCAAATTGATTAAGCCTTGTTTATTTATTACTTCCGATCATCTGAACGGAAATAAATGTTAGTAAAGATAATAGCTTAAGAATCACGTTTTTTGAGTGGTTGTAGAGTTATTGTATTTTGGTTGCCGTTGTCGGTCATCGACACTTGTTTTGTAACTGTTTGGATGCATATTTTATTGCATATGTACGGTTATTAGATAAAGCTTTATTGCACGTCTGGTCATAAAAGTACCTACATATAACGATATTGTCCGTATTTGAAATAAAAATTAATAGACAATATTTCAAATGCGGGATATCAGTATAATATATGAAAAACTATTGTTTGCCGGCCGATATATTTGATAACAACTAGCATAATTGCTTGTAGGTACGAATTAGATCGTACCTACATGAGTACATATTTTTTAAATATAAAAAAGAAGCGCTTAGAAATCAGATAACGGGACCACTACCCGAAGAGCAAGAAAGGGCCTTAATATTCTGAATTAAACTAATAAATCTATAGATGCTAATGTTTATATTAATAAACAAAGATTTCAGTAAAATAATTCTAGATTTTTGCATATTTGAGTCAGTCAACCCTTCTGATCCAAGATTTTGATCCTCTCCCGGGGCAAACATTGTGTCTGGGTGTTTGTTCTTGTATTTAAGTACATATACCTACGTATATATTTGTGCTCAAGCTACTCACATTGGTATTGGATTGGATTGGTGATGTTGTCTGATATTTATTTATCTATTGGTATTCTTTGAATTGTATCAGTCATCACATCGACCTTTAACATTACCTTACCGGCATCGGTAATAATGATGACATACTCGTAAGTGCTCGATAACATCCTGTAATGTTTTTACGAGTATCTTGTTACCGCATTGACCGGACATTGTTTGTCATTATAAAACTATTTATTTTATTTATTTATTCAATCTTTATTGCACAAATGAAATATAGTGTACAAAAGGCGGACTTAATGCCGCATAGGCATTCTCTACCAGTCAACCATTGGGCTAAGCAGAAATGGTTGTAGGTAGCGTGCTGCAAAGTTGGATCAAAATAAAATTAAACAGTGATAAAAATACTTAAATAAATATATAGATATTATAAAGTACATATAATAAAAATAGATCACATAAAATACACATATACATATATTATATATATAAAGGACGACGACAGAGTTGTGAGACGACTTCTCTAATGTTGGAGACGAAAATATTTCTGGACTCTAAACTTAAAAGCTGCTTTACTCGGGGCGTTCCGGATGTTTTCGGGCAGTCGGTTCCAAAGTCGGATAGATTGCACGCAGAAAGAATTGGAGACGAAATTCGAGTGGTGCAAGGGAGTAGCTAAAAGGGAGCCGCTTGAAGAGCGAAGCTGCCGAGTGTGAGTCGAACTAAGCAATGGGAACTGGGATTTGAGATAGTTAGGCGAGTTAGGATCGTAAAGAATTGAGAAAGAATTCGTAGAGAACTATATAGTATTCCGACTAAACTGCTTAGGCCATAGTACATATTATTATAACTATTAGCTATTTACTTACTCGAAATTTTAATTCAATTATAATTAGATAGGTATTTGTATTATAAGAGGATTCCAATAAAAAAATACAGTAGGTAAATTGCACATTATAAATTTAATAATTTATTCTAGTAAAAAAAACATTTGAAATTATTCATATTGCTTGTAAACTTTACTTTAGATAAAACATTAAATTATATGTTTATAAATATGTAAGATACTAGATTATATTCAATAGATAAAATAACGTATAATCAATGTACCAAACACAACACAACACATTAATTCAAGTTCCGAAACGAACCTATGTCAGATCCACGGAACAAAGACATATGTATTTGCTTCGTGAATGGATCCGTCTGATCCTCCACATATCTGATACCACTCGGTCGACAGTGAGAGACAACGGTAAGAAAACAATCTTAATTAGAGCTCTCTGGAAGTGGCACCACGTCCCACGGAGTTTATTTTCTCTACCTGGTTGAGGACCTCAGGTAGCGTTAGCTCCATTGAAGTTCCCAAAACTTCCCATACTGTCCATGACTTCGAAGCGAAAGCTTAGGTAAACCGCATCTGGGACAATGCTGTGGTAACTATAATACTCGTGAGTAGGCATGTTGTGATAATCAATCAAAATGATCAATCTTACAATCCTACCAATTAGACGCAATAATCAGTAAACTTTATGCAGAGTTAAGTTTATCTGTGGTTATGTGTTTGAAATGTTTGAAATCATACGTCAGCATAACAAAAGATGGAAGGACAGAATAATGTTAAAATCGACACACTGTGCAAGTAGGCTATATTTACTGGTGTAAAAGAGGGAAGCGTTCGGACGGTTATCTACATAAATGTAAATTCTTTTAGTTCAATTTTAAACAGATTTTTTTTTTATATAAAAGCTATCGCTGCGTCACGTAAAACGGTCGAGGAAGAGATTGTGCCTGTGGTTGTATTTAGCGGTTTATAAGTTCAGGGAGACCCGCGGCTATACCTACGAGTATTTTTTTTATTTTCGGAGATGCGTTACCATTGGCTTAGTGAGAAACCTGTTCAAACCTCACTCCGTGAAAAGGTTTACAAAATTTTGCCCTTAATGACGTTTTAGGTCACTTACCTTTTATCGCTTACGCATTTTGATAACGTGTAGAGCTTTTAACTCAACTAAATTTTGACATCCTGGTATTTGAATACTCGTATTCTTTATAATTTTTATTACCTAGATAAGGTGTCTAAAATGATTGTTATATCTGTGTCCGTATATGCGCATGGGCATATCTTCTCAAAATTATCATCTACGAAGGTAATGATTTCATGGACGCAGCATTATGAAAAGTAAATTATCTAATAATAACTAGTTGTCTATTAAGTGCAAGTGTAGGCAGTCATTACGCGTTCCTGACATTGATCGTGTTAGAGATCATCGATCGATCGATGTCGAAACCGATACGGGCATTCCAGATTAGTAAGTATTTAATCCTTAGATATTATGCGTTAGCAACGCATCGCGGAGTAACTTTATTACTAACAAATTGGGAAACTTAATGTGTGGTCGAGTTTTCTTTCTTGTGGTGTGAAGTGGTCGACAAGTTCTTCTCTTGATTGTACTGTATTATTAAAGAATATTCATAACTACGCCGTAAGAAGGTTTTTTAGGTACAAAGTTCGCAATTGAAAAAAATTGCTTTAAAAAGTGAGAACAATGTTATTTTCATACATATTTATGGGTTAAGTGTAATTTAAATAAAACTTCTAATAAATGAAAAATACAAAAAAGAACAGGAATTGCGCAGATTGTGTTTTGAGAATTTAAAAAGTCTCGGTACTCGGTAGTAAAAATAAAAATTAGACCTATTGACCTATACATAAACATATTGTATTTAAATATCATTATGTAGATAAATACTCTTTTTTATTCAATGTGCCATCAAAAAACAACCAAAAAGAAATAAATAATTATTACAATAATAATTACCAAACTACGAGTATTAGAGACGGTAGCGACTCCTGCTTGGCCCAACGAAGTTTCGATTTCATTAGTATGTTTCATTTTTGTTCAGGTCATTGTGCCACATTATATCATCGTGAGAAGTCCATGACTCTCGTTCACTTGAAAACAAAAGATGTGGCAATACTACCAAACTACTATCATAACTATGTGACATTTTATCTAATAAACAACTCTACACTTGTTACATTCTATGCAATTTTGCGTTCCAGATAATTAAATTTGGATTACACGATTCTGTTAACATAATGTTAATTATAAAGCTTTGAAAAACTGATTTAATTACTGCAGTGACATGTGTGATTAGAAATATCTAACAGTAGGTAGAGAAGAGATAAAAACTTTATACCAATGTAGACATATGATTAACAATGCCTACCAGTCACACTTTGTATTAACTTTTATATACACTGCTCAGTGTGCAGATACGCAGCTGGCTAATTAACCGCAGAAAAAAAAACATTTTCCCTGCCCTAAGCTTTTCCTTTGTATTATGATTACTAGATGAAAATAACTACAGCATTTTGGAGGTCGTAGAGAACGGAAGCAAAATGAAATAAACGTTTATTTACAGCAATATGGGACGTTGTGAACACCGTGTAATATTGTATCAAATATTTCGCCGACGACTTCGATCTTACACTTATTACTTACTATAAATACAAAACCTATCTAAATCTAGATAGAAAACGCATAAATTACGTTTTTTCTGAGTGGGAATTAAACCCACTACTGATTCTCTCTCCCATATAGAGCCAACGGGCCTATGAAATAAAGAAAAATTGCCTACTTACATGCTAAAAACTTTCCCAAAAATCTAGATGATGATGGAAACTATGCATTGCACTTTGTTGTAAATTGTTTAGAGAATTTTCACAGCACCTATCAAACTTACATCAACCCTTTGCGACCATTATGCAAAAGAACCACATGAACTTGTCGTACATAAAATATTTAAGTAATGCAGTCCGACCTGTGAGCTATAAAAGGATGTATGGAGGCCTCACGAACAAAACAGTTACGTAAGAAATACTCAAATCACGTGAGCGGGAAAATGCAACCCGATCAATCACTGCATCGTTAATTTAGCTCATCGGTGGAGAGCTGGCGCAAACATGTTTTATGGACCATTTCGAGGCTGAGCATAAGCGTGTAAGTGAATATCAGCCAATTCGATTAGTCAATAAATCTTTTAAATACCTAATCATTGGCCATTTATACCCATCGTGCTTGTTTAACGTCGGTAAATAAATATTATGTCAGTATTAGAACAATTCAGACCCGATAATAAGTCGGTTTTATACCTATACTTAACCTTTTGAGTAACTTTTGAATTTTTTTTAACTATTTAGATCACAATGGGTCTTTTTAGAGATTTGGTTTTAATTACAAAATATTCTTTGATTCCTCTGTAAGGTCATATATTATAAGTCCATAGGTAGTTTCCATAGAACGTTATGTACAAAAGGGTGTTTATCATTGGGTTTTGAATGCCAATAGTGAATTAATTACCTTCTAACTTACAGCTGTTGTTACATTTCGCACAATGCAAAGATATTCAAAAGAATAGTGATAAAGACAAACATCATCAATGGTTTCCTAACCAACACATCTATATGTATAGATAGGTGTAACGTAACGTATTATTAAATGAGTTTAATATTTTAATATTCGAATGTAGGTAATCGTGCACTATCAAATTGTTAATGATAATGTTTTAACGTCACTATGTGCATAATTTATAGTAGGTAATAGCTTAATTTATGCGAACAATAGATACCTTACAAGTTGATCCTAGTGTTTTGATGAGTAATGTCTTAAGCTGGTGACGTGACGTGACGATGGTGTTTAGTGTGATTAAAAAGCCTAGAGGCTTTATTCATGCATCACACGGACTAAATAAAATTATAAGTAATTAGTTACATAGGTACGCACGACCCGCCCGCCCTGCCGGAAAAAGCTCGAAAAACAATTATGGCGATAGACTCGTTTTGGTAGTGCTTTTACTTTCTGAGCGAATCATGAGTTCTAATCTCAGAACAAAAATGTTTATATTTGCTTTATGACTAATATCTTGATCTTTAATTGTATAATCATCGCCCTTTTCTATCCAAAAAGGAAAATGATTCTTTACATTCAGCTACCGAAAGACTAAGAGAAATACCGAACTATTCCAGGTTTTTCTGTATTAATTTGTAAAACATGTCACACTTTGTTTTGAAATTTTATAATATCGTTATGTGGAATCTCTGTTTTTGTTTAAATTGGTTGTGATGCGTTGGTGTCAACCACGCGAACCCAGAACCTTTTGCTTATAAGGCGAACGACTTACACAATGCGCCATCGAGGTCGTTGAATATTTTAAGAAATATCGTTGCATGTTCTATTATTAAGTGGTTTATAAATTTCTTAGTGAAAATACTCATTTGGCTAACTTTTTTTTTTTTTTTTTTTTTTTTTTTTTTTTTTTTATAGTGGCTCGACATAATGGCTTCCCTACGCCTGATGGAAAGCGAAAGAGAAGCCCAAGTCGCTGTGACAACGGGCAAGTAACTGGTCAGTTACTTGTCAGTTGCCACCGCCATGCCGGCCCAACCCTAACCCCCCCCACGAGCTCCGGAAACCCTACTCACCGGCAGAAACACGACCCAGAGGTCATTTGACTGCGGTATTCTATAGGGTGGAGGTCCTACCCCGGACGGGCGGCTCAATTCGAGCGAAGATTCGCTATGCCCTACCTCTCTACTTGTAATAATAACGCACGGATGCTTAGTTTATCGTCGTATGCATTCATTATTACCTAATAAAAATATCATCATCAGCCTCTCGAATTGTTCGCCGCTCGTTCCTGAGCTTCTTGCATCCACCATTTGCTAGCTATCTTGCTCAAATGATCACTCCACCTGAGGATGTCCTTTACTTCGTTTTCCAACAAGCGTATCCACTCTAGAAGTTGTTTACCCATCGGTATTGTGGCTTGTGGTTGTTGTGGCCAGCTCACTGCCACTTCAGCTTACTAATTCAGTGAGTTATGTCGAGTAAAAAAAATATATGTCTAATCGCAGGGAGATAATATATAACAACAGAAGAGGGAACAGTTTAATATTCAACAAGGTCTCTAAATATTGTAGTTCAGCGAAGTCATGTGATCGCAAAGGCTGTTTAACCTCACGTGCAAACGCAGGTGGAACGGATCCGGCACCAGTTCAATAACCCAACGAATTGTTCGATCAACTATTTAATTTTATCTCCCGAGAGTAGCTTTTATTAACATCTTTTAATGAAGCGTTTATAATTCAATAAAATTCACAAAATACAACCATCTTCCTTATTCGCTGCCGTTGAAATTTTACATTTTCTGATTATTAGTGCTTGAGGAAAAGCTTACGAGAGTGAATAATGTTATTGAAGGTTTTTGTATAATTACATGAATTCCAATAACTATTCTGTATTACCGGATGACTACATACTTTGTCCAATAACTTATTTGTTAATTCCTTTTCATACTTACAGTAGTAGCAGGTAATTTTCTGTATCTACTTAACTATCTAGTTAATACGTATCCTAAGTGTTAGATAAAGAAATTGGCTGACAAATGAGCAGGGCGACTGAATGTCCTCGATACAAATATAATGGAGCATTATAAGACACGTTTAAATGACTTTTAATCTTCTAACTGACGTGAATTTGCTATTCTCAGTGTGTACTAATTAAACTTATTCCATCTAAATTTAAAAAACTCAAAGGTGACTGACTGACATAGTGATCTATCAACGCACAGCCCAAACTACTGCACGGATCGGGCTGAAATTTGGCATGCAGGTAGGTAGGTGTTATGACGTTGGCATCCGCTAAGAAAGGATTTGATCAATTCTACTCGCAAAGGGATAAAATAGGGGACGAAACTCTATTCCACGCGGACGAAGTAGCGGGCACAGCTAGTTCAAAATAAAGATGTACTTACTGTGTTTAATAGATTTAAGTAAGTACCAACACTTTTCGAGACAGATAAATCTACACAAGCGTTCGTACGCGTTCGTGTTGGTGGCAATGCATTTTTTCGATACAAACAATAGCGATTCTCACGTAGCCTTAATTTTTTAAAGCAACAGACAATAGGTGCCGTTTGGCAATTGTTTGTCGTAAATAAGTACTTACCCGTAGAGATGGTGATCTTTTAATTACTATGCAGGTTATCCTAAGTTCTCAATGAGTCGGTACAGTTGTCTGCAGAATAAAGAACCTAGAAAATCTGAAAGTCTTGAACAATCCTTTAAAAAATCCGTTTAAAGTCTACGGTGTTGTTTAAGTAGTCTTCTATATTTTTGCACAATACTTTTGAGATTCATTTTACTTTAATATAGGTATATTATATCAAATACGCATCGAAATATGTTCATTTATTGCGAAGTAGACCAAAATATACTATGAACTTCACAACAAAACCGAAATTGCATAAAAATTGGAAAAAATACAGACTTTTCAACCGAATGTACATCCGTATCTCCTATACCTACATACTAGACTGCATGGTGCGTGGCGTCAGTAATGTGACGAATGCCTGCTCATCGGAACTTTCTGTCTACTCAACTTCATGCTTTATAATAAAGTTCAGATTAATGGAAAATAAACTATGTTTTTAAAATTCGACTGTGGATTACAATTGAAATGGCACGTAGCCATAAAAGATTTCAATAAATCCATTTAACAGTATAATATTTATTCCCTAATGTCAAAACATGAAAGAAATTTAGATAAATAATAAAATCTAAACTAAACCTATTGCTATTTATCAAAATTAGGTATAAATAGCTGCAATAATTGCTATTAATTAGGTTTCAGAGAACAGTGCAGTAACTATGTTAGGTATATTTAGCGTAGGCTGCGCAAGAGTGTCGGATTAGTCCAATAGATTAGACATCAACGCAATCTGGATAAGTATACCTACATGCCTAACTAAAATCGGATTATATTAGTAATATTAGTGTAATTGCAGATATGAAACTTGAAATTTCAAAATGATTTTGTTTTTAGGCGCCAGTTCTTTGCAACATGATTGCTTTCTTATGAGACATCTAATCGCGTCACATATCAAACCTTATAAAAGTATGTGGGAATTTAGACACGTGAGAATTGAGAGATAGCATCATTTTAATTATTATGCCAAGAGACACCATTTGATTAAGTAAGAATATAATATGCAAATACATGGTACCTAAACATATTTAGAATCGAATGTATTACGCTTTGTCTATTTATTTAAGGGTAGAGGACACGAGTAGAGTAATTAGATTTCTCGTGGAATTGTGCGTAAATTGAGATTAATAAAGTACAGCAGTCGTAGCCTACTTGTACCTACTTAGACCTTTTAGGTAGGTATACTGAAGATCCTAGCTCCTATCCTAGCTCCTGCAAAGCCATAGCTAGTAGATACCCTTTGGATCATCATCATTAACAACAATAGCATATCTCAGTCACTGCTGGAGATAGGCCTCTCCAGTTGTTCGCCACTTTGGACAAACACCTGGAGGTTTTACTCATAATCGCCACCCTGAGCAGGCGGGTTGGCGATCGCAGGGCGTAGCTCTTATGTCTACCCTTAATTGTGATGGTTGTACCGCCACCAGTTGGTTACCAGAGCCTCGTCTGTTATTCAGCAGGATGCACCACGTGCAGGTGAGAATGGCTTGGAGCGAAAAGATGATGGGTCCTATTACTTCCTTACATCCTATTCCTTTGAATCAATTTGACAATACCAACCCGGCAATTTCCTCAGAAATAAGTATAGAGGTATAAGATCCCGTAAATGAAACGTAAACGAGGTTTCTTCGAGATATGTAATAACTTGAACGTCGCTTTTTCCTTATAATTGAGCAAAATACTCCTCATAAAGTATTTACTAATCCTTACTTAGCATTTAAGTCACAGCTCGCGTAGCAACCCTGGCTTATATTCTCTGTGCTTTGGTTTTGGTGAGTCCTTTACTGACATGAGCGTACGGATGACCTACAGAGGGAAGAATGTGTTTCTCATAAAGAGAGTAATTGTAGCTAATTGTAGGACCAATGATGATTGGTTACACATTTAGTGCATTGGTCTATATGGTAGGTATTGTATTAGATGAGCTTATCATATCATTATGTGACTCCGTTCATTTGTTAAAACTGGCAAGCCTTGCACCAAATTAACGTGTTCCGTGTGTCTTCAAATCGACTGGCTCAGTAGCTCAATTGGTAGTGGCACCTGCCTTCTGAACCAAGGGTCGTGGGTTCGATTCCCAACCGGGACATACATTCATGTGATGAACACTTGTGTTTGTCCCGTGTCTGGGTATTTATATTTGTATTTAAGTATTTATTTGTGGTACCTTCATTGTTCTGATACCCATAACATAAGTGCTTAAGCTACTTACTTTGGTATCGGAGCAATGTATATGTATGTGATGTTGTCTGATATTTATTTATTTATATCGATCTCTGTTGCGCTACTGTTATTAAAAGTGGTTACCAATATTAGCCGGGTGCCTGGGCGTCTGTCAGTGGGAGGGTTGATTGCCATAATCAAGTCGCTAGCAGATCCGGCTGCGCGCAGCGTCACGCTCACGACTCTCAGCAGGGTTGCCATCAATCTGTGAAGATGAACTAATGCGACTTCTCTTCTCTGAGCCGGTCGTAACCGCAGATCTCATTCGGCAATAGTTCAGATCTGGATTCTATATAAAGCTCTCATAAGTTACCTTAGATTTTATAGCCCAACACGGCGACAGCAAGCAGGTAACAGGGATAATTCCTTAGGACACCGCGACTTTTGGGCTCTAGGGATGAGAGCTTTCTGCTCCCCCGATAGGGGTGAGGGCTTTTCGCTATCCCGCAGTCCGATAATGACAAGGCAGCCTTGCCTAATCATCGTAGTTATTTGGTAAAAAAAAACGCCACAACGAGCTTGCCAACAAGTAAATGATAGCTGATGCTATTGTGCCATAAATATTATCCCATCTGGTTAAGCGACAGTCTATGGGTAGCCCTAACAACCCCAAAGGCTCGCGAGTCACGTGCACCCAACGCGGCAACTCGCTTAAGGCCCAACTTTTATCATACAGCATCATTATTGCACGCTGTTTTTATCAAAATACCACGGCCGTTCCATTGCGAAACTGAAGGAAACGTTTAACTTGTTTACAATATCCGCCATACTCATAGTAGGTATTCGTACATTTTAATCGGGTTGATGACACCAGTCGTAGAGGTATTGAATATACGGTCTACCACCTAGTTAAAGATGAACTGTACTTATGTAGGTACAGTTTTCAATTGGAGATAAACGAGTATGATTAGTTTAGTAGGTACTAATCATAGTTGCATATCTCCAATAAAGACTCTTAAAGATTCTACTTATTACATTTTGCTAGAACATCTTTGTGGCCGTGTTAAAACCTTACCAATAGGTCTTTATAAAACTTTGCCACGCACAACCAGCCACGCCACACGAGCCCCTCCTTCAAAAAATACCCTAATAGTAAGAAATAGGTGCCATACCATATCATATCATAGTTACTAAAAGTACCTACCTATAAAATCGATAGGTAGGAATGCAACTGATACAGCTTTGGAATAACTATAGCTACCACAAAACAATGGCAGGTGTCTTATGCAAATGCATTAAAGCCTACAAAAGGGTACGTGACCTATTTAAAAATAATCACACACACTCTAGCTTGGCTGTGCTGTGATTCATGTCATTGTACCTGAAATCAATTAATAATTCAAAAGGCATCACTTTTTTACTTTGAAATATTTATGAGGTCCTAACTTCTTTGACGATAATTTGGATCCGAGATAAATATAATTCAACCGTGCGTAAAATCTAAACTAATATTATAAAGCTGAAGAGTTTGTTTGTTTGTTTGAACGCGCTAATCTCAGGAACTACTGGTCCGAATTGAAAAATTATTTTTGTGTTGAATAGACCATTTATCGAGGAAGGCTTTAGGCTATATAACATCACGCGCTGCAACTATTAGAAGCGAAGAAATAATGGAAAATGTAAAAAAAAACCGGGAAAAAAATAACTATTCCACGCGGACGAAGTCGCGAACACAGCTAGTGTAGCATATTCATCTACAGAATTCCAGTTATAGCTATCATCAATTAAAAGGTACATATAAAATGGTAGATAATAAAACGGTTCAAAGGATCACGATAAATAAAAAGCTACTTTGACAGTTCAGCAGACACAGTCCTTCAATAGTTGTTATCCACATCCTAAATTAATATGGAATTGGGGCCATATTACCAATACAACACGACCTTGTAGTTCCGATCTGAATAATATTAAAGCTAAGGAAGTAAAAAAAAACCTGCTAACATAAGTCTTCGCCCTACCAAACTAAGGTCTGATTTTTCAATAGCTGGAATAAATTGTCACAGTCTGATAAACGATAAGAAGCCTGTTACAGGATGTTATTTAAAATTGTTTCTTACTGAATAAATCGAAGTTTTGTAATCAGTCGTATTACCTTTTGTGGAGTCTATTTTATCAGGTTACTATAGTTCATTCGCGTTAAGAAAATAGTGACTGACAGTTCACTGACATAGCTGTGCTCGCGACTTCGTCCGCGTGGAGTAGTTATTTTTTCCCCGTTTTTCTATTTTACATTTTCCATTATTTCTTCGCTCCTGATAGTTGCAACGTGATGTTATATAGCCTAAAGCCTTCCTCGATAAATGGTCTATACAACAGAATTTTTCAATTCGGACCAGTACCTAGTTCCTGAGATTAGCGCGTTCAAACAAACAAACAAACTCTTCAGCTTTATAATATTAAGTTAAGATTAAAAAATCCCTATGTTTTAATTCTAAGAACCCGATGATAGAGAATCTATAATGGCATTTAATATTCATAGGTGCTCTATACTTAGTAGGTAGTTCAGAGGCGGAAAACAGAGTCTGTTGTCGTAACATCAGTGCATCTTAACTTGAATATAAACGTAGCTACACAGGTAGGTGGGTAAGCTCTGTGTTCAATTCTTGAGCATTATCTCTAATAGTTACCAGTGATTATAGAAAATAGCTGTCTAACGCACGATCGCAAAGGGTCTAATTGACATCCCACGACGCGATTGTTTTGGGAGGCGAATTAAAGCTGTAATGGCCGTCCTGACCTTAACCGTTTGGGGGTCTGAACCTAAATTAAGTTTCCTATACATAATTTGAATAAATTTTCACTACTCCACTTAACAACATAGTGCTGTTCTATATAAATAATGTAAGTGGTACAAAACGTTTTCTAATCACATAATATGTAAAATATTATTTTACCTAGGTCTTGTCAGATAGCGAGCAGGTTTAAGCCTCGCGAAGCAAGCAGCAGTCCAAAGAAAATTACTTATCAGGTGACTGACTTTGCAGCCAGCGTAGTGTCGTGACCTTTCGATGTATTCACACTGCCCCGGGCGTAGGCGGTCTATTCAAGATATTTACGCTCATCGGTTTCTGACTATCTTCCCGCTACTCATGAGGTAGGCTCAAGTAAAGAGTATTGTACCTTATAGTCTCCCGGGACTCGTCGGTGTCCTTAAAATAATCGGACCGCACCGACTAGGGTTGCCAACTAGCCAAACTTAATAGCCGGATAGACCAGCCAATTCGGGTGGGGTATGGGTTAAAAAGCCGGACACCCTACATTATTATTGATTTTTTTGTCACAATGAATGAATGTGTAAATTCAAGTTTTTTTACGTACCTACCTACAGGTAACTTTAATGACCTAGGTAAGTAAAACTTAATTTATTTAACTTTAATGTATAAAATCTTATTAAATTCAAAAGAAATCAAACTATTTGTTTACAAAATTTAAAAAGCCTAACTAAAGCCGGTCACGCTTTCAAAAATCTTGTCTACGGCCGCTAGCTATACAACGACTGGCTAGGTATGCTAGTGCCGACCATAGAGAACTATAAGCACATTTAGGTATCCACTGCGCCATTATTACGCGGCTGAAAATCATTGAGACTATGATGCGCTTACCGTTCGGGGTTCCATGGTTGTGGTTTGTAAAAAGGTCACAGCAGCAAGTAAGGTAATTGCCTACATTTAATGGCTAAATACCTACAGACCTAACTTTGTATCATTATAATCAACGATACAAGGTGACAAGGTTCATTGAACTAATCGTATAAATTAAGTGTTATCATGTGCCCAAAAAATTAATTAGGGCAATCTCAATTACCTACGAGAACCTGTCGTATAATCTCATATTATTTTTATTATCATTAACATGCGGATATGTTTCTGTATTTTTTATTTGTAATTGGAGCTAAACATTAACAGACATAAAAATTTTCGCGCACATACAAATTCATCGGGATCGATTAAATTCATAGGCCTCTGTGGAGTCCTTGCACTCTCGAACAATGGACTTACGTAGGTACATGTTAACTCACATACATTGAGCTTATTGTATACAGTAGGTAAGTACCTATGACAGTACTTACATATTCATGTATGACAAATATAAACCTACATGACGCCCTAACTCTCAACAACTCGATACGAACCACATCACATTACATACTATTATATTTAATTATTTATATAAGAAAAGCTTTTACTCGTACCTATTTCAATTTTGAATGGTACCCGCTAATATCTTAGCACCATAAAAATATGACCGTAAATTAATAATCAGGATAATGTGTCATTTGTAGAATAGAAAAGTAATAATGTGTAATTTCTAGATATTTTATTTTTTGGACTTGTCATTCATAAAAAGTATTTGTCGTCATTTCCAGAATGTCGCGTCTCACTACTAACTTTTGATTGTACCTACCTCGCTTAAATATTGAACTAGGACGATTATTAATTTAGGACCTATAAATAATTATAACAGTCCAATATTCCAAAACCAATCAACATTTTGCAACACCGCTACTTTATCGTCAATTAAAATGTGATGTACGCGTACCTATCTGCAGATTAACATAACGCTTTAATTGAAGCCAGGCAGCCGGCATTAGACTGCGGCCGTGGTTCTAATTTCCAGCACTTGCTAATGCAAATGAGAGGAGACCTCACCTGCGGTATTAATATCCAGGGTCTCGTGATTGGATGCGCCGTGATTTATATAATAACCTTCGGTCCGCGCTGCGCATTGTCACGCGGGCAGCACACGAATCGGCATTCTCTAAGATTTTTTAAAATATTAATATGTAACGGGACGAGCAAGATCGTGCACTTGATGTGACGTAGCCTGAGGCAGCTGTACTGCCAAAGAATAACTAGTCATTTGTAATAGATCACTGCTTCATTGACTCTCGTGCTATTTTCGCGACCCAGTAATTATGTGTTCTGTGAATATCACGAAACAAGACTATTTAGGTTTCATCTATTCCAGATGGTTATGCTGTATGTCATTTCGCACATAGGGATATAGGGACAGAAAAAGCGACTTTGTTTTATACTATGTAATGTGATTACCAGAACAGTGAATCTTCACAATCGTTCTAAAGGCTCATTTCTGTTTTAACACTTATCTTTTTACACGACTTTTTAATTTGCCTCAATGCTGCTACGCCAACTTAGTGCTAAATCCATTTTCATAGTTTTTGAAATATTTCTGAAATGGTACTTTTTATTATACCGCTAGGGTGGTAAATGGCTACCGGCCCATCTGATGGTAAGCAGTTACCGCAGCCCATGGACGCCTGCAACACCAGGGGCATCGCATGCGTTTAGCCGACCCTAAAACTGTAACTGTACTGGTCAGTTTTTTTTTATATCAGACAACATCACATAGGTACATTGCTCCGATTCCAAAGTAAGTAGCTTAAGCACTTATGTTATGGGTATCAGAACAACGAAGGTACCACAAATAAATACTTAAATACAAATATAAACACCCAGACACGGAACAAACACATGTTCATCACACGAATGTTTGTCCCGAGTGGGAATCGAACCCACGACTCTTTATTCAGAAGGCAGGGCACTACCAATTGAGCCACCGAGCCTGTCGTTTAATGATCACTATGATTGAATAAGAACGGCTTATTACCCGTCTCTAAATAATATACCTACTACTACAATTACATTACAATGAATTTGCAAGTGTTTTTATTGAATCCTACAAAATACAATGTTCGTAGAGTGTCAATGGATTTAACCGCATCCGTAAGCTAAATAGTTGCACGAGTAGACATCGTAGTGCAAACACGAGCGAGTCCTCGCCTGAGGTCGCCGGAATCGTGAACTTGCCGTGTTTTCAATTAACTATAACGGGCAGAATGGATTTTTTTTGACATTTAATTTATGTGCTAAGGCGTCGATTCGGCAAATGCCAGGGTCACTTTCCTTCAATGTCAAAGTGCGATCGATTTAGAAATAGGTTAAAACGGTCTACTTCATTTGCCAACAAACAGTTTCTGGTCTTGTTCCTAATGTATGTTTTTTTATTAATAACTATTGTCAAATGATACAATACACCGGACATTATACCGAGATCCTGATAAGTTAAAATAAAGCATCCCTCCGAAAATCCCTTATGGTTTTCGGTCTATTTCGAAAAATAAAACTAGCCCTATCTTTGTATTAAAAAATTTAGTCCAAAAAGTCGTTTAACAAGTCAATTTGTATGACGCCACTTCAAATTTTATACCTTAAGTTGCTCCCATGATAGGCCAATCGATAAAATATGTATGGAACATAGGTTACCTTTGTTTCGTGTATAGGTCCAATTTAAAGAACTTCCAATTATACAGTAAAAATTTATTTATTACTTAACAACAACCACGGTGAGTTATAAAACTATATTTAATATTATTTCTTGTGCAAAAACGTAACTTAAAATGATTGAGTTAGAACTTATTTAAGTTAAACTTAAAATTATATTACTGTAGTAAGGTACACGAAAATGTATAACATTTATGGTAATCACATTATACATAATGAGGTACTTGAGGCAATTTCAAAATAATTTGGCTTACTTTTCGTTTTCAAGCAATCGATATTATTGAATCGATATTTTTGGTATCTTCAAGTCGTAAAAAATCCAGAGCTTTCATTTCCGACTTAGTCAGACGTAACGATTATGACGTCACAACATGCACCAGAAGATGTACAAATTGTACAAAATACATTGCATCCATAGTGGAAGGGTCCTATAAAAATAGCCGTTTTGCCTCATTGTGCTAATTGGCTGCTAGGCCACACATTTAAATCATGTCAAGTTTATTATAAGACCAATACAGCCAATTCATTTGTCACATTTCCTTACATCTAATGTATCTTATTTTGATCGGATTTTTCAGATCTATTAACTGGGTTCACCTTGCACGTAATCTTGTACGATTCCACCATCTTCACCGAATCTCGCACTAGAATCGTCGACCGAATCGTGAAAGAGTGCGAAAAGCACACAGAGTTATCACATAGCGCCGTGTGGAAGCTCAGGTACAACCTGTAATGAGTCTTATCTGTTCTCTGTTTGAGTTTCATTTCCACTCGACCGGGCAACGTCCGACCCTTGAAGGAACATCCCACAAACTCAAAGTCGTCCAAAGTAATATCCTTGTTGTTCTCATCTCTAACGCACACCTTCCAATCCTGAGGCGCTCCCGGAGTGAACTTGACATTCTTTATATCCGAATCTAAGCTAACGTTGAAGTATATGATGAGATTACCGCACTTCCGATTCACGAACAAATCGTTCTTATACAATATCAAGTTCTCAGGTTCGACGAATTTGACCTCGGGCATTCGTACTTTGAATTCTTGGCACACGTTTTTGACTAGATTGAGTATTTTTATGCTGTGGTGGTTGGTGTCGGCTATGTAGAGGTACTTGCCGTCCCCGCTGACAGAGACGCCGGAGGGTTCATTGAACTTCACCGGGTCAGCTGTTTCGATCATGCTGGGGTTGAGAGTGGTCACTTTTTGTGGTCCGACCTCAACTTTCTTAACCTTATTATTGTATGTATCCGCAACGTAGAGTATTTTGTTGGAATCGTTGTAAGCTACGCCTAGGGGGTGCTGGAATTTCGCTTCGGTACCTATGTCATCGACGTCACCGAACGCAAACAGGTTCTAAAACAAAGTATGTTTGATTACCACCATTACTATGGCTTTACCCACAAATTTTTGATACCATTTAAAGTCATTGCTTGTACTCACCAAAGGGTTACGATCTCCACCGCAAAGCGTAGACACTTGCCCGGTAGACAATCCTATCCTCCTTATGGAAGAGCTCTCTGAATCTGCTACGAAAATCTCGGGATTCGAACCTGTAAAAAAATATGTAAATAATAATACTTACTTGTATTTTTCAAAGCAGGTTGGCACAGAAAGTTATTCGACAGTGGTATTAATTTCGATATATCAAGTTTTAGCGAGTCTCACACCCGTAATTACAAACAATACTTAACTATGGAAACTGACAACACTATGCGAGGTAAGGCTTTTACAGTGGCGATCGGCACTCAACTGTTGTCTATGAATAGGGTTCCTACCTGTATGTCCGCGCAACGCATAGTAACGTTTGTGAATACGTTTATGCAAGAGAGCTTGAACTCTCTTGCATAACGTATAGAGTAGTAAATATATATTCGTATTGTTTTATCAAGATCATTCTCATCATGTCGATGGTTGGCGATCCTCCACTGTACGCTTTATAATGAACTTCTTGGCTCGCGCATCGGTTTTGTGGAACCAACTTCCTGCGACAGTCTTTCCAAACAGCTACGACTTGGAAGCCTTCAAGAAACGAGCGTACTCCTATATAAAAGGCCGGCAGCGACCCCAAAACTCGATATGAGTTCTGAGGTGTCCATGGGCAGTGCCGACTGCTTACGATCAGGCATCACATTTGCTCGTCTGCCGCATCTTGCATAAATAAATAAATAACCCAAGAGATGCCACGCTGGGCCACACAGCGCCACCTAGCCCCAAACTAAGCCAAAGTTTGTACTATGGGTACTAGACAACTGATAAACTTATTTAGATATTTTTTTTTGTAAATAAATACATATTATACATAGAAAACACCCAGACCAATACAAACAGACATGTTCATGAACACAAATGTTTGTACTGTGCGGGAATCGAACCCACGACCCTTGGCTCAGAGGGCAGAGGTCACTTACTACCAAATGAGTCACCGAGCCTGTCATAAAAAAGAAAATCTTACCAGTTTTGAGAGCCAAGCCAGAGGGCTGCGCGAAGGATGCCGTGTTGGGGTACGCGCTGTTGCGCGCCGCCTCCGCGCCCGACCCCGCGATGCACACACACGTGCCTGCCAGTGCGTTACACACACATAAGTAATGTTCGTATCAGCAACACATAAAATAACCCAAGACTTGCCACATTGGGCCAGACAGCGCCATCTAGCCCCAAATTAAGCCGAAGCTTGTACTATAGGCACTAGACAAATGATAAAACTTACTTAGATACTTTTTTTTCGTTAATAAATACATTTTAGACATAGAAAATACCTAGACCAATACAGTCAGACATGTTCATTCACATAAATGTTTGTAATGTCATCATCATCATCATCAGCCTATATCAGTCCACTGCTGGACATAGGCCTCTCCTAATATTCGCCACTTTGATCTATCCTGGGCTTCTCGCATCCAGCACTTGCCAGCCGTCCCTCGTAAATCGTCACTCCACCTGGCCTGAAGGCCTTTGTACTGTGCGGGGATCGAAACACTTAAATCCGTCCGAATAATGTCGTGCGGTTAACAGCCCCGAGGAAGACAAAGACACTTGCTTTCGGGCACAGTGGTCAGTGGCGTCGTACATCGCAAGGTCCCATATCCAGGGCTTAAGTTTATGCCTTAAGCGTATTCCCGATAAAAAAAGGTCTAGCAGTCCACTGTCTCGCAGGTTTTCTAACACATTGGCGGAACTATCACGTTGTCACTACGAGAAGGAAAGAGTTTCGCCAATGTACAAGTCTACATAATCTGTCGTCCGCCTACCAGTTGAAATATCGCATGTGACCATTAATACACATGGTAAAAGATGCAGCATAATGCAATGCACTCTTCTTGGGACAGGACTCTGCAATTTCTCATAGTTATTGCTTAATACACACAGGGTCAAACAAGACTCGTCATTCCGATTCGACATTCCGAATCCAACTTTACTATCGTTTTGTATTTATTTATTCCTTGCGTATGTTATATTTACATTATTTTACATAGCTTTATTTATATTATCATAAAAACTGGATCTTGGCGATTTACGTGCGCTTTTTAGAAGCCTATATGGATAAAGATCTTATTTGACTTTTCATTTATTTGAATTTACATTTAAAATAGGTATTCGGCTGACAACTTGGTGGTGATATATTATTATATTTATATTATGGTATAGAGCTATGTATGGTATATATATGATATGATACATGTAACGCAGTTACATTTACCTATATACTCGTACAGATAGATGCGCTGCGTAAACCTGTGCCGTCTGCGGAGACGCATAGGCTAAACCCTCAAGGTCTAATTTTCATTGGTCAGATAAGATGCGAAAAAAGTAGAAAACAAATCCACCAGGTGGGACCACATACGCAACAGGTCTGTTTCATGATTGGTTCATTTAGACAGGTCACTGATGTTCACACAGCAAATGACCAATCACATGATACATGGTACATAACTCCATTTATCGAGCAAATCATTTTGAGATAGCCTCAATGGAGAGAGAGAGGAGAGATATGTGTCTAGCAGTGGACTGCGAGTGGCTTATGATGATGAATGAAACCATACCTAGTGTACAGAAAGTATTTGCTGTGTAGAACTCTTACCTTCGGTATAGGTCTTGTACTTCCACCAGATAGTGGTGTCGAGGAACAGAGCCCAGATCTGGTGGGAGCCTGCGCAAGCGATCAGCAACACGCGACGCTTCTCGTCTTTTTTCTCTTTTTCTAAAACAATTGTAATGGGTAAATGGACATGTTTACGAGGAAATCAATGAATATAATAATCATACAGAAACATTCTCCAGAAAAAATCGAGTTCCTTGACTTTTGATTTATAAACTCAAATACCTCAATAAATACCTACAACAAAATAAAGACGAAATACGGTACAACTCTAGTGGGAAACTTTCCATAGCAAAGGCAACCCATAGATATCACTACATAGTATAAAACAAATTCGCTATTTTTTATGCTGTCCCAATGTATGCTTATATATCTTTAAAAGTATGCAACGGATTTTGATGCGGTTTTTTTTAATGGATAGAGGGATTCAAGAAGAAGGTGTATGTTAATAATATATGCATGTTGCACCCGTGTGAAGCCGGGGCGTGTCGCTAGTAATAAATAGAACCCGATTAGATGTTACAGAAATTAAAGGAAATGTAGTAAACGCAAAGCTATTAGGTAGGGTAGGGTCGGGTCGATTTTGGACCTTCGGGTCGTGTTTCTGCTGGTGAGTAGGGTGTCCGGAGCTCGTGGGGGGTTAGGGTTGGGCCGGCATGGCAGTGGCAACTGACCAGTTACTTGCCAGTTGTCACTGCGACTTAGGCCTCTCTATCGCTTTCTATCAGGCGTAGGGAAGCCATTATGTCGAGCCACTATAAAAAAAAAGGACCGGTTCAATCGCCGACAACTGCATATCGATGAAGGAGCCCTATGTCCAGCGTTACAAATACAAACTAAAAAATGAAAGAAAAAATAAGCAACAGTTTGCTTCTCCAAAAACAAACACAGATTTTTATAAATAAAATTCTCACCCTTCGCTTCTTCTTTGTTCTTATCACTGGGGGCAGCGGCGTGTCCGGGCGGCGGCGGCGGCGGCGGCAGCAGCGGCCGCACCGACATGTCCAGGTCGGGCGTGCTGTACAGCACCACGTCCCACGGCGACGACAGCGCCTGCAGGCCGAGGCATTTGCCCCCTGCGCAACGGTGCGTGTGTTTATAAACGTCTGTGGCCTGAGGATTGAGGCCGAGCCTGAGAACTGTGGCCTGAGGCCTGAGGACTAAAGTCTACAGACTTATTCACAAACGTTACTATGCAACGCGTCCGCGCGTACCATAGGTACCAAAAACCTATTCATAGACAACACTTGAGTGGCGGTCGCCATTGCAAATGCCTGAATTCGCATAGTGCTGTTAGTTTTCATAGGTAAGTATTGTAGGTGAATACGGGTGTTAGACCTGAGGGCTTGGAAATGAAGGCTGAGGCTTAGGTACAAATTATACTGCGAAAAAAGTAGACAGTAAAAGCTTTTATTACCGGGACTCATACGCGCCATTTCTTCTTTAGTACGTTATGTGCTTACAGCTTGACGTTTGTTGCAACAACCATGGTCCCAAGTGGAGTTTTAAGTTTAAAATCTTACAAAGTACTTAGACAATGTATTACATTTACATTCCAGACAATATGTAGGTACAGACAATATGTTGATTTATCTTATATGATTATCAACTTGAAATTTGAGCTGATAAGATTTATGGGGGTTCTGAAAACTGGCAGTTTTGAACCGCGATTGTTCGTTTTTTACTCGTATTTGCGCACGTTCCAGAGATTAGCGGTTAGGACGGCCATCAAACTATACAAGACTATTATAACCGTGTAGGAGGTACCTAAGCGTGACTCTGAAGTCAAATAAATAGTGAATAAATAAACTCTTACCCATATCTCCATGAGCGGCTTGTACGCCAGTTCCAGCCAACACTTCTACGGACCCGCCATCCGCTTCATCCAGATGTATGGCTCTAATGGCGTGGTTGTTGGTGTCGCACACCACTAGCACCTTGCCCGAGAGCCAGCACAGGCCCTGGGGCGAGTTGAATCTCGCCTCCGTCAGCTCTGAATAAAATAACTGGATTAAAAAAATAACATACATGCAAAATAGTTGGCTTTACATGTAAAATAATAAATCAGACTAACTAGATTCGATAGAGAACTAAGAGAGGTGGGGCATAGCGAATCTTCGCTCGAATTGAGCCGCCCGTTCGGGGAATGACCTCCACCCTTAGAATAGCCAAATCAAAATATCGCAGCCAAATGACTGCTAAGTGTTTCTACCAGTGAGTAGGGTTTCCGGAGCTCATGGGGTTAAGGTAACTGACCAGTTACTTGCCCGTTATCACAGCAACTTGAGCTTCATTTATGTCGAGCCAACCAGATTAATTACATCTCCATCCGAAAGTTATCTAGAACTTATATTACCTAAATCATACAGCAAATATCTCCTACACTTGTCCTTGCAAATGTGTCCATTGTGATGTGTGCAATAAATCGATCAGAAGATGCCATTTCTTAAAGCTTGAGCTTAAAATTATATATTAAATAATTATTATGACCTCATACTCAAAATGCATGCAATTTACTGAATGTAATTTTTACGAACTGCCATCTTTGAAGCCAGGATCTGATCCACCAATAATCTTCAAAATGATACCAGAGCAATCAGTTAGCAACACCCTATGATGTCCAGTATCAGATATAGCCAGGAAAGGTTCTTCATTGCGTCCTCGGTAAAATGGATTCATCACCACCTGTGGAATGTAATAAGAACAAACATCAAACAAAGAACACAAAAAACATTACCCTCCTCCTTTGGCAGTCGGATAAAAATGTGTGAAATTATAGGGGAAGGAAGATCAGTACTACTGAAATTCCAAATTATAGAAATATTTTAAATTGTTTTCTTAACATAAGAGATCGCTGTCAGCAGCCACCGCCTACATTGCGCCTACTATACGTCTGTATACCCTTTCCTGTAAATGTTTAGTGCAATAGAGTCTCTCTAATATCTATCTATCTATCATAACTTGATGTAAATTAATTGTAATAGAATTGTAAGAGTCGGTAATACAAACCTTACTAGGAAATAATAATGTTCCATCAACCTTTGCCTTTAAATGTTTACTAGGAGCAATGGGCAGGGGTGCAGTGGAGATACGAGTATCGAAATGTTTGAGGGCTGCTTCCACATAGCGAATAAGTTCGTCTCCATGGCCTTCTCCAGTCAACACAAATATTGGCTTGTTGCTTGGACCTGTGAAATTAATGATTACGCTAATCAAACATCATAATTATAAAATCTTTCCCATTAGATTTGAAAGAAAGAAAAGATGTTTATTGGTATTGGTAAAAGATGTATAAATGATTTGGATCTGATTCAATTGGATTTTTTTTAAGTGCTACTAGTACACGTAGCGAGATAGTGATAGGTCCAACAGCAATGGATAAATTTTAAATGTAATTCAATCACTTGTGAGTTCCCACCTACATATTACCCTGGCAGGATATTTTATATCACACAACATCACATACATTGGTCCAATCCCAAAGTAAGTAGCTTAAGCACTTGTGTTTTTGGTATCAGAACAACGAAGGTACCACAAATATAATGAAACACAAACACCTAGACATAGAACAAAAACAAATGTTCATCACTAGAATGTTTGTGGGAGTGGGAATCTTACCCACAATTCTTGGTTCAGAAGGCTTGGTTCAGAAGTATGCTACCAATTGAGCCACAAAGCCAGTCAAAGTGATTACCTTTTTCAAATAGTCTTACCCAATATAAGTAGTGTAGGCCAACATTTGATGCCCAAAGCATCCCACATGTTGCTGTCAGCATCATTCACAACTGGATGTTGTATGTCATACCTCTGAACTGCAGACAGCACATTGGCTGAAGCCTTCTCATTGGAAAACTTTGCACAGTGGACACCAATCTGAAATTATACATAATATCAATTTAATATTATACATAGTAAACACCCAGACCAATACAAACAGACATGTTCATATATTTACGGTCATTGAAAAAAATATATTAATAGGTACTCACCTATAACAAAATTGGTGAGTTTTGGTTAATTATATCAGGACAGGCTCGGTGGCTCATTTGGTAGTGACCTCTGCCCTCTGAGCCAAGGGTTGAGGGTTCGATTCTCGCACAGTACAAACATTTGTGTTCATGAACTTGTCTGTTTGTATTGGTCTGGGTGTTTTCTATGTATAATATGTATTTATTTACAAAAAAAAATGTATCTAAGTAAGTATATCAGTTGTCTAGTACCCATAGTACAAGCTTCGGCTTAGTTTGGGGCTAGGTGGCGTTGTGTGGCCCAGCGTGGCATGTCTTGGGTTATTTATTTATTATTATTTATTATATCCAGAACTTAATTGAGAATTAACTCAATTGATGAAAGTCAGTCTTCTATATTCTATTGTGTCTACTAAATTAAATTTATCAAGAAGTGACAATACACAATGTTTTACATGAAAATATCTATCTTAATTACTTTGCTCAAACCAGATACATTACCACAACAACTCCCTTCTCCACTTTGTACAGTTTCTCCAGGCGAGCCAGGTCGGGCAGCACATGGTAGCAGTTGATGCAGCAGTAGGTCCAGAAATCCAGCACCACTATCTTTTCTGCACATTGGCTTGCAAGAGATATAGATTCCATTACATTTACCCATTCTAAATCTGAAAAGAAATGACTTGTTCCAAAATTTTGCTAGCATTACAGCATGCCACTCGTCAAGATACCCAAAAAATAATTAGTGCCTTTATTTATTTTTTTAAGCAACAAGTAAAACTAGTCTAAGCCTGTCTTCTAGGATAAATCAATCAATACCTCAAAATTCATAGTGAAGGCTGTGTATTAAACATTTAGCTGGAAATTGTTTGGGGACAAGGGTAGGATCATGTGTGGCTGTCTGAACACTAAAGAACCTGAATAACTGATTTTATTTAATGACAACAGAATCAAATTTTGAGCCAGAAGTTCAGACAAATTTCGCATGCCTAGAGAAACTTTAAGTACATGAGTAGGAACTGTAATCATTTTTAAACATACTTTTTTTGAAATCATCAATAGGTGTAACTGTAGACCAAACTTTCTTGATATGATTAGCAATCAAAGTATCTCGATCCGACTCGTCAGGGGCTGCTGCCATAGCTTCGGATAAATCCATGCAAGATTGAGCTACGTAATCCAATGCACTCGAATCCATTTTAATTTTTAATTAAACTAATTTTGAAAAGCAAACTAATAATATTTTCAAATTAAAAACTCCAAGTTGTCCGACTTGTCATGGAAATAAATAAAATAGCAAATTCCAACGTCAATGTCATCAAATAGACAGCTGACTACACTGACATTAGTTTTTTTTTGGCATTTGCAATCATGACACAGATTAATGTAGCAGCTAAAGTAACTGTCGAAAACATGGGTGATGTGATCAACGGGGCTTATTTCCTTGTAAACAGAGCAAGAACGAAACGAAAAAGAGTACCTGTCAAATGAGGTGTGTCACTTGTGTCAGTGTTGGTCAATGACAACTTGTCATTGTGGTGTGATTCCGATTTTCTGTTTATTTTTCATTCCATTGTTGTGTGTGTCTACCATTGTTATTCTAAATTTTAAACTATTCGTATTTTAATCAAATTTAAACGGAGGATAAAATATGATTAATGATGGATGCCATGTTTGATATTTGTTATCTTTCATCCGATGGTAATAGTTTGGAACCGGATGATATTCCTAAAACAAAGGATAACGTGTGGGTCCTTGGGAAGAAGTATAATGCCATTCAAGGTTCGTAAATACTTTTAGAAATAAGTGTTCGTTTAATATTATGCTGCAATAACTTCATTAACTATCATATAAATTATATAAACCATATCTTCCTGGAAAACATCACAAATACAGATTTTGATTTCGTGATTCTGCTTTATCATAATAACAATTTCTACTGACGTTTTAGTCTTATTATTTTTGATTCCAGCATCTAAGTATTAACTTAATGTTATTTTTCAGATCTAGACCGCATAAGGCGTGATATCAGTTCTATACTTTGGTGCACTTATAGAAAGGGTTTTGTTCCTATTGGGGATGAAGGGCTAACGTCCGACAAGGGATGGGGTTGCATGCTGCGCTGCGGGCAGATGGTGCTGGGTGTAGCACTGCTCAGAGTGCATTTGTCTTCAGATTGGGTGTGGACACCAGAGACAAGGTACTATTATTCTTTATGTAGTATTGTTTATAAGATAGTTGTAATATAATGTTGTTTTGATTAATGAGGTTATTATTACTTTGTCTGCCCATATCAAAAACAAAAGAAAACAATAATTACCATATCTAATTCAGGTTTAAGTAAGTTTAATGACATTATTAAAGACCTAATCTTATATTTGATTTGATGGCTTTTCTTGTAGATTCTAAAATAATTATTAACTAATCCTCAATGCATCTGTGGTGTCTATGTGTATTTTGATAAGGAATACAGATCTTGGTATACTATTAATTTGTAAATAAAATAAATAGTAAAAAGTCAAACATTGGTCTAAAAAATCAAAATAAGCAGCATGTGGACTAAAACAGAAACTACAATACTTTAAATACTAAATATGGTTGTCACAGATACAGAACTAAATCTAGTAATTATGACATTATTATTGGGCAGAATTTGGACAACAGTCCCAGACATTATAATTGGACAGAATTTGGACAACAGACATGAATTGAACATTTTTTTTTAGAGATCCTACATATTTGAAGATAGTTCAGCGATTTGAAGAGAGGAAGCAAGCTCCATACTCAATACATCAAGTTGCCCTCATGGGAGCTTCTGAAGGGAAACATGTTGGCCAGTGGTTTGGGCCCAACACAATTGCACAAGTTTTGAAGTAAGAATAATATTTTGTTTTTATACAATACTTTGTTTATTATTCATAACAAAAGTGAAATTATTTGCTTGAATGCAAGCCACTATATTGGTGGTAATCTATACCTATTGGTAGTATTAGTTGCTTCTTATTACGAAACTAGCAGTGCTCGCGACTTCGTCTGAGTGGAATAGTCATTTTTTCCCCGTTTTTTTTACATTAAAACTTTGATAATTGTGGAGGGATTATATTCGGAGCGCGTGGCAGCTGCGTCTGCGTCCGAGTTCCGTCGTTGACTCAGTGCCAGTGCTCCAGGCGGCTGAGAGGGGGCGGTGCGGGGCAGCGCGGGGCATCGCGGTCGCGGATCGTTTCCCCCCGCCCCCCACGTTGACTAACACTCCGCGCTCACCTTGCGCGCGAACATACATTTTCCATTATATCTTCGCTCCTAATAGTCGCATCGTGATGTTATATAGCCTAAAGCCTTCCTGGATAAATGGTCTATTCAACACAAAAATAATTTTTCAATTCGGACCAGTAGTTCCTGAGATTAGCGCGTTCAAACAAACAAACAAACAAACTCTTCAGCTTTATAATATTAGTTAAGATGAAATGTAATGCCAGTCACACATGCTACAGTTTTCCGGAGAGGGCACAGGTCAACCATTGCCTTCGCAGGTGCAAAAAACTGTGTAGGTCTATTCCCACACACATTACCTGTGCAGGAATACCTATACAGGTAAACCTCCAGTAGACCATAGCATGTATGGCATAATAGATAATGAAATGATAATTTAGATGCCATGCCTACATATAGATGATTTCTTAAATCCATCCATCCATCGCAGCATTTATGATATCCTCCTCAGGTTGTATGCCTCCTAAAAATAATTCCATGTTTGTCTGTCCCTTTAATAAAGCATTCTGATTTCTTAAATAAAGCATTTTAATTGCAGGAAGTTGGTTGTATATGACAAATGGAGTTCATTGGTTATTCATGTGGCTTTAGATAATACAGTTGTTAGAGAAGATATTTGTAAGTATTGTATGTATAAAGTAAATATGCATTAAAAATAATTACATACTAGCTTCAGTCTGCGGTTTTGTCTGCTTGAATATTGGTGGTTTTTGTGAAATTGAAATCTGTTAATTTTTTTTGCAATTATAGCATAATGTGAGAATCTAGTGACTATATTACTGCAAAAATTCATTCAAGTTCATTCTGTAATTTTTGCATGAAGGTGTAACAAACAAAAATTTGTAATTTTCTATGTCCCATTATAATAAATGAACCTTTTTAAGCTAACATTGTGTTTGTTAAATTCCAGTGCGGCAGTGTGTTGTCAACAATGATAGAGGCGACTCCTCATCAGCACCCGATACCACACTAGTGTCAGACTGGATGCCGCTGCTTTTGATTGTGCCTTTAAGATTGGGTCTTAGTGAAATTAACCCTGTATATATAGATGGACTGAAGGTAATATCTCAAGTTTGTTTTGTTCATTCATATGTTTACACCAGTCTAATGATTCTCAAAAACCTGGGTGTTCATAAGTTTTTGTGACCATACATTGAAACAGGTGTGTGAGAATTGTATTTTTTTTCTGAATGACTATGATGATGGCCCAGGGCAGCATTGTCATCATCGCCGGACTGTTGGGAGAGCGGAAGGCTCTCACCCCTAAGGTGTGAGAATTATGTATGGCCACAAAATCTTATGGACACCCAGGTGTTCAAGAATCATTTGTTTGGCTAATTAACTTATGTTATATTACAGATATGCTTCCAAAGCCCTCAATCGATAGGTGTAATAGGGGGTAAACCTAACCAAGCCTTATATTTGATTGGATGTGTAGGTGATGAAGTTATTTACTTGGATCCACATACTACACAAAGATCTGGATTGATTGAGGTATTTAACTCTCATGTTTATGACAATGTTATGCATGTTTTTAATCATTATGGTTACTAGTAGGATCTATATATAGGTATATATTTACATATTTTGAGGCAAATCTTTACAAAATAAATGTTGTATTTCAGAATAAATTGACAGATGAACAGAAGGAAATGGATTGTACATATCACTGTAAATATGCTTCAAGGATACCAATGTTAGCCATGGACCCTTCAGTGGCAGTCGTTAGTATTCCAACACCTCATAACTATTTTCATATAAAATATAATGATAGTTTAAAATCTAACTGGTATAACTTGGTGGTTTTTCAGTGTTTTCTTTGTCGGACTAAGAACGACTTTGAAGAATTGTGCAATACTATACAAAAGAATTTGATGACAGAAAGTCAAGCATTATTTGAGATCTGTGATAAGAGACCATCTCATTGGGGCCCATGTACTGCTGATATAGATCTTCAAAACACATCTTTATTCACAGGTATAATATAATATTACCTTTTTTCTTATGTATTGATGCAAAATTTATAGTCTTCTATTACCTACCATACCATTACTATAAATGGAATGGTCTTTTTGATTTTTCAATATTTTATTTTTATTACAGCTTACCTTCCTCAGTAAAGTTAGTAGCTAATTATATTATAGTGTTACTAAATAGCATTGCTTTTTGCAGAATTTGAAGAAGTTGATCGTCAATTCGATGATTCAGATGACGAGTTTGAAATTCTTTGATTTGGTACATCATAAGATGAAAAGAAAGAGAAAGCATCACAGTTGGAATTTTATTGTTTGAAATTATATTATAGATAGCAATTATATTAATATATAAAAACTAGGCATATGATACTCGTATATTTTAGTACAAGGATATTTAATAATGTGATTCATGTGGAATATGAATTGATATCGCTTTTTTATTGTGTACATGATGTGCCTGTTGATAATGAGCAGCTAAATAACATAGCCGATTAGACTGGAATAGCATAATATATAGTTGCGATATGTTTTGCAGTGCCTTTAATTGCCATCTACGCTGATTGATATTGTCTTCAGACATGATTTCTGTTGAACAACAAGAATTTGTCAAGAGGACTTCAAATATTATAACAGCCTTAGGGAAGCGAGGAAGTTCCGTGTACATATTAAATAACTTGTCATTATAAATTAGATCCTAATTAACTCATAGTTTGTTTAGATTTGTACTAATATTTGAAAGGGCTTTAGTTCATATATCTAGTCATATCCTAATAGGCACAAACTGTAAATGCGATCGTCGAATAAATTAGGAAATAGTCTCGCAACATTTACTATAACCATTCCGATAATAGCAATCAATATGCTATATCTTTAGTGGTCAGGTCACAGGGCACAGGCGCAGTCTTGTAAGTGTGTGTACTACTGACCTAACTCGGAACTGTATTTAATAGTTATTGAAGAGACAAAGACTAAATTGGCTACCTACTTTCGTCTTGAATAAATGTTTTTAAGTTTTATTTATGTATTGTTTTTATTATTACCTACTTTAATGAATCAGTAAAATATATGAACCTTACCTACACATTGGTGAAGAAAGTAGACACCCATTATACAAAGTTTCCATGAATATCATCTATCACCATACAATACCGAAAAATGAATTCCTTTTTAGTAAAAATAAATAACTAGAATTTAGTAGGTACAATAATTTCTTTCTGAAATAGAAGTGTGTGTAATAAGTTAGATATGTCTGTTTTGAGGAAAGGGAATTATAATATTTGGCGCAGAGGCCGGTTCGGTAAATATTGTGACCTATAGGTACTACAAATAATGAAAGTTGAAGGTATCGACCATGACTCCATCCATGACTCGGCTCCGAAAGCAGGGTCGCACCAAATAAGCCACCAAGGCAGTGAAAGACCTGATTAATTTTGATCCCAAGTTAAAAGATATCATCAATGTATGTATAACACCACAATCTAATAGCAAAATAAAAGTGGTAGAATACCTTAAAAAATATGAATTAGATTAGAAGATTAGCTACCTACTAAACAAAACACTATTGTTATTTCACATTACCATTTATTACGTACAATTATTATGCTTTGGTAGTTTAGCAACAAATTATAATACATGATTATTATGAAAAAACAACGGCTGGATAGAATATGTTACAACTGAAAACCATTACGTAAAGAAGTATTATGATGATAGACCTGGACGACAAATAACTCTTCAATTAATTGTAAGTATATGATAAATAGGCTAAAAAATATTGTTTCAACTACATATTGTTTGCTATCAAATCATTATTATATGAATAGTTACATACAATTTCATTGTGGCCAATCTCAGTACCCACAAGATAATGTTAACATAAAACTTAATAATTTGGCCCCATTTATAATTAGCAATAGATATTGCCATTATGATGGTATAAAAAAGAGGCTTATCCACAGGCCCATAATATATACCTACCTACTGAGTGAAGAAACAGTATAGATCGATATATTGCTGTATTAAGATCAATTATATTAATCATACATAACTTTATACTTACAAAAATATTTCATTGAAAAAGTTTAAACTATGTATAATAATGTACGTAGTATATCACCAATTTATGAAACTGTTATCCAAAAAATGTACCGATTTAAAGCATAAATACATACATAGTTTTGTAAAATAACATAAATCATCATTATAATGGACTATGTTTTACAAAAAGTAAATGACTAGCACCAGAGGCAAATCTTGGCGAATATGTAACTCAAATGGAACAGGAACAAGCTAAGCTTCAACTAGTTTAAAAAGCAAGAGGTTATATTAATTGTCCTCTCACAATTAACATATAATCTAATAAAAACATAGCTAAAACTACTATTATATGACAACTACTTTGTTTATCAGTTTTAAAAATATAAATTTGATTATATCAATAATGATGATTACAACAGTATAAATTAAATACCTTTTATTAGTGCCAAAAACTGTGACTTTTGTATGAAAACTCTGTCCACATCACAACCATACATAACTTCTAAATTTACAATTTCAAAAATATGACATTATACATTTCAACATTCAAAAATATAATAATTTTCGTCTAAACAATATTTTCTACTGGACGTAAGTATTTACATATTAAGATCAATTTTAGAAATGTATAATATTGATTATATTACATTAATCACATTCAAAATTGAAGTTACTCCTGCACTGACACCAAACTACACAACAACCACATATAAGTATTTCTATAAAAAGATGGTTTAAATTCGAATATTAAAATGCTTATTCTGTTCATTACTTACATTTTGAGCACAGCTTTATATAGGAATTTAAAGGGGTCAAACTTATTTGGAATTATCACTCATTAAAAAATTAAATAATTCATTCTTAATTATAGTTATTCATAAACATGATATTCATAATTGGCTGTGCATGTTTTTTATACCTAATCGTCATAAGATGTAGATAATTGGGTAAGATGCCAAAAACCTTCAGTATAGAAAAGAGTCAAAATCAGCTTTTGGGAAACTTATCCTTTACTCATTTATACTTGCAGAGATGATTCTACTATTAATAAAATTAATAACTAAAACAGTTATGTTGTCCACAGACCCTCTGTAATAGGCTTGAAGTGTGAGGCTCTTAGCACCATAGTCTGGTTCATCCAATCTTTCTTTTATAAACTTCACAGCTTCCTCATTTGAGAAAGTGTCCCAGAGACCATCTGATGCAAGTACTAAAAACATGGGTTTGTGATCATCTAAGTTAAAGGTAAGTATATCAGGATCTGCAATCACAAACTTCTTGTCCTTTAGTGGATAGTCACCCATGGCGCGTGAGGTGGCCAAAATGCCAGCTACTCTCCAAACACCATTGAAGGCTATGTATCCCCCAGCCGCTTCAATTCTTTTCTGTTCGCGAACCTGAAAGCCAACATTATAACATAATACAATAAAATTTTGAATATTATGGTCACCAGCCAAGCCCGATTTCAGGGTCAATAATTGGTCAATACTAATATGGGTTTAGGCTATATCAGCTCTTTTCATGTATAGGAAGAACTAGTTTAGTTTAGACCAAACTAGTTTGTCCTGAAATTGGATTTGGCCAACAAAGGTAGGCCACTAATATATAAGTACAAACACCCAGACACCCAGATATATTATGGCTCTACAAGCAATCTTACAATATCCATGATAAATTACAGTAGAATTTAGGAAGTTATTTGTGAGATGCCTGATGACTATGACTATGAGAAGTAAATAGGCTTACCTGTTGGGGTTTGTGATCAAAGGATACAGGTATGGCATTCCCACGCGAATCACACATTACTCCCCTTGAATCACCCACATTGGCTACAATCAAATGGTTGTTTTCCATGACGGCAATAAGTGCGGTTGTTCCAGCAACATTCATAGATCGCTTAGCAGCCTCCACTAGCAGTCTATCAGCTGCTAGAACCTCGTCTGTCAAAAGCTTTCCATAATTAATTTTTCCCTTGTCTAGATAGCTTGAAACTGGAATAGCCACATGTTTTATAGGTTTTATTGTAGGTCTTACTTCTCTGGTAATTGGTCGAGCTTTTGACAATTGAGCTAGCAATTCTGGATCGGTAATTTCTTTTTTAGAAGAATCATCTGCAGTGCTCACTGCTTTTTTAAAGCTAGTCTTTCTCTCTACACTCACATTACTCTCCTCCTTAACCTTTGGCTCCTCCGGGCTTTCTTTAGGAGGTGTACTTATCGTTTTCCCATCTCGAAAAGCAGT
The DNA here is from genome assembly GCA_031163375.1 of Conogethes punctiferalis. Classification (NCBI taxonomy): domain Eukaryota; kingdom Metazoa; phylum Arthropoda; class Insecta; order Lepidoptera; family Crambidae; genus Conogethes; species Conogethes punctiferalis. The sequence continues at coordinate 7,466,519 of CM062080.1, forward strand.
CAATTCAACAATTTTGTTGAAAAGATTCTGGATGAGATGGTCTTTTGCGTAATTAGCGGCAAATTCGCCGCCGTGTCCGTCGAATATAGCAAACAGGGATATACCTGTGTTGTTGATATTTTCGTTGATTATGAATCTGTCTTCCATGTGCATTCGCCGACCTTTAATTGCATACGCGGCACTCAAAGAGCCTTTCAACTCCCAGCTTTGTTTGTCGGCTTCAGATCCTTCCATGAACTTCATCCTCTGTACAGCTCCAATTGGGCTCATAGCCTGAGACAGCCTGCTGAGTAGCGTACGGCTCCATAGTTCTATCGTTTGAAGGTACATGAAGAATATTATAATACCTAAAGTGAACACAAGAACTTCTGATCGTAGTAAATAAAGACGCACCATTTTCCATAAATAGCTCACAGGAGTATCAAACGGTGCACTACTTGTGAATCGTGACAAAATTTTCATAAACGACAAATAAGTTTGATACAAAACTCTATCCTCTAATTCGTCTTCCATGTCCTTGAAATGTGGTTGTCGCAAGCAATAAGTAAACGAATTACAATAAAATAATGTTATGCAGCTGAAATACGCCTCACACACAGAAGCACGGATTCTTTTTTTTATAAACAGTCATTTGACATTGACAGCTCGTAGGTTTTTTTATGAACAGCTTATAGGGGACTCAACGACATTGAAAATTAATGTTTCACATAATTATCTTGCAAAGATAATACGATAAAACATTTTACTCCTATTCTGATGGTCAGAAACTTTTCATTTTTGTTTGTTCACATGGCCACACATTTGTGTAAGTTTATTGGGATAATGTTACATAAAGGGAAAGATTGTACCTACTGCATCCTGACTGAGCGTGCCTATCTATAAAGGGCCAGGCCATATCACCACCTAGCGACATAGGTAGTGGGTTGGGTAGGTTCACATATGGGTTCCAGTTCAGAATGCAACACAGCAATCTCCCGACAAGCATTACCCATTCAACGTGTTGAACGCTAATAATTGTCTTGTTTCTTTCTATTTTGTGTGGTTTCTTTTTGGGTACTATGTCATATTTCTTGACATTCAATACTCAGATGATATTAAACATTTTTTAGAGAAGCTCGTGTCATAAATTGATCTCACTGGGAATCGAACCCGGTACCCAAAGCTCATTATTAGCGTTTCGGGGGAATAGAGGTCACTCATCGTTAAAGTTTAAAAAAGGCAGAATCAGAATATTATCATCAGGTCTAGGCCAGCCGCGGCCTAGGCTTTTTCCGAATTGTTAATTGTTGTTGTTTATCAATTGTTATACAGGTACCTAGCAGATAGGGCAAGTCTGACTCCCGAGAGAGCCATATATGTATGTTACTGGGCTTTTCTGATTACACACCGGCATGTTTTATTAGCATTATGGTCCGGAAACTTATTTTATTACAAGGTAATAAGGAGATAGAAATAAACAGACAGTGTATTTTTAAAAATGTATTAAAACAGTGAAGTTCAGATTACAATTCAGTTGAAGATACAAAATTTGCTTCATAATACGTGCATCGATATAATATTTTATTAAAATTACGTAATTTGTATGTAATGATACTATAGTCTTCACTAATTCTATTCACGCTTAATTTATGGCGTACTTCAGATTCAGAAGGATTTACCTTCACATAATTGGAAATTTAATTGAATATTTGATTTTACTAAACCACACTGGGAATGCTATTTATTCTATAAAAAAGTTACTTTAATTTATTTCAATACCTTTATGTCTGCATGTGTCTTGCTCTTGTCATACTTATTCCTAAAGGGCCGGGGTGGAATGACAGCAGTGTGTTCAGTGTGTGGTAACATGAACCCTTGTCTGGAGTATGGAGGTTACATACATATGTAAGAAAATTTCAAATACAATAAATAATATTGTTATTTTGGGCTTTGGGCTACATTAACGGGCAAGGAAGGGCTAGACATGGTTTGGCAAGTTGCTGATTAAGTCTCTGACGGCATAGTCAATCGACAATCAGTCTATCAGTAGTTAGGACGTAGTAACTTAAGCTTCTGTAAATATAAAGTAGGTTCTGATTAGCAATTACAGAGATTTATCAGCAAGAGATGAAACAAACGTCAGTTAAGGGTATAAACTGGCCAAATCCGTGCAATGACATCGTCTCAAATCATTTTTGTGCACTAAGCGTTATATGACCTCCAATATAGCAGTCCTACCAAGATCTGTGAGAATGGGGCTACCGACATATTGCGGGTGAAAATAAATCACTTGTAATGCATAATAGGTATCTCTATCGTATACAAGGGTTATGCTTTCAAAAATACTCGTATGTTTCTAACAAGCGTTTATTCCCTGAGCTGTGCAGGCTTGTGGTCTTTAAGCCATAAGCAATAAATAGTAAAATGGAATGAGCGGAGTATTTTATTGATAAATATTATATACCTATTATGAAGACTTAATAACATGAAACAACAATCCTACCATGAAAAGAAGTGAAATGCATATTACGAAGTACAATACTTCTACATTACGGAATTGTTAAAACCACTTTAAAATTCTTTAAAGTACTAGGAAAATATGTTAACTGACGAAAAACGCCAGCGGATAATTTATAAACAAATGCTTTGCATTTTAGTAAAAAATGGCCAGACTACATAGTTTAGTTTACATTAATGTATTGGATGGTACGATATCTACAACAAACTAAGTTTTGTACGCAGGCACTTCGTTTTCGTGGTAAAATGAACTGCTAAATAAAACTATTTTTGTACGTGACAAATAAGCGTTTCGAAAATCAACAAAATAAATTAAACAGTTATAATAACTCTGTGTATAAAATTTGTTCACACAAATAATAAGGTACTTAAGAATCTACTAATTTTATGCTTATTTTATAACCACTACCTATTTATGTTTTTTTACTAAGAATTATAGTAATACATGTAACTGACATTCTAAAACGAACTAGGTATTTTGTCCATTTCAACGCATCAATACATATAAGAAACATTATAATATAATTTTGGTGCATAGACCAAACTTTACACCAGGACAATACAAAATTATCAAAATGCAACATATAAATTCAACCATTCGTCTGTTTATTATTAGATACATAATTTAATTGTTGACTTATATCAAATTGAAAATGCATTAAATAAATAATGAATATTATTCAAAGTAAATTAATTATGATTTAAAATATCTATTTATCACGTATTTAGAATTTCACTATAGATAATTTACCAAATTATTTTTTATTATATAAACATTGACAAAGATCGAAGAAGGTACTACATGCAACACTTACAATAAAAAAAATAGAGGAACTATGAAATTCAATGATAGAGAGAATAGTCGAGTTATACTGGGATATAAGCTAAAACACTAAATAAATTAAATTAAGCATGGCAATCTTAAACGCAAGTTTAGATATGACTCAGAAAATTCTTAGGTTCACACTAAGGGGGGGTTGTAAAATTCTTATCAAATATGTAATATTTGTGCTTCAACATTGTCTTTTTCCTTGTTCAATAAGGGACATATCAAACCATACGAATTAAGCCGGCCGATCTCACGACGAGATATAATCTAAAGTGAATGAGGCGATATAAGGTCGTGCTGATAATAGAAACATTTTCAAGAGTACAACTTCAAAATGTGATCAAATTCATTGACCAAAGTGTCCTAATCTATAATCAAAACTCTTAGATCTTAATTACGATTCTACATCAACATCGTCGTGTATTTAGGATGGATATTATAATTGACAGTTGATGTGCATCCTAAAGATTAGAATTATTAAATATTAAGTACATATAATGGAAAACGTTATTCGAGTTCGTAAGTATCGGGAAGCTCGTAACTTCAGTCGGTTTTTGAGAGGTATTCGTCCAGTCTTATATGAACCGAAATAATATTTATCGCTGTAATACATTGTGTTCTGATTAAAATCTCACGTGGATGGATCTAAACCATTAACAGATGGAGCTAATGTCCTGAGAAAGTAAAAATTCGCTGTCTCTCAGTGTAGGATTTGTTATTTTATTATAGATTTAAAGCTTTTAGCAAGTTATTTGTGGCTTTTAGCATAAAACTGTCAATTGCTACCTACCACGACTGGGAATTCTGTCTTGGTTAATGGCACTGTAGCTCACTAGCATTTTACTAGCGAAACTGAAATTAATATTGAACAATAACTATCTTATTTTAGGAGCAGGACAGGACAAACGGACACTGAATAATGGAGTTTTGGCCTCGGAAATTTTAATAATACTTTCGAATCGAAGATAAGAATGGAAAATTGTTCACTGATTTTAATTTCTATAGCATTCAAATAAGTAAGTGTATAATATATTTACGGTGATAACTAATTATTTTGTTCGTTAAAGGTTCATAATTGAATTTGAGTATGAGACAAGATAAGAGTGAGTTAACAGCGAATGTTTCACTTTGTACATGAGGCTAGTCTTGGTAATTGTAGGTCAAACTTCTCAGTTTTTTGATAGATGTTAAACTTTGGTGAACGATTCTGTGACATTTAATCAGCGATAAAACTCACATTTTATTATTTATGGTTTGATACAATTATGTCTGAATTATCATACTTATTATTTATCATTTCAATTTCTTTATTTGTTCACTAAGTGTACAGTGTGTCATTATTATCATTACTTTGTTCGAGCATTGAATAAATGCTTTAAATATTTCTGAGCATTACAAAGCAAACAAATAACGAGCAAAGATTGAGCACGAATCAACTGCCTAATCGATGCAAGAATGGGGCTCCCCATTACTAAATACATAATAAACATTTTTACTAATGCCCTATAATAGCAGATGACGCTCGACTTTCCGCCGAATGCCATCGGAGATTACGTATCTAGAGATCTCTTTGTTCAATTCAATTTATATTGTTACCAAGTGGTTTAACCGATTCTTTGCGAGTGACGTCAGACGGGCGTCATACAAGTTTTCTGTGTATAGCGCGTAAACCACTCGAGACTCAGTAAAAAGGTTTTACAAGACTGCCAAAGTTGAGAGCTGAAACTCTGTCACTTGGATTTGGGAATTCAGGAATAAATTTGGCGCTTGGCGGTAAAAATCATCTTACCAATGAATCGGTTAAACCATTAACAGCCATGGAACTAGGTACAAAAGAATAGCTATTGTTTGACTATCACCTATGTCAGTTAATGTTTTAAGCGTTACTGGACTCCAACTCTACTCCAGTGACGGTCGTGCTAAGACTGCCGTTGACAAGTATGTCGTGAAGCGGCTGCCCCAATACACTGGATAGGGAATCGCTCAGCTTGTAGTAGTTGGCCTCTAAGGCTTCGTGGTATGAGACCTGGTCGGAGCTGATCAGCTTCGCGTTCAGTTGGAGAGCCGCGTGGCAGACGGTCAGGAACTCTCTGTAATATAGATTTGGTTGTCATTATGTTATATAGGGCTAACTGGCCTGAAGGTCCCTGATTGGTAAGTAATACGGCCCAAGGCCACCGTAACTCCAACTTGAAAAGCTTGGGAACACTTTTGTGCCAAACTAAGAAAAAGGTGTGATTATTTTAAGGAAGAAGCATTTTTAGGGTCTGCTAAGCGATGGCATCTTACTGGAAACTGGCATTTCTTGGTCGCTGTCATGGTCATATTATGGTAACCTTTTTTCTATCCTTATCGCTTAAGGGGAGAAATGGGAAGGAATGTATGTAGTGCCATTATATAAAAAAAGACTTGTACTGTATTTACTTACTTGAATGTGGTCTTCAATTTGTCCACCAATTCGTCAGGGTACATGGGAGCCAGCGTAGGGTCCAAGAACGCATTGGCATATGCTTGAGGCCCAGCATTTACTTGCACACAGATGCTTCCTTGTAGCCTACAAAATCAGGAACGTATATTAAGCATATTGTTTTGATGTCTTTTTTGCCAATTTATTGATAAAATTTCCAGATAGGTCGATAAGTTACTCTTTAGGCGAGGAAAGTCTTTGGTTCAACTCGCACGTATTTCGTGATTGTCCAGAATTGTGAGGAAGGACAATGTAGGACAGAACTGCCCTCTTTCGGATCATGGTTGTAGTGACATGGATCCAAGGAGATCTATGCGAATCTTAAGACGTAATATGTCACTTTTTACTTAACCTGGTAAAGTATAGTCACGTGACTTCCTATATGTTGTAATGATAGTCCTCTACCTGCTTACCTAGCCTGCCTAGTTATCTACCTGCTTCCTAACTAGAATAGGGTAGATGACTATGTTTAATTTTCCATGTTATTAGATAGCTTCCGGAAAGAACCATTAAAATCGGACTTATTTGAGTAATTAGAACAAAATTATTTTACAAAATGAGAATGTGATAGGCCTTCAAAGTTTACCGGGAAAGTCCATTTCAAAAGAGTGAAATTAATCAAAAAATAAATAATTGAAGGCGTAGCTAAATACCACAGACCGATGACGGGCAGCAGCGTCACCGAAGCGAGAAGCTACGCCCTGCGGTCGCCAACCCGCCTGCCCAGCGTTGCGATTATGGGTATTTCCTCCAGATGTTTGCCCTAAGTGGCAAACAACTGGAAAGGCCTATGTCCAGCAGTGGACTGCAATAGGCTGATGATGATGATGAGTTTTTCGGCGAGTTCATATTTGTGATTTTGAAAATGTGATATCTATGGTTCTTTTTATACAAGCGGAATAATTGTTTCAATAATGTTTCTATGCTTGAGTGATGTACCAAAATAAACCACAAACAAAATTTAGTCATTATGCCTTGCAATGGATTCATGGATAAAGAGATGTGTAGTTACCTAAGCTGCAGTTTCTTGATGTCCGGCGCCTTAGCGTTGACGATCTCCGTGAGCTCGACCACCTGACTCTCCATTTCGGCCACGGCGACTTCGATCGGGCTTCTTTCCTCTTCTTGAGTGTCTATGACGGGCACGCGACGTTTCACGTAAGGGAACCAATTCTCGGCTGCAAAATAACAATCACATTATTACTACTACTTACCAAATGGTAACATTACAGAGATAAACGCCAGGTAAAGAAAGAGCCTTTTCGCCGGCATTTTTAAAAACTTAGGGGCCTGACTTGCAAGATCATGTGACGGCGCACGTTGTGCATCCTCTCGAAGGATCATCGCAGCTGGGTACACGCGTTACATGGCTGTGTGGAATGTCAACATACCGGTGAGGTGGGTCAGCCTCAGCCGCTGGTGGTGCACGACTCCACGCGCAGCTCCGTCGCGGTCGGCGCATGTTGTGCATCCTCTCGCAGGACCATCGCTGCCAGGCGGCGGCGTTACTTGGCTGTACGGAGTGTCGACATACAGGTTAACCCACATCTATTGGATATGATGTGTCGACGTACCGGTAAGGTGGGTTAACCTCAGCCGCTGGTGGTGCACAGGGCCACGCGCAGCTCCGTCGCGGGTGAAAGGCGTCTCGAACACGAACCGGCGCACGTTGTGCACCCTCTCGAAGGAGCCCTCGCAGCCGGAGCTGGCGGCCGCCGCGCCCTCGGGTGCGGCGCGCACCCACGTCACTTGGATGTACGCTAGCTTGCTGTCCAGCTCGTCGCGGTTTACCTGCTCAGACAAATTGATCATTGCGGCTTTCAAACAACACCTTTTAGGGTTGCGAGGGTAGCCATTGCCGAATACGGCAATGGCTACGCTAGCACATGTAAATTACATATATTGTATTTATGGTGCACCAATACATATTCTTCTGGAAACTAGACTTCTATCATTTCACCACAAGGAACAGAGGAACCTTCTCTTCTCCAACCCCACAGAGGATTAAATATCAGAAATCACATACATTGTTCTGATCCCAAAGTGGCTTAAAAAGTACTTGTGTAAAAAAAAAGCCTCCAGAAATATTTTGTACATGACTAAGTATTAATTTGATATTGAAAATATATGGCGAGTGTGGTTTCGAGAGCACATTATTATACAACGCATCGAAAGTCAAAACATGACTGATATTAGATAACTGTCTGTTGAATTTTGTAATCCTTTAATCCTACTAATATGAATAATGCGAAAGTTTGTTTGGATGGATGTATAAAAATACATGTTTGTTACTATTTCAAGTGACCTATACGGTTTTTGATGAATATTTTTAGTAACATAGCCTATGGATCAGATTAACATATAGGCCATAATTTATAAGGATATTATTATTTCAAATATATGTGATTTACACGCGGGCAAAGCTGCCGACTATAGCTAGTCTATTAATGTAACTTATAATCTTTGAATATTTACCGGAGCGGAATCCATAATCATCTTGACGTGTCCTGCGCCAAACTTTTGCTCGTAGAAAGTCTGCAGTTTCTCGGAGATCTCACTTAGTGACGTCACTTTCGGCTCTTTGTATATGAACTCGACGCCTTCTTCGTCTTCTCCGAAATGAGCTTTGCCGAAGAACGCAACTCTGTAGAATCTGCCCAGCAAGCGTTTGCCCGAGTTTGTCACTTCGATAACTTTGGCATAAGCCTTCGTTAGGTGTTGGTAGCATGTGAGAAGGGCTTGGTAGTCCTTCCTTCGCTCGTAAATCGGTATTACTAGCCGGTACAGAGGGCCGAGGAGCTCGTATCTTTCGGCTTTGTCTACGTATTCTGTGCAGATCATTAGCTGGTCCAGGAGAGCCTGTTCGTTGTATTGGACGTCTGTCACTCCTGAAACAGAAGGATTATTTATAGGTGAGGTGAGACAAATAATAAGTGACAAACAAGCAAACCGTAATATTTTAAGCCGACATTTGAGACTGTGAATGTTACTACGAGTAGTAGACCAAAGTAGTTTGTTGAATTTATGGTTTCTATTTATAGGTACATAATCCGGAATATCAAAGGCAACCCTAGCAAAATTAATTGGCCAGGACTAATTTTTACAAGGAAGACTGAAGGTATAGAATTACAGTAGAAATTACAGCTATGCCAGGCAAATAGATTCTATCTTTGCCCATACGTGTGTGCTGGCATATAATTCTATATTAATTAAGTGTAATAAAATATACAACAAAATAGTCTTTGTCCGTTGTTTGATGCTATTAGCATGGAATCTCAAAATATTTTTTAATCATCCTAGTCAATACATTGATCAATTAAATTCTAATGATATCTAGGATTTGATGCAGAGTTGTGAGCCTTGTAACATAACCGCAGTAAGTTGATGAAACAGGTTCGAAGACATTAGAGAAATGACTAGATGATAGCCAGCAACGTTGCCAGAATGTTATTTTTGTATAATTTTTGACCTTGTCATTTTACTGTCATGTTAGGCTAGGCGCGCACTGGTGACTTTTTGTCACCGTGACAGATATCTCTCTTCTTCTCATTTTAAAAGTGCAAAAGAGATAAACGACTGTCACGGTGACAAAAAGTCACCAGTGCGCGCCTAGTGTTACATGGGTCCATTTGTTACTTTCATGTTACTTTTTGAACTGTTGAAGTGAACGAAATATGCAGAGACGAAATGTCCGTAACCGTAGCATGGGTCTTTACTTTTTGACCAGTTCAAATGTGTTGTTATTCATGTTGTTACTTATTGTTATTGTCATGTTACTTCTGGTCTTCAGCTAGTGGCAACACTGGTAGCGAGTGCCAAGGGGCCAAGAGGTACAAATCTCGGAAAGTCTTATTGGGTGTTTCTGAAGAAAGTACTTAATAACAGTAACGAAGAACTCAATACTATAATAATCGAAAACGATTGTTCGACAGACGGATCGCGTATATTTTTGCACCATATGTCTTTCCCATTTATCCCTCCTGTGTTCGTATATAGGTACGAATTAAAATTTTCATTAATATAATTTCGGCCCCTGTACCGTTATCTCTCCGATCGTGTCGAACCCTGGTCCTATGCGATTATGTGAACGAAGGAACAGAGAATGCACTTGTCTTTGCACAGATAGCTACACTTGTGCACTTTAAATCTCTTTGGAGGTTGGACGAAGTGGGCAAAATTCTATCAGGAGGGAGTATTATAGGATTAATTAATTTCCCTCATCTCTAAAGTAGGTTTAAATTGAATAGGTTTATTAATTCGTTACATTTTGAAAAGCTGAACAAAGTAATGCAATTTGATATAAAACAAATAATAAATTGAATTAGAAACAGACATCGAACAGATACATCATTAGATGTAACAGATTTTAACAGAGGTAATAATTACCCTGTATGTAATTTCTTTTTACCTACGATACGGGTATAGGTAGGTACCTATTTTTCACTGTACTTATTAGTATATACCTATACCTGTACGAGTATTCTCGTACAGGTATTTTACCTTCGTCAACCTTGTATCAAAAAGCCCAATCACAAAGGTAATAATTACATACGGAAAACCAGTGCATTTTAATTGAGTAAGAAACAAAACCCATACCGATAACTATACCTAATAAATGCTGTTTGTTTGTAGATGCATCTTGTTCTGAAGGCAAAATAAAAGAACTATAAAATAGTAAGATCATAAAGGGTAGGAACTACAAACTTTCTGTTTAATATATCCTCTACCCTAAAGTTGTCGTGAAGAGATCGGTTAAAGCGATAATACCGCCTAATTGTACAATAAATGTCTATTATATTTTAATGTACTTAGACTGTAATAAAGAATTTAAATTGGAATTTATACATAGTTTTAAGTCAATTGTATGGTGTGTATCTATCTAAGTATCTAAAGATGAGAGAAAATGAGTGAGAAGTTGATATCTCGAGAAATCCCAAAGTCGACTCTTACGACGCCCACGGGAAGAGAGGGGAGGTGATTTATTCTTCTTCCGAGTTGTATTCTTTATCCGTCACTAACTTGAAGAAGTTGTATAGTTCTATAACGACTATCTTCGGGAATGTATTTTAGTAATTATAATATGAAGGAAGATATTATAATAACTAAAATACATTCCCGATGTTGGACGTTATAGAACTAGGCATTTCAATAGCTAAGGACGCAATAGTAAACGGTACAGGCTATTCAACGACGCGTTTTAATATTATAGCTCGTTAATTGTTAATTTGTGCAAAAGTTACTCGTTTGTTACTTAATCTTGAATTAGATTTTAATTGTCTACTTTGTTAATTTCTACAAAATACCGGCTTAACCCAATTCAATACGCACTGAATTGCGAGACGAATCTGTGTAAGTATTCAGTTTTCATTAATAAAAAAAGAGTTGTAAATTAGAAGTCAAGGTACTTAAAGGTACTCAAAGTAATTTATCCCATCACTTAACTTTAAAGCTAATTATATAGATATAAATAAAGTTAATACCTACATTGATCCGATTCCGAAGTAAGTAGCTTAAGCACTGACTTGTATTATAATACAAAGTGTTTAAGCTACTTACTGCGAAGGTAAATTGTAGTACATACTTTCGTTATACATAGGTACATGAAAAACTATTTTACTTAACATCTAGACACAAAAAAATCTTATTGATGTTTGTCTGAGTGGGTTTCGAATTCATAACCACCGGAAAGCTAGATCCATACCTACCTGGTATTTGCGGCCTAGTCACTCGATCAATAAAGAATGACAAAATCATGTGAGAGTTTATTTAATCGTGGCTATTAAATCGTAATCTATCTTGGTATCAACCAAAACGATGATCCTTAAAAAGAACAAAAATCTAAATTAATCTTAATAAAAAATTAAACGGTCTGTCTAATGTGGTAATGTTGCCGTTTTTAATAGAGATATTTAAGTCCAAAACCGTTTTTGCATGCCAATTATACATACACAGGTATCTAATACCTACACGGAACACCGTCGCTGATACCGGTAACTGTAAGAGCGAGCCGAGTCCGACCCTCTTGAGTGATTATTCTATTCTATGTATCTCTATATAAATGGAGCAGAGGCTCTGTTGATTGCAGTCGAAATCAGCCCGCGAACGCGCATACCGCGATAACGTTCGTGTGGCGGGAAAGAAAAAATTAAAGCGGAAAAATATGGGGTTGGCGTTAGTGGTTGTGCTGTTGTGCGTGGCTGGAGCGTTGGGAGACGAGCGCCAGATTGTGGAGCCCAACAACGACGTGACGGACGCCGACGGGGAGCTGGCCGGCACTGATGTGGTTCTCGCCTTCGCGGTACGTTCAGCAAACTGACAATTTCGCTATTGACCCGCCGGTCACGCCCGACGTTCGTGCACTCCGCTTCCTATACGATGTCGCGGTTCATTAATTAAATAAGAATCGCAGGTCAACTATACGCAGAGATGTGTTTATCCTGTATTTAAAAACAACGCAAAATTTAAAATTTTTGCCATTAAAAAATGGATGTGCAATCTAGCTTACTCGTATGAGGACAACTATGTATATTTTGGGATGAATCTTATCAAGATTCATTTGTGCCAAACTTTTGTTGATATATTATGGCTATATGGCATTGGCTCACGTGTGCTAGAAGGAAACAAAAAAAAATTAGAGAACGAAAAAGTAAAACATGCTCATCAGAGCATTTTTCTTCTATTACATTTACAAATGTATGAATAAGAAATTATAATAATTACCAATAAGCGCACTAACTAGCGTCTTATCGGAATTACATTGATTATAATGAAAACGTATTGTTTTATAACAAGTATGACAATGTGTATTCATATAAACGGTTGTAACTTCTAAGCCTTTTTTGCGCAATATTCTTGAGCACAAAATACCTACGACATGACATTAAAAAAAGTCCATAACTTTGTTATCCTCGTAATAAGGAGTCGGTTAAGTTGTTATTCGATTACAAATTATAAATTCTTAACCTATTCACAGGTATTCAGACACGGTGATCGCACTCCTGACCGAGAGGAATTGGAGCTGTTTTCGTCTGATGAAAAGTACAAAGACGTTTTCTTCCCGTACGGATTGAAGGCCTTGACTAATGTAAGTAAATAAAGCTACTCACATGTCTCTATTTTCGGTTAATGCAAAGACAACTCACTTTGTAAGAGTACTTATAATAAAACATACGGTCGAATTGAGAAACCTTCCTCCTTTTTTGAAGTCGGTTAATAAGGTATGGTGCTGAAAGGAAACAACTTGTATGGGACTAGCAAAGTTGGATATTTAATGAACACTTGTAATTTTTATCTGCCCTGACCGCAGAATTGATTAAAATTTAAAAATAAGTATAAGTTAGCTAAGTTATATGTATTACCGGCTACCGTAGACGATATAGGAAAACCATCTGATTACTGAATCAAGCGTAACGGAAACAGCATAACTTTGCGTTAATAAAAATGTGGTGAATGATGTGGTATAACCACCGCGATTGAAGGCGTAGCTAAATACCACAGGCTGATGACGGGCAGCAGCGTCACCGGGGCGAGATGCCACGCTCTGCGATCTCCAACCTGCCTGCCCAGCCTCCCGGTGTTTGCCCAAAGTAGCGAACCACTGGAGGACTACGTCTGGGGCGTATGAGTGTTACATACAATAAAGTTTAATTTATGCTATCACAAACTCCTTGAGCTACAGACACATCGGGTAGTCTATAGGGAGAGCAGGAGAAATAGTGGATGAATGTTACACATAAAATTCGTGTGCACTATTCCTTCGCTCTCTTACCTAATCACTCATGGTAAGCTTGCCATTTTAATTAATTCATCACGCCTTTGGAAAACATAACATTAATTGCATGTCTTTCCATAGATTACATGGTTTTAAAATTTACAGCTCTATTCATCTGTACAAGGTCATATTATGAATACATTTTGTGAGTATTAGTTATTGAATTGTATGTGTAGTTCACATTTTTATTACCTACTTACATAATAAAAGCATAAAACGATTATATTTGCAGTTTGCATTTATGTTGTTTACATTAAAAATTTTGGGCGAAATGATATTTCTGTGGTAAGAAGACCACTATTTATTAAGACAACATCTTAGAATAAAAAATCTATGGACAACATGAATATTGATTTCGCAATATCATTGCACAATTTTATATTCAAACTCAATTCATCAATCAGCTCATTGCCATCCACTGCTGAACGTAGGTTTCCCCAAGAAAACGGCAACTACCCAATCTGTACCAGCTACTTTTCCCAATTCGTCGGTCCAAGAGTTGAAACTCGAATCTTCTTCTTTCTTTCTTTCTTTTATATATAAAAATGAATTCCTGTTCGTTAGTCTCGCAAAACTCGAGAACGGCTGGACCGATTTGGCTAAATTTTGCTTTTTAATTAGTGGAAGTTCAGAGAAGGTTTTAAAGGTAAATAAAGGTGATACGAATTCTGCCGGGTCAGCTAATAATGGAATAAGAATCTCAAGTAACTGCACTCTTGAAAGTTGCAAATTTCAACTTGATGATATAACCAATTGTTTCAAACAGAAAGGAAAACAACGCGGTTACCTAGTAGGGGAATACCTGAAGCACCGCTATGAGGGCCTCATCTCGCGCCTGTACATCCCCGACGAGATCACCATCCGCACAACCAACTACGACCGCACCAAGATGACAGCGCTCACCGCCTTGGCAGCCATGTACCCACCCATGCCGGCCCAGAAGTGGAACCCCATGCTAGACTGGCAGCCCGTACCGTACAACACGGTTAATGGTGATACGGATGACGTAAGTATCAAAGACAGTCAAGTCTACGCTTTGTCATAAGGAGGAGAGGCTCTAGAGTAGGGTTTCTCAAAGTGAGGTTCGCCTTTAGACGGTAGGTGTCGCGGAGAGATGGACGTAATAGTGGCTAAACAGCCAATCGGCTGTCAAGGGTTCGCAATTGCGAAGGAGGCGCGCACGCGACTGAGTCCATATAAAAACCATATTTTCTTCCACAGGTAGGTTATTTATTTGCGGTTAGGGATTTGCAAGATGTATGTGGACCGTGGGCCAATAAGTATGAGTAACCCTGCACTTAAGGTTATAGACAAAGTTCAGCGATTGGTTGTTTTGAAACACCTACCTATATGTTATATTTTAAAAGCTAGAGATCTATTTCCAAACTGATTAAAAAATCTTTAATGGGCAATACCGAGTTAGTCGGTCCATCATACCAACCTACTAATATTATAATGTGAAAGTTTGTGTATGGATGTTTGTTACACCTGCATGCGAAAACTACTGAACGGACTTTAATGAAACTTTACATTAATACAGCTTATACATCAGATTAACACATAGGCTATCACTTAAAGATACATATCACTGATATGTAAAACCGCGGGTTGCAGTTAGTAATAAAGTTAATAATTTCCTCATAACAAAGTTATACCAAAATTTACTCTTCTCATGTATAGGAAGGCAAAAAGTTTAAATGCTAGGTCAGCCTGGTTAAAAATAGTATTACTACAAGACGAGTAGACATTTGGGAACTGGTTTTGCAACATTCGTAATACCTGACCATAAATATAGATGATTTAAATATTCACGTTAATAGCACGTGAATATTTTTGATAAATGAATTAAGTCTATTCGCATGAATTATTGGTACTATATAATGGTACTTGTTTTTGAATGACAAAATATGTGTTTAACAATTAAACTTATACTGTGTACACTAAATTTAAATTAATGGCTATTTTATGCGTAAGATAGGAAACACATGTTCGTCCGTATATTTAATTAGTCTCAATATCGACATATCTTGTCGATTCTTTTCATGAGTGAAATATAAAATAAAATATTTCAAAAGGTAGTAAATGTGGAATCAGAATGCCCTGAATAAGAGGATCATATAATGCCAACAAAAACGAAGAGTAGGTACCGTTTCGTACCAATATTTTTAAAATTAGAAAATAAATTTGCTGTGGATAATTCAACAGGAAGGAATGTCGTCGTTATTGAAACAAAATAAACATGTTTCTCGTATGGAAGCTTAAGAAGCTTTAGAATAAATTTTTGCACTTACCTCTGTGCTCTTTTGCTTTACAGAGTATTATGACTATAATGTATTAAGTAAAGCATACTAGTAATTCTTCAGGTTGCGAGTGCATCCATGGTGATAAGGCACTATTGCCTTAAGCTTTGTATATAAATGTCTTTGTTAATTTCAGCTGTTATACTGGTACAACTGCCCCAGGTACCTGTGGCTAAGAGACCAGGTGTATGAGTACCCAGAGATGAAGACGCTTCTAAAACCATATGAGGGTCTCTTCACTTTTCTGTCTACCAAAACACATAATAACATTACAAAGCCTGAAGATGTATTCTACCTGGACAATCTATTCCAAACTTTGGTACGTATAATTATTGTCTAGATTGTTTTGTGATAAATTGGAGTGTTGCCTAGTCGGCTACATTTGACCTTCCTGGACGAAAATAGGAGTTCCTTTAATCCGTCGATTATTCGTCTTCCTTTAATTCAACCAGTGTTGAATTAATTAAATATATATATATATCATATTTGAAAAAATGGAGCTATTTATAAAATTTAACCAATTACTATTATCGAACTCCTAACAAAATCTATAGGACTCTTTTTTTCTCATATACTTATTTTTCCAAATTTTTGAGAGTGGTTCGTTATTTTTAAGTCAAACCGTATTATAAACCTACAGACAACTGAATAAATATAAAAACCGCTTAATTAGCATTCTGTGTAAAGAGAGATAATGTTTCTATGTTATTTTATACCAATATACCAATGTGTACTATATTCGTCAAAATGCGTTGGTTAGTCCTTCACGCTATGACATGAGGCAAAGAATCGACATAATTTTTTGCCGTGACGGGTTCGGATGAGTTGCAGAAAGTCAGTAATTATTTTGAAATCGACAGTCAGTATGTCATGCCCAATATATATAGTGGAATAATAACGTAGCAAGCACAAGAAGTCAATTCGTACTTTGCAGTTCTTAGATCGTACGATAAAAGTAAGCTTATTACTTAGAATAATAAGTAATAACACCTATTCTAAGGCTTATTACCTTTGTAATTTTATGTATGTTTACTTTAAACGAGTATAAGAATACCTATAATCGGCCTTAAGGGGAAAAAATATTCTTTCATTTTTATGTAACTAATTACTAAATACTTTAAATAGCGCTTGTTTTTTTTTAGGAAAATGTTGGTATCAAACCACCTAAATGGGCACAAGAAGTGATGCCTCAAATAAAGCAGGTGACGAAAATTGAGTATGCAGCAGAATTTTTCATTCCAGAATTAACAAAACTAGCTTCAGGTAAGAAAACTGTAATTGGAAGAAACCGTTTCTAACAAAACAAAGCGGACTTCAATATGGTGAAAATGGGACTAATTCGGAAGTACACCATTTCGAACAAAACATATTTTTCATATCGGATTACAATTCTCGGAGATAGGTTACAAAAAAAAACATTATTTATTTCGAATTGAGAATCTCCACCTTTTTTTTAAAGTCGGTTAAAAAATACAAATCACCATCCATTCCCATGGGTGCGCTAAGAGTCGATTGAAGGACTTCTTTTCGGGAAGATTTCAATTTCTCAGCCGGTGATGGCATTTACCCGCTTGACCACCACGGAACCATCGACGAAGCACCCGTGGAGGAACTTCAGCCAGGTTCCGGGGTCAGTCAGATAGCATGTTACAAGCCGGCTTGGCGGTGGCTACTGACAAGTTTGACTTGGTTATTTGGCCGTTGCCGGAAGGACTTTGGTTTCTCTGTCGCTTTCCATCAGGAGAGAGGAAGACACTATGCTGTACCACTATATAAATACATATATTTTTCCTTTTAGGTCTGCTAATGAGTGAGATAATAAATGCAACGGATGCTTGGATCGCGGGCCACAAAGACCAGCCCAAGTTGAGGTTATATTCAGCGCACGAGAACAATGTGGCGGCTCTGATGTCTGCTGCCAGGGTTTTCCAGGCTCATCAACCAAACTATGGAGCTACCTTCTCGTTGGAGCTAAGGAAACACAGAGTGACGGGAAATTATGGAATTACGGTAAGACATCAGTAGATACTGAGGCCTAATACAAATACGTCATACTTGTGTACATGTACTGTACACTTTACTAATTGGTTTTTCCTTCTCAGCACAAATTAGTTCATTGCTTGATGATAACGCTAAGCCTGTATGACATTTTCTCCAATATTATCAATGTTACAGAATAATTTAAAAAGTAACTACGAGTTTTTGCTGGTGTCTCATCTGTAGAATACGGCATTGCGTACCGGTTGAAAAATTCTCTTCCTGATGATTTTAAAGTGTCGCACCAAACACATACACAAATAAAAATTCAAACGTTATTTATATTACGCTGTGTAAACAGCTATCACAACTTAGGATTTGTCTTCTAAGTAATCAAAAGGCTAATTAGTAAAAAACATTAACTTGAAGAGGGAATAGAAAGTCGTGATCATAAAAAGTTCCTACGTTGTTAAGCGAAGTAAACAGTAAAAACATAAACAAGAGAGAGACAATTGTAGGCTAATTATTATCTAACCTTCTAGATTTATTTGTTTAACCATGTCTGGCTTTGAATGAAGGTTGCGTTTAAATAAACTACTATCGAATAATCTAATTGCTATGAAAACGCACGATGAAAATCCTTCATTAATATGAATAAAGTCATTAAATTAATATAGCCATTAAAGTGTAGACAATTAATTATCAAATTTATCTAAATATGTAAGAAATAGACAATGATTTGCCAAAAATAAAATAAACATTAACAAAAATAATTCTAATTAATGAATTGAATAAAATAAATACTATTTCTAAATTTTATTTCATGCTATTGAAAAGATAACATAGTGTATCAATTAATTGTAATTTACAATGATTTTGACCTAGAGAAAGCTACTGATAAAGTTGGCACAAAGTCCTAAAAAATGTTACGAAAAACTTTGAGGTCAATAACGTCTTGTGGTGGCCTGATCATCGTACCACCTCTTATCTATTTCTTATTACTGTTTAGTTTATCTAATTAAATGTAACAAACAAGGTACTTTGCCCAGTAAAGTTCACTATGAATACGAAATGTGACGATGTTCTCATTGTTGGTGTGGGTCAGTGCAATTTAGTGACAATCTTCTTTATACCAGAAGAGCCAAATTTGTAAACTAATGCCAATTAATTATATTATTATGCATAAGTAAGTATTTAAAAAAAAGTAAAACGGCTTTACATCATGATTAGGAGTTATAGCATTGGTTAGCAGTCGTACTTAGACACTTCTCTGAAGAGATAGTACCGACTGTTGTAAGAAATTAAGCATTTGGTAGGGAATAAAGTTTTTTGTCAAGCGTTTTATGTACAGTACAAGAGCTCATTACAAACTAACGCTCGCTCGTACATACAATGTAAGATTCCTAGTCTATATTATGTAGTTCAGTGGTTCCCAAACTTGTTTTGCAGCGACGCACTTTCAGGTTCAAGGTTCTTTTCACGGTAACCATAGGATATGATAATCAGCTACATAAACTTTGATTCGTAAGCATATTCTTTCATGGAGCCACTGTTCATCATCCATGGCACCATAGGGCACCGCGGCGCACATTTCGAGAACCTCTGATATACATAAACCAATTTATTTTTACAGGCGGTGTATGCAGCCACCGCTGGAGGAGTAGCCGAGATACTTCCTATACAAGGCTGCGGGGACCAGCTGTTCTGCGAATACAACACTTTTGTGAACCTCATGCAAGACATCCTCTGGTCAGAGGAAGAATTTAGGGAACAATGTCCTAACAAATTCTAGTATTGCGTGTACCTACTAGTATTAGTAATTAGCATTTGAATTATATTAATTAGTGAATTGTAGTTATAATGTGTAAATGAGAACTGCGAGTGTACAAAGTGAATTAAAAGGCTGTGAATAATGTTATATATGCTTTTTATTAAATATTCGCAACTAGATTTTTCTATGAATTTAACAGTAACGAAATGCTGAAGCTCTTAGTACATACTGCCTAGGCGCAAGATATTTGACACAATTAAGAAAGATAAATAGGTAAAGAAAACATGTCTAGAATTTACACAAATGAGTCACAATCGTCCAACAGTTTCGAGAAATATACATAGGTTAAAATGGAAAAACGTGTTTATCACCCAATGTTTCAGGTCTTAAAACCAATAATCTTAAACTATTTCTTGTTTAACAATGTGTTGAAGATTTTTAAATCCATAATGTGTTAGGCACGATTACAAGCGCTTGTCTGTTGTTTTTCCTAAACACTAGTTATTTTATTACTGTCAGTGTTACTTTATTACTAATACGTAGAGCATCTATGGAAAATTCACATTTCGAGTAAAAAAGTTGGGCTAAGACCTAAATACGCACGACCCAAACGTACGCACAGGGCATTGCTAGTAAATCGTAGTGCTTTATTACTGAGAGTCACTAAGAATTAATTTACAGTAAAGAGCTATTCACCAGTGCCAGAACCGGGGTGAGTATTTACGACTGTATTTTTTTATGCCAATTAATATTAAGAACTGCGAGTGCACAGAGTCGCCTGAAATCCTGGATAGCTAGATAAGTATTAGCAGAGTCAAGACAGAATTAAATTTTTTGATCATCGGTACTACTTCGAACATGTGTAAATTCGAAAAACGGTAAGCCTTTAAAATGACGTCACAATTCACAATACATGTACGCTGTAACGTGAAATCCTCAGTAGATATAATGAATTTTCATATACATTCAGAATTATAAATCGTGTGAATTAATAGCATCTGAAACAATTGACAATTAAGTACATACTCATTTTTGTAAGTAGGTATGTAAATATTAAAACAGTGGAAATAACGTAATAAGATAGATACACAAGACGATGTTGCTAGGATAATTAAGCTCTGATTAGATATAATTATAATACCAGAGGAGACTTGCTAGCACAATGAGACAAAATCAAGATTATACATACTTAATATTCTGTTGATATGTGCAGTGCACGTCTTCAGTATTTGAGATATTGTTATTGTGCGATGTGGTACTTTCCGAATTCAATATGGTGAAATTAATAAGTGTTATCTGTATCAAGTAAGTAGTAATAGAAATATATTACATTTTTGTCTGCCAAAGTAATGTACGAAGATATTTGTCGGTTGCTTGCAAGTAGGTAATATACGCTAGGTTATAATGATATAATGGGATTATGTCATTATTACCTAGGTCATGCATCTAAATACTTTAGTCGGTCACTAATCCTGAACCGAGCCTTACTTTGAAAATGTGTTTTGATTATTCACATACATCCAAGGCATAATATAAGTAGAATCTATTATTTCATTAACGCCGTTAGTTAGCAGAATTAATCCTTCCTACTTTAGACAAAAGCATAAGTTGGTTTATCACATAACATGATTGGCATTATAAAATGCCTATAAAGGCAGAGAGAGCTTCCGGGAGAAAGCCAAAGACGAAAAAGTTCTTTCTAAATATATATGAGCCTCCAAAATAACAAGAACTCTATAATAACAATAGTAAATATCTGAGTAGACTATCCTACTATACCGCATCGGGGGTCATCAGATGAGATTGATGGATGAGCAATAATATAAGGTAACTAAACTTATTTATGTACATGATGAATAATATTATTATTCGTAATCAAACTATCTCAAACGGAAGTCAGCTAAGGTGTACCTTCTATGTATAGGTATATGTGTTGAGTTATTGACATAACAATTAGGAAACATTTAACGAATTAAGAGCGCGCATACAATTTTAAGCAACTCGAAACGCACGCGGGAGCCGATTCCGAAACACACATAGACATCATTTGTGTCTGTGTGGGTGAGCGGCGTGTCGGACGCTAACTCCGGCGGACGAACATATTTTGATACTTAACAATTTATTATTCATCTAAATTATTTGAACAATATTTTATTGCTAAATATTTCATTAGTGTAGTATAGGTGCGTACTTATTAAATTGATTTAAACACTTTAGAGTACATTATTCTTAAGTGTTTATTAATTAAGGTTTAAGAAAAATATAACAATATTTTTGTCTTTCTATCTTTATATGTACCAGGTACTTACCTATCCAAACGTATTGTGTGAGTGATTGACATTATTAATGTTGCTTTATAAAAATCAATAATCCCTACTGTGTTTTCCTTGCCATCTGATCATGAGTCAAAGGTCGTGAGTTTGATTCCCATCCAGGACAAACATTCGTGTGCTGAACATTTGTGTTTGTTCTGTGTTTAGGTGTTTGTATTATTATTTAAGGAAAGAGCAGTCTCCGTGGTTGCCACGATATAACTCTAACCCGTTTTATATTTTAACTTGTAAAAATTACTTTGTTCATTTTCACTCGGCAGAAATGGATCTCACAAAGAGGCTGGTTGCCATCATTCAAAAAAGATTAGTTTGTAAACAATTTGTCAATTTGAATTAAGATCCTAAGTCTCCTATGCACTGATCACAGAGATCATGTATACTTGTGCTGAAAGTTGTGCTTGTGTTTCGTAGCAGAAACCCCAGATGGCCTACAACAACTAAAATCTAGTTCCTATCCAGCTTGACCAATCCATCACTTATTCTCGGGATGAATATTCGTCGTGACCCGAATCCTAAGGGTTACATTGAAGGAGTCATTGACTACTGCAGCATTCTCTAAAATAGGTGTCCTGAACCTGATTCTGAAAGAATATATCACGACTGACCAGCGCTGTTTTTTGTATAAGGCACAAATCTTGCGTAGAATACTGCTTTTACGCAATTTTATGAATGATGCAATGGACAGGTTACATAGACGAGCTATCTGAATAGGTAGGTATGGTGAGTCCTCTTGTATATATGTATTCAAAAATTGTCTAGGATCGGTATTTTGAAAATTAAAATTAAATACAACAGCAAGTAAAAAATGTTGTCATTATCTCATTTATTTTCTACTTTACGGTCTAAATTAAGAAGACTAAACTTGTAGGAAATCAATTTTTAAACAATATTGGTTCCTTCCTTTTCCCCTAAAATCGATATTTTGGAAATAAAACTCGCAAACCGCGACATATTCAAAACTGTATCATTATCTCCTATGTTGTACTTTTTACGGCATGAATGAAAAGAAACAAAATTCTAGAGAGTCAATTTCCGAACAATTTTGTCTCCTACCTTTTCCCCCAAAATCGACATTTTGGAAATTAAACTGAATTAATAAATTACCTATTAATATTTCGAATTTAACATAATTCCAATGACGGCGACGAAGCAAATAAAAGAAATAACAATACCTATTATGGCAAACTGCTGCACTAATGAGGGCGCCCATATCGCGTGTGAATTCGCCACCAGAGGTGCTAGTGTAGCGTGAGGTATCCGAAATGTCAAATTACATAGGTTCTGTGGGTTAAACGAGTTTATTTCGGAAAATTAAATAATTTTGTGCAATTTTGGCATAGCTGGCATTAATTTTCGAAAATATGAGACACGGCTCAGTGATTATCTGCGCTTTAAAAGCGGAGCCGAGAAAATGAGGTATAAAAATTAGCGGTCTGAAAGCAAAGCTACTTCACTGCTTTGTTTATTATCCGTTAACAAACAGTTTTGCCTTTTGGAAACTTATGGCCTCCTTCTTATAACGAACAAACAGTCATCACATGCATAAAACAAACCTTAACAGCTATGCCCGAAGATCTCACTATACAGTGGCGCCCTCTGGTGATTACAAAAACGGTTGCCCTCATTGGCAACGTTGCACCTTGCGACTTGCATACTGCAAGTTACATGCTCGCCCTGCTCGTCGCCATACTACCATTCAGCATACGTAGCCGGTAATTTTAACGTAATGTATGTAAATAAGTTACCGTAACATATCTGTATCTTACCAGCCTTTTCGCTAAAATCACCCCTAGTAACCGTAATGGCCATACATTTCACAACTATCATATTGCATTTTGGTTTTACATTTTGAAACTATAAAATATAATTTTTACTTCTTTCTAATACTATCGATTGAAAGTAGTAATCTCATATCGTTATCCGCCTCTCACAGGCCACTGCTGGACATTGGCCTCTCCCATTGTTGACCACTTTGATCGATTTAATTTTAATCTTAGATACTTGTTATTATTGTGACACAAAGATTCACTTATTCCACACTAAACAATTAAGCGACAATTTCAAAATTGGATTCGAAGATCGATTTATCGAAATCTAAATAGATCAATTTCGTGCATACTATCAAACATTTTATCATCCATCTTTACACATATAATTTTACTAATAATAACTCGACTATGGGATTTCTAGGACTTTCAGCTTCATTGTATGCCTTTATTTATAGTCGTGAACATGTGACGTAGATTCCTTAAATGCTCCCAACTCAAATGAATCTCATTATCAGTTTCTTCATGGAAGTTGTTTCTGACCATTGATGTTAACGAGCATAATAATAATCATTGGAATAGCCTTACTTTGTAACTTCATTAGTGAACTAATAAACAAACATCATATTAATTTTTTGAAATATTTAGCATATGTGGTTGTAGATAATAATAATTATAATAATCCTGATGTTCGTATTTGATACTCATGACTAAACATTAAATCATTTCATTAATTTAGTATATTATTTTAACTTAATAAATTTTCCATACAAAAATAATATTACAAAGTATCAAACTCGTGGAGTTGCACGCGCGCAGAGCGGTATACGCTCATAAAAGTGGTTGTGCGTATGTGTGCGTGAGCGGAGCAGCGAGCGGCACGTCCTCCCTCTGGGATGACCCGATTTGGACTGAATCGGCAAGCGTCGCGCGCGTGGCTTTATAGTCACTTTTAAAAAAATCGTATAAAATAACAGGCATAGAATATTAATAAAATAATAATTAAGTGCACTTAAGAAAGACTTCTTTTACATTTACACAAAATTTCAACTAAAAGAAACAGTGTTTTCTACTAGAAAAACACTGTTGAAAAGTGTGAATTGAGCTTATTTTGAGAAATTATTTTGGGCAATTTAATAACACATTTTTGAAAGTTTTTTTGTCTAGTGCACTAATAGACCATATAAGCTATTGTATAAACATATATTTTAAACATATGTATGTAATGCAATTGATATTAAGACTTTCGAAATTGACTCTGACTCGCATTTTTGCGAATCGGCTTACGGGAGATCTTTGATAAACAAAAATATACTAGTAAATGTTGTATTTTATCTAGCCTACGCACTGCTTGAAGACTTTATCTATATAAAAAACTATGTTTCTTATTTAAAAAAAATCGTTTTCTATGATAATAGCTCGCCCGAAAATACCAGTTTCGCCGCAAATACGTCGAATTCTGTATGCGCGCTCTTAAGTACGAATATAAATGAAGTGACTTTAATGAGATAAAATGAAATGCAAACAAGGATCTATACAATTTTCCACCATCCTTCGTACCGTAAGCGGAAGGCATTGTTGGGTCGCAGCGCAGGCGCAGGCGTAATCTTATAATTTACACTAACAGATAAATAGCTAATGGACTTGTGGGACTCTTGTTTGTATTCATCCTTTTACCCATATCAGCAAGCTCGCTTTGATTCAATTTGTAATGCCACAGTTGTTTAAAATAACATAAACGGTAGATGACGACGGTGAATTATGCAAGCAATTACCATGAAGCTGTAATAACATCCACGTAAACCTTTGTGACTTTTATGACTGCTATATATATTATTACAATGTAATAATCAATAAAAATATAGTCCTCAATATAGTTTGATTAATCTCTGACGATCAGCAACGGTCATGGCCGACGAGGATGCGCTGTCTCATAAAAATGTTATCTAAATTGCAATCGACATGCAAAACATACAGAATGAATTGCTGGGAGGAAACTATTTATTCAATGAGTATCAGTATAAATAAATAAACGCAACGCTAACAGGCCGCCAGCGTCGCCGCTTCCCATTGAGAGTGACGTCGGCAAGGGCGTTACGCGGGAGACGGATCGCACAAAACGTTGGATGATGCGGGCGCACATGAGTAAATAGCCACCGCGACACAATCGATTGGATAGAGTCAATCATCTGAGCGGGTCGCAGCGACCGTGAATCCGACTGGGCATCCCGTGCACATCTCAGTGGGAGCCAGCCTCGCGAGCCGTGCACTTCCTGTCCCAAACGAATTGGAACCGCGACTAGCGTTTACTGTACACAAATATATACGTGCTTGTGATCAAATGCGACATTCGTAAACGGCCAACGATATGCACCACCGTAATTGACTGGACACCGTTTTAGGATAGAAGCACAATGTAGAGGTGCCGACCCGGCGGAGGAAAATGTAAGTTGTGTGATTTAGTGCCATCAATAAGATCGGAAGACACGTGGAGCTATTAACACTTAATTATTCTAGGAGCGTTTATTATACATATTTTGTACTGTGAAGGATAGCTAACTAATTTATTAATATTTATGTATTGTGATGCTATTATCATTTGTGCGCGCACATGATGTTTTCTAATGTCATTATTATGGTCAACAAGTTATGATATTAGCAAAGTACGATATACCTTTGCGAAAGCTGGTTTTATTGGGTCGTTTTAATCAAGCCAGATACTGCAAAATAATATTAATCGCCTATGCACTCAAAGAACTACTCTGTTAGTCCTTTGAGTTCTATCCAGCACTGAAAGGAGTAAAAATTTGTCTTAGATGTTATGTAGTTTGTACAGCTGACTTAATTAAGCAGCTATTTGAACGTTATTGTAAGTTATGGTATAAGGAATTTTTATTGGCTTTTGTAATTTTTAATTATCTACCTCATTGATGGATGACAATACGAAATCTTAGTTATGTATTAGAGTTGTAATAAATACAATGTATTCGAGCGATGGGCGAAATTAAAATTTGTCCCAACATTGCTTTACTTGTGAGCAATGTTGTCGTTATTAGACATGGATACGATGCGTATGCGCAGGAAAGAGGGCGGTCGCGAGGAGGAGCCGACCAACGCGGCGGTAGCGGCACCGAGCCAGGGCATGCGCACCGAGCACACCTGCTGCTGCCTCGGCGTGTTGGTGGGCGTCTCGCTCATCGCCGGTAACTACACCATGAGCTCTCATTTAAGGAGATGTTTGTCGCAGTTTGACAGCAAACACGCTACTCCTTAAACGCCATCCCAGCCCAGCGTTCGTAGGTAAACGACATCACACATTATGTCACACCCACTAACACGACGAAAGGGGCACCGAGCATGTACCACTACATTGTCATATGCTACAGAGTGGTACATTAGTCACCTGTAAAGCTGGTAACACTTTTCGATCTTCAGATCTCGAGACAAATTTACTTACTTTCACTATTTGTTTTAATAAAACCAGTGCCCCGCCTGTTATTAGTACACAAATCAAAGTAGGTTATAGTATATAAAACAAATGTTTTTCTTTTTAGCCCTCGTAGCAGTGATATTGATGAAAGATTCTACAGTTGAAATCACAGCTCTTCGACAAGTACATGTGGTAAGAAACACAATATATTCAAATACCTTAATAATAAAAAGGTTAATACTTAAATCGTTTCGTATCTATTAACTAGATCTTGTGCAATTAATTACACGTAGTTAAAAACGACTTAGTAGATAAATGTTATCTCTTGTTTTCATCGATCTTGATAGACTTATCGATGATGAAATGATCATCACGATTAGAGCAACATTAGATTCCCTTTAGTAATTTATGTAAGTGATTGTCATTTACTCAATCATTGAGCAGGTAACTAAAACTGATAAGTAGGTCTAAGGAAACTTAAAAAAATACCAATGACAGGGTGGATGGCTCATTTGGTTGTGGGTTACTAGGAACCTCTGCCTTCTGAACTAAGGGTCGATCCCCGGACAGTACAAACATTAGTGTAAATGAACATGTCTGTTTGTATTGGTCTGCGTGTTTTCTATGTAGGTATAATATGTATTTATTTACAAAAAAAAGTATCTATGTAAGTTTATCAGAATTAAAAAAATGCGGTCTATCAGAACTAAAGTTTCACAATCATAAAAGATGAATTTGAGAGCGAATCTGGGTGTTTTGGGAGTAGCCTACCCCTAATAGCTTAAGATCGGGAGGATGAAATGCAATATGTGGTGCATATATTTGACACCTGTTATAATGCATATTTAATGCCAATTAGGCTCGGATTGAGCAATGGGCGTACTTTTTGGAGAGGCCTATGTATGGACTGCGAGAGGCTAATGATAATAATGCAAATTAATATCTTTTAGACAGTATTAATAAGATACCATTATTTATCTTCTTCTTCTTATTTATATTCTTTGTGTCATACAGTTAATGTCGCACGGAGAGAGGACGCCCAGTGAGCACGAGCTGGCTATGCTGGGGGCGCCTCATCCCGACCACGTGTTCTCACCATACGGCGCCGGCGCCATGACCAATGTGAGTTCATTCCTTAAGCTTTCACTTTAATAATCCTCCTCCACCCTATAGAATACCGCAGTCAAATGACCTCTGGGTCGTGTTTCTGCCGGTGAGTAGGGTTTCCGGAGCTCGTGGGGGGTTAGGGTTGGGCCGGCATGGCGGTGGCAACTGACAGGTAACTGACCAGTTACTTGCCCGTTGTCACAGCGACTTGGGCTTCTCTTTCGCTTTCCATCAGGTGTAGGGAAGCCATTATGTCGAGCCAATATAAAAAAAAAAAAAATGTAGTCATAGTAGGCCAGTAAGTCCAGGGGATGTAATTGAGCGACCCATGATCTTTTCGCTCCAAGCCCTCACCCGCTGTTGCATCCTGCCGAATAACTAACGAGGCTCTTTTAAAACGATTTTTTAAAACTATCTACCTTAATTCAATTGGGAGTAAATCCCATTGTGTTCTATCACAAGCTTAATACCGTTTACACATGTAATCCTAACACTGAATGTGATGGAAACATGAATGAAATGGAATGAACTAATCTACATACCAATAAAATACAACAGTCGTTTGTTGCATTGACAAGTACATTATAGTGTAATAAAATTGTTATGTCCGAAATATATTACAACATTTTTCATGGGAATCACGAGGCATCCGATGTACAACAATGGCGCTTTTGAGCGTAGTTCCCGATTCATTGGATTAGACGGCCGTAACGAATGACTCGACGCTAGCCGATATGAACATGTTTCGGATAACGTTGCAACTTAATTATGCTGTCGAAAACAAATAAACATCTCGCCTAACACTGCTGACTAATTCATATACGTACTCAAACTAGTGTAAAAAGATTTTATACCTACAACCTTACCAACAGATAGAATTATGTACCCGGCACCACACCTCTAATCTAGAATGACGTAGTTATTCCATTGATTAATGGCCCAAACACGCATTTGAGAGTAGAGTGTAACCGTGACGCACGACTAGACTTGGCATTTTCTATTCTCCATTGAAGGGGTTCATATTGATGAATGCAACATAGATATACCTACCTATAGATCTGTCTGAATGCAAGAATATAGATACTCCAACGAGTATAGTCGTATTATATGCCTTGTCTTGCGTTGTTAGACTAATTCCAGGTTTCTACTCCTATTGTAGCCTCCTTTTGTAGTACCTACTATTTTCCAACGGTTGTGCTAGTGGAAAAACAAATTGTCTAATTCCTCAGCCTTCACATTTCATCGACAAATTGACAGTGACATTGAACATTAACCGTGGTTAGGGTTGGGCGTTATGGAAACGCAAGACAAATGAGTTTATAACGAAGCGCCTACTTCCCTGTCCGGCGGGGGGAGCCTCAGCTTCTGAAGGTCACGAGGTGCTAAACGGGAACGATGTGTCAGGAGAGACGCAGATTGCCGTCGGACGCTAATAATGATTTATTGCTTGTCGCATCGCACGTCACATGTGTAAAAAGCCGGTGTAAGGGGGAGAGCGCCTCGGAAAGGCGGACAACACTCGTACGAACAGATGGAAAATATAAACCTTTGTTTTGTTTCAGGAAGGTAAAATGTTGACCTTCGAAATGGGCGCATTACTTAGAAAGAGATATAATGAATTCCTCAAGCCATTTTACGATCCTGGTAAATGTTTTGATGTGTATATTTTTCATCAAGTCATTTTTCACGCGATTTATTTGCAATTAGAATTACATAATATCATCATCATCGTCTTTCTTGCTGGTTTCGACAACGCCGACTAGACAACCTTACAACCGATATAATTATAAATTAGGATGTTTTGTTCGTATGGGGCTTATGTTTCCAATCTTTAGAGTCTGGGCTAACATCTTTCTTCTAGTTTTAAAAGGCGCATCGGCTGTCACAGTTTTTCTGATTTGAACTGATTGCCTGTTTGTCAATTTCCCTTGATTTTAAGTGATAGATAATGAGTTAATTAAGTTGTGTCAATTCACACAAATTGTAATTGCCACGAAAAATAGACGCCGGAAGGACATTTCACACATTAGCCGTTAAAAGAAGCGTGTGTGACGCCGTAAGAAACATTGTTATATCATCAATCATCATCATTTCATTATTACCATGAACCAGGTACATTGTGATTGACAGGGGATACGAACCTTAATAGTGATTTGATTTGTTATGTGAACAGAGTCGAGTATCGTGATAGCATCGGACACGGAGCTGAGCAAGATGACTGCTCTGCTGATATCGGCAGGGCTTTGGCCGCCGCCATTGGAGCAGACGTGGAACGAGACGATCGCTTGGCAGCCTGTCCCTTACACCTACCCAGCGCGCGATGAAGACTTTGTAAGCAAATTCGTAAGCCTATATAGATTATAGGTATGTCCTCCCAATGTTTGCCCTAAGTGGTGAATAACTTCTGTACGTAATCGTATGCATGTCGAGTACACCTCTAAGTAGGCATGCATAAACATTTAGGTTGTAGGAAAATGTATTTTTGTGTGTATATTGTGTAATGTCTGTTGGTGTACCTTAACAATGGAGAGGATGATGATGATTTATTTATTATTTAAGAAAAACTATATGCTTTTAATATATAATTTAGATATCAATGCAAATATCAAGGATTATAATTTAACGCTTTATTCAATTTATAATGATAAAAAAAGGAAAAACTGAACACGTTATAATATGCGCGCCCGTTATCGAGGTCCTACTCAACAATTGGGGTACAAAAACTTTTGGACCGAGCGTGAGAGAAGATAACTTCTGAAGGCAATAATGAAGATCATGAAGAACTATAGAGCAGAGAAGTACCTACCAGTGAATAAGGACCTGGCATTTGTGAAAGTTTAAAAAAATTAGAATACCTACTTCAAAAACAAAGATATTTCAACTGAACAAATTCTCCTAAACCATTTAAACCAAGATTGATTGCGTCACTATTCATCTTTCCCAGCTATTATACGACGAGAACTGTCCTCGTTACAAGCAAGAGAAGCAGCGGATACTGAACGCGTTCACGGACGAGAGCTTGCTGGTTCCGTACCGAGATCTTTTCCATAAGATCGCGCAGATGACTGGAACTAACTTCAGCACGCCGCAGGATGCGTATCATCTGAACAATCTATTTTTGATACAGGTACGTGAGGAACATGTCCGATTGTCTTATTGTCGCCGAGAATCATATAACTCCCGTAACAATAATAGTCTCTTAAGTCTCCGATCGAATATCGGCCACTGTCTTACAAATACCTAGACGCAAATAAAACGCTTCATAAGCGTCCAGGCTAGTCTTCAACATTCAGTAGCATATCGTCTCGGGGCTACATTTCAATATGATAAAACTGCAAAGAAATCTCTATTTAAAGTGTTTTAAAATAGCCTTTATTACATTACTTTACTAGCTGTAGCTACTCGATATCGGGTTTCTCATATTATAACGGACTTTTATAAAATGGCCATATTTTCAGTTAGAACTCTAGCAATACATTCGTGAAAACCTCATTTAATTCCATGTAGTAGTCATCGCGTAATGCGCGATCAAACATACAGATAAAAATTTCTCCCGTTTTCCCAACACTTCCCTTGATAGATGTGTTATTGTAAATTGAAAAACGCACACATTATGAACATAGATCTGCAAACTCTTATTATTATGTAAAAGGGGTGAATTATGACAAAGACTTTGCTCAATCAAAGTTCATTTACATTCATCCAATCAATAACCAAATATTTTCCTGTTGGTATACAAGGACACAGAGTGACCAATGAATTTGATCTCTCATTCATCACCAATTGGTCACATCTAAACCATTTGTAACGCACGCGGCCGACAACACGGGTGCTTTGTTTTACATATACGTACCTATAAGATAATTTAGTATTAGAATTGGACATAAATATAATTGTATTTTTAGATTAGGTTCCATACACAGAGATGTCAACTATGTTTAGTTCTGTTTTCACTTTGTTGACTGTACAGTGTACATTTCTTCTTAACACGTGATTCCTTGAAAAATGTGATATCAATCGATTTCATCTAAATGATTCTATCCTCTGCCCGAAGGTTTATTACTACAGATGCCCTCTATACAATAGTTCTAACTTCTAAGTCAATTGTATCATTATCAGCCTGCAGACATAGGCTTCCCCCAATGACCTCCACATAGACTGGTCTTGGGCGGTCTGGGTCCAAAGGATCCCCGCTATCTCAATCAGGTCGTCAGTCCATCTCGTCTAGGGGGCCATCCCCTGCTACTTCCATTGTATGGTGTGCAATGAAGAATATTTATATGTTATGTATTATCTGGATATTAAAAATTATGATTTGTTGTTGCAGGAAGACATTAAAGTTCCTAATCCAAAATGGGCAAAACATGTCAAGAGAAAACTTATGGATGTCGCTCGCTTGGAGTACTCAATGATGTTTCACAACAATCTATTACGGAAACTAAGTGGTGGTAAGTTAGTGGTTTATAAAAATAGACTATTTGCAAAGTACGAAGTTTATTGAGTATACGAATATTTATGAAAATTATACACGTCACTGACCCCAATGAAGGCCAATAATAATATATTTCATACACTAAAATTGTTAGCTCAAGAATAATATGAATAAAGATAGACAGCTTTGGGGCGTGATAAAATGTTTGTTACGTGCTAATGTCATGTCACATGTGTTATAGACAAAGTCATTCCTTCTTATAAGGCTACAATCTAGAAACGCGTGTGTCAATCAAACAATCTAGCGACTAACTATGTGTAATAGTATTTTTATTGTAGTTTTACAATTGTAATAATATTAGAATATTGTTAAGAGTGATGAAAAATATCAAGTAAACTGGACATGGACAATTGGACATGGACATGGAGACGTTCGAAAAAGTTTCCGTATACGAGTCGTAATTGTCAAAGTTATCACCAACCTAATAAAGATCTTGTAAAATCCGATTCTAAATTCCGGAAAACGAATGTAAAAGAATGAAAGTGCGAGAAATTTCTGAATCAAAAACAAAAAGAAGATTTCCCTTTTGTAGATAATCTCGCAACAACCTTTAAAACATTAATCTATGTACTTAATCCTACGATGGATATTGCTACTTGTTACATGTTTCCATGGACCTCTTCCGGCAGGTGCGCTACTACAACAAATAATAAAGGAAGCCGGGTCCAACATCGCCGATGGAGGAACCACACGCGCGATCGTCCGAACGGGCACGCCCGTATCTGTGGCGGCACTTCTAGCCGCGTGTGTGGCGCCCCCACCGCGGCTCCCGGACCCCGGCGCGGCCCTACTGTTCGAGCTACACGAGAAGCTACCTTCTAACCAGGGCAAGAAGGATCAAAAGAACTTGACGGACGGTCAGCGGTTTGGCTTTAAGGTAAATTGACTGATCAATCTTTATTGTAGGCGGCGCAGCCTTATTGATCGCGTTTTTTTTTTTTTTTTTTTCCTAAATGACTACGATGATGGCCAGGGCGGCCTTGTCATCATCACCGGACTGTTGGGGGAGCGGAAGGCTCTCACCCCTAAAAATTTAAGCAACGGCGCTGAGGGCGCCCCCTGTGGGGCTCGAGCCTCGGCTCAGGGCGTTGCTGAGAGATGCCCTACGGACGTATGTTATGGCGTCGTTCAAACATGCAGTTTCCACCTGCGAAACCGCTATCAACTCGCTACCCCTGCCCTTGTCACACTATCCGCGCGGCAGGGAGCGGCGTTCACATTGCGGTTTGGCGGGTAAGCCGCTACCTCTGTTGACACTATCGGCGGCCGCGGCCGCGTTTTGTAAGTCTGAACGCAAAAAAACCGCATGTCTGAACTGGCTCTACACGAGAAGCTGACTAGAACTCACAAGCAAGGGATCAAAAGAACTTGAGAGATGTTCGGATTTAATGTAAACCGATTTTTTGCGATAGATTTTACGTGGTTCATAATCCATTGCTGTAGTAGTAGTAATAGTTTGGGACTAGATGTTGCTGTCTGACCCAGCGTGGCATGTCTAGGGGTTATTTATATACTTAATTTGATAATTTGTATTTCTTTCTTCAGATATTCTACTGGGACGACGATTCAGCCGAGCCCCGCCTCATGGAGGTGCCCGGATGCAACGCGTTTTGCCCTCTAGAAACGTTCACGGAACTCACAAAGTATATCGTTTCACATAACTATAAGAAAGACTGCACTCTTGTTCCTAAAATATAGATTGATACTAACGATTATTAGTTAATATGAAGTAAAACTTCATGTATAAAATAATTTGATTTGAAAGAAGGATTTAATCAAATGTAAATGCCTGTGATGATGATAAGTGATCAAAAATAGCTTGATAGAAATATCGCTATTTTAATCAATTGTAATTTCTTCGTCAAGATTGATGAAAAGTTCTGAGAATGAATTAGTAAAATTGTAACATTTGCTTTATTTTATATGAAACATAATGTTTTAGACTTGATAATTGAACGATAACGTCAAAGTATGTTAAAACGACAGATGGCTGTGTTTTTTTTAAATGGACTATACGCTGGTTGAAATAAATGATTCGTGTGTTATCGAAGTTTTAATTACTTACATAATACAGGTACATACAGCTTGTTAAATAAGGTGCTGCTATACATCCTGGTCCCCTAATCTGTGTATTAACCATTTAAGGGTTCGTTAAAGGAGCCGCGAGGTGTCAAGCGCCACGTGAGGCGTTACGTGTGGTGGTATTGTACTCCATACTTCGGCGTATGTTTGTGTTTTTGCGGGCTGCGAGTCCTGTGTCTCGTTTCCTATAAAAGGCCTAAAGGTTTGACAAATTTGAGTTGCCAAAAGTTAACGCACATAATTAGAACCTTAAGACTCAGTAATAAGAGCGCAATGAAAAAAGTCATTAAAGGGTTAAACATATATAATAAAAGTCTTACCTTCATCGATTTGCAAGCCGCTCTCGTCCTTCGGTATGTTCATAGATATGGGGGCGAACTCGTCCGCGCCCCACGTCTGCGTCCCGCGTTGCTTCAGGTATTCGGCTATCAAGGCCGCTATGTGCAGCTGGCAGCACATTGCCTGGCAAACGATACAGATCAGTTAACTAAAGCTGGCACGTTCAAAGTACTCACAATTATGCAATTTCAGTATACAGTATGTAAAGTACAACTGTAACTGTCTACTTCACATAAGCTAGACCGCGCGAGAGAGACAGGCAGACTTTTAGTGATGCGCATGCAGTACGACGTCACGCCGCGATTCTTCTATTCTGCCTGGTCCGACTTGATTAAACAAGAACCGCGGCGGCACGCGGTGCAGTGGGGACAACCGCCTAAATATAAGTAGAAATCTTCTCTGAATCTATTAATGGTCTGCGTTGAACCGAATTTCCGCAACAATTCCTTAGTGGTGGAGCTTTTTGATATTGACCGCCATACCTAAGGAAATTAGCGAAGCACGCTCGAGATATTATAGTGCACAAATTTGTCTCATCTCATCCCGTGGGTTGCGTAGTAGGCGACTAAGGTAATATCAGGAAATGGGCAGTAGCGTTTACCTGGGTACAAATAAAACTTATTGCCGTCACCAACCCGCTTACTAAACGTTCACCACGTGGTTGGTTTATGGTAAATGTTCAATAGTGACGATGAACTATACCTACCCACGGAGAACTTATTTGCGTTTAATGGATGCCATTAGGCAAATAAAATGTGGATCATAATAAATTCAAATCTCACCTCATCATGGTCACCATGCCGCGCGTGGTGTTCGGCCAGGGTGGAAAGCCACGCGTGCCGCAGCCGCGGGGTGGCGCGACAAGACGCCGCCAGCGCATGCTGCAACTCAGCTAAGTGCACGCTGCCAGCACCTGGGTTTAAGTAACTAATTATGTAATTGCGCCAGATAATAATATAAATATCAGACAACAACATCACATTCATTGCTCCGATCCCTAAGTAAGTAGCTTAAGCACTTGTGTTATTATGAGTATCAGAACAACGAAGGTACCACAAATAAATACTTAAATACAAATATAAACACCCAGACATGGGAAAACACAAGTGTTCATCACACGAATGTTTGTCCCGGGTGGGAATCGAACCCATGACCCTTGGTTCAGAAGGCAGGGGTCGCTAACAATTGAGCCACCGAGCCAGTCAATAAATATGCACTATAGGACTATTTTTTGTTTTTGGTTGATATTGATTCAACACCAAATCATAGAAACGTTGTTGAAAAAATTACTGCGCTTATATAAAATCCCGAGATATCAAAATCTATAAAAAAATATGAACTCGCCCAAAAAGAATTTACGCAAACTGCTAATCGTGACGTCACGCTTATTATTGCGAAGGTTTGTAATTTTGTGTGCATCTTATAAGAAGTTTATTTGATGGCCATATTAAATACGGTTTATGCAGTTAACGAAAAAAAGAATTCTTATAATTTTTTTACTCTCGAAGATAGTGAGAACTACTTGTAATATCGTAAGACTCGATTACCTGCCCCCGCGGCGCCGCCCACGCCGGCCAGCCGCGCGCGCGCGCCGACGACCGTGCGCACACGACGCATCAGCTCTGCCACTTCGCTCGACAAACCTGCAAATAAAACACTGTAATGCACATTATCAGTAGCGTCGAGGCAGAAAAGTAAAGCCACAGATCAGTTGCCGCAGTTGGCTGTGTCTCTCTAAACACTTGACATTGGCGAAATATCCGCTAAACGCAAGATAGAGTTGTTCGTTTAGTAGCTCGGTATTATTCCGAGCTACTATAAGAAACGGCTTCCCTACAACAACGGGCAAGTAACCGGCCAATCACCTGTCATTTGCTACCGCCATGGCGGAAATAAGATGGTGAGGTCCTTCTTCACGCTCCGATCAAGGGATTCCATATCGAAGAAAGAAGTCCATAATATATAATATAACAAAATAGACATAGCAATATAACGTGGAGAACATTTACTTACCAGTTCCCTTCATAGCCTTGTCGCCGGTAGCAAAGCAGTTGATGACCGAAAGGGACTCCTGGAACCGTTTGCAGTTGAGAGCTGTTGAGCTGTCGTCATATAATTTCGATACTGCTATTATCACCTGCAAATCAAAGTATAAATAAAGGTTTGTGGGGAGGGGTGTCGTGACAACTCTTATAATTTCTAAATGGAACGAGCTCGATTGTGAAATTAACTAATAGAAACCTGTTATGTGGTAGTCTGGTGTTGGAATCCTTTGCTATTGCGTCATAAAGTGGCAAATAGATGGACGATCAGTCAAATAGTACTTGGAATAGAGTATTACAAGCCTTGGATGCAGGGTAGATTGGAGTCGGACACCAAAATGTACGCTAAAGAGTATGTACTCTAGTGTGGCATATTGGTACGGCAGGTTTAACAGATAGAGTTAGTCAAGAATAAGATTTATATGTATAAAACATGCATGATACAGAAGAGAAACACCGTCCAATTTAGAGGTTTCCAAATACCCGACGCTAAGCGAGGGCGGGTCGCTAGATGCATTATAAACAGGTCGGTAGGCACGTACCTGCAGATGCACCCTGGTGAGGCTGCCGCCCGCGCCGTGCTGGAAGTTGGCGCGCATGAGCAGGTACAGCGCCGCCGCCGCCTCGCGCCGCAGCCACGCCGCGCGCGCCTCGCACAGCTTCACCACCGCGCCCACCACGCCCGCGCACAGCGTGCTGCCGCCTGCACATCACATGACCAATCGGCATCGGCAAACTTTCTCTACGCAGAACAAAAGCTAAGGTGGGCCGAAAACATTCGGAATTGCTAATTGAAATTTGAAGAAATAATGCTCGAAGTGTTTCTGCCGGTGAGTAGGGTTTCTAAGCTGTTTGGCGGGTTAGGGTTGGGCTAGCATGGCGGTGGCAACTGACAGGTAACTGTCCAGTTACTTGCCCGTTGACACAGCGACTTGGGCTCTTCTTTCGCTTTCCATCAGGCGGAGGGAAGCCATTATGTCGAGCTACTATAAAAAAAAAGCGAATGCCGATTAAATACAAGTGCCAACAGACTTGAAATATAGACTTTATTGCGTTACGTTAAGATTTAAAGTCAACAGAAACTGAATTTCAAGCGCTCTCGCATAAACTGTCAGGACGACGAGCGACGAACATGGCGCGCTCGCTTCAACCAATAGCAAACGAGTACGTTTCGCGCGTACATTTCAACAAGCAAAGATTTCTTCTCGCCTTCTTAAAATAAGACTTCTTCTAACTTATAATAATTAAACCAGTTTAATGTCTCCTACATTAAAGGATAATATGTTTAAAGATAACTAATATAAAAATGAAGAAGGCATAGAAACCCTTTGGCCGCAATCTTACCAGCCTCCTAAAGAAAATGACGGAAACCTATTAAGAGATTAATAATAGAAAGTTGTGATACAAAAACATGTCAAGAAACAAACATATTTACCTTCAAACAAAGTCTCGGAGAACTGATTAATATAAGCTCTGAGTGCAGCGAATAAATGTTTATAAAGCGTTTCGCTCTGAGGAAAGTGTAGGAGCTTTAGATACGGTCTGGCGGCGACTCCGTCCGCGGCGCCGAGGTTCTTCATGAAGAGGCACACGCGGTCTATGATCGTCAGGCCTACTTCAGTAGCCAGGCAGCCGGCGGAGAGGATTGTGTGTTCCGCTATCGCCTCCAACTCTGAGAATAAAAAAGTTCAGTGTGCACTTTACATGTCATCAGGAAATCACACGATCGTTCATTCAAATTTTCGATCGAATCGTCAAAGTTTAAACTTTGAATACATTATCGATGAGACCTGTCAAATTTGAGCTTAGGGCAAGTTGCGATTCTGCAATTTTAAACGTATGACCGTTTAAGCAAAAAAAAAGATATTTACATTATAAAGAGGGGAACAAATATTTGGGCGCTACGGTTTTTTTAAGTATTTAAATATGTACCTATATTTGCATACCAATAGTAACTGGTAAATGTGTGTTCCGATATGTGTATGTAAATTAAGACCATTTGTACCACATTTAGCAAATAAA
Organism: Conogethes punctiferalis; assembly: GCA_031163375.1. Classification (NCBI taxonomy): domain Eukaryota; kingdom Metazoa; phylum Arthropoda; class Insecta; order Lepidoptera; family Crambidae; genus Conogethes; species Conogethes punctiferalis. The sequence continues at coordinate 7,505,743 of CM062080.1, forward strand.
TGATTCTTGATTTGCTATCAGGCAGAGTGGGACAGTATGGAAATGAAAACACTTTCGTATGGAGATTTTTCTGAAGAGATTAAAATACTAACCTGGTTTCCAAGCCCTACAGGTGACTGATAAAATATTATCTATAATTGTTACAAAAGACATCTGACGGAATGTTCTAATTCAAAACAAACAGGTAGAAGGTACATAGTCTGTAATGAAAACCAGATTCATATAACTTTACAAACCTGTTGTGACAGTGGTAGTGACGAGGTTTTCTCTATTGACGGTATTGTTCTTATTTTCCACGGCAATGGGGGGTTCTTTGGAAAAATCAGGGGGGCTCATTCGCGCGGGGAGTGTGCGTGCCTTCATCGGTTTCGGCTTGCCGTTGCAGTCGGGAGTTGTAGCTTTTAACTCTGATAGTATTTTCTTCCTTCCAATATACTGGAATTGCTCGGCACATATTCTAAAAATTATTGCAATAACACATGAGTAACAATTTCTTTGAGACATCCATATGCAGAATTTTGTACTATTTTATGTAATAAAGTTTAAATAATCCACCTAGTAGTAGGCATACTGTAAGGGTGCTTTCCCAAGAAGCGGGGCTCCATTTCAGAGGAACAATGTCATTAGTCAATTTTGGTAAACTCCGCGCCGTCCCGCTTTTGTAGAAACGCGCCTATAGCGTTAGGATTGACTGATAAGGTGTTTGACTGGTAGAGAATGCCTATGCGGCATTAAGTCCGCCTTTTGTACACTATTTCTATTGTGCAATAAATAAATATTTTTCCTGTATCTACTTAAATTAATATTGTATCCGATTTTTGGCTTGAAACCGAAATCTGGTTTCGGTATCAACTAATTAGTTTCATTTAGACACTAATCACTATCTAATTTTAGAAACATTTTGCTTCACTATTGTGTTGCTTGTACAATATTACAGTCGAATACTTACTCTAATACATTAAAGAAAGACTGCTGCTGCGCTTGCGAGTGGGTCTTCCACCACTCCACGAGCCTATCCTCTTCCAAGTACTTCAACACAAACAGGAAACACAAAAGCACATCCCGCACCTCCTCAGCAGACATCACGCCAAATCTGTCGTACATAACACAAAATCACCCTTATTCCCTGATCATTAAGGTCTATTTATAAATTCTACAGTCACATGCAACATGAATTGTAGTAAGATGGATTAACCTTTGGTATGCTGGGTCTCAGCTCTGATCCACCTGCGTCAACTGCTTGGTCTCAGATATGATCCTAGATTACTTGGGTCATTATAAACGCAAATATAAGTCTTATTTAAAAGTATTAACGTGTTTTATCTCTTGTTTTCGATTCGTAACTAAATATTTTACCATAAACAATAATCATTCTTCTAAATTAACACTTTCATTCGGTCAAATAAATTTTTTAAAATGCATAAGCCTTTACGGTCGGTGCTCTGCGGCGATCAAGTTACAATGCAGTGTTTTTCAGAGGAAAACTACTAACAAGTTATGTAAATGTTACTTTTTACAAGTATTTATATATTTAAGAACCCATAATGGCCTAATTGCGTAGGATTTCTAATAGTATTGATGTATAAATGACGAAAGAAGATAAGCTATACCTTATGACCTGTAATAATACAATAAATTATTGGTGTTTCACACGTATTTACCACAATCTAGGTAACAAGATTTTTGCCATTTTGATAGATAATTTTGTCTAGAATATTATAAAACCTCTGTTTTTACAATAAAATCAAAACAATTGTCAGAAAATAATATTTTTCATCATATTAGAATTGAATCACACGCACACATGCACACGTAGTCGGCCATTTTTCTTGTTTTTACACAACGTACGGAAAGCGACCGTTAGGGACATACAGTATGCTCCAAGAATTCAAATTCTCCTAATCGAGTTAATTTTCGCAAAGCGTCACCGTTCCGCCCTTGTGAATTTAGATAGCTATATTTTTTTTTTTTTTTTTATTTAACTTGACATACTTGCTACAAGGTTGTCTCCATACGAGGGAACTCCTCAACGATGACCAGCTCCGCCGCGAATCTTTTGATAGGTAAGCTAATCAGACTGACGACACTGAATTTGGCCATGACCGTCTGCTACGGCCAGGGATGTCTCCTGAAGAGGGAACTCCTCAACGATGACCAGCTCCGCCGGGAAACTTTTGATAGGAAATCTAACAACATTAGCGAAACTGATTTTGGTCATGACCGTCTGCTACGGCCACGGCGAAGGTTGTCTCCTGACGAGGGAACTCCTCAACGATGACCAGCTCCGCCGGGAAACTTTTGATATGTAATCTAACAACATTAGCGAAACTGATTTTGGTCATGAACTTCTTCTACGGCCACGGCCAGGGTCTCCTGACGAGGGAACTCCTCAACGATGAACAGCTCCGCCGGGAAACTTTTGATAGGAAATCTAACAACATTAGCGAAACTGATTTTGGTCATGACCGTCTGCTACGGCCACGGCGAAGGTTGTCTCCTGACGAGGGAACTCCTCAACGATGACCAGCTCCGCCGGGAAACTTTTGATATGTAATCTAACAACATTAGCGAAACTGATTTTGGTCATGAACTTCTTCTACGGCCACGGCCAGGGTCTCCTGACGAGGGAACTCCTCAACGATGAACAGCTCCGCCGGGAAACTTTTGATAGGAAATCTAACAACATTAGCGAAACTGATTTTGGTCATGAACTTCTTCTACGGCCACGGCCAGGGTCTCCTGACGAGGGAACTCCTCAACGATGAACAGCTCCGCCGGGAAACTTTTGATAGGAAATCTAACAACATTAGCGAAACTGATTTTGGTCATGACCTTCTGCTTCGGCCAGGGTTGTCTCCTGACTAGGGAACTCCTCGACGATGACCAGCTCTGCCACGAAACTTTGTAAAAATGACATGTTCTGTTTATGGCAAAATATAAAAAAGTTATAAGTATGTGTCTTATTTTCTAAATCATGAGCATCCTGTATACATGATCATATCTGAGACTAAGCAAACGGACCTATATCTACTAGGTTCAGATCTGAGACCAAGCAGATAGCTAATAGGGAAGGACGCCATCTTGGATCATATCTGAGACTAAGCAGATGAAGGCAGTGGACGAGTCACGCACACATGCATACATTTTCATATAAAATTAGCTCTAAATTTTGTTAGTTTTCAAGAATATTGTCTATGAAAGTGATGGTGGTGATTGCGTTGTATGTAAACCCGCTTTTCAAGCTTGCCATAGACACCATTTACCAAAGTATAGACTGAAGACATCCAGAGAAAAAGTCGAAAGAAAAAAGGTTATATCAAAACGTACCCCTGTCAGTTTTTATGATATTTTCGTATGTAAATGCTATAAATAGGTAAACATTATGTGTTTTATTAGGTTATCGATAAATTATTATGAATTGGCAAGTCAGTGAACGGTCTAACTTTGTATAATTTACTTATAAATGAAGTCTAAAGTTTTGGTGTGGTAAAGAGCAAAATGGCGACTTTTTGAAAATTATGGGACAATTTCAAAGTGATTATTTATTGTTTACTTCTTTTAGAAATTAGTAACCGACTTGTTCAATTGATTGTCCAATTATCTAACTACAGGGAATAACAACAAAAATCAGATTTGGATCTGCAAATTTATTGGAAATCGTTTCATGTTTTCCAACAGGTACAATTTTGGTCAAATATCTGTGTTCAAAGGCCTGTGGAATTTAAGCAACAACATCATATCATTTGAAAAATATACACAGGGTTCATCATGTATATAGCTTTTAGGAAATCCAATCAATTTAATGTGTATGCAACAATATAATTGAGAAATTAATTAATTCCCGAGAGTCGCCGAGCGCGCTTGCTCGCCCGCGCGATACTCCCGCAGTTGACGGGTACAGTTGTGCGCGGCCCTCCCGCATACGAAAGGTTAAGTAGAGAATAGCATTCCTTGATTGTTTTTATTTTAGTATGATACGAGAGTTATGATTTTAACAGTAACAATTGGGATGATGTCTAAAAAATAATTTAATGTCCATCAGATAGATTAATGAAAAATATTGGATACGTATTTTTTATTTTGCCTCTTGTTCAAAAACTTACGAAGATACATTGATTTTAAATGTCACATGACGTCACGTTAGAGTACAAAATATACTCTAACGTGACGTAGTTAGCCCTCACTCCGTAACTTCAATGCGCTATATCTAAGTATTTTCTTGTTATTTCGACAAAACGAAAAATACGGGTCTTATATTTTTTTATTATTTAAGAGACGGACTAATTATTTTCTTCATTTTCATACCTTGTCATCATCCGTATTATGTAGATAGGAACATCTGCTCTGTCAAATGTTGTCAAACAGACAGATGTCAAATAAGGTATCATAGGAAGTGTCATAATCGCCTGTTGGTTTAGTAACAGCACATATTGCATTATTAACATTTAATTTCAAAACCTTTACCCGTTTAACATTTCCACAATATTTTCTAGTTAATTGTTGCTTGGATACCCCCGAATATGGGAAAGAGTATTTAAATCACAATTTTTTCGCCTTCCAGTACTTTTACCTGTTAACTTGATCTCCAATTTCACCCAAATCTAGACGTCCCATGTTTCTGGGAAGCGAGTCCCCACCGGACATTGTGGAGACTGACTCCAGTGAACTTTGAGACATATTGTTTGCGTGATCTACAAACAAAGTGCTGGTGTCATAAAATGTATAAAAGAAGCTTATTAAAATTGACGGGGGTGTTTATTTATATTACGTATATAAGTGCGTTATTTTATGTAAGTGTCACATCAAGAGATGGTATTTTGTGACTTAAAAAAAAATCATTTTGAATGATACTAAAGAAGAAGAAGATTAATATGTTGTAGTGCGGATGATCGAGTCAAAACGATCGCTTCTTCCGGCATAAGTAGAGACCGATGCACGTCGCCACAGAGAAAATACACATTTTGTACATTGTGTTTCATTTAAACACAACATGTGTTTTGTTTTATTTGTGACTTCCAAGTTTACATCGAAGAATAACAAGATAAAATTGAAAGCATGCAGTGTCCAGTTCTATAATGTACACCAACTTGCAAAAGTTCATTATAGTGGAAAATTTACTACAGCAAATTTTATATTTATTTTTAAAGTGATAGTGGGTATTAGAATTTAGAACCCATTTACAGATACATGACACGTAGCAACAGGCGTCGCGATTAGTGGTTCAATGCTTTGCTATATGCTAGTTTCGTCGGTGGTCGATTAAGAAGACGCGTCTTTTTAAGTGAGGCCTTTGTTTATTTATTTGACGTTTCAACAAACCTTTGCCATACATGTTATTGGTCTGTATAACCGGCGGGTCCTTGAAGTGTGCGGAGTTTCTGACGGGCGTGTGTTCGAAATGCAGAGTGAGACGGTTCCTCCGCGGCGTGCTGCCGGCCGAGCTAGCCTGGACGCCCTCCTTTTGCACGTGGTTTAGGACAGAGGGGGCGGTCGCGTCACCGTCCACTTTATCGTGGCCATTCTCAACCAGTGGACTCGCGAGAGACTTTGTTACGAGTCGGTGGGCGTTCTCTGTATAAAACAGAAAGAGTCAGCGTCATTGCAGGACCTTCTAAATAAAGTAGTTATAGTTACAGTGGATGGTGGTTTTGAACAAAACTTGCAGTCACATCATAAGGTAACGAACTGCCGTCGATGAAACGGATTTTCAATTAGATTTGAAAAATTAACGTGTATTGAAACATTTATAACTTGAAGATGGATTCAAAAGTTTTTTTTTTTAAGTTAATAGAAATTCAGAAGAGAGACCTACCTTCTTGCCACGTCTGGTCCCTTATGTGGGACTCCTTTCTTCCTTGTATGTCACACTTCATGGGTCCCTTTTGCCTCTCCTTAAGTGTGACGTAATTTATGGATGACTAACTGTGCCCGCCGCTTCGCCCGCGTTCATGTAGGTGTGTCACAGAAGTGTTTCTTGAACCCATTTTTCGCAATAAAAGGTATATTTTACCCTGAGCTTTAGACTCTGAGATACTCTATTTGATAGAGTTACTCTCGCTTTATAGTATTATTAGGAATCATCATCATCATCAGCCCACATCAGTCCACTGCTGGACATATCTTAACTAATATTATAAAGCTGAAGAGTTTGTTTGTTTGAACGCGCTAATCTCAGGAACTACTGGTCCGAATTGAAAAATTCTTTTTAGAATAGACCATTTATCGAGGAAGGCTTTAGGCTATATAACATCACGTTGCAACTATTAGGAGCGAAGAAATAATGGAAAATGTAAAAAAAACGGGGAAAAAATAACTATTCCACGCGGACGAAGTCGCGAGCACAGCTAGTTAGGAATAATCCATCAACCAACTTATTGTATTCACTCACCGAGAACAATAGTGAGCCACGGGGCGTAGAGATGGGCGAGTCGCGCGCGGCACTGCTTCGTTCGGTAGCGGTCATCGTGCTCGTGCTTGGTGAGAAGCGCGCGAAGCACGCTCAATGCTCCGCGACGCTTTTGGGGCGCTTCGCGCAGTGATTGCTCCACCTATGCAACAAAAAAAATAATGCCTCAGATGTGTATGTGTCGCTGTCATCTGGTTGAATCTCCTATTTGATTGAATGGCTAGCGCGTTTATTGAATGACGACATTTAATTGAATGACCAGACTGAACTTTGATTAAACAAGCGTCACTTAACGTCCAATTAGGTAGCGGATATGTACAATTTTAATACCTTGCTGAATATCGCCTTTATTGTTTTTTTTTATAGATAGACATGCCACGCTGGGCCACACAGCGCCACCTAGCCCCAAACTAAGCCGAAGTTTGTACTATGGGTACTAGACAACTGATAAACTTATTATTTAGATTTTTTTTGTAAATAAATACATATTATACATAGAAAACACCCAGACCAATACAAACAGACATGAACATATCTGTTTGTATTGGTCTGGGACACAAATGATGTACTGTGCGAGAATCGAACCCACGACCCTTGGCTCAGAGGGCAGAGGTCACTACCAAATGAGCCATTGAGCCAGTCATTTATTATAGAAGCACAAAATAAGGATAGGAAGATTAAACTGGGTATACCGTATAATACAAATATTTTTTACCTGCTTTAGCAATGTTCCGGCAAGGAAATACCGCATTATAAAGTCTTCTGAAAGTTTCAGTCTTGCTGGGTCTGCAATGTAAGTAAACAAATTTATTACGATTTTTTTCACGGCAGTTATATTGCTCCGCTATTGCAGTCCGTACAGTTCAATATTTAGCAAGTAGAGAAATTAATGGTAAGGGTTGAAATTCACGTGACAGCAAGGAAAGCTTTTCCGATGGAAAGTATTATGGCGCATTTTTCATTTAATCGCACGTTTTCGTCTTATTAAATGAGGGTTCTGAATGGTAGAATAGGAGAGAAGCATAGGATAGAGACATTCGTGCTGCTAGATGCGTTTCAACGCTAAACGCACTTTCTTACATTTTAACTCCCCCGAAACTCACCTTCATCACAGTCTTTAGCCAACATATTGGCATGTAGCGGCAAGTTGAATGGCACGAAGTGTTCATGGCTGCATATGGTTTGCAGGAATGTGAATTTAAAGTCAAATAAGGCCTTGGGATCGCACGCCTTGAACTTTTCTACATATTTCTTGATCTGTCTGAACACGAACCCGCGATCCATGAACGACAGGCATGACTGAAAACAATACAGATTATAATCATCTGAAAAGCAAGACGAATTCAACCTTAAGTCTTACCAAATAAGATCGTTTTACCTTGAGAAACAGTGCAAGATTTTTATTGAATATATGGGTTTGCATCGGCTGTTGTAGAATGTAGGAAGGCTCCACAGTTGTTACCAGTTTGTCAATATTTTCTAACAAGTCTGCGTGAAAACGTTCATGCCTTGACATCTGTAGAAAAATCAGAAAACATGAATCAGAATTGAACCGCAAAGCGTACAATAAATAAAAATGTTCTATATACATTCCATATTCTGTGAATACCGGGTGGAATGGAAAGCCACAACACTCTGTTAAGAATGCAAGTTTCATGGAATTTGATCGAAGTCTGATGTGTAACTAAATTAATTAATTAACTAAGTAAATCCTTAGTAGCTCACACATTGTTTTCAATCATTGTTTAATTTTACAGTGTGTAGTACAATAGCATTGCAAGGTATTAATTATGTCATAATATCGTCAGAGCAATTCCACATTAGCAAATTCTGCCGTAAAATGGGTATACCTTGATTCGTCCAGTGTTGATCAAGTATTGAGCCATGCTCTTGATAATGATGTCGAAGAAAAACGCCGAGTATTGCATGAACTTGTGTCCCAGGAGGAAGTCCTGCTGATTCGGGTCCACGAACATGTGCAAGGGCGCCGTCAGTACCGTGTGTAACTTGAACTCGACGCAATTGAACACATACTGTGAAAAACCATATGCATGATATATACAATCACATGTAGAAAACTGCTGCATTCACATATCGCGTACCATTTGTAAAAGCTTGCTATGCTACAATAAAAAAAAAATAAAAAAATACGATCATTTATTTATTTTTTTTATTGTAGCAAATGTAGTTTCTTTCCTTTTTACAAGCCCAGATCTATGTGACATGGGCACATACCGTGAAAAACCATAATATGGCATAAACAAGCATAAAGTTTCATGTAAGTTGCTATCACCATGCTTGCTCTCTATTACAATTGCCATATGCCTACTTATTATATACGCAACAACAAAAGACGGTTTACTGATAAACAATACACGTATTTGGGTAGTCTCTTTGGACACAAGATGTTATGACCCAAATTCAGACAGGGGAGTATAACGAAGTAGTTCTTTGTCTGAAATATTTACCTTGACATAACTGTCCAATAGATCCTTTCGCCCATAGTCGTGTATCATGTGCACAAAGTGTACAATCAACTTTACTATTTGATAGCCCATATCTTGATTGTAGCTCTTTTCCACAGTCTGTAAACGAAAGAGTGCAGTTCAAACTAAGATATGAACATAAAAGATTTGTTCCTTAAAATACACAGAAGAAAGAATATTAGCTACATAAGTTGATAAAAGAAATTGCGCCCTTCGATAAGACGAATTTGATAACCAAACATTATTATTAGTATCACATAAGTAGTGACAATACCAAAAAATAAGCTAGCTGCAAGCCGTTCTTCTTCTTCTTCTTCCGCTTATAACCTGGCTAATTAATCCGGCTATAGAAGTTTTTATAGAGACATGACTTACAAGTGACGATTATAAAGCCAGCTCTACACTCGCGTGTGACGTCACGCTGCAAACCGCGCGCGAATTGTGTCCTACCACACTCGCAAAGATTCACAATGTTATTCGCGGCTATGATGGACGACGACGTGATTTCTGGTGCCTCTCCCTACGATGTTCTTTACGCTACTGAGGTAAACTGTGAATGTGGATACTGTCACGTTCGCAAGCCGCAAGCTTTTTGTTGTGGGCCAAAAAACCAACAGTGAACGGGGAATGGCGCGAAGCGCGAACGAGAAACACTCATGATTCGTGGGCTTTCGCAGCCGCGACGAGAATCGCGAGTATAGACCCGGTATAAAAGTATCAAACATACTTACCATCAACTCAAAAAGCTGGTTCAAAATGGTCGGCAGGAACGCTACAAGTGAGCTCAGTTTGATCGCGTGCGCCGCCTTGAGGGCGTTACAGACGTCATTCCACGGCGGCGGGGACGGCGAGGTGGGCGGCGAATTGGTCCTGATTAGCCGTTCCACTTGACTGAACAGATTGTGGAGGTGGATATCTCGTGTGGCCACGGTTGACTCCAGCACGAGCTGGCAACGGAATAGTTGCTTCTCCCCTTCAACCCATACCACTTCTGGACCTGCATTCTGTTAATAGAACACATTGTTAATTGTTGAACTATCCGTTGAGTTTGTTGAGGCAGTTTTTCTCAGTACCTATGCTATTAGCATGTTGAAATATAAGTTAATTTAAAAATAAGTCAAGTCTAGAATCTCGTTATACTACCGAATGTGAATAGTGAAAATTACTCACTCCTTTTCCAAGTCCTAATGGTTGTATGTCCAAATATCCTGAAGGTAGATGTGTCGCTATAGGTAGATTCACTGTTTCATCGATTAACCTGTTATTTTTTAGTAATGGCGCCCATGCATATCTGAAAATAAATGTAGATTAGTGGCCGAAAATCGGTCAGCAGATTAACTAATATATTAACGAGTTTTTCTATTACATTTTTTTTATATTGGCTCAGTATAAGGGCCTCCTTTCGAATGATGGAAAGCTGAAAAGTAAGCCCAAGTCGCTCTGACAATGGGGGGAAACGTCAGTTTCCAGTCAGTCACCACAGCCATGCTGACCCGCAAGATGCTTCGTTTAAAGGACCCCATGCTATAGGAAGGTGGAAGTACATTATGCTGGCAGAGTTCCACTTATTAATGATACGTCTATATAAATATATAGGTCATAGCATACATAATCTGATTTCCTCTACCTGAAGGTTGTCTAGAAGAGATCGCTTTAAGCGATAAGACCGCCTAAATCGTTTTGTTTGTTACGTGTTCTCCTGTAATATCTATGTTTTTGTGCAATACACAGTTTATACCTATCCATCTATCTACCCATATAAGATAAATCAAACGTACCCAATACAAGTTTCAACATTGGCATCGTTCTTCTTGGCTATGTCGCAGGATATGTGGTGGAAGGTGAACAGCAAGTGATGCTGGGGGGTGAGTGTGGCGGGCAGGCGTATCTTGGCCTCGTCGCTCCAGGCCGGGCTCGCGTTGTGGTGTAGCACCGAGCAGCGGTACTGTGACGTCATCCCCGTCCGTCCGTATACCACCTGATATAATACATCTCAGTAAGTTTTATAATCCTACTAGCTAGAGGCACAGCTGTGCCCGCGGCTTCGCCCGCGTTCATGTAAGTGTATCACAGAAGTATTTCTTCATTCCTTTATTCGCAATAAAAGTATGTCCTTTCTCAGGCAACAGACAGACAGACAAAGTTACTTTCGCATTTATAATATTAGTAAGGATTTGAGATATTCCACTTAGGGTAAAAAACCCCCGTCAGTTTTCAGTCGGAAGTAATCGGGTTTTTATTTATCTTAATTACCGTTATTCATTTTATATATGGTAAAAAACTAGGTCGCAGGGATGTTGGCACCCGATATGGGTCAAATATTTCCCTTCTCTTTTCGCACAGACCCGGATGAAAACTTCGACGAAGTTTGAGAAAAGGAAAGAGAATTAAAGAAGAAGGCCAGGATTAAAAATATTTTGCCTGCCTAGCAGAGTGCCAGTAAACAGCCATCGACCACGGACTCGGACAGTCATCATTAATCTTATCAAGCATCAACAGTCGATCGATCCTTTGATGCAGAGTGTGTGACTGTGCATTTGACCTGGCTTTTAGTGCAAAGCCAGGGCAGGGTCGAGCTAATGAAATAAATAACGACTGATTCCATATCTCACCTGAAGAGGCTTATTATCCCCAGAGTCGCTGTCTCTCAGTTCTATCGAGCACGCAATGTTCCTCGCTCTCGCGAACACTTTCTGCGACTCAAAGTTCAGCGACAGAGGTCGTACAAACAGGTGGTGTACGTATGCCGCGTATGGCTGTTCGGGTTCCACGTTCAGGGTCGCCAGTTCGAGGGTGAGCGGCGACGCAGGCGGCAGTGGAAAAGGCTTCAGTGCAGCGTACGCACTCGTCATACAATCTATTGGAAATTTCACCAAAGTAAACATACGAGTAAATAAATAATAGCCGATATGAATAAATAAATAGTGAGGGGCTTTTGTTTCCTAAAACCTTGTCACCGAACTGCGGGGGAGGGGAAGGCCCCCCTGTCATCCCTAATTGTGAGGGGCGAATTAAAGCAGTAAAATTAAGTTTTTCTAATAAACTTTCCTGAATTGGATCGAATCTGAGTGTTCAAGTAAAAGTCCAGAATTAATTTTGTTTCGTCTTATAGTGGGATCAAATCTTATTGCAAGTAATTGCTAGCCAAAGATTACTTACTTGGCACCAATTCATTGGTCTGTTGTATATTTATACTGAGCCATCCAGGTATCACAGTCAGTTTAGCCAACTTCTCTGGCTTACGGAAGTCCGAGAGAATTTTCAAAAGGTCTTCGTCAGACATTTTATTTGGTTCTTGGCGATAAATGGCAGGAAATTCGGGTGTAGTGTCTAAGTCATTACTGTATAACCTGAAAAAAAAAGACTTTGTTTAAACAGGAGAAGCTGTATCTTCTGTACTTCGTTTTTTTAGCATTAGAAATGTGGTAAACAAAGAAGCCTGATAAGGAAACCTTTTATACAGACGTGTTTTAAGAACCGTCCACGTATATTACGCCCACATTTAAAATGACCTATTGCAGTAAGTAATTGAACATTAATGTATGACACTATGCACTTCTCTGCTTAATCCCTGCAAAATTTCTGGCGATTCCAAGAGGTGTGAGTCCCACACATCCCAACGACCCCTGGATTCGGCGTGAAGGTGCCTAATGCATTCCCCTCAAAAAAAAAAAAAAACTATGCCCACATAAGGCCTCTTCGGAGACGCCTCGCGTTTGGCGAGGGTCGAACGTCGTTAATGGAGGCCACAGTCTTTAACATATACGTACCGAAACAAAGGTTTCGCAGTCCAAGCAAAAGGCATCCTATAGGCTCCAACGCGGTTCGCGTACGCTTGCACCGCTTTGTGTACCTTGAGGCCTAGCCGAGGGTCCTTCGTCGCCTTGAGGTAAGGCTCGAGAACCTGGCTCACGTGCCCTTGGAGTATTTTGTCAATTTTTACTACTAGGAACAAATCCGGGTGGGGATTGTTCACTGATATAACAACCTGAAATTGAATAAGTACATTAGACGGCAATGTAAAAATACATTTGTAAGAAATGAGTGCATACAAATACTTCGTTGTTTTGTCGATTTGTAAGAGGTTTTGAAAACCAATACGAATAGAGATTATTTTGACTAACCCTGCTGTAGGCGGCCTGTTGACTCCTGTACTAAGCGTTCCATCAAGCGCAACAGATTCAAAGGTTTCGGGTACGATTCCCATTTGAGCCAATTTAGGTCACGGACTTTTCTGAATTAGATCAGGGCAGGGTAGATACAACAAATACGGGGACCAGATACTTGCATTATTTGACGATTCATAAGTGCTCGTCATGAGCCTACTTGAATAAAGATATTTTTCATTTCATTTCATTTCAGATATAAAGCAATACCTAAGATTGATATTCGGTGCTTGATATGCACTGTCTGGTCAGATTTAACATAAACTTGGTATTTCAATTAAAACGCTAAACAATAATTATAACAACTCCAAAGATTTGTAAAAGCTATTAATTGACCTTGAAAAATCTTTCACCTTACCTGTTTCTTCGATCTGAACCATTCTTCCGATATCTGTTTTACGTCTAACTTAACATCGTAGCTAAAATTCTCGACTAATGACTTGGTGCATTCCGAGTCCTTGACTAGATCCTTCACTGCGGGGTGGTTGAGGTCAAAATGGAAGTTCTCCGTCAGTTTCTTGCCGCTTCTGGCATCGTACAACGCTAGGTGCGTGTAATAAGGCTCTACTTGGCACAGTAACTCTTTATCGCCATCTATCGGCGCTTGTAACCTAAACTTTAAGCTTTCGCATTTGAGCAAAATTCTTTGGCCAAAATGTTCCCTGGAAGGAAATAAATGTTATTGTAATTTTATACAAACACTCCGTTTTCACATGTTTGTCCTTTTGAGCAAAATAAGCCACAGATTAAGCAATCGTTATAGAAACAATCGACCCATAGGCACAGGATAAAAATAGGATGCTTTGGGGAACGGTTAGCATCAAAAGTAGCTGAACAATTCAGGACCGTATCAAAGTAGGTAAAGTTAATTTCATTATGTGTAGAACCATTAGGAAACAAACAAATGTTATTTTTACATAGTATTAATTGTGTTCAGCGACTTTTGAAGCTGACCATACCAATCATTCTTGAAATTGGAAGTATTTGAATCACGTCTTTTAAGAATACATATTATTTCATAATCAGTGTGAGCAATGCTATTATATTCATTGTAGATAGTGAATACAACGGTCGAAATAGATCCGAATAAATTAGTCTAAGGAACAGTGTGAAGAACAATGTAGGTACAAAGAAAAACGAGAATTCCCTGTTATCACAAAGCTCTTATGACATGGACCTATATTCCCTAGTACCCTATATGTGGACGTCAATTACAGAAATACACTCGGCGTCAAAAAAATCGCACCTTCGCGAAAATAACTTTCAAAATGGTATTAACCTTTGATACGCATATGTACCCCTACCAATATTGGTATCATTTAAAAGCTCAATAAATAAGCTTTAAGAAAATCATCACTTCATTTCATAAAAATAAAAATTGACGCCACAGTTGCGATTTTTAAAAAATATGGTCATTTTGTTATTTTTGAGGTCCGCCAATTGCGCTAACTTTAATGTGTACAACAAGGTCGATACCGATTCAATTGGGGGTTTTTGCTAACAAACAAGTTAAGAAGGACAAAATGAAAGAATTGTCACAAGAAACACAGCTTGAATATGGATACCACACTTGAAGAAGCTGGTCAAATGATTGTACTGCTTCAATCAGGTATGCGGTAGGGTGAAGTCGGTTGGCAACTGAACTTGAACCGTTTTTGGTTTCGAAAAGTATACCATCGGTTCCTGGAGACCGGTGGCTACATCCATAGCCAAGGGTTTGGTAGATTTCACTGCATTTCGGAGAGAGCCAACCGCTTTCTTGTTTCAATGTGTTTACGAAATCGGTTCTCAAATGCCTTTGAGTTACAACAGGCAGCTTCAAACAGCACGCAGAAGAACCGTAAGTGTGTGTAGACACAGACGAAGACTGAGGGAGGAGAAGGAAATGGCGCACAGAGCTGCTAGGGGTCCAAAATTAACGGCAGCCCATCGACAAGTCGCTTGAAATTTGCTCGCGACCATGTTGATTGGACTCTTGACCAATGAAGGGCTGTAGTCTTCTCAGACGAGATGAATG
Source organism: Conogethes punctiferalis (assembly GCA_031163375.1). Lineage (NCBI taxonomy): Eukaryota > Metazoa > Arthropoda > Insecta > Lepidoptera > Crambidae > Conogethes > Conogethes punctiferalis. The sequence goes on from CM062080.1 coordinate 7,520,818, forward strand.
TGTGCCTCTGTTGCTACGATAGACGCAAGAGAGTATATCGAAAACATGGAGGACGTTTTACCCAAGTTTGGGTATCCAGGACTGTTGAATACGGCGTCGTGTCCTGTATGTTCTGGGGCAACATGTCGGCTGACGGCAAAACCGAACTTCTTTGCGTCTCTCGGACTCAAATTACTCGCGGGTGAGGGTCGCTGACTGCGTTCCGGTACATTACAACGATCCTGGAAGAACATGTGGTCCCATACGCTGGTTTTGGAGGCGAAGAGTTTCAGCTAAGGCACGATAACGCCCGCGTTCACACTGCAGTGATTGTGCGTGAATACCTTCAAGAGGTTGGGATCTCTGTCACGCAGTGGCCAGCCCAAAATTCAGAGCTAAACCCCATAGAGCACCTCTTAGGCCATTCAAAGAGTAGGGTTCGATCTCGTGATTCCGTTTCCACCACACTCCAGGAACTCGAAGGTGCCGTGATGGAAGAATGGGTGTTAAAATTGGTTAGATCCATGAGGAAGTGCATGGAAGCTGCTATCAGAGCAAAGGGGGGTAACACTACATTTTAGGTCACTTTTAACCCTGTTTTGTAATTTTTTAATAATTATTTACTTGTTTTTTTTAATCAATTTTAGTTAAAAATTTTTATGGTTTTGGAAAAGTATTTTTTCACATGTATTCCAGTAATAAAAATAAATAAATTTTATTGTTTTTGTATACCCCTTTTCATTACCTTTCCAACGATACCAAAAACCAACCAAATAATTGGGTCTTAATGAGCTTAAAAGTTGTTTGAAGTATTTTTTTCAAAAGGTGCGATTTTTTTGACGCTGAGTGTAGAATACAATATTATATTGTGTACTTATAACAGGAAAACGTTAGATTACGAATAAAGTAGTTGACTGTCAAGTATTAGAGATAATTTTTAAACATGATAGCTGCCGGTTAACATTCAGATTTACTTTTGCATAAATTCATAATATTAGTACAGATAACACCACTCTTGCATACGTACAATCAAATAGGGTGTTGATATCATTTTGAAACTTTCGATGTGTATTATGCTGTTTATTTTGTGTAAATTTATTTGAGTAGTTTACGTGATATCAGACGCTGACTGTACATAAAGCGAATCTAATGAGCTAATTACCAATCAAACCTTAGATATTGTAGAGCAGGGGTGGCCAACTTAATCTGACTATAAATCAACTTATTTAGTGGTGAAACCCTGTGCTAAATTCAAAATGAAATATAGATGATACCTCATCATCATCACCCCATCGCAGACCAATGCTAGACATAGGCTTCTCCACTTGTTCGTCACATTAGGACACCTGGAGGCTTTATCCATAATCGCCACGGCAGGCGGGTTGGCTATCGCACGGCGTAGATCCTAGCTCCGGTGACGCTGCTGCCCGTCATCGGCCCGAGGTATTAAGTTGCGCCTTCAGTCATCATGGTTACTTGATGAACCTGTAGTACCTACTTGAGTACATTTAATTTTGTTTTATATTATACTTACTTGAATGGTTCTAACTGTGGTTCAGGCGAGGGCGCTCTCTTGTACGGCATGCTGAATATATTGGAGCGGCATTCGTTACGGGCAGCCGCTATGGACATGTCCGTTTCGCGCGAGTACCGCATCAGAAGCGGGTTCATGCTGTGCTCCAGGCCTTTTAGCGTCCCGTACGTGGGGGGAGGCGGTTCAGCCGTCAGGGAGACATCGGCATCTAAAATTGTATTAGAAATCTTTTTTGTAGCCTCTGTTAGAGTAGAGTTAGTAGTTGAAACGGTGCTTTCGGACCCGAACGGAACAAGGCATTGTAAATAGCCATGCAGTGGGACAAATGCGGTAGGAAAGATTTATCTTAGATACATTCTCGATCGTTCACTCGAGACACTCGAATGATAATCGATCGAACCAACTGTCAAATTTTTCGCCAGCCAGAGAAGGTTTCGATGGGAACTGTCAAATTTGAATGAACAATCGAGAATGTTTCCGTTCGGATCTCTTGTTTCAGAACAACTGCGAACTAACGTGATCAGTGGTATCTAAGTAAACATTAAAAATCACTCTATCTACTTAGATTCCGAAAATAAATAGTGAAACTAGTAACACATAGTCGCAAACCACATACCTTTATCTAATATTTCATCATTTTGATTATTCTCTGGACAGTCCTGATTCTTCTTGAGTGCTGCATTGAAAGCGGTAATCCAATCGTTCATGTCTTCATCGTTTTCAGTTGAAAAAGTGTAGCCTTTACCACCCGACATTCTCAATTCGAAACAATATCTTCCACGTTTAGGATTCTATAATAAGTAAAAATAATACAGCATGACTACTTTTCTATTCTCAAAATTCAAAAATGGGTGGCCGTTAAGGCAGGATGTATTGTGAAGACCTGATATAAAAAATGGAATGATGATGGAGTGTAAGGGAGCGGAGCGGTCTATCATCTTTTTGCTCCAAGCCCACCTCACCTGCCCGTGGTGCAGCCTACCAAATAACAAACGAGGCGCTGGCAACCGACTGGTGACGGTATAACCATAACAATTGAAGGCGTAGCTTAATACCACAGACCGATGACCGATGAGAAGCTACGCTCTGCGATCAGAGAGTGCCCAGCGTGGCGTTTTATGTGTATATCCTCCAGATATTTGCCCTGAGTGGCGAACGGCTGGAGAGGCCTATGTCCAGGACTGCAATAGGCTGATGATGATAATGAATATGAAAATAATTATAATACTAACTTTAACAACATCTGAGCAAAAGTCCATAACAATAGTCAGCTTCGTATCCGTCTTCTTCTCGTCTTTATACACTTCGAGAATGTAAGTGCCATCCGCTTCCCGGACCATTGAGCAATATCGTTTCTTAAACGACTTGGAGGCGAGCTGGCTGAATATCCTGTCGGAGCCGATCTCAGGCCCTTTGAGAAGATACCCCTCCTTAGTCCCGGAGTCCACTTTGGCTTGAGCTTCATGGTCGCATTCAGTCTCTGTGTCGATGTCGTATACTTCTTCTGGCAATTTTATGGCTAAGGGCCTGTCGAAATTAAAAATTTAGACAACATTCTACCGGAAGAAAAAATAACACAAATTCTGTTTTGGAAATCGACAGTGCTGTTTAACTATGTAGCTCGGTGGCTCATTTGGTAGTAAGCTCTGCCTTCTGAACCAAGGGTCAGGTTCGATTCCCACCCGGACAAACATTGATGTTATGAACATTTGTGTTTGTTCCATGTCTGTATGTTTGTATTCGTATTTAGAATATATTTGTTACCAAAAGTATACCCTTGTAGTCCTGATACTCATAACACAAGTGGTCAAGCTGCTTATTATGGACCGAAGCAATGTATGCGGTGTTGTCTGATATGATATTTAGGTGTATTATAGGACCACGTGGTGATGCAGGTTCACCATCTGATCTGAGCATTGTGAGGACTTGTAATTCTATTGGATCATCAAAGTAGGCGCGGAGTTTAATTTCTGTTAGTGCACACACTTGTGCAATAAAAGAAGCTTGTAAGCATTGAGTAAAATGCTGCAAGCCCGATGCATCCTTGCAATCTTTAAACTCCGAATCGATTCACATCCCAAATCAGTGGCGAGGAAGTGACTCACAAAACGGACGAAATAGAACAGTGGTCAGTGGCCTTGGGAATCAGTATCAGAGTTGTATGTAAACAGTCCATGCACTCACGGCCACGCAAACTATGTTAATTGGATGGCTAACGACTACCGAACTGTTTTGTTACACATTTAACGCTTATCAATACCATCGCATGCTGCATATCATCTACAACGGTCGGTATTGACATTCCGTTTTTAATTAAATCTTGTTTGAAGTATTGACTTAAAAATTTAATTAATTTAAGTAAATGTACACAAAATAGGCGCATAGTCGTCGAGTTGCGGAAAACGGCCCATTCAAACTAAAGTAAATGTACAGCCAAACACAATACCCAATACGCGTGGCAAGTCTTGGGTTATTATTTACTAATTCAATGTCAATCGTTGTACTACGAGTAAACGACATAAGAGCGGTACAAATAATGTCAAAGTCTGAACCTAAAGTTGTAAATTGCAGAACACTTGAGTTAAGGATATATATGTCACCGGAAAATAGCAAAAATCGTAAGTTGATCAATTTCCTAGGTAGTTGATTAACTTCCGGAAAATAATAAACGGCAGTTGAAATGTATTATTTAACGTATGTATTTTAGTAAATTGATCATTTTACGGGGTCTTGCCGTAAAATCATCCGACGAAGGTGAGGTGAACGTTGATTCGTTCAATGGCTCACGTGGCGTTATCCCGGCAACCAATCAGGGAACAGTGTATTAAGTTACGGGTAGTAGTGCACCGTTAAATAGTACATTGAGCAACGATTGGCCCATTTGAGGACGATTTTACTTGTGTCAAAATCGTAAATTATTAAATGACTGTTGGGCTACCGTAAATTGATCAACTAACTGAAATCCATTGCGTTAAATAATACATTTACACACAGAAGGGACTTTACTGACAATTGTCAGTACCCAATTGGGTACACTATAATATTGATGATATCAATGGTATTGACTCTACACAGTACACACACGGTTTATCCTCGTACATCGCGTGTGGTGTATGTTTGCAGGTTCGATAAAATGGGTGCTACTTTTGAATAAAACGCTTAATGTTGAAACCCAACAGAATTGTCGGGTCCGCAATCCGACGCGCCGCCAACCCGTAACGTTTGAAGTAGGTATATCAGCTTCGTAAGCTTTTAAAAAGTATATTATCTGAACACTTAGGACAATGAGTCATTCCAACTATTGTCCTCACGTACTTACCTTGGCAAGTTAAGATAAGAACCGGAATAGCTGCTGTATTTATAATGTATCAGGTTCCAGCTGGACGCGTAGCTGAGGAGAGCCTGTCTGGTGAGCAAAGGGCATGATGCCGCTGTCCTGACGTCTGGGACAGCTGTTGTAACGGTCCGCCAACGTCTGGGTAAAACTACGCTCTGAAATTTAATTTGAAACATGTACAGTGGGTACAAGCGTTAAGCCTTACTACCATGTAATAAGATTCATTGAAATCAAGAATCTATACGAGTGAAAAGGCATACCTTACGGGCTTATGCGATATCAAGTACTCAATAATTATATTACCTATACGCTTTAAACCTCAACCCTCTCGATTCGGTGAAAACTATACGAGTATAAGTACTGGTCAGCTGACTATTATTGAGTGCTAAAATTTTAATTATGTAGGTAGTTACTTGATAACATTGCGTATATGTATTTACAAATCCCTACATAAAAAAGGAAGCCTCCTGCCGCGTTTGTCTGTTTAAAATAATTTAAAAACGACTGCACGGATGTTTATGCGGCATAGTGATTCTTGTGGAAAGTTTTGGAGTTGGACACATATAATACCTACGTTCTTTTTTGTGTACATTGGCTTAAATATAGCATCATTTGTTGGAGGTTTCGTAAAAAACAAGACGTCTTACTAGGCGCGTCTAGACAGTTTAGGTATGCTGTCTAAAGTCGCTTATGGCTCCATCCATATACTGCACTAAAACGTCACGAATCGACAGTGTTAGACATACACAGAACGATATACCTTGTAGGTATGTGGAAATTTGAAGCGATCGTTTTTTACGATTAAGTCAAATTGATCGTAACTATGTACACTGGGGCAAGATACCCTTTTTGTTGGTAAGGCGTACGGTTTTATTCTTGTAATTCATTGAAATTGTCAATATGGATAAATTATTTGAAACAAAAAGTCAATATCGTCGAAATACGATTTAGGGGCAGCGCAGCCGACAAACTATCCGTGACGCACTTTTTAGTCTGTGATGCAAAATTATAATTATGCAGTAACGCACACGACGCGCAAAAATCTGTCGCGGATATTTTACAGACTCAACGCACATCTTCGATCATTCTGTCGGCAGAGCTGTAGGGACCTAGATGCTCTTTTTAAATGTCTCAGACGCAGACTCTATCGCACAAAAAGTCTGTCGTCTGCGCAGCCCCTTACGTATTATTATCACTGCATATGCGTCAACAAGAAGAATACGGACAGGACAAAGACGAAAACGGGCGCGGAGACAACTACCCACGGGGACACTTACATTCTGTGGCAATGGGGACTTCGCCGTATTTTAGAACCTCCACGGAACAATGAAATATTGTTTATGAGGATCGAAATAACATCGATATTTTATTCAGTGGGGAATTGTGTAGAAATCCCCTCAAACATATTACTGTGTGAAATACGCTAACATTCGCCGCCAAATTGGCCGGGCCCGGTTTGCAATGTCTAGTATGAAAAGCAACTGCTACTATACAAATTTATTAGAACATACAGTTAAGTATTTGTACTGTTGAACTCAAGACTAATCCCAATATTATTACATTATGCAGGTGCATCCACTTCCGCATGCATAACCCTGTCATTTATGCAACATTATTTACTGGCTTTGACGGTTTTATGTGCGTCAGCGTCATCCATAACATATTACGTTACACAACCACGTGCCCCACACCTTTTGTAAGAAATAAGATAAAGAAAAATTTACGTTTATCCTGTTACGAATTCAAATGAGGTTTACATGTTGCTGTGCAGATTCTAGACTAGATAACAAAGAGGACTGTTTACTTTTGGGATAAACAGATGATTGAGGAAGTCAGTGGCGCACATTGCGTAAGGCGTTTCGACCTTTATGTGCATCTTCAAGTTTTGTGTACGATTTGTGCATTCAATATAACAAAATTTCCTAAATTAACTCTCATCTGGACATTCTCGTAGACGCAGTTGAAGTCATCATGTTGTTACTCATTAATACACGGGATATCTTTATTCGAGACCAGATGATTGGTGTGCACTTGTTTATTTACATTAATAAAATAGATTCAAAATCACAAGGCAAGATTTTTTTTCTCTCAAATTAGGAAAGTAAACATACATACCAATGTATTTAGCTAGTCCAGTCATTATTTCTGTGTGATACCTACCTACCCTTACTCATTCAACACAGATAACAGTATTCACATGAAAAGCCGCGCCTTAAGATAAAGTGTTTAAAAGGTTTTGCTAAAATGGACTTACAGACACATCATCAGTGGGATAGAGCAGAATATCCCTGAGAGGGTCATTCAGCAACAAGGTTTTGTTCTCTTGGATGTACCTCTCAAAGTCCAGCGCTGTACATTTGGTTACTACAATATTCTGAAACAAAAGTCATACATTTTCATTAAATTTATACTTCAAACAAATATTTTTGGACAAAAACAGACTGCACTTGTTTTGTATTTAAATAATAAAAAGGTTTAATTAAATATTTCCCAGTAGTATATTTAAAAAGTAGGGATACATTTTTAGTATTTTCTGTCAATTCAAAAATTATGCATGTAGGTACTTAACTCATTGTATGTCCATAAAACAGACACAAAAGATTACTTGAATAGATAACAATAACAGTGTGTCATATGAAGTGCAAGTGCCAAATTATTTTGATGAGCTCATAAAAGTAAAGCATAATTTTTTGTCTTAAAATTTACCATGATTGAGGTTTAAAAGGTTCATCAGTAGAGACTAAAGTCTCTAGTAGCATAAATGCTAGTTCATGTAACGGCAAATAGGAAAATTTAGATTTTTATTTGAAATTGCAACCAATAAATCTGTTTGGAGTGGGCCAATGTTTTGATCCTTTACAAGTTAGGATAAGTGCATATCTGAAAAATTCAGAAGTGTAAAATCAATTTTCGACTGACCTGATGGCACAATTGGTACAACACCTGCCTTCTAAACCCAGTACAAACATTAATGGAATTTGAACACAAATGTCTCCCATATCTGGATATTTACATTTGTGGTATCTTTGTTGTTGATACCCATAACATGAATGCTTAAGCTACTTACTTTGGGATCAGAGCAAGAATGTTGTATCATATTTTTAATTTAATTTACAACATAAAACCTGCAGAGAAGAGACCAAAGTTTTTGGTCCCAATGTGCTATTTGGAATAATAATCTATATTATGTTCATATATATTAATACAACAAAGTTTAAACGGAATGAACGGCTTGGCCTGTCTTTAGAAAGGATGGTCAACTGAATGCTCTTTCAACACTGCTTACAATATTCCACAGGTTGTGTTATGTAAATATCAAATGTGCTAACCAGACATGTAATGCATACTATACTGTTATAGAAATGGTAATATAAACATATAAATTGCAGATATGAGCCAGTACTACCATGTTTCAGGTATAAAAGTTTAGTAAGACTTTAGATTAAATCTAACTAGATTCTTTCATACATAACAAAAAAAGTATTTAAGTATGTTTATCAGTTGTCTAGTACCCATAGTACAAGCTTTGGCAATGTGTGGCCCAGCATGGCATGTCTTGGGTTATTATTATAGATATTTAAACATTTTTTTATTATTTATCATGCCTTACTTATTTTGTCAAATGGCTGTTAAATCATCATTGTCATCAGCCTTTTTTTTACTGTCAGGTGAAATGCTTTAGCAGTGTCGTTGAGGGGAATAATGGCACGGTATATGGGACTATATAGTCATCAGCCTGCAAACATCCACTGCTGGACATAGGCCCCATTAATGACAATTGTTATTTGGGGGGATTTGTTTATACTCCGGTAAACATTGCGGCTTGTTTCCTGATAATAGTTTGCAGTTGAATAGTTAACAATAATGATCATGGCTATGTGTCATGCTTCTTCTAAGAATTCATTGATTTTGGACATAGTAGCAATGTGTGATTATGAAATCACCTTTAACCCTTTAAATGCCATTGACTTATATGCCCTGATAACAATAGTTTTTCTCATTTCTTGTAGGTCAAAGGATTAAAACCACGACTTAATAAGATGTACAAGCCAATAGAACTTTTGTTACTACTTGATTTTACCATAACGATTTAAAAATTTTACACTTTGTACTTGTCACTAGTTTTTTAATCCTTGACCTTTACTCTAAAGGCAACTGAATTTTTATCACCTAAACTTGAAACACTGCTCCAATTACTAAAATTATTATTAATAAAAATGATCACCATTCCTTTATTTAATTAGTTCTATAATGTCATCATTAATAAGTGCTTGTTAATTTATAATGAATTTCATGAAATTGGGATAACAGTAAAATTTCAACAATAAAAAATCAATGATGTTGCTGAGCTGCACTATTAGGCATTTTTGAAATCTTTAAATGTATTTTCTTATAGGGCTTATACGAAATTCTTTAAATAAGAAAACTATATAGGTATGTTGTACCTACTTAGTTACCAATTCCTCATACAGGTTTTATAGGAATTTTGTAAAGGATGTTCCTTCACATGACAATATTCTGCCACAAAATGAAGCAATAAAATATCTATTAAGCCGAAAATAACTAACAGTTAACCACATATTATATTTCTTTTAAAACGAGCTTCTAATATTAGTACATTTACCTCATATTCTGCGCCACTTTTCTTCGCTTTGGAATTAACTGGCGGCATTATGGAAACGTAGTCATCAGTGTTGAATAAAAACGATTAATACTGTTCACCACATGTTTTACTACTGTTTACATTTCAATAAACATTTTTAAATGATGCACGCACAACAAAAATCGCCGATAATCTTACAATCCAAACGAGCGAAAACTGAATGAATGACATTTTATTGACAGGAAGCACGAAGACAACTGACAGTGACGTATCGACTGACCTGCAATTTTAATTTTATTTTATAAGCATGGGTAACTACGATTATACATGCTTCCTCAAAATAAATTTTAAATCCTTCACTATGACTTATAAATCACCAGAATAGAAACAAAAGTACTCCTACAGTGGTAATCTAAACTAGGTCCATAAATTAGAAAAAAAAAGACTTTAGAGGATTGACTGCCAAATCTTTTTTTTATGTTGATTGACGATCTTCGTGTGGTTAATGCAAGGACGTATAAGCTGCCGTCTCTAGGTATAGCTGAAAATCAGTTCCGTTTCAATTAATTAATTAAGTAGGTGTAGATTGGGTAGTTGGTATAATAAATTATGTACCTACCTCAGACCTACAAACATAAAGTCCCTAGTTCCTGCCGCCTCCGGGGGGAATCTGGCATGGTGTCACACACATTTCCTAAAATGGGAGGGTTTACCCAATAAACCACTTCTGGTCCGGGGAGGGCAAATACCCCTAACCCCACATTAGGGGAGCAATAGAGCCAACCCACCACAACGGTTTTGGAATGTGTTTGGAACCTAATCCTTTTTGTTTTTTTAAAAACTGAAGTATAATAAATAAATAAACATGCTTGTGTCCTATGTGAATAAACATCATTAATTAATAAAAATGCCAAAACAATATATTCCACTGATTTATTTAATTTATAAAGTTGGTAGGTAATACCTAAAGTGTAAACAGTTTACAAATATTATTTACAGTTGGTTTCCATCCATCAAAGTACATACAAGGAGTAATATTTTATAAAATATAATTATAGTAGGTACGTAAGGTAGGTACTTACCTAGGTACAAATTTTAAATAAAAAGAAAGAAAAAGGTTCGTGAGGTTTGATTATGAAATATTAGAGTGTACCTAACTAGGTATTAAATTTCGTTGTTCTGATTTTCATGACTCGAGTTTCTATTTAGCAATGCTTTTAACTACGAGTCGGTAGCTACCTACCTATATGTGTTGCCTTTTAACCAACAGCTACGAATGATAATATAACACGAAACAGATAGGCATTTGGCAAGGCATTTATTTGGTTCCGTAATTTTTAATAGACGGTAGGTAAGCCTACATACTTACAATTGATACGTTTAAGTACTTTTATTTTAATATAAAAGATTTGTTCAGGGGATCGTAACCTTTTCAACACTTCTTAGCTGTTCCACAAATCATTATTTCATATAGGTACGAGTATACGTAGATACCTAAATATTCCAATAATTGTAATTGCGATAAACCTACCTAGGTATATCGTCATTTATTTTATCTATCTCTGAAATTATAACTCATGAACTATGTTTCATAATTTATTTTATACATTAACCACGGATTTAACTAAGTAGTTTCATTAGGTAAAACAGAGAGCTAGTTAATTTTAATTTAGGTAAAAGTGCATAAATTTAATTGCATCCTTTGGTAAAGATATACAAAATAAATATAATTTTATTTTTGTAATACCTATCTACATAACTACTTATTACAGGTTTTATATTGTAGGTGTCCCTTAAATTGACGTCCAACCGGAACTTTGATAAGTTAACAGGGTGAAAAGTTTTTTATTTTCTGATAACTTACTCTATTACGTGGTTCCGGTTGCATGTCGATTTACGGAACATCCTACCTGTATAATCGGCGATGAATTATATTTGAATTGAAATGCTAATTTTACACCTAGTACCTATGTTCAATAAAACTACAACAAACGATGATTTAAAATAGCTTGAATTTTAACATTTTATACAGATTTATTTCAATGTAGGAATAAATAAATACTTAAATAAATGCTTATTTTTTCGTAAGTAGGTATACCTACTATTACGTTTGTATAATAGATAATAGTTAAATAGACGTGGTGGTATATTTTACTAAGTTGTTCAGTCACATTTATGAAAATTATTTTACAACAGTACATGTAGATAACCGTAAAGACGTTATTAAGTTAGAAAATATCAATAACATTAAACTATGAACATTATCCACTCACTTAAAATCTATAGGTAGGTACAAAATTATTTTTGGTATATGGCACACGTAAATAACTTATTTACACTTTCTAATGCACATTAATAGGGTCCCAGACTATTTAGGTCCAAATACGAAGCAGGCCCCATTATTTAGAAGTAACTAAGAAAAAATATCACACATAGGTAATGAGTATTATCACCTTCGATTACAAAAACCATACATCCCATGTAATATCGCAACGTCAGTGTTGGACGAGGCTCCTTATGTCTCTCGAGTTCCCTCTTAACACCTTTTATTACTGGAATGTGAAGGTGACCTCTGCTAAGGTGAGGAGCGTGGCACATAATGCGACGACGCCGGCTCCACTTGTCAAGTATACTCCTCTTCCTCTTCTTCACTGGAGTCTGACTCTGTGTCGTGTTCCGGGTCGGGCAATGGACGAATGTAGTCAACAGTCGGCTGCTGGTTAGGTATCAAATACCCTGCGGAGTCTTGAGGGGGCGGACAGGGCAAACGCATTTGCGGCGGTGCACCACCCGTCGCAGCTGCTACCTCCAATTTCCTACAAATCTCGTCAAATCCTATTCTGTCGCGAGGATCGGTTTTCCAGCACGCCCTCATAAGATCGCATGCGAACCTCGGACATTCTTCCGGCGGTACTAGAACGATGCCTTGAAGTATTCGTTTCGTTGCACCATCATTGTTGTAGCCATAGAAAGGTTGTTTACCCCGGCTGTAGATTTCCCAGAGCACTACACCGTAGGACCACACATCGGACTCGTGGGTAAAGCGTGCGTATACTATACTTTCAGGGGACATCCAACGTACGGGCATGGGGCGTTCGCCGCCCATTTTGTAATAGTCACACGTGTAAACGTCCCGGGACATACCGAAGTCTGCAATTTTCACAGTCAAGTTATCGCCGACTAAGCAGTTTCGCGCTGCGAGGTCTCTGTGTACAAAATGACGGGAGGCTAGGTACTGCATTCCGCGAGCAACTTGCAGCGCAACGTGTAGGAGTGCTGGTTCGTCTAGATGAGGTCCTGGTCGGCCTCCCCCCTTGGAACCTCTCAGTACTCCTGCCAAATCGCCCCATTTCATGTATTCGAACACCATCCATGGGCTGGCGCCGATATCACCTGGAACGAAAGAGCGTATCCATTAGGATTACGTTCTGCGATGTTGATTAGAATATTCGTATCAAAGATAAAATCTTTATTCATATTATAATACATTCGAAAGAAGCACTTAAAATCATCAGTACAAATGAAAATGATTCTACATTGCAGCCACTTTCAGAAAGTTGCTTCTACCGAGAAGAACCAGCAAGTACTAAGTGACTCGATACGATTACATTTTTATTACTAAGTGGCTAGGTAGTAGGTAAGTAACACAAACAACACTTATCTATGAAAACTGACTATGCGAAGTAAGGCATTTACTATTGAGACCGTGGTTTTGTTTATATGAATAGGTTTTTGGTCTACTACGCGGCTGCGCGTCGCATAGCTGTACCTCATCATCATCATCAGCCTTCAATTGTGATGGTTATACCCCCGGATTGACCATCACGATTGAAAGTCGGTTGCCAGTGCCTCATTTGTTATTTTGCCAGCGCCTCGTTTGTTATTCGGCAGGATGCACCACGGGCAGGTGAGGTTAGCTTGAAGCGATGGGTCGCTCCCTTACATCCCTCCACCTAATGTTTGTGAATACGGGTGTAAGTGTAAAAATTCATTGACGAGTAGTTTCTTACCTCTATGTACTACTCCTATTAAGGTAAGGATGTTGGGGTGCCTGAAGGCCGACATGATGGATACCTCGCGTACAAAGTCCTCCTCAGCACTGCGGCCGACGCTTTCCTTTAGCACTTTGATGGCGACTATGTTTTCACCACTGTTCGATCGTAGCAAACCTGTGGATATAACATAATAACATTTAGTTAATTTACCATAAATCATAAAAAAATCAGGCACGGGATGAACGCTATGACCCCACTTTAAAGTGCTATTTCAATGAGGGTCTTCTGAAAAAAGAAATCCGGCAGATGCCACCACATAAGCAGAAGGTCCAACTGTAACGTAATTAGTTCATTTTGACATGGCACTGACATTCACATAGCAACCGACCAATCATATGATAGCTGGACCGCAGGTTACATAACGCCATCTATCGAATATTTTATTTTGAAACAGCTTCATCCGGAACGATTCTTTTGATTTTGTTTGATTAGCATATTTCGTGATGGTCCTACAGACTTGTACCAACTCAGAAAGCGAGGTTATGCTTAATCAGCGTGGGTTGTTATCTCATCGGGATTTATAGTTATCGGTATACCATACCATAGCTTGTTATTTTGTCCACTCGAGGATGGCATGATTTTCGGAACTATCAATATATCAATCTGATAGTAAAGTGGATCTTTGGTCTTGATTAACTCGTAGTGCTCGCAAGTGCCTAAGTAAGGATACCGTCGGAAAAAAATTAATCTAAGTTTTTCTGTCATGAAGTTACTGAGCCGCAACGCAACCCAGGGTCAGCAAGGGGTACTCCGTGCATCAGAAAGCATATTAAGCCGCTGGTCCAGCGCTTGACCGCTCTCTCATTATGTCGAAGAGTGTGCCTTCCCTATATGTCTCCTGAATAGGTGCTTGGGTAGGCCGCAATGGTTGTGGTCCAGAGAATACCTTGGTAGTAACAGATAACGTGTTTGCGTCCATACGCAACGTCGTCCATACGAAATATCATACATATCCATCTCTAGGTATCTTACGATTTTTGGATTCGAATCGTGCGATTTACGGCACATTATCTGAAAGTAGGTAACTAAGTGAATTAAATCTACCAACCTTTATGGACCTTTCCGAAGCATCCTTCCCCGACTTCCTCTAAGAAGGTGAGTGCGTTTCTGTCTATATGCGGCACTGGTTCCCCGCCGTCCTCACTGACGGTGCCCGTGTTGCCTGCGCCCGCGCCGGCTGGCCCCGCGCCGTATACGCCGTACTGAGGGTTCGTTATATACCGTTCAGCAAGCAGTGGTTCTCCGGGACGTCGCTATAAAAGGATACGTGAGCCAGAACATTACACGGAGGCGTCTTAAAGTCCTAAGACTGGGACTTCAAGACACAATGGTTAAACAATGGGGTCTGGATTTTGAAAGGACATTCCGCCTCAGGTGTTTAAAGTAGGCCTAGATATTGTGCTACAGTTATAAAGTTTTTTATTCGGCCTGACTATAGCGGAGAGCAGAGTGCGTCTACTTGATGTGAAAATGCAGGTAGAATGTATTTAGTTAAGTTTTGGCACACTAAAATGCTTCGTAGACACTGCCCCATTCACTATAGTTGAAGTCTCGGATAAAATCAGTCATGAATTACAAACTTCTGTTAGGCCTTCATTTCAAAATCCTTAAGATTAAATGAGTATAGATAGAGTTTGTTTTAGGTACTCGGAAATTAGAATTTACACATGCATAAAATGGCAATGATAAAATAATGAATGTATATTAGGTATAAAAAATAAGCTATGTTACGTTGCACAGTGGAAGCGAATTAGAAAATTTTGAAGAAGATCATGCTTAAGACAATAGATGGTGATGCTTTTACCAATATACCAAATACCTACCTACACTGATTTTCTGCCTACCTTATCCTTGACGCCTATACTAACTCAATTAATATTGTAAATATATATGTACAAATATCAACATTATCATTAATGATGTCACTGCAAAGCTTTTGTGTAGGTACATTATGCACGGCTGTTGTATGACTATAGAATATAATTTTGTTCCTAGTAATGCAATGTCAGTAATGTTAAAAAATAAACATTCTCGTACTTTAATTGCTTCAATTCATTGTATCTCTTTTTGTAAAAGTTTGTAAATGTGTCAGTTTCCAAAGTCTAACTAAAGATTGTATAAGCTTTGAATTTTAGTAGAATGGGCGAAATAAAATAAATCTGTGCTTTTAAGCTTCTGTTTATTAAACACCAACAAATAATAGATAACAAAATTCACAACCAAAAATATTGAGCAATCAGACCCACAGTGCGTCTACAGTAAAATAGAGGAAAAAGAGAAGCCGAAAGTAATATTAATAGAAGAAAAATCCTTAAAGGCATAGTTTTATATGTTTTGTTCAATTGTTGGCTGGCCTACCGGTTGCGTTTTGCCGTCGACTCTCCTGATCCTCCTCCTGATGTAGAAGAGGATGGGTGTGATGACTAGTACGAGGAAGAAGAGCACTCCCACAACGAGTATTGCCACGAAGACCCCGGCGCCCGCCTCTCCGACGGCCGGGGCATTCTCGCTGGGCTTCGAGCCCACATCAAGAGCTTGGGTCACCTGCAAAGAGACATGTCAATTTATAATTTTTCTAGCTACTTCATACTTGTAATTCCAATAGTCTTGGGTAGGCATTCGCGACTGGGAACGCTCAGTCTAGGTCGCCGCTTTTAAACGTACTACATAGTTCGCTCTCGGGATGTAAGGGAGCGGCCTATCATCTTTTCGCTCCAAGCCAACCTCACCTGCCCGTAGTGCATTCTGCCGAATTACAAACGAGGCGCTGGCAACCGACTGGTGGCGGTATAACCATCACAATTGAAGGCGTAGCTAAATACCACAGACCGATGACGGGCAGCAGCGTCACTGGAGCGAGAAGCTACGCCCTGCGATCTCCAACGCGCCTGCCCAGTGTGGCAATTATAGCCTTATAGATATATGTACCTATATAGATTATACGAGTAGATATATCCTTTGGATCTTTTCCCTAAGTGGCGAATAACCTGAGAGGCCTGCTTATGTCCAGCAGTGGACTGCGATAGGCTGATGATGATGATGACATAGTTCGCTCTAGCTTTGTCAGCTCTCATCTCAAATCATAGAAAAGCTCCTTACGTAACCTATAGGTATACCACAGCTGCATTTGCAAATGCGAGAGGGTTACCTCAATACAGTTCTGTAAACCTTTTGTCGAGCTTTATCTGGTATCTGTATGGTTCGATACGAAAATCATATCCTTCAGTAGTAGGTAGTACTCAGTAGCAAATTCAAAAAGCTTCGTGTCATCTCCAAACTTCGGTGGTCTATTGGGTCTGTGGTCTATTATGAGCAGAACTTTAGTAGGTCTTGATCTTAACCACTGATAGAAATAATAAAATCATTATTCTTAAAAACTAAAGATAAGCTGATTATGACTCTACCACCGGTATGAGAAGATTATTTCTATCGAGAAAAACCAGCAAGGAACTGTATAAATAGGTACAATTTCTTGCCACCGATTATTATGATAGTAATTATAATTTGCCACTATACTCGTACAACTTTATTTGTACCACAGAAAAAATATCAAACAATGTACTCTACTCTACACAGATTGATACGAGGGTGATAAAAGCCCAAATACACTACGTAGGTAGTCGTTTAATTTGGATGACAACAACGTTATCACGACTGACCTAACATGAATATTTGTCAGTTCATGGAAAAATTCTGATTTAGTTTTCCAATCCACGTATATTTAGGTATGTACCCCTTTTTCACGGAGCAAACAACATCAACGATCTATACCTATACCTCTAGATTCTAGATGTAATATATTCAATAAGTAAAATAGTAGATACTATTATTACCCACCACTACTTTCATCATCATCACCATATCGCAGTCCACTGCTGGACATAGTCCTCTCCAGTTGTTGGCCACGTTGGGCAAACACCTGGAGGATTTATCCATAATCGCTACGCTTTGCAGGCGGGTTGGCGATCGCAGGGTGCAGCTTCTCGCACCTGTGACCAACAGTCGGTTGCCAGAGCCTCGTCTGTTATTCAGCAGGATAAACTACAGGCTGGTGAGGGTGGCTTGGAGAGAAAAGATATTGGGTCGCTCTCTTACATCTCCCCCACTACTTTACTTATTGAATATAATATGTATATATTCAGTATGTAGGTACCTACTGCCGAAATATATTAAGCGAGTTGTATAAAATATGCGATTACGATTATCCAATATTACGAAGTAGCGTCAAAAGAAATATTTTATACGAGTAAGTTTGTCTCGTACACTCTGATGTCTATTAAATTCGCTTCTAAGAATTTGCCTTAAGGGAAAGCTTGACTAATGCTTAGTTATTCGATTTCATTATGGCAAAAACATACTACTTATATTTCCTTTTGCGGTACAAAATGATAGTAAATTGTAGTCTTCCCGAGTCCACAATTTATGTGATAATGTGTCATCGCGGATGAGCGGAGCTATTACCGGTAAGCACTTAGATAAAGTGATAAAAAAGTGTCTCTAATGAAGACGGATAGTTGCAACATGTGTGAAGATTCTTCACCTCAAGACATATCAGGTAGGACGTGAGAAAAATTAAAAATATAGAAAATAATCCTTTAAAAACGGTTTTGTAACCGGTGAAAAAGTGATACTGTATGTACACACAAATTGTACTACAAATGAGTGATGATGCTTACGTCATTGTTATTGTGTGGGTACCATAAAAAGTATCTACCTATCTTCTATCTATCTTTTGCTTTTTGATCATTGGAACCTTGCATAAATCCTATTATCCTACACCCTGTTCATTTTAAAATGTTACTTACAACAATAAAATGTATGACACCGTTCCTTCTTTGATTCACGACTTCGTGAAAATTTAAAACACCTACTTAGGTGTTTTAAATTTTCTACATTCTTCCCACCATACAATGCCTTATTGAAGCACATTGAGTGTCTACATCCTAATAGTAAGCAGGCAGAAATAATAGGTAAAGCCACCACAGCCATTTATCTACACCGTTACGTAAAATTAGCTCACCCTCACATAGGACACTGCTGGGGACGCCGATCTGCTCTCCGCTGAAGTGTTTGACGTCGTCGGTGGGATAATGTTGTGGATGGGCATTGGCGTTACAGGAACTGAAATTCGAAACCAAACCAAGAAGTAAAGTGAAGATGTTGACAGGCTCGGTGGCTCAATTGGTAGTGACCTCTGCCTTCTGAGCCAAGGGTCGTGGGTTCGATCCCCGCACATTACAAACATTTGTGTGCTTGAAAATGTCTGTTTGTATTGGTCTGGGTGTTTTCTATGTATAATATGTATTTATTTACAAAAAAAAAGTATCTAAGTAAGTTTATCAGTTGTCTAGTACCCATAGTACAAGCTTCGGCTTAGTTTGGGGCTAGATGGCTCTGTGTGGCCCAGCGTGGCATGTCTTGGGTTATTTATTTATTTATTATTTACTTTTAAGTCATTCCTATGGTACAAGTTGGTAGCGGGCGACATGAGTATGAGGACGTGTTGTATTATTATATATCTATGAAATTCCCTCCGTAAGTAGTTAGTGACATGAAGCTAGCGACGAATTTCATAGAAATACATAGAAACCAGTAGTGTCGGTGCGACATGTCGTTCGCTGCTGCCTCATGTCGCCCGCTAAGAACTTGTGCCTTTACTTTTAAGTAGGTATCTTGTTTTGATTTTGTCTTCCATATAGTATCCATAAAACTAGGGTGCATTGTCAGGTATACTGTCAGGCACATTGGTAAAAAGTCTCTGCCGGGCCAGCATGCAAGTAATGAGATTAGCAGATCCTTTTTTAAAGTAGTATCTAACTAGACTACATAAGTTTGAGAATTTCTGCTTAAATAACCTGGGCATACCTGTGCTTCTTGGACATTTGAAGGCATCTGTCGGTGGCAGCCCATTCGATGTGCATACGCAGTAATGTTCCGTGTTGTTGTTTAGTGGGACGCATCCCACCTCCTCGACTTCTCCCAGGCAAGATAGAGGCTCGCAACCACCTTTGTATTTAGTCCCTGAAAAAAGGTCACATTGAAAATACTCTAGTACTATTTTATACGTAGGCATAGATCTCTGTACCATCATAACACATTCCAGGATATCAAAGCAACATAAGTAGAGCAAGGAACAATAGTAAAGCAATAAAGCCTGTTATGTAATTTATTTATAGGTTAGGCGAATATTGAATATGCAAGGGAATTACACGAATTGATTCCGTCGCGACGGCCCCATTCCCATCATTGAGATAAACCATCTTAGATACCTATAGCTTACCATCTTTACGTAGTTAACATACCATCTATGACACAAAAAAAATCTAAGAAAGTTTATATTTTGTCTGGCTTTGTGTCCCGCAATGTGTTATATGTAGTTGCCTACAATTATTATCAGTCGTGGGATTTACAAACAAAAATATTAGCAATCTAGAATTTTATTGACCTGTATATTGTTGTCGTCCCTCTTCCCTCGCAAACCGAGCCAGTTTGCCAGCATTGTCTCGCTGAAACAAAAAAAAAACACTTTTAAAAGGATATTTCATAATCAATCAGTGACTTAGTATAGATAATATTTTGCAGAATATCATAAGGTAGGTACGAAATAAATACGAATACATTTCCACTGTAATAATAACAAGTTCAGCGTTACAGAGCGTTTCATTAACACTCGTAATTTCTTCAGTCTCTGAAATTACCGCTTTGTGCCCGTAGGCCAAATCTATGTTTGTACCACTAATTGGAAGCGTTCCTGGGAATCCAGGTTCGCTAGAAATTATCTAGACTCGTATTCCAATGGGCGTTCTTTACATCCCAGGTGACCTACCAGATACACGAAACGAAGATCACGAACTAATCTCTAAGATCACATTGGTAGGTATAACTATAAATGCTTTTGCTTCAAATAATATCTAGCCGTCCTAAGATCTATCAGACTGCGGTTCAACTTACTAAAGCGGTGTACCAAGTATTTGACTCTGCATATGGACTTAGGACTCGCATTCCCTCTTAGAACCTTCGGTACACCTCCACATGACATCCATATCAAACAGCGCAAGCAAGTCATTTACTGCCAATTAGAATGTCCGTACATTTTCATATTAATTGGCACACACGCTTAAGACTGCTAATTAGCAAAGAAGCATTCTGATGCATCTATTGTCGCTGTCTAAACGTAAACAACAATTTATCCGATCTAGCAGTGTGGTAGCTCCAAGGATGATTTACGACCTCCTTGTTCGTCTTATGTTTAGCGTAATATGGCCTCTACAGTATCGTAAGTGGTTTATAATAATAAAATAAAAATAAGACGATTGGGCAGTGTGCGTTATCTGTGGAACGTTTGAGATGTTCGCCGTGAGTCTATTTTGGCCACGTTATCGTGGAGTGGCCGCTCTCCGCTGTGGCCCGGGGTTACGATAAATCAATAATATCATTGTACATAAGTGAATTATTGATATAAATTCAAAGTTTATGTCTTCAGCGTCAATAATAACAAACGTGTATGGTAATAACATGTAGGTAAGTGCGCAATCACGTCTTTGCTGAAAGCAGACCACGGAATAATTCGGTAGTAGTTTGATAGTATTGGCTCAGACAGCAAAAAGTCCTTGAATGTGTTCATGCACTGTTTTCATATATTACTTACAATTTTGATTAGATAACTTTTCTGCACAGAAAACAGATTACCAATGAACTAATATTTTTTAGAAAGTACTTAACTAAAAACTTTCGAGAAGGTGTACAAGTAGGTATTATCCGCCTATTAAAATGATATTTACGGCAAACGGAATTACGAGCGAATAATTTAATATCCTTTAATTAAATTGCGGTTTCTTAGGAGCTACTTTACCTCATCCGTTAGGCATATCGTTATTCGCCTGCCTACTATTAGTCACAAATTTATATGATAGATCGTTCATGAAACTTAGAAGTCTGTATAGGTACCTACTTAATGTTAAGAGCTGTTGTAAAACAATGCTGATTAACTTTTATGTTGAGTTTTCATTCAGGCAATATCAGTCGATGATCAAGAAATTTTGCAGATTCGTTGGCATTATCCAGATATAAAATACTGTACAAAAATCCTCTTTTATTGTAATTCTGGTTGTCATATTGGCCTGCAAGGCTATGTGGTGGAGGAGAAGGACACCTTTACGATTCGGTTCGAATACTTGAACGAGCGAATATGCGATCTTAATAAGAACATTTCGGAATTTTAACTGAATTCGGTAACTACTTATGCTTTGCCTTTTCTAACTAAGTGACAAAGGTTTGACAGTTATTTAATCGATTCCGGGTGTTCTGGATGGAGGCCTTTTCGATTCCAAGGGGAATCTGTCGAAGGCATCATAAATAAGTAGCTACGCAGAGTTGTAATATTTTGTTGGCTTATTAAATAAGATCATTATGTAATACCTAAGTCTCTTCTAATTTATCTTATTTAATAAGTTCAGAAATACGTGAAACGGAATAGTAGATACGGATTTCTGCATTTAGGAACAGTCTATTATCGGGGATGATTGATTTGAAGGTTTGAATTTCGGGTGTACATAGGCGTGGGGGATCTAATCAAATCTCCCTATGACCAAGTGTCAAAGTTTGAGCACGTACAATAGGTACGCTATTTTAGTGTTACACGTGTATGTGTCCGAGTAATAGGTTCAGGCTGTTCGGATACCTGCAGGCAACTTTTATTGTCCGTCCCACTGTTGTTACATTGAGTTATGATGATTATACAACAACACACGCGTAAATGTTTTAGTTACCTATTCTAGTTGATGAGTTCAGTAGTTACGTACTTGTGTGGAAATGAAATGTGGAATGTGGAAATTATGTGGATAATGAAATTATAAACTGTTTTTCTGAAACATACAATAAACATTATCATCATTGTGGAAAACCTATCTTTGCTTTCGTCGATTTTGGGATACTTGCAATAGGTAGGTATTTTGGTAGATATTTATAGTATCGAAAAATCAACTAAACTGTCTATATATAGGTATTAACTTACCGTACCTAATAATTAACTATGAATTTTACAACTTAAAATCTAATTTCACTTCAGGTACTTAACAAGACAATTGAATTAATACCTATATAAAGTTCTAATCTCATTCTTGAATAAGTAATTATAATACCTCTTTTATTTATACTTACTATAATTCTGCGGTCTTCTGTACCAACCGTGTTGTAACTACGTGGTCAGACAATCAATAAGTATTAGCAGGATCTTAATTTCTAAGAGCACCTCCACGTGAGAGAAGTAAATATCTATTATACAGGGTTCTAGAAAGTAATAGCCTTCGAATTGTTTTGTAATTTCCATTTGATCAATCAGATCTTTCACTCATGACTCGTTTTAAATTGTAGATTACCTATTGTGTCTTCTAAATTGTAGATTATCCATATGTATTGTGAAGAGAGACTATCCATTGCATAATGTGCTCAATATGTTTAGTTAAACGACACATTTTATTGAAAAATCATTTACTTGTTTGAATTAATCGAACATAAACTGTAAATGTTGTTTTATAGTTCCATTCATTGTGGTATGGACACGATAATACAGATTTACGAGCGGATATTCCGCGGGGCGTGTAACAATATCCATATTCTTAGATCTTAGATTCTTGTGCATTGCACAATCAGAGGGCATTCATCTAACGGTAACTGTGCTTAACGAGCACTTCATTGTGGTGGGTGAAATGTGATCGATACGGAACCACGTCTGACAACAATGATGGTTACTTTATTGGGAAGCGGGCGTGAGATTCTACAATACGACTATATCCACTTCACGTTTCAATTTATTACAGTCAGTATCTGCTATCGTAGCAGCCAACGGGCCAGTGTGTGTAGGCCTAATGCAACTCGTAACATCGTAACGCTCATTTTAGATGGGTGTGTATTGGCGAGGCAATTTTACTCTTATGTTGTGAACGTAGAATGTAAAGGTATACTTGTACTACATATTAAGTATAATAGATATTCCAATAGTTCTTCATATGCAATATTGAGTCTCATTACAATACGCTGCTGAACGTAGGCTGCCTTTAGTTTGCGCCATATTTCTCTATCCATTTCCTTGTTATTAATATTTATAAAACGTATCTAAGTATAACAATATTTAATAAATATTAAAGTATTTTTTGGTACTTCTTACTAACAAGCTGTGTTTAAAACTTGGTGACTCTACTGGTTTTAATTTATTTTTCAAGCTTTAGTGATGGGGGATCACGGGTTTAAAATTAAGCAGAACACTATTTTTGTGATAGATATTTGTATTTGTTCTTATTTATTTAACACCAATGCTTTTCAAGACTATATATTCAAATTTAGTCACATGCCACTTGCATTTCAATTAAAGGTGTTTCATAAGAATTTACATAAGGCGAAAAATGCTAATTAGTTTAGGTTTACTTTACATGATGGAAATACCTTGAAATGCCCTTCACGTCATTCACAATAACATATTAATACTATAAGTAGGGGGAGTCCGGGAGACTATTAGCTGGGAGAGATGAACACCTTTAAAAATCAACTTAAATTTTGCTCTAAATATGCCTACGTCAATACGATAGGTCTATAACCGACTACTAATGACTGTCGTGACGTATTGTTAAAGCAAAATTTTAAGATTTTAAGTTGATTTTTGAAAGGTGTTTCATCTCTTCCTCCTGATAAGTCTCCCGGACTCCCCCTGTATATCAAGGCATCACTTCAAAAGAGAAGTTTATAGATTTCGTGCTCGAGTGGAGTTGTTCACTTAACGAGCTTTTTACCAAACGTTTCCCGTTACCTGAATACCTAGCAAAGGGAAATCGGCTGTTGTATAAAAGGACCATAACATGTTGGTGTCCGACAACAATGATGTTCAATTTATTGGACGCTAGGCGTAAAACTTTACAATGTAAGTACCGTGACTTTGCAAATCAATTTATTATACACCTACAGTCAGCTAAGTCAGTTTAGTGTCTTAGCGGAGAAATCTAGGGACACGACTAGAAAGGATTAAGTTAAGTCTTAAAACTTCTATTAAGGCGTACTTAAACCAACATCTTACCATTGTTTATTGAGCTTTTTGAAGTAAAATACTTAATAAAACAGGTTACCTTTTTTTATTTGAATTGTACTTTCCCGTAAACATATCTTACTTACCTCCATCGTAGTACCAAATGGGATTTATGAATGGCATAGGAAATTAAAGTGTTCTTAAGATCCAATATAGGTAATAGAAACTATGATCAAAGAGGAATATTCGATCTCTACATTTTCAATTTCCTACACTTCTCATTTCCGATTAGCTGTCATGAAAATAATTAACGTGATTTGGGTTTGAGTCCACAAAATTTAAAGACGTTACTCGTACGACGAATTTTCATACCTAATAAAACTTGACTTTTCACTAAATTTGTAACACCTTGGCATTAAATAAATTATTTCACAAACTAAAAGACTCGAAATCTCCATTCTTACCGACTCTAAAATTAATTATATTGCACTGTTTACTTTATAACTGTGTCATTAAAAATTAAATAAGTATAAGACAAAATAAATAAATTTTAATACGAGCACAACACATTCAAATAAGTTAGTACATGTTATTGTTTTGTTTATTCGTTATAGCAGCATAAATTGACTCGTTATTCGATAAGGGGTCAGTGAAATCCTGGAGAATTATGTCTCGCCAAGCACTACACAGGAAACGTAACTTGTACATCAAGTAAAGTAACTTGAAGTATCAAAGTAATATGAAATAGATACATATTGTAATAATTATGAAAGCTTAGTACTCTATCTGTGTATATCAAGAGTTGGTACTGATACAAATTACGTCCTAGAATAGCCATTTTACAGACAAAACTGAAATAATGGGAATCCCCTTTCGTCACATCAAAAGCGAATTGCCTATATAATGAGAGCCACCTCAAACGATTGATATTTAGGCAGCACAATAGGAACTCAGAAAATTGAAATATCGGAATTTAAATGTCTGAATAAAAGAGGGCAAAAATATTTGCAATATTTTAAAGGGAATGTCGCGTCGCGTTATGGATTTTGCAAGGCGGACTAAGACTAAGGACCTAATGGCAACCGATAGACGGATATCGTCAGTTTGGTAGGCCAAGAAAAGATGGCATCATGATTTAGGCCTATATGACTGGCAGAATGTGGCTAGACAACGGGAGCTGCGGAGATACTTGGTGAGGTCTTCGATCAGCTTTGTGACAATATGGTTTAAACAAAAAAGAGAATTGTCTTTGTTTTACATTGCCTTTTTCATATTCAAACTAGTCTTGAATGATAAAGCGTGTTTTTTTTTAAAATATCAGACAACATCACATACATTGATTATGATTTTATGTTGCGTGTAGCCGTCACGCACTAGACACTATTATTATCGCCATCTTCTGCCCACCGTCGCCCACCATCTTTGTTTAGCTCCAAATCACCGGATATCGTCTTCCAAACGCTATCCGAACATCTGATTCCCGACGCGTGTTGAAATATGTTCCAAAAGACTCCTCGACTATCAACCACGTAACAGGCACCCACGACACGGCGTGACACCTTCAGACAGATTACAATATAAATAACAGCCAACAGGTTACGCCCGAAGTTATGGCCGTTTCTCAATAGCGAAACAATACACGAATTATCGACGCCATTGTTAACAATCCTAACCACTGACACATTGATGTGTGACGTATTGTATTCGTTAAAACATAACGTCCCCTTTTTGTTAGCAGCGAAGAGGAACCTAAAACATAACAAATAACTTATGTCTACTTCCCTAATTAATAACGTGTAGGAATTTTAGACTTAAACGTGTGTTAGCAAACGGGCGAGCAAATATTTAACTATGTAGCTATTTATACGCAATAATGATATAAAGTTTCTTGAAAGCTTCATTACGGACATTTAATGGATACTTAATTTTGTGAGGTAAACTTTATGAGAAATATTTGCCCGTTCTACATGATAGACAGGATCCAGGTCGGGGTGAAGAAAAATATTTTGCAAGAAAATCCATGAGAAAAATAGTATCAGATTTATGCATATATTAGCATAATAATTAAAATCGATTTATTCATTATTAGCGCTTAGAGCTTTAAACATCTGACGTGTAAAAATATACGCAGTTATTAGAACATCTTATTCGTAGGAAATATTACCTATACGTAGGGTACTCGTTCTCATCGGTATTTATGAGAATATTCAATTATTAGTAATTCTTAATCGATTCATAGATACCTTAAAGTAGCAAGGCCCAAACTTCCAGACACCATAGATAGAACAATACGATTTGGATCATTAGGATATGAGGACATTGGGCGTATAGAAAATAGATAAAGGCATTTCTATCGCTTTCGGAAGTTCACTTATAGCGATAAGTATGTAACTAAATTGTACAATAATTTACCTATCCGTTATGCCTAGTTTTGAGGCAACTGTTTGGTGTGCAATATAGAATATCTAACTATCTGCGTGTATGCAAATCCTCGGCACATTCAATCATAGCCGTTGTTGAATGGAGCAATATATCATGCGGATGAGACTGTTACCCGGTGATGTCTAACTCACAGTACCTAAGTACAGTCAGCACAACAGGTGTACATTAGGTTGCTGAACTTACACATACGGACTATACTCAGTCTTCGCGCTATTGCCCGTCGTCCATTACCAAGAAAAACCGACTTGGGAAACCTTTTAAATAAGCTATTGTAAAGTTTACTAAACATCCGAGGATCACGTCCTGAGTGCCGAGGCATGAGGCATGGTAAAACAACGAATTAATTACCAGTGCAATTAGCATTTAATCTAACTAAATGCTTGCACGTTACTCACTTTCATCTTATTAAATAAAGATGAAGCATGTCAAGGGAATTAGAATTCTTAGAATAAGTGGGTTACTGTTTTAGGAACAAAAGAAGTAGGTGCGCAGGGGGGTGGGAGAAGGGGGATGGCAGCGCCGCCTGCGCACACCTGGCGAGGCAGGCGCGGGCCGATCATTAAAAATGTTT
Source organism: Conogethes punctiferalis (assembly GCA_031163375.1). Taxonomy (NCBI): domain Eukaryota; kingdom Metazoa; phylum Arthropoda; class Insecta; order Lepidoptera; family Crambidae; genus Conogethes; species Conogethes punctiferalis. The sequence continues at coordinate 7,548,353 of CM062080.1, forward strand.
ATTTAAAAATCCGACCGCTTAACGCGGGACGCCGCATGACGAGAGGGAACCAATGTTGACACTATGAATGTGTGGAAAATATCAAATAGTAGGTATATTTCTAGTATGTACTTGCTACTTAATCATAATAGACCAAAAATAATAATTCATTAAGATATATTAAGAAATACTTGACTAAATATATTAATTACGTCAACAAAATTTTTGTTGTTTCATCCAGCAAGGTCCTTTGAAAGTTATACCAACTCGTAAGTAAGTAAGTAGTTTCTAAAGTTAAATGAAGCAAATAAAGATGTAAAATCAAACAATATGCTATTGATATTATGAAGATACCTACTTAAGTTCCGTAAGCATCGATTATTATTATCTATGTCCATGCTTGTAACTTTTCTCGTTTTACACTACTGTTTAAAGTGGTTGATTACGAAAGACTACCGAATACTTTGTTACTACTCCGTATTCGATACTTTGTTTCATTAATGAGTCGTTGTCAATAAATACGTAATTAATGTGGTTAAGGACACATTTAAAAGCAGAAAAGCTCCGTCATTCAGGCTAAACAAAGAAGTTTCTTAGTAGAAAATCATTCGATTAAATTACATTATACATACGTAACCGTTATTTTCTTACTTTTAATGAGTAAAACACTCATAAACTAACACAAGTATTGTAGTACAATTTAGGATGATTACTATTAATAATATGTCTATTTTATACCCTGAACATTCTAAATGTTCTTTACAAATAGAAAAGTCCCGCCAACGGATTAAGTGTGCGGCATAAACCCATCCCACTACTATAACGTTATGGTCTGTCTATTTTCCTAATGTGTCGGAACATCGGCTCTGAACCAACTGTGCTTTCAGCATAACAAAAGTCTTCCTGAAACATCAACAACATATCAACGACTATACTCGTATTCTTAAATACAAACGAATCATGGACCCTTTATTTATTTATGTATCTAGATAGAGCAGTAATTGATTACGTTTAAAGCACTGCTACCGATAGATATTTTTTCTATAACGGTTGAAGGTCGTTTAGTCCAGTTTGTTATTTTATTTTGTATATGTGTGGAGCGTTCGCTTTAATAAATTTACATTATTATATGCGTTACGTACTTTAACACTTTGTAAATAGCCACGTTAAGATTTAATTGGTTTTGGTTGAGGTTCGAGAAGATTGTTTTGAACTAGACAATTTGATGGGTTAATGGTTAATACTATCAAGCTGAACTGAAAGAGGTTTCTTCTGTTAGTTATTAAAATAATCAATCAATGGAAAACCTTTTTTTACAAGGTTTTATTTAACTTGCAATGTGTGTATTTTAAGGCTTGCCCTCAACCAGTTGAGCAAATTTTTTTTTATATTGGCTCAGTTTAGTGATTTACTTTTGCCTGAAAGAAAACCAAAAGGGAACCCAAGTCCCTCTGACCACGTGCGGGAAAATTCAGTTTCCAGTCAATCACTACAGCCTGGTCCGAAAGATAGACTTTCTGTATCTTTTTTTTAAAGTCTTTTTTACTTTGTGCTTGTAATTTACAGAAAAGCTGAAGCAATATTTATAATAGATACTCCGTCTCAAAATGAATTAATTGATTGTTAAATTCACACGATGATTAGGCAAGTGAGAGTTTAAAATTAAATAGATTACATAAGTACACATAAAAATAAAAGCGTGTGGCTTGTCAAAACAAAAACATTATTATGAGTGAGGAGTCAAAATAGAAAGGTTAAGATCTCGACGGGCTGGGCAACCGCGACTGTGACAGATAATCCCGAGATGTTTACTCAGCAATAAAGGCGCCTAAAACGCACTAAACTATGACATAAAAAGTTTAAAAAGCTCTCAGTAGATCAAACAAGATGAGTGGCGTCGGTCGGCACGCCGCGCGGTGTAGGGTTACGAGCGGCGGGTCACATTTGTCCCAAATAATAAACACCAGATTGGCGTCAAAAAGAACACTTTTTATTATACCATCAACCCGTAAACGCCCGACCCGCACAGGCGCAAGTGTTTATTTTTAATAAATCTTCCGTGAAGGTTAAACTACTCTTTGATCTGCCGATCGCAATTTTAACTTCGAGTTATAAATTTGTTCTAATGCAATTTGACATACAATTGTAATGCGGTTTACGAAATGGCCTGTTCGGATTTATGTTTCAATAAAACTCCGCTCTGAATTACTTTAGCGTTGGTCTGGATTCTCTTTATGTTATTTTGGTATGCCTTGTTTGCTGTTGTGGGTAATTTGTGAGAATTACGAATGTTAAATGCAGGTGTCGACATGATCGGGTACTTACAACACCTAGTATGTAAATCTTTTACAAAGTCTATGGTGAATTGGTGACCCGTTCTGTAACTAGAACCCGCTATAATCTGCCCAATGAACAGGCGAACGTGATTGGCGTTTGGCGTCATAAATGGCGGGGCTGTGGATTGAATCGCAATTCTAGAGAAAATTACATGACGCGTGCTTATAAGGGCTTTTAGTACTTTCTCGCCATTTGAGAGAAAGCGTAAAGGTGTTGGGATATGTAGGAATGTGCTGTGTAGAAATTGATTCCCACAACCTGAATCCGAGTACAATAGATGCATAGATATCCTAAATAATATAAATATCAGCAAAATAACTGACCTATAATCTGGTAAGTAGGTGCCGTACGTAGTTATAGCAAACATTTTGCCGCACAAGGCAATGTTAAAGTTATAAGCGATCTCCTTCAGAGAACCTTTGGGTTGAAGGTAACCAGATAGATGGGGTGAAATGGTTCTAAATAGATTGAATAAAGTTTAAAGTTAGTATTTAATAAATGGTATCTGAAGAAAATACAAGTTATCAATGTAGGCAATTTTATCAAGATATCAATGTTATGAAAATGGTTTCAGCGACATAAATCTAATTGTTTTCTACGAATCTACGACTTTAGCATGCCATAATGACACTATTCGATCAGATTCGAGGACATAAGAATTGATGATCAAAAGATATCCGAAGAGAAGTGGAAAAACGAAAGGAAAACTGAGTTCCTTCTAATTTATTTGCTCCGCCGTTCCCTTACATTTGCTTGTGGGCGACCTCGCAGACAACTTCTCTGTGACACCCACGGGTAGATAATGGGTAAAGTAACTAATTCAATTCTGCCGGAATTGACAGCTAGAACCAGTCACACAATAGAAAATAATTGTTAGTCAATGACCACACTGATTGCTGATTGTAAATGCGGAAGATTTGTGGGCGATGGTTTGGGGGCTTAGTTACTTTTTTTTTGATCTGAAGCACACCAACTAGGTGTCTGTGATATTCTAAAATAGAACAATTTATCATCTAGGTAGGTTTATTTATTTAATGCTGAATTACAGAGTTACATACAGATATAAGCTTACACAGGTAAGCTCACGTAAAACGATAAATTGTATAATGCAATGATAAAAGATGGCTGCTTGTACTAAGGCACGTGTCTGTCAATTTTTTTTTAAAATCGGTCATAAGATAATACACAAATAAATAAATAGGCTAATATGTAGGCTTTTAAATTAAATTTTAGCCAATTCCAGAAGATTATACATAATATTTATTGAACAATGCTTTTCAAAGTTTTTATAATATCTAATTATAAACAAAAATAATACTTAAAGTAAGGACAGATCAACATTGCAGAAATCACAGATGACCCCACTCACACGGCAACTTACAGTTTACAGTAGGTAAGTAGGTTCTATTAAAATGCATTGATACCTATTATAAGGTAAGATAATAGTAAAATGTTAGAAAACCAAACTATTTTTATAAATAAACATAACGGACAAGTCTTTAGCTTGAAGTAGGTATCTACATAAGTCAATAGTTTTATTTTTTCGACTACAATGTACGGACCAGTTTTGTCCGCATTGTTGTTGTCGGGTAAAGAGACTGATAGCAATCGCCGTCAGATATTGCTAGATGGTGTGAGTAGATACCGCCCACGTAACGTCTGTGCCCTTCAAAGTACCCTAATGAAATCGGTTTTTGAACTAAATGAAACTGATCAAAAGATAAAGTAGTCGCCACAGGAAATAAACACTTACAATGGAATTGAGAACTTTCCTCTTTTTTTAATTTGGATTAAGTTCAGATATAGCTTGATGCAAATGATCCAACTAACTAAAAAATCTATTTTTTTAATCAGAGATTTGCGTAGATACTACCAAAAATATATAGTAAAATATAGTCTACCCTTCATGTACATATATGTAGTTCATAAATTACATACATGGTACCTATTTCGTCCAATCTCCGAAGGGACTAGCCAAGTAAGTAAGCAGGAAATGTACCTAATGTAGGTACCACAAGTACGTGTATGCACAAATTCATTTGAACTCTTGACAATTTTGCACGACATTGATCTGCCACAAGAGGAATGTTTTGGGGGCAAAATAATTACATTTTATTTAGCCCGTATTTTAGATGATAAAAATGTATTGGACACGTATTTTTCCTTTTTTCATTCAAATAAAAAATAGCAAAGATGCAAGGCATCAAAAGTTAGGAGTGACGACACACCGTCCGGTAAAAGTGACGTCACGCGTAATTTCAACGGGCTATAACTTTGAAATTATTAGTCTAATTTACAAATAAAAATATCATCATCATCATCATCATCATCATCAGCCCGTGTCAGTCCACTGCTGGACATAGGCCTCTCCTAAAATATACGTGTCTTTTATTTTTGAATAAGCTAAAAGACAGATTAATAACATTTTTAAGGCAACAAGCCTATTGCTCTGTCTGTGCTGTGCTGGGTGAACCTGAGCCGCATACCAACACTTGAGCTTAATGCAAAACGAGGTTTGACGTGGCCCAGTTCTCTCTGCCACGTGTCGCGAAATTCGTACTCCAGCGAATACAAGGACGAATGCACCGGCATTTCGTCACCTGCGCGTACGTCGTATATCAGTGCGGAAGTACACATTTGGGGCACGCGAATTGTTGAGCGCGGCGGTCACGAGGCGCGCTCGGAACCACGTCCCATTTGCACGCCCCGGGACCGGTGTCCGATTAGGGCTGTCAGTATGGATTTGCATATGGTATCGATTAAAAATCGATTAATTATATCATGTACATTGCTCCGATCCCAAAGTAAGTAGCTTAATCACTTGTATTATGGGTATTACGAAGGTACCATAAATATATACTTACTTAAATACAAATTATAAACACCCAGACACGGAACAAACACAAATGTTCATCCCGCGAATGTTTGTCCCGGGTGGGGATCGAACCCACGACCCTTGGTTCAGAAGGCAGGAGTCACTACCAATTAAGCCACCGAGCCAGATTAAATATAGACAACATCACATACATGGCTCCGATCCCAAAGTGCCTTAAGCATTTGTGATATGAGAATCAGAACAAGGAAAGTACCTACCACAAATTATACTTTAGATACAAATACAAATGTATCAAAAAACAAACATAAATATTCATCACATGAATGTTAGAATGACTTGTGTGAATGGCCAAGCTTTGGAGCTCTTTGTAAGAGTCCTTATTCTTTAGTTATCATCCAGGCGGGAGTGAATCGCTTTTTGTAGATAAGCTCTAGAGTCGCTTAACATTAAGCGAATTGTGGTCAAGTTATTTTTTTTTGGTGAACTTACTTCATGTACCGTGCATTTATGCAATAAAACCATTATTTTTTATTACATGCTACAGTCGCTGCCAGAATAATAACAATGTTCTGGAGCGCAGGCGGAATGCAGTTTTAAGACTGAACTATTGGCACATCTGAGCATCGCAATTCAAAACTCTGTATGCAAATTGACACCATTAGCTCAGGGAAAACATTGTTGTTAGGAAGCTGATATTTATCGGAATTTTAGCATATCCTCAGCGTAACATGCTTCCATAGAAAGCATCTATTCAATAGCCGAAGCCCATAGAGTAGAGAGAAAACGAAAGACAGCCAGTTGCATACCATAGCCTTTCTAGTTATAAAGAAATTAGCATAACGCCATGAACTGTTACTTTGAACACCAACAAAGGGTGAAACGCTAATTTACGTAATCTCTGAAATTTCACTTGATGACTAATCTTTGAATAAGGTATTCTAAGAAAGAGCTTTCATTGTTGATTATGGATGTTGATTAGATGTCAATAGGTACCTACGACGTGATTAATGTACATCATACATACCTACTTAGGTACTTTATGTTATAAACCCGTTGTATCGATATAAATGTGACAGGCTCGATGGCTCATTTGGTAGTGACCTCTGCCATCTGAGCCAAGGTGTCAAAAAAAAGTATCCAAGTAAGTTTATCAATTGTCTAGTACCCATAGTACAAGTTTCGGTTAGCAGCCTGCAAACGTCCACTGCTGGACTTATTAGGCGTCTCCCAAAGACGATTGTCCTTTGGGGGATTTGCCTGAGTCTTTCTTTGCGCTTGTCAAGCGGGTTGGTGACCGTAGTATGTTTTGTTTGTACCCAGGTAAATGCGTCCGCCCGTTTCCTAATATTCCCTAATCGTCTTCTATGACATCCATAGATATCAAAATAGATCAATATAGACTGGCGGTAGCCAAACTCATCAACGACTGTTCGTCTATTAGGGTATTATCAAGATTCTCATCGTTAAGCGGATAAGAAAGTCTTGACCTAATAAGCGAGTGAGGAAAGTATATTGTACCTACCTACTAAATAATCACGTAGTTATCAATGTGTCATAATTGGAACACGGCCCAATTTCTGGGCAAATAAGGGGATCAAGTGGGATGTTACAGCCCTAACAACCCGACCCACATACTCAACACAATGAACCTTTAATTAGATATTGCAATGAACTAACACTGCATGCTTGTTTGCGCAATGCCATGTTAGATTTAGATGCTCTCGTTAACAGTTTACACTTGAAACTACCTGCTTCTTTTCACTCAGTTGATCTCACTATTTGTTTTGACGTCTGTATTGACTGGAAATAAAATTCGCCAAGGCTTCTCGGTCATGACTGGACTGCATGTAGGGCATCCCCCAATAACCCCTCTATGAGTAGATACAGAAGACGAATACAGATTTGGTCGATTAGGGCGAGGATCTAATAATGTCTAATATTGTATCTACGGCCCTGACGACTATTTATCTCATTATAAACTCTACATACTTTTGACTGGCTCGGTGGCTCAATTGGTAGTAGTCTCTACTCCTGCCTTCTGAACCAAGGGTCGTGGGTTCGATCGCCACCCGGGACAAACATTCGTGTGATGAACATTTGTGTTTGTTCCGTATCTGGATGTTTATATTTGTATTTAAGTATTATTTGTGGTACGTTCGTGGTTCTGATACCCATAACACAAGTGCTTAAGCTACTTACTTTGGGATCGGAGCAATGTATGTGATGTTGTCTGATATTTATTATTTATTTATTTATAAACAAAGTAAGTATAGATTAGTGTAGTGAAAGCACAAAGTGGATTTGCGAATATTCTTATACGCTTTGATATGCGTGGCATAAATTTCATTATTCTGTTGCCGAAATCCAATATTTAAGTACTCTATGTACCTTTAAAGGTACACGTGTTCTTATTAGGGATTATCAACATGCTGTACTCGAAGATATCAAGTATGTAGTCTATTGACGCAACGCAAGCCTCCTAGAGGACTGGAGAGGCGGGTATCACGGGAAGGTGTTACCTATGGAGACTGCTGTAATAGTATCTTATCTCCTAAACGAATTACGGCCATGGCCTCATCGATTTCATTTAGAATGAGATTTATGGCCACTTTTTTTAAATAATAAACAAAAACGTTAAATGCATATGAACCTAAATGTTGAGGACTCGCATAATATAAGTTACCTTATTAATGTTTGTATTATTCTGATAAATTCTAAATTAGTACCAGTTGGTTACTGCTTGCTATTAATATGGCGTGTTTGTAAATAAAAAGCGAAACGGTATTAGCAAGCAACGTTTAAAATTCGTCATAATTAATAACACTGATCGGTCTCTTCCAACACTTTGTGTAGTCTACCAGTGCAAGTTCAAGACTATGGTAGTTAATAAGTGTTGTGCAGGTGATTAAAAAGGGCACTATCAATGGTGGGAAAAAAATCCACTAACTAGACATAGAAAGAATCAGTCCCCAAATGTACTTGTTCTTATTAGCCTTAATATTGAAAGAAAATCAAGAACTTCAGATAGTAATTATAATTTGCAAACAGAAGTATACTTAAATAATGTAAAAACAAGACATTCAGTCGAATCGTAATCCATCTTTTAATATTCTATCGAGTGTAATTTATTTGAAAGAACTTGTCCTTCACTGAATTTCAGTCAATAGTGCATTTCCCTAATAATAATGAACCCTGGTTGGGTTTTATATTGTTTTAAAAGTAATTTCAAACTTTTGTAATTTATATTTTTCATTGTTCATATAAAACATTAAATTATGATTGAAAAACATTATCTACCTAATAAAAGCATTTATAGAAACTCGTATAAAAATACCAAACAAAATTGTGTAAGTAGTTAAATACTTCTAAAATATTACAGTCATTTAACTTTGCATTAATGGAATATAAAACATTAAATTATGATTGAAAAACATTATCTACCTAATAAAAGCATTTGCTAAGCATTTATAAAAACTCGTATAAAAATACCAAACAAAATTGTGTAAGTAGATAGATACTTCTAAAATATTACAGTCATTTAACTTTGCATCAATGGAATATTTGTATTCATTCAGACCGGTACGAAAATGGTTAAGTAATCGTTAGTCTTACAATTCAATCTCGGGAGAGATCACTGCATCACATCAGATCGTTTGGAACAGTACCATTTGATTGATTAGGTACTCAAAGGTAAGATTATGGTATAATGTATTACGTGACCGGAATATCTACGACTATCCATGTACCTACCTATCACAGTCCAATGTTTTAGTAAAAAGATACAATGCTTTTAAGGAGCCATTATTTTTTGGTAGAAGATGTAATCTATCTTTTTCTATATCTTCTATACTTATAATAAATCTGTAGAGAGATCAATTCTGTACATTAAATATTTTTTCAAAATAATATACTTACCTACTTATAATAAATTTGTAGAGAGATCAATTCTGTACATTAAATATTTTTTCAAAATAACTATCAGTGGGTGATTAGTGATCGATACTGATGCCAAAAATGCAATCAGAAAAAATTTTGTCTGTCTGTCTGTCCGTCTGTCTGTCTGTATATTCGTTATAGAAACAAAAACTACTGAATGGATTTTAACAAAACTTGGTACAATTATTCTTCATACTCCTGGACAGGTTATAGTACACATTAATTCATCACGCTACGATCAATAGGAGCAGAGCAGTGAAGGGAAATGTTGGGAAAACGGGAGAAATTTTTATCTGTATCGCGCAAAAACTACTGCATGGAATTGAATGCGGTTTTCACCAATGTATTGCTAGAGGTCTAACTTAAAATTTGGGCATCTTTTTATGGCAGTCCGTTATTTTTGAAATCCGATATCCACGCGTGCGACGCCGCTGGCACAGCTAATTTTTAAATAAAAGGAACCTACTACCTATTTTAAAGTAAAATTGTAAGCAGTTTGTGTTTTTCCGGAAGTTTAAAGTTGATTTTTATGTTTCAATTACAGGATAAGTAGGTAGGTAGGTACACTTGAAGCGTCACGTCTACTCATGAGAATCTTGCAGTTTGTCTAAATATGGTCTGGTCTGTTGTAACAAGCGATAGATATTGGTAAGTATTATTCAGAATCGAATAATTTTATTAGCAATCGTGTCCTTTTTATCGAAACATAGAAGTGTTTGTCGCATCTATGTACTTATTTCATAGCAAAATATCAGTCACTACTATGATATCTAGACTGTATCTTGAAAGATAAACCAACCACCTTAAATTAAATCGCGAGTTTTAAACGATCAAATCGATTTGTTTTCGCTAAACGTAGCGCCACAAATGAATCTTACATCTCTGCACGATCTCTTACTAATGTTTTATCTACATTCGGATACTAACATAAACAAATTAATCCTAAAGAGAGACGTCTGTATGTAACTCAGAAAAATGGGGTGAAGGTCGAGGTCATTTTGAGATAGATTAAATTATCGGGTCTGGGCAAAACCTACTCGTACATAAGCATTTTTGTGTTTGGGAAAATCAGGAGTTGTAGCTTAGTGCGACTTTATGTAAGTTCTAACAGATCTAAACAGAATACTTGTTTTGGAATTATTGTAGGCATAATCATAATTTCATGAATTTAAATTGTTTTTAAGAAAAAATATTAAAGGTACATTATTATTCTAAGAACTTAAACATTTTTAGACCATATTTACAATCAAGTATAAAATAGGCAAAAACATTGCTTTTAGAGATACAAAACTGTACCTTATAAAGAGTTTTCTTTTCTAATGCCAGAAGTGTATTTACATACGGGGGTCGGTACAGCGGAAAATTTTGAAGATCTGCGTAAAAAATCGATGACGTAAACGAAAAATGTTTCAGACGTAAAGAATAAACCAATCGGCGAAGGTGTAAGTAGCGAGAGGCACTTATTCATGTGATCACCATTTTATTTCAAGATCGCTTTTTGCTATTGTAAACAAAAGCTTCAATTTACCGACATGTAAACATTCTATTGAGGTCAATATTCAAACGATAAAAGTGTATTTACATATGTGAGATCGCAAACTGAATTTGTGACCTAACCCAAGATTGTCTATTCGTATGGTAGGTAAGTATTTGACTTTGTGAAGTTTGTCCCAATTTCTATTTGAAAGGGACGGTGTTTTATTTGGGAGTTCATTGGGTGGTCAGAAGACACATCATCGTCATCAGGAGCCTATCGCAGTCCATTGCTGGACATAGGCCACTACAGTTGTTCGCCACTTAGGCAAACTTATATTACTTATAATCGCCATGCTAGGCAGGCAAATTGGCGATCGCAGGACGTAGCTCCCCGCTCCGGTGACGCTGCTGCCCGTTATCTGCGTGTGGTATCAGCTACGCCTTCAATCGTGATGGTTATACTGCCACCAGTCGGTTGCCAGTGTCTCGCTTGTTTTTCGGCAGGATGATAGGTCGCTCCCTTACATCCTAAGAGGACACCTTTGTGGAAAGCCAAAAGCTTGATAAAAATTATCGTTTTGTTAACTCACCAGCCTACTGTATACTCGTAGTTCTAACTTAACATGTCCAATGCAGTGCTCGGCCAACGTAATTTTCGTATAAACTTTTCTCACATCAAAGCTACTTTTTACAGTCTATTGGTTTTTACATACGATTTAACATTATCTACACCGCTCTTTGTGGTTCTAAAATTGTTATCGTCACTAGGTACAGTGATTTTTGAAGCGTGTAATGTAATGTTCTTTAAGAGGAATTTATTTGAAAAGTATTATAAATAATTTACGTCTCAATAATTTAATAGTAAAAAAGGAGCTTTTTGTTTTTGTTTGATGTGAGTATCTTTTATCAGAACATAAATTCTTAGTTATCCTAATCTGCCTACTTGAAGAGTGTTAGTAACTTTTACTTATTGGAGAAACGAGGAGTTTTGATTTTGTATTTAGTAGACCGAATTATCTAATCGTAACACATAATCTTTGGCTAGATGAATGGTTCCCTATATCTATGAATAGTTCTATATATAGGTACAACTTAATAGTATAAAGAAAATATCAGATAAGAAGGTACTAGAATCTTTAGAGAAATCCCTGCGCTAGAGTTGGTAAATTTAATGGAACAAGAAAGTTCAAGTTTGGGATATCTACTTAAGTATAGTGCTAGTAGTGCTATAATCCCCTCCTGAGGTATCTGAGGAATAAGGGGGGCGGTAGGCAAAAGTAAGGAAGTTATGACAATTTCTAACAAGTTTTCCTGAGGTGTATCCGTCCTTAGCTTTGACTGGCTCGGTGGCTCAATTGGTAGTGACCGCTGCCTTCAACCAAGGGTCGTGGGTTCGATTTCCACCCGGGACAAACATTCGTGTGATGAATATTTGTGTTTGTTTCGTGTCTGGGTGTTTATAATTTATATTTAAGTATTTATTTGTGGTACCTTCGTTGTTCTGATACCCATAACACAAGTGCGTAAGCTACTTACTTTGGGATTAGAGCAGTGTATGTGATGTTGTCTGTTATTTAGATATCTCATGTGTATCTTGTCAATTGCGCCCTCCCCCGTCTCACCTCCCAAACATTTCAGACAGTGACTAGCACTTCTGCCTACGCCCTACACTGCAGTAGCAAATATTGCGAGGAAACACTCATTCAATATTTATCACAGTACCTTATACAGAAATAATCTCTATTTTAGAAATAGGTGCTTCCCAGGTATGTAATATAGTATGTGTGTGATAATGATATACTGAGAACCAATAGCAAGGAAAGATTGCAGCGGATAGAAAAACGCGGACGCCCTTGAGCTCTGTTTATTCCACTGTCGTCTAGCACTTAACGCCGACGTCGATATCAGCTATTTCTGCACGATACAACACTTGAAAAAATGTTTAACTTTCGCGAATAACGTAGTCAGGCGCAACTTTGCGCTAGGTTTTTGTTTTGTTTACCTATTCACTGTCTTGGCAGTGATTACAAATCATCGCTTAAGTTCTAATACCGCGTTAGTTAAAAATGACAACATTTCAAGAGCACAAAAGAAACCGTGCCTTTTAATATAGGGTTTATGATTTCATTATTTAAAAAAAAAATTAAACCGACCTCAAAAAAAACACAAACGACCGAAACTAAAAAGCGATAAATAACGTAAGTAATTCTATCCTTAATACATATTATATATATAACTATAATTATTTAAATATTACAATTATCACTTATTTTTGGAGTCGGTGCCAGCCTCTGGGTACCTAACGTAGACTGTTGTTGTATAACGCGCGGCCGACAAATCCACACGACAATATACATTTATTTGTTGGCTGGCACCGACTTCAAAAATAAGTGATAATTGTAATATTTAAATAATTATAGTTATATATATAATATGTATTAAGGATAGAATTACTTACGTTATTTATCGCTTTTTAGTTTCGGTCGTTTGTGTTTTTTTATTTGAAGTCGGTTTAATTTTTTTTTTAAAAATAATTTTATTTCTCGATTTTTAGTTGCGTTAATGTGCTGTGAACTTGAATAAAGGCTAATTAATGGCCTTAAGAGTTTTACTTAGGAATGAAAAATTTTGATTTAAGTCAAGTGAAGACTTTGCAATCTAGAATCAAGAAAATCACTTACCAAATCACCTGCCCTATTAGCCCTGCATAAGTACATACTACTACCTAATTTCTATCGACCAATGGCAGTACTGTTCCCTAACTCCTAACCGTTAAGGAGTTCTGTGGCTTCATCATCAGCACCAGATGTTGACGCCCGGAAGCATATACCTGAGTAAAATATGATTACGTAACAAAAACACCATATGAGCATACAATTTTCGGTTGTTTCCCTCAATTTCTGTAGGATCCCATCATCAGATCCTGACTTGGTGATAATGGGACCATCTCGGAAGTGTCCTCTGTCGAACAAAAAAAATTTTTTTGAAATCCATCCATAATTGACGGAAATATCGGTGAACATACATAAAAAAAAAATATTATACATACAGACGAATTGAGAACCTCCTCCTTTTTTCGAAGTCGGTTATAAATAAAACGTATTTGATAAGTCTAAAGATGCGTCTTTTGATTCTCTATCGAATGACATGAAATAATCATATTGACCATTTTCGGGCTTCCGCGGTGTTAGAACTTATGCGACGAAATGTCAAATTACCATCCCAGACTCTGATCAGGTCCAAAATTGCGTGAGTTTGTCTGCCAATGTATTCCTGTAATCAACCCCGAATTACGACAATTAGTGGTGGTCGAGTCTCTTCATCCGTTCCGTTCAGCCTGTTCTGATCTCTCTCTGTTAGTATCGAACTGAAGTTACTGTGTAATGCACACATTTGTGCTCTAAATTTCTTCTACCCATATAGTGGTCGTTATTCTTGGAGGAAATTAGCCGCTGTGGCTGAAATTCGGTCGAAAGAGAGAAAGTAAACACGGAATCTAACTTTTAGTCCATAAAGAATAGGGTTGGCTAACCAGTCGACCAATCAATCACGGCTTTACATATTTCAAGAAATACGTAATATCGCATAGGGTTTCGTCAAAGTGGTGAAATATTGGAGAGGCCTATGTCCAGCAGTGGACTGCGAAGGGCTGTTGACGATGATGATGATGACGATAATAGGGTTTCGTCAGTAAAGAACTGTGGTAAAGAATTAGACCTTCACCACTCCTAAAATAAAAAGGCATAGGCACCATCGGCTAAGGAAATATGTTCTTAGTCATAATTTATTATATTTATGGACACGTACAATACAATTTAAAAAAAACCTATATAACCTAAAACTAAACCTAAACTTAACTAACTAATATCGTTATCTATCTTAAATTGGCTCTTTACGTAAAGTTGTAAATTGTACGGCGGCTGTTGTCAATATTTATTAGTATAATATTTAGTAAGTAATAAATCCCAATAAAAAATTACCTACCAATCTACGCCGATAAAGTTGTAAGCAAGCTTAGTGTAAAATACAAAATAATACACATTTACAAACAGACCAACGGGCAATGGGTTTATTTTCATCGTCATTCATTTAGATTAAGCACAATTAAGTTACTGAATCGAGGCTAACTAAGCTGAAAACAAATTACAGTAATACAATTTAAATAACGGGAACCTGAAGGAATATTTAACTTCTGCGCCATTAAACTAAATTCGTGCTTTATTTTGAATTTAGTAACTTATGTATTTATTTATTTAAGGTACGAAAACAGGTCACTGTCATGCAAAAGCATATTTCTAACATTTTAGATATAAGAACTAAATGGTAACCTGGTTAAAGTGTACACCACAGCATGTGTATAATAATAACTTAAAGCAAACAAAAAAACCGGCCAAGTGCGAGTCGGACTCGCGCACGTAGGGTTCCGTACCACTGATTGAATGACAAAAATTAGGTAATTTGATTTATGATGTTTAAAAAAAACTACTGTCTAGATTTCATTAAAACTAATTTCGTTAGTAGTTTACATAGTAATACACAGCATATATTTTTTTCAGTTTTATAGTGCCCATATTTTAGAAGTTACGGGGGGGGGACACACACATTTTTCCACTTTGGAAGAGTCTCTCGCGCAAACTATTCATCTGAGAAAAAAATGATGTTAGAAACCTCAACATCATTTTGCAAATACCTATCCATAGATACCCCACAAGTATGGGTTTGATGAAAAAAAAAATTTTTGAGTTTCAGTTCCATGTACGGGGAACCCCAAAAATTTTGGATTTTTTTCTGATTTTACTTTAAAATCTTAATGCGGTTAACAGAATACATCTACGTACCAAATTTAAATAATGTAGCTCTTATAGTTTCGGAATAAACTGGCTGTGACATACGGACGGACATACAGACAGACAGACATACAGACAGACATGACGAATCTATAACGGTCCCGTTTTTGCCATTTTGGCTACGGAACCCTAAAAATGGATACCATGAATCAAAATATGGCTAACATTCTATTCACTTTCAGTGTGAGAACGCCTTGGCTCCTAGAATGAGCTATTGGGTGATTTGTTGTCTTAGATTTAACACCCGTAGTCATAAAAAATACTTAGCTAACAACACTATGCGAAGTAAGGCATTTACAATGGCAAGACGGGTGTAAATTACTTCGCTTATCAAGAAATGCTTCTGACGATTTGCCTCTACCACATCAAGTCTGCCGCATCATTAAAAAGTGCAACTTTTGCTGGTCCATGTGTTTTCTTCCACCTACTCTTAGCTCCTACCATATAAGATAAAGGTTGGGACGTTCGTCACCTAAACGATTTCACAGTGACAAAGCATAAGATATTCCGTATCGAAATCGTTTCCGATGAGTATTGAGTGGTACTCGCAGCCTAATTAATACATCTTTCAGAATACTCAGACTTCTTATTATTTTTTTTAAACATCAATATAAATAGCACAACAAAAATTGGCCCTGTGTCACTCACCAGTTTCTCTGAAATATTTCGACTGTCATAAACATGTCCCCATAAGCGAAAGAGTCGCTTAGAATTTTAATTAAACAGTTTCAAAGGGAAAGCTCTTTTCTGTACCTACCTACTTTTAAAAGTGTTCTGTGTACTAAACATTGAAATGGTTTTAATCTACGAAATTGATAAAACTGGTCGTTTATTAACAATAATTTTCTTCTAGGATAGAATTTAGCTGCTTTAGCTTAGGCATTTAGCTTTAGCAAGCCAACCTCACCTGCCCGTGGTGCATCCTGCCGAATAACAAACGAGGCACTGGCAGCCGACGGGTGGCGGTATAACCATCACATTTGAAGGCGTAGGTAAATACTACAGACCGATGACGGGCAGCAGCGTCACCGGAGCGAGAAGCTACGCCCTGCGCTCACCAGCCCGTCTGACCAGCGTGGCGATCATGGGTATATCCTCCAGATGTTTGCCTTGAGTGGCGTACAACTGGAGAGGCTTATGTCCAGCAGTGGATTGCAATGGGCTGATGAAGATGACGAAGCTTAGGCATGAGTACCTAGGATCGAGCAAAGCGGCGAACGAAGAGGCCTATATCTAGCAGTGGAATTCAAGAGGCTGGTAATGATGATTTTGATCCGTAGCAAGTAGGTACTACAACGAGTATATGCCTATTAGACATGAATATGTACACTTATTTATTTAAGTTCGAGGTATTATTATTTTTACTTTTCATTGAGATTGTTTTACAATTTATGATCTAACTTTACTAGAACTAGATTATCAAGGAAATAATTTACCTCTGGAGAAATAACCTGACCACGTAATGACATCAACTATGTACCAGTTCGTTAAAATATTCAGAGGATTTAAATGTAAAAGGACACAAACGTAATTCTTAGAATTAAGCCAATGAAGTAGGTAAGATTCAGCCCTCATTGTAGGATTGATTATTAATTACCTACCTATAATTCGAACTAAACAGCTATGCTTCATTTACTATACATTTGTAAATATTTTAATTAAATTATTTATTTATTATTCATATATTTTACGTATTAAAAAATAAACGAATCGTGACGTTGGAAACTTTATTTGCTAAAGGGTGATCTATCACAGATCACTAATTTCAAACTATCCTCACATATTATCTAATGCTAATATTATAACACGAAATGTAGGTATGTCCTATCAAATTACAAAACATCACAATCACTATAAAAGTCGGTTTCAAACATTGCAAAATGAGAAAATAATTATTGGACAACCGACGAATTCAAACTGTTTTCAAATACAAGCATTTAATATGCATTTTATTTCAAAGCTCACGTGCGTTGTATTGTACCTAATCCTAAGTTAATACAACCACATTCTGAAATCGCCTTAAGCGCATTTATATCTAAGTAGGTACATACTAACCTCCTCAGATTTCATTTATTATTTTCTTTCATCTCGTACACCTGTCTCCTGACTAATCAAATGGTCTGAGTGTTTCTTTCAAAGACGGTTAACTTAAGTAGAAGCCTGACAGGAGCACTTACATATTACGTAAGGAGATGATTCCATTCCACTACGCAGACGTGAAAAAGTTACTAAGCTCATCCTTTTCTGTAGAAAAGTATAGAAATGGTTTGTAAGTATCCTTTTTAGGGTTCCGTAGCCAAAATGGCAAAAACGGGACCCTCATAGATTCGTCATGTCTTGTCTTGGTACGTAGATGTATTCTGTTAACCGCATTAAGATTTTAAAGTAAAATCAGAAAAAATCCAAAATTTTTGGGGTTCCCCATACATGGAACTGAAATTCAAAAATTTTTTTTTTATCAAACCCATACGTGTGGGATATCTATGAATAGGTATTTGAAGATGTTGAGGTTTCTAACATCATTTTTTTCTCAGATGAATAGTTTGCGCGAGAGACTCTTCCAAAGTGGTAAAATGTGTCCCCCCCCCCCCCCCCCCCCGTAACTTCTAAAATATGGGCACTATAAAACTGAAAAAAATATATGATGTGTATTACTATGTAAACTACTAACCAAATTAGTTTCAATGAAATCTAGACAGTAGTTTTTTTTTAAACATCATAAATCAAATTACCTAATTTTTTTCATTCAATCAGTGGTACGGAACCCTACGTGCGCGAGTCCGACTCGCACTTGGCCGGTTTTTTTAAAAGGTAAATGGGTAGCGTTTGACCCAAAATAACTCGCTTGATGTTTTTTTATAGTAGTTTAGTAGTAGACATAATTACTTCCCTAAGCCTGATGGAAAGTGAAAGAGAAGCCTAAGTCGCTGTGACAACGGGCAAATAGCTGTAAAGCGACGTTAGAGCCTACGACGGAGCGCGCTCGCCCAACAAAAACCGATCCACTCTCACCTTGAACATCTGAGGATTCTATCTCTCGAGGAACATGGTCTCTGTAAAGAGATCCGTAGCTTAGCCGTATTCTATATACGAGTAAAATGTATGTTTCAAGTGTTTCAACGGTGCACCACGTAAAAAACCCGATATTTATATTACTACGTACGTGGGTACCTACTAACTACCTACCAAATACACAATAATTATTGTACACTGATGTTAGGATAATGTGTGTTATATATGTAGATTATTAATCTTTCACCATATTTTTTTACTAAAAAGGTATCTGTATGATTTCGAGTTTCTTTATTTAGTTATCACTATTGTCATTAAAGGTGGGTTATTCTTAACAGCTTCATTATTGCCACATCGAAAAAATGCCCTCTGACCTCAGTCGTTATTTATTTTAGATAACGCATGATATTCTCCGAAACACCACTCGGACGCTGGCCGTTTTCCCGTTCCAGGGGCCGGTGTTACTTCGAATAAATCATTCTGACCTTGAGGTCGAAATAATCCAATCACATTTGTTTGAAAAATTTCTTTGGGAATAAGTGTTCGCACTCACCAGTCTACGGGGGACCAGTTCGAGATGACTAATTATGTTATTATACGGAACATGGACTAGGCAGAGACGCGCGAAGTGATATTTATCTTCCAAATTGACATCTTAATTCCTATTCCTTTTACATTTTATAGTCGCTTTATAAATAAAGTAGTAGCTTCGTATTTTTTATGCATTTTGAAGACCTGTTGCTCGGAACGTTTGCATCCCGCGCGGGTCAATTTACGGAACGAACTGTTCTAAAGTATAAATCAAGTCTCGTTTTCAGTAATAATCTCTTTGTCTAACCACTGAGATGTATCTTTGAACATCGCATTTGTTCTAGATAGCGATCTATCCTTAAAACTGAATCTTGGGATCGATAATAAGTAGTCTTTTAATTTTCGTTCTAAAACTTCGTCCACTCTCTATATAAGGCACTAATGACTATGCTGCAATGTAGAATCTAGGTAGTTTCATTATATTTTGACTTTACATTTAACTGTTTGATCATGCATTATTGAAGTATAATAGTTATTTGACAATATAAATAAGTGGTGCTACTCAGAGCTAACCAAAATGGACCCATGATATAGAAAGAAGAAAGAAAGAAAATATTAATTATTCAGTGCATATTGTAAAATTTAAAGAGTATAATCTAAATCTAACTTAACTAATTACTCAAATTAAACATCTCACCGCAATGGAACAATAACATTAGTAAATATTTGTTAGCTCCGTGCAGCCTCGCTTCTGTGGAAATGCAACCTAATCTTATCACCACGGTCTACTTCAAGACCATTCACGATTAACCTAAGATCATTGATCACGGATCATCTGATCTGAGGTCAACACCCTTCGAGTGTTTACGTGCATAACAATACAGTAATTACGAACAATATATTATAATCGTGTTTATTATTGGACTGTACTCCTCTATGATCATGCGCGTACGCATTTACGAGCACGAGTATACCTACTTAGTACAATGGTACTTTGAAAAGTCTTAAGTAGCAGTTGTATCGTATTTTTTTATCTAAATGACTACCTACGATGATAGCCAAGGCGGTCTTGTCATCATCACCGGACTGTTGTTTGTTGATAGATCGATATAGATCTGCAAGTATACCAAAAAGCTTAAGCTTTCTTTTGTGGAACCATACAGATAAGTACAAAATGTCTATGTTAACTAACCACCATTGCTGTCTATGCAAAAATGTTAGCTGTCTTTAAAAAGAGAAAAAAAGTCCGTTCTGTAATTTTTGCATGAAAGAATTTTTGAATAAAATCCATTAATAAACTTTACGAGTATAACATTAGTAGGATAAGCCTACTACGAACGTACCTTTCGCAATCACAAGGACTTATTGCTTCCACCCCCATTCGACATATTCCTCTCCTGTTAAGTAGAAAATCGTCGTTAATTGTGAGTAGTACACGAGGGCGAGACAATCGCGCTAAGAGGACGGTGTTATCTCCCTTATCTGTAGAACGTGACCTCGCTATCGCCGCCCGCCCATCTTCGCTGCGCCCGCGCACGACACTATCATGCGCATAGCTCTCGTCTCGCGCTGATTTCGGTACAAGAGTTTCGAAATATTAATTATTTAAATAGGTACTTCGAAATGTAAATACTCTTTCCAGATACGAGAGAAAATCTATTGTCTCTAGGCTGAATTCGTCTGCTATATTGGCGGCGCATTGATTGGCGGATTGAGCATCAGATTTTATAAGAAATACTTAGACATAACTCTGATGAACTGAGATGTAAGGGTTGAGCATCACATATTTCTTGTGCTGATCAGATATGGACATAGGTAATAGATATTCTGTTGCCATATAATATACCTACATACCTATCTACTGCGGGTTCTACATTATTACATTACATTGTCGTAATCTTACTCGTGTCCGAGTCGTAACTAGTTTGTTTAATTCGTTTCTACCTAAATGTAAATGTATCGATATTTAGTTTTATCAAACTCAATTATTTCACATTCAAGATATTCGAACAAACGAATCTCAGCATGTTAATCCTTCAGATTATGTCGATAGCTTTCGTCCTCTGTCTTATTTCGCCGTTTGGTAGGTACTCTATCTATTAACGAAATACCAAGCATAGCCCTTTCCATAGTGCGTCGTGTGAATTTGATTTAACATACATGACTGCATTAAGATGCGGTTTTTTTGCGTTCAGACTGACGGGTATCTAACCGGCGCGGCGCCGCGGCGGCCGCAAATCGACCGCGGTAGCGGTTTACCGCGCGCTACCTCTGTGGTAGCGGGTAAACGCCAAACCCGCGCGGAGAGTGTGAACAGGCGTAGCGGGCGGATGGTGGTATCGCGGGTGGAAACCACAGTCATGTTTGAACGAAGCCTTATTCGTTCGGCACCGTGAGAAATTGGCCGAAGCGATTCTTGTACGGGCGCGGGCGGGCGGCGGGCGCTACGCCTGCCTCTCGGTTGACCGTGTATTTTACGCCGCGAAAGCCATTAATTTAGAAATGCCGATCTGTCGTTCGATTGTTTACGATCCGCGTCGGACCACCTCGTCCGTGTTATTAATTGATCGGGTGATAAGCGCACCGGTTCAGATTCGAGAGATAAAAACGTATTGTCAGTTTCGGCGGGTTGGCGTGTCGAAATACCGATAGTATTCTTGTTGTCATTTGTAAGTGTCACAGTTCCATTTTATATAGTCACAAATGTAATAAATACTTAAATGCTTCGGTCAGTTAAACGGCGCATACTTATTAATCATACCTACCAATGGTTTCTCTTTTAATACTTTTAACAACAAGTAGATAAAACTATCTAAGATGTCAATTAGAAGACTTATGACCTCACGGAACATAATATAAATAGTTTGCATGATAATCTTTGCATCATACTTTTAAAGAATAGGGTGGGGTAGGAAAGTACCTATATGGTAAATACTTTTTATTCCTAATAAGTCAAGTTGATTTTTATGTTCACAGAAGTTTGACATCAATTACCTGTGACATACGATAATGGTCCGCGCACATTAATACCTACCTTGATAATATATATTCCACAATCGATTGCTTATTGATACGATGTGCAGCAATGACGACCTAAAAGTGAAAGCATAGATCAACCAGTCACAAGAGAAATAATAATATATGAACGTTAGATATCTTAAAATATAATGGTGTACTTAGGTAATTTCGAGTGTAATGGAGGTTCGGAGAAAAGAAGGTTGGGAAACCCTGAGTGATAGATATTCTATCAAAAAGCTGTTTTGAAGAGAGATTGCTACGAGATAATACTGCTGAACAAATGTCTGTACCTACATTTAAACTTAATTTGTATGATTGCAATACATTATCTGAGTAGACCTAGTAGAAGATCAAGGCGGTCGTTTATCAAGCAGCGACCTCTTACAAAGTGTACTAAACAACATTTTGATTTGGCCGCAGGAAACGATCTAAAAATAAGTGGAGTGATAGTATCACAATGACGTGCAGACACCGGACATAGCCGAGGGGTCTGCGCCGGCGCACGTGGGTGTTCAATAGTCGCAATAAAGCCATAGGCTCCCAAACTGTCCGCGCCGGCTAGCTAGGCGTACCACAGCAATTCGGACAAATGGCTTTTTAACTCTTTGTCATAGGCACATAAACAATGCAGAGGGTGCGCCCCGGCACGTGGATTCTCGTTAATATTCGTACCACCTTTTGCTTGCCTGCTTGCTAAATTGTAGTCGGACAAAAGGCTAGATATTTAAGAGGCTATTGATTCCCGACTTTACAACCAAACCATCTAGGTTTGAAAATATTAATATCAAATAGCCTAATACGTAAAAGATCCAAATATGTGGTCCCGTAGGGTTACATTTCTAAGAATATTATGTTTTTAACCGACTTCGAAAAAGGAGGAGGTTCTCAATTCGTCTGTATGTATAATATTTTTTTATATATGTTCACCGTATTTTTTATATATGTATAAGAGAAAGAAGAAGAGAAAGAGAGAGATTGAATGTATTTAGTTGTAATAAATTAAGAACCCTGAAATAAAGAAATACCAACTAGAAGTTAAACTGAAGACCTACTAATCAGCTGATAAGCTTATTCCTATTATGTGTGTTGTAGGTATAATTCATTTTTATACATTTTATCACCATGGAACAATATTCATGAAACTTATTTTAAAAATAAGCGTATCTAGTTCTTCTCAATAGAAGCTTTCTTATGCTTGCAGTGAATTAATTAAATGAAATAAATCATTGGCAGGCAATTTAATTTAAGCGCTTAATTCAACCATAGATGGATGATCACTATTTACTTACTTAAAGATACCTACATTAAAAAATGAACGTTACATTTTACAAAGAGAGTTCATAATTGAACTGGCCTAAGTATAATTTAATTCAAAGCTTTAAAAGTAAAGCAATCTCTATTTACTTAATGCTCTTAATCACATTTACTTGTTAAGCTAGGTATGCGTGCGAAAACATTGGACTCATGAATTACACAATTTTTAGGATTCCGTGAGAAACGCATACAAAACGTATGAACAAAACTTTTATATTACAGTTGAAAATAATCTAGGTATTTCATTCCTCAGAAACGCGTGAAGAGAAATTGATTCCAAACACTGAGGTCTTCGACTGACACTTTGACACTTAAGAGCAGTGAGACAAAATTTAAAGTCATAAGTAGTAATTAAGTTAACACATACAAAGTCATTCTATTTATTTCGCAAACTTATCAAGATCTGCCTATTTAATATTTCCAGTTAACTTAAAATCATAAAACTTAATAAGAATCAATGTTATGCTAGCAAGAAAAGGAATAAATTGGAATTCTATCCAAAATTCTATTAAAATAATTTAGTTTAGTATACAGAAAGTTTCTGTATAACTCGGCACGTTAGTTCGACTCGTACTTGACTACTTTTTTAATATAAACGAGAATAATCTATTATTTTCAACGAAAAGGAATAAAGTTTGTGACGTAAAGAATATAAAATAGGACCCTTTTTTGAAATGCGATTATAGCGGAAACTTTACGAAATTTTAAATGGACGATACGAAAATGGAGGATTATTTGTACGATCCACCACTATATTTTTTTATAATAATTATACCTACTTACCTACCAACACTGTTGTAAATAAAGTTGTAAGTAGTATTAATTAATTAATGTTTTTTTACAGTTCCTCTCGATAAAATCGTTCGAAATAGTTTAATTCATTATATTTTCGTGTTTCCCCTAAAATTCTAAGTAATGTTATTGTATAAAACGTTGAAGAACTGTAGTCGGCATTCTTTAATCGCGAGTCGTTAGGTCATCTGGCGGTTGTTGCGTTACGAATGCTATAGCAATTCGTTACATTTGCCGATACGAGGGGGCCAGAGGTCGGAAATATTGTTAGTAACAACCAAACTTTATAGATAATAGTTGTGACTGTTACCTCGAGATAATACCAGTAGTTAACCGGTCGCACTTACAATTATTTACTTGCCTAATGTAACTAAAGTGAATAGAACTTTCCCTTAATTACTTTTTGTTGACACGTTCCTAATTAGCTTGTTGATGACGATAATTAGTTTTCACTTTGTCATGATTGTTTGAACGATCTAGAGCAGCAGTCTAGATCCTTTAAATTTAAACGAAGCGTGAAGAAGCTTCTTTTAGGCCAGAGATTGCAATTGACAGGAAATTCTTGCCTGTACGTCGTCACTTCATCTTGGCATTCTTTTTTCTTTTTCGTACAGTTTATAAATGAAACACTATGCTGTACTATAATAAAAAAAACGTACATAGAGTCGTTTGGTCCAATTGCGCGATTCTTTTTTGAACTAAATAACGTGCGAACAATGAACCAACGAAGCAGTAAAATTTTAGAGATAGGTACCTATACAATACTGTTTAAAGTACTGTAAATGTACCAATTTACATATGATATTAACTTTATCTACTATTTAAGGCGGTGTTGCATCTATAAATCTGTTATGAACTAGTAAATAAGCGATTTCCAATTAATCGCTTGCACCAATATGCACATACTTCTCGGGTAGTTACATAGTCAACTACGGTGTCGAATGTCATAATTAATATTGATATAATTAAATTGCTCGTGCATTTTACATTATACCTAACGTTTATCGCATGCATGTTGAATAGATTAAAGACACTTCCCAAATTAAAACAAAATTTCTGGGTCAAATCGAAGTTCAATCTACCGTTGTTTAGCAATTAGCTGTGTACTTATTTATTGTATAAGATACTCTGCTTTGAATACCTAGTTACGTACAAGAAATAATAGGATAAGGCAAACGTAAATATTATGTTCAGTTATCAATAACCTCTAAATTATTGCTTCGGCATTGAATGAATGCCCATGATTCGTCCTGGACCAAAATCTTAATTCAAAATTCATTCATAAAGTTTCATCCTTCTAAGGATACCTAGATCAAAGTCTGGAGATGCCACATCTCTGTCACTGGCTTATAATATAATCGGATATAAGTAGTCAAAAATAGTCATGCATCATAATTACCACCTAAAGGTATCTATCAATATTAGTGAGAAGATCAAATAGTAATTATATATATTTACATATCTAATACCTGTGATAGATGTGGAACCATAATGGCTTTCAGATCATATAGTTCCAACCAAAGGAGTACCTATATATAGCCATGGCTAGCAACGCCAGATAGGAATTTAGAACCCTCCTATAAAAGGATAGCAATGAAAATAAATGTTATGATTACAGCCAAGTATTACGTATGCAATAAAATGTCGATAGATGGAATTTTATTGCGTATTTACCAACTGTATAAAGACCATGGCCATTTATTTCTTCGACCGATAAAATTCTACCAACGTGTCTTAAACAAAATGTAGGCTGAATTTTAGGTTTGTACGCTTTGAAAATAAAAAATAACTAGCTACAAAAATACGTCCCACCCAATTTTATCAACATCTGTAAATTCTATTTATTTTTATTTACCAATGTTATGTAGATAAAGATCTATAATAATAATTCATTGCTTTCATGTCAATGAATCAGAAATTACAAATGACGTACCTATAGAAAAACGATGTATTCAATAGAGGTAGAGAAATATGTTGAGGCATTATTTATTTACTTTTTATAAGTTACTCCCAGTTGAGACTGAGACTTTATATTCTATAAGTAAATATTGTCTACACGTAGCACGGCAAGTTTTGTGTAAGATAAAGTCTTATTAAGATAAGGTATATCAAAGATAATAATATACAGTACCTACCTACACTATAGCAATAATCTTGTAGACGTAGATCAAAGGAGATTTCTTGTTGAGCTTTTTTATTTTAGATATAAATCATAAACCTATTGAATAAATGCTACTAAGTAATGTTTCCAAATTTCACTAACCTTAATAGTCATTACTCTAATTTACGTCGTTAATTATGTATCTAACTTTCTAATAAATAACAACTTAATTTCGGCTACCTAAATCATGGACACACTTTAAAATCTTCAAGTTGCTTAACTTGCAAATGACGCTCACTTAATAATTATAATCAATGATAAAATTGTGCTCGAGTAACCATCCTGTGTTAATTATAGCCGAGATTAAACAGTCTGTCATTCATTGCAAGCATGGTACGAAATTGAATTATTAAAGGTTGTTGTACTGAAAGAGGACTCCATATCCTTTCACTATAATTAAGGTTACTCATTTTGTAACGAGAAGGTCCGATAATATTGAGGATTATGTGCTTCATTTACTCGTAGCCCGGTGGTCCGTGGATTTGTTTCATTGTCATGAGGGAATTATGTAATCGTAGTGGCTGTTATTAAGATTAATTAAGAATCTGAAGAAGATAATAATATATACGCTTTTGTTATTATTTTGTATAATCTGTACCTATGCATTGTCTGTACCATTTTAAGGCCAATAAATTTTTCTTTCTTTGTTTCTTTTGGGGCTTTTATTCATTCTTTTTCTTTCCTTTCCTTTCGATCCAAATGCCGCGCTGGCAGTACGTTATCAATTCCTTAAAGGCGTAGATTTGTATAGAAATATGTTTTAGTTTTCTATATATTTTTATTTAGTAAGAGATAATCTATTAGGTTCTGTAATGCGGAATTGGATTTTGTTTATATTGTACTTGTACCTATATTTAATTAAAAAATATAGACCGATACATACATACGCTACACACCCTTCAAGCGCTTATATAGGGATAAGGGAGCCCAAGTTAATAAAAATAAATCATCATATTACAATGTTTGTTACTGGTTCATGGTCCTAGATAGGTACGATCCAGTTCTTACAATAAAACTTTTAACTATTAAATTCTCCCCAATTCTTCAGAATATACATGTGGGAATGTGATTGTAGATTCCCTGCTATTTTCTAAGATAAAAATGTTTAAAATATACTCATAATACTGTTGTCTGTCAATTGTGTGCCATGTCAATTTTGTTGCCTGGCTACTGTGAAATCAAATCAAATAAGTATTATACATAATAATGTTACGATCTAATATTTACCTACTTAATGTTCACCTATTTAGATTAATGCTTAACCTGGGACCTAGTTCGCCTATCTTGCTTGTCATTAATTAAAATGACCATTAGAACAGAATGTACTAAAGATATAATATGGGTACATTATAGCCATTAAACAGTGTAGAACAAGCAAGAAACTTTGGCAATAATTATGATGATATCCACTGAATCATAGAAGCCAACCACTAGGGACTTGTGACAAAGAGCCAATAATAATAGACAAGAGACAGGCGTTGTTTTGAGAGACGTTTTAAGCAAGCGTTAAAAATTTGGTACGAATGTAAAACATTAAACTTCTATTTTCGGGCCTTTATCTAGAGATAAACTTGTTTTTAAGTAACTAAATATAACCCGTGTTTTATAAACATTAACCCGATATCGTGATAGATATTAATAACTAGGTATATTTAAATAATTATGTTTACTTACTTAAGTTGTAAATGTTCTTAACGTTGATGTCCAGAGTTTGACTGAGGTTAACGCAAAACCATTTTTTTTTCAGCTGGGGAAAATGACTTCAAGCGTCCCCGCCGTACAAGGGAACGACGGGGGTATGTGGGACTCAAGATGCTCATTAAAACAAAATCATTACTTAGCTAACGCAATAAGTATTTAAACGGAACTAATAGTTGGGTGCGAACTTGCCTACTTACAGTTTTAATAGTTAAATATATTAAAATCTTGTCTTTTACGATTATTTTATAACATGTACATAATTATGATTATTGAATATTGGTATAATTGCGTAACACGAGTGTGTTAGAGTGAGGTAAGAGTATAAATCATCTATCATTATCGTTCTGGCCCTAAAGGTCAAACTACACCGCGCGGGGGTAAAGATGCTGATGATAGTATCTAAATATTTTTATATTATTGCATTCCAAACACGAGTGGCTAATTTAATTATCATTAAATGCATTAGGCACCTTCATACCGTTTCGGTGCAAACGGCGTGGTGTGTGGGACTCACAGCTCCCAGAATTGGAGGGCATACCTAAGTACCCGCTAAACCTCCCTATGTCGCAAGTGTGATTTTGCAAGGATTCGGGTAACGCAGAAGCATACACCGGACCTGGCAATGTACAGTGTACACCTACCATTTGGTATCTAATAAACGAAGGTTTTCTCTTCATCTATGAGTACTAGGTATTGACGTCATCGCGTCAGGCGTCTCTCGAAAACCTACTGATTTTACCAACCGGGAGCTGAGGAATCAGACGCTTCAACCATTCTAGCACAATGGTTGAAGCGTCTAGGTCTTAAGGTCGACGACAATACAAACAGACATGTTTCTTGTATGATAAAAGTGGTTGCAACAGTAAAAATTTGTCTAGGTAGATACCAACTCTATTCCCAAAATTTCAAATGTTTCTGGAAGTAGTCAAACAGCCTGATGAGTGAGCCAGTCAGTTCGTTAGTGTTAAAAATAGTGGTTTTCAGGCGCCAATACTTCGTAAGCGAAAGGAGGATATTGTTAAATTTCAAAATTCGTTTATAAGAAATCGAATTTGCACTCGTTTTTAGTTCAGTTGTTCGTTTTCTTTTCTTGATCTGAAATCTCAACAGCCATAATACGATTGATCTGTGCAGCGAATGCCATTTAAGGAAAATACGATCAATAGTGACCATTACTTGGATTAATATTTTTTATTAAGAACAAGATATGATTTCTATGAACAATTTGTGCAAGGCCATACCATTCACGAGTAGAAATAGATTAGTTCCCGATTGTTGCCTAGTGTTTCAAATGTCAAGTCTAATTATTCTCTTCAAAATCACGCGGGAATTTGAGACCTTTAAAAAGCTTATGCGGAGTAAAATATGTTCTACGAGTAAGTATGTTCTTTTATGCATAGGTCCACCAATCTGGCGTGCGGTGACAGACATGAAAACAAATTACCGCCCCATTTCCTCGGTGAGAGCCTTCCGCTACCCCAACAGTCCGGTGATGATGACAAGGCAGCCTTGGCTCTCATCGTAGTCATTTAGAAAAAAAAATCCCGTGTCGTAAGAGTCAAACATTCGGTGAAACATCTGTGAAGTGACTGCGCTCGTTCTGGAATAATCGGTGTAGGTATTACCTAGATTTGTCACCTACTTGTATCTTTGTTTTCCGCCGGGGTAAATGCCTCAAGGTGGAGAGGCTGGGAATACCCACTAAAAACCCCGGCCCCTTCGTCAAGCGCCATGGAGCGGCGTCAGGGGTCCTAGGAGACCCCCATGTTGCCCTGACACCGCCAGCGCAGTCCACCCAAATGGGGAGGTCCCTCAAACTCCCCCGGCAGGGGAAGGGAGTTAACCCACTCCCATTCGACGATGGACAATGATGGGAGACGGGCCCATACCAGGCCGGTGTAACAACCACCTTCTGGGCCCCGTACCTTTCCTACCCATAATTGTCATTTTTTGTACAATTTAGGCAGTTGTATCGCTATTTTAAGCCTTCTGACTCCATCTTAGACGACTTTCAGAGGACTTAAAAATATTTGGCTTCTTTCTTAGGTATTAAGTGTCTCAAAGGATATTAAAGGCCATGAATCTAAGACTCATTAGTCCCAGGGGCATATTCTACGCTAGAGCATGACCTCATCAACTTGGCCGTAACACTCGTAGACAACAATATCGACTGTTAATTACAACAAAACTGAGTTATTATATCTAATTAATAGTTAAATACACCTAATAGAGGCGTATTGTATGGTACTTCATAGAATTTCCTCCTAACGCTACGCCTAGTGACGGATTTAATCGTATAATTTTCGTTTTAAATAAAGATGTAATGTTTACGGGAAGATTAGTCTCCAAGGAATCCACGATATCGACACAACTCTAAATACCAGAGTTGTATTATCTTATCACTTTGTCATTGAAATCTTTAGTCAATTTTCAATCGACATTGGTAGAAGAAGTGGACCTTTTGATGAGGCTGATTGCTATTCATTTTACATTTTAATTAGTACGTTAGCTAGCGTTAAACATATTATCACATCCTTTCAGAAATTTAAAGAGAGGTAGAGCATAGCGAATCTTCGCTCGAATTGAGCTGCCCGTCCGGGGAAGGACCTACCACCCTATAGAATACCGCAGCCAAATGACCGTCGTGTTTCTGCTGGTGAGTAGGGTTTCCGGAGCTCATGGGGGGTTAGGGTTGGGCCGGCATGGCAGTGGCAACTGACAGGTAACTGACCAATTACTTGCCAGTTGTCACAGCGAGGGCTGGGCACCTGAGCTTCTCTTTCGCTTTCCATCAGGCGTAGGGAAGCCATTATGTTGAGCCATTAAGAATTGTACAGGTTTGAAAGAAAAAGGTATAGGAATGCAGATTTTTTTGGAAAAGCTTGTACTTAAGTAAATTTAATTTGTACTTAGGTATGGTATTTCGACGGAGGACGTCTGTTACTGGGCTTCAGCTCAGTTCAGATCAAAGTTTTAGAGGCTCAGCCCATTCGCTGCTTCAGATGTTTCGGCGTTGGACACACTCGCGCGCTTTGCCCGTCATCTGTTGAGAGGACAGACCTCTGCTTCAGGTGCGGTGAGGCCGGACATAAGGCCGCATCCTGCACCGCCAAGCCGAGATGCGCAGTGTGCGCGTCCAGCGGGAGGCCCTCTGGGCATGTGATGAGGGGGAGAAGTTGCACTCCCCCCACTATGAAAGGCAATTTCGGAGTGCAGACCCGATCCCGAATCCCGGCTGCCACAAGTCAACCGGTAGCCGAAGGTGGTGCAATGTCCGAATAATGGCTCAAGTCGGACATTGCACCTATATACAGGCGAACATAAACCACTGCCGCGCGGCCCAGGACCTCCTTTCTCAGTCCATGGCCGAGTGGGCAGTGGATATTGCCGTCGTCGCCGAGCCCTACTTTATTCCTGACCACTGGATCGGGGATCGTAAGGAGTTGGTGGCCATTGTCCGGAGAGATACGTCGACTTCCCCCCCGCTCACAGTTCTAGAGAGGGGCTTCGGTTTTGTCGCTGCTGAATGGGGCGATACGGTGATTGTGGGAGTTTACTACTCCCCTAATCGTCCTCTGCAGGACTACGAGAATTTGCTCGCACAGCTCTCTGCGCTTGTGGCGCGTCTTGTATCCCGCCACGTCGTCATAGCCGGCGACTTTAATGCCAAGTCGGCGGCCTGGGGCAACCGGGCTGCATCTTGTAACAGACGTGGCCAGGTGACAGAGGCCTGGGCCATCTCAACGGGACTAGTTGTCCTAAATAGGGGCACCTCTTACACCTGCGTGCGACAGCAGGGAGGGTCAGTGGTGGACCTCACGTTCGCCACTCCCGCTCTCGCCGCTCGTGTGGAGGGCTGGCACGTGGCGCGGGTCGAGACTCTTTCCGACCACCGATACATTCGATGGTCGATCTCCCCGCAATCCCGAGTTTCCGGCGTCGCTCCATCCCGCCGTGTAACGTCTTTTCCTCGCTGGGCACTGTCCCGTTTGGACCGGGGAGCTGCAAAGGAGGCCGCGTTCCTTCAGGACTGGTTCGCGCCCTCCTTCTCTAGTCCCGACGTCGATGCATCCGCCGTTAACCTGAGGGACTCCTTGACCGAGGTATGCAATTCAAGTATGCCTCGGTCCAAACGCCCCACAGCTCGTCGGGCGGTGTATTGGTGGAGCACAGAGATCGCAGACTTCCGGGCGAATTGCGTCGCCGCCCGACGCGCTTTTCAGCGCAGTCGCAGACGTCGTGCCAGGGACGCTGACACCGAGGCCCGTCTATATGCCTCCTATGTCGAGGCAAGACGGGTCCTCAAGTCAGCTATCAGTGAAGCCAAGGATCGTGGTAGGGTGGAGATGCTTGAGGGTCTGAACAACGATCCGTGGGGGAGACCGTATAGGGCTGCGCGAAACCAGCTGCGCCCAATTGGTCCCCCACTGACCGAGACCCTCGAGCCTGGTCTTCTTGGAGAAGTGGTCCGGGTTCTGTTCCCGGCCCAAGACGCTTCCTTCTCACCGCCTGCTATGCGTCCCCCTGTCGGAGCTGTAGCGCCGACATTGGTTATTCCGCCGGTTACGTCGGAGGAGTTTTCCTCGGCCTGGGAGTGTCTCCGGCGAAAAAGGACAGCGCCCGGTCCTGACGGAGTACCGGCACGTATTGTGGCCATTGCGGCCTCCCAAATGGAGGAGCGTTTCCGGGACCTTTTCGGCCAGTGTTTCATGGCCGGGAAGTTCCCGGACATTTGGAAAGAGGGGCAGCTGTGCCTCCTCCGTAAAGAGGGACGTCTACCTGACTCGCCATCAGCTTACCGGCCAATCGTTCTCCTGGACGAGGTCGGTAAGCTGTTTGAAAGGTTAATGCAGCTCGCATCAAAGAGCACTTGCGGGACACAGGGCCGGACTTATCGGACAATCAGTTCGGTTTTAGGTCCGGGCGGTCGACCATCGACGCCATCGCCCGTCTTCAGCAGCTGGTCAGAGATTCGGAAGCACGTGGGGAGGGCGTGTTGGCGGTATCATTTGACATCGCCAACGCGTTCAACACCATCCCCCACGCCACCATCTTAGAGGCCCTTCGGTTCTTTGGCCTCCCTTCCTATCTCCAGACCCTGCTGGAGAGCTACCTGGCGGACCGCTCAGTCCAATACGTTGACAGAGAGGGGACTCTGCGCAATCACAAGGTCGAGTCCGGTGTTCCACAGGGGTCTGTCCTAGGACCCCTCTTGTGGAACATCGGGTTTGATTGGATGCTCCGAGGTGCTCTCCTCCCGGGCACGAGTGTCATCTGCTATGCAGATGACACTCTTCTCACGGCCCGAGGGGAGAGCTTTGACGAGGCTGCGCGTCGCGCGGCTGCGGGTGGAGCCTTTATTGCTCGCCGCATAGAGCTGCTGGGGCTCAAGGTGGCGCTCAGCAAAACGGAGGCCGTGTTTTTCCGCGGTCCCCGGATGCGCTTCCCCCGAGATGCCCACATCACGATTGATGGGGTAGAAGTGGCTGTCAAGGCCTATATTATTTACCTGGGCCTCACCCTGGACTCGCGATGGCAGTTTGGCCCGCATTTTAGCGCACTGTCATCGCGACTCCTTAAGGCGGCTAATGCTTTCGCATGGCTCCTCCCAAATTTGGGGGGGCCAAAGGCGCATTGCCGGCGCCTATATGCCGGCATACTACGCAGCATGGCGACATATGGGGCTCCAATATGGGCTCACGCTGTCTCACGCCGGGACAACGTAAAGCACCTGAGGCGCCCCCAAAGGGCCATAGCCCAGCGAGTCTCACGGTCCTATAGGACCGTGAGCTTTGATGTGTCCTGCGTCTTGGCCAGCACCCCGCCCTGGGCCCTCGAAGCCCAGGTACTGGCCAAGGTTTACTGGTGGACGGCCGAGCAGAGGGCGAGCGGGGATCGCCCCGCTCCGGACGAGAGAGGAGCGGTGCGGAGAGCGGCTCATCAAGACCTGCTCCAGCAGTGGGCCGAGGGTCTTGCCTCCGCCGCATTCGGGCGGCGCTTCTTGGACGCTGTAGGTCCGGAGCTACAAAAGTGGCTAGAGCGGCCGCATGGATTCCTCACATTCCGTTTGGTGCAGATATTGACCGAACATGGCTGTTTCGGGAAGTATCTGCATCGAATCGGGCGTGAGGAATCCACTGCGTGCCACGAGTGTGGGGCGGAATGTGATACGGCTGATCACACTCTAGCCGTTTGTCCGGCCTTTAACGAACCACGAGCGATTTTGATCGGCTCGGTAGGGTCGAATTTGTCGCTCCCAGCCATCGTTCTGTCGATGCTGGGGAGCCGCGCGTCATGGACGGCGATGGCCTCCTTTTGTGAGACGGTCATGTCCCAAAAGGAGGCCGCGGAGCGGGAGCGGGAGGTCGACCCGAACGCTCCTCCGCTCCGTCGACGCAGAGGCGGTCATACTCGGCGGCAGTTCCGCCGCCTGATGCCGCCTGACGGGGCCCAGCGGGTGGTTGGTGCGGGGGCACCTCCACCCGCCTTGCACGGGTCCCGGTCACCGTCGGACGGGAGTGGGCTGGCCCTCCGGGCCTCTCCCGTCGCTCCCCCCTAGAGGGTGAGCCTGTTGGGTCTGCCGTTCAGGGCAGACAGCGCTGGCGGTGTCATGGTCGTATGGGTTATCTCAGGCCCCTTGACACCGCCCCCATAGGCGCACGACGAAGGGTCCGGTGTTTTTAGTGGGTATTTCCCGTCTCACTTCCATCTTCCCGAGGCGGGATGAGTCCCACATACCCTGCCGCTCCCCCGAGCGGCAGGCATGCATAAACGCATTTTCACCGGAAAAAAAAAAAAAAAAAAAAAAAAAGGTATGGTATTTTCAAAATTTCAAATTAAGTAAATACGTATTGATATTTTCTCCCCTGCCTCCGAGACAGGCGAGGTGTGAACCATCTGCAATAGACGTAAAGGCCGTTGATTGACTGATATTTTAATAATTTGTACCTAAAGTTTGGTGATAAATGTACCTTATCATCAATTCAATAAATACATTTTGATTTGGCACAAACTGGCTTGAGTCATGCTACCGTACAGACAGAACTGTTGACTTTAGTTCAGACACAACAAACAAAATTTGCGCTTGCTTATATTGTATGACAGACTTCGTTCTGGTGAGAATTTGCGCCTGATTTCCAAAAGTATCTTTGTGCCAAAATTGATTTGTATATGTCACCGGAAAATAGCAAGAATCGTAAGTTGATCAATTTCCTAGGTAGTTGATTAACTTTCGGAATATAACAAACGGTAGTTGAAATGTATTATTTAACGCAATGAATTTCAGTTAATTGATCAACTTACGGTAGCCTGGCAATAACTTAACAATTTACGAATTCGACACAAGTAAAATCGTCCTCAAATGGGCCAATCGTGGCTCAATGTACTATTTAACGGTGCAATATTTCCCGTAACTTAATACACTGTTCCCTGATTGGTTGACGGTATAACCTCACGTGAGTCATTGAGCCAATCAACGTTCACCTCGCCTTCATCGGATTACTTAACGGCAAGAGCCCGTAGATTGATCAATTTACTAAAATATATACGTTAAATAATACATTGCCGTTTATTATTTTCCGGAAGTTAATCAACTACCTAGGAAGTTGATCAATTTACGAGTTTTGTTATTTTCCGGTGAAATATACAAACTCATAATCAAAGTTATCCCATTACTATTTACCTACTTACGAGTATAACAAAAGTGCTCAAGCAACTTAGACAATTTGGGATCGCAGCAACCTAAGTGGTCTGGTAAGTAGGATTATATATTTATTCTTTACTAGCCGTGCCGGCTTTACTGATTGCATTTTTGGCATCAGTATCGATCACTAATCACCCCCTGATATTTATTTTGAAAATATATTTCATGTACAGAATTGACTTCTCTAGAGATTTATTATAAGTATAGATAGATTATGTATGAATCTTTAGGTATTTCATTGCACCTTAAATTACATTTTGATACTAATATCACTCTAAAGTGAGCCACGATAACGTATACCTCAAATACCTTCGCATTTAAGATGTCGCATTCATTTGGGGTGTTCTCTACTAGGCATCCCCTTTAAGTTTATTATTTTTTATGTGATTTTTGGTACGTTCATTGTCTAATACTTACGTATAACATTTATAATAAGTACTTATTACCTACTACATAGATAATTAACATCAATAGGTGTAGAATCAATATTAAATGTGTGAAAATAGTGGTAATGGCATAAAATCTCTACATAGCATATACTTACTCTACAATAGGTAAAATAGCGTGTGATAATAAGTCATTTAATTATAATTATCTGAAAAGCCTCGCAATATGCGTCTTTAATACATAGAATAGGTATCTACGTTCGGATTTAATTGTCACAATATTAACAGAGAAGTAAGTAGATATCAGATTTTATTAAATTGAAATGACTTTAGGGGTTAATTACCTTCCCTTTTTCTTAATACATGGAAGCTTTTGCCACTTCTATCTTGCGGAAATATTACAAGGGATTGTTTTAAAAATCGGATTCTCGTTAATTTAAAAGTATTTATCTTGTAACTTAGCCTTCTTCTACTCCTAATCGTAAACGGAAAGCAGGCACGAAAGGAAAATAGTGACGTTCGAAACAGCATTTATATCAATTACGTATAAGTTAACTAATAGATGTAAATATCCATAAGGCGTGGCCGAGATTCAGTGAGCGCTGCGCTGCAAATATTTACATTGTAAACTCACCCTAAGTTTTCCTTTAGGCTTTTCCGCATTCGAATGGTTCCGTTTCCTCAAAGTTCCCATGTTTGCACTAAACTAGAATCCTGGGACACTGTAAATGTTCATAGCTACACTGAACGGTTGGTTTTCACAAAATGAAACACTTGGATTTCCACAATTGTTTCACATTAGCACTAGTTTTCGATCCAATGTTTGGTACGATTCGTTGGTGCGTGGCGGCTTTATTGTTTATGGTATCGTGTTTTCCCGCGCTTGTGACCCGCCGCGGTGCGCGACTGGCGTCTTCTCGCTCGACGCATGAAGTGATTGTGGCATCCTCGCCTCTCGGGCCGTCCCGCCCGGCTCACATCATCACCCCTCTAATTAATCGCATCCACGCACTTTTTACAAAACACAGGATTGACACGCTCCTAATGGTTCTCTTTTGTTTGGTCCTAGTTTGCTTACTAAATTACGCTGTAGGGAAATTTAGAGGTACAAATGTAGGAAATCGTATGTAAATTAAAATACAGGCAATGTTACAGAATTGAAATAAAATAAAATATTTAACAATACAAAATAATGTTTATCCTTCTGTGTTAGGTGTATCTATCTTAGCTTTTATGAACCAACTAGCTGTGCCCGCGACTTTGTCCCCGTGGAATAGAGTTTCATCCCCTATTTCATCCCCTTGGGGGTGGAATTGACCAAATTCCTTTCTTAGCAGATGCCTACGTCATATCACGTAGGCATCCGCTAAGAAAGGATTTTGATCACAACATCACATACATTGCTCCAATCCCAAAGTAGGTAAGGTACCTATATAGGTATCAGAACAACGAAGGTACCACAAATATTCAAATACAAATATAAACACCCAGACACGGAATAAATACAAATGTTTATCACACGAATGTTTGTCCCGAGTGGGAATCGAACCCACGACTCTTGGTTCAGAAGGCAGGGGTCACTACCACTTGAGCCACCGAGCTAGTCATTATTAGATTGATACTTTTTCTTGTTTGTGATTGTTATTAAGAATACCTATAACTAGAACATAATTCCATAAATATTATGCCTAGAGTTATTTCAGTCAGGTCAGCATGGATGGCAAGGGCAACCGACAAGTGATGTACCTGGTTACTTATGCGTGGACGCAGCGACTTGGGCTCCTCTTTCGCTTTTCATCAGGTGACGGGAAGCCACTATACTGTGCCACTTTATAAATGTATTAAATTAAGGATTTATATTATTTTTACAGTAGAAAATTTTCTTGCAATAATATTAATATTAGGTAACGAGCCCTTGGCTATTGAAGGAAACCTTTCAGTTCATACTTCAGAGTGACCTAGGGCTGACTTTGTGTAAGCCCTTACTTACTAATACGTTTTGCACCACTTTCGAACCAACAGAAGTTTGGTAGCCTTACAAACGCTAAGAAAGTTCGGCACCTTGAATAGGTATGTCGTATAAATAATTGTATGCAAAACATTACAAGGTCTACTCTTATTACATAATTTGACATTTGCATTTATGGAGGTTCATTTTATTTCGTGATCAAGTTTTAGGAAGCAAACTTTTCAAAGTTTATGTATTATTAGACGCAGTTCCTACTGGAAGAAAGAAAAATACATTTTAGCTACACAAAACAAATCGAATATTACTTAGTAAGCAAGTATCAGTAGGTACACAAAAACATTTGCATCCAAAAATTATTATACAGTATATTTATTGTGATGTAAGGGAGCGGCCTATCATCATTTCGCTTCAAGCCAACCTCACCTGCCCGTGGTGCATCCTGCCGAATAGCAAACGAGCATCATCATCAGCATCATCGGAGCGAGAAGCTACGCCCTGCGATCGCCAACCCGCCTGCCCAGCGTGTCGATTATGGGTATATCCTCCAGACGTTTGCCCTAAGCGGCAAACAACTGGAGAGGCCTATGTCCAGCAGTGGACTGCAATAGGCTGATGATGATAGTCATGATTGCGGGGAATTTAATAAAACTCTAGGTCTTTGATTATATTGATGTCTTATCTTGCAAATGATTGAAGTATGGAGGTAGTTAGTTACCCAATATTGTAAATCAGGTCAAAATGTTTTGATGTAGGTAATTTAATTATATGGCGTGGGACCAGATTTTATCGTTCTATTGCGTGTAGGTGTTAAATTGGATAAATGAACGAACAAGCAAGTATTCTGATAATCAACTGAAACTACATGATTACTAATGGTTTTAACTAATACTAACTTTTTCTTTAGTGCTATTTGTTTAAATAGGTAGGTACATGTTATGTAGATAGGTACCTAGTATCATATGTATACAATAGACTATCCATACTTAACTAGGTAGAAGAGAGGTAGGGCAGCGAATCTTCGCTCGAATTGAGCCGCCCGGACTAACTTTGGAAAAGTTTGGGGGAGACCTTTGCCCAGCAGTGGGACAACATGGGTTAGAAAAGACTCCCACAGTCTCATAAACTCACCACGAGATGAGATTGGGTGTTCCTACTCTAAATCCGGAAACCACATGGACCATTTAGTAAGTACATAGTAGTTAATCATTTAATCAAGTTCAATACTCAACGATAATCAAGCCTCGTGAGATATGAAAATCTGAATTAAATCTATAGGTAGATACCTAATTGTAGGCAGGCATATGGAAATGGACTGCATTAAATGCAATATTTTCTAAAGAATCAAGCTACAAGCTTTTAAGTCCGGTCTACAAATTGCTCGAAGTGCTTGTCGAACTAAGTAAACACGATCATTTGATGAAAATAGGCAATACTTATCTGTGAATCGGAGTGGTAGGGTAATGGAGTTATAGGCGGCGATCGCTAAAAGCTATTTAATTGTTGGCAGTGTGTAATAAATGTCGACGCCCATCGACGTTGCATACTAATTATTCTCATTTTGAGTCCTGTTTCATACCCGCATGGGCCTTGGAAGTGCCTTGATTCCGGCAAATAAATTTCGTATTAAAGTATCAAATTGGTAGGTACCTAAGGATAAACTTGAGAAAATTGCTAAGCTTTCGAATAAAGCCACCGGTATTAGGTATACATAGAGTCGTTTATTTTTGGAAAACAATTTTACTTAATTACGCCCTCGTACTGAATTACTTAATATATTTAAAACTAGCTGTGCCAGCGGCGTCGCTCGCGTGGATATCGGGTTTTAAAAAATAACGGACTTCCATATAATACCCATCTATACCTTGTGCCTAAGTTTTAAGTTAGACCTCTAGCAATAAATTGGTGAAAACCGCATACAATTCTATGCAGTAGTTTTCGCGTAATGCGCGTTCAAACATACAGGTTTAAATTTCTCGCGTTTTCCCAACACTTCCCGTCACTGCTCCGCTCCTATTGATTGTAGCGCGATGAAAAGTATCCTATAACCTGCCCAGGAGTATGAAGAATAATTGTACCAAGTTTCGTCAAAATCTGTTCAGTAGTTTTTTTTTTCTATAACGAACATACAGACAGACAGACAGACAAAAATTTTACTGATTGCATTTTTGGTATCAGTATCGATCACTTATCACCCCCTGATAGTTATTTTGAAAAAATATTTTATGTACAGAATTGACCTCTCTACAGATTTATTATAAGTATAGAAAATCCAAAGCTTGAGATTTTAAGGATAACTGAAATAAAATTAGTTATGTCCTAAATTGACATAAAAAGGCATCCTC
The DNA here is from genome assembly GCA_031163375.1 of Conogethes punctiferalis. NCBI lineage: Eukaryota > Metazoa > Arthropoda > Insecta > Lepidoptera > Crambidae > Conogethes > Conogethes punctiferalis. Next base: position 7,588,692 of record CM062080.1, read on the forward strand.
TAATACTACCTTGATTAAATCTTTTTTTAAACACAAATTACCTATTTTCAAGTGCATTTAGAGATTATTTAAGTTATTACTGGCTTATTTATAACAATACTTTTTTTAGATTAATATCGGACAGCATCACATACCTACATTGCTCCGTTCCCAAAGCAAGTAGCTTGAGCATAGTGTTACGGGTACTGAAATAACAAAATAATTATGGACCTATTTATACAAATACGCCCAGACTCGGTACAAATAAAATTTTAAATTACACAAATGTTAATTTGTTCCGTGCGGGAATCGAACTCATGACCCTTGATTCAGAACACAGGAGTCCATACCAAAGCAAAGGAGTCCCCGGGCCGGGAAAATTGTTAGCGGAATCGACTATTTTAATTGCTTATCTAATAAAAACATTTGCCCGTATTATTCGTTTATCCGCTTTCCAATACGATTAAACGGATAAAGCAATGAATTCTTTAGAAATATACTTGGATGTCTGCAAGGAGCCTACGTAACCCGTTTTTATTAGCCATGGAATATTGCCCGGGGAACCCATTCATGTCCAAATATTTAATACCTGTACCGACACTCGAGTGCCGATAAGTGCGAGTGGTAGGTAATTTTTTTTGTAATGGAACAACAAGTGAACTGATTTCGGACATTTTCATTTTATTGAATTCCTGAGAAGAAAAGGAAAATAATGTTTATAGCTATAATCAACTGAGACTAGTATATATGTTGAGTTCGAGTTGTCCTTTAGGCATTCAATTCATTCGTCATTCAATGAACGCGCTAGCCATTCAGTTGAATAGGAGATTCAGCCAGATGACTGCGACATATATATAGTATAAATATAATCACTACAATATGTATACCGATTCACACTCGTATCTCTCGGTCAGGTGTTTTCGCTTGAAGATTGTATGTCTCGAGGAACCAAGGGCTCGGCAAGGAGTTCCATAGCTGGGCCGTTCGTACTAAGAAATAATATTGGTATAATAATCTCATGTCTAGCTCGACTACATAATAAACGCGTAATTGGAATTTAACTATCTAGCATCATGCAAACCAAAGTTATGAGGGTTCAAAAAAACGGCGAAACCTTTCGAGAAAAGATAGGTAGTGCCCTTGCGCTTCGCTTGGCTCGTCTTGGCGAGGGCACGACCGTGCCCTCAGATAGATATAACATTTACGACGCTAGCTAGATGTAAACCGTCTGTTACAGGTGTATGTAATTAGTAATTCATATTACCTACTTAACAAGCACCAATGATCACGTGTTCACACTAGGTAGTTTAAACCTTAGTCTGCAATTTATACCTATGTGTGGTGATATACGAATGCAATATGACACATAACAAATTGGACTTACCAAACGATGTTCGGAAGCATTCTAATTATGAAGGTCGGGCCAAAACCTGCTACTGACATTTTCAGGCAAGAAATTACTGGATAACAGTCAGGAAGTTGCCCGTGACACAGCCGTCTGCATTGGAGAGTACGTTAAAAGAGTACGTTAAACCATCGGTTCTGCGACTACTCGTTCTTCCGATAGTAAAATAGGAACAGATAATCATCTGTTAATGCTAATCTATCTATAATGTTATCATCATCGGTATCATCACGCATGAAACCTCACTAAACATTATAAAATCTAACATATAAAAACCTCTACCTTCTGAGCCAAGGGTCGTGGGTTCGATTCCCGCACATTGCAAACATTTATGTTCATGAACACGTCTGTTTGTATTGTTACGTAGTGGCAAATAAATAAATAGACTTCATTACTTATTTCTCTTACTTAGCTGATGTTTGTAAAATGTTAGGTCCTTTTTTTTATAGTAGCACGGCATAATGGCTTCCCCGCGCCTGACGGGCAGCGAAAGAGAAGCCCAAGTCGCCGCGACAGCGGGCAAGCAACCTTTCTTAAAAGTCGACATCTCATTAATTATGCCTTGGCTTTCAGCCCAGTTTTGAATTTCAATACTTCTGTACGTTATTAATTTTACTAAGAAATCAATATTTTTGTAGGTACTTCGTGACGTCTTTAATCAATCAGCCTGATAATGTCTATTGCTAAGAGTAGGCCACGTGTAGACTATCCCCAGAAGTCAGTCTTGGGTAGTTAACTAGTTGCCCATTAGAAAATAGTAGGTGGTGCAAAGGATGCAAGGGAGCGGCCTATCATCTTTTTAACCGACTTCGAAAAAAGGAGGAGGTTCTCAATTCGTCTGTATGTATAATATTTTTTTTTTTTTTTTTTATGTTTGTTCACCGATATTTCCGTCAATTATGGATGGATTGCAAAAATTTTTCGACAGTTCGACAGAGGACACTTCCGAGGTGGTCCCATTATCACCAAGTCAGGATCTGATGATGGGATCCTGGAGAAATTGAGGGCAACAACCGAAAATTGTATGCCCATATGGTGTTTTTGTTATGTAATCATATTTTACTCAGGTATATGCTTCCGGGCGTCAACATCTGGTGCTGATGATGAAGCCACAGAACTCCTTAACGGTTAGGAGTTAGGGGACAGTACTGACATTGGTCGATATTAAACTAGGTAGTAGTATGTACTTATGCAGGGCTAATAGGGCAGGTGATTTGGTAAGTGATATGCTTGATTCTAGATCGCAAAGTCTTCACTTGACTTAAAGCAAAATTTTTCATTCCTAAGTAAAACTCTTAAGGACATTAATTAGCCTTTATTCAAGGTCACAGCACATTAACGCAACTAAAAACAGAGAAATAAAATTATTTTTAAAAAAAAATTAAACCGACTTCAAAAAAACAAACGACCAAAACTAAAAAGCGATAAATAACGTAAGTAATTCTATCCTTAATACATAATTATTTAAATATTACAATTATCACTTATTTTTGAAGTCGGTGCCAGCCAAACAAATAAATGTATATTGTCGTGTGGATTTGCCGGCCGCGCGCGTCATACAACAACAGTCTACGTTAGGTACCGAGAGGCTGGGACCGACTTCAAAAATAAGTGATAATTGTAATATTTAAATAATTATGTATTAAGGATAGAATTACTTACGTTATTTATCGCTTTTTAGTTTTGGTCGTTTGTTTTTTTGAAGTCGGTTTTTGCTCCAAGCCAACCTCACCTGCCCGTGGTATCTTGCCGAATAACAAACGAGGCGCTGGCAACTCACTGCTGATGATGATGATAATAAGTATTTTGCTGTTATGATTTTAAACTTAGAAAAGGTCCAGTAAATATAAAACAACAAAATGTCCCGTTCGTCTGAACGGCCGCATTTCGTAGTTACCTAAGCATCCTCTCCGACTTGAAAAAACATACCTGCATCTCACACTCAACTCGAGTCTAGTATTAACTGTCATTTCCAATCAGTACGAATAAGTTATCGAACCATTCTATTCGTGTCATAACTAATTGCCTGAACGGCGACCACCGTGGCCGGCCATTACCTCGTCTGTCAATGCGCAAACGATTCGTTATTTAGTATTTATCATCGTAATGCAGAGTTATGTTGACTATCTGTGCCGACTTCAGTGTTGCACTTCGTCCCTATTTAAGATTTGTCCCGGTTTCATAAGCTTTTACCACTTGTTAAGTAATTTCTGACACGTATTTTGCCAACTTATACAAATCTGTTGTCACAGTACAGTCATATGGCACTAATACTTGCATAAGTTTCTACAGGATGGATTTGAACGAAACTTTACGGTAATGTTGCTGACGAGCTGATATATGCATCAGACTAAAAATAATTTAATAAATAAAAATAAATAGACTAACTTATCTATAGGCTTATAATAATATGAATTATTTATTATTGTATATTTCACCAAAATTCACGCACGCCAAACCGCGGACTCCAGCTAGAACTAAAACTATGTACCTACCTATTTACTTATTTGTAGGTACGTATGTCTCATTTTAATGCAAAGTAGGTATGTGACGGCATTTGACAAGAGAATTAACATGCATTGCCCTTCATTACATGTAAGTAGCGTTTAGAGTTTTACACGTTTTTCGTACGTAGGTACCTATGTCTATTTTAAAAGCTTTTATTTAAGAGCGCGCATACAGAATTCGACGTATTTGCGGCGAAACTGGTATTTTCGGGCGAGCTATTATCATATAAAACGATTTTTTTTAAATAAGAAACATAGTTTTCTATATAGACAAACTCTTTAATTAGTGCGTAGGCTAGATAAAATGCAACATTTACTAGTATATTTTTGTTTATCAAAGATCTCCCGTAAGCCGATTCGCAAAAATGCGAGTCAGAGTCATTTTCGAAAGTCTTAATATCAATTGCATTACATACATATGTTTTAAATATATGTTTATACAATAGCTTATATGGTCTATTAGTGCACTAGATAAAAAAACTTTCAAAAATGTGTTATTAAATTGTCCAAAATAATTTTTCAAAATAAGCTCAATTCACACTTTTCAACAGTGTTTTTCTAGTAGAAAACACTGTTTCTTTAAGTTAAAATTTTGTGTAAATGTAAAAGAAGTGTTTCTTAAGTGCACTAAATTATTATTTTATTAATATTCTATGCCTGTTATTTTATACGATTTTTTTAAAAGTGACTATAAAGCCACGCGCGCGACGCTTGCCGATTCAGTCCAAATCGGGTCATCCCAGAGGGAGGACGTGCCGCTCGCTGCTCCGCTCACGCACACATACGCACAACCACTTTTATGAGCGTATACCGCTCTGCGCGAGTGCAACTCCACGAGTTTGATACTTTGTAATATTGTTTTTGTATGGAAAATTTATTAAGTTAAAATAATGTACTAAATTAATGAAATGATTTAATGTTTAGTCATGAGTATCAAATACAAACATCAGCGTTATTATACTTATTATTATCTACAACCACATTTGCTAAATATTTCAAAATTTTAATATGATATTTGTTTATTAGTTCACTAATGAAGTTACAAGTTCAAAATAAGGCTATTCCAATGATAATTATTAATTTGATCATTGATGCTCGTTAATGCATCAATGGTCAGAAACAACTTCCATGAAGAAACTGATAAGGAGATTCATTTGAGTTGGGAGCATTTAGAAATCTACGTCACATGTTCACGATTATAAATAAAGGCATACAATGAAGCTGAAAGTCCTAGAAATCCCATAGTCGAGTTATTATTAGTAAAATTATAAGTGTAAAGATGGATGATAAAATGTTTGATAGTATGATTAAATTGATCTATTTAGATAATCGATTTATTTAAATTTAGAAAATATTAAAAATCCAACTTTGGAATTGTCGCTTAATTATTTAGTGTGGAATAAGTGAATCTTTGTGTCACATAAATAACAAGTATATGAGATTAAAATTAAATCGATCAAAGTGGTCAACAATAGGAGAGGCCACTGCTGGAGTGGACTGTGAGAGGCTGATAACGATATGAGATTACTACTTTCATTTAGATAGTATTAGAAATAAGTAAAAATTATATTTTATAGTTTCAAAATGTAAAACCAAAATGCAGTTTCATTTCCAAAATGGCGATTTTGGGGGAAAAGGTAGGAACCAAAAATTGTTCGGAATTTGACTCTCTAGAACTTTCTTTATTTTCATTCATGCCGTAAAAAGTAGTCTTCTTAATTTAGACCGTAAAGTAGAAAATAAACGAGATAATGACAACATTTTTTACTTGCTGTTGTTTTCAATTTTAATTTCCAAAATACCGATCCTAGAAGAAAAATAGTTGGAATCAAACTTGTAGAAAATCAAATTTCCTACAATTTTTGTTCTCACGGTTTTACTGCAAAATCAGAAAAGGGGCGAATTATTTAACAAAAACCGTCCGTATATTATTGGAAAGAACTGGTGAACTTTAGGAGAGGCCTATGTCACGCAGTGGGCTGATGATGATGATGATTGGAAAGAAATAAAAAAACAATTTTTGAATATACACAAGAGGACTCACCATACCTACCTATTCAGATAGCTCGCCTGACCATCGCATCATTTATAAAAGTGCGTAAAAGCAGTATTCTACGCAAGATTTGTGTCTTATACAGTCGTGATATATTCCTTCAGAATCAGGTTCAGGACACCTATTTTAGAGAATGCCGCAGTAGTCAATGACTCCTTCAATTCTTTCTTAGGATTCGGGTTACGACGAATATTCATTCATCCCGAGAATAAGTGATGGTTTGGTCAAGCTGGATAGGAACCAGATTTAAGTTGTTGTAGGCCATCTGGGGTTTCTGCTACGAAACACAAGCACAACTTTCAGCACAAGCTTCAGTAGGTATACAAGATCTCTGTGATCAATGCATAGGAGACTTAGGATCTTAATTCAAATTGACAAATTGAAATTTTCAAACTGATCTTTTTTTAATGATGGCAACCAGCTTCTTTGTGAGATGCATTTCTGCCGAGTGAAAATGAACAAAGTAATTTTGACATGTTAAAATATAAAACGGGTTATAGTTATATCGTGGCAACCATGGAGACTGCTCTTTCCTTAAATAATAATACAAACACCTAAACACAGAACAACCACAAATGTTCAGCACACGAATGTTTGTCCTGGATGGGAATCAAACTCACGACCTTTGACTCATGATCAGAATGCAAGGAAAAAACAGTAGGGTTTATTGATTTTTATAAAGCAACATTAATAACGTCAATCACACACACAATACCTTTCAAAATATAATTTGGATAGGTAAGTACCTGGTACATATAAAGATAGAAAGACAAAAATATTGTTATATTTTTCTTAAGCCTTAGATAATAAACATTTAAGAATAATGTACTCTAAAGTGTTTAAATATATTTAATAAGTACGCACCTATACTACACTAATAAAATATTTAGCAATAATAGAATGTTCAAATAATTTAGATGAATAATAAATTGTTAAGTATCAAAATATGTTCGTCCGTAGGAGTTAGTGCCCGACACGCTGCTCACCCACACAGACACAAATGATGTCTATGTGTGTTTCGGAATCGGCTCCCGCGTGCGTTTCGAGTTGCTTAAAATTGTATGCGCGCTCTTAACTTGTTCTGTTAGGATGAATAACTTTTCTAATGTGTAATTCTAGTGATTACTAGACAATTATTGTAAACACATACCCCGCCATTGTGGCTAGAAAAACGTCTCATTTAAAGTGTTTACTCTGAAACAAAGACTAGGTATGGTTTAAGTCCTTTAATTAATCTGCGGTTCGTACTTATTTCGTACAGAAAATTTAATCTTTCAGAGTCCAGACAATAGAATTTATTTAATAGAATTTCGATTGTTATTATGTATCAACTATGTGTACCACACACAGGACAGGGAACCTGTTTTATAATAGCATTCAGTAGTACAATATGTGTCCCGCATTCTATCAAGAGTGCAATTATGCCTGTCGGCACTACTCGTCAACTATGCCGCACCGAGACGAAACATTATTTTATCGACTCTATTGAATCCATCACTGCGTGCATAGCACACGTTGAATGACGAAGAAATTGCCAATCAGGATTGCATTAGGTATATTGCGTTGTATTGGTGTGAGAGAACCGTCCTTGCGCATTTTCTACTGATACATATTATCTATTGCAATCTGTAGGTATGAGTAAAGTGATGAGGATGTAAGCGAGCGACGATCTTTTTGCTCCAAGACACTTCCCCTGCCCGTGATGCAGAAGTGTCATCAGAGCGAGGAGTTGCGTCATGCGATCGCCAACTCGTCTGCCATGCGTGGCGATTAGTAGGTATGGGTTTATACCCATGGTTATCCTCCAGGTGTTTGCCCAAAGTGACGAACAGCTGGAGGAAAGCTGTCCGGACTATGTCCAGCAGTGGACTGCGACAGGCTGTAGATAATGAGTAAAATAGTAAGTATACCTACTTAGTTGTCTACACCTAATCTGGCATAATAGGTAACAGTTTGAAGTTCAGTAATTAATTACTTGCTTCACTGCACTATCCCTTAGCCCCACCTAGTCTCAAATTAAAGAGTTCCCTTGTTTAGTTAAAGTACCATACGATTACTATGCCTGGTGTTTAATTTGGATTTAATTAGGTATTATAGAAATCTGCAAAAATAAACAATGATTCATAAGAATTATAGTAAGTATATCCTTTAGGTAATTGCCCTAAGTGACGAACAACTGGAGAGACCTATACTCAGCAGTGAATTGCAATAGGCCGATGATGACGATGATTTATTATATTACTTAAAATACTCTGTACAAAGCATTTCCTAGAGATGCCCGAAGCCCTACCCTATTCAAATTCCGCGCGAGTGTAACCGCGAACATATGCAACTGCATAGAGTACAAGATAGAACGCATCTACCATCTGATCTAGTGTCGAATAACAAATAGTTATTTAAATAGCCAATTCGGCTTGGTTCTCACAATTCGTTATACGCAACGTGTCAAACGCATCGTGCGTTCAATTAAAATATTACGGTGCAACGGTTGTGTATGCACGGAGTGCATCGCATAGTAAAGTACAATGACTGTTGACGATCGTTCAACTTGATTTATTTGGTGGCTCTTTGGCAGCATACACTAGGAAACTAGATTACTGTTATGTGGGTTACACATGGAATATAAAGAGCCAGTTCATCATTTATAATGTTACTTAAAGCAAACGTCTCATAATGAATGCAATATGTTCTGCTAATGCTTTCTAAATAAATTTTGGTAATTTTAGTCCACTGCTGGAAATAGGCCGCTCCAATTTTTCGGCACTTATTCGATCCTCGGCTTGTCGCATTCACGAGTTATACTTTTGCACGTCAAACATTATTTTTCCCGCACTTCGACTTTAGAAAGCATCATAGCACTTTTAGCTAAATAATTCGCAACATCTTTCGCAGGTAATAATTGTCAATTTACTGGTCATAGCACATAATATTCTAATGTAATAGGTAGCATGTTAAAGATGAAACAGTCACCTATCTACAGTATAAATTTGTAGAGAAGGCAATTCTGTACATGAAATATATTTTCAAAATAACTATCAGGGGGTGATTAGTGATCGATACTGATGCCGAAAATGCAATTAATAAAATTTTTGTCTGTCTGTATGGCCGTTATAGAAAAAAAACTACTGCACGGATTTTGACGAAACTTGGTACAATTATTCTTCATACTCCTGGGCAGGTTATAGTATACTTTTCATCACGCTACAATCAATAGGAGCAGAGCAGTGATGGGAAGTGTTGGGAAAACGAGAGAAATTTTTATCTGTATGTTTGATCGCGCATCACGCAAAAACTACTGCATGGAATTAAATGCGGTTTTTACTAATGTATTGCTAGAAGTCTAACTTAAAATTTAGGTACCATTTTTAGGCGGTCCATTAATTTTGAAAGCCAATATCCACGCGTGCGACGCCGCCGGCACAGCTAGTAGTTTCTATTTCATAATCGAATTGCGTGGACACTAGCCACAAGTGTTCATTAAAAGCTTCCAATCATACGTACCTGTCTTGTTAGTGGCTTCCTTATTCTCATACTCGTAACAAAGCTCTGATATGCTGCGTAAACTTAATTCTTTCTTACTTTGCTCTTTACATTTAGAGTTAAACTTATTTCCACACTTGTGTAACAAATGACACAAATCCAGTCTTTCCAATTATATGTTTATTCTAATTCTAATATGTAGGTAGATATATATATTTGTTTAATTATGGATCTAATGACGTAATTATTGATTTATAGAATTAATGCTAAAATTGCGTGCGTGTGCACTCGGCTTTCTTTCTTTTAATTTTATCGGAACGCGGCTAAATCAAGTGAGCCATGGCGATGATTTTTAAAAACGTCTGGGATAGAAAAATGGCGCAGAGGCTAGTCTGACGAGTTCACGAGTTGAAGTGTAAAGATTATGGTAGGTAAGAATTGTGAATTGAACATGAATAAATAAGTGTTATTACGTTGATTTATTTTGTGCTTTTATTTCTTATAACCCCAGCTGAGGTGTTTTACATCTCAGAAGTGGGATAGAACTAAAGTTAACAATATTGTTACCACCCCGCAAGCTCGGCGGCTAGACATGATTAGATTGAAACCACTAAAATAAAATAAATCAACGTAGGCATTATGAGTAATTATTGGTATATTATGATATGATTGAATTATAGGAGTGACCTAAAATTCTACGACTACGTCGGATGCTGGTTCTGTACGTACCTACCCGAATTCGTTTTTTTTCTAGTCAAGCAATTTAAGATTCAGACATATGTGATAATCGGATCGGATTGATTGATGTCGACTCATATTGACATTTCGATAAAGTTCTGGTCAGATTTCATTAGGTAGGTACCTTAGTTTATACCCTCAATTACCCTTATTTTTATAATGAAAATTTCTCCTATGACCTTGTAATTAACATAGGTTAGTGTTAATAAAGTATTGGAAAAGACAATAATTAAATTTTGCCTTTACTCAGATGATATTTGGTACTAAATAACATAGGTCTACTCCAACTTTTTCCAGATCTGTCTGTCTTTGATCTAATCCAAGTTGCCCTTGCAACTTTCTTGATTTTATCAACTGTTTCACCAACTAAGGTAGTCCCTCTACCTACAGGGAATGATAAATGACCTACACACAGAGTCAAAAGAAGGAAGAACATTAATTGGGTAGCAGGATATAAGAAAAATATATGTCTATATTTAAATATTATTATTATTAGTATAAAATATTATTATGTAAAGATAATGTTAAATTCTGTTGCTACTCCGAGGGCTAAGGGCCAGGCTGAACAGTATAACCGAACAATCCTGGCCTCGCTGGGCTCCATGACCCACGGCAAGCACACTAATACATATGGCGACCTTATTCTTGATGTCTAATTAGATACCATGGTACATGACGTAGGTAACTAAAAGGATCCCAACTGAACTATTGTCTGGTAGAACAGTATGTAACCTTGCTCATCATGATTCGTTGCGGATGACGCCCGTGGGGCGTCATGAAATTCTTTTGTGTATGGCGAGTGACGCCTGAGAGGCGTCATTTTCAATTGGTTAAAACTCTAATGTCGTTTTTAAGGGTTACTGCTAAACAAGACTACTATTATTATTTTTTGTAGTTTATCTCTGTAGTGTAGTCGTTTAGGATATAGCGTGAATTTCAAAACTTCAGAGGTTGACGATCTTCGATTGACATATACGAATTAGTTCTCGAATTAAAAAAAAAAACATTGTTGCCGCCACGGGCAAAAATTTCCAAAAAGTACCGTCGCAATGAATCGGTTAAATAACGTTATTGATGATTTGGAAATAGGTAGTACGAAAACGTTAGAAGAAGCTAGACTAGATGAAAGCGAACATATAGAAAGAAATCAAGGGATAAATAGGACTTGGAGAAGTACAAACTATAAGGAGGGTGGTTTAGTCCGGATAGTAAGGGCGATTTTAACGGGACCTGAACAGTCCAAAAAGTCTGAAGCTAAATGTCAAGGGCCGTATAGGATTAAATAGATTTTGCCTAATGACAGGTTCTTGGTGGAAAATACACCTTTGACCAGAAAAGGGAAACTATAGTGACTAAAGACAAAATATTCCCATGGCTGGGTTTTGATAGCCACGATTGCTCTTAAAGCGAGGATAATGATGGTGGAACTGATAGACTGATAGTGAGTGAATCATTTCTTGGTGAAACATACACCTTTGACCAGTAAAGGGACAAAGTATGAAACTGTAGTGACTATAGACAAAATATTCCCATGGTTGGGTTTTGATAGCTATGATTGTTCTTAAAATGAGGATGATGATGGTGGAACTGATAGTGAGTGAATAGGTTGTGGTTAGGTCTGAAGCTATTTGGTTAGGCAGGTATTGATTGAATACGAGTATCATGTTAATTTTTGTGAGATAATGTGTACTTAATGTAGAAATAGGCTCAAATTTCTCTTATTAATCGTGATATTGACGAGAAATGGATTCAAATAAAAGAAGTGATGTGATTAAAGGAGTGATTGACAGAGACTTGCCACTGATTGACAGAGACTTGCCAATGATTGACATTACTGTGACATGATTGAAGTAGGTAGGGGTATTTCGGGTCGGGCATGACTGGCGTATGAACTCGCCGCCCAGGAGTGGCTCGAAATACCACAACCAGCAATATGGAACTGATGTGATAAAGAGTGATTGGCATAGACTCGCCATTGATTGAAATTACTGTAACATTTATTTATTTATTTAACACTTGGTATTTCACAGTACATAGCACCAAAACATACACAAGTGATTGACAGTCAACATGATTGAAGTGAGGGGTACCTAGAGCCGGGCATGATTGGCATATGAACTTGCCGCCCAGGAGTGGCTCGAAGTATCGCGGCCAGCAGCATGATGGTGAAGGAAGTAGCCTCGTGTTGCTGGCTATAGATTAAGTTCTGTACCTAGAGCCGGGCATGATTGGCATATGAACTTGCCGCCCAGGAGTGGCTCGAAGTACAGCAGTCAGCAACATGATGGTGAAGGAAGTAGCCTCGTGTTGCTGGCTATAGATTAAGTTCTGTACCTAGAGCCGGGCATGATTGGCATATGAACTTGCCGCCCAGGAGTGGCTCGAAGTACAGCAGCCAGCAACATGATGGTGAAGGAAGTAGCCTCGTGTTGCTGGCTATAGATTAAGTTCTGTACTTAGAGCCGGGCATGACTGGCATATGAACTTGCCGCCCAGGAGTGGCTCGAAGTACGGCAGCCAGCAACATGATGGTGAAGGAAGTAGCCTCGTGTTGCTGGCTATAGATTAAGTTCTGTGCTTAGAGCCGGGCATGACTGGCATATGAACTTGCCGCCCAGGAGTGGCTCGAAGCACAGCAGCCAGCAACATGATAGTGAAGGAAGTAGCCTCGTGTTGCTGGCTATAGATTAAGTTCTGTACTTAGAGCCGGGCATGACTGGCATATGAACTTGCCGCCCAGGAGTGGCTCGAAGTACGGCAGCCAGCAACATGATGGTGAAGGAAGTAGCCTCGTGTTGCTGGCTATAGATTAAGTTCTGTGCTTAGAGCCGGGCATGACTGGCATATGAACTTGCCGCCCAGGAGTGGCTCGAAGCACAGCAGCCAGCAACATGATGGTGAAGGAAGTAGCCTCGTGTTGCTGGCTATAGATTAAGTTCTGAACTTTAGAGTCGGGCATGACTGGCATGTGAACTTGCCGCCCAGGAGTGACTCTTAGACATGTGATTTAAAGCGTAGGAAGTAGCTTTTAAAGTATGATGTGATTTACTATAAGGATTATGTTATGACTGATTTACATATTAACAATATAGTTTGCATATTAATAATAGAAACTACAACTTAATAAATACCTTATTTTTATTATGTATAATTTCATGAGGGTTATTTGGATAAATCTTATTTATGACTGTATTCTAATTTAAAATATAGTACATATTATGATTTTAATTGATATGTGAATGTCAGAGATCGAAAGATTACGTTTCAATTGTAAGATAATACGGCCTTAATTAGTTATAGATTATTTCAAGTCATTATTAAGCAGGGCAATATAGAAGAATTTTGTTTAACTCTAATAATTGTAAATTACAAAGGCCTTGATCTGAAATTTAAAATTCTCCTAATGTTAAGTTTGAGATAATTAAAACCCTTGATTGGAATCTAAATAACCTATTAGGACAAATTATTAAATGTATAACAATTTTGTATAACTCTTTAAGATTTGTAAATTACAAAGACTTGATCTGAAATTTAAAATTTTCCTGATGTTAAATTTGAAATAATTAAAACCCTAGATTAGAATCTAGATAACCTGTTAAAAAAAAAAATTAGATGTATAACAATTTTGTATAACTCCTAAGATTTGTTAATTACAAAGGCATGATTTGAAATTTAAATTTTCCTGATGTTAAGTTTGAAATAATTAAAACCCTAGATTGGAATCTAGATAACCCATTAGGACAAATTATTGAATGTATAACTATTTTGTATAACCCTAATAATTTTAAATTACAAAGGCTTGATCTGAAATTTAAAATTTCCGATGTTATGTTTGAGATAATTAAAACCCTAGATTGTTAAACGAAGGGACTCGTTTTTGAAGGATGGCCGACTGTAACAAATGACACAAATCCAGTCTTTCCAATTATATGTTTATTCTAATTCTAATATGTAGGTAGATATATATATTTGTTTAATTATGGATCTAATGACGTAATTATTGATTTATAGAATTAATGCTAAAATTGCGTGCGTGTGCACTCGGCTTTCTTTCTTTTAATTTTATCGGAACGCGGCTAAATCAAGTGAGCCATGGCGATGATTTTTAAAAACGTCTGGGATAGAAAAATGGCGCAGAGGCTAGTCTGACGAGTTCACGAGTTGAAGTGTAAAGATTATGGTAGGTAAGAATTGTGAATTGAACATGAATAAATAAGTGTTATTACGTTGATTTATTTTGTGCTTTTATTTCTTATAACCCCAGCTGAGGTGTTTTACACTTGTGTAATGTTCTTTAATAGGCACCTACATATTGGTAAAGACTTTTAGCTAACTTTAGCTTATAACTAGCTTTTGCCGCGTCTTCGAACGCATTTATGATTTACACAATATATTTTTGTTTGTCGCTCCCCATGTTAATTTTAAACATCTATACATGTCTTCCTTGTACCTACTATAAGTCATACTAGGTATCAGATGACGACTGAGGGCGCCAAAATGTAAGATTTAAAGAATTAGATTACCTTTCGAGAAAAGGTAGGTAGTGCCCTTGCGCTTCGCTTGGCTCGTCTTGCCGGGGCATGACCGTGCCCCCAGATTAAGTAGATTTAAGCGTCAAAAGGCTTTATTAATACTATAGTTAACTAGCGACCATCCCCGGCTTCGCACGGGTTCAATACTATTTCCCGCTAACTTCCGTTCCCGTGGGAATTTCGAGAATTCCTTTCTTAGTGCACCTCTACGGTACCTAAGCTACATCCCTTCCAAATCGCCTACGTTTAGCCGTTTAGGCTGTGCGTTGATATGTCAGTCAGTTTCTCTTTTTATATATGTATTTAGATTTAGATGATACTTTACTAATAGTCTCTTAGGACATTTTATTTAATGTTTTTGTTCTTTTTCTTTATGTGTTGGTGTTTGCATTTAGAATAAATTAATTTAAAAAATGCCAGTATCTTTTATTTATTCAACGGTTTTTAATTAGCCTTACAAAATCGTAACTCTCTCTCTACTCCTTAAGTATATTTCACCCTAAACATAGCAATCACAACCAGACTGTAGTCGATTTCGTCTTAGCGAGAAATACTCGTAAATGCTGGCTTTACTATGGATGTCGTTCAACAACTTTTTATAAGGACTTGTTAGGTAGCAGACCTACAATAATATAAAAACCTATCCGACCAAAGTCAAATTGAAATCATCTGTATGCCTGTGCCCTGTACTCAAAGAGTGCTAACCTACATACCATAATTGGAAACATATGAAACGGTTGAAACGTACGAGTATACATGTATATACACGTATTGTGTACATACATTATGTATACAAGGTGCCTATATAGACACCTTTGATGTTCTGACACCCATAGCCTATAATTTAATGCAAGTTCTTATGCTGCTTACTTTGGGTTGGGAGCAATGAAAGTGATGTTGTCTGGTAGTTATTTATCTTGACTTATCTACACTAATATTATAAAGAGGAAAAACTTTGTTGTTTGGTTGCTAATGAATAGGCTCAAAAACTACTGGACCGTTTTTAAAAATTCTTTCACCATTCGAAAGCTACATTATCCACGAGTAACATAGGCACAATTTTATTTTGGAAAAAAAAACTTTACTCCGGACGAAGTCCGCGGGCGGAAAGCTAGTTTCATATATAAGTACATCTTTTTAACCAGGTACAGTTTCTTTGTCGGTTTATATCCTCACTTTGTTAGATGTTTCACCAATTATAAGGCCAGGAAATTAAAAAGATACATACCAGCTTAGCATGCATATGATGTAGGTACTAAGATGTTCCCTACATGTCTTTTTAAGGCTCGGGTAATGAACTTTCCATTTATTTCTATGATTTCACCTTTAGTACCAAGTTTGGCAGCTTAATTTCGCCTAATCAATACCTAAAAGATAAAACGTCCTTCGCTTGTCCTCTCTTCTCTTGGTCGTGTCGAACTGACATCTCTTCAATAGAGTGCATATAATGTGTTTTGCTTGCATACTTCTGCATTGTACCTCTATGCGCAACGTTTAATATCCTGAAATTAGTGTTTTGTATTTAAATAAATCAGTACTGAAAATATAATTTATTATAAAGGGTATTTTCCTATAAAAAAATCGTATAGATATAGATACTCGCAAACCCAATAATTCGCTTTGACAAAGTCTATATAATTGTTGTAGAATTTCGGCGGTCTTATTGCAATGAGCGATATCTTCCAGACAACCTTGGGTTGAGAATGGCAAGACATTATAATTATACCTATATATTTGTGACTTTCAACTGGTATGCCATGTAGGTACAATCTTTGTGCTTTAATTCGACATTTGACTTTTCCCACCAAACCGCGACATAAGCTACATCTTCCAATGCGCGCGCGCAGTGAGGTGCGCAACTGATTTTTATTGCCTATCTCAATGTCGGACCTTCATAAAGTAAAAAGTACCTAACGTTTATTGTTTAATTGTTCATAAGAATTAAGCGTTTTCACATACGTCAATGACATCGTGTGTGGTCGATAACAATGTGTTACGCGAATGGCCTGTTATCCTTTTTTTGATATCATTTGCGTCATAGTACCAAAACCGATGATTACATATGTACAGATATTCGATCATATCCATGCTAATCTAATAATCCCCTGTCAAAATGTATGGATCTGTAGATGCCACCAGTGTCTACCGCATTTAAAATGTTGCAGTGACTTCACACGTTAGGTGCCTTTTAAAACATGATTGATTTAACTAATATGATAAAGTGTGAGTAAAAAAAATATGTGTACCATTATTTTAGGCCAATCCTTTTTTATTGTGTGTTGGTGCCTACAAATAATTTACATTTTCTCTGTCTAATTGTTTAACAAAATGTAGGTAGTATGTCTAGTTTACAATTCATTAAAATATATTTTTAAATAAAAATAAAACGGCTTAATATACTAGTCATATTTGCTAACTAGGTAAGTCAATTTCCAATTGTGATTATGATTCATCAAAAACATTTTTTGATGAATCATAATGTAGGTACGAAGACAACTTCAATGGTCATAAGAACATACGAAATATGGAAGCTAAAATGTCTAGCTAGAGGTTTAATATGTTGTTTATGAATCACTGATCATTGTTGTTTCAAGTTGCCGTGAATCAAGATGGTACGTATTATCTGTAATAGAAGCAGCCTGTGATGAGATCTAGGTCACTGCTAAACAGTTATCATTTTGTTACCGACTCCCTCAATATTTATATGGGGAAATAGCGTGTTACGAGATCTGAATTATGAGCCTATAAGTCCTTACTCTGGCTATAGATACATACTATTTTGTATATATGGTTAAACTAGCCGTGCCCTGCGGCTTCGCCCGCGTTTGACCCCTATTTTACCCATTTAGCGGATGAATTTCGAAAAATCCCTTCTTAGCGTCGTCTACCTACCTACCTACGTCATAATGTAACCTACATGTTAAAATTTCGTTGCATTCGCTTCAGCGGTTTCGGCTCTGCGTTGCTCGTCAGTCAGGACAGTTCTTTTATATAATATATATTTTATATTTTGGTTAAGAATATTATTGTACGGTTTTATATCGTAAATGTTATTCATACTTTAGTGCAGTCAATGAAGCGAAAAATACGGGCTATCCTCCGAATTTTTTACTGTGATCCGATTTGCATGAAATTTTGGAATTAGGCTCATCTTACCATTAACTACAAAAGTGAAAATGATTTGAACTCCGCCACCACCATGGGGGTGGTTGCCACCCCTTCTCGGGGGTCAATGGTTGTTTTGTCAAAATAACCTCGGATATCGATTGAAGATCTAATTTTAAGCAAAAAGTTTCTATAAAGTTTCTCGAAAAATCTAATACATTTCAAGTTATTGGCAAATGAAAATTCGCAAATTTTTCACGATTTTCATCAGTTTATTTTCAAATATCTCCAAAAATATACGTTTTATCGAAAATTTTATAAGGAACGAAACTGTAGCAGGTAAAAAAATTGAACAATTTGGTTTTTTACAAATTATTCTAAGTGCAATATTAAGCTAGATATTAAAGATCAAAGCCGTTTTTTTATTTGTATCTGAAATTTCATCGATGTAGTCAATGCCATCTAGCAGCGAGCAAATGCATTTTATGCTTTTCTAATCGAAAAGGGTTTGTAGTGCTTGAAATAAGCTTTAAAATGAGCTTTATCAAAAGTCTTTTGCACGTAAAATAAGTGAGCTATATTGCAAATAAGCGGAGCATCGAATGTTTTTTCTTTTCAATCAATGGGTTTAAATAAGTGCCATTTCCACCAAAACTAAAATTTATCATATTCCGCCTAGAATTAACTTTATTATGAAGAGTTTTATAGATTGTATAGTTTGGCTGCTTTAGGACACATAGTTTTCAAAAAAGTCACGATTAAGGGAGGCTGTGATTGCGCTGCCACGCGCTCTTTAAACAATCATATCTCCGTCAATTTTTATTTGATAGAAAAAACAAAAAAACTAAATTGTTTGTCAGAAAAATACCTAAATTATTTATCCCTACACTTTTATACGTATCTGTCGTCATTTTGAGATATTATGAAAAAGGGGGTGGGATTTTTAAAAATTTGAATTCTCGATTTTTTTTCAATCGTGACTTTTTTGAAAACTATGTGTCCTAAAGCAGCCAAACTAATACAATCTATAAAACTCTTCATAATAAAGTTAATTCTAGGCGGAATATGATAAATTTTAGTTTTGGTGGAAATGGCACTTATTTAAACCCATTGATTGAAAAGAAAAAACATTCGATGCTCCGCTTATTTGCAATATATGCTCACTTATTTTACGTGCAAAAGACTTTTGATAAAGCTCATTTTAAAGCTTATTTCAAGCACTACAAAACCCTTTTCGATTAGAAAGCATAAAATGCATTGCTCGCTGCTAGATGGCATTGACTACATCGATGAAATTTCAGATAAAATAAAAAACGGCTTTGATCTTTAATATCTAGCTAATATTGCACTTAGAATAATTTGTAAAAACCAAAATGTACATTTTTTACCTGCTACAGTTTCGTTCTTTATAAATATTTCGATAAAACGTATATTTTTGGAGATATTTGAAAAAAACTGATGAAAATCGTGAAAAATTTGCGAATTTTCAATTGCCAATAACTTGAAAAGTATTAGATTTTTCGAGAAACTTTATAGAAACATTTTTTTGCTTAAAAATTAGATCTTCAACGATATCCGAGGTTATTTTGAAAAAACAACCATTGACCCCCGAGAAGGGGTGGCATCCACCCCCATGGTGGTGGCGGGAGTTCATATCAATTTTCACTTTTGAAGTTAATGGTAAGATGAACCTAATCCCAAATTGTATGCAATTCGGTTCACAGTAAAAAATATTCGACCTATAATGCTTCATTGACTGCACTACTATTAGCGTCTACCAAATTATGTCATTAGAAAGACAATTCGATCAAACACAATTGGGATGATGACTAAAAAATAATTTAATGTCCATCAGATAGATTAATGAAAAATATTGGATACATATTTTTTTTATATTTTGCCTCTTGTTCAAAAACTTACGAAGATACATTGATTTTAAATGTCACATGACGTCACGTTAGAGTACAAAATATACTCTAACGTGACGTAGTTAGCCCCCACTCCGTAACTTTAATGCGCTATATCTAAGTATTTTCTTGTTATTTCGACAAAACAAAAAATACGGGTCTTATATTTTTTTATTATCTAAGAGACGGACTAATTATTTTCTTCATTTTCATACCTTGTCATCATCCGTATTCTATGATTATTATTATTACCAATTAACAGTAAAACGAAAAGCAATTGACAATAGAAAGTAAAAAAAAATACGAAAGATGAAAAGCCTCTCCTTTATTGTTCGATAGTTTGATACTGTATTTTGTTGTTGTTATTTGAGGCCCTAGAACCTAAAATACTTTTGTGTGTAGTGGGAATAGGCGACTGTTAAATTATAGCAACATCTATTTTTGGAAATGCTTAATTTGAAAAGAAGTTTATTGCCTGTCTCTTGTCGGTAGAAAGCTTACCAAACCGTTGTAGTACCGGTACCGGTAATTGACGATTTGTAGGTACGAGTAGGTAAGTGTTTTTATAAACCATGCAATTAAAGATTATTGTAGTTTGAGTTTGTTTTTAAATCTCATTTATAAAGATAGAACAATCTACCTGTGGTGCCTATTACATTCGGATAGATACTAGGTACTTAGTCTTGCTTAAGCCAGCTTTTGTAACCACAGTGTACTACTGAGGCAGTTAATTTAGTACCTACCAAATTAGTGACGTTGTTTCAAGTCAACGTTCAAAGCCCAAAATACAAAGTGTCGTTAACTAATTGGTGATTAGGTGTTCTATATGGCGTTAATTATATCAGCTAAGTACTTATGCTTATCATTTACTCTGTAATATATACTTAGATACAACAATGTAATCTATTGTATGTCGAAATATAATGACATATTTAATCCATAACATCAAATTGTTACACATAATGTAGAATAGATAAATAAAGGACAACACAAAAGCTGAAATGTATTAAAATAATCACATTAATATATGATTAGTTACTTCATTTTGTTTGGGTGAGTAAATATTGTTTTATAATTGTGTTTGATCGTTTGCTGTCGGATTTATAGATGATTTTGTTCACGGAATCGAAAATTACGGAAAGGATTCGTATTAAATTAAGTAAGCACATTAAATATACTCCTTAGATATATTTTCACAGATACTCATCAAATACACATTTGTACTAGGTGAAATTTGGACTCAATAGTAGATACTATAATATGAAAGAGATCTTTCTTCTCAAACGCAGCCTCTTTCGATATCAAACACAGCTTAGGGGGCCGACCAACGAGGTGGACAGACGACATAACAGCTTCCCTGTCCTGTGTATCACTTGATAGGTGCCTTACATAATGGAATGTTCTATTCTCGCAAAATAGACGTCGGACTTCGAGTTACGGAAAAGACCCGTTCCAGCTAAGTAACGGGGAGGTCAGCTGCTTAATATATAATGATTGATATTCGGATCTACAGTACTGATCTAGAAAAATTTATGTGCAATAAAGATTACATAATAAAGTGACTTCATTTGATAAATCATATCTCGGTAGGCAGCGGCTTGACTGTGCCCCTGACATTGCAGAATCTATATCTATAAGAGTAGCCGCTAGCTCGTCTCGTCTGCCATCCTCAGGAATAAAAAATAAGTACGAGGTTAAGGTCCTCTAATAGGGGCAGCGCAGACGACAGACTATCCGTGACGCACTTTTTAGTCTGTGAAAATAGAACCTACCTTATGCAATTATATGCAGTAACGCACACGACGCGCAAAAATCTGTCGCGGATATTTCACAGACGACGCACATCTTCAATCATTCTGTCGGCAGAGCTGTAGGGACCTGGGCGCTCTTTTTAAATGTCTCAGACGCAGACTCTATAGCACAAAAAGTGTGCCGTCTGCGCTGCACCATAAACTGCTGCAAACGTATTCAGTGATTCGGCAGACCCGGTAAGACGTGTGTGCATGAAGTCGACCCACATACATCTCGGTTCCACCAATCACAGCACAGGACGGCTCATTCAAAACGCCGACCATCTAATTACCATTATTTACCTATGAATGCAGTCGCTACTGCAAGCTAAAGATTGAGCCACACAGCAAAGTGACTATTCTTATTGTTTGCCTGTTTCTGAGTATTCTGAGACGCGTCATAATAGTCAATGTCGGGTGGGTACTCATTCATCATCATCATCAACCTGCATATGTCCACTGCTGGACCATGCGGCCGTATTCACAAACGTTATTATGCGACGCGCGGACGCACAGTGCCCATAATCCTATACGTTATTGGGTACTTGTGCGTTCCCGGTGGTGGGTGCAGCCACACCGTTGCACGAGGTCCGCCCGGGGGGCACTCTGGGGGAGGCGGCATGAAGGTGCCTAACGCATTCCCCTCTAGAGAAAAAAAAACCGGCCAAGTGCGAGTCGGACTCTCGCACGTAGGGTTCCGTACCACTATACAGCTAAATAAATGTTATATTTATGAAATGAAAAAATGAAAAAATTGAATGAAAAAATTAGGTAATTTGATTTATGACGTTTAAAAAAAAACTACTGGCTAGATTTCATTCAAACCAAATTTCGTTAGTAGTTTTCATAGTGATACACATGATATATTTTTTTCAGTTTTATCATGCCCATATTTTAGAAGTTACGGGGGGGGGGGACACTCATTTTACCACTTTGGAAGAGTCTCTCGCGCAAACTATTCAGTTTAGAAAGAAATGATGTTAGTAACCTCAATATCATTTTCAAATACCTATCCATAGATACCCCACACGTATAGGTTCGATGAAAAAAAAATTTTTCAGTTTCAGTTCTATGTATGGGGAACCCCAAAAATTTTGGATTTTTTTCTGATTTTACTTTAAAATCTTAATGCGGTTCACAGAATACATCTACGTACCAAATTTCAATAATGTAGCTCTTATAGTTTCGGAATAAATTGGCTGTGACATACGGACGGACAGACAGACAGACAGACAGACAGACAGACAGACAGACAGACAGACAGACAGACAGACAGACATGACGAATCTATAAGGGTCCCGTTTTTGCCATTTTGGCTACGGAACCCTAAAAAGACTTGTGAGTGATTGTGACCCTTTTTTACGATATGGTCAAACGTGGGTGACCAAATCGCTAAACGTTTATCGTTTAATGATTTGGTTACCATTAGTTGGCCACTTCATGAAATGATCAATTCGTCGATTTGGCCACGACACATACGAGTACACTAAATGAGATGACAAAAAAAAAGTAAAGGAAGCCATAACATCCAGCTCGCTTGCTGTTCCACTACCCTCCAAAGAATCAATGTTTTTCTAACCCCGTTCATCACGTCGGTTGACATTTCGCTGAGCTACGCCTTGCGACATAGCGGGCCTCTGTCATTCATCCTGACACCTGTCCACACATCGACAGATTAGATATCTAGCACGTAACTAATTAGTTATGTTCGGACAGGTTCGGACGTCAAAACCATTTAAGGTCTGCCTTTGATTGTTTGTTTCTAGTCGACCAGCTCATGTCGAAATAAACGTTTTAACTGCAAACAACATATCAAAAGCATCTAGGGATTAAGGTCTGTACACCTAAGTATTTTTATTAAAAGTGAATTCAGATGTTTGCCCGAAATGGGGAACAACCAGAGGCCTCCAACAGTGGACTGCGGTAAGCTGATGATGAATGTTTCAATCATGTTTTTCTTGATGATGAATTGAATTCAATGATAATAATAGTAAAGTTTCGTTTTCGTTAGTTATGGGGTACCTACGTTTATTAATATTTCATCATAACTATCAGCCTATTGCAGTCCAATGCTGGACATAGGCATCTCCAGTTGTTCATCACTTAGGGCAAACATCTGGAGGATATACCCACTATCGCCACGCTGAGCAGGCGAGTTGGCGATCGCAGGGCGTAGCTTTTCGCTCCGATGACGCTGCTGCCCGTCATCGGCCTGTGGCACCGCCACCCGTCAGTTGCCAGCGCCTCTTTTGTTATTTATTCAGTAGGATGCACCACGGGCAGGTGAGGCTTGGAGCAAAAAGATGAGAGGTCGCTCCCTTACATCTTAATATTGCCTACTTAGAAATTATGGTAGGTATATTCCTTCATGCGTTTGTGCGCTTTAACAGGTGACCTACATTAATCAATCTATGAATTCTTCAGGCAATGCACGCCAATCATCTTGTTTCAAACTAGGGCATACCCTGTAAATAATTAGGTACACAACAGTATTCGAATGACGTACATTGCAATTGTACTGATTACCTACTATAGGGCTACATAGTTATTGCTATACCTACATGACTTATTGTAGCTCACCTTATTTTAACTATCTTCTATCTAAAGATTGTCTGGAAGATCTGACAGATCAAGTATAGGTAGTTAAATTGAACCGTTAAGTACGGATGATGACAAGGTATGAAAATGAAGAAAATAATTAGTCCGTCTCTTAGATAATAAAAAAATATAAGACCCGTATTTTTTGTTTTGTCGAAATAACAAGAAAATACTTAGATATAGCGCATTAAAGTTACGGAGTGGGGGCTAACTACGTCACGTTAGAGTATATTTTGTACTCTAACGTGACGTCATGTGACATTTAAAATCAATGTATCTTCGTAAGTTTTTGAACAAGAGGCAAAATAAAAAATACGTATCCAATATTTTTCATTAATCTATCTGATGGACATTAAATTATTTTTTAGTCATCATCCCAATTGAACGACAGAAGTCCTTTATACAGAGTTTTAAGTCAACTGTATTTTTTTATGACTTAGGGGCAGCGCAGTCGACAGACTATCCGTGACGCACTTTTTGCAATGATATGCAGTAACGCACACGACGCGCAAAAATCTGTCGCGGATATTTCACAGACTCAACGCACACGACGCACATCATCGATCATTCTATCGGCAGACCTAGACGCTCTTTTTAAATGTCTCAGACGCAGACTCTATCGCACAAAAAGTGTGCCGTCTGCGCTGCACCAAAGGGTGGCAAACGGTCCTGTGGGTCACGTGATGGTAATTCCGCCCATAGACACCGCAACACCAGGGGAGTCACCGGTACGTTGCCAGACCTTGAGAAATGTGTAGACTCGCTTTTTGTAGGTCTCTAAGTGTATGGTGTGCAATAAAGAATGTATATCTATCAGATGGACGTGGAACAAAAATTCATTATGTTGACTTGAGGACAATACAAAGTCTAAATATATTATGGTGGTTATCCTCCTGAGACTATCTCGATATTGAACAATATTGCTTGGCCAAATATTTATTTACATCAATATCAACATTGTGCCCATATTTAGATAGGTACTATCTCCAACATTTAAGTTCTAACGACCCCCGGGCTACGACTACATTACACTCAGAATAATAGCGGGGAACATCCCATAATATTGATCTGATTCTAAACTACCTAAGGACTAGAATCTGTATTTAGGTCAATTAAAGTCTCAAATCAAACATTGCAACAAAACCAATACCACACTCGACTAGCTAAGAATGGCTAGATGGATAGGACCAAGGATAGTAGGGAGAACTAGGTAACTTTTGTTTACAAATAGCCGGTCTAGCAATTTACATGTTTGTTTACTCAAACTAAGCGGCATACAGTTTTTATCAAAATTGATACAAATAACTCGTGATGTGGAATAAACGTTTCATTTTGCAGTGACGTGTGTCTGGAAATCTGTACAACATTTTGTATTTCAAATTTCAATATCCTGTCAGAAAATAACCTACTGCCATGGAAGTTATTACTTCCATGCCTACTGCATAAAACATTTAAACTGTCAGAAGAATGCTTCATTGAAACAGTTACCAAATGATGCCGTCATTTTAATAACCCATACATTATGAGCATTTTAATGATGCGATCTTTTCTTCAATCCCTACAAAAACATTACTTAATACCTACAAAGTTGACATTTTGTGAAATCTGAGATGAAAGAAGATGACCCACACCCCCCCCCCCCCCCCCCCCCCCCCTCAGACAGCGACCTCGTAGCAGACCACAGCATCACTAGTGGGTATTCTCCGCTAGATAGAAGTACCTACATAACCCAGGTGTCCCGTACCCGGGGCCCTGGTGTATGCGTAAAAGCTCCCCGACCAAAAACAAGAAGGGGCACCTGTAATCACAAACTACGAATATTAACATAACACGTAATGTAGGTACCTACTATAAAATATGATAAATGTCATCATGCAACCCGAAAGTTTGAGGTCACCATTCTCATCGAAACGTAATTAGCCCCGGGAAACGTACTCCATTACAAAATTCTTCCCGATATGATAAGGTGACATATATTTAGTATCTCCTCAGAGTTCGTAGAACCCGATTTACTTATTACTATGTGCTCGTATTCTCTGTTTACATCAGACGGTTGTGAGTCAATCTAGAACAGGGCTTGACAATGGTACAACCCTTATATCGTAGGGGGAAGTGCATAATATTTATTATAATGAACTCTGACACTCATAAAGAAATGCAAATCACAAACATTAGACCATTTCGAACTTCAATTAAATATAATTTTTAAGTACTTAAATAAATAACCTTGAAACCAAATAGGAACTTAATACAATTACTGTTGGCGACTGGCTGTGATGCAGCCTTTTTTATAAACTTTATGTTTTTATATATTTATTGCTTTTTCTTTTGATATTGTCATATTGATTTGTTGTCACCTTTGCTGCCTTCTTGTGTGCACGTAATTTTACAAAATATTAATTATTTTCCTTTTTCTACGTGTTTCCTATCATTTATCTCTATCATTTGGTCATTCGAGCCGTAATTTTGGTCCATTCCATTCGTAATTAGTTGCCATTTTCGCCGTAGATTTTCCATCGTAGTTTTTAGTTGTCAAAAATTTTTCACTTTTACGTCATCGTAGTTTTTCACATTTATTTCGTAGATAGTTCATTTTATCATGGAAACACGTAGCAAGAGCAGCAAAAAGGCAGATCCGACGGCTACGGAAGTCGAGCGAGCGCAGCGCGAACGCCGCGAGCGTTCACAGCGCAGCTCCCGGCCGGCTTCAGCCGCGGCAACTGACAGCGCTTCGGCATCGCCTGTTAGCACGGGCATACGACAGGAGGGCACACCTTTTGGTTGCGAGGCACAACCTAGTCTCGCTTCCGATAGCCCAAATGCTCGTGCTAGCACTCATGTCAATGCGAATGCCAACGCGCCTTCTAATAACACTTCTAGTGTCCACAGCGAATCATCGCTCAGCCAGAGGACTCATTCCTCACGTTCTTCGGCGACCGTTCGTGCTCAGAAGTTGGCTTTGCAAGCAGATGCGTTGCGGCGCCAAGTAGATCGTGAGCGCCAGCAGGCCGAACGCGAACAGGAGCTCGCCCGTCTCGCATCTGAGCGCGAACAGGCGTTTGCCCGCGTCGCATCGGAGCGCGAGCTTGCGCGGCTCGAGGCGGAAGCAGAGCAGGCGGAACTCCAAGCAAAGCTCGCCGCTCTGGATGCATCCGATAAGTCCCGTAGTTCCTATCATGAGGATAATAGAGCGCGCACTTCGTCATGGGTGTCCGCACAGCATGCACACATGGCAACACATGCAAATACGCCTGGTGGGGCACCGGCTGACACCTTGGGAAGACCCCAAGGACATCCTTATCAGTCGGTCGTCCCTACCAACACGGCACGGTATTGCATGCCAAATGTGCACACGGACCCCATTACACAATTAACGCACGCGATTAACGCTCTATCCAATAGGCCTAGGAAACCCGAACTCATTCCATTCTCGGGTGACATCGGTCAGTGGATGTCTTTCAAAAATAGTTATGAGAGATCTAAATCCGATTTTTCTCCTTCAGAGAATATAGATCGCCTGAATAACGCCGTGCGAGGCCCGGCGTATCAAGCAGTTGCGTCACTCCTGTGGACCTGCGCCGATCCCGACGACGTCATGAACGCTTTGGGGCAGACGTACGCGCGACCGGAGCTATTGGTGGCCCGCGAGGTCGCTGAGCTACGCAGCTGTCCCAAGCTAAGTGGTCCCGAAGATTTAAATTGTTTAGCTAATAAGTTACGTAATTTCGTAACAACATTGAAACTGCTCAAACAAAATGAGTACCTTTCATCACCAGAGCTGTTTCAGTGCGTCTTAGTAAAACTAAGTGACTAGGGCCCGATTTACTGATTTTGCATATGATTACCCATCTGACGAACAACCCCTCACTAAATTGGAGTTATTGTCACGCTTTCTCCTGACAGAAGCTGACAAACAATTGAAATTTAATTTTGTCGCCGACGGTACCATCAAGGTGCCGACTCCGCCGCATATTTCCAAACTCCAACCACGCAAAGAAACGGTACACGCAACGGTATCTAATGTCAAGACTCGTGAGCGTTGTTCGTACTGTAAACAAGGGCCCCACGTCATAAAAACCTGCAAGATCTTTTTAGCTCTGAACGTAGAGGATAGATGGGAATGGGTACGCAAAACCAGAGCGTGCTACCGGTGCCTAAAATGCAACCCGCACAAGTGGAACAACTGCAGAGCGAAACGTTGTGGAATCAATGGGTGTTCCAGACGTCACAATACGCTCCTCCACGGTACAGCTGCTCCCACTGCTAACGCTAGCGCCACGCCCAACGACCAGTGCAACCACACCGAATACTCTTACTCCGCTAGCACTACCGGCTGCAACGACACGAACGATATCGTCAGCAAAATTGAGCCCGCCGTCAAAATTACCAATACTAATTGTACCATTAATACGACAGGGACTTTGCTGCCGGCTTCTCGTCCCCGCGGCCTATTAAAGGTAGTCCCGATCGTGCTCGAGGGTCCTGATGGCGTGTTCGAGACAACAGCACTTCTCGACGAGGGCAGTACGGCGACGCTGATCGACGCAGAGGTAGCAGCGCGCATCGGCGCGAAGCCTACCGGTCGAGAACGTCTCCGCCTTGAGGGTGTCGGTGGTATGATGAAAGAAATGGAAGTAAGTTACTTGAATTTTTATATACGTGGACGTAACCAAACCGACCGTTACCTGGTGAAACACGCGCGAGCCATCACGTCGTTAGGCCTACGCGCACAAGAACCCGGTATAATAAATTTAAGTAACTGCGACCATCTTTCTGACGTACTCACATCCGAACATCTCTCCTACGCCGACGCTCCCCCTACTGTCCTCATCGGTGCCCCGGACTGGCACTTGTCTCTAAGTCGCGAAGTGCGTTGCGGAAAACGTCATCAACCCGTCGCTTCCAGGACGTTGTTAGGTTGGGTGTTTCATGGCGCAATTTCGGTACCAACAAATTCTAAATTAGAGTTCATTAATCACATTTTGGACCATCCCAACGATAAAGCACTCATGAGCGACGCACACGTATCATCCATCCATCCTCCATCTCCATCGAGCTTAACTCCTAACCCGACGCGTTTTGTTTCATGGCTGCGCTTACTTCGCGCCACCGCCCGCGTTCTCCAGGGCGCACGACTGTTCCGGCTCAAGCTCTCTCGGCCTTCTGCTCAAAATTCCAAATTGTACCTAGACAGCACCACATCTCCCCAGCACCTTCACACCTCAGACATCATGGAAGCCGAGAAGATGGTGGTGCTTCAAGCGCAGGCAGAGAGCTTCCCCGAGGAACGAATAGCTCTAAAAACCTCAAAGCCAGTGCCCAGGAAGTGCGCTTCATCTAGTAATGGTCACTTCATTGTCATCCGATGCCGCCTTGATGAGTTTGAGACGCTTCATCGCACGCCGAGAATCACCCACGACCATATACTCCGACAACGGCACGAACTTCGTCGGAGCCTCGTGCGAACTACGTTGCCTTCACGACGACTCCATCAAAGAATATGCCTCAATCATAAGATCGAGTGGCGCTTCATCCCGCCCGTATCACCATTCATGGGCGGCGCATGGGAAAGTCTGGGCACATCATCAATCGCACCGTGGACGTCAACGCTGACAGAGGCAGACCTACAGCGCAGATGCGACTGGCGGAAATCTCTCCGGCTCGCCGATCACTTTTGGGCACGATGGCTAAGGAAATACTTGCCGACTCTGCGACCAAGAGGAGCCACCACCAACAGACCTAATCTTGGCGAGGGCAATGTGGTGCTGATCGCAGATCCTAGCCTTTCTCGTGGCTTATGGCCATTAGGGATGGTAGTGAATGTCTACCCAGGGCCAGACGGAGCGGTCCGCATAGCATACGTCCGCACCAAGGCCGGCCTGCTGCGCCGACCGGCCCGGAAACTCATTTTGCTAGAAGCTGCACCCCAGTCAGTTGCCACCGGTTGTTAGTGTTCCACTGGGGGTCTGGTATGTTGGCGACTGGCTGTGATGCAGCCTTTTTTATAAACTTTATGTTTTTATATATTTATTGCTTTTTCTTTTGATATTGTCATATTGATTTGTTGTCACCTTTGCTGTCTGATTGTTGCTCTTACTATTGCAATACATTTGGTTATTTTCCTATTTCTACGTGTTTCCCTCATTCTCCATTAGATACAGTCCACATCCTCATCCGCTAGCTATCAATTACCATAACAAATAATTTCACTATCCCTCATAAGGAAAGTAATTAATTAGTCCACGTTTTCAGAAAAAAAATACAAACAAAACTTGTAGTTGTATTATACGAGTATAAATTGAGCTATTATGTAGTACTTAACAGACAGTAATGGAACTTGTTAGGAGAATATTTCTAGGTAGAAATTAATCTTTTGTGTGAATGTAAACTTATATTTTGATGTGGGAACAATTACAATCTCACCACTCCTATTAATGATTAGGGAAAATATTATCATAATAACAATAATCATCTAAATAATCTGTGTGCATTGTTCGTGATACTTATCCGTTACTGTTTGTGTTTACATATTTATTATTCTCAGAAACTATTAGATACAAATTCCCGTCCACATCATTGAATACTTCCTTATTTATTCATTGATAGACTTTTTGCTTTTCTTCACATATAACGTTTATCGTAATCTTAATTATAATTTTCAATTAATGACTTTGTGGCGTAACGCGGCCTAAGGAAATTGAGACAAATAGGAATCGAATACGGAACCTTTGGACCCTTCGCATTTTAAGGGAGAACTTGGGCGTTTGGAAACAATCTGTATACAGTAGGTAAGACGGTGGTAACCAGGCAATGCTGCTATTTGACACTCTTTTTTTTATATTCGAATGGGGTAGCGAAGATAGCGATGTTAGAGTCTAAGGTGGAGCGCGCTCACCCAACAAAAACCGATTCACTCTCGCCTTGAAAATCTGAGGACTATATGTCCCTCAGGGAACACACACTCCGGCAAAGAGTTCCATAGCTTTGCCGTTCGCACTATGAATGTAGAGGCGAAGCGCTTTGTACGAGTTTTTGGAACCTGGACCATAAAGCGGTGTCTCCTCGCCGTGTCCCTGCTCGTCCGATGGTAAAAAGGGGCAGGCGGAATTAAATCAAACATACACTCATTGTATAAAGGAAAATTTTAGTTGCGAGACCAGTAGGTACCTGTCCATTTCACCAGATATTTATTTCCAGGTCAAGTTATATCTTGAACATTTGAGGAACCCTGAGCCAGAGTCGTTGTGTTATCATCACACGTCGTTGCGGAGAAATTGATGCACTCAGGCAGAGTATAGATACAGGAACTCGGGCCAACATCGGGACGCGCGCCCTCTGATAGTGCTATCAGAGAGAACAGCATTGTTTATACGCGGCGTAAATACTTGAACTTACAAGCAGACATTGGCCAACGTGATTATGGGCGAATGGGCACGTGAGCTGCGAAAGTGTAGAAAAGTAGGTAATTAATTTTATTAGCACTAAAGTAATGAGGAAACTGAAAATTTTGGAAAAATTAGTTTGTGCGAAAAAAGCGGCCTAGTGCGAGTCGTAGCAGTAGGTATGTCATGTAACATACATAATATTATAAAAGTTCTTGTAGCTCGTTGGAACTTTGATCGATGTTTTGATAATTGTATATTTTTTTTTATCTAAAAAACTTACTTCCTCGTAAATACCTAGGCGACAGCCATCTTATCATTCGTTCAACACAAAGGATGGAGTTTAAGTAAGAGGTAGGTATAACGTCCTGAGTCCTGACAAACGACGCCATCGACTCTTTATCATGCGCGCTACAGCCTATTCAAAAATCCGCTTACTTTATTTTAAAGTTAATTCTAGAAACATCTAAAATAATAATACTAGGAAGCTGTAAGCGTACAACAACGTAGGGGGTATAAAACAATGTCGTATAAAATTTACATAATGTTGGCAAAAGTTAGATGAACATTATTTGTTATGCAGGGAGAATGGTATCCCATTTCATTTTGCCCAATAAACATATTTTTCTCACCGCATTTCGATAACAGCGACCAGTCATAAATTAAAAATACCTATTATACCTAGGTAGCATATTGTATGTTCTTCCTACAGTCAAGAAAAATCACTGGAAAGCGAACGGGCACACTATTGATTGTAACGGCTTAATACAACGTAAGCCGTTACAATCAATAGACATCATGTAAGTACTCCTTCCTCGAAGCGGCTACCGAACCGAGTCATTTCCTGACAGGAAATCTGGTAGAACTTTTGGTACCTACAACAGTGACTTCTTACAGGTAAGTATAAATATACTTTTGTCACATATTACTGTCACATATAAATGAATAAGGAAGGATAGGATTTCCGTTACATAGTTACCTACTCTGGTCGGAATACTCGAAATCAAAGCAAAGATTACCATTGTTTCAAAAATGTTTAACATCGCAATTACGGGTGAATTGTCTTTTAATGATACCTTAGTAGGTAGGTAAGTGATTAATGTTTACTTCCATGTATGTAATTAATTCGATTTATCTTCATCGTCCGTATTTCATCACAGTAATTGCTAAGCGAACTTTGAACAAGATTATTTGATCAAAGGTATAGTTAGGTAACGAAATATGTACATAAGTATCTAATACATTTCTAAATATAAGAAATCTGTTAAAATATAAAACTCAAATTATGAGAAGATAAAAATCATAATTTTAGGTCTCATAATTATTTAAGCACTAACTTTGGCCCAGGACTTTGCTCGAACATGTTTGATTTGTGTAGCCAATAGTTTCAGCACATACTTTTTAAATTTTAAATTAATGCAATTATTGTATATAACCACGGAGTTCATCTTCCTAGGAATATATTTTTAAAAGCAAGCCAATTAGGTATTACAATAAGAAATAAGAATGTGCAAGTTTGATGTCAAAATTTTTTTCTTAGATCTTTGGAACAAAATATTTAGGTAGAGTTTCACTTTTATACACATAAGTCACTAGTAGATATATGAGTGTAACTGTATTAACCTCAGTTCACCGCCAAGAAACACTTTATAGTCGGCTGTAAACTTATGCAACGTTGCCTTCGCCAAACTGTATTCTGATTCAAATTCGAGAAGTCCAGCTCGTGAGAACGCGCTCCGTTCCTGCACACATCGATAGGCGTTTATCTCAGGGATTTCTATTTACTATGGGATTTATGGCCGGCAGTCAACTCGCCTTACACTCCCGTAGGCAACGTATTGTGACTTAACAAATTGCGCTTGGGAGGGCCGGCGCGAGATTCCTCACTGAATATAATCATAAGTCCAGTAATCAGTAACGTCGATCTACGGACGCGGCGCTGTCGACGCAAAATTCGATTTATTGCCAGGTGTCCTCGAATGCTTTTGGCTTGGGGTAGCCGCGCAAACCTGGCCCTTATGTTGAGGAAATAAGGGTAATGCGATGTACTAGAGAAGCTCAAACCTGGACAGTGAGTTGCGTTGAGGTTCCGCCTCTTAGCAGAAAACAACGTGGCTCGCAGGGCTATCTGCACGCGATATCACTGTTTCTACTAACGAACTCGTTCACTTTGCCTATAAAACCTTATTGACACTTCTGTATTGCATTTTACCTCCCATACCACATGTTTGTTTACTTTGAAGTGGCTATTTTAGATAAGGTAGTAGGTATATAAGAGGTCGAATAAAGTGATGTAATACCAATATTTCATGCAATGCTGTACTTATTCTAACGGCCGTATTCACAAACGTTACTATGCGACGCGCGGACGCACAGTGCCCAAAATCCTATACGTTTTTGGGTACCTGTGCGTCCGTGCGACGCATAGTAACGTTTGTGAATACGGGCGTAAGTGTACTACGACGTACTAATTAAGTTTACGACGGGCATTATATTAACATTCAGTGTTACACAGTCGAAGGGCGAGGCTTACGAATTCAAACCAAGCTAAGTTTACTACTCTCTGTGTTTTGGGTCCTGAAGCTGTCTAGAACTTTCCTAAACTAAATAATCCACAAATCCAAATAAACAGAATTACGTGACATTAAATCCTTTAGTATTACCTATACAATATGATAAGTTGACTTAGCTAACAAGGATCATTACAAGTTTAGAGCTTTCATCAATTACGATGTGTATAGGTAAATGGTTCTTACTTTGCTTTAAGGGTCATAAAACGCTTAGCGAGCAAATAGAAGAGACGACTTTACCTATATATAATTAATTTTTGCCAAATAATGGACATAGCTAGATAAAAGGTCATAATATTAAGGTCTCAGGTAAAAGTAGACATCATGTAATTTCAACATCCTTACTCAGAGGCTACAATTACCTACTGCTAGAGTATATCTAAGCAAGTTTGTCAGTTGTCCAGTACCTACTCATAGTACAAGTTTCAACTTTGTTTGGGACTAGACTAGATGGTCCTATGTGGCCCAGCGTGGCATGTCTTAGGTTATTAACTTAGTAGATTGTTGTTTCCTTTCCTTGACTATTCAGGTACTTACTGGATATCAAATTTGACAGCCCTGGGCTAAGGGCCGCAAATTAGCACAGTGGAGAACATTGAGCACAAGAGGTGTCCGATTACCCGCTGCCAGCCTGCCTGACGGCTGAGTACGAGGACCTACATAATGCGCTCACACGTCAATGGGCTCTACGAACAATGGTATTTATAGGCAGATAATAAAATGATAGAACCTTTTCGCTAAATAGTGATATTTATTTATTTAGAAATACAAAGAAGTAAAAGTACAAAGTAACTTAAGCCTACAATAAATAAATAAAACCTAAACTAAACTAATATCTACAAATATTAAAAATCTTCTAAAACGGGACCCTGTGGCAGAGACCCCAGGACGCTGGCTGCGTTACCTCGCTGAATTGCTAGCGAGATGCGCTGAGCGAGGTACGAGCCAGCTCTGGGGTCGCCCGAAGCCTGGACCAGTTTAGACGAAATCCCTTTTACAAGAGATTTGGCCTCCGGACCCCACGGTCCCAATGTCTCAACTGCAAACGCCGCAAATTCATTGTCTCTCAGGAGAGATGAATATTTGCGGCGTTTCGCTAAATAGGTTTTTGTATTTGTTCTTTTTGCAGTAGCCATTAGAAACATCAGTACTCTGATCATTTATCCGTGTGGTCTCCCGATTTAGAATAGCACCATTCCATCTCACTTTGTGGTGTCTTATGACAAGCGAATACTCGTATTAGGAAACGGGCAGCAGCGGTTGTCTGGGTACAAAAACCTACTGTGTGCTACCAACCTTCCCAAGCGTGGTGACTAAGGCAAATCCCGCCAAATGATAGCTGTCAAATGACAATGGACATAGGCCTCCCATGTCCAGCAGTGGACGTTTGCAGGCTGATGATGAAGTCGATGACTGATCACTTGCGAATTACTTTCATTTTACTTACGGGCTCGGTGGCTCAATTGGTAGTGACCTCTGCCTTCTGAGCCAAGGGTCGTGGGTTCGATCCCCACACATTACAAACATTTGTGTGCATGAACATGTCTGTTTGTATTGGTCTGGGTGTTTTCTATGTATAATACGTATTTATTTACAAAAAAATAAATGTATCTAAGTATGTTTATCAGTTGTCTAGTAGGTACCCTTATTACAAGCTTCGGCTTAGTTTGGGACTAGATGGCGCTGTGTAGCCCAGCGTGGCATGTGTTGGGTTATTTATTTATTTATTTTAGAGCGTATAATGCGCTACGAGATTGATAAAATAGGTGCTGTTGGTTATAAAGAATGATGTAGGTATAAAGTAGGTACCACTAAACTCTAGAAAGTATATTTTTTTCTAAATGACTACGATGATGGCCAGGGCGGCCTTGTCATCATCACCGGACTGTTGGGGGAGCGGAAGGCTCTCACCCCTATAGTTCATACGCCAATCAAAACGCTAGAAATTTAATTTCTAGCGCCAATCAAAACGCTAGAAATTTAATTTCTAGCGTTTTGATTGGCTAGTGGCCTGTCAGTGACCTGTCAGTCGCTATTTTCTTAACGCGAATGAACTATAGCTAGAAAGTAAACTTTGTTTTCCTCACACTTAGCCTACTTCAATAATATAGTTTTTATACTTAAAATAATGAACTCTAGTAGAACTGCCTGCCTAACAAAATTTAGGCATAATTATTTTAGCTTTTGAATGTTTCTTCCCTTACTAATACATACCTATTATTATTATAGGTTTATTCCTTATGTCGTGAATTTTGGTGACCCCTAGGCCGAGGCACACGCTTATTTGTTGTGTAGTTCATTGCTCGGGCCGGGCTTATAGACACTTTTTAGACATAATGATCACTAAACAGTACCCTCATCCTATAATACCGGGACACAGCATTGACCTATTGAATACTTTGTTGTCGAGCATCTAAACGAAGTGCAGACATCCTGAAAGGGAACTCTACCTACATACATTATACCCGCAGCATGGTGGCGTTCACAGCTCTATAGCACCGGGTACTTAACAAGATTTATTACTAGGTAGGTACACTAATAAAATGGATAGTTAGTTAATTCTCTCTATGTAATAATATTTCTGCTTTGCTCGTAGACGGTTAATTATTCATCGTAAAGAATTAAGTACTCATAATGACAAGCCGAAACAAGTCGAAGGTGCTAATAAGACTAGTAGTTAGTAGATACGAATAGTTCTGACGCTTTGTTCTCACATCTTGATTTATATCACATGATCTCAAGTTATAAGACTTTCCTTTATGATAGTGGGTAAGAGAGGGCGCTTACCAGAACACCCTGACCCGAATAAAAGTTAATTAAATTTTAAATCAACCAACATACTTAGTCCGTTCACTGATGAACGTAGGCCTCCTTTTATTCGCACCATCAGCCCAAAGGGTGACACACTACGGTGTCCACTCCAAGCCACATCTACTCCACCGATTCAGTTCTACGGACAAACATGACCAGCCCACTGCCACTTCATCGTACCTACTAATCCTTCGGGCTATGTCGATAACATCTGACGTTTATGCTCGTTTCGTACCCTATCTCTTAACAAAATAACAAACAAAATCCTCTTCACAACGCGTTGAGCGACCATAATAATAGTAGGTAAAATGATTCATCCGTCGTAATAATTGAAACAAATAGACACGCTTCATTTGGATTAAGTCCATTCGATACACCTGCATTCTAAACTTTGGATTTAATGCCACTTCAGTGACTACTTGATGTTAAGTCTAATATCTAACGACTGAATAAATAAAGATTATCAAGATCATATTTAGGACTAAGTACACTTACCTAAACATAATCA
This sequence comes from Conogethes punctiferalis, assembly GCA_031163375.1. Lineage (NCBI taxonomy): Eukaryota > Metazoa > Arthropoda > Insecta > Lepidoptera > Crambidae > Conogethes > Conogethes punctiferalis. The sequence continues at coordinate 7,626,057 of CM062080.1, forward strand.
AAGCTTGACATTCCAATTTAAGTAGGTAGTAAAAGTCCTTGTGTTCTGACATTATGAAATTTATGAAATTCTTTTCCTGATCTATAAAATCTATTAACTTTTATGTAGGTTGTCGCTGTTGTCAGCAATCCGTCATAACTCCAGGGGCCCTACTACAGAAAACGAACAGAAACATGACGGATTTCGTTGATCGGAAACGATCATCCGATCTAGACCCTACTCCAGTTCATTTTCGGGCCCGAACAGCCGACCCTCTCTTGTTCCGACCATAGACAAAACCTTTCGGATGAACTACAGAGGGCAATATATTGACGTATCTCAATCGATAATCTAAGATTAAGATAAAAATTGTTTTAAAGCCATGATAAAAGAACAGAATGAATACTTAATTACCTTTTTTGTGAAAATGTTAAAAATTAAGTCCTAAATAAAGTAATTTAAATAAAAAATTTAATTATTTTGAGTAATCTGAAATCTGCAAAGACGATTTTACGCCTTTGGTTTATCTATGGTCTTTATTTTGACATCTTAAATTTGACAAGTGTTTGTTGATGTTAATTTTCCAATTCAAGTTCGCATGAAAAATCTTATTTATAGATGTTTTCTGTATCTATTTGCAATTTTTTGGTAAGTATTATTATTTAACAAGTTTATATTTACTTCCTTCTAAGACACGAGTTATTTACTTTTCAAATCTAGGTCGTTTTTAGTGTTTATAAGTGCAATTTCTTTTGAGTTTGTTAAACGTCCAATATAATAACCTATAACTTCTTAATTTTTTATAAATTTACAGTTTATGATCATTGCCACGACTACAAATCGATGTACCCGTGGATTTCCTGAGTTCAAGCCTGGAATTGGACTTGTCGACAGTTTGGAAACGTGAGCTCATGCAGACGAGATGCGAGAGATTGAAGTGCAATTAAATAGTATGGGGGTTCAGTGAAGACATCTAAACAGTAGGAAAAGGTACCTAAGTACTCTACATTGTAATATATCTTGTGTTTCTTTCAAATTGTATACACTACCTCGATATAGAGATTGCACAGAGAAACGATGTGTGGTTATAAACATTACGAGCCTAAAATGAGCAGAGATGAGTAAATCTGACGTAATAACCCAAGACATGCCACATCGGGCCACACAGGGTCATCTAGTTCCATACTAAGATGGTGTAAATACATGCTTTGGGTAGACAACTAATAAACCTACTTAGATGCTTTTTTGTAAATAAATATATATTATACATATGTATTGATATTATACAAACATACATTAACACACGCAGACCAACACAACACACATGTTCATTGTTCATGCATACAAATGTTTGTACGGTGCGGGATCGAACCTGCACCCACTGTACCAGAAGCAGAATTGGCTACTACTGCACCAAACTGGTTGTCTAATTACATGTGTGATATACCATGTATTGCAAACCATCTATTGGAGAGGGGTAACACAGTGTTTATATATTGACTTGCCTAACCATCCCTTTTTTACTTTACAGTTAACGGTACATCACATCCAACCAGATTATCACAGTTAAAGCCTCCAACTAGAAAAATCCTTCTGTGTGGATTCACTACCTGCCTTTCTGCTGCAAATACTAAATAAAATATATGTGGTTGTACTACCTACTTAATAAAAAGTAATTTTTAACAAGCAATTTGTTTTATTTAATTTGATAATAAGAGTCATGCCCATTTCAATGACATGTATAGGTTACATCAGTTATAGTTAACTACCAAACAATACAATCAAACATGATGTAACTAGATACCATCAGTCTAGAATTATAGGTAACTACTAACATGTCATAATAATATTTAAAATATTATGTACCTACTTATTAGTTATGTTTTTATTTATGGGAAAACAAAACTAAAATCTTGACACATTTTACTAATACTAGCATTCTTTTGTAATGAATTGGAAACCGTTCTTCACAAACGACTGATGGGTGCACCTTCATTCACCAGGTAGACCGTATGTATACTCCGTATAACCTAAAAAATCATAGAAAGATAAATTGGTCAATTTACACAGTGATTGTCTTGACTTAATTCATAAATAATTATTTAGTTATACACTGTATATGTATAAACACTTAAGAAATCCTTACCTCTAATACTTTGTATTTACTTATAGACCACACATTGGGGTGGTTTATTGCCCTGCTTGTAGTACTTATTTTGACACCATTTGTTGGCCATGGGGCCTTCCATACCCAAATTAATGCCCTCCTTTTCTGGGCAATGTCTCCTATCATATAGAACAATGGTGATAATTGGTAAAACCTGAAAAAATATGCACTTTATATACATAGAAGAAATAACTACATACAATAAGAAATATTTACCAAATTTTGATTTTAGAAGATCTTTCCGTTCTTACCTTATTTACTTTCATTATGAAATCAATTCCCTTAGATTTTATTCAGGATTATTGTCTTCTCACTGATTTTCAAAGAGGCTGTACCAGCCTATAGAATTCCTAGTCAGAAATTTGTCAAAAACCGCTTGTACCGCAATCGGAATCGCTTATTTATGGTTTTCTAGATTTAAGTAGTACCCGTTTGCCACAAACGTAGCCATTCTGATTTAATAAAATTATATAAAATATTAAACGAAACGAAAACGACAGCTATTTAGTTGACGTAAGATTTGAGGTTAAAAATCGAACAGTTTCGTTGTCATTATGGCTTTCTGTAGTAGAAAAAACGATCGCCGGAGGGAATTGAAGCGTTCGTATCCGAACGTTGTCGTGTTCGTTTTTCATAGTAGCCAATTCACGAAACGATCGTTTTTTTGTTCGTATCCGATCACTTTCGTTTGACTAGAGTAGGCCCCCAGGGGCCCTACTACAGAAAACGAACAGAAACATGACGGATTTCGTTGATCGGAAACGATCATCCGATCTAGACCCTACTCCAGTTCATTTTCGGGCCCGAACAGCCGACCCTCTCTTGTTCCGACCATAGACAAAACCTTTCGGATGAACTACAGAGGGCAATATATTGACGTATCTCAATCGATAATCTAAGATTAAGATAAAAATTGTTTTAAAGCCATGATAAAAGAACAGAATGAATACTTAATTACCTTTTTTGTGAAAATGTTAAAAATTAAGTCCTAAATAAAGTAATTTAAATAAAAAATTTAATTATTTTGAGTAATCTGAAATCTGCAAAGACGATTTTACGCCTTTGGTTTATCTATGGTCTTTATTTTGACATCTTAAATTTGACAAGTGTTTGTTGATGTTAATTTTCCAATTCAAGTTCGCATGAAAAATCTTATTTATAGATGTTTTCTGTATCTATTTGCAATTTTTTGGTAAGTATTATTATTTAACAAGTTTATATTTACTTCCTTCTAAGACACGAGTTATTTACTTTTCAAATCTAGGTCGTTTTTAGTGTTTATAAGTGCAATTTCTTTTGAGTTTGTTAAACGTCCAATATAATAACCTATAACTTCTTAATTTTTTATAAATTTACAGTTTATGATCATTGCCACGACTACAAATCGATGTACCCGTGGATTTCCTGAGTTCAAGCCTGGAATTGGACTTGTCGACAGTTTGGAAACGTGAGCTCATGCAGACGAGATGCGAGAGATTGAAGTGCAATTAAATAGTATGGGGGTTCAGTGAAGACATCTAAACAGTAGGAAAAGGTACCTAAGTACTCTACATTGTAATATATCTTGTGTTTCTTTCAAATTGTATACACTACCTCGATATAGAGATTGCACAGAGAAACGATGTGTGGTTATAAACATTACGAGCCTAAAATGAGCAGAGATGAGTAAATCTGACGTAATAACCCAAGACATGCCACATCGGGCCACACAGGGTCATCTAGTTCCATACTAAGATGGTGTAAATACATGCTTTGGGTAGACAACTAATAAACCTACTTAGATGCTTTTTTGTAAATAAATATATATTATACATATGTATTGATATTATACAAACATACATTAACACACGCAGACCAACACAACACACATGTTCATTGTTCATGCATACAAATGTTTGTACGGTGCGGGATCGAACCTGCACCCACTGTACCAGAAGCAGAATTGGCTACTACTGCACCAAACTGGTTGTCTAATTACATGTGTGATATACCATGTATTGCAAACCATCTATTGGAGAGGGGTAACACAGTGTTTATATATTGACTTGCCTAACCATCCCTTTTTTACTTTACAGTTAACGGTACATCACATCCAACCAGATTATCACAGTTAAAGCCTCCAACTAGAAAAATCCTTCTGTGTGGATTCACTACCTGCCTTTCTGCTGCAAATACTAAATAAAATATATGTGGTTGTACTACCTACTTAATAAAAAGTAATTTTTAACAAGCAATTTGTTTTATTTAATTTGATAATAAGAGTCATGCCCATTTCAATGACATGTATAGGTTACATCAGTTATAGTTAACTACCAAACAATACAATCAAACATGATGTAACTAGATACCATCAGTCTAGAATTATAGGTAACTACTAACATGTCATAATAATATTTAAAATATTATGTACCTACTTATTAGTTATGTTTTTATTTATGGGAAAACAAAACTAAAATCTTGACACATTTTACTAATACTAGCATTCTTTTGTAATGAATTGGAAACCGTTCTTCACAAACGACTGATGGGTGCACCTTCATTCACCAGGTAGACCGTATGTATACTCCGTATAACCTAAAAAATCATAGAAAGATAAATTGGTCAATTTACACAGTGATTGTCTTGACTTAATTCATAAATAATTATTTAGTTATACACTGTATATGTATAAACACTTAAGAAATCCTTACCTCTAATACTTTGTATTTACTTATAGACCACACATTGGGGTGGTTTATTGCCCTGCTTGTAGTACTTATTTTGACACCATTTGTTGGCCATGGGGCCTTCCATACCCAAATTAATGCCCTCCTTTTCTGGGCAATGTCTCCTATCATATAGAACAATGGTGATAATTGGTAAAACCTGAAAAAATATGCACTTTATATACATAGAAGAAATAACTACATACAATAAGAAATATTTACCAAATTTTGATTTTAGAAGATCTTTCCGTTCTTACCTTATTTACTTTCATTATGAAATCAATTCCCTTAGATTTTATTCAGGATTATTGTCTTCTCACTGATTTTCAAAGAGGCTGTACCAGCCTATAGAATTCCTAGTCAGAAATTTGTCAAAAACCGCTTGTACCGCAATCGGAATCGCTTATTTATGGTTTTCTAGATTTAAGTAGTACCCGTTTGCCACAAACGTAGCCATTCTGATTTAATAAAATTATATAAAATATTAAACGAAACGAAAACGACAGCTATTTAGTTGACGTAAGATTTGAGGTTAAAAATCGAACAGTTTCGTTGTCATTATGGCTTTCTGTAGTAGAAAAAACGATCGCCGGAGGGAATTGAAGCGTTCGTATCCGAACGTTGTCGTGTTCGTTTTTCATAGTAGCCAATTCACGAAACGATCGTTTTTTTGTTCGTATCCGATCACTTTCGTTTGACTAGAGTAGGCCCCCTGGTTTAATAGCGTTTATATTATTGTTATCTTTTATGTCGCGGATGGCGACAGTAGGTAATAGTTTAAACGTTAAAATCTTGAAAGAATAAATATTCTATAAAATTTCCTAATTTTTGTCTGTTTTGGACATTAGAGTTGTTGCAGCAAAGACGTTTTGGTTGTGCTGTAAATTAGCTATAAATTACGATAATTTTAATGTTTGACTTGTTCTGTGGTTTCAAATGAATGTAGGTACTTGAATGACACAGAGAAATAAGTTAGTGTGAAAAGTAAATTCTTATTTTAAAAATATCTAACTTCAATCTAGCGATAGTTTAAAATTCCGAGAACTTACAACTTTTGGGTACTTTCGTCTTTTTATTTTGTTATAGTTTTAGTCTAAGAGAGAGAGTGACTGCCTCTTTTTTCTTGTGTCAGCAAGTCCGTCTTAAGAGCCACGAAGTCCAGGGTTCGAATCGTTCGGCCAAAAATTGTTACTGGTACAGATAACTCGTTAGCAGCTTTGAAGTTTGGAAGTAAAAATAAAACAAATGAAGTTGATTTAAAAGTTGTCGGAGACTATAGGTACACCCCCGTGCATCGGTAAGTACGTTACGTGCGCCGTTGTTCCTGCGATTCTGTTGATTATTCTCTGGTTGTGTCGGATAATCATCCCATCGGTACATTAGAGAGAAGAAACAGACAGTGTACCTGTGTTTGTACACACATTTGTGCTCTTTAATCCTGCGTACTAGTATGGCTAGTGTCTAGTGAAATCCAGTCCAAAGAAACCCTACCTATAGCTTTTTTTTATAACAGTAGGTAACAACATAGTTTCATAAACTTCAAATGAATTATTGATGAACGGCTAAAATGTTCAATTTAAAGTGGTTTATGCAACATGATTTCCAATGCATAAAGGTTTAGTATCGTGATTTGTTGGTAAGCTTTTAGCATGTTAGTATACATGTAGATAAAAGTTATATCAGTCATTTTCTATTAAATAATTGAATTAATATTACAGTCACAAAATATGCAAGCGTAATTATCTTTTCAAGTACTGGGACACAATAGAAAATATTTCGTGTCGCGCCCGACATCGTGCTTATGGGATTTGACTGGTTAAAGTAGGACAAAATTGTCCTGACACGGATCAATGTAGGTACGTGCTTGCCCTAGAGTCAAATCAAACCATAGTTCGACTCCTGGAATTAAACCATAGCCAGGGGAAGTCGGGGATACTTTATCAGGTGGGAGAGACGAGAGAGTGAGAGAGAACAACAACTAAGTTGATTTTTAGAAGGTAGTTCATCTTTCCTTCCTGGTAAAGTCTTCTGGACTCCCCTACCTACTTGGGCCCGAACTTTACAGCTTCAATACTATTTGTATTAAAACAAGAATCTCATAGATATCGCTAACATTAACGGAGCCGCCAGTCTTAACAACAATATCCTTTTCCTTCACTCCGGTACTGCGTCTGACCACCCATCCTGTCGGTTTATTAATTTCCGGACAATTATCGTATTGTATCGATCAAGACAAGCCGTGACTTACTTCGTGTAATAACGGCATTTCTTGTAAGCTGGTCAGAATAATATATTATGCTTCCGGTATTCTCTCGTGTGTGAACCTGCAATTCGATAGTCTATACCTACACTGGCATTTTGAAAAGGAAATAGGTATTCGTATTTTTGTGCGTTTGGTTGTTTGTAAAGAATAAACTTTCGTTTTCAAAAATTCTTTCACCATTGGAACACCTTGAGTAACTTATGCTATATTTATAGCTAGAAAAGATTAGAAATCCTTACTAAGTAAAACGTCAATAATGTTTGTCTAAAATACCCGAAGCGAAGCGAGGTCGCTAGTAGTAAAAGAAAACTGATTTATGGGTTTGTTTGATAAAGGAAATTTCCGAAAATACTACTTAGAAAAAGCTTTCGCAAATTTGAAAGCCGCCGGCCACCATTTGACTTCTTGACAAGTTTACCTAGGAGTCTGAACTACGTTACACCATTGGATCAAAAGGTTTTTGGTCTTGTGCTGATAAGCTTTTCATTAATTATTTGTTTCTCAAATCAATTGGCCCAAAGAAGAATGAACGAACCATTGGTGTTTTAAATTGTCTTGAGTCTAGATGTTCTAGGAGACGCCCCCGTCATAGTCTCTACAGGACATTAGCATTTTCTGGCGTAGGTATTTATAAAAAACTCAAGTTTAAGCAATGCGCTTAAAAGCTTATGCGCATAAACGTTGTTTTTGATAGTTAAATCTGTAAAATGTACCTACCTACGTAGTGTTTATTTATCTGCCTAGTCTTCGAATTTTGCTTTGTACACCTTAGCATCGTACTCTCGTAATTGTGATCTTAATTTAATTTCCGAGTATCAAAATGATTTTACCAACGATCGTCGTGTATCCGTGTCCCTTTATATTCGTGGAAGCCTGAATTTTGTACCTCTTTAGTCGCTAATTATACGTACCCGGCGATTCCAGGAGTGTAATGAGTAATGTCCCTCACGTGTAAGCATTACTGAGTGTTTTCCACTAGTGACCAGCCGCAGACCGGTTCGACTGCGATTAATGAAGAATCATTGCATTATCTTCGACAGAGAATACGCCGGTCTAAAAAAAGTCGGTGGTGGGCCACACGATCCTTTGTTTGCACAAATATATTTTTTTAATTGGTAACATGAAGCACTTTGGTTTTCTATTGACAGTTAGTATACAAACACTATAATATACCTACGTTTCGCCTATAAATATACCTTCTTTCAGATTATGCTTGATTTAAGAAGGGATCTATTAGTCCTATAAATAAATTATTTCTTATACGTAACATCCATATTTACTTGTTTAGATAAATCCCTATTTTCCTTGGTCAAGGCATCACGCGTGAAAAGTTATGTGTCGTTATCAGGAGAAGATTCCTATAACGTGAATTGAACTCAGAATGAAACGGTTTCAGGTTGAGGAATGAATTCTAGGACGATATAAGTAGATAAATTCCCTCGGGTCCACTAGACATATAAATTACCTACCTATTACGTAGTTTTATAATTGCAGGCAGTTATAAGTAGTAAGTCATCCAGACCTTCAAGTTCTCTCTATGCTATAAAAGCCCTACAGAACGCTTGGCCACACTAGCGTGTAAGTATGGTAAATTAGCAAAAAATAATGACGAGACACCGCGGCGCGGGCGCACGCGGTTTCTTTCAATATGACCGCATCGCCCCGTATCATCCTGTACGTGCTTACAATGATGTACGAAGAGTTGCATATCCATATTCTATAGTTTTTTTAGTAAATATCATCATCATCATCATCATCAGCCTCTATCAGTCCACTGCTGGATATAGCCTATATCCAGCAGTGGAGGCCTATATCATATAGGCCTCTCCGAATGTTCGCCACTGTGATCGATACTGGGCTTTTCGCATCCAGCACTTGCCAGCCGTCCTACGCAAATCGTCACTCCACCTGGCCTGAGGGCCTACACCTAGTCCTATACTTACTACGTTTGCCGAGACGCGGTCTCCACTCCAGAACTCGTTTACCCCAACGGTTATCAAGAGACTTAGTAAGTAGGTACTTAGTTCACCCTCAATTCGGGCCATTTCTCTATCCGGGCTTCCCCCACTTCTTCTAAGGTTATCAGCTGCTGATATTGCCTTTGTTTGTATTGTCACAGGTATAGGTAGATATAGCCTGTACACAGAATTTCAAATTATACCTAAATCCTAAATATCGCGCTGCCACAGCCAATTATGAAGATTTGCAGTTTTTAACTTACTAAATTTTAATAAGTTCGTACCTACTTAACTAAACGTTATAACATGAGTTACTTGAAGGTCTCAGTACATAATTTCAGCTAGACTGTTATTGTATTGCTGACTGCTTATGTCAATACAATATGTAATAGTAATACTTATTACAGGTAATAAGAGTAGATAGATACATATTTTTCAAAATTAATCAATTATGTGACCCAGTCCGAAGTAGGATGTTTCTTCTATATAATTATTTTGGACTATTAAAAATTCAAATCCGAACATCTTCACAGATGAATGTATCCGCATCAGAATCAATGGAGGCCTGTATTATGGGTATTTTGATACAAAGCGCTTCATATGGCCAGTGCAAGGCTGCTGACCTCACATCTTGGCCCGTGCACACACACGCGTCGAAGGCAAAAATGTGTAAATCACCACACTGGCCATAATTCATGAAGTATAGGTATTGCTAATGATGATTATTATTAGTAAAGTTGAGATTACTTAACATTACTCGCCATATTACGAGCTGCTGTCCGCGGCTCTGCCCTTATGAATATTCTTATAAATCATAGCCCATGTGTTAATACAAAATGTATAAATAAACTAGGTATTAATATATTACTGTAATATCCGTTAAATTGTAATAAACATCTACCCATCCAAACAAACTTTCGCATTTATAATAAGTATTAGTAGGATGAACTGGCCCGAGGGGTAGTACCTAGTGTTCTAGCCTTCTGAGCTAACAATTTAACGTAATATTAGAACTAATGTAGACAATCATGTAAAACAAAAGCCTTGATAAGCGCAGAAATATTCTTTGAAATTGAGATTTATTACATAGAAGAGTTGGATTTACCTATTATTTCTGTGTAATCTCATATTTATTACCTTGCCTCTTGAGAATTTCATTACCTACATTATAAAAGATCTCATATAAATTAATGGTGCTTGTGTATCAGTAAGATTTTTTTTATTGCCGAGGATAGTAGCAAACTAGCAAACTGCCCGTTATGATGTTAAACGTTTACCATCGCTCATAGTCTGCAATGCCGTGGGGATAAACAAGCCGCTGCCTACCTTAAGGAAAGAGCTGTATTCAGAGCAAGTTTAAAGGACCAGCCATGGTGATAAAGACAGCGGCTGGGAGCTCATTTAAAGTACCCCTATAACTTATCGGCCTCAAGAATTTGCTGATAGAAACACGGTATAATGTAAACCTTAAAACGGCGAAACCTTTCGAGAAAAGGTAGGTAGGTAGTGCCCTTGCGCTTCGCTTGGCTCGTCTTGGCGGGGGCAAGACTGTGCCCCCAGTTTGTAAATCCATCGATTACTTGATTACGCCTAAAAATTAGTGAAATCATGAACGCTTCGTTTTTTATACATATCTATATCCAAGTATTTATTATTGGTGCTTTCATCCGTTTTTTTAACCGTCAGTATCTTAATAAGCTGTTGAGGATTCGTGATAATCCAACTGACATTCCTACGTAGGTACACATAGTCTCATCTAGATAATAGTTAAATTTTCTATTAATATTTTTAAAAGCTCCCACAATAGTGCTAAGGAAATCCGTCTACTTATAAAGATATAAGCGGAAGAGAAGTACAAACACTTCATGTTAAAAATTGTACAGCTGTGGTCTAAAGAAGGATCAATCATATGTTAAGCCCGCCCTTTGAAGTGGTACAAAGCATTATGTTTATTAGTATTGGACTGCGGTAACACTCTAACAAGTGTCAGTCTCAGATAATAGGTTACATACCATTGAATCGGAACAGGTATCTAAGCTTATTATACTCGTAAGTAAGTAGGTAAAACGCAAGCCGTAGCAGAATAAATCCATATAGTTACTCGTATATGACTTTGTGTTCAAAATTATTGCGTTAGGGCTATTTAGGTATTTATTTTATTGCAATTGGCATGTAATGTAAGCTAAGCTATATGCGAAGCCTAAATATCTAATTTCATTTACGTACCAAGAGGATTCTTAATTATTATGTGTAACATTCATAATACGCCTGAAATATCAATATCAAGATGGTTGTGGAACTTCTACTACCTAAATTTTTCTACTTCCCTACGTTATTTTAAAGTTTGATAGGTATTTTGTTTGTGGGTAAAATTAATGTCATGTCATCTTTATTTAATTTTATTATACCTATATTATAATACGCAATAAATGCCAAGCATTAAATCCCAGTGCTTTATTCTCATTCAAACAGATTTGAGCCTTATCCATGCTATTTGGTCAATCTTTTTAACATGATTCGGTAGAGAGGTAGGTACGAACTGTATGTCAACTTACTACGAGTACTTAATCTATACTTATAATAAATCTGTAGAGAGGTCAATTCTGTACATAAAATATTTTTTCAAAATAACTATCAGGGGGTGATAAGTGATCGATACTGATACCAAAAATGCAATCAGTAAAATTTTTGTCTGTCTGTCTGTCTGTCTGTCTGTCTGTCTGTCTGTCTGTATGTTCGTTATAGAAAAGAAAACTACTGAACAGATTTTGACGAAACTTGGTACAATTATTCTTCATACTCCTGGGCAGGTTATAGGATACTTTTCATCACGCTACAATCAATAGGAGCGGAGCAGTGACGGGAAGTGTTGGGAAAACGCGAGAAATTTACACCTGTATGTTTGAACGCGCATTACGCGAAAATTACTGCATAGAATTGAATGCGGTTTTCACCAATGTATTGCCAGAGGTCTAACTTAAAACTTAGGCACAAGGTATAGATGGGTATTATATGGAAGTCCGTTATTTTTGAAACCCGATATCCACGCGAGCGACGCCGCTGGCACAGCTAGTACCTACTAAGATTAATAAATAATAATAATGTACATTAATGTCTTTTGATTATCACTACTTTTACGAAAATACTCCTGATTAATTATCTTGGTGATTATTTAATAGAACCAACTGTCTTAACATTTATAATAACAATAGTTTCCCTAGGCTGCAGTATTACGAAATAAACTAAAAAACACATGTAACTCAACAGCAAACTGATAAATATCACTTTTATGACATAACCCTTCCACCAGTCATGCAGATCGTTGTCTATCGTCGCCCAAAGGGCAGTGAACAGTACTATTTCTACAGTAGTAACCAACACCCAGAACACATGCCAAACCCGAACGTGACGGAAACGTATCTTGAACTCCATTAGACAAAATAAATAAACGAAAGCTAAAAAGATATAAAAACCTCTCTTCACGGTGGGCGCTTGAGGAACTATGAGCAGTAACAACATAATCTGATAATGTATAAATAACACTACTACCGACGCTATAATAGACATATTAATAAATGCTGCTATAGAGAGCAAACGAGCTACGAAGAAAGCGTACCACCCTAAATAATGCACTAGGGCAGCCGTGGCGTCCTGAGGCTCCAAACCTCGCATCTTGCTTCTAGGTATTCGACGGGGAATATCTGGTTCATCTTGAATGACCTCGTTGTTGTATTTGTATCTAGGTGGAGCTGACAGCCACATAGGTAGGTCCTCAGCTTTTTCTATAATCTTGTCCGCCCACACCGCGAAAGATCCTGGTCTCGGGGCGTATATGACCGGCGGTGGCGTTATTTCCACTTTTTCTATTGTGTAGGTGTGTGAAGTTTGTGTGTTCTTTCTCCTCGGCGCCACTCGATCAATTATAGATATTGGCCTGATGTACTCATCATCGCTGTTTGACTGAACCGGAGAGTTGTCAGCGTAAGATATCGGAGGAATGTAACCAGAACTCGTATCGGAGTCTGTCAGGATGTCATCGTAAAACTGGAGCTCTTGGTCCGTGATTCTTGGTGAAAATTGTATTAAATCGCTATTCGGTCTGCTGTAGTTAAAGTCTGATATTTGCGAGTTTCTGGCTTCGATAGGCTGTTTTCGTATGCTGTCGTAAATGGGTTCTTCCACCTCGTTGTTAACTTTGGTTTCCATGGGGTTTTCCTTGGGTTCGATCAATGGTTTACAATTTTTATTCCAAGGGTACTTTCTACCGTTCAGTTTTTCTCTTTCGAATCTCCGGTACATTGTTGCTGTGCTGGACATTCGCATGCAGGAGACGATTATGCTTATAGCTTGTACTTCTACTGTAAACACAAAGTGCATCATTAGTAACATAACTACCTACGTGTAAAGTTACTTTTCCATGATAATCGATGTAATTTATGATGTCCTACATTTATTAGTTCTCTAGATTGAATATATCATTAATACTTGTCATGTAATTACCACGTCGGCCCTTTTCTACCTACTTGAACTTAATTGAATATAAATTAATCTTTAACATACCTTTTCCATACGTACTATATCTAAATCGCGCCATCAATTCCAGAATGTTAACTATTGCAAGCGGAGCGGAATGCAGAAAAGCCTGTAGGAACAGATAGAGTTCCATGGATGAAGAGGACCGAGCTGTCAGTATGGCTTCCCGTGTTCGTTCCTTTTCATCGACGTAGGCCGCACAAACTGCCTCCACCCACCAAAATATGAGATAACAGTATCTGGAATAGTAGAGGCGAGTTACTTACTTAGGTAGCGTGGACTAATCTAAGGGTAGAGGAAGGCGCTTTTCGCGCTCTTTTTCTTTTGGTATCCAATATGGCGTTCGGTCTTACCTATTATTCCTCTAATTTTATGTGGTTGTCTAAGGTGCAGCGCAGACGGCACACTTTTTGTGCGATAGGGTCTGCGTCTGTGACATTTAAAAAGAGCGTCTAGGTCTGCCGACAGAATATTCGAAGATGTGCGTCGTGTGCGTTGAGTCTGTGAAATATCCGCGACAGATTTTTGCGTGTCGTGTGCGTCACTGCATATAAGTAATTGCAAAAAAGTGCGTCATGGATAGTCTGTCGTCTGCGCTGCCCCTAAGTCTTTCCTGAACGTTACATCGTGGAAATATTTAAGGATAGATTGGAATAGGCTTTACCTACTCGTACATCGGGTATGATTGAAATCTTCCAAGTCAGGCAAGTTAACTACGCAGGAGATAGTAAAGTACCTCTACATACACAGGCGCTCTCTCTGTTTTTTCACTTTGTGATTAGATGCGACTACAGTTATACAAACTGCTTCTTCATTGATGGAAAACGTTTAGTGCTATTCAATATTAAATTTCGAAAAACGCTACGATTTCTTACTTATTTCGGGTTATGCCTAATCACTGCTGGGGTGGGCCTGCCACCATGGGGACGGAACGGAATAAAAAGTTGCATCCGTCCCCCCTTTAGCGACGAAGGGACAGTTGGAACTTAGTTTATTGCGTAACGTTTCCATCTGTCCCCAAGTCACTATTAAGGGGACAGGCGGAACTTACTAGATCGGTCTTTTGTTAGTTCGATAGTATGATCCCTAGGGCAACAGTTTGTCCGTGACATGAGTGACATTCGTAGAATCTCTGAAGAATCGTACCTAAATAGTACCTAGAAATTCCTGTAATCGATTTACCTGCCAATAGCAGCAACAGGGAAGAAGATGCATTTTGCACAATGTCTAAGGACCCATTTTAAGTCTTTCTTCTCGATGTTGACAGAGTAGGCTGTCATGTCCGGCCGGAGGGTCTCGGGGGGCGAGGCAAGAGTGAAGATCAGCGTTATCACCGCAGGCCATGTAATTAGGATTACACAGAACGTTGCCAACCTGAAATATTACACCGATTTGTGCATAATTAACTCTTGCCTTCTGACAATACGCGTATCTGCCGCGGCGTCTAAATTTTGTTTCTTGTTGTATTTTGGTTATAGGTAAGTATGTTGCGCAATTTTAGATTTGCCACATTTATCCAGGTCCAAACAAAAAACTACACATTCTTATATTCGATACCTCGATAAGTAGTCGTCAATCATCAGTGTATCCGAGATACCTTGCAAGGTAGGCGCGTACATCGCCTTTTCTACGAAAAGACCAAGACGTAGCATAATACTTACCTACATGAAATACTTTTGTAAGATACAACTGCTTACCAATTCTGTAATTTTTTAATAAACTTCAGTAGTGGCGTTGTTAAAATATTCTCATCTAAAGGGCGAACAATCCGAAGACTCCGGGTTCGATTCTCGGTCACGAACATTGAAATGAACGAATCTCGGGTCTGGGTGTTCTGATAGACGCCATTAGTCAACAACTGATAGGTACTCATAGTGAGTAAGTACTACTTGCAAGGGAAAACTTTGAGTCCAAGTAGGTAGTTGCTGCGACTTTTCTGCAGCATTTACCTATACTTATATGTAGGTATACCTACCTACATACATATTTAGGTCTTTTCCTGTACAGACATGGGTCTGGTTTTTTTCTATTATGATTGATAGCCCGCAAAAGGTTTAGTACGCTTTAAAAAAGGGACAAGCGGACGAAAGGCAATTGACAGAAGACAAAATGCAGTTACTTTAATCCGCAAAGCTTGATGTAAGTAGTTCTTCTTAGGGCGCTTACATACCTACCTAATCCACGGTCAAAATCTAGTTATATCAAACTAAAAGACTTACACATCTCGATCTGCTTGATATTGTTCGTAAACAAGAGCAAAGTCATAACACATAAGGGTGATGTACACTACGAGTCCACCACAAGACGGTAAAACACGGTGGAGAAGAAGAGCTTGCCATGCTGGCAGCCTCCATCCCAGAACCTCGCCTGGTATTTCTTGATCTAATTCACATACTACCATTTTAAGTCCTATTACTCACTTTCACAAAAGTTCATATAGAACAAAGATTTCACATCACTAATATGTAATTTGTTAACGTTCTGTTAAATAAGTAGGTATGATTTTCATTTTCCACTAAATGTTAAATAAGAAATTAATACTTTTTTATGAAAATGATTTTATAACGTGTATTGTTTTGGTTCTGAAAATAGTTAGAATGTTGAATGTAGGTTTTGTTATCCACACCCATTTGTAGCACCCACCGATAAGATTGTTGATTCACAAGATAACTCGATGACATAGTTTTGTTTGGTAGCTACTTTTATTCATTCTAGTTTTCATTTTGTATTCATATTTCTGTTAAACATGATCTCATGAAGTATCCAATAATTGAAACCAAATCCAGCCTTATTAAGGTGTAGGTGGCATAGTATACCTAATAGCTCTATAGGTGCACACTTGTATCATAATCATAATACAAGTTGTTTTCAGGCAAAACTCCTTTTGACTTCTGACTGGCCCAATGATTTATTTGGTAGCCTTCTGAACAAAAGGTCGTGACTTCGGTTCTCACAAAGGATAGATATTCGTGTGTTAATATATTTCGTCTTTATTCTGGGTCTAAGTGTGTATTTAAGAAGTAAGGATATTTATTTGTTGTATCTTCGTTCGATCGACTTGATTCCGATTTTTTCATATTATATAATGTAATGCTCAAGTTCCTTTCCATTATTTAGAAGCGACTGGCTCAGTAGTGTCCAAATTTCATAGCTGTAAAATGTTATATAAAAAAAAGATCAATGACATTTCTAGGGATGTTACACAGAGTTAGAAGCGTTTAGTTATCAATTGTTCAATTTATTCGCCATTTTTATCATAATAATTATTGTATGGTCAGAAGGTATGGCTTGCGACAAGTTATCATGGCAATTTTCCCGTGATGTGGCACCATAAACCATTAAATAAACAATAATTTTTTGACCACGCAATTAAATAAAAGTTAAATTAAAATGAAAATTAATTACATTAATTCTGCTGCTGCATTTGACCAATGTTTATGAATCATCATTAATTCACAAAACCTTCGTCCGGGAAACGTAACGAGAAGGCCCGATAAAAAAGTCCTCAAAAAATGACTTTTTTCCTATTTTAATTCTTATAGAGCTAACATATAAAAAACATTGTGATCGAGTACTACAATATAATTTCTTAAAGTTATGATTGAAGGAACATTTTAACCAATCGATCTAAAAAAATCGATTAGGTAGTTAACGTGTTGGAGGCACTATTTTCAATTGTCAAATAGCTGTTTTATGAAAAAAAGGAAAATGAGGTTATATTAATGTCAATAGTTTGAAACATAACTACGAATACGAATAATAAAAAATTATCAATTCGAACAATGCTTCGTAACATTGTTTCACGTTCACTTAGATGCCATACCAAAAATAAAGATTTACTGAAGTATTATGTGGATAGTACCAAAAGCAGTAGGCAAATACACTGTGGAGTTTGTCTACGATATCCTCGCCAAACATCTAAGCCAAACAGTGCTACTTCTCCCGCAATAGCTGGCAAATATCAAATTATAAACGAAGATAACTCAATTGTGATCGAGAATACCTCTGAAGAAATTAATTCTGAAAGCCTATACACCACACTAAGCGACGAATTCGATGGCATCAACATGGAAAGTTAGTTCTCATAGATAATTTTGAAACATGATAAATATTTTGCAACTTAGTCTCTAGCTATACCATATTCAATATTATGCTTTCAAGACATTGCATGACATCAAAAAACTTTACAAGTAAAGATGATTTTGACTTTGAATATATTATATTTCATTTTTATCAAGTACCTATATTGCGTTTGTTACAGGGGGAAAGACAGGTGTATTTGAAATCGAAGACCTAGTTGAATTACTTCATAGAGAAAACTCTAAAGATATATTTGTAGCAACTGTACCTCCAGAGATAAATTATGTTGAATACATTTGTATAGTGAGTGGACGCAGTAAAAGACATGTTGGAGCTTTGGCAGAGTTTGTGAGGAAGGTTTACAAGAAAAAATGCTATAAAACTGATGAAATACCAAGAATAGAAGGAAAAGAATCAAATGAATGGATGGCTTTGGACCTAGGTCTGAATTATTATTCTCCTGAAGTAATTTTTGATTCCTATGTTTGGTTGGTTAGGTACTTATCTTATGACATTTTCTTTTCAGGCAATATAGCACTGCACATTTTCTCAGACAAAACTCGAGAAGAATATGATTTAGAGACACTTTGGTCAGTGGGACCAGAACATGATGACCTAACAAACAAGAAGAGTAGTACAGACATATTTGAAAATTATAGTGCATTCTTAAAAGACTTGAAACCTTTATCATAGTATCTAGGAAGTTTCATTAAACAGTTGTTTAATAAATATATTTATAGAATAGTTTTATTTGGATGTTTTCCATTAGATAAGCTTATATTACGTAACATAATAACTAGTGCTCATTACATCATCAGGTATCAGTAAAATTTGGGAAGCTGGTTAGGAAAGTGTAACAAAATTATTTTAATTAAAAAACCATTAAAAGTCTCATATAAAATGTTTACTTCTGCTTAATTACATTTAAGATACATAAAGTATTGATTGTATAATTCAATTGCAATCTAAATAATAATATAATATTAAATGAATTAATATTATTCGATTAAAATAAAAATCATTATATCATACATATTGTCATTGTCAATATGATTGATGCTGAATTATTGTTGTCTAATCAAGATCATATATAATAAAACCTATTAACGTTAAATTCTGATACATAAAACAACAATTTGGCATAAAATTTATAACTAGTTCGAGAGTTTCTAAATGCATTATTACAATGTAAAATTATACAAAATTACAGCTGTTGACTAAGTAATACATTCATACCACAATCACAAGATCCATATTTCAGTCAAAATGCAGATGCCCATTCTAACATCCTAAGTTTATACTAAGTAGCAAAGTTTTGGAAGCAACCTATTTATATTAGTGCTTCTAAAGAATGTTAACTAAATAAAAATGGAAGCCAATTAAAGTTAAAGAAATAAAATATAATTAGTAAGTAGCAACTCAATAATAAACAATTATTGGACCACATACAAGTCTTTCATATTAATAGTGATTAAAATGATGAGTGAGTGTTACACATTGAGGGATTGCCAGAATATAAATTAAACATTAATTGTGAATTCTAACTAAACATGTTTCTAAACAGAACTGAGCTTTAACATAACACAGTGATGATACAGCTCATAAAATGAATCATAAATAGGTAGGTATTTTTAATATGATACAAATTCATTCTTAGTAATTTTGTGACTCAATAATCTAGAGGAAATAAATATTGTATCATTATTACATAGTTTGGGTTTCATGATACTCTGTAACTCAGCACTATATAAAGTCAAAGGTCTGATGCACCGATGCATACTAGAATGCCTTCTTTCTCATTAGAAACAAATGCTATACATAAGTTTAGATTTTAAAATTGACAAATTGTACATATTGTACACTAACATTTATGGTTTTATGAGAATATGTTATGAGTCATTCAGATTGGAATGTATTAATGATTTCTATGCAAATAGTTCCTTTTTGGTATGATGCATCTTTTATTCAATGTTTCTGATGAACAGATCTTTCAAATCACAACCTCAGAATATAATGATGCACCTGTCCTGCAACTCCACAGAAATTTTTCTCAAGAAAATTTTTTAAACCATAATTTGGTGCAAAATTTCTAAAGACAATACATTCTTATAAAATACACAAGTATTAGCAAGTAATTTGTGATTTAAATTTGGATCCAAATTTTGGCTCATCATGACTAATAAATTACGACAATATGGCCACACTTCTCCTGATCCCAGCACCCGAGTTTACATTGTCCAAACTTGACCATTTCTTAATGCCATTCTTAACCACTTCTGCAGTAATTTTGTCTTCCATTACTCTTGACATTGCTTCCAACTTTTGTGCCCTCTCTTTGCTTAGTGGTTCACTGGGAAAAGCTAGATCATTTGCTTCAGCAAGTGTGCGTAGATCAAAATAATACTTGGCATATACACTTGATGGTACGTTTATGTTGAACTGTAACATTTCTAAAAACTGCCTCTCTAATTCATTCATATCTTCAACAGTTATATCTTTTAGAATTTGGCAGTAATCTACATTCCAAACAGCTTGGTCATCCCACACTTTGCTGGCTAAAAGAATTGCACCCAACACTATCCTCTTCCAGTTTGATGGTGCAATATCTAATTCGGCACAAATCAGGAGTCGCTCTAAATATACTAGAGTGATTATAGCACACTCAGCAGTTAGTTGTGCAGCATTAAATAGAGTTCTTACAAATTTATAGATTTGCTTATGCTCCGGGTTGTATTTGTCATAATCATCACTCACCCCTTCTTTGCTGAGAGGATGCATCTTCTCATCAAATATATCTAATCTGCGTTCAGATGTTCTATGTTTAATATGATAATAAATTGCCAAAGCAACACATTTTACTGTGTTCTTCAAATTGGGTTGTGACACAGTACTATCATCTAAGTATATAGTTGAACAGGAACTGCTTTTTTTGAGCTTATTTTCAGCAATTTGATGCTGGCTGCGCTTCCTTGTCATACCATTCTCAATAGACGCTTTAGATCTTTCCATAAAAATAGTACCTGCAATAGGGTCTTGGGAGGGGTCGATGTCTCCATCATCAGGCTCTCTTTCGCTGATGTGCTGGATGTTATTGGAGCTTACCTCTCCCTCGGGGAGATAATCTTCTAATTTTACAATGTCCTTTCTGATCGGCGAAGGACTTCTATAGCAACAGCAACTATTTTGGTTACCCATTTCGGAACAAGATAAATGTATCACTAAAGATAACTTTTCAACATTCTACACGTAATAGAACACCTCTAAACACACATAAGTTGTATGCCGATCCACAAGAATGACGAAGGCCCATAGTATCTGAAACAATAGCAAACTGCATGAATATTCTATAACATCGACCAAGATTCATTGTTCAATGTGTGAAGTATTGTTGAATATTATACAATACCTTAACATTTTACAACATTTTAAATGTAACTACATACATTTCAAGAAATTAGAGAAAAAATCTAGAGCGGAATCACTCATTCATTACTTTTTTGACAAGACAAACCGAATTGACAAAAGTAAGTACCTATCAAAACGTCACATTAAAAGTAAACAGATTATAAACTGCGGTATAATACATAGACAGTTTCTACAAAGATCCTTGTGCTTCATACCTACCTGGAATCGGAACTCATATCCGCCTATAAACGAATTATACCCATGGATGGAAGTAATAAGTACTATAGGTACTTAACTTTTTAATATTATTTTTTTATATATTTACCCAGGATGAAGTACCTACTCGGAAAAGTCAACCAAAGTGGTCCGAATTTATTCGAATGTCACTATGCACTCGATGAACACGAGAAATTACCGCCGTGATACCATCAAAACTCCCACGCTCATTGTAATGTTCCCAGGAGTAACAGAATTTGCTCTTGTGGTTACTCGTGAAAATATTAATAAAAATAACTAACACGTAGTACATATACGCTTTAATCTGCACAAAGAGTTACTTCGCGCAGATTAGAATCCCTTGACTCTGGTGCAAAACTGACAACAAATAAAGTCACCACCATGGGTCACCACAACTCGAGGTAGGCTGGACGAAACAAGATGAAGTGACTTTCTCTCATGGACTTATAAAATATCATACGTTACTTTATATGTTTATTATAAATAAGCTAGAGAAAGCTATTAAAGCGGATTCTTGTAACAAAACTCAACGTAACAGAGGTTTTGTGGAGTTTATTGTATACCTACGCTAGTTTATACACCCTTTTGTTCATGGTCAGCACTGCAGCATACTGATCGACGATGAAAGTAGGCTGACAAAATTTATAGCAGTTATTACACCACCCGGTATTCAGGGACCCTAACTCTGAATAATGATTTATGGCGATTGGGCTGCCTAGCTACCTAACCGCTCTGCCTATCGCGTAATGAAATAACATTTATATAGGGTGATTATCGCGTATCGACTCATTTAGGGACCGACTTTCAGAGTAGTGTAATAAGCGCCGCACTAACTATAACTATATAGGGTCCCCGGCCGCCCACCCGGTATTCAGTGCCCTAAATACCGGGTAGTGTAATAAAGGTTTTATCTCGACAAAATAGTGGCAACACTGAAATAAAAAAAAAACAACATGGCTGCTTGCAAATGGCTTCTATGAGCACGCTTGTTTGGATTTTTTGCTAATTTCTGAAAAAATTCAACGGTAGACCTAGGTAATTACGTAATATTTCGTAATTATGCTATCCAGGTATTACGAGTCGTAATTTGTGGACGTGTATCTATTAAACATTGTTTCTTTTTAGGTAGAAATGCGTCGTAAAAGCGAACGTACCGCTAGTAAGAAAACGAAATCTCCGGAAAAGAAAATTGAAAAAATTAAACGTACCAGGACGCGACGCCGAAAGCAATCCACATCTTCTGAAAATGAGTCTGCCGAGGAGACAACTCCTGTGCAGACTGAAGAAACCGTGAGTGAAGTGGAAAAGAAACCGCCAGGTACGCCCGTCAAAGAGGATAGCCCGGAAGAAGCTCATGATCAGGTATGGCACGTGAAAGCAACCGAAGCTTCAGGCGACGTCGGGGAGATTCAAAAGTTAAAAATATGTCTAACTCGCCCCCCATCAACACCGGAGAGAGTGGATCGGTCTCCACGTAGTAAAAGAAAACATTCGCGCGCTACGAGCTCTAGCGACACTCCTAGCAACGAGGGCGAAGAAAAAAAGAAGAGCAAACATCGGTCGAAAAGGTCTGCCCGTGAATCGAAAGATGATTATGAGAAAAGCCATGATAGCCAGGAAGAAGCTGAAACTGAATCCCACCAATCTAAAGAGAAATCTGACAATGAAATATCTCAAAGTTCAGATAAGACGTCTGACCCTGTCCCAGATGACATTCCAATGTCTACAACTAATGAGGAGGCAAAATCCAGTGAAAGCATTGATCAACCTAAAGTTGTCAAAAAAGAGGATGTTGCGCAAACTGAGAAAGCAGAAACAAGTAAGACATCTGTTGCTGATACAACTGTTGCTTCACCAAGAGTAGAAACAACAGTTGCTTCGGCAGAGAGTGAAACCAGTGATGATAAAGTAAATAAATCTGCAGAAGAAAATGTTGTAGAACATAGTAGAGATAAGTCAGAGGACAGATCTGAGGTGCTGGAATTGCATGATGAAGATAATAGGTGTGAATCATCGGATACAGAAGTTAATAAATCTCAGAGTAAGAGTTCAAATCAGACTACAAAATCTGCGGAATCCACTCAAGAGAGTAAGCCTGCAGATGCCAAACAGGAGAGGAAAGTTGAGGACTCAAAAGGAAGCAATGATGATTCAAAGGGAGAAAAAAATGTAGATGCTAAAGACACAAGCAAATCTGAAGAAAAGGACCAGGCTGAGAAGAGGAGTACAGATAAGGTAAGTAAATCTGAAGGTAAAACTGAAGATAAAATTGACAAGTTGTCAAAAGAAACACCATGTGATTCAAATGAGAGTAATAAATCTGATGAATCTCATGTTGTAGAAAGTTCTGAAAAGAAAGATGACATAGTAAGGAAAGTAGAAAGCAGAAAAGATGTGGAGGAGCCCGGCGAGACACGAAGAATGGAGCGTTCTGATTCTACACATTCACAACAAGAAGATAATACTCAAAATGGTTCATCTGCCCCTATTGTAATAAGCCGTAAGCGGAGGTGGGGCTCTCGGCCTAAAGTTCAAACTCAAAAGTCAATCACTATATCTACAGATGTTCTCAAAGACATTATACCTGATGTCAAACCAGTGGAGTTTGATGAGGTGATTGAAGACAAGAAATCTAAAAGGGAAGTTACTGAAAAAATTGAGAGACCTGTATTGCCAAAAATTATCATAGATAATACAGAAAGCATAGAACTGAATAAGAAAGTGGCAGAAGAAAAAGAAAGAGAAATTGTTAAACCAAGAGATTCTCATCTTACATCGAATAGAAAGATATCAATAGTTAAGGAAAATGATAGTATTATAGCAAGACCACCAAGCCCACCTAGACACAAGCAGTCTTGTATTTTGTATATAACAAACTTGGTTAGGCCATTTACATTGCCCCAATTGAAGAATTTGCTACAAAGAACTGGAAGAATAGTAGAAGATGGCTTTTGGATTGATAGAATCAAATCAAAATGCTATGTCAAATATGAAACTGAAGAGTGAGTATTATAATTTTGCTTATCATGTCTGTATACTTTTGTTAAGAATATAAATAATTAGCTGGTGCCCACAGCTTTGCCATGTGTGAATATCATCAGCCTATATCAGTCCACTGCTGGACATAGACCTCTCCAAATGATCGCCACCTTGAAAGTGATATCTTAACTAATATTATAAAGCTGAAGAGTTTGTTTGTTTGTTTGAATTTGCTAATCTCAGGAACTACTGGTCCGAATTGAAAAATTCTTTTTGTTTTGAATAGACCATTTATCGAGGAAGGCTTTAGGCTATATAACATCACACTGCAACTACTAGGAGCGAAGAAATAATGGAAAATGTAAAAAAAAAAGGGGAAAAAATAACTATTCCACGCGGACGAAGTCGCGAGCACAGCTAGTAAGATAATAATCCTTACAAATTATAGCCTATGTACAAGCTATTACTGCTGTAAAATTTTATTCATATCTGTTAAGATTTTGTGAGAAAGAGTAATAAACATCCATCCAAGCAAACTTAAGCATTTGTAATATTAGTAGGATAGTAAGTAGGATTTGATGTAAGTTCTTTAACTTCTTTCTAATTTCTTGCAATTATTATTTTCAGTCAAGCTGTTGAAACAAGACATGCCCTGCATGGGGTCACATGGCCTGTATCAAACCCCAAGACATTACAAGTGGATTTCTCAAACGATGAGGCTTTTGTCAAGGCTAAATCCAATGAGGATGCCAATGCTGCTCCAGTTTCAACAATACCAGGCACAGTAGAGGATTGGCTTCGAGAACAGGATATGAAAAGGGAACGCGGAGAGTTGGTTAGTAAGACAACCTATTTTAGTAATATTTATTCAATTCATTGAGGTCCTTTGAATTTTGCTTTATTTAAAAATAATAGCCCATAAAAGCTATGCAAATTTTCACCAGTCGCTTATGGCGAGATCCCACACAGAATTTTCGTGACATTTACATTATGTTCTTTTAAATAGTCATTTAAAATATCATAATAAATTGTCATAATAACTTCTCATACTGCAGCATAAGGGATTCCTTAGCTTGTGGCTGTTGGTGAATTTAGTCTATGCCCATTTATTAAGTCTAGAGCTTACTTTAAAAAGCAGACTATTTTCACAAACCGATTTTGGTGTATGATGGTTACTTACCTTTTTTTTGTAACAGATGGTTAATGATTTGGTGCCAAATGAATCAAAATTTTTATTTGTGTAACTTATAATTTACCTTCCAGGAGAAACCATATGAAAGGAAAGCAGCTATGCGTGAATGGGATGTTGGCAAAAATGAGAAGGACAAAGATAAATTGGTTAAGGGAAGGTATGATGAGCGGCCGGTTGGCCTTGATAAAAGAAGACATCGCACACCTGAGAGGAGCCCTGAGCCAGGTACGGTATTTGCAGTTTAATCTTTAGCCTCTTATGGCCCAATGTCCTCTAATGGCTCTAAGGCAGAGGTCACTACCGAATGAGCCATTACACCTGACAATTAAAACGAAGTTGTGTTCAATGTTCATTTAGAGTAATACAATAGATGGGCATAAAATGGTATCCACTACATAGTATTTAGCCTGAAGAAATTATATTATAATTATACTTACACTTATTTAAATTAGAAGCGTATTATAATTTGAAGCAAAACACATAAACATAATATTATAGGATATGATATAGGTAGTCTGTGTATTCTGTTATACTTAGTAGTTATTGTTATTTGCAGCCAGGAAATTCAAGAAGAAGGAAGAGGAGGCACCAGCTAAATTATTGGATGATCTATTCAGAAAGACAAAAACCACACCTTGTATTTATTGGCTGCCACTGTCGGCTGAAACGGTAAAAAGTCGCAAACTTTTGTCCAAAGTGTCATAATTTTACTATCTTATGTATATATTATGATATGTATATGTAGTTATTGTCCTGACAGAAATAAGTGCTTTTATAGCAAGTTCATGTCCCATATTATATCACATTCTAAACAAAACAATTGAAGTGTCATTTTTACAACAACAAGCTGTTGAGGATAAAGAATAAATAACTACTCAATACCTACTTCTAAGTTAATAAATGATTGTATCAGCCGTTACTGTCATGAATTAAAACTTTTTGAAAAAATAAAAAAAAAAAGTTTATTAGGTTCCCAAAAATACACAGTAGCACAATAAAATTTAAGTAGCATACAGAGAGTACCTAAAAGGTCTCCGCTCAGCATTATGTCGCGGTGCCGCTAAGCGCTGTGACCACTGGTATTCTGAGAATGACATGCTTATCCCCTGTGATTAATCTGTTGTTTGTGCGTATTCATGAGGTCAGGTGGGTAATTTTCCGAGTAGTTACGGTGTATGTAATTGTTGTAGATAGCCGTAAAGGAGGAGCAGCGGCGGCAGCACATGGCCGAACACGAGCGCCGCCTGCAGGAGCTCCGCCGCACGCACCGCCGCCACTAGCATGGTCCGTCCCACACCATTCGTTCATCCACCCATAACACACTACACACTCACACCGATTCATACACACACATGCGCTCCACACTACCGATCACATAATCACTCATTTTCATATTAACTTTGTCGCTTCGACATTTCTTTCAGGTTTTACATACCGTCCGTCCGGACGATCATTTTTTTTCGCTCGCTAGAGGAGCATATTAGTTGTATTTTAATTGTTAGCAGTATAATCTAGGTTAACGGCGACGCATTCGAGATAACGTAAGGGAGATGAATAAATGATTTGTTTTATGCGAAATGTTATAGAAAGGCACGCTTGGAGGAAATCCTTGATTTAAATCGTCGGAGTAACGGAGTCACTTGATCGATTCGAGAAGCGCCGTTATCGGAACCCCTTGCTATGGGAGACTGCGGTCGACGCCGTACCGACTGGCAGCAGTGCCGTGGAGTGGGCGTGG
Source organism: Conogethes punctiferalis (assembly GCA_031163375.1). Lineage (NCBI taxonomy): Eukaryota > Metazoa > Arthropoda > Insecta > Lepidoptera > Crambidae > Conogethes > Conogethes punctiferalis. Next base: position 7,653,293 of record CM062080.1, read on the forward strand.
CCGCCCCGAGTACGCGCGAAATGTCTACTGGACTATGCAGTTACAAAACCATTTTGTAAACGTCCATGGGTATACTTACGAAATCTGTAACATACCGCTGACGAATTCCAGACACCAGAGGTGATCAATATTGACGGAAGAGAACAATACATTGAAACAAAACAGACTGATCAAAGACAACTGGCAATACTATGATGTGAAATCTTCGTGACGTTATGACATTTATAATTATGTAAACACTGGGAATATCGGCATGTGCTTTAGTTTTGGAATTGAATATTAATCGGCTTTCGGAGTAAATCCTGCATCATCTACCATAGACAGTTAGCGTGAGAGAATTTGGGATGTAGTCAGGTCCAAATGTGATTAAATTTATATGAGAATTGTTTTTGTCAGCATAATGATATTCCATTGATGTTAATAAACATTTTCCTATCTTATTTATGTAGTTTTATTTTTTAAGTGAAATCAGTTTATCATCCTTTCTGCTAATGTTTTAAATGTGATAGTTTTGGATTGATAGATTTTTGTTTTCTCGCGAAAATTACTGAACGGATTTGAAAGAAACATTACAGTAACCAATATAGGTCATTTAGAAGAACACAAGCTCTAATTTATAAGGATATGACATATCACCGATATCTGCGCGAGAAAATCCATGTTCTGTATAAACAGGAGTGGGAAAATACTACAAGGATAATGGGGGAAGGTATTTTTTTAATTTTTTCTGTTTCTTTTTATTTAAATCTATACAGTATTTTTAGAGGAACCAACATCTATCCATCCTTGAGCCATACATGGCTATAATTGCACCAAGCGGTGGACATAAATCCTGGCATTGGAATATTGGCTCTAAGACTAGAAATTTGTGCAATTATAGCCAATAGGCGCCGGTATTAGATACCTAGGTATACCACGGAAGGTACGCTATGTCGCTGCTGTATAGATAGTAGTAGATAACATGAAAGGATTAATCCCTTTACCTCATTAAAATAATGCATTATGCACAGTATGTACCTACTTACTCATTTTTACACATTTGTCTAAACAAAGAAACGACCGGGATGCAAATTTGCATCCTTGAAGTATTACATTATGTTTGATAGAACCATGTAAAGAGGTACCTATACCTAGCTATAAAAATAATTGAAGAATTTTTATTGTTATTATCATTTTCGACCTATTAAATGATCAAGTCTAAACAATTATCTTTATCTCTGAGATTGCTTATCAAAGGATAAGAAAAGCGAGTAATTTTATTAGATAACTAAGCCAGTTGTGTTGGCGGACAATCGCCAACCGCTGTTTTTTTATTTAAGTGATTATTATTAAGAATCGCGATGGTAAGTATTTTATGTTTCATTAATATGTGATTTATGAGGACTACAAATTTTAATTGGTACCTACATTCTAGATTTACAAACATTTGCTTTGCAAATTAGGTATGTTAAATAAGTACTTAGTTGTTTTTTTACATACATTATTAAGCTTATCTTAATACATAGGTAAGGATATATTTTAGGTAATTAAAATTGCACCAATCGATTAAGTTTTAATCGAATTGATACTTCTACCTGATGTCTTATAAAATCTATAGTAATGATGAATAACAAATTCGAGAGGGTAGTGAGCCTAGGGGCTCACTAGGTATAGCTAGAGGCCTACGCCGGGGTTTCAATAAAATAAAAAATCTAGGGAATCAATAAAATAAAATTCTGAGGCTGGGGTTAAGTATTATACCCTTTAATAGAGCGCTCCTAATACTTTACATTTTTAATGAAAAGTAGAGATGGTCTAGAGTTAGAAAGTTAGTCCTACCTGTAACGCAAAATAAGTACCTAAGTCGGTACCTATACGAAAAAAAATCTTAATACCTAAGTTTAGTGATTTTTGATTGATTATTTGAGGAGTCACAGTGTCCGGATAAGTTTCCCTATCCGCAAACACAGACGTGGACAGGGCGATTATTTCATAACGAAGATACTTTCCTTCCTAGCTAGCTCCACCGTTGTAAGTTGCAGTAGCTAATGTGAATGCTAGGCATGATTCTGTGTCTGCTACTATTGTTGATTGTCGAGTTGGTTGGAAGGTGGGGGCCCCGTGGTTCGTATGGACGCTGTTGGCGGCTGCGGCGGTGGCGCAGGAACCCATCAGACTGGACGAGTTCGTCCAAGGACAGTTCGCGCAAAGAGGATTCACTGGAATATGGATTTCAGGTGAGCTATTGAGAGAATTTTGGTCGTGTTGTGTAGTTTTTACATAAATACCTTAGGTATAGATATCAATTAGGTAGTGGGAGAATTTCGATGATATTTGGTAGTCTAATCAGGGCCGGATTTACCAAACGGCTATGCCCCAAGGGCCCCCGAGGTTACCTACTAGAGCCCCTAAACCCCGCTGAAGTCTTTTCTACAACTAAACAAGTAGGTAACATGGCTATTAGTTGAGTACTTAGGTAGGCCCATAAATTGTTTCAGCCCAGGACCCCACACATTCACGATCCGCCCCTGAGTCTAATATAGTTCTTAACAGTTAAATTACTCGGTAAGGAAATATGACACTTATCCTTGAAAACCGACCGACAGGTGATGGATGACAGCGAGAGAGTGTCACAATTCGCAAGCGTCAAGCTAAGTTTATACTGTAACTCGGACAACGCAGCGCAGCATAGGGCAGGAGGCATACATACCTAAACCAGAAACATGTCTGCGTCACGCGTGCCTGATAATGTGCCAGGTTTTACAAAATATGCTCTGTTCTGCTGAATCTGTCTGTTGCCTGCGTCTCCACCAACACTTACCTAGACTTACTGTAAGTCATTGTGACGTCCACATTCAGCGCGTTTCGCCTCTACCTTCATAGTGCGAACAGCTAAACTATGGAACTATTTGCCAGGTTCCTTGTTCCCCGAAAGATATAATCTTCCGATGTTCAGAGAGGGAACCGGTTTTTGTTGGGTGAGCGAGTTCCATCGTAGACTACGATATCGCTTACCATCAGACAAATCGCAGTCATTTTGAATAAAAAAAATTAAAAAACATCACACACAGAATACGTGTTAGGTGCCTACGTTTCACAAGACAGATCACACACATTACGTTATTCTGGACTAGACTTTAGGGATAGTTAGGGTGAGGTATTTGATTCCTAAATAAATAAAAACAAATGACGTACTTTTCCAGATACTCAGTTCTCATTCACTGTGGCGGGGGAACCTGGAATCCAAGTTTTTGATGCTACTACGTTAAATCGTACCGACCTAGTCAGCGGGGATTTGATGGTTTGTATTTATAATTTCTACTATCTGAACTGTACAGTTGAATTTATCTATTCACATTCAAATCAGTATAATTCAAAGTTTGGCCTTTAAAGTGAGATAATTAATACTCCTAATCGTATTTCGGCTACGGCTTGTAACGATCAGCGACCAGTTCATCATGATCAGTCAGGCGCTTTCCGATGCACGGTTTTACATCACCAACTTCCTGTGTTCTGGTGGCTAAATATAGTATTGGACAAAAAACCCAGTAACAAGTTTTTAGACCGAACAGGGATTAATATTTTTTGAATAACAAAAAGTAGACTTTGCATAGGCATTCTCTAAAACTGTTTTCTTAGAGGCGTCTGAGACCACTTTACTAGAAATTACCTAGCTATCAGACATGAAAACGTTATAAACATAGGTATTACTGTGTAAGCCTATAAACAGAGCCATATTTGTAGGTACATAAAGATAGCAGAACCCTCTTTCCCAGTGGCCACTTTGGGCAAGTGCCTAGGGCCCCGCGATCGATAGGGCCCCCTCGCCGATCAAATACAAAGTCCCTTGTTTGTTCCTGTTAGATCTAACAAAATAGTGTTCTGTTAAAGTCATAGGAGCGCCATTATCCTAATTATGCCCAGGGCCTCCAATTGGTTTAAACCGGTTGTAAAAACTCTAGTGTGTGTTTGCGGTAGGTATATCTAGTTTAAAATACTAGAAAACCTTATTACATTTTCAGGCACAACTCAACACCAGTAATCCAATATTGTCAGCTGATGGAGACTACATCTTAGCTTCTTCCGAAGTGGAGCAGGTGAGTAACTTATAACATTTCCAATCATCATCATCAGCCCGTGTCAGTCCACTGCTGGACATAGGCCTCTCCTAATGTTCGCCACTTAGGTCGATTTTGGGCTTCTCGCATCCAGCACTTGCCAGCCGTCCTGCGCAAATCGTCACTCCACCTGGCCTGAGGGCGTCGTACATTACGTTTGCCGATACGCGGTCTCCACTCCAGAACTCGTTTACCCCAACGGTTATCGGTTCTGCGGCTGATTTGGCCAGCCCACTGCCACTTTCCAAACAGTGATTGAAAGAAACTTATTAAAAGACCCAGTCCAGAGCCAATTCAGTTAATTTCACTTTCGCAATTGACACGGCCTGATCGACGACACCGGGTTCTCCTGCGTTTTAGACATCTTCAAATTTCAAATTCTCTATTATTTGATATTTGTGTTTGTCGGTATTGTAGAGAGAACATTTTGAATAACATATTTACCATATTCGAAATACCTAACACAAAAAAATATTAGGTAAATAGGTATTCAGCGTCAATTAAGACAACCTTCAGAGTAGGTAGGCACTTCAATTTGTAAAATAAATGTATGTAATAGGATGTAATACCTACGTATGTAGGTACAGACCTAGGGTAGAGTGTCGATATTTATAATAGAATTATATTAAATTTATCCATATTATCTTCTAAGATATAAAACATAAATTGGGCGGTAAAGATATGCATCGCTAATACATACTGCCGATAAATTTCTTATCGTTTATATTAGCTTTTATCGCTGATTATAAATACCCTAACTATTAATTCAATACAATTTTGTGTAATTTGTAAGAAGCATAATTATCTTATTAAAATGTAACATAAAATTCTATTGAATCCAATTTTAGGTTTAGATGAACTAGGGTTAAATGTAGGTAATAGGCTGCTAATACTTAGTAAGATAATGCCATGCACATGAATTCCGAAAACAATACAGTTAGGTACTACCTAATAGGAGTAAGAGTCGAGGGTCACCTGATGTAGGGGGGCACACAACAAAACTAGGGTCGTTGAAAACCTCATATTTATCAAGTTGACGTTTTTGGGTGGAATTTGGACCCTCAATTTCAGATAGGGCTCCTGGCTTTTTTCTTTGGGAAATACTCGTACATGATGCACTTTCATGCTGTATCTGGGGGGAGTCGGGGCGGTATATGGGACTCACACCTCCCAGGATGGGAGGACATACCCAATAAACCCCGCTGTTTCACCAGTGGGCAGCAAGTTATGGGATTCGGGTAGCTCAGTAGTATACGGCCGCGTCCCTACCTGCCCTGGCCAGCCGTAGACTGGAAGCGGCCGGTACTCCTGGTCTGGTGAGGGCAAGTACACCTAATCCGGTTCCGGGGAGCAAAAGAGTGCTCCTTATTAATTAACTAACACGGTTACATCAAATTCGCATTTCGTTTTTCAGGTTTATCGCTATTCGACTACTGCTAAGTTTGCTTTATACGAAATTTTAACTGGGTAAGTAAAGATGATATGAATATAATTAATTATTTTTCTATCATTATTACCATAATTATACCTACTATAATATACGCGATGGATATATCACACTCTTTAAAAGCAGTAACAAATTTTTGTCTATTCCGGGATTTGAACGACGAACAACCAACGAATGTGTATAAAACATAATAGGCTTGTTGCCTTAAAAATGTAATTAGTCCGTCTTTTAGATTGTTCAAAATTAAAAGATACGTATTTTTTCTTTTGTAAATTGGACTAAAAATGACAAATATATAATATGTAGCTTGTTATAATTACTCGTGACGTCAAAGAGTAGGAGTTTTTTCGCACAGTCACTCCTAAGTTTTGACGCCTTGTATCTTTTATAGGTTTTGTTTAAAGGAAAAATACGTGTCCAATATATTTTTATAATCTAATATATGGACTAAATATAGGTAACGTACTTAATTGTTTTGACCCTGGAAACATCCCTATTCTCATAACACTTTATTACCCACAAATCCCCACAGCCTTATAGCGTTTATGTGATTTTATTACAGAAACATAAAATACATCGCTGACCACCAGCGTCTGCAATTATGTGTCTTCGGGGCCGGTCATTCCGTCGCCTACGTGTTGGACAATAATCTCTACTACCAGCCGAGTATGGACGCAGACCCGATATGGATCACAAATGACGGTATCCCAGACGTCATATACAACGGTCACACTGATTGGGTTTACGAAGGTATGATTTTTCTATACCTACTATATGTCAATGATTGTAATCTTGAATCTGAGGATGGTATATCGGCAGAACAGTATTGGGCCAAAGTGACTCATGAGCCGTAGTATGCTCTGAGGTGACTAACATAGCCGATTTCATAGGTTAATATTCGGCCATATTCTATGTATTACTTATACATTATGAATTTCAGCCTAGGCCTTTCCGACCTTTGGTGTCCGTTGTCACGTCGGTTCATTCATAAATTCCCAGTTGTAATAGGCGATATTGCCCAAAATTATGTCACGCATAACACGTCTAAATATCCCTGTCCTGTCTAATGTTAAGCAGACGACGAAGTCCAAAAAAATCGATCCATATCATCCATACACATTTGGAACAATAGGCTTGTTGCCTTAAAAAATGTAATTAGTCTTTTAGCTTATTCAAAAGTATTTTTTTTTGTAAATTAGACTAAAAAACAACGTAATACCCCGTTTAAATTACGCGTGACGTTACGCGGTGTGGCATTTTTAAGGGACGGAGTGACGTCAAAGATTCCCACTAACTTTTGATGCCTTAAAAATGTAATCAGTCTTTTAGCTTATTCAAAAGTTTTTTTTTAATTTGTAAATTAGACTAAACAAACAACGTAATACCCCGTTTAAATTACGAGTGACGTTACGCGGCGTGGCATTTTTACGGGACGGAGTGAGGTCAAAGATTCCCACTAACTTTTGATGCCTTAAAAAATGTAATTAGTCTTTTAGCTTATTCAAAAGTATTTTTTAATTTGTAAATTAGACTAAAAAACAACGTAATACCCCGTTTAAATTACGCGTGACGTTACGCGGCGTGGCATTTTTACGGGACGGAGTGACGTCAAAGATTCCCACTAACTTTTGATGCCTTGTATCTTTGTAATTTTTTTTTTAATGAGAAAAGGAAAAATACGTGTCGAATACATTTTTATGATCTAAAATACGCACTAAATACATAATATAATGTAATTATTTTGACCCCCAAAACATCCCTATCGGTAGCTACAACATAAATCGACCACACGACAAAGTAGATGGCCTGCATAATGTACCGCATACCGTTTAGATGTAATGGTGGTTGCTGTAACGCACGTGGTCGTACTCTTACCGTTCCGGAGATGTAAGGTTTACCATTCTTTTCAGAGGATGTCATGTACTCCGGCAGAGCGACTTGGTTCTCCACCGATGGGCAGTACCTAGCGTTTGCAAGCTTTAATGACACTTTAGTGGGAACTTACTCTTACTACTACTATGTCGAAAAGTCGGATCCAGAGGATGTCTACCCTGAGATCGTCCATTTGAAGTATCCCAAGGTGAGTTGTACTTATGGCTATGTCTGCGAAAATATTGCTTCATATGACAGGCTCGATGGCTCATTTGGTAGTGACCTCTGCCTTCTGAGCCAAGGGTCGTGGGTTCGATTCCCGCACAGTACAAACATTTGTGTTCATGAATATGTCTGTTTGTATTGGTCTGGGTGTTTTCTATGTATAATATGTATTTATTTACAAAAAAAAAAGTATCTAAGTAAGTTTATCAGTTGTCTAGTACCCATAGCACAAGCTTCGGCTTAGTTTGGGGCTAGATGGCGATGAGTGGCCCAGCGTGGCATGTCTTGGGTTATTTATTTATTTTATTTATTTATATATACTTGCTGACTTTAAACAGTCCATGACGCCACAATTTTTCTCAGCACAGAACTGAATTGGCGTCAAAATCCGTGTGGTGACGGATACAAATCACCGCCTCATCTCTTCCCGTAGATGTTGTTCACACCTTGAGATTTGATCTTCTCATCCGGTGGTAGTGTTTACGTACCCGCCGCTGGCGACAATGTAGGTACACTCGATGAAACACCAGTGAAGTCATCGTTCGCATTTCGGGATCAGTCTCTGTATTACTGCCCGATCTGGTTACTTGTCCATTGCCGTAGCGACTTGGGCTTCTCTTCTGCTTCACAGACAGAGGGGAAGTAACTATGCTGTTCCATTATATAAAAGAAAAAATATACATAATCTTAACTAATATTATAAAGCTGAAGAGTTTGTTTGTTTGTATGTTTGTTTGTTTGTTTGAACGCGCTAATCTCAGGAACTACTGGTCCGAATTGAAAAATTCTTTTTGTGTTGAATAGACCATTTATCGAGGAAGGCTTTAGGCTATATAACATCACGCTGCAACTATTAGGAGCGAAGAAATAATGGAAAATGTAAAAAAACGGGAGAAAAATAACTATTCCACGCGGACGAAGTCGCGTGCACAGCTAGTAGATTATAACCTTCAACTATATTTTGAATGCGGTACTATTATTAGGAAGTGATTTACTTAGATGAATACTGAATAATTGTTTTCTATCACACCACCATAAATCTATTGTACTCCACTGCTGGACATAGGCTCTCCAGTTTTTCACCACTTAGGGCAAATATATGGAGGATATACTCATAATCGCCACACTGGGCAGGCGTATTGGCGATCGCAGGGCGTAGCTTCACACTCCGCTGCTGTCGATCATCGTTCTGTGGTATTTTATATGGTTTTCTATTTTTATTCTAATTAATTTCTATTACTATTTAGGTTGGAACCACCAATCCGACAGTTCAGCTTCGCGTGGTGAACCTGACTAGCTTAGTAAACGACGGGGACAGAAACTACCTAACGTTGGAGGCCCCTGAGGTTGTCACAGATGACCACATCCTTGGCGGGGTCACCTGGGCCACTGGGGTCGAGGTGGTGGCCCACTGGCTCAACCGGCGACAGAACCAAACCGTGCTCAGGATACTGAACATTGAAACTATGCAGTATCAGGTTAGTACCGCACGAAATATATCATCATCATCAGCCTATTACAGTCCACTGCTGGACATAGGCCTCTCCAGTTGTTCGCCACTTAGAGCAAACATCTGGAGGATATACCCATAATCGCCACGCTGGGCAGGCGGGTTGGTGATCGCAGGGCGTAGCTTCTTGCTCCGGTGACGCTGCTGCCCGTCACCGGACTTTAGTATTTGGCTACGCCTTCAATTGTGATGGTTATACCGCCACCAGTCGGTTGCCAGCGCTTCGTTTGTTATTCGGCAGGATGCACCACGGGCAGGTGAGGTTGGCTTGGAGCGAAAAGATGATAGGCCGCTCCCTTACGAAATATATAGAACTTGTTAATAATTTCGATCCATTGTCTGACAGTTACAGTCACGTTATTAAGTTACGACCTGCGCAGAAGTCTAATTTTTAGAAGTTGAGAAAAAAGCTTTTTTTTTTATTATAAGAAGAGCTTACAGGATGACCTCACTCCACCTGATGGTAAGCGGTCGTGAGGTCCAAATCTTAGCCAATCGTAATGTTCCACGACTGCGCGCGCAATTTTGTCGTTTGCTATTGGTAACAGCATGCGCTGCCCGTTGTCTTGACAGTAGCTATGAACGAGATATCAATAGATATATTTTTTATTGACTTTAAATACTAAGTGGCACCTAAATAATGTTATATATAGAAGATGCGTATTGTATCTTTGTACGTTTCGGTAGTTCAAACAAAAGTTATGTATTATATTTCATTCGTTGTTTCCGAGTAGGTATAGGTACATTTAGGATTTTCGATTGAGAATTTGATACCATACTTACAAATATTTTCGCTGAACTTAATAAGTAGGTTTAACACGTTGAGCGCCATGACGGTCACCGGTGACCGACAAACAATAGTTTTTCAATTGTGTCTAGTTTCTCGGCAGTCAAAGACTTAATGTATGAAATAAATTCTATAACAGGAAGAACATCGTGAACAGCCGAACGGTTGGGTGCCGATAGCGTTGCCTCGCTTCAGTAGCGACGGCTCATACTACATCTCAACCCGCTGGTCTCTGCGGCAATCCGACGGCTACATCTGGCAACACCTGGCGCAGAGCGTGAGGGTCGGTGACGAGATCATCACGAGCTCCATCACCCCCGGCGCGTTTACTGTCAACAGCTTCGTGGGCATGGACGAGGAGAATTTGGCCTTGTAAGTTTTTTTTTCATTCGGAATGGGTTTACGCCATCCCTCAGGCCAGGTGGAGTGACGATTTGCGCAGGACGGCTGGCAAGTGCTGGATGCGAGAAGCCCAAAATCGACCTAAGTGGCGAACATTAGGAGAGGCCTATGTCCAGCAGTGAACTGACACGGACTGATGATGATGATTATGATGATGAAGGGCTTTCGCTTGGTCGCAGGCAAGGATAACGGCAAAAGACCAAGAGGCGGCAGTCCAATAAGATAGTCAGACCAGATCCGTTCCGCCCTGGACACACAGCTACAATTCGCGCTATCTATTGATGCCAGAAACCGAAACAGATGGCGAGGTATCATCAGAAAGAAGCTCATTCAAGGGGAACATCATGACACTCATATATGAGGATTACGACGCGAGGAGGAGGAGGGTTTACCCTTGACCGCGATTCGCCTGTTGGTAAGCGATATCGTAGCCTAGGATGGAACGCGTTCACCCAAAACCGTTTCACTCTCGCCTTGAACATCGGAAGATTATTTTTCTCAGGGAACAAGGAACTCGGCAAAGAGTTCCATAGTTTGGCCGTTCGTACTAGGATTGTAAGAGGAAGGAAACACATGAGCTAAAAGCGCATTCCATGCGTAATGGAATGACTTAATGGCGATTATGGGTATATCGTACGAGCAGGGACACGACGAGGAGACACCGACAAAAACTCGCACAAAGCGCTTTGCCTCTTCATTCATAGTGCGAACGGCTAAATTGTGGAACTCTTTACCGGAGTCCGTGTTCCCCGAGGAATATATAATATAATCTTCAGATTTTCAAGGCTAGAGTGAATCGGTTTTTGTTGGGTAAGCGCGCTTCATCTTAGGCTTCAACATCGCTTAACAGCAGGCTAGTTGAGGTCAAGCGCTACCCATTCACTAATAAAAAAAAAACAACTGGAGAGGCCTATGTCCAGCAGTGGACTGCAATAGGCTGATGATGATGATCTACGTCATTGTACGCAGCTACTACACCCGTACTCGTACAAACGAGCCGTGGCGGTCGCAGGTGCACCGCGGCGGCGCGTTCGCCGGCTGCGTCAGCTGCGACATCGTGCTGCCCGACGGCGGGCCCTGCACCTGGGCCACGGCCACCGCCAGCACGAGGGGACGCTTCCTCAGCATCACCTGTTCGTCGCCTAACGAACCCTCTGCCACTTACATCGTCAACCCTAGAGTGAGTAGATACCTATCACGGACCAAAGACAAATAATAAATAAATATCAGACAACATCACATACATTGCTCCGATGCCAAAGTAAGTAGCTTAAGCACTTGTGTTATGGGTATCAGAACAAGGAAGGTACTACAAATGAATACTTAAATACAAATATAAACACCCAGACACGGAACACAAGTGTTCATCACACGAATGTTTGTCCCGGGTGGGAATCGAACCCACGACCCTTGTTTCAGAAGGCAGGGGTCACTACCAATTGAACCACCGAGTCAGCAAAAAGATGTTGTAAACTTTTTTTATATATTTTTTTATATTAGCATGTCGAAACGACGAAGTCCAAACGTCTAAGCGATCCTCATCACACATGGGCCCCTACCACCAAAAACGAAAACGATCGTTCGTTGAACGGATCGCGTATTTTTGCCCCAGAAACTCATTCACCCTTACCCTCATTCACCCTCTCTCATTTATCCCTCCCGTGTTTGAATATATTAATTAAATTATTGAAAATCGTCATTGACGAATTTTAGTTCGTATATTCGAACACGGGAGGGACAAACGGGAGAGATTTATTTTGCAAAATTACGCGATCCGTTCAACGAACGATCGTTTTCGATTTTGGTGGTAGGGGCCCTGGTTAGTGCAACGTGGATCGGCCACACTATGACGGCGTGCATAAGTGCCGCTTCACGCCCCGTTTGAAAGACCCAAGGCTATAAGAAGAAGGGAACACGTGTGCTCCTACAATACACAATATTTTATACTTTATTTTATGTTCATATAAAATATTGTGTATTGTAGGAGCACATTGCGTTCTATTTACAGGGGGTGAAGACCAACTCGTTTATAATATCGCAGGCCTAGTGCCTGTACTGTTTAAAATGCAAAAATACATGTTTCCCCAGACCGCTGAAGTGCTGTACCTATGGGAGGAGAACGAGATAGTCCGCGAACGTCTCCAGAACAAGACCCGGCCGAACAGCATCATCACGACCGTGCCGCTGGAGGACGGCCACCCCGCCTCCGTGCGGCTGCACCTGCCGCCCGGCCTGGACGTCAATGACGTCACCACCAAGTACCCGCTGGTGTACTACGTGTACTCCGGCCCTAATACCAACACTGTCTACGACACCTTTACTGTCGGTAAGCACCTCATCATCATCTATCATCAACAGCCTCAGTCGACTGCTCGATATAGGCCTCTCCGGTTGTTCGCCACTTTAGGCAAAGACTGAAGATTGTACCCAAAAATCGCCACGCTAAGCATAGCTCCTTGCTCCGGTGAAGCTGCTGCCCACCATCGGCCTGTAGTATTTAGCTACGCCTTCAATCGTGATGGTTATACCGCCAGCAGTCGGTTGCCAGAGCCTCGTTTGTTGTTCAGCAGGATGCACCACCGGTCGTGATGGTTATACCGCCAGCAGTCGGTTGCCAGAGCCACGTTTGTTATTCAGCAGGATGCACCACCGGCAGGAAAGGCTGGCTTGGAGCAAAAAGTTAATGGGTCGCACCCTTACATCCCGGTAAGTGCTAACGCTGCATACACTGTAGCCAGCTGCAATAAGCTGCAGCCAGTAAGTGCTAACGCTGCATATACTTTGATGATGCCTTTGATGAGGCATCATCACGACCGTGCCGCTGGAGGACGGCCACCCCGCGTCCGTGCGGCTGCACCTGCCGCCCGGCCTGGACGTCAACGACGCCACCGCCAAGTACCCGCTGGTGTACTACGTGTACTCCGGCCCTAACACCAACACTGTCTACGACACCTTTACTGTCGGTAAGAACTATCAACAACAGCCTCAGTCCACTGCTCGATATAGGCCTCTCCAGTTGTTCGCCACTTTAGGCAAAGACTGAAGATTGTACCCAAAAATCGCCACGCTAAGCATAGCTCCTTGCTCCGGTGAAGCTGCTGCCCACCATCGGCCTGTGGTATTTAGCTACGCCTTCAATCGTGATGGTTATACCGCCAGCAGTCGGTTGCCAGAGCCTCGTTTGTTGTTCAGCAGGATGCACCACCGGTCGTGATGGTTATACCGCCAGCAGTCGGTTGCCAGAGCCACGTTTGTTATTCAGCAGGATGCACCACCGGCAGGAAAGGCTGGCTTGGAGCAAAAAGTTAATGGGTCGCACCCTTACATCCCGGTAAGTGCTAACGCTGCATACACTGTAGCCAGCTGCAATTAGCTGCAGCCAGTAAGTGCTAACGCTGCATATACTTTGATGATGCCTTTGATGAGGCATCATCACGACCGTGCCGCTGGAGGACGGCCACCCCGCCTCCGTGCGGCTGCACCTGCCGCCCGGCCTGGACGTCAACGACGTCACCACCAAGTACCCGCTGGTGTACTACGTGTACTCCGGCCCTAACACCAACACTGTCTACGACACCTTTACTGTCGGTAAGTATTATCAACAACAGCCTCAGTCCACTGCTGGATATAGGACTCTCCAGTTGTTCACCACTTTAGGCAACGACTGAAGTGTTGCGAAGCAACCTTCTTTTGTATTATAATTTTTAACTGGCTGTCTTTTATACTTTTTTATATTAAGAAAAAAATACTTTTGATTTGTCACTTACTCTTCAAATTGTCACAGAATTGTACGGTACGTTGCTTTTTATTTTCAATAATTATTTAATTTCTATCCTTTTATTAGTGCTTTCATTTCGTAGTTAGATACATTCCTCATTTCGTCGTTTTCATGAAGTTTATACAAAATCGCCACGCTAAGCATAGCTCCTTGCTCCGGTGACGCTGCTGCCCGTCATCGGCCTGTGGTATTAGTTATACCGCCAGCAGTCGGTTGCCAGAGCCTCGTTTGTTGTTCAGCGGGATGCACCACCGGCAGGAAAGACTTTATTGGATTACTGTCGGTAAGTGCCAACGCCGATGAGGGGGAAGTAAGAAAGCGACCTATCATCTTCTCGCTCCAAGCCATCCTCACCTGCCCGTGGTGCATCCTGCTGAGTAGCGAACGGGACTCTGGCAACGACGGGCAGCAGCGTCACCGGAGGGAGAAGCTGCGCCCTGCGATCGCAAACCTGCCTGCCCAAGTGTGGCGATTATGGGCAAAGCTATTTGACCAAAGATGTTTGATGTCAATATAATATAATCACTACTTCCGCCGACTAACAATTAAAAAATCCATACCTTACGATAAGTGCTTTATAAAGCCTCATTAAAGTGCCCTCATTAAATTGATCTAGAAACTTTGGCATTTTCGCGCTTCAGAAGCGCTGTGATTTACGCGCTTCAGATTAACCCTTAAACTACGACGCAGAGGTCCTCAATTTATCTTACAACAATCACAAGGTCTATTTTCATATGCCAGGTTACCACTCCGTCCTGACAACGAACCACAACACCATCTATTTGCTGGCTGACGGCAGAGGAGCGGGTCTGAACGGACAGGACATCCTGTACTCGCTCAACAACAAGCTTGGCACCGTTGAAGTGGAGGACCATTTTGTCATTCTGAAGTAAGTCATCATCTCAAACAATAACTTTCGCCCTCTCACTTATATGCTCGTGATTTTATGTATTTATTTAATCTTTAATGCACAGTAAAGTAGTGTACAAAAGGCGGACCTAATGCTACATAGGCATTCTCTACCAGTCAACCATTGGGCTAAGCAGAAACTAGCAAACGGGTAGTGTGCCAAAAAGTTTGTTTGAAAAACAAAATTAAAAAAAAAACAACAATAAATATTAAAGTAATACAATATAATAATACCTACACAATATAAAAAAATATGTTTATAGATTATCTAAATAGAAATAAATATAATCATCAATCATCAAAGTATTTCTTTATTTCGACTAGCGAACAGGGCTTCGATTCGTTAGGTATTGAATGAAGCTTCCTCTTGTATCACTCTATCTGTTAAAAAAACCTCATCAAAATCCGTTGCGCTTTAAAGATCTAAGCATACATAGGGACAGACAGAAAAAGAAGCTATTTTGTCACTTGCCTGGAGCCGTTTTGTATGAAGCGTTTTTAAACTCTTCAATATTTATCATTGTGTAATTCTAACACCAATTTTTTTCCTTTTATGAGTATTAGCTTAATAGAAATGAAGAAGACAAATGTTTATTTAGTGTATAACAATACAGTAACAATATAGCCTGAATATAGCCTAATTTTTTTGTGCTGTGAAAGCTTCTTTTTTCCTTTTTTCATCCTTTTTGACATCTTTAACTCCTAAACTGTAGTAACTAACTCTGAATTCGGACGTGTAACATTAGCTAATTCATTGTTTTAAGGTTTAACATGAAAAAAAGAAGAAGGTAATGAAATTGGTGTTTTGGATGGTTGATAACTGTGTGATGTATGACTTATCAAATAACTCAACACATTGAATTAAAAGTTACGTAAAAATAACACAGTAATTCTATTACGGTCTTTGTATTCACTACACATAATAGCTACATATGACTACGTACTATTTAATCAGTTGTTTTCCAGTAACGGATTAAACTGAACAGATCGGTTACTGTGTCACTGTCATTCATTTACTATCTTAACTAATATTATAAAGCTGAAGAGTTTGTTTGTTTGAACGCGCTAATCTCAGGAACTACTGGTCCGATTTGAATATTTTTTTGTGTTGAATAGACCATTTATCGAGGAAGGCTTTAGGCTATATAACATCATGCTGCAACTATTTAGGAGCGAAGAAATAATGGAAAATGTAAAAAAAACGGGGGAAAAATAACTATTCCACGCGGACGAAGTCGCGAGCACAGCTAGTTTATATATAAATTGCTGTCATCGTACTCTTAAAATGTAATAAGCTTCGTATTAAACTGTGGAGAGTAAATAATAAATAAATAACCCAACACGTTGGGCCATCTAGTCCCAAGCTAAGCCGCAGCTTGTACTATGGGTAGTACAACTGATAAACTTACATATATACTTAATTTTTTCTAAATAAAAACGTATTATGCATTCATAGAAAAACACCCAGACCAATACAAACAAAAATTATTGTACTGTCAGAGATAGCTTTCACCATTGAATCAAACCGGTCGACGAATGCAAAAGATCAAACATTATTCTACAAGATGTCAGGAAATGTAAGTGTGTGGATGGAGTTTCTGGTCATTGTTATGTGACTACACTGCAAACGACAGAATATTGATTAGAACACTGAATTTCCGTGTAGGATGTTGCCAGTAACCTTGAAGAATGACCTTATGCATCACTTATTACAATTTCTTGTATCGTTTATGCGACACGCATAATTATTTATCAATACATAGTATAAAACAAAGTCGCTTTTTAACCGACTTCGAAAAAAGGAGGAGGTTCTCAATTCGTCTGTATGTATAATTTTTTTTTTTTTTTTTATGTTTGTTCACCGATATTTCCGTCAATTATGGATGGATTTCAAAAATTTTTCGACAGTTCGACAGAGGACACTTCCGAGGTGGTCCCATTATCACCAAGTCAGGATCTGATGATGGGATCCTGGAGAAATTGAGGGCAACAACCGAAAATTGTATGCCCATATGGTGTTTTTGTTACGTAATCATATTTTACTCAAGTATATGCTTCCGGGCGTCAACATCTGGTGCTGATGATGAAGCCACAGAACTCCTTAACGGTTAGGAGTTAGGGGACAGTACTCACATTGGTCGATATTAAACTAGGTAGTAATGTAGGTACTTAGGCAGGGCTAATAGGGAAGGTGATTTGGTAAGTGATATGCTTGATTCTAGATCGCAAAGTCTTCACTTGACTTTAAACAAAATTTTTCATTCCTAAGTAAAACTCTTAAGGACATTAATTAGCCTTTATTCAAGGTCACAGCACATTAACGCAACTAAAAATAGAGAAATAAAATTATTTTTAAAAAAAAAATTAAACCGACTTCAAAAAAAAACACAACCGACTAAAACTAAAAAGCGATAAATAACGTAAGTAATTCTATCCTTAATACATAATTATTTAAATATTAGAATTATCACTTATTTTTGAAGTCGGTGCCAGCCATACAAATAAATGTATATTGTCGTGCGGATTTGCCGGCCGCGCGCGTCATACAACAACAGTCTACGTTAGGTACCGAGAGGCTGGCACCGACTTCAAAAATAAGTGATAATTCTAATATTTAAATAATTATGTATTAAGGATAGAATTACTTACGTTATTTATCGCTTTTTAGTTTTAGTCGGTTGTGTTTTTTTTTGAAGTCGGTTTAATTTTTTTTTTCTGTCCCTATATTCCTAAATCCCTATGTGCGGTTAAATCTTTAAAACTACGCAACGGATTTTGATGCGGTTTTTTTAATAGATAGAGTGATTCAAGACGAAGGTGTAGGTATGTATAATGAAACACCCGAAGCGTAGAGAGGGCGGTTCACTAGTCATAACATATAGTAGATAATAGGTATGCGTATTCTTAACTCGGTACCTATAGTAACCATAAAAATATCCAAGTTATTAGTAATCAGAGATTTGTTTCGGAACATAAATACTAACCGCGCTTGGTGAACAAAACGTGCCTTCAAGGTCATTCAAGGCCTAAAGTGTTTTTAGGATCTCTCAGTCTTTGCATTTAATTGAATGTAATAGTGTAATACATGCCTTCGTTATGGGTTTATTGAACTCCTTTATCGACCACATACACAAATATCGAAGAATTTTCATTACTTAACAGAAAGAAAAATGTTTTCTATTAAGTATACATGTTATAAAACAAGTTATACAAGACATTTAAAATGCTGGAGCGGTTTGTAATGCAAGTAGAGCATTTTTGTTGCGAACGTGGATTTCAAATCCGAACGTATGTGGCCCGCCTTAGGGTCAATTTATACTTGCGCAGAGTCGAAGCGCATCGAAGCGTCTATCCAAAACTGAACACAACAAATTCAACTGTGACTCGACAGCATAACGCACACATTAGTTAGATTTTAAAAATACCAATCCGCGTTGTTCGCGCTGAATTGCGATTGCTGACGCTGAATTTGTCAAAATATCTCAATGGAGAGTGTATTACCTACATAGTGCAGTCAATGAAGCATTATAGGTCCGAATTTTTTTACTGTGATCCGATTTGCATGAAATTTTGGAATTAGGTTCATCTTACCATTAACTTCAAAAGTGAAAATGATTTGAACTCCGCCACCACCCTGGGGGTGGTTGCCACCCCTTCTCGGAAGTCAATGGTTTTTTTTTTCAAAATAACCTCGGATATCGATTGAAGGTCCAAATTTAAGCAAAAAATCATCTATAAAGTTTTTCGAAAAATCTAATACTTTTCATGTTATTGGCAATTGAAAACTTGAAAATTTTTCACTTTTTTCATCGATTTTTTTCAAATATCTCCAAAAATATAAGTTTTATCGAAAATTTCATAAGGAACAAAATTGAAGCAGGTAAAAAAATTAACAATTTGGTTTTTTATACAGTATTCTAAGTGCAATATTAAGCTAGATATTAAAGATCAAAGCCGTTTTTTATTTTATCTGGAATTTCATCGATGTAGTCAATAGCATCTATCAGCGAGCAAATGCATTTTATGCTTTCTAATCAAAAAGGGTTTTGTAGTGCTTAAAATAAGCTTTAAAATGAGCACTATTAAAAGTCTTTTACATGTAAAATAAGTGAGCTGTATTGCAAATAAGAGGAGCATTGACTGTTTTTTCTTTTGAATCAGTGGGTTTAAATAAGTGCCATTTCCACCAAAACTAAAATTAATCATATTCCGCCTAGAATTAACTTAATTATGAAGAGTTTTATAGATTGTATTAGTTTGGCTGCTTAAGGACACATAGTTTTCAAAAAAGTCACGATTGAAAAAAAATCGAGAATTTCAAATTTTTAAAAATCCCACCCCTTTTTCATAATATCTCAAAAATGACGACAGATACGTATAAAAGTGTAAGGATAAAAAATTTAGGTATTTTTCCGACAAACAATTTGTTTTTTTTGTTTTTTCTATCAAATAAAAATTGACGGAGATATGATTGTTTAAAGAGCGCGTGGCAGCGCAATCACAGCCTCCCTTAATCGTGACTTTTTTGAAAACTATGTGTCCTAAAGCAGCCAAACTAATACAATCTATAAAACTCTTCATAATAAAGTTAATTCTAGGCGGAATATGATTAATTTTAGTTTTGGTGGAAATGGCACTTATTTAAACCCATTGATTGTAAAGAAAAAACATTCGATGCTCCGCTTATTTGCAATATAGCTCACTTATTTTACGTGCAAAAGACTTTTGATAAAGCTCATTTTAAAGCTTATTTCAAGCACTACAAAACCCTTTTCGATTACAAAGCATAAAATGCATTTGCTCGCTGCTAGATGGCATTGACTACATCGATGAAATTTCAGATAAAATAAAAAACGGCTTTGATCTTTAATATCTAGCTTAATATTGCACTTAGAATACTTTGTAAAAAACCAAATTGTTCATTTTTTTACCTGCTACAGTTTCGTTCCTTATAAAATTTTCGATAAAACGTATATTTTTGGAGATATTTGAAAAAAACTGATGAAAATCGTGAAAAATTTGCGAATTTTCAATTGCCAATAACTTGAAAAATATTAGATTTTTCGAGAAACTTTATAGAAACTTTTTTGCTTAAAATTAGATCTTCAATCGATATCCGAGGTTATTTTGAAAAAACAACCATTGACCCCCGAGAAGGGGTGGCAACCACCCCCATGGTGGTGGCGGAGTTCAAATCATTTTCACTTTTGAAGTTAATGGTAAGATGAGCCTAATTCCAAAATTTCATGCAAATCGGATCACAGTAAAAAAATTCGGAGGTTAGCCCGTATTTTTCGCTTCATTGACTGCACTAACACTCTTTGTATTTTTTTTGCGGAGGAGGGAAAGGGGCGATGGGCCTTTGATCGCCAACCCGCCTTCCCAGCGTAGCGTTATGGTTAAAACCACAAGATGTTTGCCTAAAGTGGCGAACAATTGGAGAGGCCTATGTCCAGCAGTGGACTACAGATGATGATGATGTACCTATTTGTCAAAGTTCCCCAAAATAGTTGAAAATTGTTTTGGGCAACTTTGCTGTCAAAGTTGCCCTTATCTGTCTAAGGTTAGGGTCATATGTACATTTGTATCACTTTAGTTACATTGTCCGTTCAGGCAAGTGCTGGAGCGGTATCAGTTCATCGACCCGTCGAGGGTGGCCATCTGGGGCCACAGCTACGGCGGCTACGCGACGCTGCTGACTCTTCTGCATGACGACGACCATCTCTTCCAGTGCGGCGTCTCCGGAGCACCCGTCACCTCATGGCTTTATTATAGTAAGTTTAATTAAGATATTAAATGTCCGGGATACAACGTTAACTTATGGCAAATCATAGATAACGTCTGGTCTGCTATCTCACGTGTGGAGAGACATGCTCACTGGCTGAGCTAATGTCCGTGAGCGGGGGTGCGGTTGGCGGGTTTGCGTGGCGGAGCACTGGGCACACCGGGTTTGATTTCGGTTTGCCATCGAAATGCAAAGAAGATAGATAACGTAATCAAATGGCTGGCTTGATGGCTCATTTGGTAGTGCCTACCTCTGCCTTCTAAATCATGGGTGGGTGAACCAAAGGTTCGCTCCCCGCACAGTACAAACATTCGTGTAAATGTAGGTACAGGTCTGTATTGGGCTGGGTGTTTTCTATATATAATAATGTCTTTATTTACAAAAATAAAGAATCCAAGTAAGTTTATCAGTTACCCATAGTACAAGCTTCGGCTTAGTTTGGGGCGGACGCTGTGTTGCCCTGTGTTGCAATGATGTTCATTAAAATTTGACGTTAGTATAATACAATTAATGTCAAATTTGAATGACATTTATTCAAAGTTTCCGATTCCGAGCGGAATTAGGCATTGCGAATAGACCATAATTATTATTTGATTTCGTTATCTATGATTTGTCACCGTCTAACTGTCTGCATTGTGCATTGGCCCTGCCGGCATTGCACTCGTAAATAGCGCCGCTGCTAAACCGAACCCATATCGAAATCTAAGTTATTTTTATGTGCTTAAATTAAGACCGTAACAGTTTAGCGTGCACATTTATTTTAATTTGATTAGGACACGGTACCGTTGAAGGTGACACGCAATATTTTGTCTGAATATTATTTTTAATCGATTATTATGTGGTATATTGTGTTAAATGTTAATTAGATAAGGTTTACTTTGTTAAAAATTACTTGCTTTTATTGTACAGTCCGAAGCAATATTATGTTTTAAAAAGGGACACTTTAGAACTTTGAAAAATTAACTTAACTGTATCATATTATTGAACCTAGGAATGTATTTATGGCGTTAGTGTGTAAAGCGATACTTTGGATACCTATCTGCCTACAATCATATTTGTGCACTTGTCTAACATGGTAATTAGCCTAAAGAGTTTTAGAGTTTTACATATAATTTCTGTGTAATAACTCTATTTAATAGTAGAAATAAACATTGTAACAATAGATGTGGCAGACAACAGAAAAACCCACTGTGGAGGTTATAATACACCCACGTCAAAAATATGTTATTGAAGAATATGTTATGAATAATTGTTATTAATTCATTGCCACTTAAGTATACCTACATGGAGAATTATATTATTTGTAGAGTCGCGTTTCTCTGTTGGTGTACTGTACGTACAGACTATCTTAATCTCGTAAGGCCCATATGCTCCAAAACTTATTGCTTTATCTATTGTGTCTGGTAATCTGGGCCTTACGGCTTTGGGAACCAGCATGGCATAATTCAATCAATCAATCAACAGCCCTGGTCCGTCCACTGCTGAACGTTGGCCTCCTTTAATTCGCGCTACATTTATTTATCCCATTCCCCATATGCATTATATTTATTGACATATTTAATTAAATATAAAATAAGTTTCATCAAATAAACATCTCAGTGAAGTTCGTTGTATAGCGGTATCCTATCTATTCTATACTATATTATAGTGGGTGGCGCGAAACCCCGAGGCAAGGTTTGAGGTCTAGCTACATACGCTTAGCCTAATTGACGTTTGTGTTGATAGATACGATGTACACTGAGCGGTACATGGGTGAGCCTACCGTAGAAGACAACCTGCAAGGGTACCAAGACGGTGATGTAACCCTTCTGGCCGAGAAGCTTCGAGGCCACGACTTCTACGTGATGCACGGCAACGCTGACGACAACGTACACTACCAGAATGCAGCGAAGCTGTACACAGCGTTGCAGCAGCTGGGGATACCTTTTGAGCAGATGGTAAGGTCATTTCATCTACACTAATTTATAATATTTAAGAGTGGTAGGGCATAGCGAATCTTCGCTCGAATTGAGCCGCCCGTCCGGGGAAGGACCTCCACCCTATAGAATACCGCAGTCAAATGACCTCTGGGTCGTGTTTCTGCCGGTGAGTAGGGTTTCCGGAGCTCGTGGGCGGTTAGGGTTGGGCCGGCACGGCGGTGGCAACTGACAGGTAACTGACCGGTTACTTGCCCGTTGTCACAGCGACTTGGGCTTCTCTTTCGCTTTCCATCAGGCGTAGGGAAGCCATTATGTCGAGCCACTATAAAGAAAAAAAAAACACTAATATTATACAGACGAACGATTTTTTTGTTTGCTTTGAATAGGCTTCGAAACTACTTGACTGATTTGAAAAATTTATTCACTGTCGTGAAGCTACACTATCTCTGGTGAATATTATAGGTACATATATTAAATTTTCAAAAAGTTAGGGATCCATACTAAAACTAAGGTGTGAAAAGATTACCTTTTTTGCGATTTCCCACTAATAAACTTTTTAGACTTAAGCCTGTGTTCCACCGAGCAGACGACATGTTTGTGCACATAAATGTTTACTGTGCGGGGATCGAACTCGTGACCAATGTGTCATAAGCAGCGTTACCACTGAAGCAAACTGGTCGTCTAAATTGTTTTAATACCTTTTTTGTAATCCCCGTTGCAATATAAAGAGGGGTGTTTTTTAAAATTCTTTTATAGTAGCTCGACATAATGGCTTCCCTACGCCTTATGGAAAGCGAAAGAGAGGCCTAAGTCGCTGTGACAACGGGCAAGAACTTTACTTTACTTTACTGTGTCTGTTTGGCTGTGGCACTTAGTCGCATAGTCATGTAGGAAATAAGAAATTACAATCATATCGTGTAGTAAGAAAAATCGAAACTCTACATTGTCTCGGATCTGGGTGTTTTGGGAGACGCCACAGACATAGCCTCGCGGCACTTGTATTATATATGTACTCAACCGATTAACCTCGGCAATTTGTCGAATCCAGTCTCGGTCAGGAAGGAGGCATTTCGTTTTAAAAAAAAACCGGTATAATAACTACATGCTTGTTTCAGTTTAAATGTCATATCCTCATATTTTTAGCATGTCCACTAAGCCTGTTAGTTTGTTTGTAGTCAATCGATTAATATCAACACAGGTATTTTTATGGCACATACAATGTAGACGTTGATTAGTATCAAATTAGAAGGTGTTCTCGCTATTATACTATCTCTTTCACACAATCTTTAGTGGCGGAGTGTTTATGTAGCACAAATAAAATAATACTTAGTAGGTACACTATTCACATTAGGTTATTTAATTTATTGTCGATACAAGACTATCGGTACTATGTGTTCACTATAGTTTAACATAACGATACGACTTAGGCTCTCAAGATTTGGTGGTGATCACCCTGGTTCTTGGACAACTCTTACTTATCTTTAGCAATATTAAAGATTACATCATTACAGATGAAAAACACTAAAATATGTTGGTGTTGTTCATTGACGATAAAAATCATCAAGCGCTTAGTTATTATGTACCAAAGGTATGCCACAATAAAGAATTGGGCGGTTAATTGTGCCTCTGAGTGTAGTTTTGTCATTATCCGTTGGTCCGTTCGTCCTCTGTCTACCTTCTAAACGGTTATGCAACGCATAACCGTTGCTGCAAATATTACTCCTGTATGTAGCAATGTAGTAACATAGTAATGGTTTTAAGAAAATCTCCCAAGCCCTTTGGTGAGGAACGTCCATACGACTGTTCTATACTATATTAAAATATATTAGGGCCAAATGAAAAACTAGTCCTATAGTGTAACTACATTAATATTTACATTAATTATCCTCTACCCAAAGGTTGTCTGAAAGAGATCGCTGAAAGCGATAAGGCCGCCGATTTTTCTTGGTATCGTTTTTAGTAAACTGTTTGGTGTGCAATAATCAGATAGATATATAGATATATATCTATCTACATTCTAGGCATGAAAGCGTTCTTCTCAACCAACAACCCGGTGATGATGACAAGGCCGCCTATATATAAATTTTTATCTTTTTTCCAGTCATATCCTGATGAAGCTCACAGTTTGGTCGGAGTCAATTTGCATCGGTACACCGCCATGAACAATTACTGGCAGAGATGCATCGGAATGCCCGAAGCTAATGTTACAGCACCCATATAATTAATAAGAAACTTAAATTATATATAATACTTTGAATGCTAAATCAAATGTAAATATATTTTAACGGATAATAATAAAGCCTGTTTTGCTTGTATCAGAATCATGACTCGTCTGGTGAAACGCACTAAGTCGGGAAAAGTAGTCGTCCTTGTTTGTGTATGCGATATGTTAACAGATGAAACAGACGTAAATATATGTTTTGCAAGTATGTGATATTGTAGTGAAAATCCTGTTCAATCAGTTTGTTCAACGATGCCAATATGACTTGAGAAACCCGTCGTTGCAATGTTGCAAAATTTCATGAACACTTGTCTATAATTTTCTACCTAATAAAAGTATTTTCTATAAATGTTGCTTTCATTTTAAATCTATTCGCATTCTTGGTGCCCTTTTGATAGTCTAGTAAGCAAAGTCAGTCACATTACACATATTATATTATAATATACTATGAGTATAATACGTTCCTTTCTCCTGTATTATGAGTATTAAAAGCTTAGCTTGAAACTGAGTGTATTGAAAGATGTAAATATATATCTCAGTGTTTTTTTTTATAGTAGCTCGACATAATGGCTTCCCTACGCCTGATGGAAAGCGAAAGAGAAGCCCAAGTCGCTGTGATAACTGGCAAGTAACTGGTTACCTGGTATATAGTACGTTTGCAGACTTAAGTAAGTTTATTTATAGACCCTGTATACACGACGTACTAGTGTCAGACGGTGGCTGTTGACTGGCGAAAGTGAAAGGAGATGTCAGATCATAGTTATACAATGCGGTGCACAATGGCTCCCACGACGCTATGCGCCTGCGCAGATCTCCAGTCTATCGTGCGTACAACCGTGGCATACTACACTCAATTTGTAGTACGGAAACTATACTTTGATCTGGAAACCTAGATACTATATCCTTACTAAACTGTGGAACTACTGAACTGTGTGTGCAGTTGATTGAATTCAAATGTAATCAAAAGTCAATAAACTTATAAGGGATATTATTATTAGTTTGTGATATGCGTGTTAGTTAAATAAGTGCCACAAATGTAACCGTTTCACCAAATGAAATAGCCAATTTATTTATTCATAGATGTTTATTAATTATATTATTCTCCGTGTTTGACTGATTGGCTGATTCTGTATTAAATTCAATGGTAAGACTATTTCATTCCTCTCTGTTTGATGATTTTGCACTGTATCTGGACTATTTCATCAGTTGCTGGTTGCTGACAAAGTAATCTAACTTATCGCTATAACATCTTATGGTATATCTTTTTTGAATGAATCCCCATTAGGCTATTCGGACCCATAAGTAAGAGATTAAATCAGGACTACCCATATCTTTTATTGTTGTTACCTCACTGTTTCATTTACTCTATGACCGTGACTTATCCCTTCCAGCGAGTATTTTTAGACCGCGACGTTAGATAATATAGTTGCTTGAAAACGTGCTTTTTTTGGTAATAATTTGGTAATGACCTCAAAACCACAGCAGAACCGGAACTAAACCAGCTTACGAATAAGTAACTTTTAATAAAAATTTAAAAAGAACCTATTCGATATTTTAAAAACATGTCTTTTTATGTTTCCTAGCAATGGGTATTCAATTTGTAAAGAATTAATTATCAAATCGTTTTAGACAATGTACCTACGAGCACTTGTATCGTAGATATTTAATTCTGTCGAATAAATGAAAGTAACTATCACAAATAGTGTAGGTATACTCATAATTAGATGGTTCTCGATAAAGCTACTCAGCTGTGAATAATCTGAATTACCTAGTTACTTATTAGTCAATTTCAATTAAATGTTTTTATTGAGCTTACTATGTTAGACATTATAAGGCAAATTTTGTGAGAAATTACTTATTTTGGAAGAACATAGCTATTCGGATAAAGGCGCGTCGGTAACCAATAAGTAGGTATTTAGTGGGACGTCCCGTTCAAAGCTAAATAGGTACTTTGACATCACAATTACCAAATTACCTACCTACCCATTACGTGTCGTAACGTAACGCATCAAAGTTAACAACGAATAAAATGGTTGATTGAACGGTACTATCATTATTTTGGTGAAGGTGTCATGACACGAATTATTGTGAATCGTTTTTGAGACAACATGGTTACGAAATAATTGATGCAGATAACGAAATGTCACGAAATGTTAGTGAAGTTTTGATGAGTGGTGTGCATAGCTATAGGTACTAATTTTAAATTGAACGAACGTGTTAGAACGTTTAAAATCCGAGCGGAAGTAGGCATGGTGAATAGCTCTGCTGCGAAGCTATTCACAAAGTCAGTTGCGACTCGGATTCGAAATCTACGAATAAACGTCATTCAATTGTGACATTAGTACAACTAATGTCAAATTTGAATAAACGAGTGAGAACTATTAAGGTACAGCGCAGACGACAGACTATCCGTGACGCACTTTTTGCAATTATATGCAGTAACGCACGCATACGACTCAACGCATACGACGCACATCATCGATCATTCTGTCGGCAGACCTAGACGCTCTTTTTAAATGTCTCAGACGCAGACCTATCGCACGAAAAGTGTGCTGTCTGCGCTGCCCCTTAACTTAAACTTTTCACGCGTGATACGAGTCCGTATCACTACATAGTGTAAATAAAACAACGTCGCCTTTTTTCTGTCTGTCCCAATCTATGCTTAATATCTATTAATTATAATAGATAGAGGAATTCAAGAGGAAGGTTTATGTACCTACTCGTGCAAAGCCGGGGCGGGTCGCTAGTTTAAAATAAAAGTTTCCGAATCCGAGTCACAAGTGTGTATCCACAATGCCAATTTCGACTCGGACCTCGGTTCTTATTTTGACAGCTCGGTCCACTGACCAAATGACGTCACGCTGCATCAGTCATCTGGGTCGCCGATTTACCTACTGCATTGGAAAGGATCTTGTATAAGAGCTCGCATAATCCCACATGGTATCGCGGTCAGTCAATACTCGTTACGTCATTGCCAATGGAGGTTGCACATTTTGCTTGTTTTTTTGCTTTATAAGTAGGTAAGTTGGTATTATCTTGATAACACGAGTTTTTAATAGGACTTCACTACCTATTCATTCGTGACTTCGCTATGATACATAAATAAAACGATGGTGTAGGTATACTATTCTTGCAGAGTTGGACAGTTGGTTTGTTTTGGACTGTCGATAACGATAGTAGATGATGCTTCTTAAAAAGGTACGTGAGACAAATCAGAATGGTCATGTTTTTTTACGTAGGTAGGTTCATAAGTGTTATCTACCTCTTTAGCGCTTGCTTAAATTCATCAGGATGTAGGTATTAGGCCCGGAAATTCGAGACTGCATATGTTGAAATACCTACCTACCCAGAAGGAATGCTGCAGAAACAAAAACTACGGGTTTAAAAAATAAATCTTGCCTGCTTAATTTAAAATCAGCTGCTCTTTAAAAGTGTTTGATGTTGATTTGATTGCTGTAGGTATCTATTTAGGTAGGTACGAGTACTTATGATTTATATCGGCCTCTAAGCATTCGACACAAGGGTCACCGACCTCACATCACATTACGAAGAAAAGGTGTGGGCGTTCCTTGTGTTTGGCCCATCTGACAATTTAACGGATTGCTTAATGCCTATGCATTGCCTGCCTAGGTATGTCCTATGGCAGGTAGGAGTCCTAGCGCACTGACTTATTTACATACTTTTTACCTATGCAATGTAGGTATATTTCTTCTACTGGCTATACCTACTCACACGTGCCATACCTGCATTGACACGTAAAGTAAGATTCATAAACTCGTAGGTTGATAGAATGTAGATTTCAGAAAAAGACGTGTCTTTGACGACGACTATAATCTATATTTAATAACATGGTTTATTCTCTGCAATCGCCATTTGAAGATGAGAAAGAGAGTGATTTTTATTGTTCGTCAAATCAACGTTATCTTGATTTTACCACCACAGTTGGCATTAGTATTTAGTATACTGAGATTCGACATGTTAAGGATATTTCAATAGAACCCATATTACGATCCAGAATACTACCTAATCAGGCCTAAACAATTGCATTTAAAACATTCCTATTTCCATATGGAAATGTCTACTTAGTGTAAGTAGGTAGCTATAATAAATACAAGTAGCTGAGTAATGTATGTGCATACTTTAATTTAAAGTTTTAACTATCTGCCTATAGACTTGCGAAGGCTAATGCAAATGAAGATAGGAAGGAAGCGGTATGTTACTGTAACATCCCGGCTAAACTCACACAAAGATTTCGCTGTAGTGTTGACATTGTTCATTGCTCGGGGACCCCTCATTATCCAGTTAAAATGCGAAGGTGATAAACAGTACGGGCGACACAATTGATATTATATTTAGTCGGTTATGTTAGGAATGAATGGTCTGTGTATGTAAGTCAGGTGACATTCACAGAAATGCATTTAAAATGGCTCTGCCATTACGAGTACCTATCTACATCTGATTTTCAAGTACGAAACGTTATATTGAAGCGTTCGAACTTGACAAAGATGTGTGCATCTTTGTCAAGCTCGAACGTATTGCTCTACTTCAAGACCTGAAGTCCCGGCTACCTGCAGCCATCACATAGGTAGGTACTACCTATCCAGGGTGTGCTGACGTTTGCCCTATGCGGGCGCATGATTGCAGCCAAACTTGGTGTTGAGCACCATTGGACCGCAGAACAAAGAGCTACATAATCATTTAAACCTTTTACACAAAAGATATTTTTTATAGATTTATCAGTCAGTCAGTTATTTTAAGTCCAAGCTTACATACCTTTGGCCCTGGTTTCCCATTATCCTCTCTTCTTGCAGGTCTCTAGATTTTTAACTGGGAGTGTAAATCATGCTTTCTATTAGGTAACACTCGTCTGGAAAGAGAAAATTTCCTCTAGATTTATTTATTTAATCTTTATTGCACAAAATGGTACAAAAGGCGAACTTAATGCTAGGAGCATTCTCTACCAGTCAACCCTTGGGTCATGCAGAGAGCAGATTTGTTGTGCGGTGAGTGTACAAAAGGAAACACAATAAAAGAAAATACATTATTTATATAAAAAACTAATATGTGTAAATATGCTAAATAAAGTAGGTATAATATACTAAAACATATAAGAGACATATACATATCGTACATAAATAGACAAATATATACCATAGATTCTAAAACTTTTCTGCATGTCCGTTGAATGTTGTGTGGTCGTGAGTAGATAACAGCAGTTATGAAGGAGTCATTGTAGCCGAATACGCCTGTGAGGCTATAATTATTGTACAACTTCAATTCGATTGGGCATTCTCGTTCATTCTCTCGTCTTGATATGATACCTAATAGGTACCACGGATAATACAATCAGGATGCCCACCATAGTCACACCGATGTGTTTATACTTGATGTGCACACTGACCGTTCATAAGTTTATGAACAAATCAAGAACAAATAAGGTACTTGATACAAATAAAGCCTATGCTGAAATAAGGCCTATACTTCGAAAAAGTCGTTTAAAATTATATTTACGTCAAAAATAGTTCACACACACATATACGACAGCATTACGACTCGGCCAACAGTGGGCAAGAGCCCCGGTCGCGCTCACAACGACAGCAGTGGCCAATTGTTTGTCAACGATGGGTGTTTTCATTGCGCGTTATTAATTTGTCGTCATCTGTATCGAATTTTAATAAATTATTCTACGAAGTTTTGTTTCAATTAATGTTTGCGGATCAAAATATAACTCATCAAAAAGGTAACTATTATTTTAAATTGTAATTTTTTGAATATGCGAATTATTTACTGCTTAAAATATTTATGAAGTATGATGTACTAAATAAAGCCTACATTTTTAATAGGCCTTATTTCGGACCCTAGGCCTTAATGGGAAACCTGCTGAATTTGGACTTTATTATGTTTATTTACAGATTGAACATCTCAGTATGTCTCCTCCAAGACTCCTCTAAGTACTAGTACTTATTATCAGTAAGACTGGTTAATGTTCCTAAGGAAAATATGCTATTTAAGGCCTTATTTAGTTACCTTGCTTTATTAAGGCCTATCAAAATATTTTTTACTTTTAATATTTTATAATATTTTTTGGAAGACATGTTCATTTGCTAATTTTTGTTTGCATGGATAAGTTTTTTTTATATTATTCTTCATTTCTTGTTGATATATGACTTCAAGTCCGACTAGCAATTGAAGCAAAATATTTAGTAAAATAACTTATAAAGTTCTATAAAGATCTCGTGGAAACGCTTGATAAAAGGCTAAGAAAAACATATTTTATGTAATTAATACTCTAATAACAATATTCTAAATTTCAGTATATATTCAAGTATATAGGCTTTATTACGTCACTATGTTTTTAAAAGGCCTAATGCTAAGGTTCCAGAATTACCTCTTTTTAAGTGATTATTGATAAAAAATTATAATATGTTTTCTTAAATAATTAAAATTTATAAACCAATTAATGATGCCTTGCTTTTATTTTTCACCTTATTCAAATAATTAATCATAAAAACAGTGGTTAAAATTAGGTAGGCCTTATTTGTATCACTTACCTTAATACAAGATTCAGTCATGCTGGACCGTCCGTATGTTACCTACTTACGTTACGTTTTTTTTTGCCTAGAAATGCTTAAGCTCAGTGCTGAGCCAGAAAGTTGATGATGACTGATGATACAGACTCGTGCGTTGGAACGCAAGTCGAGATGACGTTTTCAAGAAAATTAGGCAGCAATTATAAATCATTGTACCATAGGTGCAGTTCCTGGAAGTGCGTTTGAGTTGCACACTTTTCTGGAGGACGACGATCAAAAACATCATTATCATCATCAACGGCGGAGGGATCGGTTTTCCCCCTACGTGATTGCGTCTATCGTCTCTTTTCTTAATTAATGCCCCGTTGGTCTAGTGATGGCAGATGCTATGACTATCTGAAAAAATACAAGAAATTACTCAGTTGCTACTAGCACCCCCGAGTATCGGAACACATGTAAAGATGTAGGTCCTGCGCCTGACCTCTCTCCTGTCGAGTCGAACTATAGTCCTATCGAATATGGGAGTGAAGGATCTTAGAGACCACCCGTCGTAGTAGAAAATAGGTCATTTACGTCACAGATAATGTACCTACCTAGTTGCTGCTTATGTACGAGTATAGGTTAGTAGGAGTCTGTTTGCCTTTACTTTTATTGCAACATTGCAGATAATTCCACTGTTGATGGACTATACTTAATTCTTTATTAACTCTGTTAATCTTTATTAAAAATACTTAAGATTGTGAAGGTAGGTAGGTATGTAAGGTAGTCGTAAGTATAGTCATAATGTTTATTTGATGAATCAAATTTCAAAAGTTCGGTTTAATTGTATATTTTATACTTTATTAAAAAAGTATTTTTAATTTTTATATTAGATTCCTATCTATAATTTTAATGTACCAACCTATTTCTGTATATGAAGTGGGGCCAAGGTTTTATGTTACACGATGTTACGGCAGAATAATATTTGACGCAATAGTTCAGTTAACGCAAAAAAATGCATGAATAATATAGCTAATATTTCATTTCCTTAAACTTTTTCTCCGAGACCTCCGCCATATTATTCTGTAAGAAATATTTAAATGTGTGTTATTTATTAACCATTATTTTTCAAAGTTAATTTTAATAAACAGTATTTGTACAATGTTTTGTGACATGAGTTGCGCGCGCAGTCGGTGACCGCACGGCCCCGAGGCTTAACGTGCGCCTGCGACGGTCTCCGCCGCGCGTGATGCGATCTGATTGAACCACTTAAATTCCATTGAGATCTCGGTTGTCGTGTGTCCTGTGAGTTTATATAGTCACGTATAGCATGGTAAGTGTACTACAAATTTAATTTAAAAATCGTAAGAATTTGTGATTACTTTAAAAAAAACAACGAATGTATTGTTATTGGTATTTGTTTACATAGATAACATAACTCGTTAGCAGTAGGTACGCCTAAGATATTCTTTCTTTAGTCACATTATACTTTTACTATTTGCTAAAGTAGTACCTAATATACGAGTACCTTACTATCATCTTTCTACTGTTAAAATAATATTATGTAGGTAAGTAGATGATTTTGAAAAGTTTTGTACAACGGTACTATAATCTTTATTGTTATTTTATTTTAGGTCACGTCGTACAATATAATCATTGTTTCTTTTGCAACAATGGGTGCTCATAATTTATTCAGTCTCCAAGAAACAGTAGTTCGTGTCCTGAGAAAGACATGAATTGAAATGTGGCTTATGTTTTGTAATACCCAGTGATAGGAGAAACAGTTTAGTAATCTGGAGGTTGCAAATATACCTATCTACCTAAATTACTTTTAATACATAGACTAATCCGAAACCCTTTGATCAAGACTTATGATCGATATGACAGTGTATGTTGATAAGTTTTTGATAATAGAACGAATGTTTATAAAACCAACTCAGAAATCATACGCGGAGCATAGATTTTATAAACAGAAGCATTTAATAGATAGTTAGAAGGATACCTAGCTGTCTAGGTACTTTTTGTTGCACACCAAAACAATTAATTGGAACTAGGTCGGTATAGCATAGGTTGGTACATTCGTGGGTACATTTTTACCTAGGTATATAGTACAATTTGGGCGCACTTATCGCTATAAGCGATTTATTTTCAATTGTACATTACCTACTTAACATAATGTTTGAATATTTTCAATGTATTAGTTAGCAATTTATAATCAGTTAAATGAATATGTCCCTACATCCTTTCTTGATACTAGCATATTATCGTGTTTGTCAATAAAATAATGGTAGTAACCACATACCTACCTACTGTGTTTTAATCGAATGTAGGTTACCAAGTTTGCTCGCGTTTATTTTATTTTATTTAAAGTTAAAATAGTAACGTACCTATTTGTACACACGTTACTAATTTTTATTTAATCTTCCTTATCTAAGTATGCATTTAAATAATACCTATAAAAATAATTTTTGTGATTTTTTAATACGTAATGTAGGCATTTAAAATTCAAATTATTTTTTATACCTAATACCTACCATTGAACTGCTTACCTATTTCATTGTCATTTTCATTCAACCACTTTTTTTAATTCAGCTCCATTAAACTTCTCGCCAAAACATCTGGCAGTCCTTGCGTTGATTCGCCGATACACCCAATCACAATGCCATTGAAAACAAATGGTAATGAAATCACCTAATTCCAATAAAACGTGTGTTTCGCAATTCGCAACATTTCTCTTGTGCGTGGGATCGATTGACTAGCGACTATTGTGAACGACAATGCTGATGTTAATTTCCTTGTTGAATTTTGTTTCAATCAGCCGCTAGTAAGTAGTTAATTAGCATACTTACTTTAATGATTGGAGGAAATTGTTGATTAAGTGGATTCTTTCGGTACGATACGATCGTTCCACATACGACTAGGTATACGGTTTTTTTTATCACGGATGGGCTGACGAGGAAATATTCTACTTTTCAGCAATATAGGAAAATAAGTAAGTAACCTTTTACGTTTTTATAATTATAGAAATACCATATTTTGTTAGACATAAACACGTAAATAAACTATCATTATTTCGCAGATGTATCTTTGATAAAGTTATCTTGAATAAACGATTATATTACTATCTACTTTTGGTTCAAAATATTAGATAAACTGGACTGGCCTGTGTCCAGCAGTGGACTGCAATAGGCTGATTGATGATGATGATGATTAGATTCACGCACTTGGTACAGTTCGCTATATAAAAGCTCGTATCTGTCGTTCCTGTAGGTTATACCTATCGTTCCTGTAGGTTAAATAAGTACGAAACCTCCCAAACGGGAGGGACTTATGGTACCTATAAACATACGCGATATCGTCTATCGAACGAACGTTTTCGATCGTTATAGTAGGTCCTCCGTACATGTCCATACATACACGTACCTACAATTACTTAACTAGTCTTTCAATAGATCTTTGACTTCTATAGGTAGGATTGGAAAAACCTGATGTCTGTGCATTACAATGCGCGCCGTATCTTCACGGCAGACATGGTTCATTGTTATCCTCACTTGTTTATATTAAAACCATGGCCTTGAATATTTTATCACCAACTAAATGCCTTAGTCAAGGTTTTTAAACAAATTTTCATTTGACGACCATAGCTAGGGAATGACAGTACCTACCTGTACATATAATATTTGATTAGCTTATTCTCACGTGCTGGTACACAAAATATAAAAGCCTGCCTAGTGTCCCAGATATAGATAAAAATCCCTACATTGTGCTCTTTTTAATGCAATAAAAGTTTAAAATTAAGTACATAGTTATCAATTAGGTATGAAATTACCATGCTTGTCAACTTCTCAAAAATTTCAAATAACTTTGTAACATTACAAGTAGTTGTAGGTACCTAAAACATTAAGTGAAACGTAATGGTTTCCATGCAAAAGGAAAAGTGTTTCTTTCTGTGTTAATAAGAATCTAGTTTATCATAGCACTTCATAGTAGCGTGTTGTAGAAGATAATTATAGTAGCAATGACCTATTCGAGGGCTTCATGACGTAGTGAAATAAATCATGTAAGTAATTAAAATGATGATGATTAAACCGCCGCAGCAATTTGCGTAAAAACGCAACGGTTTTAGGCAAAAAAATCATAGTCGTGATTTTGTAGGATTACATATTTTTGATAATGGTTGCTCGGTAAACGTTCCTCGAAAAAAATTAAATCCTCTTTGCTTTAAAAAATATTGCTTTGTGTAGGTAGGTATTCTACTCGTATCTATGTTGAATGTACCTACCTACCTATTTTCGCTGTTTCATAATTTTATCAAACAATTTTTATCTTATATCAAAAGGTGTAACTAAGGCAATTTAACGGCATGGAATAAAACAGAAATACCACACACACGTGTAGATTTGTGACGACAATTAAAGTTTGGTTGCAGAAATTGGCTACAATAGCCACTATGTTACAAAATTCCATATGTGTTTAAAATGAAATACCTAAACTCTTCTAAAAGGATATGGTTCTCAAATACCTACCTACTATCAATCGATCCAGATGTATCCTGCATCTACCCACCCAAGCGGTATCGAAACCTTAGTTGCTTCAGTATTTTTGCTGATGCAAGTATCGCATCGCCGCAAATATTTATACTCGTAGTAACAACTAAATTTTTATGCTACAAATCCATATTTTGTTAAATATTATACAAAGCCATGTAAAAATATAATAATATTATACTGACATTCAATAGCGAGCATGTTTGTATGTACTTACATTTACCAGTGTAGGAACGTTTTCAAATTCCTCTCAGTCGCTCAATCTTGACAGAGTGGTTGTGGTCATGAGGAGTCGTCTCCAACGGTCTCTCGTCTTAACGGCAAGAGCATTCCAACACAGGTGTCTTAGTGACAGATTTGATGGTGTCTGTCGGATGGTGTCAGGTCGTAGTACTTAATACTTCCATGTGTCAGGTAGATGACCGACCACGTGATCCGCTGTCTTGTGTGTTTTTAAATCCGGTCGTTCAGTTTCAAAGATAAAGATATTCGAGGTCTGATAGTAAAAAATGCAAATGCAATAATTAGGCTGAGAAGCTGATTTCAAGAAGTTGACTCTTAAGACATCTACGGGAACAAAATAGCGCAGTGATTTGTATTATTTTCCGTCACCGCTTGGAATATTCTAACATACACAAAAATCATTCGATTTCATCCGAGTCTCGGCAAACGTAGTGTAGGACACCCTCAGGCCAAGTGGAGTGACGATTTGCGCAGTGCAGATCAAAATGGCGAACACTGGGAGAGGCCTATGTCCAGCAATGGATTGATGAATGATGATGATTCGATTTCATTAAAAGTATCATTATCGGAAGTATTTTTTTATAGTACCACATCATAATGGCCTCTATGCCTAATGGACTGTGAGAGAGAGGCCCAAGTCACTGCCTGGCATGCAAATATAGCATCCATACTTTAATGAATTTTCCGACTCGAATATAAAAAGGAAAAGTTGGTTTAGTTTTATAAATTAGCCATTGCATTTACACCCTTAATTCACAGTCGTAAATGGAATGGAATTTTCAACGGATGTT
The DNA here is from genome assembly GCA_031163375.1 of Conogethes punctiferalis. Classification (NCBI taxonomy): domain Eukaryota; kingdom Metazoa; phylum Arthropoda; class Insecta; order Lepidoptera; family Crambidae; genus Conogethes; species Conogethes punctiferalis. Next base: position 7,690,335 of record CM062080.1, read on the forward strand.
GGCGCTAATGATAGAGTAGGCCGAATGATAGACACGCCTTACTGGGATTCGCTATTAAATGAAAACATTTTGTAGAAAGTAGTGAAATAGAATAATTTGATGTTCCCTGGTCATGCGATGAAACAGAATTAGCTTAACATTAAGGGAGGTACTGCAGTTAACAAATTACGAAGTTGTAAATGTGCAAGCCGCCGAATCAATTAGGTATACAGGTGGATAAAACCTAAATCTGTCAAAATAGCTACCTAGCTGTTTTAATTGACTTGGGTAGGTAGTTATTTTGACAGATTTGGGTAACTAGGTTTGGGTCATGTCTACCAAAAAATATTGTTTGTTGTCATTAGTTTCACCTTGTCAATTAAAAAAAAATTCTGTACCTACATAAGTATGATTTGAAATTTACTTTAAACATGGGTACACAAAAATAAGTTCAATAACAATCTTAATTAATTCAGTAAATATAATTTGACATAGCTATAGGTACTCAACATTATCAATAACTTAATATAATTATAGGATAGGGATCAGATTCAAATTAAGAAATCCATTGTTTGGCTTAGTTGTATTGTTCTATAACAACCCTAGATTGTGTCTCATTTTTGGCGTTCAGTAGATTAAAATTTATTTTAGACTGTGACATTTATCAATTTTTATGTCTATAAAGTATGAATGAGTTAAACCAGTGGTTCAAAATCTTTTCTGACCAGGAACCACTTCGATCTCTTTGCTGTTGACAGGGACAAAATATCTACAAGAAAAATAAAGCAAAGGCGTTATAGATCTATGGTAAAGGCGTAATAATAAATCGACCGTGATGTTTGGTTGAAATCATCGCGTATTTAGATTCGTTCGGACCACGGGTAGACAACCACTGGTAGATTTAAAAGGAGCTTTCATAGATTTTTCGACTTGCACCGTATAATATGTTGCTCTCAGCACTTAACGAGTTCTACAATCTGTCTTGTTGGGCAATACATAGCGAGTGTGTTTTGCCTTCCATTATTTTTATTGTACTGGTGCCAAGTCGACTTGAGGTTTTTTTGCCTCCCCTATTTGGCGAGGGTAGAGTGATATCACAGCCAACTCCATCTCGAACGCTATTGGATTCGGTTAGAAAGTCATAAATAGATGTAAACATGCTGCAAAGTTATATTGCATGTTTTTTAATGCGTCTAATGTATAAACAAAAGAACGTATAGCTGTTGGTTTTGCGCTTGATTTTTGGGATCGTGTCGAATAATCGTTCTATGGGATCGGATAATAATAATGTTCATGTTGTAATAAGCTTATCATCATTTCAGTCTACTTTGAGAATAGCCTCTTCTTTCAACCGCCACTTTACACGATCCCTCGCCAACTTCGTCCAATGTTTTCCGGTCACCAATGTTATGTCATCCGACCATCGAGTAACTGGTCTGTTGGTAATAAGTTAAGTAAAACAAAGTATGGTGGGTTGACATCCGAATTAGGACGGGTCCTGTAACGTTATAAAAGTAGGTAAAGGAACAGATAATGCACATGTGTGCATGCACACGCGTGCACTACAATATCTTCTGCGTATTTAGCTAGTTTCCCTGGTCGATCGATCACCGCAATTCGATCAGGAGAGTTTCGATTCTATCTACCGTCCGTATCGTTCCTCTGCGCCGTCATCCACTTTACTAGGTAGTTAGGTACCCATAACCCGATAATCATTGCCATACCTCATCATCAGCCTATTGCAGTCCACTGCTGGACATAGGCCTCTCCAGTTGTTCACCACTTAGGGCAAACATCTGGAGGACATACCCATAATGGCCAACCTGGCAGGCAGGTTGTCGATCGCAGGGCGTAGCTTTTTTAGTGACGCTGCTCCCCGTCACCAGCCTGTGGTATTTAGCTAGGTCTTCATTGTGATGGTTATACCGCCACCAGTCGGTTGCCAGAGCCTCGTTTGTTATTCGGCAGGATGCACCACGGGCAGGTGAGGTTGGTTTGGAGCGAAAAGATGATAGGTCGCTCCCTTACATCGCCATAACTGCTTATCTTAATCACTAGCTGTGCTCGCGACTTCGTCCGCGTAGAATAGTTATTTTTCCCCGTTTTTTTTTTACATTTTCCATTATTTCTTCGCTCCTAATAGTTGCAACGTGATGTTATATAGCCTAAAGCCTTCCTCGATAAATGGTCTATTCAACACAAAAAGAATTTTTCAATTCGGACCAGTAGTTCCTGAGATTAGCGCGTTCAAACAAACAAACTCTTCAGCTTTATAATATTAGTTGAGATTAGCGATTCCACGCACAAGCCTATATTCTCATACATATTCTACCTGCTTTTATTCATCGTGATTATTAGGTAGAATTAAATGCAATATTTTTCGCTTCACATGGTTTTGTTAAAATAATTATAACATTATTAGATAGTAAGCTGACTAGTAATTACAGTTTCACTATCTAGGTAGGTACCTACATTAGACCTCAGACCTCTCTTTAGATGTATCTTGTACAATATAGGATCGTATGTTTTGGCCTTAAGGTTCATTAAAGAATGTTAGACGTATTATAAATGGTATTCATATGCAATGTAGTACCTATGTTATATTAATAACGTAACTGGGAGTGGATCAATTATGTCAGATATAAGTATTTTTATGTTGATAGGTAGCTAGATCAAGGTATTTCAATTGTAACACTTGGAGGATAATTTTTTAAAAAACCAAGTTTCCGTAACTTAGTACACCTACGAGTACATTACTGCATAATAAGAGAGTGGGTGGAAACTGTGTAGGTATGTTCCAAATAAATATTATGGTCATTTAAATGCAATGTAGATTTCTCTGTAAAACCAAAGAAAAGGAAACCTCAAATCAAATAGATATTTAAAATAAAGAATTTGGTGATCATTTAGCAAATAAAGCTCCTATATAATAGGTAGGAGTACGAGTACGTCGTTGGCTAGTCTTAAAAACTAATTAGGAGTTTTTTTTAATATAATATAGAATGAACGTTAAAATATCTTAAGTTTAGTGAATTTTATTACGTTATGATGAGGTCAGTTCTAATTAATACTAACATTTACGAAAATATTTTGGTATTATTTATTGAAATCAACGTTCCACCACAACTAATTAACACACCAAATGTGAAAGGTTACCTAGGCGTGTCACGATTCTGATCGTATATAATTAAATATTTTTAAAAACAGATAAAAAAATTTAAGCCAACAAAAATTTTAGATAGGCCTTGATAGACTGTGTTGGCACAAAAAGATAGGCAGATCCGACACGTACCTAAGTAAGAAATAGTGGAAGACAACCTGTCTAAGTTATAAGAATGATCCACCTAAATCCATCTGGTATAATCCATAGTAAACAGTTAGATGCCCGGTACCTAAACTAGCTACGTGTATAATCTAGGTATTTGTTTGTGACATAAACTCGCCCTTGAATCGTGGCTAATGAACCTAGATTTCCTTGACACAGAAAACTTGTTGCCAACCTAAACCTTTGTACTATCATGTATACACAAACACACACACACACACACGCACACACACGCACACACACACACACACACACACACACACACACACACACACACACATATACACACACACACACACACATACACACACACTTATATATACACACGCACGCAAACACACACACATACTCTCAAAAAGTTGATACCTTTATTTTAATTTATTTTCTAATTTCATTATTCTTTTATGACTTGAATTTCATTACCAATCGAGTCAAGTGTCCGCATACAACTGACCTGTGAACGTAATTTGGCATCTGCGATACAAGCTAGTTGCTTAGTGCAGAGGCCGATAGCATTGCATATTATGTAATGTTGTTATGGAAATAAAAACATTTATTATTATTATTATTATAACAACTGTTGTCCGGCGTGACATACGCAAGGTAGTGACGGGAATTATTCGGTTATTAATAACAAATTCATGTATTGTTGTTATGAACTACCACGACGCTTAACATCAGTGGGGCTATTCACAAATGCAATCAGAAAGATCTCTAAAAAAACAGAGATCCCAGCGGAAACTATCGTTCAATCAAAGACTCGATCGAATTGTCCAAATTATTGTCGACCTAAGAGTTCTCGGAAAAGTTTTCGATGAGAGTTGTCAAAATCGAATAAACAATCGAGAATGTTTCCGCTTGGATTTCCGAGTGAGATATTTTTGAATTCATTAGTGAATTGAATAGATCCGAATTTTTTCATCCTACCTACGTTACGTTAATTTAGAGCAAGGCTTACATGTTCTCGCGTTTTGGCGTCTACTATACGTTTGACCACGGAGGCAAAAACTGACGTTTTAGCAGCTAACACCAGCTAACTTGCCAGTTTCTTAAAAATAGGACATGAATAAAACCTAATATTTATACTTATTTTTTTTTCAGGGAGTCAAGGGTGTATTCTTACTCCTGGCGACGGTTTTATGCCTGCGGGAATCGTCGCCGTCCCCTCAGTATGCTACTAAAACGTTTACACTGGAGGAGGTCCTGTATGGAATAGAGTTTTATGCAGAGAGAATGTTCGTCAAATGGGTTTCAGGTAAAATACTCGTAATATCTATAAAGTTTCAACTAAATAATTGATACTAAATCATAAAAAAGGATTCAAATACTGAATCTTTTTATTATTAAGTGTGTTGTGGTATATTTATGTAATTTCTAATTGTAAGAACCTCTTAGAGATTTTAGCTTCCTAATTAGCAGTTAGTTTAATTGCCTAAGCTTTAGTTTTTCGAAAATAAATGAATAAAATTATTTGTGCATTATAATTTCAGACACAGAATTTATAAATCAAGAGCCCGGTCGAGGGGTATTCAAATACGATGCATTGAACCAACAGCTGGACACTGTTATTTCTGAAGAAGACTTGGTAAGCATATTTTTGTGATGGTTACGAAGTTAAGGTTTAGAGGAATTTATAATGTCTTTAATTTTATTTCATACTAGCAGCCCGCCCCGCAGTCTAAATTCACCGGAGATAACAGTGAAAGAATTTTTTTAATCGGTCAAGTAGGTAGTTTCGGAGACTATTCACTGCACATATACAACAATCAAATCTTTCCTCTTTATAGCATTGGTGTAGATAGTGAAAACAAAAGGCACTGCAGTCCTATGGATGGTTGCAACTTTCTTTTGTATTCTATGAACATTTACTTTTGTAATTTGACTCGGGTTTGGGTGTTATGGGAAATGCGCTCCATCATATTTATGGTTACATCATAGCGTAAGGAAAATCTTTAGTTTAAGACCAGCTGGTCGTGTGAAGTATTTGGCGAATTTAATATTTTTTATTAGGTATATTTCTGTGGTATGGTATGGTATCAACAAAAATCGATGATCAGTCGTATTCTAAAACAGATTTTACTACACTCTGACTTTTAAATAGAATACGTTATGTACTTTTGCTGATTGTACACAGATGTCCTTACAATTTTGTGTGGCTCCATCCACAGACTCCATCATTGGTGGTATTTGCGTATGATTTTTTTATTGCTGTTAGTAGCAGACGAGCAACTAATGCTATGAACATGTTTTGAAGTTAGTCTCTTCTATATCCGACTGATGCGTTTGTGAATTATAAATTACCTAGTAGGTATTAATAAGAATATTTTAAACTTGAATTTTGTTGCGTAAGATGCCATGCTCACGGATTCGCAAGAACTGTTAAGAAATTCATATAGATACGATATGCATAATTATCTAGACAAGACAATTAAGATGTATGCTGGAACTAACCTTGAGCTCTCCTGAGCTAAACTTTGAATATTATCACCAGAATCCGTTTACTAATCGACTGTTTAGTAAAATGTGCAAAGTAAAGCGTATTGAAGGAAGACTTTCGCAGTACATATTATTAAGTTCATATAAATGTCCCGATGGGCTCGATCCAATCCTAAACTAGACTCAAGCTTTAGTTGACTGAGTAAGGTCGAATAATAAATTCAACATTCAATAATTTTCATGTAGGAATAATCTCTAAGAAATAAGATTTCTAAGTTCAGGTGATTTTCCTATAAAAACTAATAACTATTCATCATGAATAGCATCATAATTATCAGCTCACCAAACTAAATTAATTTATTACTACGTAGATATTACCAACAATTTAATATAAAGAAAATGTACCTGTAACATTACTTATTTTTTATAGATCGAATTGAGCGATTATGCAGTAGCAGAGTTTTCTGACGACAGAAGATACGTACTGATGACTGGGGATAGAAAGAAGGTAAGTTCTGCTTTATCTATAACACTACACTACATTGTAAACTAGGTATTAATATATTAATCCCTGTATATTCTATTATATATAATGACACAATCGAGTACCGACTATTGTGGAAGTCTTTGGGGGAGACCTATGTATGTCCAGCAGGACCTCTTACAACTGAATATGATGATCATGTCAGATGTGTCGATTGCAATATGTATTTTAATTTTACCTTTTTTCTATGTTAAATTCTATGTATGTACCTATTTTCAATTAGAGGTACTGCCTTGATTCTGTTGATAATGTTAGAAGGTATAATATAATGTATCTAGTAATTATAATCTAGTTATTATTATGTTGAAACACGAGTAATATCCTATTCTATATCATTGTGGTTTTCTGAGTTGTTTTTCGTTTTACATTTCACAGACAGTATGTGTACCTAATTATTTACTAAGTAAAATATAAGGTCGTATCTTTCATACTACTCAAAGTCATTCTAACCTTCATGTTTGAATTTTAATGCGAAAAGTTTATTTTTTTTGAGTATTCTCCACCCGTCGCAAATATAATTCGTAAATATGTCAATTGCATACTTACCTACTATTCCTCCATCAACATCGTACGTAGATAATTTTGTTTGTAAAATATGAGATGTAACTTTGTATGACGATAATATTTCTGAGCAAACCGTTTAGAAAAACATGAACATTATTTTTGCTCGCGAAGGTATACGGTTACGTAACATTTAAAAAATTAAACTACTTTGACATGCTGTTATAGAAAGTTGATTTTTAAAAATCTATGTGAATTTACTGGGTGATCAGATACATTGTGTATGGAATGGCGATCTGCTTTATTACCCATGCATGCAAACTAGGCAAACACGCTTTTCTCCATTCACTTTTGTCTTAGGTTCTCATTAAGACTGTCACTTAGTTTTTGCTTGGCTAGGTTTCTATGCGTTTAATGCGTAGTGTTAATGAGCGCAAAGAAGATTAGATAGATAGGTAGATAAATATTTTTTATTGCACACCATGAAGTTGACTTAGAAACTAGGTATAATTAATTTGTTGTACAATTTAGGCGGTCTTAGGCTCTTCTAAGCGATCTTTTCCTGACAACCTATAGGTACAGGATATTTAAAAGAAGGGCTAAGGTGACCTATCAACTGAATCAGAGCTGGTAATAAAAGAATATCATAAACAAATAAAATATGTATAGGTACATATAACTAGATATGTACTAGTATAGAATCGGATTGTGCAGTGCGAACTTCCGAAACAAAGAAAGAGAAAAGTGAAATACATAGTACCTAGTAATCTCAGAGTGAAATATAGATTATTAACATCTACGACACATTAAGTCATGCGATAAGTTATCAACATCATTGACATAGAGAGTGAAAAGTAAATACTACTGTAGCCCAGTGGGGTGAATTGGGTACGTATAGCCGGAAATTCGGCCGTATGCTTCTGCGCTACCCGTATCGTTGCAAGATGCTGCCTACTGACGACACAGGGGGGCTCAGTGGGTAAGGAGTGGTGCGTAACACTTCCTAAAATAGGGGATTTCTAGATAGTGTTAGTCCCACACACTACACCGACTCCCTCTGGAGAAGGCTTGAAGGTGCCCAAGGCATTCCTTTTTTTATTATTGCTTTTTGGAGGCAGACCGGCATGCGTAACCGTCGCCTATAGACATCAGCAATGCCAGGGGCACAGCAATACTGGTACCTACCGTGAGGAAAGAGCTCTCTTTAAACCTTGTTTGAAAAAGGACATGTTCGCAGCGATCAGGAAACACCGCGGCTGGAAGGTCCTTCCAGAGTTTGCAAGTTCGTGGCAGTAATGAACGATGAAAACGTACGGTTCTAGAAAAAAGTTACTAGAGACCCACTAAATTAAAAATAAGTTATTATGTTTATACTTGATTAGGTATAAAATTACAACCTGTATGACATCAGGTCAAGGTGTAAAAAGCCTAGTTTCAGAGTGAGAGGACATTCTATTGTATTATTATATTATTTGTACGTGTGAACTATTATGAAATGGAGGTCACGTTTTCAATGTAAGATAAAATAAATTATGTACGTGTAGAAGTGTAAAGCCTGTATTATATGTATTTTATATCTAGCAAAATGCACCGGCTCTCCCCCAGAGATGGTGTGATGACTGCGTAACGCATTCCCCACATAAAGCTAAAAATATTCTGCATACCAAACAAAGGTTTTATTATTCGTCATAAAATAGCTCGGAAAGAATGTATATGTATTAAAAATTCGTCTGTTAGTTATGCTCATCTAAGGATATTTACAACACCTATGTAACATGTAACAACATGTCTATATTTTATTATCTATCATTTTTTACAGGTGTACCGATATTCAAGTACTGCAGAATACTGGATCTACGATATTAAAAATAAGTAAGTGCGAGTACATAACACGTTAACTCTGTAAGATAATCTTCTTCTTCTATACTTATAATAAATCTGTAGAGAGGTCAATTCTGTACATGAAGTATATTTTCAAAATAACTATCAGGGGGTGATTAGTAATCGATACTGATGCCAAAAATGCAATCAGTAGAATTTTTGTCTGTCTGTCTGTCCGTCTGTCTGTCTGTCTGTCTGTATGTTCGTTATAGAAAAAAAAACTACTGGACGGATTTTAACGAAACTTGGTACGATTATTCTTTATACTGCTGGGCAGGTTATAGTATACTTTTCATCACTTTACAATCAATAGGAGCAGAGCAGTGATGGAAAGTGTTGGGAAAACAGGAGAAATTTTCTATCTGTATGTTTGATCGCGCATCACGCGAAAACTACTGCATGGAATTAAATGCAGTTTTCATCAATATATTGCTAGAGGTCTAACTTAAAATGTAGGTACCATTTTATGGAAGTCCGTTATTTTTAAACCTAGTTACAGCTAGTTATAGGTAAAAGTAGTCTTTAGACCTAGCATAATATAACAATTGATGTCTCTAGACTTCTCATTGTAATTACTAAGTTCATAATGGAAAATTTAACACCAAACATACATTTTCCGACACATTAGAAAATTACTCCATTACTTGTTTCCGTAACTGCATTATTAAATCTAGATTAGGCGGGCGTTACTACTCCCTTATAGGAAATTAGATATTCCGATATAACTGATTTAGCTAATAGGTATTTTCCATACATTCCTAAACAAATGTATCTATATCTAAACACTTTTGAAGTGATTATAACATTTAGGTAGTAGTCGAGCAAATTCGGATTGCTACAATAAATGTAGCGTGTGAGTCCCGTTAAAGTAAGTGTTAATTGTAATAAAAAGGGCGAGCTCAAAATCTTATAAAATTACCTTAGTATTACCTTAATTTAAATTAGACCTTAACTATAATTTACAGATGGACAGCATGGTAGGAAAGGTGATAAGGGGTAATTTGGTTCTTAAACGTATTGCTTTCCTTCGCCTTTCCGTGCCAAATTGCATTAAGCATTATGTGATTGGGGTGATTGCAAAATTCATTTAGCTAAATGTGAGTGGTCTGGAACTGGCGTGAAGTCGTCGACTCGTTGACCATCAGACGTTGATTTCGCAAGTATTTGACTGGCGGGAGTTTCTCATGCAATATTCCTAAATTGGTGTTGAATAGGGTACAATAATACTTGACACGTTAGAAAAATAAATAACTTACTTAGGTTCGTTAGCTGTCTTTCAGATCCTCTGCCTGATTCACTTTGGCTGTCATAGATAGATAGATAGGGTATTCTTTATTGCAAATCATACAATAGATTAAATCTAGGTATAATAGACATATTTTGTTGTACAATTTAGACGGTATTGTTGCTGTAAGCGATCTCTTCCAGACAAACCTAGTGTAGATGATAGTTAAACATAAAGGAGTTAAGCTATCAACTGAATCAGATATAGGATTCAGATATAATAATCTACTGTATAAAAATAAGTCGGGTTTTCCTCCCTGACGCTATAACTCCAGAACGCACGAACCGATTTCCACGGTTTTGCATTCGTTAGAAATGTCTCGGGCTCCGTGAGGTTTATAGCAAAGAAAATTAAGGAAAAAAAATTTTTCAGCCATCTGGTGGCGAAACGGAGTTCGCCGGGTTTGCTAGTAGTATATAAAATATACGTCGTGACAAACTAATAAAAACAATACTTGAAGGCAAAGTAGAAGGCAGGAGAGGAAGAGGAAGGCCAAGACGGACATATACCCAACAATTGATGGAAAAGGTTGATGTCATGACGTACAGGGAGTTGAAGGTGCTAGCGGAGTACAGGGAAGAATGGAAGATGCTCCACCAGCAAGAGCGAGCCTCTTAAATTTTAAATGAACATGTACTTATATTTAATAGAGAGCCAGAAGATGTCAAAACAGAAAAGCCCAATTTTTGGACCGAATCAAGGCTCAAACCCATAATTTTTTGGTCTTCGTTTGCAATTACTAGACGACCGTGGCATTCAAGTCGACACGTATAAGTACATTATAAACACACTAATTGTAACCTTGACGAATTTGTTAATCGTTCCATTCAAAACTATTAATTAAAAAACAATAACAGTTATACTGATAAGCGTTTATGACGCGCTTTCATTAGCACTTATTGAGTCTGCAAATAGTTAAGAGTATTAATAGGAGTAGGTATTTTGATAATGGTAAAATCAATTATGATAACAGATACGTCAGACACACATTAGTCAGCTGACTATAATGAGGTATTCCCTCTGAACTTACTGATGTACCGAGTCAATGACGACTGAGGAAACTCCCAGAGTGCTTAATGAGTACATTAAATTAGCTCACCTATTATATTACGAAGGATACTTCCTAAACGGATCTTTTCAAAATTTACCCAAATATAAGAAGGTCTCTTCTGCATGAAGTTATTTTATCCACTACCATATCTGATCGTTTTTGACTAGGCGTGATGAAGCATCTCATGAGCTAATGACAGGTTTTTGTGTTTGTCATATTGACTCAAGTCATACCACCGTATATTCAAATATATGGTGATGTCTTTGGTGAACCAAATTAATATACTTATACGGCGGGAAATGACTGCCTGTTTGGTAGCGGATGATATGAAAGAAATTATGAAACTAACTGCTATGTAGGCTACAAGACAGTTACGAGTAAAGTTGGCACGTTTAATACATTTACACTTGAATCTGAATAAGCGCGCGGCATGACGTCGTATTGCATGCGCATCATGAAATGTCTGCCTGTCTGTCTCGGGCGCTGTCTAGCTTTTGAGTGTGAAAGTGACAGTTATAGTACATGTGACTATATAACTGTCCCTTACACACATGCCAGCTTTAGTTAACATAATTGTACTACATAATAATATTAGACGACTATTTAGGTAAATTGTTAATTTTTGTCTGTTCCCAGATCCCTTCGTAAACTAGGCCGAGGGCCGCTCCAAACCGTGATCTGGAGTAAGAAAAATGCAGTTGCTTACGTGTACAAGAACAATGTGTATTACCTCACTGATCCAACCAAGCCCGAAGAATACATACAGGTCACCACCAGCGGAATACCTGGGGAGATCTACTATGGCGCTCCTGACTGGATCTATGAAGGTATGCAAATCATACAATACAAGATTTTTATGGTGGCACAGTAAAGTGACCTCTTGTCGTTTAGGGGTCCTTCTTTAACGAGTTGTCCTTCCGCTCGGTGATGATGATAAGGCCGCCCTGGCCACCATTGTAGTCATTTAGAGAAAAAAATGCTTGGCTTGCCTTTTATCGCCAGATGGACAGCGAAAGAGAGGCCCGTTCCTACGGCAACGGACAAGTATCTAACTAAATCACATGTTTGCCACCGCCATGCTATAGAAGGTCTGGGTACTAAGGGAGCAACACATCACCTCTTCGCTCCAAGCCACCCTCACCTGCCCGTGGTGCATCCGAAAAACAAACGAGGCTCTGGCAACGATTATCACGACTGAAGGCGTAGCTAAATACTACGGGCCGATGACGGGCAACAGCGTCACCGGAGCCAGGAGCTACATGGCGATTATGGGTGAAGCCAGGTGTTTGCTCAAAGTGGCGAGCAGCTGGAGAGGCCTACGTCCAGCAGTGGACTGTGATAGGCTGTTGTTGTTGTATACAAGATCTGATCGGAGCGCGGCTAAATTAACTTCCCGGGTGTTTTGGCGATTGTACGGCCGGAATGGAATGGTTGCCAGTCAGGCGGGTAAGCTTGTGTTTGTAGGGCAGTGATTTGTACTATTTTCTGTTACCACACGGTAAAATCCGTTACGCTACGCCACTAAAAATATTGTAGGTAGTTGACTGTCCCGATGGTATTTGTGTAAGGCATTTAGGGCGGTTTAAGGTGGCATTTTAAGTAAAGGTTCAAAATTAAAAAAAATAAACAACCTAAGATTTTCTGAACTTATTTATTTATGATCGTGGCTTGTTATTGTTATTCTGTAACCTCTCAAATTTTACGTGTGTCAATGCATAACCTTCACTCAAGGACTTGCCAGCCCAAGCGACAATGTTAGCAAAATGGATCATAAATAATGCATTCAGATATTGGGTAGAATAATGGTTAAGGTTTTGTTGTATATAAATTCTTCTCTTGAAGCGTTTATATATTACTCATAATTCTATATTATATTAGTCATTAAATATATTGTTTATGGGTAGGTAGGTACATTCTTTCATTCACTTATCTGAATTAAGTGAGAAAGTATTAAAAGAAAGTAAGGCTTTGTGTTTATATCAGTAACGGAAATGTACCCTATCTCTGTTCCGTGGTGACTTATAGTAACAAAACTATATTCGTATTCTCCACTCATAGGAGAATACGAATGTAGTTTTGTAAGTATTTCTTATTAGTCACGAAAGCTAGTAATTATTTAGTCTTTTTATATATTCGTAAATTATAGGTGTTAGACACATAAACTGTCGGAATGAATGTCTACAATTAACGATCTGCAAAGCTTAACTACGAGTATTTTATATATCCTAATGAATGTCGTGCTAATTATCAACTTAACTGTAAAAATTTACGCAACTCCCTTAAGAGTTATGTTATGCTATAAAATTAGTTAAATTTTCCTTTAAAACATAATTCTTTCGACCCCTTTTGCCTCTCGTAACTCGTAGACAGATTATCATCATCATCATCGGCCTTTATCAATCCACTGTTGGACATAGGCCTCGTAAACAGATAGATACATTTTATTGTACACCATAAAAGTAGACTTGGAATTAGGAAAATATACATTTGTTGCAAAATTTAGGCGAGCTTATCGCTATAAGCGATTTCTGCCAGACAATCTTTGGGTAGAAAATGAGCAGGGAGGATAGGGTTATTGATGAACTTCATGTTGTATGATTAGGAAAAATGTTGATCTTCTATTATGGATGTATTTATGTTGATTCTTTATGTTTCAGAGGAGGTGTTGAATGCACCAGATGCTATGTGGTTCTCCCAGGAAGGCACCTACCTGGCAATAGCGTCGTTCAACGATACCCTAGTCGAGTCGGCCGTCTACCCCATCTACGGTAACGCTTCAGACATCAACAATCAGTACCCGGAACTGGAGTCTATCAAATACCCAAAGGTACGCCATTTTTTTTCCAACAATTATGATTAGGGAGTAGGAATAAAGGATCTAAGTACTTATCTACTATAGATTCCACGTCATGTTCTTGCCTCACTGACATCATGAAAGCTGAAAAACCAGAATGTGTAATGTATGTAGTACCTACGTATACGAAAAAGAAATGTTTACATCCTATAATGTAGCAAGTCAGTCGCATACTAGCAAAGGGCGAGTGCGCCCTTGTTCGGTTATCATGACAGACGTTTCACATCACGTTTATACTTTTTTATCAATTGTTTATTTTATTTATCAATTACCATATATCTAGTATACGAAACTGATAAAATGGCAACTCTTTGTTCGTCAGGCAGGTCGTACCAACCCGGACGTTACTCTCCGCGTCATCAAAGTCGGCGAACCGGAGGTCCAGCCGTGGCTCATACCGGTGCCAGTGGAGTTCGTCAGCCAGGACTACATCCTCGGCAGAGTCAACTGGGCCACCGACGACAACCTCATCGTGCTCTGGTTGAACAGGCGGCAGAACGTCAGCGTCCTCACCAACTGCGATATGAGGAAGAACAAATGTAGCCTACTGATGGAGCATTCCGAACCGAATGGCTGGATCGAAATAAACACTCCGATATTCGATAAAGCCGGCTCGAGAATGATCGAGATCAGACCTCTCTACAACGGAGAGCAGAGGTTCTTCCATGTAGCGAGGTTAGACTTGAACACACTGACGACGGAAAACTTGAGTCCTGGAAACGCGACTGTCACAGAGATTCTTGGATGGGATGAAGACACGGATACTGTTTACTATATCGTTTCGCCTGGTCACATTCCATGGCAGAGGCAGCTGTGGGCGACGACTAAGGGTGTCGTGCGGTGTATAACGTGCAAGGATCCCTCATGTCACTACGTCACAGGGATGTTTTCGTTAGGCGGCAGTTTCGGAGTGGTTACTTGCTCCTTATCAAATGTTCCGCCGAAAGTCTACTTGTATCACTGCGGGGTAATATTAAATTATACATATTATATGCATTTGCTTTTATACTAGGTATATGTAGGTTTAATCTAAGATATAACCTATTAGGCCTGTTTCCGTAAAAAATGTAATTAGTCCGTCTTTTACATTGTTCAAAGATAAAGACACGTATTTTTTCATTTGTAAATTAGACCAAAAATGACAAAGATATAGCCCGTTAAAATTACGCGTGACGTCACATAGTGGGAGTTTTTTCGCCACTATGTAACGTCAAAGACCCCCACTCCTAAATTTTGATGCCTTGTATCTTTGTTATTTTTTGTTTAAATGAAAAAAGAAAAAATACGTGTCTAATATATTTTTATGCTCTAAAATACGGACTAAATATAATGTAATTAAGTATTTTGACCCTGAACACATCCCCAACTTTGAGATCGGCAATCGTGGGTTCGAATACCACCTATTAAATGTTCTCTCTAGCACCTTCATTAATTTAAGATTCCTTATTAATTATTTTTCAACAAAACAGCTTAACTTACTTGCTTTTTTTTCTTTAATTTTGACATTACTTGAACAATTTCTTTCAGACTGACGAAATGATTCTCATCAAAGATACTCCGAAATTGTCCGGGAGATTGAAACATTACAAGCTACCACCGAATCTGTTTAATGTAATACAGCTGGGAAATAATCAGGTGGCGCACGTAAAACTATCATTGCCCCCAAATATGGTTGAAGGAAAGAAATACCCAATGGTTCTCAGGGTGTACTCCGGTCCTGGGACGACTAGGGTCAAAGATGCTTATGATATGGGTAAGAATGATTTACTGATGTTTACTTACTTCAGTTACTTGTTAGTTCAACCTTCAGTGGACAGCCGAATTCAGGCTATTAACTCTATTTACTTAGATGTTAGGCTGGTTTCAGAGTCACGTGTTTGAACAGCGCATTCCATACTTTTGTGACTTGTTCGCAAAGGCAATTCCAATGCACTACGCGAACTAGTTCCCTGTAGTATGCTTTATTTCAACGGCAAACGGTTTTCATTCTTTCAATTGCAGAATTCTATACCTGGTACTTATCGTCGAACCGAAGCTTCATCGCAGCGTCGATCGATGTACGAGGATCAGGCGCGATGGGTGTCGAAGCCATGCACGCCGTAAATCTTGCCCTCGGTACCGTTGAGGTCACTGATACTTTGGATGCAATCAAGTAAGTATAAGCAGTTTAACTTTATTATCATTGATGTAAAGGAGTAACTTATCATCTATTCGCTCCCTTAAGTGCCCGTGGTACATCCTACCTGGCAACCGACTGGTGGTATAACCATCACGATTGAAGGCGTAGTTAAATAAATAGCAGAATTTTGAGGTAATCAAATAGAGGCCCTTAAAAATATACTATAGGCTGATGACGGCCAGCAGCGTCACCGGAGCGAGAAGCTACGCCCTGTGGTCGCCAACCTGCCTGACCAGCGTAGCGATTATGGGTAAAGCCTCCAGGTGTCCAGTGGCCAACAACTGGAGAGATCTATGTCCAACAGCGGACTGCGATAGGCTGATGATGATGATGAACGTTATTAACTTATATTGTCGTTGTTAAATTATTATAGTACAAAAATTAGGTCATTTTCAATGAACTATAACTGAAGTTCGTATTTTTTTTCCTTCAGACGTCTCGTACAAATATATCCGTTCATTGACCCCAAACGCGTGGGTGTCTGGGGATGGAGCTACGGCGGGTACGCCTCAACTATGATGCTGATGAAAGATGAGGACAAATCCTTGGCCTGTGCTGCCGCTGTGGCGCCAGTTACTTCATGGCTTTATTATGGTAAGTTATAGCTGGTATATCATAAGACTACCAGGATCTGATGGCAATGTTTAAAAAAGAAAAAAAGCGATTTTCATATGACAATAAAAGAAAATCGATCAACTGAAATTTCAAGGAATTGTTTTTGGTTTGGCTTGAAAACTCCTTTAAAAATGAAAAAAAAATCCTTCAAAAGTATTGCTAGCGTCAAATTCTCTTTTCCCTTTTTGCGAACAGATCCTGGTAGATCTATAGTTAGTTGAAAGCCCATACATAAATAAGCCACATTCGAGAGCATGAAGGCCGAGTCAAAGACTAAGAATCATCATTACGTCATCATTAGGTATAATACCAAATACTTATTAGACACTCTATAGTCTCTGTATTTGCCTTAGATGTTAATATGGAACAAATAAGTATCCCTTGGTAAGCCATTGATGGTATATGCTGCAGTGAGGTCTGCAGTACCGCATTGGATTTGAATTTTTAAAGGACATTCCGTCTTAGTTAACAACGCTTGGCAAACATCTTAGGATCAAATCAATTTATGTAATGGATTTATGCAATTTGGTTTGATGTTTATTGTATAGATAGGTAGGTACTCATATAATATTATACTGATAAATATTTATACTTCTTAAGTGAAGTGTATTTGGTCTTCAATTTGGAAGAAGTTTTCTATAAAATTGAATGGGATTTAGAAAGCTGCAGGCCGCGGTTTTGCCTACATGAAAATCTTAACTAATATTATAAAGCTGAAGAGTTTGTTTGTTTGAACGCGCTAATCTCAGGAACTACTGGTCCGAATTGAAAAATTATTTTTGTGTTGAATAGACCATTTATCGAGGAAGGCTTTAGGCTATATAACATCACGCTGCAACTATTAGGAGCGAAGAAATAATCTTAACTAATATTATAAAGCTGAAGAGTTTGTTTGTTTGAACGCGCTAATCTCAGGAACTACTGGTCCGAATTGAAAAATTATTTTTGTGTTGAATAGACCATTTATCGAGGAAGGCTTTAGGCTATATAACATCACGCTGCAACTATTAGGAGCGAAGAAATAATGGAAAATGTAAAAAAAAAACGGGGAAATAATAACTATTCTACCCGGACGAAGTCGCGAGGACATCTAGTCAGTGATATAATGAAATGATAATATCCTTATAAAGCGAAGAAAACTGGGGGCGGCCTTTGCCCAGCAGTTGGACAGTAAAGGCTAGTAAAAAAAATAAAGCCTTTGTGTTAATCTGATCTAGGTATGAGCTTACTGTAAAGTTTCACTCAGTAGTTTTCGCGTAAAAGAGTAACACACATCTATCTTACAATACATTAAAAACAAACCTTTGCATTTAAAATAGTAGTACACATATTAAATAAGCTTGTTAAATGAAGAAATTTATCGTCTAATGCAATTTATAGTGAAATGTTTTGAAATAGTACACTTGCATTTCGTGAAAGATCATGAACTTTTGAAGCGGGTTCCGGGCAGTAACGTGACAGGCTTGAGGTTGGGTTGCAATTGTAATAAGTCTTACGATGTTGACGCGATGCTTGATATCACGCTACCAACTCATGTATTCATTATATTCTTTCCATGTTGTCATGGAAATTCAACCATATTCCTATTTAAAAGCCGGCAGCTACCCCAGCACTCGATTTGAGTTGCCATGTGCGGTGTCGACTTTTTATTATCATTAGGCATCTGCTTTTCTGCCGTCACTTGCATAAAAAAACCCACGCCCCATGTATCACCATGGGTCTTATGACACCCATGGGACCGGCTAAGGAACTCCTTAAACTTACAAAACAACGACAACGAACAACAAATAGCGAACGAGGCTCTGGCAGTCAACTGGTGGCCGTTTTTTACCATTACAATTGAAGGCGTAGCCCAGTGTGGCGATTATGGATAAATTCTGGAGATGTTTGCCCAAAGTGGCGAACAACTGGAGAGCACTATGTCCAGTCCAGCTGTGGACTGCGATAGGCTGATGATGATGATAACTCGATTGGGAAGACAATGAAAAAAATTTTTTTTTCAGATACCATCTACACAGAGCGTTTCATGGACACACCTCAAAAGAACCCCGAGGGCTACCAGCGAGCCGATGTGATCCCACTAGCTGAAAAGCTGCGCGGGCGCAAGTACCTCCTCATCCACGGCACCGGAGATGACAACGTGCACTTCCAACACAGCCTGCAGCTAGCGAAGGAGCTGCAACTAGCTGATATTGACTTTGAAGAAATGGTACGTTAGCTTGGACCACATACGCTTCATTTCTTTGGGCTGGCCCGGTGGTTCAATTGGTCATGACGCCTGGTAGGAAAGGGAAGAGTCGCAGGTTCGGTTCTCACCCGGAACAAACATTCGTGTGATGAACATTTGTGTATGTTCCGTGTTTATATTTGTAAAGTAGTAAGTATTTAAGTATATACTTACCTACACATATTTGTGGTATCTTCTTTGTTCTACTATAGCCATAACACAAGTGCTTAAGCTTCTAACTTTGAGATCGGAGCAATATTATATATTTATTCATTATATTTATTTATTTTGGAATTCTACAAATAGGTACCTACATCGAAAGTTTTACAAATAACCCAATGTAGGGAGAGTACTACCTACACTTATTTAATAAGAAATTAGGATTAGGTAGAGACTATTAGCATTTCAAAATATATTGAAAGATTGACGTTTGGTCAAATATCTAATAATCATATTCTACATCATCAACTGGAACATTGTTAACAACTAATTCTCATGCATTTCCAAACCAATCAGACACGAATACTCGCCAATTATGTCTGAGTTAATTAGCAAACGTAATGTATTAGTTATTTGGCATTGCGATGTCCCAATGGCGTAATAAACGGCCATGAATAATATACTGGAAGTAATGGCGGCAACTGTGGAGCCAAATCAAACCGCTTGGCACTTAACGGTACACAACGGTACATTAGCTCTTGTCTATGGAACGATCAAATGAACTGGTCATTTTGAATTGGTCCATTCTCTATGATTAGACAATTTTGTTCTAAATTAAAATCTATTTTGATGAAAAAAACATTGCTTAAATGTAAAAAACATAAATTGTAATCAATATTTTTTTCGAAAATTAAATTGGAGCTAGATCTTGAACTTTTTTAAGAAATCCGGCACGAATCCGCAGTCTCTTGAAAAATATACAAATGTAATTTATTTTATGATCTACAGGCTATATCCAGCAGTGATGATGATGTTTTTTTTTTATAGTGGCTCGACATAATGGCTTCCATACACCTGATGGAAAGCGAAAGAGAAGCCCAAGTCGCTGTGACAACGGGCAAGTAACTGGTCAGTTACCTGTCAGTTGCCACCGCCATGCCGGCCCAACCCTAACCCCCCACGAGCTCCGGAAACCCTACTCACCGGCAGAAACACGACCCAGAGGTCATTTGACTGCGGTATTCTATAGGGTGGAGGTCCTTCCCCGGACGGGCGGCTCAATTCGAGCGAAGATTCGCTATGCCCTACCTCTCTTAATATCATTGGACTGTGATTGGACGCAATCATATGATGATGATTGCGTCCAATCACTGTCCAATGCACAATACTAAATGTCTTCATTGTGTTAAAGTACCCATACCTACATTGGTACATTGGGCGCAAAACGTTACCTACGTTGGTGCAAATATCTCCAATGTGTGGCCGCGGCTTTATGAAGATGATGCGATGTCTGATTTATATTTTATACTTTATTTTTCAGAGCTACACAGACGAGAACCACTCGCTGTTGAAAGTGACCCGACATTTCTACCACATGCTAGAACATTTCTGGACCAAGTGCTTCAACTCAACATCGTAGTATCTTAATTCAATTTTACCTAAGTATACATTTATGACTAGTTGCACGTCTCGACATCAGCTAGTGTTAAATATGGTCTTACAACATCGGGTTAGAGAATAAATAATATCTATCCTACGTATAAATTATAGCTTATTTTGTATTAATTTGATGTATGAGCTACATCACTGAAAATTTTCATTCAAATCTGTAGTTCTTAAGTTAAAGAGTAACAAATATCAATTATCCATCCATCTAAACATACTTACCGGTTCATGCATATCAATTGTTTAACAGTTATGAATAGTTTTACCAAACTCTAGTCATAGGTAAATAATGTTGTGCAAAAGTCCATTTCACTGTATTGAAGCGGGCTAATCTGTTTTAATACCTATCTAAATGTTTAATACTGAACTTTTAGTATACTTTTTTAAAGTTTATTGAGCCCTTAAATTTTATCTGCTTATAAAAAATCAAAGCTAAAACATTTTAAACTATCTCAACTGATTTGACAGTCAACGTGTCTGTTAAATTGTCAGTTCTCATTGGTTTGGAGCTGGCTCTCGGCCAATGAAGGGCTTTACAACTTCTATTGTTATTTATAGCTATGTACATTACACTGCTGGAAACAAAACCGGCTTTGGTGAAGATAAATTGAAATAAATGAGTAGGTTTTTTAGAATTCAGAAGTTCGACCTACCTAGAATGTGATGTTGCTTTGATGAAATAAGTAGGTTTTCTTTCCTGGTAAATTTTACATTTACTTACGCTTACACACACGTACACGCATGCACATATTCTTAAATAGTTCAGAAATTAATAAAATTTTCAGTATTCCATATTATTTAGGTTGTTGTCACTTGTTTTTTAATGGTTATACGTGTGTGCATGTGTGTACGTTTCAATTAAAACTTAACTGCTGTACGTTTTAGTTTTCTTAATAAATTAAATTCGGTCGTTTTTTTCAAGTTAGTCACAAATGGTAAAAACGAGAAAAAGTAGGTAACACTCAGATGTCGAGTCGTGCTACTAAGGGGGGTTTTAGTTAAATATTGGTAGCGCATATCGCAAACGCATATCTAATGTTGAAATAAACTGTATACGCAGAAGAATAAGTTATTCTAAAACCACCATAAAGTTGCGCTGCGCACACAGAAACGTATGGTGGGATATTTTTAAAATATTTTTGTACATGTTGTAGATTCCCAAAGGTCTGCGCAGGTTTTTTTTATTTAAAAATGTAATGTAGTCTTATATAGCAGTTGCGAATTACCAGTTGAAGAATCCAAGTCCATATGTACAGCTCTTAACACTGTAAATAACTGTTCACCATTTACCTATTAACAATTTAAATCGACTGTGTTCAAAATGGGAGATCTTTGTGAAAAGACTATTAGCGAGTTATCAAATGTACCTACTCGTGTTTAATATAGGTGTTCAAACAACTTTACTATATAAGAATAAATTATACGTATAATTTATATAAACAATGTATTTTTATTTCTATTTTTGTTCCTTTATAATACTTATATGTATATTATATTTTATATATTTTTTATATTTTATTTATATACCATTTTGGTACATTTTATCTTTATTTTTAAGTGTTTTCCAAATTTATGTTTTAGTTTTAAGTCTTATCTAGATGTACAATTTTGTGTTTAAGTGGTGTGTGTTAATGTACCAAATAAACGGTTTCTATTCTATTCTATTCTATTCTATATTATAATAATCTTATTCATAGTCTACAATGTAAATGAAAATTAAATCACTGACGCATGTGGTCGCACCTGTGCCATAATAGTCAGTGTATATTAATCATGGAAGTATTAAGTAATGTAGAAGGAATAATTACTACGTAGTACCTACTTATTACTTCCATGGTAATGCATAAATACACCGTTTCCAGAAGGTAGGTATTATCATGTAGGTACCTATCGAAAAGATGTTATGTGTATAAGCCCTTACTTGATATAAAAGAAAACCACTCCCGATTTCAAAGAAGAAAATCATGTTGTCAACATGACGGAAAGTCAGAAGTGCCAGTAAGTCAAAATCCTACGTATTGTGAATCTATGTAAAAACAATAAAATTTCAAATTTCCCGTAATTATAACTACACATGAACATTTTTAGCACCAGATTGCACAGGGTCATATCAAGAATATGGCCACTGACAAGAAGATGGTATGTAAGGAAAATGCAAATCTTGAATAAAAGACACGGATATTTCGTAAAAGCTAAAACGAGACACCGTGGGCCATTCATGAAACTTAACACACGTTTGTTTAAGGACGTCGGAAAGATCTCCAGCTATATTAGATTGCGGGCCAGATTTAGAGGACCGCGGCATATGTGGCGTCGACCCCTGTAATGCAGATAAGTGCTTCCCAGAACCTCGCGTGGTCATCATCGGAGCAGGTATGGCTGGCATATCCGCCGCAGCCAGACTGTCTCAGCGTGGGATAAATAACATAGTCGTTCTGGAAGCCTACGAAAGGTAAGATTTTGGATTGCTACGAGGACCTGATCAAGATAGATTTACATTTTTTCAAAATTCAAAATTTCTTTTCAGACCTGGAGGTCGTATCCATTCTTGCTGGCTCGGAGATGTGGTGGCTGAACTAGGCTCACATTGGAAATTAGATAACGTTTTTACTCATCCCGTGTACACATTAAATGCCACTGAAACTCCTCCACGGCCGGGAGTGCCGGGCGCTGAACACACAAGAGGCCTCTTCAACAGAATTGTCAGCGGGAAAATGCCGTTTCCGCCTACGATAACAGCCTACCACAAGTTCCGTCAAATCGAGGAGGAGACAGCTCAGATTTATTGCCTCGGTGGAAATAAACAGCAAGGCTCTCTTATAAACTTTATGAGCTTGAGGATACAGCAAGAGTTACATGAATATCCCGTTGACCAGCAACACGATGCGGCTAGGATAATGTTTGGGCTTGCGCATATGTTAAGTGCACGATGTGGTGACGACACTGCGATGGTATGTGCTGATCATATTGGTTGCTTTATGAATATGCCAGGAGGTGATGTTCGCGTTCCATTAGGCTTAGTAGGTATTCTGGCTCCTCTACTGCGTCAAATACCAGAGGGAGCAATACGCTACTGTAAGCCAGTGAACTGTGTTTATTGGGGGACATCTCAAAAAACTGGATATCGAGCAATCGTCAACACGACAGACGGCGAGGAGTTCCCGGCAGACTATGTCATAATAACTGTATCTCTTGGTGTATTAGCTAGGAATGCTGCTAGAATGTTTTGTCCTGCTCTGCCTGCTTCCAAAATTGATGCAATGCGTTGTCTAGGATTTGGTTTCTGCAATAAGGTGTATCTTGAGTATTGTAGACCTTTTTGGTTTTGGCATAAAGGTAATCTGGACTTCAAATTTGGTAAAAATGCCGTTTGTCATCGCGGAGATTGGACTCGGGGTGTGACTGCAATAGAACCGGTGCCTAATAGCAAGCATGTGCTATGTGCTTGGGTGGTGGGGCAAGAAGCATTGACGATGGAAGGGTTGTGCGACAGGGATGTTGCTGAAGGTTTGACTATAATGTTGAGAAATGCAACTGGGAACGGCTTCATACCGTATCCAGTGACGATACTAAGATCTCATTGGACGTCGGATCCGTTCTTCTGCGGGGCATATTCTTATGACTGCCAATGTACCGATGGCAACGCTCAGCGTGCGTTGGCTTGTCCACTGCCAGGGCCTCGGGAGTCGATTCCACCGATTCTATTGTTTGCTGGAGAGGCTACAGTTCCTGGACACTTTGCTACGGTTTCTGGTGCAAGACTGAGTGGTGTGAGGGAAGCAGAGAGAGTAGTGCAGTTAACGCTCCAATATAAAGGGCCTCCATTGCCGGTGGTAACGCCCAGTAAGCCCAAGAAAGTGAGTAAAGCAGCCTGTTAGTGTTGTGATGGTATAGAAGATTGCTGTGCGGTCATGTGTGTTTGTATAACACTTTGGGTGCGAAATATAGACTAAGTTATGAAAGTTTCACGTTCCACGTTTGTTCCGCTCCTTTAATATTTTCATCCGGGGGCTCATGTCTACGTAACTACTAACTTATCTCGGACAACTTTTCCAGGACTTCCTGTTGTTAGTTTTGAAACTCGGATGATGCTTCAACTTATTTGATGTTACGCCTCTAGTTTCCCATGAATTATGTAGATAAATATCCCTATTAGTTGTTTGCATAACAGGTATATCTAATTACTCTGTGTTCTACAGTTTTGTTTGTTAAATACTTATTATGTGATTTTGTTATTAATATACGAATATTATGAAATTAATAACAATTTTTATTGAATCTAAGAGATGTGTGTATTTACATCTTAACTAATATTATAAAGCTGAAGAGTTTGTTTGTTTGTTTGAACGCGCTAATCTCAGGAACTACTGGTCCGAATTGAAAAATTCTTTTTGTGTTGAATAGACCATTTATCGAGGAAGGCTTTAGGCTATATAACATCACGCTGCAACTATTAGGAGCGAAGAAATAATGGAAAATGTAAAAAAAAACGGGGGAAAAAATAACTATTCCACGCGGACGAAGTCGCGAGCACAGCTAGTAAAATATGTATGGCAATCTAAGTTATTAACAATATCTTAGATATGTAAGTACCAACTTGTTTCCTTAGAACTAATTTATTTTCGAACACTTATGTAAGTATTCAAACCTAGACAAGTGTTATTTTACCGAGAAGCTAGAGAGGATGTTGACTAAAGTATTTTGGGTACTTTTACTAGTAACATGATTGTTCCTACATATAGGTACCTTTACAAGGCGTATTGTTTTTGTGAGATGACCCCGCTACATCAGCTCCCGAAGCAAACCTCTACATTTGGATAGTGTATGTGGGCTTTGTGTAATGCTGCGGTAAATAGGATTATAGCCTTTTATTACCCACAATGTGCCTTTTGACCCAGCCCAATGACCGAACGAAATGATACAGTTAAACTGAACATTGGAATCGAATAGGAAACAATTATTGTTTTAGGGTCGGGGGTCTTTATCACATTGATAGGTAGGTAGGTATTGGAATTGTTTCAAGTGGGTGGTAGATGCAGTCATGTGGGTAAGAATGATTATTATAATACTTATGAGACTTTGTGTGGTATTATGCCTACACAATAAAGTAGATATTGTGTGTGCTTAAACTTAATTCGGCATAGGTAGGTGCAGTTTATTGGGATGTTTTCTGGTATTACCTATAGTTTGTCCAGTAAATTAATTTGTCTTCTTTTTGACAGTTCGTATTTAGTGACGCCCTCACACCGACCGTTACCGATCGATTTGAAATAATAATCAATTTTATACGATTTAATGCCTTTAAATATTATTAGTTTTAAGTTTTCATCGTTTATTAAGAAGTTGTTTTTATCAATTACCTACATTGTGTATTTTATTAATTTTTTGAAAATCTAGGCGTCATTATTTTTGCGTACCTTTTAAATTATGCTGCGGCATTTCACTAAGTGGGTTTTGCCCATCAATAAAGTATGATTACTATAATACAAGACGTGTCCGTAAAAGTTTTCTGAATGATAAAACAGAACGGGGTTCGAACCCACTACCCTTGGTTAAGAATGCAGGGTCACTCCAAATGCCCTATTACGCCAGTTAACTGATGAACAAGGTTTCTCACTTATTGCTTGCCAGAATTAAGGGCATATTCACACTTTGTAAACGATTCGCCCGTTTCACTGTTTGTAGGTGTTTCTACAAGTTCAGTTAATTATCATTTGCGGTGTAACAAAGGCAACGGCGCCGGTGAGCTATAGTTTGCGCTATGGACGACAAGCGTGCATAGTTATCATAATTCGTACTACCATTCCTCGCAAATGTAATGTCACGCGGAAAAGGAATTCCGAGTTTCATCCTGATAAGCGGTCGATAAAACTAATTTACAACTATTGTTTATTCATGCTGGGTGGGGTCACAATTAAGTAGGCCTCAAGTAAACTAGTTATTGTATTCATGCGTCCAATATACTTACGAGTATGATGTACAGTCAACGTTACTGCCTATAAGTTTTTAAAATCCTGTCCCAATTCGAAAATAGATAATATAATTTAATAATAACAATGACTAAACTAAATCAATCTGGAGGTGAATTACGAAGAGATGTTGGCCCATAGAGAAGGAGAATGAATAGGTAGGTATAGAGTTGCAGGACTTGTTTGGCGGAGCCAAACATTTTTGGGCCGGCTATGGCGGTGGCAACTGACAGGTAACTGACCAGTTACAATTGCCCGTTGTCACAGCGACTTCGGCTTCTCTTTCGCTTTTTATCACGCGTTATGTCGTGCTACTATGAAAAAAGAATCAATGAGGCAATAAAATAAGTTTTTAATGTACCTAATAAGCGTGATAACCTACACTTTACTACGAAAATCCATAATCCATTATCCATAGAACTATTTTGACATAGTATACATTTAAAGGTAACTTGTGTGGCCGTGTGTACAGTGAGCCAACAATGCAGAATATGAAATAATTTTCCTTACTGATGCGATTACTAACTGTGGCAGGGATAAGCCGAATTCTGAGTTATTCGGCAGCGGGTGCCTAGGAAATGGTCAGCAGAAGTCGGGTATAGTGCTAATTTCCTCCTTTTGAAGTTTATAGACTTCCATTTTACTAAATTGTCTGCATAAAGCCAGTGTATTCCAGACTATATAATAAAATAGGTAGGAGCGATTTTTGAGGTGATCAATAAACAGGTTCTGGAAAAGCCGAAAGTTCCAGGTTCCACTCCCGGCTAGGGTAATTTAGGAAATTGTTATGAATTGTAATGTAGGAGATAGATTACCCCATCAGTTTATGATTGGAAATACAAGATGATCTTTAAGAAACCCATAGGCTCTCATATGCATACCTACTCTTAAATGGCTAAATTAAAGCAGCTTAAAAGTTATAATTCATGCATCATCATTATCATCATCATCATCATCAGCCCACATCATTCATGCATGCTGTTCCAAATAGGTACCTTAAAAAAATAAAAGGATTTTTGTCTGGTTGCAATAAACCAAAAATATAGTTATGAGATGTCAAAATTATTGCCGCTTTATAGGCAACATTTTAAAAGCTGTTCTCCCTAACGGCCTAAAATCTAAAAATATGTAAGTTATTTTTATTTCTACCAAAACCGTAAATCATATTTCTATTTCCGGAGAGCTGTAGTAGATAGTAATTTCTGTCTGGCGGCGGAGCAGGGTAGGTATAATACGAGTATAATACGAGTATTTGCATGATATTCGTATTACTAGGCTTTATATTTTCTAAAACTAAAGTATCGCGTAAAGATCAGCTTGAATATATAAAACCGGCCAAGTGCGAGTCGGACTCGCGAACGAGGGTTACAGACCATTGACTAGATTTCAAACCATTTGTTTGTTCCAAGTCTGGTGATTTGTATTTCAGTAAGTATAGGTACGTGTTCATTAATTTTTGGATCGGATCAATGTGATAACATCACACATCTTTAATATTTATTTATTTTATTTACGTAGATGAGCCATAATTAATATATATTTCTTTTTTTTATGCGAGAGGCGGCAGGCGGGCAAGTGTGATGCCTGATGGTAAGCAGTCGACACCGCCCATGGACACCCGCAGCTCTAACCGAGTATAGGGTCGCTGCCGGCCTTTTAAATATGATCTTTACATAATTATAATAAGATCTTCCGTTACAGACGATTGCATCTAACCATTATTGTCATCATGATTTTGATCAATCATAGTTGGACGCTACGATTTGTCGAATTTTTGTTTTAATAATCGTAGCTTCCAACTACGTTCCAACAGTTCTTTGAAAACAATTCGAAGAGTTGTCGTTAAATAGTTTTATAATCCGTTGAAAGTTAGCCATAAAAATGCCATTGTTTTATTAATATTTCTAAAATAAATAATAATCTGGAGCTAAGATAAATAATGGTGAACAATGGGGTTACATAAATTCTGTGGAAAGATAAATTCTACCACTCGTTAGCTTTATGGGTATTCGTGAATTAACTATAGCAAATAAATTAATTCGGTTCGAGTAATTGAATTTACCTAAGTGTAAGCGCGGCATAGCTAATCATTAACAGTCAGGCTAGAAATTGATTTGCTATTCTGAGGCCCGCTTGGAATAACTAGGATTAATTGGCGGGTCCCGTGGCGAATTGTTCCTAAGTTCAGACGGTTAGGAGGTTTGACTCCTGGTCGGGTCAGTGTAGGAAATTATGTTTTCTATTGGTTCGGGTCTGGGTGTTCTAAGAGAGGCTACCTCTTCTAGTAGTCTTAGTGACGACGAGGGAAGATGCATGTTCTAGTATATTTATTTTAGGCTGAGGCTTTAAAAATATTATAATAAGTATATTAATTTGATACAATTTCATATCATATTGATCAAACATTTAATAAAAATAAAAAATATCCATGAATGAAAATATACTTTTTAATATATTAGTATAGGTACATATTTTATTAAAAGTGTTTTAATAGGAAAAGTAAATGTTTTGTCAGTTTAGAAAAGAGCTTTATCACTGTCCTTAATTTCACTTCACTGACGGACTGTAAGGTATAGAATATGACCGTCCTTGCTTTTAAAAATAAATAAAAGGAGTCCGACTACTCCTATTATACAATATCCCGTAACCTTGTTTCAAATGCGCTTATATCCGTAAACTAATTAACATATCCAGTGACAAACGTCGTCGATTAGTCGCCGAGCAGAAAAAAAGCATGAAGTTGCGTAGGGCATTCACACCGTCGCAATGTGACGCGGGGCGGGCTCCGCTCGCGACTCTGCAGATGGCGGGGTGCGGAGCACGCAGCAAGAAACCGTCCAGACAGATGCGTGACGCAGCGCGCAGGACCGGCCCCCCGCGCGGTGCGTGACACCCCCGCGGCCATCTCCGCACGACGCCTCCTCGCAGAATACATCGATTTCGCGTGGTGCGTGAGAGCTCGCCGGCCGAGGGCAGCTAGCGTGTGGCGAGTGGCGTGGTGCGGTGGTGGTGCAAGCGAGGTGTCGCTGCAGGCGGTGCGTGGTGGGTGCGCGGCGCGTGCCGGGCGGGGCGCGCCGCGGCCCGGGCGGCAGTCGCTCGGAGGACGGCGGGCGGCTCGCGTCGCCCTGCTATCGAATGCACCGCTGCATCGCTGCGCTCGCGAACTCGCGCTGAGGTACGCGACGCACAGTATCGCTGCGAGATGCACGCATGACTGTTCACACTTGTGCAATTTTCATTCATCCCTCCGCTGTTTTTCGACTTTTCGCTCGCACCCGGTGCCCTTCGGTCGGTCTAACGTTTCCCTAATGATCCTGGTCCTCCTGGAACGACGTTAATTGAGCTGAGAGGTAAGAAGGGCCTTAGCTAGAAATGTTGTAATTTAACCGTGAATTTTATTTGTAATTGCGTCGCAGTTTATGTGACTAGAAACAGGCGTGATCTCGACGTGTGATCTGCTACAGTTGAGATTTTATGTATTAAAAATATTTTATAATGTTCTGATAATGGTAGCAAGGATTGTAAAGTACGAGTAGATTAAGTTGTCGATATCTTACGCGTAGGTTTTGTAGCGTTTAATCTTACAGGTATTGTCATGGGGGAGAAGAGAGCAGTAGTAACTGGCCTGGTGCCAAGCGGCGACCGCGACACACATCTCTCAGTAACGAAATATTTCAGAAATATCAGATATTATTATATTAGAAAGCGTTTAACCGGCGCGATTTCGTGCAACATTATTTGTAGCGCTCTCCGCGTCTATTGCTTCATTCCCAAGCCGTGACGCATGGCTGTTTCGTATGAGCCCCTTGTTGATGTTAATAAATCTTTAAAACGACACGCTAATTAGAATAACTTCATATTTCTTTTTTTCTGATATTATTTCGTAAAACATGTAGTCATTACATTTGCATACGTTCCGATTCCGAAACGAAAACAATCAATATTCATGAAAGAGCGTGATGTCGGAGAGCTACTGAAAATACTTGAAAAAATTGACGATAAAGCGATACCAATTTATTTGCTG
This sequence comes from Conogethes punctiferalis, assembly GCA_031163375.1. Classification (NCBI taxonomy): domain Eukaryota; kingdom Metazoa; phylum Arthropoda; class Insecta; order Lepidoptera; family Crambidae; genus Conogethes; species Conogethes punctiferalis. The sequence continues at coordinate 7,720,810 of CM062080.1, forward strand.
CTGGATCATCGACTACTTTATGATAATGGAAATTTAAAGCTCACGATTCGGAAACATTTTTATCCTTTTCAATAGATTTTATCATTTGTGCATGTTAAGTTTCAATTTCAATTCAGAAAACGGGAAAGTATACGAGTATAATATATTTAGATAACCCATTCACATCTATTAATATGTGTATAAATAAAGCAGGTATTACATGCTATAATTATAAAAATATCCCAAATTACCAAAAAATATTTGGACCATTGGTTAACATTAATTACTTGATCGGTGAAAAGAAAGAACATTAAATATTTTTATTTTAATTATACGCATGTGCGAGCAAGTACCCAAGTGCTTTCACTTTATACAGGCATTTTAGTAAGATATTTTTCTTTTTTATACAATTTCGAAAAACTGATCCATGGTTGGCAAATCAGTCTGGATAGACAGCTGCACTCTTGCAAAAAACGTTGCTGTAAACATCGAGATATTGCCTTCAATTAAGTACCGACAATTTAGGCAGTCTTATTGCTAATAGAACAGTATCTTCCGGACAACATTAAGGGTACAAGAGTTGATATTATGTAAGGCACCTTCCATCATGCAGAATCCATTGTAGTGTGTGACTGGTATCCTGATTTTAGAGGTCATCTAGAAATTCTCGTCTATCGGGTCACAATTAACATGAGCCCAAACTGTGAATTTCTTATTAAATGATCATTGTTCATGCATTTTTATTTAAGTCGAAACTATGACTGTCGCATGTTCAAATATGTCGCTTGAGAAATTACATGGTCGTAATTTATTTATATTATATAGGAGCCATGCAACAGTCGTAAGACATAATAAAACAGCAAGAAAAATGAGTTTCAATGACATAAATAAATGCTCTTGGCACAATGGCTTTTACCAACCAACTGGTCTCAACAAACCTTTCCTTGTGTTACGAAATTATGTCTGACTGAAGCCTTCTCCCAGAACACCTAAAAGGGTTTAGGGTTCTTCCCAATCGGGACTATTTGGGTAAAATGACTCTCTAGTCATTCAAATCATTGGATCAATCTGCAATCTACTTAGTTTCCAAGATTGCTTTCGTTGTTTCAGTGTTAAAGTGATGAGGGTTTTCTGAAAATAGAAACTTATCACCGGATGCTACTACATATGCAGCAGATCCAACTCTAACGTAATTTGTTCATTTTGACATGGCACTGAAATTTACATAGCAACTGACCAATCACATGATAGCTGGACCGCAGGCCTAAATAACGCCATCTACCGGATATTTCATTTTACACGGTGCTGTATTTAAGCGTCTGCTGAAAACCAGGTTCATGATACTCCTTTCGCGGGTGGAACATGACTAAATGCTAAACTGCATAAGATTAACATTAACAAAGATTAATAATAGCATATAAGCTACGATTTATCATACAGCTGCAGCTAGTCTATTATAATTATTTTATTAATGTTCTTGTACATGTTTGTGTTATGACAAACAAATAATTTCTTAGTCTGATTCGAAATTGCGCCATCGAACCCGTAAAAAAGCGTTTACCGGTAACAAGAATCCACGCCGTTCAAGAACTACACGTCTTCAGAAGAGAACCGTCAAATATCTCCACGAAGGCAACTTGTTAAATCGCAGAAACTTCCGTTTGCTGACGTACACTAGTTTGTCCAAGTAAATTGTCATTTCAATTCTCGAGTTGCTGACGTTTCGGCCAATTTGTGAGCTATCCCAAGAGGTGCAATTTCCTCTTCCGCCTAATTGCTCTGAGGCCCGATGCTACAAAGCTAGTTAGAGAAACTCGGCTCGGCCGGTTGCGTCGAATGTCGCGGACCCCAATCAATTACGTCATGTACGAGTATAATATAAGCGGACGTATATAAATCAGATATATTGTATGAGATTGTGCTTTAGGATCATAGAAGTGTATAAAGATTACAACGGTCACGTCTTATTCTCAAATACTTACAGCATGGCAGGCATATATGGGAGCGACCTCACCTGCCCGTGGTTCATCCTGCCGAATAACAAACGAGGCGCTGGCAACCGACGACCGGTGGCGGTATAACCACCATATTTGAAGGCATAGCTAAATACCACAGGTCGATGTCGGGTAGCAGCGTCGCCGGAGCGAGAAGCTACGCCCTGCGATCGCCAACCATTGCCCAGCGTGGCGATTATGTGTACCTGTACCTGTGGTTCCTAGCTACCTTCGTCATCAATTGTGATAGTTATACCGCCACCAGTCGGTTGCCAGCGTTATGTTTGTTGTTCGGCAGGATGCACCACGGGCAAGTGAGCGAAAAGATGATGGCTCGCTCCCTTACATCCCAATTACACTTCATCTGACGGTAGTTCGTCTTTTTATTCTTTCGATTGTCATACGGCACCTGTTTCAATAAATATATACTAACATCTATACTTATAATAAATCTGTCAATTCTGTACATGGAATATATTTTCAAAATAACTATCAGGGGGTGATTAGTGATCGATACTGATGCCAAAAATGGAATCAGTAAAATTTTTGTCTGTTTGTATGTTCGTTATAGAAACAAAAACTACTGGACGGATTTCATCGAAACTTGGTACAATTATTCTTCATACTCCTAGGCAGGTTATAGGATACTTTTCATTACGCTACAATCAATAGGAGCAGAGCAGTGACGGGAAGTGTTGGGAAAACGGGAGAAATTTTTATCTGCATGTTTGATCGCGCATCACGCGAATACTACTGCATGAAATTAAATGCGGTTTTCATCATTGTATTGCTTCTAACTAAGGAGACTTCTTACTAAGAGGTCTAACTTAAAATTTTAAGTACCATTTTATAAAAGTCCGTTATTTTTGAAACCCGATATCCACGCGTGCGACGCCGCCGGCACAGCTAGTATAAAAATATGAGTAAATTCCGCACGGGAAAAGTCGCCAACGGAAGCTGAGTAATGTAATTCACCTTCTACTAGCCCACTCTCCGTCTAATTCGGAACAATGTAATGGGACGGGATGGGAGGGATGGCTCCGTGTAAATGATTAATGAAGCTTTAATTATCTAAGGGCGTTTGACCCTAAGTAGATTGTCCTTACAAAAGAGGTTTGATAACGTGGCCAACCTATTGTAAGAGGGTATTCCTTATTTAGGTGTAGATAGCTTCAGATCGCGACTTTGTTCGCGTAGGTTAAAATTGTGTTCATTATCATCATCATCAGCCTGCAAGGGACCACTGATAAGCCTCCCCAATGACATTTGGGGGGGTTTGCCTTAGTCACCACGCTTGGCAGGAGAGTTGGTTGCCGCAGTTGGTTTTATCTGTACTATCGGTAAACCCTGTTCCCTTTACGAATAGTATTTAGTGTCTTGCTATTCCCTTAGTCGTCTTCTATGCCACCGAGGAATATTATATTGCCCGCCCTAAGTTGAGTTGGAACTAGACAAAGTATACAATAATTGTTGTACAATTTAGGTGTTTTAAAGCTATGAGCAATCCCTAGGTACTATTTTTAAATTTAAAGGTGATGGGTCAAATTATCTCACTTCTCTCAATCTATCATTTTCCCACCCTTTCTACTCCTTAATCAAAAACTTAACAATGACCATAAACTAAGTCTTTTCTCATGATCTATCTATACCTTTAGCACATGCTAATTCAATCGAATCTCAAAAGCTCTGTTACAAATAGAAAGTCACTTTCGAATTAAAAATATTGTGTATTTAACTTAAATTCGGATTTTTTATTTTCTTTACTAGAAACAAACATTATGCTATTAAACAGACATGAATATTAATGAATAAAATTTTAAAAATTAATAAAAAACAACTGATTGAATGACATTTTAAAATCAGCTGTTGTTGTGGCCTTTAATATACTATATTGTGCTATGAATTGACTTAACTTAATAATAGCTGTGGTTAAGCCAAAAATACCAAATAACAGAAACGAAATCGCAACGGGAATCGCTCGGACGATGATTAACGTAACTCGATCTGCGACGGATGCCAGTACAAATACAACTGAAAAACAGTGAAAAAATTGTTCGTGGAACTATGGATTGAGCTGTTAGCAGGAATATTGGATGGGAGGCGGATCAAGGCTCATGTCGGGGATGTACCAAAGAAAAGACATAGGAGATAAATATTAATTATAAATAGATTTTCAAAGCGAGAGTGAATCGGTTTTTGTTGGGCAAGTGCGCTCCATCGTAGGCTTTTGAGGTCGCTTAAGATGTAGCGTCGTGGAATACGCTACTCATTATAAAAAATATTATATAAAAAAAATCTGACAACATCACATACCAATATTATGTGATGTGCGATATTTTTTATTCTACAACTACTGGCTAAGTTACTCGTACATACTTTGGATAGGAGCAATATGCGATCCTATACAAATAATTGTATCAAATTGAAATGAGATGATAAAAGAAAATTTATGTTTTACATTTGATTAGAAAGTTTTGTACAAGATGAATACAGTTGTGTTAAATGTTCATGGTAATTATATAAAATACTAGCGAAGCGACCCGCCCCGCCGCGCACTGGTGTAATACTATATGCATGAAGTATACACATAAAACATTTCTATTGTATCCTTCTATCAATTAAAAAAACCGCATCGAAATCCGTTGCGTAGTTTTCAAGATCTAAGCATACATAAAGACAGACAGACAACAAAAGTCACTTTATTTTATATTAAAAAACTTGGGACCCGCCCTTACTACGCTTCGGGTATTTCATTATATATAAACCTTTCTTTTGAATCACTCTATCTTTAAAAAAAAGTCGTATCAAAATGTGTTACGTAGTTATAAAGACTTAAGAGCACATAGGGATATAGGGACAGAAAAAGCGACTTTGTTTTATATTATGTCGTGATAATTATAGTGAAGGTTAAATACACTGGATACTCGTAGATATGTCAACCCTACGAAACGCACATTTTGTATTTTTCATTGACTGCCGTGGAACTCTATTTTGGACAGCGTGCAACGTTGGGTATTCGGATGTTTATAAAATTTCAATTATCGGAAGATAAAAGCGAATCTATTGTGTAAAAACATATTTGTCAGAGGGTTTTGTTGACTTCGTTATGCAGTAGAATGTAGGTTCGTTATTTTGTTTCCGTTTCCACAGAAATTTGATTAAAACATTATCACAGGTACTCATGTAGTTATCTATTGGTCCACATCTCCCTTATGCTCGTCAACATGTATTTAGATATTTTGTAGATGTCAACACCATAGCCATAGTTGGCAACCCCACCTTAATCGTAGCAAAAAATAACGCAATCCTGTCAGCGCCGTAGTGACAATGAGGACAATCATCAGACGTTAAATCCAGAGACTGTAGCATTGTCTACGTTAAACAAAAGCTGGTTGCAGTTTCATAAACATCTAGATCGTTCGTATAGTAAGTTGCAATAGTTTTACTTTTTAAAACGCCGCTAAAGAAAACAGCGAACATTATTGTACCTCACATTTAAAAGGGAAGAGGGGGAATGCTGGGGGCGTCGGGTTCGCGTGCTATTTTATTGTGTTCGGGTCACACGCGGCAGGTATTTTTCCTCGTTAACAGGGCAGCAATTAGGGAGAGCCTCGTGGGATCAAACGTCCAGCCGTTATTCGCACAAAAGCAGCGGAAGCCGTCTTAACGACTGTTTTATACTAGTTTTGTATACGATTTTAAAGGGCCGAAGAAAACAAAAGGTTACACATTTAATTTGACAATTACATGTTACCTTATAATGTATTCATAAGGTTGCGTTGTAGTGACAGATTCTTTGGAAAACAATTGAACGAAAATATTGGCCGATCTAATTTATTATGTAGGTACTTCTTTTTTATCACATTGACGACCAGATTGGTTCTGTCCATCTGACATGGTCGCCGGTTCGATTCCCGCATGGTACAGAATGTATGTGCTTGAACGTGTCTGTGTGTATTAGTCTGGGTGTTTGCTGTGTATAATATGTAATGTAATAAATTACAAAAAAAGTATCTACGTAAGTTATCAGTTGTTTAGTACCCATACCCAGTACCCAGCTTCCGCTTAGTTTGGAATTACGAGTAGATGACCCACACATTGAAATCTAGTTTCATGTCATGTCTTGGGTTATTTTATCGATATACTATTCTTTCTTCCCAATGTGTTTTTTTATATTTTTGTGCTTGTATTGGTGTTTATTAAGTGTAAAAAATGTAGGTATTTATTCACCGAGGCCGTATATAGTTATGAAATTACAAAGAGAAATAATGGTGTGTGCAATGTGGACGCTGTGAAAAATGTGTCCAAGCCGTCGTTATTCCGTACATTGTTTGCCGTTCCGCTGCGAACATACAAATCTATTTAGCTGTGCTGTGATTGAGCTAGCACTAGCATTTAAAACATTCAAACTTTTTGGATGGTTTTAGATTCGCAGTTCCGTTGCACAAATTGCGGCGCTCATTAGCGATCGCGGAGTATTTCAGCATTAGTACGAGTATTTCGTACGGCAGACGGTAATTTGGGCGAAATTATCTCGTCGCCACTTCATACCAACGCTTTTATTTATAATTAATGTGAATAGGTAGCGTAATCAACGCGAATTTATAATTTAGCATGGTCAGGTTAGTGGTTTTATTTATACTATCCTACTCGACAGTTTTTAGGTTCTATTTCGATATTAATCTTAAGTTGAGATTGAACATGTCACTGTGAAATTGTAGGTATATACCCTTAGATGATAATCCATCTTGTGAGATTGTAAACTGTCGAAAGATTGTGAACCGTAACAACTGCTTACAATTTAACGTATTATTTTTCGGCAAATGGTGGTCGATCAAAGAAGAATACCGCAGCCAAATGACCTTCAGGTCGTGTTTCTGCTGGTGAGTAGGGTGTCCGGAGCTCGTGGGGGGTTAGGGTTGGGCCGGCATGGCAGTGGCAACTGACAGATAACTGACCAGTTACTTGCCAGTTGTCACAGCGACTTGGGCCTCTCTTTCGCTTTCCATCAGGCGTAGAGAGGCCATTATGTCGAGCCACTATAAAAAAAAATGTCACTGTGAAATATAACCTTAGATTATAATTTATAATCCATCTTGTGAGATTGTAAACTGTCGAAAGATTGTGAACCGTAACAACTGCTTACAATTTAACGTATTATTTTTCGGCAAATGGTGGTCGATCAAAGTGGAACTGTTGATAATTATCAATAGTATAATATGTTGATAATTAAAAATAGTTATAATAAGTATTATTATTATAATTTAACGCGCGACAGACTTTAATTTAAATATTTCACTTCCATCGATTACAATCTACCGGAACTGTAAGCATTATGTTACAACTCGCAATCTTTCGAGATTTTTTACAATCTCGCGAGATAGATTATAATCTAAAGGTTTTTACAATTTTACTGTGACATTGGTATACCTACATAAATTCTGATGACGTAGGTAGATATTCGAGTTATATTAGAGTTTATAACTTAGGAAGGACAATAATTAGTAAGACCATCATTATCATCATCAAGTATTAATTAATACTTAATAGTTGTCTGGAATAGATCGCTTATAGTGCCTACATGCTGGGTTACACAGTGTCACCTAGTTCCAAACTGAGCCGAAGTACTACCTATATTTGTACTAAACAACTGATAAACGTACTTAGATAGTTTTTTGTAATTAAATACATATTATACCTAGCGAACATCAAGACCAATGATCAATACAAACAGACATGTTCTTTTTCATGCATAAAAATCTTAGTACTGTGCAGGGATCGAACCAGCGACACCTGTGTAGATGAACAGATGCAGCGTTCACTACTGAGTCAACAATACAACGTGTGTTTCATGAGATAAAATAAGCGCCGTGTGCGCTTTTAAAACAAGTAGGTATAGTTTTAATTATGATAATTAACGATCCATAAAATAACCTTTTATTGTATGAGGGAATATTCCAGTATAAGTACTTACATCGCCGTCCTTATGTCCTTGTCCACTAAAAGCGAATAAAATCGTTTGCCATAAATTTCGCCTGATGCGTGCCATAATAATATGAGAATTCTTGGCCACAATTCCCGCTACCCGCAGAGTATTCGGATACGACCTACTTCCAGAGCTAATATTCAAATAGATAAATCAAGCGTCTAGCCCTGCGGCTTTTTGCACGGTGAAGATTGATGGGGAAATTTTTGCAAAAATTTCTTTGAGATGTTGATCCACAGCGCTTACATAACAAGGCCTATTGTGATACAGATGATAGTGCGGGCCGGTGGAGCGATGTGATTGCACAGTTAAGATATATTTCCACTGAGAATCCCTTAGTCATGACCGATATTCCGAAGAACCGGCTCGTAACGGTAAACAACCGGAATGAACGCAAATAAATAACGAAAATAGGAAACGAAAAGTAAATACAGCGGCGGAATCTTTTATAGCTTTTTATACAAATTATAATAATTGTTAAGTTAATTTTTACGTCCTTCATCTAACAGTCTCAAGGTATTATTATTCATAGATGATAGATTTCTTTTTAATAACACAATCCATTTGTTTCAGGCCGGGAGCGTGCGGCGCTAGTCGGTAACCCAGGAGCGACATTAGAACTTTAATCTAAAATTAAATCTTTAATCGAAAATAGTCCGGACATAACACTGTTGTTAGTGCGTTTGCGAGTGCTTTTGAATATCGTCGGTTAGAATCGTTCTCCATATTTAAAGTGCCTAACAAGGTTCGTAGTAGTTATACATTATATCATTAATTGTTTGGTCGGTGTTAGACAAACGTGGATTGACGTAATCAGTGTTAGTTGTGTGTGAACTTTGACGTTGACTTTTTTTGTGGACTGTTGGAGAATTTTGGTGGACAGTGTTTTACAACAAGCAGCTTCAAGATTTACCTACTATGTTATAAAGGTACGTTTATACATATTTTACCATATATATACCGTAGCAATGATACGTATATCATGACATTGATTGTGTTTTATTGTGATATGCCCATATACATGCTTTTAAGTCCTATTTTATTTCATGCAAGTACAGTTATAACGAAAGGTAGATGCTTATTCGTATATCTCTCTACAATAATTTCAGTATTTTCTTATAAGCAATATAAATATCAGACGACATTGTTTTTATGAACCCAAATAAGTTGCGTAGTTGAAGAACTAGGACCAAAGCAAATCTGTAGTCTCGCACGCATCATAATATCAGCCTTCATTTTGCATTACGCACCGCTCTTAAATCGTATGGCAAGTTGATTATCGTTGCATTATATATCTACGTATTATGTATACATATAAGTGGCACTAGGTTATAGTAGGTTGATAAACATTCCATTTAATGCATTCCCCTCTCAAAAAAAAAAAAGGTTGATAAACATTGCTAAATTTCGAAGTAGTTGTTAACATTCCTGATGGGCAACTTAGAGTAGAATAAAAATGCGCTACCGGTTCATTAGTTCAATTTTCATTTAATATTTTATTTTAATATTTTGACTAACAATTATTATTTTTAATATTAATAAATCGTTAACGGTAGCGAAACGGACTAAAGACAGAGTTTTTCATTAAAATAATAACGTAGTAATCCAAAGTGGAATGTAGTCTCCACGCGGTTTTTATCGTTTGGTGGGCACATTCAAGATGTTGTTTTATCACAGCTATGAGTTTAAAATGTCTACTTTAAAATGCAGAGCTATTTTCTTTATAATGGACGTTAGATTCAAAGCTCGGTCCGATGACTCAGTTGTTTTGGCTGTCACTGTGGAGTTGTAGCAATCATCATTAAATAAATCACGATACTTAAATAGAAGACGTATTACTATAGTGAGATTCGGAAGTTTGTAGGTATGTTTTATTATTTGCTAGCTACCCGGCTTCCCACGGGTGCAATACTATAATGTACGTATATATAATAGGTATACACATAAACCATCCTCTTGAATCCCTTTATCTATTAAAAAAAACGCATGTAAGTCCGTTGCGTAATTTTAAAGATATTTATTTATAAGCATATCTAGGTACAGACAGAAAATAACAGCGACTGTGTTTTATACTATGTAGTGATATCGAATTTTTATTATTATTGATTACTTAGTTAAGTATTTAAATACTTAAGACCGGTGACGGGCAGCAGCGTCACCGGAGCAAGAAGCTACGCCCTGCGATCGCCAACCCGCCCGCCCAGCGTGGCGATTACGGGTATATCCTCCAGATGTTTGCTCTAAGTGGCGAACAACTGGTGAGGCCTATGTCCAGCAGTGGTCTGTAATAGGCTAATGATGATGATGATGATGACTTAGTTAAGTGGGACATTATCTTGATACAAGGATAAGTGGAGTAACAGCCTTCTACTTATCCGTCTATCCAGTGATGATGAGATGACTAAGTCATCTTGGCTTGATAGCCAAGATTACATACAGATACAGAAATCTGTATTAGTGAATTGAAAGGCTATTGATTTACCAATTACGATCGCATACAGGCCAATTTAATATATTTTTTAATTATAAAACGGAATAGGTACTTGAACAGGGAAGTCGAGGAGACGAAGAAGCTTTTCATAAAATTTAATCGTAGTTTTGACAGGTTAAGAAGATTTATTAGAGCCATTATTTATACTAGTCACATCTCGGTTAAGGCCTCGACTTCTCACCATTCATTTCCTTATTCTAAATGACTAGGGTTGAGTTGAGATAGTACTCACTATTATTACATTGGCCCTTATCCAATTGTCGCGACATTCACACTGGCCTTCACCAAGGTTGATTATTTTAATCACACTTTTAGTCATACTTGTAATTACTAAGTATCGACAGCATGTAATATTATTATGTCCCTAACTTTGAATATACCTAAGACAGTTTATGTTTTACTAGCAACAGTCCTTCTTTTTTCTTCATCTCCTACCGGAGGTTTTTTTTTATGCGAGAGGCGGCAGACGGGCAAGTGTGATACCTGATGGTAAGCAGTCGACACCGCCCATGTACACCCGCAGCTCTAACCGAGTTTAGGGTCGCTGCCGGCCTTTTAAATATGAATACGCTCGTTTCTTGAAGGTTCCCAAGTCGTAGCTGTTCGGAAAGACTGCCGCAATGAGGTCGGCTATCATTGTGGCCATTCTGACTTTTGACACAGCGGCATGGAACAAGGATCTCGTACTCAGATTGAACCATGCCCGGAGATTCTTGAGCCATGAGGTACGTCTTCTTGAGCCATGAGCAACAGCCCGTGTGGATATTTTTATAAATCATACACCACTATTATGTTAATAATATTGCTTAATAATATTATTGTACAGGTTTATTAAGCTCTGCTCAGTAGTTTTTTCGTGAGAGAGAAATAAACCAATCCATTCAAAAAACTCTCGCATTTATAATATTAGTATGATGATTTTTATATTAGTAGTCGGTTGAGTGTTTACTTATTGTATATTAAAAAGCTTGTAGTGTTTTTATATATTAAAAAAAGCTTGTACCTGAAACAAAATAACTTTTTGCGTTGACTGTACTTTCTCTTGAGATTAAATTCTTAGATTAGTAGGTACTAGCTAATTGTACTAGATTATGAAAAGGTTTCATGTTTGGAATAATTAAAAACTAGTTAAAGAACATGTACACTAAATATTATAAGTAATTTTAGCTGGCACTATTTAATTGATTACTTGGTTTAACGATTTCATGGTCATATTATACGATTTTCCGCTAGAATTAGTTCCATTTGACGCATTTATTTTAAAGCTATGTTTCTTATCTAAAATTAATTTTATTAGGTATCCTTTACCCGAAGGTTACCTGGAAGAGATCGCAAGCAATTATAACGATAAGACCGCCTTTATTTATCTTTGTGTTTAGTATTCAAATCAACTGTTTGGTATCTATCTAAATAGATAGATAACAAACAGTCACAGTTTATTATTTACAGTCTCAAGATGAAATCATCTTCAGCAATTTTTTTTTATATTTGCTCGGCATACTTAATGGTCTTCTGTCAATTATGGAAAGCTGAAAAGAAAACCCAAGTCGTTCTGGCTACGGACGGGAAACCTCACTTTCCAGTCACCACAGCCATGCCGGCCCACAAGATGCTTCTTGATGATTCTTCACGCTTCGTTTAAAGGATCCCATACTACAAGAAGGTGGAAAGCTGTATTCAAATAAATAAAAGTCAATTAAATATCTACATTTCTATGAAAATTGTTATCACGTTTAGGGATTGCGGAATGTAACACCTTCATTATGCATGTTTGTCCGCTCGTGTTGCATTAATGCACATTTTGGCTCGCGCCCAAGGGTCGTCGTAATCATGTCTCAAGTGTTTTGTATGCGTTAATTGTTCCGTAAGCTCATTGTGTCAACAACCTCAACTATTCATTGTTATAAGTTCAGCTAAGGAATTGAATTCAAATTCAATTAAGAAAAAAATCTTGTGATTCGAATATAGTGTCTAAAGGATCTTTAGATTTAAGCAATACGTATACCCATATCGGGATCTGTTCTTCCCATGGGCTCCATAAAGATAGACTAGAATACTTTTGTGTTCATGAACATGTTTGTTTGTATCGGTCTGGGTGTTTTCTATGTATAATATGTATTTATTTACAAAAAAAAGTATTTAAGTAAGTTTACCTTATAGTACAAGCTTCGGCTTAGTTTGGGGCTAGATGGCGCTGTGTGGCCCACGGCGGCATGTCTTGGGTTATTTATTATTTTATTTATTAATTAGATAGGCCTATGTCCAGCAGTGGTTGTGGCGCGTGTTGCCTTCACGCAGAAGAAAATCCACTCGTCCAGACCTCCTGGTAAGAGGAAAGTCAATATTCTGAATATCAGGAACGACGAGTTGGTCAGTGAATTTGGGGTGTTGGTAAAGGACGCGCAGTCAACTTGGAGTGAGAATGCACAGGTTGAGGAAATGTGGGGGAGCGTCAAAGCGCTGCTGACGGACACTGCTGGCTTAGTTTTCGGCTACCAACACACTAAGACCCAGGATTGGTTTGCTGAGGGCTCAGTGGTTTTGAAACCTCTTCTCGACTCCAAGCGTGAAGCTGCACTGAGACATCGCATGAAACCTTCGCTGAGTGCACGAGAGGACCTTAAAAACGCTACGTCCGTTCTTCAGCGGAATGCACGACATTTTGCAAATGTATACTGGACCAATGTATGCACAAATATTCAGAAGAGCGTCGACGTCGGGAACTTCAGCGGTCTTTACTCGGGTATTAAGCGGGTGTTAGGTCCAGTGCCTAGAAAGACAGCTCCTCTTAAGGAATTGAACGGTACGATCATTACTGATAGCTACCGTCAACTCGGACGATGGGTGGAGCATTACACCAATCTCTATTCCAACCCAATTGCTATTGACTCGGAAGCTTTAGTACATACGCCAAAGCTAGCAACTTGGGGCGAACTAGACGCACCACCCTCGATAGAGGATTTTCACCAAGCTGTCAAACAGCTGAAACGCGGGAAGAGTCCTGGTAGTGATGGTACTCAAGCCGACATTATAAAGCTTGAGTGTGTGGGCCCAGTTCTGTACCGTCTGTTGTTGTCATGTTGGGAGAAAGGAATGCTTCCACAGGATATGCGCGATGCTAACATCATCACGTTGTACAAGGGGAAGGGAGACCGCGGGGAATGTAATAATTACCGGGGAATTTCTCTCCTTAGTATTGTGGGCAAGTTATTCGGACGGGTGGTTCTTTCAAGGCTACAGCAACTTGCCAATCGCGTATATCCCGAAAGTCAGTGTGGTTTCCGAGCCCAGCGTTCCACAACGGATATGATATTTACACTTAGACAGATTCAGGAAAAGTGCAGAGAGCAGAGAACACCCCTTCTTGTTGCGTTCGTTGACCTGAACAAGGCCTTCGATACCGTTAGCAGGAAGGGGCTTTACTCCGTACTAGAACACATTGGATGTCCACCAAAGTTACTGTGTTTGGTGAGGTCCTTTCACGAGGGTATGCGGGGTTCGGTGGTGTTCGACGGTACTGTGTCCGACTCGTTCTTTGTGCGTCGGGGGGTTCGGCAGGGCTGCGTGTTGGCGCCTACCCTGTTTGGTATATTCTTCTCGTTACTGCTAAAAACCGCGTTCGGTGACGACCAGCAGGGTATTCATCTTCATACGAGGGCTGACGGAAGACTTTACAATTTGGCTCTCCTAAAGGCTAAGCAAAAGCGTGACGATGTATTCGTTGACAGTTTGTTGTTTGCCGACGACGCAGCTTTCATCGCTACATCGCAACTTGAACTTCAAACCATTTTGGACAAGTTTTCGCGTGCCTGTGGTTTGTTCTCTATGTCGATTAATCCCCAGAAGACTGTTGTGCTGGCTCAAGGGTGTGCGGACATACCAACAATCCTGTTGGATGGTGCCCCGCTCGTGTCAGTCGAAAAGTTTTGTTACCTCGGCTCAACGGTAACTAATAGTCTTTCACCGGACGCGGAGATTGACGTTCGGATCGGAAAAGCGGCGACGATGTTTGGGAGGCTAAGTACAAGAGTATGGCAAAACAAGCATCTTACGAGGAAAACCAAGATGGTGGTTTATCAAACCTGTGTCCTGAGCATACTTTTGTATGGAGCCGAGACCTGGACGTCGTATGCGAAGCATGAGCGACGTCTGAACGCATTTCATATGCGCTGCATCCGAAATATTTTGGGCATCCACTGGAAGGATAAAGTTACGAATGAGAGGGTGCTTGAGATTGCACAGCTGCCCAGTCTCTTTGCGCTACTAAAGCAAAGACGATTACGCTGGTTGGGGCATGTGCGTCGAATGCAGCCGTCTCGTTTGCCGCGGCGTGTTTTGCTTGGCGCCATAGCTGATGCAAAGAGAAGTGTGGGTCGGCCAATGCTTCGTTATAAAGATTGCGCGAAGCGGGACATGCACGCCTTCAACATCCCGGTCCATAAGTGGGAGGAGCTTGCCGATGACAGAATTGGGTGGCGCAAGCTGCTGTCTGACGGACGTAAGGTTCACGATGACGCTTGGTTTGGGTCACTCGCTAGTGGGAGAGCCAAGCGTCGGCAGCGCGATGACTGCTCGACGGGCACACGTTACGCTTGCCGGGCTTGTGGTCGTATTTGCCGCTCCCGAATTGGCTTACACAGCCATGAAACACATTGTCGCCCTGCCTGACACTGCTTATATGGTCTGTAATAGACTGGAAGGCCTATAGTATGTCCAGCAGTGGACTTCGAAAGGCTGATTGGATAGCAACTCATTGACACCATTGTAATCCAATATTCTGACCTTCTAATGTTGACATAATTTATATATTTTATTTTAATGTAATAACATAAATTTTAATAATATGATATTGTATTGTAATCCTAAACTTTCGTATGCCGGAATGGCAGATCGCAGTGGTACCTCAACATTGTTAATATAATTAGATCTATGACATACCTGTGAATCACGAATAAATGTTTTGATTTGATTTGATTTGATTTGATTTGACTCATAAAAGACGCTACAAAAATGTGCATGACAAAGTAATTACTACAAAATTCATTACATCTCTAATAACTGAAGCAGTAAAAGCACGACAATCGCCTGCAATGCAATATGCATAAAGCTAATTAAATTCAGGATTAGCAAAACAAATTTGCAATCTGCGCATTACACTAAGCGAATTCCTGAAATTAAATATGAGGAGGAGGCGACGAGGATGCGTCGAGAGATCCCTTTGTCGATGTCGGGACGTGCCGGGAATGGCGGGATGCGGGAAACCGCGCGTGATGTGGGACAGCTCGCGTGATAGAAAAGACTTTTTTTATTGCTGTTGGGGGCAGACATCAGCAATGCTTGGGGTATAGTCATGCCGCTACTTACAGTGAGAATAGAGCTTTTTATAAACCACGTATAAAAAATGGACTTACGGGACGCACGACATAAGATTTCAAACGCTTGAAAAAGTGACTCGCTCTTATCGCTCTCATCATCATCATCAGCCTGTCACAGTCCACTGCTGGACGTAGGCCTCTCCAGTTGTTCGCCACTTTGGGAAAACACCTGGAGGCTTTACCCATAATTGACACGCTCGATCGCAGAGCGTAACTCCTCGCTCCGATGACGCTGCTCGTCATCGGCCTGTGGTATATTTAGCTAACTCTGCTTATGGCGTTTAAGTCTATAAACGCTACCTACTTTTAAATTTTCTGAAAGTATTTTTTTTTGAACTTGACCTTGCTGATCCCAACTGGCCTGATCTTAAGCGATGTTAGAGTCTAAGGTGGAGCGCGCTCACCCAACAAAAACCGATTCACTCTCGCCTTGAAAATCTGAGGACTATATCTCTCAGGGAACACGGACTCCGGCAAAGAGCTTTGAAAATAAGGTCCCCACTTCCCACAATAGAGCCATAGGAGACGTGGTCGCAACTAGATAGTAGGTACGGGACAGAGTCTGGGATTTGTTTAGAGCTGGGAATTGCGGGAAATTCGCCCCCGATACAGACAAAACGGTGAAATAAAAACTAAAACGTGCGCTTCGGTATTCGCGATCGAACGTCGAAAAAATGTCTAAACGTAGAAACTCAGACATGAGCATTTTGGCCACTAAAAGCGTCAGTGCGTCTACATAGGGTGTTAAATCTTAAGAATTATGTAGATACGTCATCAACAACCAGCAAACGTCCATTGCTGGATATAGTCCTTCCTCAAAGACAATGATGGTTTTCTGTTAAAAGAAATCCACCAGATATACATAAGTAGCAGATCTAAACTGCAATGTAATTGGTTCGTGTTGACATGCAACTGACATTTACATAGCAGCTGCCTATGCACACGATAGCTGGACCGCAGGCCTACATAACGCCATCTATTGGATATTTCATTTTGAAACACGCTCATTGTGATTTGACTTAGTCACCAGGCTTGGCAGGCGGTTGATCGCAGTAGTTTTTATTTGTGTCTGGTAAACGCTGCTGCCCATTTCCTGATCCTATTCCCTTAGTCGTCTTCTACGACAAAAGTCGTAAAGAGATGTGCTGGGTACCAATGGACGCAAATCATCAGCTTCAGATCTACCATCATTCAGCTTACTACCAAATGAATGAAGCATTTTAACAACCAGTTTTTTTAACATACACAAAGCTGGGTAAATACATCTCAACCCAAAATAACACGGGCAAAATAAAAAAGTAAACTTTGCAAGCAAAAATAATAAAGCCACCTGTGTACATACTTTTTGTAAACAAGAAATGTCCACACGTGCACCGTTGGATGGCAGTTAGCCTCCCATGAAAAATAACTACATTGTATGTTGCCTATAACGGGTAAAGTCTGTACGTAGGTACATACATACCAATGTGCTGTGATGTTTTTCCATGAAATAGAAATGAGATTTTCAAGAATTGGTCACTGTAGCTGACGACTTTTTTTTATAGTAGCACAATGTAGGGCCCTTTAATAGCTTGATCGAAAACAAAAGAAATGCTCAAGTTGCTGTAGCAATGAACATGGAACCAAAGAAATCCCCTCACCTTCTTGTGCCCCCTTCCCCTCATCTGTTCCTTTGTGGGTACAGCGGAAGGTAAATATTAACACTTTTAAGTGGTCATCGCTATGCTGTCCTGTAAGATGCTCGTGGTGACTCCGGCTAATTCTTCCAAATAACAATTGTCATTGGGTTCCCCCATATAGGCCATAGGGCTATGTCCAGCGGTGGACGCTTAAATGCTGATGATGATGGAAAGTAGTTAAGTAACTTTACAACAAAACTGTTATCGTGTTATGTCCATGGTGTAATATTTGTATTCCGTGTTTATCCATCTTGGCAACCCGATAGTAAGTCTGTGATTCATCATCTTTTAATAAAACACTTATCAATTAATACGAAAGGCAACATTTGTTCCGCCGCCCACGACCTGTCCATCTAACTAAATATTAGAATTTCTTTCGGCTTTCAGTAGACATTGAATTGATACTATATTTGTTTTATCATGCCAATGATTATATTTGTTTCTTTTCTAAATATCAGTGAAAATGAAATTTCAATCAGTTATTACGGGAATGAAAGCTGCAACGTATTCTTAAACTCGTCACATTTGGCCGTAGATGTGAAAAATAGTTTTTTAGTGTGTCTCTAATTCGGGTACCAACTTGAGGTTTAGGTATATTTTTTTGTTTATACAAAGTTAGAGGTTTGTTTTGTTATTATCATCGATGATATTTATATTACGCTAAGTAATATTAAACTATTTCAGAATAGAAAGTAATAAAAGTTTATTTGGTACGTATTCGTTTATTTTACAAATCTAGCACTTTTGTTTCCTTCCTGCTTTATTTTCCATTTTTTACCCTTTTTACCTTACGTGAATAAGAATTTCACAAGTCAGCATGTCAGTAGCAATTGACAGGACATAGATGCCTGTCCATTACCACAGCGGCTTGGGCTCACTTTCAGGCTCACTACACTATGCTGTCCTGTAGTAAAAGAAAGTAAAAAAATCGTTTAATAAATAGTACGTAAATACTCAGACGCATCTTGTGTGTATGTATTACACACATACCTGTGAGCTGAATTATAAGCTTGGAAAAGTGACTTGCTTTTTATGTCAAAATAAGACGTGATATCTACCATATTTCTGCGAATAGGTACTTGATTTTTCCAGCATTAAACACGACCGCCCTTACGCGCTCAATCACAGTGGCAAATCAAATCCCAAACGCAACAGAGCGCGCTGTCAGCTCACCTAGTTCCTGTAATTACCCCGCACAGGCCGGATTAACTCGCGTTGACAACGTTTACTCTGATTAGCACGCGTGTAATCAGTAGTCAGTCAGTTTGAGCACTTTTGAAGCGATCATTCGTAGGAAACATAATATCGATCACATCATCATCATTAGCCTTAGCATTAGTCCAGCAGTGGACTGACAGGCCTTTCCCAATGTTCGCCTCTTTGAACGATCCAGCACTTGCCAGCCGTCATTTGTTTCCTTCTTCTTACAATCCTGGGTTCTTTAGGTGGGGCGTCAAACAGCATCTCAGTGGGCCTTCAGCGTATGGGCGACAGGCGCGGTGGGTTTGTCCTATTATGCCTGTTGTAGATGACCTCTCGGACTGCTTACCATCAGGTGGAGTGAGGTCACCCTGAACGCTCTATTTATAAAAAAATGATGACTGCGACTTCAAAAACACCTAAACTCAAAATAGTTTGGAAACTATAGATAGAATTTGTAATCGATACCTTTTTAGTTACTAACATGTACCTTTATTTAAAGGTTTAAGTAAAACAAGTTAAAAGTTTAATAAGGTCAATCTATTGCACGACATTTCCCGCGAGACCAATCCACTCACCGTTGTAACTGATTGTAAAAGTAAAAATTGCTTTGGGAATTGAAAATTCGGTCAAAACATGCGTGACGAACAAACGTTAAAATGCGGATTTGTACAAGTTACAAAGTAAACATAGCTCATTCACTAGAACTAAAACTATCAATTGGCGAACACGAAACTACGAGTATACGAACAAAGGATTTCTCATTTCTATGAAAATGTTGTTTATGTAGCTTCTCACTGTATTATTGTTAATAAGTACATATCGTTATATAAATCAACCTAGGCCTATGTCCAGCAGTGGATTGATGTGGGCTGATGATGGATATAAATCAACTAACTATATACATACCAACCTTGTAAGAATGTAATCATTTTCTGTAATTCCGGCCACAGTAGCAGTAGATAGGCTATAATTTTGGGTCGAAATTGTTAATAAACTTTTCGTGTCTGGGTTTTTTGGAAGACGCCCTCAATCGTCGTCTGGTACTCTTACTACAAGGGAAAAAAAATTAGAACAGGAGGTTGGTGTGAATTGGCATTATTTTTTATCATCAGCCTTTCATAGTCAACTGCTGGACATACGCCTCTCCTAGATTTCGGGTGATATAAAGTTCACCGAGTCTTTTAGTCCAAAAACTAAATTCCGCTTTAGAAAGTTTATCAGAAAGATATGAAAATTCGGTCAAAATATGCGTGTCATGAGTACATTAAAACAAACATTTGGACCACGTACTTCATACAGCGTGAACATCAATGGCACTCTCGCATTACAACCGACTATTAATGGGTGTAAACAAGTTTTCTTAAATGATTTACGATCAATAAATTATATGTAGTGTAGGCACATATTTTTAAAAAACCTTGAGTTTGTTAATTTTCAGGGCTCCGCACGAAAAAATAAAAAAACGAAGCCCTTACAGAATCACTCGTGCATCTGTCTTTCACAGCCGATTTGTTCGCAATCTACTGAACCGACGATTGCGAAACACCGAACAATTGGAATTCAGGAATTAATTTCTTAATCATTCGTGGCATGTGCAAAATCTTTGCAGAAATCCGGATTATTTTAGGATAATAGCTAATTAATGACACGTTTCGTAAATCATGAACGCTGATTGGCTGATACGAACTTTGTTTACTGACAGTCATGTTCTGATTAGCCAGAATAAAGATTCTTAGATACCGATTATCTGGTCTTTTGCAATTGTCTAGTATGTTGGCGAAAATCCGATATTTTAAATTATTCTACGACATACCTATATGTAAAAAAAAACCTTATACGGCTAAACTCAAATGAGGCGTTATGTAAGTAAAAGTACAACGTAAGTTGACTTAGTTACGTCATTTATAAGCACGTAGGAGATGTGTATAAACTAGTGTATACTCAAACACAGGTGTACTCTGTTTCTTCGCTCTCGTAAATCCAAAAGGACGACAGTTCGAACGACCGGAGCAAGATCAGGCGCAGAACTAACGGCTTGACGTAACGCAACGACGTAACTTTCCGATTGCGGTGATATATCGCTGCCAACTTCCGAAATACCTTTGGATGAGTACAACCAATAGACAGTAGATTGATAGATATAATATAGAATACCCTATAGAATACCGCAGCCAAATGACCTCCAGGTCGTGTTACTGCCGGTGAGTAGGGTTTCCGGAGCTGGTGGGGGGTTAGGGCTGGGCCAGCATGGCAGTGGCAACTGTTAGGCCAGCTACTTGCCAGTTGTCACAGCGACTTGGGCTTCTCTTTCGCTTTCCATCAGGCGCAGGGAAGCCATTATGTCGAGCTACTATAAAGCCGGCCTTTTGGTCAGGAGAGTTTTATTATTTTGCTATGGGAGGATTTGTACCAGCAGCTGTACATTCACTTAAAATTTTCTAACGTGCACTTTAGTACACAAACAGACACAAAACAATCTGATGTGAATTTGTATTGTACTGACATTACGAAGCGGTTAACAAGGCTACCATGAACATTGTAGCTACCGATCAACCACATTTGTTTGGTTTTCATAAAAATATTTAACCCAATAAATCAACACAATTTTATGAAATCAAATCTCGTTTCCCATGAGTGTTTGTTATCGAGGACGGCATTAATTGAAAAACAATTTCTCGCTGGAGATGAAATACCTACTTACATAACTACCGATCAGTTGAAGCATCAACTCTATCGCATCACTCTGCTAGCAAACAATCCATGTGAACTCGGGAGCGGACGTGGAAAATAAAATGTGTTTAAACACTCGTATACCGTGGATTACAGTCTGCACCTGAGATGTATACGTTCCGGCAAATCGATGCAAGCGAGCGCTTTGAGAAGATGTCCCTTTGTTCCAGAGCATGGCACACTAGCTTTGTGATTCACATTCCTGCGCTCCGCAAACTTTTGTAGCTGTGCCATCACCGAGAATCTTCTGTTCAAGAATAGTTACATAGTTTAACATCTCAGCATGAGGTCACAATAGAATAAACTGGAGTGAAGTATGTCGATTGGAGGGTACACCTCAAAGCTCGATGAATAACGTAAAGTTAAACTATTTCTTGTGTACTTTAAGCTATATAAAATTGTGAAACCATTTCTTGCGTATGCATTGGTTAGCGATCTCTAAAAGACAAGATTACCTAGTATCGATTGAGTAAACGAGTCTGTACATCTATGAGATGTATAACATTTGTGAGAAAGCAAGGAAAATTAAGCATTTGGTATAAGAAAAACATTTTGCTATCGACACGATTGAGCACCAAATAAATAAGTTAATATTATGTTATCCACAAGGTAACTACTGTCCTAGGTAAATTAAATATTTACCGTACCTTACATTCTTTCACATCCAATCACAGGAGGTTGGAAACAAGGGTTTTGATGAAAAAGTCATTCATATTTTAACTGGTGTCAAATAAAGAGTGTTAGAGATTTTAGGTGTAGGTAGGTACATATAGTATTTATTTGGAGACAGTATTATACACCCGATAATAAAAATAGAGACTCGAATATTTCGGATGGACATTATGGTTCCGTCTTGCGATCTTCACTGTCATTTTGTGTACTGCACAAATGATGCCGCGTCCGTCTGTAATAGCGAACGTGATTCAGCATTTTGTTAGCAACAAAATGGAGACGATGTTTGTAAGCAAACTGTAAAGTGGCAAAGAGGTAGGTAGCTATGTAGTGACGTTAGTGAAACGTTCCGTTTCAGGTGAGTATAATGGAAATTACGTTCCATTTCCGCACCATGATTGAAGTCTTTGGCCGCGCCCACTCGCTGGGGCTAACTTGTGTCCGACGACATAATAAGCGTATTGTTCGGACTAGCCGAGTGCTGAATATTACAAGTTAAGCTATTAAGATATTCTTTCAGACTCGTTTCGCTAATGTACGTTATATGACGCGTTAAAACCTTTATGGTGCTAAGTTTGCTTAAACCTAATTACGCTAACTAGTTGGTGATAGTCCAAATGTTAGTAAGGACTTCAGGAGTGTTTAATGCAATTTGCGAAGCGTTATTATTAAAATTTTAATGAAACCGTTTCTTAGTTAACTTGAGAACTTTATGCGTTTTATGAAACTTCGCTGTGGGAATTCGAGTGAATGCTTTTATCTCTCTCTTAAATGAATTCGTAGATTTCCGCCATTTCTCCAAACAGTTATTAAACGTGAATTATAAATCCCTATGTAAAAAAAATTTGACCATCACGTTTTTAATATCAAACAATACCCACCTATATTCTACGACTGTTGTATGAATAAACATACTTAATATTAGTCTTCTTTTCTTTTTGATATTGGATCAGTAAAGTGGATTCCCTTAGCTTGATGAAAAGCTGGAAAGATATGAAAAAATTTAATACATATGTTTTCTGATAACCCCAAATATGATTACCTATTACAAAAGTCTAAGCTAAAATAATAGTTTAAAGTAAGTAGCGCAACTAACATTATAGGACTTTTCGACTCTATCACTAGGTATAAATAAACGCTCCTAGGTTGACGAAGAGAAAATTATGGGAAACATAAAAATATCTTTACCCGTTACGTTGGATAGAAGAGTTGCCATAAATGTTCAAGAGCTTGGTTCCCGATATCGCTTTAATGCTATACTAAATCCTATCACCGATTTACGGATCTTTTTTACGGATCATGCGATTTTTATTATATTACATCTTTTTCACTTTTATAAAACCCTTTTCACCTTTTTATAAAATGTTGCGAGAACAGTGGCGACACAAAATCTTTTCGTTGGTTTTTAACTTTAAGGAGATCCAAATTAGAGAATAGGCAACGTTATAGTGTAAGTTTCAAAGACTAGCACAGCGTGTTTCACCTCTACTTTCGTAGTGCGAACGGCCAAACTATGGAACTCTTACCCAGGCTCCTTGTTTCCCGAGAGATTAAATCTTCTGATGCTCCAACCGGTTTTTACCGGTTATTGTTATAGAATACAATAAGTATATTGAGAAAATGTGTTTGTATTGCCAAATAAACAACTCGTGTTCAATCTAAATTTGATTCGTTATATATAGACAATGTATCTATTATCACTTTTACTTTTGGATGATGCCCTTTCGTGATGATTATGATAAACTGAATTTTTTTTTTTTTTTTTTTATAAGAAGAGCTTTCAGGATGACCTCACTCCACCTGATGGTAAGCGGTCGTGAGGTCCAAAAGTTAGGTCGACAGGCACAATAGAGCCCATTGCGCCTGTCGCCCTCACCCTGAAGGCCCACTGAGATGCCGTTTCACGCCCCGCCTAAAGAACCCAGGATTGTAAGAAGAAGGAAACACATGAGCTGGAAGGGCATTCCATGACTTAATGGCACGGGGCAGGAACGAGGAACTAAACCTCTTGGTGCGCGCCACCATCGTCTGGATGGTATGCGGATGACAACGCTGTCCAGCACGTGTTGTTCGGGAGTGGAAAGGAGAGGGCGGAACGAGTTGGAATAACTCTTCGGAGCATTCCCCATTGTAAAGACGATAGAGAACACTAAGACTGGCAATGTCTCTACGTAGCTGAAGAGGTTCCAGGTTTTTGGTCACCTCTTGATCCCCAACAATACGGATAGCACGTCGCTGCAACCTATCAAGAGCCTCCAACAGGTACTTAGCAGAACCGTCCCAGAGATGAGAGCAGTACTCCACACACGGACGAACCTGCGTCTTATATAAGACACAGAGCTGCGCCGGAGTAAAGAACCGTCTCACTCTGTTTAGGATACCGAGTTTACGGGAAGCTGTTTTGATGACGCTCTCGATATAATCCCGCTGATTTAGGTTGCTACGAACATCGATGCCAAGGATGCTAAGACTATCCTGTATTGGTAAGGAGGTGCTCCGGAGAGTGAATAATTCTAGACAGAAAAACTCAACATTTTAGCTCGACCTGTGATTCAAACCTCACTCCCACTAGATCAACAAGGCAGTCATTTAACCACTTTAACTATCACTAATTCACTACCGAATGGTGTCTAAAGTTAAGCCTCACCAGTATAAATAGAATAAAGCATAAATACCAGTTTGCCCCTCCGATATCGCGTGTAAATGACTCTGATACCTGAGTGACAGCAGAACAATAGGCGATAATTTCCTGGTGTCGAGTCGGCCGGCCTCAGTGGAACACTGACGACCTCTCCACGTGAACAGTTAAAGCTTATTTCGCCACTTGTAACGTTTCCACCGTTTCAGAGGTCAAAAACTATATACGAATGCAATGCAAAGAGTTCTCGACCATATTTTCTGCCTGATATTAGACAACATTTTCTTTATTTAACACAGATACACGTATTAATGTACGTATATTATGTCACCGTATAATTGTAAATATCGTTAGATAAATATTTATCTCGCGAAATTGTAAACTGTCGAAAGATTGTGAACCGTAACATACTGCTTACAATTTAACGTATTATTTTCTGTAGATCGTAATCGATTGCAATAGAACTGTTGATAATTTAACGTGGTACAGATTATAATTTAACAATTTACTTCGATCGATGGCAATGTACAGAAAATAATAGTCAAACTGTAGCAATATGTTACGGTTCAGAATCTTTCGATTGTTTACAATCTCGAGCGATATATCTTATCTTACAATATTACGGTGACATTTATAACATATTCAAGTAGTTTCCTTATAACACAAGTCCTCCTGTTCATACTATTTGTAAGAGAACGGAGAACGTGCTCTTATTAACCGTAATCGTGTGATATCGCGTTTTAAGCGAATGCTTTATCCATTTCTCTAACAGAATCACTTGATTTTAAGAAATATTTGCCTACTAAAAATATTAAACATTTACATAATTTGACATAGGTATTTCATGTTGGTATTATGATGAATCCAAGGTGCGCATTTGAACATCAGCATAAATGTTTTGTCTATTGGCTGCACTTCTAGAGTTATCAATCACAGTATTTGTACGTAGAGAAATAAAAATCCAACTAGAGCCAAGTCGCGCCATATTCTTCGTCTATTTTTAACCGACTTCGAAAAAAGGAGGAGGTTCTCAATTCGTCTGTATGTATAATATTTTTTTTTTTTTTTATGTTTGTTCACCGATATTTCCGTCAATTATGGATGGATTTCAAAAATTTTTCGACAGTTCGACAGAGGACACTTCCGAGGTGGTCCCATTATCACCAAGTCAGGATCTGATGATGGGATCCTGGAGAAATTGAGGGCAACAACCGAAAATTGTATGCTCATATGGTGTTTTTGTTACGTAATCATATTTTACTCAGGTATATGCTTCCGGGCGTCAACATCTGGTGCTGATGATGAAGCCACAGAACTCCTTAACGGTTAGGAGTTAGGGGTCAGTACTGACATTGGTCGATATTAAACTAGGTAGTAGTATGTACTTATGCAGGGCTAATAGGGCAGGTGATTTGGTAAATGATATGCTTGATTCTAGATCGCAAAGTCTTCACTTGACTTAAAGCAAAATTTTTCATTCCTAAGTAAAACTCTTAAGGACATTAATTAGCCTTTATTCAAGGCCACAGCACATTAACGCAACTAAAAATAGTGAAATAAAATTATTTTTTAAAAAAAATTAAACCGACTTCAAAAAAAACACAAACGACCAAAACTAAAAAGCGATAAATAACGTAAGTAATTCTATCCTTAATACATAATTATTTAAATATTACAATTATCACTTATTTTTGAAGTCGGTGACAGCCAAACAAATAAATGTATATTGTCGTGTGGATTTGCCGGCCGCGCGCGTCATACAACAACAGTCTACGTTAGGTACCGAGAGGCTGGCACCGACTTCAAAAATAAGTGATAATTGTAATATTTAAATAATTCTGTATTAAGGATAGAATTACTTACGTTATTTATCGCTTTTTAGTTTTGGTCGTTTGTGTTTTTAGGTACAACTATAAGCCTTTGTCTGTTACAGGTAATATGCGATGTTTTTAGCGAATGATTTGCGTGCGAGCGAGAGAGGTAAGGGGGGTAGTGACGCACGCACGAGGCGGGGCGGGGGTGCGGCCGTTACGTCACGCCGTGACGTCACCCCGGCTACGGGCTACGGCGTATCAAACGAACCATGCCCCCTAAAAATGAACTCGTTGACTTCAGGAGATATTGATAGTGTTTGTTGAGGTCCTGTGATTTTTACGAGATTTTAGTTCGATGATATTCATAAATAATATCCAACTTATAAAAACATTTGTGTATTTTATAGCATTTTAGTCTGCTTCTGAAATACACAAGCCTACATTTCCTCGCCAATGCCAGACTTTTTCATACAATACGGAATCATTAGTATGTAAAGAAAACCACCAAAATCGAAAACGATCGCTCGTTGAACAGATCGCGTACTTATGCACCAATAATTAATCAAAATCGACTTTGACGAATTTTATTTCGTATATTTTTATTATTTGAACACGGGAGGGACAAATGGGAGGCATATATGATGCAAAAATACGCGATCCGTTCAACGAACATTCGTTTTCGATTTTGGTGTTCGGGGCCCTGGTTTTAGGCATCTTGTGATTACAAATAATCTGCCGCGTCAATGCAAAGGTCGAGAGGTTAATACATTTTTTTCTGTTTAAAATTAACAGCTCGACATTCAGAAAGTTAGCGGTATACACTACCGTGCATCGGAGAGCACGTTAAGCCGTTAGTCCTACGCCTGATCTCTCTCCGGTGGTTTCAAACTGTCGTTCCGTTGGATTACGAGAGTAGATATGTGTTTACATCCATATACATTTGTGCACTATACAGTCCTATGTGTATTCAGTTTACCAGTGTAGACGAAATTTTGTCAGAAAAGTAGTGGGTATTACTTGCAAATAATAATATAGTTATCATTGATGCGGTTGTCGTTTAGTTAGCTAAACCATCTAGCTACAATTATGACTCTGAAATTAACTGGCTTGATGATTGATTCAATATCCTTATGAACTGCTTGCGGGTGTTAATTAACAACCGTTGATAAATAGGCTTTGTTTTGTTCTTGAATGTTACTATTGCTTCAACATAATAGCATTTTTAGCAAAAAACTGACTTCAATGGTGACAATGGGGCAACTAAAGTACACCCTTTCGAAGAACCACAAGAAAATAATTTTCCAAATCGGTTCACAATTCTCGGAGACGCGTGGTAACAAACATACAAAAAAAAAGAATATTCAGTCAAATTGAGAACCTCCTCCTTCTTTAAGTCGGTTAAAGTAGGTATTAGTATTTTGTAAAGGTTTCTGACAATCTAAAATTCCAAATATCTATTTGATTAGATATATCTATAGATTGCGATAATCCCACAATCATGCCACTTTATATCAACTTGGTAACATTCACGTGATAATTATGGCCACTAACAATAAATCAAAAGCTTGTTCTACATAACAATTAGTGCATAGCTTTCAAGTATTGTTGCCATGACCTTCCGTCACTTTGCATGCAACGGGTTACATTTTAAATAATGAATATTGCTCGCACGCGCGACGGAGCCGCTAGCAGAGCCTTTTACCACCTTTTAACCTGATTGGATCGTGGTTTCAATCTTCAGCGAAGCAGTGTACTTACATATTTTTATAAATCACTGACGATAGATATAGACTCTTTTGAAGGGCTGCAGGTATTGGTTGATAGAGGGCGAATTCCGTATCTGACATGTTCTTGTTACGGCGTTTTCGAAGTTATACGGTAAGCTTAATTCTATTTGTTGTTTATTTTTTATATTAGCACGTCTAAATGACTGCCTTCTGCCCAATATTAGAAGACGAAGTAGTCCAAAAAAATGGTTTTTCATAAATCTTACCTACTTGGTTTTAAACCTTCAAATCAGCCGCGATATAATAGCATCTATTGTTTCTGATTTACAAAATATTTGTCATACCCTACCTAATTATTTCTGTAAATAACCTAACTCTACTATAATTTAATGTGACTACAGTTCTATTCAAATTAGGCATTAGACGGATTGTTGATATATAGGTACGTAGTACACAAAACGTGACGGAGCAATGTTGATGCGACGCACACAGCGCGCCAAACGAACTGTGAAATGAGAATGACAAACAAATTAACCGTACAGCCAGCTACTGCAACTTTATACCCGCTACATTTCAATGCAAACAAACAATCGCAATATTTCGCTATGAGCACTCCCACTGAGATATTACCGCCTAACTTACAGCGAAGTTAAAATTATAAAGAGCTGAGGCTTAATGAAAACACATATGTTAAGGTTTACGAGTGTAGCCGTTACGAACTATGCATAAGTTTCAGGTATACCTACTTAGCGAAGTCGTAACTAAGTAGAAACATCATTGAAACTTTTGGGTTGAACATGTAAGTTTATTATTAGTTACAGTGGTTTGCCGCACCTCCTCGGCTGGGAGTTCGTATGGCTGCATGAGTGCAGCGCTGGTTAGTTAGACGCGTGAGGTAAATGGGTGTAACGCTGTTAACGGCCACATTTGGAGCACTTACAATAAATTTTCCTAGCTTTTATGCTATTATGGCTCTAGTGAGCGAACGATAACTGGACGTTGTGGTTTTGGGCTTACCGTATTTTGCTGAGACGGCGTAAATGTTAGATAGTTTATTTAGTTAACCTCTGTAGCATTGCACACATGATACCTACACGACATAACGTAACCTATATTCCTGACGCACAGTAAGGTAGCATTTAAATCTTAGGTAGGTACAGTAACCAGCGAGTAGGCCTTTTCGGTTTTATTTCGCCAATAACTTTAGATAATCATGACTCAAACATGACACATTTAGTGGAGGCCTTTATTTAATTAAACTTAAGTTTTTATCCTGCAATGGGACAGTAAAGACAAGTTAAAAAACCATGACTAATTTTTTTATCAAGGCCAGTTTAGTGAACAAGATATCTTGGATCTAAAGAGGAGAAGGAAAAATTTGGATTATGTATGATTGAGAAAACACTGTTAGTGGAATATGACTATAAACTCTATAATACTAGGCTAGGTAAAATATTTGACTCAACTAGCAACAAATCCTTCACGATTCAGTCGACAACGGAACTGAACAAAAGTGGAATACGGAATCGGTGGGCTAACACAGTGTATTTCGCTCGTCATTGCTTGGCCGAAATTGGAAGTTTGGTTAGAAGCTTGTTCGTTGCAGATAGAAGGCCCACATGTGGTCACATCTGGGTATATTGATTGCAGCCGGTGCACTCCGCGGGTGGCGCGTCGGTCAACACTTGCGGACCGCACGCCGCAATCCCAAAGTTAGGTGTGGAGGTTTCACGTAATTGCTACGTCGTATGTGCCTGTTATAGTACTAAAACTATTCCTTGGTGTAGATATAAGTATAAACACATTGGAAACACAATTATTGTAACATCTTGGCTTTGTAAAGAGCAACTATCGAGTTACCGAGCTTTTTAGTTATATTTCGAACCGGCACATTATTTTTGCCGTGTTGCTTCCGGATTTCTGTTGACTCCATCTCATCCCGCGGGAGTCGTAGAAAACGACTAAGGGAACATTCAGGAAACGGGCAGCATTGTTTACCTGGGTACAAAAATATGCGTGATGACTAAGGAAAATCCCCCAAATAACAATTGTCATTTAAGGAAGCCTTACTGGACATCCCGTATTGGACGTTTGCAGCAGGTTGGTGACCGCAGTAGTTTTATTTGTACCCAGGTAAACGCTGCTGCCCATTTCGTGAATATCACGCTTAGTCGTATTCTACGACACCCACGAGACAAGATGGGGTGGTTCTATTCTAAATCTGGAAACCAAATGTATATTGACGTTTACGTAGTACCCGACCTACCTGGCAGTAATTATTTGTCAGTTCACGTACCATTAACGGCCGTATTAACGTGCAGTCGTATTTTATTTACCGCGGCAAAGTTCACTCACCTCATTTGCATAATTGCACTCATTGGAGAGTCACGTAGACTTGTCACTGCTTCAGTGGCTTTATGATGTGTAACAGAGTTTTATTGTTGGGTAAGAAGAGTAGGTACTTTTGACTTAATGTTCCATTGCTTAAAAAGACAGGAGTTGCTGAATATGACAAGAGCAGTTCAATATTATTTTGGAAATATTTTCTATCTTAGTGTCTAATGAGCTCAGCACACCGAACAATGCTTTTAACGTTCGCGGATAATAGGGAGTGTTATGCATCAAAGTATTTTCGTGTATTTAGTAAAAATGTTGCCGCATCCCTTACAAAATTTTTCTATGGAGTTGTACGGCGTGAACATAACGTGACGTTATCCGTACATATCGGATCGTTGATGATCAACACAGTTGATGATGAACGTTGATGATGATAACCGTATCTCTGTCTAATCAACAGCTTTATAGCCGTGCTGCACCGCATCGCTTCCGGTTATAAATCATTGTATATTATATAGCATTAGCTATATCTCACCATACCAAAGTAAGCATACATTTTTTACGTATTAATAATAGTGCAATACTTCAATATCTTTTGATAGATTATTTAACATAACACAAATCAAATACCTATATTAAATAGTCACATAAAAGTAGATGAAGTAAATAAGTTTGTTTATAATTAAGCAGTTAAATAAATACCTATCAACAAACTGACGTATCTAAAAAGCAATTTCGACTTTAAAATGTTCACCCCTTAAGTCGAAATTGTAGCACACCACATTTGTACTCTTTGGCAACCCCGGGGGCTTTTTAATATCATGCAAAACATTTTCAAACAGACGCGGAAAGCGCAGGTACACAAAGGAAGTATCTTAAAAATGTTTTATGGGTAACTTAGCAAAAAAAATCTATTAGCTTCCGTTTTAGCACGGGCCCTTTCGGTGGTTCGTTAACAGTAAATTGTTTGCCCAATTAAAACTTTGTAATACAAACAACGCGCAAAACAAACGGAGTTAGATGTAGCTACGAGTTATGTTGTACATTTTTAGCAACGGTTGTGGAACCGGTTTCCTCAAACATTTTGATAACTTTGCCATCGCAACAAGTAAGCAGCATACATTTGGCGTTGCAAATCGTGGATAATAAATTGGGCTCAAAAGGTTTCGGTTTAGCGTGTAAACCGCGTTGATGTAAGGTTTTACGTCACTATACAAATCTCGCGTGCGTCGGCTTCAAGTTTTCTTCTCTCTGGTTCTGCGTTCTGGTTCTCTGGCTCATTTAGTAGAGACCCCGGGCTGCCTTCGGAACCAAACCCACGACGAGTTCACAAACATAAGTATGTACGTAAATATGTGGTACCATCGTTGTTCTGATATCCATAACACAAGTGCTCAATGCTACTTACTTTTGGCTCTGAGTTAAGTATATAATGTTTGGTATTTGACTCATCATGGTTATCATCCACTTGCAGTCCACAAGTGGACTATATGAGGGATACGCCTCTCCAATTGTTCGCCACTTTCTCAGAAAACTGAGAAATTCTCCAAAGTAAATCTGTGGGGAGAACACTGCAGTGAGGCGTTCAAAGCGTTAAAAAATATTATATCTAATTTAAAACTATGCAGTTAATTTGAAATCAATCTATTTAAAATTGGAAATACTAGTTTGTCGGATACAAACTGTTTGTATTAGTCCACTAAAAGGAAATTGATATCGCTGCATCAAAGTGCACAAAAATGGAAAATACATTTTTCAATATCTATCAAGTAGATTGAAAGTTGTGGTTCTCTACTGGAAATCTATGCTATAATGCAATGCCATTACCGGGAAAACTGCATCCGTATCTTGTTTAGAAAATTAAGGTGTGTTCACATCTGCTGAATGCGCACGTGGGTCCATCCATCGGTAGTGATGGAACTACTTAGGGCGATTTTTTGATGCAACTTAGGTAAGTCTTGCATGGTATACGTGAGAAGAGCGCTTGAAGTTTGCATAAAGTGAAAAAAAAAAGTGACGAAAAGCTCTAGCCACCGGCGGCGAGAGTATTTAATGGAACGTAAAGTTTGAATGCGTGTGCAGTGCATCGAGGTAGCAGGATATCACTTCAGACCTATTCGATTGCTCAATTTGTCGATTGATTCGGTTAAATGCCATTCAAGCTTTTGATTTGTATTATCTCTTTACTGTAACATAGTGTATTTGTAAACTAGCTGTGCCAGCGACTTCGTCCGCGTGGAATAGTTTCTTGGGTAGTGATTTTAATGACCCCCAGTGCCTGGCAGCTGGCAGCGGCGCGGCGCAGATCTCGGCGCGCTTTATATACCCGCGCAAACGTACAGCAGGCTCGACGTGATTAGTTAAAAGGGCGTAACTTTTTTATTTATGGACCGATTAACATAAAACAGAAGCTTCCAGCAATATATTAGTGAAAACCGCATCTTAATCGGATACGCGGTTTCTGAGATTAGCGTGCACAAACATACAGACAAACAGACAAACAGACAAACAGACAAACAGACAAACAGACAAACCGACAAACCGACAAACAGACAAAAATTCCAAAAATCATTGTTTTGGGTACTATTGCATTAATAAAGGCCTCCCATAATATTTTTTCACATATATCTTCCATGTACAGACAGCGACTCGTTACATTTTTATTATATTATATGTAATAATAATAATGTATAGATATAGATAGATAAGCATTAAATCTGAAACGAATTCTAACGCAGTTTTACATGCATCAGCTAGATTTTAAATATTTGAGTCAAAATAATCGGATGGGTTGACGAAGATTTAAAAAAAAATGCGCAAAACTTTATAATTTTTTTTAATTATTTCATATTTTTGGTCATAAATGGCGGTTTTCTTCCCCACGAGGTGCATTCATGACAAAGTTCTAGACACACCCTTACGACTGCGGGCTGAACGGATGCCAAGCTTAAACTGTCTTGTGTTAAACGAAATATTTAGGACATTTCCAACAGAGGAAAGCCATCTATGTTTCCTTCCTGTCTGGAATGTTTGATAATTTGTTTTTATTTCGCTGTGATGTTCAAGGCAACTTGTTTATGCAATTCTTTTGTTAGTTAACTACTATATTTAATGTTTTATCTACTAGATAGCGAATCTGTATCGTAAGACACTAGATGTAAATCTATACTTAATAATTAATCTGTAGAGAAATCAATTCTGTACATGAAATATATTTTCAAAATAACTATCAGGGGGTGATTAGTAATCGATAAAAAACTACTGGACGGATTTTGAGGAAAATTGGTACAATTACGGGCAGCGCATACGACAGACTATCCGTGACGCACTTTTTCGCAATTATATGCAGTAACGCACACGACACGCAAAATATTTCACATACTCTACGCACATGACGCACATCTTCGAATATTCTGTCGGCAAACCTAGACGCTCTTTATAAATGTCTCAGACGCACACTCTATCCCACAAAAAGTCTGTCTTCTGCGCTGCCCCTTATTCTTTATACTCCTGGGCAGGTTATAGTATACTTTTCATCACTCTACAATCAATAGGAGCAGAGCAGTGATGGGAAGTGTTGGGAAAACGGGAGAAATTTTTATCTGTATGTTTGATCGCGCATCACGCGGAAACTACTGCATAGAATTGATTGCGGTTTTCACCAATGTATTGTTAGAAGTCTAACATAATTTAGGTACCATTATATGGGAGTCTGTTATTTTTGAAACCCGATATCCACGCGTGCGACGCCGCCGGCACAGTGGGTATGCCTTATTGTGCCTGTCGACCTAACATTCGGACCTCACGAACGCTTACCATCAGGTGGAGTGAGGTCATCCTGAACGCTCTTTTTATATGAAAAAAAAGCGGACGATCGGCTGAATGGTTTTTCCGTTCTGCGGTTGGGAACAAGTGTGGGATTCGGCTGCAAATTGAATGAGCGGGCACGCGAAATCGCCATTTCCGCGATATCATAAACCACAACGGTTCCCCGGCACGTTGATTACTTTATTCCAACGCATATTTAGGGCGTCACCCGAACCTCTTGACTCTTATAGTGAAATATTACCTATTTTGTATGTTTTAATGGTTTCACACAATGTTGTTGTGAAATTTCAGAAGTATGCGAGCGTTGGTACTTACTCCTATTTAAAAGGCCGATAGCGATCTCAGAACTCGATTTGAGGTGTCCATGGGCGGTGTCGACTGCTTACCATCAGGCATCACATTTGCTCGTCTGCCGCCTTTTGCACAAAAAAAGGACGTATTTGGCAAGGTATGGTATGGTAGGTATTACAAATATATATCTACCTCTTCCAAAGTTTTCCACAGGGGCCGTTTGCAAACTACCCTCATGCAACCCCATCCTGATAAGTCTATTATCTCGTCAGTCCACCTCGCTGGAGGATCAAGCTTCATTTCAATTTCGAAATTTGTCACTTATCCTTTACCTGAAGGTTATCTGGAAGAGATTGCTATCGGCGATCAGACCGCCTTCATTGTACTACTATATATCTGTATAACACCTACGTCGTATGTAAATAAATTATTTAATATGCAATTATTTATATACCCTTGGTTCTATTATAACACGACTTCAAAATAATGTGCTTCGTATAGAAAGCTTGAAACCATCTTTGTTGATACCTGCGCCATTACAGAAACCTCCAGGGCTTCGGAGCTAGATGTGGTTCCCGCGGGATTGAAACTCGTGTTGATAGATCACTCAACCTATAATAGGGGTAGAAATTATTCGATGGTAATAAGATTTACCGTTAAGGGAATCGATTGTTTGTAATCGGTGACGTGAGACCACACAACAGTAGAATAGAAAATATCTTTAGTCGTGTAGACTTGGAGCAAAGACTTAGATACAAGTTCGGAAGCTAGTTTATATCTAGAAGATTCGACTGGCTCGGTGGCTCAATTGGTAGTGACCCCTGCCTTCTGAACCAAGGGTCGTGGGTTCGATTCCCACCCGGGACAAACATTCGTGTGATGAATACTTGTGTTTGTTCCGTGTCTGGGTGTTTATATTTGTATTTAAGTATTTATTTGTGGTACCTTCGTTGTTCTGATACCCATAACACAAGTGCTTAAGCTATTTACATTGGGATCGGAGCAGTGTATGTGATGTTGTCTGATATTTATTTATTTATCCATATCAAGAACAGTTCGGAAACGGATTAGAGTTCGGAAACTATGTTCACTGTTAAATCGTTTAAGTTTAAAAATAGAGTCTCAGATGCGATTCTATTTCTGAAGTGTTATGTATATGCGGGTTCACAAAGACCTCATTATTGTGGTAGAAGTAAAAGAGAGTACAACGGACATGTAAATCTATTTGAGTAAATTACATGTTCGCATATATTATATCTGATGCTGACTGTACTGCGTATGGACTTATGTATATTTGTTTGTTTATTCCATCCCTTCAGTATGTGGTCGTTACGCTCAAAAATGTCAAACGGGTATAAATAATTTAGAGGGGTTGGGAGGCCGTTAATCACATTCGTACCTGCACCCTTGTGAAACATTGCAAATTAATGTTGACGCTTCTTAATTAATTGCCTGTCATCGAAAGCTGACCTTTCATTAGCCCCTGACTTAGGTTAAGCCTTTTCCGTTCTTTTTAAATTAATTGGTTGCGTTGTTTAAGTTTAGCTTAGCGTTGATTTTCGTGAAAATATGAGCATAAAGACTTCGGTCGAATTTTGGGACCAATCACTGTATTTTCTTTATTAAATACGGATGACGACAAGGTATGAAAATGAAGAAAATAATTAGTCCGTCTCTTAGATAATAAAAAAATATAAGACCCGTATTTTTTGTTTTGTCGAAATAACAAGAAAATACTTAGATATAGCGCATTAAAGTTACGGAGTGGGGGCTAACTACGTCACGTTAGAGTATATTTTGTACTATAACGTGACGTCATGTGACATTTAAAATCAATGTATCTTCGTAAGTTTTTGAACAAGAGGCAAAATAAAAAATACGTATCCAATATTTTTCATTAATCTATCTGATGGACATTAAATTATTTTTTAGTCGTCATCCCAATTCTAGCTGTGCCAGTGGCGTCCCACGCGTGGATATCGGGTTTCAAAAATAACGGACTTCCATAGAAGTTAAATCTCTAGCAATACATTAATGAAAAGCGCATTCAATTCAATTTTTTCACTGCTCTGCTCATATCGATTGTAGCGTGATGAAAAGTACCTATACTGTAACCTGCCCAGGAGTATGAAGAATTATTGTACCAGGTTTCTATCTGTACTGTCTATCGCAGACTACTGCTGGACATATGGCCTTTCCTGTTATTCGCAACATTCAGCTAAACTCGTGGAGGCTTTAATCATAAGTGAAATTTGGTCAGGAAAGTTTACCACAAAAATGTCAAATATTATTTATGTCAAATTTTTATAACGAGTACTTACCTAATAATAATCTTAACTAATATTATAAAGCTGAAGAGTTTGTTTGTTTGAACGCGCTAATCTCAGGAACTACTGGTCCGAATTGAAAAATTCTTTTTGTGTTGAATAGACCATTTATCGAGGAAGGCTTTAGGCTATATAACATCACGTTGCAACTATTAGGAGCGAAGAAATAATGGAAACTGTAAAAAAAAACGGGGAAAAAATAACTATTCCACACGGACGAAGTCGCGAACACAGCTAGTATCCAAATAAAACCGCATAAGAACGAGTCAGTTTCTCTGCTTCGATATTACGCCCGTACGAAACCGTAGTCAGAATATGGTTCTTATCGGGCGCTTCGTATACGAGCAAGTTCGTTACGCGGCCGCAAAACAAAGAGGTCGCGTTCACGTCCCCTGTTGCTCTTTTTGTGCCCTTTGTGGCTGAACTTGTGCTAGACTCGTGTTGCGGGACTCGACTGGGACCTCGCCGGGATACATGTGCCTGATATCGCCCGCTCTGTATTGACTTTACGTCAGGTTTTCGTGTGCATATGCTCTGCATTGGGGTAAACGTTGCTCCTTTATGTGAAATTAAAAACTGGTGCTTACCTGTGATATTAGAATTGAATCAAGTATAGAACGACATTAAGTGCAGCGGGGCTACATTGATAGATAAATAGGTGTACGTTACAGCCAAGTCACTAGGGTTTAGGCTGATTCTATTTGAGGGAGAAAATTATTAACTAGCTGTGCCCGCGACTTCGTTCGCGTGGAATAGAGTTCCATCCAAGAGCATTCCCTTGGGGGTAGAATTTATCAAAATCCTTTCTTAGCGAATGCTTACGTCATAACATCTACCTGCATGCCAAATTTCAGCATCCGTCGGCTGTACGTTGATAGATCACTATGTCAGTCAGTCACCTTTGTATTTAGATTATAAGATGTGTATATATTCGATTCGAGGGGGATAAGGTACATGCATAATATTCATCTATTATCTAAAAATAGTTTATTCACTTATGGAGTACGTGCAATCTAATTGAAGTTGCGCGATATATGAATGTGTGACGTTGTCGCCACGCTTCTTTGACAATAAGACAATGAGCTGTTATATTATAACTAGCTGTGCTCGCGACTTCGTCCGCGTGGAATAGTAATTTTTCCCCGTTTTTTTTACATTTTCCATTATTTCTTCGCTCCTAATAGTTGCAGCGTGATGTTATATAGCCTAAAGCCTTCCTCGATAAATGATCTATTCAACACAAAATATTTGTTGAATTTTTCAATTCGGACCAGTAGTTCCTGAGATTAGCGCGTTCAAACAAACAAACTCTTCAGCTTTATAATATTAGTTAAGGTATGTATATTAGATACTGTAATAATTTAGTGAATGTCGAGAAAAGCATCCTGTTACCAAAAGTTCGGAATAATATAAAATAGTAAAATGATATCAGGTGGTGGCTTGCACAAAACGTTTTAATGCCATCGCCATGTCAGTTCCTGCGTGAAATAGAAATTTTTAAGCATATTTTAGGCAAATGCCTCAGTAACAGAGATATTTTACTACGATTTCATGGAAATGTTGGCATTCATTTTTAGGATTCCGTTGTTCAAGTCCGGAACCCTTATAGTTTCGTCATGTCCGTCCATCCGCTCGTCGCCGGCTTACCTTTAAACCGTTAGTGCTATAAGGTGAAACTTTGCATGGATATGTGCTTTGTGACTTGCTACTAAGTATAAGTAGACAAAGTACTAAATTAAAATATATTACTTGGGGTACACATACATTCTTATACACATAAATTGGGCATGATTTATTTTCTCGCGTCTAACTCATACCTAGTTTATCTTAATATAATATAGCTGCTAATGTAGAATATGCTACAGGTCTCCTAAAAATATTGATTTAAAAGTTAAACGGCTGTCTTAATAATTAAAAACATCATTATGGTTGTAATGTCCATGTGATATACTTTGAAGGGAAACTATAACGGTTTAGTTAACTTTGTTAGTAATTCAGGAACTAACTTGTAAAATGCGTTTAATTATAGTAATACTCCAACGACAAAAAAAACAAACCATTAATTAAACACACTCTATGCACTCTGACATTCACTTGTCCAGTTTTGGTAAACAGAAAAGATAAAAGAAATACAATTAAATGTCTTACTTAAATTTTCACTTACAATGCACATTTAATTCCACCGTTTACTTTGGCAAGTAGAGCTAATAGCCGAACAAAATTGTTAATATTCAGTTTCATAAAACCAATTTGCTTGTTTAAAATTTCATGTAGAGTGTTTTTAAGTGCGAGAGTGCAGCGTAAAGTTTACAGGCGCCGAGGATATCGCTCGGTGAATTTTACTACCGCACGCGAATGCTGGTATAATATGCACCTTCCTGGCAGATAAGGGCAGACGTAATTCGATGTTCGGAATAAATAAGCAGTTTTGTACGGAACATTGTAATAGAGATCGGATTTTTTATTCAATTGTACGAAATGAGATAAAACTTTTTGGTAGAGTAGTTTATCCTTATTTCTATAACTAGCGAGATCAGGGCGAGATTTGATTGTCTTTGCCTAAAACACGAAAGTTTCAGGTTCTCTTTTGAGAACACCACAGATTACTATCTGTGGAGAACACTATGTATTTAAAATTGTTTTTTTGTAATGGAAGAATGTGGCCTCTGCATGAGAGTAATAAGTACTACGTACAACGGGAATGCGCTTTATTTAAGCTTCATTGCAGCTAAAATAAAGAAAATAAAACTCTAACCTAACCTTAATCTAACCATTGTACGTAGTACATAATATTTCCATGGGCCTCCGTCGTTGGATAATAAAAGCTGTTGAAAAAATAAAAGGTAAAATCTAATTTCAAACCTGGTTTGGATATTTAAGCTTACTCCTATGCTTTTACAAAATATAAATAACAAAAACACACACAAAATGATAAAGTCAGATACGGACGTGACGTCCAAAATGAGAGAGCCTCAGTTACTCGGCATATAGACCCAGAATGGACACCACGGCATAAAGTTACATAGCGTTAAAAGAACTACACTTAGGTACATGCAACATGTGGTTACGGCACTTAATGCAATTTCTCCAAACTCAACTTAATTTTCACCACATAAGTACACACGGATAAAATTTACCGTCCGACCTTTCGGCAAAGTTTTATCTCGCGACGCGTCTTCACGTTCATGTGCGAATCCCCCGGGGTCGCGTGTGGTAATTTTAATTAAACATATTTACCGGGACGAGAACACCGGTCGTCGCACGTCGGGGCCGTAATAAATGTTGGTCGTAAAGGTAACAAATGAGACGCTGCCTCCGTTCCCCGTAGCGAGTAGGTGCCATCTACCCCGGCCGTCCCTACCCATTAACGGGACAGTTGGGAAAAATTGTTTCATCGACCCCGGTAGCGCCGATTCCGATGTGTACTGGTGCCAGAGATCAAATATTATCTTCCCCAGGGTATTTAGTAGGCACTAAACTAAGCACTTAAAATTGACAAGCCCAAATACTCTGTGAGCCTTGGTTTCGATGTTGGTTTCTTTCTGTCCAGCATGAAAATATTCTGTTATATTAAAAAGTACCAGGAGCGTATAGCAATGTAGGAAGCCCAACATCTAACTTTAGCTATAAAAAAATTCTTCATCTTCAGCCTGAAGGTGTCCACTACTGGACATACGCATACCCCAATAGCAATTGTTATTTAGGGGGGTATGCCATAGTTACCACGCTTGGCTGGCAGGCCGGTTGATGGCGGCAGAGGTTTTTATTAACACAGGCAAACACGTACCCGTTTCCTGGTATTTCCTTTGTCGTCTTCTACTACACCCGTAAGATGAGATGGGGTGGTCCTATCCAAAATCCGGAAAGCACGCGGAAACACCAAAAAAAGGTCAGTATATTCCCAATAACTGAAAATGTTGGCAAAGACGCAACTAGGGCGTAATCTATAGACATCGACTTTTCACGTGTCTAAGCGCTCCTGGTACTTTTTATCATAGAATATTTAGTACTAATCTAAAGTAGTATTTGATCTGTGCTATCCATCCCGTTAAAAGATGGGGTAGGCACCATCGGGGTCAATGAAATAATTTTTCCCAACTGTCCCATTACCAGGGCGGGACGACCGGGGTGGATGGTACACAGCGAGGAGTAGCGAGACGTAGAGAGGGTAGCGCTGCTTCGCCAGATCGCAGCCTTTCCGCTCTAAACTGCCTCCAGGCGCCACGTGATATCCACCTGCGCGACTCTTTCCTTCCTGTTTTTGAATAGTGTTGAAGATTTAGCACGCCATTTTCTTTTTGGAAATGTGCAAAATGTTTTTATGACGACTCGTGCTGAAATTTTCCTGCGTGGATACTTTGTTGTTTTGGAATAGTGTCTACCTATAAAAAAAGAAAAGACAGTTATACATAAGGCTGTGTGTTTATTTAATTTATTTAATAAATAAGGTATAACAAATCGAATAGGTCGTTCTCCCCAAATCGGACGTTTTTTGCTATTTAGTTATAAATATTTTAGTTTATTTGGAGGTCTAGAGTAGAACTAGAGTTAGGTTAAAAATACACATCACTTTTACGGTTATGGTATAGGCGTTGGCGTATAATATATAAGAAACTAGGTACATAGTATATTATATAAAATACTAACGTATAATATCACGTCCGGCTCACAACTATGAGTTAATTATTAAAATATTATCGTAAGAAAGAAAACTTGAACAGAAACGACGGCTTCTTATGTAACAAATGGAAGTCGTCGAGTTCAATCGTTGAGGACTTACAGAAGATCTTTTATCGAATTTATGGTCCCAGTCCTGAATATAGTTTGAACAAAAGTTATGCACGATGAGCAGCTTAATCAAACAAGAAAATGTAGAAAGACTACGAATTCTGAAAATAAAAAACATTCACATGAGATTTTTTTTCGGTTTCTGTTTAAACCAAACAAGAAGTCTGCATTTTGCTGACTGGAAAATAAGATTCAAATAACGATGATTGGGGGAAATAGGTACGACAGAAAAAAACGAAGTGCGATTTAGGTCAATCTCTGCAAGTCAGCAGAGATTTAAATTCTTCAAATTCTAAGTTGCGCGGGCGGGGATCGTCGAATTTTCTTGCCCCGTATTTGGGTTGGTTCTCCTGCTTCCA
Source organism: Conogethes punctiferalis (assembly GCA_031163375.1). NCBI lineage: Eukaryota > Metazoa > Arthropoda > Insecta > Lepidoptera > Crambidae > Conogethes > Conogethes punctiferalis. The sequence continues at coordinate 7,763,028 of CM062080.1, forward strand.
GCTTCCGAAAGTCTAGGAAAATTGAACGCAAATCCGATTTGTCCGGATGGCGAAGTGAAATCTTTCTAAAATTTGAAATAGCACCTATGTGCCCCTATCTCCTTTTTGCAACAGTGCATTGTGAATGTAGCAGACGATGTTTCGATTGAACTAAGAGTTTGTGAATAGATTTTATTTATGTACGAGTAGTAGGTACATCAAACAGTACAGTGACTCTTGAAACCATTGCTTTGGTTGGAGATAGGTTAGTCCTTAGTAAAAGCATCCAAATTTCATCTTAGAACATAGATTTTAGTGCGTATGCGTAACGTCTAACGAAAAATTCAAATCTTAACTATCTTAACTAATATTATAAAGCTGAAGAGTTTGTTTGTTTGTTTGAACGGGCTAATCTCAGGAACTACTGGTCCGAATTGAAAAATTCTTTTTGTGTTGAATAGACCATTTATCGAGGAAGGCTTTAGGCTATATAACATCACGCTGCAACTATTAGGAGCGAAGAAATAATGGAAAATGTAAAAAAAAACGGGGAAAAAATAACTATTCCACGCGGACGAAGTCGCGCGCACAGCTGGTCTTTAATAAATTTCATATTTATGTTGCAAAAATCTATAATTTTGCATAATTTAATAAACATTATTTCATCTTAAGTGATAGAGCACGTCACACCTGTATCACAGTATTCGAATTTCACGTTGCAAAAAAAAATACGTAGGTATAATTTTGTATAATCACAAAGTTTAACGTTAACATGTAATCTCAATAAGAGGTGAACTCCACGCATATCTAAATGTAGCATATTTTACCGGCTAGCAAGTTAATGCCAAGGGTTAGCAGCGAAAGGCACCCATATTATACCAACCCACATACTCGACTGCAACTTTATCACAATAAATCCTCAACTTCGGCATAGGACTGCGACATTCATAATACTGGAAGTTTCTGCTGCACGGAAGGAGCATGATGTATGCGTTGAACCTGCAACTGGTTTGGTTGCGATTGTCGATTCTAACGTCTTTTGATTTTGCGTTTTAGTCGATATATACTGACAGTGTAGATTTTAATGTATAACTTTTGTTTATATAATATACGTCGGATGAGTGTTACTGGAAGGAAGGGGTGAGGACGTCCAAAGATGGATGGACTGCGTGAATGAGAATATAATTGAGAAGGTACACTACCTAGGGAGATGGAGCTATGGCGGCTGATATAGATATATGGAAGATGAAAACGAATTGCAACAACTCCAGACAATGCACGATACAGAACAAACAAGGTCATACACTGATGAAGCTTAAAAGTCAAGTCTGTAGAAAGAAATCGTTATTAGATATGAACCACACTGAGTTTTGTAATTTTTCACCAACAGGCTAAGAGTCCCTTAACCAGCATTTAGGTACGCGTAGCTTTGAAACAAAAACAAGTCTGCACTTGTGAAGGGATAAAATCGCGTAATGAACTATTATTAGCATAATGAGATGTTAAAACAAAAGACTCCCGATAAAATCTTCTCTACGATCAATGTGCCTTCTTTGCCATGCCAGATGGCATTCAACCAGCCGTCAAACTTAGTTACTGCATGAACAAAACGTGGAATCAACGCCTTGAACTTGTTATTCTGTTCATGCGAGTATCAGAATATGAATTGCATTTTGTGCTACTCAACACTAGAATAGAACAGTCAACTTATTTGACAATGGATTTCAAAAAGTGTAAGCTTATAGTAAAGTGATTTAAATTCATTATTTACAATTTTGCGAATGAACAACTTGATACAGCATTTTAAAATTTTGCTATGATTTTATAAATATCTAGAATACATTTTCGATAAAACTCGAGACTCATATTTTTTATTCACTTATTATAAGGCTTTAGTGCTAATTTCCCATATACGAGTTTATACTTTATTGCACACCGAACATTTGACTTACATCTAAATACAAAAACCGGCCAAGTGCGAGTCGGACTCGCGCACGTAGGGTTCCGTACCACTGATTGAATGAAAAAATTAGGTAATTTGATTTATGACGTTTAAAAAAAAACTACTGTCTAGATTTCATTCAAACCAAATTTCGTTAGTAGTTTTTATAGTAATACACATCATATATTTTTTTCAGTTTTATCATGCCCATATTTTAGAAGTTACGGGGGGGGGGGGGGGACACACATTTTACCACTTTGGAAGAGTCTCTCGCGCAAACTATTCAGTTTAGAAAAAAATGTTGCTAGAAACCTCAACATCATTTTCAAATACCTATTCATAGATACCCCACACGTATAGGTTTGATGAAAAAAAAAATTTTGAGTTTCAGTTTTATGTATGGGGAACCCCAAAAATTTTGGATTTTTTTCTGATTTTATTTTCACATCTTAATGCGGTTTACAGAATACATCTACGTACCAAATTTCAATAATGTAGCTCTTATAGTTTTGGAATAAACTGGCTGTGACATACGGACGGACAGACAGACAGACAGACAGACAGACAGACAGACAGACAGACAGACAGACAGACAGACAGACAGACAGACAGACAGACATGACGAATCTATAAGGGTCCCGTTTTTGCCATTTTGGCTACGGAACCCTAAAAATATATTGACGTACAAGTTAGACGGTCTTATCGCTTTAAGCGATCTCTTCCAGACAACCTTTTTTGGGTAGAGGATATCGAATCAAAAGAAGGGATAAGGTGACAATTGATTAATTTAATTCAATTTATTATTATTATAAATCCATATAGAAATAAATTATGTGTGTGCTATTTTAAGTAATATATTTTTATGTGTGTATTTTATCACAGCTCTGCTATTATCGCGGGCAGACCTAATTATTGTCGTGTGCATGAAACACAAAACTGTAGTCCCATTATGTTGTTGTATTAAAACAAAACACGAGCTCATATCTGATCTCTGAGCTTTTATCAATATTCGGAATACATATTGTATACCAAGTTACGCGCAAATAAACACGCTGTAATCGGCTGTGGATTTTACATTAAATAGCCTTAATTAGCCCATTGTGTAAGAGACTAAATCATTGCGCACTCGTTAACGGGCCGTTGATGCGATCAGCAGATGCAAACTTAATTTGGATGGTACGTTTTATACGATAATTGGTATGTGGTATTGGTTTTAATGTACCTATTGCAACTATTATCAAATGAATTTATAACTGTGTCATTGGTTAATTGATTCTGGTTATACGGGTTATGTGGTTTTATGCATTTCCCAAAATTATTAGATTGCAGTATTTTCTATATTTCCGAACAAATTTTTCACCACATTATACAAATTAATAATAATATTTGAAGGGTGTAATTAAATTTCCCCACTAACACAATTATAAATTATACTAAACACTATGAATTTATATCTGTTTCTATTTATTTTATCCGGTATAATATTGTTTCAACATAACTACATCTAAAGCTTCGTTCTTTCATGAACGAAGTACATGTCACATGTATTAAAATGTTATTGAAAGTTACCAGCATACATTTAGCTTAATAAAGGTATCTAGTTGTTTAATACCCAGTTGTAATTTATTAAAAGTCAATTAGCATGCATGTTGCTAAATAAATAACCAGTGGATATAGAAAACGATCGCTATCTGATATAATTGAGTTGACTAATTATACCTAGTCAATAAAATATTTACATGTAAAACAGTCGGTCATTTCATTTGGTAAAATACGTATTCCACTTGACCCCGCTGACCCCTGTCTAAAAATACACACCGGTCAAATTCTGTTTGGTCAGTCAGCGTAATCTCGGTCGTAATTCGGGCCGATTGCGTGGGCCCCCGGAGATGCCCCTTGATCCTTAGGGAGAGGAGGGGGGAGGGGAGGGGGAGGGGAGGCCTTAAGCCGGTGCAGCCGGGAAATGCTTAAGTACTTCCGGTACTTTCGCAGTTTTATCGGCGTCGAATAAGAAGTTGTGCCATGCGTGAGTGAAAGGTGTTTAACGCGCATTACTATGGGATAAATTGCTTCGACGGCCACATGATCAAGGGGTTATTTATTTATTTTATTTATTAATTTAATCTTTATTGCACTGTAGTGTACAAAAGTCGGACTTAGTGCCACATAGGCATTCTCTACCAATCAATCATTGGGCTAAGCAGAAACTAGCAATAAGGTAGTGTGCTAAAAAGTTTGTTTGTTATACCTGTAAAGTTATTATTTTACATTAAATACCAACTATGCACTTTTATATAAAGAGAAATACACACGTAACGGATGGAATTTTATGGTGTCTATTTTTAGGATCGGTACTCATGAGAGAAGATACCACAGCGACATTCAAATTGTTTTTTGCACGTTGCTGCCGTGTCTAGCGGTAACGCCGCTTAAATTGTACCAAAAAATGTCTGCTGAAAATGTTTGTATTTTTGTGCAAGAAATAATATCTATTTACTCTTTTCAGTTTTTCGCAAAGGAAATACAATCACAATAAAAATCCGTCAATTATTATTGTAGTTATGTATCTATACACGCTGGTCATTATCCCTAAGTATATCCCCTGGTGTTGCGTTCATATGCTGTGGCAACCGCTTAACATCAGGCAGGTAGGCTTTTGACCTTAGTGGTATAAAGTAAAACACAATAAACTAACTCCTAGGTACATAGACAGTAGTGAATGAAACTATCCTTTGTTCCCAGAACACGTAAAGCACGTAAAAATGTAGAAACTCACGGCTTCGCGGCCCCAAACAACTAATGGGAACTCTTCGTTTTGCGACTAAAAGCCTGCCTCTGCTCCAAATTTAGTGCGCCAGGTAATCCTGGCTGGGATTAAGAGAGCTTTTTATTAACTTTTATGTATTAACTGTACGTCATAGATAAAGTTAGATTTTTAACGATAAATGTAATTAAAGAGCAAAAGCTATGGTGATTAAAAAGTAAATTTTAATATCATTTTCTATGTAAATATCAGGTGATTACTTATTTATAAAGGAATTCGTGATGTATGGTTAGGTATATGAATGATTAAGAGTTGAAGTCGAGAGTCTAATTCACACATCTTAGAGAAATTCGGATGTATGTTCACTTACAAACATCCAACAATAGCTAAGGTACATTTTTAACTTTCAATGTCCATCTTCTATTTATTTTAAAATTATATCTTGTTATGCTTACTATGAAAATACTTATTTTCTACGAGTATTATGGTTTTGTCAATAAATATGCTGCATAAAATATCTTACTGGCGATAGGTTCCAAATCAATTGAGTAAGGATTTTTTTTTTATTAAATATTGAACAGTTTTCTACAAAAGCCTGCGCTAAATCCATGTACTTAACGTCAAAATAGCCAATCATTTATCGGCAACGTTGCTAATGAACCGTCTGCAAGTGATAATTATATTCACACAGCTCGCGTGCCGAAGCTAATAGAATGTCGGCACCGCTCGCTCGAGATTGCATCTAAATAGCTTTAGAGCGCGCATAAAGGGTCAGATAAACGGCAACACGCTACGCGGGAGCTGCCCACCGACTCCGAGGGTGCATGCAATGCTCGCCACCGTATAATGATACCCGAATCTGTTATTAGCTCGAAAATAGAAGGATCTTCTGGTTTTGTTTGTTTGAAGGAGTTTGTTTGTTTGTTGAGCTTTAAAGATCTGCTGCTATTATGCCTGTTTCAAGTAAAACTACGGCTCCGAGAAACATCGTAGACTTCGTTACGACTAGTTTCGTAGCGCCAAGACTACGATAACAACGTTTGCATGCTTCATGGAAAAGCATTTTTTTCACGGTTGCTGTTAACGCTATTGGTCTTAAATGAAAGAGTTAAACGGGAATGTTTATCTTTTTTTATTTATTCGCCTGTCGGTTCTAGAAATAATCAATTGGAGAATTGGCCAGAAATCTTAGAATAGATTGGTACATTCCAAGAATCAGTCAATTATAAAGTATGTAATTAGTATCAATGAATCATAAGCTTATCGTATTCTTCTTTAAGATATAGGCCTGTACAATAATGACCAATTTGTTTTAAATGGATGCGAGAACGCATCCATTTCTTGCCCAAATCGTCACCTGACCAGGGTGTTCAGAAACTTGGGAAACTCTCCGAGTCTTCGATAAAAACCTGTGTCCACGTCTTGAACCAGTAGGGAATTGTTAAGTAGAGGATTACCATTGTGATGCTAGAATCCTGTGATTCGAGCTGTTTCCAGGGTGCACCGCGGAAAGGGTTCATTCCAGCATTATGGGTAGGATGCACTGATTCAAGTGCATCCTATCCATACTTACATATGGATAAGGAGCACTTGGACACTTACGCTAGTGTAGGACAGGAAAGGTTAAGATAGAATCCAACATTAAACTTGACAGGGCATACAAACTAAATCATTCACCCTCCCAGCCAGACCAGACTCTGATGCTGCTGACTAATTTATAACCAGTATAACACTGGCTCATCCAGTAGTTTAATAGTTTGTCAGTTACAATGCAGTTGATAAGCCAGTTATTAGGTTAGCCAGTGGCGTGTGGCGCGCCCGCAAGTTTACAATCTGCATTAGAACGCCCATTGCAGTTTCAAGGATTGTGTGCCATTGTTGGCCCCAATTACTAGGAGGTAGTGATGTGCGGCGCGGTTGAGTGAGAGAATTAGCATAAATTGTGGAACGAAGTTAAGGGAGCATTTCTTCCTTGAATATGGTGTCTTCCTTCAGCAAACCATGTTCTTCTTAGCTGTAGGTACGGTGAATATGGCAAAAGCTGTCTGATCAACCTAGCATCTTTGTGAAATATAAAAGTTCTTTTTAGTTCTTCTTCATTATTTCTTTAAGTATAAAAGTGGTTATTAACCGATATTACGGGGGCGAATGTAACATGTTATAAAAAGGTAATTCGTGCAGTCAAGTATATAAAATATATTCGTTTGCACGTACTGACTGCAGGAACGCTCGTTTTACAACATGTCACATAAGGCCTTTTAATATCTGTCAGTACCCATCTTAATTGGAGTTATAACAAGTTATCTACTTAATTTACTTGAAAGGTTTATTTTGTCTAGAGTACTCTATGGTTCACGCATTTATTTTCCCTAGCATGAATTTTTGTAGATAAAAACTTTACAATTCGATTATTTATTTACCGACTTGTACTCGTATACAAACAAAATGCAACATAGACTGCTAAAACTGTGGGCATGAAATTTGCACAGATGCTCCTTTAAAAACGTAGGGGAACTACGAAAGGATTTTTGAATATTCATCCCTTAAGAGGGATAAAAAGGGGATGAAAGTTTGTATGAAAGTTCCGTTGGGAAATGGCATCGAGTGCATGGGTAGTAGAGATGTAACTTTGAGTTTAAAATTAATTTTTGACGCAGTCTGGTGGCCTTATTGAGCGGAGGAAATCTTAACCCATGCAGTGTCTTACCCGATGAGCAGAAAACCAAGGTACCTAGGGTGGGGGGTGCAACAAAGAGAAGCCTCCTCGAGTGGCAAACTGCTACTAATCTCCTTCGGGGGATTGGTAGTAGTGGGTCCTGGCGCACCCTGGGCAACGGCGGGTGGTAATCTCTTAGGAGATTGCCACCCAACGGCTAATTCTCAATGAGGGAGACGAGCTTGCTCGTGGATACGAGCTTGCTCGTCTCGCCTCGGGGCGGACATAGTCCGCAGCTGCGACGTGGGCGCGCAGCATGGTTGGGCCGCGTTTAGTGGCGAAGTCGAATCGCATAATAAAGGAATGCGTTGGTGCATGGCACCTGTTGGGCTGCTTGGCAGCCATGGTTTGTCGGCGATGGTCGCAGAGGAAGAGGAGTGCCCTTCGGGGGATCTCGCAGTGTTTCGTTGCTGTCCTCCCTATCTTCTGCGACCCTTGCCGACTTACCCCTTGGAGGAGCCGGTTGACAGCGTCTGTCGGGTCTGCGGACGCTGTCCTGGCCGCGCACTTGTGCGCTTTGTTGGGCCCTTAATGGGCGGAGTAGTATCCCGGACGTGACGGAGGGTGTTGTAGGCCATCGGCCTTCTTCCCGGACGAGACTTGGTGGGCGGCGCATTTCAGCCGCGGCGCGGCGGGTCCGGCGGCTCGGTTCTCGTGACCGTCGGACGGGTCGTTGACCAACCGACCGCGCAACCTGTTACCCTTGCCGTTCTCGGCGAGGGCCAGGGGGTCTACCTTAACCAGTAGGCCCGAGTGGAGCAAACCACAGACCAAACCACCTGTTACCCCTGTTTCGGCGGGGGCCAGGGGGCCTGCCTTTACCGGTAGGCCCAAGTGGAGAAAACCACACTAAAAATCCACCGTGCGGTGGCGATTGCACGCCCGACGGGGTCCAGTGAGGGTTGGTGTGGGGACATCTCCCTTGCCTTGCACGGATCCCGTCCTTGGAGGAGGGCGACGGCTTCTGCCTGAGCCCTAGGCTGCCCCAAGTGGGGGGGCCGGCCGGATCTGCCTAGCAGACAGCGCTGGTGGTGGCGTGGTGTAATGGTTTATACCAAGATCCCACGTCACCATCGCCCAAGGCGCATTGGCGGTGAAGACCGGGGTTTTTTAGTGGGTATTCTCCGTCTCGCTACCATCTAGAGGCGGAGTGAGTCCCACATAACCTGCTGCGTCCCCGAGTAGCAGGTATGCGTAAATGCATTTTCCCCCCGGTGCAACAAAAAAAAAAAAAAAAGGTACCTAGGGTGGGGAGTTGATACTTTTTAGTCAGACACTGAATGGGTTAACCTATCTCTAATAGAATGTCATAGAGTGTATAAAAACTCATTTACTAGTGTATCTGCACTGTACAGTCTAAAGTAAATACTTTTAAAAGTTAACTCTTCACTACGTTCTAGGCTTCTGTATAGCCAGTGAAGTTCATTTTTAAACGCGTTATAAATGGCGGCGCTTATCTACATTGTATTGCAAGGGCGCTGGGTAATGGTGTGATTAGCTACTTAATTTTATAAGGCCCATATTTTAGCCCTAATGAATATTATACTGTTGCATCAAGAACACTTTGTTAGAAAGTTTTTACTTTAGTTAACATTGATGATGAACCTTTCAACTCTTCAATAAACATACGGCAAACATTTAAGGTGGATTCAAAATATTAATTGTGTATGTCTTTTTGTTTGTTTCAGGTATGTAATGCAATTGTATTTCCCCACGTACGAGCACCGTAAATAAGTTAATCGTAAGTTACTTTTTTATAGTAGCTCGACATAATGGCTTCTCTACGCCTGATGGAAAGCGAAAGAGAAGCCCAAGTCGCTGTGACAACGGGCAAGAAAGTGGTCAGTTACCTAACAGTTGCCACCGCCATGCCGGCTCAACCCCAACCCCAACTAGCTCCGGAAACCCCTCTCACCGGCAGAACCCTTCTCACGACCCGGAAGTTATTAGGCTGCAGTATTCTATAGGGTGGAGGTCCTTCTCTGGACGGGCAGCTCAATTCGAGCGAAGAGTCGCTATGCCCTACCTCTCTTAAAACTACCTACCTAGTTCAATAAATTGTACCGTTTAGATTGTACCACAAGATATGTGTATCACCTTGTATTTGATACAAACCCGTGGTAGGTTATGTGAAAAACTGAAATACTAAGAAGTCCCTCTTACGACATCAAGGAGAAGAAATGGGGCGGTGGTTTATATTATTTTCCATCACTGCACGGAGATGTTTGTAGGGGCTGTCTCTTCCAATTGGTTTCGGTTTAGGATTTCCTTCTATCAAGGCTGGGTCAACGGAATGAATCTCAAACAATGTGTGCGCAAATCAAACGGCGAACGGCAAAGCCCATCACGCTCTACGCTTTAAAGATTGATAAACTGGCGAAGTTCGGAACTCGGCAATGATACCTTTGAAGCGAACAAACTCAACTCGGGCCAAGTCAAATAAAGACGCTTTGCAGGGATCGGCCCAAAAACTTTGCTCTTATATGACACCGAGCCGGGAAAGACTGGTGTTAATTAGTGCCTCGAGGCATTCTACTCTATATGTATGTATATATGTTACTGTAAAAGCTCGAACTATGGTAAATCTTAAGATTTAAGTGTAAGTCTTAGGATTTACCGACATGAGTTGGTAAATGTAAGTATTTCTGAAAATACGACGATATTTTCGAGCTTTTACCATTCGAATGTAGTAAATGCTAGGTTTTACCATTGTCAGCTGGTAGATGTTGGTTTTAAGAATAAAGCAATGAGTAATTCTTAATAATTATTATTTACTTTCTTAATAGTATTATAGAGGTATCTTTGGCTGGTTTGGTGGCTCACTTGGTAGTGACTCCTGCCTTCTGAACTAAGGGTCGTGGGTTCGATTCCCACTAGTACGGAGTGCTACTCGTACTAGTTGGTAAAACTCATTGTCCTTTACATCTATCACAACTGCAATAATGCTTCCGTTTCAACATATACCATGTCATTAATGTAAATCCTAAGATTTACCAACTGAATGATGGTAAAAGTTCGAATAGCAATCATTTTTGGACATTTACCATTGGGAATTGGTAGATCTTAGGATTTACTGGAAGATCTTAAGATTTACTGCAGTTCGAGCTTTTACAGTAACATATATACAATGACGTCATGATCTTGAATAAATATTATATGGACGTACAATGTACCTAGGGGGCTAGTGAAAATATTTTATTATTCAGAAATATCGGACAGATCGAATAACAGTTACAAAACAACTAAACCTAAACTTAACTAAGTACTATTTAAAAGGGAGCAAAAACCACAGGAAGTATCAGAACTATTTTCGTTTATAAGGAAATTAAGTAACTTTTTTTCTTGTATCTTCTTTTTTAGATTCTCGTCATCTAATTACTGGAGCATTATTAGCACACATACTTTGAACAGATTCCAAAGTAAGTAGCTTATTACTTCGGAATCGGTTCAAAATATGTTTGATATTAAAAAAATCTCGTAGAACATAATGCCTAAACTATAGTTACAGTTAACAAAGATTAGATGAGTTTTCGATTCACCTGATTGAGAATAGAATCTGACACCTTTCGCGCTTTAGTCAAAAGCCGAAGTCAAAAAGTGGAAACCAAAATAAAGAAAAGGTGAGTTTATCGATAGTGGGGCCAAGGGCCTCATCTCATTACCATCGCCATTACCATAGAACAAATAGCCTTCTAGGACCTACAACGGGCGGGATTATTCCCGGAATGGGGTTAACGTCCTATTGTCGATACTAAATGTAGATACTTTTTTTCTGTTACTCTCTTCGACCTACTTTCTAAGTACTTAATAATATTCTGTTAGAAATGTATTGTTCTCGATCGGAAGAGAAAAGTATAATATTTTAGGAAACGATACATATTACTTTTTCTTTGTATCTACTTATAATATTGGCTAGTGCTACATTTTCCGAATAACTTTGACGACCTCCATGGCGAATTCGTATCTAAAACACGCGGTAAGTCACGTTTGGATTCCTGGGGCCCTGCTTTAGCAATCAAAAAGATCGTTCGATGGACGGATCGTGTTTTGTTCTACAAATACCTCTCATTTGTCCCTTCCGTATTCGTATATACGAACTAAATAAATGAAGATCAACTTTGATGGATCCGCAAGCGATCATTTTTTTTGGAAACACACAATGCTTGATGCATTGTGTGTACGATCGTTTTTTGTTTGTTAGTTGGATTTTATAAGGCCACTGAAAATACTACTTAGTTCTCATTAATAATTCCTACTTATCTACTAGGTTCTCTGAAACCATATAATCATCTGCTGGGATAAACATAAGGTGGTGTGCAATGTCTGATTCAGACAACATACATACATATCCTTACTTTTCTATACTGTCCATAATCGTTATTACGTACGTACTACTTGTCTACTAAATTATCCTCCACATAGCCTATCGTAAATGTATGCAAAATAATCGACATTGAAGTGCTAGTAGTAAAACAGTAATTTATACCATATTTGCATATTCTACGAGCGCACGCACTAAAAATACTATAACGTACGTACTAAAAAAACCCTACACATACGTACGGCACGCACATAAAAAATGTTTTAGCAAATTTGTGTTACGGTGTCGGGGCGGTGTATACGGAAACACGTAATGCTATGTTCACGCGGGAACACGTATGGCGCGTGAAAAAGTGTCATAAAGGCCGGTGGAGGGTTTGATTATAAGTCGAGATGACGTTTACAAGCCGAGCCGAGATTAGACACGCCATCCGCGGCCGTACTCGGTCTACCTGTTGGGATGGTTCTGTACTATATAGCAAACACGAGTTTGCTGTAAGAGAGTGAAGTGAGTAGAATAAGTGTGTTGCAATTGCAACTTTATTTAGTTTTATAACTGACTGTTTTAATACATAATTATTTTATTATGTAGAATATTCCTAATGTCATGTGGTGAAACGTTGTCGTAAAATTGGGATGTGTTCACCAGACAAAATAAATTCCTAAATACCATTCTAGTAAAAGAGGATCGAATAATCTGAACACACCAGTTGCTTAATTTCATTAAAACCTATTAATATTCAATTGATTGGCTAGTAAAATTCGTGACGTCACGTCTTTAAATAAATAAGTAATCATGATTTGATAGCTATTTAGAAGTATATCAATTGACTTAACATTGAAAAAGTCTCAATTTAACATAGGTTATTTTCAGTGCTTTATACAAGATAGCTGTGCTCGCGACTTCGTCCGCGTGGAATAGTTATTTATTCCCCGTTTTTTTTCTTCGCTCCTAATAGTTGCAGCGTGATGTTATATACAAACAAACAAACTCTACAGCTTTATAATATTAGTATAGATGATTGTTTCGGCTTACGGTCCCGTCATTTAAATGCTTATTCATCAAAATTTCTGTACGGAATATAGATAAGTTTAAAGTTTTATAATAATTTAACATTAATATTATATTTGATGCAGTAAACTTTCCGCATTATATAACGTTACGAAAAACTATGCGACTGCACGCCCTGCATTCTATAAAAGTATTCTAGACTTCTGCTTTTTATTTAAAGTTTTCGCCGACAATTTATGTAGACACACAAACAGCTTAGCGAAAGCTCTAAAAACTTTTTTCATTAAGTCTAAAGAACGAAACGTTTCACAACTCACGCGCGTTCGGTAGTAAACTACCTTGAAAGTAAGGAGCGTACACAGAATGTGTGTCACAATCACAGCTATTTTAAATACGTACATAAAGTGAGATAACAGCGTAATATTTCACTTGGCTCGCGTGTTTCGTTACAGTGAACAGTGAGACGCCTTGCACAGTTAATTCCTGCATAAGTTTAGGCTGGTTTCAGAAGCATGCTTACTACAATCGTCGGCGATACGCGCGAATAGAGAGGTTTCGTTAGAGCGTTTCATAGTTGCGTGGACGATAATAATAAAATAAATATTGAAGTGTGTTTTATGATAAATACAGATTTATCATAAAACACACAAAATTATTCGATGAACAATGAAAAAAAAAATTATTGAAAGTGGACAAGATACAGTCGTTTATAGCAAATCCATCTGTCTCTCTCATACTAATAACAGATTTTTTGTGGAGTTGTATACCGCAAATGTAACTTGACGTTATCTGTACGTACACATCGGATCTCTCTGTCTGATCAATAAATTCAAAGGTTTATAACTCGTATTATAGAAAAATATTTTAAAAATTCTTCGTTATTTGTGTATTGGACAATAAAAAGTAAAAATAAATCCATAAAATAAGAAATTTCCTATAGCAGAGCACGCGCGCATCCAGCCGAGGCTGCGGATGGCCGCGGCTCGCGGTATGCAGTGGAAGCCGCAAAATGCCGCGCATACTGCGGCGTAAAATGCTTCTTTAAATGTGTTTTAATTTTATACATAGTAACAAGCAGCCACAGTAGATGTTGGTAAAAACCGCGTACTTAGTGAGTTCTCAGAGACCTGCGTCCAGTTCCAGCGGCCTGAGTTGTTAGACTAAGGACCAAAACTATGGTACGCGGTCGATCGCGCGGTTTCATTTAAAAAATTCTCCACGCAGGGCCCCGCGTGGGGGCTCACCACAGTTTGAGCCCTAAGGCCGCGTCTTGTACGCCAGCGGCCAGAGCGGGCGATGCGGGTGACGGCACGCGCGTTTGATCAAGTTCATAGATTTGTATGAAGCTGTTCTCGACGACAGCGATGCGGGCGGCGCGGGCGACCACGTAAACAGTGCATACAGCGTCCGGCGGCAAGTAATTTAAAATGTTCCCTTGTACGCGCGGTGAGCAATGAAAATGAAATTCGCCTAGGTACGCGAAGCCGATCGCCCGTAACCTAGCTGTGATCCGTGGCTAGGTCATAAGAGCGCTACTATACCCCATACTACCAAACGGTACAAGGAATCTCATAGCCTGTGAGTGAATTGTACGCTTACTGGAGTACCACCGGCCAGCGTAACTCTGAAACCAGCCTTATAACCATTAACAAGTTGGATGTGCTTGTAAGTGATTCTCAGTGCTATGTAGAGTGCTGAACATGCAATGCGCTATGGATAAACATTTTTATTTCATAGGAATGTTATCAGAGTTTTCCGGGGAACTTGTTGCACCTGTTGTTTGGTTCGATCGGAAATACTATGCTGCGTTATAGAGATTATTGCATTTTAATAACTCTTCGTCAAGCGTCAGAGCTAAGAGGCTAATTTGCTCATTATGTACAAGTACTAATAGGTACTAACTTGGCTAAATTGACATGATAATTTTTAAGTGTTTGGAAGTCACATTTATTATTTCTGTACTTCATCATATATTTTCATATAATAAAAAACATACAAGCTTTAAAATATAATTTTAGAAAAAAGTTTTTGAAATTTACCCAAAACATTATTTGCAGTACTTAAATTAAAAATGTAACAGTGATTTGAGCTAACTAACCTGTGAAACAAAGCCTACATAAAATTCCAGTAGAAAAACGGTGACTATTCTACGCACCATTTATTTGTGTTATTTAGGTACATAGTACACCTCTATTTTCGCCATTGAAAAGTTCCAATCGTACAAATTACAAGTTGTAGGCGCTTGTTAGTACCGCGCCTAGCGTGAACACGCGATAAGCCGAAAGAAGCAATCTACTTATTTATCAAAACTTCATATTTTTTATTTATTTATCCATTATGATGAATTAGGTACGCTTGAAGGAAAGCGGAGATGTAAGGGACCTATCATCTTTTCGCACCTAGCCACCCTCGCCTGTCCGTGGTGCATCCTGCCGAATAACAAAAGAGGTTCTGGCTACCGACTGGTGGCGGTATAACCAACACAATTGAAGACGTAGCGAAATACTACAGGTCGATGACAGGTAGCAACGTCATCGGAGCGAGGAGGTACTCCCTGCGATCGCCAACCCGCCTGCCCAGTGTGGCAATTATGGGTAAAGTCTCGAGATGTTTGCCCAAAATGGCGAACAACTGAAGAGGCCTATGTCCAGCAGTGAACTGTAATTGCCTGATGATCATGATGCTTGACAGCGGATCGCCTCATTTTAAACGATATTGTTGATACCATGGACCGTATCAAATAGCAGAATCTTGAAGTAATCAAACACAGGCCAAGGATACCCTGGACCGCACTCACCTAGTAAAACCACCAGTAAAACGCTTCACTCTCGCCTTGTAGACCGACAGATCATATTTTTCAGGGAACAAAGAGTTTGCGAGGAGTTCCACAGGTTGGCCGTTCACACTATCAAAGTGGAGGTGAATAATAATGGTACTTTCCGGGTCGAATTTAAGCCACAGCTACCAAACTCCATGGAAATTTGCCAATACGCAGCACAAATTACTGAGCAAAATTGTATGTGCGAACATTCAATAACAACAATCGTGACTAAGAACAGGTGTGTGCATCATGTCAATAAATTTAGCGTCATTCGATATCCTGGAGTTATCTTAAATTTTCTTAATAAGAAATAAGAAAAGTTTATTATTTTCTTTATTTCTTGACTCCATGATCTTAACGATTACGTGAGAAATGCATCAACTGCTTACACTATTTTTGTTATTAATCCGAGTATGTGTAGTAATCATTAAGAATATCACATATGACTGGCTCGGTGGCTCATTTGGTAGTGACCTCTGCCCTCTGAGCCAAAGGTCGGGTTCGATTCCCACACAGTACAAACATTTGTGTTCATGAGCATGTCTGTTTGTATTGGTCTGGGTGTTTTCTATGTATAATATGTATATATTTAGAAAAAAAAATGTATCTCAGTAAGTTTATCAGTTGTCTAGTACCCATAGTACAAGCTTCGGCTAGTTTGGGGTTAGGTGGCGCTGTGTGGCCCAGCGTGGCACGTCTTGGGTTATTTATTTTTTATTTATTATATACCTAATAATAATAAAATATATAAATAAAAAAAGTTAAAATTAAAAAATTAAATTAATGAATAATAAAAAGTTTATTATTTCACATCAATTTGAGGATTTTTCATATACTTTTTCTAATTATACTCTAAATTGTGACAAGTTAATGCATATCAAGGTCAATTGTATTATTAAGACTCATCTAAACTTATCTACTGCTAAAGCCAGAATAAGCATCACACACACCAAACTGTGTCACGACATCAATCTCATTCATGTCCAATTAAACATGCATCAAAGGGTTCGCTTGTTTCTAGCGAAACATATCGAACTCCTCTCGCACAGTTTACTTTCGCCATTGAAAAGTTTTAAATCTATTACAAGTTGTGAGAGCTTGTTAGGACCGCGCGATACGCGACCGCCTCGCACCCTGGGCCCCTATCACCAAAATCGAAAACGATCGTTCGTTTCGTTTTCGATCGTCGTTCGATGGATCGCTTACTTTTGCACCATAAATCCCTCCCATTGGTCCCTCCCGTGTTCGAATATCTTAATCTTAACTAATATTATAAAGCTGAAGAGTTTGTTTGTTTGTTTGTTTGTTTGTTTGTTTGAACGCGCTAATCTCAGGAACTACTGGTCCGAATTGAAAAATTCTTTTTGTGTTGAATAGACCATTTATTGAGGAAGGCTTTAGGCTATATAACATCACGCTGCAACTATTAGGAGCGAAGAAATAATGGAAAATGTAAAAAAAACGGGGAAAAATAACTATTCCACGCGGACGAAGTCGCGAGCACAGCTAGTATGAACTAAAATTCGTCAAAGTCGATTTTCGATAATTTAATTTATATATTCGAACACGGGAGGGACAAATGAGAGGGATTTATGGTGCAAAAGTACGCAATCCGTTCAACGAACGATCGTTTTCGATTTTGGTGGTAGGAGCCCTGTTACGTGAATGTTATAACTTATAAGTAGTTCAGGGTTTCTCAAACTGGGGTTCGCGAACCCCTAGGGCTTTCGCCTTAGATGGTAGGGGGTTTACGGAAATAATTACTAAATGGTTGGTTGGCTGTCAGGTTCGTTCTGTCGATTCATTATAATAATAATATAGTTTATTTTTCACATAAAATAATTGATTTACATGAAATAAAACATAGAAATACATCTGTTGTGTGAGCCCAAGCTAGAGCAACCCTGTATTTCAGGACTCCAGGTCCCAACCCCACTACTAAGCGCGTACGCGACTGTCCATATAGGTAGCTTATTTTATTTGGGGTAAGAGGTTCGCGATCGTTTGAGAAATTATACAAGGGTACGTGGGCCAATAATTTTGAGTCCTGTTATAGACAATTGAGCGCGAACCAAGAAAATCTGGCTGTATCCCTTGGAAATATATCGCCGAAGTCTTAGTTCTTATTGTTTGGCCGTTAAGTAGGACAGTGTAATCGGTCTTCTAAAAAAGTTTGCATTCTGTATCGTGTCTAAATTTTATTTTGTGATGATTGCTGAAGAGCTTTGATGTTGTAGGGGTGGTTGTGGTTCAATGATGGATTTAGATAAATAGCTCTCATTTGTTTCAAAATTGAATGCTTCGTACTTAGTATCCAGTGACGCTGAAAATTCACGAAGCTAGCTTACTACTCTGAATAGACGGTAGATGTGATAGTAGATTTAGGTACATTTGTCAGTGATTTTTTAGAAGCTTTCAAAATAAAAAACATTTTGATTATATCTGAATTCTGCAGAAGCCCCGAAATCGAGGGCGATAGTAATCGATTATAAATTCTTTTGGTCACACATTCTAGCTTCACCTTGTTGCAATGATGCTAAGCCGATGCTAATCATCGGTGCTGACAAGTGGCCAACTCGACGTCTGGTTTTTAATCGGCTTCCTAATCAGTGCTGTGCACGGGGGGCGCCATGTTGCCGACTTACCTATTTGATATTTTTTATATTTTTTGATGTTTTGTTTATAAGAAGAATAAATTAGTTGTCATCCAAAATTGGCGTTTATGTTTTCACCTTTTATATTTTTTCTGATTTTATCCGCAACATTTTGGTAATTTAACATAATAGTATGGACATTTCAATGACATTGCGTATATTAACCTCCGCCTTAAAAAAAACTATGTACTCAACAATGAAAAGATCCTCATATAGGTTACTTTCTTGTGTATTTATGTGACATTTGCATGTTTTTGCACCGACTTTAGAAACTTTGTTGCCTACATTTAGCTATTAAATCGCAGCTAAATATAGTTTTATAGACCACTTCAATCTGATTAGTTTTTCAGCCTTGTTTGAAAAATGTACTAAAGCAAACATAGGCGAGTGTTTGTTGCAAACGTCGCCGAAATTTTTAATTTTAAGCTTCAAGTTATATTTTAGTATAATTTGTAGCCGAGGCCAGGCGACAGAGCTCATTTGTGTGGCGCAGCCGCTTTCGTTTATTAAAATTCCAGGCAGTAACTTCGGAACTTCGACATGGAGTGAGACATTCGGTAAGGGCCCTATCATACTAGTGAGTTGCCAGCGAGTTGAAAGCGTGCGCAGCGAGTTCTCGGCGTGCGATCCGTGTTTAATATACTAGTGACAAAATAGATTCCGTCCATCAAGGAATCACTGTTGTTAGCTTTGTTACTTTGTAGACATAAGAATAGAAAACAAAAGCAGATACCACTACGAATATGGGAGGGTTAGTATCGAGAAATTGACTGAGTGAACTCGCTGCGCGCGCGGCGTCCTCGCTGCGTGATCGCCGCACACACATTGCGAATTCACAACGCGCACCGCTTTCAACTCGCTCGCAACTCGCTAGTGTGATAGGACCCTAAGACCACCTCCTCCCAACCGGTTTACGGTTCACCCAAAAACGGTGGATTTTTACGAGGAAACTTTTCTGATATAATGTCCGAAAGCCGAGCCGTTACAGCGAAGTGATTAAACTTGGATTTTGCATCTGCACAAATAGCCAGAGGCAATTCGTTTTTGTGTATCCATGTGCAATGAAGATAAATTAGGTTGCGTCGAAGTTCTCGGGAAGTTCCAAATGAAAATTAATGCCGAATTAAAGCACCTATTTCGGGAGTGCTCGGATGAGATTACATCGTGGTGTTGTGTTTTGCGTGAATAAAGTTCATAACAAGGTATGACTTCACGGAAAGAGAATAGAATGAAAGGTTGAGTAAGGAATTTTGAGTACTTAGTCCTTTCGACATCCAGGCGACAGAAAACGCCTAGGTCAATTCTATACTATGTATTATGGGCTTAATATAATATAAAGCCTATTTTATCCTACAAAATACTGTGCCATTCAAATTTTTATCGATAATTAACTAAGAAACAAATATTTCCCCTTTTGCAATAGGGCAAATGTAGCAGTGGATTGATAAAGACTGATAGTGATGAAACGTAACCGCAAGGTAGGAACGCAGTATAAGAAGTAATCATACATGCGACATTCAATGTGAACTCTAGACCAGTAGCTTTAGCTTATTTCTTCTTAGGAGAAGGTATAACGTTATTCTCGAAACCATATTTCATTATTACAAGTATTGCTATAGAAAGAGATAGAGATATCATTGATAATGACCCGAATAAATTAAAGAGATATTTTTCAATTTCTAAGTGGGCATAGCCGTTGCAAGTTCAAAATCAACAGAAAAGATCCTTTTCCGTTCCTTTCAGCCGATTCGAATAGCTCACCTATATTTCTTGGAGCACCCTTTTAGAGAAAGGCCCTTTGTAAGTATCCATTGAATCGGGCTGCAAAAAGAACATAATAGCTGTCTGATTGCTGGTCCGCGAAAGGTGTCGACACAAGACGCAGAGCTCTTCTCGTTACATCGCCCACTTTACTATTCGTTTCTTGGATATCTAACGTTTTGTGAGATAGGATGCTTTCAGTGCAAGAAAATATTGTTGAGCATTAGATTTGCTATTAATGTTTTTGCTTATACGAGTATTTCTTGATAGGGAGCCTAGGAATTTAAAACATGAGACATCTGTCTCTGCTATAGAAAAATACATGTAATACTTAGCCGAAAGCTGCCACCAGTACCTACTTTACATCCTCTCATGGTTAAATAACTATCCAGATATTTCTTTCAATATCATCATCATCAGCCTATTGCAGTCCACAATACTGGTCCAAAGTGTCCACAGTGCTGGACACAGGCCTCTCCAGTTGTTCGGCACTTTGGGCATGCACGTTATATACACCTGTAGAATATATTTCATTGGGGTTGAACAATTTGCATAAACCATCATCAAATCATTGATCTACTGAAGGTTACATGACATAAGATACTTTAGTCACAATATGGGAAATATTTTAGTTGAAAAAAGGAAACAAATGTACTTGCTACAGATTTGGTGGCTTACTTTTTCAGATAGGAGCTTTATATAACAGAATAGAAGACAAGCGTATCTAAGGGTTCCCGAAGGAGTAACAGATGCGTCGCCAGCCCTTGAGAAATTTGGGGGATTACTTCCTGAGAGTTCATAAGTCGTACCTATCCGTTAAGAAAACCAAACCAAGACCTAGCAATATCTTAAATACGAGTATAAAGTTGTAGTACCTACAACTTTTGGTCTGTGAGTATCAATGGATATTAAATAATTATACTTATTTTATGTTTTTCAAGTAACTAGATCATTGATGTAAGCTTAGCCTATTTTAGATACTTATATATTTATTAATCATCATCATCATAGTTCTAACATCATCAGCCTGCAAACGTCCACAGCTGGACATAGGTCTTCCCCTAATGACAGTTTGGGAGAATTAGCCTTAGTCACCACGCTTGTAGATATGATATGTAATTATTTAAAAGAAAAAAAGTTTGTAAGTTGTCTAGCACCCATAGTCCATAGTACAAGCTTCGGCTTAATTTGGAGATAGATGGCGCTGTATTATTAGTAAAGAAAGTGTTTATCTTCAACGTAATTGTTATAACTACATATTTGAAGTAGTTGTGTACTATTCAGTATTAAAGAAAGTTCTAACAACAGTTAGTGTTACGGTATTCAATGCATGCGGTATAAATTGAAAAGCACTACCAACTTCCATGCAATTTGAATACCTACAGTTCGCAGCTACAAATCAACTGTTGCGCGAATGAGACTTGTATACAGATGTATGTTATTACAGTACAGGATGTAATCGATATTTCATCACTGTATGCATATTTAAAACCAGTTTTCCGCTGTGATATTATGATAAAATTTCATTGTGAAAGAGTACATATTAGAATGTAACTTAATCACTCGACTGATTTTAGGGATGTCATAATAACTGTGTATTGAATAGGTATACAGGTACATTGTATAGATTTGATATTTACATTATTTAAAATACACTACATAATGTTGTGGTAGTATCATTAGAGCTATGGTATCGTGAGATTCTCAACATAGTTATTTCGTTACTATATATATTTATGTACGTACAATCTTCAAAATAATGCGGAAGTATAATTTGACAGTTAGGTATACCACGCGTACCTAGTTACTCGGTAATAAGAGTAAAAGTATTAATATTTATGTATTTTCGTTTGTTACACAACCATAAAAGAACATTAAAACTAACAAAAATTCTAGAAAATAGAAACAAATAGAAGTATGTAGATAATAAATAAACTGCCAATTTCTTTTTCGCTCTTCGTCAGTTCCGAAAAGCTCAATTTTCCTTATTTCACTCATTAGCAAAAACAAGCGTAGAACCGCAAGAGATCGTAACACGGCGAGTCAAAAATGAAGTTGACTCGCGCTAGTAGACTAAAACGTTACGTCACCGCAAGCGAACGACGCGTCTTGTAATAACTCTTTTTACTTTTGAGTCGCTTTCGGGTGCGAATTTGAGTTGGAATTTAATTAATTTCAGCGTTTCAGGCGGGCTATTCGTCCTCGCGAGTGGTGCCCATAAAACCTAATGGACTTTCGTTGTACCGTGGTAATGCTAGGGCTCTCGGGTCGGTCCTGCTATCTTGCCGTTTTGCAGATAGATTCAGCAATTTGCCAGCCCTGGACTTAATACGTCAGAGCTCAATTTTGACTTCTGCCGACTTGCGTTACACGAACGATGTTCGCATATAAATTCGTCTTGGGTGAGTTGCGTAAAGTTACTGGTAACATGAAGATTGAATCCGATATTTGCCAGTCGAAATTGTACACCAAATCTCTTAGTCGTGTATTGAATTATTATCTTAGGATGCGTTTTCACAGAGGGCAACTAGCAGGGTTGCGTAAAGTTTAAAGAAATGATATTGTTTCCCTGAAGGTGGACGGAGATGACGTGTGTGGTTGATTGGTTAATTTCTGTAAGCCCTTTTTTTTTCTTTTTTTTCTATGCCGAGGAAAATGCATTTAGGTATCCCCATCACAATTTCTGTAAGCCTCAGCTTAACTCACGCAACCCCGCTTAAGTAACCCCCTTACAGTTTGGTCTATCATAATAACCATTAACATTTTCAAACTTTATACTTATGTTGCGTTCAAATTGCATTGTGATGTCTGTCATGGCGTGTGTTTAGATAGTCGCAATAAAACGAAAACCCGATCACCTGCCTTATTTATTGATTAAGATTACATCATTTTTTTCGTCTAAACATACAGTCTTGCACGGCCTTACACCTTCACTTTTCAATTACATACAACTCCTCTGTCTGAAGATTGTCTGCAAGAGATAACACCGCCTAAATCGTACCAATTTAACTAAGTAACACGTACTTTTGTAATATTTTTATGCAATAATCTATCTATCTACTACACGATCTCCACATACCGAATTGTGAATCAGACCGAACGGATCACAATTAAACACACGCTACGTTGACCTACCAAAATCAATCCGCCGATGCGCTAACAAGCCGAATCCAGTTGGATGTAGCAGCGATAAAGGATAATGTGGCTGAGCGACGGAGGCTGCGTCGAAATTTTGTCGATCGCGTCATTTCTATTCAAAATACACCCCTACAGCTCCCGACTCGCACGGAGCGCTGAAACGAGGGGAGCCCAGCGAACGATAGGGGTGGCACTTTTAGACAGGTTGTATTATACTTGTAAAATATTACACAAATATCCGACAATATCATATACATTGCTCCGATCCCAAGGTAAGTAGTTTATGCATATGTGTTATGTGTATCAGAACAACGAAGGTATCACAAATATACTTGAATATAAAAATAAACACCCAGATATAAAACAGACACAAATGTTCATCATACAATATGTTTATCTCGGGTGGGGATTGAACCCACGACCCTTGATTCAGAAGGGGGCCACTAACAATTGAGCCACCGGTACATTGTTAAACATGGCGCTCTGCGAATAGAATTCATTACGATTGGCTAAGATTAATTTGTCAGTTTTATGAATTTTGACTCAGTTTTCGAATGAAAGTACATGATTTGCCAACCCTACCGGCAGAATGTCTTTTGAAATTTAAATGGAGTAACGGGAGGTCGAACAACAACGGGTCCGCCGAATACATTGAGCTGAACATATCTTCAATCAGTCGCCAGTAAACTAAATCTACTCGATTCTAATTGTTTGAATTGAACTCGGAAGTTTAAAACCAGGTCGTTTTATCTATGCGTCAATTTATTTTACTCCTTTTCTTCCTTTCCTGCTGTCAGTGGCAGTAATGTTGCTGATGCAAGATCCTTCATCATATTTTCTTTAACCTACATATATATTTATTCAATTTCTCAGCCTCTTTCGAATTTGTTTTCGCGTTCTTGTCTTTTTTACGACAAATTAGTTAACACGTAGAATTATTTTCGTCATATTTACAGTTAGCGCAACTTTTGGCTGACTAAGGGCTCGTACACATAAGCACACGTCGTATGGGACGTCACAACGTGCTACGATGCGTTGCGAATTGCAAATAGCGATGTCATGGCGCTTGCTCATACTAGGTTTCTACGATACAACTGCAACGTCCTGAATCGATGCTGCATCGCACGATATGACGTCGTATCGTGTTTATTTATTTGAACCCTTATTAATGCGCTGATAGTTCTATCGAGGCAGATCTCGTCGCATCCTAATATTTATAATAATAATAATAGCGCCCAATGACCTACGAGTTACATCTTTACGTCGTTTATTGGAAACGTGTCGAATGCAATTATCATCTTTGCATGGCGTCATAATATGAGCGATTAACAACTTTGTGTGTGTGGACCGTTAATACTTCTTGGGCTTAATGATTGCTTATCATCAGGCAGTGAATAAAAAGGCTAACATAAAAAGGCAACGATTACCTCTGCCATCGACGCTGTGGAGTATCCGTTCGAATTTAAAATCGTGACCACTTCTAAATTAACAATTTAACTCCAACAACGTACAGTTTACAGTGTAATTGATTAAATTAAAATAGAAAGAGAGCATTTTTCGAGACATTTTTGCAAGCCATTAAATTGGCCTCACTTTGAACAATTACTGCAGAAGTTTTTACGTCTCCCCTTTAACTTGGGCGAAACTTGTTACATTACTATTTTACTGCCGTCATTAAATATACTTAAAAAGAATAACGTGCAGGTATAAAGCTTTCGTGATTGTATGTTAAATTATACTTAAGTTATAGTATGTCATTAAAATGATAGTGATGTTTAAAAGTTTTTACATATTTATATCTTTACTACCTCAAGTGGTGTAATATTTTTATTGCTGCATTTTTAACCATTTTGGCACCTGCGATATTAGGCTTTATACTCCATAGACATCATCATCATCAGCCTACAGACGTTCACTGCTTGATATAAGCCTATGTCCTTTCTGAGGGTCTAAAGATTGTGTCAAATCATCATTTCGCTCTAAGCCAACCTCACCTGCTCATAGTGCATCCTGCCGAATAACAAACGAGGCGCTGGCAACCGACTGGTGGCGGTATAACCATCACAATTGAAGGCGTAGCTTAACAGCACAGACTGATGACGGGAAGCAGCGTCACCGGAGCGAGAAGCTACGTCCTGCGATCGCCAACCCGCCTGCTTAGCATTGCGATTATGGATATATCCTCCAGAGGTTTGCCCTAAGTGGCGAACACCTATGTCCAGCAGTGGACTGCAATAGGCTGATGATGATGATAATGATTTACAAAAAAGTATTCAAATAAGTTTATCAGTGGTCTAGTACCTATATTGATTGATTGATTGACCTATAGTACAGTAGTAGTAGTAGGTTCCGCTTAGTTTGGGACTAGATGACGCTGTGCGGCCCAGCGTGGCATGTCGTGGGTTATTTACGCCGAGGGTTCAGAAATCAGTTTAGGGTGTTTACGTAATGAAACAGAGGAGTGCGTGACGTCGATGTTTGCCTTACTCAAACTTGTCCCATTATTAGGCAATTTACCATTCACGGCCGCGGAAACTGCTTGTTATACCGTTTGACCAAGTTTTTATTTGCCTAGTTTTATAAATAGATTTCATTCAATGAACTTTCAAATCGGAAATCTTTGTCACCAATCTGGACGCCAAGTCTAATTATGGTCAGGAAGCAGGAACGGTGAAACGTTGCACGAAAGCGCTCGGTATGCATAGGTACTCGTAATTACCTACTAACTCTTTAAAGAAGCTTTCTGACTTACAATTTATATACTTAACTGAATAATTTTCAGTACGAAATCAATTTGCTTATTGCACAACATGAGTTGCACACCATAGATCATTCCTGTATAATAAAATACAGGTCAATATGGACTGTGTAAAGATTTATCTATTACAATAACTGATATTATGAAGAGGAAAAATTTGATTGTTTGTTTGCATGTAAATGTAAAATGTAATTAGTCCGTCTTTTAGCTTATTCAAAAATAAGAGACACGTATTTTTTAATTTGTAAATTGGACTTAAAATTACAATGTCATAGCCCTTTGAAATTAGGCGTGAAGTCACGCGGTGTGGCATTTTTACGGGACGGAGTGGCGTCTACGACTCCCACTCCTAACTTTTGTTGCCTTGTATCTTTGCTATTTTTTATTTGAATTCAAAAAGGAAAAATACGTGTCCATTTTATGATCTAAAATACGGACTAAATATAGGTAATGTAATTATTTTGACCCCCAAAACGTCCCTATTCCTGTTACAATTTTCTGAGTTGCGAATTCGCATTGCATCGCATTTTTTGTGCAAGCTCAAAATAAATACAAAATAAGTTTCGTGATTTAAACATTCGCGACACGATCGCCTTGTATGTACGTACATGGTCGTTGTTTTTTCTGTATCGGCATTATTTCCCCTGTGCAATAATTTATCGGAATTGTTGGTAGCAAGTTGTGATTTATATTTAGTCGGTCTGCGGTGAGAGAACCAATTTCGCCTCAACCGGAAACGTTCTTCATCTAATACTTTCGATAAAAGCACCAACTTAGTCGACAATATGTGGCTATTACTCAGGAAATATAACATTGGTGATAAGCGAACTAATAAAGAGGGAACGGGATTGCACAGCTAAATTAATTGTGCAAGCCATTATGGAGGTATGTATTTAGTATTATTTTGTATTCCAGTAACAACTAGTATACCATACTACTAGAAAAATGAGCTAATTACTCTTACGTGCAATGTACATATAAAAAACTAGCAGCCCATCCCAGCTTCGCACGGGAGACTCATTTTTCTACACCTTCGGTTACATTGTTCAAATTTTACCAAAGATCCCTAATTTTTTTCAAAATGAAATGTAGCCTATGTCAAATTAGAAGAATGTAGCATTCTATTGGTAATTTTTTTTTTTAAAATGGCCCAGTACTTTTTGAGCCTATTCATTACAAACATACAAAAATAGGTACAAATCTTTCCTCTTTATAATATTAGTATAGATTAACGTAAGTTTTAATCTTCAGTTTATACGTTTTCTTAAGTAGTGACCACTTATCGGTTTAGCCCGCTACACAAATGTAATGTCATGTTGGCGCGATACTCATATAGTACTGGATTGTGTGATGGTTAAAGACTGAACGACACTGATGTGACGTCAGTGTGCCGCGTTAACACGGAAAAGGGGCTGGGGCAGCGCAGACGACAGACTATCTGTGACGCACTTTTTTGCAATTATATGCAGTAACGCACACGACGCAAAAATCTGTCGCGGATATTTCACAGACTCAACGCACACGACGCACTTCTTCGAATATTCTGTCGGCAGACCTAGACTCTTTTTAAATGTCTCAGATGCAGACTCTATCGCACAATAAGTGTGCCGTCTGCGCTGCATCTAATCGTAACCCGTTAAGGCAATGTAGTCCCAACCTTAGAAAACCTTAACATGAATTATTTGCTACTGAAGTGGTTGAGATAAGATATGAATTCTAAGAAACAAAATGTTCCATTTATACAACTGCATTTATTTGAGACTTTTCACATATCGCCACAACAAATGCATGACCTCATTCCATATTTTCACTTCGAGCCAAGTGAGTAGAAACACTGAAGAAGCCACAAGACATAAGGCCGAGACAAATATCTTTATTATCTAAAAACATTTTTCTTCTTCACAAAATCGGACCCATTATTTCCGATATCTTTTCTCTGTTGCGGATCCATATTCTAGATGTAGATACTCCATATTCAGGCAGTAGTGCTTTTATGTTGACAAATTGAAAGCACATTGTTTGGGAAAAAGCGATATGAAAAATACAATGCCATTAAACATACTTATTCCAAAACACGAATTCAATTTTATATTTCAAAGAATTTTATGGAATCTGTACTACTCTAACAGGTGTACCTAAGTAACAACGCCTGTTAGTACCTATACTTTTTGCCACTTTTATTTATTTTCCTTTTGTTTTGTCATGTGTCAATAATATTTTTTTTATAATATCATTATTGTCTTCCATGCTCTGAGCCCTTTCTTTTAATTCCCTCCCTAATTTGCGAAAAGTTTAATTAGTGAAAAGAAGTGATTTTACCTCTACTACTAATACGAAGCATTCTAAAGTCGGGCATATTTATAAATGAATGAACTTGTGTGAGGTTTATATATTTAGGGCTGATTTTTTCATTGCCGGATAAAGTTAAAAAACCACTAATTACAAGTCATGATTTATTCAGTACGAAATAATACTAAATGACATCCTGAACATAGGCTATCTATCTTTTACGAACTAAATTAAACTAGGCGACTGGAAAAGACTATATTATTATGACCATTTAAAATTCAGACCTTAAGGAAATAAAAGGTAAGCAAAATAGCAACATTTTAACTGTACCCGCTGTATCTATTTGACCAGAAAACCCAAAGCTATTTCCGCCAAATTGCTTAACAAAATTGGCTTACAAACATCAGACAAGCTTGCAGCGCGGGATTAATTAAAAAGCAATCTGGCTAATTCTGGCGAACAATCGTAGGTCCCGAACCAACGAACAACTAAGTGATTCGCGGATACGCTGAGCCATCTCATTCGCCAAATGCATTCCTGTTACGTAAATAACACGAGGGTGACTTATTGTGGCGCCACTGTCGGATCACATCCCGCGCCTCCCGGCCCTTCGAAGTCTCTATTCCCTTTTATGTTTCCTTATGTACGGAATTACGGATCCTTTACTTGCGCCATAAAATACGAATATAAACGCATAACAAATAAACAAGTCGAGCTGCGACATTTTGCTAGTCGACGGAAAAATCTTTAACATTTTGATTAGGATGCAGTACTGATGAATGTTTGATAATTTGAACTTGCTATAAATATGTAGTTTGTTCTGCTACGACAATTCCAATCTTACAGATCGCGATTTGGTGCCTTCATCATCAGCCTATCGCAGTCCACTGCAGAACATAGGCCTTCAGTTGTTCGCTACTTTGGGCAAACATCTGGAGGCTATACCCAATCGCCACGGTGGGCAGGCGGGTTGGTGATCGCAGGGCGTAGCTTCTCGCTTCGGTGACACTGCTGATATCTAGCTACGCTCCAATCGTGATGGTTATACCGCCACCAGTCGGTTGCCAGAACCTCGTTTGTTATTCGGCAGGATGTGCCACGGGTAGGTAAGGATGGCTTGGAGCAAATAGACGATGGGTCGCTCCCTTACCTCCTGACTGAATTTCGGCCACTACATCCAATCTCCGAGGTCAGGAAATTGGCATGTATTTGCCATAGCCGCAAACTCCTCCAATTGACAATTGTCATTAGAATAGGCCTATATCCAAGGCATATATAGGCTTTTGCGTATGATGATGACAAGAAGAACTCTGTCAGACACTGGTGCATTTGTTGTGCTCTCTTAATTACACATCAATAATAATATGTAACGATGACCTTTCTAATCAGAAAAATGATTTACTTAATAATAATTGATATTTGGGAGTGACGATTAATTGTTGAGGAGTAAATGGCGCGGAATAATTCAGGGGTCGCAACATGCTCTTGATGAGCCCTTTAAATATTCATCACAAGGAATAATTCTTGTCTTTGTTTATGAAACAGTATTAAGCTCTTCATATTTTGTATTTTAACATTTCTGTTTGAAAGTTCCTTGGGAATTTGCAATTGACAGAATTAATTATTATATTTATTCTTCAGATGGATGCAAATACTTATTTGCCTATTATGATTGTCATAATAAAAATATGCATAACTAGCTGCTGCTCGCGGCTCTGCCCGCGTGAATATAACACATAGCCTATATATAAAACATAGCCTATGTGTTAATCTGATGTACAAACTATATTCTTGTAAAGTTTCGTTAAAATCCGTTCAGTAGTTTTTGCGTGAAAGTGGAACAAACATCCATCCATCTATCCAAACAAACTTTCGCGTTTATAATATTAGTAAGATTTACATTCTGACATGACTGTGTTATAGGGAAAGAAATTCTTCTATGAAGAATGCTATTGATGATGTTTCTTTACAGTAACAACTGTAAAACAGTAAAGAAATCAAAATAAAAAAAACGATGATAAGAAAACGCTTCGATTTAGAAGACTACCTACGTGCAAAATATTTTTATTTTTTATTTTCCGGTCTATATAGATACACCAACATATTTAGAAAAAAAAGATTTCTGCAGTATTATATTAAGAACTCGTACTAGCAAATGACTTATAGATCAATAAAAATCTTAATGATTGAGCTTAAAATTATCACCAAATCGTCCAATCTGGAACTTCATTACATAATTTGTATAGAATACCCGTCAGCAAGACGCTAGACACTCTGAATACTGTGATAGTATCAAAGGGGCTATAAATACGAGTTGATTGCGTACACGCAACATCCGGCGGAAGGATGTCATCTATCTGTTGTCGAGATAATGTCCGCTGTGGCTGTCCTTGTGAGTGACACAAACGAAGACAGTGTATGGGCTCTGATCTGATAGGAGTTAATTATAATTATTAACAGTCAAAACTGATATCTACCGTAGAACTGACAACCGTTAGATAAATTAGTTCTGGAGTGGATACTGCTTGTTGGTAAAACCATCTCGACACTTAGTTAGTCCTTAGGTAGTCCACAACTGTGCGCTTCTGTCGCAATTTTCTGCCGCGCACAACTAAACTATGGAATGCTTTGTCGCCAGCGGTGTTTCCGGACCGATACGACCCTCAAATCTTCAAGAAAGAGCATACCTCTTCCTTAAAAGCCGGCAGCGCAGCTGTAGCTCCTGATGTTGCAGATGTACATGGGCGGCGGTTATCACTTACCATCAGGTGAACCGATTGCTCGTCTGCCTCCTACTTCATAAAAAAGAAAGTAATGGATGATGCCCTCATGCTAGGTGGAGAGTCAATGTGCATAGGAACTGGATATGATAAGCCCAGGACCGATCAAAGTGGCGAACGATTATAATGGTACACTTTATGTCCATTAGCGGATTGCAAGGGGCTGATGATGCATTCATCATCAATCACGAACATCACGAACACACGATTCAAATCACGAACAACTCTCAAAGTTTTTTATGGCATGACGTCATGACAAAACACATTTGTGTTGTTAGTATAATCACAATTAAAGGCTATTATGTGGATAATTTTGAATGGAACAAACTAGTTTAAAATTACACTAGTTTTAAACCCACTTACCCCCATCAATGCCTATTAAAACAGAGCACCAAATCAGAGATAGCTGATAAAACGTATCTGTTTTCCATATTGCAAGATGATTAGGGAAACATTGCCAATTTAGGTACTACTACTGCTAACTAGTAGCCGATTTCCATTCCTGATCCATAATTAAAATCGAATCCTACTGCAAAAGCGAATGATATCTAATCAATTTAATCAATATACTGTATTAGATCTACATCGAACTGATAGACAGAAAGCCCCACAGAGACCCTTCCGAGTAATTATTTAACTATGAGCTCAATTTATGTGAGTTTTATTCACGTAAGTAGTTGCTTGTGGTTAGCAATAAAACAGAAAGAAGGGTCCACTTAAATGAAACCGGGTTGGTGGTTAGTATCTGTACACACACTCACACACATCTTTTATGGCTGTGTAAATCCACCGAGTTGGAATTAAATGTTTGGACAGACGTCTACGGAAACCAGCGGTAGAGTAATCGTCATTTTTAGTCACTGTATACCTATATTATTTTATGTTGGATATTCGAAACTTCGTGGTTTGATTTAAGTGAATCGATCCACGAGGAATTTAAAGACCTTCTTTCGACTACAAAAAATTCTTTACACGATCGCTTGTGACATTTATAATTTTTTGCAGCTCGATTAAAAGCACAAGATTACTTGTGCGTTCACTGCGTATAACTGCACGCTGCGCGTGCGTATAACTTAGATAGGCATTAGCCTTCTTAAGTTATACTCGTACTTACCGTAATCATCCTCCATCCTCCTTCAATTGTGATGGTTATACCGCCACCGGTCGGTTGCCAGCGCCTTGTTTGTTATTCGACAGGATGCACCACGGTCAGTTGAGGTTAGCTCGAAGCAAAAAGATGATACGCCGCTCCCTTACAGGTACGCTTACAAAAATCCAATTTAATTTCAAGTTATGTAATACGTTGGCTTAGTAATACGCCGTACTGTCTGGGCGGTGGAATTAATAGAATAATACTCGGCTGAGGTGGGAGCGGGTTTATCTTGATTTCCATCGCGGGCCGCTATTCATCACGGGACGTCCGGATGATCGATTGTGCGCCGCCATTACGGCTGGGCCGACGGAGGCCTCCGACAACCTCCAACGGCCTCTTGGAACAATCAATTTTATCACAATACCGCAGTTTTCGTTTAAGAATTTCGTGTATTTGTTACAGCTTTTAAGTGGTACACTTATGGCGTTGTGAATTTTCGGGTAAAGTCAATGGTAGCGCTTGACCTCAACTAGCCTGATGTATGCAAGGTCAGAGCTTACGATAGAGCGCGATTCTTGGTCAGTCACCAGTATCCATTATGGCGCTCAAAGTTAAATGGAAGGAAAGTCAATTAAAGATCATTCTTCTTCGAGTCAATGGTAGGTACTCTGCCTCAAAGTAGGTTCTATTTCCTAATATTTTCCGCAAAAATTCACGCTACACAGCCGCATGCACCTAACAGGCACTGACAAACATCACACATTTTCAGTTTCCAATTATCGTGGTCGAAAGTCAGTCGCGCGTAGCCTTAAAGCATTAATTAGTTTAATTTACTGTTCGGTACAGTTTCGTTCTACGTTATCTAGTGTCGTGAAAATCAGCCCTTAACGTTTTAACAGAACTAAAACCGAAAGTAGGGCTCGGGGCCAGCCCTGCGTTATCTGTATTGATAACAAACAAAAATAAAGCGCTCGTAAAGGCCCTTGGAAGGGCACGTCGCACATTTAGATGTTTAGCAATTCTAATCAAGTCCCTGCCTATCGCTGCAGCCGTGCTCGGATAAATAACCTGTATTCAGGTAAATGTTTTATCCGGCTGACGTTTGCAGAACACGTTTATTTGAATATGAAATGAGCCGGATGATATGTACCGGTCATTTTAAACTAAATATGTAGGATAGACTTTTGTTATTATCTTAGTTCCAGGTATTACAAGTTGGTACATACATCATCGTCAACAGCCGCAAAGTCGTAAGGCCCAGACTTCCAGACACAATAGATGAAACAATAGGAATTGGATCACATGAGAACATTGGGCCTTACGAGGTTAACACGTCCACTGCTGGACA
Organism: Conogethes punctiferalis; assembly: GCA_031163375.1. NCBI lineage: Eukaryota > Metazoa > Arthropoda > Insecta > Lepidoptera > Crambidae > Conogethes > Conogethes punctiferalis. The sequence continues at coordinate 7,796,403 of CM062080.1, forward strand.
TAGGCCTATAGAGAGTCTTTTCTAATATTCCCTTAGTTTTCTTCTACGATACCCACGAGATAAGATGGGTTGGTCCAATTATAAATCAGACAGCTTTTGCAGCTTACAATCCACTACACTGTTCGGTTCACTGCTGTGGTTCACTGCCTTGTCTTGACGTTGACAATACTTTATTGAGCTTTGTTATGGGAGTCAAAGATTTAACCCGTCAATAATTTATCGGCCATATACAATAATAACTTGACTTACAACTAGGCAAAGTATAATACTGTTGTACAATTTAGGTGGTCTTAGGGTTACGAGCGATCCCTGTGAAGTTTAATGCCTATAATACTGATCGACATTGATGCAAGCTTGATTTTCGAACCATTAGTCATCATAAATCTGGATTATACCTATACAGAAAACAAAAATGTTTTTATTATTGAGCCTGGGTCAATTTTGTGCCATTATAAGTAGTGACATGTTATAAATACGTACTTAGTCCTAAATACAAACTATCAAGTAATTAATCGGCCTGACAGATATGAATTTAAGACGCAGTTTACGAATTACCTTTTATCTACTACTGATCTGTAGAGACAAACAACTTTACACCGAAAAGGGGAGTGGTGTATTGTACTTTAATATACAATTATAAGAATTCCATATACGTATATATGTATTTCATGATTTGGTTAACGTCATTAATAAAGGATAAAGGAAAGTCATTTCTTTTACTACCAGGTACCGGTGTCCGTCAAATAATAATTTTTCTTTTGTGTCTGCTCTCGCGGTTAAAGACTTAAGTAAGGTCGAGCACACGATAGTTTGGAGCTTAACTTTATTTCGAACGGGCTTCAAGTTTTCACTGCGTTTAACAATAAAAATAAACCATTACCGCCAACAGTCTACGTAAGTCAAAATAACACAAAAATATAATTTAAACCACCTTCCTACATTAAATAAAAATGTCAACGCGCACAAGAGTTATGAAGTCTTAACGTTTTGATAAAAACCTTTTCCTGCAGCTACAAAGAAAGCTTTGAATTACTGCGACTTGACTTGGAACGTACTGAAAAATATAGGTTTGATATTTAAATGGGCCGTCTGAGCCCCGGAGCCATTTCCGGGTTGAGAAATCAGCAGAGCACGCGAACCGGGACACAAAAGGAGTTAATTTTGCGGCAACCGAATTAGTGATGACGATGGAAATTCCTTTCTTTGTTTATTTAAATTAGCTTTTCGCACTATAACTTGAGTCGAAATTAAAGAGGGTACATTGTCTAAACTATTACGTTAGGTAAAACTTGAGTCGCTCGTTATTTAGCAGCACTCACTAAAAGGCTGTTCTTTTAAATAAATACTTACCTATTGTTTCTTTTTCAGGTATGTACTACTACATGCATGCTGTCTACTCAGCACATTTATATTCGTAAGTTACTGCTACTCATATACCTAGACCTACGTAAGGCATTATGGCTTCGTAAATTCTTCCTATTCTGTATAATAGATCTTACGCTGATAACTCAACTAAAACGTACTATTAGGGATACCCTAGAATCTAGTTGGACTGGGCTTAAGCATCCTCTTTCCATCCATCCATTTTCCATCATGCGTAGGGAAGCCATTATGTCGAGCTACTATAAAAAAAAAATACACAAAATCCGATGAATTTGCCATGAGCCCAAATGGTATAGATTCGCCACTGGGCCCCCTACCACCAAAATCGAAAACGGTCGTTCGTTCAACGGGTCGCGTACTTTTGCAAAATAAATCCCTCCCATGTTCGAATGTATGAATTAAATTAATTAAAATCGACTTTGACGAATTTCAGTTCGAATATTCGAGGGAGGGACAAATGAGTAGGGTTTATGGTGCAAAAGTACGCGATCCGTTCATCGAACGATCGTTTTCGATTTTGGTGGTAGAGGCCCTGCCTACCTAGTTATGAATAGCGCTCGCCTCAAATCGTCGACGAGTGCTATTCCAATAGGCACGACAGTTACCTCTCGCACGTAACTACGAGTAGTTCTCAGTTGACTAGTCACTTCACCACAATGATACAGAGCTGTATCTCGCGGGCGATATTCGCGAGATGAACGTTCGCTATCATTGTAGCCGAGGCTTGTATCAATCACTCGCGGAGCCATCAATCACTGGAGCCTGCGATACTGCTCTTGTGCTAAGACGAGACGCTAGTAAGTTTCACTTAGCCGACTTGGCGGTTCATAAATATGTGACGGTGGATCATAGGGTGTCGGAAAAGTTAGGGAATGTCGTGTGATTGAATTTGAATGATCCAATATCTATAGGTTTGCTTCTCTTTAATTTTTATTACGAAGTTCAAATTCCAACAGTAACGTATCTCTTCTTATGTATATATATATATATATATATGTATTTATTTGTATCTTATTTTTATCATATTTTATTATTGTGCTTGAGATATTGTGTTTTAAATTAACTTTGTCGCACACTATCATAAAATTAGTTTCTGCTTAGCCCAATGGTTGACTGGTAGAGAATGCCTATGTGGCATTAAGTCCGCCTTTTGTACACTACTTTACTGTGCAATAAAGATTAAATAAATAAATAAATAAAAATTATATTGTTCTCATATAACTCTTATTGAAGGATAAAATTTTATAAATATTTTATCGTCAATCGAAGCGTCCTCGAACAAAACGAAAGACCACAAAAGAGGGAGGAGCTATGACATTTATTTGAACTTAGGGCTGTTGGCTACACAACCTTTTTAACCTTTACTATACCCATTAGGTCAATACATTCATAGCTATTATTACGACAATATACTTACCTACCGTTCTTTAATTTTGGGTGTTTGTAAATAACATGACATTTTTGAATTGAAAATAAATTTAATCAATTCTATTAATACAAAAAGTTTTAGTATTTAATATAGATGGCTTCAAAATTACGGTTTCCCTAATTAGTTTTAGGGGATCCTTAAAATTCATAGATGCATTAATTAACATTGTTTCTTGCTTTTGATGATTTTTGTTACACGGTTTTAAGTTTTAAAACCATAATTTATGTCCTTGAAAATATACGAATAAACCTGTTTTATTCCTAATCCTACTAACGGTAAGTTAAGCTTAAAGTATTCCCGCAAGTTTTAGAATACCACTTGTGAGATGTAACAGACGAGGATAATTTAAAAAGGCATGTTCACATAAAAATCGTTACCCGGGTAATGATGATTCATTTGAAGAGATTCCTCTCGGCAAATGCAGGAAAACGCAATTTCCCCGTTCAGTCGATATCGTGATGTCAGCGTGAACTCTACGTTAAAACAGGTGGCCCTATTTAGCGGGACAAGCAGCCGTTTACGGGACACAGGGTGATGGGACACACCGCGACGCTCGGGACGGCTCGGGAATGGAACTACAGACACGTTTGTAATTAGGAGCCGTGACACAGAGGCACGTGCGACTTTTTATCGAAAATAATGGTTCATCTTGACATTGCTGTAATGTAGATATATCTTGTGCCCCGGCTGTCGAGTTCGTTCAGCGAGACGTAATAATGGCTGTTTACGACGCCTCGGTTCTTTGGGAGATTGTGTTCGGTGTTAATGTGAAAACTGGTAAACATGGTACATAGCTGGTATAATATAGTGCATATAATTCCGTGTGGTTTCCGGATTCACAATAGCACCAGCCCATCTCGTCCCGTACGTCAGCACGTACGTCGGGAAATGGGCAGCCGCAAACCTGAACCAGGGAAAATTAAACTTACTGCGGTCACCAACCCGCCTGCCATGATATGTCTTACTATTGAATACTGGCGATCCGCCCTCCGCTTCGCTTCGGATGTTTCAGATAAACACTTTTAAACTAAATATAGCCTATGTTACTCAGTGATAATGTAGCTTTCTAATAAAAAAAGAATTATTAAAATCAGTACTTTTTGAGTTTATTCGTTACATACAAAAATACAAATCTTTCTTCTTTATAATATTAGTGTACATAAATTAACTGATAAACAATACTTAATAGCCAATGATAAACAGGTGCGGAGTTCGATTCATACGCGGATAAAGTGGTAAAAGAGCATTTCTAAAAATATACCTGAGTTTTGGAAGATGCTTGAAAATGGTTTGACTACACTTCGCTACAATGTAGGAATACCGTCACTAAAGCGACATTATAACTAAACTATGATGTTCGCTGCTCAACTTTGGAACTCCTAGAAGTGTTGCAGCCACTATGCGACTCATCTAGCTCAATATCAAACGATTGCCAACAATCTGCCAAATATTCTAACTTGTCCCTGAGCTGTGACGTCATCTGGCTAATTAAACTGTTTCCGTTGCTCCATTCATGTAACCGTGTGTCGTCACAAGCTGCTAATTACACTCAAAATTTAAACGCGTAAATCTTCCGCATTAATTATTCCATTTAATTACTTATCTTTACGATCTATTTAATTACCTTCTTAGATTAGAATTTAAGCCAAGTTTTCAGAGCAGATTCCATTTGTTTTTATATTGTAACATCTAGAAAATACCATAATGAAAGATCATTTTTGTAATAAGAAAGGACGAGAAAATGCGAGCAGACTCTTTCCTTTACAAGGATTGCATTTGCATCTTAAAACAGAATGCACTCAATTCTTATTAGCATAATGAACCATGATTTTAAGATTACTTGAATACTTTACTAGGGAGGTAGCTACATACTTACTTTCATTTAGAAATGACTTTTTTCTAGACGCTTGTATTTCCACCATTGCTCGATCTCTATCAAATAAAAACTAGACGTCTTGGGCTGGTTGTTCTATGCCTAGGACACTTAGCAAAGGCATTGGAGAAGTATTTTCAGTACATACTCACTCATTCTTGATCCCAGTAATCAACAAACACGTTAAATTTTTAACACCCCTCTTTTTACGTCGGCGTTTAAAAAACCGAACCTACCTACTTCTTTCTGTATTTAATTAAATTTAAAGTAATAACAGAAATAATATTAGTAGTTATATTGGAATACTCATTTTCAAAACAACACTTATTAGGTATGTTAACAATTATAGTTGGTACTCCTACTAAGACCGGCCATCACGTTTTATTTTCAAACGAATATTGAACGCTGGAAAAAATCAGTGTCACTTTTTCAAGCATTCTTAATTCGAACGTTCGAATGAACTTCTATTTTAGTGCAGTCAATGAAGCGAAAAATACGGGCTAACCTCCGAATTTTTTTACTGTGATCCGATTTGCATGAAATTTTGGAATTAGGCTCATCTTACCATTAACTTCAAAAGTGAAAATGATTTGAACTCCGCCACCACCATGGGGGTGGTTGCCACCCCTTCTCGGGGGTCAATGGTTGTTTTTTCAAAATAACCGCGGATATCGATTGAAGATCTAATTTTAAGCAAAAAAGTTTCTATAAAGTTTCTCGAAAAATCTAATACTTTTCAAGTTATTGGCAATTGAAAATTCGCAAATTTTTCACGATTTTCATCAGTTTTTTTCAAATATCTCCAAAAATATACGTTTTATAGAAAATTTTATAAGGAACGAAACTGTAGCAGGTAAAAAAATGAACAATTTGGTTTTTTACAAAGTATTCTAAGTGCAATATTAAGCTAGATATTAAAGATCAAAGCCGTTTTTTATTTTATCTGAAATTTCATCGATGTAGTCAATGCCATCTAGCAGCGAGCAAATGCATTTTATGCTTTCTAATCGAAAAGGGTTTTGTAGTGCTTGAAATAAGCTTTAAAATGAGCTTTATCAAAAGTCTTTTGCACGTAAAATAAGTGAGCTATATTGCAAATAAGCGGAGCATCGAATGTTTTTTCTCTTCAATCAATGGGTTTAAATAAGTGCCATTTCCACCAAAACTAAAATTAATCATATTCCGCCTAGAATTAACTTTATTATGAAGAGTTTTATAGATTGTATTAGTTTGGCTGCTTTAGGACACATAGTTTTCAAAAAAGTCACGATTGAAAAAAAATCGAGAATTTCAAATTTTTTAAAAATCCCACCCCTTTTTCATAATATCTCAAAAATGACGACAGATACGTATAAAAGTGTAGGGATAAAAAATTTAGGTATTTTTCTGACAAACAATTTGGTTTTTTTGTTTTTTCTATCAAATAAAAATTGACGGAGATATGATTGTTTAAAGAGCGCGTGGCAGCGCAATCACAGCCTCCCTTAATCGTGACTTTTTTGAAAACTATGTGTCCTAAAGCAGCCAAGCTAATACAATCTATAAAACTCTTCATAATAAAGTTAATTATAGGCGGAATGTGATTAATTTTAGTTTTGGTGGAAATGGCACTTATTTAAACCCATTGATTGAAAAGAAAAAACATTCGACGCTCCGCTTATTTGCAATATAGCTCACTTATTTTACGTGCAAAAGACTTTTTATAAAGCTCATTTTAAAGCTTATTTCAAGCACTACAAAACCCTTTTCGATTAGAAAGCATAAAATGCATTTGCTCGCTGCTAGATGGCATTGACTACATCGATGAAATTTCAGATAAAATAAAAAACGGCTTTGATCTTTAATATCTAGCTTAATATTGCACTTAGAATACTTTGTAAAAAACCAAATTGTTCATTTTTTTACCTGCTACAGTTTCGTTCCTAATAAAATTTTCGATAAAACGTATATTTTTGGAGATATTTGAAAAAAACTGATGAAAATCGTGAAAAATTGTTGTCGTGGTTTTATTACTTGTAAATAATTTATTTGTGCGAGATACCTATTTTTTACTGTTTAGCTACCGTCCATTGTTTCAATATTTTGAAGTTCTTTTTTTATGTTTTAAATATTCTATTATTTTGTACTGTTAATAAAATTTGACTGGCCTCCGCAGAATACCAGTGGCCGTGACGTCACTTCCGTCGCGGCCTTATACTGAGCGGGGACCATTTTGGTACACTTGTTGTTCTTGTTATTATGTTCACTTTTTAATAGAAGTTCATAGCTTTAAGATAATTTCCTTGTTTTTTTATGTTCATAGTCTTATGTTTTGTAATATTTTTAATATGTACCAAATAAATAATTTCTATTCTATTCTATTCTAAATTGTATGCAATTCGGTTCACAGTAAAAAAATTCGGACCTATAATGCTTCATTGACTGCACTATTTGGTTTGCGTTTTCCCCTTGAAACGAGTGTAATAAGATACATTCAGAACGCATATTGGATGAGAGACCATCGAATGTATTCAAAGGCATGCGCGCCGACCGAACCTACGTTCTACAGATCTTACACAGTAGTGCAAGATTGAATCACGCTTTTAGCGTACACAAGCCTGTCTATCCTTAATCTATATCTGTGATGTTAATCCTCAAATGATGCGGCGTAGCCATCAGTATTCAGGGGACTTGATAGCTAAGTTCGCCACTCGGCATGAATATTACGGTACCTACGGAGTATCTAATCCTGCGATATCGATGACTTCATTAAGGATTCCAATCTACAACCCTAATAACAATCTAGACGGCTTATATCTATAGCTATATTGTTCTGGGGTACTACTGACAATACGTAATAATCTTCTGACCGAATTTCTACGGTGACTGTCAACTTGCTAACTTTGAATTGCTATTAAGCTAGTTTTTGACCAATAAATTAATTTTTTTATACTCTTTGGTCAAGCCTATTACGTCTTGGTCTTATATAGCCATCGCTTGTCATCTGCGGCTGGCCAGAACATGCATGAATGCGGCCATATGCTTCGGCGTTTAGTGAAATGAAATGAATAAAATGATATTTTAGTGGCTGTCATGTAGCCGCAATATATAAGGCATGAATTCCACACTGACGTCGGTCGAGCATTGCTACTCTCACCGATGTCAACGTAGGACTACAATTCTATGAAGCACCGCATAGCAACGCTGACAATAATCTGCCGCTGACGACAGTGTTGCAGTGCGGTACTTCATAGGTATGTATCAATATGTAGGTATGTTGTATACATACTAGTTTCGTAATATTGTACCTACATCAGTCGAGAGTGTATTGCGCTCGACCGATGTCAGCATAGGCCAAAATCAACCCTAAGCATATTAGACCTTACAAATAGGTCTTTGTGATATACACTCTTACAGCAAGAACAAAAACACACCTTTTCCAAGATGGTCGTACTAAAAGCATCCTACTCTATAGGGATAGCAAATGTCTTTCCACTTTCTGTACTTCCTCGCGCAGCTGTTCTCACTGCATCCCAAGCAACGAACTCCGTAAATAAATGAAATAAGAGTCCAACTCTATAAAACGAATCTAATAATGTGTTTTCTTAGTTTAAGTTTCCCATCTCACCTCCGCTTTCAATTTTCCAAGCGAACCTTCTCCAGACAGTCGGTTTATGGCGTTAGTTTAGATTAGTACCCGGTCTGCGAGTGTTTCGCCAAATGCGCCATGATCGAGGAACTCATCCAACTTTCAATTCGGCCTGATAGTGCATTGTTTCATGTTAGTTTTCCACTACAAGAACAAGTCTGGTGCTGCGTCGGCGGAACTTACTTCACTGGGACGCTAAGTTTATGGATCTAAAATTACTTGCGTGGGTTATTACGAGTATGATCTTAATTGAATTTTGTTGTCGTATACTACTGACCATGGATTCAGTTGAAATAGAATATCCCATAGCGCTCTATATCTATAGATAGATAGATATTCTTTGTTGCATATCAAACATTCATTGAGGTAGGGCATAGCGAATCTTCGCTCGTATTGAGCTGCCCGTCCGGGGAAGGACCTCCACCCTATAGAATACCGCAGCCAAATGACCTCCGGGTCGTGTTTCTGCTAGGGTCTCCGGAGCTCGTGGGGGGTTAGGGTTGGGCCGGCATGGCAAAGGCAACTAACTGACAGGTAACTAACCAGCTACTTGCCAGTTGTCACAGCGACTTGAGCTTCTCTTTAGCTTTCCATCAGGCGTAGGGAAGCCATTATGTCGAGCTACTATAAAAAAAAAACAAGTGACTTAAAACTAAATACAAAGGTATTTCGAAGTACAAATTAGGCGCTTTTATCTATGTAAAATCTTACAACAAATACTTAACCTTCACGAATTAACATTTCTGGCATGATAAGCTGCCAGTCATTCATGATCATCATTAGATCAGTCACAATATAAATTCTGGCAGATAATTCTATAATCATTATCGTCATCATCAGCCCATCGCAGTCCACTGCTGGACGTAGGCCCCTCCTAGTTGTTCGCCACTTTTGTCAAACATCTGGAGGCTTTACCAGAAATCGCCGCGCTGGGCAGGCCGGTTGGCGATCGCAGGGCGCAGCTTCTCGCTCCGGTGACGCTTTAACATTATTCAATCTACGATCATAAAAGTTGTGAACCTAGTCGTATATAACAAAATGAGAAGATTTTAAATGGGTTTTATAGATCTAAAAGAACGAATACAATCCGAGATAACATTAAAATGATGTCACATCATTAAACGAGGCATATTAGTGACACAAGACCCTCGGATCTGCAGTAACTCGTTTCCTCGGTGTTTGCTTGTCAATTAAAGTTCGCTCCGTCAACGCGCCGATAGGTGTAATTTAGACTTTGTGCCGAGAAGCTAGCTTCTCTCAGAAGCATCTACTGTCCATTTTTTTTCTCTAAAACTTGCCGCTGCAATGCAGAAACTTGCTGTTTTGTTTTATTTTTTAATTAAATACATTTAACCAATTGTTTTGTTGCTGAAAACCGATATTTTGGTTAAAATACGTATATTGTATTGTATACGTCTCTATTCCACTGTATTCTGTGAAGTAAAAGTACCAGAGCGTCCTTTTTTTTACAACTCACTCTTCTTATACAGAACATGTAGACAAGTAAATATTATTAAAACAGGTACTTCACTGAGAAAAACTTTAATTTCAAACACAACATTTGTTATTATTTTATTAATTCCAAGAAAAAAGTAGTAAAGCGTTTTCATGAATAGAGAATACTTTTGTTGTTTTGCTGCTGGTCTATTTATAGATAATTCATCGCACATCGTCAAACCCTTTAGCCGGATCCTTCGCATCATATCTTTCGAGATTTTTCCACCCTTTCTAAGTAACGTTACCATTTTTACTTCGTTTTTCTTGGGAACGGGTGCATAGTTCTGCGAGCACTAATGAACATGCCTTTGTATGGCCGGATAACTCTTTCAGCTCAGCTGTGTTAATGGCGATCATTCAATTTTGCGTCTTCTGTCACAGTAACAGAGGTAATATTACTATTTTCTCGATTAGCGGTCGGTACATTGAGAGCTAGGGATTTCCGTTTCACTGGACAGCTTGCAGAACGTATTTTATTTTTGTAGGTAGGTGTAGGTATATATTCTGACCCGTTTAGATTATCCGACTAACTGTATACTATGTAATTTGGGTCTCGTGTTAGTTTTTTGCTTCTATTTGCCAATTAGTAGCCCTACTACAATCATCGTCATCATCATCAGCCTATTGCAATCCACTGCTGGACATTGGCCTCTCCAGTTTTTCGCCACCTAGGGCAAACTTCTGGAGGATATACCTACCCTTAATCGCCACGCTGCTGGGCAGGCGGGTTGGCGATCGCAGGGCGTAGCTTCTTGCTCCGGTTCTTGCAACAATCATACATGTGTTGATTGTTAGATCTGAAGGTCGACGCCTCATTCACTATTTAGGTATTAAGACTCTTTCCATCAAATAAGAATTAGATGTGGGTAGTGTGGGATGTAAGGGAGCGGCCTATCATCTTTTCGCTCCAAGCCAACCTCACCTGCCCGTGGGTATTATATCCTCCAGCTGTTTGCCCAAGTGGCGAACAACTGGAGAGGCCTATGTCCAGCAGTGGACTGCAATAGGCTGATGATGATGTGGGTAGTGTTCCCTATCCAAACCGGCCCGCAACCGATCGATCCTCTCCTCAAAACAGTGTCCCTGTGCCTAGGCTTGATCCCCACTAGGAGCGCCCTTATCTGTATTGCTCATCTTTTTCTGGGTTCCTAGAGGTGGGAGCCTTCTACTCCACCGCAATCCGATGATCATGACAATATCGCCTTGACTATCATCTTAGTCAGTTAGGAACAAATATATATATCTTGTTGTATATTCTCTCTCTCCACTTTCCTAATCCCCTTTCTCTAATCCCTAAATCCGTTTTAATACCTCGAATGATACGAATAGCCAGTCTACTACGTCACGTGGCCAACATGTCAGGTTTGAACCAACTATCTCCCGAATGAGGCCAAGGTCTACCTAATGATTCTAACACTCTGCAAATGGACGCAGTTAATTGCTACGGTGTTAATGACGTCACACGCTAAAGTATAGCTGCTGTCTGCTCGGCGCACAATGCAACTGTGTTTTATAAGCTGTTTGGACAGTATCAAGGGGTTCTATAAAAAGCGCAGTCTTTGCTGTTAATTAAAAGTACTTGTTATCTCTATTTCTCAAGGCTGCGACATCGTCGTAGCGAGTTTTTATAGCACTTTTAACGTAAAGTAGCTAATATTTTTAAACAATTTATCGTGGATTTATATACAAGCTAACTATCTTTTTAACTATCTGATTCTGTTGATCACCTCACCCTTTCCTTTAACTGTCCTTTACCCTAAGGTTGTCTGGAAGGGATCGCTTGTAGCGATAAGACCGCCTATGTATGTAAAACAAATGTCTACTATACCTAGTTTTAAGTAAATTGTTTGGTGTGCAATAAAGATAGATATCTATCTATCTTTTTAATCGACAGACGAGATTTTGGGGAAGTGGCATGTTATGTGGGACTTTCCTGCCTCAAAATGGTGGTGGGGTAGGGAATACCCACTAAAAACCCCGGTCCCTCCGTCAAGCGCCTTATGGGATGGTGAGAACCGGGACCTTGAGAACTGGGCCCGCCATGACACTGATTAATAATTCTTGTATTATACTTGCTAATTGGCTTAATTAACCTATTGAGTTGACATAAAAAAATCATAAACGTAGGTCTAAATCGTAAGTTTGTAGTCCTGTGATTTTTTATCATCCAAAAGGTTATAAGTTATAACTAAGTATAGATTCTTACTGGTTACTCTATATTCTTGCAGGTTACAAAGTTAAATACTAACATACGGTAGTACTTATTTATCTAGTGCATCAGCGTTCTGCGGTGGCCCCAATCAAGCTGAACAGAGTTCGAAATACTAGTTACAAAGTGTAGACATGTCTCTGTACTAGTTCAGAACGTGTATACATTTCCTTCGATGACCTAACAAGCTTGCGACGAGCTGTGCATAACCTAATTATACCTAATCTGATTTAGCTAAATCATATTACGGATGTGGGATTACCACACTGCTAGGTTTCAGTAGAGACGCTTGACATAATCCGAGAACACTTCAGTGCCTATTGCAAATAGATTGTTTGATTACTATAATAATCACGCCTGTTTATTGTAGATGAACAAAAAAAGAAACAATTTGGTCATGACAGACGCCACATAAGATAATTCCTGGTCCCGAATCTGTGGTCAACTAAGAAAAAACACTACTTACTTATTACAAATTGTCAGTAAATTCACAGTCACATTATGCTTGTCAAAGAAGAGAGAACTTATTATGAGACCATTCGGTTGGTCATTGGTGTGCGTTATTTAAAAGGATAAATAAGTAGGTACTTACTTGACGTCCATTTTCCAATGAAATTAATTTTATAACCTGTTATCGAAGAAAGCTCAGCCTGGCGGTAAAGGGCCTACATCAAGAAATTGCATATCTATCGTTTTCGAAACGAAAGAGAAGCTCTCTAGTGCTGAGGCAACAGACAAGCAACCAAATCAATCACTGTCAGTTGCTACCGCCACGCTGTTGCCAGTTTGTAAAAAAGCATTCTGATAAGAGATTTAACTCATCATCATCATCGGCCTTACGCCGTCCACTGCTGGACATAGGCCTTTCCAATTGTTCCTCACTTTGTTCAATCCTTGGCTTCATGAGATGTAGTTACATTTTGTTCCATATTAATTGCTAATTGATCGTAAAATTAGATATTTATGATACAATCGTGACATATCCACAATTAAGTTTTCATATTGTATTCAGTACATTACAGTTTAATCCGTTTAGCAAATGCTAATAAGTGATTGTATCTACTGTTGTAATGACGTCTAAACTGTATGCAAGACTAATTATGCAATTTGCATTAGTAATGCGTCATTAATTGTTCACTGGCTCAGTCTAGTAAGTAGCTAAGACTAGTATAATTTATAGGTACTATTCTTTCTCGTTGATTTATTTATCTAAACATTATTGCATAAAATGGTACAAAAGTCAAACTTAACGCTAAAAGCATTCTCTACCACAGCATTCATTATATGATTAAGAGTCTTATTTTATTCGATGCGACTGAAGAAATGCAGAGTTTTAGCTCAAGCAGAATCTCTAGTAGTGCATAATTGCATTCATTTTAAAATGGAGTCCTTTATACAAATAATTTTGATTTTCCTCTGAGTCTGAGGGTTAAAGGTCATGTAGGTACTGTCTTAATTTTAACCGACTTCTTATTGCATGCAATATACTTCGCTAAACTCACGCCAATTACTTTATTTTGTTAGACTTATCATTGCTTATCTAGCACTTCTTTTGCAATATTAATATTAATAACTTTTGCCCCAGTTTCGAGGGATTCCACATTTTATGCATAATTTTGTTGGCGCGGAAGTAAAGTTTTATGTGCGTCTCTGAAGGACTGTTCATTTTTCCGGGATAAAATGATTACTCTCAGGCCTATCTTTGGCCTTCCTACATTTATGTTTGGCTCATAAACTATTTAAATGCTATAAATAAGATATCAATACATTCTTTACTATTAGAAAATAAGTTATCATTCCCATCGTATTCAGCCATTACCTACTAAATGAATTAAGCTAAAATTTAATCCAGAATTGAAAATTGCATAGCGAAACGCGATCAATAACTTAAAGTACTTTAAAAAAATATACATAATTTTTTTATAAAAAGAGCTTTTAGGATGACCTCACTCCGCCTGATGTCCTATAAGCGGTCGTGAGGTCCAAAACTTAGGTCGACAGGCATAGCGCCTGTCGCCCTCACCCTGAAGGCTCACTGAGATGCCATTGCACACCCCGCCTAAAGAACCCAGGATTATGTGTATCCCTTTTTCCATGCCAAGAAATGATTTTCCTTTGTTTCTAGAATTCCGAAAGTTAAAGGGTTAAATTATTTAAAAAAAAAAATTAAACCGACTTCAAAAAAAAACACAAACGACCAAAACTAAAAAGCGATAAATAACGTAAGTAATTCTATCCTTAATACATAATTATTTAAATATTACAATTATCACTTATTTTTGAAGTCGGTGCCATCTTTTGGTACCTAACGTAGACTGTTGTTGTATGACGCGCGCGGCCGGCAAATCCACACGACAATATACATTTATTTGTTGGCTGGCACCGACTTCAAAAATAAGTGATAATTGTAATATTTAAATAATTATGTATTAAGGATAGAATTACTTACGTTATTTATCGCTTTTTAGTTTTGGTCGTTTGTGTTTTTTTTGAAGTCGGTTTAATTTTTTTTTTAAATAATTTTATTTCTCTATTTTTAGTTGCGTTAATGTGCTGTGACCTTGAATAAAGGCTAATTAATGTCCTTAAGAGTTTTACTTAGGAACGAAAAAAATTGCTGTAAGTCAAGTGAAGACTTTGCGATCTAGAATCAAGCATATCACTTACCAAATCACCTGCCCTATTAGCCCTGCATAAGTACATACTACTACCTAGTTTAATATCGACCAATGTCAGTACTGTCCCCTAACTCCTAACCGTTAAGGAGTTATGTGGCTTCATCATCAGCACCAGATGTTGACGCCCGGAAGCATATACCTGAGTAAAATATGATTACGTAACAAAAACACCATATGAGCATACAATTTTCGGTTGTTGCCCTCAATTTCTCCAGGATCCCATCATCAGATCCTGACTTGGTGATAATGGGACCACCTCGGAAGTGTCCTCTGTCGAACTGTCGAAAAATTTTTGAAATCCATCCATAATTGACGGAAATATCGGTGAACAAACATAAAAAAAAAATATTATACATACAGACGAATTGAGAACCTCCTCCTTTTTTCGAAGTCGGTTAAAAAGGTAAATTTTCGGCAATTTGGAACAAACTGCAACAAATAGAATTTGCCGGGCGGCAATTTCACGGTCCACTCCATGCTGGCCGTTGCGGCTAGATACAACGGCAAATTCGGAGGCATAGCCGAATATAAATTTAAATCACATATTAGCATAAGCTGCGCAGTCCGAATGCGGCGCTGTAGGTAGGGCTGAACTTTAAGTTAAACAAAAATACATAAATGGAACGTCACTAGCTGTAGTTAAACCGGCTTTGCAAAATTGTATTATCCTACCCACCTATTATACTCGTAATCATTTTGATGGCGTCGGTGACATAATGTTTAGAGCATTAACGATCTGAAGGGTCTGGTTCGATTTTCAATCGATGAATTTAAGAAATGAACCTTTTAAATTTTCTCACATCTGAGAGACATAGACGTACCCAGACATAAACTGTCACCTACTCGTAATACTTCTTTTCAGACCAGATTGCTTGAGTTGTCTGCTTAGTTTGTTAAGTATTAGAAAATAAATAAACAACCTAGTATTGACCACAAATAACAATATTGAATTAAAATAAATAACCCCAGACAATAACTCGATTACATTGTCTTACGGCCGTATTCACAAACGTTACTATGCGACGCGCGGACACACAGTGCCCAAAATGCTATAGGTTTTTGGTCCTATAGCAGAAGACGGCCGTAATACAAAGTAATCGAGTTATTGAAATGAAGTATGTTTTGATAGTAACTTTCAAATAAGGTCACAAGCACATATTCTAGTCTTGTGTATCGATCATGGATTTATACCGTGACAGTTACAATCTAGCCATATAAAAGCGGATTCTGCAGTTAGGTCTGAATATAAATTTAAATCGTATATTAGCATAAGCTGCGAGTCCAGGCACGGCACTGTTTGCGTGAGGCTAAGTTGTTTTATGTGTCTATAGCTGTGAAACCATTTTGTATCCACTAATAGAAACACTATGAAAAGGTCTAGAACAATCTAAACACGTACCTTTATTTACCTACTTCTAGGTTATATCATATACTAGCTGTGCTCGCGACTTCGTCCGCGTGTAATAGTTATTTTCCCCTTTTTTTTTACATTTTCCATTATTTCTTCGCTTCTAATAGTTGCAGCGTGATGTTATATAGCCTAAAGCCTTCCTCGATAAATGGTCTATTCAACACAAAAAGAATTTTTCAATTCGCACCAGTAGTTCCTGAGATTAGCGCGTTCAAACAAACAAACTCTTCAGCTTTATAATATTAGTTAAGATGTATTTTGGTGTAAGTAGTTAATATTTTAAGAGGCCTATTTCCCTGCCTGTTATTTTGCAATATCGGTGTTTTACAATATTTAATTGAAACTAACCATATTTTGGTTCAGATTATTGCAGGTCAGGTATAGTCTTGTGTACACCAAAAGTGTATCATTAGCAGACGGAGGATATTATTTTCAACCGACTTCAAAAAAAGAAGGATCTTTTCAATTCGACTGAATTATATTTTGTTGTTTGTTTTGATTTTGTGGATCGATTTGAAAAATTCTGTATTTGTTCGAAAGGATTCTTAGTTGGCCCCATTTTCACCAGATTGAAGTCGGTTTTTTTTTGCAAAATATGCTAATAGTTTTTTGAGATTTGATTAGCACATTGGTACTTGCACTTATTAAGCATTAACACATACACTTATCAGGCATTGGCCGTTAAAAACGTGGTACGCCTGATGGAAAGCGAAAAAGAAGCCCAAGTCGCTGTATCAACGGGCAAGTAACTGGTCAGTTACCTGCTTGATGAAAATGATTCATCTAATGACTGTATCGATAGCAATAGTAATTAATCAGGTAGCGACAGTGGAAACTGATAAGTTTTCATCTTCAGTTTCAAAAACCACTATACGTTTTCGTTTCCTGGCAACCCTACGAGCCCAAAACGAGCTCTTGTCGCGTTCCAACCGCTGATTGTTTCCTCGATGCATTCGCCAAATGCCGGGCTTAATTCAATGCAACACGCCAATTAACATGCTTACGGCCCGAGATTTTATTCAAACATAGCACACTGTGCATGTAAGCACTGCGCTTACACACAGTGTACAAGCTAGTTTTCCACATCCAATAAACCCGGTTAATATTCAAAGGATTCAAAGAGGTGGGATAATTTTCGAGACAAACAATCACTATTGTATGTGTATTTATAGGCACATTTTACGTCACTACTTACAATTAAGCTAAACATTCTTCCACCATTTTGACTTTGAAACTCTTTTCCACAAAACATGTACAAAACACAATGCTCAGAATGTGACGCACCTTTATATGAAGGCTGCCATAATGTAACTACCTAAGTGTAAAATGTAGGTTAAACATTATTTCATCGCATGCATCTTGATTGGATAGGCATGTATTATTTTCATATCTATGTTTGTCTATCTTTCGCATTTCCGCGCCAAAACTACTGAACTGTTCTCAATGAAATTTGGTACAAGGGCGGACTACCTTTTTTGCGAAAAAGGGTTGGGTACCCACTGTAGAAGTCGCGGACACAGCTACTTATTAATGTAGTCTTTAAGGACAAGGTCTACACCTTTAAAGTTTTACAATGAATATTGTATCCGAAAGCTTAGTACGAGGCTGACGCATAAATCGTGCCTAGCCAAAAAACATAAAAACAAAAATAAATGTTATACATACACTCTTGAGGCATCGTAGGTGAATTCGTTTTCGGGAAAGACCATATATAGCTTGCTGCTGCATAACATACCTATGTTGTAAAACAGCAAGCAACAAAAATGCATGGAAATGTGTCAATGCCAAGTCCGTACCTAAATCGCGCGATACGAAAGTGCAATGCCGTGTAAGTGTTATATAAAACAAAAACGCGGCTACAAGGTAGCCTGACAAGGGCGAAACTAGAGGCAAAGATAATAAAGCCACAGTACACTCCAGAGAAGCTCATAAAGTTCCCCAGTAGTTTTAAGCAATACGTGTGTGCTTATAAACTAAGTATATGAATGAGAACTGAGTTTACTATGAATCCGAGCAATAAAAGGCGGTGCAACAGGTAGGACGTAAAGCCACGCGCTGAATAACTGCACTGGGAATAGAACCTATTTGGTGTAATAAAGATTTTTACTCGGCAATTGCAGTTTTTCTGCGAAATTTAATACATTCTGTTTTATAAGCAAGTGGCTTATAAAATAGAATGTATTAAATTTCGCAGACTCGAACGGTTCCTATGTACTGTTACAGCACAGTACAGTTTTTTTAATGGGAACCATACTTCACTGCCAGTGTCTAATAGTAGCGGTAATTCCAATGGATATTTCAATGATGAATAGATATAAATACCGAAAAATACTCTATCAATTGTATGTAGATCTAAGTTGTACCTAAAAACGCCTGTACTGTCAAATTCCACCGGTAAAATTTTAAATCATCATCGTTAACCCTTTGCGGTACACTGCTGGAAATAGGCCTCTCCAACAGTTCGTCACTTTGACCTATCTTGGGCTTCTATCATCCTTCGATAAGGGTTAATTTAAAAAAAAAACATTAATAGATCTCCTTCGTACAATGGACTTGATAATCTGGGGTTGGTTTAAAAATCAGAGCGACGCGATAACACTGTCTGAGAATCATACGACTTTGATGGATCACTTCACCGCCAAGCGGCCAACTCGTCTACTTAAACAGAACTTTCGATTCATGATAGCAAACTCCTTCTTAATGTCTTAAGTACTTTAAACATATTCATATTCAAGGGATAGTTTTAAAATTTATAGGAGTAGGTATCTAGTTAATTAATTTCAGAAACTTAAATTAATTAACTAGGTAGATAATCACTCAAATCCGGGCTCACACCTATATTGATGGTAGGATACGGTAATTTTGACAAGAGAGCACAATAGGCTGATTTGTTTTATGCATTCAATATGGTACTCTTTTTTGGTTGATGAAGATGCATCACTCGATCATATAAAAATCACTCCGTTAGGATGAATAGTCAAAATCACAGATATGAACTCTACCAAAAACATTTTATTCAAATCATTCACGTCAGTGACAGCATGTAGGTCTATGTGTGCGTATGTTTTGTAGTTGTATTGCAGCTGTGTATGAAATCCATTCCATGAAATTTATGATTTGGTTTCCTAACAAAAAATTGAATTATAAATATAGTACATGTAGATCTTTTTGGACTAATTTCGTACTTTTGAAATTCACTTTTGCAATCAATTTTGAAAGCCTCTTTTTGCAACATTGCAATGTCGAAAACGGGTCTAATTTTAATCTGACTCTTTGGTAGCCATAAAATTACATGTAAAATCAAACATCACCACCCTATTATACAAATATCGATTCTAAAAATTCTAATCATATTTACAATTCGAATTCCATGTTACCTAACCTGTTGAACCTGTTGTCTATTTGCGTAAAGTTAATACGCCTGTGTGCTGAATCCCCAGAGTATGTTTGGTCAGTTTCAAGTTTCTACGATTGTCGTTAAACATTATATTTATTGGATTGTTGATTTTTGCATATTGTGTCCTTGTTATTAAATAGTCAATGTAACATTGGCCGAATGGATGAATTCGGTAACTAAGCTTTATTGTTAAAAGGGGTTAGCATTTTTGGAACTAATTTTGATCATGGTTTGGGAAACAAATATATTTAAAATAATGCTAAATTTTCTGCATTTTCCTAAGTAAAAAAAGTAACTGGTCAGTTACCAGTCAGTTGCCACCGCCATGCCAGCCCACCCCTAATCCCCCACGAGCTCCGGAAACCCTACTCACCGGCAGAAACACGACGAGGTCTGTTGGCTACGGTATTTTATTGGGTGGAGGTCCTTCCGCGGACGGGCGGCTCAATTCGAGCCAAAATTTGCTATGCCCTACCTCTCTTTAGGTATATAGTAGCCTTTTGTATATACCCACTTTGTTAAAGAAAGAGGCCAACATAACGTATAAGTCTCTAACAGTGTACATTTACATAATACGTATGGTAGGAAGCCAAAACCGGCAAATTTCCGAAACAATGTAAGAATAGCTAACGTTAGACGAGCTAGGTCAACCGGGGCGCCCCGCAGGAGAGAAGTGGGATGGGAGCAAAGAATATTGCATTGCATCAGGGATTTTGAAATATTGCCAACATGCGTCGCGTGGAATTGATTTTGGAGCTCTTGTGAACGCGGGCAATGGTTCCCGTTTAGCCGTATATCGCCTGTGACGTATTAATGGCGGG
This sequence comes from Conogethes punctiferalis, assembly GCA_031163375.1. Classification (NCBI taxonomy): domain Eukaryota; kingdom Metazoa; phylum Arthropoda; class Insecta; order Lepidoptera; family Crambidae; genus Conogethes; species Conogethes punctiferalis. The sequence goes on from CM062080.1 coordinate 7,816,729, forward strand.
GCATAAACGAGTGATTTGACAATTGAAGCGAGATTCGTTTTCAGTTGTCTATAGCACTAAAATTAAGTTTTTTTTGTGTGTCGTGGAGGTTTAATATACATCGTTTAAGTTATAAGACTGTTGTTAATTAAAACAACAGTTTACCTACTGTAAAAATTGTAGTACATGTAACTAATGTTGAAATGTTTAAAGCCGCTACGATATTAGCTAGGTATGTAAAATAGCCTAAGTAGTTGACCGATTTTGTTGAAATTAAGAATGTTATGTGTATGTCGCAGTCATCTGGTTGAATCTGCTATTCAATTGAATGACTAGCGCGTTCATTGAATGACGACATTTAATTGAATGCCTAAAGGACAACTCGTCAAGTTATTGAATGAAACGTTCAACGTCTTGACTGAACGTCATTTTAGCATAGTCGTTGAATGGGAAAAAGCCGACTGTTTAATGTTTAGTTTTTAATTTTTCTTTAAAAGTATCCGAAGGCGGCGTATTAATAGGTAAATCCATGCTGTCACACTATTTTATTACGTATACTTAAGTCAGTTTAAAGTAAATCTAATCAAAAAAATATCAACACTCAGGTGATCATGTTCGACGCCATATTTGTTTTAGTGACTACTAACGCCGCGCGGGAAAAAAATGAACTAAATTACAATCACTTGACTGCTTTTACGTCCGCTCTTTTCAAAGGGCTATGTATCAATCCGCTACCTAGTTGGACGTTAAGTGACGCGTGTTTAGTCAACGTTCGGTCTAGTCATTCAATTGAATGTCGTCATTCAATGAACGCGCTAGCGATTCAATTGAATAGGAGATTCAACCAGATGACTGCGACATGTACATTAGTAACAATTAGGTTGTTTCTTTACCTTGTTTTACTAGATTGGTACCTATTTAGGAATTTATTGTGAATGCTGTCAATACTATATTGTAACTGTAAACTTTAAATTATCTCAAGATTGACGCTTACATAGTTTGTGCATCAGTTGGTTTACAACCTCAGAGCTTGCGCTACATTATCTTATCATAAAGTTAACTTTAAGTTAACAAGTTAATCTAACTTGCTGCTGAGGGATAACAATCTACATAACATTGTTTGGATGCAGTTTTAAGATAGTATTTATCGTTCATTATTGTACGTTAAAATATGTTTAAACACAAATAAATCACTGTAACAAATAAGTTTCCGTAATTAAAAATCAGTTTTTTTATAGTAGCTCCACAATAATGGCTTCCCTACGCCTGATGGAAAGCGAAAGAGAAGCCCAAGTCACTGTGACAACTGGCAAGTAAATGGTTAGTTACCTGTCAGTTGCCACTGCCATGCCGGCCCAACCCTAACCCCCCACGAGCTCCGGATACCCTACTCACCAGCAGAAACACGACCCGGACCGGAGGTCATTTGGCTGCGGTATTCTATTCAGATGTACTCGGAGTATCTTCTAGATAAAACCCATTTAGATAATGGATTTTGAACATGACGTAACAAAAATAAGAGAGCTACTCTCAATTTAATATTATTAGGGAATATGGATGACCAGTGGAGAACAATGGGAGAGGCCTATGTCCAGCAGTGGACTGTGAGAGGCTGATGATGATGATCGATGACATTTTCTATGGATTTATTGAAGTTTTTATTTAGACAAATAGATAGATAGATATTCTATATTGCACAAAAAAACAAACATTAATAGACAAGGTGTCACAGTCAACTAGTGGTACAATTTAGGGTGTATTATCGCTAGTAAGCAATCTCTTCCAGACAATCTTCACGTAGAGGAAGTGTGCTATTCTGAAGAGAGGGGCAAGGTCGTACAAACAATATTAACTTTTAATTGTTTTTTATATACGTCATTCTAAATACGTGCTATACAACTCCATCCGTATAAAAATCTCTATTTTTGTACGAGAGACGAATAAAAGAGAAAGAATTAAATGTGTCTCATCAACTTTTCATTCTGTTTTCACTATTAGTTTTTGTGTATTTTACAGTGAATTAGTGAATACACGATATGTATGATGTATTTTCCCTATTACTACTAGTAGGGGTATCAAAATAACTACCTATATAAAAACTCACTAAGTAAATATCGTTTGATTAAACAAGACGTTACAAAAACATAACATACATACTTTTAATTAAATATTAACATACTCGTAATTACTAAATATGCCAATGAAACACATGTTCTATGTCGAAACAAACTCTGATAAAACGTTTTACATAGAAAACCTTACCAAGAATAGTAAGTAATTTATTACAAGTATCACGCAATAAAGAAATAATTCATGACCAAGAGAAGAATTATTGCAACGATTACGGAAAAAGCAGGCTAACTTGTTTGTAGCCGCCAAGTTTGAGGATCGATTTTTTTTGTTTACACTCCGAAGAGGGAAAGTTAATCGTGTAGTTACAGTGTCCCAGTTTTTATCAGGCTGATTTATGAACGTTATCTCAATCCGCCAACTTGTAGATAGTGTTTTAACAAAGTGCTTCGATTTAATCAATTACGGCGACGACGTTTTCATTTTGACGCATTGAGCGTTTCCATTAAGAAAGTAGTGTTATTTGAAAATCGAACTACCTTTATTCATCAAGAGAAACACTTATAAATCCTTATAAATTGAAAATGACTCTGAAATGCAGCTTCTAACGAGAAGAACCGGCAAGAAACTCGATAGGTAATTACTCTTTTTCTCTATAGAATTTTGCTAATTTAAAGCCCTTACATCGAAAAACAAAACGACAAATTTATACAAATATGTACGTTCAATACAATAAATCTATTCGTCTTTTTGTTATATATCTACAGTATGCACAACATCTTTGTCTTATTGAGAAAATTCTTAGAAAGTTATTATGTACTATTAGGTGCTACGTATTTGTACTATATAAATTAGAGTCATCTTTTGTCTTTTTTACTGCATATTAAATCTCTGCGCCATTATTGAAAAAACGTGCATTATTCTAAGGGAACACTACCACATTGTTTGCACCTACCTATATATAGTTTAGGTGCTTGCTTCCTCACTTTGTCTGGCAATAATTTATAAGAGAACCTAGTTAGCGGTCTAACTTCGTTGGAAACTCTTGTTTGGATACAAACTTACCGAAAATCAGCATGCAGTTTCAACAGGCTGTTGCAAAAGTGTTAAAAATAATACCAGTGGAACGGTTAACTTGAAAATTAATAGTAACTTGGTTTTCTTAGTTGTTTTCATTATTTTTGAGTAAAATACCTTAATATTATATTTGTGAATTTGCTTGGAGGAACCTAAATTTAATTTTTGGTGCATTAATAACATATAGATTTCCTTTTTTTTTCTAAAAGACTACGATATTAGCCAAGACGGCCTTGTCCTCATCACGAGCGGTTGGGGGAGCGGAATGCTCTCACCCCTAGAGCCTATAGGTAACTACGAGTATGTGTTTATGTACGCACCAGTATCAACACAGTCTTGTAAATATTCATTGTATCTAGATACTTAGTATCGATATAAAGCTATGTTTTTTTTTATAGTAGCTCGACATAATGACTTCCCTACGCCTGGTTGAAAGCGAAAGAGAAGCCCAAGTCGCTGTGACAACGGGCAAGTAACGGTCGGTAAAAGCAAGGTCGGTTACCTGTCAGTTGCCACCACCATGCCGGCCCAACCCTAACGAGCTCCGGAAACTCTACTCACCGACAGAAACACGACCCGGAGGTCATTTGGCTGCGGTATTACAGCGTGGCATGTCTTGGGTAATTTATTTATTTATTTATTATTCTATAGGGTGGAGGTCCTTCCCCGGACGGGCAGCATAATTCGAGCGAAGATTCGCTATGCCCTACATCTCTTGTGTACCTACCATCGGTTATTTGTGACGAATATTATAATATGTTAATACTGTTGTCCCCAACAGTGTTAATATGAATATACCATATACGAGGATTAATTTTAACGACAACGTGGAACAAAAACCGTTAAGGCAACACTATTAGTTAACATTTCATTATCAAAGTCCTAAACCGAAAATTGCTTCCTAGAGCTCGCCTTTCCTGAATACCCACACTTCGCTTAGTTTAACAAGTTGAAAAAGCCCGCACATCGTCATTATCGCCTTTGCTTGTATTTTGTAAGCTGGAATCTAGCACTCCCGAATTCCATATTCTTTATTTAATATACTTTGGTTAAAAATGTAAGGGAGCGGCCTATCATCTTTTCGCTCCAAGCCAACCTCACCTGCCCGTGGTGCATCCTGCCGAATAACAAACGAGGCGCTGGCAACCGACTGGTGGCGGTATAACCATCACAATTGAAGGCGTAGCTAAATACTAAAGACCGGTGACGGGCAGCAGCGTCACCGGAGCAAGAAGCTACGCCCTGCGATCGCCAACCCGCCTGCCCAGCGTGGCGATTATAGGTATATCCTCCAGATGTTTGCTCTAAGTGGCGAACAACTGGAGAGGCCTATGTCCAGCAGTGGACTGTAATAGGCTGATGATGAGTTTAAAATCATTCTATCTTAAGGTATACTAATATATTTCTACATTATTCGCAGGCACGCTTGCAAATAACCAAGTTACTAAGTCTTTATCACTAATGTTATGACATCCGCTTGTAACTTAATTTTGATAACCAACCTTCTTAATTCCAGAATTTAATAAAAAACATTTATCGCTCTTTTAGGAATCTTTATAATCGACTTTGTTTTATTATTTCATATTTTACATAAGTATTTTATGATATTTAAAGGTATACACTATAGCCCGAAACTGAAGTGTCGGCTTCCCAAATATAATGTAGGTAACGACTCCGTTTATCCGAATAATGCAGGTAAAGTACCTAGCTATTAGCGCCTTAGCGGTAAATGCGGATTGTCGCGTGCATTCCACAATTACCTACTAATAATGAAATTTGTCGAACATATTTTTTTTTTATTGTCGTTAGTGGCAGACGAGCAGGCGGCCTGTCTGATGTTAAACAGTAACCGCCGCCCATGAACATTAGCAATACCGACTCAATTCGATGCACTGTAATTGCTGTGTTCTTTCTAATTAAACGGGAGTTCGGGATCGGGGACATTCGATCAGATAGCGATTGCATTAAAGCGCAGGAGCTTCGATGAAATTATTATCTGATCGACCATCATCAACAGGTCTGTCGAATCGTACGTCAGCACCGAGAACGCTGAGCCTACCGTAAATTAAGGCGATAAGACCTTAGCCCACCATGCTGATCAAGTGCGGATTGGGCACACAGCCTAATAATTTCTACACAGTTGTGCAAATTTCCTAAATATCAAATTCATAATTTTTTACTTGACACTAGCCAAAATGCACATCCTCAGTGCAAAGCCATAAAAACATAAAAAAAAATAATTGCCTGGTACGATGGCTCATTTGGTAATGACCTCTGTCATCTGACCAGCCAAGGGTTGTGGGTTTGCTACAAATATTTGTGGCCATGAACATAGCTGTTTGTATTGGTCTGGGTGTTTTCTATGTATAATATGTATTTATTAAAAAAAGTATTTAAGTAAGTTTATCAATTGTCTAGAACCCATAATATAAGCGTCTGCTTAGTTTGGGGCTAGATAGTGCTGTGTGGCCCCGCGTGGCATGTCTTGGGTTATTTATTTAAAAACAAAAACATGTTGGTACATAAGGGGGTTTTAACCGGTCGCCTCCATAATGGAAGTCAGCTTTAACCACAGACATACTTCCGTCCAACCAATACATTCCTAAAAATCCATACAAACTATTACGTAGTTAAAAGTTCGTACATTTGCAAAATCCCCGACTTTCTACTTCAAGCCACGAATCGCTTGTTAGGGTGGCAATACATAAAAGCAGCCGGCATTAATGCGCACAGCCAGGCAGTATGATCGAATATTATTGAACGTTCGACAAAAGGCCGTTTGGCTTTCACTAGGGGGTAGCATCAGTGAGCTATCAGTCAACATCAAAGCCGGGCGGTAAAACCGAATACATGTCGTGAATCATAACCCGGTCGGTTACAATTATTGTTCAGCTCAGTATATATAAATAACCCAAGACATGCCACGCTGGGCCACACAGAGCCATCTAGCCCCAAACTAAGCCGAAGCTTGTACTATGGGTACTAGACAACTGATAAACTTACTTAGATACTTTTTTTTTGTAAATAAATACATATTATACATAGAAAACGCCCAGACCAATACAAACAGACATGTTCATGCACACAAAATGTTTGTAATGTGCGGGGATCGAACCCACGACCCTTGGCTCAGAAGGCAGAGGTCACTACCAATTGAGCCACCGAGCATATAGTAGATAGTTCTACCTAATCGGCACAAACCGACTTTGCCGCCCCGATTATATGTGTAGCTGCCCTTATACTAAACCCAGTGCCCGAATGCAGCCGGATTAGTGTAACGAGCCGAAAGAGCCGCCATTAGCGCCTTAGCGAGTGCGTGCTGTCGCGTGCATACAACAATGGTGATGATGAAATTGTCGAACCGGCGGTATTCAGCGCACGGTCGCAACAGTACATTGAAATGACCAGTGAGGGCAAGCTCGTTTAAGAAAATGTGATGTCTAAGTATGTTGTCGTTCTTCTTTGGCTTAATGTAAAGGACCAATAATAATAAGTAATAAAATAACAAAAAATATAACAATGCCTACTTGACGCTTCGGATTTTGCCTACAAAATGGCTAATGTACACAATAACAGTAAATTTTTGCCGTAATGTAATCCAAAAAGGTTCTATAGATGAGTGCAGACTGTCGCGTTATATATTATCGCGATATTGATAATCGGTAATTAAATTTTTCGAACGGTATCTGGCTAACATTCATACTACAAGCTACGATCACCACTCAAATATAAGGCCTTTTTTCTCTAAGTATACGGGTAGCACTTGACCCTATCACGCATGGTATTATTAATCGATGCTAGATCGATTACCTTGAAAATGTCCAGCAGCAAATACAGGAAAGCCAATGACGATTGCATTGGTTCCTTTCAGTAAAGAGCCAAAAGGAGCGAACCATTAGCGCCTTATGAATGAGTGCGAACTGTCGCGTGCATACAACAATAGCTTGTAATGAAATTTGTCGAACCGACGGCATTCGCCGCACGTCCGCACGCCGCACTGCTCGAATAGCCGCCTAATTAAATTACGGCGTTGCAGCCTCGAGAGGGAATTCATTTCGACCTCTTCAACAACTCTTTTTGCGGCTTAAACGGCTATTATTACACCATATGGGCGGGTAACGTTTCTGTACAAGCGAGTTACATGTTTTTGCAATGTTCGGCTTTTATTTGGAGAAGTTGAATAATGTATGAACTTTAATAAGTATGTGTAATACGCAGCATTTTTGTAGTTTTTGTCTGAGCGTTTAAATTAATAGTTCCTATCTAAAGTACAAATATTCATCAAAAGCGGTTCAAACAGTGCAATGAACCTGAATATACGAAGGAACGTGACTGAAATATTTGCAGTTTGTAGAAAAAATCCCAACATGCAGGTACGCTGAGACCGCGTTACATGTCTTGTATATGGTAAACAAGTATCAACATCAGAGATACACAACCTTTTTACTTGGAGCCATGTCTTGAGGTATGTACTTAGATCATAGTATGATCAGATAATAATGTATAAGGTATTATGGTAATGTAAGGGTACGCTTTTGTAGACTTGCGCTGGACGCAACACAAGTATAGCACGAAACGTATTTTAGTTTATTTTGTACGAGTATGACTTCACATATAGCCCTATTATATTCGACTAATATCCGCCCCTTACGCCAAACGCATTCATTTACAAAAAAGGCACTTTGTAGCGTGCAGGCGAGTAGAACCTAGTTGAATAATTAAAATCTGCGCTTTATACAAACGTTTTACTCGTATATGTGGCTCATGGATCACAGGTTGACTGTACATGATCTAGATAAGCTTCAGTGTAATCTCGGAGCGGGGGAGAATCCGCTCGCTCCATTGTTGCGGGGACAACGCCACGCGACACGCCGCCGACAGGGAGCCGACGCGACATCGCAACAACGGCTACGGCTACGAATGTAGCAACTGCTACGGCTGTTCGTAGCACATTGCTGTCACGAGTGTAGCGTATTTGTTTGGAAAAGTATTACAATGGGGGTGTGTATTGTCACGTCAATTGATATACTTTTAAGTAGCTGTCAAAATATTATGATCACTTCATAATTTGTAAGGCTTTACAAAAACGTTACGTCACAAATTTTCAGTCCAGTGCGCGTCTTTTAAGTTTTTTAATCACAACCAGAGACCAACCATAGTAGTTTTTCAAACGTCAGTGTTTTAACAGAACATCCAAGTGATAATGAAACAAAACATGCTCAAAGCATAGCATGTAGGTAAAGGTATAATATCTCAGTATGATATTCCTTTGAACCGAAGTGGTTTTGTAAACTTAAATGCTAGAGAAAATGGAATACGTGACATGTCTGCTCGTAGATGTGTGGCGTCTCATTGTATACTGTACTAGGTCTATCAGTTAAGCCTTTCTCGAAACGATCTCTTTTCAATTTCAAACTCAATTCTAAGAAGGTTTATTCCTCATTAGTATACACATACAGGAGAAAATTAGATGAATAAATGCTTTCTTAGTACTATGAGTAGGTACCAGATGATGACTGGCAGCGTCTCCCATAACACCCAAACACAATTTGACAAGTCTATTTTCTAAATTGATCCGATCGGAAATCGTACACGAAACGTTCGGATCGTCCGCGCTTTTTAAACCTAAAAAACGTTGAACCCAACGTTCTAACTATCAAGTACGCCAAGGAGGCCGTCTTTCTTGGTTTCTGAATACAATTCTTCGATCTATTTTTATTTCGTTTCGTACGTTTGTCTATGATAAACACGTCTCAATTTGATACAGATTCACACGTACATTTGAAGCGGCCCTATGTTCAATTGAACACGCTCCACTGAAGAGTACCTACATCCACTTGTATGACAACATAGACCTAGTTTTCACATAAAATAATATCCAGACTCATTAGCCATCCCTCTTTCCGATTGGCTGCAGGGTACACAGCCCGCATCACCCGCTCGACGAGACAAAGCCGTTTATTGCTCGAACATAAATTTTCATTATGAAACAACTAAGTACTTTGAAAGGAAACTGCTTTGAAATTCGCAGACACAGTTTCGGGAAAGCAGTGATGTAACTTTCTTTACAGAAAATAGATATCGGGTAGGTACAGAAGGACATATCAACCTAGATTTATCTGTCAAATTTCTTGTGAAATCTAGATGCTTATTGAACTTTATACATTAATAAATAAATAAATAAATAATAACCCAAGACATGCCACGCTGGGCCACACAGCGCCACCTAGCCCCAAACTAAGCCGAAGCTTGTACTATGGGTACTAGACAACTGATAAACTTACTTAGATACTTTTTTTTTTGTAAATAAATACATATTATACATAGAAAACACCCAGACCAATACAAACAGACATGTTCATGAACACAAATGTTTGTACTGTGCGGGAATCGAACCCACGACCCTTGGCTCAGAGGGCAGAGGTTACTACCAAATGAGCCACCGAGCCTGTCTCCTGTCTTATTTGCATTAGACATTTAATTAAAAAATGTTTGGGTAAATTAGACAGCATCTGTCAAAAGAGATGTCGTCGCCTGTGTACACTGAAATGAGTCGGTATATTGAAATGAAGTAAAAATTTATCCCATGGGTGGGATTCTGGCCATTCTTTAAGAACCAAGCTAATTAAAAAACATATATTGGTCATTACCGATTTGCTTATAACTATCACACTACCTGTTTGCTATTTTGTTAAACCTATAATCATCACAACTTATTCTCCATTATACTCTAAAATTAATTGACTAATCATTAAAAGTAACGCAATCTGAACTAAATTGCTATTTATATTAACAAGCAATAAAAGTCTTCTTAAACATGATAATGATCCCAGGCAGCTGAAATTACCTCTATAACAATTCAAATTCTATACTAGTAAAGTACCAATACTAGTAATTAATGCAGAGTACTAAAATTGTTCAGTTCGTAGTTAAAAATTGCACTGCTCATTACTTTAGAGATGCGAAAGCAATTTCGAAAAACCGATCCCCGCTTGCCAGCGGAAAATATAAGATAGCATTTAATATTAATCTCTGTTCCTCCTGAGGGGAAATATTGATGTACTACCGGTTATCTGCAGTGTATTAAATAGTAATATCGTGCTTCATTCACTAGAGTGTTTTAAAATTGCGCACCTGTTGCCTTTTCAATAAATAAGCAAATCTATTGGACCACTGATATTTCTATCAAGATCGGGTACGATCTTAATTAATGAATCGTTACTCATTAAGTTCATTCGTTGTATTAATCAAGCACAGAAACATTTTTAGACTATAGACAGATAAATATTCTCTATTGCACACCCAGCAGTTGACCTAAAACTAGGCACATAATCATCATCCTATTGCAGTCCATTGCTGGACATAAACCTCTCCAGTTATTCGCTACTTAGGACAAACCTCTTGAGGATATAATCTTGAGCTATATAGGGGCAACACGTTGGCTTTTGCTGACGACACTGCTCTCATCTTTCACGGGGACTCATGGGCAGCTCTTCAGAAAACGGCTGAAGCGGGTCTCAGAAAGGTTGTGCGGTGGCTCGATGACAATCTACTTACGCTCAATGTTCTAAAAACAAAATTTATCTGCTTCAAAATTTCGAACATCACTAAAACGCCTTCCAACTTTGTCATCAAGGCTCACAGCACCGATTGTAAAGCTGATAATGATTTGACCACTTCTTGCAAATGTACTCCTATTACGCAAACTAATACTCACAAATACCTGGGAGTGATCTTAGATGAACACTTGAACTGGGCTCCACACATAGCGGCATTGAGTAAAAGAGTACGTAAATTGCTCCATATATTCAAAAATCTGAGAGATTCGGCAGACACTGAGCTCATCACAAAAGTTTACTTAGCTCTCGGCCAATCTCTCATAACTTACTGTATTCCGATATGGGGTGGTGCCGCTACTAGCCATTTGTTGGAACTCGAAAGAGCACAACGAGCTGTCATTAAGGTTATGCTAAAAAAGCCTCGTAGATTCCCAACAGAAAAACTGTACAAGGAAGCTAACCTTCTATCAGTCAGGCAGCTATTCATCTATTGTTCAATACTTCGGCAACACAAATCCGTAGATCCCACAACCCTCCCTCTTCACAAAAGACGCATTCGCACCTCGGTACCTACATTTAAAACCATCTTTTCAAGACGCCAAACCATCTACACAGGGCCGTTTCTATACAGATATTTTAATGATAAGGAAACCATTTTTAATAAAAATAGACACTTGTTAAAAACCACACTAAAAAGAAACTTAAGTTCCTTAAATTACCAGGCTACTGAAAAAATATTAGAAAGAATAATATAATATATTTAATTTTGTTATAAAGAGGCTGTAAATAAAGTTTAAAGGCACAAAAGCGTGTGTCCATGTATAGTATATATTAATATATTTACTGTTTTTCTTATATAGTTTTGACCCAAAAGGTGTTGTACGGAGTAAACCTAAATGTAAATGTAAACCTTATTGCTACCCTTACTTACCCTTAATAACTACTTAGCTAGTATAACTACTTATTTTATTATACACTTTATTTGTTGTTTGTGTCATATTTACAATTATTGACCCTTATTAAGGGTGGAGGGTTAATAACCTGAGATACAGGATTTTCCTAATTCAGGTATTAGCCCACCATAGTTTTCATCACTGAGTATATTAACTTTACTGTGCTGTTAATGTTTAGTTTGTAAATTTTTTAACTATACCTTCAATTTGTTGGATTTTTTTTTTTTTTCGAATGTTTGTTTATACGGATTTTAATTTAAGATGAAACAATGTATAACTATGGTGAGAATAAACGCTTATTATTATAATCATAATCGCCACGCTGGGCAAGCGGGATAGCGATCGCAGGGCGTAGCTTACCGCTCCGGTGACGCTTCTGCCAATTGTGATATACCGGCACCAGTCTATTGCCAGCGCCTCGTTTGTTATTCGGAAGGATGCGACACGGGCTGGTAAGGTTGGCTTGGAGCGAAAAGATGATAGGCCGCTCCCTTACATACTGGTACTGGACACTTATTGTACAATTTTGACGGTCTATTGCCATAAGTGATCTCTCTTAGACCTTAGGGTAACTACTTTATTATTTCCTATTAATTTAAGTAGGTATAATAAAATTTCATGTTACAAATGTCACACAGAAAAAGAATGGATAAAATCCATTTACCCGCTATAAGTTGGTTGAAATACACTTTGGCAAATATAAAAAGAAAATCTTATGTAAATTTTGCTCCTTTGAATCATAGTAGTGGCTGATACTTCCTTCCCTCGGGACTCGGGTCCTGATCCGACGAAATGTGCACCACGGATTGGCAATATATCCTGAATGTAAGGCTCGAATAACCTTTATAATGATTCTTCTTATTGGATTAACCCAGAATGTATAAAGCCCTAAATTGTCTTGTTAACTTCAAATTATCTACAAGAGCTTTGGAAAATGAGTAGAAGCATAAATCGTTTTGATCGCCAGACTTCTTTAGGTTATTTTTGAATAATATTAAAAACGAAAATAAACGTGAGCATTAAAGTACAATTTGTATTTGATTGGATTCGCCTACTATAATCGTTCAGGCGAGCCGACGGCAATTGATTGTCGCCATTTTATCGCGATGAAAATCGTTTATGTGAATAAGCTTTTACAATCGCAAATAAGCGATGTTACGGATAAAACATACTTACATTAAACATTTAATGCGGGCCAAATTGATTTATGAAACATGAGGTGAACGCGTAGAGAGGCAGCCAGATATTCGCTGTTAATTGTTATGCTGTTGGAATCTTGTGTATATAGGTAATACTTAACAATGCAATCAAACTTTCTGACTCTTGATTCTAAATTCCTACTTCAGTCAGTTAGCTAGTTTTACGATAAGGAAGGAGGAATCTCTTCTGATATACTTATATAACTTAGTCATACGATGCTTATTACAAAAGCAAAATAGTTATTTACTGTATCAATGCATTCCGATAAAACTCGTTGACATATGGAAGGGCCCAGTGCTTGTACGAAGCTAACCTAATACTTATTCGAGCGACCAAATATTCAAATAGTTGAACAACTCTCGAGACTCGACGTTAACTCGTACATCGGGTGAGAAACTTCCGTAATGTCGTTCAAAATTTTATCTTGCCTTCAATAGGTGCGCTTGAAATTGGCTCTAAACCTAAATTCTATATCTAGAAAGCTCATATGGAAGAATCACTCGGGCTGTAGACTTAATAACTTAAAGGGCAAATACAGACAAAGATCCAAGAGATTATGATTGTGCAACATGTTACTAAAGGCATGATTTAGTGGTAGTATAATTTGTAAACCACAACATGCTTTATTCATTGTCAAGATAAAGAAAGTAGATACCTAAATACTTTCAATATTATATTAAAATATTACTATATATAGGAAGCGAATGTTGCGTTAAATTCTCTCATTCAAGTTTTTTAACGTTGCTGAAACTAGGCTTTTTATGAGGATCCTTTGGAATGGACGGAATATCTGTTAATGGATGACACCAACGTTCTATAATATTTAGGTTTAGATTTCTAAACTACAATCAGTTTCCTTAGCGACTCATTTTGAATGGTTCTATAGAGCCATTCAAAACTGTTCTCCAGTCTTCGACCGGACAAACGTCGTCTTAAACCAAAACAACGAACGGAAACGAATTAAGGCAATAAGTCTTCTGTCCCACGTTCCAATGAAGTCATTCGTTTGGTAGGGGCCTACAGCCTCACCCTTGCCGATAGGAAATTATATAAATTTTCATCGTCGATATCTGAATCTGAATTAATCGGCTTTACAACATTCTTTGTCTGAAGTTAAGTGGAGTTGCGGCAAATACTTCTCGTGATTAGTTTATCGCATATTGAAATCAATTTGGGATTCGAAAGGTAGGTGTGCTCTAATTACCTGAGTTTAGATTAGGTACATCTGTAACGTTCTTTAGATGCTATAAGTAGGTATATCAGAATTTGTTCGTCAAGAAAAATGAAGAAAGAGTTCGTTTCGACGTAAAAGGGCCAAAGATGAACATATTTATGACCTTTGATTCAATAAAACGAAAATCATCAAACGTAAATCCAAGTTTATTGCTAGGAGCAATGTAATAAGCTAAAAGTCAAGTAAGGTCAAATGAAAAAGTTTTATTTGTATTGGTTTCAAGAAAATCTTTTCAAGTCATTAAAACGTAAATCTACTATCAATCTTTGAGTGTAGTATTATTTCTACCGTGTATCGAAAGTTAGAAGGAAATATTATTATTATGTACCTATATTGAAAAAGCAGTAACTAATTGAAAGAAAGAAAGAAAAAAATTTTATTAGCCCGCAAATTGACACACAGACATTATCACATTAAACAAAGCACAATAATTACCAAAAAAGAAGTTGACAGCACAGATAACAGGAAAAGATATATATATAATATTATGTCTGGAATAAATAGGTACCTACATAAAGTTTACATGCGCAGGCCAATAGGCTCCGCCTCAGCATAATGCTGCCACGGCGCGGCATAGGTGTGCGCCGCGCCCGCGGCAGCGCTGGTATTCCGGCGGAGCCATTGTGTAGGTGACGTCGAGCAAATAGATTTAATACTATAATACATATAATATAAATATATACATTTAAGTTACATGGAATATTTAAGTAGATAAATAAATACAGTGTAATACATACGTAAATACGGACAAGTTAAAATGGCCAAAGTCTCACACATTGGGGCACACAGTTAAAAAAAAAAAAGAAAGAAGATATCTACGTCATGGAAGTAATCTAATGTACTATGTACTACTCGTAATAAGCAGGTACACCTCCATGACCCACGTATAAAAACAGTAACTAATTGCAGCTTCAGTGTAAATGTTCTTATTTGGCGGTCACATTATTAATGAAAATTTCATAGGCAGTATAAAATAAAAAGCGAACAGGTACTATAAATAGTCAACATTAACCGTTAATGGGCAAAACAAAGTGGGTCGCTTTTAGAGGTCGGCCTTATTTCGGACACGTCAACGCATCAGAACCACAGTTGAATGAAGATGTTTTATTGTGATGTGGAGTTGCGGCTTCTAGTTCTATTTTTTTTTATAGTAGCTCGACATAATAGCTTTCCTACGCCTGATGGAAAGCGAAAGAGAAGCCCAAGTCGCTGTGACAACGGGCAAGTAACTGGTCAGCTACCTGTCAGTTGCCACCGCCATGCTGGCCCAACTCTAACCCCCCACGAGCTCCGGAAACCCTATTCACCGGCAGAAACACGAACCGGAGGTCAATTGGCTGCGATATTCTATAGGGTGGAGGTCCTTCGCCGGACGGGCGGCTCATTCGAGCGAAGATTCGCTATGCCTTACATACCTCTCTTTTTTTTTATTCATACTCTGTTGACCAGTCGTCGAATAAGATGCAATCATTTTTGGTAGTTAATATTTGTCACTGAAGCTAGAAGAAAGATACTTACGCTCTGCGATCGTCCATCTCGCATCATGGCGGTTATGGATAAAGTCTCCACATGTTTGACCAAAGTGGCGAACAACGTAAGAGGCCTATGTCGAGCAGTGGACTGCGATAGGCTGATTATAACTATCATATTTGTTAATTTAACACCCTACAGTTAATAATTGTGTGCCATCCCTAATAGGCGATAGCACGGCCCATTTAACATACAATCTAATTAATTTTTTTACATACGTAATTAATAGGCACGTATCGTGATTAATATACATAAGTTACGCTATTAATTACTTAATGTACAGTGTAGCTAAAAGGGTAAAAATTGTACATGGAACATTAAATTTATGCAGATTTAAAGGTAAACAATAGTTATTAATTTTTTAACATAATAGTATTTGATGTAAATAATGAAATTTATAAACTAGTAGCTTTTTTTATACAACATTTATCGTAATCAATCTTGGAATTAGCTAAGACTTCTGCATTAGGGAAGTACCTACTTTAGACCAAGCACAAAGCAAAAAGCAGTTTCATAGCCATGAATAAAGTACAGATTCAATACTTATGATATCATACCTATACATAGACTACATACTCGCGATCCTATGATCATCAATATATAGTTCTGTACGTACCTATGCTTTAAATTAGTAAATAAGTATATTCACCTTAAGTCTTTCTACGCGGCGCCAATGTGCAAGACTAGGTACTGCCGCAAGCAAGCAAGTAGAAGACGTATTCAAGCAAGTGATTCCATTGAATAGTATCTAAAGTTGAACCTTTGCTACTATACAAAAACTTTTGTTTATAGCTGGTTTACTGTCTTCGTGCTTGCACTGTGGCGCCGCGGATGTATCATTAGCCAAATGCAAGCCGCACCCCAACACTTTGCCGCGCCGGCCCATTCCGCGGCCTTCTCCAAACTATCCGCCCCGTCAGCATCTACATACTTTTATAACTAACAACAACTGTATGAAGTTTAGATACGAGTACATACGCTTACTTTATCGCGTATCTACTTTGCAAGCATTTGCGACTGTGAAATTTTGTGAGGACAGTTTTTGTAAAGCAAACTTGCTGTTCCAAGGCCCATTCTTAAAAAAAAAAATAATATAAATAAATAAGCCAAGACATGCCACGCTGGGCTACAAATCGCCATGTCGCCCTAAACTAAGCCGAAGCTTGTACTATGGGTACTAGACAACTGATGAGTTAACTTAGATACCTTTTTTATATGTAAATAAATACATATTATACGTTATAAACCAATACAAACAGACATGTTTATGCACACAAATGTTTACGGGGATCGAACCCGAAATGAGCAATCGGGCCAGTCATGTGTTTAAACAAAATACAGACCATGGTTAAATTTCATCATCATCATCCTAGCCTTTTTCCCGATTGTCTCAGGGTCGGCTTCCCAAACTGAGAGATTTGGCGAGGACTAAGCTTTTACACAGAGCGACTGCCATCAGACCTCCGCAATACTTAGGGTAAGCTATACCCATTCCCAGTTTAGGCGTCAGAGTTCAACATGGTTAAATTTATTAATTAGATTTATGACTCAAATCATTCTCAGCCTGCAAACATTCACTTCTGGACATCATCATCATCATCAGCCTATTACAGTCCACTGCTGGACATAGGCCTCTCCAGTTGTTCGCCACTTAGAGAAAACATCTGGAGGATATACCCATAATCGTCACGCTAGGCAGGCGGGTTGGCGATCGCAGGGCGTAGCGTTCTTGCTCCGGTGACGCTGCTGCCCGTCACCGGTCTTTAGTATTTAGCTACGCCTTCAATTGTGATGGTTATACCGCCACCAGTCGGTTGCCAGCGCCTTGTTTGTTATTCGGCAGGATGCACCACGGGCAGGTGAGGTTGGCTTGAAGCGAAAATGTGAGGTTGGCTTGAAGCGAAAATGGACAAAGGCGTTCCCCAATGACAATCATTTGGAAGTATATGCCTTAGTCACCACGCTTTGCAGGAGGGCTAGTCCCTAGGTTTTATTTGTACCCAAGTAAATAAACACTGCTGTCCATTTCCTGATCTCATGTTAATACATATTTAATGCAAAATACATAGACCTCTTGGTTGATTTTCGTGTTCACATTATTAGTTGCTTCAATAAAAAAAAACATTCCGTATCTATGTTACTTTCATTTACATTAAATAAATGCTGTATTACAACGGCGATGAGTACCGATGTGCAATGTAATGACATTGCAAATCGGTATTTAAATTTTGATTAATAAAGAAGCACAGATGATTCATAAAAACTACAATGGACTTTTTACGATTCACAAAAGCCCACTAAATAGTAAAAAAAAAACATCGAAACAGATTAAACAAACGTAACGTTCAACGAACCGCCATGAAATCCTATCAAAATAATGTAACCGAACATTTATTTGTGCTTTATTTATTTATTTGATATCGGCAATAGCAACAGTCGTCGATCATCTACCGGCAGCAATCAATGGGCTAGCTTGATGTACAACACCTGTTAACAAGTGTAAATGCATAACAAACAATGTGTACGACACATATTAAAGATATGATACATAACTGCAGTTAAGTGCAAAAACATTTACGAGCTCAAATTTACGTTTAAATATGGCTATGAAAATTAATGAGATTAATGTTTTTTAAATGTTTAAATTACCTGTAGAGGCGATATTTATTACAAGGGACTGATTTTTAATATGAAAGCTTAAAAATACACACATACCAACGAATCTTAACTAACAACGAGGCCCCGTGCAATGCCCTAGCATATTGACTAGAGAACTCCCCTAAAATATTCAGATCTAAGGCATTCTGGAAAGCTAAACGAGCTTAAATACACCTTACCGGAAATCAAACGACCGACCAGACTGGAAAATCGACCAAGAATCCCCGAAGATGTTAACACTCTTACGCGCCACCGAGGCCGTTAATTCAATCTTTAATTTCCATAGGTAAAAAAAACTATCGGTATAACAATGTTCTAATGCTCTCATTGAGATGGCTAATACTAAAACGTTTGTGTTATTTAAAACTTTCTATCTTTCTTTGTTATAATAAGAACAAAAAACTTAACCCACCTTAGAACTATTTTTACCAAATAGCCGTTTCAGAAGCACCGTGCATTCCAATTTGCCAGGTCCCTAACGGAGCGAGATCATCTTCGAGGACGTATCATTAGCCAAATGCGGGCCACACCCCGCCACTTCGGAGTGCACACTGTAGAGAAGGAACCAGTAAGAAACGTAACAATTTTCTTTGAAGACGTCTTCTACTTGTTTATTAACTCTCTATCTTGATTTCCTCTACTCAAAGGCTGTCTGGAAGAGATCTTTTCTAGGGACAAAACCCTAAATTGTACAACACGTGTACATTATTTCTAGTTCTAAATCATTTTTGTACCGTGCAGTAAATTATGTCTGTTTTATCCAGATATCTAGTTTAACTGGATAAAGCAGACAATGTTGCTTTGTCGCAAGATTGATTCTAAAATATCATTCCCAATGTTGCAGGCCCGCTAGTCACTAAATAGTCTCCAGGTTTCTAGAATCGAGGACTCTATCCGGGACAAAAATTCATCAGCATTACGCATCGAGCTATGAAGAGGGTTATGTTCGGCGTTTCTTTACGGAATCGAATCAGTAATTAGGAGATCTGTAGGAGTACATGTACATTTTTAAAATGAATGAATTAAAAAACATGTTCGGGCTCCAACGTAGCTCATGGCTAAAGGGGCAGTGAGTAGATCATAAAACAGATGACCCTTAGAGTTGAAAAATGTATTGCTAAAGTGATTGATCTTATTTGTGATCCGTTGCCGAAGTGATTTGGGCTCCTCTTTCGCTTTCCCTCAGGCACTGCTATTATAAAAAAAATGAATCAGACAGGATGACTACCATTGAAAATATTTAAGCAAAAATGCTATCAAGGCAAGTGTCCTACTGTTATGAACTTGATTGTACCAAACTCGGGTCCCGGCCGGTGTCGGCGACCTACCCCGCTAGATACCGCCCTTATCGGCGCGTCGACCTTAAATAGAACAATTTCTAGAATACTGACGCCACTTAGTTCACTTTCACGCGTCTCGTCTGTCTCGTCTCAAATTTCGTATAGGTACAGTGGCCTTTAGAGGAATGAACAGAATATATTCAACGTTTATCTGTGCAACAAAGTGTATAGCTGATTATTGTACCTAATCATAGTGAGAATAAGATTAAATCGTTACTTTTTCTTTTCGGTACCCAGTTAACGTTATTTGTGCGTAATGTATTTGTAATAATATTAGAAGATACATAAGTAACTTACATACCAACCTACTACATAGTTGCACAGTTTAGAGGATTCCTCATGCTTAACAGAAAATAAAAACCCAAGTCGATAAAGTATCCAAATCAAATTTGCTGAACTTACGCTGGTTGCTAGCCAGGTGAGAAAACCCTACCATTTAATAACAGGACACGGCTGAGAAGCCAATAAAATCTCCTAAAGTTCAATAGTAGACTTAAGACTCTCTCTCTTAAGATTATTATTTTTTATTCGTCATGGTACTCTTCTGCCTGGAATAGATCGTAAATATGCTGACTTGACTTGACACCGTTGTCAGCATTTTTTTGCTGAGGCTACCTAAAATAACCAAATCACACATGTCATCTCCGCTCGACTTCAAAGGAACAACATTGGTCAATTGTTAGCCCCAATTTGACTTCGCAAGCTCGTTTCTGTGCAAACGCACCCTTAGTATGCAGAATACCGCCCAAGTTGCGCCCAAAGCGCTGAACTGCAGACTTTATCGAGAACTGTATAAATTAAGTTACCATTACCTAACAGACACTTTGGTTATATAGATTTCTTCTTCCTTTTATAGTAGAGTATTTTATCTGGGACTGTACGAGTGAGTCCTATCTTTAATTGCATTTCTATTTGTTCCAGGTGTGTGTGGAGAATTGGAACTCAAGAGCAAATAGAATAAAACGTTCCGCCGACCGGATCCATTAAAGTCTAACGTCTTCACTGCACTGTGTAAGCCAGCTCGAACTATGTTTAACTATTTTTTAGAGATCCCTTTTGCTTAGTACTTTAGAACTTGGCCAGTAGAATGGTGGTTGATAAAGACAACCCATGGGGGCTATATTTGTCAACACACAAACCTGTCTTTGTTCAAAATTGTCTACTCGACTGTTTTGTTATCTATTTTTTTAGGTTTACCAGATATTTTACCTAAGTAACATCAGATTTATGTGAGAAATCACGTTTAAAATAGGTTGCCAATTGAGATATAAATGGGCCTACAATGTTGTTGGAGTTCCATAGGTCATTTACATTATTAGTACCTTTCTTTTTCTTCTTCTTTCCTTCAGTCTCATAACCTGATGGCAAGACAGTTTGATACAACCAGAAAAAAATGGTAGTAGGTACTTTTAGCAAGCTCTTCTACGAACAGCGTTGCAAGACCAACTTTTTACTTTAATCTTAGTATTTCTTATAAAACACTCAATACAAAATATTAACCCAACCATTTTTAAAAAATCATCTTGAAACTGTTTTAACGACAACGAGTTGATAGTCTATTCCAGTCCATAGTATAAGTTATAACTTAAATTAATAGACCACCTATTCATTTTTAGTTCTCAATTTTAATGCAGTGAAGTTAAAATTTTTAAAATTGCGCTTTAATCTCCTCGGGCGCCTCGCCAAGTCCAAACGAAGCTTATCCGTGCCACTCACCGCGTTAATTAGCAGAATCATAATTCTATGATGGCGACAACGCCGTGTCCCGCAGATGTTAATCTGAAACTAACAAGCCATTTTGAGAAACGTTGAATGCAGCCTTAACGTCTGTAAAGCCGTTTTACAAATATTTAATATCCGTTTTAGTACGTTCGGTAAGTTATAGGCGTATCAAACCCTATATCAAAGCCGTGCTCGGTCTAATCGTCCTGTCTTATCTTATGTATTCATCTTTGGTTGTGTGTTAGTGTTAGTATTCGTGAACTGTAGATATACCTAATTATGTTCAGATGTCCAAACGTCAAAAGCATTTCTTATATTAACGAGGGAGTTCAGGGCATGCGGGAATTGGGCAATATCTCCATATTTCTCCTTTTTACGTCACGCCCTGGCTGGTAATAAGAATCAATAATGATTTCAGTATTTCCATACTTAATGACATTTACCCTCATTTGTACCTCTAAAAGACCTGGGAAAACTTCTTAAATGGAACAAGGCAAGGGTTAGATATGCATTATAAGTTCTCGTTGATATCCCGTTGATCTGTCGACTCCAGAGTATGTCTCATTTGATCTGTAGCCCCGAATGCGTAGAGTTGTGAGCTAATATCTGAGGGTTGCGATTAGCGTAGTGTAACGGAGTCGGGTATGATTACGATTTACTGTTGAATTGCCAAAAAAGAATTAAAGTGCACAAATTCATCAGCGTAACTGACAATCGATTAACATTACGAGTCTATTCGATACGAATACCGCATTTTAATCCAATCGCACGGAACAGAGAAGGGGAAAACAATATCGCATCGGCACTCGTTTAATTCCATCGCGGCCAGGTCCGCTATAAATAATCGGAAACGATAAAAAAAAGCTAAAATATCTGGACCGAATCGTTTCATTTAAATACAGGAGGTTTATTTCACGGGCTAGTGGGTGCCGCAAGTGCGGGCGCTACAGTGTCGCACTGTGATCGATCTACCTGTATTTTGTAACCGGTAGGTATTGAGTTTACGACTGACAGGATCATTTGTTTTAATGTAATGATTTAAGCGTTCATTCCCACAGTCTGTACAAACAGCGTGCCGAATTACTCATATTCTATTATGTTTTTGATGGAAATATTTAAATTTGTGTTATGTTATATGTAGTTAACAGAAAGTATAATTAAATTAAGACAGACCTATTTGAAAAATCACTCAATACTAAAATATTTGGTAGGCCAAATACTTCTTAGGTGTAATAGAAAAGTTAATCGGGAAAATCAATTTTAATAGTGTGAAATTCATTTCAGAATGTAAATCTCATATTGCACTACTTAAATCATTTTCAAACTAATTTCATTACATCTATAAAATAAGTAATCAGGCACAAAGTATCATTTTAATTTGAAACATTAAGAATAAAATACCGTTAAATAAAATACCGGTCTCCAAAATAAAATGTGTCACACGCGGTCCCACTGTGCGGCTTGTTGGAATATTTTCTAAGCATTTGTTGAACAAACGTGAGCTTGAAATAGAACAAAAGTTCGCAACAAACTGCGAACAGCGATGAAATGTTTCAATGCTTACAAAAACGGAAAACTGAGTAGGCGCCTAACTCCGCTGCCCGCTTTTATGAACAAAAGCTAATAGCAATAAAGAGACAGTACCTATGATATTTTAAATATTCAAAGCTCAAAATAAATGTTTACGTATATGTAATTGAACAAAACAGCTGTTTAATAATTACACAACTAGGTATTTCGTTGAATCAAGCCATATACTCGTAGTTACATATTAAAGGTAGGAACTGCAGAACATAGGAAAGGTGTTGACTAAGACCTAGAATTCGATTTTCTTCCTGTAAACGTTCACTGCTACATGTAGAGTAAACCTAATGAAAATTGTCATTTGGGAAGATTTGCTGTAATCACTACGCTTGGAGGCGGGTCGGAGACTGC
This sequence comes from Conogethes punctiferalis, assembly GCA_031163375.1. Classification (NCBI taxonomy): domain Eukaryota; kingdom Metazoa; phylum Arthropoda; class Insecta; order Lepidoptera; family Crambidae; genus Conogethes; species Conogethes punctiferalis. The sequence goes on from CM062080.1 coordinate 7,839,986, forward strand.
AATAAGTTTTATTTATACCCAGGGAATACCAGGTATTCCTGATATTCCCTTAGTCATCTTCTACGACACCCAAGGAATAGAATGGGGTGATTCTATTCTAAATCCGGAAGCCACAAAGGCCAATTTTAATTTGAATAAATACGTTTCAAATAATTCATTTACCTATAACATTTGAAAATTGAAGTGAAAATATTGCGACATTGATTAGGTACGACTTTTCTGAAAAGATTTTCGTCTATAATATTTATGTAATATTTTTTTTTGTTAGACCATAAAAATATTTATTTTATATTTATATATTCTAATTCTGTACATACAAATTACGTTCGTACCCAAATAGAAACATTCATAAGGACACGGCTATAAAATGTTCAGGTACAAATCTGAGCGGGCAACACCGGTCACAAATCGTTCTCCGTAAGCGAAGGTTCGCTCTTGTAAATTTTTTACGGCGGATCCGGCACCCATAAATCGGGATCGGTCCACCGGAGGCTGTTTGTCCCCGCCTATGTCCCGGCTTCGAGTCCCGGACGGGCCATTAAGCACACCCTTTACACCGCCCAATCTTGTTTGCCGATTCAATCTTAACTTGCCTGTATGCCGGTAATATTTATTTTCACGATCTCTACTTGTAGAATAAAAATGATATCGAGTGTTTTAGGGTTAAATCTCGCATATAAGTGAAGTTTGATATTCCAGTAAGTAGTATAGGGTAAAAGTGGGATAGATGCCCCACTTTTTGTAAGCTGACTATAACTTTTTTTTTTAAAGCACTATTCGAGTGAGTTAACTATTTGTAACAACTATAGTCCTTATACTTATTATCTACTCATATCATTATTCAATGCATACCGTAGATCTGTAGATATTCGGCTCTAAAAAAAACTTATTGTTTGAGGATAGACGCCTACTGTATGGGGTAGTTGCCCCTGGCAAAATTTCGACATGAGTATAGATGCCCTACAATGGGATAGATGCCTCCGTAATAAAAAAAATCGTAGAAAATTAAATAAAATGTTTATTTGCTTTCTTAGTTGTAATAATATATTATAACCCAGTTTCTCGGCAAATTCAAAAGCGAGTCTTCTTACATCCTGTCGTGTTGTGGGAAATCCTGCCTTTTCTAATTTCTGTTTGTGCGCTACGAGACGTTTCTCGTTGTCAAAGTCCAGTGTGGGATGTTTTCCTGGAAAAGAAGAAATTACAGACCTATCACAGAAAGAAACTGAGGATTCAAAAAGGACAAGTATGAAAAAACAAACTAAGAAGACGGTGCCTACATTGAATTTGATTAGGGCAATTAATTCCTCTATCACTTACCCAAAGTAAGTTTTTCACAGCTTTTTTTAGCATATCGCCTCCTCAAAGTTCGAGATGGAATACCATATCGACGAGATAATTCATTTACACCGACTTGGCCTTTATCCATTTCCCCAAAAGCTTTGCAAAGGGCTTCTTCAGACCAAGCAGCACGAACGGGTGCCCCTATTTTCCTTTTATATTTTCGCGGCATTTTGTCTAAAATAAAAAATGAAATTAGGTGATACGCTGAATTATTTTTTACAAGTACAGTGAAGTACGACATGTAAAGGTATAAACAGCTCATAAATAAACTGGAAAGTCAATTTTCCTACTAAGTTGCATATTAACTAGATAGGTACGTTATTCAAAAAAATCTTACCTACAGCCTAAGTACCTGTGAATAAGTCATAGAGGATATATGCCTCTAAGGGCGTCTATACTCAGTCAATAGTGGGGCCTCTATCCTTTTTAGTAGGGATAGACGCCCCAGCAAATAAATAAAAATACTTAAATAATTTCGTAATTTTATAAACACACCATAAATATAAATGATACATACTATTTAAATAACAATACACACTTAAAACTTACCTTCGAAAACGAAAGTTCTGAACACGTCAAAATGTCACTGTCACAAGAATCATGCGAGCGCGATAAAATTTTGAAACGTTTTTTTAACTCAAGCGGCGACACGTGCAGTCCTGTCGAAGCGCGTGCGCGACTGAGCTGTGCGGGGCGACATCTGTCCGAGGAACTTGGTACTAGAGCGTGAACTTGGTTTCAAATACCCTTTTTATAAGGTGCGGCGTCTATCCTCCAAGGGCGTCTATCCCACTTTTACCCTATCATCAACGGCCACTTTCATCTGGTGCTGGCCAGGGCAGGCGGGTGGCCGTAAGCTTCGGCGCAACTCGTGTCCCTGCAACTTGCTGCCCACTGGCGACACAGGGGGGTTTTGTGGGTATGCCCTCCTATTTTGGGAGGTGTAAGTCCCACATACCATGCTGACTCCCCAAGGATGAAGGTGCCGAATTGCTTTACCCACTAGAAAAAAAAAGTTGTACATCACAAAATCGTGGTCTAGTGGTTAAGACGGTTGCCTTCTATACGGGGGTGGCGCTTCAAGCCTCGCCACGTACCAATATGTTTTTAAATTTGAAATTCATGTGTACTTACGAGTATATTCGACGCTCTTACGGTGAAGGAAAAACATCGTTTTCCTGAGTGGGTTCCAAAGTAGACTGAATATTGCTAACCATCAACCGAGTCAAGCTCAAACCTGTTTCGAATTTGGATAATATTGAGGAAACTTACACAGTGAGAAGAAGTTGGAAGGTTGTGTGATGTAAGTGTAAGACCACGCACTTGTACAGCGTCGTAGACGTGATGAAATGGGGCGGTCATTTGTATCCTTGTCCGTTACTGTACTGATTAATTGATTCAATTTCGAGCATATACCTGCTCATTAGTGATCTATCAATAGTAAAAACTATTGATCGTTCTCCAATAAGTTTAAGAGAGGTAGGGCATAGCGAATCTTCGCTCGAATTGAGCCGCCCGTCCGGGGAAGGACCTCCATCCTATAGAATACCGCAGTCAAATGACCTCTGGGTCGTGTTTCTGCCGGTGAGTAGGGTTTCCGGAGCTCGTGGGGGGTTAGGGTTGGGCCGGCATGGCGGTGGCAACTGACAGGTAAGTTGACCAGTTACTTGCCCGTTGTCACAGCGACTTGGGCTTCTCTTTCGCTTTCCATCAGGTGTAGGGAAGCCATTATGTCGAGCCACTATAAAAAAAAAAAAAAGTTATAATATGTACCTACTTATCCATTGGTTTTAAAAATGCAGTTATACGATTAGGTACAATTCACGGTTTTATACACAACGAAGTAATGATGTTCGTAGTTATATCTTTTTATAACACTTTTATAACTTCTTTATGAACGCCATTTTAATGGATTATGGTTGCATTGACATTTAAATTATGGACTTTATAATGTGAAACTGCTATAAAAATTGCTTTGATAGAATACCTACATCATTTAATTTTTAAAATGAGAAATTCATTAAAAAAGCTTCTTGTCATCCAAAATAGTAGTCAATCCATTGTAATAACCAAAACTATGGTTATGCTTTTATCAAATCGAATACCCAGGCACTTAACGACAGTCAGCTACAACAAAATACTCGTACCTGCACCAATATCCAGAAACAGTGTACCAATCTATGCACAACACGGCTGAATCAAACAAGCAATCTCGCGCAGTCATAGCTTAGGAGTTATCGCAATAGAGATATTCGGTAGATTGGGTTGCAGTGGCATCTTTGTATTCAGACGCGTGTACAAATGGTGCCGGTTCGGGCCCCGCGGGTCGGCTCGGGGCGCATGCAAATTTATCGACGCGACGCGGCAATCGGCTGCGATCGTGATCGCTGTAACAAAAGACGACAGTGTACCCACTATTGCACTCAGGGACTACTGGGCACGCTGATTAAATTCATTAGGCGAAATACTGCGTCGAGATTTGAGCACGTAGGTTTTCGATAGCGCCCTTTCTTAGAGATTTTCATAGCACGGAACAAGTGGGCTCGGATGCTACACGTGTCGTGTAAACATCTAAATGTATCTCTTACTCGTACTGTAAAAACTTTATAATTTTCGTTAGATATTGCTAGGACGTCGCACGATTACAATCTATGCAATATTGCAAATCATCTGCTAGAGTGTTACGAACTGTCATCAGAAAACGCGCTTTACTTGACAGGGGCGGTCGAAACAAATTGTGATTGCATGTGGACGAAACGTATGACCTTCTAATATCTCACGTTCACGCCTCTGTATGCGAGCGTAAAAGAACCGTCATCTCCTTTTAGCCGTTTAGCAGGCTAAAATCATACATACCTACATACAGTTTGATATACCTATGCAGCTACATCAGCTGATTTGGCATTTTTACACGCCTATGTTTACACTGTCATAGCTGTCAGAAATAATGATGTCATTTTATGGTATGAACACTTGTCCAATTTATGTTATGATTTTATGCTGTCGTGGATGATATCGATAAAGGGAAAAATATTTGAAGAAATGGTCGTTACTAAAAGAAAGGATGGTGAATTACAATTGAAAATTTTGAAATTAGAAGCTCCAAAACAAAAATCAAACACAACTCGTAAATTGAATAGCATAATCTTTGAACAACAAGAGTAAGCCATATTCTTTGTTAACATTCTATGTTTTCCTTTTTTTTCTAATATATTCAGATGCAAAATTCTTTGATGCTTAATGTTTCAAAACATTTTTATTCCGGCGAATTAGAGACAAATTCGGTCCACCAATTTCAGCTACGCCATAATATTATACAAATAACGTTGCAGTACAAGCTAGAATTTCGTATTTTGTGCCAAACGTAGCAGCAATCGTGGCAGAAGCGACTCGCCACTGCATATTCAGATGTCAGCCGCGCCGCGCATATCAGCCGAGGGATCGACTGCTCAATTGCATTACGACATTTGTCTACGTCACAGTGAGATTTATAATTCGGACATTTTATATAACAGCGGTAAAAATTCAAGGAGGGAAAGGGAGCCTAATGACTGGGGTTAAGCACAGGATCGGCAATTTTTAGTTCCAGATATTGTAAATTTTTGTTCTGTCGTTGAGTCAGCTGAGTTAGTTATAACGGAATGCGCAAAATAAACAATGCTACTTTAGAATACCTCATTGCTAAATAAGGTAATACTAATTAGTTTCTAAAAAGAAATCCAAATGAACAGTGTTTAGTCGACCTGAGATTCCGAACAGATGAATGATAATTCCCTAATCTCATTCATAATATTTTAGGCGCTTTAAACTAATCGTACCTATTAGTCTAATGGAGGAGATGTTTTTGCCGTATTAAACTATTAATATTGAGTTACTTATTCCTATACAATGGAGCAATATTATTATACTTTCATACAGACCAGTTTCTAATATTTCTCTGTTGTGTAATTAAATGCCTGGTTCGGCAAACCCGCTGCAACATTTCCATTGCACGAAGTTGCACTACAAAATGCATGCATTTCGTCTGAAACGAGTAGTGTACTTACGAATTAATTAGTAGACTAATAACAATACGTATCTACACACGTGCGGGTCGCTTATTACGAGCACTCTAGTACTAATTCTGCGCATGAGAATCCTTAAGATTTAGTGACATAACGTATTCGGAATAAGAGATTAAGGTTGTCGAGTGTCTATTTGTAAATACGTACATCTCAATATATAATTTATATAGGTTTAACTAAATCACGACAATATGGAAACTTGCAAGTTTCCTGGCCATTTTTTCTTCTATTGACTTTTAAGCTTAAATGAACGAGCGATCCTCATGAGACATTTTTATCTGAAACATCTAAATTTGAATTTTATATGTTTATAATTTTTAACTAGCTGCATCTAGTGACTTGGCCTGCGTAACTATCAGTGTTATGTAAAATAATAATATCCTTATTATTAATTATACTCTAAGTGTTAATCTGATGTATGGACTATGTTACCTATTGTAAAGTTTCATTCAAATACAAATTTCAGCTATAATATAAGTAATAGTAGGTGAATTAAGATACAATTTTAAACATAATTAAAATACAATTTCCCACTAACTCCATATGCAAAACGTTTTATCTACTTATACTGAAAACATGCTCAGAAAGACGGTAATCACTGTTTCAGCTTTTTATACAAAAGGCTTAGTTCTCTCTATAAGATCCAAGTGTGCTATACGTGCAAATCATCTAATCAACCACAGTTTAGCAGTGTCCATAAACTATTCCACGGCGCTATCAATTTTTGCGCTCCCCATCCAATTCGCAGAGGTAAATAAACAAGACCCCAATAAAGGTTGGGTATAAATACTTGTCCGTGAAGAAACTTTCCCGTTACGACGTGTTAGATCTCATCCGTGTGCTGATTCCCCGCATCTATAATGCATCGGTATTGCTATTTCCCTGGTATCATTAGTCTTCGGTCGAAGTTTCCCAGAGAGCACTCGGGGGGAAAACGACCGAGGTGGTATAACTGTTTCCGAGGTTGTGTGTGCCCATTTCAGTATTTATTTTGGCTCGCCCGAGAAATACTCGGGCGGATTGAGATTAAATGCGCGTTTGCATTCGGACTCTTTTGGTATTTGCCTTGTTTGATGCGCAAGTGAAGATAATGAGAAAATGCTAGATGCGTTATCGGAAAAAATAGAGGTACTAAACATTGACTACCGAAATAGGACCTGTAAAAATGGAGAGTACATATTTGAGTACTCAAATATATTATATTAACAACAGCATCATTTGATTGTGAATTATATATACATTTTGCGCATAGAGTTATGTCCTATAAGCTACTACATTATTTTGTGTAGAAACTCGTATCGTAATCGCTAAGATTGACAGGGATTTCATTTTTTAACGCTCATGCTACGGAACTACAAAAAAAATCGGTTCACAAATGGTATGTGTTTCATACAGCCTATCTTAAATTCGTATTCCAGAGCGAAACTCCTATGTCATTCTATACGAGGGCACATAGTCACAGCTGCGATCCCATACAATTTTAATCCCCGAGCTTTGAACTTGACGCCATAAATCCTTACTGCAGTCTAATTCGGTCCAAACTACCCATCATGAACGGTAAAGTATACCCGAAGGCTAAAGCTAGTTTGATACTTTGAAGCATGTTTATGAATACGGACCTCCATTTATACTCGTATACATGTTAGTTAGTGTTAAATCATGCTATTTGAAATGTAATAGGTATGTATAGGTTTTAATTAATTACACCATTTTATTTTAAACTTTAGAAGAAGCAAAATATTTACTTATTATCTTATGGAACAGCGCTCTTCCCTAAAAATTAGTTGCAAATTACACAATGGGTAGATACATATGGCAAGGATATTGCAGCATATTTTGCTCAAAACGACCTGATTATTAATTTAATTATGTATAACTTTATCACACACAGTCTCACTCGGGTCTCAGCCAAATGTATGTGTATACCTAGCAATGAACTTCGAATTCAGTCCTACTTACTCCAACACGTACACTTAAACTTAAAGCGCTGATAAGCTATTACACTATTCAGTGCATGTTTGATAGTCGAGCTCAACCCGAGCTCATTACCTTGGACATTGAGCTGTATTAATAGCCACCGCGATCTCGAACAACTTAGCTCCTCAACTAGACGTGGCTCCATAAATCCAGTCGTAGTCCAGTGGTAGACCGCAGTGAAATATCACCACAAAAGAAAGAAAGAAAACACTAAAACTGAAAACTGTTCGCATTCGCGGAATTCGCACGGACTTTATTTGCTAAGTCTGTAAATAGTGGAGTATTCCATTTAGGCACTCTGCAGGTTCATATTGACCTAAAATACGTTTTGACTTTTAACGCGTAAACGGACGCTGGAATTTTACAAAATGTCAAAGTTCTCTTCTCGCCCAATTTCATGCAGAGTCAATATAAATTTAAAAAAAACTATTTTTTTTTATAGTGGCTCGACATAATGGCTTCTCTACGCCTGATGGAAAGCGAAAGAGAAGCCCAAGTCGCTGTGACAACGGGCAAGTAACTGGTCAGTTACCTGTCAGTTGCCACCGCCATGCCGGCCCGACCCCAACCCCCCACGAGCTCCGGAAATAATAATAATAATAATAATAAATTCATTTATTCTCACCACAGAAGATATTACATTTTACAAGGTAAGTTCACACATTTTGGATATTAAACAATTGTAGGTAGTTTTGTAAATTACATTCAAAGTGAATGCAACGATGACACAGTAAAGTGAAAGAACCAGTAAGTCTATGGCGGGCTAATACCTGAATTAGGAAAACCTGTATCTCAGGTTATTAGCCCTCCACCCCATACAATGATCCATTATCAATATTTTGTTACATATATATATTTACATAATTGTTAAGCCTTAAGCTACACTACGTTTTTTTTTTTTTTTGTTCTAAGTAATTATTATAATTTTTTTTTTTTTTGTGAAATTAATTAAGCCAACATTTAAGCACCTATGGATTGTATATGGTAGGAACAGTAAATGAAAGCATAGAACATATTAGAGAAGAGCAACTACATTACTGATTGGATACCATATTGCAAAAGGTAGTAATCAACCAATAAGTATCATGCAAACGGCACTTCCAGATAACATTGCATTCTTAAAAGATAATAAAAATAAAATATGTAAGCATTAGTAATATTAATTAATGATAATCATGCACACTATATGCCACCTGTTCTGTCGTGTTTTCAGTGTATAATTCAGATGACTCTCAGAACATTCAGACCAACCAATAATACATTGTCCGAACAACCCCAGAACCCTTTACTTGCAACTCCGAAGGATTGCTTCAGTAGTTCGATAATTCAACGGCTGCAATTTCCTTGTCAGCAGCTGCTTTAAGGAAGCCCTATTTAAGTTGTAAATTACGTCGGAGTCGTTGAAATACCTATAGAGAAATGCCCCTGTATATATAGTTTGGCGTCTTGCTATAGTTGACTTTATTCTGGGTACGTGCGTACGTACACGTCTTTTATGTTGTGGAATTATTGAGGGGTCTACAGTTTTATGATGTCGGAGGATCGAGTTGTATATAAATAATTGCCTAACAGTTAAGAGTTTGGACTCCTCATACAGTTTGTCAGTAGGATATTTCCTGGGTTTACTTAGCATGACTTTGATAACAGCCCTCTGTGCTCTTTCAAGCTCCAGTAGGTAAGTAGAAGCAGCGCCCCCCCACACAGGTATGCAATAGGTTATTAGAGACTGCACTAACGCAAGGTAAACCCTGACAATAGTCTCCCTATCAGCGGAATCTCTTAGACTCCTAAAGATGTGGAGCATTTTACGCAATCTTTTGCTTAGGGCTGAGATGTGGGGTACCCAGTTTAGTGATTCGTCAATGACAACGCCCAGGTATTTGTGTGTATTAGTTTGTGCTAACGAAGGACAGTTACATTTAGGGCCAGTAATCTCGTTGATAGGGCATCTTATAGAATGGGCATAAATCGAGAAATTAGGTGGACTTTTTTTAGCATTGGAAAGGCTGAAGCAGATGTATTTTGTTTTTGGCACATTTAGAGTCAGAAGACTGTCATCCAGCCACTTCATAACTCTTTTTAGACCCAATTCAGCCGATTTCTTGACTCCGAGCCATGTATCACCGCTGAAGATGAGGGCTGTATCGTCAGCAAACGCCAGCAACTTACCATTATCCAACTCGAGCTTGCAGAGACTATTTGCGTAAACCAGGAAAAGTGTAGGTCCAAGAGGAACCTCTTCCGGCCAATTAGTTATGGCGGTCCCTGTGGAACGCCATAACTAATTGGCCGGGTAGAGCTTGTTATTCCCGCAACTTTAACCATTTGGCTTCTGTTGCTTAGATAGTCACTAAACCATTTCAGGGCAGTCCCTCGTATTCCCAGATCCTCCAATTTGGTCAGGAGTAGCGGAATCGAAACGGTGTCGAAAGCTTTTTTCAGGTCCAGAAAAACGGCTAGACATCTTTTACCACTGTCAAGGGACTCTGTTATTGTCTCGGAGAGACTAACAACAGCATCCTCGGTATTTCTTCCAGATCTGAAGCCAAATTGATTGGTTGCAAGAAGACATTTGCTTTCTAAGAAGGTGGTCAGCCTATAGTTAACCGTTTTTTCAATAATTTTACTTATTGTGCTGAGAAGTGATATAGGCCTGTAGTTCGACACCGCCTCCACCCCACCACCCTTGTAAACAGGAATAACCGTGGCCTGCTTAAAGATATCAGGGAATATTCCCGTAGAAATACTGAGGTTGCAGAGATGAGCTATAACAGAACACATGATTGTGTGGGACTGTTTGAGAATGACCGTAGGTATGGAATCTGTCCCCGGCGCACTGTGCGATTTGAGGTTTTGGATAATTTTATCTATTTCCATATAATCAGTTGGACACATAAACATTGAATTGATATTGCCTGAATTAGTAACGTTTTTCAATAAGCTAGATTCATCAGAGCCACTTTTGGCTAATACATCCGCTGCAAGTTCTTTGCCAATCGATGTAAAGTATGCGTTAACTAAGTCGAGGGATTTTTCAGGTGATGGTAGAAGGTCTAACAGCGCAACAGCTTTGGATTTATTGTTTTTGATATTGCATACCTCTTTGACGGTGTCCCATGTTCCTTTGTTATTTTTGTAATTTTGCCTAAACTTTTGTTGGAAGTATTTAACTTTGAGATCCTTTGCCGTTTGATTGCAAATGTTACGATATTTTATAAATGATTCTTTTAAAGCCACGTCATTAGGATTCCTCTTAACAAGAAGTTGCATACGATCTCGCTTTTGGAAACACTTTACAATGCCCACTGTGATCCAAGGTTTTAAGGGTCGATTTTTTTTAGTGTAAGTTACAGTATCCGAGTGGAGAGCTATTAGACCCTGAAGAGTTTAAGTTTAAGGAAACCCTACTCACCGGCAGAAACACGACTCAGAGGTCATTTGACTGCGGTATTCTATAGGGTGGAGGTCCTTCCCCGGACGGGCCGCTCAATTCGGGCGAAGATTCGCTATGCCCTACCTCTCTTATTCGCTATGCCCTACCTCTCTTATACATACAGACGAATTCGAAGTCGGTTAATAAATTGGCCAGACAATTCTCACCTGGCATGATTGACTGGCCCAGTGGTTCCACTGGCTCCTGTCTTCTGAACCAAGGGCCATGGGTTCGATCCCCACCCGGGACAAACATTCGCGTGATAAACATTCGTGTTTGTTCCGTGTCTGTGTGTTCATATTTGTATTTAAGTATATTTGTATATTTTTAGTGTTTCTGATACCCATAACATAATAACCTGGTCTCAAAATAAGGTTCTCCCTTTGAGTACCAACGCTGACCAAGGCGCCGGGGTTTTAGTGGTATTCCAACCAAATTAACCTTTTTCCAATTTTCCCAATTTTCCCTCCACCCTTACCATCTTGAGGAAGGATGCCTAAGGGTGAGAGCCTTCCGCTCCCTCAACAGTCCGGTTCATCATCACCGGACTGTTGAAGGCCGACCTGGCTATAATCGTAGTCATTTAGAAAAAAAAAGAGGAAGGAAAAAAAAAGTCCTCTCTTTCTTCAAGGCACTGTGAGTCCCACATTCCCCGAAACTCTCCCGGGACGCGGAGATGAGTAAAATCGTATTTCGCGAATTAAAAAAAATCTGCTAGTAGTCAATTCATTTTAATATAAAAGAAAATCTTTCTTATCTACCACTGTACAAATACAATGATGCACTACTTTCCCTTAATTAAATAATGTCTGGATCTGGACGCATCAGAGAGAGGACTGCAATCTTGATTTATTACCGGTGGCGTGACGCTGAGCAAACTGAAACGTTCAGTGATCACTAGTTACGGGTGAGTGTCGCTCGTAAATCCAACAGGACCGTCTACAGATAGCCTGTCGATTAATTTGTTACCTAAGTTTGTTTAGCTGGAAACGAATGAATGTACTGAGTGGTTCAACGTTGAGTACTTGCTAACGTAGCTGTTTTGCTTTGGCTCAATTAATGCGGTGAAATCAATGTTTAAATGTGAATGTAATTTGTTTCTGACGAACTTCCCGCAGAATTGAGAATTTACGGCTTCATTAAAAAGTACCCTAAGATATCCTTTCTCAGGCTCTGGACTGTTTGTGTAAGTTCAGTAGTTTTCACGTGAAAACGCAACAGGCAGAGAGAACAGCGTTACTTTCGCATTTATAATATTAGTAAGGGGTAAGGATTGCCGATTGACAGACCTGTGGAGCAGAATTGCGAAAATGGAGAGGATTATATACGATATCCAACATTGGACTGCGAAAGGCATCATAATCATAGTTATATTTCATTTTTTTAATGATAATAGGGGCAAACGGGCCTGAAAGTCACCTGATGGTAAGTCACCTAATCACTTCAGTCCATAGACACCGCAACACCAGGTGAGTCACGAGTGCATTGCCGGCTCTTGATAAATCTATAGGCTCGCTTTCATACCTACAAGAAATAGTAGAATGTAACACGTTACACGTTAGAGTTCTTAAACTCTCAGTTTCATTACAAATGCAATCACGAAATTATCCAACAACCCCCAGCATTGCGAGCATTTCGAAATCTTAGTAAATATTTTTCAAACACTTTTCTCTAAAACTCTTTGTTTCACATAGGTAGATCGCAACCGGTAACAAGTAGGAACAATCTAGTTAAATAAATGCTACAGTACGTTTAGAGGGATTGTGTCGGCGCCGGCAGTAGTGTTGCCAGATCCAATTTGTACAAAATCGGGATTACGCAGTGGTACAGGATATTGGTTCTGCTATATAGAATTTAAAGTTGGAATATTGAAACTTGCGATGCTTGTTTGTTTTATAGCAATAGCAATTGCAGATTGGAAAAATGTTTGTTGCTGAATACAGCAATCACATTGTTGATCTACGAGTACAACGTGTTTTTGACAGTATGGCATGAAAGATAAAGGTTTGTTTTGATAGATGCTAGTTTTTCCTATGCAAGTATCTATCACCCGGAAATCTATTATGGTCCTTGAGGTAGTGTTGTACTAAATTTTAACTATAATTATGCGCTTTTTGTTTAAATTTACCTGAATTAATATTTAAATGTAATAAACCTATAATAGGTCCAATGGCACACGGCATTAAGTCCGCCATTTATACTTTCTTAGTGCAATAAAGATAAAATAAATATATAGGTTTTAATAGGACTAAAGATGTATGTACTAATAGGTATAGGTGCAAAAAATACATTATTTATTAATTAAATAATTTATATATACGTGACAGAAGAAGTAGTAGCGCTTGACATATCCAGAGATTTACGAACTTATAGGAGACTATAAATCGACAAATTGCTTTCCGCGAAAATCGGTATAACTGGCCACTCTCGCTGGAACCCTCATAAAGAATCGTTTTATGGAGTACGCCGTTTTATGGCCTAGTTCATTTTGACGAAGATTTGGGGGATAATTAAAGTGGAGTATCCGCGAATGACGGTGCTTCTCTCCAATATCATTTCAGCTCGTCTTTGGCTACTTTTAAAAAGCGATTAGTGGTAATTCCGAAATGATTTGGAGCCCCTCCTTAATTAGATTGTGGGTAACGTCTTTGAATACTTCTGACATTTAAAAGTTTGGTTTTGTCTTGGTAGCTACTTATGAGGAATCATAATAATAAATTACCGTTTTATATGTCGAATAGTCACCGTTATATGGTACAAGTCCCGAAGATTCGCAAAGACACTTCCATTTTCAAAATGCAAACGGCCAACTGTGGAACTCCTTTGTGGTCTTTTGTCCCCCTAGTAATATAACATCCTGATAGTTTAACCAGAGTGAACCGGTTTTTAGCTGAGTAGCACAGATTACAGACGAACTGCGGCCAAGCTCAAACCCATACAAATAGAATAAACATTTGGCTACGGAACCCTAAAAAAGAAGGTTAAGAAACTTACCTTAATACCTAGATGTTATCACACTATCAAAGTAAACTATAATTATTATAACTATGTTGTTACTTGAGTATTAGAACAATGCCACTAGAAACCGCAGTAAAACAGAGATACTACTACATTCAAAACTTACTCATTTCATTGCCTACTCTCGCCATATTACACCATTAGCTGATCAGCCACTGTTAGTTTAACATCCACAATTAATTTACGAAACATCGGCTCCTGCAGGATGTGAAGATATATCGGGGGTGACGTTCGCCTATTCACCTTGCTCAATATGTTATCGTAAGGTAATGAGGTAGAATCAATTCAGTATGGTCGGCCGTCTAACTACTTATAGACACTTTGTTTCCTAAGTAAGTACCTGCTAATTGGATAGGATAACTGTTTTTAGGGATAATAGGTACATATAAGTGTTTGACTGGCTCGATGGCTCATTTGGTAGTGACCTCTGCCCTCTGAGCCAAGGGTCGTGGGTTCGATTCCCGCACAGTACAAACATTTCTGTTCATGAACATGTCTGTTTGTATTGGTCTGGGTATTTTCTATGTATAATATGTATTTATTTACAAAAAAAAAATTATCTAAGTAAGTTTATCAGTTGTCTAGTACTCGTATCCATAGTACAAGCTTCGGCTTAGTTTAGGGCTAGGTGGCGCTGTGTGGCCCAGCGTGACATGTAAGTCGTCATCATTATCAACGGCATGCAAACGTCCATTACTGGACATAGGCCTACCTCAATGACAACTTGAAGAAAGAAAGAATTTTGTTTATTTGCGTCATTTACTATAAATGTCTCAACGCTCTTTAATACTGAATTGCTAGCACTACTTTAGATTACGATGAATCTATTTAAATTCAGCAGACCTAAAACTGTCTTACTAGAGACCCTTCTGAATAATAGGTGATTTTGTTTCTATTTTCGACTTAAACTTTCCGTTCGCATAACCTTGTTCCCTCAGAATTCTCTTAACAAACCAACAGACCACATATAAAAGTGCTTAAGGAGCCTTACTATCCTCTACGACTGAGATTTGCATTCAGACAAACGCTTATCCAATCCCGGTTCATTACCGTGAGGAGTGCTCGCTCCGTGTCTCGGCTCTAACAATCTCGTTAGTCTGGCTACGGCCGTCTTGGGGTTTACTGACGCACCAACAATCACACGATATTGTTATTCTAATCTAGAATACAGCTAATTTAGCGGCTAGGGAGCTTGGTGATCATCATTGTCTATTTTGATGACGTTATAGTATTCAGCTAGAGTGCGACAGATTCTGACATAGCGCTACATTTTTATTTTTTTTATAATGCTTTTCATCATCATCATCCACTGCTGGACATCGGCCTCCCCCAACGGCAATTGTTTTATATAAAATGAATTTGCGCTTAATTGCGATTTGCCTGATGGTAAGAATCGGTGAATCGGAATCGGTATCGTTGAATTTGCCTTAATCACCACTCTTGGCAGGCGAGTAGCGATAGTGTTATTAATGCGATCTTAATTCAAGTTAGTTATGTAGAAACTTTCATGTTAGGCCTTTCGAGGCCACTCTTATTTGGGGTTTTAACGACTATGTATACATACAGTTCGTAATTTTGGTTTGCAAGAATGAAACACTATAAAACTTGCGTATTAACAAAATTAGGTACTGAAAAAGAAAAAGTAGCTACGAAGCTACGAAATTTTTACTTAAATTATATTTATGGTTTAAGATATTTATTTCTCAAAAAGATTACAATAATCACTTATAGAGAAAACACAATAACAATAAAATGATGTAAAACAGTGCGCGCGAAACACATGTGGGTATATCACTAAAAGTCATTCACTTTATTCACATCGATGCACAATTACTGTGACTCAAGTTTGCGGCGGCGCTAAGGCCGCGGACACATTAACTTATTCACTTGTCCCAACATCACGTCAATCAATTAAGCAATACATGATCCCTTAAAATATGGTCTTTTAGTATATTTTTGAAAGCTAATATTGTTTCAGCATCCTTGATATTTTTAGGTAACCTGTTGTAAAATTGTGCACCTTGAAACATAATATTATTTTTTCCATAGTTTGTTCTAGGAATTCCTAAACAAATGTTATTTGCCTGACGAGTTCTAAGCTTATGATGTTCTAATGTTTTTATAAATTTTATTTGCGTATGTATAGTTTTATTGAGTATTTTTTGGATTAACATGCAGGTGTTATATTTAAATAATTGAGCAATGTTCATTAATTTAGTTTCTGTATATATTTTTTTTGTAGATGTAAGATAATCATAGTGAAATAATGTTTTGATAATTCTATTTTGCAGTGTTTGTAGTTTTATTATGTTTGTTTTGGCTGCCGACCCCCACACTTCGATAAGGTATTCTATATGCGGTTTTACCAGAGAGTTATAGATAGTATATCGCACTTGTCTTGGAAGGCTTCGTACTATACCTCGCAATGCACCCCTTATCGAGGCTAGTTTTGACCGTACTTTTTCAATATGGGGCTTCCAAGTTAAGTGTGCATCAAGAATAAGTCCAAGATATTTCTCCTCTTTTACTTTGTTAATAGTTTGACCGTTAATTTTAAGTGCGTTATGGTTACCAATTTTTTTTGTTTTTTGCAGAGAATAGAATATAATTTGTTTTACTTGCATTAACCGTTAACAGATTTGACTGAAACCACACATGTAGGATATCTAAGTCTTGCTGCGCTTGATGTATAACTGAGTCAACTGAATTGGCACTATAAAATAAGTTGGTGTCATCAGCGTAAAGTGTAATGTCCCCCTTAAGACCGATCTCATGTATATTATTGATATAAATAAGAAATAGTAAAGGTCCTAGTATCGATCCTTGGGGCACGCCGCATGATATTCCTTGGGGCTTACTTTGCTGATTTGCTATTTTGACAATCTGACTTCTATTTTCGAGGTATGAGCTAAACATTTCATATGCTTTTCCAGTAATGCCAATGCTACGTAGTTTCATCAAAAGCACCCTGTGACTAACGGTATCAAATGCTTTTTTTAAATCAATAAATACTCCTAAAGTTACTTTCTTTTTGTCAATATTGTTTTTAATGTTCGTGACGAGATCAATAGCAGCCGAAAGCGTGCTTGACTTTGACCGGAAGCCGTACTGTTTCTCAAAAAGAAAATCTATACTAGAAAGAAAATATTCCAATCGGTTATGAAGCACTTTCTCAAATACCTTTGATAAGACGGGCAGCACCGAGATTGGGCGATAATTGCCGGGGTCTGTCCTATCACCAGACTTAAAGACAGGGCAAACTTTAGCTACTTTCAGGGAGTCAGGAAAATAGCCTCCTTCAAGACACCTATTAATACAATTTGCTAAATTGACTGCTATAGTATTTTTAACACATTTAAGAACCTTTGTGCTAATCCCATCGATGCCACAACTGGTATTAGCATCGAGATTGCTGATTATTTTAACTATTTCTTCTGGGGTCGTCGGCTTAAATTCTGATAAATTATTTTTACATGTTTTAGATTGACCGGAGTTTATGGTGTATGTTTGATTATTATGAAATTTTTTTGGTATTTTATTTGCCAATTCTGTGCCAATGGTTGCAAAAAATGAATTAAAGTACTCACAAATCTCTAAGTTTTCTGTTATAGGACCGGATGGGCTATTAAGTTTCAATGGCGCACAGGAGATTTCTGCTTTATTATTAGACAGGTGATTAATGAGTTTCCAAGTTTTTAAAGGATCATTTTGACAATCTTTAAAATTTTTTAAATAGTACTGGTTCTTTGTTGATTGAATTTTAGAAAAGGTCAAATTTCTCTTCTCAATGAAATCCTTCTTTAACTGTTCATCCTGAGGATTTTGTTTCCATTGAAGCCATATATTATTCCTTTTGTTTATTTCTAGAATTAAGTCTTTGTTTATCCATTCTTTCTTTGGTGGATTAAGTATCTTGAACTTTTTGACCTTGCTTCTATCAATTATTTCTAGTAGATCAGTCTCGAACCTTGTATAGTCTGAGTTAGGGTTATTCATAAAGAGTTCTTCTGCACTTTTATCCAAATTCGAGTAATTTATTGATGTGTATTCGATCCTCTTCAATTTATCACGCCGGGTTCTGTTTATCTCAAGATAAATTTGCTTATGGTCAGACATATTTGATTCTATAATGGTAACTTTGAATGTATTTTCCATTAGATTGCTACACAAATGATCCAAAATAGTTGCAGTTGTTGTCGTTTCTCGAGTACAATGTCTTTTATTGATCTTATTCAATATTTTGAGGCTATTTTCTTGTAGAACCTGTTTATATTGCCTAACTGGGTTATCATGGCTAAGTAAGTCTAAGTTAAAATCACCAAATACAAGGATTCGTTTTCTTTTTGACAGTTGTTCATTGTAGGTGTCTAAGAACTTTCCTGTGTCTGCTGCTGGTTGTTTGTATATCGCTCCAATATCAAGTGAGAGGGTTTTAATATGCACCCATAGAAAATGGTTGCCGTCCTCATATTGCTCATGCAAAAACTCATGATCCAGGTTATTGTGGACAAAGATCGATACTCCTCCGCCCCTAGACTTGGGTCTGTAGTTGAAATAATGTGTATAATTAGGTAGCTTTTGTCTATGTGCTTCGATTTCGTCCTTTATCCAGGTTTCCGTCAAAACAATAACATGTATGATAGTATCAAAAGAGTCTATAACACACCTTAGTTCGTCCAACTTTCCCGGCTTAACTATACTTCGGACATTAGCGTAAAAGAATCTTATAGATTTATTGCTAATTTTGATTTCATTATAATTATTACAGATATCATGATGCACATACTTTTCCTTACATGCGCTTGTATTTTCTCTAGAAGTTAGTTTTTTGGTTCTTGTTTTGTAATAATCTTAGGAATCCCTTTGATGTATTTAATAATTAGGTTTTTTTCTCCATTCTCAAGACGTTGTTTCAGTTCATTTTTTAAAATTACCATTTTCTTTTGTTGATAGGGAGTTTGGTCAGAGTAAATTTTAATATCGTTGTTTTTTAGAGTCGATTTCATCTTGAGTATAGTTTTAGCCGTATCTGGAGATTTAAAGGTCACTTTCAGGAGTCTTGATTTATGTGGGTCGTACTTTCCAAGCCTAGTTATTTTTTCTGGTTTCAAGCAGAGTGGGTCAATAGCTGTGATAATTTTGGTAACTTCATTTCTATCATTTTCTCGTCTTTCCTTTATACCATCTAGATGCCGCTCAGGGATCCCAGCTATTATAATATTTCTACTACGATCAGAACGCTCTTGCATTTCAGCCAGTAGATCATCACAAACATTGGTTGAGGGCGATTGGGGTAGTGATGATTGAGAAGTTGGTGGTCTCTGCTTCAGTTCCTGAATATCAATTTCTAGTGATTTTACTTTTTCTTGAGTTTCACTGACAGAACTTGAAAGGTTCGCTATTTGGGTTTTGAAAGTTTTATTTTCTGCCATTAGTTGCTCCGCAGTGGTCTTAATATCAGCCAATTGTTCTTTGATAGAAGATATATTTTCGCTTATAGTATCGAAACTTTCATTATGTTTTTTCCCGAAGGCTTGCAGTAATCCCAAAATTTCTTTCTTGAACTCACTGAGCTGGTTTGAGTAATCATCATCTGGAACTTTTCTCTTTCGGAATGATATATTACTTGATTCCATTTCACGTCCTTCAATTCCTGACACCTCTGGTTGGGAGTTACTATTTTCTCCAATAGCACTCATACTGCCTGTTATAGTTTTCTTTGTTGGTGATCGTATAATATTCATGCTCACTTACTGGTTAATCCGCTACCGCTTATCGCTCCGCTTGTTAATGTGTGCACCCCGCACGAAGTCCGAGCGTGGACGAACTGGCCCTACGGTGGCCGAGCGTCTCCGAATTTCAATACATTAATTCGCAAATTTTTTTTTTGAATTCGATTAATAAAACTACAAAAGAATAAATACAATAAGAATAAAACACATTGTCGGTGCAAACGTTAAGCGTGACAGTATATGCAGTCACAAATTACACAGGATAAGGTGAACCGTGACGTGAGCGAATTTGCTGCAGTACCTCCGACGCTAACTTCGGTGTGACATGATACATTAGCCGACCAAAAGCGTATGGAGAATATGTAACAAGTCCTTGCTCCAACTCTTGTTACTCGTTGTTTGACTGCTATATAGCAGAAACAGTGAGTTCTTACTGATAGCTCTTGCAAAGTGTAAGAAACTTTCTTGATGTTTAAGACAGAACCTACATTGGCAAAAACTAATTGAAGTCAACAAATTTTAATCTTTAATATAAAATAGTAGTAACTGTTTTAATAATGACAGTCATTAAGTACCTATATGTAATAGAAACTAGATACCTAGCTACCTGTCATCATCATCAGCCGTTCGCCATCCACTGCTCATATCTCTCTAGGCATCTCCACTTGTTAGCTACCTAACCTCAGCTCTCAGAAATATTTTCTTTCTAAATGACATTGATTCCTGGTTGGTCATTCATTCAAAAGCGGAAAGCTCTCATCACGAAAAGAGGAGAGGATCTCAATCTGATCCTAGTCATCATCCATCATTCGCATCGGTTCTAAGTAGGTATACTGAGTACTGACAAAAAATCATACTTTTTTTTTTCTTTTTTTTTTTTATAGTAGCTCGACATAATGGCTTCCCTGCGCCTGATGGAAAGCGAAAGAGAAGCCCAAGTCGCTGTGGCAAGTAACTGGTCAGTTACCTGTCAGTTGCCACTGCCATGCCGGCCCAACCCTAACCCCCCACGAGCTCCGGAAACCCTACTCACCAGCAGAAACACAACCCGGAGGTCATTTGGCTGCGGTATTCTATATGGTGGAGGTCCTTCCCCGGACGGGCAGCTCAATACGAGCGAAGATTCGCTATGCCCTACCTCTCTTTAATCTACTTAATACTTCTAAGAATGAACTCGAGCTTACTCCTACAGTGAATGACATTTGTTTTAGCCCAGCAGGTTCGCCACTATTCAGCCCCTAAGTGGCAGGACAGGAATTAAACGTGTTCGCATTTAGTTCCCCAAGTTGCCCCGGACGCTAACTCGCTTCGTGCCAAATCGATACACCAACTATAATTCTGCTTGCACGTGTCCTACTGCAGTTAATTACTTTGGGTTTCAGGGTTGCCAAACAAATCAATCGAGGGTTCTAAAGTTCAGCTAGATAGGTAATTTGTGGCCAATGATAAAATGACGAAGACAATCATTTAATTATTTTCTGAATGCCGAAAGTCAAACATTTGGCGAGAGAACTTGTTGCATCTTTCATAACAATTTATTGTATTTATTTAATTTGGACAGCCAACAAAACAATCACTTAATAGCATGACTCAACAATAGTAGGTACTATTTAAAAGTAACGCCTTAATTAAAGGCTGCCACAACATGCATAAATGAAGAAAATGTGTACATTGCTGTGGCAGATTCATTAGCCTTACGCTGAACGCTCAACGATGAAGCAACTTTGATCAAGTTTTGGGATCGATCGATATATTTCCAGAGCTACCTTACTGGCCTGCATGGCGACGGCAACTGACCAATGTTACATTTGGTTACATGCCGTAGCGATTTAGGGTGCGTCCACGTCTGACGAATGTGCCGCAATTGCACAGCTCGCGACCGGCTCGCTAGCGGCGCCGGAGTGAAAATGTACCTACCACAAATGCACGTGCACAGTTCGGAGTTCGCAGCGCGCAATCGCAGCGCATTCGTCAGATGTGGACGCACCCTTAGGCTTTTCGCCGGAACGCTTTTCATTAACGGAAGAAGAAACTATGGTTTGTTACTAATATAAAGAAATAGTCGAGAATGTCGTTAAATACTGACTATTAGTGACATTGAAAAGCCTATTATGTTTATAGATGTACAAGTATATATAATTAGCACATTTAATGGTTCATAAACCTTTTAGCGAAGCATTTCATTGCCGTCAGTTGGAGAATGTACAGACTAATGGACATATAAACCGAAATAGTGCAGCAGATGTCATTAATGTCATTGAATCAGAATAATATTAATGTCGGTCCCGCTTAATATATCTACCATTGCGCCATTTTCATGTTTCAATACAAGGTGAATAGTACTAAAATTGTTGTCTGGATAAATTAACACGCAAAAATAATGTTTTGTACACTTCGCCTAAAATGTATTCCTTAGATTTATCCATAACTAATGGGTATGCCCTGATAAAAAAACTACTTTAATTCAGGGCTTTAATTAATAAGTTTTATTATCTTATTTGATTCCTAATTAGGTATACAATAATCAGGGAATTCAGATCTATCTATTTATATAAACAATGCGATTAGTCTCTCAAATGATAAATCTAATTGAATGATATTCACCACATAACGAAGTTGAGTAACGCATTTTACATGTATATTTCCAGAGCACATCATATATATATATATTTTTGTAATAGCTCGACATAATGGCTTCCCTACGCCTGATGGAAAGCGAAAGAGAAGCCCAAGTCGCTGTGACAACGGGCAAGTAACTGGTTAGTCACCTGTCAGTTGCCACCGCCATGCCGGCCCAACTCCAACCCCCCACGCTCCGGAAACCCTACTCACCGGCAGGAACACGACCCGGAGGTTATTTGGCTGCGGTATTCTATAGGTGGAGGTCCTTCCCCGGACGGGCAGCTCAATTCGAGCGAAGATTCGCTATGCCCTACCTCTCTTAAACCTGACGAGCAACTAGGTACTATAAAATTATTCATAAATAACTCATGAAGAGCAACTACACGAGTTTCTTGCCGGTATCTTCTCGGTAGAATGCTGCTTTCCGAACCGGTGGTAGCTTCGACGATTTGTAAGTGTTTTTCATAAAAACCTATACAAATAAAGATTATTTTGACTTTGACTTTGACTTCAAGCAGAGCTCAGTATAACAAAGAAATTTCTATCTTGGTCGGCGGAGGCGAGTTCGGTTAGCGGGCCACCGGATTATCTGCCGCTTTCACGGTGGATGGGTAATTTTATTCAGGAGACAGCCTGTTGAGGTACTCAATTATGACTATTTGCAGTTCAGTATTGAAAAGAAAATGGAAATAATAATATTTTATGATGATATTCATTTTGGCAAATTATTAGGTGCCTAATGTTTTTGTTAAAGTTAATTCTGCTAATATTAAATTCGACATTAAATAATAATAACAGCGTTTTTAGCAAGAAAAACCGACTTCAATATGGTGACAATAAGACCAAATAGGAAGACACCCTTTCGAACAAAAAAAATAATTTACCAAATCGGTTTACAATTCTCAGAGATATTTGTGGTAACAACAAAACAATAATTAGTCGAATTGAGAACCTCCTCCCTTTTTCGAAGTCGATTAGTAACGAGATTGTTTTTATCTGTCACCTTAGACGTGCATTATTCTTTTATTTTTATCTCATTAACCAAATTGAAATGTTTTTATTTGGTAACCTACACTCGTATACGGATACGACCTAATTACGTCTAGGTATATCGTTTGATTAGGGAAAATTTGTGATCCCCACCAATAGATTTATTTGTGGGTACTAGCGCTAGTATTTCTTAATGATGCGTCTCGGGGACCATCCAAAATCGATTTTGCTAATCTTCAAACACCCAACCCTCCCTTGGTTTGGTGTAAAGGTATAAGCTGAGTCATCTTCAAGCCCGTTTTCTCCATCTAATAAAAAAAAATAACGAGAAAATGTATAATATAACACCCGCGTATAACTTACGTACGAACGATTGGGTTCCAACATTGGCTCGGAATAAATTATGATTTGAACTAAATTATGAACGAGCGTTTCGGGTCGGTAATCTGCTTTACGATTTTGCTTCCACGTGTTTACGAGGGCTATTATTTGCAGACGACAGGCCAACGGCTCAGATAGGTATTTAAAAATCCAGTGGGTAATCAAGCTAGAAGCAGTTTAATCATCTAATCACATTACGGAACAAAAGCAGATCACCAAAAGGAAACCTACAAACATGAGAATATGAAAGGAAAAAAAACGTTAACATCTACTTTCTACATACGTTTGTCATCAATTTGAAGAAAAATCTAAATAGGTATTTGAAATAGGTAGCCAATATAAGCCAATCTTGGTAAAGCGATGAGTGGACATGTCACTTTGTGGTATACATAAGTACATAGTTTCCTGTCAATTGCCACTTTTATTCTAGCCCGTGACATGACTCTCCTCCACAGATCGTTTCAATAAAAGGTAAAGGACAGCAGCGTTTACCTGAGTAACCTGTGTAGCCTATGTCCAGCAGTGGAGATCTTTAGGCCAACAATCCTTCTCACAATTATGAAATAACTAGCTGTGCCAGCGGCGTCGCTCGCGTGGATATCGGGTTTCAAAAATAACGGACTTCCATATAATACCCATCTATACCTTGTGCCTAAGTTTTAAGTTAGACCTCTAGCAATACATTGGTGAAAACCGCATTCAATTCTATGCAGTAGTTTTCGCGTAATGCGCGTTCAAACATACAGGTTTAAATTTCTCGCGTTTTCCCAACACTTCCCGTCACTGCTCCGCTCCTATTGATTGTAGCGTGATGAAAAGTATCCTATAACCTGCCCAGGAGTATGAAGAATAATTGTACCAAGTTTCGTCAAAATCTGTTCAGTAGTTTTTTTTTCTATAACGAACATACAGACAGACAGACAGACAAAAATTTTACTGATTGCATTTTTGGTATCAGTATCGATCACTTATCACCCCCTGATAGTTATTTTGAAAAAATATTTTATGTACAGAATTGACCTCTCTACAGATTTATTATAAGTATAGATGACCTCACCTCTAAATTTTATAGTCACAGTATTCGCTAAATATATTCATTAAGAAATCTTAATTCCACAGCACCCACATAAACTACTTAAAACTAAGCGCCGTCTTAAATTTCCCGGCCGAATTCAGCCCAACGCGCGTTGTCTCCTGAAAATAAAGTTGCCCCATCGCCCCGAGGGGTCGTAATTTTCTTATCTTTGGCCACGATCCTTTAGATTTAGTGCACGTGTGTTACGTGATCACTTACCTCCGGGAACATGCCAGAGTGCTGAGGAACGAGCCGATTTGTCTTCTGACTGATTGGATTTAAGGTATCGGGTTAAACTTTACGTTCGCCAGTGTAAAATCTTTTGACAACTTCATAAAACGATGGAGACTGATGAGTTCGCAGCGTTTTCGTTCAGAGACTGAAGAATTCGTTTCATTAAGTTCTAGTTAAGAAGTTTTATTTGATACGGGTAGAGCACTTTATCGTTTTTAACTTATTAAGGACTTTTGGCATAACTGGAATTTGCGACTTGCGGGATATGCCCTTATAATAAGTACAATTAGCTTTTGTCGTGATTTCTACGCTAAAATGGAGCCTGTCTTTATAATGTCTAATGAAATGTCAATATAATAAATCGGCGAAAATTGCAGTTGTAACCAGTAGTTTTCACTTTAACCTATACAAACATACGTACTCATATGCTGCGCCCATCTATTGTTGCAAAGTAACAAAACTTTTATTACAACGTATACGTAGAACATTTTAAAATATGGTCGCACAAGCCCCAACATATTCCTTTTCCAATTTCCCGTGCATTTTGATATATCGCAGGTATTTTATTCATAGCCGGTAGAGCGGCAGGGATTAACCGGCCCATACCCACTGCCCATTACCCTGGCACAAGAGCGTGCCACGCTGCATTTCTCTAAGCGCCTATAAATCTACACTTTGAAACTAACCTAGCAGAGTTTAAATTGCCAATTCTACTAATCTTTGGGAATGTCCGAAGCAAGTGAGAAATACAATTTCAATTGTGAGATTGGTTTGCAGTTCCCTAGGTATTTTCGTTCACCTACTTTCTGTTTTTATTGAAACGAGATTGAAAAATAAGCGTTTTTTGCGTGTCAATGTGTAGATATAGGTAGAAAAATATATTCGTTTCTACAATATAAAATCACGAACGTGAATGAAAAAATTTATTCATGGAAGCTGTTTGTCTGCTAACAATTTTGTCATTCTATACGAGTTTGAAAATGAGAGGCACTATCTTGACATATTTTTTAATCGGCTTCGAAAAAAAGGAACAGGTTCTCAATTCGACTGAATTTTTTATGCTGACTCACAGTGGATATGTAAATATTCTGAACTGAGTAGACTGTGGTTAAAGAAAAAGAAGATTCTTGATTAAAGTTGAATTATTAATTTCAGTCAGTAAAATGACACGTGCAACTCTCACTGATACAACTTTGGGAAGAGTCCCTGGTCTCCAAGGACAAGAGATATAACACCCGATTGTATTATTACTTTTGTCAAATATTCATTCAACATTGAAAAAAATAGAACTTGAGGTTGTTTGCAATTCAACCTGGAACACTGGAAATGTCATTTTACTGACTGAAATTAATAATTCAACTTTAATAACGACAGTTGTTTTCATTAGATAGATTTATACATATGTACATTTCAACAAACATTGCTGTTCTCTATGCGCTTTGCTTCATTATTCGCAAACCTTCATTTCCAAGTTTCTCCAGCAAAAAATAATGTCGCGTCGTGTTACACAACTTGTTTCGCTAGAAATGTTTCGCGGTTACATCGGACAGACGTTGGATTAGCAGACACGACTGTGAACTGAGCCAAGCGCACGTCAAGAAAATTGCAACGTATATTGGCGTGAACGTTTCCAACAGTTTTGTACAATATGAATAATTGATATCTCTGCAGTTAGCCGTCAGCCTTCGTTGATCTTGTACCGTTGATACGCTTCGCAAGGCTAGCTCAAGGGAATATGTTCGCGGGCTCTCCGCGTCTGTTAAAAGTACACTTTAAAAATATTGGTTGTACGAAATCGGCGAGACAATAAGTTGAGAGAAATGCGATGTGATGTTGGAACTAAGCATAAGTAGTGCTATTCGTTTTCTTTTCGTTATACAACACATTCTAGGCACTTATAAGGCATATTATTGGTATCACCACAAGATCGGAGTAAGAAAGTCACATTGCACAAACACAAAGTGACTGACCAATAAGACACACACTGCACAAGCACATAGTGGCTGATCAATACGAACCTTCTAAAAGGAGTACCGCAAATTGAAGAGAAGACGCCTGTAGGTCAAGCAAAATAAGGATTTCGATCAACTCTACTCCCAAGGGGATAAAATAGGGGATAAAACTTTATTCCACGCAGACAAAGTCGCGGGCACAGCTAGTTTAAAAATAAAAATTAGGCTTTATTTTTTTAACGTAAACATTTCCAACTTATTTTGTTAGCTTACTTTATATTACCTGATGTTAAGCGACATGCCTACAAAGGAGCGCGCTCGTCCATCAACCGACATACTCTCGCCTTTAAAACCTGAAGGTTATATTTTTCCAGAAACAAATCAGTCCATTGCATTTTTCCGTTTTTACCTACTGTGAAAGTTGACGCGATCGTACTAGGGAAATACTGTATTTTCATCTGCCTAAATATTCCAATCATCATTTATAATTATCATACTATCGATGAGTGTGTACAGTGATAACCAGTGACCACAGTTGAACAGCAATCGGCATCATGGCATGCATAACCAGAGATGGGTGACAGATGCACATTTGTCAGTCACCGCGGTAGCTGCGTGACGGAACGGAGTGACAGCGTGACGTAATCACGTGGCACTAACTAAGGGCCACGTCAAATCGATGATCAGTTGTCCGTATATTGACAATTTATGGATACCCACCCGTATCCTCATTGCTAAACTATGTTTGTTTAAACTTCGGGTATGTTTGTCGTACATTTGCGCTAGGCCTTTGGTTAGACGTTTTAAGAGAAGCTTTGTTTACAATCAAACCAACTTTTTTTTGTATGGTTGAGACTAGAACAGTTTTGGCCTAGTGATAAAGGCCGCTGACTTCCAAAGCAAAGGCAGCGGTTCAAACTCTGCCACGTATTAATATGTTTAGACTGTAGTATCACAATACATATTTGACTGTATTGTGCACGTACGAAAGAATATTCATCTTTACAAAAGAAATGCTGATTGCCATAAATTTAACACGAGAAACAAGAACAAACTTGCTGTTCCAAATCTCAGGCTGCATAAGACTGGCAATTCATTTGCTGGGCTAAGTGTAAAATTCTTTAACAAAGTACCACAGAATATTGTTGAATTACCAATACATAGGTTTAAGTCTCATATTAAGTCATGTCTTATGAAAAAAGGATATTATAAAATACAAGACTTCCTAGACGATAATATTACATGGACATAATGAGCTGCTCGCCTGCACTTAACAAATATTGTATTAATGTATGACATCAACAGTATGATGATTAAGTATGTATATTTTTGAAAAAAGCCAAAATTGATGAGTTTCTTGCGGCACTTCTTCTCATCAGGCCTCATCCTTATCACGTCGAAGTGCTAGTAGGGAAAAAAAAATTTGACGTGCAAAAGAATTTACTTGTAAATCTACTTGCAGAAATAAATTATTTTATTTATATTTTTATTTTATTTTATGTTTTAAAATTTGAACTTAATACGAGTAGGTATATTTTATTCAATGCCCTTTCTGTGCAGGGAAAATTCGTTAGAAAACCTGCCATATTAGCCTTAATTAATTACACCGTTTTAATCAATAAATGCTTTCATTGCCCTAGACTATGATAGGCTCAATTATCTCGATGGAGACATATGCTTTTGAAAGTAAAAACATTATAAATGAATGAATGAAAATATCCTTCAAATAACCACTTACAAATCGTTAAAGTGAATCTACCCCGCACCGATACAAAACGCAGTATTCTAATTAGGCAAAATCTCCACCTGAGCTCGGAACGTAGTACATACCTCTACGACATTAATCATTATGAGTAGGTGTCGCTCTAAATTAACCCGGTATAACAATACAGATTATATCATAAATAACGGCACATACAAAGCGCGAAATGAAAGCAACGGGAACTGCCTTCGGGTTGATTTAGAGGGGGTATCCGGATAATAATATTCGAGTCCGGATTACCATAGCTTAGTGGAGATCGGTGGGAGCACGCCTGATCATTATTTAAATCACTGACTGCATTCAAATCAGTTTAGACTAAACCGGCTGAAAACTAGACAATTGAAATTGTTTTGGAGAGATGTGTATTTATAGAATGGTTAAATTTACTGACTTCAAATTATTAATGCATTGGATTAATGACGTTTATCTGGTTGTAGCTTTTGACTTAACTGCGTTAATTTGGATTTAGAAGAGTTATTTTTATATTCCTCGGAAATAGGTGTTTATTGTAGACGAAAGTTTGCCATACGTTTTCATGGGGACTGGTTTCAGTAACCTTAATTCTTTCAGGACCGTACTACTAAAGAAATGTAAATAGAGTTCTCTATATACTTGATAGGTACTTTTTTACTAGCTTCGTAACTTTTTTCAATCTATATATCAGATAAAATCACATACCTACATACTTACAAAATGTATGTTATTGGTACGGAGAAGCGGGACCTCCTGACACAAGTATTGATAATGCTTACTAGGCAGGTCCCGGCCTTGGATTATTGATGTACTGTAAGAAATTATGCAATAAACAATTTTTATTTATTATTTATTTATGTCCGTTGCCGCAGCGATTTGCTTTCCACCAGGCGAGGTGTATAGGCGGTTCATATAGGTATTAGGTAGGTACATTGCGAATGTATTTTCTAGCGCTCCTGGGACAATTTGTGTTTTTTTCTGTCTCTGGGTGTTTAATGTATTAAAAAGAATATTTTCAATGTCAATTACTATAATTGCTTACTAAGTGGTACCTTCGACAACAAAGGTCAGAACAATCTGATACCAATAACCCTAGTGCTCAAACTGCTTCGTTTAGCCGATCGGAGCAAAGTATGTGATGTTGTCTGATATTTATATTGAAATCGAATGTATACCCGTCTGCACCATGAACTGTTGCAACTGCAAAATGAGAAAAATCACAGCACAGAATAAATAGTTCGAAACTAAACACGAACGAAAACAGTTACGGAATTGTTTTCGTAGCTGTAGCTCGATTTCCTAGCACTCGTTTGTTCATATCTCGCTGGCAACTTTTAAACATTTCAATCAAGTCACGAGTCAGATTTCCATTTTACTTTAAAAGACTTGTCGTAGTCTTGTTATAAAGTATAAATAGAGCTCGGTTGTATTCACAGCGGTGAAATCTCGGAAAGCCTCTTTACAGGCCAGACACTCGCGGAAAATGGATGTCGCCTCCGGCTTGTCTTATTAATGTATCTCTACCACTCGCAATACTTTTATTGAGGCTGCGGTTCTAGATTAAAAATGATGTCAAAGTTAGTCTTATTTAATTTTATTTTATTTCCTTCACCATTAAAGGAATGATCCACCTACTGTACTTTGCTTTATGCAAAACTGAAATACATCAAATATGTGCTAAGGTCTAACATCCGCGGGAGGGCCCTGGTGACCTGTCCTACAGCTTTTCCCTAAACCTCCATCAGGCACCAGTCTCTCACAAGGATTTTAGGTCACTACAGTTCCTAGAAATACATAAATATCAAGCCAACATGTACATAGACCTAATTATCATTGTGGAGAGAGAATAAATGAATTATATTATTATTACTCTACTTTCATAGCATTGCGTTACAACTCTTGTTTTGATATTTAAAAAACGATGGAATTACTAAGACTGCTGAACCTGATAAATCATGTAATAGTAAGCAGCTTTCTTTTTAATTTCGCAATCATGTCATGTTTTTTTGTGCTCTAAGGTTCAGTGAACTACTTATTAGTCACTAGTTCAATGAGGCAGTCATTTACATTAGGTGTTTACACCTATTAGGTTTGCATTGAAACCAGTACCCACTGTTAAACCTCGCACCGTTCAAATAGTGATTCACATACAAACAGGACTCATTGAAACGGAATCAAGATCTCTATTTAACTGCGCTTAAACCAATATGCACCTACGGTTAAAACGCTATTCCCGTGCATAGGTCACGTCATTGTTCTGCGATTTACAGCAATTTGCGACCATTTGCGAAGCCACAACTCTGATTGTGTTTCGGTCAATTATTACCATTCTGTTCTGAATTTGGCTTAGGTAGAGCCATTACTGTCGCGCACTTTGAATTGTTTCTTTTGAACCATTAATTTCTTTGTACGAACGTTCGTTGTAGTTCATATGACTGTTGATTTATGCACTGAAACGTTTTGTGAATAATTCTGTCTATTCGCTTACGAAATGAAGATTAGCATCTGCACAAAATATAAGCTCAAATCAATAATCTATGATATTTGACTTTCTCGATTTGCCACCTTATAGTTACACCATTGGTCTCAACCCTTCAACAAGACATCAAACAAATACCAATGATTACAAATACAACAAGGGGCAAATTACAGTTTATGTCTCCTATCACAGCTGGTCCGTTTCATGGATATTTAAGGCGAGAGTGAACCGGTTTTTGCTGGGTGAGCGCGTTCCATTGTAGACTACGATATCGCTTACCACCAGGCGAATCGCAGTTAAAGCAAACTCATTATAATATAATATTTTTAAGTGTTAGGTGCACAAATTAAGAAATATGATAACCTCATGTAATCATATTTACGAAGTTAAGTTCACAACTTCATAAGGGCGAAAAGTTTATCCGTGACTGTAACAAAGTCCGGCAGATGGTGAAATCCCTGGCTGGTCGAGATTTATGGACATCGGCCGGTCACCCTGGGCCCGGGCCGCGCTCACACCGGGATATAACCGATATTAGACGACGTAATTTATCAATAAAATATCCAATTTCGCAACGGAGGTTTATAATTTTAAACCGGCTCAGATTTATTATTTTATTTTTGCACGTGAGTTCGCCCAATCTGATCCTTTTGGTCTCTTGTCGTATTTCGTTTTTGTTTTGTTATGCTCCGTTCGTTATCGTTGTTCTGTAAATGTAGGAAAATCGCCTAAATATCAGTGGTGTCACCGTATAATCTTTCATTATGTTCTTCTTCATTGACATCATTATGATGTCGTGGCTTAAAAATATGATTCTCAGAGTCTAGCTTAGCTTGAAATAACGTAAATTATAGTAAGTAGGTAACACATTGCATTATAATTGCATCATAATGTTTGCTTAATAAGAGAGCATACAATGTGTTGCACACGCCTGTAATCGTTACAGAAATAGGTTGATTAAGATTTGTGACAATCATCTTAGTATCCCAAAAAGATATTGTGGATTGTCGTTAAAGTCAGGAATATATAATTAAATATATAATAATTTTAACAATAATAGTACTATTCAAGTAGGAAATTACACTTAATTGAATAGTTAAGGATGTCAATTTATAATACACTATATAATATTTACGCTGTCACCGACTTATATTTACTCACCATTAGGACTAAAGTCATACCTACCGTAAATATGATTTATACGGTTTTCTTCATTCAATGAGCGCTCGTTAATTCTGAACTTTCCGGCAAACTTTTTGATTCATTAAACAGTTCCAACTCTGTTTTGCGTCCTTTATTAAGAAATTCTGTTCTTTCCGTACAACTGATTTAATGGCTTAATTATAACTGTTTGTGTTACTTCAATCATCATTTTGAATTTGCGATATGAGATATTCTCAAATAACATGTTAATTAATTAATAACGAGTACATATAGGTTTACTTGTTATACTGAAAACAATGCTTAGGGGAGAAATGATACCACCGAATGCTGCATAATTAGGTACCGATTAATTATCAAGTAACTACAATGGATAATTAATATACCCTCATTTTCTTTCTTTCTTATTGACAACCAATACTAGGTAAACGTTTATAACGCTCGTTTTTCTCGGACACATAATAAGTTCTCACTTCAATTAAGCTAAATGCCTGCCTCGTTATTTCGAGGCTTAAAGTATCTCTGTAATTCTTTGAAAGTAAAACGTGATCGCCGTTCCATTTTTTTCCCTGTAAGCCAATGCTCATCAATATACAACATCAAATCAAATTTAAACTCTTTGGGCCATATAAAACAGTTGACTTATTTTACTATCCACGTTATTAACCCGTACACCAATTAACACCGCACACAACGAACATTTGTCAATAAAACAATACCAGTTACACCACAGATTACGCTAATTGAACAAAAATACTTTACCAACCAACTGCGCGGGGATAAAATAAATAATGCCGATAGCGAATTATGTATATCCGGTATACCATTGATATTGGGTAGTGTTTTAATTAAATACCTACGGGAGTCCGGCGCGGCGTGATAAAGAGATTAACGGGTGGTCATGCGATTTCACGGGAGGGCTCCACGCCACTTTACTACACTTTTCACTTCCTTTCTATTCGGTTGGATTCTGGGATCTGGGCAAAATGGGAGGGCGGCCGCTTAACGCTCTTGACTTACTGTTATCTAGTAAATTGCGCGTGACAAAATTCGACTTAGGAATAAGCGGGGTAAGTGCTTTTTTACCCTTGCTATCAACCAGTATAGAAAAACTCTTTTTGAGGCGAGAGAAGACTTAAAAGATGGGGATTTGGTTATTGTATTAGACTTAGACGTCCAAGACAATCGGATATTGCTAAAGGACTTTCCAAACGGACTTTCCCAAAAGCAAATCATAATATTTATTTAATACATATCTACCAAATCTGAATTCACTGAAAGCTCACTTCGTCTCTTTTTCTGACTGTCCTCTACCTAACCTCCAACTCAATGCTTATAACGGGAAAATCGCCAAACTTGTACAACAAAAATGTTTATTGTCAACTGTATGGAGTGCAATAAAAATATACGGAAAATATGTTACAAATCCATACTAATATTATAAACTAGCTGTGCTCGCGACTTCGTCCGCGTGGAATAGTTATTTTTTCCCCGTTTTTTTTTACCTTTTCCATTATTTCTTCGCTCCTAATAGTTGCAACGTGATGTTATATAGCCTAAAGCCTTCCTCGATAAATGGTATATTTAACACAAAAAGAATTTTTCAATTCGGACCGTAGTTCCTAAGATTAGCGCGTTCAAACAAACAAACTCTTCAGCTTTATAATATTAGTTAAGATGGGAAAGTGTGTCTGCCTGTCTGTATGTTTGTCTTTCTTTCACGGCAAAACGGAGCGACGAATTGACCTGATTTTTTAAGTGGAGATAGTTGAAGGGATGGAAAGTAACATAGACTACTTTTTGCACCTTTCTAACCCCCCACTTCCCTAAAACGGGGGGCAACGCGGGCGAAGCCGCGGGCACAGCTAGTATAGGTATAAAAGAGTGGCTAACTCGTCTAAAGATCGCATCTTAACTTTACGACTCGGGTGATAATGGAAATAAAAAGCCAAGCCTCAGTCAGCAGATGATTTGATAGGATCGCAGATAGAGCCTGCCACCTTTCCAATGTAATTGAGTCAGCTTTTATAGATCTAATGCGAACGTCGAGGAAAACTCTGTCTCTACTAAATTAATAGTAGATAAGACTCGTTTCCAGTGCAACTGTTGCTTTTGCTAGAAAGCTATTCCATCAGGCGAAAGGATACCACTATGCTAAGTGATAGCTGATAAAGAAAAAAACCTTGCCTATCTATTCTTATAAAATAAATAAGACATACGTAAAACTAGCAAATCGCCTGCGAAATTCAACGTCAGATGTCCCAAAACATGCAGTTAACACACATTTTTATCTTCACGTGTGCCCATCTATCCAATCACACGCGTCAAAATATCCAGTAATCAGACGTTATATCACGGTATCACGTCGTCCGGAGTGTTTGCGGCCGTGTCACGCGGCAAAGGCTCGTCTATCCCGCAATACTTTTAAAAGAGTATATGACTGACGGTTGTGTTTGCCAGTAATCTACTCTTCGTATTGTTCAGATTACTAACATGATACTCGCAATTTAAGAAACTCGTAAAGGTGTATCTGAGGCATAAGATGTTGCATGGCATTGGTATTCTCTGCGATATAAAACATCAATGTTATTCTTCACATAGCTATAAGTTTGTTTGTGATGACAAAATCAAGACTTTTATTATTATTAAAAGTTATTATTATTAAAGTTCAGTTCAGCCGCAACGATTCGCGTCACGTCATCGAAAGTGTTTTCGTTTGGCCGCGTGTCACCGTGACGGCTGCCCGTTGTTCGTCGCGCACCTAATATCTCTGAAAGCGTACATGACTGGCGCTGTTAGCTCTGATGTTTGCCAACCGTCCATTTGTATCGCGAAATCCCGATTTCAAAGCCAACACTTAACAAATATGTATAATGTAAGTGCTAACTCTTAATCTACTTTCTAACTGTCATTGTGCTGAAATGGCGGCATTGTATTATGTGATGGTGACTCTTGCATAAAATCGAAAATAGATATTATTATGGAAAGTGTCCAAAGCATTATATTACTCACACTTTCATGAATTAGAGAATATTTCATGCTAGGTATACAGTTTTGACGAGATAAAATGTACCATACTGGCTCTCGCAAAACAAAACCCTCATTCTGGCCCAGTCGGGTAAAAAGCTGTTCTCTACATCTCACTTCACGTATTAGCAGGCCTCAAGAATAATCAATAGTACCTCTCTGTTCCACTGCGTCATTGATATAGATAACTAGCTTTTGCCCACGGCTTCGCTCGCATTAAATTCGGGGTGAATGCTCCATACAAACTTCCACCCCCCATTTTAGGAAAGTGGGGGGTTTGAAGGGGGCAAAAAGTTACTCTCCATCCCATCAACTATCTCCACTTAAAAATCACGTCAATTCGGACCGACGAATTGACGTGAAAGAAAGACAGACAGACACACTTTCCCATTTATAATATTATATATTAAGTATAGATAAATGCAGAATAAGCCTCATATAATAAATAATATCATTTTGTAGAGTATAATTTATCGAATCAGTTTCGATGTCTTCCCACCTCATTCGGCCGACCTGTCTCGTGGTGAAAGCTTCGTCTTTACCCTGAACTTCTAACCTATCAGTCGCATTTGTTTTCTGTCTGTCTTTATGTATGTATGCTTATATCTTTAAAATTACGCAACGGATTTTGATGCGGTTTTTCAATAGATAGAGGGATTCAAGAAGAAGGCTTTTTTTTATGAATTGGCTCGACATAATGGCTTCCCTACGCCTGATGGAAAGCGAAAGAGAAGCCCAAGTCGCAGTGACAACGGGCAAGTTACTGGTCAGTTACCTGTCAGTTGCCACCGCCATGCCGGCCCAACCCTAACATTTGCATGCACTATATGCATATATTAAAACGCTAGTAGAAAATATAACAGACATCGTATCTATGCATCCGTTGAAACGTATTGCACGTTTAGCCTTTTAGAGAAGATCTGGCAATAATTTGGGCAGAGTGACAACCGTAAAAAAGTCAACACTCGCTTACGTTGGCTACTTGCCAACATTGAAATATCGAAACTCCCCTTTCAATTTGTTATTTTATTGCTTCATCTATGCACCGACGTAGGCTGTCGTTAGGTGTTTTATAACATCGTAACAGAAAGTTAAAATACGATGGCATAAAAACCCATTGGGGTGTGTAAGACACGGTCGCGGTCAAATATTAGGATACTTCAGTTTTTATCGCTGGCATTTGGCAGGAGATTGGTGACAGTATGGTATACTTAGGCTGATTACATCCGCATTTACAAGTAGGTAGGTAAAGTGAGCTGGATGCCTTACGGTTGAATGATGACTTGCCCAAGATGGCTGGCAAGAGGCTGATAATAAAGTCTTACACTTTCATAGGACTAAAGACCAATTGCAACCATAGAGCGAAAAGTCACTAAATAGGGTTCGAAGTGTTTTAACTTATAACGATTTAAATTTTTATAAAACAGTTTTACAAACCTAAGTTTTGTTTTATAAACTTTAAGCCGTTATAACTCAAAACATGTTAAAATATATTTAGTGACTTTTCGCTCTACGGCGACGCTATACGTAGTTAGGATCGATGTTAGATCAGATAGTATCTTATCGACCTCTGTCGTACCATTGGATTACAAGACTAAAAGAACAGAAATAACCTTGTGATTTAGATAATCAATTAAAAAGTAGAACAAAAAGAAAATATCGTGCGAACAAAAGAAAAATAGTAGTCCCACACTGCACACTAGAATTTCACGCAAAATGACAGACTCTCTTGGCACGCGTCCCAGATTACAAAGAGCATGTTATACAAACATTCGGTAGGAATAGGCATTATGTTTGTACACTTTCTCGACCTTATGGATGCATTAACGGGGCAGCTTAATCGTTTTTATGGCTCCATAAAAAATCTCTCGATTAACGCCAGTGTAACATACTTCATGGCCAGGATCAACAAATTGAATGAAAACCTGGACCACGGCCAAAATACGCGACCGGCGATGTATTGACAATCCTGCACATTAATATGGCTCAGCAAAGGAATTAAATGTTACTTTAACGCTAAATTGAATTTGGAAGCGCGAGCGCGGATGAAAACGAAAAAGTTTTTATCAATGGAACCTACATTGAT
Source organism: Conogethes punctiferalis (assembly GCA_031163375.1). NCBI lineage: Eukaryota > Metazoa > Arthropoda > Insecta > Lepidoptera > Crambidae > Conogethes > Conogethes punctiferalis. The sequence continues at coordinate 7,877,296 of CM062080.1, forward strand.
AAAACTTTTTCTTTTTTTTTAAACAAACTGGCTGCATATGTCATTCAAATAAATGTTAGCGTTTGATTTAAAAAAAGATATTGAATGAATAAGGACAGTGTTTTGTTTTTGTATAGTATGCGTTGAATTTTGTAGTGTATTTGATTTAAAATAAATTGCGAGGTTTGATTAAACATTTTTCATATTTTAATTTTAAAGGACAAGTTAATAAATATGCTGAAATAATACAGTTAATGGAGACTATACATGGTAAGGAATTTCATTTCATTTCAATTTCATAATAAAAAGTTTACTAAAAAAAAATTTTATAGGTACGTTCATTACATAAAATACCGCTAGGATAATAATTTTATTTAAGGATAGGTTAATCTTAATTTTAACTTCGGCTTAGCAACGCCTAACTGTGTATATTTCGATTTTAATATAAGTACTCGTAGATCATGTACCTACTTCTAAATCAAAACTCACTTTATCGTTCTCTATTTAAGAGAAAAACCTTAAGTAATAAAAAAGCGATCTACCGCAGCACAGCTAACATCTGCATTGCAGCTTCCAATCCCGTGGAGCCCACAAGCCGCAAGGGTCATAAAAACTGAAATAAACCTAGTGTAAATCCACCCCGGGGTAATTATAAGACAGTGTAATTGCCAAATGTCCGGGTCGCGTCGTTGTTCGGCTGTAGTTCGTCCGGCTATCGCTGCAAGCCGAGTTGACCGGTGTCACATGAACTTTGTGTCATACTACAACGATGCTCGGTGAAGTTGGTGCATATTATTTCGTAGATGAAGTGTTCATTGCTTTTTTGGACTTACTTTGTGGCTATACCTACCATATTTGTTACCGTGATTATGTTACTAAGCCGTGAGGAACGTCTAGTTCTGTTTGATCTGCTTTGAGGTTGTTAGAAGTCTGGCTAGTAGAGGATCCCGCTATACAACGACCTTAACCTAGACGTTTATTAGATGACCTTTATTTTAATGTGATTAAATAGGTATGTCAATAAATATAATGCTTATGGGTTGTCGATCAAATCATACCCTGGACCAAAATTTGATCGACAAACCATTTGCATTAAATTTATTGACATCTCGTCTCGGTGAAGGTCGTTATATAGCGGAATGTTAGACGAAGAAGTTAATGTGAGTGGTTGCATAGCTATATAATGTGTTAAAGTTAACTTTTTTAAATATATCCGCACATGTCATTTGTACAAGGATAACATTAACATATTCAAGTGGGCAAAGCCTCAAGATTCTGATTCTCATAGAAAAAAATACTTCAGAATCCTGGAACTAGTACTACCTACTTGTTTAATATTCATACTACTTCGTACATTATATTTCTGCTTACGCAAACGCTAGAAGAATTACCTATTTGGAAAGTCAATACCATGTTTACGAATAAATACATGCATAAACACAAAATTAATATCCAAACGATCAAAGTTCAACGGCCAATGGTAAGTTCCCTGGACCCCAGCTCGGTCCGAACTCAGAAGTTCATATGCGCGACACGTGTTCCCTCTCGGAGCCTTATGAAGTAGCCGTGTTTGCCGAAGTTTGTGCTATCAGTTTCCAACTTATAACTGTTTTGCAGCTGAGAAAAGGTTACCTTGATCGTTTCGAAGCTTACTAATTCAACTTTGCTGTCAAACTGAGGGTAAGAGGAAAGTTTAAGTGTTGGAACTGCTTAATAAGATACTTGTATTCTACGTCGACTACTTACGATTTAGGTACCTTTCTTCTTATTTCGTGATATTATCACGTAACCCTGGATCCCTGACCGTGAGACCCTAGCTTTTAAATCAAGAGTGATGGATGCGATTCCCACCCAGGATAAACATTCTTAAGATCAACATGTGTGTTTGTATTGTGTTTGAGTATTAATATTAAATTTAAATATTATGTTAGCTACGTTGATTCGATGAGATTTCCGTATCACAAGTGCTTAAGTACTTCATAATTTGGGATCTGTTCAATGTATCTATGTAATTTTGTTTGTTAGTCGTTATGGTTTTGTGTTTAATCGCAATTGGCATTATGTAAATCGATACTGTATCGTACGATGGAGCACACTGCATCAGCAAATCATATTTTTCCGGGAACAAAGAGTCGGGCAAGGAATTCCGCAGTTACACCTTTGGCATTATGAAAGTGGAGGCAAAAATCACTGTACGAGTCTTTGGATCTTGCAACATATAATGCCTGTCGGACGGTTAGAATTGTTCCTCGCACACTCGCCAATAACGTATCGGTTCCCATTTATAATATTAGTATGGATTTTTAGTTTCATATAAAGTAAGATTAATAAATCAGCCCTTAACGGATTAAATCCGGCATCATAACAGACTCCTGAATGAATCATCTAAATTACTCGGTGATGACTGTGAATGGGTCCTGTTCCACATATAAACAGATGCAAAATATTGTTCCCTAAATTGAAATTAAATGAAAAATGTTTATTTCGGATCACATAATCCATATGTGTTAGTAGATATTCATCTTATAAAACTATGTTAGTAAACTGTCAATCAAACCAAAAATCACATATAAAAATGAAAAAATAGGTCGTTAAGCTACTAAGAGTGACAATCACAAAAAAGGGTAATTCTACGTGATTAGTCACCCTCCGCACAAAGCCAGAATCGATCCACCAATGTCTTTAAGATGCTGTAGCATACACGAACATACAAACAGACACACACAACTACACACACTGTCAAACATCTGACAGCCACCTATCGGTTATTGGCGAGTGTGCGGTTTTATCCAACACATAACAAAAAATAAACAAGACGTTAACGTTATTTATCTTAATAATTATGTATGTATGTCTTATAAACATCTATACCCGCCCACTGCCAAAAAATCTCATCATCAGCGTATTGCAGTCCACTGCTGGACATAGGCCTCTCCAGTTGTTCGCCACTTAGGGCAAACATCTGGAATGTATACCTATCCATTCCCGCCACTTCGGGCAGGCGGGTTGGCGAGCGCCAAAAAATTCTATCAGAGTTCAATTTTAAAATGAATTTTAACTGCAATATCCTAGCCATTTTCAGCAGACAATGCAGAATACTCCAAATAAGAGAGAAAATTAAATGCGCCAACGGTCACCTACTTTGGCCAATACTTTAAATATTCATTCAATGGGTTTTTTTCGAGCTACTCAGCTCCCGGAATTATTTCACGGAGCCAACGTTTGTGGCGAGATAAAAATCTGGTAACCATTCGGGCCGGCCCGCAAACTACAATTAACAGTCCCCTGTGTGGCTGAGGTAGGGTAAATCGTCAGCATTTCCCTGTTGGAACAGGAAAATAGCCGAAATCACTTTTAATATTAATTAAGTTTTATCAGATATTTATATTTTGGGCACATGTTCAGTTGTTATTTATTGTCACGAATTGTATCGTACATAGTTAGTTTTTTTTTCAGTATGTGAGATATTGATTTCCATTGGGTCAATTTAGGGAAAAATATTTTGCATCTGTTGCAAAATATCTGTTGTCTGCATGTGAAACAGGAGCAATGGGTCCTGTGAATGCACAGTCATCACCCAGTAATTTAGATAAGCAATTCAGGAGTTTATGATTTAATCCATTAGAGGCTGATTTATCAATCGCCGGATAACAGACATCCGCAAACCGCTTGACAGACTGGCAAAATATAGGTACTGCTGTCTTAACCTATCTTACTTTTTATCAAACTAAAAAATCAGAAATAAATCGAGCATTTCACAACATTGGTATGCCATATATAGTACCTATTTCAAAAGGATAATACAATAACACTTATCTATAATACAGTGTCCTGTTGTGTCTTTATTATGGTATATGGTCAATATAAAAAAACGTCGATGATGAATTCTAATAAAAAAATGCCTACTACATTATTTGAGGATTGGGGCAAACGCTTCGTCTTAATGTCCTCTTTATTCTGGCAGACGATGTATATTATTGAAGACTAATAAAATAAATTACGGGATGTAAGGGAGCGACCTATCATCTTTTCGCTCTAAGCAATATTTGTTTCCCACGAACATAAAAATCCATTTGTGTATCTGTAAAACTGGTAGACATTAAAAAAATAGCTCTATTTTGCCCCAATTCTCCACAAGGCCTACAGTACAGGGGTCTCCTGAATTCATTCCAGTATATCACAGAGCACAAACAAAATGGAGACCTTAAAAGAATCACTATTATGTAACGTACAGGCCAGGGTGCCACATCAGAGCTTCCACACCTCGTACGTTTAGACTTTTACGACACTGCAATACAATACGGCTACCACTGCAATGCTACCATACTTTTTGGTGAAAATTTTAAAATAAAAGTGGGAAATACATATGAACTTTTGAAAGAAGCGAAGAGACATATATTCTTGTTCTGAGACATCCATTTAAAAAATAAGGGTGGGTAAGTACCTGTGTTTATTTGTTACTAAATCACATCACATAAGAAGGACTTCAATTAAATTTAGAGTATATGTAACATGATTTATATTCAAAATATTTGTTGCAGCTGGAGCTGGCCCCTGGGGGGTGTAGAATCAAACAAGACACGGGAAACCACAAAATACTTTAATGGCCCAGCCGCTGAATTGTATAACTTCACTTCAACTACAAAAACAATAACCATAGCAACAAAATTCTTACAAATATAAAACTATGTAAAAAACTATTAAGAAAATAAAACGTATATAAAAAATATCGTTCTGTCCGCAACAATATTATTAAACAAGATTATAATGGTCTTAAAGACGCTACTCAAAATAAATAAGGAATAGGTAGGTATAATATCATTATTATCTCAAGCATTATTTATTGTGTTTGTACAGTTTTAATTTGTTCAATATAGCGTTTAAACTATGACTATGTACATTTCATTTGTGATTAAGAACCTACCTATCAAACGTTTCACTAATACAATTAGTGTAGTTATTAGGTACTTACTACATTGTTCCTGAAGTACAAAATGTAACGGAAACGAAATGCCAAAGATTTTTACTTATTGTAAGCGTGATAAACTTTTGTTAGCAGCTCGTAATAATTTGCCGGCTGTGGAGCTTTATGCGATTAGGTTGTAAAGTACGATTTATGTTCCTGTGCACTAATCACGCCAGCGTTTACACTTTGCCGGTACTTTATTTGTTTAACGTTTACAATCTGGCGGCCGCTCTCGGCCTGGTGTAATGACTGGCTGATCTGAATATTCTCGTAATAAAAACGGCGTCGATATAAAAAAAATCGCATCGGCAGAGCAGTTGGGATAAGTTTTAGTGAGTCGTAAACTTGGCGTCGGCAAATGTATAGAGTAGCGCGGACGTGCGCGCTCGGTAGGGTTGCCAAGCCCACTATCAGTTTTTATCGAAATTCGACTTATTGCCACGTACTTATGCGGTGTATAGCTTCTAATTTATTCGTCATCATCATCATCTTTATCAACCTATTGTAGTCCACTGCTGGACACAGGCCTCTCCAGTTGTTCGCCACTTAGGGCAAACATCTGGAGGATATACCCATAATCGCCACGCTGGGCAGGTTTGTTCGGCAGGATGCACTACGGGCACGTGAGGTTGGCTTAGAGCGAAAAGATGATAGGTCGCTCCCTTACATCCCGTAATTTATTTTATTAGTCTTCAATAATATACATCGTCTGCCAGAATAAAGAGGACATTAAGACGAAGCGTTTGCCCCAATCCTCAAATAATGTAGTAGGCATTTTTTTTATTAGAATTCATCATCGACTTTTTTTTGTATTGACCATATACCACAATAAAGACACAACAGGACACTGTATTATAGATATTTACAAAATGTTGTAAAATGCTACTACGTAATACTTTAAAGTCAGAAAAAATCTGATAACACATCACTTAATTACAAGACAGAAAACAAAACCCATACCGGCGATCAAGTAAAACGTTGTATTAATGAACTTACTTTACCTATATGAATCACTGAAAAGTTTACACAATAATTTGTAATTTACCTAAAGAACACATTATTCTTCACTTTTGATGTAGGCCATAAATCCAGCTACGTATCCAATTCCCTGTCAGCCATCAGGCTGTGGAATGCTCTTCCTAGGAATGTCCAAATTCTCCAATAAATTTGCATTTAAAAAATTGGTCCGTGATATTCTCACAAAAGCCCCATAAATTCTACTTTGAATCGCCCCTTTACATTCAGTATATCGTCCGACTGTAATATGTATTTATTTTTTGTTGTTCTTTGAAATTATAAATGTAGGTATTAAGTATGCTTGCTACTAAAACATGTATTTAAGTAAGTATTAGGTGTTTTGATGGCTGATTGTTCAATCTCTAGATAAAGTCTAGGTAATAGAACTGATTACAAAAGTCATGATTTATTTAAAGTTGAATTATTAATTTCAGCCAGTAAAATGGCAAATGCAACTGTTACTGATACAACTTCGGTAAAAGTCCCTGGTGTCCAAGAAAACCACGAAAGAGATATAACACCTGATTGTATGACATGACAAATATTCATTCAACATTGGAAAAAATAAAACTCACAGTTGGTTGTAATTGAACCTGGGACACTGGTAATGTCTTTTTCTGACTGAAATGAATAGGTAATTCAACTTTTAGTAAGAGTTATTACTAAATGACATCCTGGCATAGGCTATATAACCTTCTATCACATTGTTAAAGCTTATCAGGCCATTTATTACTATACACTAAAATCTGACTTTGAGACCTTAGTGTCTAAGTAGTAATTAATATCTTAAATTGTCGTCTGTATCAGAATTACCAATATTACGATTTATATTTCAGCGTCGCCCAATTGTTGACCAGGGGTACAGCATTAACTTAGCCATTTGTACTAGTTTGTATAGTATAGCATAAATAAAATAGATAAAATAAATCTATATTCTTCCCATTCAACCGCCACTCTCAACATTCCTTTTTGCCGGTCCTGGTTTCGTCGTACCCATCTCGAAAAATTGATTTTCGACGCAAGCACACCAACTTGGCTCCCATCCAACGCTACTCCATCGTATCGGGGCTGGGCGTCTTCAGAAACTATTAACAAATTATCTTTTCGTCGTCGCGGCCGTCCTTACCAATTTGTCCGTCGAGAACATACTTTCGACATGCGAAAGTTGAGACTACATCACGAAAGTGTTTCGGCATTTACTTCTAAAACTTTTTGGATGGCAATGTCGTTTTATATTTTGTACCTACTACAAAGTCTTACAATATTTAAATAAAATAAAGATACAGCGATATGATTATGGATATGCTTCATTGGATTCAGAATCTTAAAAAAGGAATTAACAGCAGTTGCACTTTAAGAATATAATCATGCACTATATACCTTTTCCAGTTACTTATCATTTTAAAATTGTATTTTAAATTGGTTACATGTTTTAATATGGCTCCATTACATTGAGTACACATAAGTAGTTTGGCAGCATTCCGGACAATCACCCCGTATGGTTTCCAATTACTCATAAAATATCTAGTCATATATTTTATGCCAGACAGATATCTTCGCGGCCATAAAAACATATGTACAAATATAAAAGTAAAAAATTATGATTGATGAAAGCGTCTGGATATTTTTTATAGCTGCTGCTTCTACGTTACTCGTGTTTTACAACATAGTATTAATTTCAATTATCTATATATTTCCATAGCCGTGAGTACAACATATTATGCTGAAAATGATGTAGGATGCATTTTTATCTTCAAATTGTTTCTTTTGTTTCTTAAAACTTCAATCAGAATGGGGTTTGTACATTCACGCATGACAAACCTGCGGAATGTATCTTACGAGTCCTGACCAGTATCGCCATGTCATTATACATATTATTTAATATCAATCATTATTATAATTTTGTATTTTTTTAATACACAAACCATGTCGTAACAATAAAGAATACGTCATAAAACCAACCGTTCAAAAGTTATGGGCCTACATACATTTTCAAGATCCATTTATAAAAAAATAGATTATTTCCGAGTATCTATAACCGGGTATATCCGGGCTCTGTGGCCTAGCCGACTGTGCTATGCGGTCATCGGTATTACCCAACAGCATATTGTAGGCCACATTATGCTTTTAGCTTTTCATCGCTGCCGCAATGACGATAAATATCAATGCAATTGAAATCGTATATCCACTATCTCTATTAACGACCGTTTAATTTAGGCGCAGCTAGTTTAAAACACGTAATAAAAATAAATAAATATGTAATAAAAGGTTTTCACGATAATTTGTATTGGGATATTAGAATATAGTAGGTATGTTTGGATCAACTACCTTAATTATTTCCATACCAGGTCAGCTCACAGTGTAATTGTTGCAGTGATGGGGCGCCGGGCGGTGGCGCGCCGCGCAGGCGGGCGGCGCACGGCGGGCGGCGCGTGCGCGGGCGCGGGCGCGTAGCCGGGCGCGGTGGCGGGTGCGCGCGCGGCGGCGGCGGGGGCGGCGCATGCACGCCACCGGCCACACGGACCGCTCGGGCGGCGGCGGCGGCGGCGGCTCTTGGCGCCTCCCGCCCGACGAGACGCTCCAAGTCGCCGACCCCAAGTCTGCCAAGGAAGAGGTAGCCCAAAGGCATACATTTGCATGACTATCTCGGCGGCGGCTTCAAATTTCTTTAATCGTGAAATTCGTGAAACGGCATATCAGTGGGCCTTCAGGGTAAAAGAGAAAGGCGCAATGGGTTTGTTCTATTATGCTTGTCGACCTAACTTTTGGACCTCACGACCGCTTACCATCAGGTGGAGTGAGATCATCCTGAAAGCTCTTCTTATTTATCGTCGTACTTGTAAGCTAGCTCAAAACGACGAAATAAACCACCACGTTTGCCAGGTGGGTTGGTCACTACAGTAGGTTTTATTTGTACCCAATTAACAATGCTGCCTATTGATATTCCTTTAGTCGTCTTCGACACTCACGGCATGTCACGGGGTCCTATCCTAAATAAATATAAATAATAATAAATAACCCAAGACATGCCACGCTGGGCCACACAGCGCCACCTAGCCCCAAACTAAGCCGAAGCTTGTACTATGGATACTAGACAACTGATAAACTTACTTAGATACATTTTTTTTTGTAAATAAATACATATTATACATAGAAAACACCCAGACCAATACAAACAGACATATTCATGAACACAAATGTTTGTACTGTGCGGGAATCGAACCCACGACCCTCGGCTCAGAGGGCAGAGGTCACTACCAAATGAGCCACCGAGCCTGTCAAAAAAGAACACCAGCGCACAAGAATAGAAAATCTGGACACCATACAAACCCTAAAAGCATACGTATTACGCCTATTATTGCCTATATATAAATAGGACTTCTCAAACCAGGCTGCTGCACCGTGGGCAAAGTTGAAGCACGTAGGCTTAAAGATGTTTTCCATGTACCAATATTGATGTAATGATTACTTTTACAATATCAATCGCTGCAGAATCTCCTTAACTTGCAAATCATATCATACCAAGATAATTTAAGATAATAATGAACGATATTGCTTATCAATGAAATCACAAATGGGAAAGGGTTACAAAAAACCTAATTCAATTTCGATATCTTCATGTCGACAAAAAATCCGTTTTATATTCTTGTGCGCTGGTGTTCTTTTTCACCTCATGAAAGTGAAATGCTAATAGAAAAGAAACGTAAAACGCATTCATACTTACTTACAGTAAGCATTATTCCGAAAATAAAAACCTAAAAGGAATAGTAATACGGTTGAAATTCAGATGCGATGCTGATTAGGCGCCGTTCGTATTTACATAATGTCGCAGCGGAATCGACACCGTGATCCATAAATCATATTCCGATTTCCAAGCCTATTTTTCATACAGTGCAAATGTTTTATCAGCTCAAATAGTTGAAAAATATTCACCCGTATTGAACGTGACCTTACTTTATGATGTAACGTGTACATCAGGCCCTCTCAAAAAAACTTTTTATTATGTTTTCAATTTTGACGCTCTTGATAATACCTATGCATCCGAGAGGTTTAGAGTTATGTACCTATTTTTCCGATAATTTCAAGAATTTAATATATTTTCTACTTTACCTTAATTGTATTTGACTCTGTTGTCTATTCGTTGTATTTGAATAATTTTGAGTCAATTTATGTGTACAAAATATCTTCTGTAGGTTCTCTTTTAAAAAAATTCATTAACAGTATATGTACTTGACAGTGGTTCGTCATAAACGTGAATAAAGTGATTTTCGTCTTTCGCATATCACTGAGATGCACAGTGTGCAGATAGTGCAGATACTCCATAACCTATGTGTTAATCCAATGAACAAGCTATGTTACTGTAAAGTTTCATTAAAATCCGTTCAGTATTTTTATTTTTTGCTATCCATTTATCCATCTAAACAAGCTTTCGCATTTATAATAAATCTTAACTAACTAGGTACTACATAGTAGGTTTAGTAAAGAGTTCCTAACTTTACAAAAATTGTGGGATGACGTGCATTACTTACTTATCTACTTATTTCCAGGATCTCTACCAAGGCGATGGGCACAACTGGAGAAGCATCATATTTTCATTGATGGTCATCAGTTTTGTTATAGCGGGTATCGTCACAGCAATTTATTTATTAGGGTAAGCTTTTTATACCTACCTATATTTTTATTATAATTATGGCTCCATATGGAAAGTTGCCAGAAAGCTAGATGCCACAGTTTTCAGTCAGTTGCCACAGCCGTGCCGCCTCGCAACATGCTTCTTCATAAGCAAAAGAGAAAAAAATCCACTTTTATTGTCTTACATTTAAAAAATGCCTTTGTCCTCATCATAGGCATTTGTGGTCGAATGCAAGTTATTCAAAAGACAATTGCTTTTCAGATATGTGGACGAGCTGTTATACTGGTCGGGGCGTCGCATGCGACTAGACGAGTTCCTGCGAGGCGACCTGACCGGCGAGCGGCTCCCCACCACGTGGGTCAGCTCCCACCAGGTGGTGTACCAGGCCGACGACGGAGGCCTGATCTCTCTAGACACCTTCAACAACTCCTTCATTGTTCTCGTCACCAATCACACCCTCGTGAGTAACGATATTGTTATTATATTTTTTTTATAATGAAGAACCAATCTTTTTTTATGCAAGAGGCGGTAGACGAGCTAGTCTAGTGTGTGATGGTTTTTTTTTAGAGGGGAATGCATTAGGCACGGTCATGTCGCCATGGGAGGTGACATGGTGTGTGGTACTCACACCTCCCGAAAAAGGAGGGTATACCCACTAAACCCCCTGTGTCGCTAGTGGGCAGCAAGTGGCAGGGACACGGGCAACGCCGAAGCATACCACCGCATCCCTGCATGTCCTGGCCAGCCGCAGATGACAAGCGGCCGGCACTCTTGGTCCGGGGAGATGACAAGCGGCTGGCACTCCCCGTCCGGGGGGCTAGTGTGATGCCTGATGGAAAGCAGTCGACACCGCCCATGGACACCCGCAACTCAAATCGAGTTTTAGGGTCGCTGGTTCCCAAGTCGTAGCTGACTGAAAGATTGTCGCAGGAAGTTGGTTCCACAAAACCAAGGCCTGGGGCAAGAAGTTCCTCAATCAATCTCAATCCTATTAAGACATTGAATACATCTAGATGTAGCCATTATTCAGAAATTGCTGACAAACCTTGCATTAGAAACTGTAGAACTTCTTCTTTTTTGTATTGTCAGTGAAATCCAGCCGTCAAATAAAGTTTGTGGTACATTTAATATTTTGTGGTTAGAGTACTCTTCCCTTCAGTGGCCATTCGCAAAATATGCTCAATATAAAGCATACTATTCGTAGAATCGTGAGTAGCCCGATAAATGGAAGCAAATACTTGAATCGTATTTGCACGCTCAAAGGTTCAACATGCAGAGGTATCCTGCTTCAATATCCTGCATTACTCGACGGCTACGACTAAAACAACCATAGAGAATGCTTTGTACCGAGTATTACAATACACGGGTGCAGCAGCGCAGAATCACACGACCAAGATGAAATATTGCCTCAAAAGACGACCGTGTAAATTAATATCGAGGACCAGATACAAAATTACTACTCGTCCTATTTTCTTCAAGCTTTTGTACGTCGACCACACCATCTTAAAGGCTCTTCTTATTTGCGGGTGATGAATTCTTATAGTGGATATTAGTTGAACCTTCTGTTTTTTAGATAGCTCAATTGATTAATTATGAATCTATGCTTTCGTAAATAGTTATGAATTTAATATGATAAATGAAAATTATCTTCCCTTTATCTGAGACAAAGATAAGGGCATGTTTTGGTTATTACAATTGCGATTTGACCTAATTGGCAAACCAGCCCATTAAACCCAGTAATAGAACAATGCACTTATTTATTTAAAGATGTACTCAGTTTAAGAAAACGAACAGTCTTTAATTAAGATCGTTAAACAAAATTTAGACGCCGCGATAGGCGGCAAAGATTGCCAGACGAAGTTTTCCGACGACTTTATTAAAAGTCGAAAGTTACCAGAGCCGTACTGAAATGAATACTGTTTTATCACAGAGGCAGCTCAATGTGCGCGGATACCAGTGCTCGCCGAACTTGCGTTACGTTCTCTTCCAACACAATATCAAGGAGGTACGTACCCATTCAGCCGTAAAACTTTTAATTGCTTTTTTTTACAAAATAAACAAGACGATCGTTACGAAGTTCGCCTCCTTGAATCGACTGCTATTTCAGTTTTATTATTTTACAGGTTTATCGGCGGACGTTTACAGCGCACTACACCGTTTATGACGTCAGAAATGAGTGAGTACCTTTTGATATCTGACGCTTCTACGCAAAGGTCGAAAGTAAAGACCCCTCGAGATGTTCATAATTGTATTTCCGCTTGCAAATTGAATTTCTGAATCCCAAATTGGTTTTCACTCACCGCACCTTCGTGAGATGTCATTCGGTAACGCTATCATGGAGTCTGACAGGAGCGCGTCCCTGTTTTCTTCATTAGGTGCGCCATAAAGTAAGGACCAAACGGAAAACGGTTCATAACTTGATATTTTTATATCGAAGAATGATCACAAAATTCGTTTAATAGTTGATATATATTATTCAGTTTGATCTAACTCCTTGCGAATGTTTTATACGATGAACTGGATTGCAACACGTCTGTCGAGAAACACAATAAATGTCGACGACCGGCCCGATTCCCATTTCGCTCCAGGAATAATATAAAATATCGTCACGATCTCAATTTGTTTCCTGTTAGCTACAAGTGAAAAATCTTTTGGATTTTATTCATATTATATCAAATCAGCGAAGTTTTCAACGGTTCTTAGGCAGACTTAAATATCTGTATAAATCAGATTGTTGTCTGTGACTTTTTGGAACCGATTGTGATAGGTATAACTTTGGTTAAACGGAATCATAGATTGGAAGGAAGAAACCCAAGAATCTTAATTTAATTGTATAATTTATTTAAAAATCTCTATAAATCTTATGTGACGTTGCAACTCAGGTTAGAAACAACAGAACGTCCATTAATTTAATTTACTAAAAAAGCCCACTTCCTTTTTTGGTAAAATTGTATCATTTTAAAAACGTCCAAATTGTTTTTATGGGTCTCTAAATTCTTAAGGCCCTTATTCTCTTGTACTAATTAGGGCCAATGATTTAAAAATTTGTTACGTCACCGTAGTTGGTACTTTACAAACTTCATAGTCTCCCATTTCCTGGTTTCAGTACTCGGCTTTGCATAAAAAAGGAGTTTTAAAAGGCATCTCCACAAGGCAAATAGCTTTATAAAGGCAATTTAAAAAAGACCGCTCTTCAGTTTGTTTTTCTCTTTCAAATCATATCTTACGTAGGTATTTGCGAATTTCCTTTTTCCAACGCTTTCCCGGGTGAAGAAATCGATTTGGCGATAGATACCTACGTGAATACGTTTCTCAATTTATTTCAAAATTTGCGAGTAGAATTTTAATGCGAGGCGAGACGAGCCGGGCTGGGGGCGGGAGGGCAATACTTTACGTTGTATAGTGACCGACGTAAACTTAAACTTACTGCACTACAGAGAATTCAAGTCGTGAACTTTAAACAGTTCGCGCCTTACAAAATGGAGGAGATTTTCAGATTTATACAGTCGGTACTTTGTTTATAGCAAAAAGTTTTTTAACTTTAGATGGAGAACTCTTTAGAAAGTGCAGTGTAACTTAATTAAATGTTAAATTAAGCCAGTCTAACGCGGGGGCACTTCGAAGAGATAGATTAGAGACATCTCGCGAACCTCGTTAGCATAGTGTGTCTGCTACTATTCAATTTAGGAAACGAGCTTCACTAAATTAGCTAGTGTCTTAGCCGCGTATTCCGAACAACATACTGCGCTATACATAACTGTGGAATTGTTTTAGCTGAAATGGAGTTGAGCGCAAGCCAATTTGTACAGCAGACAACATAATTTCTAAGCATTCTACAAGTAAACCTACCTAAAGCAAGATACTTGACAACTTTGTCCGAAATTGTAACAAAGCTGGACTAAACGTAGTAGTATTCTATTACGCATACTCAGATATATCTAACGCGAAACCATCAGATAGGTATTTGAAATATTCCTTTAACGCTGGTAGTCGGCCCAATGGTGTCAGAGTTACATAGCAGTTAAATACTTGCTCTAGAAACCTATACGAGTAGTGTAGCTCGCAGACTGCAGTCTCAGTTTGCTGTTCACAATCTGTGGATGTCCATTGAACTGTAAATTGCATCTTCAATTTTGAGCTATGTACCAGTTTCAAAATTAAATACACTGGCCGACAAAAAGACTTCTATTGGCGCGGTTAAAATTTTTTCAGGACTTGTTTCTGAACGTCTTTATATATGACTTTCATACAAATGTCACATTCGCATTAGCTATAATATAGTAACTACCCTCAATATTAGTATTTCGTTACTTTGACCGTCGATGACTTGTGTAGTTGTGTCACACGACTTCTACATATTTGTAAACGAGAGCTCTTCGTTCACAGTGATTTCATTTTTACCAGCCACCACATACCGTTGTTCGGCGAGGGCCAGGCGAACTGGGAGTGGCAGCACGCGGCGTGGCTCGGAGGGGACGGCACTTTGCTGCTGGTCGCCGACAACGAGGTGCTGGCGCGGCCCGGCCCTCCCGCGCGGAGGGCGCCGCTGCTGCGGCTCACTAGCGACGCCGTGCCGGGCAGCGTATACAACGGCGTCTCGGACTGGCTGTACCAAGGTTATTATCAATTTGTATATTTCAACTGCTGCAGATACTTTATGTAACTACTATGATACAGGTGAACGTCTTATTGTATGTAAGTGATACGATACAAGTGGGTAACTGTGTGTATGTAGCTACGATGTACGACTGCTCGTCGCTCAGTTGTAACATAAGTCCTCCCGGGCATCGATTTGAGCGTTATAAAAGAGCGTCACTAAGGGCCCCTGAAGTATGCACTTTTAAAGTTTGCCCCACATTGGGCGCCACATCTACGTTAGCGCCCAAAGTGCTGAAATCCTGAGAGGACTTAAACGGTCTTCTTTCAGCAGTATGATAATTATCGCCTACCTAAGCAATACATAAGCTGAAACCGTAAGGAAAATATCGATACTTTACAGGTATGTAGCTATAGTACAATAATGCAGTTAAAAGGCGTCATTGTACGTATAATGCAGTCTAGCTGTCTGGACCAAGTTTAGAGAAATATTGTTGTAACAACTATTTAATACTTAGTTATACCCCGAGAAATTAAATTTATTTACATTGTCTTTACCGCCCCACGTACCAGTGTTTTATTTAGATTGTAAAATAATATGTATTTTATATTGTAATTTTAGGTATAGTGTAGGGTTTGGTCCCACATTCACGGCGACTTTTTATAGCGATGCTGTCGCGCGTTTACCTTCGACATTCAAACGCTTTATTCGCATTAAAAAGGCTGTAGACGCGATACTAACGGGACCATTTCAGACGACAACTTGGTTAGAATGAAGGAAGAGTGGAGACTCATTTTTGTGCCGAAACTGAATCGCTTCTTTTGCGACTAGATCATGGTCTGGGTCAGAACACAGTGCTAGCGACTGTACCGATGGGAACCAGGCGCGGATCCCCCATTGTGCACACGATGGGCATGCTCATAACCTTAATAGACTTCTGACGTCACATTTCTACGATCTATTGAAATTGATAGGATGCTGATAATAAACGTTATGCTTTAATAGAATTTTTGGGTAGGTGTGCTCACAACCTTTTTCGAGCGCTGGATCCGCGCTTGATGGGTAGGTACGATCGACAACATCGCTAACAAAAGTCGCCATGACCAACATTAACTAAATATACACTTTCTAATGATCGCAGAGGAGGTGACGAAAGTGTCATCGGCAACGTGGGGCTCGTTTGACGGGTCGCTTGTGATGTACGTGCAGTACGACGACAGCGCCGTATCGGAGCTCAGGTTCCCGCGCATCTCCGAGGGCATCGGGGGCGCCGGGGCGGCCAGGTCAGGCTTCCTGCTCCCCACAATGAACAACACCGTGCCTACTGTCTTCCCCGACCACATTACTATCAGATACCCCACGGTAAAATGTCACTTCCAATGATTTGTCGCGTGAAGTCTTCTGTACATAGACGCGCTGTGCGGACAGCAAAAGTAGCTGATACACTCTACATATTCGTTAGTCATTTAAAATTTAAAAGAAGTGATCACTGACTTTTGCTGTCGGCTGTACCTATAATAATAGAAAAATCTAGGGACCTTCAGTTGATGTTCTGTGAGTATAGCAAAGGTATATGCAGGTAATAGAAGGTATACCTAAGCCTAAGAACGTCACAAAAATGCACCTAATATAATATATGGGTAAATCATCTCTATTCCTGATCAAAGTCACAAATATTTTCACCATTAGCTAGAATCGTCAGGGAAGTTCATTCTATGTAACGAGTTCAAATTAAGTACAATTAACTAACCTTGGATACGAGAAGTTTATGCCTAATGATATTTCTTCAACAAATCCCCTTTCAAATATAGTTTCCATCTAATAAAATATGTCTCCTTCCATACCATTAGGCAATATAGGCCTTTATAGTTCGCTTCTTCAAAAACAACGTCTGAATGACCTCTCAGCCACAAAAAGGCGTCATCCAGTCCACTTTAAAGACTCTCCGCTACTAACTCCTCAAGCGCGTCTATGTACCAGAAGCCTTTGTTCTCGCTACGTACCTTGGTCGGGTCCCAGCGCACTGACACTTGTTGCGACTTCCAGCCGGGCGGCTCGATACCCAAGGCGAGGCTGTGGATAGTAGGCGTGCAGAACTCGACATCTCCGCCGCGGTGGGAAGTCAAGCCGCCGAACGCGTTGGACGGAATGTAAGCATCGTTATTATTATAATAAGCTTAGATTGTAGCTACTTTAATCATAGTATAATAAAGTGGCTTTAGTTTTCTATGTATATGTATGCTTAAAATTACGCAAAGGATTTTGAAGCGTTTTTGATAGATAGAGGATTCAAGAGGAAGGTGTAAATGTGCATATAGTATTGCGTCGTAAGTCACTAGTAGATCACTAGTAGAAAATAAAATGATTACTAGAAAAAGAGTAGGTACGTGTAAAGAGTAATAATGGTTGCAACTGTAAATAATAACCCAAGACATGCCAAGCTGGGCCACACAGCGCTGTCTAGTCCCAAACTAAACCAAAGCTTATGTACCTAATGAAAATGCGTATGAAAAACGAAAAAATTATAGGTCGCTCCCTTATATCCCTTTTTTACAGTAATTAAAACTAATTCAGTCAATCTCAGTTGCATTATAAACTTTGGTATTTTTTAAACGAGTGCGTTTTATTATTTTTCAGGGAATACTACATCATATCAGCCCAGTGGGTGGGCAAAGAGAATGCACATGTAGGAGTAGTTTGGATGAACCGCGCGCAGAACCTCACCGTATACAGCAGCTGCTACGCGCCTAATTGGACTTGCACTGAGGTATGTATGGCCAACTGCATCAAAACTGATAATTAAATCGAAAAATCTTTTAACGGTCTGCGTAAATATAAAGGTACCCTAAAAAGCATAATGTACCATAGCCCCGTTTCTTATCTACCTATATACAGTTACCTATTTACCTACCTGTGTATGTCAAAAATAATTTAAATTCTCAAAAATATAGGTGTAAACTGTACTTTTCATTGTTATAGTTGTACCTATACGTGTACTCAAAGTAGTATGCAATGTTTCTAACTGTGAAATTTTTAAATTGTGAAATATTGAAATCTTGTGAATAGTTACAATATTTAGATCATGAGAAGATATACATGATCATTAATCAGTGGCGAACATTAGGAGAGACCTCAGTCCAGCAGTAGACTGATACGAGCTGATAATGATGATGATGATAATGATTATACATGATCTAAATTGTCT
Organism: Conogethes punctiferalis; assembly: GCA_031163375.1. Lineage (NCBI taxonomy): Eukaryota > Metazoa > Arthropoda > Insecta > Lepidoptera > Crambidae > Conogethes > Conogethes punctiferalis. The sequence goes on from CM062080.1 coordinate 7,895,693, forward strand.
AACTGTCTCGTTGGCTACTGACACGCTATTTACGAGAATTTAAAAATGCAAACCGTTCATTCTGAGACAACTCATTGTCTCAAACAGACAGATAGACTCATCCCTGACAATGGAAACGAAAATCCCTAATCCACTCCGCACGTCACATTCCAGTCTCATTCAGAGAAGGCAACAGACGAGCCTTGGCTGGAAGTGCACCAACAGCCCGTGTACTCCGAGGACGGCAGTGCGTTCCTGCTGCTGGCAGCGGTGCAGGAGGGCGGCGGGCAGTACTACACGCACATCAAACACGTGGACGTGCTGCGCCAGCGCATCGCGGTGCTGTCCCACGGGAAGGTGGAGGTGGCCGAGATCCTGGCCTGGGACCAGGAGAACCATTTAGTTTATTACTTAGGTGAGTCAGAGTGTACTTTCTGGAGTGTTTTCTTTTTTTTATAGTAACTTCTCGTCGCCTGTGGCAAATGATGTTGATTGTTAACGATCAGGCATCACATTTGCTCGTCTGCCGCCTCTTGCATAAAAAACGGATACGGAACCAAATCTCTGCTGGCCTGTAAGATAGCTCTGTACCAATCTTTTACATACAGCTTACGCAGCAAACGGAACAAAGAAGGAAAATAGATATTTCGAGATTTTTAGTACAGGAGTCATGACCACAGACTATAATTAAATACTCGTAGGCTATGATGTAGCCAGGCTTATTTACATGATGTCGTCTGATCTATACATATTGGCGATTAAATCGGATATTTACTTACCTATATAAAAATGGAAGTTCATGTTAAACTATTCAGTGAATTACATATAGTAACTTTGTAAAGATATTTTCTTTTATCAAAATCTTTTTAAACTCTCACGAGCTTATATACTTGTACATACGGCTACACAAACTTTTCATCAAACATAAATAATGCTACGATCATTATTCTCAAAGTTGATTTTGTTTTTATTAAAGGTTTAGACAAGGAAAAGTTACACATACCTAAACTGCATCGTGATATGGTGGCAGAACTAAATCAAATTAAGTATTTAAAATGAGTGCAGTTGAGTGATTTTCATTTTGAGTACCTACCTACGTGTAATGATATTTAACTAACCCAACATTTGTGTCATTTCTAATCGCCGCTTCCCTAGATTCCCGTCGATATTTCTGAGGGATACAGTGCGTGTTGTTTTGATTGTTAGGATTTGGTTTTATTTGCATTTGTGATCGTGTCTTAGTGATTTTTCTTAGTTCGAATCGATATTCCAAGTCACTCAACAATAAGAGAATAGGTACCTAAACATTCACTATAAATGTTTTGAATTTTTCAAGATGAAACAAATTTTTTGAGACACTTTTTATGCCTAGAAAAATCTGAGAAAATTGTGTCCTGGAATACCGATTTCACAAGGATATTTAATACCACTGCATTATTCATCCTAAGACAATTTGTATTAAGGTTATATAAACCGGATTATTTTTAGGCAGTTCAGACCGATCATTATACTATTATAGTAGCATAGACATCATTCTTCATAATTTGGAATTATAAATTAGTAGATATCACATTAATTCCACAGAAGCGGGGAAATTGATTCTATGGAAATTCATCCTAAAGCTTAAATTGTTTAGGCAGAGGAAGAATCCTCGAATCTTCCCCTAAGTCATTTCACCATAAGTTTCATTCTCCGTGCGAGTTATAATTCGTCTATAATCGATCCCAAAGATTGCTCTTTAATTGTAGATGTGTGCGTTTGTTTTTAAATAGTCGTGTCCGTCAAACAATTTCTTTGATGTCCTAAGAGCGGTTTCACACTATGTCCGATTTGAACTCATGAAAATATAATCCGAAGTAACCGTAGAAGAATTTCTATGGCAATTTACTGTAGGTACACTGAAGAAGATAATTTGTTCTTAATATCTAGTACTGTATTATTTTTATTAAATTCATTCTGACACTGACAGACCAGAGACTAGCAGTCTCGTTCGCACCACGTACATTTTCACGAGTCCGGATTGAGCGAAACTGCTCTGAGGGTAGGTATTTTTTATTTGTTTATTTAATCTTTATTGCTCAGTTAATAAGTGTACAAAAGGCGGACTTAATGCCACATAGGCATTCTCTACCAGTCAACCATTGGGCTAAGCAGAAAGTACAAGTTTACAAGTTGATAGCAGGTGACGTGATATATATAGCAGGGGAGTCGATACGCGTCGCAGCGATACTACTGGTTTCTATGTATTCTGAAGGAATTTCATAGAAATACTTACAAACCAGTAGCGTCGCAGCGACACACGTCCGCTGCTACCTCATGTCGCCAACAAACTCGTACCTCAAGGGTAATTTACGCACTGCTTGACCGGTAAAAATGCACACAGGTAGCGCAGACCGGCCGGGGCAGAAGCAGGTGTACGTGGTGCGCGACCCGGGCTACGGCGGCGGCAGCAACTCGGTGCGCGCGCGCGCCGAGCGCGAGGAGCCGCGCTGCCTCACGTGCGAGCTGGCCGTGTGGCCGGCGCGGCTGCACTACGCGAACTGCTCCTACTGGCGAGCCTCCTTCCCGCCCGCCAAACCGCGTGTAGGCATCACGCACTACGTGCTCGAGTGCGCCGGGCCCGGCCCGCCGCTCGCCGGCCTGCACGACGCTAGAACACATAAGCTAGAGAGAATATTGTACGACACGAGGCCTTATAGGTGAGTCACAAGTCATTTGTATCTATGCATGTTTCTCGCCTTCTTCAGTTAGTGCGTCTTACTCGTCATCATCATCGGCCTGCTGCTGGACGCGGACGCGGCGCTAGTTTGGTACTAGATGGCGCTGTGTGGCCCCGGGTGGCATGTCTCAGCTTATTACATATTTATTTATACGCGTCCCGTGTTGCAGATCGGTGCGACTACGCGAGTTGGCTCTCCCGACTCGGCGGTCGTTCGACGTGCAGCTGGGCAGCGGGTCGCGGGCCCGCGTGCAGCTGCTGCTGCCACCTTCGTGGCGCGAGGAGCTGCGGGACGCTGCCTTCCCGGTCCTCGTCCATGTGTAAGTAGCCGGTGCGACTCGCGAGTCGACTCTTCCGACTCAGCGGTCGTTCGATGTGCAGCTGCTGCTGCCACCTTCGTGGCGTGAGGAGCTGCGGGACGCTGCCTTCCCGGTCCTCGTCCATGTGTAAGTAGCCGGTGCGACTCGCGAGTCGACTCTTCCGACTCAGCGGTCGTTCGATGTGCAGCTGCTGCTGCCACCTTCGTGGCGTGAGGAGCTGCGGGACGCTGCCTTCCCGGTCCTCGTCCATGTGTAAGTAGCCGGTGCGACTCGCGAGTCGACTCTTCCGACTCAGCGGTCGTTCGATGTGCAGCTGCTGCTGCCACCTTCGTGGCGTGAGGAGCTGCGGGACGCTGCCTTCCCGGTCCTCGTCCATGTGTAAGTAGCCGGTGCGACTCGTGAGTCAGCTCTCCCGACTCAGTGATCGTTCGATGTGCAGCTGCTGTTGCCAACTTCGTGGCGCGAGGAGCTGCGGGACGCTGCCTTCCCGGTTCTCGTCCATGTGTAAGTAGCCGGTGCGACTCGCGAGTCGGCTCTCTCGGCTCGACGGTCGTTCGACGTGTAGCTGGGCAGCGGGTCCATAGCGCGAGGAGTTGTGGGATGCTGCCTTCCCGTTTCTTGTCCATGTGTAAGTAACCGGCAGATATTTGTGGGTGTGACTTTTTGTATTGGAGAAAATAACTAACACAAATACACTATTCTGCCCTTGCGCTTCCTGTGAGTCTTGCCTTGGGCAGATAGGTTTTTTCTATGAGAGAGGTGGCAAACGAATCTAAGGGTTACCCTCACCCTTTTGATAAGTGATCATCATCATTCCATAGAAGCCGCAACACCTAAAAGTCACAATTTGTATTCGCAACGCTCAGTTGATGCATTATCATCATCATCATCATTAGCCTATTGCAGTCCACTGCTGGACACAGGCCCCTCCAGTTGTTCGTCACTTAGGGCAAACATCTGGAGGAGATACCCATAATCGCCACGCTGGGCAGGCGGGTTGGCGATCGCAGCTTCTCGCTCCAGTGACGCTGCTGCCCGTCATCGGCCTATGGTATTTAGCTACGCCTTTAATTGTGATGGTTATACCGCCACCAGTCGGTTGCCAGCGCCTCGTTTGTTATTCGGCAGGATGCCCCACGGGCAGGTGAGGTTGACTTAGAGCGAAAAAGAAAGAAAGAAAGAAGAAGCCGCTCCCTTACATCCCGGTTGATGCAAACCTCGTCAATACCTCCGTCGTATGTGTTCAGGGACGGGCGGCCCGGCAGCCAGCAGGTGACGGAGGAGTTCCTGGTGGACTGGGGCTCGTACATGTCGTCGCGCAACGACGTGGTGTACGTGAAGCTGGACGTGGCGGGCGCGCGCGGGCTGCCCCGGGCGCTGCTGCGCGGCCGCCTCGGCGGCGTCGAGGTCGCGGACCAGTTGGCTGTTATTAGGTAACCTGTATTATTATAGGTCACTAGCGGCCCGTCCCGGCTTCGCACGGGAGACTCATTTTTCTACACCTTCGGTTACATTGTTCAAATTTTACCATGGATCCCCAATTTTTTTCAAAATGAAATGTAGCCTATGTCAAATTGGAAGAATGTAGCATTCTATTGGTGAAATATTTTTTTTAATCGGCCCACTACTTGAGCCTATTCATTACAAACATACAAAAATAGGTACAAATGTTTCCTCTTTATAATATTAGTGTAGATATGCCTTCTAGAACCTTTTTAGAATACCATCGATTGGCTCGATGGCTCATTGTCCTCTCTGCCTTCTGAGCCAAAGATAGTGGGTTCCATCCCCCCGCACAGTACAAACATTTGTGTGCATTAACATGTCTGTATTGGTCTGGGTGTTTACTATGTATAATTTTACATAGACAGACATAGGGCTTGGTGGATTCACCATAGTCGCCACGCTTGGCAGGCGAGTTGGTAATCACTATAGGTTATATTTGTACCCAGGAAAACTCGCAGAAAAAGATAGTAGACAAACCTACTATCTTGGAAACCCTTCGGGAAAAAGGAAACTCCATAAATATCATCATGAACTCTATGCTTATTCTACAGCTGTGAGCTCATGCAACAGTTCTTGATTCTTACAGTGGAGATGAGAATGGTATGTAAGGAAGTGTCACACCAACTGGAGAGGCCTATGTCCAGCAGTGGACTTCGATAGGCTGATGATGACGATGGAGAAAACCAGAATTCAGATAGTACGTTGGTGGGTTAAAGAACGAAACCCAACCCAATCAGACCAGAAATTTAATAAGTTCTGTCTATATTCGCACAACTTTTGCATCTGAAGAACTAGTATCAATCAATCATCAGCCTTGGTCCGTCCAGTGCTGAACGTAGGCCTCCTTTAATTCGCGCCACATTCTCATCTCTCTCTTATATATAACATTATAATCAACTTTTACAAGTCTTTATACCAATCAATGTTATCCTTCCAGATATTTATTAGAGACGTTCAAGTTTCTGGACGTGACCCGCGTGGCGGTGTGGGGCTGGGGCTACGGCGGCTACGTCACCGCGATGCTGCTCGGCTCGCAGCAGTCCACCCTCAAGTGCGGGATAGCGGTATCGCCGATCACTGATTGGCTCTACTACAGTAAGTGTGACCAATTGTCACATCATTCGCTTATTCCCTTACCAACCTGTATCTGGGTTGCGTACGACTTGACATAATCGGCAGACACCATCTTTGACCTTCAGTTTTGATCGCTTGCTGAAATACAAGAAATATATACCCATAAAACCCGGCCAAGCCCCTCTGTCAAGACCTTTACATTGGTGTCACGGGGCCTGAAATGGTCTAGGGCTGCCAAACCTAAGCGGTCCGAATCGACCCCTCTTCCCTAGGGGAAAGCGCCCGGAGGGCCAACATGCTAGCGTCTGACAAAAAGAAGGCCATATGCGAAGCGCATGGAGGTGCCCAACCAACCATCCGCCCTGGAGGATCCCTGCTTGTTCTGGCCAGCCGCAGATGACAACCGACCGGCACTGAGGAGGTGGCAATTAAAGTGATCCTATCGGCACCTCCTCAGAACTTCATCGAGACTAACGGCCGTATTCACAAACGTTACAATGTGACGCGCGGACGCACAGTGCCCAAAATCCTATACGTTTTCAGGTACCTGTGCGTTCCCGCGACACATAGTAACGTTTGTGAATACGGCCGTAAACGTCACTTTCCATTGTTTCCAGACGCGGCATTCACGGAGCGGATACTGGGCACGCCGTCAGTGAACTACAAGGGCTACGTGGAGGCGGACGCGTCGCAGCGCGCGCACCACGTGCCGGCGCACGCGCTGTACCTCGTGCACGGCATGGCCGACATGAGCGCGCCCTACCCGCACGCGCTGCAGCTGGCGCGCGCGCTCACCGACGCCGGCGTGCTGTTCCGCTACCAGGTCAGTGCGCTACACAGCCGCGTGACGCGCTGTACCTCGGCACGGCATGGCCGACATGAGCGCGCCCTACCCGCACGCGCTGCAGCTGGCGCGCGCGCTCACCGACGCCGGCGTGCTGTTCCGCTACCAGGTCAGTGCGCTACACAGCCGCGTGACGCGCTGTACCTCGGCACGGCATGGCCGACATGAGCGCGCCCTACCCGCACGCGCTGCAGCTGGCGCGCGCGCTCACCGACGCCGGCGTGCTGTTCCGCTACCAGGTCAGTGCGCTACACAGCCACGTGACGCGCTATACCTCGGCACGGCATGGCCGACATGAGCGCGCCCTACCCGCACGCGCTGCAGCTGGCGCGCGCGCTCACCGACGCCGGCGTGCTGTTCCGCTACCAGGTCAGTGCGCTACACAGCCACGTGACGCGCTATACCTCGGCACGGCATGGCCGACATGAGCGCGCCCTACCCGCACGCGCTGCAGCTGGCGCGCGCGCTCACCGACGCCGGCGTGCTGTTCCGCTACCAGGTCAGTGCGCTACACAGCCACGTGACGCGCTATACCTCGGCACGGCATGGCCGACATGAGCGCGCCCTACCCGCACGCGCTGCAGCGGGCGCGCGCACTCACCGACGCCGGCGTGCTGTTCCGCTACCAGGTTAGTGCGCTACACAGCCGCGTAACGCGCTGTACCTCGGCATGGCCGTCTCATAAGGTTTCATCATAATCAGTCTACAATAAAATTGCTGTCTGCCGCATTGAAGGCCCGAAAATTCTTTGCACCCGCCCCGCCGTTACCGTTGTCACCACCATGACCAAATAGGGATGTTTTCAGGGTCAAAATAATTACATTTTTTTAGTCCGTATTTTAGATGATAAAGATATATTGGACACGTATTTTTCCTTTTTTCATTTCATTCCACAACAAAATATAAGAAATACAAGGCATCAAAATGTAGGAGTGGGGGTCTTTGACGTCACTCAGTGGCGAAAAGACTCCCACTCTTTGACGTCACGCGTAATTTTAACGGGCTATATCTTTAACATTTTTGGTCTAATTTACAAATGAAAAAATACGTGTCTTGTATTTTTTAACAAAGGGTATAGCATTAGTACTAGTAAAATTCATGTAGGTAGATGTTCATTGTTGATAATTCTATAACTTTAAATATTTTATCGTGATTTATCTTCTTTCAGGCGTACGCGGACGAAGGGCACGACCTAAAGGGCGTCATCGAGCACGTGTACCGGTCCATGGAGGACTACCTCCGCGAGTGCCTCTCCCTCGACCCCGAGGACACCAAGCTGCCCCCTCCGGACAGATAGAGTGGCCCCAGCCACCCGACAGAGCAATAACCCGAACACCTCAAACCTTGTTAACTTGCTGTCTGTAAATATGTACATGAGATAGTGCTTTAATAAAATGTGTTCCCCTCGTTTAGTTCGACGCCTTGTAACGTAACGTGCGGAGACGAGGTCAATGTGACTAGATTAAGGAATAACTTATGGTAATAAGGAATCCGTTCTGTTACGACAAGAGGATGAGGATACTTAGCAATAGTGACGTTAATTAGGTTCATTTTGTAATGAAGCGAGGACGGGCAGCAACGGATAGGACGGTTGCTAATATGCTCCAGCTCGATGGTTTGCCGAATCAATAACAAACGTTCTATAGTATATCGTTATATAGTATAACGACGCGAATATTTATCAGATCAAACAACAAAAACAAATCACGGATAAGCAATAAAACTCCATCAAAATATAAGGTTTTAAATTGAGTCTGTAACGCAATATCAATGATTTGGAGCATCGGTATCACCGCGATTAGATTAGTTATTTAAATTGAATATTTCCTCATTCGATCCATGAAACTTCGCTTCAGCACCCTTCGGCTAAACTATCATACTGTGTCTTCTACTACTAAGTAAAGCCTAGATAGGGAATAAATTGTATCGCGGTGAGGCGCGCCCCGGTGTGGACGGGTAACTCTCTGTTGACCTACAATGTGATCAGAAATACTTATTCATAGAATTTCGAGCTTGTCACTTAGGCTTTTTACTAATATTTTCTACTGCCCCCTTTACTATACCAAGCTTTTTTACCTTCTCTATTCCTATAACGATATGCACTAAAAAGTGGTTTTGTAATAGGAATGAGTTTTCCAATCTTCAACCTAAGAGCTAAAACTTAATTCAGAACTTGTAAGTATTCTTAAAATATTGGCATCGGAATAAGTTTCATCCGATTGTTATATAATAAATTACATAACGAGGAGCTTATCATTTAGGGAAATTTACTAGGCCTTTAAAAATGTAGTCGTTTTGTTCCACTAACAGACATTTGGAAACGTTAAGTTTTATAAAATTATAGTGCTGTTGAAAATACCTCGTACGACATTGTAGATAAATTACCCTAATCATAATTATGTAAATTGATCGAAAGAAACGCATTTTATAGTGACTTATAATGATTAGAAATGAAGTGACCTTGATCATCCCCTAACCTTAGCTGCTTTTGCTGCATCACATCGCCATTTACTATTCTTCCTAGTCGTAAGTACTTTACATAATAACATCCCTATACAAGCTAAAGTTAGACATTCATATCGATCTTATGATACGGTTGATTACTATTTAATATTGAGCGATTCAAATTCCAATCTTTGGGTGAAATCAATGCTAAGAATATTTATTAATTTCAAGTCTCATATAAACGAAATATCTTAATAATTGTAGTCGGTGAACATTACTTCACTGTAGAACTCAAAACCGATATATTTTGAGTAATAAGCTTGTACAAAATAGTTTTAATTGAGCTAGAAAATTTGCCTTTCTGATAGATATTTCAGCAAAGTGTAGGCAGTCACCGAATTAGTTCGTAAATCTATTGACATCGGAATCATTAAATCCTCATGACGTTGAATCTTGAAACATGAATCGTATCTTGACTTGTATCAAGTCAATGGGTGGAGAGGCTGCTGCGTCGATGTGCAACGGAGAGGTGGCTGTCACCGGGTACGTGGAGAACAATAACCGATACCGCGCGGCAGGCACGGGTGTAGACTACCTACGGGTAACCATAATTGTTGTTGATTTCACCGAACTATGACTAGATAATTCATTGTTGTTGTATAGAGATAACGTTTGCCGATATTTGTTAAGTGTTATCGGATACCTGCATAGACGCATATCGCACATTCCATGTTTGTGAAGACTGCCAATTTGGTCTAAATTTTACAATCATTGTACTAATTAAATACCTACGATACGTCGATGAGATTAATTTCAATTGCCGTTATGGTCTTAAGGATGCTGTGATTCTTCTATTGCATAATTTTAACGATATTGGATTAATAAATTATATGGGATAATTATTAATATCTCCATCTGAAACTACGTAGGGCCTAGTGAAATCGAATTCGTTGTAATTATTAAATTAATTAATATAAGATTAACGTTAATTTAGATATTTTGAAATTCTTCCATTGTAAATGTAACAATATTGCTTTGTTCTCCAGGAGTTATGAAACAAACATAGACAATATAATACGGGCTACGTGTACATCACACAACATATGAGATTTTATAGTTAGATAAATTACGAGAGAGTTCGGAAACCGGGTGCTTTAAATTTTACATCATGTTGTATGTATTGATTTCTTTAGCGATTGTTCTCTAGTTATACAATAATATCATACGATTGCTAGTGGATGAGCAGTGCGCGTGCGCCGGCCGGCGTGGGCCCGCGCGAGCTACATCTTATTATAAGAATTCTTTTAACTTAAGTGGGGTTTCTAAATATGAAATTTTCAGCGGATAACACCAATTTAACAAAATTAAAATCGTATTTAGTGTTTTTAAAAAAACAAATGGTAGTACCGGATTGTTGTTGAACTAGCACGACGATGGTTCTAATGAATTGTTTGCACTCCGCTTCTCTCCTATCTTCCTTCAGTAATTGATAGTCCTTTAGTCTTCCAGTATAGCGAAAGCTTCCATACATCGTCTTATTCTTGAAGCAGGAACGTAGGAACTATTTGTGATGAACTATGTCAATTATTTCATATTCCAACTCTGATCAGCTACGTAAAGTTTATTTATTATGTAATCTCCTCCGGAAGCTCTAATAAATATATTTAGATTCTCGTCCTAGTTTGTCCAATTCAATGGATGTGGTATAAATGTGAATCAGTAATGCTGTGTTCTTAGGATTCCCTGCAATCTATTCCAGACTGTACTCGACCTACTTCACAAGCTCTATTATTTTCAGATGATACCTATTATTATTTATAACATTTCATTTGTCTAATACATTATTTACTGATGGTAATTTAGCCTTTACTTAAAATAAAATAACATGCTTTAAAACATTTGCAATTTATCTATGCGTCGTATGTGCTCGTAACTTTTTAGGATGCGATGCGGCGACGAACTTGCAAATTTTATTGATCTTTATTTCTTTCTTTTTCCTATATCACCTAAGCAATAACAAAATTGCGCACTTCTTTTTAAGTTCCATGATAAGACAGAGTCTTCAAAATACATTCAGTATTCACGGGAACGAATGATTACCCAAATCGTGGAAAGGAAACGCTTTGGCACAGAAAATCGCATTATAGAAATTCTTATAGAATTATAGAATTCGCATCGCGTCGCGTCTTGCTTTTGTTTACAATCCCATAGACCATTCAATTATTTCAATTAGGTAAAGCTTTAGTTGATTATGTACGTCGAGTGCAGTCTTGATGCAGTGTAGTGTCCGCCTTCGTAACTTTAGAGTGCCGCGGGTGGCTCCCTTAGCGGTTAGATTGGTGAATACGCGCGACGCTGAATACAATACCTACTCTTGTCACATCACATCTTCTACATTCTAAGCTTACCACATTTTAAATTTTCAATAGCACTAAGAAATTTTGGTCCTTAAAATATCTTAAAACGATATTCCTTAATACAGCCCCGATCTAAAGCTCACTTCACCTTAGTAGAAGTCATTACAGACACGATCGTTAATGCACAAGGTTACTTTGTGTTATAATTTTGTAATAGAAATATTAATCCAACTCTGTTAAGTATGATGAAGCTTTATGTAAATTAAATGTAGATATAAATAGCTACAATCTAAAGCGATCTGTAAGAAATCTCTAAGGAACGATTGTATTCAATGTCGCGCCCTCGATGGCCCTAGAAAAAGCATCTAAAATCTACGTTACCTATTGTTAATCAGTGTTATAAATCTTATCGTCTCGTTTAAGAGTTACAGTGTTGTATAGATCGGTACGTTTCATTTGTAAATTCTGAGATTATTCTGTTATTATTGTAAAGTTTCTTTGAATAAATAAAATTTTGAAATTTACATAATCGTTCATCCTGAAGTTTTATTTTAGAGAAGAAAAACTATTTCTCTGGTAATTCAAAACGGACGTTGCTCGGTCCCCCGCCTTTGTGGTTTCTGCTCCACATGTCGACGCTACGGAAGTACTTCTCAAGGTGTTCGTCCTTCACTGACAAGTCGGTGGGATTCAAGTACTTGTCATTTGTGGCCCCGCTGAACGCGCCGTCCGAGTTACAGTTGGACTCGGACAAGTTTCGCATCAACTCGTAATGGGAGAAATTCATTGACATAAGAGACGTGTTCTCAAGACTTTGGTTGAAACTAAAAGTGCAACTAGCGTCCATGAACATTTCTATGGCACCTTGTCTGGTCGAGTTGGAGTTCGTTCGTGAACTGGTACTGTATTCGTCATTCACTAATTTACTCTTTTTCAGTCTGCCCAGCGCCAAGTCTAGAGACCGCACGGCGTCGTTCACGTAGAAAGACTTGCGTTTGACGCCCTCGCTCTTATGCCTCGGGGGACCTTGATTCGGGGACCCATTGTTGCAAGACTTGGCTTTATTCACGATTTTCTCAAACTTCTTTTCGGTATAATCTTCATGATTGTCCATAACGACTATATAACTGGATAATTTTGTGATAACTTGTAAAATTAATTCATATTAGCATTTTACTGACCGACGACGTCAGTGATGACATGCACTCATGTTGCTATCTTGATAGTCCAACTATAACTATTCATATTCTATGGTCACAACTCCAAAAAGTTCGGTAAGAAACTGAATATTTTTGATATTTGCAAAAACCGCCCTCTAGAGCAACCCTCACAAACAAGTACGTGCGATATACAATAGCACGAGGGGAGAGAATGCTTGCCGCTAAACGCGAGTGCTATTCGCTATGAATGTTTCATGCAAGTTCCACAAGAGGGCGCTACCAGTACCTGCTTTTGAAAAATTCAAGATGTGTGAAGCATACATTTTTCATGAATAATTAATATTGTGTGCATGAAACATGTCTGTTTGTAAGGGTGGGTGGGTATTTGCTATGTATAATAATTATTTACAGAAAAAAGTAAGTTTTTCAGTTGTCAGTACCCATAGTACAAGGACCGGCTTAGTTTGAGGCTAGATGGCGTTGTGTGGCACAACGTGGCATTATCTTAAAAAAACATTGTAAAGACTTAGGTATGGTTTAGGTACTATTTTCTTATAATTCTGACCGTGTAAGTATAAAATATGTTGTATTACAAAGTTATCATCATTAAATTAACTTATAACAGTTCATTCTCCTAAATAGTCTCCCTGTATGAGTTTAGAGGGTAAGTAGGCGTCGCAGAGAGCTGCCGCGGTAGGCGCCAGCGCTTCTAACTCTGCTTTTACTCCGCTACACAACATCGCATTCAGTTCCTGTTTTATTCGAAAACCTGCGAAAATCGTTTAAAATAAGCAAACACTATTAAAGTTCTTCTATTACTTTGCATCTAAATATTTTCTTCTATTATAATTTTATAATACTAATTAAAAAAAATAGTTAAAAAGAACTAAAACTGTCATTGCACAGCTGTCAAAACGACTTCAAATCTAAAATTGTACGAGAACTAGAGCCAAAGATCTATTGATTTCCGATCGAAATTTTGTCGGGGCTGAGTATTCTGGGAGATATCATAATCTGTATTAGTAAAAGCTGAAGCTTTAATTTTATTATTTTTCATCTTTAGAAAAGACATCAACGAGCAGTAGCTTACCTAATATGAACTTACGAACTTAGTTATTTCAAATAACACTTCGGGGACATAACAAAACTAAGATTTCAATGTCAATGAGCAAATACTCAGTTCAGCCTGATAAGCATTTTGGTTGACTTATAAAAATCGCAAATATGGACCTCTAAGGGATCAACTACTACCTATATGTAAAGAGCTATTTAGCAAAATTGTTTTGCTGAACATTTTTTGTCTTAATATCATTATTATAAAGTGATTGCATAATTGTATTATTTTGTTTTGTCTAGCTTTATTTTATGAAATTTGGTATCGAAAGGGTGTCCGATATTATATATACTTTTTGTCTGTGCATAATGCCTGAACGAAGTCGCAGGCATCAGCTAATCTCTAATATGATTTAGTCATTATTCGCCATTATTTTCTCGTTTCCTAATGGAACTTTGTTAATACAAATTGGCACTTACCCACAGCATTGTCCAGGTACGGTCTGGTCATCAAAGCCCTCAGCTTCCGTCTGTCCAGCTCGGAGAGGGGAAGCCGCGTCTCGCTGGGAGCCAGGGTCATGACGTCATGGTGCCGCCCGCCTATCAACACCAGCCCGCCGCAAGCCAGCGACGACGATATGTGGGATTGGGCCTGGGAGATTAGCGGTAAGTTTATTTTTGTTGTCTTATGCTTAGCTATGCCTGGTTAAGAAATCCGGTAATATCAATCAATTAGGCCTACTCATGTATCAATATTAGGTAATTACATATTCTAGTTTGAATCTTTATTTTTACCATTTGTAGAAGGCAACTTTATTTATAATTAAGCAAGCAAACTTTTAGCTTTATGTATTCCCTTAATATATACCCATATTTATATACAAAATAAAAAAAATAAAAATGATATTTACCAAAGAACCGTATTTGTAAGTGAGAAATATTTCATATCCGTGCGGATCCGCGTCTACCAGCGCTAGCGCACGCAGGCGTAGCCCCGCGCAGAGTCGGCAGAGCAGCTGCCGGGTGCACACGTCTGGGTATCCCTTACCCTAAACAATCACTTACGATATAATAATAGAATCAAAAATAGAAACGAATCAAGCACTATACTCGTATATTGAGAAAAAATTAAAACTAAAAGGAACTTAAAATAAAGTTAAATTTATTTATTTATTATTAGGTCTTTCTATATAAATCATGAACAAAACGAAACGGAATTGCAATAATTACATAGTATCATAAAGCAAACTAAAAAGTACTGGCTATATTGCCCATTTAAAAAAAGCATTGCTCTTTCTAAAATCCTTATCATCATTATCATCATCAGGCTCTATCAGTCTACTGCTTCTCTCCGAATGTTCGCTACTTTGATCGATCCTGGGCTTCTCGCATTCAGCACTTGCCAGCCGTCCTGCGCTAATCGTCACTCCACCTGACCTGAGGGTGTCCTACACTACGTTTGCCGAGACGCGGTCTCCTCTCCAGAACTCAGAATCCTTATATGTGCAAATATAATGTATTTATTTAAATCACATACCGTTATTATTATCACAGGTCCCAACCTTATCAAAGCTCCTTCATCTAACAGTTTTTGGAACACCGCATCCTTTTCGACGACAAGAATATATTTAGCAGTAGACTTAAATTCTTGAATACCCTCGATATCTTGCGGTATTAGCAAACCTAGAAAATACGTCGACGTTAAATAAAATACTATTTAAATATTTGCAAGATAACATACCCGTATGTAATTAAGTGTATGATAAGTGATAGCATAACATGGTTCTATTTTTTTTATTCAAATAGACTAACTATTTGAGTAAGCACTAACTTATAATATGTTAGGAAGGTTAAAGATAGCTTTAACCAACTGTCCAAACCAAAATGTCCAAACCTAATTTTCGTAGAAGAAGTCGAAGGTGATTTTTAATTGCTTTTAATTTATAAAATGATTTTGCACTTTTTAACCCCTTTAGAAAGAGGAAGCATTTGAGCTAAGCTAAGCTTGTATGCCACCCTAGTGATATAAAAAAAAATCCCATCATCTGTCAAACAATGTTTACGACAAATTCAAAGTGAATTGGACCAAGAAATCACGTTATTCACCCCTTGAATGTAGAATTTAGAAAAATCTTTTCTTATTGAAGGCTTACGTCATATAAAGAACACACGTGTTTCTACTGGTGAGTAGGGTTTCCGGAGCTCGTGGGGGGTTAGGGTTGGGCTGGCATGGCGGTGGCAACTGACAGGTAACTAACCAGTTACTTGCCCGTTGTCACAGCGACTTGGGCTTCTCTTTCGCTTTCCATCAGGCGTAGAGAAGCAATTATGTCGAGCCACTATAAAAAACAAAAAAGTCGACACTAACCACCAGATGCTGCACAGTCCAATACAGTTCCATCCCTGTAGAGCAGGGTCAGGGGGCCGGCAATGAGACCCTTGGACGTGGCTACGATCCCCAGACCCCAGGGCGGAGTTTCCAGTAAGCAGCAAACGTCACGCACTGCTAAGTCCAGATTAACTTGGTTTCGTAACCTTGATACGTTTTGGTAAAATAGTTCCCTGAAATAAGACATACGTATGAACCTATTCTTTTTAAAAAGCTTTTTGGAACGAAGGGTCCGTTTCCACAGAATCGGGTTTGAAATCACACATCTCAACGTGTATTAACAATTAATTTCTTTAGCTCAATTTTTCGCCCCGCACTTTTCTGGAAATGCATTCTAATAATGTTTTTCTAATAATCGATTTGACACTGATAATAGTTCAATTGTATGTTCTAAATACACCTCAGACACAATTAAACCGCCACAGAACGGAAATCGCGGCCATATAATAAATAAATTACATGTTTTACGCAATAAGATTCAAAAAGATTAATCTTACCTTCTAGTAACTGTTAAATTTTTCAACAGCAATTCATGTACTTTGGTAAGCACAAATACAATCGTATTAAATCTCGTTTTGTCTTCACTGCTTGAATAAATTATCGTAGTCTTCTTTGCTTCATTAACTGGTTTTAGAGTTACGCTAGAAAAACAACTCGTTATATTTATTATTACATAAGTACACATATTAATGTATGGATACCACAGAAACATTCATACCGATCCAAATCATAAATACAATTACTCCAAAGTCTTTGATTTCTTATCGTCAGTTTAGGATTCTCGCCATCCGCTGCTTTTTGGTTAATCTCCGCTAAAAGGTCTTCGATTTTTTTAATAGTTAATTTCCTTTGGTTATTTGCGTTGCTTGATACATAATCTGCATTAATGCCTACAACTAACCGTATTAACATTAGAAATGAGAAAGAAAATTGTTATACAAACTTTCTTAGAAGAGTATCCTGAGTAAAGCACATTTACCATTTAGAGATAACTTCATCAAATCTTGCACTTCGTTAAACTGAAGTTTTCTGTCAGGTAAAACAATTCCATTTTCTTTATCTGTTGTCTTCAAATGTTTACTATAATAAAGCTTATCAATAGCTTCCACCAATTTCAAATCTTGACGGAACGGTACGGCAGCAGATTGAAAATTTCTTAACTTGGCAATATCCTGATTTAATAAATCCATACTGCTTACTGGCCCTGGGAACTGAGAGTTATCCTTGAAAACCAATTAACGATCGCTGTGATGGATTTATTAAAAGATGCCACTGGCAAAAGTGATGATGATCCCTACCTACCTAGTGGCGAGATGTTTATCGACCGCAAACAATAACAGCTTCACAAAACGGAGCTCGTAAAGGGCCACGAGACAATGGGGCAGCCCGAGTGTTTTTATAGCGAAGTCGAGCGAACAAGCGAACGGGACAAAATCATCGTCGGTGGCACATCCTAGTCGCGCGCACTGAAAAAACGACATACAATAGATGTAATCGGGAGATAGAGGAGGCAGGCGTCTCGAGGAGCAGATGACACGGTGTGACGACCTCACAAAGGGCGTGAAATGACGTCATAATAGCCTCGAATTATCGCCCCCTCTTGTCTCAAGGCAAATATTTAACAACAGCCCCGTTTTTGTCCTCGTTCTTCGGCAGGAGACCATAAATTACGGGGTTACGGCAGACAAATGATGCGGACCGTTACCGCAGCGCTTTGTTATAGTGACATATTGCAACGAGGTGATGTTTATGTCTTATTATGGACTTTGAGGTAAGTTATGGTTCGACGTGGCATTCTTGGTCGGCCACCGCATTGCTGCTAATCTGTAAAAAATATTTTATCCAAGGGAACACAAAAATCAGATGTAGAAGTACTGTACAATCGGCTAATTAGGTATAACGAAGTTTTTGTGGCCACTTCTCAAACCTGTTCTAAAATCATTTGCAACATTAATTACGCAAATGACGACTTGAGGTGTGAGAAAACAACCCTTACAATGAGTTCCCATTGGCGCGGGCACCCCGAGGCGGCCGATAGCATCGCCGGGTGACAACCCGCACCGCGCCATACACTACGTCATACAAATTGCTCGATGACTCCTCAATTGATTGTTGCAATTTATTCGAACCCTTTCGCGAGTCCGACCGCGGGGAGGTGAGAACGCACTTATCTGCCG
This sequence comes from Conogethes punctiferalis, assembly GCA_031163375.1. Classification (NCBI taxonomy): domain Eukaryota; kingdom Metazoa; phylum Arthropoda; class Insecta; order Lepidoptera; family Crambidae; genus Conogethes; species Conogethes punctiferalis. Next base: position 7,913,716 of record CM062080.1, read on the forward strand.
GGTCGATCGCGACCCAGCTCTTTGAGGAGCCTTTGAGACGGTGTGAAGCAACAATCCGCGGGTTCCGCGTTCGGTCGCCGCGGGACTTTATGATTTCGCCATTATTTTTTGTCACCATCGCTGATCGATGCTATCGCGCCGATAAGCCAACGTCGTTATGATTTACAACACGAGTAGTTAACGACTTTTTTAACACTGTAAAATTTAGGGTTGAGGAAAATTTATGACAAAATGTGGCGTTATAGCTTGCAGCTTACCGTTTTTTTTAATTTACACATAGGTACGTGAAAATATTTTTTAAGTTATGATAATCGTGTTCAATCACCTTCTTTACCTTTTTCAAATCGCAAATTACTTTCAATTGATTATAACTAGTTCAGTACAAATTTTATAACATCAATACGAATTTTGTTGATTTAGTTTTGGCTGAGGTACACTAGACCACCGCACTAATTATATTATTATTAAACTAAACAGGTAGGTATAATGCGTTTAACCACAAGGAGTGATATAGCAGGTCTTGAATCTACTTTTAATACCTACTTACATGGCACATGTGTAAATTAAAATCTATAAAATATGATATGATATGGCGTTCTCTAGGGATGTAATGGAGCGACCTATCATCTTTTCGCTCCAAGCCAACCTCACCTGCGCGTGGTGCAACCTGCCGAATAACAAACGAAGCGCTGGCAACCGTCTTGTAGCGGTATAACCATCTCAATTGAAGGCATAACCAAAGGTGCTAGGTTGATGATGATGATGATGCCGTTCTCAGGAATATACAGCATAAAGTGAAAGTACGAGTAAATACAGACTGAGCTCGCATCACGGAGCACTTCGTGGCTCGCATACTCGTAATACGCACGTAATACAATATTATCCTCGTGTTTTCAAGAGTTTGCAGCTTCCCACAAGATCAGCGCTCTTCAGTGGTCAGCGGACCGGCATTAAACGCAACAGTTATAAAAATAGGAAACACCATTGTTGGTGGGGCCGGCGAGTGGCGACCTCCGCGGGGGGTGCCCCACAATGCACCACCATCGCGCTATCGCGATGGTCGCCACTCTGCCGCCCAATTGACTGCTCAAACGTTATTTTAATACTTTGTTATTGGATTCAGATTGGGCCGTATTAAAATCCGATGATTGGGTGCTACTTCGCCGTCAGCAAAGTTAAAGATGTTATCAACACCCTCCTTGCTAAAAGTCACATATGGTACAGAATTGTGATCGTTCTCTAAAGTATGCTGGTATTGAAACATTTAACTGTAAACTATTTTAATGTAAATTTAAAAAAAAAGTGAATCGCTTTTATAAGTAGAACCATTAGATACATATTAGAAATAGTAATTCCAATCAAATAAATCGTGTTCTATCGTCTTAGTAAAGTTGAAAACGTAGTACTCGTAGAAATGCTAACATCTTAAAGTATTTATCTATTTACAAATATACTTATTATTCGTAATATCTGTCCACAAGCAACAGTTCGATTCAATTTAAAGACGTAAGTAATCCTACAAAAGTGTACACTTTGCTACTAATCAAGTTTAGGTCTCGGAGCACCTGAACTCCCCACAAGAGCCCACATTCCCACATGCGTGCGCGCAGCTCGCAACAGTTTCTCACATTCGAGTGGCCTCTGCTTTGTGCGCGAAACAATATGAACAAACGCATACCTTTACGTTGCAAGTTTAATTGTTGCTCGAGTTTCAACCCGGGCCTATTAAACCATATTAGACCTCCTTCGTATTGTTTTTCAAGATATCTTTTTAATATCCGGTTTTATGTCGCGTTCATTTGTTTGCTCAGATAAACAACTTGGAATAAAATTATACAAAAGCTTCACTAATACTCGTACAATGTTTGTCTGTCTAATGATATCTGTTTTATTTCCTATGCCAAATAACTTGGTATAAACGGCTCTCGTATTGAAACTCATTAGCTGTACCTAAGTTGTAACCACGCGATTCGCGAGTGGGTGTAATTCCCATCAAATAACTCATCAAATTTTAAATTAATCTCGAAGCCCTTAAAACCAAAACTAATAACAGTAGCTCCCTCAGAGCTGCAGTGGCGTCCCGCCGCGTCACAATATTGTCCCGGGGCCGGTTCCCACCCGTCTACGCGGCCAGACATTTACATACACACAATGACACTGTCGCATACTAAACGACATAATTACGCACTGAATTAGATTTATAGCCGAAAAACAATGAGCTCAAGTGTGCTCCACCCTTTACTGTTTAAAATAATGGCGTCGAGTGCGTCGCTCATTTAGGGGGTAATTAATACGAAAGTTCTCATAATCTACAACAATTATAACTGCTCTTTATGAGTTCGCTAAAAAATAAACAATACGTCGACCTTTTGCTTTAGAGAAGCGGTTTTTTTTACAATAACGAATATATCAAATAAATGCATATGAGTGATAATATGCATTCATTTGATGTTATGTGTCTGCGTGCCTTAGTATATAAAAATATAAGAGTTACCTAACGAAATAAAATAGGTTTAAACAAGTTCAGTGTCTTCCCAATTAAAACTAGGCTAGTTAGCAATTAGCTACCAACCAGGATGTTATCAAAACTTTGATCGACCAAATGACAGTTTGACAAATTAACTACGGTAAGAAATAAAATAAGTTGATTACGAGACTTATTAATTGACATTGCAAATGTCGATTCAACCTGTTCCAATTAGTAATATTCTAATATTAGAAATCTTTGCATCTGAACTGATGACAAGTGAAGATGCTTGGCGAGGCGAGTTATCGTGGACACACTTTATTGACATTTCATTAGCATTAAATAAATATGTTTAAAATATTCTCGAATTTTTTTCTATTTTGTGCAATAAAGTTTAATCTAAGAATTGCTTATGTAAAAAAAACTAATATCATGAAACTTCTAAGACCATTTGAATTCTGTGCGATTAGTATAGCATTAGTGCTCAGACTATTATTAAATAATCTAGCTCTTAATATAATTTCTAATATTTTATATTTCTTAATTATATTTTATGCACCTATTCACATTGCCATATTAAATGAATATCAAATATTGGCTCCATTAACATAATTTAAATGAAATAAACTGATCTATTAAAATTAAATCAAGATGCGTATGGATACTTATAAAATTAGAAAATTATAGTTACCACCTTCGGGCGATCTGCGTACCGACATACTTAATGCTACACAAACTAAGGTGTTATCCCCAGCCTGCGCATAAAACTGATGTTAATGAAGTACAATTATAATAATAAAAAAATTTATTAATAGATAATTATCGAGGTTATATGAAGCCGGTTTGGACATTTGCGTAGGTCTCGCCGTATGCTTTGTAATCTCATTAATTTAAATTGAGCAAATTAATTATTTGAATGTTTAATTTAATAATCGATAATTGTTCTTCAAACAACAATTTATATTATTAATTTTATGACATATTGTCACTGTTTTGACAAAAATCTTCCATTCAGCATTGTAGAAAGCAAAAGGGGCCCAAGCCACTGCGGCAACCGACGAGTAACGAAATCAATCACTTGTCAGTTGCCACCATTGCCATTGACCTGTAAGATTATTCTGGCTGTACCTACACCGACTGATCCCAAAATGTGTAACATAAATAAATAAATATCACACAACATCACATACATTGCTCCGATCCCAAAGTAAAAGTAGTTTAAGCACTTGTGTTATAGGTATCAGAACAACGATGGTACCACAAATATATAATATATATGTTGCAGTCAGAACCCTTAACCAGTCAAAAGTACTATTGACTAGCAAAATCAGTCAAAAGTACTTTTGACCATATGCTTTGGTCAATAATACTTTTAACTAAAATAACAGTTAAAAGTACTTTTGCCCAAGGGAGCTGGTTAAAAGTACTTTTGGCTAAGTTATTCCGTCAAAAGTGGTTTTGACTGGTTGTATCAGTCAAAACTCTTAAAATAAGTGGTCGATAAAAATAACGACAAACGCACATTATAAACTTTAATATTACTCATACCTATTGTCTTCTTCTCGAGACCAAAACTCTGAGATCACTCTATGTCTTGCGGTCAGCAAGTTTTCGTGCAGACAGGCGTTCGGACACGCGAGACTCTGAAGCAGTGTGCCATAGCGTCTGGAGCGACACCACATCCGCACCGATTGGCAAATACGTCTAAAAAGCCTCACATTGACAGATTGTCCGTACAGCGGCCAACCTAAGTGCGCAGCCTATACAGAGTCTTCCACATTAACCCCAGCAAGCTCTTTGAGGGTACAGTGAATGTGGCTGCACCCACCACACCATTATGCCCCAATAAGTGGATCACGCCCCCGCACTCACCACTCGGGACATAAAGAAGAGGCTCAGAGAGCATACAATGCGTCTTAAGCTCTGGGCGGGGGCGGCGTAGAGCGGGCGTGTCTACAGATGCCCTACGCTCTCCTTCTGTTAGATCACCATCTCACAGAATTCGAGCAATCGCTCGCCAGGTCTCCTTCTACGCCGTTATCTGCCGCAAGAGTTGCACCAGATCGAGGTCCTGGGCGACATTGACGGAGCACCCACTGACCCAAGGCGCATTAGACGGTGGCAACCGGGGTTTCTTAGTGGATATTCTTTGCAGACGCGGAGCGAGTCCCACATAACCTGCTGATATGTTGGGTGAGTTTTAAGATTTGACTGCACCAAGACTTACCAGGTCTGATGTGAAATCGTTTATTACTCAATAGTTTAAAATGATTTCACATTTATTAATAAATCACTTTTGTATTCACATCTAACGAGTTAATATTACTCTTAACTGATGCTTTTTTGCAGTTAAAAATACTATTGACCAAGAGCGTCAGTTAAAAGTACTTTTGACCGCAAATTTGCAGTCAAAAGTATTAATAACCAATATTTTTCAGTCAAAACCACTTTTGACCAACCTGTTCAGTCAAAAGTACTTTTGACCGATTTTGCTAGTCAATAGTACTTTTGACTGGTTAAGAGTTTTGACTGCAACATATATATACTTAGTCAAAAGTACTTTTAACCAGCTCCATTGGGCAAAAGTACTTTTAACTGTTATTTTAGTTAAAAGTATTATTGACCAAAGCGTATGGCCAAAAGTACTTTTGACTGATTTTGCTAGTCAATAGTACTTCTGACTGGTTAAGAGTTTTGACTGTCACATATATACTCAAAAAATACAAACATAGACACTCAGACACGGAACTAACACTAATGTTCATCACACGAATGTTTGTCCCGAGTGGGAATCGAACCCACGACTCTTGGTTCAGAAGGCAGGGGTCACTACCAATTGAGCCACCGAGCCAGTCAATATAATAATAGTAGGTGTAGGTACATAAAAGTAAATAGCATGTCACCTTCTCAGCGACCATACGCAGTCCGATCACGACGCGAACAGGTGCGCAAACGCAAGTTCCATCAAGTGGTTTGATTACTGACATTGGCGTATGTAAATAGACCATTTGTAATGTCACGTTGGGTTACTGTAAGATTGTGTGATGGGAACATTGAAGTGTGCGCCATGTCATGCCTTAGTTGACAAAGTGCCTTAACGTCTTTAATGTTTGCATGTTTTTTATGTGATATAAAACGCAAGATGTACTTACGTAAGAATTCACACGTATAACTTCGTTGATTATATTAAGGCTCCTTTTTATTAAGGAAAAGAACATCGTTTAATAAATTTCATTACGATAGTGGCCAGGTGTTTTACACAGAAAGTCTAGGAGTGAGAGCCCTCCGCTCCGCAAACAGTCCGGTGATGATGACAAGGTCGGCCTGGCCATCATCGTAGACGTTTAGAAAAAAAAACAAAAAATACACAGAAAGTCTTTTCTCCTATATAATGTTGATGTAGAGACATCAAATAAAATTGTATAATTACCTACCTACTATCAGCAATTTTAAGGCAATTAGTCATCATCATATCTAAGCCGCAAACGTCCACTTCTCCAAGGCAATTTTCATTTGGGCGGATTGGTGACCGCAGTAAGCTTTATTTATACCCAGGTAAACGCAATAGTAAAACTAACGAATAAGAAAACATGTTTCCCTAATCATGTTATTTTGTCACTAAACCGATATCGAGTTACTTACTGCAAAGCGAATCCTTCCAATTAAAGATCAACAAACGATTAAAAAAGATGATTGAAAGTGTTTGTCTAATAAGGCCACCACGACGCATTAATGGGTTATTTTCCTGTAGGAACTAAAACGGGCACTCGGCAAGGATTGAGATTCCTCGTAAGCCGCATTAGGCGCTCCCGGCAGGTGGCGCCGCAGCTGCGTTCACACGCACCTAGGAATTAAATCTAGAAATTTCTACTAATTTATAATCCTAGATCAGAACAGGACGTCGATTGCATCGATTGCAACATCGTGCAACTTGGAAACCAATGATATTAAAAAGCAATAAAAATCGAACATGCTTTGCTGTACACATTTCGATCTATTTCAATTTTCAATGGGTTATTAAAATTGCATGCAGAATTTTTAAAAATATTTACACTTACCACTTGAAACTTGCAGCATAGAGCAATAAATTTAATTAAATTCACATAAAGAAAACAAGCAATTATCAATTATGTTGCCGCACACCACACCTGATGACCTGACTGATGACTGGATTTTGCCGCCATAATTTTTTTCTTAATTTTTTTTTAAGTTTCGAATATATACAGCCAGCACCACTTTTTAAAAAAGATACATTATGTAGTTAAATAATAACATTGCGTGGCGCCTAATTATAACATAGGTAGGTAAGCCTCACGGCTAATTCTTTAAAAAGTAGTTATTTCAATACTATGAAGAATAGCATTGACTTATCCTTACTTTTATTATGCAATATTTTTATGCAAAAAGTATAGGTGTAGTAATAATGATAAATAAAAATTATAACATAATTTATTAAACTATCATTTGTGTAGCTACATAACTATTACACATTATATTTTTATATTTTAGGCATATTTTTTTTTAATCTAACGCAATTGCAATGATGTTATTATCGTAATAATGAACAGAAACTTTTAAAGGTTAATTTCCACAGATAATATATAGAAAACGCCAAATCAATTACCGAGTTTTATTAGTGTACCTTTGGACATGTTTTTTGTTCGTACTGTCGTATCTATCGGATCCCAATTTGTCCACGTGCGACAACGATAGGTGAGGTCCACTGATCACAATCGCACAGCTGTCCGTGACACGCGCCTCCGACATTCGACATCCAAAACACAGCTATATCACCGGGCTTTACCTACCTACGTGACTTTACTATGAAGATGTGAAATAAACATAATTATGCATACACGTTTAGAGTTATTAAAAATGGAGTACCTATGTACCGAATTTTTTTTTCTAAATGTTTACAATGATAAGACAAGGCAGCCTAACAAATAAATAATCACAAGCCAAGATAGGCTTTATGATATAGAAAATAAAATCCAATCTAATCGTGCCGGAACGGCCATACTTAGCACGACCAGGACATAGGTAATACCTATGCATTATATTAGCGAAATATACATTATTTTAAACTACATATTTTGCACTACCGTAAAGTCGACCGTAAAAGTAGGTTATTACTTGTATTCAAAAACAGTTATCTTTTTAATAAATATTTTCGTGGCTGACTTTCCACTAATGTGTCACTTAAATAAATTCTCCGTAAGCGTGCTCGCACCGCTTTTCACCTCTATCTTTGTTCCGAGATTAATCACAGACCAACAATTATCACGGCCTGATAAGCATTAAATCCTCTTCTGTCTTGAAGGGGCCAAGAAGATCATTCTATATTAGTCAAACATTCATGAGGATTGTATTGGTATGAACGCGGCGAGTTCAAAGGACAGGGGCGATCCGAGGGGTTGAATGTTAATCCTACTAAGCTATTGTAGGTAATGTTTGTCGCACGCTCGTCTTTTGTTGCACTATTTTACCCAACAAATTGTATTGTTCCCCACGGAAGTTGTTCTTAATGTCTACTTTATTTGAAGAAACAATGGTGCCTTCGAAGGTGTCGCTAACAGTACCAGGCCATTGGTACCAGACAGAGTTGTAGTGTAGTAGTCTATTCTCGTACAAAGGCGTGACAAATTTTATGCATCTTAAAATACCTATATATCGTCATCACCACTACAAATCTTAATATACCTTCTATTCTATTTGAAATGGCCAATTTAGAAAAGCGTCTTAAGCGTAAATATACTGAAATGGTAATCGAATATCGAACGTAACTTTCGCGTAAACATAAGTCACCAAGTACGGTCACTTAGGTGTTTCAGATCGAATCATTTCAAAACTTGTATTTAGATTTAAATTATTTGTTAGTCAACCACATTTCGACCGATCTTCATATTAATCTCTTGTCATGTTATTATGTGGTCACTTTGTCCGTCTAAGCTATTACCGTCTCATGAGCAATAATAGACTATTAAATTACAAATGACAATCGCATTACTCCCAACTAATAAGCTTAATAGCATTTCTAAACAGTCATGCCTTAAAAAGGACTAAAATCGTCTCTCCCGCCCATGAGTTAGTGCGCGTGCGTTTTTTATTTGACCATCAATTGTCCTCCCGTCGTCGAGTGCGAGGGAGGGCCGCATTCCCTCACACCTCGCGTCAGCTGCGGTACTCACCCTCCGACGTACCTATTAACTTCAATTGAGCCCGACAAATTTACATGAACTGTGGGGCTATGCGTGCAGCGAGAGAGGCGCCATGTGACTTTAAGGGCGCGCGTTCACTGGTCCAAGCCCGAGAAACGACACTTATACCTACTGTAATAGTATATTAGTAGTTTCTTAACTCTGTATTATGATACATTTGATATAGTAGTTCTTAGAATTAACCGTTTATTTTATTTACCTATGGTAAAAACCTATTATGACTCCAAAAATATCTTGTGCTGTAGGTACAGTCAGCCTCAGATATATGAAGGAATTCAAGCAGGAATTAACTCTCACACTACATATTGGACATTAAATATCGGATCGTCATAAACAAATAAAACTTAAACCCCGTTAATTTATAATAGTTCCGTGTAATCGGAAAATAATTTAAAAACCACGTGTACCTGCATGCCCAGACTCGAAAAGCTCTCCCTATATCAGACAATACCAATTCAAATTATAAGATCTTTAAAAATTGGTTTCCTACCTACACCTTTGTTGATGTGCAACAAACCTATATAAGTAAGGTCGCTAACTTCGTGGCCCGCGGAGTGCACCCGTGCGCGCGCCATATGGCCCGACCTACGCGACTCAAATCGCTATTATATTGCTTTTAATTGATAACAATTTAAATATATTTGGTGATTCACACTTACCAACCTCATTATTATTCATCGAGTCATTATCTCCATGTTCGCATTTTGCCCCAAGATGATATCTGCGGCACGAATGTGTTTTACCGTTTTTATCGTCACGCCACTAAAGTGTCCGATTTTATTTTTTGTTTATTTTTAATAATAATAATACGCTTAGTTTACAAAATTATGTTATCGACAAATTAAACAAATGAAGTAGGTACGAACCTAAAAGGATATTTTGGCGCGAGCTGAAATCAGAAAGAATGTAAAGACTCTCATACAAAACGTCAGTTTGGATTGAATAAAACGAGGATTGTTTTTTTGTTTCACACTGATGATCTCGTGTCAATATCACCCACGCGCCTAAATATCCTTGTATGTCTGTACGTACATTAAACTGTAACAATATTATGTAACCTAAAGAAAAAAAATGCACAGAAATGATATCCAAAAATTGTTGTCCTAATAAAAACATAGATATATTAGTATAAAATTCACACGAATTGTTAACCCAATATTCAGAAATACGTAAAAAAGGAAACAATAAACTTGTTAAATTTAAAAACTCCATGATTTAAGACCCATCCCGAGGTATCAGAAATAATAGACAGCGAATACTTATGTACCTAAAAGCGCACATTAAAACGAATTACGACCTAGTATAAAGCCGTTCCATTTTGTGGAGAAATTTTATTATTCAATAAAAAGGTGTTGCAACAAAGGCACATTGGATCGCTGCGGTTTTCGGAGGCCGTAAATCAGGAGCAAGGACCCCGGCCTAGGCGGGGGCAGGCTTCTGAACTGTCAAGGCCTGCCTGCGGTCGCGAGCAGCTCCTACAAACATTGCGTGTTTGATGAAGTTACTGCGTCTCAGGAAGTCTGCAAGTCGGTTACAACTTGTGTCACTTTGTAAGGTTAACAGCTCCAAGATTTTATAGTACACATTACTTGTGTAATTTATACTATTCTGCTATAACTACTAGTAGGTAAACTGTAAACAAATGGATTTTCGAAAATATGTACCAGGCATTAAGGATATTGGATTTCTCCATTTAACACCTTCCGGTAGGTAGATAGATTCCCCGATTTTATCTTAGTCCTCACAAAATCTTGAAAAAAGTAATCCCAAATATGTACAATAAGAATAAATATATTGTGCCAAAAATATTGTATTAACTTTCGAAAAAGGAACGACAAATTCGAAATTTGAATGTCTTTTTATTTTTTTAAATAATTTCACTCGCGTCCCATGTTCGACTAATTTGAATTTAGAATGGAAACGAAGTCATAATAAAATTTTATTGCTAAACAAAATATTATGTGTACCTATAAATCTTTAGCATAACTCTTTACCTTACCTACCTACTCATAGTTCTATTCAAAGAGTGAAGATTTCATCGTATTATTTTATGGATTTAAAATTTCCCTTACACGTTCTAACAAACAGAGAGACTAGTTTCTCTAATGATTACAATTAAAATGCAGTAAAATTTAATTCAAAAACCCCCTATTATGACTATTGGAACAGTTTAAAATAACAATTGTGTAAAGCGTCGCGTGTCGATGCGGTCGATAAGGGAGCAATTCACGGGCCATATTGCGTCCATCGCCGTGTCGTTTGCATAATTGTTGCTCTGAATTATGCGTCTGTCGGTGATGTCACGGGAGCTTGCCGCTTCGCAAACATGATTTACATATTTAAATGAAACAAATGACTTTTACAGAAGTACTTTTAGCTCTTAACTTGGAGAATAACAATGTAGAGCGTCAGATGTTAGCATCGCTGGAGCATACTACATACACCTAATTCGGTAACAGATTTATATTACTGCTATAAGATTGGATATACCTTTAAGTTATTTATATTCATCATCATCAGTCTACAAACGTCCACAGCTGGACATAGGCCTCCTCCCAATGACAATTGTTATTTGGGGGGATTTGTCGTAATCACCACGCTATCCGTTTTTCTTCGTCATTCTGTCCGTCATTTATTTGCAAACAAGTAAACGCTGCTGTCCGTTTCTTCTACGACACCCACGGGATGAGATGGGGTGGTCCTGGGTATTAAGGACTAGTCCTAAATCCGGAAACCACACGGACACTATTATATATGATTATATTATTTGTGAACTATGTTATCATTAATTTATTACTTTTTATCAAAAATGCACAACTCTGAAGAAGGAAGGTAGGTATATAAATTTATATGTATTTTTACCTAATGTTAATTAACAAAAAATGACACACAACAAACATAAATTTCGCGTGAAATTGAATTCTCGACCATTGATTCAAATCATTCAAAGCCAATATATTAAAGACAAGACGCCTTACTCACTATTGAAAGACCATATCACCGGATAAACCTTGTATAAGCCGTTTTATATTTTTTTTGTTAAATTGATTCTTATTTATCTAAACGTCTCCTTTGTAAGTCGGTTAATAACATAAAAGGACATTTTTTTCATTTTTAATTAATCAGTGACGCACTCTTGTGACGTCTTCGGTAATTCCGCGAACGCTGGTACAAATTTGCACTGTTATCTAGGCTAATTACGCCTAGATATAGGCTATACCTACCAATACTATGTTAAAGCATTACGGATGTATAAAGGCCCACCTCAAATATGGCGGAGAAAAAATTATTATTAGACATTTGTATCACTTTGCTTGCTTCCTCGATAGGTCGAGGAACGACCTTAGTGGTGGTATAGTGCAAACATTTCTATTGTAACCCTCTAGCATCAAACGACGTCAAAAGAACTCCCTCGTTTTCAACAAACTATAGGAACAGGCTTATCCTTACCTAAATGATGGAACTACTTCCGCCGAGCCGAGCTAGGTGATCGTGCTCGGGGACCGCGTTCCAATGAACAATCTTGGTTTATTTTATTTATTTTATTTAAAACTTTATTGCACAAAATGGTACAAAAGGCGAACTTAATGCTAGGAGCATTCTCTACCAGTTAACCTTTGGATCATGCAGAGAGCAAATGTGTGTGCGGTGAGTGTAAAAAGAAACACTGTAAAATATAATACCTAATTTATAATCAATAAACTAATATGCTAAATATACTACTTATTAAAATGTGCTATAAATACGTATACATACATGGATATATATACACATATAAGCAATTAATATAATAATACATATAAAATAAGTATATACAATAATATATATACACATATATAAATATATGAATGACATATATAACAGATAATCTTGACGAGCAATTTATGAATTACGACGAATAATTTAAAAGGTGTTCACGTACCCTCTTTTTAAACAATTCCTTATTCTGTGAGGACTTAATTTTGCAAGGCAAGGCATTCCACAGCCGAATGGCTTGCACAGTAAAAGATTGAGAGAAGAAGCCGGAGTGGTGAAGTGGGACAGAAAGACAATTGGTTTGTATAGCGAGTCGTGATGAAAAGTTCGAATGCGCGTTGTAGGATTCTATGTTCTAGCCATGTATAAATAGGTTTTGCTACATGTCGATACAAAACAATTGCTAGATCTCACACGCTCTGTCCAGTGCTTACGGTATCTGCCATAGGCTTTCCCTAATTACTTGGGGTGTGTTTTGTTTGGTGCTATCAGCGTAACGAGGCGCAAATGGGTCGCCGGCGATCGCGCGATCATGCGGGCCCGCCCTCCGCCCCGCCCCGCCCGCCGACAGCGTCAAAGGCCTTTGTACGTGTTAAGGTAGCGCTGAGTGGCGAGATTAGCGGGTATCGTGGGTGAAGCCATCGCCACTTGCCTACTAAAGCCTGTCTACCTGCTAAGGCTCGTTTTAGGCCAGCGTTTATACCTACTCGTAAACTCGTTTTTGAAAGCGCGAATGGGCACGCGTCTGTCATACGCTCAGCTTCTACGATCATGCTTACCACTGCACCACTACCGTTTCGAGCGAGAATGCCGAAGGCAGCTCGTGTACGCGTCTCCGGTTCTTAAAACCGCGATCTCCCAATTAACCAGAAAAACCGCTCAACTTTGCCTTCCATTAAACTAAGCTTAACAAAGTTAAAAAAAAACATATCTTTCAAATAAAAGGTGGTGTAGGCATAAATCTTATTTATTTGCATTGGCATTTGATCAAACTTAAGCTTCACCATGATGAGGAAACCTGCTCAGTTCAGGTCCTGGATGTATTGTCATGATCATAGTAAACTACATATTCGAGTAACTGAGGTCAGATCTATCTATCTAGATTTACCATATCTGTGGTTATGGATTTCCTTTGCTAGAATTCCTTTATACTTTAGGCAACAGTGTTGAAATAAATAAGTAAGTAGTGTAAGTACGAGTAGTACATCATCAAATTCAAATCGCTACTTTTGACTACATATGCCAATCGCTTATCCTCACACCGTGCCGTACTCCGAACAGATAAGCTCGGCAGCGCTAGCGGAATCTCGCGTCTATTCTTGTTAATGAGTTTATCTCATACGTGAGCAATTAGCCCATTGAATCTGGCACAAGGATTGTTCACTGTTCGGTGTTCATTTCAGAGGTAGGCAATCACAGCTCTTTGTCTCACTTTCCTCAATAGGTATGTATTAAATCTAACTACGAGTATGTGATTATAGTTTGTATATTTGTAATAAAAGGCGTGGTTATCGGCTTTAAAATTTACGTAAAACAAAACCAAAACCATCATAAAAAAAATTTAGCTCTAATAATTTTATGATATTGAAATTAATACTAATCTAATCTGCTTTAGTAATTAAGGGATCGGGGGCGACCCATCATCTTTACACTCTGAAGGGGCGCGGGTTACTAGTATTTGGATTGAAAGGCGGTGGTAATGTTAATGTTAATGTTGTATAATTTAAATGTTCACAATGTTAAACTAAAACTACTGTTAAAATGTTGTGAGCGCACCCGGTCGCGATCGATCCGTGATTTGCACTAAGTTGGTAAAATTATAATTGATCGCAATCGGTTGCGCCCTAGTTAGATGTCACGTGTTCGGTTGCGTTACACCGAACATCTTGCCAGGGGGCAGAGATGAGATGCGGCAACAAAAGACGTGACAATAATTAATTAAAAATACTTAAGCTAATGTTCACAAACTATCACTGCAGGCGATTTTTTGCAACACTTGTTCACAACACATGTTCACTTTCGCACTACACTTTTCACTTGTGCGGGGGACCGGCTGGGGACCTGGCGCGGGCCCCGCCACGTCCACCGCTGCTGCAGCTGCCGCGGGAGCCACCGCTCGCTGCACGTCTATCGCCGTTTGCTGTTGTCGCCTACAGTAGCTAACTCGTCTACATATTAATATAATGTTTTCAATATTCATATTTCTAGTGTTGTTGATGGGAGCGATATCTAGGATAATAAGATGGTCTGAGAGATCAACTCTATTTTCCTGCTGTTTGTTGTGGGTAAAGACTGTAAAGTTAAAGTTTTCTGTTTTACTAAACAGCTGTTTTTCATACCTTTTGAAATAACAATTTCATTTTTATTACCACTGGCGCTAACCACCCTAAGGGGTCAAAAATCTTCGATATTTCTGACAGAAGAATTCTTTTCGTTAATCTACCAGTCTGTTGTGCTAATGCATAATGGAATGTGAACTCGTCAGCCTCTGGATTCCAGCTAAGGCCGAGAGTTTTAGAAGTGTTCTCTGTTTTAAACTGAAATGTTATCTGGTCGCAGCTATTTTGTTGTTCATCTAATGTTGATAGTATTTCGGGTTTGTTTGAGGACCACTTTCTAAGGTTGAATCCTCCTCTTTGTAATAAGTTTTGCAAGTCTTTCACTAACTGTTGCCCTTGAACTATCGTATGGGAACCATGAAGTAAATCGTCCATATAAAATGAGTCTTCCAGGACTTTTGCAGCTTCTGGGAAGTTTTCTCTCTCATCTGAAGCTAACCTTTTCAATGTCATCATGGCTATGAATGCAGCTGCTTTAGTTCCATACGTCAATGTTAGTAATCTGTATGTTTGTATGGGCTCATCGGGGGAGTCTCTCCAGACGATTTTCTGTAAGGGTTGATCTTCTTCATTGAGTAATATTTGCCTGTACATTTTTTCTATGTCAGCTATAAAAGCGTATTTATATTGTCTAAATTTTATTAGCAATGATTGCAGATCTTGTTGCAAATTAGGCCCCTTAAACATAAGATCGTTTAGTGAACACCCTGTATCTGTTTTACTTGATGCATTAAAAACCACTCTGTACTTTGTTGTTGCTGACTCGGCGCGCTCTACTCCGTGGTGAGGCAAAACGCACTCGAGTGATGTTTTACTGTTATCCAGCGTCATGTGATCTAATTCTTTATAGCCTGCGGCCAATGTTTTCTGTTCGTTGAATTTAAGTTCGAAGTTACGAAATTGCGCCAGAGCTTTAGGTCTTGACGCTCCAATCTGTTCCTCGAACTTCGGCTTCATAGGTAAACGTACTATATATCTGCCCTGTTCGTTACGTGTTGTTGTCTTATGATAATACTCCATACAATAAACATCTTCCGAAGACATATGTTCTTCTCCCTCTTCTGTTATTTCTTCCATCTCCCAAAACTGTTGAATGTCTTCAATGTTGTTAACCACTACGTTACATTGAAATGTTCGGGTGCTTCCACACAGAAGCCACCCCAATTGAGTTTGTTGTGCCATTGGCACTGTTAAATCGTCTCCTTTGATCAATCCGCCTAAAGCGATGTTAGTGTAAATATCGGCGCCCAAAAGAATATCCACTGGGCGACTCTTGTAAAATTCTGGATCGGCTAAATTAATGTTCTGAATATGTTTCCAAGATGGGTTTGTAAATGATTTGTTCGGCAGATTCTTTATAAGATTGTTCATGATTAGTACTTCTGTTTGAAATGTATAGTCATTGTGCAATGACTTACAAGTAATGTTGATTTTCCCCTTGCAACTGTTTTCTAGTTGTCCTACGCCAAAGATCACACCTTTACATTGTGTCCTTTTTATGCCTAACGCTTGAGAAGCAGCTTCTGTTATAATTGAAATCTGACTCCCGGAGTCTACTAACGCTCTCATGGTCTGATATGTTCCGTCTTTCTTCATTACTTTTAGTTGGGCTGTTGCTAATAATACTTCCGAAAAGTCATCTTGAGATGCATGTGAAGTAGAGTTCATTCGCCTTCCCCAATCAGATGTTGTTTTAGTTTCGATCAATGCGTCATGAATCAATGTGTTGTGCTGACCCGAACATTTGCGACACACTTTGTTCGAAGTGCATTTGTTGCCATTATGTGAAAATAAGCAATTTAGACATAGCTCGAGCCTGTTTGCGGTTAATAACCTCTTTTCTTGCGGCATTTGCAAAAATTGTCTGCAGTCGTAAATACCGTGTTCATATTGACACAATGGACATCTGAATCGTGAAACGTGAAATGATTTCGTAACTTGCACGTGTCCATTTTGGGGTCGATAGCTGTTGAAATGTTGTTTTTTCGGGTTAAATGATGATGAAGGTTGAGGTCTAACTTGTAGAAAATTGGGTTTTTGTTGTTGTATTTCTTGTTTACGGCGAGATGATGTTTCCAAAATAGTAAATTTACTCTCCAGATGATTTAATAACTCTTGTAAATTCGGTAAAGCTCGAGGGCTTTTCACCGATTCCATGTAACTGGCATATGTTTCTGCGTCTAACTTTTGACATAAAATATGAACAATCAATGGATCCCATGTTGTTATATCCACACCCAGATTTTTGACGGCGTGTAACGTTTCAATAGTTATGTCATGCATTTTCTTGATCTGAGATAAGGATGACTGTTGCATTGTTGGCAGGCCAAATAAATTGTTGAGAAGTGACGTAAAAATAAGTCTTTCGTTGTTATAACGATGATTCAAAATCTCCCAGCATGTTAAATAATTTTCTGATGATATTGTTAAATGTTGAATCAATTTCTCTGCTTCTCCCTTTACGTTACTCTTAAGATATTGCATCTTTTGAGCAGGAGATAATGTTGAGTTTTCGTGAATGGCCTCATTAAATAAGTCCTTAAACGAAACCCATTGGGTATAATTGCCCGTGAAAACAGGGATATCTAATTTCGGGGTTGATTTCTCCCGGTGTGACACTGACCACATCTTCTTGTTAAGCTGTTTCTTCAGCATGTTATATTGAGTCTCATACTTAGTGAACTTAGTTTCGTACTCTAAGTCTTTACCATCTAACTCAATGTCGATCTCCCAGTGCAGCCTGTCTATAGCTGCCCACCTTGTTTCTATGGACTTTAGTGCGTCCTCAAACTCCCATTTGTCTGTTATAATTTCTATGTTAATGTTAGCCACTGTTCTCGCAAAAGCTTTAAAGTTCGCCCACTGTCTACGTAATGTTTCGTCAAGCTTACTGAAAGATCCATGTTCTACTTTACTTCTCTGTTGCTCCTTTCCATCGTCTGTTGGTTTGTCGCTTCGCTTGTCCTCACCTTGCCCTGTTCTGGCAGATACCTGTCTCACTTCTTCACCCGATGTTGTTGGAAATAATCGTTGATAATCGCTGTTTATTTGATTCTTATATAACGTATACATCTCCTTAGTTCTCTCATACTGTTTATTTACGAAATACGAATCTGATCTACTAATGTTTTCCAATAATTGATCGTGGTTGAACTGAAATTCATTCCACCATTCTTCTAGCTTGCTCCACCGCCTCTTAAAGTACTCCACACTGTTCTTCCTGTCAGCTCCATCCTTTTTATAATTCTGGTACTCCTTCTCTATCTCTCGGGCGACTTGGTATTGAGATTCCAACGTCACCATGTTGCTTGTTGAATGTTAGGTATAAAAAAGGAAAGATCTTACAGATGTTGTCGTCGTCTGCTTTCTGCGGCGCGCTACCAATAGCGCAGCCCTGTTGTTGTTAATCCAAACACTGCAATCCTTTACCAATGTTAGCTAGTTCACACTTCACTTGGCAGTCACTAAAACTTATTGTCTTAATTCCCGTTACGCGAAGGTACCTCGAAGGACCATGAAGGGGCGCGGTTTGTTTGTGGACTGTATATCCATAGGTCGCTGGTTCATATCCGGCTCGAAGGACCATGAAGGGGCGCGGGTTACTAGTATTTGGATTGAAAGGCGGTGGTAATGTTAATGTTAATGTTGTATAATTTAAATGTTCACAATGTTAAACTAAAACTACTGTTAAAATGTTGTGAGCGCACCCGGTCGCGATCGATCCGTGATTTGCACTAAGTTGGTAAAATTATAATTGATCGCAATCGGTTGCGCCCTAGTTAGATGTCACGTGTTCGGTTGCGTTACACCGAACACACTCCAAGCCACCCTCACCTGCCCGTGGTGCGTCACATGCCGATGACGGGCAGCAGCGACACCGGAGCGAGAAGCTACACCCTGCGTTCGCCAACCCGCCTGCCTAGTGAGTAAAGCCTCCAGATGTTTGACGATAGTGGCGAACAACTGGAAGGCCATGTCCAGCAGTGGACTGCTATGGGCTGCTGATGATGATGATGATTACTAATTAAATGCCGGAAATTATTGAATATAGGACATATATTAATTAATTCTATTATTTTATCACTTTTGAAAGACTCCACATCTTTGTTGCGCTAAGAGAAAATAATACGAATGGTCTATATATTTACGAAGGCGATTTTCAGTTGTCATGCCATGCACATCTTTTGATGCATCGCGAACGTTTAACAGTTATTATCACTACAAGATTGTCTTCTAGCTTTTGTTTTGAACAAACTGCAGACAATTTGAATAACAACTTTTATTTCCAGAAAGTGAAATTTCATACCCCATAAAACTAGATGGTAGAATAGTGGCAAAGAAGGAAAGGTGGTGCGTTTACGAGCGGCGACCACAGACCATTATGTCTCTATGTGGTCGCAGCGAACGCAAGCAGCCACTCACTTGAAACGTTTAGCACAATGCAAATAGGAATGGACAAGTTCAATGGCGGAACGGTTGAGCTTGGTTTGGAGTTCTAAGTATTGATTCGGAACTATTTACACGATCGATTTGGTTAAATACCTACATAATCAGCCTATCGTAGTCCACTGCTGGACATAGGCCTCTCCAATTCTTCGCCACTTTGTACCTACGATCTTGCACTTTTCACCTCCAGCACTTGCCAGCCATCCTGCTCAAATTGTCACTCCACCTGCCCATAGGACGTCCTATACTACCTAAATATGTCTAAATACCTTAACATTTCTAAATTGTTTATGATTATATCAAATATCCTATATAAACTGGATTTGTAAACGCATAGTGGACAACCTTAAAATTGTAATTATTTTTATCGGTTTAAAAAGGCACAAAATTAGCCCCGCTTGACATTGCTAGCATTCACTATGACTATAACCCAGGATGCGGCAGGTCTTGATGGATTATTGTCTGGCCTGAATAACCCAATCGGAAAATGTACGATGTACCTATTGTTATACAATCTTGACAACATATCCAGAATTTAGGTATTTGAATGAGCAGATTTCCTCACCATGCATGTGTCGCAGGCAAATTCTATAATTCGCTCGTATACAAACGGCGTCGGCAGTTTGCAAAGATAAATTCGTGATATAAAATGCCGAAGGCAAATTGTCATCGCATCAACGTCGACTTGGTTTGTGTATTAGGGTGACCATGATAATAGAAATGAAACAAGGTTTTTAATCATTTTATTTAGGTATTTAAGATTCATAATAGAATATTATTAAATTATTGACTACGAAAATAAATTCGTCGATTAAATAAGCATGAAATTGAAACTGTAACCAAACAAAACCTGCACTAAATGGTACCGTGTGAGAACATATTCTCCCTAATCTTAGGATACTTACACATACATAGTAAACTTACCAAGAATTACCTATTAATTAAACAAGACATCAGTGGTGGTAATAACAAAAATAAATTCAACAATGTTTCTTTGTTTCACTTATTCTGCTAAGCTTAAACAAGCATAAAACCATCAGCGAAACAATTGATTTACAGCGAATCAAAATACAATGCATTTTATTGCAATTTTTTGTTCCACTTTACCAGTTTCCATGGACACCCTAGCGTTTTTACGTGCTGGATAACCTCGAATTTTTTTGGTTTTTTTCCACGGTGTTTTCGGAGCCCCCTTGGTGATTAGTTTAATTTCAATAGTTTCCTATAATACTTAAAATCTATTTGAAACCGGCGATATTAGACATATTTTTAATATTTCTTTTCTTCCACACTTTCACTGTTGACTGCCATATTGGTTTTGGCGACTAGTAGCGCCACGCGCGGTTCAATTTGGTACTAATTCGAATGATATGCCGAGGCAACTTGTAATCGGCTGTAATATCGTAGCTCGGCATATTAAAAAATGAACGACATCTTACATACGGCGTACGGCATTTTATATAACGAATTTGTCTTTGTAAACTGCCGACGCCGTTTGTATACGGGCGAATTATAGAATTTGCCTGCGACACATGAATAAGCAAGCTCAAGTTTGTATAAACGGCCATAACAACGAACGGGAGTTATTGTTGGGAAACAGCACACGATTAATTCATATTGAGCTATCACCGATCTACCACCTTTTATAGACACATGTATCTATTACTAATGTTGTTTTCCCTACCATCCTCTGGAATTAAAAGTTCGAGGGCCAATAGACAATAAATGACTTCAAGTTCAAAGATCATTACATGGCGGCGACAATTCCACGTAAAGTCGGTAGCAAACGTGGCGCCAGACCACCTGGGCTGCGACTGCGCACACACCTTTGCCTATTATGACTAAGGAAAACTAGAAATAAAATCCTGGTAATTGAAAGTAATGAAATAGTCTTTGTTTATGTACTTTTCTGCATATTATCAAAGGCTATTTTTTAAATTAGAGTGTGGCTAATTAATGAGCAGTCGAGTCAGCTGAGAAACGCCGCCTACGGATGCAGACGCTAGATTGTAAATATATTTTACTAACGGTCATATAACGAGTAGGCGTTCATGCTTTGATATTACAGTGAGAATAAATCTTTTCGCTTTTTTCATAAAATTCTAAATCGATAGTGAATCCAGTAACTATTTATTAATCTGTGACCCAGTTGTCGTCAGACCAGGTGAAGCAATCCACGACTCTTGGTTCAGAAGGCAGAGGTCACTCTACCAATTGACCCTACGGGCCTATCAATTATTATGGGTCCTAAAATTATGTTTTAAGTTAAGGTCGAGACCTTTCGGGACAAACAAACCTACATATGAAGAAGATTTGTGTTTGTTCCATTTCTGAGTATTTGTATTTAAGTATGTGTTAGTGAGGCTTTCGTTGGTCTGATACCGATAACACAAGTGCTTAAGCTACTTGCTTTGGGATCGGAGCAATGCATGTGATGTTGTCCGATACTTTGGTATTATTTACTTATTATAAGACTTTTTGCATGACATCTATTAAATTACAATACGATTTTACCAATTTACACAAAGCGTTCTTTAAACAGTTAATAATTGCATTAGGGTGTTAGTGAAAGTGTAACGGTACTGCACTCATCAGTGATGCGGGTGCACAATTAGAAACACGTGCCGCACACAATTTAATGCGAATACAAATAAATTCTCATACGCACCGATTTAAAAATATAGCTTAACGGTCTTCAGTGACGATTTTATTATGATGAGGTAGCACGCTCCTTAAAAACCTCTCTTCCTAACTGACGTTTAGCGCATCGCTAGAAGAACACATAATAAATTCTGATTCAGTCGATAGCTCACCTCACCTTTTCTTTTTTATCTATCCTCTACCCTAAGGTTGCCTGGAAGAGATCGCTTATAGCGATAAGGCCGCCTATATTGTACAACAAATGTCTACTATACCTAGTTTTAAGTCTAATTGTATGGTGTGCAATAAAGAATATACAAGGTGACTTTTTAATCACTATCCAAATTTTTTCTGGGCATTAGGTATCGTTATTAGAGCATATTTCTGCAAAAATAAATATAGTTAATATTTTCACAACAAAGTTATTGTCCCGAATCCATTATAAATTTCGCATGGTTACTATTTCTGGCGCAAATATTTAGTACGCAAAACGATAAATATCAATGGTATTACGAATTAAGGTACGAATTAAAGGTAAGACGGTATTACCGCGAGTACTACGAAATGGTAATCATGTGAAATTTATAATTGGTTCGGGACAATGAATTTTTTGTAAAAATTTTACCTATATTTTTTTTTGCAGAAATGGGCTCTATTAACGATACCTAATACCCAGAAAAAATTTGGATAGTGATTAAAAAGTCACCTTGTATAAATAAATAACATGGCACCAATTTAAACATGAGCCTTTAACTAAAACCTTGACTCCAGACACCATAGATTAAGTTTAGTTCATCGATCACCGACGTAGGGGTCGTCGTAAGGGTACGACAGTTAACGTGTCAAAGAGGTGAATGTATTTCTGACACCCTGGTTAGTGGTTTGAGAATTAATTTTTAATTACACTTACTTAGACAACATAGTTGAATATTTATGTTTTAATAAGTGTAATTGATTTCTTTTTATTTTATAGTGGCTAGACATAATGGCTTCCCTACGCCTGATGGAAAGCGATGGAGAAGCCCAAGTCGCTGTGACAACGGGCAAGTAACTGGTCAGTTACCTGTCAGTTGCCACCGCCATGCCTGCCCAACCCTAACCCCCCACGAGCTCCGGAAACCCTACTCACCGGCAGAAACACGACCCAGAGGTCATTTGACTGCGGTATTCTATAAGGTGGAGGTCATTCCCCGGACGGGCGGCTTTATTCGAGCGAAGTCAAATCAAATCATAGCTGTTTGCTTCCAGATCGGGTCATTAATAATAATAACGTTACATTTTAAAACAAGCAAATCACGAATTTCGTAAAAAGCTTTAAACAAATGTAGATTCATTTACTAGATTTTTAGAGACTTCATTTGTTTGATAAAGTACCAATTGTACCTACTTTTCAGCCAAAGTTGGTACTTAGGCACCTCATCATCAGCCTATTGCAGTCCACTGCTGGACATAGGCCTCTCCAGTTGTTCGCCACTTAGGGCCGACATCTGGAGGATATACCCATAATCGCCACGCTGGGCAGGCGGGTTGGCGATCGCAGGGCGTTGCTTCTCGCTCCGGTGACGCTGCTGCCCGTCATCGGTCTGTGGTATTTAGCTAGCCTTCAATTGTGATGATTATACCGCCACCAGTCGGTTGCCAGCGCCTCGTTCGTTATTCGGCAGGATGCGCCACGGGCAGGTGAGGTTGGCTTAGAGCGAAAAGATGATGGGCCGCTCCCTTACATCCCACTTAGGCACCTAAGGATTTATAATTTATTATTTTTCTTGTTTAGCACCTGTATACAAGTAGCTTACGACATTATACCAGTATAAATGTAATACCGACTAAATAAAATCTTGCTTATTCCTTAACCCCACACATGATAATAACGCGAGTGCGTGTCTAATTGAGTTATTATCTACAACAACTAGGTAATAATAAAAAAAGAACTTGACCACATTAAAGTTCTTTAATAATAGCAACGTAGCAGTTGAGTCACGTTTCGCATAGACCACCTGAATCGTTTATTTAAACTCTATTCTTAAAATGAGCAAATTACCAATTTCGAAAAATTCTTTCTAATATCCGTAATTCGTAGTTTCTTCATAATTTCCACTGGAAAGCCTGTAATTGGTCGGTTATTTGCGGTGTTGCAAATAAAGTGTTCGGAACAACTTAAAAGTGCTCTTCAAACATGTATCTTCGGTACTTAGTTGCAATTCCTCGGTAGGTACTAATTACTTCTGGTAGAGTAAAATAAGTTAAGGCGTGCCACACTGGACCATACATGGTGATGTGGGGCTGGATGGTGATCCAGCCCCAAACCTGGTACTAAACAACTGATAAACTTATTTAGATATATTTTTTCTGTAAATAATTACATATTATACATAGTAAAGTAGTAGTAGTACTTATTATTTATTTATTTAAACACCCAGACCTATTCATTCAGTTCATGAACACAAATGTACCTATGTACTGCGCGGGAATCGAATCCAGGACCCTTGGCTCAGAATGCAGAGGTCACTACCAAATAAGCCATCGGGCCAATCGTCTATTTACTCCCCTGAACTTAATTATATTAATAGTAAGCGCAAACACATTTAATCAGTTACATTCACTAGGCGATAATATCGGCAATATTAATAAAACAAACTTGTCTCCGGCTCTCCTTATGGGGCGGGTAACATGTTACCATAAAATCATAACCAGTTCGCGTTGCGCCGGCGCAGCGCACATCTGGTCGCGGACAGTTCATTACCATAGAGTTATTGCGTAATAATGTATGGAAGCAGATGCGCGAGCTGATTGCACTCGGTATATTTAGCGAACAGGTGTTGTTGTGTCACCACGTGGTCGCCCCAGGGCCGCGGCTACTGTGATTTTAGTCGATAAGCTGTCTTTAACGGATAACCTCTCTTTGCTCTGGTAAAGAGAGGTTATTAAAGACACCGGGCTCTGGCCCGTGATCCCTGATAGGCGTCATCATCATCATCATCATCAGCCTATTGCAGTCCACTGCTGGACATAGGCCTCTCCAGTTGTTCACCACTTAGGGCAAACTTGGAGGATATACCCATAATCGCCACGCTGGGCAGGCGGGTTGGCGATCGCAGGGCGCAGCTTCTCGCTCCGGTGACGCTGCTGCCCGTCATCGGCCTGTGGTATTTAGCTTCGCCTTCTATCGTGATGGTTTTACCGCCATCAGTCGGTTTGCCAGAGCCTCGTTTGTTGTTCGGCAGAATGCACCACGGGCAGGTGAGGATGGCTTGGAGCGAAAAGGTGATAGGTCGCTCCCTTACATCCCATATAGGTGATAGGTGTAATCTTTAGATTTTCAAGGTGATATTGAATCTGTTTTTGCTGAGTGAGAGCTCTATCGTAAGCTCTACCGTAGCGTTTAACCCCAACTCGCCTAAGGTTAAGCAATTAGGCGTTAAATTTTAAAGAACAGAAAATTTTACCGTTATACGTCTTATAAAATACCTTACTTACTGTATCTTACACAGAAATTCAGTTTCAATTCGCTTTTCATCAGACAGTCTTCCCCTTGCCTAATGGAAAGCGAAATAGAAGCCTCAGTCGCAGTGTCAACAGACAAGTAACCTGTTCAATAACTTGGCTGTTGCCACCGCCATGCCTGCCTTTATAATAGCTCCTGCTGTACACTACTGAAATGCCGGAGTTACTTCACCGAGTGTACGGTCGCGAGCAAGGCGGGTAGCTAAGGCGTACCCTACCTAAGTGGTACCCTATGGTAGGGGTTGAGAAACTGAAATATCAAGAACCTCCCCCTTAGTCGACTCTAACGACCCTCACGGAAGGGTATTGGGTGGTGATTTGTATTATTCATCCTCTGCACGTATAATCGTAATCATTAATAATCTCGTGCCAAGATCAAACGCCACTTTGCGACGATATCATGTTAGACTGTAGTGAAAGCAATTATTGCATCCCACGGTCAATCTCTAACATGTCTTTACGACAAACAACACCAGTTAGAGCCACGATTAGCTCTATAAGGAACAGTTTGAATCACAACTAGTGCGTGATAAATCACCATTATCACTTAACCACCGGACATAGGCGTCTTTAAGCCAACTTCGGCATATAAAACATAAACCAACACATAAATATTGATTTAACATAAATCAAAAGTAAACATTGCCACTGCATAAGATTACCACAGTATTATCATATCAATGATATTTTTCTTTCCGCTAAAGGTTGTCAGCCCTACCGACAATTCAAGCTAGAACTAGTTCAACTAGTTGTTGCGATTTTATTACAGTCCTCACATTACATAATGGCTACCGATGTGATAATTACCATGCACGTTTTCCCGATATGGCGGGCCTCTGGATGTTTATCCCATTAAGTAAATTGACTGCCGCCGTAAGGATACAGCGATTTAATACAAGCCTGTATTGGATGCTATTTTTATATTGGAACACTAGCTGGTGCCGGCGGCTTCGTGCGCGTGAGCTTTATGACTTAACATTGTTTTATAAGTTTTCTTTGATTTTTATACCATCAACGCTAAATTTTGATTTTCAATTCAACAATAATACAGAAAAACAATAGACTAGGTTGTTTCCAAAATTTTTATAACCTATAAAGCTGCCCAGATTTATTAGCTAGAAAACAAAAAAGCAGGCGAACAGACTTTTTTATTGCTATATGTATTGATGATTAACTTAACTCGGCACTAATGTGTAACTTAAAAAAATAAATAAGTAGCTTCGATTCATGAAATCTTAGTATCTCAAAGCTAGCATGTTTCTATGAAAATCGTACCTAAATATTTATAAGGCATTCGCTTTGATGGGACACGTCATGGGATTAGCAGTAAGTAAAGTGAGATTTTGTCAAAGTCGAGAACAAGAAATTATCGAGTCCACGAACCACCAGTTTAATTCGTGTGCCTTACATGCCGTACATGTGCCTTATTAGTAACTTTTAATTATTTTTTTATGCAAGAGGCGGCTGACGAGCAATTGTGATGCCTAATGGTAAGCAGTCGACACCGACCGTTCCACAAAACCGAAGCGCGAGGCAAGAAGTTCCTCATAAAGCGTACAGTGGAGGATCGCCAACTATCGAGATAATATAAGAGGTAGAATATACCTACTTACAAGTACATAATAAATAAATGCGCAGATAATTCGCTCCACACACCAACCACCTGTAGGCCTACTCTTGAAACCAATCCCAATCTCAATCCTATCCCAATCTAGTGCAGTTTCAATTCCAATCTTAAAAATATTGGTACTCTTGAACCAAATAGGATTGGGATCGCAATCGTCTGCAGGATCGAGTACAGATAATATACAGAGAATGAATGAACTATGACTTGGGGTGGTCATAATGTAACAAAATGTAAACTACCAAATACAGGAATATTTGAATATACGTTAATTTATGATTAAATATTACTTAATTTGTTTTTTATTACAAAGGTAACTATTTTCAGCATTTACAATTAATGTATGTCGATTAAAAGCGTAATTTACGGAAAATAATGAAGGAAGACTGATGAATATGTCATTGCCTTGCCCGCCATATTGGATTTAAAAAAACAACGCGTCGACTTGTCACTCTTGTCAGTTCCAAATAAACAAATAACTTTTTGAAATTTATGAACACTTCGCTACAAAAAGCTAAAGTATTCTATGTGGCTAGTTTTTGTTGATACAATGCAAGTATTAAGCCCTTATTAGTCACTCCGTAGACGGAACTCTTCTTGTGCACCGTATTTGGAATATTTTAAGTCAAGACACAAATAATTCAACACAGGTATGTATGAAAGTTCTATTTATTGTATTTGATAGAAATATTGCGTTGTTTATTTCTTTTATACAAATAATGTGTAATTTCAACAGAATATAATGAGCAGCAGACCGTTCTACCAACAGTTAGAGATCCTGACGGATTTCTTGTCGCAAAGCCCGGGAATAGCCAAGGGTCTCTTGCGCACCGCTCATGCGAAACAAGAGACCAAAATAAAGTGGAACGAAATATCCTTAAATGCTCTAGGCGACGCGCAGAAAGACGGAAAAGGCTGGGCAAAGGTATGTACTAACTGTATAAGTTTAATTACTCTGGTTTTATAGTTTTGAAATTAAAAATGGTTTAGAGCCTGTGAGAGGCAAGGCATTCCTTTTATTTAAAATACCTATTTTTGTAGAAGTCTAATAAAGACACAGAAAGCATTTTTTTTTTAAATATGTACTACTTTATTTTTTCAGATACGAAACCGAATCATAGTCCGGTTTTAGACACCAATACCTCGTCCTCGGCCTCGTCCTGCAATTAGGGAAAGGCGCAGGACCCGCTCATCTCAATCACAATCTAGGACTAGACTGGATCAAGAGAGTGAAAGATTTTTTGCCATAGAGAGGCAAAGAGTTGAAGCAAAATCAAATACTGCTAAATGAATGTTAAATAATAATGTTTAATAATGTTAAATTATGTACGGAATATATTTACTTTGTAAGTTTAAATGTTATATTTTAATTGTCTTACATGTAATGTGTAAATTAAGCTGTGTGTGTTTAGATAGAGTAATCTTAATATACAAGTAATATCAAGTCAATAATTGTTTTAATTTATGTATGATCATAAATACCTATCCTTTATATGGTATCCTTATAGGTATAAGGCTACCGTCGTCCATGAAGGCTACCTATCATAATATTAGAGCTTATGTTTTGGCTCAAGTTACTAATATTAAAAATAGGCATTTTTATAGGGTCTATTGTGTATTAACAAAGGAAAGAAATAAGTGACATAAAAGTTTAAATATTTATTAATATATTCACTGCCTATATCTTGCCGCCCACAATTCCTGTACTAATTCTGCTTCAGTGCCTCGCCGAAGCTCATCAGTAACACCTCGGTTATCTAATAGATCTTGGATTTGTCCTATGGGTGGCACAATTTCATCAAAATCACCCTGACTTAGTTGTGGCTGGTTACAAATGTAATGTAAGACACAGTAAGCTTTAATAATTTTAGCAGCTTTGTCAGGATGATTCATTATGAATTAGGTTGAAAAGTTCTTTAAAACTCTGTAATTTTGTCGAAATTCATCGTCACCCATAGCAAACGCGTTATCGGCATATCGCTCCATTCTTCTTAAATTCCGCCTTTGTCGTACATCAAATGAATGCGCATTACTCAAAGTATTACAAATAAGAGCGATACGTGCCATTATTTAAATTCAAGACTAGTAAAATCAAACACAAACACCAAATTCGATCCCGAAAAAGTAAGATTTGTGCGACTGTATTTGTTCGATCTTAAACACGAATCTAAACTCGATACGTCAATGTCAAAATCCCGTCAAGGGTGCCGAAAAAGTGCATTGCTCGATCTCATTTAGTTCCATAAAATTCCACCAGATTTGATTCCAATCGTGCGCTAGTGTGGCATTCAAGAGTGCCAAAAGGACAATATTTCAATTCCAATCTCCAATCCCAATGTTATCGAGCGTCGAGAGTAAGCACCCTGGTCTCAAACTATGGGTTTTATATACTATGAGTACCAGATGATGGATCGACTCTCAGAACTTCCTGGCTCGAGACAACTTACGAAAATTAGGTCTTGAAATGGACCCGATCTGTATCCGACAAATATCTGATAGAACTTTGGCCTAAACTCAACAGCTTAACAAAATGGATCGATTTTGAGATAGCGGAGGAACCTTCTTCATGCTAAGTGCCACTAAGTTCGAGGCTGAGTGTTTTTTTTTTACTTTGCATTAAAAACTGAGCTTATCCATTGGATTAGTAGACTTAAATTTGTCAATTTAATAAATAAATGTATTTTAAAAATTAATTTAAAGCGACATTTGATGCCCTGCTGATGCCATGTGATGCCATGCCATGTTTAAGAGAGGTAGGGCATAGCGAATCTTCGCTCGAATTGAGCTGCCCGTCCGGGGAAGGACCTCCACCCACCCTATAGAATACCGCAGCCAAATGACCTCCGGGTCGTGTTTCTGCTGGTGAGTAGAGTCTCCGGAGCTCGTGGGGGGTTAGGGTTGGGCCGGCATGGCAGTGGCAACTGACAGGTAACTAATCAGTTACTTGCCAGTTGTCACAGCGACTTGGGCTTCTCTTTCGCTTTCCATCAGGCGTAGGGAAGCCATTATGACGAGCTACTATAAAAAAAATGTGAATTTCTTACAATTTCCTATCGATCAAGGACACGAACCTGTTAATAGTTTTTTTTTAATATAAACGTTTAGGCAGATAATAAATCGGTACACCTGCTTTGTCAGTTAGTTTAATTATATCCAGCGAGCTATATGTTTCACCATAAATAGCTATCAAAAGCTCGAGATCGTGCTACTCTACCCAAACATGAGCATATTGAATAAATACACAATACTTAGAACATTTATTTACCTTTTTTGTTTTAAATTACTTATAATCTCATTAACGCGCATCACACCACGCCAAAACCGGAAACAAATTTACGACGCCGCTTATCTCCCAGCTTACTGAAGATCACATTTTTATGACAATAACAAATAACATTTAACAGGAACGGCTATGGTGGTCAAAGCCGATTGCAGATATCGAATCGTACGCAGGTGGCTTTCCTTGTAGAAAAGTTTTTGCACAGATACAAACGGGCAGCTGCCGACGCGAAAATTGCCAGCCCGTATACCGTCTTCCAGCCATAATCTAGGCATTAATAGACGATTGCTAATGACAAAATGGAAATGCTGGAACGTTTGGTCTATTACAAGCAAACGTTGGATTTGCCGGACGATACGGGTGGACACGTGGCAAAGGTGTTGCCTGGCTTTAATTAAATATGACAAGAGTTATACGGAAATACGAGTGGGTATGTGCAGTCGTTGTTTTATATGCATTATAATGAGTATGAGTGATTTCATTTGTTAAATAGATGATTGGGGGATCCCGGGACCTGCGCCTGGGATGTAAGGGAGCGACCCGTCATCTTTTTGCTCCAAGGCAACCTCACCTGCCCGTGGTGCATCCTGCCGAATAACGAACGAGGCGCTGGCAACCGACTGGTGGCGGTATAACCATCACAGTTGAAGGCGTAGCTAAATACCACAGACCGATGACGGGCAGCAGCGTCACCGGAGCGAGAAGCTACGCCCTGCGATCGCCAACCCGCCTGCCCAGCGTGGCGATTATGGGTATATCCTCCAGATGTCGGCCCTTAGTGGCCAACAACTGGAAAGGCCTATGTCCAGCAGTGGACTGCAATAGGCTGATGATGACGATGGGACCTGCGCCGCGCTTCGCATTCTATCCTCAATAAAAATCAGCTGGATGGGGTAGTCCTATTCTGAACCACCGGAAATAGCAGAATCTACATGGACTATGTCAATCTGGTTTCCAGATTTATGATTTTGGCATTTCAAATTATTTGCAATTAATAACTCAGATAGTTATGTTGAGGCCTAAGCCTTGCAAATGCAATGCAATAAATATGTATGAAATACATTTTTTTTTTTTTTTATAGTGGCTCGACATAATGGCTTCCCTACGCCTGATGGAAAGCGAAAGAGAAGCCCAAGTCGCTGCGACAACGGGCAAGTAACTGGTCAGTTACTTGTCAGTTGCCACCGCCATGCCGGCCCAACCCTAACCCCCCACGAGCTCCGGAATTTATTAGAGCATTTTATTGTTTTGTTTAAAACGGCCCAACCTTTACCTTACAACCATTACCTACACCATACAAACCGCATTCATATACCCTGACCAAAGCGTTCACCCCATTATGTTAATATCTCACCTGTCATCTGTTCTTCCTAATAGATAACTCATTCAAATATTGAATCACGCGACAAGCACCAATAAAAGGAGCGAATCTGCGCAAAACATTGCGCTCGCTTTGTGCGCGCGCACATGCGCACTCAATGTGAGGAGTAACCTCACAAAACGCTTTTCATTTCGTTTGAAAAGCGGACGCATTCTGTGCGCGTACACAAGATGAGTCAGAAGTGGTTGCAAAGATTATGGAGCGCAGATGGTGCAAATTTTTTTTAATAATTTTTTTTGAGTGGCTCATTGGTAGTGGCCTCTGCTTTCTCGTCTCAGGCTCAAACTCACAAACATTCGTGCGATGTACATTTGAGATTTTTCTGTGTCTATCTAAGTACATATTTAAGTATCTATATAGGTATTGTACCTTCGTTGTTCTGATACCCATAATAATACAACATATGCTCAAGTTAATACTTGGGGTTTTACCGTGTACCGTCTGATTTTTCGAGGCTCCGACAATGGCAAACGCCATGATCACGGAAGGACCTATGGGTGTAGTTAAGGTAATGACCGAAAAAGCTTACAAACAATACGTTTAAAAAAAATAAGCCCAGCATACGAATATGTACGTACAATATCCTGATTTCCTTGTCTATATCTGTTATGGTATCTAATTTAAAAATAACTAATTTGTAATTATTTTGTAATACTCGTAACTTGATTAAAAATGATCTATAAATGACACGGGTATCTTGCCGGTTTCTTAAGTCTTTGACTGCCGAGAAACTAGACACAATAGAAAAACTATTGTTTGCCGGTCACCGGTGACCGGCATGGCGGTCAACGTGTTAACCGTGGCAGGTAGAATACTACTTTCCAATTTCCGATTTGATTTGGTATGATTGAAAAACTAATACTACTACAAAATAAATCTGAGATGGACTTATTCTTTGACATGACATAATTAGTCGCCGAGCGCGTTGTCTGCCAGGAATTCTTTTCAGCGGAGACAAATGGGGAGACTGCTCATCCCGGCTGCCGTATCGTGTGTCGGCCACCTGCGCGCTTTATGCAGTGCGCCGGCGCAGCGCGCAGCGGAGCCTGCCAGAGACGACTACTATGAGAGGAATATGGACTGCGCAAATATGGAATTGAACGACTGGCTCGGTTGGCTCAATTGGTAGTGACCCCTGCCTTCTAGACCAAGGGTCGTGGGCTCGATTCCCACCCGGGACCAACATTCGTGTGATGAACATTTGTGTTTGTTCCGTGTCTGGGATTAAGTATTAAAGTATATTATTTGTGGTACCTTCGTTGTTCTGATATCTACCCATAACACAAGTGCTTAAGATACTGACTTTCGGATCGGAGCAATGCCTTACTATGTGATGTTGTCTGATATTTATTTATTTATGTAATAATGCTGTAGACATCACATTATAAAAGTATCTATTTAAATAAAAATGGAACTTCAAAATGTATGAACTTTAACTTTCCATAATATTTTTAACTAGCTGTGCTCGCGACTTCGTCCGCGTGGAATAGTTATTTTTTCCCCGTTTTTTTTTTTACATTTTCCATTATTTCTTCGCTCCTAATAGTTGCAGCGTGATGTTATATAGCCTAAAGCCTTCCTCGATAAATGGTCTATTCAACACAAAAAGAATTTTTCAATTCGGACCAGTAGTTCCTGAGATTAGCGCGTTCAAACAAACAAACAAACAAACAAACAAACAAACAAACAAACTCTTCAGCTTTATAATATTAGTTAAGATAAAAATCCTATTGTGTCGGCCGTTCTAGGTTACCTACTGCATCAACTCAATATGCAAATCAGGAAAGAAAAAAAGGAATAATTACTATCAGTGTCAATTTTGTCTCTAGATCGGTTCACTCGCGTCTAACAATTTTTTTTATCTAAAACACTTGATTTACTTTAGAGGTGTTTTTTTTAGGGTTCCGTAGCCAAAATGGCAAAAACGGGACCCTTATAGATTCGTCATGTCTGTCTGTCTGTCTGTCTGTCTGTCTGTCTGTCTGTCTGTCTGTCTGTCTGTCTGTCTGTCTGTCTGTCTGTCTGTCTGTCTGTCTGTCTGTCCGTCCGTATGTCACAGCCAGTTTATTCCGAAACTATAAGAGCTACATTATTGAAATTTGGTACGTAGATGTATTCTGTGAACCGCATTAAGATTTTAAAATAAAATCAGAAAAAAATCCAAAAATTTTGGGGTTCCCCATACATAGAACTGAAACTGAAAATTTTTTTTTTCATCGAACCTATACGTTTGGGGTATCTATGGATAGGTATTTGAAAATGATGTTGAGGTTACTAACATCATTTTTTTCTAAACTGAATAGTTTGCGCGAGAGACTCTTCCAAAGTGGTAAAATGAGTGTCCCCCCCCCCCGTAACTTCTAAAATATGGGCATGATAAAACTGAAAAAAATATATCATGTGTATCACTATAAAAACTACTAACGAAATTTGGTTTGAATAAAATCTAGCCAGTAGTTTTTTTTTAAACGTCATAAATCAAATTACCTAATTTTTTCATTTAATTAACTTCAATATAATAAAACGTAAAGAAAAACATTTATTTAGCTGTATAGTGGTACGGAACCCTACGTGCGAGAGTCCGACTCGCACTTGGCCGGTTTTTTTATAGTGGCTCGACATAGTGGCTTCTCTACGCCTGATGGAAAGCGAAAGGGAAGCCCAAGTCGCTGTATAGTAACCACAGCGGTCAAATCAATTTAGACTTTTTTAAGCCCCTGACATAAACTTCTATATCATCTGGTAAAAAATAAACCCTCAGTTTGAAACAAATGTAGGTACACTTACATTTTCTTTACATTCGTCTTTTAACTACTTATAAACTAAGTTAAAAAGTTATCCAAAACATAACGTCTTTTAATACCTAATATGGGAACAAACCATCCGTAGATATGGAATATAATCCAACTTGCAAAATGTAAGTAGCCCACTAACAGTACTACCAATAATACTATCAAATTACACTTCACAAACGCCCATTCAAAACGAAAACACGAAAGAAACAAATTCACAAAACAACAAACACAATGAAAGCCACATTGAAAACCAAAATAGCGTAAACAATTGCCGTTCTTAGACAGTTTATCCCGTTCACAAATCCGCTGATCTCACACGTTGATACGCCGCCCCCCTCACCGCCCGGGGCTCCTGAGAACGTCACTCATTAGTCATTCGAACAGTATCGATATCGAATTAAAATTATCGAGTGAATCGATAACAAAACTGATGTTATCGACACGCCGCGGTCGATGTGGGAAGTACGAGTATTTCCGACTATTTACCTAAGTACACGAAACGTTAATGATAATGTAATACGCTGCATACAGCTGCAGGAGTCGTTAAAATAGATTGACTTTGTGGTCCAACAATAGTGGCATTAGCCACTGTGCTTGCAAAAAATAAAAGATGAGCCCAGACTAATTTTCGCGGCTAGGTTTAACAGCTGCTCTCTTTATTACAGGTACCTACTTTTCTCTATTATTTTTTAATGCTTTTTAAAATGGCGACATGGCGATCTCTAGTTTCGAAGACTAAGATTTAATTTGGGCACTGAGCAAGCCGAGTTCGTTCTTAGTAGTTTGTTCTTTAAAAATAAATAAGGGGAAAAGCATTTTTGTCAATTATTATTGACAAAAATGTTTGATTTATTTTGGTCTGAATAATATTGTGTAATAATATGTTTTCTTTCAATACTATGGATTCTTTGGCTACCGTAAAATCTATCTCAATGACTTGGGCTTATCTGTCGCTTTCCCCCAGGTGACGATTACTTTATACAGCCAAATTTTACTTACTTTAATTATGTAATATTTACCCACTTCTATAGACGTCTGTAATAAGATGCCTGTATCTACAACTTAATGTTATATTCTATCTGATGCATATTAAGTTAGTCATCATTAAGAGTACTGCCAGAACAAATTTAAGGGCACGCAACGGTGTAGGGCGCGGGAGACCGAACCCTCCTTAATTTGCCGATTGTGGGAACGGGAAAGACAATGGCGATTATATCACAGTTAATAGCTCCCATCAAGTATCGGAAGGGTGGCAGGACCGGTTATCTGCCGGATTAGCAGGCGCAAGTCCAGCTACCCGCCGATAACATTGAGATATGACGGTCGTTAAGAGAGTCCAAGGTAATTGGGATGAGATGCCCAAGAATTTATGTTTGCTTTCTTTTCTACCTAATAGTAATAGGGAATATGCATGAAAAATAGTTTCAGGTATTTACTAATTTATCGTAAAATAGATCAAAATCTACTACGAACAGTGAAAACAAAATCAAAATTGGTTGAAAAATGGGCGAGTTAAAGTCGTTGAAAGTGAATATATCCGTCTCTCTCTCGCGAAACAGATTTTTCCATGGAGTTAGTACGGCGCTCACGGTACGTGACGTCATCTACCGCGTCGGATCTCTCTGTCTAATCAATAACTTTAACGCTTTATAACTCGCTTAATAGAAAAGATAGTTTAAAAATTCTTCGATATTTATGTATCTGGAAGACAAAAGATCTCAATAAATCCATAAAAAAAAGTCATGCATATTCCCTATTGATGGTTGTATGTGATTAATGAATGAATGAGATGAATTAAGTGCCAATGTTTAATTCCTTATATATTTTAAATACATTAATAATGAATTCTTTAACTACCAATGTCTACACGAGACTACGAGATCATAATAATAACCCGTTTTCGATTGTAACGTTTTCTTGATAGAGACAGAAAGCATGCGACAATTTAGTTTGTTGTATTAACTACTATATTTTTCACATTAACTCCGAAAATAATGCATCTGTATATCTAATTTATTTATTGCGGATTAATATAACACATACACATTTTAAGTGAGTAAGTAATATTTCGCTAATTTTATCATTTTGTCTTCTTCTTGAAAAAAAGCAGAGCGCATCATGAATGAAATGGAAAATCTATCTTCGGTGTTCCATTTCAAAACAGTCAGTTTAATAAGTAAGCACTCACAACATCACAAATAGTAATCAGTAATACACGCTCAATGAGATCTCTTTAACCATATCAAAACGTATAAAATCGTCAAAGCAAATAGCACAGAAGTTTAGCCCCTAAGTGTTATAAGTTACGAAGCAAATTCCCTCAAGTCTTATACTTGCATAAAAGCGAGGGGCATCGAGTGCATTGTGTTAATATCACAATATGGTGCTGTCAGTTAATTGGAATAGATTATGGGAAGGAGGGAATAAGTTTTCCAGAGCGGAGTGGTCCCCGGGGATGGCGCGTTTTTGGATTTTTTATCAAGTCATCGAGCGACAATGGGTATAGGCGGATTATCACAATATTTGGCGGGCGCGTAACGCGACCCGCCGCGGTCGTACAATGCATTGTATGACAACAACACGCTTAATCACGCGTTAAAAGCGTAATTGGTTACTGTGGTCTACGCGAAATTTAATACTGTAATGTAAAATGGACGCTCATACGTCGAGTTGCAGAAGATGGGTCGTTCTAACTAACTAATATTGTAATTGCAAACGCACTATAGTTCGTAAGATGTAAGGCATTTGACTGCTCTGGTGGCTCGTTTTGTAGTAACTTTAGCCTTATGAACCAAGGGTCGCGGTTTCAATTCCCAGCCAAGTCCAAGATTCGGGTGATTAACATTGTATATGTTTCATGTCTGAGTACCTATTTCTATTTGTAAGTATTTGTGGTGCGCTTGTTTTTCTGATACCCATAAGACAAATGTTCAATCTACCTTTTGTGTGATATTTATTTATTTAGTTTAAGTTATTTAGCTGGCCCATTTGTGCTTTCGAAAGAAATACTGTCCACTGTGTAATTCTAATACCACCGATAATATACGATCATGTTAAAACAACCATGTGATAAACCACTCTATCATTTTAAAGTAAGTATATACTCATTGACGTAAGTAATATTATTTGATAACACTCAAACTTTCTAGGAGATGGACTTAAATATTCTCATTCCATTGAACACCTGTCAAGTTACCAAATACGAGTAAGCATGGCACTTAATTCAATTACTGGCCGGGTCAACAGGCCGTGCCTACGACTAGTTCAATTAGATCAAACATGACCTTACACAACTTGTGTTTTTCTATTAGGACCAACTGCCCTATGACCCAATAAAGATTACCAGACAACGGGTGTCGTTTTTCTCCTTATTTCATCTTGCTTGGTGTGCTCTGAATTATCAGCACCAGTTTTTGTTTGACCTACTCGTAATAAACTATATTTTGCTTTAGATATTTGGGATCGATTTTTTTTCGAACCACACAAACCTATAAAGGAGAACAAATTACTCTAATGCAATTGCATGATTAACAACTCGAAGACACAGATTAAGAACAAGAAGCTTGGGAGAATTCCTATAGAGGCAATAAAAGGTTCAAGGAGGCAACAAATGGGAAATATGCAGTACTGCAAGCTCATACCTCTGTAAAGTTCCATTTTAGAATGATTTTGACTTGCAATCATCATCCTAGCCATTTTTTTCTCAGGGTCGGCTTCCCAAACTGAGAGATTTGGCGAAGATTTTGACTTGCAATAAATATATTAATTAGTATGTTTAATAAACTAAAGTTAGCCCCTAGGACGATTATCATCATAAACCCCTACTAACAAATCTGTTTTAGTTCCATATGCATGATGACCATACATAAGATACCAAGAGTCGATCTGCGTATACCTACAACAACCTCAAAATCCAGTGCCATTTACCTACAGAAAGTGAACAATCAACAGTAACATTCCCGTAACACAACATTGCAACACCCAAATTCTTGCCCGCATCTCGGCGCGGCCAGACAGCATGGCTCCGACTTGCAGTGAGTCAGCTGATCACTCCGAGGAGCGGACGCGGCCGTCTCAAGCATCACCGGTGACTCAGCCAGCGGTGACCTCCGGAACTGCCTTAATGAAACGGTTATGAGACTGTGTGAGCCGTTTTACCTACTCGTACGTCTAAGGTTGACTGTGCCTTGCGATATCATTACATTTTTCATATTAATTGCAACTGGTTTCTTTCCGAGATCTATTTTTACCGATCTTCTTCATCTCAGCATATGCGTCCACTGTTGAACCTAATTATGCCTCCTTCCTTGAATTCCATAGTCCGGGTTTACCTGCCTAATATCTTTCTAATATCGTCCGACAATCTAGCCGCTGATCTGCCTACGCTAGACTTTCTTCTAGGGGTCTAGCCAGTTTCTCTGAATTTCTGCCAATGTAGAGTGAAAATTGTCATAATTTTCTTTGAAAAAGTTAGAATCGGGTACAAAGCAAGTTGACGTGTGACAAGTTGGACATCGAAGTTGATTTATTTAATTCACTCTATAACTTTATCACTTCACTGAACGTTCAAAGAATCTCATTTCATTTATCAACAAGATCTGGGATACAAAATATCCACTGACGAAACAAATAAACCATTCAGTGTAAATCAGTACCTATTAATGTGGTTACATGTTGAAATGTTAGGTGTTTTTAGGGTTCCGTAGCCAAAATGGCAAAAACGGGACCCTTATAGATTCGTCATGTCTGTCTGTCTGTCTGTCTGTCTGTCTGTCTGTCTGTCCGTCCGTATGTCACAGCCAGTTTATTCCGAAACTATAAGAGCTACATTATTGAAATTTGGTACGTAGATGTATTCTGTTAACCGCATTAAGATTTTAAAGTAAAATTAGAAAAAAAATCCAAAATTTTTGGGGTTCCTCATACATGGAACTGAAACTCAATTTTTTTTTTTTCATCAAACCCATACGTGTGGGGTATCTATGAATAGGTATTTGAAAATGATGTTGAGGTTTCTAACATCACTTTTTTCTCAGATGAATAGTTTGCGCGAGAGACTCTTCCAAAGTGGTAAAATGTGTGTCCCCCCCCCCCGTAACTTCTAAAATATGGGCATTATAAAACTGAAAAAAATATATGATGTGTATTACTATGTAAACTACTAACGAAATTTGGTTTGAATGAAATCTAGACAGTAGTTTTTTTTTAAACATCATAAATCCAAATTTTTTTCCATTCGATCAGTGGTACGGAACCCTACGTGCGCGAGTCCGACTCGCACTTGGCCGGTTTTTTCATATATTTTTAGCAACAGTAGATTCGTACTTAACATAGATTGGTTCCAAGTAGCCAAAAACCCATTGTACGAGCTACGTCGTACATGATGCAGCCGTCAGCAGCGACCTAGATGCAGCGACCTGACCGATGGACCAAGCGAGTGCAGCGTCGGCGTTCTACACCGACGGCACACAACCCAAGACCCTCGACAGTGTGCATACATTAACCATAGTATATAAGACCAGTTAGAATTAACAATAAACAGATTTCAACCGTCTGTGTTGGGTCTCATTTCCCCCCGCTGCGGCCCAGACACCTTTAGCCGTCACTATGATCAGCCGCGTGAGTCTGCGCGGCTGGCAGCGGGTCCGCACCACCTACTTGCCGTCCTATCTCTTCCCGCTCGCTACCCCGGGCATCCCGGGAGCGAGCTCTCTACACCTATTATCTATATAAGTATTTATTTACATGGTTAGGCGGGGCTAGGGCTCTAGGGACTTAGCGTCTTAGGGGTAAAGGGACTCTAGGATCACTAGGGAGTTAGGTTCCCTTCCTAACCTCATATTTCTGGCTGGCGGGATGCTGTGCCTTACAACCACCGCTCCTGCCCGTACATTTTGACCCTTGGCGGGTCGGGAGGAATCGCTCCTGCCCGTACACCCATAAAACTATATTAAATATTACTGCCCTTTCAATTGCGTATGTAGTTATTTTGGTTACTTTCAAAAGACAAGTAAATAGTTATCGAATACCGAATAAAATCATCAGCCTTTGTATCCACTGTTCTCCTGTTACCCAAATACGCCGACAATTACGATTCTTCCGCGATTTCGATCTTTTTTACCAAAAAAATGATACAATATTGATTTAGCTATAGTATCGGCTAATAAAAGAATCAGAGTACCCGAATTATTGCGTGAAAACATACATCGTTGTGGGCCGACGTTTTATCGATAAAAAGCAAATAAAAGACGGAACAAAGGTACAAAGCTTTGAAGATGCGCATGCGTTGCACACAAAAAGTCGATAATGCGCGTGGCGCGAGTACAGCGGCAGGGTTGCCAATGTAATTTGTATAGTCCGGATTAACTAACATTTATTACGTTCTTATTACTTTCAACTTCAGTATTTACAATAAGTCCGTGCAACTCATTGCCGGCGCTTGTTTTGCGCTTTCCTTATCTTTTACACGATGCAAACTACCGCGGCTGGCATCGCGGCATACATTACATACATAGTAGCAGAAATTGACAACCGCTTTCAATTGGTTGAGTTAAGTAAAAAACGTAACCACTACTTTTACTGTACAGTTCTCCTATACAAATAGCTTTTTATATAAAAAAAGGACAAAAATGTTACAACTTTATTTCGTATTCACGTGCTCTTGGCTTTCCTACCTATACATATAGATAAGTCTTAAACATTGTGCCTACTGCAGTCCACTACTTAACGTAGGTATATATATACGAGTATAATATACTTGTCTCACAGTGCGCTACTTTGCTTAATCATCAGTTCCAGTTGCGGCCAACCGTACTGCGCAGATCCTGGGAATTCCAGCCTGGCAATGCCTAAGACCTTTGCCAGTCTTCTTCTTCAGTCCTTCGAACAAAACTACAAAAGTAACACATTTAAACATTATCAAAATTATATTTTTTTTATCATATTACAAAACAATCGGAAACACGTGTATACGCTAGTTTTGTTTTCCACCGTTTCTCTTGTCAAGTTATATTTATAGTATACTACAAAATGCCACTAATCTCGACAGTAGTAGCCCTAGTCATACTACACCAGTGGGCACAATAACCGTGACGGGCGTGTCAATGCGCGCATCGGCGCGTGCGCATCGCGGCTACACCTTTGCGTGTGACGTAACGCGGCTACGAAAGCTTGCGCCCTGTTACGGCGAGACAATACTCGTAGTAAACTTACTGCTACTAGTATTTTAGATATAAGTTTATGTAAAGTATTCATAATTGAATTTATTTATTGCAAAAAAAGGTAAAAAACATTATATTAGTGTATGAATCAAAACAATTGTATTAAATAATAATTTTAACTAAAAATAATTGTTTTAATAATTTCAATCAAAAATTATAGAAACATATTAATGTTAAACTTAGTTAAAACTTAGCAACATTCACGAAATAGAACAAACTTGTAAACTAACTTGCATTATTGTGTTCTCTTTTATGGTTAAAACCTGCTAGTAATTTCGGATTTAGTAGCTACCGGTCTTATTTCTTTTGAATAGTTTGACGAAAAAAGCAAGGCAAGCATCCATAGCCTGCCTGTTATAAAACAATCAATGTTTTATTGACCAAGACACAGCTTTGAAACCCAACCCACCTTTTGACCTGACCGCTACCGCTGTCGCCACCACAGACGGCGCGGACCCTTCGCCATTGTAAAGGTCCGAAGCGTGCTTGCTACTTACCCACAAAAACTCCCCATTACAATACCTTCAAAGGTCCATTGTCGGTTTTTTCTGTATTTGATTTGTTGCTACAAATAACGGACATGAAAGGAGAAGTACTTAATGTCTGGTAATTGGCGATCAATGAGGATCAGTGGGCACATTGTGCCAAAGTATCGGACCAGCCATTGTCCAGCGTAAAAATGTTAATAAAAAATAATAAGCCGCACAGCTTTTATTTCGAGCTGTCGATAGATGACAGATTCAATGAGATTAAAGTGAAATTAAAATTGCTTGAATGCGGCTTTTGTGATGTCGCGAATTCTTTTTGACCAAAAAGTTTGGGCATACCTTTTTAATAGCTATTGTGGAGCACATAAAAATAAATATTTAATAATAAATAAATGCCCACAGATTGAGTACTAAGTGACGATTGCTTAAACTAATTTCCAGGTTACTTAAACCTTCCAGGTGTCGGAAATAGTCACAATAGATATACATATATTTTATTGGACACTTACATATAACATATTTAGGTAATACCTAACATAATCGAACCTAACATTAGTAAAATTTAGGTGGTCTTAAATATTTCCAAAAACGTTTTAAATTGTTCGACAATATAGATTGGTATGTACTTTAAAATTACTACCTTGCATATAAATACTTTTCCAATTGCGTCTGGTTTGACAAGCAATGCCTAATGATATTTCCATTACATATGCGCTTACGCATACTACAAGTAGGTAAATGACCTAAAGGTGTTCCCCAATAACCGTCTTTGTTAGCCGCTTTAAATTCCTGTCATACCTAACCCCCGCAACGACCGCATTGCTCCCACGCACCCTGAATAAGAAATATGAGCTGAACGGATACTGCTATTATCAAAACATTATTACAACACTCGAAACGCATCGCCCTTCCAATGTAAAAATTAAACAACAATTGCCTTTAATATTCGCTGGCTGGTGCCGACCCTCGGGTGGTTTAAAAAAATCTGTCAATCTGCCGTAGATCAATCATTCTCCGTGAATGGAGGGGTGACTATGAGCCCGCGACCACAATTGAACTCCGCAGATAATAAAGCTGGTCTATATTTACGTAAACGCATCGGTTTGATGTCCAATATTGTGCTCATGCGACACCGCTTCGTCTCCCCATTAACTCCTTTGTGGGAGTCGGGCGAGTGACATTTGGCAAATGTCAGGCAAACGTCAAGTAGGCGGACAGTTGTAGAATGTTTGTTGGTGAGACAGATTCACTTTCAATTATATTTGTTGCTTTTGCATCAATGACTTCAAATGTTTGCATTCAAATGTCGGCAAGGATAAGAGTTGTTCCAATGTAAAAAGCGGCATATTCACCAACGAACCAAAGTAATCCAAAGTACCAATTTTATATTTTTTTACTTAACCAATAAATAGTAGGTACATACTAGATACCTTTGTCATATTTATAAATGAAAAATGCGACCAAATCATTCACATGAAGCACTTAGACTCAAAGTAAGGTGCTATGAGTGCCTACCACTATGATTACCGGGTATGATGTCTTAGAGCCGACCAAATTTAACGCGCGTTTAGACGAGAATACCGATAGCTTCAAGAACTGTAAGATTATTGACCACTATAAGAACATAACTATAAGAAAATTTTACCAAACTTAAGTTATCGTACTCGCCTTTCGGTATCTGTCTTGCCAAGGCCAAACAGACACCAAAATCGACTATGTTTTATACTCGTACTATAGTGATGTTCCAGAGCCTCGATCTTTAGACGTAACGCGATGTAAGCCCCAGGTGGGGCGGAGACGCGCGCGGACGCCTCCACGTGCGCGCACGGCCCGCTGCGCAAGCGCCCACGTGTTGCGCGCGCGCCTAAAGCAGGTACAACTAATTTGCAACGCGTGCCGGAGATAGTACACGACAACAAATGTCACTTATGTGCACTAA
Source organism: Conogethes punctiferalis (assembly GCA_031163375.1). Taxonomy (NCBI): domain Eukaryota; kingdom Metazoa; phylum Arthropoda; class Insecta; order Lepidoptera; family Crambidae; genus Conogethes; species Conogethes punctiferalis. The sequence continues at coordinate 7,957,813 of CM062080.1, forward strand.
AGTGTGCATTGGAGCTTTACTTATGAATGTTTATGTGCTTCGAGCTTGGCTGGCTGAGTGCCGTTGTGAATCATGTTTCAAAGTGGGAATAGGTATTCGTGTACTTCAGTAATAATATTCTGAAAGTTATTGTAACGAAGGATTATAACTACACGAGTAGCTCTCTGTAGTCTTAATAGCTCATCGTTAGGATGCGTCTCCACAGAAGCGGGGTTGCACAGAGCTAAAAAATCTACCAATGATGTTACTATACCATACCACACATCTCAAATGAGATCAATGGAATGCACCCTAATAGCCTATCTTTTAAAATCTTAATACTCGTTGGAAAATTTTTAAAGAATTAATAACAAAGTATATTTTTTTACATCCTATTAAGACCACAGGAAGTATATTATTTAAACTTAGTTGCCTGGTGTAGGTATCACTAGTCTATATAGAGCATATCACCAAGTCATAAGTAAAAATAAAATTAAAATGCAAGAGGCATCGGTTTCAGTGTAAAAGCATTTAAGACAATCTGCAATGTGTAAAATGGTCAATAAATGATAGGTAGGTAGAAATTTTATTATTTGTATTTAGTTTCAATTTTTATATCAGCCGTATAGCGAGTTAATAATATCGCTCCAACTATCTAAATACATCACTTAAGGGTTCGTATGCCGTACAACAAGCTGTAAAAAGCTTTAAAGCATCGACACACGCCATAAAAAATACCATACAATACAAAATCAATACTATAATGAGCTAGTCTAGTCTGTGATTGCTTGAACACGTCAAAATAGAAATAAATGAGCGTGCATTACGGTAGTAGTACCGTGTCGCGTAATCGCGGTGTCAGCCGTGCACTTTATCGGCGCGACCAATCGGCGGCGCCTGCGCATCTTGCCGTTATGGATGATCTGTCAGCCGGGGATGCGTGTAAACGTTTAAATCTCGTCGGGATAATGCATTGTCGTCTACAGTCTTTTTACTTCAAATGTTTTTACTAGGCAATTTTGCACAGAATTAAATAGAAACTATATTAGCCTTAAAATACTTTTGACTCACCTTCTGGACTGCCCTTCTTGTCCGGACAAGTGCTCACGAGAAGACCTCTTACTCGCTAATGGTAATGCTGACCGTGTAGCAGAGTTTTGGTCTCGGAAAATCTGACAGGTAATTGGTATTGCCATTACAAAAAGAAGAAGATGCTAGTGATTCGCAGGATGTGCGACAATCGCAACAGCATCTTAATGACCATAGTGGATAGATACATCTCTCAGCTTTGGAAGTGCCTGGCGCTGAGAGTAAACACAGACACAAATGTCTTTGGTGACCCTTTGAAGCAGTATTTTTTTTTTGTTTTATTTTAACTTGTACCTACCACTTTTTGTAATTTACTAACACAGTGATTACAACTATGGACCAAGTTAGCTAGATAGATAGATACTATTTATTGCACAAACATAGACATTACAGAAAACATATCACAAACAAAACATAGTACAACTTAGGCGGTCTTATCGGTTGTAGCGATCTCTTCCAGTCAACCTTCAGGTAGTCCTCTACCTGAACCAGTTCACAAGAGATGGGCATCCTGGTGCAAAACTATATAGTGTTAAGTAGGTCCATACTCCTCCTGAGACCTCTGGTATCACCAATGAAAAATTTAGTTATTGGAAATAAAAAGCTTTTATATTATCAATTTTTTCAAATCTCTTTATGCCTCATGCCATCTAAAGTTGTTAAGCCGAGGGAGGCATTTGCATTATTCATAGGTAGTAATACCCAGTATAATCCGTAGTCACTTAATCATATAAATCGGACTTCGTTAAAAGCCCATTAAAATTGACCATTTTGTTTATTGCAAACAAATAATCCCACCAGCGTGAATTCGCAACACAATTAAATTTATGTAGAACTTTAATGCCAAGCCAATACGGTTGAAAATCATTGAGCAGTTAATAGGACACGGCACGCGTCTAGGAGTGAACACCGTGTCCTGTCCATTCACAATCAATGAGACGAACAGACATCAATGCGTTTACAATACCATTTACGCTTCCTACCTTACAGCTGACCACAGGGGAGCATGATCGATTGTTTACGAAGAATACATCTCTAATTTTTAACCACACGAGATTAAAAACATCCCTATTTCAACATTTCCGACTTTTATAACGGAAGTGATTTAATAACGGTTCCCGGCTAAAATACGACACTAGTAATAACCATAATCGTACATCTGAGATGTACAAATATTTCTCTAATAACAATAAACATAAAGTATTCTCTATAGAGACTAACCCTTTCCCACCGCTCTTAATTTACAAATGCGTTTCGTACACAGAGGGGTCAGTATAAGCCTGAGCAAATGCATTAAACGATGTTTAAGAGTTGAATTTACAAATTGGGAACTTGATATCTGGGTTAATTAAAACAAATAAGAGTGTGACGTATATTTACTTGAAGAGGGAGATTTAAAATGTTGTTACATTAATTTTTGTGAAAGTTCAATTCAATTGTATAGGTACGCTCCGTTTAATGCACCTTTTATCGAGACTATTTGTAACTTAATATTTTCGATTTAATTCTTAAAAGTTAATAATGTTATGTATTTTTTAAGTGATACGTAGGTATACTCGTACTTCAATAAGTTTATGTAGATTTTACAAAACAAAGTGTTTAAAATGAGCAGTTACCAAACTGGCACGCGTCCTCTGCTATTCCATTAGCAATCGAAACGGAATCCGTTCACATGCTGTCACAATTGCAGCTAATTGCGCATAATGAGTGGAGCAACAAACGCAATATGTTTTTTGCCATTATTTATGTCCGCGGAACGAGCGCCCCGCCACTTTCGACCACCCTTCGCATTGGCGGGTTGAAATAAAATTTAATGGTCCGTCGGATCCATTCGGTTTTAAGCTTTATAATACGCGAATGTGAAATATCGGATTTCCGGGTATTGTGCTGCGAACGATTAAACGATCATCCGTATTTCGAATGTCTGCTGCTGTCAACTGGTGAACTTCGATATTTTTTTATTGAATTTATTTTGCCAATAACATTTTTGTTCACTATTCCAGTAAATCTCATATGTCTATTGAAGGTAGGTATTTATTTTAAAAATTGCAGTCCGTTCAATTGAAACCAAAATTAGCCGTTTTATATTCTCGTAGCTTAGATAGTGACTACGTTCAGAAGTTATCTAAAAATTTAGATTTATTTATTAGTAACATTACATTTTATATTGAAGATAAATAACAGATTCTGCAAAGCCAGATCAACAGATGGAACATTTGGTCGTAATTTGTATGTATAGTTCATTCGCGTTAAGAAAATAGTGACTCATCACCGACTGCCGGCCAAGCCACACCCCCTAGCCAATTAAAACGCTAAAAATTATAATTTCTACTATAGGTACATCACAATTTTAAACAAAGACGTAATTTCATCGAAATAACATAATGTTTTCTTTCTAAACATAAAATCGTACTTTTCTATAATAGACAAACAGATCAAAGACACAATGGGGCTCAATTTAATCACTCGCCTTTAATTTTTTTCGTCGATTTAGACAAGCTACAATATTAGTAATGTAATTAAGCCCTCGGTGGTGAGCCCATTTCACACTCACCCCAAAAACAATGGCAACAGGGGAGCAATCGAATAAAGGTATAAAGATGTTGCGTGATTTTGTGATATCATAACGTGGGAACGCACCTTGATTGGTGGTTTTAATTAATTGATGCCACTAATATACGTCGTGGTCGAACCGTGGGAAAGCACACGCATTAGGAAATTAAGGCATATATTGGACAATTTTGGTATTTTTAAAAAGACCCTCAAACGCAAAACTCAAATATCTTTATTCATATAAATATACTCGAAACTAGCACTTATAAATCATCAAATACTCTACCTTCTAATTCGTATTCCATTCGTTTGTATGTACAGAGGGTTAGTCGAGGAACTAGCAACTCGATAGTTACTCTTTTTCACTTTCATAACGTATTTAGTTCTGCTCCTTTCCGTTCACATTAGCTCCTCAATCCACTACCTCGTCTAGAAAACTACGGTCAGCAAAGTACCTGCTATTAAACGATGGTGTTTCTAAGTATTGACTGGTTCGATGGCTCATTTGGTAGTGACCTATGCCCTCTGAGCCAAGGGTCGTGCGATTCCCGCATAGTACCTACAAACATTTGTGTTCATGAACATGTCTGTTTGTATTGGTCTGGGTGTTTTCTATGTATAATATGTATTTATTTACAAAAAAATCTAAGTCAGTTTATCAGTTGTAGTACAAGCTTTAGCTTAGGTTGGGGCTAGGTGGCGCTGTGTGGCCCAACGTGGCATGTTTTGGGTTATTTATGGTTTGATCGATAGATGGTACAGGTAAATATGGGGCAAATGGAAATAAAACAAATGGTGACAAGAGGTTCCCAAATTCGAAGTGAACCGGGTTTTGTTGTGTAGGCGTGCTCCACCGTAGCCTACGATATCGGTAACCGTCAGGCGAATTACAGTCAAGCTCACATTTAAAAAAACGCTTGTTTTTCTTGCTTTCTTCACTACTTAGTATAAAACAAAATCGCACTTCATGTCTGTCACTATTCATGCATAGATCTTAAAACTACGCACCCGATTTCGATTTTTTTAATAGACAGTGTGATTCAAGAGGATGACATATAGGTAATGTATACCTAATACCTAAGTCCCAGTAACAACTAACTAAAATATGTATATTCTACAGTATCAATTTTTTATGGAAATTAGAATTTATATAAATCTACATTCGCTAGTCGCTACCCCTTTTAGGAAATAAAAATACTCAAACAATAAATATCAATTTCTCGCTATACAAGATACAATGCGCATGAGTGGGACACAAGCAATTAGTATAATAATGCACTATATCACGGCTCGCTATTGAGAGATGCGCGAAAAATCCCATGCAAGCCCATGTTTATGCTAAATATTACTATAGATAGAATGCTAATAAGTGAGGGGGTACAAATTGGTACGGATGTCGTATCTAATACTGTAAAATTATATAATTGAACAGAGAAATACTTCGAAGAGAGACAGATATAAGGTTTCTTACTCGTACAAAATACCTCGGCTGTAGTGTCACACTTTTTTTGTATCTTTTTGCCTTAATGTTACCATTAATTTTAAAAAGTAATCCTTATAAACGTTTTGTTTCTTTCTTTCTAGTAACCGTATGTTACGAGCATTAAGCCGATAATTCGTTATAATATCGATACACTAGGTCGATTTTCATACTATCGATCATGTAACATTACTAACCAGTACCTACTGTACCGGGTACTAACCAGACATAGTTAGTTACATTACAACATAATGTTTGGTGACGTAGTAAACAGAATACATCGACTGTAGTACCGCATTCACCCGTTGTAATGAGTGTTTGGGCGAGGACATGCACTTTTTACTTATTTTGCCATGTCAGACTATTGGCTTATTTCAACCACATAGTTGCGATCTATTTTTTTTTATTGTTTTATTTATGTTTTTTTTCTAAAACATGGTAATTTATTTTTAATGTGTGGGCCAAATAAGCCGATCCGATCCCAGCCGATGACTTTCTTCATTAAAGGAAGGTAAACTGATGCTAAACTACAATAATTAAAGCTATACTCCATCAAAATGCTTGCCGAATGAAACATACTTATATAGTCGTACCTATGAACTACTTCGCATACCACCATAGCCATAAATAGACATAAAATCCGTACGCGCTCACATGCGTTATACTCGTAGAGCCGTAAAAATACAAATACTCGTAGTTGCTTACCTAAAAGTGTGGAACAACAGTTGTCGTCAGTCGCGCGGAGCATGCTAAACAGGGCCGCGGTAGGTACATGGTAGGGCTGCCATTAAAAAGGTTTTAAAGGTGCAGACAGAGACACGGCCGCATACTTCCTAGACGGCTTAGATGCCGAATGCATTACACTCTAAAAAAACGTTCTAAAGGTGTTAGAACACTTTAAGAACCTATTTGAAATAAATAGAAGATTCTTTTTTTTATATTGGCTCAACATAGTGGCTTCCCTCCGCCTGATGGAAAGCAGGAAAGGAAGCCCAAGCCGCTCTGACAACGGGCGGGAAACCACGGTTTCCAGTCAGTCATCACAGTCATGCTGGCCTGCAAGATGCTTCTTCACGCTTCGTTTACGGGATCCCATACTATAAGAAAGCGGGAATACGTGTGCTGGCAGAGAGTTCCACTTTTTAATGGTACCTACGGCACAAGTAAGAGTTACCAACCTTTTTAGTGCGCGATGGTGTATTATCTACCATGAAACAGTGACAACGCATGCCAGCCCGAGTGGTCCTATAAACCACATCAAAATAAAATATTAAACATCACCAACGAGGTACACAGAAAATTTCAGAGGTCAAATGTTCGCGCTGGATGCCGTGCAACACGTAACCGCCTACAGCTGGCAAAATGTTGATAAAGGAAATTAAAAAGTAAAATCTAATAAGTATTAACTGCGCTTAATTTAACCAGTTATAAATTGGAAGACTAAAAATAAATCTTATAGTTTTCAAAGTGAACCATGAAATTTTGTCGGTATAATGTAACAGTACTACAGGCAACTCGCGCGACTTCCTAGTAGAAATCTTCTTTTTTAACCGACTTCGAAAAAAGGAGGAGGTTCTCAATTCGTCTGTATGTATAATATTTTTTTTATTTTTTTTTTATGTTTGTTCACCGATTATTCCGTCAATTATGGATGGATTTCAAAAATTTTTTTTTTGTTCGACAGAGGACACTTCCGAGGTGGTCCCATTATCACCAAGTCAGGATCTGATGATGGGATCCTGGAGAAATTGAGGGCAACAACCGAAAATTGTATGCTTATATGGTGTTTTTGTTACGTTATCATATTCTACTCAGGTATATGCTTCCGGGCGTCAACATCTGCTGCTGATGATGAAGCCACAGAACTCCTTAACGGTTACGAGTTAGGGAACAGTACTGACATTGGTCGATAGGAACTAGGTAGTAGTATGTACTTATGCAGGGCTAATAGGGAAGGTGATTTGGCAAGTGATTTGCTTGATTCTAGATCACAAAGTCTTCACTTGACTTAAAGCAAAATTTTTCATTACTAAGTAAAACTCTTAAGGACATTAATTAGCCCTTATTCAAGGTCACAGCACATTAACGCAACTAAAAATAGAGAAATAAAATTATTTTTAAAAAAAAATTAAACCGACTTCAAAAAAAAACACAAACGACCAAAACTAAAAAGCGATAAATAACGTAAGTAATTCTATCCTTAATACATAATTATTTAAATATTACAATTATCACTTATTTTTGAAGTCGGTGCCAGCCAAACAAATAAATGTATCTATATTGTTGTGGGGATTTGCCGCCGGCTGCGCGCGTCATACAACAACAATCTACGTTAGGTACCTAGAGACTGGCACCGACTTCAAAAATAAGTGATAATTGTAATATTTAAATAATTATGTATTAAGGATAGAATTACTTACGTTATTTATCGCTTTTTAGTTTTGGTCGTTTGTGTTTTTTTTTGAAGTCGGTTTAATTTTTTTTCCCATAGTAAATTGTGTCGCCATCGAGTTTGTGGCTATACAGTTTAATCCAAAGAGTCCTTAATTTTACGCAAAATTTATTATTATAACGACGACGATGATTCAAGAAGTCATGGAATCCCTGCAGCCCAAAACCAGAGTAGGGAAACCCCCAATGAGGATCTGTCTCATGTTGGGAGCCCTGCAGCTAGGGGGTGGAGGGGCGTCGCGCCGCGCACGCGCACCCGCATCCTCAGATAACGGCCGACGATAAATTACCTCCAACACCTACCTTTCACAACACAACCGTACAAAATTACGATTTTCACCTTGCCGCTTTGTTTGATATTGGAATTTTCAAGGAAATTAGCACATTAACAACTAACACAACGTAATGAATTACACAGAATATATAGCTAGAGTTCAAACTGCATTAATTACGTCGGTTACTACCTATAAATGGAGGAAAAGTTTGCAATAGTGAAAAATAAAACTGTGGTTATCTGTTACCTAGCGTACTCGTATTTTGACGTTAGTTTTAAATTACAAAAAGCACATTAGTACCTACATTAACATGAGTTTAAGTACATATTTTTTCAAAGTAATAAAATTACGTTATCCTGCAATTAAGATTAGGTAATGCGATTCAGAATATAAAAAAGTCCCATCAAAACATTTCTAATGGTATTTGACTGCAAAAAGTTTTTAATACTTTTGAGGTAACAAGTAATAAAACGCTGGGGATGTAGGGAGCGACCTATAAAGGATATTTTCGAACCAAGCCACTCTCACCTCCCGTAGAGCATCCTGCCTAATAAATAACAAACGAGGCTTTTTTTTATAGTGGCTCGACATAATGGCTTCCCTACGCCTGATGGAAAGCGAAAGAGAGGCCCAAGTCGCTGTGACAACTGGCAAGTAACTGGTCAGTTACATGTCAGTTGCCACTGCCATGCCGGCCCAACCCTAACCCCCCACGAGCTCCGGACACCCTACTCACCAGCAGAAACACGACCCGAAGGTCATTTGGCTGCGGTATTTTATAGGGTGGAGGTCCTTCCCCGGACGGGCAGCTCAATTCGAGCGAAGATTCGCTATGCCCTACCTCTCTTAACTTTGGCAACCGACTGGTGGCCGTATAAACATCACGATGGAAGGCGTAGTTAAATAGCACAGACCGATCACGGCGTCACCGGAGCCACGCCCTGCGATCACCAAACCGCCTATCCAGCATGACGATTATGGGCAAAGCCTCCACAATGTTTGCCCAAACTGGTGAACAACAGCAGGGACCTATGTCCAGCAGTCGACTGCGACAGGCTGTCAGCTTTTTGCGTTTAGAAATCCTTACTCAATAGATAAAAAATTGTCACACATAATTTGCAATATTTCCAGGTCTTAATTAGGTAACGATAAAATTATTTGTTGCAAAATTATCTCAACTAAAATTTTGCTCAGTCTACAATACCGAACAATCCAACATTTTCAAACGTCATCAAAGTACCTATGTCATAAGTTGGTATCGGCAGCCGGCAAAGCTGCGGTCGGATTGCGCATTTTACAATCGCATTAGTCGCACTCGGCGCTCATTGTCCCGGGGTCAATCATACAATCATACACGTATTTGTTTGCGAGACAGCCACGCACGCCCCCGCTATTTATCCCTGCATTCCCGGCTCCCGGATAGTTTGATTAACTCTCTTTCATGTCGTACAGTCATGTGCGAAATTATAAACGGTTAAACCTTACTGCTCGGACATAAAGTCTTCAATGTGGAGGTTTTTGACCGTGTGTTGAGCGCGATTGTCTGCGGATTTGTTTAATTTGATCCTTTGTTTGAGCGCCGCTTGTGTGGAAAGGCTTACGGGAGATGGATCGCTCACGCTATCTGCCCTGTCGGCGGCAGGCCGTCACTTGAAGCTCATCACGATTTGTAAAGAACATCTCACTAACTACGAGTACGTGATCGATATCTCGTTATAGTCTAGACGCTTCAATGGCTTTGAAAACTTTTACTTGTTTTAGTGTAAGCAAAATAATACTTTTTTTATATTTTTAAATCACTAATTGGTCTGAATATTATTGTGACCGGGAGAAGGTTTCGTGGTAACAGCCCAATCCGATCGGAAACGCACTCGACTCTCTGAAAGCCGGCGGGAAAAGAGTTTCGCAATAGTAAAGGGAGGACACTCAATACTGAATACGGTGCAATAAGATGCAGGGTATTATAGGAAATGAGGGCATTACTCAGAGTAGATACAAGAGAAAACCTTAGGGCACTTATTTTACTTATTTTATTTTATTTTTTATTTATTTATTAATTTTAAACAACCTATAATGTATTTACGTAGCGAAAAGTTATGGGATAATTTTCACTTCAGTACCTGGAAAGTAGTGTACCGAAACAGGTTTTTTACATAAGTATTTGGTAAAATTTTAATTGGAACGCAACACAGTTTAGAAATGGTAACTATAATTGTTCGTGACTGGCTCGGTGGCTCAATTGGTAGTGACCCCTGCCTTCTGAACCAAGGGTCGTGGGTTCGATTCCCACCCGGGACAAACATTCGTGTGATGAACACTTGTGTTTGTTCCGTGTCTGGGTGTTTATATTTGTATTTAAGTATTTATTTGTGGTACCTTCGTTGTTCTGATACCCATAACACAAGTGCTTAAGCTACTTACTTTGGGATCGGAGCAAGGTATGTGATGTTGTCTGATATTTATTTATTCATATTTATTTGCGGGTAATTTGTAAAAAGAGACGTGTTCCTACCTGCCGCCGGCAGAATAATGTCCGCTGTCATTGAAGCGGTGCATTCAGATTCGCTCTCGAGAATGGAAAGACGACTGTTTCATATCCGGCACCAGCTTGGTTTTCTACGACATAAAGTGTCCGCCAACGTGTGTGTCGTGTTTTATAACGGTGTCTGCCGTAAACCCTACAGATCGCGCCCGTTTATGGAATATGTAGTATCAAATCAAACTTTCAATACAATAAAGCTGCAAAATCTGTGTGAAAAAGCATCCCCAGGACACATGTCCCTTTGATCGAGAGGTTCTCTGATCGCCTCGCATTGTTTGTCCCCGCTCGAAACAGTCGAGCGCAAACAGGCCATACAAATATTCGCTAACGAGTGCGCCCTTAAAGCTTTACGACGACGCAATGATTTTGAACTAGACGATAGATGTCTAATCTTCTAGATTTTAATTAACACCACTACATATAAGTTATTTTATTATTAGTTAGGACACTGAACTAATATCGTCGATCATCGATAAGCAAGTAGGTCCTATATTAAGTTCATAATGCGAGTATAGCTTTATTGAAAAAAATATTAACAATAGGTAATTAATTTCTACACACACATCCTACTACAACAAAATCATTTCTAGATGCTGCATGACCTGCCTTTTAATGGCAGCGATTTAGCGACTGCCCTCTTTTACCGATAAACAGAAATGTTTGCACTATAAGTAATACTTATTAATAAAGAAACTGAAGTGCGTGTCGTATGAATAAATGAAGACAGGTATCTTGTACTAAACCAAGTATTACATTACATAATACGTTTGAACAAAGCGGTAAACATAGGAGATATTCATGCAGCCTAGCAATATGTATGACAAGCCTTCATCAAGCATTTCATAATGATTCTTCGACTATGATAAAATTAACCAGCATCGTGTAAACGACGAGTATTAAAGGCTGTCGATTCCAAGACTACACGTGGCTTACTTATTTCGAAATAAGTTATACCATTTTGGCAAAAAATATGTTACAACTTATTGTTCCAATACAACATGCATCTAATTTTATTTCACTTAATTTGATTTGATCCTTAACAAACAATCGCAAAAATGCGATTTAAATTGAATTAAAATCAATCATTGGATTTCCTTATTTATTTAACCATTTATATTACGGTAAAGCGCTACGAGAGTACTACGACTAGTTCCAAAGTGCTACTTAACAAACTCTTAACAAAGATAAGCACAATGAAGTCACTCTCTGCAACTCGACCACAAGTCGGCAACTTGCAGATGGCAGGAGCGGGTTCGAACCCAACTATTTACTACACTTAAGTAGTTGAGGATGGTTCAATTAAAAAAAACGTTACCCACTTCTTGCACTTATACCGCAAGTTTCGATGTTTTGTCCAGAATTTCTTAAAGCGTTGCAATGCTGGATTTCTTATCTTTTATGTGGTAGTTATTTATTTATTTCAAAATCAAACTTATAATAATAAGTTAAAATTATTCATATTAGTAAGTAGGTAACCTATCAATCACGTAACAAGTATACAAATACGTACTACTTATTATTAAAAACAAATTTTTTAATAATAAGTAGTACGTATTTGTATACTTGTTAAGAACATGAATATACCGTATACATATAATATATATATGTTCTTGTAAATTTTAAATCTAATCTTTCAGTTGAACAATAGATGATTAAAAATATAATTAGTTGAAAAAGACAATGAAAGAAATGTTACAACTTACAATCAATTACGTCATACGTTAATCAAATAAAACTAACGATTTCTAAGATTTAAGTTGATATGAATAAAATTCTTTCTTTTTTTTTCTATTTCTACTACTTTACATTCATGTTGGTGTTTCTTTTTATTCGTATTGGTTCCAACTGAATGTTTTCTCCCTTCCGTCACTCCAAAAACTAAAAGCACTTATTCCACAGTGATGTCAATTTCGCGAATTGGCGACATCCGGAGGCCGTGGGGACGCGGATGCCGACGCTGCTCCGGCGTCAATTGGCGAGGTGGGGGGAGGGGGGCGGCGCCCTGCGACCAGACTGCCCTGCTGTGATTGTAAGTAGGTACCTACGGAGAATTACTAGCCTAATGCACATGTGAACATGTATGTGTGCATGAAGTTCACACGTTTTGTGAAACAAGGATGTTTATAGATGAAGTATCTGTTACGATCATGGATCCTGGAAAATTGCTGAACGGCTTACCTACTTGAATACAGCAAAGTTATTTTTTATACCACAAAGGTGGCAAACGAGCCTACGGCCCGTCTGATGTTAAGCGGTTACAGCAGCCTATGGACACCTGCAACTCCAGGGGTACTACATGCGTGTTGCCCACCCTAACGCTACCGATGCAGCGCTCACATCACGAGCTCCGGAAACCCTACTTATCGGCAGAAACACGACCCTGAGATCATTTCGCTGCAGTATTCTATATAGGGTTTCAACCCTACTGGAATAAGTTAACGAAATTCAACAATCCGCTATTGCTACACCTCCTTTCTCTAATTCACTATTAAGTCTCAAAGGCCGTTCGGCCGAATTCGGCCGCTGATCAAAAAACTAGATCAACAAATCTCGGATACCTATGTAAAGGAAAGATCCGCGAATAAATTATTAAATGATAAATAATAATGCACTGCCGCGCTCCAAATTTCTCGCTTTCCAAGTATGTACCTGTTCTTTTCTTTTGTTCTTTATATTCTACTTCTCTTGGTCTTTCTTCTTATAAGTGCGCAAAAAAAAGGTTCCCAGTAACATCACTTTAAAAGCTAGGTACAGGTAGGCAATTCGCAAACTTCTTAAATAAAATATCTCGTAGTAAATTGCGGCGAACATAAAAGTCTAATAGGAGCACTAAAAACATTATAAGAAAGGACCTATACAGGTAGTAAGTAAGTAATTATCTTTAGTTATATAATGACCTTCAACTTGCGCAAATTTTGCTTTGTTATAAATTATAAAAGTTACCTCTAGAGGTCACGGACATCCTCTGGTCACTTTTTTTGCACCTTCCGCAGAGAACAATAGAGGGATTAGTGTGCCATATCTATTGCCCAACAAAAGTGCAACCTTTTTAGGGTTCCGTAGCCAAAATGGCAAAAACGGGACCCTTATAGATTCGTCATGTCTGTCTGTCTGTCTGTCTGTCTGTCTGTCTGTCTGTCTGTCTGTCTGTCTGTCTGTCTGTCTGTCTGTCTGTCTGTCTGTCTGTCTGTCCGTCCGTATGTCACAGCCAGTTTATTCCGAAACTATAAGAGCTACATTATTGAAATTTTGTACGTAGATGTATTCTGTTAACCGCATTAAGATGTGAAAATAAAATCAGAAAAAAGTTCAAAATTTTTGGGGTTCCCCATACATAGAACTGAAACTCAAAAAATTTTTTTTCATCAAACCTATACGTGTGGGGTATCTATGGATAGGTATTTGAAAATGATGTTGAGGTTTCTAACATCATTTTTTTCTCAGATGAATAGTTTGCGCGACAGACTCTTCCAAAGTGGTAAAATGTGTGTCCCCCCCCCCGTAACTTCTAAAATATGGGCATGATAAAACTGAAAAAAATATATGATGTGTATTACTATAAAAACTACTAACGAAATTTGGTTTGAATGAAATCTAGACCGTAGTTTTTTTTTAAACGTCATAAATCAAATTACCTAATTTTTTCATTCAATCAGTGGTACGGAACCCTACGTGCGCGAGTCCGACTCGCACTTGGCCGGTTTTTTTCTGATTAATGACTTTGAATAGGTAACAAAGTTCTCAAAATTTTGCGCAAACAGTTTCCAAAACTCACGTAGGTAGTAGGTAGGTAAATAAAAGAACACTTTCAAAGGCTTAAATGTAACATAGACATCTACTCGTTACTACACTTTCTTCATAATGTTGTGTAAATTGATACTGCGAAGAAGAGCGGAGGTGCCTGTACTTTGATCTAAGTCTGAAAAAAACCGACTGAATAAAAAGTAACTACAATTATTATTTAGTAAATCTGTATTTTACTCAATTATTATTGTAGTTATATCACTTATTTTTCAAATTATTTCATCTATAATAAAAAAAAAACTAGAGCAAGGTATGGTACGCAATTCGCAAAATTCTTAAATGAAACAACTCGTGGTGAATTGCGGCGAACATAAAATGAGCATATTACTAAAAATTATAACGAAGGACCCATTAATACAGGTAGACAAATTTCTATAGTTTCAAAACGACCCCCTACATGCACAAATTTTACTTTGTTATACTAAATCATCAATGGTGGCCGACGTTATTTCTAAAGAGGTCACGGACCTTATCGGTCACTTTTATTGCATCCAGCGCACAGAACAATAGAGGGATGAGCGAGACAAAAAAAATGCAGCCTTTGTCTGATTTTTTATGATGTTTAGTATGTAGTTTAACTTTGCTGCCTACTTATTTTTTTACGCTTGTTTGCTACTAATCCGCTGTGCTTACCACCTGTAAATTATCTGAATATTTTTTAAATATGTGGAAAATATAAGACGTATAAATGCCAGCGTTCGGAAAATAAGATTACAAAAACTACTTTGGTCATCCTCTGTAAAATAATGATAAGCCTTGAATTCCCTTAGAGGTGTGCAAAACAGATGTTGAGCTCCTAAGTTTCAGTTCAAATAAGAATAGGAATGGATTTAAGTACTAGCAGCAACTATAATATTAGTTGTCAAAAATTGGAAATTACTTTAAAAGTACATACTTATATAGCTTAGCGTCTACTTACTCGTATTTCAACTGGAACTGGAAATGACGCATATGGTACCTAACATTGGCCTCTTTGTGTAGCTGCTGACCGACCCAAGACGTATGGAGTTAATATTAAAAGATAAGAGGTCAGGTAAGTTCCCGAAACAATATTGGCGGTGCCGCTTTATTGTTTTGGGTCCAACCTAATCCCTCTTTTGTTTCATTGTATGACGGGCAAATCTTTCATGGCACCTTCTTTACCTAGGTTGTATTTCTAGGCATCTCAAACAATGTTGTAAAAAACAGGCAAATATATTTTTTAGAAAATAATATACTTATTTTTAAAAGCAATGCATATGTACACAAAAGAAATATTTTGACTTCACATGGCATTACGAGGCAAATCAGCAGATTCTGGGCAAGAGGTCGGCAAAAAACTAGGGGATGCAATCCCGACTCGAGATTGTAAATTCGAGATCCCGCAGGATTGATATTTCTAATACCGGAATTTTCGGGATCCCGTCTAGTTTAAAAAAAATGTTAAATTCGGATGACTTAAAAAGCTAATAACTGCTTGTTTGTTATAATGAGGTTAACTAAAATAACATATTACTCGAAAGAAAATAAACACCTTTATTATCAGGTATTAATACTTTGACTGCCGAGAAATTAGACACAATAGAAGAACTATTGTTTGTCGGTCACCGGTGACCGTCATGGCACTCAACGTGTTAAGGAAATTAAGATATTACCTATCTTATTAGGTTATCAAAACAATAAGCATACTAGATAGGTAATAGAAGTAGTTAAGTATGAGTGATTTTGAAAATTACTCCTTAAAAAACAAAAGGGTATTTGCCTCGTAATGCCATAGTGTCATCTGCTAAGTCAGTACAATAAAGTCCATGCCCAAAGTACCTACAGTCTGGCATCTATTGTCCATTGCAATGTACCCCCATGCTAAGAATACCCTCTCCGACTCAACACTGGTAAGCAACAGCGTGGCGAAGCAATTGCCGCCACGGAAACCACTGCCGCCCGGGATCTCGTCATATGATGCGTCAGGATTGATCCCGAAAAAAACCCGTGACTGGCCCGTGAATTTTTAGTTGTAAAAGTATTTGCATTGCAAACAAATGGCAAATATTTGTTTCCTTAAATTTTATTGATAATAGTAAATACGTAGTAGGCGTCAACTTTATCTGGGTATGCCTATGACATATTTGGAATATTCTTAACTATTTCGTGAGCAAACTTGAACTATTTAAGTAGTAAACAACATAAACGTAAAAACCACTCATCAGAAAAAGGCTGCTGTTTTTTTGCAAAAGATAAGGCACGCTAATCCTCCTATTGTTCTGTGCGCAAGGTGCAATAAAAGGGACCCGAGAAAGTCGCTGACCGCTGACCTCTTTAACGAAATGTAACCTTTGATGACACATAGTAGGTAAAAATTTCGCAAGTTGGGGTTCGTTTTAAAACTAAAGATAATTTCATATATACTACCTGTGTGGGTCCTCCGTTGTATGATTTTTAGAGCTGCTTCAGTATTATGCGCCTTTTATGGTCGCCGCAATTGCCCAGGAGTTGTCATTGAAGAACTTTTCGGATTGCGTGCCTATACCTAGCTTTCATACATAACTCTCTGTTTAAGTTTTTATTATATCTATATAAAATTATTCATGTATTTTTTAATAAATAATTTACAGCTGACGGCCCTATTTCAGTTAAAAAGGTACATGGCATTCAAAGTTAAAGTCAAATTTAGGTTAAAATAATCTTTAAACGTATAGGTGTTTAAAAAAAACACAAATCGTTAAAACAAATTACCAACGGTTCTGAAAGCAGCATTTTCCCGAGAAGAAACCGGTAAGAAACTCGTGTAGTTGCTCTTTTCAACGTAATGTTTACAATATTACTTATCATCACATTTAAACTTTTAACTACCTCGACGTCATACAGTCTAAGGATTTCTGAAGCCTTACAATAATAGTTATGAATTAGACTAAAAATATAAATTAACATAATATTAGAGTGATCAAGAGTAGACCAGTACCTATAACAATAACAGATGCATTGTTTTCCGTGTCACCCAGATGCAAAAAAGGTTACTTAACATATTGTCTGATTTGGTAATACCCACCGACATCATAGTTAGTTAGTTAGTCATAACATAATTACCTGTTATTTACAAAAAAAAACCGTTCAATAAGATTTTACGCCTTATGATCTCTTCATACAGCCAAGTCAGTCACAACTTTAAAAGCTGCAATTACATCTACCCCGCATATCTATTAACCATGATCGGACACATTTCAGTTCAACCGCTTTACAGCCCCTATGACTTCCACGTTATCCAGGCATTAGAACTATAAATAAGTAATTATGAAAAACTGCATCGATGTATGTACAGTGGAATACATAATAATAAGCTTTGCAGTTTTTTTATATTGTTTTAGTATGTTTCCCACAGCGTACAATAAGCGTGCGCAGGCGCAGTTGGCGGACTGCGTTACGCCCGCATCTCTCACCCTCTGCCCTATGCTAAACCTATAACCTCGCAATGACCACCTTTGTTTGTTCGCACTAGGCCTCGCTTGCGGATTTCCTCGGGTCCGGTTTGAGAACATTCTAGCCACTGTGCCACAGTTAGGCTATAGGACAATCCTTTGCGAATAAAAAATGCAATTTCTCAGTAACTCTGATTTTTAATCTGCGTTTTAGTTCAATCCACCTCCTCTGTCCCCTGGATGGGACAGAGTGTCAGTATAGTACGTTACTTCGTGAATTCAGCCACCTTTATCGTACCATTAAAATGTAGAACTTCTTAGAACTGTTCTGTAGAACTCTGCCATTCATATGAATGATTACCTATATTTATCTTAACTAATATTATAAAGCTGAAGAGTTAGTTTGTTTGTTTGAACGCGCTAATCTCAGGAACTACTGGTCCGAATTGAAAAATTCTTTTTGTGTTGAATAGACCATTTATCGAGGAAGGCTTAAGGCTATATAACATCTTGCAAGTATTAGGTTCACGTTGCAACTATTAGGGGCGAAGAAATAAAGGAAAATGTAAAAAAAAAACGGGGAAAAAATAATTTTTGCACGCGGACAAAGTCGCGAGCACAGCTATTCATAATATTTTTGAAAAAAAGGCAAACTGATGAGTTTCTTGCGGCACTTCTTCTCATCAGGCCTCATCCTTATCACGTCGAAGTGCTAGTAGGGAAAAAAATGTTTGACGTGCAAAAGTATTACTCGTGAATCTATTTGCAGAAGTAAATTATTTTATTATTTTATTTTGTTTTAATGAAGTTTCTTCCTTGCTATAATATGGGATCCTTTAAACGGGGCGTGAACAAGCGTGCTCCTATCTGGTTTGGCAGTGGCAGCTCAGTCAATTGCCATCTCTATATAATTGACCATAGCTGGTGGTCTCTCGACAATAGGAGACGGTAAAGAAGTTGGTGATGTACCTATTCTTTCCAAAAGCACGTTATGCCATTGGTCATGCGTTCAATAACATATACCTAATAACCTTAATTTTTTTTATGAAGTTTACTCTTGTAGAGTTAACGCGGATATTTCGCCAAAATTAATGACAGATCGTCGGTTGTCCTTCAGTAAATTACACCCTCTATCTACCAGTTACCCTCAATAAGATTGCCTATGGTTAATACGTCTGTGGGATACTTTTCAGCAATAATTATGTATCTTTCATTCTAAAAAATGATATTAAATTGTAATTTGTGTATTGTATTATCACCATATCGTCATACTACATCCTCACCCAATTTCATAAAACTCCTCACGATTCCATAACTCCTTTGATCCTATCAAAATTCCGTTCCGTCCATTCCAATTTCTTTTTTTTTTCCTTGCAACAGTTTTCCCAAACTTTTATCGCAACTGGCATAAGCACAAGTCGTGCATTGCCATCCAACCACAAAAAAAAAAATTATGTATCTTTACCTATCTAACGTCTGTAGGATACTTTTCATAACTACTTTCTCGAAATATCGTACCTGCTAGTCATAAATCAATGCAAATCTGTCAAGCGTGTCGTTTTTAGGTCAAGATCAATACAAAAGCTGCTGTAAAGCGAGCCCGCATCCTTCACCCTACCCCGCACTGAACCCGTGACCTTACAACGGCCGCCTTTGTGCCTGCACTCAACGGACGCGCTTTCGATATCGGTAACAATTAAGGAGCATCGACTAGCCGAATAGTGTTGAGGAATTTTAGAACAAAAAAAAATATTCAAAAATTATTTTTGCCACACCTACTGCCCGTTTCGTCTTTCTATCGCAGAGAGGAGAGACTTATTAAACTAACTATATTAAAAAAAAAAACAACCTAAAAATCTACTTTCCGTTTGGTCTATCTTTCCATGACAGAGAGTAGGAATGATTATTAAAACTTTAGTTGCTTTTTACTTAGATTTTTTAACGCAAGTTAATATTTCTCTGTTTAAAAATGATAAAAACAAGATACAATTAAAAAACATTAAATTATCAAAAATAATTAAAGCAGCAAAATATATTGGATCGTAATACCTATTTACCTATGAAGTTACTAAACATTCCCTGCATTTTATAAACGTTTTTAAGTATAACTAGCTTAGTAAGTACTTTGCGACTTAAGCCGCTAAAGCTTTATAACTTTCAGAACTACTTATGTAGTTCGTCAAGCGTTATAAAAACCTCCAGCAATTATTATCCTGTTATTCTTCTGTGCAGAATTTTAAATCAGTGACATTGCACATACATTTTGTTCAAAACTGACGCATAATATCGCTTTTCCTCTTTAACGAATATTTTTCTTGATACGCCATTTAAATACTATTATGGAAATACAGTGTGCAAAAAAGGATTAATAGGAAAACTCGTTAGTAGAAAAACCATCATACAAGGAAAGTTCGACAGCATTTTTAAGGTTCTGTAGCCTAATGGCAAAAACGGGACCCTTATAAGTAGATTCGTCATGTCTGTCTGTCTGTCTGTCCGTCCGTATGTCACAGCCAGTTTATTCCGAAACTATAAGAGCTCCATTATTGAAATTTGATGCGTAGATGTATTCTGTTAACTGCATTATGATTTTATAATAAAATATGAAAAAAATCCAAAATTTTTGGGGTTCCCCATATATAGAACTGAAACAGTGCCCGTAAGCAAACAGAGAACACTTCGCTAGTCTCTCTGGTGATTTTCCCCCGCGCTGTAGCCAGAATTCGGTTAGAAGAGTAAATACCTACATTTTATTAATCTATTTAGATTCCTGCCTACTTTCTGATTAATAATTTCCAAATCATCAACAAGAAATAAGTAGGTTCCTAATTCATAATGTTTAATAGGTATATAAACTCGATAAAGCTACGTACCCTAACTTACTAGTTATAAACTTACTACATGCTATTAATTAGCCTAATGCAGATCATGCTGTATTCTAGTGACGATATAATTAGAAACAAAAGTAATTCTTGAGTTAAAACCTGTGTTTAACGAATCCATAGTGAACGTTTTAGATAGTAACCAACAATCGCAACTTCACATGAACACTACACAAAAAAAATCGATTTTACACACGCTACAGTACAAACAGTGCATCGCTGAAATTTCCCAACAAGATTTTTCGCCAAAAACAAAAACTTTAACCGTTCGCGAAAACCGATTGGCGTACGAATCTACCTGGATACCGGCGTCTGATTGGACGGTAGGCGGTCCCAAGCAAGCGCCGAGCTGCTATTGGTCAACGAGCGTCCCTACCTCGCCGCGTGGTGGGAGAAATCATCCCTGTGTTTATTTTTGTTGTTAGAGTTAGTTAGTGAGCTGTGAGCTTTCGTGGTGCATGGATGGTCCACGCTCTTCCCGTCTTGAATTCGCGAAAATTATCATATTTTTATAGACTACATATTGTGCCGTGGAATTGTGGACTGTGAATAAATAAATAAATATTTTGTTTGTGCTGTTGACTGCCTTTTTTTGGAGATGGTGATTCTGTAAGTTAATATTTTGATAAATTAATAATTTAACTAAGGCACGCATTCCTGCATTTGCGTTGTCAAGCGTTTAAGTTGTCTTAGATTAGACGATTTGAAGTCGTATATTTAGAGTTAACAAATTGTTACTTTGAGTAAAGAGCTACGTAGTTAAAGTAACGTAAATTACTAAATTGAATTTATTCGTAGTAGTTCATTTGTTTTTAGCATCCATTAATTTAGCATTGTAAGCGTGAATAGGTCAAATTGATTGATAGAAAATATGGGAGGTTCTTCCTAAAACTGAAAACAAACAAATGAAACACCAACAATGTATGAAATGTTTAGCTGAAATAATTCATTTATCCGAAGCGAAGCGAGGAGCGGGCTGCTAGTTGATAATAAATACAGGTTTAATGGTAATTATTCGTCTAGGGAACTTTAGAGTAGCCATCTTACTTAGTTATATACTTAGCACGTTACATAATATTTTACAATTTCTGAGCGTCAAGAAAAATGTACAATGTACAATTTTTTTAAGTCTGCGAATTTCAGTATAAATAAAACTGTAGTAGGTATATTTAATTATTATTAAAAAATAATAACCATAATCAAAACTTTCAAAGTACCTACTTGATTCATTAAGTGAATATAAGTGTAGGAAATTAGAAATATGTACCTGCTTGTAGTTTTTTCATAAGGCAATAGTTAGGTACAGTATTTTTATTGAAATTTAAAGAGCTTTATTTTAAAGGGCTTACATTTATGAAAGCCCTTTAAAATATGAGTTGATGAAATAATATTCCATCAAGTGATTTATCACAATATTATTTATTACAAGCCGGTCGCTGTGACTTCGTTCGTGTTGACGTTATTTTAGATCCAAGTCATTTTGATAATGCAAAGTTGTTAATCAGGTGGAACAATTGTTTTTAGGTGTGTTTTAATATCTATATATATAAAAGGAGAAACTGACTGACTGACTGACATATCAACGCACAGCCCAAACGGCTAAACGTAGGCACTTGAAATTTGGAAGGGACGTAGCTTAGGTACCGTAGGGGTGCACTAAGAAAGGAATTCCCGAAATTCCCACGGGAACGGGAATTAGCGGGAAAATCCTTTTGTATGAAAAATCTAAACCGCTTAAGTTAGACGCTTGAAATTTGGCATGCAGGTACCTTAGTAAATATAAAGTTTAGTTATGGCTGTATTTTGAGAAATTCCCACGGGAACGGGAGTTAGCGGGAAAAAACTTTTGTATGTATAAATTTAAACACGCGGACGAAGTCGCGGGCAAAAGCTAGTTTATTATATTCTTTCTTCATCATGTGTTCCAGTTTTCAAAATTTTTTATAGACGACAAAATATGTTGCCCAGACTTATTATTACATATTTACAAAACTTCTTAAGTAAACACTAAAATCCGAATATAAACATGGAGAAACAGACAAATGGGTAAAGACAAGACAGACATATTTTTTAATTCATGCTCCAATCCCTTTTCTTTACCACTCTAAATTTATTTTATGTAATATTATTCTTATTCCATCATTTCTCCGTAGTTAAGCCTCAACATTATAGACATAGAAATAATACTTTTAGCTCTGAATGTCAGTTTTGCAAAATTCCAACTTCCCCAAATGATTACATAAATAAAATTATAATAAAACGCTACAACGGCGAATGCTACCATAATTAATGAAATAAATTATAAGGTCCATTTTTTAATACTGCTATAATATTTTTATTTGTAACTAAATAATCAATACCTACTCTAGGGTCATATCGTATCAATGTTAAATTTTGATAGACATGTAGATAGACCTATATCTACTTTAATATAAAAAATATTAGGGTTTCTAAGCGCGAATTCCGAGAGCAGTTTTCAGTAGATTTCCCATTATTCTTATGAAGAAAGAAATAATAAAAAAAATCTACTGTTAGGCGTTAGTTAGCGGGTTAGCTAGTATGTAGCTATATAAAATTTCAAACACATAAGTATAAAAAACCTAACCTATATAAAATTACAAACACATAAGTATAAAAAATACCAGAAATATAATAAAACCAAAAGTAACCAGCAGTCGATAGGCCGTGACGTGTCCATCAGAACATAAACTAAATAAGCAGTCAAAGTGGGGTGGCTTGTGGAAGGTGCCGGAGGGAAGCCAATTGGGCCTAATTGGGACTCATTGACGGTGCCGACGCGCGGTGACGGACCCTCCTTAGATCCGACGCGATGACGTCACACACAATCCGTATCCGATCGCGGAACCAAAAACACTTCTACACCAAAAAAAAACAAAAATGTTTGGTATCAACTTATCAAAAAGTGGTGCAGTTGGACTTTAAAACCGTAACGTTGTCCTGAAACTGTAACAGCCTTAGAAATACACCAGAGTTCAAGCAAATGTGCGATAGTCATAGAAAAAGCTCTATGGGCCCTTTTTCAAGAATTGCCATTTGTCGCAAAAAATGGTAAGTCTTGAAAAAGGGCCCATAGAGCATTCTACAAGACTAAAAAGCTCTTAAAACCTAAAACGTATAAGATTACTAATGGCTCGCAAAATCTAAAATGTTGTGCTCGGTTCTACATATAATTAACGATCTTACTCACCTAGAACATCTTGTAAAACACACATAATAAATTGCAATAAATGATTTAAGTATTGAGTAGGTAAATCTTACTACTTTCCTCAAAATTTTAGGTAGAAACTCTGGATCAATATGTTGATACAATTGATTCAATGAGTCACTTTACCATCAAATACCATCCCTTCTATTGTTCTTATCTATCTCAAAGTTATCTGGTATAAATTGCTTGAAGCGATATGATTATTATGTGCATTAAGGGTTTTACTTAGCGGCTTTTACGACCGACTATAGCATTTAAGATAGACGCTTCATTATAAATAATAAACCAAATGAGTCGTTTCTGTGACATGAAATAACAGAGGATATGTTACTAACGATAAATATACTTAATACTAGTAAGTAATCCTGACCGAATATCAGCCAATTTTAATTCCATTAACAATTGCTTGCCCGACCCGGCATTCGAACCACCCAGGACCTTTCGTTTGTCATGTGCTACCTGCGACCCCAGACCAACAATGGAGTCAATTATAAATAGACAACACTCAGAGTCGCCAAGTTTTGGACTGGTTTTGTTTGAGATGGATTGCCATTGACTCGAGAAGAAGAAGTTAAGCGTAGGTACCTACATATCGTGCCAACAATGTCGTTCATATCATCAGCCACTAATAGTTTTAGATTATAGAAATAAAATCTATAATCTACGAACGTAAGTCTCTATTTTGGTACCTAAAACTCTATTTTGGTTAAGAGAGGTAGGGCATAGCGACTCTTCGCTCGAATTGAGCCGCCCGTCCGGGGAAGGACCTCCACCACCCTATAGAATACCGCAGCCAAATGACCTCCGGGTCGTGTTTCTGCTGGTGAGTAGGGTCTCCGGAGCTCGTGGGGGGTAGGGTTGGGCCGGCATGGCAGTGGCAACTGACAGGTTACTAACCAGTTACTTGCCAGTTGTCACAGCGATTTGGGCTTCTCTTTCGCTTTCCATCAGGCGTAGGGAAGCCATTATGTCGAGCTATTATAAATATAAATAAAAAAAAACACTAACAATTCCTAACATCGTAGGTAGGTAGTAGCTTGACTTAAAAGCTAGGTTTAATAGACATCTGTTGTACAATGTAGGCGGTCTTATCACCGTAAGTGATGTCTTCCAAACAACCTTGGGTAAGTATAAAACTTTCGTGCAATTAATATGAATACAAAGTGCTTTTGTGTAGCGCCTTTTATGGTAGGTTTAAATTTTATGGTTTAATAACAGTACCTACCTAGATTGCATAGTAAGTACCCGCCTTTTACAACTTAGGTATCTAATTTACTATTTACTTATCTACACAACAAACATTTAATACGTGCATTCAACATAATATACTACCAACCTCGTTTGGAAAGAGATATGTAAATATTATTACAGGTTCTGTCGGAAGTAGGTACCTACACTATGTAGGAAATGAAAAAGTCGTCTGCTAAAGTTCCTATAACGATTACGTTAAATATCAAAGTCTACTTAATGTTTATTATCTACAAAATACTTTGGTTATATTATGATCATATTGTGAAATGAAATAAATAAATATTATATGCTTAATTCGTCAAAAAAAAATGGTAACATAAAATTGTAAGGTCGTCTGTATTTACGTACATCTCCAGACAGTTATTTATTCAATCAGACGGCTCTGCGCAGACGCAGCGAGCCAATTGGCTCAACGAGCCCGCGAGGGGACGGAGCTTTCTCCGCCATTGCAATACCTTTCATGTCCGCCGTGTTTACATTCCTTGAACATCTACACTAATATTGTAAAGAGGAAAGATTTGATTGGTTTTTTGCACTGAATAGGCTCCGAAACTATATGACCGATTTGATAAATTCTATCAGTGTTGGAAAGCTACACTTTCTCCGATTAACATAATTTTGCGAAATAAAATTTTCAAAAAAGTAAGAGTTAATTACTTACTAAAACGCGAATAATGTAACAAAATGAAATATTTATCTAAAATACCAGCGAAGCGAAGCGAGGGAGAGACGCTAGTTTTAAATAAGTACGACAGTCGCTTTTATAGGTTTCGATTAAGAAATGGAGATCTAAATAGGTGCGCAACAGTGCCAAATTATATGTGTCACCGGAAAATAGCAAGAATCGTAAGTTGATCAATTTCCTAGGTAGTTGATTAACTTTCGGAATATAACAAACTGTAGTTGAAATGTATTATTTAACGCAATGGATTTCTGTTAGTTGATCAATTTACGGTAGCCTGACAGTCATTTAATAATTTACGATTTTGACACAAATAAAATTGTCCTCAAATGGGCCAATCGGTGCTCAATGTACTATTTAACGGTGCACTATTACCCGTAACTTAATACACTGTTCCGTGATTGGTTGCCGGGATAACGCCACGTGAGCCATTGAACCAATCAACGTTCACCTTACCTTCGTCGGATGATTTTACGGCAAGACCCCGTAAAATGATCAATTTACTAAAATACATACGTTAAATTATACATTTCAACTGCCGTTTATTATTTTCCGAAAGTTAATCAACTACCTAGGAGATTGATGAACTTACGATTCTTGCTATTTTCCGGTGACATATGCAAATAATAAAAATGATTATTTCAGCTAATAACGATATGACTAAAGTCACCACTCCGAGAACTGACACGAAGCTCGAGGTATTTATAAAAAAGGAAAAGTCTCTATTAATGCTATGATAATTCGATATACTTAAGTATGGTTAGTTAGAGTATCTAAATATATAAAACTCAAAGGTGACTGACTGACTGACTGACTGACTGACTGACTGACTGACATAGTGATCTATCAACGCACAGCCCAAACCACTGGACCGATTGGGCTGAAATTTGGCATGCAGGTAGTTGATGTGACATAGGCATCCGCTAAGAAAGGATTTTGATCAATTCAACCCCCAAGGGGATAAAATAGGGGTTGAAAGTTTGTATGAAACTTCGTTAATTGTTAACCGTCCGGGCTTAGAATTTACATTCATAAAGCTACTTTTACATTCATAAAGCTACTATGACGTAGGTATCGCTAAGAAAGGGTTTGAATCATTTCTACCCCCAAAGGAACAAAAATAGGGGATGAAAGTTTGTAGGAAACTTTGTCAAATTTAAACCGGTCGGGCTGACTTTGCATGCATCAAGCTACTATGACATAGGCATCCTCTAAGTAAAGAATTTGTTAAATTCCACTCCATTATTTCAAATTTTTAAACCAACCCTTTACGCGATAAAATAGGGGAGCTAAAAACTGACTTGAAAGGCCGAGAAATAAACTCACAGCCCAAAACTACTGCTTCCTCTCAATAAATGGCGTTACTGGTCAAATTAAATCTAAACCTAAATACATAAGAGGAGAAACTGAATGACTCACTGACATCAATTAGCTTAGGTACCGTAGAGGGGACCAAGAAAGGAATTCCCGTAATTTCCGCGGGAACGGGAATTAGCGGGAAAATCCTTTTGAATGAAAAGTCAGACGCTTGAAATTTGACATACAGGTACTTTAGTAAACTTAAAACTTAGTCGCAACAGGATATTGTAAAATTCCCACGGGAATGGGAGTTAGCGAAAAAAGGCTTTTGTATGTAAAAATCTAAACCGCGTAAGATAGATGATTTCCACAGGAACGGGAGTTAGCGGGAAAAAGCTTTTGTATGTAAAAATCTAAACCGCGTAAGATAGATGATTTCCACGGGAACGGGAGTTAGCGGGAAAAAGCTTTTGTATGTTAAAATCTAAACCACGTACGATAGATGATTTCCACGGGAACGGGAGTTATTGGAAAAAAATCATATTTTAAAATCTAAACACGCGGACGAAGTCGCGGGCAAAAGCTAGTATACTATAGAACTGTCGCCATAATAAATACAGTAGATATCAAAAAAAATTATAACATGAAGCGAGAAATACCTATACCTCGGCTTATACTGAGTGGACACCCTTTAGTGTCACAAATTATTTTTATTGTACATTTGCAAACTTAAAAACTGTTACATTGTAAAGTGATACTAATAAACTTTTATTATAAAATAAATTTTTCTTTCTTCCTTTCTTCCTTTCAGAAAAAATTTATAGGGACAATATGACTAAGTTCTAAAGTGCATACCTACATAGGTATTATTGCTTCTGACAGTACAGGAGGTAGCTTAAAAACCAATAGCTCATTGAGCCTCCTCTTCCACAGTACCAGCAACCGCGACATGTCAGACGGACCGGCCACCCCCGAATGGGACATCAACGACGCGGTGGTCCCTCGCGTGGCGAACTTCGACCCCTTCGGCGAGTGGTGCGACGGGCACGTGCGCCGCGTCTACCCCCCGGGCTGCGAGGAGGCCCGCCGCCACGCCTCCGGCTGGGCCATGAGGAACACCAACAATCACAACGTGCATATCCTGAAGAAGAGCTGCCTAGGAGTTCTCGTCTGCTCCGCGAGATGTCGCCTGCCCGACGGCTCGAGGGTGCACCTCCGGCCGGCTATTTGTGATAAGGCGAGGAAAAAACAGCAAGGTAAATATTTTGGCGCTGAATTTTACTTATTTCGACTTATAATTCATGAAGGTTTCCCCATTGTCATTGTCCTTAACTAAAACCTGAGTAGGTAGTGTTCCTATGTATCTGCTTCATGTTCACACTTCTAGACACCTACTTATTTAGACTTACCTAATAAAATTTGAAGAGCTGTCTTATTTAAACTAAAATCCGTCAAAGTCGATTTTCATTAATTTAATTCATTCAACTGCAGTGCCGGTTTTAACACTACCAGCGCCCTGGGCGAGATTTCGACAGCGCCCTCCAACTTCAATTCAATCCCATACGAAAAAAACCGGCCAAGTGCGAGTCGGACTCGCGCACGTAGGGTTCCGTACCACTGATTGAATGAAAAAAATTAGGTAATTTGATTTATGACGTTTAAAAAAAAACTACTGGCTAGATTTCCTTCAAACTAAATTTCGTTAGTAGTTTTTATAGTAATACACATCATATATTTTTTTCAGTTTTATCATGCCCATATTTTAGAAGTTACGGGGGGGGGGACACTCATTTTACCACTTTGGAAGAGTCTCTCGCGCAAACTATTCAGTTTAGAAAAAAATGTTGTTAGAAACCTCAACATCATTTTCAAATACCTATCCATAGATACCCCACACGTATAGGTTTGATGAAAAAAAAAATTTTGAGTTTCAGTTCTATGTATGGGGAACCCCAAAAATTTTGGATTTTTTTCTGATTTTATTGTCACATCTTAATGCGGTTTACAGAATACATCTACGTACCAAATATCAATAATGTAGCTCTTATAGTTTCGGAATAAAATGGCTGTGACATACGGACGGACAGACAGACAGACAGACAGACAGACAGACATGACGAATCTATAAGGGTCCCGTTTTTGCCATTTTGGCTACGGAACCCTAAAAACCGGCCAAGTGCGAGTCGGACTCGCGCACGTAGGGTTCCGTATCACCGATTAAGTGAAAAAAATTAGGTAATTTGATATATGACGTTTAAAAAAAAACTACTGTCTAGATTTCGTTCAAACCAATTTTCGTTAGTAGTTTTCATAGTAATACACATCATATATTTTTTTTCACTTTTATCATGCCTATATTTTAGGAGTTACGAGAAGAAGTTACACTTTTTACCACTTTGGCAGAGTCTCTCGCGCAAACTATTCAGTTTAGAAAAAAATGATGTCGGGGATCTCAACATCATTTTCAAATACCTATCCATAGATACCCCAAACGTATAGGTTTGATGAAAAAAATTTTTTGAGGTTCAGTTCTATGTATGGGGAACCACAAAAGTTTTAGATTTTTTTCTGATATCATTTTAAAATCATAAAGCGGTTAACAGAATACATCTACGCACCAAATTTCAATAATGTAGCTCTCATAGTTACGGAATAAACTGGCTGTGACATACGGACGGACAGACAGACAGACCAGACATGACGAATCTAGAAGGGTCCCGTTTTTGCCATTTTGTATGAATCGTGAAAACTTAAGACTTAATAATAAGCATTAAAACGCTATTGAGCGAGGATATCACTTTGGTAGAAGACGTTGCCTGAGGGCGTGGGATGGCGGTGTATCACTGCGGCTCGGCGGGTCCATCGGTCACGGTTCTCGTGGCCATCGGATAGGTCCATTTTGGATTGTTCGCCGGGCAACCTGTTTCCCCTCGCAGGAGGGACCAGGGGGCTTGCCTTAATTGGCCGGCCGGAGTGGAGCAAACCACATTAAAAAACCGCCTGTTATCCCGACTTCGGTCGGGACCAGGAGGCGCGAGCTCAAGTGGAGAAAACCACATTAAAAATCCACCCTGCGGCGGCGGCTGCACGCCCGACGGGGTTCCGCGAGGTCGGCACGGGGGTGTCGGCCACGTATCGCACGAACCCCGTCCTTGGAGGAGGGAGACGTCCTTTACAGGACTGATCCCTAGGCTGCCCCAAGTGGGGGGGCCAAGCCGAGTCTGCCTAGCAGACGAGCGCTGGTGGCTTCACGGAGTTATGGTGAAGGACCCGTGTCGCCACAACCCAAGGCGCATTTGACGGTGGCAACCAGGGTTTTTTAGTGGGTATTCTCTGCCGACGCGGAGCGAGTCCCACATAACCTGCTGCTCCCCCGGGCAGCGGGTATGCGTAAACTGCATTTCTCCCTGGTGAAACAAAAAAAAAACCGGCCAAGTGCGAGTCGGACTCGCGCACGTAGGGTTCCGTACCACTGATTGAATGAAAAAAATTTGGTAATTTGATTTATGATGTTAAAAAAAAACTACTGTCTAGATTTCATTAAAACTAATTTCGTTAGTAGTTTACATAGTAATACACATCATATATTTTTTTCAGTTTTATAGTGCCCATATTTTAGAAGTTACGGGGGGGGGGGACACATTTTACCACTTTGGAAGAGTCTCTCGCGCAAACTATTCATCTGAGAAAAAAATGATGTTAGAAACCTCAACATCATTTTCAAATACCTATCCATAGATACCCCACACGTATGGGTTTGATGAAAAAAAACATTTTTGAGTTTCAGTTCCATGTATGAGGAACCCCAAAAATTTTTCTGACTTTAAAATCTTAATGCGGTTAACAGAATACATCTACGTACCAAATT
This sequence comes from Conogethes punctiferalis, assembly GCA_031163375.1. Classification (NCBI taxonomy): domain Eukaryota; kingdom Metazoa; phylum Arthropoda; class Insecta; order Lepidoptera; family Crambidae; genus Conogethes; species Conogethes punctiferalis. The sequence goes on from CM062080.1 coordinate 7,988,586, forward strand.
TTAATAATGTAGCTCTTACAGCTCTTCGGAATAAACTGGCTGTGACATACAGACGGACAGACAGACAGACAGACATGACGAATCTATAAGGGTCCCGTTTTTGCCATTTTGGCTACGGAACCCTAAAAAGGATAACAAACACGCGCTATATTCGGGATAGCAATCTTTACTTATATTTTTCGAACTTAGTTCCCGTGTATAGAAATAAGGTCGTAAAATTAAGCTAACGTTGATAAGGCAGCAAAATATTTGTGTTTTGTGAGAGTCCACAGATTTGTACGAAAAAATCACGATCATCAACGTATGGGAATTAGACATTTTTAGAAGCCACATATTTCTCCGCCCGCCCCGCGCCCAACATTTAGTTAAATAATAAAATGTTACCTCTTTATTATAATAACTAGCAGCCCGCTCCTCGCTTCGCTTCGGATAAATCAATTGGTTAAAAAGAGATAGGCAATGTGTGTTTCATGATCGGGGATTCCCGATAAAATGAATTCCGAACGAACAATTGTATACTTCGTTAAATTCAAGTGTTGCCAACATAAAGTATTTTCGCTTAATTATGGGATTCCTCGAACCAAGACAATGGGCCGGATAAAAAAGGGCGCCTGCGGCGCCCTTTTTTATCCGGCGCCCCGGGCGGTCGCCCAGCCTCGCCCTACCCTAACGCCGCTACTGCATTCAAGAACACGGATGGGAGAAATGGGAGGGATATAGGTAAGCGGCAAAAAGCTTCCAATTGTTTGCCACATTTCTCTAACTTGGGCTACTTATACGAGTATATTTTCATTAAATTCGAACATTGCGAACTTATTAAAAGTAATCTTTTCTTTCAGGCAAACCCTGTCCAAACCGACTATGTAACGGCGGCCGCTTAGAAGTCCAACCTTGCCGAGGGCACTGCGGCTACCCAGTCACACACTTCTGGCGGCACACAGAGCACGCCATCTTCTTTCAAGCGAAGGGCGCACACGACCACCCCCGACCTGAGGCCAAGGGCGCCAGCGAAGTGAGGAGGTCACTGGGGGCGGGCCGGAGGGTGCGAGGACTTGCGCTGCTCATCTCGCGGGACGCGCAAGTAGCTGACAAGATACTGACGGTGAAGCCCGACAAACAGATGCAGCAGAAGATATGCGCGCCGCATCCACAGCCGCCGCCGCTCATTCCAGATAACCAAAGAGGTAGGAAACTTATAGTAATGTTAATAAAGAATTATGATCTTGTTAAATTACACAACAATTAACCCATTATTTTTTTCACAATTAAAATCGATGCATTTACCACTCACTAGACTTTTTCTAATAATTAAGGAGTTTCTGTATAATTTCCAATAGATAGATAGATATCAATAACATGATACTGTTTCACTAAGAAGATGAAATATCATTTAATGAAGTTCGTAGGTAGGTATATGTCACCGGAAAATAGCAAGAATCGTAAGTTGATCAATTTCTTAGGTAGTTGATTAACTTCCGGAAAATAATAAACGGCAGTTGAAATGTATTATTTAACGCATTTGAATAAGCGAATGGTCTATTATAATTTTTTTTTTCTTTTTCATAGAAATCGCGTGCACATGCGGCCCATTCGAATGCTCCTGCCGATGGCTCACAGAGCACCCCTCCGAAGGGTACGCGGCGCCCGCCTGGTCGCCCGTGGAGGCGCAGGCCTACGGCGCCTACGCCCCGCCCGTCCAGCCCGCGCCCGTCGCGCCCCAGCACCAGTACGACCCCGCGCCACTCCTGGCCGAAGACAACTTCCGAGCCGGGGACATCTTCAATCTGCACCGGCCGCTCAACAACCAACAGCCAACACCCCAAAACGCCATACAATCTCCACAGACGTTCGCCGACCTGACCGACAACTGCAGACCTGACAACGGCTACTGGTACAACTGGCAGAGCGAAGCCGGTGGATCGGAATCCAGTGAAGCCTCGTCACCGGAACTCTTCAATAACGGCTATTACCAGGCGGAGGCCTATTGCGAGCAGCAAAGCTACCCACAACGGCCTTACTACCCGGAAGAAGTTCCGTTCTACCCTACAGAGAATGCGAGGACATCGCCGATGATGGAGACGGAGCAGGGGCAAGCTTACTTCGAACATTCCGCTATGGAGGCGCAGGAGTGGCCCTACACGGATTTCGCTTACCCGTCCAACGCGGTGCCCGAGTGCAAAGAGTACTTTGACGCGCAGCAACAGCACGCAATGGACGCTTTCACGGCGATCTTATAATAGTCATATCTTGTAAATACGAGTAGATAGATTGTACTTGTAAATGTTAAGGATTATTGTTTGTTATTGTTTAAAAGATGCCCCAGATCGTTCAATGTGGCGAAATATTGCAGAGGCCTGTGTCCAGCCACTGGACATAATAATACTACTCAACAGCCTTTCGCAGGCTGTTGATTATTATGATAAATGATTGTTTAAATTTAATTGACTGTGCTAATAGTATGTAAGAGGGATGTAAGGGAGCGGCCTATCATCCTTTCGCTCCAAGCCAACCTCACCTGCCCGTGGTGCATCCTGCCGAATAACAAACGAGGCGCTGGCAACCGACTGGTGGCGGTATAACCATTACAAGAGGGCTACCTTTTTTGTGTTCACCAGAGCTGGTTTGTTTATGCATGTGATGACTGTTTGTTCGTTAAAAGAAGGAGGACATACGTTTCCGAAAGGAAAAACTGTTTAGCGGTTAATAACCAAACTAGCTTTTCTGTTTTTTTCTTTTTTTTATCTATTTTATTCTTTTTCCTTTCTTATTCTTTTTTTTATCTTTTTTATCCTTTTTTTTATCTTTTTTATTCTTACAAACCGCTAAAATTTTCACTTTATATTCTCGGCTCCGCTTTTAAAGCGCAGACAGTCAGCCGTCATTCATATTTCCCAAAACAAATACCACAGACCGGTGACGGGCAGCAGCGTCAACAGAGTGAGGAGGTACGCCCTGCGATCGCCAACCCGCCTGCCCAGTGTGGCGATTGGATATCCTCCAGATGTTTGCCCTAAGTGACACAACTGCAGGGCCTATTTCCAACAGTGGGTGCAATAGGTTGATGATGATGATGAATAGTAGATATCTATATTATATATATAGGTATGCAGTAACGTGAAACGCCTTTGGTTCCTAAAATGTATGTAGATATATCTGATTTTTAAGACTATAAAATAAATATGTGAGAAAATAAAATACACAATTTGTACAAAATCGTCTATTTATTGTATATAAAAATTACATTAAAATTATCAATTTTACATTTTTTTTTCTAACGATAAAATTGGTCACTACAAAATAGTCCATTAAGCAATCACACAGTAGATTTATTATGCATTTGCAGTCGCAAAACATTCCAAAACTGTCCTTATGACACAATAATATGACATGATCATAATTTTAACGATGAACATTCCTGCAAACTAAAGTTAATTCGTCAACATGATAAAAATCGGTGAAAACTTGTGTCCAGCACAAACACAATTCAGCCGCTATCCTAACCGCCTACATTCCTCCTCACAATGGCTTAATACACGATACTTCATCATATCACTATGACTATAATGAAACAAATTCGGCTGCTATCCTCATGTTAGATCATTATTTTACCTCTTCAAGTATTTACAATAACAATACATGTAACATATGTGGTGTCCTCCGCTCGAGCGCGCCAGAGACGTCGTTCGTGTCGAAGGGTCACCACTTGCTCAGTAGACGCTCATCGACGTGTCGCTATCATACTCGGGCACACAAATCTATTACAAGACCTCCACTTAATCCCATGACACAAACAAAGCATTAGCACGAAAGCGGATCCATCCCCACTTAATTATCTTAAAGTCCCGCATATGATAACGACATTACATATTTTAAGCATCATTAAACTGAACCACATCGATCTTCGAATACCGCTTGAGCCGAAAACTACGAACAGTTTTATCAGTACAAAACGGACTTAAATTTAGAATAACATGTGATTTATGTTTTTAACAATAGGCCTTAATATTAATTAAATTAATCCTTCCTTTCATATAAGTTTTGTACTTACAAAACTATTCGTTGGGGATCGAGGAGAGCACAGCACGCACTATCACAGCAGTCGGCTTTCGCCGAATACGGTGCCACTAACCTTATTTCAATATATTCACGACTTGGCAGAAACTAGGTTGGTGGCACGGGTAGCCCCACGTCGGGCGCCACTTATAATAAGGCCACAAACAAATTTAACACGAAGCGGTGCCCCCATGTCTTACTTTAACACAACTACGATTTGCGCTTCGATTAACAATCTACCAATTAGTAGGAAAACGCTAAAACAATTTATCGGACGCAAATGGGTGTGTGCTTTCATTAATCTACACATAATTAAAGTTAATACTTTTACCTAGAACGGATGTGTAAGATAAGGATCATATCAAGACAACGTCGTATGTTAATTCTAAGTTTCAGGAAAGTGTGATATTATCGAAAGATCTATTGAAGAGCTCTATTACTATTTAGCTAAGTGTCAAATCTTTTAGGAGTAAAGGGATTCGTCGAGACATTAAATCGAGATCGAGTTTTTAAGCGTTAACATTTGCAGAAGCCTAAAGAGAAATTCCTAAGACAAGGGACTGCGGCCCTACTAAATAATCACTATGACTTAGGTATCAAGATAGTAGACTTACAGGTAGGGAATCTTAAGTTTGAATGGTATTCTACAGACACATTTGTTTCGTTTGTGGAATGTGGAGATAAATTCGTGCAATTCAAAGCAATGATATATTATTTTTGATCGAATCACATTCTAGAGGTTCGTAGCTCAGGTGTTGCTCAAAATATATGCGGGTTTCAATTACAGCCATGTCACTTGTGTCAGAAGGCATCTACAAAAATATGAAGAAAACTAGCAGACGTGTGTAGTGTTTACTAGCTACCAAATATAAAAGGCATCAATGTTTACGCTATAAACTCGTACGACCAAGGAAATGTGATTCAACCCTACAACAATATAATCAAACATAATAGGGCATTGCAATTACCCACATTCCGCTCACGACATTTATATCACTCTTCACCTACACTTTGCTCGTATCAGCAAAGCAAACATAAAAGGTATCTTGCTACAATTTTGTGCTGCTCTAAAATATATCACCAATTTTTTAATCCTACAATGCAGAACACAATAATATAAATGATGACATTAAAATAAAACAGAGATGAAGTATATAAAGTTCAAGTATAACACAACACTAAAATATGGAAATTATAATAAATATGAAATATCAATAATAAAAAATCTATAAAGCTATTAGGACGACTAAATAATTTGTACTATAGATAAAAATAATCACTGACCAATGAAAATAAATTCAGAGCTGGAAATTTCAAGTACCAGCTTTAGGAGTATTGGTTAATATCTATAAAAAAAAGGTTTAATATTCAATAGATGTTTCAATTTAAAATTCCAATTAGATTTCTGAACATTTAGCTGGGAAGCTAAATGTCCCGTAATTATGAAACATAAGTATTTTCAATAAGAAACTATAATTCCGATTAATAAGCTTAGAGAAACGAGTTTCATTAAAATTTTGGTAATAATATGCCCTGCGAGGGTTGGAGACCTGGAAGACATCGCATAGGTGGACTAATGCTCGACAATTTAATAAATAATCCATACAAATGTATGAGCTTGTAAATAAAATATAAGAAAATACCTCCATTTACAACGATATGTTACTTAAAATGGGCACATTCAAATATATACCAGGCACTGACACGCAATACATTCGCGAATACCAGACATAAAGTATAGTTTTGTAAAATGGCGTAAATATAGAGTTTGATTTAAGATGTTGAACATTTTCCCTCGATATATGTTATTTAGATATAACAGCAACTGTTCATTTCGTATGTGATGCATGGTACAGGGAAAAGCAAATTTGAATCAATTACGAATAAGTCACTATTAATAAAACACAATAATGCAATTTCTTATTAATATTAAAATATTGTATAATCATCACTTTAGCGAGCATAAAATCATTAAGATGTGAGGAGACTATATTAAAATATCCGTTAGATATTTAGTTTGACACTTATTCGACATTATGTTGAGATACAATGCAATGGTATCTATCAGTTTTGTCTCGTAAATTGTATATGAAAATAAAACGAACGTACCCAATGGTACAATAGCTTTCCTAAAAATTATAAAGATCACATCGATCCGCATATGACAACCGAATCATTAAACGTGTAGAAAGACCCCAAGAGACTAATTTCTACAAATTCTAAAGGTGCGTTTTTGCAGTTCCTCAGCCTATATCCCACATAACATCTGATTACAAGTTTTTTATTCTATCATAGTCAATGGTAAAATACGGACAACCTGTTACCGAGACACGTAGATCTGCTTTATTTTAAAATTTCTCCTTTCCAAAATATTCCAGGATTCTCACAGGGAATTATCGGTGCCCGAAAAATCCACGCGAAGCGTAAAAAAGCAGACAAAAAAGACCAGCAAGGATGTATTACAGGTACGTGGCTGTATTCGGAACTAACGCCGCTCTCATACATAATGTCACTTTTGACGTTTAATTTTGACATTTCTGATCCATGCGGTAGCATTCGTGTCGGCGTCACCTATGTGTCAAAACATCCATGTCGGTCTATAAATACGGCGACACAGTAGCATCACCGTCCTATCTACCGCGTCGGTGCCCCGATGGGAATCATGGGACGGTGTCGTCGGCGCGTGCGCAATCGGGGGACAGTACGCTATGGTTGGCATCGGCATCTGGAGACTTTACTCCGCTGCGGTTGGAAGGGTCGGGAGACTCTACTTTGTTGAAATCGCAGGGGTCGACGCGGGGAGTCACTATTCTGGTAACGTCGCAGGGGTTAAGTTGAGGGGACAGTCTGCCGAGGTCGGTGGACAGTGGTCTGGTAATATTGCAAGGGTCGAGCTCGGGGGGCAGTAGTCTGGTGAGGGTGCAGGGGTCGCGGGCGGGGGCCAGCGGTGCGGCGAGGGCGGAGGCCTCGGGCAGCGGCGGCAGGCGGGGTCAGGGCGCGGCCTCCTCGGCCAGCTCGGAGCCGGGCGGCGCCGCCCCGCGCGCCACCACCGCCACGGCGCTCACCGTCAGCTCCAGCGGCTCGCCGCCCGGCACGCGGCCCACGCTGCACTCCATGTCAGTCCTGGAACCAGTGTCATCATCATCATCAGCATCATCATCATCTTCGGTCTGCAAACGTCCACAGCTGGATATAGGATGACTATTATCATTTGGGAATTTGCCTCGGTCGCCACGCTTGACAGGCGGGTTAGAGATCGCATTAGGTGGGTGGTGGTGGTGGGTGGGTGGTGGTGGCTTTGGCCAGTTTATCTCTAAAAAAAGTCATAGTGCGACAATATTACATGCAAATAAACGTTAATCGTTCCTAACCTGATTTAATACATTACGGAAACATAATAAACAATAAGCTTTAACTAATTATAATAAGTTGTTCAATTGATTTTCTTTTATAAACACGGGCTATTTTGTGATTGGTCCGCCATATCCCCACTAGGTGATGGGGTAATGCGAAGCCTTTATAAAGCGAAGCATTGGCTCTCACACGGAGCAAATACAAAATGGAAATAGCATAAGCAACCAGGTCTAGTGGATCTCAAATAAGTCCAAATTTCACCGCTTCCACGCGGCGTGGTCTATTAGTCTGTTCACCAAATTCAACTACAACTCACATAGCGCTCGATGTGGACAGCTGCATCCTCGAGTGCCAGTGCTCGCTGGCCTCAATCGAGTCCAGCTGGTCCTCGCCGGGCGCGGCGGGCGCGCACTCGCTGGTGGACACGGGCGAGTCCAAATTGATGAGCGTGGCCGTGGCCACCTCGCCCACGCGGCTCGTCTCCTCCGTCGTCGAGCTGGTAGACTGGCTCGTGTCCACCGACTTTTGCATGTCTACGCGGAAACAATTCGACTATAAATAACACGACTGGGAATTTATAGTATACGCTGTGACTGGTAAACGGAAAACCTTTAAAGGGGTGAATAAGTAGGTACACTTTGCATTTCCATAAAAAAATACTATCTTAATTTGCAATAAAGAATTCCCTCGGTCAGATTCCCGACCTAAGTTACCACTTTATTTCAGAGGTATGGCGCGATAGTCCTTAGCTAAGCCAGTAGCGCATTCATTTTTGTAAACTCTTTATATGTAAAAAATAGAACATAGGTTAGAACCTTATATTACTCCCTTAAAAGGATTTCCTCGATTTACCGCTCACATACATAATCATAGTAAATTTACTTTTGTAGAAACTTTATGGACTTTAATTGTCAAAGTTAATCTATGGAAACAAAACTGGAGTAAAAATTTGGGCAAAGTCATGTTATACTGCAAATATCTAATTTGATGGAATCATGATTTTATTAACTTCATTGGATTTAAATATCGTATTAAAGTCATAAAATAAGCTAAGTAAAATAAAAATTGTAAACCGACTTCTACTGTGTTACGATTTAACAGATTACAAAAACAAGGTTTAAAAATGTAGTTTGTGTGTGTTTGAGGAACAGAGGTTACCCGACACGACATAAAAATGTTTATTAATTCGTAAAAAGTGACCACATGCTTTTTGCATATCAAAATTATCCTCACTCGCTCCTTAATTCAAAGTATTCTTCATAAAATGCAAGATTATATTTAATAAATATTTTAAAAGTATCACATAATTACAAAACCATACATCACAACACACATAAAATACGATATTCAAATCCAATTAGAACTGCCCAAAAATACATACCTACATTAAACAAGTTTATTAATTTATATACTTGTGATTTAAACCGTTTTTAATGTGCATATAATATTAAACTTATCATAAGTAGACGTTTATTATATACATAAAATACTTATATTTAACCATGCTATATTCAGACAATGAGTAAACGCTCAGATGTTTAAGTTCACATTAAATAAAAGATTGTTGTTCATACTTAAATTTTAGCGGATTCCGGCGGAAGTCGCGTTTCAAATCGCCTAAAACGAAAGTGCTCTTAATACTTACTATATACGTTACAATCGATTTGATACTTGTCTCAATCATCGTCTACATTTATTAGCATGTGCAGTGCAGTACTTATCTACATCATCTGAACGTTACCTCATCGACCAATAGTGACAGTTAATAGTGTTAGTAAATCTCAGTGCGATTAGTCATTATGTAAGTGAGTTAGCAAGCAGCAATGGAAACAGAAGGCGAACCAAAGGTGAAGATTAAAGGCAAAGACCTGGTGCATGCATGTAGGTCAACCATTTCTTGACAGGTCGTTTCTCACCAAGCGCGGAGAGCACGCTGCTTTTCATAACATCTGGAACGCGCGAATTGTTAAACGACCGTGTAAGTATAAAACTGATTAATACAATTAGGTTGTGGAGTAGTAATGCGACCTCTACAATCTTGCCTGTGATGTTATATACCTTCATTTGATAATCCTTTAATAATTGGTCCTTTGTCCCAGATTAGATTTGTCCCACAGATTTAATTAGCTTGTCATTTATGCTGGTCCTGACACCCATATCACCAGAGATTTAGCGACTAAGTCAAAACTGTTCTGATCATGATTTCAAGTTTATACCGAAGGTATACATTTGATTATCTAACCCTATGTGCGAGATTTGAGAGTGACTGTGCATACAACGTCAGGCGTAGACTCCCACAAGTTGCATTAGCTCGTCTATTACCCTGGTATGGATAACACTAACACCAGTGATTTAGCTAAAAGTTAAAGCTGTAGAACAGATCATAATTAGAGTTCTGGTTTTGGAACCCAGCACAGCTTGGCGGTAGTAACCAAAGATATCGACAGCACTTACTTACCTGACAATAATTGTACACGCGTGTAGGATTAGGATTAAGTCAACATAACTATATTGTGGTTTTGAAGGCGTACCATATCATAAAAATATATTTTACAAACTGTATAAATAAAGAACTTTCATTTATTATTTTTTTATTATTATTTTATTATTTTCCTAATTCTATAGAAATCGATCTTCTTGTATTAAAATTCAACAAAAAATAAACTCCCCATACATATTTTTTTGATTGGATCAACTTTTCCCTCATTATAGCATTGTCCTAAAAACCTACCTACCAGTAATGGAATTGTTTATATTTCTATTGAAAGTAGAGGTCGCTGCTTCAAGGAACGCATACAAACAAAAGCATGTCTATACACTAAAGGCTGTGCGAAACAACAGAAGCCGAAGCGAGTTGTAAATGTGTGAATATCGTGTCTCAATATTTTCACAACTACTTTACACATTATATAATATACATAGCTACATACTTAATTAATTACTTAACGTTGGAATGTATTTTGAAGGCCCAACTTATGAACTTTGATGGACCATTATTTACTGTTGTTAAACAGACGTTGACAAAAGTTTCGACGTCCATGTCATTTAGTAATTGTTTTACCCCGAACATTTATTTTAAACCGGTCTAATGAAATTATACAACGTCTGGTTTTTTAATACATCCGTCCCATCATCATGGATATTAAGTTAAAAACCTACACATGAATAGAACCTCACGAGATGTTAGACAGAGAACGTGATGAAAGCAATCTATAGGTATTTATTCTGAGGTAAAAGCCTTGTCGACACCCAGAGCCGAAATTTGTCAAAGTCAAGAAAACAATAACAAATCATAGACGGGTGTTTAAGTACGTACTCTGGTATACATCTAGGGACACCGACGTATTTATCGCGCCGTTAGCACATTTTATTATCGCCCATAACTTTTATAAAAACTTCATTTAACCTCGCGTATATTTTGTGATCATTTGGATTCTGGATTGTGAAGAAAAACAGAAAGATCTATTATTTAATACAAATTTTATTCAAGAACACACAAAAATTTAAAAATCAATATTTCCGATATATGTAACATAATTACTATAAAAAATATCTTGTTCAGGTTTTATATACTTTTGAATACATAATATTTATTAATTAGTTTTTTTAATTCCGGTTTATTGTATATTCTTTCAGTTATCACTACAATTCGAGTAAATCAGCTTTTTTTATGCGGCGTTTTACAATAGGTATTTTAGTTTTATATTTTACAACTGCATTTCCAATACTATACGGTACTTCACCGAATCTCTAACAAAATATAAAAGGTTTTATAAGATTTACCGTTTCAACCGACGATATAACTTTTCAATTAAAGTTGGAGGTTTATAATAATAAAAGTTCACCGGCAGCATTTTACAAACACATTTAGAAATTAGAATCTGCTTGAGCAAAAATAATAATAAAACGCTTTATTTATTTTTCATTCGTCAATATTTAAAAAAGCCTATACAAAGTAAAAGATCAGATATTGTACTAAACATTTAATATTACGAAAATACCATAGATATATATATAAAGAAAACGTTTTATTAAAGGTTCCTTACATCTAAAATGAAAAAAAAACAATGTTATTCATGAAAAAATACCTAAACTATAATGATTGGTTAAATAAAATAGGAACAGCGAACCATTTTTACGAGTGCTTTATTGTTCTTCTATAGTAACATAATTATCACAGCGGCTTTTTCAAGCTTGGTGGGAAATCGAGTAAAAGTTTGACAGTATCCTATGGGTTTCCTTCTTTCTATAGTAAAGAAGCGTCTTGCGGGCTTGCGAGAAGTCTCGTGTTGTTATGGCAACTGCCCGCAGATTTTCGTCCTTGGACAGAGCGACTAGAGCTCTCTTTTTAACTTTCCAACAGGAAAATAGAAGCCACTATGCTAAGCAATTATAAAAAACATAAATTTTAAAAAGGGAAACGTTTTTAAGAGCATATTTAGCTAACGAGTTACTCACGCGTTTGAGGGCAGTACTACATACTTCAAAACAATACATATTTCTTATGGATTTAGTGAAACCTATTTTAAATATATTTTATATTTAGCTTAATACATAGATTAGGCAGAAGATCTGTAGTGAAAAAAAAACGTGATCTCGTTCATTTGATTATTCAATCAATTTTAATCATGTAAAACTTTGTGTACGTTAAACACAAAAATAAGTTTTACGCATATCGCCTACCTATAGCAATTTTTTATGTGGACGGATTGTACCATTAAGACATCTAAAACCAGGTAGGTAAGGCTATGAATAGACGTACGACGTCTTCGCACTATCTAATTCTTAGAAACGATAAAAAATGCAGGTAGGAGTCCTACCGTAGGACACCTGTGCCGCTGGCGTTGCTCTCGCTCGCGCCCCGATGACACATCAATCGCCCCGTTTCACTCAAAACGGCATATAGATCGGGCGATACAGTATATTCAGACAATTGTAATTATTTATTTACGGATAACGATTTTAAGAATTTTTTTTGTATATACTTATGTCACCGTAAAATTGTAAATACCTTTACAGCAACCTTTACGGGACAGTTATTTCATTATAATCTATCTCGCGAGATTGTAAGCTATGGAATGATTATTAGCCGTAACAATTGGTAACAATTTAACGTGTTACTTTTCGGTAGATTACGATCGATCAAAGTGCAACTGTTGATAATTTAGCGCGTGACAGATATTAATTTAAGAATTTTACTTCGATATATTAGTCTACCGAAAAATAATACTTAGTTAAACTGTTATGTTACAAATCACAATCTTTAACGGTATTTACATTTTAACTTTCTCAAAACGCGTGTCAAGCAAAAAGGTTCGCTTTTCCTAAAACAGACTATAGTAGGGTGCGCGTCGGGTGAACAGATCGAGCGTGACTTGGTTACCCTGCTTGTGGCGGTGGTCGCAGCAGGCGGGCGGCGCGGCGGCGTGGCCGCGCAGGGGCCGCACGCGCACGCGGTAGAAGCGCGACCCGCGCGGCATGCCGTAGCGGTTGCCGCTCTGCAACGCACCCAAAACATGTTAAGGGCGATGTAAGGCGATTAACACACTGGACCGCGCCTCCTCCTTTCTTTTTTTTATAGTAGCTCGACATAACAGCTTTCCTACGCCTGATGGAAAGCGAAAAAGAAACCTGAGTCGCTGTGACAACGAGCAAATAACTGGTCAGTTACCTGTCAGTTGCCACCGCCCCAAGTGGATTACCACTACGAGTTCCGGAAACCCTACTCACCAGCAGAAACACGATCCGGAGGTCATTTGGCTGCGGTATCCTATAGGGTGGAAGGTTCTTCCCCGGACGGACAATTTGAGCTAAGAAACGCTAGAACTGAGCCTCTCTTAAAATCTCCTGGGATGTAAGGGAGCGACATATCATGTTTTCGCTCCGAGCCAACCTCACCTGCCCGTGGTGCATCCTATCGAATAACAAACTAGGCGCTGGCAACCGATTGGTGGCGGTATAAACCATCACAATAGGGATGATGACTAAAAAATAATTTAATGTCCATCAGATAGATTAATGAAAAATATTGGATACGTATTTTTTATTTTGCCTCTTGTTCAAAAACTTACGAAGATACTTTGATTTTAAATGTCACATGACGTCACGTTAGAGTACAAAATATACTCTAACGTGACGTAGTTAGCCCCCACTCCGTAACTTTAATGCGCTATATCTAAGTATTTTCTTGTTATTTCGACAAAACAAAAAATACGGGTCTTATATTTTTTTATTATCTAAGAGACGGACTAATTATTTTCTTCATTTTCATACCTTGTCATCATCCGTATTGAAGGCGCAGCTAAGTACCACAGGCCGATGACAGCAATCTTTACGGGGCAGTTATTTTATAATCTCACCATAAATAACCAACACAAACTGAAACCCACCTTCTTAGCATAACAATATTCCTTGGACTCTACGGTGGCGATGGCGTAAAGTCTCCGTTCACTTTCGTTCTTTACTTGTATACTAAGGTCGAGGGCGGGTAAGCAGTCGCTGTGCACGAAGTACATTATTGTTGCCTCCTGTGAACATTCAAATTGATTATAAGCATTTATCGCTGGTATAAATCGTAATAACCTACAAGGGGCCATTTATATATTACGTCACACGTAAAGGGGAGGGGAGAAAATAATCTCACAAAAGTTACCAGTTGTGACAAGGAAGGAGGAGGGGGTTATGAAATTTCATTATCAGCCTGCCAACGTCCACTGCTGGACAATGGCTTCCTCCAATGACAATTGTCATAGTCATGAAATTTATTTGACATGTTTTGTGGAAGGCTCCTTATATTAGACCTGTAGGTATAATAGTACATAAGTATACTCTACAAAACCCTGTGATAAAGCAGTTACATGATGCGCTTATCAGAGCAACCAATAAACAGAAAACCCACACAGAAATGTCCACACTTTCTATTTCATATCCGACTTTATATTTCGGGGGAAAAATGCAAGACGAGTCCATATTTAAGTCAAAAAACAAACCTTTTACTTTTTCTGCCGACTGCAATCATTTTATTTACCAAATACCTTTAGCTCAATGCAAACCCGTAAACTGGTATAATGTAAATTACGTTATATTTTTAGCAATGATTTTGGCGTTGATTACACATAATATGCTTACGATGAATATGAGAAAAATTAAGCCCACGAACAGACTTTATGTTTAGCAATCATGTAACGAATTTATGGACGTTTAACAAAAAGCATCCCCCAAAATGAATCCTACTCCGTTGCAATAGTGTCGAAGCAGTGAACACTCTCATTTATTAAAAGTTGCAAAAACCTCTTTTCTACTTTTGCCTGGCCCAGTAGCAGACTGGTTAGTGATCGTGCCATCTGCTCTTGGGTATGTGGGTTCCGATCTTATCTAGAAAAAACATAGCTTAGTGAACATTTGTTTTTATTTTGTATCTGCGACCTGCGTGTTATCAACATTATGTGTGCAAGTCATAATTGTTGAAATCTGATGTATAAACATTTTAATGAGCAACACAATTACACTACTTTTTCTGCTAGGTAGAATAGTGCGTCTTTTTGAAACCTGTAAAATTCAAGGATAGTTTAGACGAGGTATCTTCGTGCGTCCTGGTTTCCACAAGCCAGGTGTACTTTGGAGTCCTCAATAAATTTATTGTAGGAATTTCATGAAGGATGAGACTTATCTCGGTGTCAGAAGTGTAGCGTACCTTCGCGGGGCCCCATATACATTGCATTTTAGACTTCTGTCATTTGTAAAATAAATAAAAAATTTTGCTTACGCACGTTGGGGGGCCCGTATACTTAAATGATACGGTAGATACGGACCGCCAAATGGTAGAGGCGTAGCTAACGAGCTACGCCTCTGATTGGCGTATCCTTAAAAGCAAGTATTTACTCGCAGGTATGAAATTTCGCGAACAAAAATACTATAGCAATCGCGTTAGTTTTCATGTGGACGAAACGTATGATCGTCTAGTGTCTCACGATCGTGCGAGTGAAAACGATTGTAATGGTCGAGTGTAAGTGTGTATGTACCTGCATGACGGTGTAGTTGAGGTGCTGCGGGTCCCACAATACTAGTACGGCGTGGCCGGGCAGGCACGAGGACAGCGACAGCGTGCCCGCCGCCAGGCCCAACGGCGTGTGGCAGCGCGCGCGGCGACGCGCCTCCATGCGGCGAGGGGATGACCTAAACGCACATATTTAAAATTAACTGCATTTTCAACCAAAAAAAACCGACTTCAATATGACCAACAATGGGACAATGGGACCAACTTCGAACAAAAAAAGGAAATTTTCAAATCGGTTCACAAATCTAGGAAGATAATGTGGTAACAAACATACACAACACCAAAAAAATCAGTCAAATTGAGAACCCTTTTTTTTGTGATCTTCTCTTTTTAAAGTCGGTTAAAAAGAAAACTAAAGTACTTCATTTCTCAAAGACGATAATTATATAAGACTCAAGCGACACAACATTACTGAAGATGCTGCTTTGAATATGACAAAGTGGAAGATGTTTACAAGAACAAAACGAATGGTGCTTCCTAGATTTGACCAAGGCCTTGGACAATATTTCATTTAAAAAATACTGTTATTGAATTCTAATGCGAGAACTCTCTTGGGTAATAAATACCTTCCTCAAATGCCCTTACACAAACGCATTTCGAGCCGAAAATGACTTGTCCAAGATGGCTCGCACGTAGGCATAGTAAATTACTTATTAATCAATCACGTATCACAAGGGACCATAATTAAACCCTTTTTAATAGCAAAATAAACGAAATCCGTCAGAATAAGTCTTATCTCTTATCTTCCGTCGCCCACTGCATGCAGCATTTTTCTAGAACGATTCTTACCTGCCATCACTATCACTCTTGTCACCCTCTTCTGCTTTTTTCTCCAATTCTTTCTTCAGATCTAGAACTTGCTGATGTAACGTAGCTTTTTCATCTTCTAGAGTGGCGAACTGAAATGGACATAAATAAAATGCATATAATTTTGTCAAAATGTGTCGGAAACTTAGAAATAAATATCAAAGAAACGTTTCCAAAATGATGCTTAAGGGACTCAGGAGGATGATTGTGTAAATGGGGTAAAATCTCTTTACAAGCAAGTATCTCAAGTCAAGATGTGTGTCGTACCTGAGCCTTGAGCAGCGCATCGTAGTCATTAGTGTCCGGATCTGTGAGCTGCTGTATTGTGTCGCGATACTTGCCACACTCGCGAGACAGTGTCAGTTCTCGCTCGCGCAATAAATCCAACTGACGGTCCTTCTCTGCCAGCAGACGTCGGGTCACGTCGTTTATTGTCACCTACGTCAAAAATATGAGAATCAGCTGCTTGTGCTTGTTGCATACGACACAATGAGATTATAAAAGTCTTTTACATTATCTGTTGTATGTGAACCACCTTTTTCGAAGACTGTTCTGTCTTCCTCACGGTCCTGTGCCCTTTCTCTTGTTCCTAGGAACCTACACTGGCAAGTCTCTGAAGAACTTATTCTCAGTGATAGCAAATAATCATCTCACACTGTCGATTAATTTATGTCAAACAAGGTGAAATGATTGCGTATGTAATGCTTGCCTTTAATGTAATATAGTAGTTTCTATTTAACAAGAGCTACAAGATTTTAACTAATGGAGATTTTAACTAAGGAATGAGAAATCAAAAAAACGAATCGCGACCATTTTCAGGCATGATTAAACCAAACAAACCTATGCAACCCACGACAAAAAAAAACAAAATCCTCACCTGCTTCTCGCTTTCTAATTTGGTCCTCTCCGCTTCAAACTTAGCCCTCCACTCGGCTTCCACCTTCAGTACTGCGTCCCTCACAGCCTCCTCACGTTCCACTTCAGCATTCTCTTTAGTCTGCATCACAATAGTATTGTGATTCGATATTTCGATCACATCTGTACGTTCAATCTTTTCCAAGCTAGATTCTGATGGCGATCTGTCCATATTTGTTAGGGCTACTAGGCGGAACCTGGAACAAACGATGTATAAGGTACGGCCAATGTTACCGAAGACTTAAGTAAAATACTTATACTCTAATTTTTAATTTGATTGTATGTAGTTCAATCCAGTAAAGCCTGTTTTAAAATTGTGTAAAAATATGAACAGCAACATATTTTTACAATTTTGAAAAGCGAGACCTGGCATCAATAATAAATAATCAAAGCATTCCATAGTTTAAAATAGGTCTTGTTATAATTTAATTTGAATGGTGATCTTCGAGAACTTTTAATAACTTCAACTCACCTTGCGCGAAGAGACTCAATTTCAGCTTTATAATCCAAGTGCATTTTTTCTTGCAATTCCTTAATATCTTTCTGTTTTTGCGCTTCTAGTTCTTCGAATTTCTTCTCAAAAGCAGCTAATTCTTCTCTTGTTTTTTCTAATAAGTCTTTAGTACTTTGGTGTTCGTTGTTTAACTTATCTATCTCCTTCTGGTTTTCTGCTTTGAGATCTTCCTTTTCTTTTTTTAATATGTCTATTGCTTCGTCTTTCTGTGCGAGTGTTGCTTTCATATCGCTCAGTTCTAATTCGTGGTCTACAGTTAGTCTCTGCATCTGTTCCCTGTGTCTTATAGCTATTTCTTGATTACTTTTCTCATATGCATCTACAATTTGTATATATTCATTCTTAATGTAATTTTTTTGCTCATCTATATCACTTTTTAATTTTGTTAATTCCTCTTTTATAAATATAATATTCGCCCGGCACAATACACACAGTTTCACAAGAAATTCCTGTAGCCTTTCCATGTTGAGTTTGTGACTGTCCATGTTATCCTGTAAGGTAATAATGATAGATATAAAAATATTTACTACTAATGTAAAAACATCTAAGGTTTACATAAAGCAGGCCAGGATAAGAAAGTATTTAGATGGATGATATGAAAGTAATTCAGGGTGATAGTTACGAATCTAGGCAGATACTCTAATAATATAAGTATTACACATAAATCTATTTGCATAAATAAATTAACTATTCAACTTAGGTGAAGAGCTCAACAGCAAAAATAGATGATGAATTCGATTCCAAAGTAGGTAATATTTTTATAGGTTGCCTATTACTTGGAAAGCTTGCCGAGGTGGAATATTTTATCATCCTGAATAGACATACTAAGGACGATAACTGTCACATAATTAATTGAAATCCAGCTTTATACAGACTAAGAAAATTTATGATAGGTAACATTTTCACTTTATTAATAATTAATCCGCATTATCGCACAACAATCGGGTCATAAAATATGACCAGGAGTATATGATGGAATATAAAATATGGCGATCCACTAAAAGTTTGGAGGACCACATCTTTCTTTAAAGAGCACGCCCTATCATCGTATTTAAGTTATCGTCCCTTTTATGAATTACATTTGCGGTAAAGTAGCTGCATAAAAATTCATAGGGTAGTTTCTGAACGACACTTATCCTGCATCGGGTAATGTATGACATTGCAAAACAAAACGTAAAACTACAGCTAATTCGGGGCCGGTGAAGACAGGAGCAACATAAACAAAATTTAGGTTACTTTATATTGGCGCAATAACAACTATGTCATGCCCTGAATATGTAACACCTCTGAGTATTTTCGAGTCTTCATTCTGAGTCTACACATCTATATCAGCCGTACTAAACCTACAACGCTTTGAAAGTAATCTTCAAAGGTATTTTAGGGCTACAACTATATCGCAGTCGCTCGTCCCTGCTTTTTAACCGACTTCGAAAAAAGGAGGAGGTTCTCAATTCGTCTGTATGTATAATATTTTTTTTTTTTATTTTTTTTTATGTTTGTTCACCGATATTTCCGTCAATTATGGATGGATTTCAAAATTTTTTCTTTTGTTCGACAGAGGACACTTCCGAGGTGGTCCCATTATCACCAAGTCAGGATCTGATGATGGGATCCTGGAGAAATTGAGGGCAACAACCGAAAATTGTATGCTCATATGGTGTTTTTGTTACGTAATCATATTTTACTCAAGTATATGCTTCCGGGCGTCAACATCTGGTGCTGGTGATGAAGCCATAGAACTCCTTAACGGTTAGGAGTTAGGGAACAGTACTGCCATTGGTCGATAGAACCTAGGTAGTAGTATGTACTTATGCAGGGCTAATAGGGCAGATGATTTGGTAAGTGATTTGCTTGATTCTAGATCGCAAAGTCTTCACTTGACTTAAATCAAAATTTTTCATTCCTAAGAAAAACTCTTAATTACATTAATTAGCCTTTATTAAAGTTCTCAACACATATTAACGCAACTAAAAATCGAGAAATAAAATTATTTTTAATAAAAAAATTAAACCGACTTCAAAAAAAAACACAAACGACCAAAACTAAAAAGCGATAAATAACGTAAGTAATTCTATCCTTAATACATATTATATGTATAACTATAATTATTTCAATATTACAATTATCACTTATTTTTGAAGTCGGTGCCAGCCAAACAAATAAATGTCGTGTGGATTTGCCGGCCGCGCGCGTCATACAACAACAGTTTACGTTAGGTACCTAGAGGCTGGCACCGACTCCAAAAATAAGTGATAATTGTAATATTGAAATAATTATAGTTATACATATAATATGTATTAAGGATAGAATTACTTACGTTATTTATCGCTTTTTAGTTTTGGTCGTTTGTGTTTTTTTTTGAAGTCGGTTTAATTTTTTTATTATAGTACAACATGGCATAAACGTGGACAGTAAAATCCACAATCGTGATTCTGCAATATTATGGTTGATCCTGCGCCTCCTTTCCCTTCGGTCGAATTATCGTCCCAGCTGATAATGAGAGTAAAGGAAAGAGCGCACCTGTGTTAACGCACTCACTTGTGCATTCTAATATCTTTTGTGTCACTTGGATACTTAGAGGTTGGTCTATGGCCGTAATTCGGTCAGTCAGGAGTTTAACTTAAGTAATTGACCCAGTACCATAAACAATAAAATCAATATATATAATTATAATTAGTAAAATAAATATATATGGTTGTTTTATTTCACAACAAAGCAATTATTTTAAGCACTTCAACTACGGCGGTTGAAGACCAAAAGTCCAGTACAGCTGATATAATAAATGATGTCTTTCACCAATGAAATCAGATGTTAATATCGACAGAGGTGTTACATAAGTAGCGGTTGTTACTCAGGGTTCGGTGTACACCTGTCGTTCGTCCCGGCCCCATTCCAAGCTGGACGGTAGCGACTCTTCAATGTAAAACTCAGAGTTTTCGAACTCGGCCGTTGCCGCGTGTTCCGGTAATTCCGGCACTTCCGGTAAAACCGGTAACGGGATACCGGTACCCTTGCGCACCTCGGTCACCGTCGATACGGCCATTGTCTCCGGAACGCAAGTAGTGGACGTATCTATTTTCTGTTTTGACGATTGTCCGCTCAGCTTTTCAAAGTCACCCGTTTCGGCCTCGGATTCAGCGTCCCTAAAAACAAACATACACATTGATTTCAAAGTCAATAATTTAAACATTTGTGACATGGTAAGCACCTAACACGATAATAATATGAACATAAACCTAAACAAAGAACGAACGCAACAAGTGTTGTTTCTAGGATTTGGGGGGTACTGAATCTCATATTGAACATTGTCATCAGTTGCTCGCCAGTCAGGGCAAACATCTGGAGGATATGCCCATAATCGCCACGCTGGGCAGGCGGATTGGCGATCGCAGGGCGTAGGTCCTCCCTCCGGAGACGCTTCTGTAGGGAGGACGGCCTGTGGTATTTAGCTACGGCTTGAATATTGATGGTTATGCCGACACCAGTCGGTTTCCATGCCAAAGCCTCGTTTACTATTCGGCATTATGCACCATGAGCAAGTGTAAGATACATTTTATTTATTTTAACCACTCACTTGTCAAGGTCCGCTTGGACATAAACTTCCTTATCTTCATGCTCTGATGCGTTAAACCTGCAAATTAGGTGTAATTAACTCGTATCTCTTATTCACTACCACTGAAGGTTGTGGTTCTTTAGAAATCGTACAATACGAATATCGACGTATCTTCTCACCTCTGCCTGAAGAATTTTACAATGCTGTCCATATCGTAAGTGGGCACATCGCTCGCAAGCTCTTCAAACGCGCTGGATATGAACCGCACTTCCTCGTCGGTGATGGCCGGCAGCCGCGCGTCGAACTCGGGCGGCGCCTGCGTCGCGAACGTCGGCGGCAGCTCCGTCATGCCCGGGAACAGGCTCTTTAGGAAGTGACCCTCGAACACGCTGTTGAACTCCTGCCTCCGGGACACCTCCTCGTCGTGGATTTTGAGCAGCTTCGCGGCGAGATCCGTCGCCCACTGTGGAATTTGATGCACATTACTTATCTACCAAGACCTCGTTTGCCAAGGAATTTGGACACCTACGGGATGAGATGCGGTGCTCGTATTCTAAATCCGGAAACCACACGGATATAGATCAGGGGTCGTAGTCGGGTGGGGCATATAATGCTTTCTTTTTTAAATATGTCCTTATCTTTTCTAAGTATTGACGGTTGGTCAGTCAGCCTGAGGGGCGTGTCCGTCCGTCGGCAGCCGGGCTGCCAGCTGCAGTGACGGATCTATGGTCGACTGCAGCGGGCCGGTCCGGGAGTCGTCCGCCACCACTCGGAAGCGGGGGCGGGGGTTGAAGCACTGAACCGACAGCATCGAGTCTCGGCTTACCTTGGTGTGCGCCTGCGAGAAGGTCCGCCTGCGTGCGACCTCGTGTGTCGGCTTACCTTGGTGTGCGCCTGCGAGAACGTCCGCCTGCGTGCGACTTCGTGTGTCGGCTTACCTTGGTGTGCGCCTGCGAGAACGTCCGCCTGCGTGCGACTTCGTGTGTCGGCTTACCTTGGTGTGCGCCTGCGAGAACGTCCGCCTGCGTGCGACCTCGTGTGTCGGCTTACCTTGGTGTGCGCCTGCGAGAACGTCCGCCTGCGTGCGACCTCGTGTGTCGGCTTACCTTGGTGTGCGCCTGCGAGAACGTCCGCCTGCGTGCGACTTCGTGTGTCGGCTTACCTTGGTGTGCGCCTGCGAGAACGTCCGCCTGCGTGCGACCCACGAAGCAAATACAAAGAGGAGATGCCATAACCAATACTTTCATAGGAAAATTGCGTGGCAAAAAGAAGGGGGGTACGGGGGGACGCCCCTTTCTTATTTCCGTATGGCGGCTAGAAGCCGAACTACTAGTCTCATCTTCTTATGTAGTTTAGCTATCGGGCACTAGATTTCGCTAGCTATATTATAAGGACGTACTCAGAATACCTACCTATTCAATAAAAAGTACTCCTAGCGACATCTGCGCCTTTAGTCCATAGGAACTTTTTGGATCATTGTGACACCAGAAGTAAGTAGAAGACCACGCCTTGAGGCGACCTATAGTTTTAACATTTTTGTGACTATAAACGGTTGCTTTTATTACATTACATCAAGCGCATGACACTTTTCAATTATGTATAACTAAAGGAGAAAGGGTGCATTGATTGGAACAGTAAAAAATAAATAGTGTTTTGCTTGTATTATTTATATATTTATTAAATTATGTACATAATTATATAAAACAGTAAGTATAAATACAAATTAGCTGACTTTGCGCCACGAACATCGTGGAAAGAAAGAAAGATTTTTTTTATTGGCTCCACAGGTTACAATACAACACAACATACAACAAAAAAAAACAAACAGACGATAGTGATTAACTAACAATATAAACTGTTGTGGACTGTATTCAATTTAAAGACCGATAGAGTTTCAACAGATTTATTCACATATACACAATTTACAAAGTCACTTAATCAAACAGAGTTACTAACAAAGTCACTACTTAAACAGAGTTACTACTTGCAATCAAAAACAAACTTTGGGAAGAACAAATTTTGGTGTAGGTATTTGGTAGGAGTCCAGTTTTATCTATTTATTTGTCTAACCCATTCCTTTCTAAGGATTTTATTAGACGGGAATCTAAATATATCAAACGTAGGCATCCGCTAAGAAAGGATTTTGATCAACTGTACCCTCAAGGGGATAAAATAGGGGATGAAACTTCATTCCACGCGGGCGAAGTCGCGGGCACAGCTAGTCTAGAATAAACATAATACACAGTTTAATTTTAATATTTAAATTTATATAATTTTTCTTCAATGAATAATAATCCGAATATAATCATCATCATCGGCCTATTGCAGCCCACAGCTGGACATAGGCCTATGTCCGAATATAAATTACATCCCAATTACGGACCTGGTATTTTGACATTTGTATGCCGCTTAAAAATTGCTGCCAGATAGCACATACTTTTGTATAATGACAATGAATCTACATAAAACAAAATTTTTTTCATCAAGATAAAAGTCCTTATGCATAAATTTAAAACAAATTTCAATAAATCCAAGGTTTTTGAGCTTGATGTGTCTTTATATTGCTTGCTCCCATTACGCACAGAGGTGCCATCTATCGTTGAGTAAAATCATTATTCGTGCATGAATTATGTCAAAAGCGTATTTTATGAATTTTATTTTAACAAAATGCGAATTAAATATACTTACACATGAATTGTGATTCCTTTCATTGCAATTGAATGTTTACCAGAGTAATTATTACACATTAACACACAACACTTTCATGATTTTCTTCGTAAAATGCTACAATACGTCGAAAATAGAAATAAGTCCACAGAAAGAGTACTGAGAACGACCGAGTGCAAATTAATAAGCCACGCCCACTAACGGCATGTAAACGGCGTTGATTGGTAAAATTTATAGACCGACCTCTAGTTTTTTTATCACTAGACCGAGATGCTTATGACATCTCCTCTTTGTATTTGCTTCGTGGTGCGACCTCGTGTGTCGGCTTACCTTGGTGTGCGCCTGCGAGAACGTCCGCCTGCGTGCGACCTCGTGTGTCGGCTTACCTTGGTGTGCGCCTGCGAGAAGGTCCACCTGCGTGCGACCTCGTGTGTCGGCTTACCTTGGTGTGCGCCTGCGAGAACGTCCGCCTGCGTGCGACCTCGTGTGTCGGCTTACCTTGGTGTGCGCCTGCGAGAACGTCCGCCTGCGTGCGACCTCGTGCACGGCTCGCACGAACACGACGGGCGCGCGGTGCAGCTGCGCCACGATGCCGAAGTAGCGCTCCAGCCGGTTGAAGCACTGGAACGACAGCATCGAGTGCGCGTCCTGCACCGACATCGAGTTCTCGATCTTGAGCACCGCCCTGGGAGAAACGTATTCGTGAAGCAGGTCGATCAAAGCTTAAGTATTCAGTCTTCAGGTGTCCGTAGAGAGTGAATCGGTATTTTCTGGGTAAGCGCGCACCATCTAGGCTTCAATATCACTTCACATCAGGTGAAGTGTGGCCAAGCGCAACAAAAAAAAGCACTAAATTATCGGCAATAGTGAACGTGCAGAAAAGGTATCCGAGCAGAAATAAGCAATATGAATAGCCCTCCAGGTAAGACTTGATCATAGACGTATATAGTAATCTTACGAAATTAACAGAACATCTCACTGTGTAGCAACATGGTACTACCAGTGTAGTACCTCGGTAAAGTGGAACCTACCAGTGGAAATTAGGATTAAATCTTGCTAGATAGCTAAACAAATAGAGCAATAACACAAGACTTACTCCAATCTGGCCTTCAGTACTTGCGAGAGCTCCTCCTTCGATCTGGCGATGCGCCGGCGCCGGTCCACCATTGTCGTGTACCCAGCTAGCAACTTCTGCAGTTGGCAGCAATGCGATTGCACTAACGTTGGCAGTACCGAAGGGTCGCAGGCTACGTTTAGCCTGTCTCGGTGCTGCAAAGAACAAGATTTAGGTTTTTATATTTACCCTAACTGATGATAGTTTCAGGGACACTATCATTTGACGCTATTCCTAATCTATTGTATCTATTGTCGGGATCTCGTTTAAAATGGTCTGTTGTATGACTATGATTTAATGGCCTGGAGCGTGAGTGACAACGGGCAAGTAACTGGTCAGTTACCTGCCACCGCTATGCCGGCCCG
The DNA here is from genome assembly GCA_031163375.1 of Conogethes punctiferalis. NCBI lineage: Eukaryota > Metazoa > Arthropoda > Insecta > Lepidoptera > Crambidae > Conogethes > Conogethes punctiferalis. The sequence continues at coordinate 8,013,984 of CM062080.1, forward strand.
ACCCTAACCCTCCACGAGCTCCGAAAACCCTACTCACCGGCCGAAACACGACTCAGTGGTCGTTTGGCCGCGGTATTCTATAAGACGGAGGTCCTTCCCCGGACGGGGGCGGCTCAATTCGAGCGAAGATTCGCTATGCCCTACCTCTCTTAGCATTTCTTCGGCTCAGACGAAGTTAGCCGAAAATGGTTCTACTGTACCTGTATTAAAGAAGCCGCTTGGTCGCGTTGGTCCCGCTCCAGCTTCTTAACTTCGTTGAGGATCTGGTCTAGGCCGAACAGTCGGTCCTCGATGCCTCTGATCTGCTTCAAGCCATGGTCGTTGGCGTACTGAAGAATGTGGCACAGGTGGCCTTCCTGCTCTTTTAACGGTTCCACATCGATCTGCAAAGACGATAGGAACAACATCACTACTGTTTTACGGAAATAGTTTTATGTGCAACACGAATCGGACCTCGGCGACATAATGTGCTGTTGTCACTCCAGCTGATATCCAATTTTTTGACCGTCTAGTGTTAAACGATAACCACCGCTCATAGACTCAGCAATACTGGGACACAGCCAATCCACCATTGTTGAACTAAATTGCCCCACCTAGTGGATAGCAATTGTTACAGTCGAGATTGTCCGTTGTTTTTTTTAATGAAAGCAGACGAGTAAGCGGTTCACGTGATGGTAAATGATAACCGCCGCCCATGTACATCATCAGAAGTTAAAGCGGCGCTGCCATCCTTTATGAAAGAGGTATGCTCTTTTCTTGAAGAAGTGGGACCTGTACTTTACAAACCCTCAACAATCTTAGAGGTGAATGAACAACGGTCTACGTAATTAAGCTCGAAAAGCCACTAAGGCATAAATAACATAAAATTTCTACAACACATAATACTAGTCTTTGGTGATACAATTTTTATATAAATAGTTTTAGAAATTCACCTTGAATTATTTATTCTCCTAATTTAACATCACTATTTGTTTAGCTTCCACTTTGTTGTCTGACTCCGTAGCATTTTTATACATAGTCTACTACTAATTTTTACAGTATTGATATAGATAAATCTGCGTTTGGGTGTTCCAAGACACCCTAGTAGTCGGTACTCAAAAGACAGGAAGTAATCCTATTTTGGGACCAGACAATTAATGTGCCTGATAAATTTTTAACAAGCGAAGATGATCATAAATCGGCCAGTGTAAAATAAATCTCTTGGGTTTTACCATAACGAATACGCATTCTCAAGATGCTTGGATTATAACATAAAGCTTCAGTTGAGGATTTAATGTTACCAAAAGGTACCTATTTATGTTTCCATTTAGGCAAAGTTTATTAAAATAAACTTGGCCAAGAAAATGTAAATAGCACAACGTGCTAGCTAATCGTAAGTACGAAATACACACCGCCGCCTTACCAAAACGAATTTAACCTTATAACAGTTTGATAACGATTTAATGCTTATTCAGATAATACGTATTGCAGTATTACATGTATTACCCAACATCCACACTCGTGGAGAGTGTCACAGAAATGTACTATAATATGCGACTAATGAAAAGAGCTAAGTTTTTATGTCGCCCATTCATGAACCCACACAAGCTTTGTATAATGAGCAAATGAATATTCTTATAGAGCAGCTATTTAATAAGTAATGGAATAATCCCGCGAAATGTACACTTTCCGGGAAATACCTACTTTACGGCGCTTTAAGCACATGCTGCATTTGCCGCAAGACGCTTCATCTTCCGGAACTTCCTGCAGGACAACTGGGATCTGAATAACACTACATCGGGCAGTGAGGCTCACTTGGCTTAAGCCTGCGAGTCTCACAATAAAAAAAATATACAATTTCGAATATAACAAAACAATAGTCTTTGACCCAAACGCATGCACATAGATCATCTGGTCTCAAATGCCTTCGCCTTGAGAGCACCAGACGACTACTAGGGACGTATGTGGAACGCCCAGATTTGAGCCAATTTAGAAATTTTCCTAAATTGAACCTACCGGATCACTTATCCGGAAAAATTATTGTATCACAAAACAATAGCATATAACCGTTCAATAAATGAACATATTAATCCGCAAGGCCACCAAAACTATGTATTTTCAAAAATCCATACATTAGTATAATAATAAGTTTATAGCCGTGTATAACCATGCGTAGGAGAAGTCAAACCGAAAACTATTTCATAGAACACCATCAAGCTATTGCATTATAGAAGCTTACAAAGCAAATTGTTCGTATTCTCTAGAAGATATTATTTGTATACATGTCCCAGTAAAGATACCGTTCGATAAAATAGACGATCGAATTTGGTACGACTCTGCTAAACAAAGAAACCAATGTAACCCCTTGGACCCCTTCCAACGATTATACGGTAATACAAATACATACGTCAAACATCAGTTCAAAGACTTGAGCATAATAATGGTCCATACCAGACCAGACCATTTCTACTTTATTAAACAGTAACAGAAAGCACAAGCTATGTCTTTATTACATTTTAGAATAATCCTATATATATTTAAGTAGATAATTTATATATAATAATACAGATTTCAACACTTTTCCCTTCAAAAAATTACACTTCCTCTATCTGAAGGTCGTCCGGAATTGTACCACAAGATATCTGTAATACATTTTCTGTAAATAACCCCAAGACATAAATAACCCAACACATGCCACGCTGGGCCACACAGCGCCATCTAGCCTCAAACTAAGCCGAAGCTTGTACTATGGGTACTAGACAACTGATAAACTTACTTAGATACATTCATTTTTTTTTGTAAATAAATACATATTATACATAGAAAACACCCAGACCAATACAAACAGACATGTTCATGCACACAAATGTTTGTAATGTGTGGGGATCGAACCCACAACCTTTGGCTCAGAAAGCAGAAAATGTTTAAATTTTGTACAATAAAGAACATCTATCTATCTATGACTCAAGTAATGCGCATTTATGTTCACTCCACCCCATTCCAGGCTGGCTCACCATACCAGCAAAGGAGATAGTTTTCCCACTTCAGCACCAAATCCGATCGTCAACCAGTCGAATGACGTTACACCCTCCCCTTTTTAGCGGCACCTGCCAATGCTTTATCTTCTTCCTAGTGAATACGAATGCACTTACCAACGCCAGTCCCTTCTGGCAGTAATCGAGTATATCCTGTAGGGAAGCCTTGTTCCCTTGAGCGAGTATCCAGTGGAGCAAGGTGGGCTCCTCTTTACTGCTCTCGTAGGAGTGAGCGCGGAATGTGACCCCATCGTCGGACTCCTCAATTTGCTGATCTGATTCCGACGACTGTGCGGGGTTGCTTGAAGATTCGTCTTTTTGTACGAAGACTGCGAACGAGAACCGAGGTAAGAGTCAGAGGTCACCTTACCTCTTTACGAACGAACGATCTTGATTGATTTAGGAATGATCCTAAGACTAACTATAATACTGGACGATTTTTATTTCGAATAGTCCGAGGCATGAAAATTAATCAGAATAGTGACTTTCGTTAGTAATTAAGCTTTCTTGTAATATCTGATCGAAATCGTTTTTGCCAATCTCCGAAGTCTCGTAAACTGTTCGATGCGAACTGTCTAATTCCTAAAAACTATGTCCTGGAATTTTAAATCAAACTCCTACGGCTTAGGTAATGTACTACATTATAAATGTCACGTATTATCCATCATCATCAGCATATTGCAGTCCACAGCTGGACCTCTCCAGTAGTTCGCCGCTTTGGGCAAAACCTGGAGGGCTTACCCATACTCCAGGAATTCCCGGAATATTAAAAGACAAACAATTCTGACGATGTTCAAGACTTTGCAAGGCTCTTTGTAGTCAGTTTCACAATTAAAAAATTACCATCTTCTCCAGAAAACTTCAGGGCTTCCACTCCAAAGTCCTGGCAAGTCTTCTCGGAGCTGCTCTCGAGCGGGTGTGTGACTTTGTACGGCTGACCCTCGAAGTCCGTCTCCTCGAACACGTCGAAGGCAGAGAACCTATGAGCTTCAGCGTTCAGCTGCAACGCGGGCAGTATGGGGATCTTGCCTAAGGATTCCAGGACCTCGTTCAGTCTGAGAAAGGTAAACTAAGTTAGATGTGGAATGTAATAGAGTTTTTTTGAAGAACTCGCAAAACTCGCAATAAAAATATGTAAGTGAGTGTGGGGTGCCTCAATTTCTGTGTTATCGTTTCATTTTATGCAAAATTGTTTAAATAAATAAATATTAGACAACATCACATACATTGCTCCGATCCCAAAGTAAGCAGCTTCAGCACTTGTGTTATGGGTATCAGAACAACGAAGGTACCACAAATAAATACTTAAATACAAATATAAACACCCAGACACGGGAAAACACAAGTGTTCATCACACGAATGTTTGACCCGGGTGGGAATCGTACCCACGACCCTTGGTTCAGAAGGCAGGGGTCACTACCAATTGAGCCACCGAGCCTGTTTAATTTTATATAGGTACATTATTTATTTTCAAAGAATACAAATCACTGCACCATTTCTTCTCGCGGATGTGGCATAAGAGCCGATTAAGATAGAACTTTTTGATATTGATTAAGTGGTATGTTTTACCCATCTGAGTCGCAAGTCGCAAAACACTCATAAGTTCGTGATTTGAGTGATTGATTTGGTGATTTCCCTTTTGCCAAAATGAAACACAAATTTAAAATAAAAATAGACCGGATATATGGATATAATCTCCTCGCGTTTGAATTATTGATATTTCATTATTGAGCTGGCACTAAGCGGTATACGATGTAAAATATGCATGTACAAAGTTCCAATTGCGTCACGCCGTCTATAACAACCGAAAACATTGTTTTGCATCTTGAATCGTTTATAACCAACATTTCTTCCGTTACGTCAGTATAGTATGTATAGTAGAACTGCCTCGTTGGTCTAATGCTAGTAAGAATGGCCTAAGAACCAAGAGGTCACGGGTGCGTTCATAGAGTTTTTCAGTCAAGAAATAAACTTTGTAGTAGGGATCGGAGTCCCAGGAATCAGGACGTTGGCAGTAATTTCTATATTCTGCGCTTGATCACTTTCTGAAGGAACAAAGAGCGCACCTGTGTTTGCGCAAACTTTTACTCTTTGATATATCCTGCCTACTTGGCTAGTCTCTTTGGAAATCGACCGGTGTGGGCGGGATTGGGATCCGGAGAATATACCCGTCAATAGGTCCAAGAACTATCCATCAATCAATAGTATACAAGTAGCATACATACGTTTACTTACATAAAAATATAAAAGTTGAGAGAGTTGTTATTTGAACGGATCCTTTTTGCGGAAAACACGTCAAATACTTGAGGTAAAAAGAATAGTTTTGTAAGCGTATCAATACTAGAAGGTCAGCTACAAACATGACCAAAACAGTATTCAACGCTTCATAGGTACGCGGAAGTTAGCTTATGATCCCATTTAAAATACAAGAGCAGCCGCTAATGAGTCATAGTAATGCTTCATCTATACTTATAATAAATCTGTAGAGAGGTCAATTCTGTACATAAAATATTTTTTCAAAATAACTATCAGGGGGTGATAAGTGATCGATACTGATACCAAAAATGCAATCAGTAAAATTTTTGTCTGTCTGTCTGTCTGTCTGTCTGTCTGTATGTTCGTTATAGAAAAAAAAACTACTGAACAGATTTTGACGAAACTTGGTACAATTATTCTTCATACTCCTGGGCAGGTTATAGGATACTTTTCATCACGCTACAATCAATAGGAGCGGAGCAGTGACGGGAAGTGTTGGGAAAACGCGAGAAATTTAAACCTGTATGTTTGAACGCGCATTACGCGAAAACTACTGCATAGAATTGAATGCGGTTTTCACCAATGTATTGCTAGAGATCTATCTTAAAACTTAGGCACAAGGTATAGATGGGTATTATATGGAAGTCCGTTATTTTTGAAACCCGATATCCACGCGAACGACGCCGCTGGCACAGCTAGTTCTTAGTAAAACTTTGAATTTTGTTTTATTACTTTACTTTTGTGATGCGGCATTTTGATTGTTTTATTTGTTGCACCAACTGATTTCAGAGATTCATGTGATGGAGGTTGTTGTTTTTTTTTTTTGGCTGTCTATTTTTTTCTTTTGAGGTAAGGATTTTGATTCCCAAACACACAAGTAGTTACGCTACATACCTACTTTAAAATCAGACCATTAATTTTTATTTACAGATATTTTTGCCCGAACCATAAACAGTTATTTTTGTATTAATTACCGTGGGTCCGTACTTAAAGAATGGTACGTGGTGCAGCAGAGCATCGCAATAGCCGTAATGCTATCTGACCTCCAGAACCCGGTAAGGGAATCTGCCAATTTGGATCATGGATACACTTCCTGAACTGTAAATTTAAGTCTATCTTCCAAACGCGAGCATAATCACATAATATTCAAATAAAACAGGAACTTTTTGATTTACTTATCTAAAGAAGAGGATTATTAATAAACCTATTTATTCAATGCTAAATTAGTATAGGAAGGAAAAAAATCATAGCAGATATTCCGGAAATACGAACTAAGTATATGATAATTAGTTAATGTACTTATGTGTGAGGATAACCTAGTTTAATAAAATGTTATACCGAGTCAAGGTGATATGATAAGTCAATTTGGTTAGCATTCAAAATAAATGCATATGAATATATTTTGTATTATTATAAAAAAACTGCACCCTTTCTGTCCAATGTCAATCAATCTTGAACTGTTGAAACTTGAAATGGCTTAGTTAGAATCCATTATCTAGGAATTTTGAGAGATCTGGACTGCACTTGACTCAATATTGAGTACACTGTAGGTATGTACTACTTAAAGGGATATCTTTTTCTATTTATTAAACGGGTTATTGAAACATAATATTTATTTTAGTTGTATTCCAAAACTCAACACATTCATGTGACAATAAGATTTGCTACACAATTTTTATAGTTCATTCGCGTTAAGAAAATAGTGACTCATCACCGACTGCCGGCCAAGCCACACCTAGAAACACACACGGCTAGAAATTATAATTTCTAGCGTTTTAATTGGCTAGGGGGTGTGGCTTGGCCGATTTCTAGCGTTTTAATTGGCTAGGGGGTGTGGCTTGGCCGGCAGTCGGTGATGAGTCACTATTTTCTTAACGCGAATGAACTATAATGTTAATATTCCATGAATAAAATTTTTTCTTCATACTTTCTTCACCTACCAATCATTTTAATTTGGAATCCAATCAGTAGATTATACATATTATGTGCACGCACAACATAATCAAATGTATTAGGTAACATGTATTATGAACGTGACTAAACAAATGTCCTACTCATAAATAAAAGCCCCAACTTATTTTAATTACTTGTCTTATTCAATGTCCATGACGATGACTAATGTCATGGAGGTTACAAGAAATGAATAATATTTAGCGAATATAATTTGGCAAAGTTGACTTGCTAAATATTAAAGATGGTGTCTATCATACTAGGTAATACTTAAATGTAAAAAAATTCTAGACACAATGAATGAATAAATTTTTAGATAACAGAAATAAATTAATCTTGATTACTAGAACCATTAGAAGAGTGAATATGTTACACACTCCAATTTTTAGAAGTAACATGTACATATTCTTTCAACACGAAACACAGTGGTTGATAAAACTGTTTAGCTTTTCTGGTACAGGTGTTGAATGTTGACTGCTATCTGCTGTTACCAACATCCAAGACGAGTACACGATATTTCTACTTACACACTTCTATTATAAATATCCTATTCTATTATAAATAGACTAGCTTTTGCCCGCGACTTCGTCCGCGTGTTTAAATTTATACATACAAAAGTTTTTTCCCGCTAACTCCCGTTCCCGTGGGAATTTCTCAAAATACAGCCATAACTTAACTTTATATTTACTAAGGTACCTGCATGCCAAATTTCAAGCGTCTAACTTAAGCGGTTTAGATTTTTCATACAAAAGGATTTTCCCGCTAATTCCCGTTCCCGTGGGAATTTCGGGAATTCCTTTCTTAGTGCACCCCTACGGTACCTAAGCTACGTCCCTTACAAATTTCAAGTGCCTACGTTTAGCCGTTTGGGCTGTGCGTTGATATGTCAGTCAGTCAGTCAGTCAGTCAGTCAGTCAGTTTCTCCTTTTATATAATAGAAGATATATCTGGTTTCTTCTACCTGAAAGTTGTCTGGAAGAGATCGCTATAAGCGATAAGACGGCCCAAATTGTATTTTTGTTTATAATGTGTTTCCTGTAATGTCTGTTTTTGTGCAATAAAGAGTTTCTATCTATCTATCCTATTTACTTATTCATCAATAAAACAAACTGCAAGTAGTTATTCAATACAATTTTGAAGTATTTTATATGTTGTGTAATTCCACTCTTCCTTGTAGATATAGTAATAGTAGCTCAATAGATAGAAATAGTAAATCAGGACATCGTTATCTATTTGCACATTTGTCGTGGCGAACGAATGCGTGATTTAGATAACATTGGAAATACTTGGTTCATTCAGAACATCATTTGCAATAAATTCTGTTGTTATTCTCATCATCATCGTCATCAAGTTGATGATGGCGTAGCTTCTCGCTCCGATAACACTGCTGCCCGTCATCGATCTGTGGTATTAAGCTACGCCTTTAATTGTTATGGTTATACCACTATCAGTCGGTTGCCAGCGTCTCGTTTGTTATTCAGCAGGATGCACCACGGGCAGGTGAGGTTGGCTTGGAGCGATAAGATGATAGGCCACTCCCTTACATCCCCATCGTATGGTTATACTCGCCAGAATTTATTATTATTGGAATTATTTAGTATTGGAATATTAGGGCCGGCAAAGCGCATCCGATGCGCCCCTGGTATTGCGCTTGCAATACCAGGGGCATTCATGGGCAGTGGTACCTGCTTAAAGCGGGCGGGAAGCCATTTTGTCGCCATTATATAGTGTTGTACAATTGCCTGTAGTGATAAAAGTTATCATCTTAATTAACTAAAAATGCAACAAAAATATACTCACGTGTTTAACATCTGATGGTAACTATCTCTTTTTAGTCGATGTTTCTTGAAGGATTCTTTAAAATTCCTCGACCGCTCACAAAATTCATTGAATATGTCCTCTAGGTTTGCTACCACTGCAGCCCAGCCCTGCGAAACAACATGTTAATTAATTTGCGTACAAGCGTTTATAGTACTTATCATAGTGGAATAAAGTTGTTATTCGTTATAAAAGAACGTTTAAACGGGTGTAGAGTATGTGCCGCTAGACAACGACCTTTAAGTCATATTACCTACTAACACTAATTCATATGTAGTCTGGGGCGACTTTATCTATGGATTTTATTACACTTTAATTAATATATTAAGACATTTCTTTCTAAGGAACTGAGGATGATTTCTTCACATCAATAAGTTTTCATAATATACTTTTGACTGCTTTGTTGATTTATTTATTTATTTATATACGACCATTTCAGTTGATCGTAATCATATGCGTTATATAATAACCTCGGGAGTAAATCAAAGAAAAACACAAACTAATAGACCTATTTTACACTACAGACAGCGATATTCAATATCATGATACATTAAACCTTTAGAAACTTAAAGGCCGTTTACACAAGGCAATTTCCTACCTACACCGAAAGCTAGGCGAACTTTCATATGAACCAGTATGTCAATAGATCAAAAGCCGTTGCGTGACAGACTGCCATGACTTTTTATCTTTGAAATAAAATATACATTATTCGCGGGCGCGTATATCGACGTATGTCGTATTTACTGTTATTGTTGGTCGTTGTACAATAGCGTAAACAAAAATATTGTGATCCTCTCGCAAACTCTTTGAAAACGCTAGTCTGAAAGTGATTTAATCAACTCCTATCCTAAAAATCCGTAAAATTGAGTGTAGCACAAAATTAGAATAGCATTTTTATGTGTACAACGCGTCTTTGTAGAACAATAAGCAACAAATAAACAATAGGTGCCCCTGCGTATTATTTTAACAGACTTATAAAAGTGGATGGACATTTTGAATCCTGTTGTAACTACTAAAAATTCATACAATAATACAGTTATTTTATTCACAACATAAAATTAATATTCTCGGCAAGTAATAAGAATAATAGATATGTAGTTTGAATATGTATGGCACTTAGTTATATATATATAGTATATCGCGTGACGAAATGTTACTCACGCGCATACCACAACAACGCGTGCGCATCTGAATTCCGACAATGTTTGTAATCATGAGTTTCATCTCACCAGATTAAAGGAAAGTGTTACATTTTACAGCACAAATAAATGCCAGAAAATTAAAGAGTCACTCCTTGTCATAAAATTTTGCTAAAAAATCACACTTTCGGTTAAGTTTGGACATGACATTGAATTATCATTATGTAATAATACGACTCAATCTCCAAATTAATAAGATTTCATCAGGATTTCATAACAACTTATGTATGACACACTCCGAGATTGGCCAATATTTTAATTTTCCTTAAGGATCTACTAAAAAGATTCTGAAAGTCATCTATAAATTACGTAACATGTAAAGGGAAAGGGAGGTATTCACGAAGTATGACACACAACAAAGAAAGGAGTCTCACAAAGGTGACAAATGTGGTATGAAACATATACCTACATTTACATGATTTTTTTTTTCATACCAGCTCAGCATAATGGCTGCCCTACGCCTGATGAAAAGCGAAAGAGATGCCCAAGTCTCTGTGACAACGGGCAAGCAACTGGTCAGTTACCTGTCGGTTGGCACCGCCATGCCGGCCCAACCCTAATCCCCCACGAGCTCCGGAAACCCTACTACTATACCGGCAGAAACACAGCAGTGGTATTCTATAGGGTGGAGGTCCATCCCCAGACGGGCGGCTCAATTCGAGCGAAGATTCGCTATGCGCCGCCGAATGAAACCGCTCCATACATACTTCATAACACTCACCTGATGCTGCAAATGCTGCTCGTGCACAAGCTGATCGCAGCTACGCAACACGTCGTGCGAACAATCACTGAACTCCTGCGCGAGCCCAGTGCACGCTATCACAGTCTGTACCGTCGGCGGCTTGTTGACGCACGCCTCCACCGACGCAGTCAGTTCCGCAACTGACTTGCCTTCGAACATAAGACGTCCATCGCTCCTGAACTCCGGCTCCAGCTCTGGTATTGGACTGAGGTCACTGTATACTGAAAATGAGAGTGCATGATATAACAGGCAGGCATTTGCCCATGTAGGATGTCTAGTATCTACTTTCGCGAGCTGAGTACATAACTTTTTATTTGAAATAGGTTTGCACTTGACTGAGATTTGCCTTTGTTTGGCCGTTCACACTATATAGGAAGAGGGTGAAACGCGATGTGAGAATCTTTGGAACTTGCACCAAATAATGGTGCCTATGCACCATATTCCTGCTCATACGATGGTGGGAGGTAACGACAATATTTATACTAGAAATTGTGTTTCAGTTCATTCTCTAAAAAAAAACATCCATGTTTACAACTTTCATACTTCAATGAGCAAACTTTCAACATGTGACCGATGCGATGTTCCATGACAAAAACAAGACAAATCTGTATTTAAAAATCTAGACCCTCATTGTTATACTTTGATCAGGTCCTTTAAAATCTAATGATTTTCTGGCTCGTCAATGCTTTCATTAAGAACAGGAAGAAAATTAATATGTGAACTAGCTACCCGCCCAGGCTTTGCATACATGCTACATGCATATATTATACAAATAAACCTTCCTCTTGAATCCATTTATCTATTAAAAAAACCACATCCAAATTGGTTGTATAGTTTTAAAGATATAAGCATACATAGGGACAGACAGAAAACAAAAGAGACTTTATTTTATACTAGCTGCTGTCTGTGCCTCTGCCCGCATGAATATTCTTATTAGATTATGTGTTAAATGAAGGTCTAAGCTATATTACTGTAAAGTTTCATTAAAATCCATTTAGTAGTTTTTCCACTAAAGAGTAACAAACATCAATCCAGACATACTTTCACATTTATAATGTTAGTAGGACTATGTAGTGATAGTTCTAATCCATAAACAATCTTATGATGACTATCTTTTATGACTTATGTCATACTTACTACTTGATTGTTTCAGATAGCCCTCCTTGATGGAAGGTTTGCTAAACATGTATATGGGATTGGTGTCAGTGCCTGCACTGTATGACGACACCATGTGATCAGACTGCAGGACTTCGCCCCCACTAACTAGAAGTACCAGGGAGTTAGCAGATATCTTAGTCTTCCTTTCTATGGCTGACTTCAGACATGAGACGCTGAAACAATTGCATTTGTTAATGGGATAATGAGATATGATTTGATTCATTCAATCTTTAGTAGTGGAATAATTCAGTTAGTGGAATGTATAATTCCATTTGTAAATTAATCTCTTATGGAATACAATATAATATTGTTTTCATTTGACACTTTTACATTACATGTATAGGTTGCTGCATAATATATGAAAATATAGTGCTGAATCAAGTTATTTTTTTAGTCATTTGTTGTTTTACAAGTCCTTTAGGCAAAAGAGTTCAATATTTTTTATATCATTTTAGTTTAAATAGGTAATTATTTTGTTGCTGTTCTAATTTGTACAATCTAAAAACTTCAAGAAATGCTTGAGATTATTTGACAGTATGTAACCAGTTTGACAAAGATCATTAGCTAACTACCACTAATTAATTAATTAAATTTACAACCATTAGGTTTTTGCTTTTCAAATGTAGAAAATACAATATTGTGCTATCTTTTTAAAGAAAAAATAAAAACGTACCTAATATTAGATTTTGTTAATAAATAATTGTAAATATAAATTTAGGCCCACCTTTGCAATGTGAGATTCATATCATATGTGGTCATAAGACCAGCATCCACATGGAAAACATACAACATTGTGATTATGTTTTGTAACAGGCTGCGAAGAAACTACTGGACAAATTTATGACTACCACTTAGACCTAGAAAAGAAGTCCATGGAGGCTGTAAAAAGACATTAAATCAGTTTTGATTATAATTGCATAATTTAATACAGTACAAGAGAAGTTGTTCAAAAAACATAAACAATGAATACTAACTTGAATAAATAAGTTATAAAATTTTCAAATTTTAATAAAGATTATAAAACTTTATTATCTACTAAGTCATTATTTACAGAACTGAGTCATTCTTTATAAGAAACATGAACACATAATAATAATAACAGGTGCACACACTCTGTAAAAACACCCTGTAATGGTACCTTAAACTTCACAATATGCTTCGAATTTTTACAAAAGCATAACAGAACTGCTCAAATCTATTCTATATAAGTGGCTATAATTGAGCGCAAGTTAAGTTGGGTTTAGCAGAGCTTGCAAGATACGCAAAATAAATCACGCCAAAATACACAACAGAATCAATGCCATATATAAATAATTAACAAACTGTAATTTTTAAAAACACAATAAACAATGCACATAACTCGTTCACTTATTTATATCTAAAACGTATCTCGATTATTACCACCCTCAATCATCAATGTGGAACGTGTTATTTTTTGCGTTTGAAGACATTTCAACAACAAAGATTTAGCACTTACAAAAACATACATTGAAAATCACAATAAAACATCGCAAATAATTTCTGTTTGTTGCGTAACATCAATTACGTCGTTCAGTGTTTCATTTAGCACTATAATTCGGTAGAATATAAAGCAAAACAACACTATATCAGTACACTGATTTTTGTTTCAAGCCCTTGAGGTCATAACACCACCATTGCTCGATAATCAACTCAGCTGACAGTTACAGGGATACCAGCCTAGAGCATTTGTTTACATCTAATCGTGATGAATCTCAATAATCCAAATTATCAATGTTTGGTTTTGTTATGTTTTTAAATTTTTGTTTCAATTTCGATACATTATTGATATTACAAAATCATAAGTAAGGTTTAACCAATTTTTGGTATTACTGTTACTAATCCTTGTTGGTCTATAATATGACTAAGCATATTTACCATAGAGCTACTTTACCCCAAAAAAAAGCTTATGCAATATTTGGAAGGTACACATCTTTACACTTATTATTTTCTTATGGAAAACACTCAAAATTTTGCTCACATTATAAAATGGCTACGACCATGATTTTAATTAAGCCATTCGGAATTTTGGCTACTATTTATTCAAAAACTACAACAAATATTTCATCTTGATTTATTGGTAACACCATTTTTTTTTACTTTTTTTATGTTATTATTCTGAGTTCCTAGCATTTAGCCTAATCAAAAATATTGGATTCTAATGACTTTGTACTTATAATGTGGTTCTTATTATTTTATTCGTTTGTTGTTATTATTTTATTCGTAACAATTGCTTTCAAAAACAATATTAGGTACCAACCGACGAAAAAAGTAGTATTCTGGGAAGACCTATATTTCTGAACATTATGGAATCATTTGGTTTCTTTCTCTTTTCAAGTTAATTTTTATAAACTAGCAACTAAGTTTAATAGACGTTGATCCACCAAGACACTTATGTATTTTTATTGTATGTAGGTCACAGTCACAGCTGTGATTTTTTAAGGTAAAAAATACATTATGTACAAGGTTGCAAGCTGAAACAAGAGTTATGTAGTTCGTATTATAGGGGTCAGCGTTAAAATGCTACAGCCATTTGTCGACACCTATAGTTTCAGGTCCTCTGGACTTCAGTCACCAAACTATAGCCAGAAGTGTCAATAACAGGATTTTCGCAGGTGCTTAATTTTTTAAAGTTGAAATTCAAATGTTATTGGTACCTACGAGTTTACCTACTCTACTCGTAGGTAATAGAAACCGAGTTTCATAAACGTGTGCATTCGCCCAGCAAAATGGGTCACACATCGCCATCTACCCCCCAAACGGTCTTCTACTATGGGTACTAGACAAACTGTTAAACTTATTAGATACTTTTTTTGTAAATAAATACTTACATAGTAAACACCTAGATCAATACAAATATACATGTTCATCATGAACACACATGTGTGTACTGTGCGGGAATTGAGCCCACGACCCTTGCTTCAGAAGGCAAGAGGTCACACTACCAAATGAACCACCGAGTAGCCATATTGTTTTTTGTATCGCCTAAGAATTTAATGTTGCAGATTCGACTGCCTTAAAACGGGTGTACAAAATATTTTTACCCGACTGCCGAAGAAAGGAGCAGTACAATTTAGGCGGTCTTATCACTTTACTTTAAGCTATCTCGTTCAGTCAGACGACTTTTGGTTGGGTAGAGGATATCTAATAAAAGAAGGGGTAAAGTGCCAATTGAAAAATTGAAATTGATTAATTTAAACGTGTAAATTATTACATGGGTATCTAATATAAACTAGGCTAGCTGTTATCGAAAACAGAGCCATTTTGAAGTGTGGCGGTTCACCAAAAAGACGCGCTCTTTTTAAAATCTCAGAAGTAATGTGTGCGTTATGCTGTGGGGTTAAGGTTGAATTTGTTATGATCACTTGTGGATAGACGCTTCCCTAATGATTACATTAAGGGGCTGCACAGACGACAGACTTTTTGTGCGATAGAGTCTGCGTCTGAGATATATATATAGATTTAAAAAGAGCATCTAGGTCCCTACAGCTCTCCCGACAGAATGATCGAAGACATCTTCGATATTGAGTCTGTGAAATATCCGCGACAGATTCTAGCGCGTCGTGTGCGTTACTGCTTATAATAGCATCACAGACTAAAAAGGGCGTTACAGATAGTATGTCCTCTAAGGGGCACCTAGATGCTCTTTTTAAATGTCTCAGACACAGACTCTATCGCACAAAAAGTCTGTCGTCTGCACAGCCCCTGAAAATAGAACGATAAAGTATTGATTAAAACAATAGTGATTTGATGCATAATTTTATTTAAAAGTTCTACAAAATCCACATTTCTGAGTTTCGTATAAAAATATTATTTATAATACTAGTACATAACAATAAAACTATTATTTATAAATTATATATCAAATTAGCGTAGGCGTCAAGCGTAAAATTGTCATTCACATACAAGCTGAGCAGAATCCATGGAACATTCCGAATGGATTTGTCTTATCATATCATCTTAGAATAAGACAGAGGCCACTATTGTGATGAGTTTATGATTTTTTTTTAAAGAAATCGTGAACCCATTAGTCATACTGGATGTGGTCATTACCTACTCAATTTCTTATCTCTTATTTAAATCATCCACCGATTTATTTAGTTAGGTACTTATATTTACATTTAACCATTAATGGTACCCATTTATTAAAATTAAAAGGAGTGTTCGTTCTGTACTGATCACCAGTCTTCGTACTTACCATCTTGTGGGTAGATAAGAATGTGAAGACTATTAAGAAAATACACTCTTTACTATTAGATTTAAAGTTCTGAACCATTTTACAACTAAAGCGAAAGGTGTATTTGTGGCTTTCTGGACGAGTATCATTAGGAACTATTGAAATGACGTGTCATTATGTATGGCGGATATTTGGTGGATACCTAAACCCACTCAATAGAAATACGAGTATACGAGTACGATTGTAATCGTAGTCGTGCACAATAGTTATACGTTAATAGGTATAACTATTGTTCAGTAAAATATTATCATCTAAAATATATATAGCTATGTATCCTAAAAAAGTTTTGAAAGTGGAGGTTCTCATTTGTAGTATTTTTTTAATTAAAATCGTTTAATTAAAGTTTATGTTATCAACCGCCGACTTGAATTAAAATTATATACGATCATTGATTGTGCTACTAAATAATGACATCATTGATAACTTCCATTGTTATCATTGTATGCCGATCTACAACTGAAATGAATTTTCTATCAATTACTGTGTCAGATAAGAAACTTCATTTCAGTTAATATTAAAATAAAATCTAGTACTATTTTATGTAGGTAAAAAAGCATGTATGTACTTCGAATTCTGCTTAGGCAATAAAAATAAGTAAAATTAACAAAGTCATATTATATGTATTAAAATGCAGTTGTTAAACTTAAGCAAACAGTGATAGAATGTTCAACCTACTCCAATATTTTAAAATTAAAATATTCATTAATAATAACAAATATAATAGATTATAAAACTCTTAACCCATTAATTGCCATGTAAGGCACTGTAGGTAGACTGAGACATTATCAAATATCATTTGTCTTTCTGCAGTCATTATGGCCTGTGAACTTATTGTTATTGAGTAATTTAATATACTACACTGAGCAATATTGTATGCACCTTATGGCTAGGTAGGCCTATTCTGCTATGTTAAAAACCTCAGACAAATCCATTACATGCAAAATTATTATTGTTATCACGCTCATATAACATTTGCAGATAACCTTTGCTTTTTATGAAACCTACCTTGTCAAAATTAATGCCAAAAGATAGAGGTCATTTAAGTGACAACACTATACAGCTATCTGCCTAATTACTTTATAGGGGGCTTTAACATACTTTTGTATAAAATTAATTAACATGAAGTTTCTAGTAATAAATTATTGTCAACAGTTTCACAGTATTAGTATGGAAGATTAATATCACAGACTTCATACAACAAACTGAAGTGGGCTAAACTACTTTATTTTATTACAATAGTTATTAATATCTTCGGTAGTGATAAGGCACTTGCACAAATCTAAATTTATATAACAGTTTAACAAATCACCTAACTACTAACTGATTATAAATCTGAGTAGGGAAATTTATACAAAGCAGCGCTTGTATAACCTTACAATGACCTTAGTACACCACTTTAACATCAGAGAATAAATACATACATTTATAATTAAATTGGAATGGTTCTTAATAACATTATTGTGCATATTATGCATGCAAACTTTTGTAAAGTAAAATATCACCATTAGAAGGAAAGGAGGAAACCACCACCTATTATATAAGTAATATCAAATATCAATACATAATTACAGAGATGGTTTTATCCACTTGTAAGATCCATAGTACTTGAAGTCATATTGCTGTAGTTTAGTGTCGGCTTCCTTTGGACCTCGGGAACCATACATGTAAGGGAAGGGCTTTTCCTTCTTTTCTTCTAATTCTTTTAAGATCGGAGTAAAGATACGCCAAGCTTCAGTCAGCTCATCATTGCGTACAAAATGCATTTGTGTACCCATGAAGACGTCCAGAATTAATCTTTCATATGCATCCGGCACATTAGCTTCTCTGTAACGCAAACTGTATGTCAGGTCAAGTTCAGTTTCTAGAAGGTCAAAATTCATTCCTGGTGACTTGGACATTAGTTTCAAGTATACGGCTTCTCCAGGCTGAACACGTAATACCAACTCGTTCCTCTTTGAATGGCCTTCAAAGATGTCACCTGGAACATCTCTGTATTGCACGCGTACCTCAGCTTTTCTCTCGTTAAGTGCTTTACCACAACGCAAAACGAATGGTACGCCTTGCCATCTCGAGTTGTTTATCCATAATGTAGCCATAGCATAGGTAGCAGTGACCGAGTCTTTAGGCACCTGTGGATCGTCGAGATAGCCTAATTTCTCTTCTCCTTGACCGTTGGGGTTACCCACATATTGACCAACCAACATGTCTTCTGCAGTAATTGGTTTGATATGTCTCAATACTTTCACTTTCTCATCTCTGATGTCATCTGGATTCAATGACACTGGCTTCTCCATAGCAACAAGGGACAGTATTTGTATAAGATGGTTTTGCATCACATCTCTTATGATGCTGAAATTGTCAAAGTATCCTCCCCTACCTTCAGTGCCAAAAGGTTCTTTGAAAGTAATTAGAACAGATGCAATGTTCTCTCTATTCCATGAAGGATCAAAAATTGCATTGGCAAATCTCAATGTCAATAGGTTCTGAACCATTTCTTTACCCAAGTAGTGGTCAATTCTGTAGATCTGCTCCTCTTTAAACAGAGTAGCGAGATGGGTGCTCAGTTTGTTTGAAGAAACATCATCTCTGCCAAAAGGCTTTTCAATGATGATTCGAGTATATCCCTTAATTGAGACACAGGCATTTTTGATGTTCACTGTGACGTCTTGGAAGACCGTAGGCGGCACCGCTAAGTAAAATATTCTATTAGCGACAGGTCCCTTCTCGTACTTTGTAATAAGTTGATTCAGCATTTCATAGTCAATGCGCTTATCATATGCTCCAGCAACGTATTCATTGGCGGCCCAAAATTTGGCCAATTTTTCCTCTTCTCCAGGTCGCACTTTCATATACTTTTCACTCTTCTGCTTCACCTCTGCCAGTGTATGTTTAGTGCGTGCATAACCAATAAACTTAGTTTTTTCAGGCAGAAGATTGTCACGATAAAGATACCAAATGGTTGGATAGATCTTTTTCTTTGCTAGATCTCCGGAAGCACCTAGCAATATAAATGTATGAGGATGTTGAAAATCGGCTTTACTTTCCATGGTTAAGTTGGAACTAACCAAAAAATTGGTTTCAATAAAAAGTTTATTATGTTTATATTACGTTTTTTTGTATTATTAGCACTTTTTACACAAGCCACAATTTAATTATTTTCTTAGAAGTTAGTAAAATAAAATGTTCAAAAGTTTTGACCCCAAGTGCAACACTTTATATACTTAATTACAAGTTTGTTTTACACGTCAAATTATAACACGCGCTAGGATTGGTTGCTCTTCCACTTGAGTACTTAGAATTTGTAAATTAGACCAATCGTTCAACTTGTAACAAAATTTAGAACTAAAATGTGCAATGAGAACAGTCTTCTGGCTGAGTGGTTGATGACATTTAATTGACATTGAACTTTTTTGCTTGCTGTCAATATTTTGTGGGGCATTGTATGAACATTTCGTTTCACGAGTTCATGAAAATATTATTTGAAATTCAGCTTTTGCTAAAACTTCCCCATAATAAATCAACATTGTGCTTTCCATATAAATTTGTTCCGCATAAATAAATAAATAAAAAGTTAATATTCTTTCTTTGTAAAATTAATAAAAAAATAAACTTCCAAATAAACATTTTTTTGTAAAAAGTTTGGATGACAATGTTTTTCTCACAGATTTTTCTTACGTTCAAAACGTTTCGTTACCCATTTTGATCAATACAGAACTTTACAAACTTGCTTAAAAATTACAAAACCATGTTAATTCCACAAAAAACTTTAAATTAGATTAGAAAAAAAAAATATTATTTTAAATAAAATGCCTATAAATAAGATCATTAACATTAATTTAGCAATAACAAAACGGAAATTCACCGTGACGTGACGCTAGTTAGTAATGTCACTTGTGTAGTTCTTTTGTTGAATTATTCGTATTTCTGATCGAAACTCTTGGATTTTGAGAGTAATTTGTGCATTTATTAACAACAAAGAAGATTCTACATCAAATGTGTTTTATGGACATCTCATAAACCTATGTACCGAAGGAGAGTTAAACTCATCTATAGGTATATTTAGTTCAACGACCTTGTTACTGACAGGTTCATCTTTGCCACAGTACTAATTTATGAAAGTGGTGTATCTGCCCTAGGCGATTAATATATTGCTGATGATGGAGCCTTCGAGAGAACCAGGCAAGTATCTATATTTGTTATATTTCGTCCCTTGGTTTCACCAATCCGCGTCCTGTGTCTTTGTGTCCCACTGGGGGCATTCTCGTTAGGTATTTGTAGTCGTAGTATGTAGTAATAGTAAGTAGTATCGCAGGTAAACATGAATACGTTTTATTATTTTCGAGATTTATCTATATATTATTCAGGATTTTCCTGTCATATGTGTTATTAGTGCCTCTATCTTTGTTACATTCAAGTCAAAATGTATGTTCTGGGGCAGACATATTTCTTTAATTAGCTAATAGGATTAATCTTAATTTTTTTCTATTATTTTGCCATATTAGCAGTCAATATTAAAATATTTGTATTCTATCAAACATTTAATAGATCTATTCATTAATTTATAATAAATAAATGCTATTTTACATATACAATCATTATTATAATTTAAGAATGATAATGAACAACTTGTAGGTAACGTAATATAAAAGAACAGTATTAGGTCATAGAAACATGTTGGGATTTAGTAAAAATCTGATTAGAATCCTTGAATTGGAAAATACATACTAGATTTTGAACAATGTTTTTGCTATTGATTAGGGAGGAAATTGAAATGGAAGCCACAAAATCAATAAAATCTTTATTTATTTATATAGATATCAAAAGAAGAATTTTAAAATTATGTGATTGTGGTGGTGAAGTTGTGTGATGTGGTTCGGCTTCTATCCAGAAGCTCCACCAAGAAGCTCTTTATTTAGGAACTCTTTTAAATACCATGTATGTAACACATTAACTCATTACATATCTTTGGAGCAAAACCCAAGTGATGAACAATTGTCATGCTGTCTGTTATATGGATAAGGCAGCAAAAGTGTTAAAAGCCAAAATTGTCAGGTGCATGCTATCCCAAGTAATTGAATATTGAACTGTTTTCTCCAAGTCATAGTTTGTGCACAAGTTTATAGTTGTTGGAAAGAAAGTATAATTCTTATGGAGTTGTTCTTTTTGCAAAATCTATAATTCATATGAATCTCTCCTAAACAGACAAAGTTTTAATTAGTTTTGAACATAAATAAAATTTACATAAAATTATAACAAAAACTAAACCTAAACTTAAATATTTACAGTGAATAAAAATTCTGAAATCGGACCCTGTGGCCGATAACTCATATAAATTAAATACATTTGGTCATTCAATTAAAAAATTATAAATAAAGTAATTTATAAATTTCCAAAAGTAAGGTGGCAATTTCTATAAAATATTTTAACATACATTCTCTACTTTAACATACACAATGTGTGAACAGAGTAATTTATATTTATTAAATATTGTAAGTTTAAAAAAAAAATACTTGTTTTACTGTACAATCTTAATCTTCAGGAGTTTTTTACTGGAAAAGGATGAGATAAAGTCTTAGAGCATTTATTTTTCAATAAAATGCTCTTTGGAGATGTTATGTGGTCTTGATAGATGGCGCTACACTTTTCATTCTGAGCATTTACAGTAGATGGCAGCACTTGGTCTTATTGCACCATCATCATCACAGAACATAATGATGAAAACATTTAAAAATCCCACTTTCTTGTTCAAAATCAGCATATAATGAGTTATTAAAATATAGTACTATTGGATAGGTGCCCACCCTATTTCATATTTGGGTCAAAATTCAATCTGACTTTTTATAAACAAAACACTTTCTTTAAGTAGGTAGGTAACATATTATGTTTGCCAATCAATTTCGGAATTTTCTTTTTTTATTTTAAAAAAAGCCAAATTCAAACATACAGATAAACAATTCCTAACACTTCCCTTCACTGCTCTTCTTCTATTGGTTGTAGCGTGATGAAAATTATATCTATAACCTGCCCAGACAAACAAATAAAAATTTTACTGATTGCATTTTTGGCATCAGTATCAATCACTAATCACCCCCTGATACCTAGTTATTTTGAAAATATATATAATGTACAGAATTGACCTCTACAGATTTATTATAAGTACCTATAGATAAACTGGATTTGGGTTGCCCAACAAATTTTAATTAAACTTATAGAATTATCTACTAAAATAATATTATGTGTATCAAAAACTATATCATAAACTAGCAGTGCTCGCGACTTCGTCCGCGTGGAATAGTTATTTTTTCCCCGTTTTTTATTTACATTTCCCATTATCTCTTCGCTCCTAATAGTTGCAGCGTGATGTTATATAGCCTATTATAACCTTCCTCGATAAATGGTCTATTCAACACAAAAAGAATTTTTCAATTCGGACCAGTAGTTCCTGAGATTAGCGCGTTCAAACAAACAAACAAACAAACAAACAAACAAACTCTTCAGCTTTATAATATTAGTTAAGATAGTTAAGATTATGCAACATTTTTTATACTATACAGAAAACGTTAACAATGATTATGCATAAAAATCAAACTTTAATGCAATGGTCATCCATTAACTAACATACCTATTTTATAAACAGTTGATGTTATTTTGCTTCTAAAACCTGCAATTTGACAACATCCTACAGCGTCAAGTTGACTGGGCGGTGATATGGTCGTTAAATACGGTGCAGTACGGTGCATAGCAGGGACAGGGGCACGGATAGCACGTGTGATGCGACAGGCAGCGCGGGCGGGTGGCAGGGCGAGGGGTGCGCAGTCGTGTGCAGTGGACCACTCGACGTCGCACAAGGTCAAGGAGAATGATTAACAACGAAAATACAGCAAAACAACGGTGGCGGCGCGGGGTAGGTGCGGGGACGGAGCGGCAGTCAGAGTAGCGACGCCGCCCGCATCGGCCGCGAGCAAGGCGCCGCTCGCGACGTTTTCGAAAATCGATGCACGATCCGTAACCGGCGTTCATCATCACGTATCAGTAATTTCCTTAATAAACCTCTTAATGAGCGCCGTTGCGACTTGCGACTGTCCCGATGCCTTTTCGACGATCGTGGTTGTGATGCGTCCACCTATGTGGCTGCACAGAAATGTCGTGTGTATTTTATGCGATTAACGTTTTTATCGTTTTCATATTATTTTAGTAGATGATATGATTGTGAACTCGATGTTCCAACCTGTTAATGTGTGTGCATATTGCACCGCACGTGGGTGCGACTCTTGTTGACGATAACTCGCTAATCAAACGTGGATACAAAGCAGCTAATATATACAATAAACAATACATGCAACGTGATTAAAAAATATATTCTTATACCTTTATTTGTAGGTACAACTGGTATACAATGCGTTATTGTTAATCCTTAACGTAGCGCGCATCGTTTTACTCTTTTAAACTTTCATTGCTGATGCGAAGATGATAAGAATTTTCTTAATATTATTCAACGGCGGGTAGGAGGGTCTAAAGGTGACTTTATACATTCTAATATCGACGTATAAAATCAAAACATGGTCATCGAAGGCTTTACTGAATAAGATTATTAAATGAACACACATTCAAATGTATTGAAAGGAACCGCAAATGAACTTGGGTTGTTCACGTAGTTAAAATCAAAGACATAAATGTATTTTGCTCCCGTGATCATATAAAGTTATAATGTTTTAATGCCCTTATGTCTTTATCTGACACGAGTCGTAAAGAGCATTGCAAGGTTGCAAGTGTATTGACTCTAGGTGTTTTGAATACATTTATCTGGGTGCTCTATCGCTCTAGTCGGTGCATTTTCATTTGCGTGGCATATATAGATGTATGCAATGTAGAAATGTTATCCTTTTTGGATACTTGAAACGGACAAACTTTTCCCGTTTTGATATTTTGACGTCAGAGTGATGTAACCGACTTCCAAAACGGTGCCAAATTTAACACCGATGATTTTAGTACCTCGATCGAAGAGCCCTTGATACCATACCATGACAGATATGATATCTGTTTTTTCCTTTAAATTTCATATTTTCATAAGCAAACTTCGTAGACAGAAGTAGACATACCCCAAATGTTTTCATCTGAAATTTAAGCTCTGAAATTAAAACGCAATAATATTACTTTGGGCACTTGTACTGAGCTTCTAATTTTAGCCTAAATAGTTTTTCGTAAAGCTCGAAGATTCTCTTAATTCTAATATGAAACTGTATCTGTTCCATTCCTGATTTATCATCAAGATATGTTTCGATTGCTACAATTTAGTTTCTTTTTTCTAGCATTGTGAGCTGCGTTTTAATTTTATTAGATTTGTGCAAATTATATTGCAGCACGAATGTTTTATTATTTTATAGAGCGGTTATCCAAGACGATTGTATCATTGTCAAGGCCTTCTACTTTATTAGAATTCATTGCCGCCCTCACGCTAAGTCACTTTTGGAATACTAATATGTTACTTTTTGTTAATGTGTAGATTCGCATCAGTTTGTTTCCTCATTCCCTCGTATTATGATTTGTAATTGCCGACCACTCCCCTCTTGTTCCTGGATTTCCCTTTCCTGGTACAAATTAAACACCATATTACAGAAATGATAATATCAATCCCAAATCCAAATTGCCTATGCGATAAAAAAGCAAGATACAATGATGATGAGATACATAGCTATGAAAAAAACGATCATGATTTTATCTGTCTGTTTATGCTCGTAGTATTATTAAACTATTTTGGGCTTCTGCAGTAATTTAAATTATGTATGTCTATTAATCTGGCATCCAATTTAATCCCTATTTGGGGCCGACCGATCGGCAAATCCAATGTTTAATTCACATTGTCAATTCTCGACTCGCTAATCAGACATTAGTATATTAATTCAGCCGAATGAGTGACCCAGGTTAAAAGATGAATTTGCGACACAAATAGCTTTAATGAATTCAAGTCTTACTCAGTTAGTTCTTGTTGATGTTATTTTTTCAAATGAGTACCTACTGCAAGTTTTCATGTTGGTGATTTAAAAGTATCGATACGTCCAAAGAACTTAAACTGAACGGTGTTATCTGTATCACTAGTAAAATAAGACCTTTGACAAAGGCACTTATGACCAAGTTATATGTGTCACAGCGCATCTAGAGATTTACTCCTTTTTCTCTGTACTCTATTGAAAACTAGATATCGGTTCATGAGTTCTCACTACCACATACCATTAAAGCCAGACATTATATCCAGAGCGATATTACAGCCCTACATGGTGGAGTCTGACATTACTTTGGTTACTTGTACATTCTCGCAGCGACTTAGGCTTCCCTTTCGCTTTCTACCAGGGGAAGTTAGAAGTAACTATGCTGTGCCACTAAATAGAACAAAACTCTGGTCAGGTCTGTGGAATGATTGTTCAAATCGCTCCATCGACCAGACACTACAGACCAGACAGACAACTACTATGAATTTCGTTGCCTGGTCATTGCCGCCGGTCATTTTTAAGGCCCTTCTAGATTTTTCTCAGGTGAAAAGCATTCATTGTGCTATTATAGTTAAATACAAATCTAAACTTTACTGTAATATAAAAAGTTTTGTTTGAAAAATTTCAAAGCTTGTTATTAGTGTTTTCCTTTTATTTATATTTGCAAATTGTATTAGATACCTAATATTGGAACATTATGACATACTTGAGAACTATCTCAAAAAAATGTTTAGCTTAAAGGTCAAAATGTTCAAAATACGATTATTAAAGGACATTTATCTCAAAAACTATGCTATGTGGAATAAACTAAACGGTCGCATACGGTTCCGCTTGGAAAAATAGAATAAATGGTCTTTAACCGAGACCGATAGCTTTAAAAACAAAAAAGTTATGTTAATTTTTCTACATATTTTTGTTTTTAGGCTCTCCTGAAAAATGTCGATTTGTCCTTTAAGCCCTTTGACATTATAACCATCGATATGTTTCGATTTTATTTCTCTACAAGATTTAGTTCTTATCTTTTCAACTGTGATTTGTCCACTTTAGCTAAAACGTTTTCTCTTCTTCAAAGCGCATCAGTCACTGTATAGAATGGTATCAAATTTGTACCGGTCTTATTATGTTCTTGTTCAGAATTTTTATGATAATTGTTATAATAGGCTGACCAATAAAATTGGAATAGCTCGCGTGGTGTGTGTAATCGTTTATCGCGTGTCGCCTAATCGCAATCGCAATTGCTGTTAAGCATGGTTGCCAGTTCCAAAATTACCGATCATTACCTAAAAGAGTGGATTTTGCATAAATCTGTACTACTAGTTGAGATCTAGTATTGGAATGATAGCGAAATGAATCTGTTGTTGTCTGAAAGTTGGGTTAATGGCAGTGCGTGGTTCGTGGCAAATTTATAGGATTTTTACTAAATTTATAAAAATGATTGTTGGGAATTGAGATTTTCTTTTGACCCTTACAGTTGGGGACCCGTGGCAATTTGTCGAATTTTACGCCACTAGCTTTTGGGTTGAAAGATTGTAGGAACAGAGATGCATCCTTGCTGTACAAAATGTTGTAGAGCAAGGCAGTGCCCGTTTCCTCGGTATCACACAACTTGCGTACTAAACCCCACACATTCCTGAAAACTTGGGTAAGAAAGTACGCTGTTTCCGAAATCAAGAGACTTGAGTCATAACAGTTTGGCAAAAACAAAGTATGCACCTGGCAACCCTGGTTGAGCCGAGCCGCGGGAAGCGCTCCGCACACCGTGGTCACGGCCAAGGTCTCGCCCGCGTTCGTCATTACGTAACTGTTGTTGGGTAAATGATAAAGCGAGCGTTTTCGTTACTTACATCAACAATGTTTATTTATCTAATTCGGCTTGCCCGCCCGGCGAGCTCTTTATCACATGAATATAGTTTTTTTTTATGTTTCGTCACTTTCTATCGTTACGTCTGGATAGTTCCGGTTTGTCTTTACATTTAATTTTTGTGTTGTATTTAAAGCTACTACGTCTACCTACTGATGGACTATTTCTCTCCAGAAAATTCTTTTTCTTTTTAAAATTATATGTATATATATATATATATTTCAATTTCTGCAATTTTCGGGAATAGTAGAAATAGTACTGCATTGTTAGCTTCTGTATTTTTAGAATGTTTAGTGTTCAACAAAAGACATGATCAATCGAAAAGTATTACTGGAAATAAACATTTCATTTCATTAGTCTAGTACTGATTGCTCTAAAGCACACAAAGTAAATTGAAGATGCTTCTAAAGCATCTGCAAACAATAGATCGTTCATGCCGAATACTTATTTCTTGAATTCCAATGCTAACAAACTAACTCGTCACCTCCAATTTAAAATCGTGTCGCGTCTACTAATTGTCGTTATATCTTAGCACAGCCTCACCTGTGCGCAATTTGTTCTATCCTTCTCTGTGTTTGTATGTGTTTTTCTGATTGTACCAGGCTTGTAGTGTACCGGGCTTGTATAAAAAAACAACATCTATATAAAATATACATAAGTCAATCCAAAACCATAACATTCCGCATATATGAATTAATTAGCTTGCGAATTCCGTTGCCAATCAATTCACTACTTCGCCTCACAGTCGCTTGTTTAACTTGCCAAAGACGGATTATACAAGTTCGATGCGACTATAGATAATTATGGCCATAAGTACAACGATCACATCTCGAATTCTCAACTCTCCTGGGAATGGAGGCATTGTTTCGGGTTGAGTTCCGGTTGCGCTCCCCGCGCCGCGCTCCGTCGGCATCGGCAGGGCGGCGAGTGGCCAGCAAGCATCGCCGTGATCTCGTACACAAACAAAAAACACCTGTAGTCGTCAGCGAATCGCCAAGGTCGCAGGCCCCCGCGGCGCGCTTCTCTGCGTTCCGCTTACCCATATCTCGCGAGTGCACGCCACGCGTCCGCCGCCCCCGCCCGTTGCCGTCCACCAAGGTTGCCAGATCAAAATTTTGACTTTCAGGAGGTGTATAATCAAAAATCGGGGAGATGTATGACAATACTTGTTGAAAAATCGGGAGATGTCCGTTATAGGTATACTAAAATTTTTATCATTCAGTTGCTTGGAGAGCAAAAAAAAGAGGACATCCGTCTAAGAAAATCGTTGATATTTTGCTCACATTTAGTTTGGTCATATTTATGCAATACGGGAGGTTAAAAAAAATCGGGAGTTTTACACGGAATCCGGGACTTCGGGAGATATTGACCAAAATCGGGAGATCTCCCCCGAAATCGGGTGATCTGGCAACCCTGCCGTTGACTCACCGCCGCTACCCGCGCGTCGCCCGGCCCGGGTCAACACTAGGACGGCCACGGCCACTTGACTTCTCAGCATGCACTACTCAGTCCCCGATGGAGACTGCATGGTGATCGGGTGACGTCATTTCAAATCTAGTTCCCTCAGATGCGACGCGCGGCCTCCTATCCTAATTAATGTTCATGTCGCCGTCGATACATAGCAATCGGATAACGTCATTTCAGATGTTGTAAATACATTTGCCGCAGACGATTTTATTTACTCCTGATTCTTCTCGAAACCGTGTCATCTGATAGTCGTCCTATGTGTATTTATACTATCCATTTCATGCAATACAACATGTAGCTTAACAAATTGCGACCGTAGCTCTAATTTAGCTTAGTATGTAAAGCTTATTACCATCCCATATTATTACCGGTATGCGTGGCTCATTTGTCGATATTTTAAGTATTGTCAACGAAAATGAAATGGAAAGTAAGCGCAAGCGACTTCATTAAGGTGATGCGCCCGCGCCGCTTTGTCAATGTTAACTGGCGGCGCGTCAAGTCAAGGACGGCGCGGACCGATAGCAGTGGGGGCAGACGGGTCCAGCCACACGCGCGCAAAACTTGCATCTATACATACGATGCACATCATGCGTACAGAAGAAAGTATACGAAAGTACATTCCTTGATAACACTCTACAACTCTCCGCTCTCTGAGCGATGCGTAATAAGACGTCTATTTTTTCTGTACAGATATAGTTTCATATTCGCATATAAATCATCTTACGCTATCTGCTGTCACATCCTTTATTCTCCCGCTTCATTGCCACTTAATAAAATGGAGCCATCTGCAATATCGACTTGTATAACGTTTGAAACGGTTCCAATCATGCCGATTCTTTTTCCTCTATTCCCTGTGTAAGTGTTTATGAACATATTCTTTTTCCGAGATATACTTTTGTGGAATTTATTGGCGATAGTATCGGTGTTCGCTTACCCATTGTTAGCGGGACTTCCTTTGTGCGGTCCATCAATTCCAACAATATCGTAATGGTTCAATCCATTCACTCCATGTGTGGAGGTGATGGTGTGTCGTTCCAATAAAGCTTTTTGTCGCATTGACGATAGCGTGCTTCGTATACGCGGGTTAAATATTGATTTATGGCGTTATTCCAACGTTATGTACGTATACGTGTACGTATACTTTACACTACTCGCTCCATGCTCCACGAGTGAGGCTATCAATTTCATAGAGTTGTTCGTTGTCATGGATACCGCCTGATTGACAGGTTCGGGTGAACCGCGGTCCTATAATGTACACTCTACACGAAGCGTGAAAGGATGTGAATTTGCGCTTGGATGAGTTCCTTTGAATCGGGCGTAAATAATGTCCATCTGCCCACGCCATAAATAAGATATTCTTTACACTTTTTTAATGCGTTCTGTTTTTTATTGCTCGAAATTTGTTTTTCTACGGCATCTTTATTTACCTTTTATGCTAACTGGATGATAAACGATAGATGCTAAATAGTAATTATTTTTAACCATATTGATAAAGTATTGGAACAGATGGATAAAAAATTCAATTTTTCATCCAATTATTGCAATCTTCCTTGGAAGTTTGAGTATATTTGCGTTGGAAACGGAGCGAGTACATAGATGATCAAGCTACCGTAAATGTATAATAATATGATATACTATGTATCCTTCTTGTAATAAGGTTGTAATGATATCAACGATGGTTAATGGAATTGTTGGTACATGTCTATCATAAAAATTCAATTACGTCCTCTCCGTGCGGTCGATCCGTATTCCGTAATCTAATATCACCCGGGGTCGTCCCCGTCCTCAACTGACCGGGCGCCTTACGTTACCTACCCAGTGTATGTACCCCCCTATTTACTTGTAGTTACCCCCATGTCTATGCACAAGTATATACCTAGTGTTTGTTTAACTCTATTGTACAAAAATCAAAGAGTCTTCATCAATAGAACTTGAATCTATAAACAATAAAAACTCTCCCGTGCTCTACATAAAAAAATTTAAATCCATATGCGAGAATCACAAAATTGCTCATCAATGTGTACATAACAAGTATGAACATACCATGTTACAAATTTCCGTAGAGTCCAGAATTGTTTGTTAAAAATCCACTGGTTAAACTCTTAAAACGATTTGAAGCGGCAACTAAATGCTAACACCAAAAAGTTGTGACAGTTAAAAACTTGGGACATCGTAAGCACCTAATTTAATAAATATATTTTTCTGAAACTTTAAAAGCTTTCCACCATGTTTGGAAAACTTCCAAGTGCACCGAAGCAATTTTGGTGATATAATTATTTAAGAAATTGCGAATAAACATTCCATTTTAGAATAGTTGGTACTGGGTATTACAGAAAATTCTTAAGTCTGGAGAAAATGGTTTTAAAACATTTTACTCAATGTTATTAAAAAATATTACTTAAAATTAACCTAGCAATATTTTGTAAAAGCCTGTGATAAAAATGACATTTAAAAGAATAGTGGCTCCACGAGCGGCTCTCATTGGAAAGCGATATTTTAATCCTTATCTGTTTTCTTTGTTCTAGAGACTTATTTATGTCTACTTTACTTGCATGTAGGTTAAATGATAATTTCTAATTTTATAGTCTTCTTCAATTTTATTTGTAGTCTGTTATATTTTTATAAGCTGAATATCAGCTTAAGTTTATGATGACGGACAGTCCGGATACAAATTTTTTGTGCCATCACAAACTGAAACACGTGCAGTAGATGTACCCACGACAGATCCAAGGCCGCACATATGTCCCCGGGCATGTGTAAACAAACCAAACGCCACCATATGTTCATATGAATCTAGCAGTTGACAGTAATGGCAAAATTTCTTCAATAGCTTATTTATAGTGTGGGGTATGAATTTACTTCAATGCTTGTTTGGTTTCCCTATCTAATCGCTTTGAATCGTAATACCTCACAACGGTTTACCCTAATAAAATGTGCCTTTAAAGTAATGGTCTAAAATGTTCAAAGTAAACCAACTTAGCTTAGAGTTTAACGTCAAACTATGAATAGTTTTGGTAAATGGACATCGGCGAGTGATACAGCGAAAAATGTTATATAGTTGAGGCTATCGCAGGGAGTTCGGTCCACGAGCACAGAATAGATCGACGAGCCATGAGTGACGCAAAAATTAATTACAGAAACGCGCTTCGCAGCCACGATCACGAAGGCCAACCGCTAACAACTCCAATTATTTAGTTAGATGGTTCTTCCGACACAACTATAAAATATTTAAAATTACATAGTTCAATTCGGTATCATTTGCCTGTTAATGGCAAAAAATGTGATTCTAGCGACTCGTTTTCTACATAAAATGAGATTTATTCACGTATGATTGTATGCGGACCTTGAGCTCGCCGGGTGAGACCTTCACGCCAGTAACCGCGCGGAAGTCGACTGGTACCTATATTTTTTGTCAAATTCGAGCTCGTTGAATTGCGCATTAGTCACTGGTTTAGCATCAGTCCTCGGGCTCGCGGCGCATCGTCGGCGGTGCACAGCGCTATCGCGTCGGGTGCAACAGCTATCGCTATCACAATGTCACAACGATGTCTGCTTTGTCCCCGGCGGGTGTGACGCTTTTGTTCGCCATATCTCCGCCGCCCGCTCGATCGGCCCCGCCGTATTATTTAAAGCCTTAATCGTCACAGTCACAGCTCACGATTTGGATACGTCAGAACGCGAATTGATCGTGCTGAGGAGACGCGGGCAGTCTCCTTTGTGGAATTGTGCGATTTAAATTGGGATTGTCGCTGCAGTGTAAGTGATGTGAGGATGCTAGTGCGTGGCCATGTCTAGCGTGGCGAAGAAAGACAAGCCGACGATGTCAGTGACGGCGCTGATCAATTGGGCGCGCCCGCCGCCCCCGGGCCCGCAGCAGCCGCCGCCAGCCGCGCCCGCGCCGGTGCCCAACATGCTGCAACCGCTCGGGATGCCTTCCACTTTACCCGACTGCTCCCTCGACATGCAATGTAAATATCAGCCACATTCAACACTACTATTAAATGTTAAACAATTCTCATGGTACGCAAATAGTAAAACCTTGAAAGTGATCGATAAATCAATAGAAACTGTGATTATAAATTCATCAACCACTAGTACATAAAACTTTAAGTTGGTTGTGTATGTGCATGCTTTTCTATATTTTTATTTTCTACGAAATGCTACCCTTGTTATATATGATATACTTATTCGTATTCTTTGTGCATAGACTTTTTTTTATTTATGGTTACAAAATGACAGAAAAATATGTTAAATTTCCTAGAATATTTCCTTTCAACATTTTCCTTGGACTTAACGTTTTGCCGTATTTTTATCCTTGTCTCTGGGGATCCCCGACTTGTGTTGTGCTTGTAGGTATACGCAAACTCCCGGGCATTTTTGATAAATATACTTTTTATTTTATTCAGATACTGTTTTTCGAACCGGTGTGGTATATTAATAAGTTGACTATTTGTAACCATTTTCTCAAAGCCCTACTTCATTGTGAATTTTCTTTGGTAATGACAATAACACAGACAATTATGTGTATATGTGTCGATAATTTTTAAAATAATGACATAAATAAAATTAAAAAAACAAAATACCCGACTGCACACTGCATGTCTTTATCCCGTGGGACTTTTAGGATAAAATGTATCCTATGACACTCCCGTAATCAAGACAAATCTAACGATACCTCATACATCAAAATCCATCAAGCCGTTTAGGCTACAGGAGGTCACAAAGGAACAGACATACATACATACTTACATACACTCCCATAACATTACCCTCCCTCTTTGGCAGTCGGGTAATAACATTAAATGTATTATAACGATAAGGCGCATGAGCAAGTATTGTATCTACGTGCTATTTGTGAAAAGTTTAATAGCTACTGTGAACTTAAAATCATTCCGTAGATCGTCTACCTAATAAAGAAGCACCGTCACATGTAATGTACTACATAGGGATAATTAAAACGAAAACATTCGTAATTTAAACAAAATTCCCTTTATAGCTTGATAACAGGTGCAATACAATAAATGAGTGAAGCCTACGTAACTGCCAGCCTTTTTACGCGCTATATTGATTACTTTGTGATTCACGGCGTGTGTTCATCATGCGAGCATTAATTATTTTGATAAACACGTACCTAGCTGGATTTGGTACTCCATCGATGAGGCTGACTATACTATGGACATGGTACACGCATTATAAGTTGGTTGTGTTTTGATCTTTTCTTTGTTTTTAAAGGTCAACTTTGGTTAACACGTATTGTCGGTTGGAGTAATTAGAAATGCAAGTATGGTATATGCGTAATGAAGTAAATATATGTATAATGCTTCATGTGTGTTTGTATCCGTATTCGGTGGTATATGTCAAAAGACTTTTTTTTCATCAATTCGTTTTCGTGGAAAGCTGACGCGTAACTTACCTACGATGACATTGGATTGTGCTTCAGAAGGTTTTTCACTTGGTTTAATACCTAACACAGTTTCCTAGCGACCTTACTAAATCTATGAACAGTTGATATGTGGTCTATCCATCTACTCCCCGAGAGTTGGAACGATCATAGTTTTTTTAAGTTTAGTAGGCGTCTCAATTAAAACAGCATATTTAGTGGGTTTAACTGTGAATCCTCGCACTTCCTAAGACCGCCGCGTACTTTGACCGTCTTTTCTTGGTGGTCCAAGGCCAAGAAATTTTGGGATAGGGCAAAAATTTTACTGAAGCATCTGTGTTCAGAAATGTTTCAATAGTAGAGCAGAATTTTGGAAAGGTTTTGGTTCTGTACGTTATGTTTCTCCTTTAACGCAGAATTCCTTTAATCAGATTATGATAGTGAACAGGACACCTACGTTAATTACTCTGCTACTTTATAATTATATTTCTTTAACGAAAACTCATTGTTACATTTAAATGTCAGCATCAACCAATATCAAGTCTACACTATTGTCTCAATCGTATGTTGGTATTGCTACTTCAGTTTAAAATATGTCATGGGACATTTTTTGTGTAGGTACACATATTTTAATACAAGGACACAGGCAATGTTGTCTTGGCAATCTACCTTCAAATACGTCATTACCAAATTTTTATTACGACGAAATGTTGTCATTTGCTTTTGAAATCCTTCTCTTAAGCCCCTTGATCAAGGAATATCTTAATCTCTTTGATAGAATTTACGATCTTTCCGTAATTAAAGAATTTCAGCGCTCATAAAATTTCTCATTAATTATATGATTTGACGCGAACCAAGTATCATAATTTATCTGTGATACAAAGGAAACGTTTGCCAGCGGTCTTGTTAATTACTTAAATTACACGATAAAAGCGAAATTTCGCGCCACACAGATCTTTATTACGTCATCGACATATCTATCTACCCATGAAAATAAATGTCTACAAACTTCAAATCTTCATTATGTAGGAATATTAATATTATAATACTTTTATGATAACTTGAGGTATTAAATTGAGAATTGGTATCTTTCTTAAAGTAGGGTAAGGTATCTGTAAAATTAATTTTACGGAGACTTTCGTGTTATAAGCAGAGATTTAGTAATGTACATTTACCCTTCTCCTCGACTGCTTATCTTGTCATTCACCGCCGTCCTGTGAGAATTACCTTAGCTTCAAAATTGGGTATGATTATATTAAAACGTGAATTGTATGTTACGTGACATTTGTGCGAATATACACGACCAGTGCGTGAGCGTAGGCGAGACCGCGAGAAATTATCGTCTATATATAGGAAAGATAGTAATATGAATTGGGTGAACCTACACGAAGTTCAAATATGACAAATGGGCAAAAAGGACGAGATATTTTTATTTCTTAAATAGTATACGTCTTCATTAAAACAAATCTTTTTAATGATTCGTAGACGTAAAAAATAGTGTAATCTTTATCACTTTTCACGAAGTCGAAGCTCTGATTCAAATCTCTATCTAGAGTCGATTTGTAACGCCTAAAGTTATTTATTGTGCGTTTGATAATTTCTGAAGTATTATACAAAAGGCAAAAAATTAAGATTTTAACGTTTGTAACATTAATTCTGTGTACTTAATAAAACACAGACAGAAACACGACTTCTTGACGAGCTTCACATTACGTGCGTGAAACACGTAGGAAGGATATATTAAAATGGATTTCCTGGGGGGACTAAATAAGTGATGATAATGAAACTTTGTGCAGAGGTGTATTAGACGGGGAACACTCATCACCACACGTGCATTTAATATTTAAAGCACAATCTCTCAAGTTAATTCATGAGGCCTAGTGTTTTTTTATCAAGCGAAGTGGTATTCCGCCTAATAAACTAATTACGATCTCATAATGTTCCGTAACATCGTTTATCATTACATTTCTCTGTAACTTTCGTCTCGTGCGTAAACAAATTATGAAGTCTATTCCAGCGTATATTACATGTAACACGAGTGTGTAATACTAAGTATGTGACGCGTTTTACTCCAGGGAACGAAATGATTGGAAGTGCCTTATTGAGTCTCACCTTGAATGTTGAGTTTCGCTTATGAGACAAAAAATGAATTTCGTGTCGCTTAAATCAATTTCACGTCCTTCTTATAACTGAATCAGCCGAAACCTTAAACTTATTTTTATACTTTTTAAGGCGTGATTCTTTTTTCTCACATATTTTATGTGAACACTTGTCTATTACTTTATTTTTAAAATAAAGCAGGTTGTATTATTTTAATGCTTTAAGGAGATGTAACACAATATTATGTAATAATTATTATGAAACTTTTATATTTCTCATAACACCCTTCATAAAATTAAAAAAGGAACTGTAATTTTTAGAGTAATATTATGTAGAGATTTTTATTCTGGATGCTTCCAATACATAGGTAGGTATGTCAAATTATGTATAAAAATTAAAATCTTGAATTAATAAAATGGTTAAATGAATCCATAATTAATTCATCAACTAACTTTACACATCCATTTCAAGTCCAAAGTTTATAAGTTCATTACGACCTTTGTTTGCTGCAATTTTGCTTTTAATTGTCTGAAAAGATTTAAGTGGACTTACGATTTATTTTCGTTGATACTTTGATTTTCAATTAACATTTTCAATACCTCAAATCGGAACAATACAGTGTAGTATATTATACATTTGTGATACTTTCATTGATGTCGGTTTAGTACATATCGCAAGTTAAGCTACTTACTTTGCGTTTGGGTCATGTTATGTTGTAATTTTTTTTAGAAATACTTGGCTATTTTTATAGTCCAAATGTATCCGTCAAAATTTGCATGACAAGTCGTCTTTTTTAAAAGTCTTCATTTTCTACCATGCATACTACTGTAGTTAAATGTTTTTTCCTATAGGAGCAAACTTCAAATACTCCTGAATTATTTTAAAATTCTATTCAGTAGACTCTCTCGTGATTACCATAAACAGTTTGCCTATGTTTTGCTTTGGATGGATTAGTATAATTCTAGATTGTTCCTTCGCATAAACCTATACCTACTATGTATTCTAGAATTTTCGCTCACTTATCTATATAAGATCCACTGCGTGTTTTTTATGTTGTCTAACAAATCGACTTCCTATCCTAATCGCCTTTTAGGTTTTTTTTTCATATTAATTACTAATATGAATACGAACACGAACATTCTTTATCTATGTTAAGATGTCGTCATGGTAGGGTTATTTTGTATGACTGTCTTGAATTGTCTATAAATTAGTATAACTATGAACTTAAGACGATTACAAAAGGTCGTCTTAGGCTTGAAGACTTAAAAATTATTTCTATAAACAGCAACAGCCAGATAACAGCTTTTGCCACGGTATTATTATAGAGACCTAAAATTTTTCTAACGTGTGTTGCAAGGGTCGCGCGAGTGTTTATTTTCCTTTTGCCTCCGCCAGCCCTCCTTCTAATGGACCGGTTTTGTTGGTTTTTCGGAACAGCCGACATGCAGACGGAGCAGGATAAAATATCAGTGAGGCATTTCCGACGCTGGGATTGCGTCATGCATTGTTGTGCTAATGAAAGCGTTGCGGTTAGACGACGATGCTGGACAGTTTACTGCAACGCTTACTCCTATAAATCGAAACAGACATGTGGCTAAAAATTTACTAAATGGCAATCATGTCAAATGGTCTGTCAACAAAACGACTTCGTTATTTTATGGCAAAATTTTTCAAGGACATTTTCTATGTCCCTTCCTTTTTGAATCCCACAATACCGTACTCTAACGGTTAGTTATCATTAGTCACATCATCTGGTACTCATACGAGTAGTACAAGGCAAAACTTAAGTTAGAGACTATGTGGTTGGTTTAAATTGTCTGGCGCATTTGTTTGTTTTTTTATTTACCTCACAATTTAATAGACTCTCAGTTTGAAATGAGAGTTTGTCTGCCAATTTGATGACAATGGCGTTCTTGATACTAAATTAAGATGAGTAATACTTCGCTGTTTAATGCGGAGCTAATATCTGTGGTCTTGCTTTACTGTCGTCTCCTCTACACTACAACGTTTTTTCTGCGGCATTTGAAGTTTGCGTCTGCTGTATAATGGTTGCTTTTCATATTTTGGCGGATGCGGCGGCTGCGTATGTATTTCGAGTCTGTTCGTTTTTGTTTTAGTTTTATTTTCTCTTTACTTACTAATGTTTTCTTATATACTCGTATATGTTCTGTGGTATATATAAACTACTTCAAAGAGTGTTATCTAAGTTCCTGCTACATGCACTGCGATGCTGTTTATGAGTAAAAATAGGCGCGTGGGTTAGTTAAACGTGTTTATTTGTGTCGTCATTGTTGTTCCTAAACTAGTTTTGATTTAAGTCTTGCATTTTTGATAAGGTGTCAATCGAGCGTTGAAGGGCTTTTGTTATCTTAATTTCACTGGATATCTGATAGATAATAAACAAAGCATCCATTTTTCTATTATCTATGATTGTTATTATGTCGGCACCAGTAATTTTGTCCTAAATTACTTGGCTGTAGGTACGTCTTGTCTGAATAGATTTAAATTTTACCACGGACTTTCCCACCTTTATTAACATTTTCAATGACAGATGTTTCAAAATTAGAATTTACACCTGTCGCGCTGGTATTGTTTTAATTTTAGAGTTTTTTTATTAAGTTTCTCGTTGTAACGATGCCGCGATGTCTGAATGTTGATAGGTACTTGATTTTATCTCGTCTACTTACAATTGAACACACAATTCATTGAAGTGTCCAAACAAATGCAATATACAGAGATTAATTGTTCTTACAAGATATAACCTAGAAAATAGGTCGGCATGGCAACATGCCGGGGCAATAACATAGTATATTTTGACAAAACGAGATTTTATCGAATACTGTTTCTTGTTGTTACTTGCCTACTTGCTGTCTTGAGGCGTTCCAAATGTAATTCGATGCTAAGAAAAGCAAATTTTCAATTAATACAATAAAATTCAGCGGACACTTCCAGGAAACTGTAGATGAAGATGTTGAAATTATGTGGATTATGTTTCTTTGGATATAGTTATAACGAATTTCAGGAAGATTGCTATAATAGAAATGCATTTAAATGAAATAGAATGTACATATAGAAATTTGCTTTAGGCTTTTTAATTTTAGCTGGAACCTATCATATTGACAAACATCACAATCGTCCTTATACATATAATTTAATCGACCTTATGGCTATGCTACAAACGTTGAAGATAGCACTTTATCTTCAACATCATCATCAGCCTATCACTGTCCACTGCTGGACATAGGCCTCTCCAGTTTTCGCCGTTTTTGGCCAACACTTGGAGGCTTCACACATAATCGCCCTACTGGGCAGGCGGGTTGAAATAGCCTCTTTTTTTATAGGTAGAGCTTTCAGGATGACTTCACTCCTCACCTGATGGTAAGCGATCGTGAGGTCCAAAGGTTGGGTCGACAGGCATAATGGCACAAACCCATTGCGCCTGTCGCCCTCACCCTGAAGGCCCACTAATTCACGAATAAAATTCGAGCTGCAATTAAATGTAAACATTTTTGTCCTCAGGGTTAAACCTGGAAAGCAGCTTCATGTCGCCGATGTCCCCGCCGGAGATGAAGCCAGACACGGCGATGCTGGACGGACTCCGGGACGACGCCACCTCCCCTCCGGCGTTCAAGAACTACCCCCCCAACCACCCGCTCAGCGGCTCAAAGCACCTCTGCTCTATATGCGGCGACAGGGCTTCGGGGAAACACTACGGTGTCTACAGGTACAGTTTTATTTGCAGTATTAGTATTATACAAAGATGAATGGACTCCGGTGACGCTGCAGCCTGTCATCGTTCTGTGCTATTTAGCTATGCCTTCAATTGTGATGGTGATACTGCCACCAGTCGGTTGCCAGCGCCTCGTTTGTTATTCGGCAGCATGCACCACGGGCAGGTGAGGTTGGCTTGGAGCGAAAAGATGATAGGCCGTCCCTTACATCCCGGAGCGAGAAGCTACGCCCTGCGATGGCCAACCGTGGCGATTATGGGTATATCCTTCAGATGTTTGCCCTAAGTGGAGAACAACTGGAGAGGTCTATGTCCAGCAGTGGACTGCAATAGGCTGATGATGATGTGGTTAAATTTACTCGCCTGGCTGGTAATCTCCGTACACTCTGCAAATTACTCATGAGGTAACTTCGGTTGCGTTTTGGGAAACAGTCGTTGTAGAGCTAGAATATTTCTACAGGCTAGCATAGCGGTGGTTTGGTACTGATATGTGATTCATTTGGTTAGTTGCCCGTTGCCACAGCGACTTGAGTCCGCTATGCTCTGCTACT
The DNA here is from genome assembly GCA_031163375.1 of Conogethes punctiferalis. Lineage (NCBI taxonomy): Eukaryota > Metazoa > Arthropoda > Insecta > Lepidoptera > Crambidae > Conogethes > Conogethes punctiferalis. The sequence goes on from CM062080.1 coordinate 8,054,453, forward strand.
ATAAAAATAAGTATAGTACTGAACGTCTTCTGTACAGGAAACTATGACCAGTATGGTATTTTAATAAATGTGGCCATTGTCACAGCGACTTGGCCTTCTCTTTCGCTTTGAGTAGAGCAGCCATTATGTCGTGCTACTATAAAAAATATATATGTATAATACCAGTATAGGTAGGTACATCTTAAACGCGGTGGTAAGCTCACCGACTCTGCTCAACAACGATGTGATGCGGTGTCAATCTGTCATTCATTCAATTACAGCCTAGCGCTGTCAATGTGCCGTCGTCACACATAACGATAGATAGGTTCCACATGCGAAGTAATTTCACTAGCTTGCCCTTTTCCTGAAATAGAGGCACTTGTCACTTTTACTAGTTTTTTAGGGAAAACTAAAGGAAAAGCTTTAGTATGGCTCAACGGGGTAGCTCCTTATGTTTGATTTTGCTTGTCATTTTATGGTGAGCAGGAAGAATTATTAGAATTAAACCCATTTCAAGAATCGCAACTAAAACACGTTGCTCCATGACACCCACAATAGGCCTTTAGATGCTCTCTTCTTTTTAAGATGCTCTCTTCTTGTTTGTTACGCCACTGTTTGAGGTTCGCTTATACTATAAAGCATTTTTGGTTGAGTCCGTATTTGTAATTTAGAAATTGTCGTATTTCAAGAACTATTTATGCTAACGGAGTGATTTGTATAATTGGGTGATTCATCGATAGATCCAAAAAGCAATAGTATAGCAACTAGCCTGAACTTTAAAGGCAATATAAATGCCATAATTATTGCCGGAGTCGGAACGTTTGATAAGTTTCGTGGCAATTTCAGATAACTACCGACAATCATTTCAATAGGAAGGACGCGCCCATCTAAATAGTTTAGCAGAAACATTCAAACCGAAATTCTAAGTCAGTTACATAAAATAATTGCGTCCACATATCGGTCTCATTTACATGAACAGGCACGACCAGTCCAATTTATATTCGTACGCTTGTCTGCATGTTGAGACCTACGGTCATGGAAACCTAATTAATTAGTCACGTTGGTACCAAACTTTACCTGCCTATAAAAGCAGTGCCGTCTGTTTTATTGGCTACTTAGGCCACATAATGATTTAAAAATGGTTGGCGTCATGTCAATTAATCGAACAACTGTACAAATTTCAGTTGAAAAACCTTATTAAAAGATTCTTAAACACAATAAGTTTATCCTTTGTAAATAACAGATTGTATTTTATTACATATTATAAACTACCCCAAGGTACTCTTAAGGTACACCCTCGTACCTAAGCCTAAGTCTAATCTAAAAGACAAACCCTTTTCTTCAATTTGCTGTAGACCTGAAAAGGTTACTAAATGTTAATATTGATTTTATGAATGTTAGGCAATGCTCAATCTGCCATTTCTGTACGCAAGTAGGTACGAACTGTTAAACATAATATGTGAGATACAGCTATATTCCTGTTACAAACTACGTACATTTGCGATATACGAAAATCGTTTTCGTAATATTTCTTCACCTTGAATTGTGTTTTACTGCCAAACAATTTAGCATGATAAAATATTTCTTATAAGTATTTTAACTCGACTGCTGGCCGTTGCGTGATGTATTAGATTTTGATCTCTACATGTTACTACTACAATTTATATTATGTATAGTACCTACTTTACCTAATGACGATATCACAATTGCCAATATATTTTTATTTTTTATAAATTAACTCTTTTATGTCGTTATAGAGTGAGTAAATTTAAATTATTATTCTTGTCTTAAATGGAAAATAGTAAATCTGTAATTTTCCATGTAAGAATTTCACAGTGTATATCTATTTAGTCTGACAAAAAGGTCGCACATTGTGTTCTGTCACAATGACATGTGTCCGATATCAACGCAGTCATTTGACATTTAAACAATGGCGGGCTTTATAGTTATGCATAAAATATTCTTATACCAAACGAAATCTCTAATTTATTTTAATTTTTAAGTATATTTTCGTAGATCTATCTATCATACAATTACATATAATACAATTTGAGAAGTTATTATTTATTTTGTCTTCTTATTACTTTTTTAAAATCTTTTCTGTTACTTTTTGTATGTATGTAAGTCGGCGCATACGAATTTTGTAAAACTACCTATACTAAGGTTTATTTTTACCTAAACGCATAACTACTTTGTTAAACTGCGGTAATAATATGTTCTTCATGGGTACATTAATCAACATTTTCATTAGGTACGTTATTGCCGGTTTTCCTTATATTGAGATTTTCTCTGAAATTACATACATCTCTTTTCATGCTCGCCGAACAATAGGAATCTTGATTACATATGGGTTACAATTGGCGTTATATTGTGCAATTACTAACACAAGTAAATGTCTTTTATCGCGTATTCCGATATAAAATATTACGTGGAGTTTCTCTGTAAAGAATACGATGCGAAATAAGTTTGTATCCCCAGTTTGATCATAAACAGAAAATGTGTCTAAGCTAGACTCGGTGAGTTCAGACAGCTCCGTTCTACTTAGGTGTGTGGGTGTAGAAATACCTATGTGATAAGCTTTATAGATTTCGTGTAAAATATTACGGCATGCGCGGAATTAAAGATTTTGCCTCTTATTCTTGTAATAAAATAGTCTATGCTTATTAATATTACAAAGAAGAAAGATTTGTTTGTTAAAAATTACTCGGGAACTATTATACCAATATTCATAACTAACTAGCTGTGCCGGCGGCGTCGCACGTGTGGATATCGGGTTTCAATAACAGACCTAAAATGGTACCTAAATTTTAAATTAGACCTCTAGCAATACATTGGTGAAAACCGCATTTATGTAGTTCCATGCATTAGTTTTCGCGTGATGCGCGATCAAACATGCAGATAAAATTTTCTCCCGTTTCCCACACATTTTCCGTCACCGCTCTGCTCCTAATAATTTTACTATAAATTACCTACGGAATAATAATGCTTATAGTCTGGAATCAAGTCTGAAGAGCGCTACCCCTTAGCAGCGAATAGCCGCATACGCTGGCTAAATGGTCAGTGTGTCATCATGTTAACCACACTTAAAAAAAATCAATCAGTACACATTACTAAATTTTTGGTGGTGGGTGAATTTTTAGGTGTAAAGCGGGTTGATAGATACCGTAATCTAAATCTGAAGCAAGAAAACACGGGGTGAACTAGTAACTTCTCTTAATAAATTGGCCGGGGTTCGCACGTGTGGGAGGCTTTAAAAAACTATTCAACTATAATAGGTGTACAAACGGAATGTGAAATTAGGCTGGGCATACATTATTGAAGCGATTTACAATTCTATCGATCGTCGGTCGATTGTACTCCCGTGTAAGAGACATTTTTATTTTCACCTTGGGAATTCTTTATGCCCATTGGCGATCTACCCTCCGGGCAGGTAGTTACGTTTCATTGATTTACATGTTTTTAAATTCAAAAAATTGTTAAGATGCCTTGTGAAGATCCTATGGAAGGTTCTTGGAACATAGGTAGTCGTTTTGTAAATGCAAAACGAGTAGGGTCCATTTTTTATTTATCTCATTTTAAATATATCGATCAGGTCGTTCGTTTTTAAAAGCGGTACTAATAAAATTTGGCTTTTTCTTTCTAATGGTCGATTGGACGCGTCGCGACGGTAACTAAAGAGCTGGTTTGTTTATGACGTGTCAGCATTTACCTACTTGTGACCCCAGTTAAAGAGTACTTTATCTATCATTAGACGCTGCGAAATATCAGTTGGCCACCGATATTTTGTTGTAAGTGTACGTAAATGATATAAACATAGTGCGATGATGTGTAAAGCTGTTCTTTGGCACATTTGGGCGGGTACGCTGATAGAGCGCGTTGCTCTATTTATATCCCAAAGCTTTTTTGTGAATTACGTTATACCTGTCTACTATTCTCTAATGACCTAATCACCGACTGACTGGCCCAGTAGCTCGTTTGGTTGTTTGCCTTCTGAATCAAGGATCGTGAGTTCGAATTCCAGATATACCTACATTCGTGCTACTTTCGTTAATTCCGATTTCCAAAACCAGAGTGCTAAAAGCATTAGGATTGGATATATTGTATGTAGTGTCGCCTGATACTTAGATATATTCAGTCTAATATGTTATCACTGTGCTAATGCCGTGATTGGCCACTCCCGTAGTTTAAAAAAACTTTCGGATGTGGGTGCATTATGTTATGTGTCATTGTAAGAGGATGTTACATACAACATGTAAGATGTAAACAGTTTTTTTTTTGCGTCGGTGTGTGACGATAGGTCCTAAACGGATGAACCGACTATAAATACAAGAATAATAATAAATAAGTTGTGTAATATTCATTTATTTGATGTGAAATTGAAAATTTTTAATGCATCATAGATAAGAAATAATTTAAAGATAAAGATAATTTATTTGTTCGAAACATGTGTACATAGATGTAAGGTCAATAATACAGGTTTCAACATGTAGTACCTTTACGGTGTACAAATTATAATTGTCATCAATTAGCGAAAAATATTGTCATAAAAGCTTTTAGGTTTTACTTCCACGTGTTGAACTAAATCAGTAAATTTTATTCTGCCATTAAGACGTTAAATTCTCCTTAATTACACAACGCTAATGAGGTCGTAAAACAAACTTATAATACAGACATGTTAATTACGATTATCTTGATGAAAAACTCGGAGGCCACAAAAAAGTGTTAGCTCTATCTCTATGCTGGGGCTAAATTAGCGGGCGAATCGTATTCGTGTCGCATTGGCGGGCTAAAAATGATTATTATACCGTATTTGTTCGAAAAGAGAAGCAACGATCTTACCCGTCCTCACTCACCGGTAATGTAGCTCCAGTTTTAGAAAAATGTGTTATAAAACTAAATTGTTTATACTTTGCCTTTTAAATCTCTCATACATATTACAGCAAAAAGTATCATAATAATAAAGTGTAAATTTATCTACAAGTAAATTTTATTTGACATACGATTTCCACAATTGCGTGTTGCCTGTACCTACTTAAAATTAAGGCATGTGTCACGTGTTTTTGAAATATGTTCCCGAATAAATGACACTAATTGTTTTGAAATAACTAGCACGAAAAGTAACGAGCGTACTCCTATTTAAAAGGCCGGCAGCGACCCCTGAACTCGATTTGAGTTGCTTAACGGGTGTCCCCATGGGCGGTGTCGACTGCTTACCACCAGGCATCACATTTGCTCGTCTGCCGCCTCTGCAATAAAAAAAAAAGAAAAAAACATAAGAAATTTTATTTTAGAGTACCGAGTACGGATTCTATACGTATTTTGCTATTTACAAATTGTATTTTAAGCTTTAGATTCCTATTTATTTTAATTGTTTACGTTCACCGCATAGTATAAAATAGTTTGTATTTCATCAATGGCCCTTTAGCAGTAAATGAATTTGTTTGAATCCATTCGAATTCCAACCGACATGTGGGTGGAACATATTGAATTCCTGTTCTTCATTTCACCACATGAATTCAGCTGTAAGTTACCATTTCCAATAAAACTTATGGAAAGATTTATTATGAGTTATAAAATGCAAGATGCTTAAAATATGTACATTGCATGGTCCCGAAATAATTCGTATCGTAAGTCCGTATTTTAGATCATAATGTATTGGACACGTATTTTTCCTTTTTTCATTTAAATAAAAAATATCAAAAGTTAGGAGTCTACGAGTAGAGCCTCACCGAGTGACGTCACGCGTAATTTCAACGGGCTATAACTTTCTAATTTTTAAGTCTAATTTACAAATCAAAAAATACTTGTTTTTTATTTTTGAATAAGCTAAAAGACGGACTAATCACAATTTTTAGCCCTAATAGCCTATTGCGTTGATTATGTAGTGACTGTGGTCGGAATCGTGAAGATGTGATAAAAATAATGATCGTGAAGTAGAAAGGATGATGTGTTGGTTAAATACATTCTAAGAAAGACCGCCTAATGCGGCCTGAAGAGATGTTAATTGACCGGACATGTATCATACTACAAATACAGATTCAAGGTTAAAACGAGACGGAACGCCGACGTCAGCGAATACGGAACCACTTAACGTAAAAAGGGTTTTCGTTTGGGTTTCTGATAGACTTGGTTTCAGTAGCTCTACCATATAGATATCATTGGCTTACTTCAACGATGTGCTCAATGAAATATTAGTAGCATAAGTCACTGAAAACTTCTTGATGGGCGGCTTACTTTACTCGTATAAAGTTTTTACGCGCAAATCCTTTGATATCCCATCCCATCCCATTAATATTATAAACGCGAAAGTTTGTTTGGATAGATGGATGGATAGATGTATGGATAGAAGGATGGATAGAAGGATGGATAGATATATGGATAGATGGGTGGATACATAGATGGATGGATGTTTGTTCCATTTTCACGCAAAAACTACTGAACGGATTTTACAGGAACTTTACAGGAATATAGTTTGTACATCAGATTAACACATAGGCTATAAATTACAAGGACTTATAAATTTTTTAATTTATAATTTCGGGAAATTCTCTTCATGACAAACCAATGTTCACGCAGGCATAGCCGCGGGCAGCAGCTAGTAAATTATAAATGATAGAGAGGGGCTATTTACTTCTTAAATGCGTGGAAAATAGATACACAATTAATATGGTAACTGTTATTTAATGATAAGCGGTTAAGGTTACCCTATGCATTATACGTCTATTCTAAACGATTACACTACTACGAGAATACTTCCGATCAGGACAAATTTAATTGGCTGAAATCTTTCATTTTGGGGAATAAAACGAAGACGTTAACCCGTTAAGAGCCATGTCAGGCACCGGCGGCGGCGAAGCAAAAAAATCAATAGCGTCTGGTTTCTACAAACGGCATGCCGTATTAAATTGTTGTCAAAGAAATCAATTACGCCTAAAAACGTTTGCGCGAATTCTCGAACTCGGCAATATCGAAACTCGCGAAGCATCCTTTTCTAGTGTTGGTGATATTATCAGGGAGGCGCTGAAATATCAAGAATAGAACGGCCACCTCGTCTTATTTTCAAACAATTACAGCGTGTCACTCTTTCAACCGTTAGAAATTAGAACGCTTGAGAACACTTTAATTCGTTTGCGCGTTCTGCTTGAAATAAGCCCTCGAAAGTACATTCAGAACGCGTATTGGATGTAAACCGCACCCCGATGTAATAATACTCTCCTGACGGATTTTGAGCCAGAGCGGCCTATCTACAAAGAGATAGTCAAGTGCGCAGGATTGTTGAAGCGCACTAGTGTGTGCGTGCTAACACAAGTACCTACACTCTCTTTTCCTTCACTCACAGGATCCGATGGGCCTATTATAGTTATAGTTCGATACGATCTGAGCCCTCGCGACGCCTTAACGTGCTTTCTAATGTATGGGGGTGTATCACCACAGCCAGTTTCTGGACTCCAGAGCTGTTGGTGAGTAATTTCTTAACAGAAAAACTCAGCAAGTACACCCTGGACCACTCGGTCCTTAGGCAGCACTTCTACCACTAGACCATCTGCGCAGTCAACAACCCGTTGATGTACAGCATGATTGAGTCACAGCAAAGTGATTACGTTATACAAGTTTCATGAGTTTTTGATCACTCCTCCTTGTCCCTTTTGTGTCACACTTCATGGACACCTCCCCAGCTCTCGTGCCATTTCTTACGACTTAATTTATAAATGATATCTATATTAGTGCACACGTGTCCGTGCTATCCTTGATACATTTGTGTGGGGGTGTCGCACTACGCACAATACGTTGGTGGCGGCCGTCTGATGAGCGGCGCCGGGCCCATCAATCTTGCCCGGTCTAATACTTCACGGGAGACGGGTTATACCTGAAAGCCCATTGTTTATACTCCATTAATTATATCTTCTTTTCACTGATCTTATTTAGCTTGCGGTATCGTTTTCTCAGAGCGTCACATAAGACGAGACAAGGATTTGCGTCATCGACTTAATAGAGTAATATCATTGATATCGGATTATACACTCTTATTTACAACTAGACTAGAATCCTTGCGCTATATGTCGTTCTATATCAAACAAATTCCAGTTTTAAGTTACATAATATGTACGAGTGTAAAGAAAACAACTTACGGTGCTAGTTAAGAAGCACATTAAGAAGTTAGAAATGGAACAATAAGAGACTGTTGATTTGATAATTTCCTAATTGCAGATAGATAAACGCGAGTAGGTATATCAATCTTTTAGATAATAACGTTGTATGAAATAAGTGGATAGTGAGCCACGGAGGCATGTAAAGGTCTTGCCAAGTCTGTATAATATTAATGTCGAGGTGAAAGTTAAGTCAATAATACACGTGGTTGTGAAATCGGTGAAGGTTCGAAATGTAATCATGTCATTAAGTTGGAATTGCGCCTGCGCAGCGCTAATTTGCCTCTGTAATCAATTCGCCAAGATGCGATCAACTTCTTACTATTGAAATTGCTATTTACTGCAGTGCAAATTTATTGTAATTCTACGTGAGATTGTCCATAATAATAATATTTGTTTTAAAAAATTTATAATAATGTTCTGAGGATTCTATTTCAAGAGAAAATCTCAGTTTGAGATCAACGGGGCTATTCACATAATGCAGCCGGAAATTTCTCTTTCGGAAATCTCACTCGGAACTCTCGCTTCCGAGTGAGATCTTTCCGAACTTATTTATGAATAGTGAGCATTTATATCCAGTGTACATTTTACATTCCATATTTACATCGTTTAGAACTTACCTCTGGGGTCAAATGTATGTAGGTAATTTACGATCTTAAATTAGGTACCCTCGTTCATGTTTCGTTTTCGTAATATAATAGTTAAAATTAGCATTATGATAGCACAGTCGAGCTTAGCCACCAGGCGCCTATCGAGGCCTACGGTTGAAATACCTGAAATAATTATAAGTTACGTATAGATAACGTTTAATTTTCTAGTACATTATTCATTATTAATTATAGGTAATAGGGTTGCCATCGGCAACTTGCTGCCAACAACAGCTAGCGATTAAATATGTCTACTCGAAGTCTGCAGGCCACAAAATATCATGCAATAAAATTGAGATTTTTCTGTGTATTGCAAAAAAAAATATTTCTTACAAATAACTCGTAAATTCCAATGTTAGCTATTATGGCGATGCATCCCAAGACATGTTACATTATGGGCTCCACGTAAGTCATCATAATAAACGGCGCGCTCCTTTGAGTCCGACTATAATTTCGTTTGGTTTAAAGTCTATTTAATGTCTCATTGTTAAGCTTACTTGACCATTGACATTGACCGCTTATATCCCACGAGATTTCATGCCGAGATAACGCCATATGTTAGTCATCATCGTCTGTGTGGCACCGGAGCACCGCGTAGATGTACCCATTTTATCCGAGTGTGAATTATTTCAGAAACAATGCTGGCATTGTTTATTACGTCCATTATACCTTTTTATGCTTTTGACATTTCGTATATATAGAGCGGGCAACTTACGGCGTCGCTTTTATGGCGTATAATTGATTAATTTTGTTTATATTATTGACGTAGGACGAGCGTCAATTTATTAATGACTAGCTGCTAGCTGGTGCCTGCGACTTCGTTTGCGTGTACTTTACTATAATGATAATTGTTACTCAATTTTCTACATCAAATGCTCCAGGTTCTTGTTTTCTGATGACTCAGCATTAATAGACCATTTTTGCTACAAAGTCATTCCTATACTATATACATATTTTAGTGTACCTGATATCTTAGAGTTCAACGTAAGGTTTCCAGATCTTTGATTTTATAGGTGAACAATATTATACCTTATAGTTTAGCTGGGCTATTATGTGTTAATAGTCTCTATAATTTATTGTTGTACAGACTTAGTAGTTTCAAAAAACCAAATACAGACACACCTAATTACTGTTTTATTCTATGTATTGAAGTTGGTGTTACAGGGATTCGTTTTTGTTGCAGTTGTGAAGGCTGCAAAGGGTTTTTCAAGAGGACAGTGAGGAAGGATCTGACGTACGCGTGTCGCGAGGAGAGGAATTGCATTATCGACAAACGGCAGCGGAACAGATGCCAGTACTGTCGCTACCAGAAGTGCCTGGCGTGCGGCATGAAGCGCGAGGCGGTGCAGGAGGAGCGGCAGCGGGCAGCGCGCGGCACAGAGGATGCCCACCCGAGCAGTTCTGTGCAGGTTAGCGTCCTGGTTAGTTGATGTTGTTAGTACTTATGTTATTGATCAGCGGTGGCGGGGTGGCTCGGTACCGGTCGGTGCAGCTTGAGGTGGTGATCAGCGTCTTGGTAAGTAGATTTCGCTGGCGAATGGGTCATGGACCTGCAGCGGAGTAGGTGGCCGGCACGGTTGCTGTCAGAATGACGCCCATGCGAGCAGTCCTGTGCAAGTTAGCGTCCTGGTTAGTTGATGTTGTTAGTACTTATGTTATTGATCAGCGGTGGCGGGGTGGCTTGGTACCGGCCGGTGCAGCTTGAGGTACTGTGCAGCGTCTTGGTAAGTAAATCATCATCATCATCATCAACCTATATCAGTTCACTGCTAGACATAGGCCTCTCCCAATGTTCGCCACTTTGATCGATCCTGGGCTTCTCGCATCCAGCACTCTTGCGCAAATCGTCACTCCACCTGGTGGTAAGTAGATGTCGATTGCCAAGGGTTCATTGTGGACCTGCGGCGGATTAGATGGGCTGGCACGGTTGCTGTATAAATGACGCCCAACCGAGTAGTTCGGTGCAGGCTAGCGTCCTGGTTAGTTGATGTTGTTAGTACTTGTGTTATTGAGGTAGCTTGATACCAGCTGGTGCAGCTTGAGGGGCTCACATACATGTGGTCAAGTACGCAAGTGGTATATACGCAGTTCGGCAGATACGCAGTCAAATTGCTTGTCTGATTCTGTTTCGTAGTCTGACGAAATGTGAATCTGACGACATGCGTGTGTTCTGCTTGCGGGATTGAGGACCCATCAGAGTAATTCCATGCTGAACAGCGCCTTGGTGAGTAGATGTCGTTAGAGAATGGCTCGGAATCGGAATGAAAATGGCCGGCAGGGTTGCCGTCAGAAAGAAAAGAAAAAGGTAATTGGCTGAACTTAGACAAGAATCGGCTAGCTAGATGACCGATTACAAAGGAATAATTACTATGTGTTACCGTTACATTGCCATGTTTTCCCATTTCCCCAAAATATATGTAATGGTGATCCGCCTGTCCCACTGTTGACCAATGGAGTGTAAAATGAGTTAATGAGCTTGATCCGCATAATAAGTGTTGGCAGCCTAGTACACTCGACAAATAACAACGCTTATCAGAAAATGGAACTTTTCATCTGCTGTTAGAAGGTGGGATAATTAGCCGCCCAAATGACCGTACGTTGTTTTCTTTAATGCACTAAAGTAAATGAGAATGGAATTAGAAGCAGGCACATCGTTCCTTAGGGGTTCCTACTTTATATAACTCTGTGACTGTTTAACAGGTTCCCTGTCCTGTGTATTACATTTCATACAAAACAATTCAGTTGGGCTGTGGAAAGGGTTAAGAAAATATGACTGAAAACTACTGGAAAGGTACCGAATCATATTTTTCAATGCAAAATATGTCGACTTTTATAATAGAGAAGCCATTTTTCATATAGCAGCACAGCATGGTGGCATTGGTGGCCTCTGATCGCCTCATGGGAAGCGAAAGAGAGGCCCGAGTCACTGCGGCAACAAACAAGTAACTAAATCAATCACTTGTCACTTGCTATCGCCCTGGTGGCCTGTAAAATTATTTCGAGGATCGGAGTCGTTTCCCTTTTTTACGTCTAGAATAACAATCATTTCATTACAGAACATATTTATATTTAGTCTATGTAGTAAATTTCGAACACATTTTATAAATTCAGAGATAAAGTTCCATCGGCTTCAATGGGAATAATTTTCATCAAAAGGCAAGTGATTGCCAAATGAGTATAAATAGTCCTAATGAGAAATGGGATAATCAAACTCATTTGAGTATCTGTGATTAACTGTGCTCAAAGCTCTGTCCCAAATAAATTTATTTCTGACAAATTAGTTAAACATTAGAAAAAAATATAAAAATACTCGATTGATTACTTCGTGGGTCGAAATGATATGAAAACCTACTGAAAGCAATACCTGTATAAAAATAAATAACCGTAAATATGCTCGCTTTAATGAATCAGTTCTAGAATGAAAACGTTTCTGACTAATTAGGTACGCACTTGATCGTTATATGGGTCGTTGAAATACCTTTTCTTATATAATACTATTAAAAAAAATTCAAAAATACGAGTAGATCAATTCATCTATAATTATGATTATAGTGTCCTTATTTAAGTCTTACAACACAGAAATATAAAGGTTCCGAAATCCTTATCTTCTTTTCTTTAACCCTATTCTTTCTTTACTTTCTTTTAAAAAAATATTTTAAACTTCTTCCTTTCCTAAATATCCGAAACTGAGCTAAAGTTCCGATTGGAATCGAACTCCGAACCATCGGATGTTTCTGCCTTATAACAATCTCCTTATACCACCAAGGCCATCATGTTAGTTAATAATCTGTGGTCAGAAAAACATGCTAACAAATCTTTGGGAAGTCCCAAGATTTTGTTTTCTATATCGTTAGACTTGCTACCACTAGCTAGAATGAAAAGTAGATATATTATTTAATTTATGTAACTTATTTGCAGTCGATGTTCGATTACTCAGACACAATCCGTTGATCACGTACATATATTTACATTAATATTTTAAAATGTCGTTTTAGTGTCGCAATTCGTTCCTGCGTTCATTATTGCGAAACGACTCCGAGTCGGATGCATTCGGGTCCGATCTCGATTGTTAGAACAAATAAAGGACCCGCAGTCAGATTAATTAAAACGACTGCAATAAAAATATTTTAACCGGTGACTCGCCACAGATTTCTTTGTTTATCGCCCGCCTATTCCATCCCATCTTGCTTTGTTTTATACGTTTTCCGCACACAGTGATGACGCGGCGTAATTTATATTTGGTGAAGATTATTGTCCACATTGAAAGGCATCTTTTTGTTATTGTTTTGCGGAAAAAAGGCGGCAATGTGCGTTTCAGTCACGCTTCTCGCTGGGTACAAAGTTGCGCAACAATGACCAACAACATTTTTGTAATCGCTTAATCGCTCTGGTTGAAATTTGGCAGTGTTGTACAGGGGAATAAAGCTTGAGAACAACAATTGCCGCCAAAGCGTGAAAGCGCATGATTACTTTAATGCGTCTGGAATTAGAAGTTGTTCAATTTCAAAATGTGCTCGTATTTGAAATTTTCGTATACAATTTTCTACGTATCCAAATAGGTTTTGTTCTCTGCTATTGAACGGTCGATGTATTGTTGAAGGCGTTGTTTCCGTAGGGTTTCCCATTGGGAGCCACAAGCGGCATTCAGATGGTGCTGAGAGAGCCCGTCGCCCTGGCTACGGCCTTGATCCGTCCCCGATACGGTTTTATTTGCCTTGTCCTTTAATAGACCCCCCTTAATCTTGTTTGTACTAACAATGGGTACACAGCGCCCTTTACGTTTTGAAATTAAAAACATTTTAATTGGATTTTGCGAATCTTGCAAGTATTAGAGAGGTGGTACCTACCAGTGGAGATACAAGTACGCAGACCTTTGTGGTCAATGTTACATTAACTACTTGCGGGAATAAGGGTCTTCTTTCTCATTATATTTAGAGTATCTCCAAAAGTCGTAATTTTAAGTCCAGCACAGTTAGACGGTTATTTCCCTAGTATAGAAGTACGACTGTGGAGCTGCAGGACAAACAATGACTCATATCATAGGAGAGTCACAGATTAATACTTACTAGAGTGTCAACTGCGTCACTTTTCAGGAGACATGCGTGAGCTCCCTTACCTTACAACGGCAGTGTGGCTCAGCAAACTTCTCTGGATACGAAACCTGGATCTTGATAAAATATAGGAAGGATTCTAGAAGCCATGATGATGATCGTAAACCCGACTCCGAGATTAGTTAACGATTTGTGCGCGTCATCTGAGCTAAAATACTATACATATAAATAGTTCAGGTATACAATTCCTTTCTAGATTTGTCTGTGTATGACCTCTAGGACACGTTGTGACCGTTGTGAGTATATATAGAGTAGCTCGCCACTTACAACTTGGCCGTGTGTTACATTAATGGTCTCATATTATTTAAGTGATTTGGCATTTCCGTCGCTTTGATACAGGTAGGAATATGCCGACTGTATGTATATGTAGGGCTGCCAGATCTAAAATCTGTTAACGACGAGATTTACTGGAACATATAAAATTATGACGGGTGTGGCATGAAGCATTTTACGCAGTGACATGTGGTGCTGATATTCCAAATCATTTTTTGTTCTTAAAATTTGTACTAGACGTTATTGTGTAGGTAATAGACGTTTGTTAGACAATTAAGGCCTTTTTTTTTTAAAAAAAAAAGAGCGTTAATGATGACCTCACTCCACCTGATGGTCGTGAGGTCCAAAACTCCAAATGTTAGGTTGACAGTAGGCTTGCCAACTTTTTTTACAAAAAATAAAGTATAATGAGGCCTAAGAAAACAAATTAAACAGTATTTTAGAAAAATTAACAGTATTTTATTTATTTAATAATATTAATGTTATTTACGGGGGATGTTAGGGAGCGACCTATCAACTTTTCGCTCCAAGCCAACCTCACCTGCCCGTGGTGCGTCCTGCCAAATAGCGAACGAGGCGACCGAAGGCGGTATAACCACCGCAATTGAAGGCGTAGCTAAGTACCACAGACCGATGACGGGCAGCAGCGTCACCGGAGCGAGAGGCTACGCCCTGCGATCGCCAACCCGCCTGCCTAGCGTGGCGATTATGAGCAACTCTTCCAAATGGTCTCACATAAGCCACGGCCCCCAGTTCCCGGCGGCCCCGCTATCCCTGGTCACGGTGGCGACCACGGTACGGGCGGGGCGGGGGGTGCCAAGAATCACCGGGCTACGGCAGGCCACTACACCAAACTTACCCTGGCATCGTACAACGGACGCACACTAAGGCTCGCATCTGGCGCAGTTGGAGGTGGAACTTGGGAAAATTAGTTGGCACATACTAGGGCTATGCGAAATCCGAAGAGACGGGGAGGCTACCGTAACCCTAGAGTCAGGCCACCTTATGTACTTCCGCGAGGGAAACCAAAAATCCCAAGGTGGCGTCGGGTTTCTGGTCAATAAGTCCCTCTCCGACAACGTGGTGGACATGTCCAGTGTGTCGAACAGGGTAGCGTACCTTATTATCAAGCTCACCGAGAGGTATAACCTCAAGGTGGTGCAAGTGTACGCACCGACCTCACGGAGAACAAGTGCGTTCTGGTCCAGAACGCGCTCACACATTTTTTTATTTAGTTAGAGGGTTCTCCCTCTAAATAAAAAAAATGTGTGAGCGTGCGTCTAAGTCTCACACGTATAGTGTAACATCTTTGATGCTGAAAACAGTATATTTAATACTTTTTTTTTGTTCAACAGTAAAAAGTATTTTGTAGTGAAAAACAGTATAATACTGTTTTTAACAGTATAGTTGGCAACCCTAGTTGACAGGCATGGCATGGAAATATGTCACAATGTCAAGGCATAATGCACTTTATGTATGTATTTCACATTTAGTGCAAAATAGTTTGGGAAATTTTGACAGATGAGGGTATACGTCGTCCGTATGGTCGTCTGGAATCGAAATATAGTATGTATATTGAATGTACTTATACACTCACGTGTACTTTCTACGTGAAGGTGATCTGGAAGTTATTTAACAAATACATATTGATTTATACATCGAGTCTCAATCTAAAGGACTACGCCCAATTTGTTGACACTGAAGAACCGAGCGTTAAATATTGAATCTTACACCTTACTTGAATCTTTATTACAGGCGAATTTATCGATGCGAGAGTGTTTCGGCCTTTAGAAATAATGCAGTGATTCTGATAATGTCAAGTGTTTAGTTGGAGACAAGTAAGTTACAGACTAAACAAAAATTCAAACTGTGATAGGTATATGTACCTTTTTTAGACATGACTTTTTGTTTCGAATTTGACATATGTGGGATGTAAGGGCGGCTCAAACAAACTACAACAACGAGGCTCTGGCAAACCGACTGGTGGCGGTAAAACCACTATCGTGAAGGCGTAGCTAAATACCACAGGCCGATGACGGGCAGCAGCGTCACCGGAGCAAGAAGCTACGCCCTGCGATCGCCAACCCGCCTGCCCAGCGTGGCGATTATGGGTATATCCTCTAGAAGTTTGCCCTAGGTGGCGAACAACTGGAGATGCCTATGTCCAGCAGTGGACTGCAATAGGCTGATGATGATATTATATGACAGGCAGATGATAGCGCAGCGCGGGTGACGTCGCATCCACCAAACCAGGTGCGTTCAATATCAATCATTTGATTACGTCCCATGCTACATCAGTTTACAATTTATCTGTATGCCAGACAGATAAATTATAAACTGTCTTAAAGTAATATGGCGGGATGTTTTACCTTAAATGACTATGATAGCCGATGTGGTCTTGTCATATCGCCGGACCGCGGGGGAGCGGAAGGCTCTTATAATAATACAGGAGGTGAAATAATTTCTTAAACGTCATGTTTGTTTTGACAGGAGCTGTCAATCGAGCGGCTAAATGTCATGTTTGTTTTGACAGGAGCTGTCAATCGAGCGGCTAATGGAGATGGAGTCGCTCGTGGCTGACACGAGCGAGGAGTGCCAGTTCCTACGCGTGGGCCCCGACAGCAACGTGCCTCCCAAGTTCCGAGCGCCTGTTTCCAGCCTTTGTCAGATAGGTATGTTCTATGTAGGAAAGATAGTACATATAAGGGCTGGTTGTGACTCGTGTAGGTAGTCACAGTAGCTCCTATTAATAACAAGCATTGGCCAATACAGTCAGATCATAAATGTCTGTAAAATTTGGTAACTTTACAATAGATTAATTTTGTAAAAGTGGTTATGGATAAATTTTGATTGCCTCTGCAAATACTACCCGTATCACAATCAACCCCTGTCTTCTTTACTTTCACTTTTCGCAGAAAATTCAAATAAATAATAGGGCAGTTGACACTAATTACAATAAATCCCAAAAATCTCAAAAAGAGTATGGCCGACCATGTTATGCAGGATGCTCATGGACTTTGCTATATAGACCTTTGATACGCTTCTCGATTCTTCTAAAATTAATTAGTTTAATATTAAGTCAACTTTTATGCAAACCGGGACGTCATAATCATAAGTCGTATTGAGCAATGGTGCAATCACGTTTTGACAAAGATTTTAAAAGTGACTAAATTACCTGGCTCGTCCCGACGGGTATCCCGAACCTCCAGGTTCAGTCAGGTGTACTGGGTGTTCTGCTTTAGGAGTGAGTCCAGGCGTGCCGTATATGTAAAAAAAATGCCTTACGTAAAAAAGGGCCCTGTCCTGACCTGAAGGCCTAGTGCAAAGGAAGAGTCGCTCTACATTGACATCAGAAGTACGAAACGAAAGGACCTCATTGAACGTGACTGTTCGGTGTGACATTCCATATTATACATATCACAAACAATGGAAACATGTTGCCGTTGCGTTGCTCTAACATGAATCGTCGTCTCGTAGAAAAAAATAAACGCTTTTCAGTAGTTATCTCAATAGAAATCCACTTTTTAGCTTCAGAAATGTTGTCAAGGCGGTGGGTAGATGAATCAGAATATATTCTTACATGTGTTGTGTATATAAATTGTGATGTTACGTTGAACTAAACGGGGAACTCGGTTTGCCGCAATATATCACATTTTCTATAGCACGCGACAACAAAGGAACTGACTACCTATGTCTTGCGCTGCGTATGTACTCGTATAACTTTTCTATTTTCACTCTGCAAGCTTTATACGAGCATAGTACTCTGTATACTTAAGTTTTATCTTATACTGAACTAGTGACTCGCCCTCGCTACGCTTCGGGTATTTCATTATACATAAACATTCCTCTTGAATCACTCTATCTATTTAAAAAAAAAACCGCATCAAAATCCGTTGCGTAGTTTTAAAGATTTAAGCGCACATAGGGATATAGGGACAGAAAAGCGACTTTGTTTTATACTATGTAGTGATATGTTTTGGTAAGTTCTTTAAGCATGGGATGGAAGGGAGCGGCCTAACATCTTTTCGCTCCAAGCCAACCTCACCTGCCCGTGGTGCATCCTGCCGAATAACAAACGAGGCACTGGCAACCGACTGGTGGCGGTATAATCATCACAATTGAAGGCGTGGCTAAATACTACAGACCAGTGACGGGCAGCAGCGTCGCCGGAGCGAGAAGCTATGCGCCCTGCGATCGCCAACCCGCCTGCCCAGCGTGGCGATTATGGGTATATCCTCCATATGTTTGCCCTAAGTAGTGAACAACTGGAGAGGCCTATGTCCAGCAGTGGACTGTAATAGGCTGATGATGAAGTTCTTTAAGCATTTAAGTCCCTATACTATAGTAGGTATACAAAATGATAAAGGCCATATTTATGTCAAATAGGTTCGCTGCTTTTGTTTATTGATCCTTATCAAAGTTGGAAAATAAAAAACATGGATTGATTATGTCGGTCGCGTGATATGTTAACTTTTAGTTTATCGCTTACGTACCAAAATATCTGCTAGGTATTGTGCAATGATTACACTGAAATTGAAATATCTTGGATTTGAAGCAATTTTATTATTGGAGCTTTCGTAAATTTTTTTTCAATCTTATGTCTTCAGAATACCACACTTCCTCTACCTGAAGGTGGTGTGGAAGAGATCGCTTACTAGCGATAAGACCGTCTAAATTGTAGTGGTACAATTATAGACATTTATAGACAAGGTATTACAGACAACTAGTGGTAGTTGTCTGTAATACCTTGTCTATAAATGTTTGTATTTTGCACAATAAAGAATATCTATCTATCTATGTCGCGGAATCAACATAATCCCTTAAGGATTTTTTTTTATTGGCGACACATTATGACATACAGATATCAACATAATAGACAATACAATTGAACGATAAGTAGGTTCACAGACCCACAAATCAATCCACGAGCCATCCAGCCAGATCTATCAAAATATTCCAATCTGTAAGGCATTCCCATGTCTTGAAACATAAAGTACCTAGTTCTTTTGTCGAATCTATGTAGTATTATCCATGTTGTTTAGCCTTATTGATTATATTCGATAATACGACTCGGTAGGATCGCACTTACGCATAAAATGTATGTCAATGTAAAGTAGATAATAACAGAGTTAATATACTAGCCGCCAGGATAATTTCAGTGTATTTGTCCCTATAGCAGCTCGTTTATTACACTTTGCAAACCCGTCTGTCGCGACATGCCGCATTGCACGTCTTCCGACAAATTAATCTTTAAAACTCATTTACAAAGTAACAAACTCGTTTCAGCGTAATTTTGATTGTACCTGTTAAGAGGTGCGAAACCTAGTCTAGGTTTTAACACACCATAGTCACGCAATTTTTGATGGATTAGCAACGAATATCTTCATTTTAAGTCGTACAAAATCGATTCGCTAGTTTATTTTTATAGCTATGATTGATTCAATTACAAGACCTCGCGATGTCCAGCCTGCCCGTCCCTATGTTTTTATTAGCATAGCCGTATTACGTAGGTATAAAATAAGAATTCCATACAGTATAAAAAGCTATGGAACGCAGATATGTATTATGTACATAATTATGATAGCATACATAACGCAGAACTGGTTTACAATGGCGTCGTGCCACAAAAATGCTTACTTTTTGTGTTTTTATCCGCAGATACGTTAAAATTTTGCTTTTTTTAAATGTAATTTCTCGTTACATTTTTTTCACGCCTTCTCATCATAAACCATTGATCTCATTTGAATCTACCTAAAGTGTTTCCAGAGAATATCTTTGGAATAAACGTTAGTAGACGTTTAAGGAAAAAGAGGGACAAAAATAAAATTTCAACCTAGCATGCACTTCTTTGTTATAATGTGTACCTAACATTGCATTATATACAACATTGCATACAGCGATAAAAACATTAAAGATTAAAATGCATACTCTTATCTTATCACGTTCTGAGAAATTCGACAAAACAGCACCCACCGCACTGGGGCAATTAATGATGATAATATTTATCGTGCATGCGACTGATATTGGTTAGTAAAATGGCTATAAACATGGATTATTGGCGAGATTTAGTGTTGGGTTCCGAGCTCAGACACTTTCCATTATGTGAGCAGGTGGATCGTCTGTGAAGCGTTATATGGCGGCAGACGTCGCTACCACTACGAATACAATATTTTATAATTTGCTTCTATACCTACATGTTCTTACAGAGTTTCCAGTGCATTTATAAATACTCTGCTAGCATTCGTATTAAAGTTGTTTGCATCGGTACGCTTATTTGCAGAATTAGAAATTACAATAGGTATTCCGTTTGCAATAACAATCTAGTGATGCAAATGTAAATAAAATATACGTTTCAATCTTAAAATATTTGCTAATTGCAATGTCTGCTGCACATTTCGCTTGTTCTCGTTAAGACGAGCAGGTTATTTCTGTTCTATTATTATATTAATGTATTCAACAGACTAGTCTTAATTAACACTATATTCTGCTTTATAAAATGACATCGAAACATTGTGGAAATGTTAATCCAACTTACCTATATCATTGAGAAATGTCTATCATTATATTAATTCATTTAAATAAAATTGATATTAATATAATGATATTGATATTAATATATTGATAGACATTTCTATATGTTATTGACGTATGATATCAAGAAAACATCGGAAGATTTTTATAACTGGTTCACATCCTAAAAGAGACTTGTGGTAAAAACCCGAGAACATGGATTTTGTTCCTGATATTTCAGGGGTTTGGACGTAGTTATGCTACAACGTTCCAATCCACAAGGTGGCCAAAATCGAGTTTTCATGCTCAAGCTACGTATTTAGGACCGTTCTATCTACTGGTGAAGACACTGACACTCTAACCATAGTAATTACCGAAATAATTAAGCCGTCCAAACGATAAAACGTTCCAAAAGACCTAATCATATTCTTAAAAAGTGTCAATTCATTTGGATCGTATTTTTTAATTCGTTTTGGAAAAACAAAATGATCCAGGGAACTTGAAACGTTTAATAAAAATATATATTATGAAAATATCTATTTCTATAAAACGTTCCAAGTACTTTCTAATGTTGAAAAGAAATTATAATGATAAAAATAAACGATCCAAAACGTATTATTTATACTAGTAGGATCATACATTTATCTAATCATGATACGATCGATCACTTAACAATAACATTATTAATGTTCAAAAAGTGTTGTGTTGTCAATGTTATATTATGCTCATAGTGCTCTCAGGAAAAATTTACACTATCTTTGATTCAGTATTAGCTGAAATATAGCTATTAGTTTATATTTTGCTATTTATAAATAAATAAATATTAACTAAACCCATTTTTGAATACAATACTTAAAAATATACAATGTCTTCTGATGTCTGGAACGTTATCACTAAAATAATATGATCCAAAGAAGAAACTCTTCGCTATATACGGTCAAAAGGAAGGATTTGGTAGTGAGGCGCTCCGGCCTACAGATGAGAACAATATTCCATATGAGTCCCTGACTCTTGTTCGGCTTAAAATTGAGCAGATTCTCGTTCCCCCATGATAGGACCGAGTCCAGAGTGGTCTCAATTTCACCCACAAGGTTATTCCGGCTTTCTGTGATATTATCCCGAGAGGCTTGTACATTACCCATGTATAAAGCGCCCCTGTGCTATCACCTGCATAATAATGTATGCTGCGAATATGCAACATGTCATTTATATGCAGAAGAAATAAGGTAGGGTACAGTACACAGCCTTGTGGCACACCAGCATTCACGGGCTTTGCCTCAGAGCAGGAACCGTCGACAACGACACTGATGCTCCGCTCCGCAAGAAAACTGGCAAGCCAACCACACAACCTCTCAGGAAGCCCATATGAAGAAAGTTTCGCTAAAAGCTCTTTGTGCCAAACACGATCAAACGCCTTTGTTATATCCAACCTAACAGCCAAAGCTTAGGCTTTGGCTGTTAGGTTACCCTTGCTCTCAACCGCCTCCGCCCAGCGGTGTGTAAGGTATGCGAGTAGGTCACCAGCCGACCGACCCTGACGAAAACCATATTGGCGATCAGAGATCAGCTAGTGTTCCTCCAAGTATCCAAGGAGTTGGCGATTTATTATTGTCTCCATTAATTTAGAGAGCAATGAGGTAATGGCAATTGGTCTGTTGTGGGAAGGGTCCGATTGGTCTCCCTTTTTGGGAATTGGATGGACAAGCGCAGACTTCCAGGATTTAGGGACAATACCATTAGAATAGGAAAGCCGAAAAAGGTTAAAGGTGCTAACTCAGGGGCACAGATTTTTAGTACTATTGGTGGGATGCCGTCAAGCCCACTCAACTTATTGATGCCAAGGGAGAAAAGCAGTCTACGAACATTGTCCTGCAGAAAACGAATGTTGATGGATGGTAGGGGGTAATTCTCCCCGGTTATCAAGAATTCAGTTAGATGCAAATAGAAAGCCCAAGAGGTCTGCTTTCTCCTTTGCGGTATGGGCAAGCGTGTTATCAAAGTGGTGGAAAAGACGACTTGCAGAAATTTCCCAACACGGCCTTGACAAGAGACCAAAAAGCTCTAGTTCCAAAAGGAAGTCTAGTGAGTCTCCCACCAATTCTCCGGATATAGCTGGAATTTGCAGCAGCTATCATCCTTTTGTAAGACCTGGTGACAATATTGTAGGTCTCAAAAAGACTGTAAAAGGAGAGGTTTCGATTATTAATAGATCTAATCTTATACAGCTGTTGCCTAAAGGAAAACCTATTGCTCCAGCTAAATTGGCTAATTTACGATCTTTTTATAAATCCATTCACATTTAAATAATAAATAATGTTGTTTTACTGTCTAATATTTATTTTAGATAAAATATATATAAATTACTTAAATATAGTAATTTTCACATTTTGGAACGTTTTCACAAATTAATTTAAAAGCCACCTTCATATAAAATGCCTTTTTGTAATAACGTTCCAAGTACAATTTTTTTAAAATTTGTATGAGTAATATTATTTTTTTGCAATGAAAGGTATATGAAAAAATAATATTTAATTATTTAGTATAGATGATACACACTACTCGGTTCTACGCGCTACCATAAAAAAGCGTACCACAAAAACACAAAAACGCAATTTTCTCAGTTCGATCTGCGTGTGGATTGGAACGTTGTAGCATAACTACGTCCGTTTGAAGGAAAAATATCGATGACGTTATATTATTTAATGCGCTTTATTTTCGGAACATGTGTTTTTCAATATCGCAAATCAATATCTCCAAATTTTGCTTACTCTTATAATAGCCGTTTAAATATTATGTATACCTATTATATCACACGTGATATGTATTTAGTAAGATTGGGAACCTATGTCCTGATTTCTTCGTATTCTGCATCGTATGCCCTCTGAGCCTCTCCTTCGTGCGCTGAGTGGTAAGCGCGGGGGCGCGAACCACTCAACGGGGCGTGGCGGTGTGGTGGGTACAGCCACACCGTTGCATGAGGTCCATCCGGGGAGCATTCCATCGCTCCCCGGAAGCCTGGGGTAGTGGCTAGGGCAGGCAGAGATGCGGCCGTATGCTTCGGTGATACCTGAGTCCCTGCAAATTGCTGCCCACTGGCGACACAGGAGGGCTTAGTGGGTATGCTCTTCTATTTCGGTAAAATAAGTGTTTTATATAAATCAGGATCATTCTTTATGTTTGGAGAAGGCTAAGCTCTGCATTTCTTTACGAGATCTAATCAGAAATGAAGAGATACGTAAATGAACTTAGGTCGCGGACGTAGTTCAGTCAGAGAATGAACAGACTGAATACTGATGGTACGAGACTAGGTAGTGCGTACACATATAGCACGACCAAAAATACACAAATATGTTCATCACATGATTGTTTAAGTGGCATTTCCACTTAGAAGACAAGTTAGTTATGAATGAGCCAACGATCAACCGATCAAATATTGTTTGCTTATTTAAATCGAAGCGCATGAGTAAGCAACATAAACGAACAAGTTTGTAATAGAATATTCTCAACGTTATATAAAATTTTGTCATGAGATATCTTTGTAAGTGAAAACTCGGTGCCTTTACAGTTTTACACCCACTCGAAACATGCGCACTGAACTTCAGAGACACATACGCTGACAAAGGCCGAATATAACAAATCGACTTAGCACGTCGCAAGAAAATAGAAGATTTTTATTTTTAGCTCTCGAAGCTAAAAGATTTTGTTCTATAAAAGGTGAATGTTATTTTTAAGATTGAAGAAAATCTGAATCGATGTGTTTTGAATTCGTAATTTTGATTCCATTTATCAGCTTTAATCAAGTCATGGAAGTAAATGTTAACCTAAGTAATACCGTAATTACCCGCGTCTGTTGGTTTGTCGATTTACATTGACGGCTCATTTGGTCCTAGGGTTTCGTACAAAAAATGAAAAAAATAAGGAACTTTTATGACTTGAGCTGACTCACTGTGTCTCACAGACAATTTGTTCCGAATCGACTGGACTAAATTAAGAGACATTTTAATATAATGGTGTAATCTATTTACCCGAACACAGATGTTCAAAATATATCTTTTTTTTTGTAAATAGGGGTCATATTCGCTCTAAACTCCTGAAAATAAAAAGAAAAATTTAAGCAATACATAAATATAGAAATAGTAGAACATTTCCAAGAAATCTATCAAAACAAAGTGATAATCTCAGTGCCTACCATAACCATGAGAGTTCAACTCTTACTTAGTCGGTTTCTTTAAGTAGTACCGTTTGTCTGTTACAGGCAACAAACAAATCGCAGCGCTAGTGGTGTGGGCGCGCGACATCCCCCACTTTGGCCAGCTGGAGCTGGACGACCAGGTGCTGCTGATCAAGAGCGCCTGGAACGAGCTGCTTCTCTTCGCTATAGCGTGGCGCTCTATGGAGGTGAGTTTACGAACATTTTTTTTTAAACCGGTGAAAATGCTTTTACGTATTCCCGCCGTTCGGGGAAACGACGGGATATGTGAGACTCACGCCGCTCCCAAAAACGGAAGAGCCGCACCCTGCCTTAGGATGGTAGGAGGCAGGGAATACCCACTCAAAACCCCGGCCCCTCCGTCAAGCACCTTTGGGGTGGTGTCACGGGGCTTGGAATGGTCTAAAACTGCGGCAACACCACTAGCGCTGCCCCATTGGTGAATCGCGCATAGCTCGTATCTGCTACGCTTCAGTGGAACCGCAGAATTAGACTTGACTACGATCTCTACGGATCTTATAGATTAACACCCTAATAATGTGTTTCAAGATTTGATAACGTGTCGTTTACCAATAGATCCAATTAACAAATGAAATGACTTTTCTAAGGTCATTACAATAAATGTGATTATCAAGTCAAAATAAACCTATAATACCTACTAAAATAGACAAAAGCTTATTAGGAGCGGATTACTTTTTCATCCCCGAAAACTGGGGGGTCATTACTTGGTATTTATAGGACAAATGTTTTAAAATAATTGCGAGACAAAGTTGTTTCTTATTCCTGTCCCTTACAAACTGGATTACAGGACTGAAGTTATATTTTCTTTACTTAATTTAGATGTAAAGCTTCAGAAAATGCGTGGGCCGTTCTTATATTTTGTTATTTTCCTGTTACGGTAATAATGACTGTTTTTTTTTTAAGTTGCGAATTTTACCCACCACAGAAATAGATATCGTGCCAAAATAGAATAGAAAATATCTTTATTTATATACTTACTTATACTTTATAGACTTGAAACAACTACTCATAAATTAGCGTTCATAATATTTATAAGAGAGGTAGGGCATAGCGAATCTTCGCTCGAATTGAGCTCCCGTCCGGGGAAGGACTTCCACCCTACAGAATGCCGCAGCCAAATGACCTCCGGGTCCTGTTTCTGTCGCTGAGTAAGGTTTCCGGAGCTCGTGGGGGTTTAGGGCTGGGTCGGCATGGCAGTGGCAACTGACAGGTAACTGACCAGTTACTTGCCAGTTGTCACAGCGACTTGGCTTCTTTTTCGCTTCCCATCAGGCGTAGGGAAACCTTATACTCGTATCGAGCTACTATAATAAAAATAAAAAATAAAATTATTCACATCAACCTACCTGCTTTCTTCCAAGATTTTGTGCTTAGTCAATGAGTAAGTGGATTTTTATCAAAATAACACTGCCGTGTCGTGGTGATAAACTGATTATGGTCTGTAAGTAAGTAATATGCTGGCTAATAATGACGAATAAAAGATATGATTGCCATAATGATACGCAACAGGTCACCTTGCAGATTAGTATCACGTTAATAGAATAGAAAATGTTTTATTTGGTACATTATACAAAACACATACATTGAAAAATACAGATAAATACTTAAAACTAGCATAAATAGCATGATTGCGAACACTAATTATTCATTTAGAATTACCTAGATACACCGTAAACGGTCCAAAAGTATTCTGAAAGCGTTCTTTTAAGAGCTTGCGCGCGCATGTTATTACAGTCTACATGCCAAAGTGCTTCTTCAAAAACTTCGTATTTCGGAATACTAAACTAATCACCTATAGCTTACATTCAAAACAAACCTTTAATTGTAGGCTAAATTTAGAAAATTAAAATAGTCTTGAATGATTACCTTATGTGTTTTTTATTTGTCACGAACACTAGTTGCTGAATAAAACGATAGGGACTTTTGTCACTCCTGTTGTACAGATGGTGTAGATATAAAAAAGATACGCTTTGTTATATAAAAAGAAACAGGCAGGTGACTCAGTCAGTGCCGACCTATGTAGACCTTTGATGTAAAAAAAATGTGATGTTGTGTGTCCATATTAATACAACTAGCTGTGCTCGCGACTTCATCCGCGTGGAATAGTTATTTTCTCCCCGTTTTTTTTTACATTTTACATTATTTCTTCGCTCCTAATAGCCCGTTTACACTCGCGTGCGAGTGACGAGGCGAGGCGCGAGGCGAGCGACGAGGCGAGAGTGTGAACACTCGCTCGCGCCTCGCCTCGCGCCTCGCCTCGTCACTCGCAGCGCTCGCGTCGCGAGCGGTTTTTTGGTCACGAGTCAAAGGGCCTCGCGACGAACGCGAGCGGGGTGTTTACACTCGCGCTCTCGCTTCATTCGCGGTTCAGCGTTGTGCCGCGCAGGTCGTTAAAATGGATTAGTCTTATGAGGAAACATTTAGATTTATTGAAGCATTTCAAAGGGAACCAATAGGCTATTATGGCTAAAAATTTTTAATTTGTCCGTCTTTTAGCTTATTCATAAATAAAAGACACGTATTTTTCCTTTTTTCAATTAAATAAACAATACCAAAGATACAAGGCATCAAAAGTTAGGAGTGGGAGTCTTTGACGTAACTCGCTCCCGTAAAAATGGCTCACCGAGTGACGTCACGCGTAATTTCAACGGGCTATAACTTTGTAAGTTTTAGTCTAATTTACAAATAAAAAAATACGTGTCTTTTATTTTTGAATAAGCTAAAAGACGGACTAATTACAATTTTTAGCCATAATAGCCTATTCTGTGGAACCCAAAAATAAATACCATAAAATGAACCAAAAAGTAAACGATGCGTGGAAGAGGTTGTCATTACAAATGAAATGAATAGACCTTTAATTGATTTAAAACATAAGACATTTTACTTTTTTATTTGTATTTAATGTGTGTAGTTCAATAAACCATGACTTGTTGCCGCTAACATTTCGACGTCCTCCATTGTCGCGAGCTCAAAGACAACTGAACTCGTGACGAGAGTGTAAACACCAAGCTCGTTTCGGGGGGCGTGGCGCGAGTCACGAGGCGAGGTAGGAGGCGAATCGCGAGGCGAGAGTGTAAATGGGGTATCATAGTTGAAACGTGATGTTATATATATAGCTTAAAGCCTTCCTCGATAAATGGTCTATTTAACACAAAAAGAATTTTTCAATTCGGACCAGTAGTTCCTGAGATTAGCGCGTTCAAACAAACAAACAAACTCTTCAGCTTTATAATATTAGTTAAGATTTGACCAAGCCTAACGTGCGGATTAGTGTCATAATTCTGTTACCATTATAATAAATTTTCTTTGACAACAATAGTTGTGTGCAATTTGCCGTGACCTACACCAAGCCGCGTATCGTTTTGCTCCCCGTCTTGATAATAGAGGATAGGATTATTCGAGAGTTAACAACGGCACTTCGGGTAGACGGGACCAATGATGTTGCAGTTTAGACTGGTGTTTCCGCTTTAGGGAGCGAAATAAGACACTATAGGTGTGTGTCTATATGTCCATGTGGGAAACATGACTAAGAAATAGTACCTATGTAAATATTACGAGTACCTACAAAAAGGTCTTATACCTAGCAGACATCAGTGAAAAAGACCCAAGAAGACCAAAGAAGACAATATGAAAACACATTTGATTAATGAAAGTTATGAAAAAAGGAAAGCAAACGGTGTAATAAATGAGACAGAAGTCATTATTATTAAAAAAGCAGGATTTTAATATTTTTTTTGCATGGACCGGCAATAAGTTGATACAGAATTGGCAAAGTGTTTAAGTAAAGTTTATTCTATTTAGGATTGTAAAATAAAACGTAAAATGTTAGTAAAATATATTTTACAAGTAACAACTGTCAAGAGTCAGTTGTGAGTGACGTATGTGTTCTTGTTGTCTGCTTTGCATAAACTAGGCTATGACTTTAATTTTTTTTAATTTACATTTTATCTCGCAAATCTGTTAAAGTACTTTGATACATAAAAGAGTTTGGTTAGACATTTATTTTGTATAGGGTTAGACAAATTAGGGTAGGTTATGTACCTAATACCTAATCTTAGGTACTAAATATGTACCTAAAAATCTACCTGAAGGTTGTCTGGAAGAGATCGCTTACTAGCGATAAGACCGCCTAGATTGTACCACAACATGTCTGTATCATCTTTACTGTATTTATTCTGTGTTTTCTTGTGCAATAAAGAACCATATCGACAAAGCATCCACCAAGCTTTAATAGCCACATTTTCCACGAAAACCTTGATTAACCTTAACAAAGAATGGATAGTCTTTGACCTAAGATAATTGGCGAAACACAATATTTAATCTTACAATACTGTATTTATAGCTGATGATAAACCGTCTCGAAATGTTTTAAGTAACTGCTACATACCTTCATATAGATTTAATTTTTGTTAAGCTACCATAACCAGTTAGTTAAGGGCTCTAATACACGCCGGGGCGCACTCCAACGCTCCCCGGAAGCCGGGGGTAGGGGTATTTGCCCTCCCCGGATCAGAAGTGCCGGCCGCTTGTCATCTGCAGCTGGC
This sequence comes from Conogethes punctiferalis, assembly GCA_031163375.1. Lineage (NCBI taxonomy): Eukaryota > Metazoa > Arthropoda > Insecta > Lepidoptera > Crambidae > Conogethes > Conogethes punctiferalis. The sequence goes on from CM062080.1 coordinate 8,083,895, forward strand.
CAGGGCAGGCAGGGATGTGGCCGTATGCTTCGGCGCTACCCGTGTCCCTGCTACTTGCTGCCCATTGGCGACACAGGGGGGTTTAGTAGCTATGCCCTCCCATTTTGGGAGGTGTGAGTCCCACACACCATGCCGACTCCCCCCGGAGGCGGCATTAAGTTGCCTAATGCATTCCCCTCTAGAAAAAAAGGGCTCTAATACACGAGTAGCACGTTTATGGTCTCCGACGGGGTTTGAGTCGTCGTCACCTCTCGGCGGTAACTAGCTGTCGTTCTCCCTACGGCAAACTGTCTATAAGCGACTACAGACGTTAACGTGTCAGATAGAGTTAGTCGCCGTTGGCTGCAGCTACATATGTCAACATCAAACTGCTGTTCTGTCTATATTATGGTTTGGTGGGCAATATCATTGATCCAGTGACATGGCAATGTCAGGACTCTTATTGCATTAGATGAAATAGAAAATGCCTTCTTTGAATACCTTTCCACCCATATAGCATGCTCTTTTGAAGTCTCATAGTGTTGTAACTATGAAGAAAAACATTGTGAAGGAACCTTCACACCTATGGAGAAATTTCACGGTTGTGAATCCGATTTTAACAAATCCCTTATCGCTCTAGCCTAAGGTTAGCTCCAGCCCTCGATGGGGACATATAAGTTGTCGATGAAGCCCTTGTAATAATGAAGTAAATGTTTGTTTCCAGTACCTGACGGATGAGCGTGACAGCATGGACGGCACGCGGAACGCCTCGCCGCCGCAGCTCATGTGCTTGATGCCTGGTCAGTATCAATGGCAGATGCCGTTCAATGATTTTCGTATATATAGCGAGTTGTGATGAAAACTTCGTATGCGCGTAGTAGGTCCTCCATAGAACTTGTATGGAGTGATTTCGTTTTGTATGGAGATTGCGTGCCCCGTATTTTACATTGCCATCTGTTGTTAGCTGGCGGAACTAGTGCGTGTATAGGGACCGTGCACAAACTATAGATGGCAGCACTACGTAGTGTAAACTAGGGTAAAACATTCAAATTTATAACACCAGTAACAGTTGGCAGTGCACATTCCCTATGTTGCAGTGACGTGAAGGTAGGTGTCGCTACATTCCTATTATGCCTGTCGACCTATCATTTCGACAGCTCATGACCGCTTACCATCAGGTGGAGTGAGGTTATTCTGAATGCTTTTTTTTATTTAAAAAGACTGACAGGCTCGTTGGCTCATTTGGTAGTGACCTCTGCCTTCTGAGCCAAGGGTCGTGGGTTCGATTCCCGTTTCATTTGTGTTCATGAACATATCTGTTTGTATTGGTCTGGGTGTCTTCTATGTATAATAATTATAGTTCATTCGCGTTAAGAAAATAGTGACTGACAGGTCACTGACAGGCCACTAGCCAATTAAAACGCTAGAAATTATAATTTATATTTATATATGTATATATTTCCAAAAAAAAAGTATCTAAGTACATAATATCATATCATAATAAGTATCATAGTACAAGCTTCGGCTTAGTTTGGGGCTAGGTGGCGCTGTGTGGCCCAGCGTGGCATGTCTTGGGTTATTTATTTATTATTATTATTATTTATTTATTTATAAGTTTATCAGTTGTCTAGTACCCATAATACAAGCTTCGGCTTAAGTTTGGAGTCTAGACGGCACTGTGGCCCAGCGTGGCATGTCTTGGGTTATTTATTTAATTTTTTTTTAAAAAACAGTGTTTTATGGGTGGTACTTTTGCGTTGCAGGCATGACGCTGCACCGCAACTCCGCGCTGCAGGCGGGCGTGGGGCAGATCTTCGACCGCGTGCTGTCGGAGCTGTCGCTCAAGATGCGCGCACTGCGCATGGACCAGTCAGAGTACGTCGCGCTCAAGGCCATCATACTACTCAACCCCGGTAAATATACCTACTAATATTATAAATAAGGTTTGTTCGGATGGATGTTTGTTACCCCTTATGCTAGGTTTACACGCGTGCCACGCAGCCCGGCAAGCAGCCTGGCAAGCAGCTTGGCGAGCAGCCCTGCCCTACAAATAGGGAATATGCATGAAAAATAGTTTCAGGTATTTACTAATTTATCGTAAAATAGATCAAAATCTACTACGAACAGTGAAAACAAAATCAAAATTGGTTGAAAAATGGGCGAGATACAGTCATTGAAAGTGAATATATCCGTCTCTCTCTCGCGAAACAGATTTTTCTATGGAGTTAGTACGGCGCTTACGGTACGTGACGTCAACTACCGCATCGGATCTCTCTGTCTAATCAATAACTTTAACGCTTTATAACTCGCTTAATAGAAAAGATAGTTTAAAAATTCTTCGATATTTATGTATCTGGAAGACAAAAGATCTCAATAAATCCATAAAAAAAAGTCATGCATATTCCCTATTGCGCACGCACGTGCACATTCAAACAGACGAACAGCCCGTTCACATGCTTGTGCTTGTGTTTGTGCCCGTTGAATATCGTATTGAACGCGAGCGTGTAAACGCGGCATTAACGCGAAAAGCACTGAGCGGACTTGAATGAAACTTTAGTGATAAACAGGGCCGTCTCTAGCCTAGGCCGGCACCCCGGCGCCGAATAATAATATACTTAAGACGGCCCTGGTGATAAAATACATAAAACGAAAATTTGTCGTAAACTCATATACGTATATGCACCAGGGACACCTGTTATGTGGGGCTCACTCTCTATTTTGTGGAGAATATTTATTAAACCCAGTCAGGATGGCCCAGAATGACCCCCCCGCAACTGGTGTACGACCCCAAAGGCTCACGGTAGTATTCTTTTGTCCATAATACAGGGTCCAATAGGTCATTCTCTGAGCGAACCATAATTTGGTCGACTTCTCTCGCATCTATGCACTCCCGGTAGTTTTCGCTCAAACATGTCAACAAAATGTCCAATGTTCATCGCTTTAAGTCACTAATCTTGTTACTTCGAAAATTAGCCATTTTGCAACATGGACATTCTGTGACTAAACGAATGATCCTAGCATATAAGTTCGCTTTTTGTACCAATACTGTGCTATACTATAATATATACATAATTAGTATATAAATGTATGAATAAATATTAAAATATATTTTACTGTTGTTTTCAGATGTGAAAGGATTGAAAAACCGTCAAGAAGTCGAAGTACTTCGAGAGAAGGTAAAGAAAGTGCCATTATTTTTTAAAATTTGTTTGGACATTTCACAGTAAACCGAATCTGGAAGTGGGGCTTCCAGGTTTGATATAAATACCTAAATCATCATCATGGCTGACATGAAGGTGACATGCGATTTACTTTTATGTACCTATACTATTATTATATTGACTGGCTCGGTGGCTCAATTGGTGTGACCCCTGCCTCCTAAAACAAGAATCGTGGGTTCGATTCCCACTCGGGACAAACATTCGTGACATGAACATTTGGGTTTGTTTCGTGTCTGGGTGTTTATATTTGTATTTAAGTAGGTATATTATTGTGGTACCTTCGTTGTTCTGGTACCCATAACTAGTGCAGCTAGTGCTTAAGCCACTTACTTTGGGATCGGATCAATGTACGTGATATTTAAATATTTAAAAAAAGTGTCGGTTAAGGCCCGGCGCCCATTATCGGCATCGGCACGACTGAGGATTTTAGGTGGCAAATAGCAATATACTATAACATAATGGCAATAAAGTAGACATTTCCGTGATATGTGGTCGTAATAACAAAAATACCGCATCGGTATGCTTGAGGCTGCTGTATTGGCAGCCTTGAGAATGCTTCGGCATCATTCGGTACGATTCGGTTAGGTTCGATATTGAGACGCTTCGGCAAGCTACAGGACAATGCGGCATCCTTAAGGACGCCTCGTCATCCCTAAGAACGTTGCAGCATGCCAAAGCATAATTGCCGATAGGGTGCGCTTGCATGTGGGATGCCGAAGGATCCCTTTCCTTGCCGATGCCGACAATAGGCGCCGGGCCTAACGTGTTAGAGCCGTTACGCATTGTCGACTAGTCGCTGGCGACTCAGTCTCGGGGCGACCAAAACACTACGCGGCGACTGACGACTAAGTGCGCAAGCCCCTATTTAAACCATAGTAAGTCACAGTCGACAGTGCGTAAAGGCCCTTAAAAGAGGCCTAAAGGTCACAGCACACTAATCCACTCGGAAAGGGATCGCCACCGTATCGCCTCAAGCCGTTCAGTATTGTTTGAATGAAACTCCCTATTGCAACGCACACTAATTGGAATCTTAACGTAATCGCCTCGCCTCAGAACAGGCTCCGAACCGCGATGCGGTACGTGGTCAACTTGCAGTACCCGCGCTTACGGCTCGTCGTTCCCGCGCTTACGTCTCTCCGTACGCGAGCTCACGGCTCTTCGTCCACCCTTGCCCCTCCCGCGACTTGCCAACCAGGTCAGCCAGCGGTCGGCGAGCCGTAAGCGCGGTGTCGCCTAGCCGTAGCCGAGTTGACGTACAGGAGCTGCTGATACGCTACGGTTACGTGCGTACGTAAGGTTGACGCTTGGTTGACGGCGAGGCGAAAGGCGATACGGTGACGATCCCTTTCCGAGTGGATTAGTGTGCTGTGACCTTTAACCGTACGCGTCCACGGTCAGATGTACTCGTGCCTGGACGAGTACTGCCGGCGCGCGCGCGGTGGCGAGGAGGGCCACTTCGCGTCGCTGCTGCTGCGGCTGCCCGCGCTGCGCTCCATCTCGCTCAAGAGCTTCGAGCACCTGTTCTTCTTCCACCTCGTGGCCGACACCTCCGTCGCCGCCTACATCCGCGCACAGCTGCGCGCGCACCCCGCCACCATGGACCCCGCCGCCATGCTCTAATGAGCCGACTGCGCGAGGTAGAATGCTAATTATAAACCACAATAAACATTTCAATACAATATCGCTAGATGTCTCGAGCAATAAAAACTAGAAATTATAGCAGATACATACATATAAGAGGGAGAGGATTAGTCTACTTTGCCCCACCGAGGCGCCCCACTCAGCGGGGCAAAGTGTAACGCTTTTAAAATTTTGAAACGATAAATATTACTATATAATATAGTTAACCCACCTTTACTCTAAAGTGAAGACCCTAGTGGGGCAGATTATTATTGAAATTTTTAAAGCATTTTGTCCCACTGGTCGGGCGGCGCCTTGGTAATCTTGGTAAGACTAATCCGAGAGGGCACCGACAGAAACCGAACTGATGTCGTTGCGGGCAAAGTTTTTACCTGACTTTAACCGAGAAAAGGAGAAGGTTACCACATATCTCCAAAAATTGTGAACCGATTTGAAAAAATATTTTTTATTCAAAATTCCGAGATGGTCCCATTGTCACTATATTGAAGTCAGTTTTTTTTTTTGCAAAAATATATTCTTATTGTTGTACCGCGTTTTCGAATGAGTAAGACGAGAGTCTTTGTTATTGAAGGTTCCGCTCGTTGCTTGTCAATGCGACCTTAAGTGTGCCCCGTAAAAATACTTAGTACCTTCATTAGTATTTACGTGGGGCAAACGAGTTAGTCTTTTAGTTACTTTAGTCAGAACTAATTCGCTAAGCTTACTAATTTGTTTTGACTAAAACAAACCTAAACTCGTGTATAAACCCAAATTGTTCAACATCACAAATTCCTGCCAAATTTTAAACCGCGTTGGTAGAAATATTAGAAACTCGTTAATCCGCGTAGAATAATACGACTAATAGAAGTTATAGACATGTAGCCATTTTTTAATAATTATACAAAATAATATTTAATTACCTATAACGCGGTATTGGCAATCTATTGGGTAACTCGTAATACAATAGAAACTCTATACCTATACTTGGTTTTTATAATGCAGAATTAAATAAGAAATGTTTTATTTTTGTACTTAGGTAGCAGCATTACCGGAGGAATCAATTCTTTTAACTGAAAGATATAACGTTATCTAAATAGGGTTTTTGGTGTCGCTGTACGGGCTTATTTCAATGAAGTAAAAAAAACCTTTCAGTGCAATATTGTGGTCATGTCCTCAGTTCGGTTTCAAGATGTTCTTCCAGAAAGAAAATAGATATCTTAACATTTTCAACTATGTATATTTACCTGTATTCTATTACTTGTAAAGTAGATATACCTATTATTTTAATAACATATTTCCTCTACAGTTCCATTATATCTCCATGTAAGTATAGAATTAAATTCTTGCATACATACATATTTCGCTCCTTAAAATGTTAACTGTTTCAAGTAGATGTTCAGTAAATGCATATGTATGTAGCGAGCTGTAGAAGGTATTAGATGAGTTGTACTTTGTCCCGCACGCCGCGGCGGCGTGTCGAGTTGCGCGTCGTCATTGTTACGGCTGCGCGCGCGCACATGACAGCGTGCCCTTTGTACAGTTGACATACAAAACATTGTTGAGCTCTGTAAAAAGTCTAAGAGAAATTTAAATCAAGGAACACGTGAGAATAACAACTGACGCAGGTATGAATTATTAAAAATCTGTGTTATTGTGTATGTCGAGTACGAAGCTCATTAAATTAGGATTACGGAGTAGGCTTGGTGGACTGTCATATTATTTAATCAAATAATTCTATTGACATTCTGTGCTAACAATGTGACATTTGTATGAAATGATAACTATATGACGTCTGAAAACAAAGCCCCAAATGTGACTGAAACAAAAATGTAAAGATAAAAATTTAATTGATGAAACACGGAGTACCGCCCTATGGCGGGTCGCTCGTTGGAATGCAAGTGGTCTTCGGAGTCGAGCGTTAGGTAATGTAAATGGGGCCGCCTCTTTAATTATTACGTAGTCTTAATATTATTGTAATTAGACGGTCATTTATAGAGAATTCTATTCAAGTAGATATTCGATAGTGAATTATTATTAAAGTAATGTTGTTAGAGTATACGCGTAATTAATTAACATTTACCAAAACTCCCTTCAAAGCACTACCGAAGATATCAAATTCATGCACTTTTAGGACCATCCTTCAAAGGAATGAAGATAATTCTCTCGTAGTTAAAAACTAATATCATGGTCAAATAATATGTTGATTGCTTAAAATAACTTGTTGGTGCTTTAATATGCATTCTAAGTATGCAGTGGCATATCAAAATGCATAATAATCTTGAATTATTGTTACTTGAGAATACTTTTATTTTCTCTGAATATTAATGTTAAGAAGTTATACTATAGTAACTGTAAATATTATGTAACTGCGTGTACAATGCGATTCTAATGTTCTCGTACGGATAAATTATATAGTCTACATAATTTTATGAATTAATGGTATAATAAATGTGGCTCACCAGTAGAGGGCGGTGGGCCCGCGGTTCGATGGCCTACAACCACAACGGCTTGTGTGGCAACGCACACCTTTCGAAAGGCCAGTTTATTTTCGTACCTCACATAAAACACGCATTTCCACAATGTACTAACAAAATTAACCAGTATTAATGATGATATCTAAATTTGTAAGGATGATTAATCATGGTTTTAATCAATTTAAATATGAATTAAATTCAGCTGTTTAAAATATTCAGATTTATAATTTTCTGTAGTTAAATGTGATGTTGATATAGAAATGTCTTTCAGGCGGTATGTAGTGAAGAGCTCAATTGTCTATAAATATATTATTATTTTATTACAGACATTATTATGACTATGTAGTATAGTTATTTTTAATACTTGTTCTAAAGTAGGTAACATATTTTCACTACATTCGCTCTAACTTGTTAAAAACCAGTGTTTATGTTGAAAATAATGTTGAGCAATGATATTATTCTATGGATGGGTTTGAGAATTTATGATGGAGGTGTTGCAGCGGTTGTGAGATGATTTATAATGATGTTCACTAAATATCTGACTAAGTTTAAGTTATATTTTTTGTATAGACGTAGCTTTAAGATGAATGGTAATTAAAATGATTATCATCACCAATTTACGTGTTATTATTGTGAATACCTATAATGAGATACCTATGATGAATAAAAAGGCAAAGTTACAATATTTTCGCAAACATTTATTACATAATACTCTGTTTGGTTATTAATTACAAAAATTGTGTATCTGCAGCAGGATATTGTATTTATTTATATAAAATAAGGCACAGCCAAGCGAGAGTTGCTTAAATGATACAATTTACCTCTGTTATATTAAAATAATAATAAAAAACCTGTTATATATTGTTTATATGTAAATACTTTACAAATTGTTGCGCTTATTTATTAAAATGAGACGACTCCATAGATTCAAATGCATCCAGTTTCACGTTAATCCTGAAATAGAAATTGTATGTATTTTTCAGTACCTGAATAAGGTGCATCGTGTGTCAAATTAAATTGAGTGACAGGGGGAGAGTGAGGGGCTGGTTGGTTTGGTGAATTTCCAAAATAACAATCCTAGAAGAAAATTTGTAAGGAGAGGAATTAAAGAGAATCAATTTTCTAAATATTTTCTATGAAAAAAAACGTCTTTCGCATGAGACTGATTCAGTCTACTTTTTGAATTTACACTCCCGAATGAAAATCAAGACCTTGTATAACAATAATAACTATTCACGGGTCAAAATCTATAATGACTGAATGAATTGCAATCGATCGAAAAAAGAGTTGTACAATTGGTTCCTCCATCGATCGATAATAGACAGATTGATTTCGTATGTGTTTGTACGTACTTGTCGAAGGCGGCCTTCATGTCTGCGACCTTGGTGGGGTGGCAGACGACGGCCATCTTGCCCTGCGCCGCGTCGAACAGCGTCGGCAGCCAGCGCGCCGCCGCCGCGTGCGCAGACTCCGGCGTCACCGCGGCGATCGCGCTTATCAGATCACTGTAACGTACGAGTATTATCAACATCATCATCTTCAGCTCATGTGATCCGGCAGAGAACAACATCCAATTGTCATTTGGGGGATTTTCCTTAATTACGACGCTTGGCAGTTGGCTTGGTGTCCACAGTAGGTTTCATTTGTGCTCAGGTAAATGCTGCTCGTTTCCTGATATTCTCATAGTAGTCTTTTACATATGAGGCCTCCTTTACTAGTGCATTCTGCTGCGTCGTCGCAACGTATCAACGGATTTATGCGACGCCTGTGTTACACACACTACTTAGCAACGCAAAAATCCCGTCCAAATATCAACGTAGATCCCCTACGTAGCTATCTCAAGCAGTTGCTACGTCTCTCGACCGTTCATCCGTCGAAACGTCACGTGAAAGAGATGACGCAACGCTAATGAGGCCTCCTTCGTAATGAGACAATACACAAATAGATGCCAATAGATACATTTTGAATGAAATATTTCGAAAGTTACATGGTTATTGAGAGTAACTAATATTTTCCTTACCGACTACATTTTCCACAAGAAACTGGATGTATCACACTATTTCCATTGCGGGTAACGCGAAGTATAACGACAGTAAGTAAATATGCAAGTATTCGATCCTCTTTGTATAAAATTACGTCATTGAGGTGATTGCATACCTTTATGATATAAAAAAAAAGGATTTCTTGTTCGTAGCAGAGCATACCTATCATTCTAGAAGCTACCTATTTGTCATTCAAGTGTTGATTGTAAAACGAAAGGTTTTGTGACGAGATGGTAAGGGCCATTACGCACTGTCGACTAGTCGCCGGCGACTCTGTGACTTACTATAGTTTAAATAGGGGCTTGCGCACTTAGTCGTCAGTCGCCTTTCTCTGTTTTGGTTGCCGAGAGACTGAGTCGCCAGCGACAAGTCGACAGTGCGTAACGGCTCTAAATGAGGCCGTTCAATCATAGGTAGTTATAAACAGGTGAGTATGTGACTGACCGGTTGTGGTGGTTGGGCAGCTGGCGCACGTAGTTGAACAGCGACTGGCTGACCACGTCGGCGGGGCACTTCTCCGCCTCCACCACCTCGAACAGCGCCGTGCTCTTGGCCGACGCGAACAGGTCCTCGTCGAACTTGCCCTCAGAGAGGTACTCGTCCTGGTGGTGCAGAGTTGCTTTGTTAATTTTAATAAAGGTGGGTCTCTACCATAGACAAGCGCCCAATGTTCGGGTTGTCCACACATTTTCGTCATATCATTTCTATATAGATCTATTGTCTGTCGCCTTGTGGTGACGACTAACTTTAACTCAGATATTAGAGGTGTAACTACATATTTTCTATAAATATAACTCTCTATTATTTACGAAACAGTGTATTCTTTATAATGATAAATAGTTACAAAGGAGCTAAAGTATAAATTTACTTCCACAAAATATCAACTTACTAGCTTTTGCCCGCGACTTCGTCCGCGTGTTTAGATTTTTACATTCAAAAGTTTTTTCCCAATAACTCCCGGTCCCGTTGGAATTTTGCAATATCGCGTTGCAAGTAATCTTTACGTTCATTAAGGTACCTTGCATGCCAAATTTCAATCATCTATCGTAACGCGATTTGGATTTTTCATACAAAAGGTTTTCCCGCTAACTCCTGATCCCGTGGGAAGTTTGCAATATGCTGTTGCAACTGAAAATCACTAAGGTACCTGCATGTCTAATTTCAAGATTTTCCCGCTAATAGGGAATATGGATGACTTTTTTTATGAATTTAAAAGATCAAAGATCTCATCTTTTATCTTTTCGTAGATCGTAGAATTTTTAAACTATCTTTTCTATTAAGCGTGTTATAAAGCGTAAAAATTATTACTTAGACAGAGAGATCCGACGTGGCGGATGACGTCACGTACCGTGCGCGCCATACAAACTCCATAGAAAAATCTGTTTTCGTGAGAGAGACGGATATATTAATTTTCAACGATTCTATCTCGCCCATTTTTCAGCCAATTTTGATTTTGTTTTCACTGTTCATAGTATATTTTTATCTATTTTACGATAAATACATGAAACTATTTCTCATACATTTCCCTCTTCTCGTTCCCGTGGGAATTTCGGGAATTCCTCTTAGTGCACCTCTACGGTACCTAAGCTACGTCCCTTCTAAATTTCAAGTGCCTAAGTTTAGCCGTTTAGGCTGTGCGTTGATATGTCAGTCAGTGAGTTTCTTTTCTCCTTTTATATATTTAGATTTAATTTGACCGGTAACGCCATTTATTGAGAGGAATTAGTAGTTTTGGGCTATTTTATTTCTCGGCCTTTCTTTTCCTATTTTATCACATAAAGAGTTGATTTAAAATTTTGAAATTTTATCCCTTTCGGAGTGGAATTTATCAAAACCCTTTCTTGGCAATATCTACCACGTCATGGTATAGCTTTGTGACATAAAGGGTTGATTTAAAATTTTGAAATTGTATCCCTTTCGGAATGGAATTTATCAAAACCCTTTCTTGGCAATATCTACATGGTATAGCTTTGTGAATGCAAAGTCTCAGCCAGAACGGTTTAAAATTGACAAAGTTTCATATAAACTTTCATCCCCTATTTTATCCCCTTGGGGCTCGAAATTATCAAAATTCTTTTAAGCGGGTGCTTAAACGTCATAGCACGTCGTAGCTTTATACATGCCAAGTCTTAGCCCAATCGGCTTAAAATTTACAAAGTTTTATACAAACTTTCATCACCTACTATTTTATCCCCTCGGGGGTTGAAATGATTAAAACCCTTTTTTAGCAGATGGCTACGTCATAGTAGCTTTATACATGCAAATTCTTCGCCCAATCGGCTTAAAATTGACAAAGTTTTATACAAATATTCATCCCCTATTTTATCCCCTTGGGGGTAGAAATGATCAAACCCCTTTTTTAGCGGATACCTACGTCATAGTAGCTTTATACATGCAAATTCTTCGCCCAATCGGCTTAAAATTGACAAAGTTTTATACAAACTTTCATCCCCTATTTTATCCCCTTGGGGGTAGAAATGATCAAACCCCTTTTTTAGCAGATACCTACGTCATAGTAGCTTTACACATGCAAAGTCTTAGCCCAATCGGCTTAAAATTGACAAAGTTTTATACCAACTTTCATCCCCTATTTTATCCCCTTGGGGGTGGAATTGATCAAAATCCTTTCTTAGCGGACGCCTACGTCATTACATCTACCTGTGTGCCAAATTTCAGCCCAATCGGTCCAGTAGTTTGGGCTGTGCGTTGATAGATCACTATGTCAGTCAGTCAGTCAGTCAGTCAGTCAGTCAGTCAGTCACCTTTGAGTTTTATATATTTAGATGTGCTATCACTGCTCAATCTTAATACAAGTTAATTGACAGGCAATCAATAAATGCATATCAAATCAACGTGCTCGTCTCCGACTATAACCATGTATACCAAGACAGTAATTCTTTGACAGCCACTTATTAGAGAGCGAAAAATTACATTATTTTCATTTATTGTCTATTTGTCCGGCTCGAAGGACCAAGATTTCATTAGATAAAATTAATTAACGCAAAATAGACGTAAGCACGTCGAGTTGGGAAAAATGGTACGTTCTAGCGAACGTAGGTAAGTTTTTCTATTGCTATTGGTGGCAAACGGAACTGCCTTCCGTGTAATTCAGCAATGGCCTAACTAACCAAATGAAATAGATATTCGACTAAGATCCACAGATTTAGTGCGGATCCCTGTGAACAAAGAGTTGGCTGGTATACTGACCACGATAGCCTTGGTCTTGCAGTAGGCGGGCACGGCGCTGGTGGCGCGGTACAGCGAGAAGATGAGCCGCGCCTCGTGGCCGGACGCGCGGATGCCGTAGCCGTACGACAGTCCGCTGCCGCGGATCAGCCGCCACATCGGGCCCTGGGGATGATAACAATATTAAAATGTAAAAAAAAAGGTTTCCAAAGCCTAAATCGGGATGTAAGGGAAGCGACCCATCATATTTTCGTTCGAAGCTACCCTCACCTGGCCGTGGTGCATCCTGCTGAATAACAGACGAGGCTCTGGCAACTGACTGGTGGCGGTATAACCATCACGGTTGAAAGGCGTAGCTAAATACCACAGGCCGAGACGGGCAGCAGCGTCATCAAAGCGAAAAAGCTACGCCCTGCGCATACCAACCCTGTCCAGCGATGAGATTATGGGTAAAGACTTAAGGCTTTGAAAGGGGCCTTACTTGTAAAAATTGTAAGTATACCGAGTTCATGGCTCTCAGGTCGGGGGCCTGTGGCATTTTTCCGATTTACCCCAAAGGTAACTTTTTGTTTTATAGTATCTTGACATAATGGCTTCCCTACGCCTGATAGAAAGCGAAAGAGAAGCCCAAGTCGCTGTGACAACTGGCAAGTAACTGGTTAGTTACCTGTCAGTTCATAGCCTGTGCTATGCCGGCCCAACCCTAACCCCCCACAAGCTCCGGAAATCCTACTCACCAACAGAAACACAACCCGGAGGTCATTTGGCTGCGATATTTTATAGGGTGGAGGTCCTTCCCCGGACGGGCAGCTCAATTCGAGCGAAGATTCGCTATGCCCTACCTCTCTTTCACTGATGTAAGTAACCGATCGAGACGCACTTTTAGCTCGGTGTTCGGCGGTTTTTGGCTAGGGGAGATCCAGATTAGGCAGGGTGCCGGTACCTCTAGCTGCGTGAAGTAGTTGAGCGCGACGAGCAGCGGCGCGGCGGCGGCGGGCGCGTGTCCGCGCGGGCCGGGCGCGGCGCGGGCCAGGAAGGCCGACTCCAGGCCGCCCACGCCCACCACGCAGCCGCCGCCCCACCCGGACAGCAGGTCCGCGTCCAGGTACAGCTTCGGCCTGGCGATGTACGAACGCTTTATACGGGAGCGGCACTCGATCGACAAGAATAGTCGACGCGTCAGTGAGCAGATCATGCTCATGCATTGCCATTGACCACGAATAAACATATCATCTATCTATATAAAAAAAAAGATGTTCGTTAGTCTGATTAAAACTCGAGAACGGCTGGGCCGATTGAGCTGATTTTGGTTTTAAAATGTTTGTCGTAGTCCAGGGTAGGTTTAAAAGGTAAATAATGGGTGGTACGAAGTCTGCCGGGCCAGCTAGTATTTTATAAAACTCTACATTAAATAGATAGTCTTAGGACGTCTTCCGAAGCAGGGAACCCAGCAGACGTTCCCTCGTATTCTGAACACTATGGAAACAGTGGAGTTCAATATCTATGCCTTATATTATCATATTATTATCTTTCATAACTACCAAGCTACCTTAGAAATTACAATGAACATAAACAGCTTGTTATGGAATCCGAAACAATGTAGGTAATATTCGTCATACAATTTTTATACCAGGTGAGTTTCGAATCTGACCCCAATGGTCTATCTTCCGAACCACTCAAAATCAAATCAATTTTATTGGTACCCAAGTAAACGCTGCAGCCTGTTTCCTGATATTCCCGTAGTCATTTTCTAAGACACCCAAGAAATGAAAAATTGAAAACAACCCCATTTCGTTTCTTAAATCCGGAAACCACACTATCAGTAAACTACACTTCATCTACCTGAACATTGCCTGGAAGAGATCGCTTGCTAACGATAAGAGTGCATAAATTGTACCACAGGATGTCCGTGATACCTTTTTCTATTAATTGTTTGCATTTTATGCAATAAAAATATTTATCTATCTAACAGGACTTTCCCACATCATTATACGTGACAAAAGTACTCACTCTCTCGGGCAAGGGCAGGGAGTGATCTTGTTGCTCTCCCTCGCGAACCTCTTCCAGGGCTCCGTGCTGAGCCGGTACCGCTGCAGGTCGGCCGACAGGTGCAGCCAGGGCGCCGCCGTGATCCGCCTGAAGTGCTCCTTGGCCTCCGCCAGCGCCGCCTCGGCCGAGTCCCCGCCGGCGTTCAGCTGCTCAATGAGCTCTTTGAGGAACTTCTGCTGCCGGAGCACGGAGCACCAGTGGATGTTGCTGTCTTTGCTGTAGACGGAGTCGCGGAGGATGTCGTACACCATCTTGTTGCCGTTGCGTCGGACCTGAAGGTTTAGTAGAAGGTTTATACTACTGCGGTCTACAACCCTGCCAGGCGTGGTGGCAAATCTACTCGTACCTATACTGAAGCTAATCTTTACCAATGACATAGACATTGGTTGGCCTATTTCCAGCAGTAGATGTTTTATAGGGTGGTGGACCGGTGTTTTTAGTACGTATTTCCCGCGTCACTTCCATCTTTTCGCGGCGGGATGAGTCCCACATAAGCCGCCGCTCCCCCATGCGGCGGGTATGCTTAAATGCATATTCACTGGTGCAAAAAACGGGCTATGTTCAGGGGATGGAAATGGGATGACTGAATGATTTCAAATAATCGAAATAGTCCATTTGTAGTATCTTACGTCGTCGTAGATTATTTTTTGATATGTTTGTTAATAGATGCATTTGCTGGCATTGTGAAACATTTCTGAACAATTAAAACATGTTCTAGTTACATCGTCTGTATTAAAATAGTAAATAGATTGTTTACCTGTGCTACATCGTTGATCAGTCTCTGAGCGAACACTAGAAGTCTTTCCTTAGTTATTTCAGCTTCGTATAACACTTCGTACAGGTGGTTCACGACTTCTTCGTAATCTTGAGGCTCACACTATAAAACACATACATTATTATAAAATAAATATTGCATATTACCGAAATCAGGTGTCGCAAGGAGCTGGAGATATCTCAGTGCCGCAATCTATCAAGTGTCGGTACGAAATACCGATGGAGACAAAGGAGTCACGATCCTCAATAGTGAGAGATACGACTAGAGAGAGACTATAATAATTGTGAATAATAAAAGTTTTCATTCGTTTATAGGAATAAACTAATTATAATTTCTAGCGTTTTAATTGGCTAGGGGGTGTGGCTTGGCCGGCAGTCGGTGATGAGTCACTATTTTCTTAACGCGAATGAACTATAAACTAATAACTTATAAATTAATTAAAAATTTAATAGTAAAGATGACTTACATAATGATTATTTTCTAATTAAATTGTATTGCTACAATTACAATAAAAACGATTACCCTATCTCTTTAGGGCGTTCATATAACACCATCTTTTAAAAATTTAAAACCCAATTATGTTAAAATAAAGGATACATCATCCTTATAGTAGAAATTTGACATTCGTCGCAGCTTATTTGGAGTCTGTGATCCGAAACTTGAATCACACGCATGTCCGGAACATTTTCAAAGGCAAATAAACTTATTGAGTAGTAAACTGCGCGACTCACCCTGACATCGACCACGACGAAGTTGCCAAAGGAGCCGACGGAGAAGTTGCCGCCGCTGCCGAAGCCGATGTTGTTGCTGAACATGACGGTGAGCTGCTCGGTGGCGGACGCCACGGCCTCGTGCGGTACCAGCGCGCCGCCGCGCCGCACCGCGCACTCCGCCAGCGCGTTCAGCAGCAGCGGCAGCCACTTGCGCGTCTGCTGCTCCACTGACGACGTGTCCAGGATCATGTTTATCTGGAACGGGACGTGGCAACGGGAGCGGTAAATTACAATAACAATTTAGCTGTAGTTAGATCGGTTTAGCAATAAACAAAAGCCGGGATTTCAACCGGGGATGTAAGGGAGCGGCCTATCATCTTTTCGCACCAAGCCAACCTCACCTGCACGTGATGCATCCTGCCGAATAACAAACGAGGCGTCGGCAACCGACTGGTGGCGGTATAACCATTACAATTGAAAGCGTAGCTAAATACCACAGGCCGATGACGGTCAGCAGCGTCACCGGAGCGATAAGCTGCGTACTGCGATCGCCAACCCGCCTGCCCAGCGTGGCGATTATGGGCATATCCTCCAGATGTTTGCCCTGAGTGGCGAGTAGCTGGAGAGGCCTATGTCCAGCAGTGGACTTCAATAGGATGGTGATGATGATGATGGGATTTCAACATCAAACGTCTAATCCGAGCACACCGAGGCAGTCAGTTATATGTTTACGTCATATGAGAAACATCTGAGAAGTCATTCGAGCTCGACCATACTCGTTCTGTGAAAACCCTGACTCAGGGTGCGTTTCCACAGAAGCGGGGCTGCGAGGAGCTAACAAAAGTGTACCACTGATATTACTCAAACCACACACCTCATCTCCGCTCCGCTTTCAAATATCCATTGATATCTGGCCCTCAGATATACTGGAGATACATTCATCAAGATATTGCACTAACTGATTGTATTCCAGTAAAATATTAAAGGATGGGGATGTACATTTTAGCCAGTGTCAAGTAAAAGTTAGGGAAACGACAGGAAAAAAAGGAAAAGCGGAACGGAATTTGGAATAGGGATCAGCCAGCAGGAAGGTTATATTAAACATAAATACATATATATGTAATAGGAAAATAAATAGGTATTTACAATTTAAAATCATTAAAAAGTATAAAGGAGGCCAAACTTTTATAAACGGTCATATTATTAGTGGACAGGAGGGATGTGATACTGGTGGGAAAAGGAACATTTAAGGATGTTAAATCTTGCCACAAATGGCAACGATTAAGTAAAGGACAAGTGTTGCGGACAGAACGACCTTTTTATAAAATCATATAACCTTTTTACCAGTTTTGTTAGTGCAGTCAATGAAGCATTATAGGTCCGAATTTTTTTACTGTGAACCGAATTGCATACAATTTTGGGATTAGGTTCATCTTACCATTAACTTCAAAAGTGAAAATGATTTGAACTCCGCCACCACCATGGGGGTGGTTGCCACCCCTTCTCGGGGGTCAATGGTTGTTTTTTCAAAATAACCTCGGATATCGATTGAAGATCTAATTTTAAGCAAAAAAGTTTCTATAAAGTTTCTCGAAAAATCTAATACTTTTCAAGTTATTGGCAATTAAAAATTCGCAAATTTTTCACGATTTTCATCAGTTTTTTTCAAATATCTCCAAAAATATACGTTTTATCGAAAATTTTATAAGGAACGAAACTGTAGCAGGTAAAAAAATGAACAATTTGGTTTTTTACAAAGTATTCTAAGTGCAATATTAAGCTAGATATTAAAGATCAAAGCCGTTTTTTATTTTATCTGAAATTTCATCGATGTAGTCAATGCCATCTAGCAGCGAGCAAATGCATTTTATGCTTTCTAATCGAAAAGGGTTTTGTAGTGCTTGAAATAAGCTTTAAAATAAGCTTTATCAAAAGTCTTTTGCACGTAAAATAAGTGAGCTATATTGCAAATAAGCGGAGCATCGAATGTTTTTTCTTTTCAATCAATGGGTTTAAATAAGTGCCATTTCCACCAAAACTAAAATTAATCATATTCCGCCTAGAATTAACTTTATTATGAAGAGTTTTATAGATTGTATTAGTTTGGCTGCTTTAGGACACATAGTTTTTAAAAAAGTCACGATTGAAAAAAAATCGAGAATTTCAAATTTTTAAAAATCCCACCCCTTTTTCATAATATCTCAAAAATGACGACAGATACGTATAAAAGTGTAGGGATAAAAAATTTAGGTATTTTTCTGACAAACAATTTGGTTTTTTTGTTTTTTCTATCAAATAAAAATTGACGGAGATATGATTGTTTAAAGAGCGCGTGGCAGCGCAATCACAGCCTCCCTTAATCGTGACTTTTTTGAAAACTATGTGTCCTAAAGCAGCCAAACTAATACAATCTATAAAACTCTTCATAATAAAGTTAATTCTAGGCGGAATATGATTAATTTTAGTTTTGGTGGAAATGGCACTTATTTAAACCCATTGATTGAAAAGAAAAAACATTCGATGCTCCGCTTATTTGCAATATAGCTCACTTATTTTACGTGCAAAAGACTTTTGATAAAGCTTATTTTAAAGCTTATTTCAAGCACTACAAAACCCTTTTCGATTAGAAAGCATAAAATGCATTTGCTCGCTGCTAGATGGCATTGACTACATCGATGAAATTTCAGATAAAATAAAAAACGGCTTTGATCTTTAATATCTAGCTTAATATTGCACTTAGAATACTTTGTAAAAAACCAAATTGTTCATTTTTTTACCTGCTACAGTTTCGTTCCTTATAAAATTTTCGATAAAACGTATATTTTTGGAGATATTTGAAAAAAACTGATGAAAATCGTGAAAAATTTGCGAATTTTCAATTGCCAATAACTTGAAAAGTATTAGATTTTTCGAGAAACTTTATAGAAACTTTTTTGCTTAAAATTAGATCTTCAATCGATATCCGAGGTTATTTTGAAAAAACAACCATTGACCCCCGAGAAGGGGTGGCAACCACCCCCATGGTGGTGGCGGAGTTCAAATCATTTTCACTTTTGAAGTTAATGGTAAGATGAGCCTAATTCCAAAATTTCATGCAAATCGGATCACAGTAAAAAAATTCGGAGGTTAGCCCGTATTTTTCGCTTCATTGACTGCACTATGTACATAGTTTTATATTTGGAAGTATTTTTTAAGAGTAATAAGTGTTACTATGGTTTTTGTATTGTTTGTTTTTGTTGAAGTTTACAGTCCATCTGCGGCTGTGCAGTAAAGTGTTTGTGGTTTCCCAATTATCGTGTTTGATTCCACACCCCTAGACGCCAGCTCCAGCCGTAACAACAAGTAAAGAAAATATGATTTCATCGCGCGTTTGACATTTGACAGTTCCCACCACATACTTAAGACAGAGCGAACAGCAATAACAACTTACGTAGACGAAGTTTGTGTGCAAGCTGTGAAGTCTCGTGTAGAGCGGCACGTCCGCCAGGTCGAAGTGCGGGCAGGGCTCGCCGCCGGTGCTCCACGACTGCAGCGCGTGGCACTTGAGGTTGTCGCACGGCGGCACCGGCACGGCCGCCAGCGTGCCGGGCGGTGGCGGACGCTAACGAACGGACATCGAATAAAATATACTCTCTTCCAGCACACGTGTTCCCTTCCTCTTATAGTCTTGGGTCTTTTAAACGGGGCGTGAAGCGGCACTTATGCAGGCCGTCATAGTGTGATCGATCCACATTGCACTAACTATGTGTGATGAGGATCGCTTACACTTTTTGGACTTCGTCGTTTGCTTAACATCAGGCAGGACGCAGTCATTTTGACGTGCTATTATAAAAAAAAGTGTTAGACAACATCACATGCATTGGGACCACTAAATTAATATAATAATAAATAAAAATGTATTTATTGAAAGTAAAAATCATTACAACATAGTTGCCGGGACTTCCCAAAAAGTAGTCAATGACACTTGTGTAGGGAATGCCTCGCTCTTACCACGTAAACAACAGTTTTGTTTTACATACATGATTGACATTTTTACCATCATGGTGAGCAATTACAAAATTTTTAACTTTAAATAAATAAATAAATAAAATTGTTTATTTCTGCAAATAGATTCACTAGTAATACTTTTGCACGTCAAACTTTTTTCCTACCAGCACTTCGACGTGTAGCCTGCTGAGAAGAAGTGCCGCAACAAACTCAACAGTTAGCCTTGTTTAAAATATATAATACAATACAATAATATCGTTTTAAAAAGCGCAAGCGAGCAGACTATCATGTCCATATAATATTGTCATCCATATAATCTTGTACTTTATAAATTTATAATTTACCTTTTGACATTAAAATGGACTTAATGCGAGATTTAAATCTATGTATAGGTAGATCAACAATATTTTGCGGTTTATTCATTAATAATATAATAATAATAATGTAATAATTAAGTTATTACATTATTATTATTATATTATTAATGAATTAAATAATATTATTATTTTATTAATGAGTGAATTAAATTATATTATTATGTGTTGTTATATTCATATGACATAATAATCATGAGTGTGTGTGTGTTTGTGTGTGTGTGTGTGTGTGTGTTTGTGTGTGTGTGTATGTGTGTGAGTGAGTGCGTAATACCTACCATCTATCCAACAATCTCAAGTTACTCTAGCTAGAAGACCTTCAACATCGTCGTAGCTAAGGGTAAAAAAGCCATTCAGTCAGAACCCTCTTGCAATCGAAAAATTAGGTTAGAAACCTATGTTACTGAAATCGCAATCAACGAAGGTGCTACAAATCCACAAATACACCAATACATATAATAAAACAATAAAAAGGCTCGTCTGTACATTGAATTTGCAAGCATTTTTGCAAGCATATGGTCTTTACACTTCAAACACGTTACTTTGTTACCAAAACTTTAAAAATTTGGATCTCTTGTTCCAAATACTAACCGAATTGAATTCCGTTGCCTCCTCGAGTTTTTTAGCCTTTTCCGCTAGACCAGCTTCTCCAAGTTCCGCGATTTGAGATTCAATCCTTGTCTTTTCTTCCTCGGCGAATCTGTGGAAAATATTGCAGTAGTTTATGGCAAATAATAATAATAATAATAATAAATCATTTATTTCAGGCGAGGAGGCCCATATAATGTTAGTAACAATTTACCTTACAAATAGTGTTAGTATAGTACATAAAATTTAACAATCAATCAAACAAAAACAAAAAGATGTTAGTAACAATTTTCCTTATAAATAGTGTTAGTAGTAGTCGGTTTAACTTATTTTTTACATAATTTTTGTATGGGACAGCACCCATCTCTGGAGGAGTGGTGAGTCCCAGCGATCCACAAACACCCTCAGGATCGCATTGGAGCTGCCACGCAGGCGGGCTATTGCGGAAGCACACCGTTTTCGCATTATGGCGGCAAATCCGTCTGTTCTTGCCTCCGCAAACATACCTGATGCACTGCATCGCCAAGGCAACCCCAATAAGACCCTGAAGGCATTGTTATACTGTACACGAAGGTCACTGTATGTCCTCCGCGTAAAGTTGACCCACAGGCTGCACGTGTAAAAGCTTTGGCAATATGCTTTAAAAAGCGATATTTTTACTGGCCTAGTACAGCGCGCAAACCTGCGGGCAAGCATGTTGCAGCGGACAGCCAGAGACCTACGTTCCCTCTCTATGTCGAGACCATCATTCAGGTCCCCAGTGACCCAGTGACCCAAGTATTTAAAGCTCGAGACCTGTTGTAAGGGCTTCCCACAAAGAGAAACATTAGGTACCTCTGCAAAAATGCATATTAAGAATAAAACGCTATTTCCCCACTTTAAAGATAGTTAGGTGTCGACACAGGTGTCGATAATATAATGTACGCTACTTTCGTCCGTCATACGCGCCGGTACAACATGCTTATTAATGAACCAGTTTAATGTAATAATCTGCAGACCAAATTTCCGATGACACGAAGCTTGGACCCAGCATTCAAAAAGGGTTGTGGGTACACTACCCGAAAATTTTAATTAATATTATCATCATTCTATCGATCCTAATAGATCGTAGAAATGTGACGTCACAAGCAGTGGCGGCTGGTGGGTTATGGAACTGGTGGTGCACTTTACTGAAATATTAAAATTAGTAAAAAAATCTACCTACTTACACTTTATACAATTGGGATTGTACAACATTGTACTCCAATATGGACTTTACCGTGTAGGTAATAAAAATCACTTTCATAGTAATGCGGTTTATTCCCAAGTATTTCCAAATCCAAAGTCACAATTCCTTTGATGATTTCCAAGTCCCAAGTAATATTGATTGAAGTCGACGTAACCAAAAGTATGGGCGGAGGGTCTATATTTGTAAAAAAATCTCTACACCGCGAGTTAGACAATTAGACTGGTGTAAACAGTATCGCCATCTGTTGGCTAGAAACAAAACTAAAAACAATAATATAAAAATGACGTAAACCTTCAAACAGGGATATAATATGTTTATTTTTATACATTAAATCAATGCGATGACATATTTCTGAAGTGAAATGTTAAATTACCTATTTATTAAAATCGGGTATTGTTTGTATATTTAAAAAAAAGTGCGATAATGTAAACAAACAATAACTAACGCGTCACACAATGAGATGTCAATCATGGCTGCCGGTTGACCGGCCGAGCGCGATCAATTCGTCAAATATCGGGTGCTTTCGGTAATGTTCGGTTCTCCCGTGCGGCGCTTGAGAAGAGACATTTCTCGGTACATTTCTATGAACTATCTTTTGTTTCACGCGCCAGGCGTTTTGACTCGTTCCCCATACAAGTTGTATTAGCAGTCCTCGTGCGCTCGCCGAAGCGCACGAGAATAATTGTCTTCACAGGAAAATGAGTCTTAATAGTTTAGTAAAGCGTTCAAAACTGTTTCACCGTAATCGGAAGTTTATTTTTTATACGTTTATGTAGTTTCAAAAAATAATATTAAAATGGTAATTTAAAAATAAAGATGAAGGAATATTTTGTAATCTTTAATTTTTGAATTTGGTGGTTCAGCGCACGAGCGCACTTAAGGTACAGCCGCCACTGGTCACAAGTCTGTTATGGTTGTGGGTATGACCATAGTGCACAGTGCAAAGCAAACACAATAACTGTACAGTACAAGCAGTGCACGGGACTGTCAACGTGTTAACATGATGCTACGGGGCAGATATAATAGACGAATGCTCACTTGGCCTGCAGCTCGATGCTGGGCGAGCCGACCACCAGGACCGTGTCGTCGCTGAAGAACCGCTGCAGCAGCCCCAGCCAGTACTGCTCGCCCTCCGCCAGCAGCTCTTGCAGCGAGTGTTGCGGGTTCATGCGCGACACGAACTGTGGACCAGACATCATGATAATGTAGCGACACCTATTTATTTATTTAATCTTTATTGTACAATATAAAAAATAAAGTACAAAAGGCGAACTTAATAATAATAATAGATTTATTTGACGGACAACATGATCCAAATGTGTTAGTACAATTTGTCTTAATTACTATGTTAGTACACTGAGAACATTATTACCTAACCTACAAACAAATCTATAACTATACATACATTGGATTAGGTTGTCAATATAATATTATATTAGCAACCCAATCCAATGTTAATGCCGCGTAGGCATTCTCTGCCAGTCAACCTTTAGGCAAAACAGAAACAATTAAGTGGGTAGTGTGCTACCTGTCTCCCGATCGCAAGAACTATCTTCACGTCGCTACAATATACAGACAGGCAATAGTTCCTCTAGCTAACAACAGATGGCGACATCCGCGGCACACAATCTCGATACAAAATGAAATCGCTCTATACAAGTTCTATGGAGGACCTACTACGCGCATACGAAATGTTCATCACGACTCGCTATATATGCGATAAACCAAGATGGTCCATCGGACCGCGGTCCCCGAGCACGATCATCTAGCTCAGCGGAAGTACTTCCACTTTTCGTAGGGACAAGTCTGTTCCTACAATAATGTCTTTTTTTTATAGTAGCCCGATATAATTGCTCCCTTACGCCTGATGGAAAGCGAAAGAGAAGCCCAAGTCGCTGTGACAACGGGCAAGTAACTGGTCAGTTACCTGCCAGTTGCCACCGCCAGTTCACCCACGAGCTCCGGGCTACGGCATGGTGAGGGTTCACTTAGAGGAAGGCGAGGTTTCTTAGTTGTTTCCTTGCGGATGCTATTGTCATGTCAAACGGCTCCTCGTGTGACCGTACTCTCACTAAATACTCCTGGGTTCATGTGTTGTAGGCGTAGCTAGGTTTTGATTTAGGACATGGCAAAAAAGCAAAACCGCTTGTCTTTTTTTTAACAAAAAAAGTGTTTTTGAATTTTATCTACAAAGGTAGGTAAACATATTGGGCGGAGATACTAGAGATCATGCATTACTCTAAATCTACGCCCATAACTTAACATGACATATTTGGGCCAACTTAATGGGGCACATTTGACAGTTCATTAAAATTACTTAGTGAATATCTTCTAAAAGACGTTTGACAACATATTCATGTATTGAGTTTCTTGCCGATCTTATCGACTTTTACACCGAGGGTCCGAACGAAAGATCGTTTCGTTCCAATAGGGAGTTATTCACATCATCAGCCTATTGCAGTCCACTGCTGGACATAGGCCTCTCCAGTTGTTCGCCACCTAGGGCAAACTTCCAGAGGATATACCCATAATCGCCAGGCTGGGCAGGCGGGTTCATGATAGGGAAGCATCATAGGGAGTTACTACGCTTTTCAAAGCCTGTGAACCCGATATGGGGAGCAGCACAATAGATTTTCTATTGTGTCTGGAATGCTGGTACTTGAGAGGCTACACAACACTCACATCGTCCTCGTTTCTGCAAGTACAGCGCATCGTAGATGCACCTAAAGGCCACAGCGTGATGAGGATCCGCCTCGAGGCTGGCTAGACTCTCCCTCAGCTGTTTCCTAAGCAATCGCTGCATCTGCTCCATTTCCAACGGCTCCACACACACCTTACTAAGTCCTCCTTTGCCTTGTCCCCAATAGCTACACAACACTCACATCGTCCTCGTTCTGAGAGTACAGCGCGTCGCCAATGCACCTGAAGGCCACAGTGTGATGAGGATCCGCCTCGAAGTTGGCTAGACTCTCCCACAGCTGTTTCCTAAGCAATCGCCGCATCCACTCCATATCGAACCGGGCCCTCACTAAGCCCTCCTTCGCCATCCCTAGCTACACAACACTCACATCGTTCTCATTCTGCGAGTACAGCGCGTCTCCGATGCACCTGAAGGCCACAGCGTGATGAGGATCCGCCTCGAGGCTGGCGAGGCTCTCCCTCAGCTGTTTCCTTCCTAACCTATCGCCGAATCCACTCCATATCCAACCGGACCCTCACTAAGCCCTCTTTCGCCTCATCCCTCGCTAAACAATACTCACATCGTTCTTATTCTGCGAGTACAGCGCGTCTCCGATGCACCTGAAGGCCACAGCGTGGTGAGGATCCGCCTCGAGGCTGGCTAGACTCTCCCTCAGCTGTTTCCTTCCTAACCTATCGCCGAATCCACTCCATATCCAACCGGACCCTCACTAAGCCCTCTTTCGCCTCATCCCTCGCTAAACAACACTCACATCGTCCTCGTTCTGCGAGTACAGCGCGTCGCCAATGCACCTGAAGGCCACAGCGTGATGAGGATCCGCCTCGAGGCTGGCGAGGCTCTCCCTCAGCTGTTTCCTAAGCAATCGCCGCATCCACTCCATATCGAACCGGGCCCTCACTAAGGCCTCTTTCGCCATCCCTAGGTACACAACACTCACATCGTTCTCATTCTGCAAGTACAGCGCATCTCCGATGCACCTGAAGGCCACAGCGTGGTGAGGATCCGCCTCGAGGCTGGCTAGACTCTCCCTCAGCTGTTTCCTTCCTAACCTATCGCCGAATCCACTCCATATCCAACCGGACCCTCACTAAGCCCTCCTTCGCCATCCCTAGCTACAAAATACTAACATCGTTCTCGTTCTGCGAGTACAGCGCGTCGCCGATGCACCTGAAGGCCACAGCGTGATGAGGATCCGCCTCGAGGCTGGCGAGGCTCTCCCTCAGCTGCTTCCGTAGCAGCCGCTGCATCCTCTCCATGTCCAACGGCTCCTCCCCTGACCGCACCCGCGCTAAGCACTGCTTCGCCTCGTCTCTCGCCGCTTCCAGTTTGTCCATAGGCACATTGTCCAGTTCGATCTTGATGAGAGATGCGATGTTCTCGGTGAGGTTGTATGAGACCTGTTCAACAAAAATATAACATACATGTTATAATATAAGGTTTACACATTGATTAAGACTGATTGAGATATAATACCAAGGACTCGAGAAGAAGTGTTTATCCAGACTTTCCTATCATGTCATTTCATTGCATTCAAGGTGTATATGTCGCAGTCATCTGGTTGAATCTGCTATTCAATTGATTGACTAGCGCGTTCATTGAATGACGACATTTAATTGAATGCCTAAAGGACAACTCGTCAAGTTATTGAATGAAACGTTCAACGTCTTGACTGAACGTCATTTTAGCATAGTCGTTGAATGGGTAAAAGCCGACTGTTTAATGTTTAGTTTTAAATTTTTCTTTAAAAGTATCCGGAGGCGGCGTATCAATAGGTAAATCCATGCTGTCACACTATTTTATTACGTATAAGTCAGTTTAAAGTAAATCTAATCAAAAAAATATCAACAATCAGGTGATCATGTTCGACGCCATATTTGTTTTAGTGACTACTAACGCCGCGCGGAAAAAAAATGAACTAAATTACAATCACTTGACTGCTTTTCCGTCCGCTCTTTTCAAAGGGCTATGTTTCAATCCGCTACCTAGTTGGACGTTAAGTGACGCGTGTTTAGTCAACGTTCGGTCTAGTCATTCAATTGAATGTCGTCATTCAATGAACGCGCTAGCGATTCAATTGTTCACAAAGAGTGCATAATAAAGAATGTTGTATTAAATCGTATTTTACCTAATGTATTGAATGGGCGTAGCTAGGTTTCGATTGAGGTCAGAGCAAAAAAAATGAAAAATGGATTTTCTTTTTTAACAAAATAATATGTTTTTAAAATGAATCCACTAAGTTTTTGGTAAACATATTATTGGGGCGGACAGAGTATGTCTCTTGTCAAGAGTGATGCATAAGATTGTCAGTGTAAAACCGTCTCTAAAACTACGCCCATGACATGACATGACCTAATATGGTCCAACTCAATAGGTCACATCTGACACTTCTTCGAAATTACTGAGTGAATATCTTTTAAAAGACGTTTGACAACATAGGAATAAGTTCCACGAAAAGTAATTATTGAGGTTTTTGCCAATACGACTTTTATTTCAGATTCTTTCCGATACTTTCCGAATCCAGAGATTAGGGTAATTTTCAGAAGCATTCACAACTAGTTGATTAATAATTCAACCATACAAACAAATTTATAATAAATATTTATATTAGTTGGAACTGAAGTGCTTGCGGACTCTGAGATCGCCAACCCGCCTGCCCAGCGTGGCGATTATGGATAAAGCCTCCAGATGTTTGACGAAGGTGATGAACAGCTGGATTGTCTATTTCGGCGACTGCGATAGGCTGATGATGATGAAATTGCTTGATTCGAGCCTATATGACTAACGACCTTGAATAGCATGGTTACTCACATCACCAGCGAGGGCGTCCTCTCTTTCGACCAAGGCCCTCTGCAGAGGCGCAGCGGAAGTGTCGCAGAGGTACCTCAGGAGGACGGCACAAGCAGTCAAGTCCTTCATGGCGTTCGCGTCCGTGAGCAGCGGGCCCCGCCAACCAAACAACACCTGTGGTGGACAAAAGACATATTTTTTATAGTAGCATAGTAGGAATTGGCAATCATTAGCACAGCAAAATGATTGCCAATTCCTTTCCTCTTTCCCAATCACTTTCCATCTATAAGTCTTATTTTAAATTCTGTCTCTTTATAGACCGCTCAAACTACAGACTTTCTATCGGCCGATAGTTTGGTCGGGCTCATAATCAGTATTAATATGACTATCCTTTCTGTTCTTTCTAATAAGACCGCCTAAATTGTACCACATGATGTCTGTAATACTATTTTCTGTAAATATTGTTAAATACCACAGACTGATGACGGGCAGCAGAGTCACCGGAGCGAGGAGCTGCGCCCTGCGATCGCCAACACGCCTGGCCAGCGTGGCGATTATGGGGATTATTGAAGATGTTTGCCCAAGGTGGCAAGCACCTGGAGAGGTCTATGTCCAGCAGTGGACTGCGATAGGCTGATGATAATGAACTTAAGTATCTGTTATCACACCAATATGGAATCGATTTTTGGCTTTCCATCAGGCGAAAGGAAAAGTGGCTTAATTTCAAAAGCCATCATAGAATAAATTGGTGTAGAATTTATACTATAATGTTTTATGCTTATTTTCAATCGAATTTATTACATTGTATGCCAATATTGCCACTATAATAATATACACATTATATTATTATAGTGGCATTACATATTAAAAAAAATAACAGTCGCAATACATTTGAAAATAACTACCTAATAAAATAAGAATAACCATCACAATTAAAGGCGTAGGCACAGGCCGATGACGAGCAATAGGCTGATGATGAAGATGGAAATAGGACACTGTTTATTATCGGAAAACCTTAGTTCATTTTATTGTTATCCTACTAATATTATAAACGCGAAAGTTTGTTTGGATAGATGGATGGATGTTTGTTCCACTTTCACGCAAAAACTACTGAACGGATTTTAATGAAACTTTACAGGAATACAGTTTGTACATCAGATTAACACATAGGCTATGTTTTATACGAATATTCACGCGGGCAGAGCCGCGGGCAGCAGCTAGTTATTAATAAATAAACTTTTACTTAAAAATTTCACTAAGAAAATTCATGACATCATTACAAATACCTTATGAACCAATCATGTTTTGACAGCTAAACAAAAGCATTTGATATGAATTGACAGATATATACCCTATTGAATAAGGTGCACAACAAGGAAAATGGGTGAAATGGTACTACACCACCTAGATGGATACTGATCACCCAGCCTTTGGACCTACAAGGAAATAATAAAATGCATGTGACTACCGCTGTCAGTCAAAGTTTAATATGATGTCATTGTTGCATGAGCCGGTGTTGTGTCTCACCAGTAGGTATGTCATACCTGGCCACAGTCCTCCGTGTCGGCGGGCCATTGTTCCTTCACCTCGCCGTACGTAGGAGGGGGCGGGATCGTCTGCCACGGCTTCACCCATTCTTCCAAAGGCTCTGCTTCTCTCTGCAGACAGTAATAAAAATATTTATTAAGTCCACAGACTCTCTGATTATAATCGGAATGATTTAGACATAGGTTAACAAGGCCAGGAGCAAGTAGACGGTGAGCGCTGCTGAAATAATATAGGTACATAATAATATTTAGTAATTTTGGGAAAATAAAGTTGACTGTTCTCTGAAAATAACGCATTATTTTTTGCGGCTATAAAGAATACCACATCTATTGATTCCAGAGGGATCACAGACCTTATACACACGTTAAAAATATTTTTGACTCCAATGGATTTCCCTAAAATTTCGTCGCTATGTCGTCGTGTCAAATATGGAACTCGTCGATATCTCATGTTTGGGCATTGGAAGATAATGTGTATGTGATGGTAATATACATTTTTCGGTGAAATATACATGAACGTTCGGCATCTGTGGGCTTAATAGACTGATGATGGTACATAAAACTTACCTACATGACAGAAATAATAGTTTCATAAAGCGCATAATGAAATTACATCGTAATATTCAATGCAATTTCTACTAAAAAGAAGAGTCTTGGTAATGTCATGTCATCACACTAATACCTACATGATTCACGTTTAAATCTTATACCTAAAATTTAAATTACTTGTAACATTCACATTTTTCAAAATTACAGGGTAAAAGACTATTGTTTCTTTTCCTATAACAACATATTCAAGAAGAACAATTAATAACGTGACAAAAATAACTGTTGTATCATGCATGTCACACTCGCCTTGATTGAGTGGGTGGGAGGGTGAGTTAGGGGACAAACGTGTTACACTGTTATAAGTGTAATAGAATGGCAGAATGAGGGAAACATTAATTGTTTTTAATGTCACAAGCATATATTTTTGGCATTATTGAGATAGATCTATAGGTAATTATGAGTAAACTGTTTTTGTTTTCAGTATACCGAGAAATGTAAAAATGATTTGTATTAAGGAAATCGATAAATAACTACCTACTTTTACATGGGCGAAGTACGATGTCGATTGAAATTGGTTTATATGACAAATATTATTATTGTGTTTTTATACTCATAATAAGTATTGATTCATTTGCTTCATTGTCCTGCTCGTAACTGAAAAGGAATACCTACATAACGTCAACTACATTTTAACAAGCAAATATCAACATGGTTTTTTGTTTTATCACAGAGAACGTGATAAAGTACCTCTTTAGTGTTAAAAATATGTTGTCAAGTCGGGCGTAGGTACATTTGCATCGATTTTGACAAATATTAGAGGTAGGTAGGTACTATATGTCAAAAGCGGTGTTGTAATTGAGGTCTTCGGAGGAAGTTTAGAGTAGTATAGGTATAGTGCGTACAACAAACTTACACTCCCTCGAAGTGTGTACTCTCCCTCTATGTATTAAAAAACCCGCATCAAAATCTGTTTCGTAGTTTTAATAATCTACAGAATACATAGGGAAGGGACAGACCGATTGACAATAGCGACTTTGTTTATAGTGATAAAGTAAGACGCCGACTAAGAGGCCGTACACACGGGAGCTTTTTAACGCCCGCGCGCCCGTTAAAAAGCGTCCAAATGGAACAAATGCATTTTCAATTATATGTTCATACGACAGCGCTTTTAAAACGCGAAAATGCATTGTTATATGTACTTAAACGCTTTTTTAATGGGCGTTAAAAAGCTCCCGTGTGTACGGCCTCTAATAAGCTGTACCGACTAGTAACCCAAGCGGACGGACCGAATAGCTTTACCGACAAATGGCACAAAACTATTAACTACAGCACTTTTAATTAGATATCTTATACTCGTAGATCTTATATGTTACAGATCTCAGTAGAAAATATTATGTAATGACAATGAGTATGAGTGAATCAGATAATGCTAAATGTGCTTGACCTTGCATCAAAGTGATCTCCGCAATAATGCTTGTTAATCTATGTACCTACCTATACACATACAGGTGCAGTTTATTTTTATGAACAGGCTCAAAAAGTCTCAGAACAGGTTTAGAGGTGAATATTTGTTTAATCTATTATTGTTTAATCCTACGAAGGCTACGAGTACTAATATTATATATACGAAAGTTTGTTTGGATGGATATATAGATGTTTGATACTCCTTCAAGCAAAAACTACTAAACGGATTTAAATGAAACTTAACTTTATGATTAACACATAGACTATGTTTTTTATGAATATTGACGCGGACAGAGCCGCGGGCAGCAGCTAGTCCATTATAATGGGTGCATGCTATAAGCCAATAAGTGTTTATGTGTTTAGGTATCTTAACTAATATTATAAAGCTGAAGAGTTTGTTTGTTTGTTTGTTTGAACGCGCTAATCTCAGGAACTACTGGTCCGAATTGAAAAATTCTTTTTGTGTTGAATAGACCATTTATCGAGGAAGGCTATAGGCTATATAACATCACGCTGCAACTATTAGGAGCGAAGAAATAATGGAAAATGTAAAAAAAAACGGGGAAAAAATAACTATTCCACGCGGGCGAAGTCGCGAGCACTGCTAGTAAAGATAAAAAAACTATGCTTATTTGTGATAAATTTTTTTCCAAAATAGTACA
The DNA here is from genome assembly GCA_031163375.1 of Conogethes punctiferalis. Lineage (NCBI taxonomy): Eukaryota > Metazoa > Arthropoda > Insecta > Lepidoptera > Crambidae > Conogethes > Conogethes punctiferalis. Next base: position 8,115,841 of record CM062080.1, read on the forward strand.
AATGAACATTTGATGTTAATTAAATGAGATTTCTGTTCGTTCGGTTCGACTTTTATAAGTACTTTATATTATGTTTAACATCTGCGACTGATACCAACAAGACAAAATCTTCGTTTGAAAATAGTTGGTTGCGATCTTATTACTGCGATTTTGTAACATAAATTACGTGCATCATTAAAAGATATGTTGCCGCCTATGAATATAATATTACCAAACAAGATCATGTTTACAAGGAGTAAGGATATAAAATGATACATTCACTTTAATGTATCTATTTATGTATATTAGTCAAGGTCTAAGTTGTGGGTTGATGACTCAAGTAGAGTTTTTCTATTTACCTATAAAATGACGTGAACTAAGTATGAATAAAAAAGTGTAATAAGAATTGATCTTAGTTATCGTCGATAATTAGATCAGAGGCAAAGGAGGTGTTAAACACATTATAAAAGTGAAAATAACTGTTTCTCTTTTATTTCTTCCCAGCTGAATTATCACGAAAATGTATACCCCATATTATGAAAAGAAGGTAGGGTTGAAAAAAGAGGATAGAATTTACTTTGGAATAGCTATTTACCACGGATAAGCCAATAAAAGCTATTCGAAGGAATAAGTCTACTCGCACGAAGAATCTGGCTGAAGCTAGTAGGTACATGTTAGTTTTTTTTTAACATGTCGAGATATTAATTAGTAAATACCATGTCGTAACCAATCGTTTAGAAACAAAGAAGGACATAAGAATGAATCATTAGAAAAAAAAGGTCAAAACAAGTTGAGCAATAAAAGTCATTCAACTTAATTCTTTCAGGACACACCCAATTTTTTGCCCTATCCTAAATACCACGAGCTCGTTTAAGGAGACGCGTCGCATCACGCGAGGCCTAAGTGTTTCTTTAATATCTAGATTATAGTATGAATTGTATGGGTGTAATTACTAGTACAAATAATAAATGCAAAAATATTCTTGTTTGCCATTCTTACGTCATCCTAGATAGCATAAATAAAACATAGTTGTTTCCCACTGTATGTCCATATGTATGCTTAGACTTTTAAAACTATGCAACGGATTTTGATTGGTTTTATTTAATAGAGTGATTCAAGAGAAAGGTTTAAATTAATAATAGATGCAATATATATAAACATTGTAAAACAAACACATTTTTTTGGCCTTAGGTCATAGATAAAATAATTTACAAGACACTCTAGGATAAGGATGTCTGGAAAACGGAAGCTTAAAGCTATAAGACTGCTTAATTGTACAACAAATGTTTATTGTACATAGTTTTAAGTAAATTGTATGGTTGTGTGCAATAAAGTATATCTCTATCTATTAAAAATGTCTTCAAAAAAGTGTAGATATCTATTTCTATATTTCTAAGGAATAGCCTACTGTAAGCATTGCATCCATGCGGAGCCATGGATGCAATGCTTACAGTAGGCATGGGTAGCTAGTAATAAGTATAGAAAATTGCACTGAAGTAGGTACCAGGAATTAAATCATTACCTTGGCAATGATGTCATCTTCCACTACAGCTAGTGCATTGAACACATCTTCTGCTGCTATCTGTCCTGTAAGAATGATTGTCAGGTTTTCTGCACGGTAAAACTTCTTGTGGAAGTTAATTACCTAGAAAAAAAAGTGTATTATTAAAAATATGAAAGTTAAAGCATGATAGTTGACTATAATGGTATTGTAATTGGATTATATATATATATTAATAATAAATAAATAAAAATAAATAAATAAATATATATAATTTACAACTTTGTCTTTAAGTCACTGATTAGAAAATAAAAGCTAATTAAAAATTTAAGAAAATAAGACTCCCATCAATTGAATTAGATCAGGTTTATTTTTTTGTTGCTAATATAATATTATCCCCTTGGTAAGTGAGTAAGAAGCCCAAGTCATATGACTGTTCTTCCTCCTATTTTAACTTTTCAAGTAACAGCATCCCAAACACAATAGAAATTCAATTGTGTTGTGCTCAATGTTGAGCTTATGGAATTTGACAAATCAAAAAATCCTGTAAATAAAAACAGTATGGAAACACATAAAAATTTGCTGTATCAGATTGTTGAACTATCTCTTTTTTTGAACATATAAAATCTACAGGGAGAATATTACAGCAGAGGTGAAAAAATATCATGTTAATTCATAGAAACATGATTGTCATTAAGATTACAAACAAGTTTAAATAGTTGATGTAAAGATGACTTACTTTGGTGTTATTGGTTGAAGTCCTGAGATTTTCCATAATACCTCCAGTTTCAGCAGAATAGCCACTGTCGGGATACATCAACCGCAGCAAACGCAGCTCACATCTGTTATTATTTACACATTGGGCTACTGTACTCTTTGATAGATAGTGTTTATAGAAATTTAAACATGATATTTGTTTGACTTTTCTGAATAACAGACTACACAATGCAAAAATAGGTTCATTACATTTTGAAATTTAGATTAAATGAAGCATCCAGATTTGCCGATTACATTCCCATTAATATTTTAGGAACTAGATTGTAAATGGGATTCTAAATTTATACAAATTTATAAATTCTGGACCAGTACATATTATCTCACTGGTGCTGATTCTCAATAAAACAAAAATAACACCCATTCCAGATACATCACAAGTGCAATTGTTGCTCATCCAAATCCAGCCCTATAGACAAATTTTCAAGACCTACTTATTCACACATCTACTACAAAATATACAAACAATAATATCTGATTATTACCTGCTATCTGCCGTGTTCTCCCTGCCCTGCATCTCACAATACACAACACCAGCATCATCACCATCCCCATCAACATGATGAACCTCCGTTATAAAACCATGCTCCGTCAGGGTAGGGTTCAGAATGTGGTCCAAGTATATGGGCAGCAGAGTGATCATGCCCGAGTCTCCAGCAGTGTAGATGGTATAACAGGTATGGTCAGTGTCGGTCCACGCGTTTGTGCCATGGGCCATACAGCGATTGGCCAACAGATCCAGGATCCCCTTGTACGGATATCTTTTGGACCCCAGGAAGATGAGATGTTCCAACGTATGCGGTAACCCATCATCATCATGTGCTTCGGTAGCTAATATAAAAGATTACAATTAAACAATAAAATATTTGCACAACATTGAAGATTGTTAGGTAGGTACTTAAAGAAATCAGACGGAAATTAATCCAATCAGAAAATAATTACCCAGACAGAAGAAACCGTTTACAAGCGGACCCTCAGTTTCGGCAATTATCACAGTTAATCCAGTTTTTTCAGACACATATTTGTTGACTGGTATAACGTCCGAAGCCTTAGTCGAACATATTAGTTTAAAATGAGACATTATTTACGCCTGCACACGACTAAACTCTTTGAAATTCTATCAGACAAAGAGGAAAATCCGGCCGGCGATTGTTGACTGAATTCGTCTTTGACAATGACAACGCGGTCTGATTGACAGTGACAGTTGCTTTTTTAACTTGACTGCTTTTGTTTATTAGCGATTAAGCCACAGCGTTGTGTAAAGTTTTACTCATGGGTTTACTCGGTTCATGCCAACACTCCTTGTTGACCGGAACCTTCAGCAACAATCCACCGGTCAAGATATTCCACAGTCTACGCAACGAAACTACTACGGCATTACTGGTCGCCGACTGCAACTATATGATACAGGATGATATACTTCACACTGTTTGGTTTTAGCGACCAATAAATATCGCAACAAAACTTTTTAAAAAAAATTCGTAACTATAGAAATAAAACATAATATTATATTTGCATTAACGAAATAAAAAATAGATGCGCCGGAAAACCTCATTTCAAAAGAGAAGAATTTTACTTTTTCTGTGAGTAGGTATCAAATGAAGACTTTCCCAGAATATTCAGACCTGATACGATTTAGAAAAGCTAGTTTCATAGATTTAGAACCTTTGGAGGTGCAATTGGTTCTGATAATTTCTGGATTTAGTCATTAATTTACCAAATACCGACTTACATCAAAGGTAAACAGAAGTGAGGTAAACTTCGGAATGTTTCTTTGAGGTTTTTGGCTCTGCACGGCACGACGATAAGCTCTGAATTGACATGGCGTGACAATAAATGGTGACACGGCATTCAGTTTGAGGCTTTAATCATGGCAAACTGGGTTCACCATAGTTGCTATGGAAACACGGGTCAAACTTGAGGGTAATAATTTAAATAGGATTCATTGAACCTCACGCCACTAGTGACATACCTACCTAGTGTTTTCTAAATATGGTAACTAGGTTACCTAAACAAACGATCCTATAGGAGAATTAGGTTTACGACCGTTTTGACCGCGATCATCAAGGCCATCTAGATGGCCAATGTAGCCTTGCTATTCATTTCACTGTCCTTGACGAAGATTAAGATTATATCAGAAAACGTGAAACCCTTGGACTACTTTGAGAGATTTACAGGTACTAGGTAGTAAAAGTAAAACTCGCTCATATATAGGTCGGTACTACTTTTTTACCAACCATCTACCTTTTTTTTTTTTTTTGTTTCACCAGGGAGAAATGCAGTTTACGCATACCCGCTGCCCGGGGGAGCAGACGGGTTATGTGGGACTCGCTCCGCGTCGGCAGAGAATACCCACTAAAAAACCCTGGTTTGCACCGTCTAATGCGCCTTGGGCGACAGCAACGCGGGTCCTGGGCTATAACACCGCGAAGCTGTCAGCGCTGGTCTGCTAGGCAGACTCGGGCTGGCCCCCCCACTTGGGGCGACCTAGAGATCAGGCCCGTGAGGGCCGTCTCTCTCCTCCAAGGACGAGGTTCGTGCAATACGTGGCCGGCAAACCCCGTGCCAGCCTCGCGGAACCCCGTCGGGCGTGCAGCCGCCGCCGCACGGTGGTTTTTTATTGTGGTTTTCTCCACTTGAGCTCGCGCCCCCTGGTCCCGACCGAAGTCGGGATAACAGGCGGTTTTTTATTGTGGTCTCACTCCACTCGGGCTCGCCAGTCAAGGCAAGCCCCCTGGTCCCTCCTGCGAGGGGAAACAGGTTGCACGGCGACCAGTCCAAAAGGACCATATCCGACGACCACGAGAACCGTGGCCATCGGACCCGCCGCGCCGCAGTGATACACTGCCATCCCACGCCGTCAAACGGCTCATCTGGTAAGGCGGCAACGGTCGCAGAAGACAGGGAGGACGGCAACGACAACACCGCGAGGTCCCCCGAAGGGCACTCCTCTTCCTCTGCGACCATCGCCGACAAACCGGCGCAAATGCGCCCGACAACACGTCTCTCACCAATCGGACAAATGCCCCGCCATTGGGAGAGACCCACAGGCCAAAAGGCCCCCATCTTGGGTAAGGCGGCAACGGTCGCAGAAGACAGGGAGGACGGCAACGACAACACCGCGAGGTCCCCCGAAGGGCACTCCTCTTCCTCTGCGACCATCGCCGACAAACCGACGCAAAATGCGTCCAACAACACGTCTCTCACCAATCGGGCAAATACCCCGCTATTGGGAGAGACCCACAGGCCAAAAGGCCCCGTCTAGGTGTGCCTAAGCACTGGCCGTGGAAGGCGTCGAACACCACAACGACGCCAACACTGGCCCCCGGAGCCACGCACAAGTGCGTGCTCCCACAGGGAATTAGCCGTCGGGTAGTAGTCGAACGATAACCTACTACCCGCCGTTGCCCGGGGTACGCCGGGCCGTCCGCAAGCAGACGACCACGCGTGGAGGCTTCCCTTGTTGTACCCCACCAACCATCTACCTAACCCATGTAGACCAACGTTCACTAGTCAGTGCGACGGAAACTTCCTCGCTCGTTTATTAAAAGACACAAGTCCAATTAATGTCAAATTTCATCATCATCATCAGCCTATCACAGTCCAGATGTCAAAATTGAATGATTTATATTACAAGCGCATTATGAATAATGGCCGCATCGTCTTTATCAGCCAGCAGTAGACGTCTGCAGATGATGATGATGAAACTGTTTATGTAATTACAATACGTACCCTTACCCACATAATTGCAATGTAGATACATAGTTAGGTTCATCAGATTGACTTATCCATTTTCATATAGGTATAAATTAATACACTGGGACACTAATTTGCCATATTACATTCTGTAGGCGTTTCTAGCTAATGTAAGTCTTAGCTTAAAAATAAAATAAACTTTAAATCAAAGATGGGTCATGGAGGTAGATATAAGTACCTACATACAAAAATGGCTATGGGCATAATAGGTACCTATCTATTCAGGCTGCCTGTCCACGTCAGTTTTTCACCGTAGCCTATTATTTTTGACCTACTTTTTATAGGACGACAATATCATTTAGGTTTAGGTAGTAGTAGGACTTACTTACTCGTTAGTCCTTCCTTTTTGTATGAGGAAAGACGTAAAGCCGTTGGGATATTTATTCGAATTAGGTAGATAACTTTGTTTTGTCAAACTGAGTTTAAAAGGGTTATTTTAGAGAAAGACAAAGCATAGGTATCGAACTTATGTTTCTGTAGTGTTCTGATTAGGGAGGCAGATTATTTTCATCTGCTTGTTGTCTTTCTATTTAGACTAGGTAGGTATGTGATGAAAGCAAAGTAACCATACCTATCTGTATGTGTAACTGCACAAAGTTTGTTCACTCGGGTGCCTGTTTTTGGCGTAATATAAATAAACAGCTATCAGATAAGTTCAGATAATAATACATGCATTGAGGATGATTTTGCTTGTATTGTAAATTGTAATTATGCTTAGGTATTATGTGCTGACATAATAATGATCATGATGATATAATGGATGAATATCACTTGACCAAAGGCAGGAAAATAATTTAAACAATTTAGAGTAGGTAAAGGCGTTACACCTACTACTTATCAGATGTGGATGCACCCTTATATGAATGTTAGTCCTGTTCAGCTGGGTGGGGATCGAGCACATGACCTTACGGTTACAAGGCAGGGTCACTACCAAATGAGCTATCGGTCCAGTGAGCACTATACCTACTTATGCCCACTGCCTGTGAGGTGTAGTGAGCATCGTTCGGTCAAGGTCACTGGCTGTCATCGTAGTCATTTAGGGAAAAAAGTGCGTCGTACACAGGAACGAACTAGGTAGACCGGCGTAAATAGCGGAAAGAATTAAATAGATGCGACCGGACCATTAGGTAACTATTTATTAATCTGTGCCATTAGAGCGTTTTGTTGGGCCTGCTGGTGCCACATTTATATTTAGGGTACATACCTACCCAATAGCACAGCCAATAGACACATGTAGGACTCCAAGATCAATGAGGGTGGGAATTTTGGGGCTCTCTAATTGTTTCCCAAAGAATGTGCAGGATGCGCTAAATATTCCTTTGAAAGAAAAACCTATCAGTTTGCTAATAGGCATTAAAGTCATAAAGAAAAACATTTAATTTCATCACAAAGAAGAGTATGAATCCTATTTAATGTTCTTTGTGGACTATATGGCACAGTGGCATGCTTTGAGTTCCTGGTATCAAAATCAATTGATGTCTCTCTCCAAAGCATGATCTGGGCTGAAAATCTGTGATATTTCAATGAGCTCATCGGGCTCTACCATCCTCCAAACAGAGAGAGACTCCTTTGAGAATGAATATTTCACCAGTAGGTAGATATGTCATGTCATGGCAGGCCCGCCCCGGCCCGATAAAGTGGCTAAAGTTTTGGGATACCTACCTCTAGACAGTTAAGGAAGAGCAATATGGTAATGAAATATCACAGCTCTTGATTTGACTAATTGATCAATTGAACAAGTTTGACCTGGACTGGATTCAGCACTATCCTAGGATATTGCGGATATTTTTTGAGTATATAAATACGGTCGTGATCCGTTCCTGGCTGGATCTCCCACGGTGACGGTGGCATTATCAAGCAGTTAACACGTTAGCTGCGAGTATCACCCCACCGGGCGCCGCTTCCGCCGGCCGCCCGCAGACGCCACTAGTCCGACGACTCGCGACTCGGCTGCCTGTGTGTTGATTCCGTGGACGAGTTGCGTCGAAAAAGTTTACGCTCGCGGAAGGCGGGAAGTGTTTCGAGATTTTGTGCGATTTCGGCGGTAAGTGGAACAATCTTTTTTACGTTTAATAATTATTTTAAATTAAACATTACCGTAAATAGATTAAAGGTCCGTTTAAATAATTTTTTTGGAACAAGCCTTTTTTTGAGAATTGGACATTTTGAACACCAACTAGGTAGTTTTTGGTTGAGTTCAATTAAAAAAATGCGGTTAGTGGGCACTTAACAAACTTGCAGCAGGACACCGATTCGATGATGAAAAAAGGAGAATGAGCTATTTTTTTATATACACGAGGTACTTAATTATTTAGTTAGTTCTTAATTTATTAAATTCGTTTGTTTAGTCAAAAAATCTAAAACAGATGTAATGTAATATATTAATTAAAGGTAATAATTACCTACTTTGGGGTTTTCTTAACATATAGGTAAACTTTCCTAAATAAAAAAAACCCAAGTTCTAAGATCAATTTGATGTTTTGAATACAATAGAAATAGTGATTGTTTGTTGATATGTAGTTGAGCTTTATGTATAATCATGTTTTTTTAAGAATGAAATTTTTAGTTGGATAGTTTAGGTATGTGTATATTAGGTATATCTACACCTATACACTGTCGTGCCTATACACATACATACACCTATAATTAGCTAAATATATACCTACTGTATATACCACACATATACGTGGATATATGATATCCACGTAGCCCGTGCGATCGGCATCCAGTTTTTGACACAAAAAGTTTACAGGTTGAATAGGTTGTTATTATCTACATTAGTGTTGTTTGCCTCACAAATACCAGTCTGTGTCTTAAATTTATATCTAAGATGAAGATAAAGTTATATGCTTTAGCATCTTAAAAATACTAGGATTTGATATCTTTTCAATACCTACTAGGCTTAGTAGTAGTAGTTAGTTGGGTCTGATAGAGTTCGGTTCGAGACCATGGATGTCAGAACATTTTGGTAAACGCTAAATCTACTTAAGTACCTAATTATTAATCGGTTTGCTTTATAGATGTTCATTACCTAAGTTCCTAAACGTACTGTATGAATTGAACTTCTTAAGTAAGAGAAGTCAGTTGGAAGAGATTTGCAAAAGAGTATTTTTTTAAGGTAATGTAGGAAGATTGGCAATGGCATTACAGTGAGATATTGCATCTAGTGGTAAGCGTCTCGTCAGCTCGTGGCAGCTACATTTGCAAATAAGTAGGTAAGTAACTAATAAAGGGCCAAAAGATCACCTATCTATATCTATGTATCTATTAACGATTGTTCAGCACTTCCCAGTACTAGTGACACGAGATGACAATTAGGCATCAAGCCCCGTCATATCTACTGGGCAACATGTCCCAATATAAGTGGGTAGGTACCCAAACTAATAGCGTGGTACACTTACACTGAGTACAAAGGTACTCTCCTGTGTCGCCAGTAGGCAGCAAGTTGCAGGGACACGGGTAGCGCCAAAGCATACGGCCATATCCCTGCCTGCCCTGGCCAGCCGCAGATGATAAGCGGCCGGCACTCCTGGTCCGGGGAGGGCAAATACCCCTACCCCCGGATCCTGAGTACAAAGGTACTCAGTGTAAGGCCCCATGTGCGCTTATGGTAAAGACCATAAGCGCACATGGGGCCCGTGCCCTTCCCGTGTTTTTCTAAGTATGCAGACGATATGAAGCCCTCGCGCATCGCTTGGCTCGTCTTGGCGGCACGTCTTGGGCACTACCGTGCTCCCCGATTAATTACCCATGGTAAAAGACCATAGTAAGAAAATTATTAGTAGGTAGGTATTACGAGTATGTAGATACATAATTCGCTTTCTTTACTTTCCAAAAAACCCCAAGCTCTTGTATAGGTACCCCTGCCCAGCATAGTACCTTGCCTACACTTACACCTGCAATACCATTATTTTGATGTTATGGCTATTTGTGGTTTGCTTATTGCGTGCGCTTTATGACCAATGTTCTATGGTCAATGTTCTACATTAACCACTAATCGTGTACCTACCTATAACTCGTAAGATTATTGGTACAATGCGTTCTGAACAACAAATCGTGGGTTTGAATCCTATCCGAGACAAACATTGTGTGATGATATGCGGGTACCGTTCTATACCTATGTCAATATTGTAAAAAATACGAATACCTATACAATTTGCATAGGTTGGTAAAACCGTTGATTTTGATTTCCATATCGTAAAGTGCTCGAGCAACTGAATTTTGGGATCAGGTCAACAAGTTGGCAAATGGTAATATTTACCATGTTTGATTCCATTTTATTGCAACTTGAACGCATTCGTGCAAATAGATAGTACGTACCTAAGCAGGCACTTGAAGAACCCCAAGCAAAGAAATTAAGGATTAAGAACCTTATTCTTGAGATTACCGAACTTCACATAGCACTCGTAAACAAATTAGCCTCCTGATACGAAGGTAGATATATAATAATACCTCGTACCTACAATTTTATCTGTCATGAAATATTCCAATCCCGGATTTACTAAATTAAATAATTTTAGATACCAACTCTTGTTTATTACCACATAGTACTGCAATAACAAAAAAATTATATCATCGCATAATCAGTGATTAGTTACCTACGCTAAAGGTGTTATCAATTAATATACTAATTACGCGATTATAATAATCAATCAAAATTAGTTAATTTGCGATGATATTCTATTTAGTCACATGGTCTTCCCAAATTGTAAGAAAATTCTTAATATGGGTTAGAGAGTTAATTAAATTTTTCAACGATAACGCAAAGCTCATGGAAGTATGTGAAAAAAAAGACAATAGATACTATTTCTTAACACTTTAGCGCCATACCCGTTACATTACAAGTGACCAGACAAGTAACAGATTTCATATTGTGTACTGACTTTCGCTAGCTACTTACTGTAGACTTTCTGAATGTTTAGAATACCTAGGTATATGATTGACATTTGTAGTTGAATAATATAATTATTTTGTGGAATAGGAACCGAAGTTCAGTTCGGTCAAATAGGTAGGTAGGTACCTAACTTGCTGGTTTCGGTTCATATAAGACATAGGTAATGCAACTTTGAACACTTTCTACCAATGAACAAAATCTACTAAACCTAAAATCTGGCACTAATGCTAGACTAATTTTTATTTGTGCTTGAAAATCAAGAACATATAACAATGAGTCTATCACGCCGGGTTTGGAAGATGGTCCTAAGAAGAAGAAGCGAAAAATACTCGATAGTTGCATAGCGTTTTTCATTTTTTATATGTAACTAGGTACCTACTTACCTAAGATAAGTTGAGCTAAAACACTTTCGGTGTTTTGCCTAATTTTGATAAAAATAACGTTCAACGCTTATCACGGTTCAAAACAATAATAATTTTATGCTATCTGCTAAGATCGAATCTAGTTATTAAGGTCAGATTATAATTCAACCGGCCGCTTGAAAAAGTAACTCAAGGTCCGATATGCCATTACACTAAACTTATTCGCTAGTTTTATGACGCAAATATTGTTGCTAACTCTACATCTTATGGTCGCAATAAATTATGAAAGTTGCCGTAAATATAGAAAAATAACAAAAAATCACCGGCATTATGATTTGATAATACTTACATTGTAATCATGATAACGTGAGGAATCAAAGGTGATCTTCAAAAGTCATTATTATTACATACCTACTTACTATTTATACAACAGTTGATTATCAAAACATCTAACTAAATAAATTTGTCTTTTACAGTATGCTATTTTGGAGGCATAGTTTAGTTAGGAGATTGTGAAAAATTTTCATAATTAAACAAGTATCGCGCGGGGACGACCGTGAGATTTGACCAATTAAACACATAAGCTATAATTGTTGGCAACCGACCGGTGGCGGTATAACCATCACAATTGAAGACGTAGCTAATATGTGGTATACTGGTGTCGGGCAGCAGCGTCACCGGAGCGAGAAGCTACGCCTTGCGATCGCCAACCCGCCTGCCCAGCGTCAAGTTAATCTGTGCCAGCAGCGTAGCGATTATGGGTATATCCTCCAGATGTTTGCTCGAGTGTTGAGCATCTGGAGAGGCCTGTGTTCAGCAGTGGACTGCAATAAGCTGATGATGATGATGATAAAATTGTTCGACGTATTGTAGGTATCTTATTCTTATTATGCAATTTGATAAGGTTTTGGGATGTTGGAGGGTTTGACGTTTCAGCACATAATTATCATTAATATACCCATAATATACTTATAATAAGTTAGGAAAGGTGACACAAACATTAGCCTCACGCGCAACCAGAACGCACGCCACGCAACAGTGCGTCGACTCTTGCGCAAAAGTTGCGTTGACATCCATTTGTGAGACTGACAAGCCATCCGGATTCAACGGTTTGGCACCCATTGTGGTACACCATCGCATAATATTAACACTTGAACTCATATTAAATCTCGAAGAGTTAAGTATGCGATTTCAACATTAGAAAAAGATAGATGGATATAGACATAGGAACTCTTTAATGCACCAGAATAAAATATATACAGCTGGGTGTCAAAATGCGCTAAATGGTACCTATGTATTTTCTGTGTACTTACGTACCTACCAAATAATCTTATTGTATTTTAAAATGATAATAAAATACAATTAGCTCTGAAGTGACGACTGCCATTTCCGGACACAATGTCTTGAAGGCGAGAACATGTACACTCGTACTAAAACAACCACATCCGTTTTTTCAAACATTGTAATTCTAGCAATAAGACATACATGAATGTTAGCAGGTTTCATATTATTTACATCTATTATCTTCCCAAACCGTAGCTTCGCTTGCGAATTTAAAATAAATTTTACATAAGTATACTTAAAATATAATTATTATCCCACGTGAGTAGCTTCTTTTCTGGGATTAATAATCTAATGTTCTGCTCAGTACTCCTACTATGTGTATTGTACGTATTCGAAATTGCAAGAAGAAAATAAAAAGCGTGCTATGATAACAAACAAAGCAACACAAACTGACCTTATAATGTCTACGTAATAGGTCTTTTTGAGACAAACAGGTACCATTTTTAAGATTTTGTTCCTCTTAGTCAACTTTGAGTCCTATACAACATGAACCGGTTTCAAAAACACGTGAACAAGAAATAATGAAATAAACAAGACTTAGGTGATGATATTGATAAAAATATACGCCTAATATAATGATGATCATCAAATAGTTGTGAATCTCTGTGTGTAGTAAAAAGATTTCTTTAATTTAGTGAACAATCGGGCATCAATTCATATTGATGCCTTAGTGCTACGTAGGTAGGTACAGTTAATAAAGCAGTCTTTGTGCTTTGTGTTTGTGTAAGTATTTGCAAGCGACCGTGACCTTTCCACTATATTTGTCACCAAAATAATGACGATTAATGTTTTCTTAAAAATGAAATTCTGTTCAAATTTGAACACCTTCAAGTAGATATATTTATGATTCTTTTTAACTAAGCAAAACATTTCAGATGAAGTACTTTTAGGTAATACCCAATTATCGTTATTTACGAGTAGGTACGGTTTTCTTCTTTGTACGTATAGAGCCACACTTTATTGTATGTTAAAAACCAACTAATAGTGTGTAAAAATACGAGTAGGTATAACTGGCATTAACATTGAGCTACTTACATAATAATGTGGAGCAGTTTTTTAATTAGGCATTTCGATGGTGCATGATGCCACCGAGTAGTGGGATTATAGATGCATCATCATTATTATCAGCCTATCGTAGTCCACTGCTGGACATAGGTCTGCAGTTGTTCGCCACTTTGGTCTAACATCTTTACGAGGCTTTACCCATAATCATAAGGATGTTAGGGAGGGACCCATCATCTTTTCGCTCCAAGCCATCCTCACCTGCCCATGGTGCATCCTATTAAATAACAAACGAAGGCGTAGCTATGTAAATACCACAGGCCCATGACGAGCAGCAGCGGCACCGGAGCGAGAGGCTACGCCTTGCGATCGTCAACCTGCCTGCCCAGGGTAACGATTATAGGTAAAGCCATAGAGATGCAAATGTTCAGTATTGTGCGAATTGAGTAGTGAACCCAATGAAACAAAATGGATCACAAACATTTTCGTAAAAAGCCGTTTGCTAAAAGTTTATGAATTCTTGAACATTTATTGGCTATCTTTATGGCCAGAGATACTATGTCATCAATTAATAATTTGGTGTGATGGGGTGATATCTAGCCTATGTAGGTATTTAGTTGAGTATTGAGGAATTAAATTTGTTTTGTGAGTAGGTATTATCGCTTTCTAAAAAGGTGAAACTGAACAAAAATAAAATAACAAACGAGACAACTACTGAAAATGTACCTACCTAAGTAAGAAAGAAAGATATTTTTTATTGCACAATAAGGGCATGAAGAGGAAAATCAATTACAGAGATTTTAAATACAAATTCTGGCAGTTTAATCTCTTCGAGGCGACCTTCAGTTATTAGAGGTTATGTATTTTTCTGAAGATGCGTAAAATAACTTGATTACCTATAAATTAAAATTTAAAACAAAAAATGCGCATAAATATTGTCATTGTCGGCTAATGAATATTATAATACTTAAATGCTAGGTTACTAACCTCTTTGGAGTCAGTGCCAAGCCCAATAATTATTTAAGCAAAATATTTTTTTTGTTAAAAATCATAATTGTATGTACATAATAATAATATCTAAATTGTTCACATTTGATTTATACATATCATAATGTACCGAGTCAAACCGGTTCTTTGTTTCGTAATCAATATGTAATTCTAATTGGGCTCATCACCTAATTTGCTAGAGTAGAGTAAGGAACCTATTCGTAGATGTAGAGATCGATAGAAACAGATGACAATATTTTTGCAAATGACAGCTTTTAAGTACTTAGGTAGGATGTTATTAGTATCATCATCATCATCATCAGCCTGTATCAGTCTACTGCTGGACATAGGCCTCTTTCAATGTTCGCCACCTTGTTATACTTAATAGTGAAAGTACCAACTTTTTCTTTCATATTTTGTTAGGTATTTTATTTATGCGAAAATGGGAAATCATATCGTTTTGTGATGTAACATGTACCAACAGATAAGTAAATAAAATACTTATAACAATGTTCTTATTTTGAGTTACGCATTCAACAGTTCCTCGCTCATAACTGTCCTCAATTCAACTTCTCTATCCAAATGTTTCATAAAATTGGAAAGTAACTGAGCAAAATTCAGTAATGTTAATCATATCAAAATATGCAGCTGTGTATATTCAATCAATACGATCTGCATGTCATGTTATTACTTAATACACATCAACGGTACGTTAAAACAGACAGGTAGGTATGCATGATTTTTTCTCCGTCAAATGTGATAAAAATACAATATACGATTGGAAGTTATGCAACATCTCCGTGCGATTCTGAAATGGAGAAAGTGTTTCTCCGAGGTGAAAGTCCAAAAGTAGGAGTTCATTGCTCCTGTAGGTACCTATGCACTCTCCCGCGTATTCACTAAATAAATACGCATACATTCACAGATTGAAATGCTACATAACCTGTCAATAAAATGACAGGATAGACTTTTTTCGTTGCAAAATATTCCTAAGAATTTCTCTGTCGTCTTTTGGTATACCGATCCTGTCCAATACTTACCTACAAAAAATAAGTGATGTACTTTTTATACTTATATAGATTGTATGCGTCAATATCTTTATTAAACTAATACATTGGTGAAAGCTATAGTTTTCTCAAGTCATAATCAGTTAATCTTTATAATATTGCGAAATCCTATTAGGGAAGTTCGCAACTCTACATAGGGCACAGTTTTTTCTAAATGATTGCGATTATCACTATCACCGAACAATATTGCTGATTATGTCCCGGCTGCTCTACTAATTTACGTTATTCGTAAGGTTAGTCGATTCTCTCTGCATCACTCGTACACCTCCCAAACATGGAATCCCTTTGGGTATAGACTTACTCGTTAGTACAATTTCTATCAAATAAATGCACAGTGCGCTCTACAATTTAAGCATTCAGACTAAGTACGGTATATTAATGATTGAGATTGCACGTGTTACGTAAAATTTTATGCAGCGTTTGCTGTAAGACGCTATGTTATTTAAACATTCAGTATTTTGTGGAATCCTGAAAAAACAACCGGTGTCTGTCTGCTCAATGTCCGTTTTTGTAATAGTCTATGTATTATTTTTTTGTACATCTATGTATTATTTTTCGGCACCTTTTAATTACTTATATGTTCTAACATCCTGTAGCCATACCAGTAATACTTAGGTCATTAACAATTTATTATAGTCGATTATTCCAACCGCTGTGGTTACGGGTTTTTACAATCCATACATTATGCTATTGCTTTAAGTGTCTTTATGCAATAAAATCTTTGGATGCAAAGTTGTACGGGTTACTTTGTAATGAATCCTGTCGAATAAATTTTCCCGGTTTACTGCAACTCTTTTTTTTTTTTTTTTTTTTAAGAGGGGAATGCATTAGGCACCTTCATGCCGTCTCCGGGGGGAGGCGGCATGGTGTGTGGGACTCACACCTCCCAAAAGGGAGGGCATACCCACTAAACCCCCCTGTGTCGCCAGTGGGCAGCAAGTTGCAGGGACACGGGTAGCGCCGAAGCATACGGCCATATCCCTGCCTGCCCTGGCCAGCCGCAGATGATAAGCGGCCGGCACTCCTGGTCCGGAGAGGGCAAATACCCCTGCCCCCGGATCCGGGGAGCAGTAGAGTGCTCCCCGGGCGGACCTCGTGCAACGGTGTGGCTGCACCCACCACACCGTTACGCCCCTATGAGTGGATCGCGCCCCCGCACTCACCACTCGGGGCACGAAGGAGAGGCTCAGAGGGCATACGATGCGTTGTATGCCCTCCGGCGACGCCCGGGCCGGGGGCGGCGTAGAGCGGGCGCGTCTACCGCAGCCTCACGCTCTCTTTCCGCCGCCTCCTTCTGCGAGATCACTGTCTCGCAGAATGCGAGCATCGCTCGCCAGACCTCCTTCGACGCCGTCATCTGCCGCAAGAGTTGCGGCAGGTCGAGGTCCTGTGCGACAGTGACGAGGACGGAGCGCTCATTGGCCCAGGCAGGGCAATGCTGAAGCGTATGCTCTGCCGTGTCCTCCGAGCCACTGTCGCAGTGACGGCATAGAGGATCAGGCTCTCGCCTGATCCTCCATAAGTACCGGCCGAAACATCCATGTCCCGTGAGGACCTGGGTCAGCCGGTACGTCACCACCCCGTGGGGGCGCCGCATCCACTCTTCCAAGATGGGGCCAATGGCCTGAGTGGTGCGGCGCCCCCACGGGGCAGGTTTACTGCAACTCTACATCAACGATTATAAAAATAACTAGCCGTTGCCCGCGGATTCGCCCGCATAAATTAAGTTTTCGTAATATTATGAATAACCTTTATTGTGGCTTCTTTATTATGGTATCGCAGACTTTGTTTCAGATCTACTGTACCGATTTGACTGTAACGATTTTTCTTCCGACTTTCACAACAAAAACTTATGAAAACTGAAATATCAATATACCATAAATAGGTATATCTTCCTTCTGAAGGTTGTAATATTAAAATAGCGAAAGAATTATGATAATAAGTTTAGTAATTTTGAAGACTCACTACTGTAAAATACAAAACAAAGTCGCTTTTGGTTTCTGTCTGTCCCTATGTATGCTTATATCTTTAAAACTACGCAACTGATGTTGATGCGGCTTTTTTAGTAGATAGAGGGATTCAAGAGGAGGGTTTATGTGTATAATATATGCTTATAAGAGTTGCACCCGTGCGAAGCCGGGTGGGAAGTTAGTTTGATATAAAGCAGCAAATTGGGGTTGTAATAAAGCTATCGAACGCTCAGACTTGTTAAGGTGTGTTGCCTGTAAGGGTTGCTATCACTTTCAATGCTTAAATTTGTCTCAATCATATTTCAAGTCTAATAACAAGGAACTGAACCGCTCGTGGCGCTGCGACTCCTGTGCGAATATAACACGGAGGACTAGAAACGACGATACACCTGTGGGATCGCCATACCGGGTAGGCAACTTAGCTGCAAGTTCGACTGGTGGTCCCCATCTCGTTAACATGTCGTGTGATGAGTCACTAATTGACACGTCTTCTTTATCAACGGGGTCGAACAATGGACGCGAACTCATTCCTCCAATGGATCCGGAAGCGACAATCACTATGAGACAATTTGGCTATTTGATTGATATGAAGCTAGATAGCATCAGGGCAACACTTTCTCAAGAGATACAAGAAAAAGTCAAATCCGAAGTGACAGCTGTGGCAGCAACTTTAAAGCAGGAGTTTACGGTAACAACGGATTTTTTAAGTGAGGAGCAGACCGACATGAAGTTAAATATACATCACACGAACAATAGAATTGCTGAACTCGAAACCCAAAAAGCCAAACTGGAATCTGATGTAGCCAAACTTGAGATGCGCCTTTGCCAGACTGAAAAAATTTCTAGAAGCTGTAATCTCGAAGTTCAATGCATCCCAGAGCGCCGAAATGAGAACTTGTCTGTTTTGTTCAGGAAATTATGCGAACATATCAAAATGCCTATAGCGGATAGTGATATACGGTCGTGCCGTCGCATCGCGAGACTAAATCCCTCGTCTGCACGGCCTCGGACCGTATTAGTGACCCTGCCGTCCGAACGTTACCGGGATGCGATCTTGTCGGGAGTCAGAAGATACAACAAAGGAAACCCCAAGGACCTGCTCAACTCGACGCATATGGGCATCACAGGCGATAAACAGCTTATATATGTTGGAGAGCACCTGTCCAAACAATGCAAGGATCTACAAGCAGCTGCTCGCAAATTAGCTAAGGAAAAAAACTATAAATACACATGGGTCAAATTCGGACGCATATATGTTAGAAAGAATGATACCTCCCCGGCTATCTATGTTAAAGATTTGAATACTCTTAATAAGTCGGTTATATAATATTATGTATTTTATGTATTGGTATTTTTGTATTTTTTTATTGTATCTATTAAATCATACCTTTTTCAAGTTATTTGGATTAATTACCACCTATTCGTTTATGAAAATATTTTATCAAAATGTTAATCGCATTAGAAGTAAGTTAAAGCTTTTATATATTAATATCCTCAACGAGGATTATGACATTATTTGCTTGTGTGAAACCAACCTCGATAGCTCCTTTTCTAATAGCGAATTTGTAGATGACAGGTACAGCGTGTTTAGGAGGGACCGCGAATCGTCGAGCTCTTCTAAGTTGCATGGAGGGGGAGTCTTATTGGCAATCAAGAGAGATCTACAAGTAGTTCGACATCCAGAATTCGAAAGCTCCTTAGAAGATATATGGATTACGGTATGTGATAATCCCGGCCCCCGTGCGTATCGTCTCAACATATACCTAGTTTACTTACCTCCGGACCTTAGTGTCGTGCAATGTCAGAATTTCTATGACAAGTGTAGTAATACTTTATTAAATCTTGATAATTCTACTTCTAAAACCATCATTCTCGGCGACTTTAACGTACCTGGATTAACGTGGACACATGACAAAAGGCATTCCCCTCGGCTGAGACCCAGTAATACTTACGACACCAAATCGTCATTACTCGTTAATCTGTTAGACCTGGGCGGTCTTTATCAATACAACCATGTCCGTAACATAAACGACAGAACTCTTGACTTATTTATGACGGATCTAGCTAACATCACACTATCAGAATGTGCTCCCCTGTGCACACCTGACCGTCACCACCCAGCCATTGAAATAGACGTACCCAATAATCGGAATGTTAAGAACCTACAGCTTAATGCCATTTCTGTCCCCAATTTCCGCAAATGTGATACTTATAATTGTATACTACAACTCGAAAAAATTGATTGGGCGGAAATCTTACACCACAAGGACATTAATTTAAACGTTGAGTGTTTTTACGACAAGCTTAATGGGATAATAAGAGCTAACACTAAGTTCAAGCGTATAGGTCAATCCTTACACTATCCCATCTGGTTCTCTGAACCACTTAAAGCCTGCATTGAAGAGAAAAATAAAGTACATAAACGCTATAAAAAATTTAATAACCCAAGAGACTTTGATGAGTTTCGGCTACTACGTTCTAGATCTAAGGCTCTAATAAAAGCTTGTTACGAGTCATTTCTAACCAATGTCGAAGAGTCTCTAACTGAATCTACAAAACTTTTCTTCTCATTCATTAAAAGTAAGAGGGCGGGCCCGGTGATACCCGAAACAGTTAGATTCGGCGTCAGAGAGGCTACTGGTGGTGAGGCTGTAGCGCAGCTCTTCTCTGAGTACTTCTCATCTGTCTTTGTGCCTGACAGCCAAACCCCTTCTCCGTCAATCACTAATGTTAATTATTCCCTGTGTTCCATTAACATGTCTAGAGAGGACATAGTAAAGAAACTTACAGCCCTGGACCCCAATAAAGGTGCTGGGCCAGACGGAATTCCTCCCCGTTTTATTAAGCAGTGCGCATCAGCATTAGCCGATCCACTGTATATTCTCTTTAATGGATCTCTGCAAGCTGGTACTTTTCCGGCTATTTGGAAGGAAGCGCACATAGTTCCCATTTATAAAGCTGGAGATAGTAGTGATTGCACTAACTACAGGCCTGTTAGTATTTTGTCTAGCTTTGGCAAGGTCCTGGAGTCACTAGTGTACGATCACCTCTATCATCACTTGGCTCCCCATATCCATCAACAGCAGCACGGATTTGTTAGAGGAAAGTCCACGGTTACGAACCTGCTGGAGTACACTGACTTTATATGCAAGACTTTTAACAAACATGGCCAAGTTGACTCTATCTACACCGACTTTCAAAAAGCTTTTGACAGAGTCAATCACAGGCTATTGGCCCATAAACTAGAATCTGCGGGTGTGCATGGGTCCCTTCTGAGATGGATGAAATCCTACATATCGAACCGCAGCCAGCTAGTGGCTCTAAAAGGATACTGCTCTCGGAAGGTCCCTGTATTATCAGGCGTTCCTCAAGGATCGCATCTCGGGCCTCTTATGTTCATTCTCTACATAAACGACCTCATCCCTAGACTAAATAACACCTCACTACTCTATGCAGATGACCTGAAGATTTTCAGTGAAATTAAAACTGTTCGCGACTGTATTCAATTGCAAAAAGATTTAGATACGTTGCTTGACTGGTGTAAAGATAACGACATGAGCTTAAGCATTAAAAAATGCTCTACGGTAACGTTCACTCGCATGAAAAGTCCTATCCTCTTCGACTATACCATCAACAACACATCTTTGGAGAGGAAAACTGTGATACGAGATTTAGGCGTTATATTCGATGCAAAAATGGGTTTCAACCACCACTACGAAGCATTACGTAAGAAATGCAATAAGTTATCGGGCTTTATATGCAGGGCAACGCGCGAGTTCAAATCCCCCAAGAGCCTTCTTCTGCTCTATAAATCGCTGATACTTAGTCAGCTCGACTACGCGTCAGCCATTTGGTCACCGCAATACAACACTCACGTGGACATGCTCGAGTCAATCCAAAGGCGCCTACTCAGGGTACTGACATTCCGATACGGCCTCAAACGTGAGCTTACTACGTACACGGAACGTCTTCATTACTTTAAACTTAAAAGTTTGGAAAGTCGTCGAAGGTTGCATGATTTGAATTGTCTTCACAAAATATTCCACTGTTCAATCAACACTTGCTTACTATCCGACCTACATATCCGGGTTCCCACTCGCTCTTGTCGAATACAATGTACTTTCTTTGTCCCCTTATGTAACAACAATGTGTCCTCCCATAACCCGATTCACAGGATGTGTCGGGAATACAACACCCTCCTTCAGAAACACGTCGAAGTGCCTGACATCTACAATTGTAAATTTAACAAATGGAGATCTGTACTTGACAGACTCATAATATAAATGCTAAATCATGTTTTCCTTGTAAATGTAATTATTTCTTTCCACATGTACATATATTATATATATTTATATTTATTAGTATTTATGTTTATTAATATATTATAAGAATATTTGTCATATTTTTTTACGATGTGCTGCTTATCACGCTGTGTACACATCAACGTGGATTTATGGCCTTCTTGTATGTTAGTGTTTGTTTAAGTTAGATATGTATTACTGTAAATCTGTATTGTGTACCTAATAAATAAAATAAAATAAAATAAAAATAATTCCTCTTTAGAACATTAGAGGTATACTTTTGTACTATCAGGTACTCAAACTACATTTTTATGAGCCAACTTGAAGACCCGTTTTGATTGTCCGAAGGTGCTCTTTAGCCTCTAAAATGTATTTTTAAATATTAAAAATTTATCTTTTTTGATTGTTTGGATTGAGCTTTGTTAATTATGTCCAATCCAACTTGACCTCTGTTGTAAAATTTCCTAAATATGATCAATCCTATCGCCAGTTAGTAACTTAATGTACTTACATATTGAATAATATTTAAATTATTCCGAATAATTTATGATTGTATTTTTTAAATCAATGTACTTCAAAGATAACCATTATCATGTGTTTGGCAACTATCGTAATTCGTTATGTCAGTAGAATAAATTTACATCCAATTTAAATTCTTCTCTCGAGAAACACATAATTATTCGTTAAGACTCGACCTGAATCTTGATAACATCTCTCATGTTATGGCGTTATTATGGCATTCTCAAAGTAAATAAATAAGAGTAAATATGTAAAAGTGGCTAGTTTCCAAAGGAAGCCAAAGTGCTATCGTATCGTGATTAGTGATTTGAATTATTTTATAGCAAAAACTATGATGACAGATTCTGGCTTTGTGATCTCTAGTCCTACTATCCTACTAATATTATAAACGCGAAAGTTTGTTTGGATAGATGGATGGATAGATGGATGGATGTTTGTTCCACTTTCACGCCAAAACTACTGAACGGATTCAAATCAAATCAAATCAAATCAAAAATATGTGCTTAAAACTTATTTACTTTCAAGTTATAGGTACTTACCTGTACATGTACGAAGATGATGTGTTCATTCACCTAAACAAAAACAATATAAAAAATTAAAAATGTATTTCTCCTTCAACTTCTTTGTTTGTCAAAGGATTCTCTCAACCTAGGAGGTATTTCTTCACACGTAAGAGGACAGCTACCCTATAGACGCGGACAGAGGCACCGAACCGTTAACCGCTGTCTTCGCCGCGAGCCCCGCCGCGCATACAAACCGCCTCGGCAGCCAAATGTGACTAATCTATCATTTTGCAATGTAATTTATTGTTGACTGTTGTGCATGACCTATGTACTTACCTGCACCTCACAAGGTTACGGTTTGTTGATGGAGTCTCTCTAACTTGTGATAAGCATCATCTACATTAAGTACTTTAATCAGTTTCAGTCAATACGGAACTGGTTTCCTCTATTTTTTTAAAGCTATTCATACTTCTGAAGGCTCCAAAACCAGATAGAGATTGTAGAGTAGACGGAGATTTTACAGTTTGCAGCTTATCAAAGTTTACGAGTGTACCTAGTAATAATTAGTACAGTAATTAGAATAATTAATATAGACTGGCTCGGTGGCTCAATTGGTAGTGACCCCTGCCTTCTGAACCAAGGGTCGTGGGTTCGATTCCCACCCGGGACAAACATTCGTGTGATGAACACTTGTGTTTGTTCCGTGTCTGGGTGTTTATATTTGTATTTAAGTATTTATTTGTGGTACCTTCGTTGTTCTGATACCCATAACACAAGTATTTAAGCTACTTACTTTGGGATCGGAGCAATGTATGTGATGTTGTCTGATATTGATTTATTATTATAATTTAATTTTAAAATAATCTAGAGTCTAGCGTATTGGTTCTATATTTCTAATAGCCAAGTCTTTCTAATATTGACCTCAATCTCTAAAGTACTTCCTGAGTTTTGAAGGATAGAGCCATTCGTTACTGTCTCAAAATTGGTTAATAGGCAGAAAAAAATGCATATTTTTATGGCTTTTATTTACTTTTTGTCTAATGAAATAAAATCTTCACACGATATCCTACAAAAGAAATAAATTTTAATGTTTTATCTGATTACCGTTACAAATATTGTTATCGTAGACTCCATCTAACATTATGATTCGTTATCGGTTCGATTAACCGATTTTCTGTCAAAATTATTTACAGGAATTTGCAACGCTAATATTACCTACATATCTATCTCGTTAATAAATTGCGCTCAACCGGTTCAGTATCGTTTTTTTTTTACGGGTGTCTTATTGCAAGTTCTACAAGACACGCACGCCGCCGCTGACGTCAGCACCGGACTCGCAGAAATTACGATGAAGCTCATAAAAAGTCACGACATTTTAAATTATTTAAATTATAAAGGCCTGTAGACTTGACCGGTAACACTACACAGTGCGTACATCCTGTCAGATTTGTCATTTTGATTAATATTGTATGAATTTAATGAAGTAGTTAACCCATTAAATTTTATTTGTGATGATGACGAATCTTGCTAGCACAGGTTATGAGGGTTGTAGTTTTCAAGGTCTTGGGCACAATAGTTCCATGGTATGGTAACCATGCGAAATTTATAATGGATTCGGGACAATAACTTTGTTGTGAAAATATTAACTATATTTATTTTTGCAGAAATAGGCTCTAATAACGATACCTAATGCCCAGAAAAAATTTGGATAGTGATTAAAAAGTCACCTTGTATATTTAGAAGATTAAGATCTCGTGTGCTCTGGTATCACAAACTATAAAGCGCAGCATGAGGGAACTTCTTTGTTTTGTATAGTTTTTTAGTTTGACTAGATACTGTGTAGTATACGCACTGATATAAGAACTACTATGTATACCTATAGTTGATGATAACACAATTTTGTTTGTCCTGTTGCATAATCAATAAATAAAAACAAATCGGACTAGAAGTGATGAATTTTGGTTTGCTCTTACGGGTAAACGAAAACCCTTATTCAAAATGCTGGGTTCGCTCATCTTACTCGATGGCTCTCGCTGCTCGCTCGACTCTACTATCCAGATCTTATAAATGCTATAAGTAATATGCCGAATACAATCTCAATAATCTTCTCAATCTTACGGAGCGATTGGAAACTCAATTAGCGACATTATGATATCTAGACATGACTAATGACCTAGCGTTAGCTCGTCGAGCTACAAAGTAAATGCAATATGAGCTTTCTCTGCTAACGCAGCGGAATCCCCCTTCCCCTTTCATCTTTCCCACTTTCTCACCTTAATGGCACTTTGAAAGCCGTGTTGAGAACATGATCACAAAGGTATGTAAAATTAATGTTTCTTCGATACCGACTCGTGTGAATGTAGGTAGATATTATGTATTTGAACAATCAATTGGTAACCCAAAGTCCCAAAGTTCTTAACACGAAGCAGTCATTAAATTAAAATCCGCCATTCATGCAACGCCTTTTTCATAACTTATCGGAATGTATGGGATAGATCGTCATAGTCGGGTCTTGGCAGGCGGGTTGGCGACCGCAGCAGGGTTTTATATGTATATTGTATACCCCCAGGTAAACACTGCTGTCCTGATATTCCCTTAGTCCTTCTACGACACCCACGGGATAAGATGGGGTGGTCATCAGTTTACAACACCTACCTACCTATTAATTTCAATGAGGACTGGGAGCCCTGGTGCACGGAGTCCAGAGTAGCGCAAAAGAACTTGCCTTAATATTCTATAGGTATCTATCTGTGACATAACTGAGGAATAGTATGTCATAACAATAGTAGGTAAGTACGCTTTAGGTATAAATATCCATTCAACAAGTGGGCATTATTTGTTTATGTGCATAGCCTAGTAGAGGGAAGATGCATATTATGACATCTTCACTGGCTGAAAAGCAAATACTCGTAAGTAGGTGCTTACGAACTGACAATAACAACCTCAAGCTAAGTGCATCTTTAGCGTGTTGATGTTTATTTAAGCGACTTTTACCTATAAGCGGTACCTACTCTGAGATATATCCGTCGTTGTTATTGTGAGCACATAGTACCTACCTATTAGTCATTAGATTAATTCGTTGTTTGCGTTTCAGTACTACTACGAGTAGTACTGCTTAGTAGGTACCTATCCATTTGTATATTTAAACAGTAGCCATCGGATTATGACACTGAAGAAACAGATAGTGTGTACACGTTTATATATAGGTATATCCTGCATATATGGCTAGTCACCTTAAAGATTGGTAGCTATGACCCGTTTACATACATTTTCTTGATTTTTTATTTACTTAGCTATGTTTAAATAATTGACTATTTATTACATATAGACAGTCATATAAAAGACTAAGGTAGTTTATTTTAACTTTATTATATTAATATCTAATAGGTACAAAGCTGTAGGTAGGTAAGTAAATATACTCGTATTGTAGTTTTAGAGGCTATATTCACGCTGTCCAGGAGGCAGTGTTAATTAATTACTTAATTAATTTTATCATTGGGTTAATTAATTATATCGTTGGATTGCGAAAAATAAGACTTCATGAAATTACTTGCAAAAATAAGTTTCATCCTTGTTTTAACTGCTGTACCTACCTACAAAAATACTTCTAGCCGCGAAGATAGATGCGTTAATGACAAGGTTTTTAGAATATCTCAAGTATGTCCCTAGATACTCGTATATTTTCTTTCCACTCATCCATTCTTCAGAATCGCGGAAATATTACGACTTAATTGCTGCGCAGGTAATATCAAAGCTTATAACAAGCATTCAATTGGCATCATTCAGTTAAGATGAGTTAAGTAACTAATCACCATTTAGTGGCAGGTCGCATGTATTAAGTAATGTTTGTATTTGATAAACGCATACAAATGCTTAATTACTTACAGTATCAATGTTTGCTTTGTCAAGTAGGCGTGAATTACTCCTTCCCATAGTATTGTTTTGCAAATAACTGTTTACAAAGAGGTTTTTTATATTGCGTATTCCTAAGTTGCGTTTTTATTCTGTTTGTAGCAATTGACATACTTATATTTGTGGGGGGTAAACAAGTAGGTACTCTACACATACTTAACAATTTGAAGAAGCTTATTATGCAGAAAGTATTGACTTTTATCACCTTTTATTAAAAAGGGCCGTCATACTATGTTGTTATGTTCAAAAATTAGCATCCAACAAACACTGTTTTGGATACACAAAATTTTGGATGTCATTGAAAATGTTTATTGCTTTAGGTCGGTATATAAGTAGGTATACCTTCAATTTCAGATGGAGTATTTTTTCTAAAGCTCTACCTACGTTGGCCAGAGGTCGATGGCCCGAATTGTTGGGGTAAATTTAATGAAAATTGTACCGATATTACATACCTACCCACAAACATAATCAGAAATCTTCGAACGTTTCCAAACTACTAAAACAAGTGATTTTAGATTGTTATCCAGGTAATCCATATTTTTCTCTAATAGGCATGCTCATTGTAAGAGTTAAACAGTAAGAATATTAATGAATATCATTGTTAGTCTATACCTGAAAAATGGCATTACCATAGGTTTTCCATTTTCATAAAAGACAATAGAAAGTTTGCGGTGTTCGTTCATATTTCTTTATATTAAGACCATGGAAGTATTAAGTACTACGTCCATAATTAAGACAGTTGTGAAAACAGCAGACAGCTTTGGCATAGACTATAAAATCTATAAAATAAACAGACATACCTATTACACAGAATTATTTATGGTTGTGTTTTGTTTTCGCTTAGGGGTTTAAAGCTACGTGACGGAAGACATGCCACATTATTATCACCTACGACGGTTAAAGGTGTTAATTAGAACTGATAAATTTCGATGACTATGTTTTATGATTATATAATTAGGTAAATGTTACTGGATTTCGAATCAGTGGTGGATTCATGTTTTCAAGCTTGTTAACTTTTTGTATACCTATCTACCTAAAAATTATAATATTTTTTTATTGCCATGCAGATGAGCAAGCGGCCTGTCGTGTGCCTGTATATCACAGTATCGCTTACAATGCCGGAGACACTAAGTAAGACCGTTTCAGGTTTAGCTGCCATCGAATAAGAACAAATAATATAGTATTTTATCTTATTTGATGGTAAGCTTAAAACGATTGTGTAAAAAATAAGTAGGTAGGTAGACATACCGTCTTGGTACCGACCCCTAACCAAAAAACTAAGTAATGCTTTCACAAAAATTGATTGAACAAAATCACGTTAAAATTGCACAAAAATCAATAGATAAAGTTTCCACTGTCATGAATCAGACTTGTCAACAATTAAGTCAGGATAAGTAGGTAGGTACCTACCTAAAGTTTTACAAATCTATTGTGTGCTTAAATGTTTGGGGCAACAAGGGCTGTTTAAGTTTTAACATTGTTTGTCTTATACAAATATGTATTAAGAAATACTGTCAGAGTATTCTCAAAATGGGTACCACAGGCCGGAAATTGCGTGGAGAACATTTATACCTACAATTATGTCGTCACTGTAAACACCGCCTGCATACTTCAAAAATTGTTTGTCCCAACTCCCAATATTGACCACGAACGATAGTCGTGGGTACTTTAGATCTCATTGTGTGGTGGTGTGGGTGCATTATTCACGAACGTCCGAAGCTTTCACGTCATGGAAATACCCGAGATCACCTCCCCTCACATTTACTGGTAAAACCAACTTAGCAAAAGGTTTCAATAACGCCTTTTTTGTTCATGCTTTATACTTATTTGTGGTTTGCTAATTTTGTTGATTGTTTTTTAGTTACGGGTTTATATGCAACAGGTATTACTTATATTTATTTGAAGAATATATCGTATTAGTCGAGGAATTCTCTAAGAATCAATGGATGAAAGACTTAAAAAGAGTCTTTCATCTTGCCCTATGCGCATATGACCCACTAACTGACATTCCATGTCAGAATTCAGAGGCATACAAACTAACGCCCTAGGTAGGTATGTAGTAAGTATTAGCATTACCTACACATAAAACAATAAAGCAAAATGTTGCAATCTCTATCCCAATTGCTCAGCAGAGCAAGCCTCATTACATAACATTGGCATAGAGTATGTAGGTACTTACCTACATACTTGAGCTCATAAGTGGTTAGTTTGCAACAATGTGCTGATCTGGTCGGCACATCAAATAATTGAGAACTGCATCATTGCAACCTAATGTAGTGTTTGGTTAACTGACCATCGTTGTTTTGCAGTCACGCAACTAGGTAAAGCGAGGCTAAGCTACCTATGCTATTTGCAGAAAGTTTACATACTTTAACTAGAAACACATTGTATGCCCAATGTGTTAAACAACTGGAGAGGCATAGGTCTCTCTATGTCCAGCAGGGGACTGCGATAGGTTAAAGATGATCGCTAGTAAATGCTTTCAGACAACCTTCAGGTCCTTTCGATCGGCAAAAAAGATACAACAAATATTGTGAGTAGCTGCATAAAAATTTATGGGTGATACATTACAATGGCAATACATATACGGTCACGGTAACCGCATTAAAAGCACCTAGGGGTGAGAGCCTTCCGCTCCCCCAACAGTCCGGTGATGATGACAAGGCCGTCCTGGCCATCATCGTAGTCATTTAGGAAAAAAAAAAAAAAAAAAAAGCATTAAAAGCACAAAGACTTCGTAAGCTTACGTCTTCGACAAAATCGCAAACATGTACGAATGCACTTATATGTGAGAGTTCATTGACATTAGAGTAAGTGCGCCAATTATGGACCACCATAAGGATTTTGTAACATAAAACTCAGAATTTCAAAGATTCGTCAGCCTTTTATATTTTAAATAGTTCTATAATTATTTGGGTATCAGGAACGATTATTAGAATTCGAAAAAACCTGAACATCTTAGAAATAATCAATATTTTCTAAAATATGACACTATTGTGCATTTACAAAAAGTGTACAAAATATGGACCATAGTAAATTGGGTTCAAAATTATTTTAAAATATAAACGTTATAAAGAAAACGTTTCCTAGAATTAAATCAGTCAATCATTAAAGACTAAACTAATCGTTGGTACACAATACCCACACATTTGCTTATCTCGCAAAGCTTTGATTGCATTTCCCATTGCATCTTTATCCCATGTTTGTTTAGTCTTATCAAAGGAAAGATTTGATATTGTTTGATGATTTTCTTTGATTGTAGAATTTGTAGATGCCATCCTAAAACAATCAGGTTAAAATTTAAGTGACTGTTTTTAATATCTACCTCTAGTCCATATTCAAAACAGGCCGGTGGTCCATATTATAGTACACATACATTTCTAGGTTAATATTGTTGTTAAGAAAATTATACAAACTATTGGATATTGCAACTTAATATGCATAATTGTACAATAACTTACCTTTCCCTTAGCTGAATCTACTTTCACAAACAGTAATATTTGCTGTAAATATGGGCTTACGAAGTTAGGTAAAAAATTACATCGCGAGTTGATAAAAACGAAAAATGCCTGCCGTAAAATATGTGCGCGCTTTCTTCCGACTTGTAAGCGACTAGCGAGCCGCGGGAGGAAAGGAGTTTAGTGTACGGCGACCGATGGCTTTATACGACGGACAGTTTTTGAGAAATGAAGGTAGTCCATATTACGTACCCAGTCCATAATTGGCGCACTTACTCTACTTTCCATTCACGGACGCTCATCGAACACGTTTCTTGTGTGCACTAAATGTATGTTGTAGCCTTGACTCGCAAACGCAACAAGTACAAAATGACAATAACTTAACATTGTGCCTATCCCTTGCATTACGAGTCGCGCAAGGCTACTTTGTTTCCTCTGTTGTGTCTACTAGGTATGTGAACAGACAATAATAATATGTATGTTAATTTGCGAACTTTTCGCGACTTCACGTAGTCAGAGGTTATCGCGTTAGATGTGTCAATTTTCAAGGATAGGTATGATCCGTTTTTATTAGATGACTCCTAACACCTACAAATTGGTTTACCCTATT
Source organism: Conogethes punctiferalis (assembly GCA_031163375.1). Lineage (NCBI taxonomy): Eukaryota > Metazoa > Arthropoda > Insecta > Lepidoptera > Crambidae > Conogethes > Conogethes punctiferalis. The sequence continues at coordinate 8,146,780 of CM062080.1, forward strand.
CTCCTCTTTCTTTCTTTATTCCTTTATTTCGGACGTGCGGCGTGGGAGCGCATAAAGGCAACGCAAGTAAGTAGGTACGAGTATAGGTATATGGTAAATTTTGAATAAATCGTGATTCGAAAGTTTTAAGAAAAATGCATTTCATTTTCAATTTTGCAAGCAGGCTTACGTCCTGTTGGGTCGGAAACTCTATTAGCTTTTAAAAGGATTTCCTCGATTCACACAGTTACAGTGTAACCTATACGGGAGTCAATATTTAATGCCCAGATTAATTAAATTATTTACCAGAAGTAATACTTGTATTTGTTAGTCGCTTGGTAGCGAGGGAAAATACTGTGACGAAATCAGCACATTCAGATATTTAGCGGGAATGGAATTCTGAGGCTTTGATTCTCGACTTTCTAGTAACCAGTGCAGAAGTAGGTATTCTTCTGCACTGGTTACTTAGTAGATAGATTGACAAACATGTGGCCGTGCTGAACAGTAGATACCTACTCATAGGTAGTTTTTACTTAGGTACAACTATGTCCTATGTATCTTTTGGTTGGCACTGCAGCTAACTAGATAACATTTGAAAACATTGTTCTCCAATATCTACTGACGGTGACAGGATTTGATCATAAAAATGTTTTGTTTCAGGTACTATCTCCACAGAATTGTAACATCGGAATCGATTCCTGAATACCCACTTCTGATACAAAGATGTACTTATAAATGAGTTTACAATACGCAAGTTAATAATTGAGGCTGTTTGAAAAATTGGTGGGAAAGATGCCGGGTATAGACATAACGGTAGACAACAACATGAACAAGATGAACAACGGGAAACAAAAAGTGAGTATGAAATTGATTACGAATGTGGCCATTAAGGTCTGGTCAAGTCGTCAGGTGGCCAGTTTATTCGGCCTAGACGATTGGAGAGATTCTGTTTGAGATGTTCAACTCAAACTGAAACTATTTTGTAAGTACTTAATACCCATAACAGGATCCTGGTGGAGTCCCTTTTCCGTTTAGTAACCCATATTTGCCCGAAACAATGCTGGATTTGTTTTTTTGCATTATTTACACACTGTTAGGTAGATACAAATGTTTATGAAAAAAGACAGAATTGGTTTTCTTTTTCAAATATCTACGAGTTTGATGATATCATAAGGAAAACTTGATTTTTATATATTTTAGTTAATTATTCAGATTTTTACATAAGCTATTAATTCCCAACACAAGGAAGCAATTTGTAAAGTTAACTTTAAAGATGTCCCCAACTTTACAACCACATTTTATGAGGTGCTAATTATATTTATTATTTTTGAGATACCTGTGTTTAATAAACAATGAGACATTCACAAAGCATTATTCGCATCCTTCTTCCTACTTCACAATAATATTCGATTGTTTGCATCTTCGTGATTCACAATGCTGTGAATACAGGTAGATACTAGATAGCTATCTGATAGGTAGGAAATCATCGCATGTGTCAACCTTTACCTACATTATCGTGGATTCTAAAACAAAGATATATATATCGGGCGCTTTTATATTTTTTTTTGCAGAATGGACAATCTAGATGTTACTAAGATCTAAGAATATCTAGATTGTCAATTCTGCTAGATAATCTTCTAAAACACTTAAACTTAAGCCCCTTTATCAAGTTTCTTAAGTTGATTCGATCAAGATCTTACCCCGAAACTTCGGTTTTAGACAAACAATGTCCTAATGTAGGTAAGTACTTAGTATCATGAAGAGAAGATGTAACAGGACCGTTCATTCCAGTATCGTGTCACGCATGTGTCCTTCGAAGCTTAATTCACTTCACTATGGCCATACCAAAACGTATAGGTTTCCTCACGACGTTTCCCCTCACTATCACCAGATACAGAACTATTGTAGGCCCTCTACATTATATCTATTGATAGGTATATCTCTATTTTGAACTCACCGGCGCGTGTCAAACTTGCTCGAAACCCCAGGTTAAAAGCCAAGATCCTCACCTTAAGATTATACCGACGCTCGACTCTACATCATTACGATAATGACATAGAGGTAAACACATTGTAGCCGTGACAGGTCTGCGTCGATGGCATGTCCTTCCACAGTCTGATACGCCTACGGTGCTGCTATTATTAAAATCAGTCATTTCCTAAATTGATCCAACTGCGCTTTAGACGAATGATGTACCAACAATATAAGTACTTAATTTGTTTGTGTCCTGAAACGCCTAAGCAAATAACAGGCAACGTTTGTCCAAAAAACGATAAGTAATTTGTATATTTAGAAACTATTCTGTCTACCTAATTTGGAAGTGAAGAAAAACGATGATTTAAAAACTATGAGGAAACTGAGGGACAAATATCCCGGTGAACAAGTCAAACGTCTTGCGCACCTATTCCGAACACCTGAAAATGTAGGTTAGTTGAGTAAACAAAAACCTATCGTAGAATATCAGAAGCATATTTATTTACCTGAACTGTAGGTTTACATAGATAAATACAATAGTTTGATAGCGTTGGTCACTGATGAATATTTTGAGATCGTATCCTACCACGTGCGATTGTTTTATCCTCTATTGTATTAACTTCGAGACAATGCATTATAACAATAATAACCTGAAGTTCAAGCTGCAATGACTATAAACTTTTAAACCTGTTATTTTAACGGCCCTTATTAGCAATGTTCAGTCTGGTGCACGTTTCGATTTTAATTACTGGTGATAACAGAAACTCTACCATTAACGGTAAACGTTGTATATAGGCTTCCCCCAAAGGCTTACATAATAGTCAGTTGTATGCATCCAGTCATTGAGCTAATATCAGTGCACCCATCACCACCTACTATGCCTGGGGGAGGCGACGTAATCTGCGTTTCAAATCCAAAGTCATATTTGCCTTGCTTCTGTTCTCCAGACCACCAGACCAAGCCAGTTTTTAACCGTACTTCATTTAAAATGACGCGCACAATTATAATAACTATTAGTCAAAAATAATGAGCTAAATATGCCACAAAACCAAAGCATATTGTTAGGTTTTCATTAGGCTTTTCGGGCTATTAACTATGTACATGGACCATGGAATTGTAGGTATAGCAGAGTTAATCTACGTAACCTTGAAAATCAAGCAATTATCATTCACGATGTTTTTTGCGATGGGTAATTGTATGATGATGCTGATGATAAATGAGGTAGTGTTTCAACATACGTCTAGCGGACTAAGCCTTTTGTTTCTTTATGTATTACCTAGTATTTAAAATATCCTAGGTTTTTTGACAGATTCCTCATAGGAAAACCAACGATAGGACAATTTGTAGCCATTGGTTTGAACCTTGGAATTAGTACTAAAGTAATTGGTGAGTCTAGTCTAGGTAGGTATGTCTGAAGTTTCACATCGGTAGGTACAAAGTAATGAACGAGGCCATTAGCAGAAGAAACAATGTAGGTAATAATATACTATCTATTTTTCGTGCTATCATAGCTCAAAAAATTAGTAAGTATGCATTGCTTATGAAACTAAGGGGTGAATATTCTGGAGAGGTATGAGCTACATCCAGAATACTTTCCTGATAAAATTAACCGACCAGTCTTATATACAGTACAGTACTAAGTGTAAATGTTTAGGTAATGACAGACAGCCAGTTACTTTTATAGCATTAATTAAGTATGTGCTTAAGAAGAGAAGGAAAACGTTAATAAATCGATATGATCTTTAAAACGTAATGATCATTTGGAGCCTCAAAACACCCACTTAACTTAATGTATAGGTTTACCCCAGTTTTATCTCGTAATATGCTCTAAGCTTGCTATTGAAAACTGAAACCACTATAACGTACTTGGACATTACAGACGTACCTACATGGGTTATTACAATTAAGTTTGATTTAACCTTTAATTAATTGGGGTCATTAACTAATTATCTCTAACGTAAATTTTCTATCCTTAATTAATAAAAAATGGAAATAGTGCCCCTATTTACTAAACGATTTTCTAATTCGTATTGACCGGCCTAACATTTTTACTGGTTTGATAAGGATAAATAATGTTAATCATACAAGAGATGTTACAATTAGAAGTTTAAACCTACTTTGGTTACACGTTCGCATGATCGCAGCCATACAATATAATGATGTTGTATGATCGCATCGTTTTCTGTTTCATAGCCTGCACGCGATACCTACAATAGGTAATTTATAAATAAACAAACATCCTATATGAATAGGGACTCATTTATCTGAGTTACGTGTATATTTTTTACAATTTTTATTGATAGTTTCCTCTTACAACTACAACAATGTTTGAGCTGTGTCAAAATCAAGTTTAGAAACTGGTTTCTTTTTATCGACGCATTCCATCTAGTAAAACCTATTAAAAAGTTGGTACAAAATAAAAAAAAATGGTGATTACGTTCCATGAATCGGTTCCAATCCCGGGTCGGGCCAAAAATTGTTACTGGGTTTTTACTGTAAAGAAATTATTCAGTACTCCCGAACATCGGAAAGCACGCTTCCGTCACTTCGCATCTGGGCCCTTACCACCAAAATCGAAAACTTCAATCGTTCGTTGAACGGATCGCGTACTGCACCATAAATGCCTTACCATAGGGGAGATACCTATTTATTTTACAAAAGTACGCGATCCATTCAGGGCCTAGGCCCTGATCTTCCTCCGGTCGTCGTGTCTATAAATTGACCGATTGGATTATGAGAGTAAAAGAACAGTGGTTATTCTGCAGTAGTAATTTGGTCAGGAGAGTATTATCAATAAAGACCACATATGATATGGTACATATCTCTAATAATAAAATAGAATAGGAAATAGGTAGGTACTCGTACTAAGTATTTATATCACAATGTTGTCCCTTACGAACTATGTATGTTCGGGTCGAACGAGGCTAATGTCTGCTTTGTAGGCCGATAAAAGGTCACCGTTACATCAACAAACAAATAATGTAAGTGAATGAGTACCTACGTAGGTACAACAAACAAACTTTATTAAACTAGGTACATACATTTAATATGAGTGAGCATTGAGTAGCCTTTTAAATTACCTACTACCATATTAACATCGCGCTATTTCTCTGAAATAATGATAACGTTTTATTAATTTTAAAAATAAGATAGAATAATTCTATTATTGATTTTAGTCATGTTGTACAAGTAATCATAAAATCACGGCTTTATCTAGGTATCTAAAAGGCTTCCATACGTGTCGTATAGATAGAAAAATACGTAGATAGATAAAATCTACCTTTACCTAATTATACAACTATACTGAGCCCATGTTAAAAAATAATTTAAATAAAACTAACTTTGGAGCTATTTCCGTTTTATTTGCGATTTTTTACGTAATACCTACGTTGCTATAGAAATTTTATATTCCAATCATGTTATGGTATTGATAACATGATAATAATAAGTTGGTAATCATCTAGAATTACATGTATCCAATTAATACACGTACTAAATACCTAAGATTAAAAGTATATAAGAAGGTACAGCTTCAAGCTTTAGGTCAGTTTATTCTTAAATACCTACATATACCTACAACAAGTTTACAAATAGAAGTAAGGTAGGACATCAAGACGTGATCGACTGTGGTTGCAACTTGCAATCAAAATGTGACCACAAGACGTTACCTACCTATTAAGCGAATAGATTTGTGATCAAAGTCACTACATAATTTATCGGGTTCATCAATTTACTTTAAAGATTACTTACCTATGTGCATTACAAATGTGGGATCCTGTCTGACGTCAATGATGCGAACGTGACTTAAGGCGACTGGTTCTCGTGTAATGAATGAATTGGGATGTTCTTACGTCATAAATGGTCATAAACTACATACATTTACTTAGTGTGAATTTCAATCGATGGCGCTTTGATAGAGACATACCTACTTTACACCTAAAATAAACGCTATACCTATTAAGCTGTACCTACAAGGAAGTGGGTAACATACAACAGGAATTATTTAGCCGTAGGTACACCGAAAGGGAAGTATAAAGTTTAGGGCAGAGGGCCTAATTTGACATAGGCTTTTGGCCCAGTTATCGTTTTTATTACCTACCTACCAGTACTTAAAAGTAAAATTTTACGATAGAAATAAAATTTCAACAATAATTTTTCAACACAATACAATACTCGTGATGAAGGACAAATATTATGTAATAAAATACAAAAGAATAATTGAATTGGATGATATCTCTCTCTGTAGGTACAACGAGCAAGAAATCAAACACATTTAATGGTAATGAGGGTTGGTCACCGGAAAGTTACTCTAGCAACTAATTGTAATATCTGGTAATCTGGGCATTTCAAATATTACAATTTCTCTATCTGCCTGATAGTACAATCTAATCTCCATGCCTCCTCGATAAATCGGTTAATGTCCGTTTACCAATCAGAACAATAGTATTCAATATTTGTTCGTTTAATTGGATGGTCACCTACTCTACCATTATTATGTGTAAGCTTTCTACTAATTACAATAACTGTAAGTTTATTTAGTTGTTTTTTTAAATGAAATCAATTTATTTCCTACAAATGCAGACGCACGCTTATTATTATCGTATCGCAGAGAAGTTAGAGTAAACAAATGCCGTTTTACATCCATTATAATCAATACAATATATTATTTGTTCCATTTTACCTAAAGAGACACTAATGATGAATTAAGTCCACTTTAGTAATTTTAATGTTTAAAAATACGTATAGTACCAAAGAAAAAGCCTTCTCACCTTCTTTCGAAATCAGCTTAGGCCATAACTGATGAGTTATAAGTTGGTGAATTTACTATACGATCATTTATTTGTCCCGAGCAGACAAGCCAAGCTGACGTCGAGCGCGGTAAAAACAGTGGAAGCGAGTCCAGCGTACCCTGGACCAAGATCATGGCGATGTCCTTGGCGTTCCTGGTGCTGGTAGCCGCGTGTGCGGTAGCCTGGGTGTTCCAGGACTGGCAGACCAGCCTCATAGTCCTGGCCATATTGGTCGTTGTCTACGTCATCGTGTTCTACTACAGATGGATTTATGTTGCTGCAAGAACGGCGCCCAGGGATTTCCAGTAAGAATTCTTTGGTTAAATTGGTATTTTTCTACGAATTGATTTATTATGTACTAGCATATATTCAACATATTTACTGCTTGTCACATGGTGCATTTAGTTTTATAGCCCAAAATGTACCCAAACGTTTATTTGTCATTTACTAGAATTTTTAATGTCTCAAATTTGAAAAGATCATTGTTATAGTTAGATATTGTTGCCATTTATTGTTCCCCTATTTTTACGCATAAGTTAATTACAATATCTATATACGTACTATGATGCCGAAACTTAAATATTACTTACTTTTTTTGGAGAGGCAATTTGAACTAGCGAGAATGTTACGAGATCTCATGTCCTTCAATTTTTGGCGAAGCATTGAAAGTTTTACTATTTTTGTTTACAGAGCGCTCTTCTATTACGTCAAAATCTTATCACTATCACGAAACTTTACAAAGAAAAATTGGGCAATGGCGGATATATTCCACGACGTGAAGAAGAGACATCCAAACAAGCCTTGTTTTATATTCGAAGACGAAGTCTGGACTTTCCAACAGGTAAAATATTATTATAACAATTTATCAATATGAGAATTCATTAATATTTAAAACCGGATCGCGTGATTAGCAGGTAAATACCTAGATGCAGATAGGTACCTACCTAGTGAATTATTTATCACTTGCGTGTAAATAATGTTATATTGTTAAAGCTGATCCTTGACTTGCAACCACCACGATTAATTTGCATGTGGTCCAAAATGAAGGTCGAAAAATTTTACATCTTGACAAAAAGTTAATGACGCTGTCGAAACCTTTTTGCGGTAATATTGCCGACCTACTGGCATATAAGTAGGTATTCCTTGGGTACATTGTGATTGTTGACAACTAAATAGGTACATTTACCAAAATTATTGTTGTCTTCGTCAAGTTTAGTGTTAATCTGTGTGTTACTGTTATAATCAGGGACAGGAAAGTATCAGAGACTTTTCGTCATCGACCGATCTTAGACGGTTCATATCTGACGTCTACTGACTTAATATTACCTTGTTCAGGTTGTTAATCAGCTAGTTGTCGCTACAATAGATACCTACCTACTCATTGATCAACACTAATGCGTTCGTAGAGATCTCTCTCAGTAACGAGAGATCCAAGTTTAAACATTCTCGATCGGTTATTTAAAAATAATTCTCATCGAAAACTTTTCTTAGAGCTCTTGAGTTGACGAAAACTTTGACAATCCGATCGAATATTTGAATGTTCCGATTGAAATCCTTCTGTACGCATTTGCGAAGCTCTCTAAAGTCTATTACCACTCCTACTTTCAGTCTGTCTATCTTGTTGTCTCTACAAAACCAAACCAAATTTCAGGTGGAAGATTACAGCTTGCGCGCGTCAGCAGTGCTCAGAGCTCAAGGCGTAAAGAAAGGAGACGTGGTCGGCATCATGATGAACAACTGCCCTGAGCTGCCGTCCCTATGGCTCGGCATCACCAGGCTGGGGGGCATCGCGCCGCTCATCAACACCAACCAGACCGGGAACACACTGCTGCACTCCGTCAACATTGCCAAATGCAACGTTGTTATTTATGGAGACGAGTTTGATGAAGGTGAGTTTATCATCAGCCTATCGCAGGACATAAGCCTCTCCAGTTGTTCGCCACTTTGAGCAACCATCTGAAGGCTTAAGCCTTATAATCCACCACCCACAAGAAGGTGAGTTGTCTCATTTAATTCCCTTTAATTATGTTTTCTGCGGTATCTGAAAAAAATCTGACGTAAGTAGGGTTATGCTTTCATGAGACTCCGAATTTGGTGACGGAAAAAAATACGTCATCAAATCACGTCCCCATCTCTTTCCGTGGTCCACCAAGGAACTTCCTGAGATTTCAGCTTTTGGTTGGGTCCGCCACGCTATTATCTTACACTCTGCACACTCGTTAAGTGACTTCCGTCGCTGGCGATTTTTTACGCTGGTTACTTGTTTACAGCTGCATCGACTTGGCCATTCTTTCGCTTTCCATTAGGCGACTGACAGTGCTACTTTAAATAAAACACGTGTTTTTTTACGATATCTGACAAAATTACGTATGATTAAAGTATTTTTAGGATTACGCTTATCATGAGTGTCCAGAATCTTGCTTACCTAACATGAGTTACTGGTTTATGAACCTTCAAAAGAGTTTCCTACCATCTGCTGTTGCTGCTATTTTCAGCTTATTTGTTGCACAAAACTAAACATTTAGACGAAAGAGTATATCGTAGGTACAATGTTATCGCTGGCAGCGATCTCTTCCAGACAACCTTCAGTTATAGAACAATTGCTAAAGAAATGGGCAAGGCAGTGCTTGCTGTCATAGGTTTTTAATAAAATAAGCTTATTTGATTTTTTTTTATGATTACAGCATTCCAAGAAATATCAAAAGACGTTGACTCGTCGATAAAGCTGTTCAAATACGTCCATAGGCCATTGAATACATCGGGTACTGGCGTGAACCTGGCCCAAGCGCCAAACGACTTCACAGCGATGCTGGAGTCCACGCCGCCGCTACCGTGGTTCCTATCCGAGGGAGACGGCTTTAACGGCAGGCTGCTATACATTTACACATCTGGAACCACCGGCCTGCCTAAAGCCGCTGTTATTTCCTCCTCGAGGTATTAAACAAGTTATAATATTCCGTTTACACACTTAAATGGGCTTGACAATGCACAGCAGAAGTATTTTATGGGCCAGCATGGCGGTGGCAGCTGACAGAAGACGGGCTGGTTACCTGTCCGTTGTTGCAGCGAGTTGACCATCTCTTTCGCTTTCCATCAGCCGCAGAGAAGCCATTAAGCCGTGATACTATAAATAAAGAAATTATCTGACACTAAGCAAGGATTCCGTTGTATAATAAGAACTAGGTGATGAATGCTCATTGATTTATCTTTACCAGGATACCAGGAATTTAGCAAAACTATTATCAGCTTTGAACAATAGACAGTTGTTATCCCTTGAACGCCGTTGACGCTTGTATGGGTCGAAATCAAAAAATCTTCTATTTCTCGGCGGTCAAAGGATTGAAATAGCGTACTTATACTTAAATAGGTTTAGGTAATAAATTGCACCCTTAACTAAACTTGCTTTGGTATTTTTAAAAGACATCGAATTGATAGGATTTGTTCGATACCCCTTAGACACCATTTCAGTAACAGATCTCTACATCATGATGTACCTTCTATACTATTAATTTCATTTTCTTCCTTTCAGAATGGTGTTCATGGCTTCAGGCGTCCATCACTTAGGGCATCTAAATGCCAAAGACGTAATTTATTGCCCCATGCCTCTGTACCACTCGGCTGGTGGGTGCATAACAGTTGGACAAGCTTTCATCTTCGGTTGCACCATTGTTCTAAAGAAAAAGTTCTCTGCCTCAGCTTACTTCAAAGATTGCATAAAATATAATGCCACTGTGAGTAAAAACTTTTTTAATCTAGGTAACCTAATATAGTTAATGTAATAGAGTAGAATAACCTAATAGAGTAGAAACTCTAACCAAAACTTCTCTCTCAACTCAACAAATAAGTAACAGAGACAGAAGGGACTTGTTGAGTTGCCCAGAATATACCTACACATTTGTTCTATCCAGAAAATAATGTACCTAAACGTTTATTACATGTACAATTTTATTAGTGTTATCGTATAAAAATTTCTATTTTATAGGTAGCCATGAAGTTGAGACTGCATTTTCTATGAAAATATTGATTGTTAACCTACTTCGCTCAGCAAAAAATTATAGTTTTATGTCTTTATTGTCTTCTGAATTGTATTTCTCGCCTTGATAAGTTTTGTACTTTTATTACAGGCGGCTCATTACATCGGCGAGATGTGCCGGTATATCTTGGCGACGCCTCCCTCTCCTACTGACAAACAGCATAAAGTCAGGGTGGTTTATGGCAATGGCATGAGACAAGTGGTAAGGAAAACATCGAATGAATATCATAGCACCAATTATATATATAGATAAAGTTGGGGTACACGAGTTCCATAGTGGATACCGCTTCTCAGCAAACGTAGTTTAGGATGCTATCAGAACCGACGATTTGCACAAGATGTCCAGGATCAAGCAAAGTGGCGAATAATCGGCAATGCTTATGTCCAGCAGTGAAGTGCTAGAAGCTGATGATGATGATGATTATAATGTGTTAACAACGTCTGCTCTCTTTATGGATCATTACCCAAGGGCGGGTCCAGAACTCATAAGAGGAGTTTAGGCGGCTGACTGGTTCGGCTGGCTAGGCTTAGGTACATTGTTTTTATTTTACTTTTTGGAGGCAAGGGATGTTTATAACGGAATATTATTATAGCCGTTATATTGTGACGTCACAAGTCTTCTAATTAGGATTGTGGGCATGCCCATCGTAGCCGGAGGATGCACGCTGTCCATTACCAGAAAAACACAAAATACCGACGTTCAAAATCCAAATTTGATTACAAATACGTTACATACAAATTGATTGCTTAATGCAAACCGATGCTAGTTGTATTGTCAAGAGTCGTGTGTAGAATCAAATACCTATTTCATAATTTAATATCCTATTCACAGGTTTGGCCGGAATTCGTCAAGAGATTTAACATCAAACGAGTTTCAGAATTCTACGGGGCAACGGAGGGAAATGCAAACATAGGTTAGTACTTGTACCTATACACCTACCTACTGTACGGTTCATATTAAGCTAATAGCTACGTAGGTTCCCAACTAAGACTGAGATTGACTATTTTACCGCATGCGGTTCAAGCAGAGCTTATTTCCCCCGACTAGCTTTATAAACCGCTGTTACCTACTCGTATTTCAAGCTTAGACTAAAGTTAAACAAACAACCTTTAGGTATATTAATGTTACTTCTGAAGGATGTGGTACAATATTCGTAGGTACGAATAGGAAAAGTACCTATTACTCGTAAGAAATCGGTTTGTGACTTATGAGCTTTTATCAAGCAAACCGATATAGGTATTGTGCACACGGTCATAAACGATTCTCAGTCAATTTTACCTACCTATTTGTTTCTCTCTTTCTGTTTCTTTTACACTTATTTTTTTTGTTTTTAGTAAATGTGGACAACAAAATGGGTGCTATAGGATTCGTGTCAAGAATCATTCCTGCCGTTTATCCTATTGCTATCATCAAAGTGGACCAAGAGACTGGAGAGCCGATAAGGAATTCTAAAGGACTGTGTCAGGTATGATTATGAAAATAGATTGTTATTTATATTAATCTAACTCAAATTCGGCATGCCTAAGGAATTATCCAAAAGTAGGCATTACTTACATGATTAGTTAACATATCAGCCGCAGGATCTATAAACGTTTAGGTAAACGAGTTCTAAATACCTACCGAGAGTGGCCTGCGGAGGGCTGATGATAATGATGATGATAGGTAATAAGTATAGTTTTGGAAACAAACAGTCAAGCAAAACCTTTAACTGCCAATACATGCATACACAATAGAAAAGTTATTGTTTGCCGGTTAGCAAGCACCAACCTGCTCGATAAGCGTGGTGAATAAGGCAAATCCCCCAAATGACATTTGGCATTGGGGAATGCCTATGTCCAGCAGTGGACTGATATCGGCTGATGATGATATGTCCAGCAGTGAACGTTTGCAGCTGTTGATAATGATGACAGTAACAACTTAAGGGATTAGGTATATAACTCGTACTACTTAGAACAGTTAAAGCAAATTTATCTATGTAGAATAGCTTCAAGACTTTAAATTCTAGTCCTATGTATGGTACTTACTCAAGAAGACTGGATGTTATATTCGTCGGTTAATACACAATTCCTCACTAAAACTAACCCATGTTCCTAGTGTTTCGGTGTTGAGGTAGTAAATACTTATTTATTTTGTTTATTTAATGTTTTTACAACAGATAGCGAAAGTAGGCGAGCCGGGTGTCTTCATCGGCAAGATAAATCCTAAATTAGCATCGAGAGCGTTTTTGGGATACGTCGACAAAGAAGCTTCTGAAAAGAAAATTGTACGGGACGTGCTTCACCCCGGCGATTCTGCTTTTATCTCAGGTTAGTTTCATTAAAGCACCATTACGCGACTCTGGTCAATGAGGGTGTTCCAAAATGAAATTCCCGATAGATGGCGTTATGTATCCTGCGGTCCAGCAATCATGTGATTGGTTAATTGCTATGTAAATGTCAGTGCCATGTCAAAATGAATCAATTACGTTACAATTGGACCTGCTGCATTTGTGGTAGCATCTGGAGATTTCTCTTTTCAGAAAACCCTCATTGGCAGAGTCTTCACAGGTTCGCTTTCCGCGCATTGATTCTATCCAACCAAAATGGCTTGATTTGAGAAATCCTCGTGCGAGTTCTAAAGTGCCGCAAAATTTACACAAATGAATGTCGTCTAATGCGTAAAAACACAGACCGTGACCTTCAAACTTACGATGTTTCGCTTGAAAATGTTTTTTACTCCCAAGGTTTTCGTTTGCTAGTTGGACAACGTCGTAGAGTTATTCACCGTTAATACCTATTTCCGTACGGATTCATAAACATTAATATAGATACTCGAGTACCGTTAAGGCAGGAGCTTAATTGAAATTCCCAGCAACAGTTTAGTTGAAAATTGTGTGGGAAAAGCTCACTTGATAGGTATGGCTATCTGCTAACTCAGGGTTACTCAAACTTATAATAAGAATAAGCAATATTTATTACTTATGCCCCTCGTACCCTTATATTAAGTTCTCAAACGATCGCGAACGCCTAAACCCAAATAAAATTACATACCTGTAAAAGAAAGTATGGTTTTCAATTTCAAATAGAGTAACAAACAAGGGGAAGTTCCACTACTCCCGCAAACTGTACGATTCCGACCGACCGACTCTATCGAGCTTCTATTCTACGATGATCTTAACATTATTCACAGATTGTATTTTCTGTTCCAAATTTCATGGTATCTGGGACTACTATACCTGTAAGATAGATACTATTCTGAATCAGTTCCCATCCCACCCATCCTTTATTTTAACTATTCTTTACTCAAAGGCTGCCTGAACTACCTACTTTGAAGTCCTGTATGGTGTGCTATAAAGAATATCTACCTATGTATTTTTTAACTGACTACATCATCTGTCTCCTTCAGGCGACATCCTAGTAGCTGATGAGCTGGGCTATTTGTACTTCCGGGATCGAACCGGCGACACGTTCCGCTGGCGCGGCGAGAACGTCTCCACCACCGAGGTGGAAGCAGCTATCTCCAGGGTGGCGCAGCAGAGGGACGCCGTCGTCTACGGAGTGGAGGTATGTGGTTGAGTTGTCCTTTTCGCTCTAAGCTATCCTCACCTGCCCGTAGTGAATCGTGCCGAACAACAAACGAGGCTCTGGCCAAACGACTGGTAGCGGTAAAACCACCACGAGAGAAGGCGTAGCTAAATATCACAGGCCGATGACGGGCAGCAGCGTCAACGGAGCAAGAAGCTACGTTCTGCGATCGCCAACCCGCCGGCCCAGCGTGGCGATTGTGGGTATATCAACCAGATGTTTGCCCTAGGTGGCGAACAACTGGAGAGGTCTATGTCCAGCAGTGGACTGCAAAAGGCTGATGATGAAAGCTTTAGGATTATGTGTTAACTACCTTTGTAACCAAATCATTAATAAATTGCATCTCCGTTAGATTCCCAACACGGAGGGCCGAGCAGGCATGTGCGGCATTGCCGACCCCGAGGACAATCTTGACCTGGAGCAGCTCGTGAGGGACATCAACAAGGACCTGCCTAAGTACGCGAGGCCGGTCTTCATCAGGAAAATGGCGAGCCTCGATATGACTGGTAAGAATTTAGGAACGGTCATCTCGCCAAGAAGTAAAAGTACCTACTTCATCCGAACTTGGTTAGATAGCTCCGGAATCGAGAACCTTCGATGTCATTCATATAAGTTTGCAAGTAGGTAGAAGGTACATTGCCGCTTTAGGTGAGGTAGGGCATAGCGAATCTTCGCTCGAATTGAGCCGCCCGTCCGGGGAAGAACCTCCACCCTATAGAATACCGCAGCCAAATGACTTCCGGGTCGTGTTTCTACCGGAGAGTAGGGTTTCCGGAGCTCGTGGCGAGTTAGGGTTGGGCCGGCATGGCGGTGGCAACTGACAGTTAACTGACCAGTTACTTGCCCGTCGTGAAAGCGACTTTAGCGACTTGGGTTTCTCTTTCGCTTTCCATCAGGCATAGGGAAGCCATTATTTCGAGCTACGATAAGACAAAAACCTATTCTAACTAAGATTTTTCCGTTCTACAGGAGAGTATAATTATGTAAAGAATTACCTTTCAAACGAATAATAGTGATTATTTTATTTTTCAGGTACTTTCAAGATGAGGAAGGTAGACCTACAGAAGGAAGGGTACGACCCATCAATAGTTTCTGACAAACTTTACTATTTAGATCCTAAATTAGACAAATATTTACCTCTAGGGACTGAAGAGTATGATAAAATCATCTCTGGACAAATTAGACTGTGATTTATATTTAAGATAGGTATAATTGATTAAGCTGTGCCTTATGTTAAGATTGTGTGATGTACCTTTAAATAAAAGTACCTTAGTAGGTATTAAATAAGTTATTAAAGGGACTTAATATGTACTTTCAAGTTTTATAAATATTAATTGTAAGTACCTCTACTTATTTTTTAATATAGAAAAGAAGATAGAAATATAATAAAAATGTTCATTATTAATTTGGTTAGATATGTTTTATTTTTTATTCCCCTCATCTTTTTTTAACATTAAGCTTGTTAAAACACCTTTGTATTTGCTCGGTGCACTGCGACGCTGCACGCTGTTGTCAACGGCAGATGATTGTGAACTCGTTACAAAGTTATATCGTTACCTATAAAAGTGGTGTTTTACATGGAAATAGTAAAACTGTTTTCATTTAATTTTATTTATTACGTGAAGTAGATATGTAGCGTTGTGATTAGCATTTTTTGCTATTTTTTAGGGGAAATCCCTGTAAATTTCTTTTCACGTCGGCATAATATGATGTGGGACGTTATATTAAGTCGGTTGGTGTTTACAATTAATGTCTAAAATAGGACCGCGATCGGTCCCCGAGCACGATCACCTAGTTCGGCGGAAGTAGGTAGGTCTACTAGAGGTAGGTACTTTCACTTTTTAACAGATTTCAAAAAAAAGTAGGAGGTTCTCAATTCGAATGAATTTTTTTCGTTATTTTTTTGTGTTACGAACTAAGTAGGTAGGTACTACGTTGTACGTAGTACTCATTACTCCCATGAATCAGACAGATACAGGTGAAATATAAAACCCAAACCCAACCAACATGGGTAGGATAGGTACATAAAATATTTATGTTCAGTGTGTGTAGGTAATAAAATACCTAAGGCAAAGCGGTTTTTTATCTGACTTCAAAAACCAAACTGTCTGATATTTATTAAGTTTCAGTTTTATTGTTTGCATCTTAGAAATAACTTTCCATACTTTTAAACACAGCTTTGTTTGGTTTCAATTTGTCACATTTGCAGTGTCAATCATCTGACTGCGTCAACGTGCATTCAATGAATGCAAGTAGGGCCAAATTACATAAAAGCGTCTCACGAACCTGCACTCAGCATCATTATCTTCAAATTAACTCTGAACTCAGTGAGTTAGCGTAATAATTACGGATCTTACCTAGGACTTCGATCAAAACCGGAATAACACGCACGAACAATGATATTTATTCCTATATTGGTGATTTTTGCAGCCGCAGGCGTAGCAGTTTGGTATTTTATTGATGATAGTTAATTAAAAACTACTGTAATCACCGTGCATTTGATTATTTGTAAGCAAGAGTGCATAAAATAAATTCATGGTAGACTGCATAATATTTTCCGTAGCAATTAATAAAATTGGATGTATATTAGTGACGTCCTTGCCTTAGTTACCAAATTGAATTAAAAAAAATACTGTCACGATGACATTCTGTCAAGTTCATATTTGATTTGATGAAGTCAGAACGAAACGCAAAAAAACGCACTTGCTCAGCAGAAACTGTATTTCCCCGTTATATCTGTCGTCGTAATTATAAAACACATTTGCTTGTGAAATTCTCGCGGCGTGGACGGACGGACGCGCAGTGGGTCGACGCTGGTCAGTGAGGCGCCTCTCGTGGCGGAAGGCAGTCGCGATGTTGCTAGCTGCGGCCGCTATAGCGGGTGTTTGCGCCGTTGTTTATCTGTCCCACGGATTTCTATGTACACTACTCGCTTCTGTTCTTTTAGTGCTACTTTACGGTGTAGTATTCCACACGAGATGGTGCTATGTAGCGCTGAAGACTACTCCGAGAGATTTGAGGTAAACTCGACACTGGCACGTCATCTTACCCTTTATATTAATTTTAGATATGCCTAATTGTCAATAAACACGTTTAGAAGTCCTTCTCAATGATCCAAAGTCATCAAATGACGACACATCTTATTTAGGCACATCCATGTTGTGAATAGAAAGTTGTTTCACTTTGTGCTGATACATGATAATCTTGCCTGCTTACTTTCAATTTTAATGTCCTTACCCGGTAACGCAAGATCTAGGCTGGCTAATTTTCTCAAAACAATGATAAACTCTAACCCAAGAAGAAAATCCTTATCCTGAATAAGCAGCAATAATTCCTGAAAGGGAATCATCATTGTATGGACCTTAAAAGAGACCATCCTAGTTTGAAATCGGAGGATTTTGTTTACTTGTAAAAGATCTGGAATAATTAATTTTTACTTTTAGAATTATTGACTAATAATAATGTCCTTACGTATTCCTTTTTTCTAGGGCATTAATATCTTATATACAAATCCTTTGGATTGCCCGTAAGTTTGCGAGGAGAAATTGGACCCTGCCAGACATCTTCCATGACACAGTGCAGAGGCATCCTGATAAACCATGTTTTATGTTCCATGATGAAGTTTGGACTTTCAAAGAGGTTTGTTTTTTTATTAACTTTGAAATTAAGGAACTACCTATTAACCTTTATTTCCTGTGTACCCTTATCTGTTCGCTTGATGGTACAATGGAAAATAAATTTTATCTGCTTTACCCTTGACTCTGAATAATAATATGTACAATAAAGTACATTCAGTTATTACTATGTATGTTATAGGCTAGGTCTATGAATGTGAGACTTTGTACACTACTATGATTAATGATTGTTGAGCAACCTTTAATCTCCACAGTTAATATTGTATATGAAAAAGTGTTTCAAAATTAATGTGTCACTCTCTGGTATGTGGATAATGTACTCTCATGTGTAGTGACAACTGTCATTGGTTGAAGGGCTGTTCAGTTTGCACACTGATGATGATGATAATGTTTATCAAGTTTGAAGTGCGCCTGGCATAGTTACAGGGCTTTGCAGCAACTTTGTTATAGAATTTTATGCTACTTTGCAATTGAATTGAAATGGAAAGAAACATTAAATAATAATCAGTTTTATTGCTATATCTAAGCTATAAAATTTTAAATAATTGCTTAGTTAAATGATTCTAGGCATACAAGTATGAGTATTGATAAAAATGACTATTAAATGCTGTATGAAATTAAGTACACACCGTAAAATATACCTGCTTAGCAATTGTTTTGTGGTATGAAGCTGGTGACAAGTACGCATTAACTGTTCAGTAATAATACACATGTTATAAAGTTGAAGCCGAAGGTCACTGTTTAGCATATGTCAATATTCAAGTGTCGGTGAAGGCTATTGTTCCTTACAAGAAATGCAAAATCATGTAAACATCTTCCAAACAAATTGATTTATTTATTTACTCTTAAAAAAAGCTAATGTAAGCTTTTTTCAGCCTTAACTGAACATTTTCACGGAAGGCCACATACAATAGACAATATCATAATATCACTACATGTTATGATGTTCAAAACATCTTGAAACATATTAATCTTTTGGATGTAGCAAGAGTAGCAAATCTTGCCAAAAACAATACTTTTTAATAAAATGAAAAGCATTATTGTACCTAAGCATCATTTGCCTTGCACCAGTATTCGAAAATCTACTCAATTAATTTTTGGGTATACATATCATCTCAAAATTAATATTAATATTTTAGCTCCTTGGTTGTCATACATTTCATTCTGTTTTATAGGTGGAAGACTTCAGTTTGCGCATGACGGCTGTAATGCAAGCTCAAGGTGTAAAGAAGGGCAATATAGTGGGTCTGTTGGTCAACAACTGCCCACAGCTACCTGCCCTTTGGCTGGGCAACGCTCGGCTCGGTGCCATCACTCCCCTTATCAACACCAACCAACGCGGCAATGCTCTTCTGCACTCCATCAATGTTGCCAAATGTGATGTATTGGTGTACTCTGAAGAGTATCAATCCGGTAAGTATTTAATTAATTAATGCAGACAATAACATGTAGATTTGCTTATTAACAAGGATAACCATCAGCAGCACTCCAGTTAGCTTAGAATAGGTCACATAATGAGGGTTTACTTAGCACATAATAGGGAGGGGAGATGCCACCACACAAGCACTAGGTTCAACTGTAACATAATTGGTTCATTTTGACATGGCACCAATATTTAAATGGCAACTAAGTAATCACACGATAGCTGGGCCGCAGGCCTATATAACGCCATCTACCGGATATATATTATTTTGAAACACCCTCATTGAGCCAGTCTTAATGCAATCACCTCAGAGGTCATGGCAGAAATGGCAACTAAATTATCACTATTCCATTCAGTCCCCTGCTAGCTAGACAGAAGCTGAACTGAATCTTATGACAGGAAAACATTCATAAACTGTGTTAGGGTCACCTTTGACTGGAAACAGGTCTATTTAGCATGACAACAATGAATATATGTATTAGCCGTGTCTATCACACTGTAATTCAGATTATTGGTCAGTGAAGCGATTCATTAAACTTTATAATTACGAATAATAATTAGTAAAAAACAATGCTCAATTAGCATTATCTGGATACAAGGCAATGAGTCTAAGTAAGACATTGAGTCCATATACTGATGTGGGGCAATCCCTTATCACAAAAGTAACGAAATTTATCATAGTAATTTATTAGTTACCAGAGTAGCATCTTACTAGTGGAAGCAGTACAATGTTACTTATAATATCACTTCTAAATAACATTATTACCTTGATATAATTAGAACATTATCACTTTCGTCTATTAGGTTGGCTTATTTTCTTGATGACTTGCTTAATTAATACAAAGAAGAGTTTCTTAAATGAAGTTTATAAACTGTGTATTTGAAATCATGTGCATTATACAGAAACTGCTAAATATGAATCTTAGAAAATCAAGAAGAAAAAACAGGTATCCTCAGGTCCAGTCAGTTGCCACAGTAGCTGACAAGAAAAGTATTATTTATCAGAAGTAATAAGTAATATTGTGATATTTTCAGTTTAAAAACCATGATGATTTTGAATTAAGTGTTAACCATACTGTATCCGCAGGCTATAAATTTCAATTACAAACAAGTCACTGATTAAATGAACGTTCTTGCAGCAATCCAAGACATAGCCAGCCAACTGAGCCCTTCGCTGAAGTTGTTCAAGTTCACGCAACGTCGTCTTGAATCAAATAAGCCGGAAGTCCACGCGGGTGGTGACGAAGTGCCAAATCTGACTCACCTGCTGGAGTCCACACCACCAGCACCTTGGACTTTGGCCAACGGCGATGGGTTCACTGGCAAACTGCTGTATATTTACACCTCTGGAACTACTGGTCTGCCTAAAGCTGCAGTAATTTCTAATACCAGGTAAGCCATTGTAATGATATATATTTTTCAAATTCAAATACCAAATAGTTCGAAGAAATAGGTAAACAGGCACATGATGAATAATAAATTAATTAACTCTTTCTTTTTCCTGGTAAAATTCTAGATCTAGTTCTACCCTATAGATCCCTATTATATTCTTCTATTTTATTCTTCTGCGAAAATAACGCCTTTTAAAGTAGGTAGGTAGGTATATCGGAATTGTTCTGACTTAGGTCTGATTTTTTAATCGCCAAATAAAGTTTCACAGACTGATAAAATGTAAGATAGTTATGACAGTACTGCATATTGACTTTTGCAATTAGACATCCATCCATTGTGGAGGTCTTTGGGGGAGGCATTATGTCCTGCAGTGGCTGCAGTGGACCTTCTACTGCTGAATATGATTATAATGATGATAGTAAATTACATTAACTCCTTGGCTATGGTGGCTGACTGGAAAATGAGGTTGTCCGCCCTTTGCCAGAGCGACATGGGCTTCCTTTTCAGCTACCATCAAGCCAGAGAAAGCCACTATGCCGAGCCAATAAAAAAAACCTCAAACCTCAGGTTCGTGTTCATGGCGTCGGGCATCCACTACCTGCGGCTGCGCAAGTCGGACCGCATCTACTGCCCGCTGCCGCTGTACCACACCGCGGGCGGCGTGATCAGCGTCGGCCAGGCGCTCATACTCGGCTGCACGGTCATCATCAAGCCCAAGTTCTCCGCCTCCCAGTACTTCGCGGACTGCGCCAAGTATAAAGCAACGGTAAGGATAATGTTATGCCGCAACCACACATCTGACACAACTTTGCGTCCAATCGCTGTCCAATGCCCAATACTAACGCGCTCAATGTCTTTATTGTGGCCGTGGTTCTACTCTTTAACGATTAACTCTTTAGTGATGCTATTTTATAACCTAACTCGCGCCGCAAATTTCGCCTCTACCTTCTTAGTGCGAACGGCTAATCTATGGACTCCTTGTTCCTTGCGAGATACAATCTTAAGATGTTCAAAGCGAGAGTGAACCGGTTTTTGCTGGGTCTGCTCGTTCCATCGTAGACTGCGATATCGCGCAACCCCATAACGAGAATAAAATATTCAATAAGTTATGTGACAATTTTTTATTTTGACATGCCATCGTAGATGACCGCATTAAAAAAACATTTGTGAAAAAAAGTAAATCGTTAACATGTTATGTAACAGTTTCTGACTTATCACAATTTTTAAATCACCAATATTGTCAATATTGACGAATCCAAAAACGTTTCATACAAAACGACTACATGCAAGTGACGTCACATGCATATACTTTGTATGTTTAATGTAAGAAGTTTATTAAATAGCTAGATATGTTCAATATGCTTCTAGGTATGCGGTAACAGTCTTTGTATGACCATGACGTAACACGCAAAATCAAACATAGTAAAATACCCTCTATTGATTTGCAAGCCTAGCTTTCTTGCGGAATCTCTTTTCTCACATTTTATGAAGAACCTGATATTGCTGAATAACTCAATACGTCTTTCTGATGACTTTGAAGCTCTAATGGTTAAGTGCACTTAACATATCCGTTTATCGCTATCAAGAACCTCTTCAAGGTCACCTGAGCTCAGTTCATTTACCTAATAAAGATTTTTAGTAGTCGCTATCACGCATCGTGTCTAGAGGCGTATTCCGTTGTAGTTAAGTAGTTTCGTGCCATCTCGAAGTCACAATGATGCCTCATGGCCAATGATACTCAACGTTTTATTTAAAGCTTAATATTTATATTGTAAAATATCTATTGTGACCATATATCTGTGGCTGACAACTGTTTCGTGTTGCCAAACAAATTTTAAAAAAATCATTAAGTCGTATTGCTTCTTCTCCTCAAGTCCTCACAATTCAATACGTCAGATTTAAGAAGCCAATCTGACGCGGCCGGAGTGAGTCCATGGGGATCACACATTTCGCCAGGAAAACGATGATTTGGAGCCTCACAAACACATTCCGGCGCGTCTTTGAGATCCCACTTATGAAGAAAATGTTATTTATGGAGGGCCGCTTATACCCGAAATTCGATACAAAAGGTTTTAATAAAAGATACCATTTCTTTAACACTTTTGCACAAAACGTCGTTCCTAACCTAACGGACTTAAAGCGGTTCTTCTAACCCGGACTCTTGACTTCAGGCGGCGCACTACATCGGCGAGATGTGTCGCTACATCTTGGCCACGCCGCCCTCGCCCGCCGACACTCAGCATAGCGTCCGCATCATATACGGCAACGGACTAAGACCGCAGGTGTGTGCTCTATAATATTTATGATCAGGCGCAATCAATTATGACTATGATACTAATTAAGCCCCGAATGCATCAGGGAACCTATTATTTCGTAACATGACGCGCAAGACGCAATGTGACGCTGCAACATTGTAAGTGAAGCGGGACATGTTCATGACATACAGACATGTTCGTGAACACAAATGTTTGTACTGTGAGGGAATCGAACCCACGACCTTTGGCTCAGAAGGCAGAGGTCACTACCAAATAAGCCATCCAGCCGGAGTTATCGTTGGAATTTACATACTGCATAGTGAAATTGCATAAGTGTGAGTGCCGAGAACATGCCAGCTTTAGTTTGAACTGTAATTGCAACAATAAAGTTTTCTAATTTTTGACGTCACACAATTTTTCAAATTTTTCATTCATTTTCATGTGTCTACCTACGTATAACACACATGACAAATGTCGCTACGTATGTAGAGTCCTTAAAATTTTCTAACCTAATCTGATTTATTATTTTTATAGATTTGGACTGAGTTTTTGAAGAGATTCAATGTGAAACATGTTATCGAGTTCTATGGAGCGACTGAAGGAAACGCTAACATAGGTAAGCTGTATGAAAGTAATCTTGTATTTAGTTTATTTCTCTGTAATACATAAATAATTGTCTGTAATATACTATTTATGTCACACCTTACTGCATACATTTATCACCTGAAAGGTGACCTAAAGATTAACTGGTCGCCTTTTGTACCATTAAATAAATAAATAATCCAAAACGTGCCCTAGCACACATCGTCGCCTAGCCCCAAACTTAGCCGAAGTTGGTAGATAGATACTATGGGTACTAGACAACTAATAAATTTACTTACATACCTTTTTTTTTGGAACCATTATGCGCAATAAAGTTTTAAATAAATAGGACATCATTTTCTTTGTTCACAGCTAACACTGATGGTACCCCCGGCGCCATCGGCTTCGTATCAAGAATCATTCCCGCTGTGTACCCCATTGCCATCATCAAAGTGGACCAAGAGACTGGCGAACCCTTGCGAGATTCCAACGGGCTTTGTCAGGTAAGGTCGTATTTTAGGTCGTCTGTCTACCTCGCTGATAGACGTCTCACGCTACGTTTGTTATCAAGAGGTATAAACTAAAGATACAACTGTTTCTGGCCCAACGGCCATTCAATCTTCAGCTTGCTTTTCCTCAAAGCTATGTGCATGACTTCAGTTCTGCCGACAGACATATGGAGCCGTGTTGGGCCTGACCTCACGACAGAACACTACTCCTAGTCATTCCCTACTGCAAGAGGGGAAAAAAT
Organism: Conogethes punctiferalis; assembly: GCA_031163375.1. Lineage (NCBI taxonomy): Eukaryota > Metazoa > Arthropoda > Insecta > Lepidoptera > Crambidae > Conogethes > Conogethes punctiferalis. Next base: position 8,171,158 of record CM062080.1, read on the forward strand.
GTATACAAAAATATGTGAAGCATAAAATTAAGCAGACAAACAAAGGAAAAAGAAAAAATATTGGACAGCCCATACACCCTCATGTCATTAAGACTCGCACAGCACGTTTCGCCTCTAATTTCATAGTACGACGAACGGCCAACTATGGAACTCTTTGCCAGGCTTCTTGTACCCCGAGACGTACAATCTTCCGTTGTTCAAGGCGAGAGTGAACCGGCTTTTGCTGGGTGAGCGCGCTCCGTCGTAGACTGCGGTATCGCTTACTATCAGGTGATTTGCAGTCATACAAAAAAACACAAAGGATGTAACAGAGCGGAGTCATAACCCTTCTTTCTTCGGCAATCGGGTAAAAAGTAAATCGTGTTCCAGTTGGCCCAGCCGGACGAGCCTGGGGTGTTCATCGGGAAGATCACGCCCAACAACCCTTCGCGCGAGTACCTCGGCTACGTGGACAAAGCCGCCTCTGACAAGAAGGTGGTCAGGAACGTCTTCTCGCATGGAGACCAGGCTTTTATATCAGGTACGATATACATGCTTTATACACCTCTTTGTAGCATTAAAGAGTTTATTAACTGATCGTCTCACCTACTTCTTCAGGTGACATATTGGTAGCGGATGAATTGGGCTACTTGTACTTCCGGGACCGAACCGGCGACACGTTCCGCTGGCGCGGCGAGAACGTCTCCACCAATGAGGTCGAGGCCGCCATCTCCAGGGTGGCTGACCACAGGGACGCGGCGGTTTACGGGGTTCTGGTACGTATTATTATAAAATAAATTATACTTTCAAAACAGGTGATTACTTTCAAAACACATGGTTACTTTCAAAACGGGTGATTCCTTTCAAAACACATGCTTACTTTCAAAACATAAAAACTGCAGTTCCCATTTTCTTTTCCACTTTCAAAACTGGCTATTTAGGAGTTTGCTCATCCACGAGATACTACTTTTTCGAAAGCTTTATATTACACTACTATTCTTATTCCACGCGACGACGAAAAAAATCCACATTAACGCGCCATTTCTTCCTGCGGTTGGCGGTAAGACTTCTTGTCACGTCACGACTGTCAATCATACACCTAACACGCCCTACGATGGAAGAGAGGCCTAAGAGTCGACTATAGGACTTCTTGATATTTCGGCTTCTCAGCCGGTCTCTTATCGCGATCACCACACACTTCGCGAAACATCCGTCACTTCAGTAGCGGTCGGAAATAAAGAACTCATCATCAGCCTATCGCACTGCTACTGGACATAGGCCTCTCCAGGTGTTCGCCGCTTTGGGCAAACATCTGGAGGTTATACCCATAATCGCCACGCTGGGCAGGCGGATTGGCGATCGCAGGGCTCCTCGCTCCAGTGCCGCTGCTGCCCGTCATCGGCCTGTAGTATTTAGCTACGCCTTCAATTGTGATGGTTATACCGCCACCAGCCGGTTGCCAGAGCCTCGTTCGTTATATATTTTATTTATTAAGGAAACACACGGCACATATTATGCACACAGCACATATACCTTAAAGTTAATGAACTACACATTGGCCACTAAAGTTTATTAGTTACTAGCTGTGCTCGCGACTTCGTCCGCGTGGAATAGTTATTTTTTCCCCGTTTTTTTTTACATTTTCCATTATTTTCTTCGCTCGTAATAGTTCCAGCGTGATGTTATATAGCCTAAAGCCTTCCTCGATAAATGGTCTATTCAACACAAAAAGAATTTTTCAATTCGAACCAGTAGTTCCTGAGATTAGCGCGTTCAAACAAACAAACAAACAAACAAACAAACAAACTCTTCAGCTTTATAATATTAGTTAAGATTGAAAAGGATGCACCACGGGCAGGTGAGGGTGGCTTGGAGTGAAAAGATATAGGTCGCTCCCTTACATAGCCTTAGAAAAAAGAACTATGTTGTTACCTGTTGTTGCAGGTGCCGAACGTGGAAGGCCGAGCGGGCATGTGCGGCATCGCGGACGCCGGCGGCTCGCTGGACCTGGACAAGTTGGCGGCGGCGCTGGCCCGCGACTTGCCGGCGTACGCGCGGCCCGTCTTCGTGCGCGTCATGCCTAGTGTTGACCTCACAGGTACGCCCGTAGACGTCAAACCCTCAAGGAAATGTATCAGTCCCCCCCCCCCCACCCGAAGCCCCCCATAGTTCCCTCCCGAACTACCGTCCTATCACTAAAAAGCAATTAAGCCCAATTGATTTCATATGGATTAACGGCTTTTTAGTGATTAGACGGCAGCGAAGCCCCCCATAGCTCCCTGCCGAAGACCCCCATAGGAAATGTCGTCCCCGTCACGTCCTCCAGGACGCTGACGATCCCTTTATCCTCGCCACGCTGGCCGCCGCCGTACAGCTCGCGACACATAACAACAATACACGCCCGTCGTTCCGTCCCCGCCGGCGGGGACCTGCGCCGCGTCGTCCCCTAACTTCCGCGTCCCGTCCGCGAAACCGGCCCGCGACTGTCGCCCCTCTCATCAAAACATCGTCCGTAGCGGAGACTGAAATTACGTTTTACAAATGATTAATTTGCGATAGATATGTCTTCGGTTAATTATATAATCATTTAATGAAAAAACAACATCTTTCACAGGTACTTTTAAAATGAAGAAAACCGAACTACAGAAGGAAGGCTTCAATCCGGCTTTAACGAAGGACGACAAACTGTACTATTTGGACGCCAAACTAGGTAGGTACCTCCCGCTCGGGCCGCAGGAATACCAGAAAATTATCGACGGGGTAATTAGGTTATAATCTCTGCATAAGGAATATTTGCCGAAATTCTCTATACATGTTGTGGTGTAGGTATCTTTGCGACTTAACCATTCAGAGCTGAAAGAAAATATAGTTAGTATAATCTGTAATTGTTGTGATTTAAGAAAAGTTGACTGTTCATTTATTAATCTTATTATTAGTAGGAAATACAGCTATTTTTATTTATACTCGTTATTGTCTTTATTACTTTAAGTATATCTCTCAACGTTAAGCAATAAATGTTTAATAAAATTATGATAAAATATTGAAAAATGATGATAAAAAGGAAACGATGTAATAATCCGGCAAATATTGTTTATATTTTATTCAATTTGGCATACTAAAAAAAACGTACTTGCATTATTTTTTAATTGGATATATTGGGTGGGTAAACAAGTTTATCATTTAGAGAAATATCCTCTATTCATTGTGTACAAAATGTGATAAAATACTCTTTAGAAATATTCGCTTTTATAAGCCTATCCATAATTACAAATTCTATATATTCTAGTGCAGAATGACGTTAAATACAGTATTCTCATACACTAAGCATTTAAATATTGTGGACTATGTCAAAATACATATTTTTTTATAATATTCGCAAATTCTTGCGTTTTCTTTAATACTGCTTTAAGCAATATATTGAAAAGTTAGTAAGTGCGTTGCATTAATGCTGTCGATCATTAAAAGTAACCTATTAAGTACTTATGTTAGTATTCTATTCTGGTGTCGGGATGAATGAAAGTTAATTAATTTTACATTTGTTATTGTATATGAATTCCAAGCAAGTGGTTTAATCAGACTTTCAATAAACAGCCTGGGTATTTCTTTCTGAACGTCATTCAAAAGAGTTTAAATAACTTGTCTAGGCAGTTACTAGGCCAGACACTTCCTTCTTCGCACGAATTGTCAAAATAATTGTGACATAAGTCACTGTTTCTTATCGACCAATCATGAGAAATCACAAGTGGTCGACATCGATCCATTTAAATAGTCTTCTATACTAACTGATCACTATCGATCGAAGTCGACCAGTTGGTTCTACTATTAACCTATGGAACTGCATGGATCTCCAAAGCAGTTTAACTAATCTATCGGTCTAACACTAGTACATGCTATTTTCTCCTCTTTCCTTCCACTGAAAAAGGTTCGAGCATTAACCAATCAATTTGTAAGGCACATAGGCTGGTAGCATGTTTGGTCAGCGCTTAGTATGCGGGCCGGGCTGTTAATTGAAAGACTGATGTCCTGTGACATATTTATCAGTTTTCCATAAAGTACAAGAAAAAGTACATGAGTAAATTGTTGTGTAAAATAATGTGTAGATTGAAAAAAATCAGGCATGCCATTTGTCTACCTATACAGAAAAATAATTTTGATTATGATCTTCACATTGGTTATACCTACAATATACTCGTATTATGTGTCACTTATGATTGATTATTTAAATAATAAACGTCTTTTAATATTAACTTTCCATAACACGCGCACGCGTCTTACACATGAATGGCACATGATGACGTGTCAGCTTTCAGGTCACAACATACTGAATAAAAAAAGCATTCATAATGACATATAGGTAAGAAACACATACATTGAATGGCAGCTGCGAGCTTAGCAATTATCATAAACGTATTTTGTATGTATATAAATTATCTTATATATGATTCCAATTCCGGGTATAAAATTACGGTACGTCTCGAGATGGGATCACATACCAGAATTACAACTACCCTCGAAAAATAATTCGTTATCAAATATTACATACCTTAGTTCTGATTTGACGATTGCCACAGACTCTATTAAAATATGTCCCTGTGATAATCACCTCGGGGAATAGATTGGTGAATGGTATATTGGGGAGAGGTAGCCTGTTTGGTACTCGTGGTTACTATATTTAAAAAAATACTTTGCTCAATTCCTTTTCTGTACGTAGGTACATAAAAAGGGAAGAACCCAATATTACTTGTGTTGTACTTGAAATCGGTTCACTAAAGAAGGCTTTTGGTCACCCTTCACTAAATTTTTTGATTATAAATACCTATATATAATAAAATGTGAAATATTATAAAAGCCAATAATGTTTTCAGTCCCAAAATTAATAGAATATACGTAGAATGCTCATGGATCGTGAAAACCGTAATTTGGAATCTAATTAACGAATTTAGTAAATATTAAATAAGTCAAACATTATGTAATATTTTCCTAATATGTATGAATATTTGTCTACTTGCCGTTTTATGGAAAAAAGTTGATGTACTCGTTGTGTATAATATCATTCCAGTCTTTTGACAGTTAAAGACTGACGAAAATAAAAAGATGAATCTCTATGTGTAAAGCATTTGGTGATGTTGAATAATGCCTATTGAAATATATTTTTATATGAAAGGATGTTGTTTAATTTTTACTTATAACAACTTTCCTCTTTAGCCTACTTTCTCATTTAGAAAATATTTAAAAATCCGTGGATTCGATAGGCAAAAAGCTACGTCAATCCTTTGGCTGCCGTGAAATGAGACAAATTGTTATTGACTGACGCATATAGGTAAGCGTCACCGGCGATCAACCGGTGTTCGGCGAGGCGATGCGTCTTCTTAAACGAAGCTGGAGAACAATAGAGTTGTGGACCTTTGGAATAAGCTGAAAGCCCAAGCTTTTGTCGTTGGTACGAAAACATAAACCCTTTTATCGGCATGATTGGGTAGTACTTCATTATGTACTTTCTACACGTTGTTTGCATTAACAAACTGATAAAATTAGGTATTATTAGACAACATACAGAATTATTCCATTAGGGCGGTTTCCGATTAGCGAATTTTCATGCGCATATGCGGTCTTTTAGTTATACGCGGTGTTTACACCCGCGCTACATTATGCATGATTATGCATTACGCTTCAAAAAACCGGACTCCCGTAAAAGGTTATATACCGATGTGTTCGCTTTAAACGATATAGTGGTGTCGTGTGAGTCAGTATGGATTCTGACACAGAATTTCGACACAAACATTGCTATTTGTACGCGAGTCTCTCGCAGCTTGTGCTTATACGAGCTTATAAGCGCGGCAACGCTTTACGTGAGTGGCGAAAGGCGTATGGAATCTACGTGTCTACACGCGCTTCCAAAAATTATCTTAAAATCGCTCTTGAGAGTACATATAGGTACCGGCGAAAAACGAATTTAAATATATGACGGTTTGCAACGTATTCTATGTTGGCATCATAATTATTAGTGCCCTACATCGAAACTTTCCTAAGTTACAGAATTCTCCCCTTTTTTCTGTATCTAGACTCTACATTGTAGAGTATGGTTTGCTATATTTACGAAAAATACCTGGAGATATTATAGTTATATCAAACTCGTAGTAGCTTGGGTCCACAGTACTCTCACTACTGAGATAGGATTTCACGGGCACGGCTAAAGATAGATAGAGAGATAGGTGGCAACAGCTCAAAAGCTTTCCGATGCACGAAGATGCATCTGGACTTCCTGAGTTTCTAAAATCTAAGCAGAAAAGCGCTGCCCAGCGAGGGATGCGAACCTAGGATCTCATGTTCACAAAGCGACGGTTGCGACCAACGATGCGGTGAAGTAGAGTCGGTACATGCACTTCCGACAGCTATGTTGTTACAAACGCCCCAGAGCTTTTACTGTTTGTAAACATTCGTGTTTACGAGTTGGTGATTCAGATGAAAAAAAATTCAGCGGTGTTTTCATGCAGCTTCCGAAAACTACATGAGAACGTGTATTTTTTTTTACTTTATTGACATAAAAAGTTATAATTGTCAGAACCACTTTACTATGGTCAAAATTCTTTCGAAATTTGAAAAAAAGCCATAAAAATTTGCCAAACGCAATGTCACAAAAGTCAACCGCGTAAACATTTATCGGCGCTCCACATTTGTAGTTATTATTTATTTTGTATTAATTTTATATGAGTGACGAGTGGCGTATCGCGTGATCCTTTCCGGGATCAGCTGTTGTCCGCGCATGTGCAGCTGGCGAGGGGAGGCCGCCATTGACTGAGCGGGCGACGCACCGGTTGGCGCGCGCCGCGCATCGCTCGCATAGCAGTGCACGACTGCGGGCCGGGAGGCTCGTACGTGCGTACCGCGTGTCGCTACCGGTGTATAGTTAGCGCGCCCCACTGGGCCGCCCGCCAGCATGGACGCGATACTCGCGGCGCTCGTCGCGCTGATGGCATTGGCCGCCGCGATGGCTGCCGTGCTCAGCACGCTCTCGAAAGCGGCGATTTTCGCCCTCCTCGCGATCGCGCCCTGCGTCTACCGATATAGGAAGCGTATTTACGTGATCGTCAAAACTCTACCGAGGGATCTCAAGTGAGTACCGCTACTTTATTATTAAGCTGTCAAGAGTTTCTCTGATGAATGTAGACTGGAAGTTTAGCGATGTGGACTCTGCAATCCTCTGTTTTTCATCTGCAGAAATACTGCGACATTTGATCTTCCGTCCTCTTCACTCCTAACCTGTGATTTGTAACGACTACACGGTTGCAAATTAAAATCGAAGGGCATGTGCGCTAAGCGCGCTTTTAAGTTGAATTCTAACGGATTTATTGACCGTGTCGTATCATCAGTGTGGTTTCTTGACGACTTACAACAATAAGAAAGTAAGGAAATTTAGGTCTTGCTGTCCAACTAAAATGGCTGCACTTGTGTTTACCAAGTACACATACTTGGTAGAGCCGCAAACTTACGTAAAACGTGCCAACGATAGCATGATCTCGGTAATCGATAAATTTTATTAACATATTCCATGTGCGTGACTTTAATATTCAGTTTAGACCTTAGGTAATTAAATAAGCCTATGGTCACCTTGGCCGAGGATCTCTACCTATATCGTGGTTTAACTACCTATATAAATCAAGGAGTATGTGTGTATAATTTTCACATGCTAAGTAATGCCATTTCATTTTGTGTATCGCATGGAATACTTACAGCTGAAAGGAAAATAATATGAACCTTTGTAAACGATAGGTACATTAATTGAATGTTAATTATGGACAATGATATGCTGGGTACAGGATAATTGCAGAATTAATTTCAATTTCATTATAATAGTTGAGCTTGTCTACATTCTACAACATAATGTATAAGTACAACTATATACGTAGTTAGTAACATTTGTCATGACTGTGATGAAGCCCTATTGTTATTGAAGTTTCCAACAGATGTTTTTAGACATTTGTTTTGGTTTCATTATGTCTGGGACGTGATTGTTTGTTTATAATAATGATGATGTCTAATATTAAAACGAGAGACAAAAAGAAAACAAAGTCCAATCCATATTTTTTCACAAACTTAATTAGAAAAGGATGTTACCTATATAGGTGTCGTATCTTTAAATTTAAGTTTGTAGGTAGGTATTTAAATAATTTTTATAGGTAAAAGAATATAAAGGCTGTTGTCAACTTGAACCTAATAAGTGATATACCTAAAATACAGACGTAGAAGGAAACTGTCGAGGACTAGGTAGGTATAATATGGTCTCATACATTTGAAATTAGAAAAGGAAGAATACTATGGGACCCTTGTGAATTGTATGGTTTAGTTTACAACCGCAGAGAAATAAGTAGTAGGTACCTACATAGGTGCACAAGAGTACGCAATCATATACCTACCTACTATCATGATACAGCACGCTAACCGTTATCAGAAAATAAATATATGTACTTACATCTCACGAATGATAAATAGGACATCATTTTTATACCGATGTTTTTTTAAACTAAGCAACTACCTACCTACCAGTGGCAATTTTGTTGCGATAGTAATTTTGACTTTTTTCATAGAAAGAGTTAAAATCCAGTAAAACTTTCAACTGTTTGAACTACCTAAGCCTTTTTAGGGTTAACCTTTTCCGACAGAATCACATCCGATGGTGGTGGCGATTGTGACGTCAATAGGAAAATCGATGATATTAAAAAACAGAAATGATTCCATTGTCTTAAGAATCAAATCAGTATTTGTTGTCTCTACTACCCAACACTAGATCCTCTAATAAGAGCAAATCTCAGATCCGATAAAATAGATATTACTATAGGTATTTTTCGACCTTTGATAATGATAAGAAATTCTTATCTGTCTAAGTTACCTTGTCGATATTGTGTAATTTTTCCCAAACCATTATGTACGATACATTCTAACTATACCAGGGAATCTATTCCCCTGTTTAAATACGTACATATAGCTAAGTACGCCCGTTAATTTCACCTCTATCTGGTTGTGTCGTCTGATAAGAGCGTAGGTAAATACCTATACCAAAAATAAATTGATCGGCGTCTCTTTGTTGCTTTCTACAACAATAGTTTGCAGACATCTGCATAGGTACGATAGTAACAATTTGTGTACTAGTAGAGATATGAAAACATGTAAAACAATTTTATTGTTAGTCAGTCTCTACCTAAGAAATCCCTGAAATTCGGATCACATCACACACATGAGAATCACATTTCTCCACCGGTGTATCTAGTATTTTTATGTGCTTGTTAATTCTTTCAGGACCAGGCCCTGTCAGGTTGAAGAAAGTTAGAAGTCATTTTGTCATGTGTCTTTTCTTGTTAATGACTCTCTATCTTCGTCGTTCCCTTGGACATAAGGGCACGCAAGCTTAGTTTTTGGGTCATAAACGCTAGAACTCCTAGGTTTCGCCTTGTGCGCCACAAATAACACGACGTCTGTTGAATTTTTCGAATTTCTCCATTAAATATTTTTCGAATATTTAGCCATTGTTATAACAGGTAGTCGCGATATGTAAACCAGTCTTTAAAGAACCTACCTGAAATATGGATCCAGGCTTTGTCGTGACTCAGGTTCGTTGCCGATTAAATATTATGTAGGTATATACCTACTTACTAGTAATTAGGACCCGATTTGATTTTATGTCTACATAATTGGCATACCTATTTGGAAAGGTAGAGACGCCCGGGTTCGAGCATGATCGGGAAGAGGCCAAAAAATTAGGAGAAGTCTAATTTTCCAGCGGTGGATTGCGATAGGGCCGATGCTGATGATGATTTTATGAAAATTCATGATGTAAATATGATGATATGAGTATCTACCATAGCAACCGAGCTAACAAAGTGGGATGGGCTGAACAATGTGTATTTAGTTAAGTGTAATAGAGTATTTGTATCCCCGTTATGTAGGCTACTTGAATGAATAAGCACCCTACGTGTCTGTTACACCTCGCCTCCGATATATATATTATGTACATTATATTACTTTTGCGTGATGCAGACTCGTTAATAACGTACAAAGTTGTACTACATAAAAAACCGGCCAAGTGCGAGTCGGACTCTCGCACGTAGGGTTCCTGTGCCACTATACAGCCTAAATAAGTGTTTTTCTTTACGTTTTATTATATTGGAGTTGATTAAATTAAAAAATTAGGTAATTCGATTTATGGACGTTTAAAAAAAACCTACTGTCTAGATTTCATTCAAACCAAATTTCGTTAGTAGTTTTTATAGTCATACACATCATATATTTTTTTTCAGTTTTATCTTGCCTCATATTTTAGAAGTTACGGGGGGGGCGGACACACATTTTACCCACTTTGGAAGAGTCTCTCGCGCAAACTCATTCAGTTAGAATAAAATGATGTTAGTAACCTCAACATCATTTTCAAATACCTATCCATAGATACCTCACACGTATAGGTTCGAGAAAAAAAAATTTTTCAGTTTCAGTTCCATGTATGGGGAACCCCAAAAATTTTGGATTTTTTTCTGATTTTATTTTAAAATCTTAATGCGGTTCACAGAATACAATCTACGTACCAAATTCAATAAGGCAGCTCTTATAGTTTCGGAATAATTGGCTGTGACATACGGACGGGACAGACAGACAGACAGACAGGACAGACATGACGAATCTATAAGGGTCCCGTTTTTGCCATTTTGGCTACGGAACCCTAAAAACGAGGGAAGTGTTTTAACGCAATAACTAAGTTTATAGATACACATATTGTTTGTAATATTAGGACAAAGCAGCAATTGGTTTGGGCACCCTCCTTGGTAAGTGGTCAAGGGCCAAGGGAATGGTTTTCAAAGTAACCAATTGAAAGGTCTTTCAGCCTTTAAATAAATCGCAGACCGCAGTATATTGGAGACGACCTACCTACGGTAATATTTTGGTCCCCCTCCTTAACTTAATGGCCTCACAGCTCCATAATTGTACGCCCACCACGATATTAACCATGTGTGTAATACTATGTGTATACCTACTCTTGTGTTGTTTAAATCATAATTCGATTCGATTCCCAAGTCAAGAGAACATTGAATAGATACTCATCTTATTTGGTTGAGGAAGAGACTGCATAGGGAGGGATAGAGCATTTCAATGTCTTTTGCAATTATTCTTTTCGGGCGTATGTGTTATTATCGGCTGTTCACAAATATATAGTAGGTACCTACCTACCTAGTAGTTGGTAGGTAAAACATATTCGCATTATTTCCCACACATTGTAGGTACGTTTTTTCAAATAGATGCAGACCGGAACGGGTAAGTACATACTGCAATCTTATTTTTTTAAGCAGCATTTGAATGGAATGAGAAACTGATTTTTTTTGATGATGATATGTGTATATAAATAATGCAATGAAATTGTGAGGTCTGGTAACTGTAGGCAAGTTGGCATGCAATGTCACGTTCAGAATCGATCGCGGCCGCCCCCCCGCGCAAATGTGCAAATGCGATGTGCCAATGTGCACCGCACTGTGTTATACACAATCAGCCTGGAAATGGGTCACAGCGGCCACTGCATAGCGGTCGTTTGGCCCAAAACTCCACCTCTTGTACATATCGTGCACTGTGCGCATTTTGTCAGTCATAAATCTTTGTAGCTAGATTGAGACATTCGACGTGATATTTTACCAAAAATTATATTGTTTTAGGGGCTGCGCAGACGACAGACTTTTTTGTGCCATAGAGTCTGCGTCTGAGACATTTAAAAAGAGCATCTAGGTCCCTACAGCTCTGCCGACAGAATGATCGGAAGATGTACTTACGTTGAGTCTGTGAAATGTCCGCGACAGATTTTTGCGCGTCGTGTGCGTTACTGCATACCTATAATTACATCACACAGCCTAAAAAGTGCGTCACGGATAGTCTGTCGTCTGCGCTGCCCCTTTGAGTAGTTAGACTACTGTCAGTTGCGTAACCAACTACACTCGGGCTAAGTGAGGTAGTGCTCCGGGGACGTAAAGCAAATCGAATTCGAATCCTACCAGAAATTTCGATTGAACTATAATTTATAAGTACTTAGTACATAAATAATAACCAGCATTTTTTACCCAAAAAAAAATAGCCGACTTAACATAACTCCGATGTGGTAATAACATACAAAATTCATCGAATTGAGAACCTCCTCCTTTTTAACCGATTAAGTCGGTTTAAAAAAGACTTGTACCTAAGTACATATAATAAAGTATTTTTAACCTCACGCTTTTTTAATATATTTGCATATTACATTTTTTTACTTGATAAAACCTAATCAGTATTACGGCCCTTAGGGACGGCCCTTGGTTAGGGTACCTAGTTACGCCACTGATCTTAGTATGTAAAAGCTTGTGGTTTAATCTTAATACGTAATCCTGCAAATACGTCGCATTTTTGACCGAGACCTTGAATTTGCGGCAAGATGATTTGGCCCTTATTAACGTTGTGGCGATGATAAAAAGCTGTCATGGTTTTTAGTTGTTTTTTTGCGCCAGTATCGACCGGTTTGATTGTTGCGGACGGGGTAGAGTTTTAAGCCGGTGGCGTGATAGAAAGAAAATATCATAAAAATCATGCGCAGTTATATTGGTAAGGCTTTAAAAAATCTGATTACAAAGTGACATACTATCTATCACTTTGTACGTACCTACCTACTTGAAAATAGTAAAAATTACGTTACGACAAATACTTAAATACAAGGTTAAATAACAACCGGGTAGTAATGTTCAATCTAAATATTCAATACATACCTATAGATACGTGTGTCTTATCCTTAAGTTACCCAGACTTTGTTTTTCTACTGTACTATAACTAAGTAATTCTACAGTACACTAAACTTCCTTTCCTTAACGCAATCACAGACATAAATAAATATCCAAGACACAGCACCATCTAGCCCCAAACTAAGCTGTAGCTTGTACTATGAGTTCTAGACAACTGATAAAATTACTTAGCAAACACATGGAGGATCTACCCAATACTACCCATAATGGCCATGCTGGGCAGGCGGGTTGGCGATCGCAGAGCGTAGCTTCTCGCACCGGTGACGCTGCCGCCCGTCATCGGCCTGTGGTTTTAGCTACGCCTTTAATAGTGATGGTTATACCGCCACTAATCAGTTGCCAGAACCTCGTTTGTTATTCAGCGGGATGCACCACGGGTAGGTGAGGGTGGCTCGGAGCGAAAAGATGATGGGTCGTTCCCTTACACCCCTTGTTACATACTCGTACATTGACATACAATTCAATAGGTAGGTAGGTACGCGACGCAAAATATCGATTGGACCTTAATTACGAGTTTATTGTAGTAATTTAAATGCTAGCACCGTGAGGGTAATTAGAACGTATTGTCTGTCTGTATCCATTCTTTTTTCGTACTAATCGCTGTTGTTTCCTGCGGGACCTTGCGCCACAAACTATTTATAAGTCGTGTCGATCACGGTCAGTTAAATTTAACCAAGATTCGGCGAGCCTACTGCTCTTGGTACTGTTTACTACTTATCTTTTTAAAGGCTAAGGCACATTATCTGCTGTTTGCTTGATGTTTTTTTACTCTTATTAAAGATGTCTAATATTATGAATCAACACATCATACTCGTAACATTTTTTATTCGTTTTTATTTTATTTTGATTTGGGTCATACTTATTAGTATCATACGTATTTGTTTGTCTGTAGCACACTACCCTCTTACTGTTTCTGCATAGCCCAATGGTTGACAGGTAGAGAAAGCCTACGCGGCATGAAGTCGGCTTTTTGTACATTTTTATGTGCATGTATTTTCTTATATTTAATTATTTTAAGTTAACTGATAGAGTATAAAGGGCCAGTCAATTAAGTATATATGTTTAAAGTATCTATATTCTCTTTTTTTACATTTAAGTAAACTGTCAATTTCGGGCGGCGAAACATAAAAAGTGAATTGTGTCTGAAATGGCGATAATTACGTCTAATATTTTTCTTTATTGTACTGGAAGACTCTATGTAATAACAAGATTATTACGCGATTTCTGACTTTTTATAAACAAGAGTCATTCGTCTTGTGTCTCCTCACCGTGTCATTAGTTGATTATAAGTACGATGACTTCAAGTTTTGTACTGTAGTTGTAAACTAGTTCTTAACTTTATTACATGTTACCGGTACACCTGTACCTACCGTAACTATTAATAGTCTTGATATTTAAGTTCGATGAACAATAGGTGGGTAGTATTTTCAATAAGTAAGTACACTGTTGGATATAGGCTTGTCAAGTTGTTCTCCACTTTGGGCAAATACCTATTGGAGGTTTTACCATAAACGCCACACTGGGCAGGCCGGTTGGCGATCGCCGATTGCGAATAACAAACGAGGTTCTGGCAACCTTCAGGTGGCGGTATAACCATCACAATTGAAGGCGTAGCTATATACCACAGGCCGATGACGGGCAGCAGCGTCACCGGAGAGAGGAGCTACGCCCTGCGACCGCCAACCCGCCTTCCTTCAAGTAATGTTCAGTAAAAAGGTACCTAACTGTAATTGGTGTAGCTCGTTAAGGCTCGAGTTCCACTGAGGAGATTCACATCTTTTTGATGTCAAGTCATGTGATTGGAGAATCGCGACATAATTCGTCTCCGCTCCGCTCCGCCTAGTGGAACCGCAGCCTAAATCCTAGATACTATTACTGATAAGTAGTAATACACTTAAGGTCAACATGTCGGCTGCGCAATTTTAAAACACAGTAAGGGACATTTTTTGAAAAAATCGGGTTTTTGCTGAGTGCTGTTTATAATGTGATTACGCACGAATTTGCATATTCAGATTCTTAATTTTAGGTTTAGAAACGAAAATACCTACCTAGCATGTCCACTGATCTGGTTTTCAGTGACCAAAACCGGCTGTAAAAACCATTTCAAAACCTAGCAAGGCACAACGACAACTTTAAAACCTAGTAAGGGACTGTCCCTTACTAGGTTTTGAAATTGTCATTGTGCCTTAATATGTTTTGAAATTGTCAATTCAAACTGAATTAGGCGCCTACGTTTTAGTAACTCATAGATAGCGAGCGTGTGCGCTGCATTGTGTGGTTCAACTTAAATTACTGCTGATTATAATGTCTCGAAGACAATTTTATAGATCGAGATTAATTTTTAGTGCCCTAAAGAACAATAATATGCTTCGATAAGTACAAAAATGCTTTGATCTAACATTGTGTTGATGAAATCAAATTTTTCCTTACCAGAAAACATGAAACGTTTGACTTACCTAATACTTTTACTATGTAACTAGCTGTGCCGGCGGCGTCGCACGAGTGGATATCGGGTTTCAAATGGCACCTAAATTTTAAATTAGACCTCTAGCAATACATTGGTGAAAACCGCATTTAGTTCCATGCATTAGTTTTCGCGTGATGCGCGATCCAACATGCAGATAAAAAATTCTCCCGTTTCCCACACACTTCTTGTCACTGCTCGGCTCCTATTTATTGTAGCGTAATAAAAAGTATACTATAACCTGCCCAGGAGTATGAAGAATATTCGTACCAAGTTTCGTTAAAATCTGTCCAGTAGCTTTTTACATACGACACATAAACGAATATACAGAACATACAGACAGACAGACAAAAATTTTACTGATTGCATTTTTGGCATCAGTATCGATCACTGATCACCCCCTGATAGTTATTTTGAAAAAAAAATTCATGTACAGAATTGCCCTCTCTACAGATCTTTTTTTTTAGGTATAGATTTAAATGTTTCATGTTTGTTGAGATTTCCTATATACGAGTATCTCATTTAAATTATGTTTTTCCGTTAATTAACTTGTATTTTAAATTTGTTTTGCTGACTTACTAGGTTTATAACTTGTCATATTGAAAATTTGTAGCTCATCAAAACCAGAACAAAACCTAGTAAGTGCCTTTACTAGGTTTTAAAATGGTTTTTTGGTCATCTTTTACTCGTAAAAAACAATTTAATCATTAGTAAGTGCTTTCTAACGTGTACTATTAAGTATTAATGCTGGATATTATATTTACTTGAAAGCCAAGGATATGCCACACATTTCAAGCTAACTATCGTCAACGTAAGTTGCATAGTTTAGTTACGGCACGCTCTCAAAGTAGCGGAGACGTTTTTTCGCTCTCCTGAACATTTTGTGTCATGTCCCTTACTAGGTTTTGAAATTGCGCAGCCGATGTCTACTAAGGACATAGTTCATTACTGATCTCGGCTGCACAATTTTAAAACCTAGTAAGGGACATGACACAAAATGTTCAGGAGAGCGAAAAAACGTCTCCGCTACTTTGAGAGCGTGCCGTAACTAAACTATGCAACTTACGTTGACGATAGTTAGCTTGAAATGTGTGGCATATCCTTGGCTTTCAAATAAATATAATATCCAGCATTAATACTTAATAGTACACGTTAGAAAGCACTTCGGCTGCGCAATTTCAAAACCTAGTAAGGGACATGACACAAAATGTTCAGGAGAGCGAAAAAAACGTCTCCGCTACTTTGAGAGCGTGCCGTAACTAAACTATGCAACTTACGTTGACGATAGTTAGCTTGAAATGTGTGGCATATCCTTGGCTTTCAAATAAATATAATATCCAGCATTAATACTTAATAGTACACGTTAGAAAGCACTTACTAATGATTAATTTGTTTTTTACGAGTAAATGATGACCAAAAAACCATTTCAAAACCTAGTAAAGGCACTTGCTAGGTTTTGTTCTGGTTTTAATGAGGTACAAATTTTCAATATGACAAGTTATAAACCTAGTAAGTCAGCAAAAAGATTTAAAATACAAGTTAATTAACGGAAAAACATAATTTAAATGAGATACTCGTATTATAGGAAATCTCAACAAACATGAAACATTTAAATTTATACTTATAATAAATCTGTAGAGAGGTCAATTCTGTACATGAAATATTTTTTCCAAAATAACTATCAGGGGGTGATCAGTGATCGATACTGAAGCCAAAAATGCAATCAGTAAAATTTTTGTCTGTCTGTATGTTCGTTATAGAAGAAAAACTACTGAACGGATTTTAACGAAACTTGGTACGAATATTCTTCATACTCCTGGGCAGGTTATAGTATACTTTTAATTACGCTACAATCAATAGGAGCAGAGCAGTAACGAGAAGTGTGTGGGAAACGGGAGAAATTTTTATCTGCATGTTTGATCGCGCATCACGCGAAAACTAATGCATGGAACTAAATGCGGTTTTGATCAATGTATTGCTAGAAGTCTAATTTAAAATTTAAAACCCAATATCCACGCCTGCAACGCCGCCGGCACAGCTAGTTACCTAATAAAAGTATTAGGTAAGTCAAGCGTTTCATGTTTTCTGGTAAGGAAAAATTTGGTTTCATCAACACAATGTTAAATCAAAGCTTTTTTGTACTTATCGAAGCATATTATTGTTCTTTAGGGCACTAAAAATTAATCTCGATCTATAAAATTGTCTTCGAGACATTATAATCAGCAGTAATTTAAGTTGAACCACACAATGCAGCGCACACGCTCGCTATCTATGAGTTACTAAAACGTAGGCGCCTAATTCAGTTTGAATTGACAATTTCAAAACATAGTAAGGCACAATGACAATTTCAAAACCTAGTAAGGGACAGTCCCTTACTAGGTTTTAAAGTTGTCGTTGTGCCTTGCTAGGTTTTGAAATGGTTTTTTCAGCCGGTTTTGGTCACTGAAAACCAGATCAGTGGACATGCTAGGTAGGTATTTTCGTTTCTAAACCTAAAATTAAGAATCTGAATATGCAAATTCGTGCGTAATCACATTATAAACAGCACTCAGCAAAAACCCGATTTTTTCAAAAAATGTCCCTTACTAGGTTTTAAAATTGCACAGCCGACTTACTAATTATTAATTTGTTTTTTACGAGTAAATGATGACCAAAAAACCATTTTAAAACCTAGTAAAGGCACTTACTAGGTTTTGTTCTGGTTTTGATGAGCTACAAATTTTCAATATGACAAGTTATAAACCTAGTAAGACAGCAAAAAGATTTAAAATACAAGTTAATTAACGGAAAAACATAATTTAAATGAGATACTCGTATATAGGAAATCTCAACAAACATGAAACATTTAAATCTATACTTATAATAAATCTGTAGAGAGGTCAATTCTGTACATGAAATATTTTTTCAAAATAACTAACAGGGGGTGATCAGTGATCGATACTGAAGCCAAAAATGCAATCAGTAAAATTTTTGTCTGTCTGTATGTTCGTTATAGAAAAAAAAACTACTGGACGGATTTTAACGAAAATTGGTACGAATATTCTTCATACTCCTGGGCAGGTTATAGTATACTTTTCATTACGCTACAATCAATAGGAGCCGAGCAGTGACGAGAAGTGTGTGGGAAACGGGAAATTTTTTATCTGCATGTTTGATCGCGCATCACGCGAAAACTAATGCATGGAACTAAATGCGGTTTTCATCAATGTGTTGCTAGAGGTCTAATTTAAAATTTGAAACCCAATATCCACGCGTGCGACGCCGCCGGCACAGCTAGTTATCTAATAAAGGTATTAGGTAAGTCAAACGTTTCATGTTTTCTGGTAAGGAAAAATTTGATTTCATCAACACAATGTTAGATCAAAGCATTTTTGTACTTATCGAAGCATATTATTGTTCTTTAGGGCACTAAAAATTAATCTCGATCTATAAAATTGTCTTCGAGACATTATAATCAGCAGTAATTTAAGTTGAACCACACAATGCAGCGCACACGCTCGCTATCTATGAGTTACTAAAACGTAGGCGCCTAATTCAGTTTGAATTGACAATTTCAAAACATAGTAAGGCACAATGACAATTTCAAAACCTAGTAAGGGACAGTCCCTTACTAGGTTTTAAAGTTGTCGTTGTGCCTTGCTAGGTTTTGAAATGGTTTTTACAGCCGGTTTTGGTCACTGAAAACCAGATCAGTGGACATGCTAGGTAGGTATTTTCGTTTCTAGACCTAAAATTAAGAATCTGAATATGCAAATTCGTGCGTAATCACATTATAAACAGCACTCAGCAAAAACCCGATTTTTTCAAAAAATGTCCCTTACTGTGTTTTAAAATTGCGCAGCCGATCTATGCTAAAACTGGAAACGCACCGTATAAACGTAATGAGAATACCTAGTATGTTTTTGTTTCTCTCTATTTATAGTCGATAGCAAAAGCAAATGTGCAAATTTAGTCCATGTTTAGATACGCAACGTAAACACATTTCTATGATATCGCTAATTTTACTTGTGAAAAACTGGAAATGCAAAATATTGATACGTAGGTTAGTTAAATCATTAGCATAATGTACAGCCAGAAGCATTAACATGGATACGCTTTATAATTTTGTCACATTGAACCTGTCAATTGTTCCCGCTTTATATCATAATGTTGGCATATTATTTATTATTGTGACAAGGTTCTAAGGTGTACACATATTGCCTTTGACTGTACAAGCTATTGAACTTATACAACATTATTTAGGCTGTCGCTACTGGGCAGTTAATCGATATCACTACACGAATGTATACCATTATTTTACCTACTACTGTTTCGTAAAGTAGCATTTAGGAACATAACAAAAGGGCAGAATGACAAATGGTCGTATAGTTCCATGTGCACAGACTTCGTGGTCAGTCATGGTGATTAAAAAATATTGATTTTATGTCCGACTAACAGAGAAACCGCACCGCAAATAAGTACCCATTTTTGCAGAGATACACACATGATGACGTAAATGAACGCAGAAATCATTTGGTAAATGTTTAATGAACATGTCATTATAACATTTATTTTTACTTTAACGACACAGTTTCGAAACACGTGTGAATTACTTATTGAGCGTATTGTTTCAGTATTCCGTGGTACCATTTGTATTGTTTCTAATGAATCATTCATGTGCTGTTTGTCGCTTTTTCGTAGGTGACCCCTGCTCTTTCTATCGATTGCCGAGTCCTACACTGGGTGTTATTTTCGATTGAACTTTAATCCACACTGGCAGTCATATTTTTCTTTTTTGGCTCTGTCGCTGCCAAACGGCTACCGTTTGATTTGTTTTTGTTGTTTTCCTTTGAAATGTACTACCTACGATTGAAGTTAGTCAATCAGAACGCAATATTTACCTGCACTCTTTTCTTATTTCCTTAGCATTCCAAGTTTACTTTTAACGTACCTAATCATAAATCTAAGCAAGACAAAACATACGCATATTTTGATAATGGCCTACATAAGTAGATTTTACCTATGTAGAGTTAGAAGCGTGATTCTACATGAGATCTGATAACTTTTTCATAGTGTTGTCTTTAAAGTATTTTGTCAGGAAAACAGTTTAATATTTAAATAGGGGTACATTATTGAAACCTTCATTTATGGGATAAAATCCTATGGTTTCTTTCGTCTTAGACATGCCATAAAGTCCTAGAGAAATTTATACAATACGGTAGATGCCGGTAATGCGTATTTTGCTACGTTAAATTAAACATACGTTATCTGTATTGTATTTACAAATTCTTAATATTTGTCAAGGCCTACTGTTAGTCCAATGTTTAAACTTCTACCAGCAACGGCAATGACATCCATTATCGTGGATCCTACAACAGGTATTAGGTGTAGTAACAGGTAGGTATTATTTGTTATTGAAATTAGTTTGTACATAGAGTACCTAATCAATACCTTTCTTTAATGAAACAGTACAAAAGTGTTTGTCCAGTGAACATTTTTACAAACGATGCTGACACAACAGCGTGACTGAAACTAAAAGAGATATGAAAGTGGCACCTTAGCAAAATTGAATGACCATTTTCCGTTGATTTATTACAACCAAAGAAAACTTAT
Source organism: Conogethes punctiferalis (assembly GCA_031163375.1). NCBI lineage: Eukaryota > Metazoa > Arthropoda > Insecta > Lepidoptera > Crambidae > Conogethes > Conogethes punctiferalis. The sequence continues at coordinate 8,191,990 of CM062080.1, forward strand.
TAAAGTTTCGGCGTGTTTCAGTAACCGTAATAATGATTACCGATTTTAAAACCGGTGCCCAAGTTTTTCAAATTCTAAGTGTGAAAACTATTAGCCCTTTATATTATGCTTCGTCAGTACCTCCAAATGTTGAAATAACCTATTGACGCATTGTATTTAAATCACTGTTTGTTTATAAACATATTTCGAAACACAGTATTCTAATACTCCAACAAAAATAAATATTGTAATCTACTACATAAACATTATGACGTCGCTGATGAAAGAAATCTTCAAGCCTCCAAGATGTATGACAGGTTAAGTACCTATATCTTGCGTGTAAAAAAAATATACGGTAGTGCACCAGTTAATTCTAATTTCAAACTTGAACTTAACGCTATTATTTCGTCAAAAGTCCAGTTGCTTGTTAGCTGGCTTGTCGCAAGTGTCAAAACACGGTACAGGCTATTGTGGGGGGCACCGTTAGGCCTTGGTCGCTTATGAGATTACGAGCGAGCAGGTGCCTGCGTCATCGCAGAGCGCCGCATTGCCGCTCTTGCATGGCTTCCCCACCGTTATGCAGCTGCGAACATGTTAAAAAAGTCATGCCCGTGGAAATAAGAATTCATAGCTGATACTTTGGTCGACGAAGGTCAATGTCATTGCTTGTACAGTAAATACAGCGCCGCAAGAATAGATAGATAGATAGATAGATACTCTTTATTGCACAAAAACACAGACATTACAGGAAAACATATTACAAACAACACAAAGTACAATCTAGGCGGTCTTATCGCTTATAGCGATCTCTTCCAGACAACCTTCAGGTAGAGGAAACCAGATTGACTAAGGAAATGGGTAACCCAGTGCAAAACTATCTAACTATTTTATATTAAATACGTAAAATTATTACATAAATATACCAAGAAGTATATATTCCATAGACATACACATATACATATAAATATATTTAAATACACTTAAATAAAATATACATAATAATAACATATTACATACATAGGTACATAGTTTAATAAGATACTTTATTATTAATATACATAGATACTTATTATTATTTGAGTATGAATTTAAGTACTTAGATATGATAGAAGAGAAAGAATGTAGAAATTAAAGAGACAGGAGATGTGATTTAAGCCTAAGCTTAAAAACTGGGAGGGATTGGGAACGTCTGATGGAAAGGGGAAGGGAATTCCACAGACGGATGGATTGGACAGTGAAAGACTGGGAGTAGGATTTAGAGAGATGAGATGGAAACGATAAGTGGAGTTCACGGCAGGAACGCATACCATGATCCGCGGTGGGTTGCAAGAAATTGAAACGCTCTTTCAGATAGGGAGGTGAAAGAGGATTGAAAAGCACAGTATATAAAAGTGATAGAATATGGAGTTCGCGGCGACGACGGATGGGAAGCCAATTGAGCTGAGAACGATATTCAGACACATGGTCATACTTACGTAGACCGAAGATGATTCTAATACAGTAATTTTGGAGACGTTCAAGCTTGTCAAGAAATATTTCATTCAGGTCTAGATAGCAACTATCCGCATAGTCGAGAATGGGCAGTAAAAGGGACTGTACAAGAGCAATTTTGGTGGGTATGGGAAGAAAATTGCGCAACCTGCTTAAAGATGCAGCAGACGCAAACAATCTTCTGCTGACCTCCCTGATATGAGCATCCCAGGTCAATGAACTGTCTAAATATATCCCCAAGTTTCTAACCACCTGGCTATAAGGAATTTGGACTCCGTCAAATATAATAGGTGGAAGAGAATCCCAATTCACCCGGGAAATCATACGCTTTCCACCTACTATAATGACCTGCGTTTTACTGGGATTAACCTTGAGGCCAAACGACTTACTCCACTCCGAGATACGCTCCAGGTCCATGTTAAGAAGTGACACGGCGCTCGGAAGATCGTCTAGGCTACTCTGGGCATAAAGTTGAAGGTCGTCTGCATAGAGATGGTAGGATGAAGAAATAATATGAGTGATTGAATTTATGAAGACGGAAAAAAGCAGAGGAGACAAGACACCACCCTGAGGTACACCGGCACCGAGTTCGCACCAAGCAGAAAGTGACTCATCAACACGAATCTGTTGCCGGCGACCATAAAGATAACTACGAAACCAGTCAACCACCGATGGAGATATGTTAAGAGAATATAACAGGGCCAGCAACACATCGAAATCCACGGTGTTAAAAGCGTTACTAAAATCCAGTAGCGCCAACACCGTTAAACGTCTATTGTCCACTCCCTGGCGAATATCGTCAGTAATTTTGACCAGAGCTGTGACCGTGCTATGTCCTGGACGGAAACCAGATTGGAAGGGACTTAAGATATGGTTTTTTGTAAGGAAATGGCTTAATTGTTGATGGACAACGCGCTCCAGAACTTTCGATAGGAATGGTAAAATAGAAATGGGGCGGTAATCGGAAAAGGAAGATGGATTGGACTTTTTTGGGAGAGGAATCACTTGAGCGTCTTTCCACAAAGTGGGGAAGGTGCTCGTGGATAAGGAACAATTGAGAATGTGAGTTATGGAAGGAGTAAGGATATCAAGGATGGGTATGATCATGTTACGACTAACACTATCGCTACCGACAGCATTAGACGCTATGGCCAAGATATTCTTCTTAACATCACATTCGGTTAGCTGACTAAAAACTAAAGAGGAATAATCTGGAATTGGAAGAGATGACAAGTGATTAAGAGTTTTTAATTTAACCGAACCATCAATGGTAGCCGAAGAGGAGAAATGTTTATTTAACGAGTCGAAGTTTATATCTTTAGGCAAGGAGTTATTACGAGATCTTCCAATTCCCAATGATTTTAAAAATTTCCAGACTTTAGCTGGATTTCCATTCTCGACAGACTGGTGAATGTGGCGTCGTTGAGCATCTCTACACAACCTATTGCAGCGATTCCTAATCAACTTATATTTTTCGCGGTTTTTGTCGGACGGGTCCAATTTAAATTTCAGCTTGGCAGAATTCTTTTTATGTCTTAATGCTTTCAGGTCTTCTGTAAGCCAAGGAGCAGGTGAATGCTTGACTTTCACGGGTCGTACAGGAGCATGTTTATCGAAAAGGTCCAAAACCAATGAGTTAAAAAGATTTACCTTCTCATCAACACTACCGGTAGCAGTTATCACTGACCAGTCAGCATCAATGGCATCCCTGCGTAATTCTTCAAGGTTCATACCACCAAAATTGCGCTGTAGAAGAATTTTCGCCTTAGATTTTGGAGGACGGATTTTGTAAGACATGACAAGAATGTATGTATTGTATCGATTAGTAATTATTTTTGTGGTTAAGTTGGAAATAATGAATACGTAATCTAAATAGGTACTTCACTTAAAGCATATAAAAGGGTATAGGTAAAGATTAAAGTTCTAAACTAAAAAAAAAAACACGTCGATTCCATTTTTTGAGTAACATAAAAATATAAAAATATCCGGTACAAGCGGGTACCCGATGATTATACGCATACCTTTCTGTTGCAAAAAATCTCGCTGTCCATCCCTTGGAGTGAAAATTAATTTTAACTTTTAGCCGTTGTCTACCCTGGGTAGACAAAGACTCTAGTTTCTTTGTACTACTCTCGACGTCCACCTGGTGAGGACTGGTGTCAGTCACCAGACAGTGGTGAATGACACCAGATCAGTCACCAACACAAAGCCACTATTTGAAAATCGTTCTCTACCAAAATAAGAGGTTCTTATTCTTATCCTTTTAAAAAATAAAATATTGGCAACGAAAGGTCACGCTACATTGTATGCAAAAGTGTCAATATTCTTTGAACCACAAGGAAAAATACCCTTTTGTCTTATTGTTCTGCCGGTTATGTCCAGATCGTCTGCTACAAAGTACTGAGTCACAAAGATGCGTGCGGATTAAATTAGGACGGGCGTTGTGAGTTGTTACGCGCCCACCGATTTGCATCGGTCCTGTCTGGTGCGTCAGTGATTCGCATTTCCGCATAGCTAACATTGCTATCTGCTAAAAGGATACTCAGAAATCCATACCTATATCATAATTTTAAAGTAATCCTGTCTGTTGCGGTCTGACGCCTAAACCACTAAAGCGATTATGATCCTTTCATGGCTTTAGGACACAAGCATCCTCTTGGCTGAAACTTGACTGAAGCGCTCCGCGTGTCCTAGACCTAGGTTTATGCGCGCGGCACCATGTAATGTCAAAAGTAATAAGTGTGTATAGGTACTTTAGAACTTTGGTACAAACCTATAAATTTTTCTTGTTTCATGTTATAATGTTGAATGTCATTTATTATTGTGACATGGTTTTAAAGAACGTATAAAATATGGCTTGTTATGACTGGTACGCCGTAGCTCGTACACAACTGATGTACAATATTCTCTGGCATTGGCCTGGACCTGTCCTAGACCAACCAGATAGTCATTATAGCTACCCTGTGTGTTAAATGAATGAGCGTTTCAATAGTTGTGTAAAATGCATCCACCGGCGCAGAATGCGGCCCACCTGCCGCCAATCAGCCGTATAAGCAATCGATATTTAATTAGTGCACATCACTAGCATTGCTCCACCGCCCGTAGTCATGTGGAAGTTTTCTCTGCTCAATAATTCAATAATATACGGCTGTTGATGGGAAATAGTTGTACAAGGGCACATGTCAAATAAAATACACACAGGGACAATATTGTCATTGCCTTTTTTTTGATAATGGACTGTATCTTAAGTCTATAGGCATCCTTGTGGATAGCGTATGAAAACAGGAATGAAAACAGTAAGTGACATGGATTAATTAAAAACAGCAAGCAAAATTATGACTTCCTTCACCTGCTTTCTGAGATAGCATTTAAAGAAAGCTACACAAAGTTAGCAAACAAGTACATATTATTATGTAGGTCTTTTTACTAAGTGTCTCTGCCAAGACAAAGGTTAAAGAAAAATCGGTGAAGGTTTCTCTTTATAATACATAGGTAAGCAGGTAATGATATGCTTCTGCCTGTAGGTACTATCTACCCTGTTAAGACTTCAAAAGCTACTTCAAAAGCTACTGAATACTCTGATTTTTTGAACTTATTTTATTTTATGAAACAACCATAAGATTTCATACATAGATGAAACAAAACAAAGTTTCCAATGATAATTATCACATAAGATTCCTAATTGAGGACACTAAAAAAAAGTTACTAAATAGACTACCTACTGCCAATTATTGAATTAATTCTAAATTCTGTGGCACCTCAAGATGCCACTAAAGCTTAATATGTTGGTCGAAAATGAAAGAATGTCATTAATGTAACATAAAAGATAATTACATACAGGCTTTGCATTAACAGGTTACCTTTTGCCGTAGGTTCCTATGGCGGTACGCGAACGGGATGGTGCGCTCGAAGCGCTGGGGCCGGCAGGACGCGACCGTGGCGCAGCTGTTCACGCGGCGCGCGCTCAGCACCCCCGACGCGCCCTGCTTCATCGTCGTCGGCGACCGCACCTGGACCTTCAGAGAGGTTAGTATCTGGCAAATGCGAGGGAGTTCAGATCGAGAGCTCAGAGGGCTTGACACTAAGCTCTCGTTTTGCGCCGTTCTCGCATACCTACTGAATCTGCTGCAGAGCTATTTACAACTTCCGCGGATTCGGAAACTTTGAATGAATATCATTCAAATTTGACATTATTTGTACTAGACTAATGTCAAATTTGAATGAACCTGACAGAAAATTCGAGCAGGAATAAGCATTGTGAATAGCCCTGCTAAAACCATTACAAAAAAAAATTCTACCTAAGAAAATTATTGAAATTTGCTTTAAAACGATCGCACTAGGTAACTAAACGATATTTTATTCTAGCCCGTGAAATGTTTACGATTGTAATGGAAATAAAGTCTAGCAGTTGATAAAATACATGCTAAAATATTCGTTCATTTTTTTTGAGGTGGTCCAACAGGGTTATCGACTGGCGCCGTGCGTCATTTGGCTTGCTTAATTAAATTCGTGAAGCATAGGAGAGACGTGATAGAATTTTAAATCGCTTACTGTCGGATTGTTCCAGAGATGGAGCCACTCGTTATTGTAATTAGCTTCCTTCCGATGTAAAATATATTGACGACATAATATACATAAACGAATATTTTCTATGTAAAATGATAAATTGCATCACATCATCATCATCGTTATCAGCCTTTCACAGTCCACTGCTGGATATAAGCTCCAATTGCTCGTTACTCTGACCATAGGCTTCTCGCATCCAGCACTTGCCACTGCCAGCCATCTTGCGCAAATCGTCACTCCACCTGCCCTGAGAGCGAATCGCATCGCCCATACAGCTTCTTCTCCATACAGTAGCACAGCATAGAGACCTCCCTTCTTCTGATGACTGATGAAAGCGAAAGAAAGACCCATGTTGGTGCGGCAACAGACAAATAACCAACTTAAATATTCACCTACTCATAATCCCAGAAGACCTTTGTCTCTCAGAAAGCTTTTTCCAAATTGACCAGACCGGGAACTCTTCGAATATCCCGAGCTTTTTACGCAAACACCGTACGCAATACTTAGGTACAGCTGTGGGTACAGACACGAATGTGTGTTCATTTTAGTAATATTTTTTGTTTTATTGTTTGAACCCTTTGTGTCCCGCTGTGTTTTCGTTTACGAAAACCTTTACGAAATGCCTGCTTAATTTATACGCAAATAAAGGTCTCTGCCCACTACACCGTATCATACCATGGCCGTGCTATGAACGTGTCAGACAAAAAAGTATTCTTTGTATTGAATACTATGAGACGATGCCCATTAGACCGTTCCGTCACCGACCAACACCGTCGCGTGCCATGCACGGACAGTTCAGAATTGTCGGCGAGAATATTTTGCCGGTGCCGGTACGCTCCGCGCACGGTGATAATACGGGTTATAACCGCGTATAAGGACCGTTATAAACGCGTCTCAAATGCCTTCTCTGAGTTTAGTCCAGCCTATACAATCTTAGTACAAATTGTACAGTTAATCTTTTAATAGCCATACCTATTCTTAAAACCACTCCCCAGACGTCCAGGCATTACCGATACACATGCGATAATGTAACGGCTTCCTATGAATAGTCACACAAATTACGGGTGGGCAACATACGGGTTGCATACGGACACCATACCGGCATCATACGGGCATCATACGGGCATTAAACGCCGTCGACTCGTTTCAGTGGGCAAAGCAAGCCGTATCGTATTACCTTCCGTGCTTGACACGTTCATAGCACGGCCATGGTATGGTACGGTGTAGTGGGCAGACTCCTTAAGTGACAAAGAAAGGTCGTGCACTTGTTGATATTCAGCGACAAAGGCATCATCAACAGTCGCGTCTTATCTGTTTTAATTAAATTAATGAAGGATGTCTCATTGATATTGTTGTAAAAAACTATTCTGTTTTTATTGTCAACACAAACAAGCCTCAAATATGGTTGATATGATAAGTAGGTACCTACTTATTTATTTATTATGTTATACCTATATTTTTTGTATTTATATATTCTTTTATTTACTTCTTTGTTATGTCTAAGACTCAGGAAGTAGTTAATTCCAAAATTTAATGATTATTTTTTCAATCACGAGTCATTCATGACTAATATTCCAAAGTCTATTATATAGTGACTGTGACCATAATAATGTAAACAAAAATCTTTCCATTATAAGATTTCCTCACTAATTGTTTACAATACAAAGTTTAAATGTAATGTTTGCGACTTATTTATTTTTAGCTTTGTTAGTTAAGTAATTGTTTTTTAAACATCTCGGAAATAGCTTTGAGTTGAAATCAGTTTAGAGTCGTAAATCTTTAACGGTAAAGGATTTACGACTTGCATCTGATCCAACAGTTTCCCATCAGATTGCTACTGCAATGGCGGTTTTAGTTCCTGTACTGGACTATGTTTGCACCTACCTATGATGACCCGTTTTGGATTAAACAAAGCGTTTCGGTTGTAAGGGTCAAGGTCCAAATATGATATATTTTGTGTACACAAGTATTCTGGGATAGACTTGACTAAGTAAACTATTTGAAGTAGGTATAGAAGAAGAATCGAAATTGTTTCTTGAAAGTAATTGGTTTGCTTGTATAAGTCAAAAGGGTTGAGCAGTCTGTATGTCAATTATCTCCATTATGTATAGGTATTATGACCGAAATAGATGGTTAAAAAATCACAAGAATAAAAGCTTATTTCACTTGTTGACGATGACTACATATCGATATTATCTTTTGTGTTATTGTGAGAGGATAGATTTAACTGTTTACGCTTTTAATTGCTGAAAGCGTAAACAGTCAAATCTGTCCTCTTTAATTAGGCAGATAAAGCTATTTTTCTTTAGGTTTTAGATAAAATTATATTTAATTTTTTTAATTATGCTGGGACATTGTTTTGAGTAGGTACCTATTAATCTATCAGATTATTTGTAGATTCTTTACCATGCCATGCCAATTTAGAAAAACTTTTTATACTTACTATTTTTTTATACTCGTAGTTCAAAGATGGCGATTTAAGCCTGAAAGCATAAAAATGTGGAGACGATCTTTGTTTGTTTGTATAAAAACTTAATTCCAACAATGTAAAAACACTTCAATTGTCTAGTACCTACCAAATAATAATTCTTAAACCAGCAATTGTTTATTATTTTCGGCGATGACTTTTTACCTGTAGACAGCGGTTTTTCTATCTACCTAGATTTTTATACATAGTCAATCTAAAATAATGTACAGATATAACTGATAGGTTCAAACAAACATACATATATACATTTCGACATAACATTAACGTAAAGAACGAGAAAATAAAACAAACGCGTCAAAAAACAAATATGAAAGGGCGTCACTATACAAAGGGCTATATAAAGCGTTTCAATATAAGGAGTCACTGTATTTTATACTTCCAGTCCTCCTGAATAAAGCCCTAGTGTAGATCTTAAATCAAGAGTATGGCAGTTGGAGTCGGCGTCTACCAGAAAGCAAAAAATACAGTTTATGAGTAACCACAAAAAACTCCTCAGACGCTTGGGTTGTAAAAAACAAACAAGAACCATAGAAACATAGTAAAACCTGTACAAAACGTATAGAAAACTGCTCTGCACGCAACGCAAGAGTTCCACTGACCATTCGTTGCTCTCTTTCCAGATGGCCGAGAAGTCCAACCAGGTGTCGCGTGTGATGCAAGACCACCTGGGTCTGAAACGCGGCGACGTGGTGTGCGTGTTCATGCCCAACTGCGCGGAGTACGTGTGGACGTGGCTGGGCATGGCCAAGGTGGGCGCCGTGTCCGCGCTCATCAACAGCAACCTTCGCCACAAGCCCCTGCTGCATTGTGTGCAGGTCGCCAAAGCAAAGGCGATCGTGTTCTCCGACCAGCTGGCTAGCGGTGAGTTGATGGTTGCCATACTTTAGTCTACCACCTGCAGAGTAACCTCCGCTATAAGCCGCTGCTGCACTGCGTGCAGGTCGCTAAAGCAAAGGCGATCGTGTTCTCCGACCAGCTGGCTAGTGGTGAGTTGATGGTTACCATACTTTAGTCTACGCTCCTCCAGAGTAACCTCCGCCACAAACCGCTCCTGCACTGTGTGCAGGTCGCCAAAGCAAAGGCGGTCGTGTTCTCCGACCAGCTGGCTAGGGGTGAGTTGATGGTCACCATACTTTAGTCTACGCTCTTCCAGAGTAACCTTCGCCACAAGCCGCTCCTGCACTGTGTGCAGGTCACCAAAGCAAAGGCGGTCGTGTTCTCCGACCAGCTGGCTAGCGGTGAGTTGATGGTCACCATACTTTAGTCTACGCTCCTCCAGAGTAACCTTCGCCACAAGCCGCTACTGCACTGTGTGCAGGTCGCCAAAGCAAAGGCGATCGTGTTCTCCGACCAGCTGGCTAGCGGTGAGTTGATGGTCACCATACTTTAGTCTACGCTCCTCCAGAGTAACCTTCGCCACAAGCCGCTACTGCACTGTGTGCAGGTCGCCAAAGCAAAGGCGATCGTGTTCTCCGACCAGCTGGCTAGTGGTGAGTTGATGGTCACCATACGTTAGTCTACGCTCATCAACAGCAACCTCCAAATTCTGTCCAATAAGTTTTGGCTTGTACTTATAAACAAGTAGGTAGGCCGCGCGCAGAGCACGGTGCAGTGAGAGAAGCCTTAATTCATATTGAATGCTTCGTAAATCAATTAAAGACTAAGTCAGTAGTCAAGCCAGTTAGTTGATCTTGCTGGCACCCTCTTATGCCTTCCGCATCAGTGGGTGCGACTGTATTCACATCACTTGAGAGGGGAACTTGCTGTTCTACTTGAGGTAAGTATATGTACCTATGTAGTAGGTAGTATGGGGTAGGTAGTTAAGGGCGAGAACAAATCAAACTGAAGATAAAGCGAATGTTTATCACCTTGACCTTCACTCCGTCATACAATGGAGTGTCTATCCAGTTCTTATAAATTTATTCTACTTGAGGTTAGCCTCACAACAGCAACTTAGGCTGTAAGTATACCTACCTACTTCGAAATCACACGAATTTTATATTCTTCACCTTCTCCAACAGCTGTCGAAGAAATCCGCGAGCAACTCCCATCGGACTTGAAGTTGTTCCAACTGTATGGTCAGTGCGCGCCCGGGGTGGCCGACCTGGGCGCCGAAATGGCGAAGCACCCTCCCGAGTACCCCGTGGTTACGGAGAAGCTCCACTACAAGGACACGCTGCTCTACATCTACACCTCGGGCACCACCGGCATGCCCAAGGCTGCGGTGCTGCCTAACTCTAAGTGAGTATGATAGCGCTTGCCTATGACTGACAAAACAAAGAAGAAACATTGCAAGTGTCCGCTGATTCTGACCGTGAAGGCGGCATGTAGGCGGGTTGGTGATCGCAGTAGGTTTTATCTGTGTTGTACATGTTTTTACCAAGGTAAACGCTACTCCCCGTCTCTTGTTAGACTTTTAGTCTTCTGTGGCACCCTCGGGATGAAATCGGTTGGTCCTATTCTAAATCACACAGACAAGCTGGACTAAATGTTCTATAATAGGAGTCGAGGAGCCCTTTTCCGCACAATTGACAGGCTCGGTGGCTCATTTGGTAGTGACCTCTGCCCTCTGAGCCAAGGGTCGTGGGTTCGATTCCCGCACAGTACAAACATTTGTGTTCATGAACATGTCTGTATTGGTCTGGGTGTTTTCTATGTATAATATGTATTTATTTACAAAAAAAATGTATCTAAGTAAGTTTATCAGTTGTCTAGTACCCATAGTACAAGCTTCGGCTTAGTTTGGGGCTAGGTGGCCCTGTGTGGCCCAGCGTGGCATGTTAAAAAAAAAATTAAACAGTGGCTATGTTAATTCTGCTAACATATCTGGACCCTTCTACACGAGCCCATTTGGCCTAGAGCCGAAAAAAATACAAAATATTGACATTGGTCACCAGGTACCTCCTAATAATGGTGGCGACAGTGCACATGCTGGGCCTGAAGCGCGACGACCGCATGTACAACACGCTGCCGCTGTACCACACGGCCGGCGGGCTGGTCGGCACGGGCGCCGCGCTGGTCGACGGCATACCGTCCGTCATCCGGCCCAAGTTCTCCGCCTCCAACTACTGGACGGACTGCATCAAGTACGACTGCACGGTGAGTCGTAGTGAAGCTAATAAATGTAGAGTTCCTTGCATTGCGATTGGTCGCAGCCGCGCGCGACAGACGGGCGACTGATGTAGTCTTCTACGTCGATTGCACTCTTGACAGAGTGGTCGCGATCATCACTTCAGGTGGCAAGCTTCACAACGCGCCGCCGTTATTCTCTTTTAGCGACAATAAGTACTTTGTAGGTATATGTATGAAAACATATATTTTGCGTCCGTCACATACTTCAGAAGCGGCGCTTTTAATACGCTGACTATCATCTTACCCCGATCGCTAGCGACTGCGATCTGTCATTGCGACAGCACGGAACTTTAAATGATCTTATATGAATAAAAAATATATGACCAAGCGTGACCTAACTACTCCTTCCTCGACACTGCCAGATGCACATGCACAGGACAGTCTCCTTGGCAGCATGAGCCTCCTAAAACTCTTGGCACCGCCCCTAAGTAGCTTAATGAAGGGGGCGGGGTTTTAGGGGTAAATAAATAATAATAAATAATAAAGTTTATTTCATTCAAAAGTACATACAATTTAAAAGTATCATCTGTATACAAGATTAGCTTTAAACATTCATTGTTATAGTATAGCGGCTGGTGCTTAAAAAAAGGTAAACCTGAGCTATAAGCACCAGCATCCTTCCAGTGTCTTAGGATATAAAGCGATCAAACTGATACTTAACAATTTGCGTGAGTTTGGCAGAAATGGGTAAATTTACAATATTATTTAAGCATAAACTAAATGAAATAAGACTCAGAAACAGACTCGGAGATTTCCGACTCAATTCTGAGTATGTGATTACATTATTTTATTATTCGTATTTTATTAGTATTTGATTCAATTAATTAAATTCAACTTTTATTTATATTCAAATTATATTATTATATTATGGGTATTCCTTGCCTCGTCACCATATTGCGGCAGGGTGCCGCACTCGCCCTCAGTTTCGATAGCGTTAGTCCCATACCTAAATGCATTTTCACCGATGCTTAAAAAAGGTTGATATGGTATCGTAAACACCCTAACTGGGAATGGGTATAGCTTACCCTAAGTGTTGCGGACGTCTGATGGCAGTCGCTCTGTGTAAAAGCTTAGCCCTCGCCAAATCTCTCAGTTTGGGAAGCCGACCCTGAGACAATCGGGAAAAAGGCTAGGATGATGATGGTTACGTAAACACCCAAGCTACACGCTTGATTAATCTTTGTATGTTGTGCGCAGGTGGCGCAGTACATCGGTGAGATGTGCCGCTACCTGCTGGCGCAGCCGCAGCGGCCGACGGACGCGCAGCACCGCGTGCGCATCATGGTCGGCAACGGCATGCGCCCCGCCATCTGGCAGCAGATCGTGGACAGGTAACCTGCGCTGCGACTCCTGTGGTATTGCGGTGTCTATGTCCATGGGCGGTGTCGACTGCTTACCTTCAGGCTTCACACTTGCTCGTCTGCCGCCTCTTACGTTAAAAAAAGTGGGATGTAAGGGAAGTGGGACGCAAGGGAGCGACCCATCATCTTTTCACTCTAAACAACCCTCACCTGCCCGTGGCATCCAACTAATTAAGAAATGAGACTGGCAACCGACTGGTAACGGTGTAACCATCACAATTGAAGTCGTAGCTAAATACCACAGGCCGATGGCAGCGTCATCGGAACGAGCAGCTACGCCCTGCGATCGCGAGCCCATAATCGTCACGCTGGGCAGGTGTTTGGCCAAAATTCGTTGCGTAGTTTTAGGGATCTAAGCATGCATAGGTATTTATGGACAGACGAGACTAAAGCGACTTTGTTTTATAGTATTTAGTAATATGCCGGCTAGGCGGTGGACCGCAGCATGCTATACGTATAAAAACAATTTAGCGTAATTAAACCGTATGTGTTTTTTGAGATAACATCTACGCTCCAATGGAGCATTAAGGGTTGTTTTCTCAAATCTGGGCCGCACGCAATGGAAATAGCTGAACACGAAGCGTGACCATTCGCCTTAACGAGACGCTCGCGACTTAGGGGCTGCGCAGACGACAGACTTTTTGTGCGATAGAGACTGCGTCATTTAAAAAGAGCGTCTAGGTCTGCCGACAGAATGATCGAAGAGGTGCGTCGTGTGCGTTGAGTCTGTGAAATATCCGCGACAGAATTTTACGCGTCGTGTGCGTTACTACATACAATTGCAAAAAAAGTGCGTCACGGACAGTCTGTCGTCTGCGCTGCCCCTTACGCTTGTAAATAATAGGTGCACGGATTCTTCATTAAGTAACCAATGAGTTTCTTGCGGCATTTCTTAATAAACCACTCTTCTCTTTGGTAGTAAGAAAAAGTATTCGATTGCAAAAGTAAGATAGGTAGGTACATTTGTATTCAATTCTGATATAGCATTGCGATTTCCCCATATAAGTAAGTAGTTAGGTATCTTGTTGAAACTTAGGTACTCGTACTGCTAAATGTAGCGTGACGATAATATGTTTGCGTGTGTTGGGTACGTAATTGTCAATCTTACTGTTTTTAGGGTTCCGTAGCCAAAATGGCAAAAACGGGACCCTTATAGATTCGTCATGTCTGTCTGTCTGTCTGTCTGTCCGTCCGTATGTCACAGCCAATTTATTCCGAAACTATAAGAGCTACATTATTGAAATTTGGTACGTAGATGTATTCTGTGAACCGCATTAAGATTTTAAAGTAAAATCAGAAAAAAATCCAAAATTTTTGGGGTTCCCCATACATGGAACTGAAACTGAAAAAATTTTTTTTCATCGAACCTATACGTGTGAGGTATCTATGGATAGGTATTTGAAAATGATGTTGAGGTTACTAACATCATTTCTTTCTAAACTGAATAGTTTGCGCGAGAGACTCTTCCAAAGTGGTAAAATGAGTGTCCCCCCCCCCCGTAACTTCTAAAATATGGGCATGATAAAACTGAAAAAAATATATCATGTGTATCACTATGAAAACTACTAACGAAATTTGGTTTGAATGATATCTAGCCAGTAGTTTTTTTTTAAACGTCATAAATCAAATTACTTACCTAATTTTTTCATTTAATTAACTCCAATATAATAAAACGTAAAGAAAAACATTTATTTGGCTGTATAGTGGTACGGAACCCTACGTGCGAGAGTCCGACTCGCACTTGGCCGGTTTTTTTTAATAGGAAAAGTAGGTATTTCCTGTGCCTTAAGAGTGTTAGCAGATCAATCGATCGATGAATCGTTGATGACATCGAACTATAGTTTTTCTCATGGTGTTCACTATCATTCTCGATATCGACCAATTGATCCTTCTATCGAGCGATCAGTCTATGAAACACCCTTAGGCATGACCTAATTATGTCTTTACATAACAAATGCATAAAAATTATAACTAAGGGAAAACAAAGCCCAAAAGGGATAGTTTCAGCCCTTTTAGGACGCTAAATAGATTTAGGAAGTAGGTACATTTCTCTTCTAAGACAGTTTTCCTTCCATAACCAATGTACATAATGTACCTATGTAACAGAATTTGGTCGGCCACGGTCTACTAAAACAACTCAATACCAGTAATTAACGGTAACAGGATACGATACGGGAATGTACTTATAGCAAATTGGTTTTTATCTTTTCAAGGTTCAAAGTGCCGCAAATAAACGAGATATACGGAGCGACAGAAGGCAACGCCAACATAAGTGAGTACAACATACATTATTACAATAACATTGCATTATCATCGTTCCGATAAATGAGCCCTTTGCAACTACCTACATCGTTTGATTTGTTGCAATATTATGCTTAATTACTAAACTTTGAGCCTGACCTTATTTACAACTTTATTATTATCGTTATATTTAATTTATTAATGTTATTTGTTTACAAAACAAATGATTAACGCGGCCGTTGTTATGAATTCGTGTACAAAGTGCGCCGTATCAAGATGATAACTCGAACTTTGTACTAAACTTATGTCGTACCTACGCATAAGGATTCTTTTGCACACTGCGATCTATTTGTGATCGCAGTTTGCACATATTAATATGTAGATATAGTTTGTCTTAGCGATCGCAATACTTACGTTGTTGTGTATGTTACGTCTCTATTGATTGTTGTAATTTAATTAGAAAACACGTAGTTAATCCACTGATAAACTACGTGTTCACCAATCACTCACTAGTGAATCGATTGTAGGTACAAATTAATACCGGGATCGAGCTTGGTCCTCTACTTTTTTGATAATAGTTTTGTAAATGCCTTTTTCATATTGTTGCGGACAGACAACCTTTTTATATACGCTTATGTACATAGTTTTATATATAGTTTTGTATTTGGAAGTGTTTTTTAAGAGTATTTTATGTTGCTATGGTTTTGATATATTATTGTTTATTTATCTAGCGTTTAGTGTTGAAGTTTACAGTCCGCCTGCGGCTGTGTATTAAAGTGTTTTTGTGGTTTCCCGTTCTCTGCTTTGATTCCACACCCCCAGTTCCAGCCGTAACACATATACCTACTTAGATTTTGCGAGGAAGAGCAAGAAACATTGTTTTTTGCCTGTGCATTTGCCACCCTAGTAGTATAAAAAAAAACATGCAGAGCAGGCTTGACGTTGTTGTAGATATACTTCGGCGCTACACGAATCCCTGCAAGTTGCTGCCCATTGGCGACACAGGGAGGTTTAGTAGGTATGCCCTCCCGTCCTGGGAGGTGTGAGTCCCACACACCGGGCTGTGCCTCCGGGCGCAATGTGAGGGTGCCTAATACCCTCTAGAAAAAGTTTGTAATCTAAAGTAAGGCTTGTTCCTGTGCAGTAAACGTGGACAACACGCTGGGCGCGGTGGGCTTCCTGCCCAAGCTGGTCCCGACGGCGCTGCACCCCATCGCGCTGGTGCGCGCCGACGACGCGGGCGCGCTGCTGCGCGGGCCCGACGGCTGCTGCATCCGCTGCCAGCCCAGTCAGTACACTACTTAACCGATTCATTGCGACGGTACTTTTTGGAAACTTTTGCCCGTGGCGGCAAACAAATTTTTGAAATTCGAGAACTAATTCGTATCTGTCAATCGAAGGTTGTCAACCTCTGAAGTTTTGAAATTCGCGCTATATCCTGATACGACTACACTACAGGGATAAACTACAGAAAATAATAATAGTAGTCTTGTTTAGCAGTAACCCTTAAAAACGACATTTACACAGTTTTAACAAATTGAAAAATGACGCCTCTCAGGCGTCACCCGCCATACTCAAAAGAAATTAATGACGCCCCACGGGCGTCATCCGCAAAGAATTGGTTAAAGGCCTTCCACACGGTCGGATTGGACCACCGACCAAGGACGCGTTGGTCGGATCGACCAATTTTTGTATTCATTCTACACGGTCGGTGGATGGCCAACCACGAACGCAGCCGGTCGGAAGAGATGCGCTCCCGACCAAGACCGTTGGCATTCGACCAAATATTGGTCGGACAACCGTTTTCTACACTGTTCATTTTTATATCAACCCGACCAACGCGTCCTTGGTTGGCGGTCCAATCCGATTATCCGACCGTGTAGAAGGCCTTTTACTTATTTTTTTTATTTATCGTTTCGACAGAGAGCAAACGGGCCCGACGTAAAGGTCACGGCTTTTAAGTCCAGAATGTCCAATTCCCAAAAAGTCCAACGGTTTCAATGACCAATTGCTGAAATGTCCAATTCTCAAAATTCCCAATTCCCGAAATGTCCAATCACGGGTTCACCGAATACATCTACTTACAAAGTTTCCACAGTAGGTAGGTATAACTCCTATAGTTACGGATAAAAGTGGCAGTGATATATGGACGGACAGACAAGACGAATCCATAAGGGTTCCGTTTTTTTGCCATTCGGCTACGGAACCCTAAAAAGCCGGCCAAGTGCGAGTCAGACTCGCGCACGTAGGGTTCCGTACCACGGAATCGTACCGTTGTATGGGACCCCCCCTTGAATATTATACTTTATTTATTTTTAATAAGTTGTTTTAGCGGCAACAGAATATATATTTTGTGAAAATTTCATCTGTCTAGCTATCGCGGTTCTAGAGAACCTGGTGACATACGGATGGACAGCTAAGTCTTAGTACTTAATAGGGTTCCGATTTAATCCTTTCGGTACGCAACCCTAAAAATACACTTACCAACAATGTCATTATCACTTCACCCTTTAGTTGTTTTTGTTTGCGCGAACCGGCAGTTGTCGTGATAGCAGTTATCGTTGTTTACGCTAATTTGTTGGCCATGATTGCAGATGAGCCGGGCATGTTCATCGGGCTGATTGCGCAGGGCAACGCCTCCAGAGAGTACCACGGTTATGTTGACAAGGTGAGTGCAACCTAAAGTGAATGTCGAAGAGATTTATAGAAATGCGTCAGATTATGCACATACGGCCGTTAAGGCTGCCTGATCCAAGAGATCAAGAAGCGGTAGCTGAGGTAAGAATACTCCAATAGAATCATGAAGTGCGTATAGGAGCGGAGATTTTATGCAATTCTATTGGTGGATTTTTCAAATGGATGCAGTCGTCATATAGCCTAACAAACCGCACCGCTAGACCGTGCGTTCGGGCGGTAAACCTACGTGTGTTAGAACACTACATGGCGCATGGATGTCATGCCATGTGATTGATGATCGCGGCACAGCTCCTCTACGCTCTGCTGCGCTCCGCCCAAGTGGAACCGTACTCTTATTATGCTCATACTGACATTTGCCCATAGGCTAATAAGATGGTGCTCATTACCCACAGACTGACTGCAACAAGAAGCTAGTTCGCGACGTGTTCCACAAAGGGCACGCCGCGTTCGTAACACATGCTAATAAGATATCGTGCCCGTTACTTACAGACCGACAGCAACAAGAAGCTAGTTCGCGACGTGTTCCACAAAGGGGACGCCGCGTTCGTAACACATGCTAATAAGATATCGTGCCCGTTACTTACAGACCGACAGCAACAAGAAGCTAGTTCGCGACGTGTTCCACAAAGGGGACGCCGCGTTCGTGAGCGGCGACATCCTGGTGGCGGACGAGCTCGGCTACCTGTACTTCCGCGACCGCACCGGCGACACGTATCGCTGGAAGGGCGAGAACGTCGCCACCGCCGAGGTGGAGGACGCTATGGACCCCGTGCTGGGCCAGAGGGCGTGCACCGTCTATGGTGTATCGGTAACTGAATTTTACTTTAAACCTAAAGCGACATACATTATCGTCGCTTAATTTCTAACACTGCGTTGTTCAAAATGTAACAACTTCAGGAGAGTCAAAAAAGACAATTTCTGGAAAGCAAAAAAACTGTGCCTTTTTTATATATCGCACGAACATACGCTATATTATTGGTTTTGATTAGTCTAGAGATGCGCCTTTCGATTCTCTATTGAATGACATACAAAAGTCAATTTGACTATTTTTGAACTTAAGCGGTGTTAGAACTTAAGCGAGGATATAGCGACATCGCTACAACATACAATCACTAGTACTGCCGACTGACAACAGGTGGCAGTGTTTAAGCCGCGACAAGCAATCTCCATACATTACAAAATTGCTACACACAAACCGTATGAAAAGCCTACAACGCACATGCGAAGTTTTCGTTACCAAGATAGTTCGTCATACCGTGGTCCCCAACCACGATCACCTAGCTCGGAAGAATTACTTACATGCCATTTTACGCCCTGCCTACGCCAATGTACCAAAGGAGGACAACATAAGGAGGTCAATAAACCTATTATCGCACTATATCTAATCTTAGCAATAAACATTTACTAGGTTTATTACTATTTATTTATTAACAACTGTGCCATTATAAAGTTCAGGGGTCACAATCAGGGGTACTCGATAAGGAATAAGAATCAATATCTAATAATAAATTACTATGGCTCGGTGGCTCAAATGGTAGTGACCCCTGCCTTCTGAACCAAGAGTCGTGGGTTCGATTCCCACCCGGGACAAACATTCGTGTGATAAACACTTGTGTTTGTTCCGTGTCTGGGTGTTAATATTTGTATTTAAGTATTTATTTGTGGTACCTTCGTTGTTCTGATACCCATAACACAAGTGCTCAAGCTACTTACTTTGGGATCGGAGCAATGTATGTGATGTTGTCTGATATTTATTTATTATGGACATGGACCTAACACCGACCTATTTATAGTGTCAGGTTGTATTTGTATTATTAAACTTGTTCTTGTGTTTATATGCTAATTAATTTACATATCTAAAAGGTACCTACCTATAAATAAGGATAAAGCAAGCTCTTTACACTAGATGAAAGTACCTATGTATAAAATTTACATGATATACCTACTGACGAGAATATACTGATCCAGTTTGATGCTTAAGGCCAAGTTATTTTTCCCGTCTTCATATGAACCGTTCAGGTGCCAGGGGTCTACTTCACAAATAGCAAACTTCTCTTTATACCAACTTCTATGTTTTCCTCTCTTTCCGTCTTATAGATTGTTCAAAAATAAAAGACACGTATTTTTTCATTTGTAAATTAGACCAAAAATGGCAAAGATTGGGAGGTATTTCGCCACTGAGTGACGTCAAAGATCCCCACTCCTACATTTTGATGCCTTGTATCTTTGTTTTTGTTTATATGAAAAAAGGAAAAACACGTGCTCAATATATTTTTATAATCTAAAATACGGACTAAATAAATAGTGTAATTATTCTGACCCTGGAAACATCCCAATAGGGAATATGCATGACTTATTTTTATGGATTTATTGAGATCTTTTATCTTCCAGATACATAAATATCGAAGAATTTTTAAACTATCTTTTCTATTAAGCGAGTTATAAAGCGTTAAAGTTATTGCTTAGACAGAGAGATCCGACGCGGCGGATGACGTCACGTACCTACCGCGAGCGCCGTACTAACTCCATAGAAACATCTGTTTCGCGAGAGAGAGACTTTTTTTTTTTTTTTTTTTTATATGCCGGGGAAAATGCTTTTAGGCATACCCGCCGCTCGGGGGAGGGGCGGGTTATGTGGGACTCGCCCTGCCTCAAGATGGTAGGGAGGCAGGGAATACCCACTAAAAACCCCGGCCCTTTCGTCATGCGCCTATGGGGACGGTGCCAAGGGTCCTGAGGATGACTCATACAACCTTGACACCGCCAGCGCTGTCTGCCTCTAAGCGGCAGACCCCAACAAGCTCACCCCCTTAGGGGGGAGCGACGGGAGGGGTCCGAAAGGACAACCCACTCCCGTCCGACGGAGACGGGGACCCGTGCAATGCAGGTGGAGGTGCCCCCACACCAACCACCCGCTGGGCCCCGTCAGGCGGCAACAAGCGGCGGAAATTTCGCCGCACGCGACCACCTCTTCGTCGGCGGAGCGGGGGGGCGTCGGGATCGTCTTCCCGCTCCCGCTCCGCGGCCTCCTTTTGGGACATTGTCGTCTCACAAAAGGAGGCCATCGCCAGCCATGATGCTCGGCTCTCCAGCATTGCTCGGACAACTGCTGGGAGCGACAAATCAGTCCCCACCGAGCCGACCAGAACGGCCCGGGGACCACAAAATGCTGGGCAGATGGCCAGGGTGTGCTCTGCCGTGTCACACCCGGCCCCACACTCGTGGCACACAGTGGTTTCCTCCCGTCCGATCCGATGCAGATATCGCCCGAAGCACCCGTGCCCAGACAATATCTGCACCAGACGAAACGTGAGGAAACCATGTTGCCTCTCCAGCCATTCCTTCAAGACGGGACCGACAGCGTCCAGGAATCTCCGTCCAAATTGAGCGGAGGCGAGGTCCTCGGCCCACAGACGAACCATCTCGTCGTGGGCCTTCGCGAGAGAGAGACTGATATATTTACTTTCAACGACTGTATCTCGCCCATTTTTCAACCAATTTTGGTTTTGTTTTCCTGTTCGTATTAGATTTTGATCTATTTTACGATAAATTAGTAAATACCTGAAACAATTTTTCATGCATATTCCCAATTGATATGGTGGTTGTCGCAGATCCCGCACACGGAGGGCCGCGCGGGCATGGCGGCCATCGCGGACGCGGCGCGTGCGCTGGACCTGCGGCGGCTGGCGCGCGACCTGGACGACTCGCTGCCCTCCTACGCGCGGCCGCTGTTCCTGCGGCTCGTCAACGACATCGAGATCACCAGTCAGTAGCGCCGCATGCCATGCAATACACACTACCCTTTATGGCCTACTGCTCCCTTTAGGATCAGCGCAAACAGACAGGCAGCAAGGCAGCTTTTTTAGAATTACCAGCGCCCTGGGAGAACCTACAAACCCCCGTTCCGTTTATTTTTTGCTTTAAAAAAGGTTATTAAAGTAGCTAGGTGTTCACAAGTGAGGAAACATGACGCGCCCTTTGCCGATCGGTCGCTTCGCCCCTATATCAAGCGCCCCGGACGGTCGCTCAACCGTCATCCCTGTTGACATATTTACCTACTGCTATCTAATTCGAAATAGATAAAAAGGACACTAGGAGTGTCAAAATTTACAAATGATATGCATTGTTTCTAAGATTGGTTACACCATGTCCTTTTCGTATTAACTCGTGGTTCGAAGGCTTACTTGACACTTCAAATGTAATTCCTCAGGTACGTTCAAACTGAAGAAGCTAACTTACCAGAAGGAGGGCTTCGACCCGGACGTGATCAAGGACCCGCTGTACTTCCGGGCGGGCGCGGAGTTCGTGCCGGTGACGTCGCAGCTGTTCGCCGACGTCTGCGCCGGCCGCGTCAAGCTGTAGGCGCCTGCGCGGCCGGCCGGCGGCCGACGTGAACACTACCCGCTGATTGGGGTGACCAGACCCGTATTTAACGGTTAAACCGTGTCTTCATTTTGCACATGCACGATTTTTTTTATGGTCCCGTAATTTGGCGAAACCAGCACGGGATACATTGCCCCGTAATTGTATGATTCAGTGGACGTTACTGATGAAAATGCCTATTTTAACAGTATAAAAATTATTGCAAACTTATACATATTTTAGATGCCTATAAAAATATGTTAATTTTTATAAAGAAACTGTTCCGCATTTTTACCCTCAAATCCCATGATTTCAATGCAGTTATACCGTTAAAGCGGAAATCAGATCTGGTCACCCTACCGCTGATACACAAGGCTCGGAGTAGCACTGTCCCATCGAAATAAGCTACCCGTTAAAACATTGTTTTTTGTAATACCATTTAGGTAACTTGTCGATTTCACGATTGCTTTAAACCAAAACGTGCAGTTTCGTCTAATATTTATAGCTTGTTCTCTCGGTACCCCACTATAAAATTAAACGAGAGATATATTTAAAACTTACTTTATTATTATATAATAATGCTGAATCACCAAAATAGTGTAATTAATGACGATTTGTTCGGGGAGTGGAGTAGCTGAATTGAATGGAGGTTTTATTAGGTGTGTTAAGGTTCAACCGGAGTCGAAGACTTGTTGGCGATCATCACTTGTTGTTGTCTATGTACCTACCCGTACGTGTGTGCATAATTGAATTGTAGTCATTTTTATCTTTTATTGTAATTGGTATTTTGGGAACGCATAATAAGCGACAGATCCGCGATATTAGGTGAAGGTTTAAAATGATCGAGTTGTGATATAATGTACAAAGTTACCAGAACATATGTAATAATATTGCATACGAGATCGAATTAATTACATGTCAATGGCGGTAATTAGACTTACGTAGGTGTGCGATCCGCGAAACGAGGCTATTTGTGTAAAAGTACTGTGTAGATACTTATGTCATTTGTGACCCATCAGACGTGACTTGGAAGTGTAAAATTATATGCATCTTGAATTATAAAAGTCAATCAACAGTTTTCTGTGGTAATTAATATAGAAAATAAGTGCAAGTGGGGAAAGGAATGGATATTCGGAGATAATACGATCTTATTTAATGAGAAGCAATACATATTTGATATTTATAAATATGTTCTTACTATCGACATGATCATGCTGTGACATAGAAATAACCGTTTATTGTGTAGATAAATTATTGTAGATAGAACATTCCACCAGCTAGTCGATTAAGATTTTTGTTTTGACTTATGCACTTTATTAGGGGAAATTTTTGGTTCCTACAGTGAATATTTATTACAGGACAACGTCTAGTTTCAGGCACTTCTAGCCAATAGCGACCCCATTAGTTATTTGTATCAGTTTAGGTGCAATTAACGATTCATTGCGAAGGATTGGGGTATGATAATATTTCACACCGAATATGGGTATTTCCATTAGATTTTGTGCCTTGTGACGATGGCCGTTGCACTGTAGCTCGAGTACTTAGTACGCCGTTAAAAATTGCTCCTGAAAATTGTAAGTTGTAAATAAATACATAAAACATTTATGACTGCCTTTTCATTTTCTGTAAATCCTTTGCATACCTACTGAGACTTATAGGTGGCGATATAAATGCAATACAGTAAGGGTGCTTTTCCACCAGATAATATACTATTGTTGAATCAGTTTACACGGTTACAGGGCTTTACACGGAATTGTTAATTCATATACTTACTTTTGATTCATCAATCGCAGCATAGCATATTTATCTCAGCTGCGCCCTTACGATCAGGGGTTTTGCTTTTAGACCTTGTCTAGAAGAACGATGGTACTTCGCACTGCTTTTTGACGCAATTGTGTTCGGCTCTAGTGCTCCGCCAACGCGCGTTAGCACGCAAAGATTCGCAGCGAATTCGCTCTTCCGGAAAAGGCCTAGTTTTAAGAAGTTACGTGTGTATTCTGTATAGTCTGGCAAATGTACAAGGCGTACACAGCCAAAAACAAAAATGTGTAGTAAAGAAGAAGAGAAATGAGAATAACAACACAATTTGCGCTTCAAATAATTTTATTCTATCCAATCGTAATACGTTTAAAGCAAGAACTTGTATCAATCAAAACTGTTTAAAATAATCCATTAAATCACCAAAACAGTGTATCTCATTTTAATGCTTACAATAAACGGAATGTTTACATTTTAATACTTTGCGCAAACAAAAATAAACTCTTCTATAAGACTTATAAAATAAATTCAACGCAATATAAACATTTTATATATAACTTCTTTCATCTAAAGCAATTTTTCGAACATGCTAAGACTAGATTCAATATACAATTATTTGACAGATCTCTGCGTAAACATTACTATCTACAAATATTACAAATCGTGCCTTACTTAGATGATGCTGCCGTATAGCTATATTATAGTGGCAATATTGGCTTTTTCAACAGTTAAAGTCTTTGCCAACGGTAAGTTTAAATCATATTGACAAAAAATTTGATAATTATTGTAATTTTGATCTTTTCGATACAGAGGTACAGTTAGCGACAATTATTTAATATTTCATTATTTTGTTGATAATTATAGCCTGGCCAAATTGAAATCATCAATTCCCTCCCGATACTAACGCGTAAATCATTATAGTTGCTTTACAAAATCTGTATGAGTTCGAAATTGCCATTTGCCATACTCAATTAGCTACAATTCTTCATCTAAAAGTGATTTAGAATAATGTTACATCAGGCATTAATTTTGCCGCAAGACAAGTACCTACCTAATGCACGCACTAGTAAAATATTAATACAAACATGAAAACAGTGCTTAAAGTAGTTATATCAAGCACATGTCGTGTTGTTTGTTTCATTTAAGACAAAGTTTTTAAAAATACCTAACTCTTACACCTTTCGCATAGATATTATGTCAGTCATCACTAATTCATTTCACCGTAAGTCTAAAGTTATATCTTGTCCAGTTTTACAACCTATTTTATTGAGTACAGCTATGTGCACATACATGTATCTAAACATCTTATAATGAGCCTTAGATCAATTAAGATTTCATATGTATACGTATCAATTTGTGGTTCATTGGTATAGATACCCCCATAACAACTCCCTAGCGGGGCTATTACAAATGTGTTCGAAAGATCTCTCTTGGAACCGAGAGATACGAGCGAAAATATTCTCAATGGAATTGTCAAAGTATTCACCAGGTGGTTTTGGAAAAGTTTTCGATGAGGACTGACAAATTATTTAAATTTGTGAAAGATAGAGAATGTTTCGTTCGAGTCTCACGTTTTCGAGCAAGATCTTTCCGGAC
Organism: Conogethes punctiferalis; assembly: GCA_031163375.1. Taxonomy (NCBI): domain Eukaryota; kingdom Metazoa; phylum Arthropoda; class Insecta; order Lepidoptera; family Crambidae; genus Conogethes; species Conogethes punctiferalis. The sequence continues at coordinate 8,217,661 of CM062080.1, forward strand.
GCATTTGTGAATAGCTAATCTTGTCAACAATTATTAATTTTGTTATTAATTGCACCACCGTTGTTCTACCGAGTGTTGGAAAAACATGTCGGCGGTATCGTTAACAATGAACGTTTCCCTTGATTATAAATACGCGTATCTAGCGAACACCGTACATTGTCACCATCAGCTATTGTGGCTGCCATGTCACAGAATGATTTGTCATTGACGATACGACACAATGATGATTTATGACGTCAATAATTTTTGAAAAATAACGAAATGCTCCTTTCATATTTAACTTACTGTGTAGTAAAGAAGTGTTTTGAATCCGAAATAACAAAAATTATTAGTGAAATCTTTAACCGATCGATAGTTTTAATCAATTCGATAAATTGGTACTGGCGTGCACTATGACGATGACATGACGGTGACAATGGACGGCACAAACAACAGCTTGGATTGCAACAACACGGAAAGGCGGTAATAATGATGGAATACCAAAGGGCAGTGTTAGCTTCAAGTCAGCTGATACATCCATCCGGCATCCGACCACCACCACCTAGCCTCGAGCGGTTAGTATTATTTATATGGACTTCTATGGATATGCGCTCAGTACATTAACTTCGCTACAAGCGGCCCAACGGCGGACCAATCAGTGAAAACCTAGCTGCTCTCGTGCTTGCCTTGCGATCACTGCGCATTGCCAACGCGTCCTGAGTGGTCCGCGTGATGCCCGCGAATGTCACGGTTTATAAAATTTTAACAGCCTGATTAGGCTGTGTGTTTTCGAGTAAAAATTCGCAAACTAAGCGAGGTCTACTCGTAGAGACGCGACGTCCTTCTGTCGACAAGGAGTGAACGCCGAATGACGAGGCTGTGCTAGTCGGGTGCCGGGTGGAACATGAGTGACTTTTTATCATCTATCCTCTATTTCGCCTACCATAATTACAATTTTACATAAAATGATAGTTTACTGAAAAGCAACCAGAAGTAAATATGGACATTATTGGATATGCTTTATAATCCCCAGGTTCAAAAATGTTTTATCTTGTTAATAAAGTTGCTGAGCAACCTGAGGTAATGTGGATATGCCTTATAATCCCAGGGATTCATATACTATGGAGAATAAGTGACATAGTCTTTATTATGCTTGAATGAGAGTTTATTTATTCGACATTTAATATGCTGAGTATTATATTTTATTTATAAAAACAAGTACTGCAACTGTCATTATGTGACTACAAATCGTGTTACAGATGGTATCTGCCCGTCTGATACGTACTATTTGGTGCCTGAATAACAAGCCTCCATTACAATTAGCTTAAAAATAAGATAGAATAAAAGGACAGTAAAATATTAGAAAAGCTGTTTTCGAAAACATGATCTATAATAGACTGAGTCAAGTATTTCATCATTCTATAACAATGCAATAAAGATTTGCTTCTGGTTGCTAATAGTTATTAAATATGATATATTAGACAATAGTAAACAAACGATGTACCAAATGTTATCAATCATAAAACTAATACATTTTACATAAAATCCAACTTGTACTTTAGCATAAAACTTGCATAAATAAAAGTAAATGTTACATAAAAATAATTTTTACCATGACATTTTTTAAATTTATATAAAAAATAAAAACAAGAGTTAAGGATCCAAAAAGAGGAATGTAAAGTTTGTCATATTCGTTAAAGTCAATCTTGGCTTAAACATGACATCAAGTCTTGAGCTTTCACCCAACGTCCGCTGCAAATAACCCATCCCAAATATATTTTTCAGGATAACTCTATTGTATAAAACACTCATTTGCCTAAAACTCAGCAACCAGATTTTCCCAAATAAGAAATTACGACGAACTCCCCCTAACTTTAATTATAAGAATAAATCATAATTTAAGTTAAGTAAAATTTTAAATAAAATAGAATTCATAAAATAATACATGGCGACGCTAAAATGACTAGCAACTATTAAGGCAACATCAATAAAACTCTCATTAATTACACACCTATTCCACATTAGCGATTAAATTGCTAGAATATAATCAATATCACCTAATTATAATTAAGTTACTCATAATATGTATCTTACTTAAAGGTCCATATTTATTCCTGAGAATATTCAGAAATCTTCTAGGAATACTAATATAAGTTTGTTACGTAAATTAAACTATCTGATTCAAATTAATATGTAATTAAAATTTAAGGTATGTCAATAATTAACCTTTGAAAGGGACATGATGCTAAATATATTTAACATTTGAAGAGATTAAGTTTAAGGGTCTTATGTTATTATAATAACAAATATAAATAACAGAGTAATTAAGATATACTAATAGCTTTATTGTAAGTATTCTAATTTATAAGTCACAGTTACAAAACAATTATTTTAACCGTTTTGTTAAAAATAATATAATAATTAATTATATTATTAGACAATATTCTATTGATTCTTCACAAAATAGTAGTCAAGGAGCCGGTAAAAAATAAAAAGAATATCAAATGTATAAATGTAGTACTTTACGTGGAAAAGCAGTACTCAAATTACAGTACCCAAATTAAATTGATAAAAACTCCTACTTTATCTAGGAACACTTATTTCGCCTTTAATTTTATTTATTAAAAAGTTGCTGCCTTAAAACATTATTGTTCGGATCATCATCATTCATCAGTAGGATTAATATTGTTTCAACGTTAATAAGCTTGTGATGCTTTTTAGTCAATCAATTGTATAACTAAGGATCATATTTTGATCAGCAAGATTGGGTGGTGCTAGGTGATAAATCTACAAAATACAATACGTTGACAATGTTTAAAGAGATACACCCCCTTCTATTTGAATAATTACTGTAAATGTACAAAAATGTCTTTAAATGGTAATCGCCTTTGACATCGTGAGATCGTGCCCATCTTAACTAATATTATAAAGCTGAAGAGTTTGTTTGTTTGAACGCGCTAATCTCAGGAACTACTGGTCCGAATTGAAAAATTCTTTTTGTGTTGAATAGACCATTTATCGAGGAAGGCTTTAGGCTATATAACATTACGCTGCAACTATTAGGAGCGAAGAAATAATGGAAAATGTAAAAAAAAAACGGGGATAAAATAACTATTCCACGCGGACGAAGTCGCGAGCACAGTTAGTAAGAGATAGTTAGTATACGGCGAATATAGGTTACATTTATAGCAGTAAATAAGATTCGAAAAAAATAAGCATAAAAAGAATAATACCTGGATGATTACACTTGCCTTCACGTGCTGAAGTGGAGTGCGCTGAGGGCGTGTGGAGTATGGCATGCATTGTAGACCGTCGTAGGGAGGCTCGAGCGAAGCAACGGTCGCACTATGGGCGTGGCTTGCGCAAGAGGCGGTCTTCGCGCTGTATGTGCGGCTTGGCCGTGGGGCGTGACTTGCACTGTAGGCTTGGCTTACGCAGGAGCCGATGCTCGCGTAGCTTTGTCGTGGGGTGTGGCCTGCGCGGTAATTGTCGCACGCGTGTGTCGCACTGAGGGCGTCGCATGCGCAGGAGCCGATCCTCGCGTTGTGGGTGTGGTTTCATCGTGGGGTGTGGCCTGCGGGGGAATTGTCGCACGCGTGTGTCGCACCGAGGGCGTGGCTTGCGCAGTGGGCGGGGCCGGCGCAGCTGGGTACCGCGTCCCGCGCATCAGGTGTGCGCGCGCGACAGCCAGGCGGCGAGGCCGGTGCGCGGCGGCAGCGCGGCGCGCAGCAGCGCCTCCTCGTGCGCGGACAGACGCAGCAGCGCGGCCAGCGCGCGCGTCAGCTGACGCGCCTCCAGCTCGCGCGCGGTCAGGAAGCGGAGCACCACGTGCTTCAGGTATCTACAGGGTTAGGACGCTGTTGACTAGTTGTTTGTCTAGTATATGCGCATGGGCCGCCTCGTTGGCAGTAGTTTTATAGACAAATAGATAGAAAAATAGATAGAAAAATAGATTTGGGGAGGACGTCAGCAAGTATCGAATTCCAAATTTTACCAGTTCGCATTAAGTAGAAATTTACTAATTATCGTGAATCACGTTTCAGATAGGTACATATTTTAAGACATTTTTCGTTGTATTCGCACACTCCCCATTTGACTTTGCCTACTAAAATTAAAGAAAGAAGAATTAAAACCGTATCCTACTTTAAAAACCCAAACATCAAGTTTTCAGACTCACCGTCTGCTGATGTCTTGCTCCTCGGCCGTTGAGAGATCGGACTTGCTACTTTGTAGTTCCCGTTGCAACGTTTTCTTCATATCCGCTATCCGATTGTCTAATGTTTTAATTTTCTGCAACAAATGATTACCAGCATAATTAGTATTAAATTAATCTACAGTAGTACCGCGCTAAAAAGTTACATTGATGTACCTGCGCAAAATCTCAAATTTGCAAAAAAAAATCTTGACCAATCGTAACGCACCGCGTATGCGCGCCAAAATGTTTATTTGCTATTGATTGATTGAACATGGTGCGTTCGAGCGAGACAGCACGAGGTGCAGTTTTCGTTGATTTTAAATCTTAACGTAACGCAATAAAGTCTATATTTTCACGGTGTTGGCATTCGTACTTCAGCTTAAACTTTTTCTGCGTAGGCGAAATTTGCCGATGCTGCTTATAAAAATGACTCGACTGTACCTTACCTTATTTTTATCACAGATTTCAGTTTCTAAGTCTTGTATAGTCTTTTTGAGAGTAGTTTCGTTTTCCGTCATCTCGTCCATTCTTCTCTTCAGCTCCTCAATCTCGACCTTCCTCGATTCTTCATTTTCTTTTATTAACATGCACGCAGCTTGATTCTGAAAACCCGAAGTAAATTTAAATAAGCGTGTTATATATTTGATCAAAAGGATCAGATGTTTCTAAGATCGTATAGGCGATGATTGGTTCGGGAGTATTAAATATGTAACTCAAGACGTGCCATCTTATCACAAATTAAGCCGAAGTTTGTACTATGGGTACTAGACAACTGATAAACTTCTTGGATACTTTTTTTGCAAATAAATACACAATACTAAAATATCTGTTTGTAACAACCAATACGAACAGATATATTCACGAAAATAAAAATTGATTGTGAATGCAAATTTGTGTACATCATAGCAATTGAAGTTGCTTATCATGCACACAAACCGCGAACACTGTGTCTTAATATATTGATATGTAGTTAAGTCCTGGTGCTTTCTCAAAAGGGGTCGCCCGAAGGTGAACGCTGTGACGGTGGTGTTACCTCCTTGTGCTGAGCTACCAGCGCGTCCAGGTCCGCGATCTTGGCCTTCATGTCCGCGATCTCCGTCTCCTGGTAGCGCACGTGGCACTGGCTCATCTCGATCGTCTACGGCATGTGGAGGCAGGAGCCTGTAGGTAAAGGCTATGACGGTGCTGTTACCTCCTTGTGCTGAGCTACCAGCGCGTCCAGGTCCGCGATCTTGGCCTTCATGTCCGCGATCTCCGTCTCCTGGTAGCGCACGTGGCACTGGCTCATCTTGATCGTCTCCGGCATGTGGAGGCAGGAGCCTGTAGGTAAAGGCTATGACGGTGCTGTTACCTCCTTGTGCTGAGCTACCAGCGCGTCCAGGTCCGCGATCTTGGCCTTCATGTCCGCGATCTCCGTCTCCTGGTAGCGCACGTTACATTGGCTCATCTCGATAGTCTGCGACATGTGCGCGTTGCGCAGTAACGCCTCGTCCTTTTCGCGCTTCTCTCTGGAAATACAGATTTGATAGTTAACCACTAATGAACAAGAACTCTATGTCATACCGTGAGTATCGTAGAAGACAACTAAGGGAATATCAGGAAATAAACAGCAGCGTTTAACTGGGTACAAATAAAACCTACTGCGGTCACCAACCCGACTGCCAAGCGTGGTGACTAAGACAAATCCCCCAGTGACGATAGTCATTTGACGTTTGCAGGCTGATCATGATGAGGGCAAAGAGGTGTATCCATGCGGTGACGGATCCAGAATACAAATTACTGCAAGACTCATCCCGTGAATATTGTAGGAGTCGCCTAAGGAACTTCTTGAGACTTTAGCTTCTTAGCCGGTTGCCGCAGCAGCAACCGGCTCGAATGTTTGTAGATACTGTGAGGGGAAAGAACCCGTGAATGTTGTTAGAGTGGCAGCGTTGACTACCACTGAACCAAAGTAGTTGTTTGGTGATTTGATTTGATTGCTTGTCCATTGCTGGGCGTCTTCCGTTAGGCGAAGGAGAGCTGCTAAAAAAGCCATCCACTCACTTGTCATACTTCCGCTGCACATCGACGTAGTCGTGATGCATGTCCGTCACGACCGAGTTGAGGTGGTTGACCTCCGCCTTCTGCTCGTCGTACAGCCGGCTGGCCTTGTCCACCTTCTCGCGCAGGATGCGCACCAGCGCTCGCTCGTTGTCGAGCGCCGTCAGCAGCTCCCGGTTCTCCTCGGCCAGAGCCTCCATCCGGCTCTCGAGATCCATGCTCTTGTCCTGCAAGCGGTGCGGTAGCACGGCGTTATAGTGATGCAGAAACTAAGCGGTGTCTAATCTAATTCTCAGTACATTATAGTGTATTTCCTCTCAGATATTTCATAAATAGACGTTAATTATCAATCGTTTTGATTATTGGCTAAATTAAGATAATTATTTTTTATTGACACTGATATTTGAGCTTATAAATACTTCATTACTACGTAATAAGTAATTAAATATTGCTGACATTAAATATGTTATTAATGGTAAGATTTTTGCACAAATCGGCGAAAACTGAAGAGACCTATGTCCAGCAATGTACTGCAATAGGCTGACAATGATGAGAAATAAAATAAACTTTTTGGGACAGAATCAATAGTAATGCGATCAGTCTTAGTATTTTATCACTTTGCTTGTATATGCAACAAAACATGTAAATAGAACTTTGATATAGTTCATCAAATATTTCTTATCGTATCTTTGCCAAATATAGAACGGTCAGTAAAAAAAAGCTAACTTTCCGTTTAAAAATTATTGGTTGGTTGATAAAATCGCACACCTGATAGTTATCACCTCTGCCCATGACAGTAAAGTACAGATTTGTAATTTACCGGTTCCGCTCCGCGCCGTCACACATACACGACAGTTATTAAGTTTGACATACCCAATAAATACAGCAACTACACTACCTTTATCTAGAAACACAGTATCAGTATTATGTCACTTTTTCTCTGAGAAATATAAGGAAGCCATTTATCCACTTTTTATTTATTGTTATCCACTTCTTATCAGACTGTAGATAGATACACAAAACATTTACACTGTTCACACTTCTAGTATCGGTTTAAGATAGTTATCTCAACAAGACAGTGCTTGAGAGTCTAAAAAACAATCTCAATACAACTGCTATCGAAAACTGGTGGCCATTAAATAAAATAACATACTTTACAAAACGACACAAGAGCGAGGTCAAACTAGACTGTGCCTTTCGTTTTTTGTGAACAGTTGTGGAGAAACTCACATTCATGTAAACAGTCACGACATTGTATGTGTGCAGATAAATAAATGTAGTACATACATATTGGTAAGAAGATAGGTCTATACTTACTAATAAGGTATAATGGCTTGTGTCTACCTGCGTGTTCAGAAGGTAAATGTTGATTCCCAAAGAGTATGACAATGTATTTATTACCTATATATTGCAGTTAAGACAAATTTTTGCTCTATCGTATACCTACAGCATTTATATTTTGTTTATACCGTGCATAGTAGCTTGGCATAATGCACTTTATCTAAATCAAATATTAGGTTACTCTACCATCTAGGTAAACATTTAGCTATAAACCTAGGTTTCATTTATAGCAAACAAAAAATCAGCGACGTATTCGTATTTGGGACCACAAACGTATCTTTCTTCTTCTAAAAATAACTATCTAATGATGGTCATCTTCGTCATTAATTAACAATTTGGGGGAGATGATGACTCTCCCCCATCAATAAAGATACCTGCTCAATATATTTAACTATTTTACAAACAATCCACCAACTATCTACATAATTATTTATACATATTCACACAAACAGAAGTATGCATATTACAGATACGAGTAGCATTCAGACAGACAAACGTACCTACACAAGATTATATTTTTACGCGCAGAATATGTCGCAAAGAATTTAAATAGATAAGCATGCATGGAAAATTTAAAACAAGTTTTCATTCATTTGAACGACTATTTAATTATGTACTACTTAATTTAAGCATTAGCTCTCGTCAAAAACTCCAAGCATATAAACGTATACATTACATACTACTCTTCGCCACAACAAAACCCATTACCATTTAATAGTAAGAATTAGTTCGACAAAGCAGTAGACGAATTACTATTGTATAGTTGAATCAATAGGCATTTTTGTTTGTTGTGTATTTACAAAGAAGACAAAAAGATATTTTTTTACAATGTGATATTTTTATGTAGGCATACCTATATTAACACTCACTATAAATATGTACTAAGAAAAAAAAAAAATATATATTGACGAAATCAATTACGAGTTGAAGTACCCATACTAACATTTAATAAACTCTTACAATTCGTCTACTGCATTGGATCTGGAGAAATATCATGCCAAATGATGCAATAGATATTAGTCATTAATAAAAGCAGGTTACTCCACAACCGCATGCACACACCAGGGTAAAGTAAAAAAGATATTGAACTCAAATTATTTATTTCGCATAAATAGTGCGCAAGTATAATAAAATAAAAAATATCTATGCAATAAAATAAACAGCCATAAACAATCAATCACGTTTTTCGTACGCACTTATCCACTAAAACAATAAAATTAAAATAAGGAATTAACTCACTCGGAATGAATATTTACGATCACAGTAACGCTCACAGGGCCTCTGACAATGGCGAGCGGTCGGACACCTGTGTCATCATCGCTGTACTGACAACGATAGCAATATTCGGCCACGGTATCGCCGTCACATGACGCCTACTATCCACACAATAATCTTTGCACGGCGAAACGCGATAACGAAAATAACAGCGTGCAAGTACGTCGAGAAACAATAGGTAGGTATTAATAATGATCCCATTACAATAGGTAAGCGCCGTGCGATCACTCAATACCGACAATGTGTCACCCAACAATCAATTATATCGTTTCCAAACCACATTTAGATCTGCTACCATTAGAATAAGTAATCTATAGATATATAAAGCCCTTTGCACTTAGCACTCAAATCATTCGTTGTTTAAAATTACATTAAAAGCCAACATTAAAATAAATTTCAACTTACCAGCTAAACTAGAAATAAATAAAGTAGAAAAATATAACGAAATCATATGTAGGAACGACAAATTTTAACTATGCATTCTAAACAACAAAGAATATAAATATTTAATAAAGAAGTGCACTTAATATTGCTCAAGCTGTGTGTTCAGCGGGAAAAAATACTCCCGTTCGTCATAATTAGGTACATACATCCATAGAAATTATGTGCACACTTGTATTATTATTAAACTAATCTTGCGAAATCATGACTAAGTGTTTATTTTACATTCATCCATTCGTCTTCGAAATACTCGAAAGCCAACAGACGAAGTTAAATAACATTACCTAATTAGAAAGATAAATGCACTATGCGGTAATGGTGTACGATAATGTATCTAATTAATGACGTACAATTGTTGTTTCTATCACGTGACGAGGAATATTATGTTTAAATAAGTGCCTAAACAAAATTGTTCTTCAAATCTGAGAGATAGATAAAGCTTACGTTTTGATTCAAATACGAAAGAAAGCAAAATAAAACATCGTTTACAGCATACGAAGACTCAAACAGTGCTTTCCGCCTCCACTTTCTAAGTGGGAACGGACAAACTATGGAACTCCTTGCAGGGATCTTTATTCCAGAAAAATATCCAAGAGTTCAAGACAAAGCAATTGATTATAATCAATAATAATTATTATTGCAGGAGCGCAATTCCTCGTACATTAAATGTATTAATAAATGAAGATGCAAGATAATGATTTATAACGCACAAGTATGCACATAGATATACTTTTTTAAATTAAATATTTAAAAATGTGACGATCAAACCGCCTTAGTGTCGTGGGCCACTGAAGATCACCTCAAAAGCATGTCCCTACTAACCACACATACATTGTACAGGCATAATTTGCATTGACTTAAGTACCAAAAATTTAACATTTAGGAAAATAAGTTTTATCAGACATCTAGCATCCACAGAAAACATCGTTCTCGAATACCATTTATAAGTTCTATCTAATTAATATTTTGGACAATAACTTAATGCAAAATCACCATTATTCAATAACACCAAATTAGTGTGTTCACACCCTGCTTAACACATAACTAAATTAATTAATATACCTATTGCACAAAACGTCTTACTTACTGATATAGAACATAAGATCGATCAAGTCATTTAAGCTTCATTCCAGACTATACTTTAGGATCAATTTAAATTACCTACATTTTGTAGAGCTGCCATTTGGTAATAAATGTACTACTTACAAGATAGGTCAGCGGTAAAACGATGTAACTATTTAATTGCACGAGTTTTCACGTTTATCAATCATAAAGAAGATTATATTCGAGTAGTCAAGTACGCAGATTATATGCCTGCAGTTGACATAAAGTTTTACCCGAAATATTTCGGAAAAGTATATTAAAACTGAATTCGGTCTAAAACCTAAAGTTTCGGGGAATGTAGGCATTTTACCTATCTAGTTAGACTAGTTGTCAAAAATTATTCGACTAGTAAATGTCTGCTATGCTAGACCGTCTTTCGTGATTACTTTTAGTGAATCTAAAAATAGTTTTCTATTTGTAACAAGAAAAAGCTTTTATAAGTCTCAAGGTTACAATATGTTCGTGCTTAGCACAACACAAATAAAAATATTTGTAAAACTATACATTATATGAGTACAACAGTAGTTGTTTGGTACTTAAATGGGGACATTTTATGAACTACTTAGTTAGTACCTATTGCATTTTTATTTGTACTATGCTACAGGGGGTAGGTACGTGTAGAGTTGCCAAATTGAGAATCTTATCAAGATTTTTCAACTTCGTATTGTATATGGTAACAACAATAGGTAGTATATGGTATTATTAGTACCGGAAGATAACTATGACTGTGTCGTCTCTCAGAAAAAATAAATCCGAATCAATATCAAGAGCTATTTATGATTTACGAGTTATGTAGAACCTAGTTAATAAAAATATTTCCTTTCCGTATTTAATGAAATTGAATACTTATTTTGTTTATTCACTAATTAATAAATAATAAAAAGAACTTCCTATATTATCTATATTAAAATGATTTTTATAAATGGCAACTCGACACGCAATTCTATAAAGGGACAAGACAAGAGTAATAATCTCTTTTTTTTACAAACATAATACAGGCCATGTCCCACTAGGCTCACAGTGATCGGCTAACCGTTAGCTCATAGTTCGTCTTCCTATATTCTAAATGGAATGTCCATACAATGCTAACTGACTCCTGACTCATTCAAGTCAGCTAGGCCAGACACCAAGTGCGCGGGCGCAGGGCAGCTTCAGGGCAGCAATAGGTTTAGAAAGGCAGAAATAGACCTGCATTGACTTAAAGTTTATTTCAGGTTTTAAGATCAAAGTTTCAAATAGCCGGTGTCATGGTAGAGAAAATTAGATCGATGACAATATCATAGACAATGATTTATCATAATACGATAGAAATAGAAAGAGAACTTCCGAACGGATTTGTGATTAACCGCACCGCACCCACGGACTTTGTGTCCAATGCTTTAGGATCGTCTCTCACTGTGAGCCTAACGACGAGGCCTCACCGCCATCTCTACATCCACAGCGCTAGGGGCGTGCTAGCTACGTCACTACTACACTGCTCGGGCGCTATATGCTGTAGAGGTTAGCACTCACGGCGGCGTGCGCGGCGGTCGCGCGCAGGGACTTCACCTCCATCGCCAGCGTGTGCACCTCGCCGTTCAGCCGCACCACCTGCCCCAACCGCAACCACCACGATTACTATTGACAACCCAACCATGGTTGCCCACCCAGCCCTTTTGATATAACCCGAAGACTGTGTAGGTTCGCATGCGCAAAAGCACATGTGACCGACCACCATACAAGAGATGCCTCATAAAACAGTGTTTTAAGTAAGTGCGGAACTGCGGATCCACCCTTGTGGGCCTTTTTCTGACGTCACACTTTTAAGGTCTAAAGGATTCATCCACAATGAATCAAGCTAACTTTTTTTGGAGACTGGATCCACCCAGGTCGTAAGGTTACTTTTGTCCCCCAGTTCGTATATTGACTCTGTGAGAAGTAATGAATATTGAGTCATATATATTCATGTTATAAGATTATTGATTAGGCGACATTTTCTATAGAAGACATCGCAAATTATTATACTTATATGGTGAACCATCCATAAATACAAGTAAATGGAAAATACACAGTATTTTTACACATTTTTAGGGTTTCAAAAACCACATTAAGTTACAAGCATACCTAGTGGCATATGTGTATATATATATATGCCAAACCGTGCAATGACATCCGAGCAGATCATACGTAAAATACATTTCCATTTTAAGTTATAGCGTGTGATCGGTAAATCGAAATAACAAAATTAAACATATTTTCAAAGACACGACTGACACAAATTATTGACACATCAATAAAGGATCAAGTTTTAGAGGAAAAAACACTAAGCGCTAATAGAAAATTAGGAGCCGTTCACGTTATTTATTATATTGATATGTTTTGGCTCACAAAATGTTCTACAATAATATTGATTAGATATAAGCTCATATTGGGTGTTTTTGCTAAAGTAAATGGCTGATTATGTGTAAAAATTAATACTGACTTATTTATTGCCATGCGATGAAAGCCTTCATTCAGTGACAATTTACATGAAAAAGTCATTTCCATTAATTGTGATATCCATGCAAAGTGAAACGTTAAAGAATTATTAGAATTTGTTTAGAAGATTACAATAAATTAATTTATCAGAAAGCTGGAAAATTAGTCAATATTAAAATTATCATTTAGATTCGGTTAATATAGCTGTAACAAAATAAAAAAGAAGTTATATTTACCTTGGCTTCACTGTTGATTAGATTCTGTTTCGTTTTTTCTAGTTCAGTAGTCATGTTGAGGAATTTCTCTTGCATCTCTCTCTTTTCCGTTTCCACCCTCCGCCGCTCCGCCCCCTCCTCCCCCGCCTGCCGCGACAGTCGCGCCACCTATGTGACAACTCCGTATGACAATAGCGGCTTCTTATTAACAAGGACATACGAACAAACATCTCTCAAATATAATACCGGCATACGTGTTTACATAATGCAAGAGACAATGGCTTAAAAGTAAACAAATAATAGGTAATAATAAAGATATGACGTGTGTATTTTATGACAGAAAGACACCGCTTAACGTGAACAGAATATAGCATCAAACCTTATGAGCACTGGGTGCTCTGCGTGTGCTAAGGCTCAATAAACAAAATAGAAACCACCAGATCAATGGCTCACAAAAAGCCAGAATACTGGAAATAAAAGCATTAATATATAAACACAAATATTGTACACATATATAATATATAAAATAATGTATTAATTTCTTTATCATCATAAAAATAATGAAATTTATAACGCAAATTTATTTACAATACTATTATTAGTTTGTACATAAAGTAACTCAGTATATTACCGTGGCATAAATATGATGTCAATAAAATTCACTGAACCATAACCATATTTTGTGAATGTAGTGTAATGTGTGCGTTAGGTGATTTAGGCCCAATTCATACAAAATTAAGTAGGTACAGCATTTTATTTTGGATATAATCAAAGAGATACAGGTACGTCACGCTTGTTTTAAAATCCTGTTATATTTTTGCTTTGCTGTGTGTGAATAGAACTTAAGATTTGTGATTGTGTGGCAATTTACATTTATTTACACTGTAATATACACTTTTATCACATTGATAATCAGTTATCATTTTGTGACAATTGAACGTGAAAGTTGTGTCTGGCTACTCATGCAGAATCATACATTCCTTTAGAATGAATCTTAGAAACTTAAGGTGTAAAATAATATTGACGGAATTGGCAGAAAATATAGTGTTGTAGTTTGGTGTTGATTAAAGAAAATGTTTGTACCTATATTTAATAACATAATTAATTATAACAAAGAGAATGGTCTCTCTGCAGCAGATGGATTTATAAATTATGACAAGTTCGAACAATAAACCAAAATGTAACCTATAATCGATGACGAGTGAGAAACTGGTAGTGCATCAATATATTAAGCCAAGCATGTCGCATTTTATTACATGCATCACGCAATATCTGTGCAGATAATAAAGTATTGCTTACTAATCTAATTTAATCGTATTTATTAATGGAGGGCATTTTGCTTTTGTAATATCTGTGGAATGTGGATATATTTGAAATGTGCATAACAATAATATTTGAAAAAAGAAACAGGAATCTGTCAAATTTGACATGTGTCAATATTTAAAATAATATCAATTAAAAATATCATTAAAAATTGCATATTGATGACTAATGTCGTCATTGTCATGTCAAGCCTATTGTCATAAATTAAACAGTCTCCAATTCTCCATATATAGAAATACTCAGATTTCTAAATCATCACATGTTTCATGGGCTGTTACGCCGTAGTGATGAGCAGGTGGTGATATTTTTCTTTAACATTATCATTCAACCAACGGTTCCATACCAGAAAGTGTTCCAAAATAAGCTAACTGTCAATGATCTGTATCATAACGCCCAGACTTTCAGACACAATAGATAGATTTCAATACGAGGAAAATAAAGAAAATAAAACCTTACAAGGTTAAGTAGACAACATACCTGTGTCTCAAGTGAGGCAATCTGACCGCTCCAGGAGGTCTTGACGTCAGCCAACGCCATTTTAGCTTCTTGAAGTTGCCGCGTCAGCACGGCGCGCTCGCGGCGCACTCTGTCGTAGTCCGCGCACCCCGTGGGAGCCACCTCGCGTTTGTCTGTTGGACAAATAAATAAATATCAGACGTTGCTTCGACCCCAAAGCACTATTTATGGGTATCAGATCAAAGAAGGTACATCATCATCATCATCATCATCAGCCTATTGCAGTCCACTGCTGGACATAGGCCTCTCCAGTTGTTCGCCACTTAGGGCAAACATCTGGAGGATATACTCATAATCGCCACGCTGGGCAGGCGGCTTGGCGATCGCAGAGCGCAGCTTCTCGCTCCGATGACGCTGCTGCCCGTCATCGTCCTGTGGTATTTAGCTACGCCTAAAGAAGGCACATACCATAAATATTTATTTAAATACAAATACTAACCAACACCCAGAAAACACATTTTACTACTAACAACTAATTGTTCATCACAGGAATATCAGACAACATCACATACATTTTGCTCTAAAGTAAGTAGCTTAACCACTTGTGTTATGAGTTTCAGAACAACGAAGGTACCACAAATAAATACTTAAACACAAATATAAACACCCCAACACGGAACAAACAAAGGTGTTCATCACACGAATGTTTGTCCCGGGTGGGAATCGAACCCACGACCCTTGGTTGAGAAGGCAGGGGTCACTACCAATTGAGCCACCGAGCCAGTCATGTCAGTCAGAATGTTTCTAAAGAGCCATATTCAAAACTCATTCTTGAATTTTATTCTGAACCAAGAGTCATGGGTCGATCCCCACACAGTACAAATATTTGTGAACATGAACATCTGTTTGTATTGGTCTGGGTTTTTACTTATAATATGTATTTTATTTAAAAAAAAAAACCGGCCAAGTGCGAGTCGGACTCTCGCACGTAGGGTTCCGTACCACTATACAGCTAAATAAATGTTTTTCTTTACGTTTTATTATATTGGAGTTAATTAAATTAAAAAATTAGGTAATTTGATTTATGACGTTTAAAAAAAAACTACTGGCTAGATTTCATTCAAACCAAATTTCGTTAGTAGTTTTCATAGTGATACACATGATATATTTTTTTCAGTTTTATCATGCCCATATTTTAGAAATTACGGGGGGGGGGGGGGGGGGGAGACACTCATTTTACCACTTTGGAAGCGCAAACTATTCAGTTTAGAAAAAAATGATGCTAGTAACCTCAACATCATTTTCAAATACCTATCCATAGATACCCCACACGTATAGGTTCGATGAAAAAAACATTTTTCAGTTTCAGTTCTATGTATGGGGAGCCCCAAAAATTTTGGATTTTTTTCTGATTTTATTTTAAAATCTTAATGCGGTTCACAGAATACATCTGGCTACGGAACCCTAAAAAGTATCTGAGTAAGTTTATCATTTGTATCACACCCATAGCCATGATGATGAATATGGGACTATGTCCTGAAATAAAATAAAAATAGCACAAGTCTCAGTTAGTTTGGGGCTAGATGGCGATATGTGGCCCAGCGTGGCACGTCGTGGGTCATATTAATTGACCAGTTTCGGTGTACAGTTTTTTTTTTTTCTAAATGACTACGATGATGGCCAGGGCGGCCTTGTCATCATCACCGGACTGTTGGGGGAGCGGAAGGCTCACACCCCTAAAAATTTAAGCAACGGTGCTGAGGGCGCCCCCTGTGGGGCTCGAGCCTCGGCTCAGGGCGTTGCTGGGAGAAGCCCTACGGACGTATGTTTGGGGAGAAAAGCGACCAGGCGCGGGCCGGTATCTAGAAAAGGGCGCGAAAGCTGGGGGGCGACGCGACGGGAGTCCCCGCAGGCGGGGACGGAACGACGGTTGACTTGAAGTGGTCATGGCGATTCGGTGTACAGTGGTGGTGTTACCGTCGTCGTGCAGGCAGTGGTGCGCGCTCTCCGGCGGCAGCGCGGCGCGCACGAGGGCCAGCTGGTCGGCCAGCTCGCCCGCGCGCGCCTCCGCCTCGCCCAGCGCCGCCGCCAGCGCGCCCCGCTCGCGCGCCCACTCGCGCCGCGCCTGCTCCAGCTCCTCCTGCGATCAAATGCACTGATGCACTGAGGCCTAAGGTGAATTCTTAAATTCAGATTTGCAATAATAATGCTCTACTTACACATAAAATGCTGGAGCGCTTTGTATGCAAGTAGAGCATTTTTGTTGCGAACGTGAATTTCAATAGGCAATCGGCTACTAAGGCTAAAACTTGTAATTAGTCTTTTAGCTTATTCAAAAATAAAAGACACGTATTTTTCCTTTTTTCATTCAAATAAACAATAGCAATGACACAAGGCATCAAAAGTTAGGAGTGGGAGTCTTTGACGTCACTCGCTCCCGTAAAAATGCCTCACCGACTGACGTCACGCGTAACTTCAACGGGCTATAATAGCTTTGTAACTTTTAGTCTAATTTACAAATAAAAAAATACGTGTCTTTTATTTTTGAATAAGCTAGAAGACGGACTAATTACAATTTTTAGCCATAATAGCCTATTAGGGCTAAAAATTGTAATTAGCTGGTGGCTTGGACCGGAAAGATGATAATTTGCTTCCTTACATCCCTCAATCCAATTTCCAACATGCCAACTCACTGTAAGAGCATCGAGCCGGTCTTGAGCGCGCTCTACGGCGGAGAGGCGCACGCGCAGTTCGTTTAGCTGCTTCTCGGCGGAGTCCCTCTCGCTAGCTGCCTTCGCCGCCTCGGCCTGCGCCGCCCTTGCAACTGCCTGTGCCGCCGCTGCCTCTTCGCCTTGAATGATACATAAGATATGTTAAAACTACCTACATTAGTGGACTCATTATATACTGGCTTGCAAGCTGTCCAACAGGAAACAACCAAGAAATTATGGATGTAACTATTTTTATTTACTTTACAATTTTAACAGCAATATAATGGGCTTGCATTGCAATTTGCACCCACTATTCACTTTTCTATTTAAACAATTCCCTAGAAATTTTACAGTTATTTTTTCAATATTTTTTCAATTCATGTATGACAATATTTATCCTAGATTTTATCTCGAGGTATTCCTTTATTTCTTCGAGTCAATGACACTCTGTCTCAAATAAAAATAATTCTGAATAAAAGCATGCATACATGTGCCTTAAATTTCTGTATAATCTACACTAGTAACTAGATTACCTTGTGCTGAAGAGAGTGAGAGTTTTAATTCCTCTATTTTTTGTTCCCAGTAAATGTCTCTTTCTCTTAGTTTGGCTTCCAATTGAAGAGTAGTCTGATCTACTTGTCCTCCAGTCCTCTCCGAGAGGTATGACTCCAGTTGCGGTGATATTGACTAAAAAGGGTTATTAGTTAAAGGTCAAAAAGGGGAAAATATCAATGAAATATGTAATACTAGCTTTTGCCCGCGACTTCGTCCGCGTGTTTAGATTTTTACATTCAAAAGTTTTTTTCCCAATAACTCCCGGTCCCGTTGGAAATTTGCAATATCGCGTTGCAAGTAAGCTTTACGTTCATTAAGGTAGGTACCTTGCATGCCAAATTTCAATCATCTATATCTTACGCGATTTAGATTTTTTCATACAAAAGGTTTTCCCGCTAACTCCGGTTCCCGTGGGAAGTTTGCAATATCCTATTGCAATTGAAGTTCACTAAGGTACCTGCATACCTAATTGCAAGCGTCTAACTTAAGCGGTTCAGATTTTTCATACAAAAGGATTTTTCCGCTAATAGGATATTCGAATATGGATGACTTTTTTTATGAATTAAAAATATAAAAGATCTCACCTTTTATCTTTTAGATACATAAATATCGAAGAATTTTTAAACTATCTTTTCTATTAAGCGTGTTATAAAGCGTTAAAGTTATTGTTTAGACAGAGAGATCCGACGTGGCGAATGACGTCACGTACCGTGCGCTCCATAGAAAAATCTGTTTTCGTGAGAGAGACGGATATAATAACTTTCAACGACTGTATCTCGCCCATTTTTCAGCCAATTTTGATTTTGTTTTCACTATTCATAGTATATTTTCATCTATTTTACGATAAATTAGTAAATAGATAAAACAATTTTTTATGCATATTCCCTATTCTCGGTCCCATGGGAATTTCGGTAATTCCTTTCTTAGTCCACCTCTACGGTACCTAAGCTACGTCCCTTCTAAATTTCAACTGCCTTAGTTTAGCCGTTTAGGCTGTGCGTTGATATGTCAGTCAGTGAGTTTCTTTTCTCCTTTTATATATTAAGATTTAATTTGACTGATTTAATTTGAGGCATAGTAACGTTTGTGAATACGGCCGTTAGTAGTTTTGGGCTATTTTATTTCCCGGCCTTTCTTTTCCTATTTTATCACGTAAAGGGTTGATTTTAAAATTTGAAATTTTATCCCTTTCGGAGTGGAATTGATCGAAACCCTTTCTTGGCAATATCTACCACGTCATGGTATAGCTTTGTGAATGCAAAGTCTTAGCCCGAACGGTTTAAAATTGACAAAGTTTCATACAAATTTTCATCCCCTATAATATCCCCTTGGGGGTAGAAATAATCAAAACCCTTTTTAAGGGATGCTTACGTCATAGTAGCTTTATACATGCAAAGTCTTAGTAATTGGCTGAAAATTGACAAAATTTTATACAAACTTTCATCCCCTATTATCCCCTTGGGGGTAGAAATGATCAAAAATCTTTTTTAGCGGATGCCTACGTCGTAGTAGCTTTACACATGCAAAGTCTTAGCCCAATCGGCTCAAAATTGACAAAGTTTTATACAAACTTTCATCCCCTATTTTATCCCCTTGGGGGTGGAATTGATCAACATCCTTTCTTAGCGGACGCCTACGTTATTACATCTACCTGTTTGCCAAATTTCAGCCCGATCGGTCCAGTAGTTTGGGCTGTGCGTTGATAGATCACTATGTCAGTCAGTCAGTCACCTTTGAGTTTTATATATTTAGATGTAGGAACAGTAAATTAAACAACAAAGAGATAGATAATATAGAGAAATAAAGCAGTTACTAAAAAACTAATTTTCATGATGCATAATTACAATACATTTTATTTTGAATAATTTCTAGTATTATAAGCATGATTATGCATATTACTATAATATTATGCAATTGCATCACTCACATCTGATGTCGAATCTCCAGGTCCACTGGAACTTGAAGGACTTGCCGTAGACTGAAAACATTTTTAGTCATACAAAATATACTTAAAACAGATTTCACAAACATACCAGTATCACCTGTCAACTATCACATAGTACCTACTTAATACTTCTGAATTTGAGACTTTTTGCATAGGTTGTAGCAAAAAGTATTAAATGTGACAATCAAATTACCTCTATCTATATTTACACAGAGTGACCATGAGGTGAGAAAGAACAACATATTTATTGCCCCACTAACAAAGTTTTGATAATGTGATTATTTGTAATGCAACTTCGTTTTTGTGTTATTTTTACTACTTACTGAATCATCTCTGAGCGATATTCGGCCTAAAAAAGCGCCACTTCGCCAGTTACTCGTCAACTTGCTCAGGTCACTCCCCGTCTCCTCCTTAATCTTACTCTTCAGGCTAGCGAACATGGTCGCCTAAAATGTGTTACTGCAAGTAAAAATAAAGGAAACAGTGTCGCAACAACAACCAGACCCGTTTGCAAAATGCTAATGACCGCGATAACGTACGATAAACTCACAATTTTCAACCTGGTAAAAGCTACAACACCTCAATCGCACCTATTGACGTTGACTACGTCTGCTAATAAATAACACCATTTCCTCAAACTGGGTGACATTACTAGAATCAAATGCTCCTATTATTGTGTTCTGCCACGACCAAAAAACATTGGAAATTAGAAATCATCAGAAGACACAAAAAATCGCGATAAAACTTGACAAGAAGAATGACAAATATGACAATACTAGACCGACTGACAGACAGTTGTCTTTTTTTTTTTTTTTTTTAATATATGCTTAACGGCTTTGGACGTATCCATCAAGCCTATCCGTTATTGCTTGGAACTTTTCTATTGGTATTCAATGGTGTATGGTAAGATGTCTTGATTACTGAATCTTCTTGTAGTTATATTAATTGTATCCAGTTATACTTCTTCTATTGTAGAAATTATATAGTTATAGATCGCTTCGTATGTCTCTGTGTTTTGAAGTAGCGATGGCAAGCGGCGGGGAATGTCCTTATCTTTATACAGCTTAATTAAGCCATCTATTAATAACAATCTTTGAACACTGAAGGCGGGGCAGTGTAAAATCAAATGATCTAAGGAGCCTTCTTCGTTGGAGCAGTGTTCGCAAATGCCGGAGTTAATCAGATTGATCCTCTTGAGATGTGCTGGAAATTTGCCGTGTCCTAGTCTCAATCTGCATAAAGTAGTAATAAACCTTCTAGTTGGTGATTTCAACTTGAAATACCATGGCTTGGTTGGAATGTTCTGTTGAATTTCAGCGTACCACTTTCCTTTATATTGTCTGGTATATTCCCAATCACGAGCCCATGCATCAAACATTCTTAATTTTATCGAAAGGTAGAAATCTGTATAAGGTGTTGGTGGCGGAGGATAATGCGATGGATTATCTCTATACGGTGTCTGTATTTTCATTAATTTGTCCACCGTCTCATTCCCAGTTATTCCCGAATGGGCTGGCACCCATATAAATTCAATGACTTTATCTTTATTGTAATATAACAGTTCACGAATCTTTGTGATATACATATTGTTTTTGACAGATATTTTGGGATTTTGTAAACAACTCAGAGCACTTAGAGAATCGGTGACAATCAAGAAGCAGGTATTGTAATTTATCCCCTTTATATATTGCAATGCAGTGTAAATGGCATAAACTTCAGCTGTGAATATTGAAGCATTGCTGTCAAGGGTGAAACATCTTCCAAATTTTGCTGAGGAGTCATAATATGCAGCTTTTGTGTAATCTTTTGTTTTAGACCCGTCTGTATATATTTTTATGAAATCTGTCTTTTCATTATGTACAAAATGTAAAAATTCCTGATTGTTCTTAACGTTATTATTACAAATTTTAGGCACCGTTATATGAATATCTAGCGTACTTATTTCCCAAGGATCGTTATGGTTTATGTATTTACACAGATTACTGAAATCATTTATATGAGCCCCTTGTAAAAGATTATTGTCCTTATACAAAAATAAATAATGTTTATTAGCTAAAATCTTACAATAATGTTTTTCTTGGAGGTATTTAAGTCTTATATCAATCGGACATATACCAGCCTCTATTTCAAGCGAATTAATAGGTGTAGAACAAATGGCGCCTGTAATTATTCTGAGCCCTTTATTTTGCATTACTACTAATTTACGGAACAAAGAAGGACTAATGCATTTGCCAAATACGATTAAACCATAGTCATAGTGACTTCTGACTATTGATTTATAGATGATGTTTAATAATTTGGGATCCATACCCCAATTTACACTTGCTAAATGTCTCATAACATTAATACTTTTTTGCATACTATTTAAAACTTTATGCACGTGAGATTTAAAAAGCATTTTCGAATCAAAAATTACACCGAGAACTTTTTTCTCTTCTACTACATTAATATTTACATTACGATAACTTAAATTAATATATTTACATTCGAGAAATCAATTACGTTACTAAAAATCATTGCTGAACTCTTATTTGGGTTAATTTCTAATTTCAGTTTACCATTATAATACATAAAGAGTTTATTAAGGACTTCATTAAGCGTATTTTCTGCTAGTAATAAATTTCTGCTAGTAGTGTACAGCACAATATCATCGGCGTATTGTAAAATCGACACATTATTACCATTAAGAAATGAATGAATTTGCGAAGTGTATAGAATGTACAACAATGGCGATAATGTTGCTCCTTGCATTACGCCCTTATAAGCTATCTTAGGACCATATATTTTTTTATTAAATTTGACATATACAGTACGGTTATAAAAGAAATTGAATATCCATTTACATATTTTGCCGGGAACGTTAAAATCATGTAAAATTTTCGAGAGACATTCTAAATTTACATTATCAAATGCTCCAGTTACATCTAAAAATATACTAACTAAATATTTATTGCAATTAAGTGCATCCTGGATATCACCTCCGAACTTTAAAATGCTATCCGTTGTACTCCTGCCCTTTCTAAAACCAAATTGATCATGTGGAATAATTAGTCTAGATTCAGCGTAAAATTCTAGTCTATTCTTTAACATATTTTCAAATAGTTTCCCTACACACGATGATAGCGATATAGGCCTATACGAGTCAGCTAAACTAGGATCCTTGTCTGGCTTTATTATGGGAACAACAGCAATTGTTTTCCAACATTCTGGTATTAAGTTATGCTGCCACAAGTCATTAAAAATTTTTAATAAAATTAATTTCGCAGAATGATCAAGGCGTTTAATTAAAAAATACGGGATATCATCAAGGCCAGGAGTAGTGTCTCTTTTGCTATTTAGTGATAAAAAAAATTCAGATTCGGAAAATGGCAAAATTAAATGAGAGTTTAAGTCATTCTTATCAAAAATGTGATTGAGGTGATCAGTATCGTCTAATGGTTCATGAGAAGCTATTTTATTTAAAAAGTCAGGGACAAAATTGTCATCTCTAGATTGGGCCCTTGGATTCTTGCGATTAAATACTTTAACTAATTTCCAGACCTCACCAATGGGCGTATTCCTGTCAAAATTTGTACAAAACTGTTTCCAAGACATAGTTTTCTGTTCTTTAATAATTTTCTTTTTAGACGCATCCAATTTTTTGTATAATAGGTAATTTTCTATTGTAGGATAACGTTTATAAGCGTGAAGCGCTAACTTACTTTGTTTTACAGCATTAGAGCAGATATCATTCCACCAGGGTACAGGTTTTCGTAATTGTTGTCCATTATTAGAATAATTTTGTATTGGAACAAACTCCTTTCTAAGGTCATACAATCGCTCACAGAAAAGATCATACGCTTTTAGAACATTCTCTTCGTGCACTACATCGTTAAATAGACTAGAAGATTTATTCAAATACCCATACCAGTCAGCTTTGCTGTAAATAAATTTTTCATAACCCTGTGTGTAATCATATCTTTCGGGAATAATATCTAGATTCACCAAAGTCGGAAAATGATCACTACCTAATGCATCATCAGTACAAACAGACCAATCTGCAGACGCTGCTAAAATTGGGGACAAAAATGCAATATCAATTGCCGATGCTAATTGAGTAGGACGATTTATTGTGGTAGGTTCTCCGGTATTTAATATGCACATATTGATCTCGTCTAACATATCAAATATTTGAATCCCTCTAGGTTTATTACTGGCTGATCCAAATGCAGTATGATGAGCGTTGAAATCTCCTAATACTATAACTGGTGATGGCAAAGATAAAATAATATTTTTTAATGTAGTGATAGGAAAACGACCATTTCTAGGTGGACAATAGGACCCCATAATTGTGATGGAAGTGTTCTTTGTTTGTATTTTAATAGCCAAAGATTGAATTCTGTCACTACTATTGATAACAATTTCCGAACATTTAATTATATTTTTACATAAGATGGCAACCCCACCATAACCATTGTTATTGTCCCTTCGAAATAAATTATAACCTCTAATGTTGATAGAATCGGAAGGCTTAAGCCAAGTTTCATTTAATATACAGATATCTACGTTATAATCTAACAGAAACTGATTAAAAAGAGCAAGCTTTGGTTTCAAACTGCCTATATTGTGCTGTACAATAACTAAGTGACCAGTACTACCCATGATGGTCACTTATTTTTTTAATGAACATTTCTTTAATTGTAGACGAATTTATAGGTGTGTTATTATCTTTGTTGTTCAGACTTAATAATGTTTCAACTATAACTTTAATTATAATATCGTTATTAATCACATCAGTTAATAAATTTTTGGTTTCTTTTGTTGTTACTTTCTTGATTTGACTTTGTGGAGAACTCATTGCTTTTGAAAAAGATTTGCTTAATGTCGGGAAAAAGGATCCCAATGTTTGCTTGTTCATTATTTTTGATTTATTTTCATTAATCTTTTGTTGTTTAATTGGGCATTCTTTAGCAACAGCAATGTGTTCACCTTTGCAATTGACACACAAAGGTTTGTCTACATTTGTACATTCTTTGTATGAGTGACTTTCTGAACATATAGAACAAACAATAGCTCTTTTACAAAATTTAGTTGTATGACCAAATCCCATACACTTGTAACATTGAAGAACTGGCTTTATATATTCTTCCACAGGCAAAATACATAAACCATAAGTTACCTGCTGAGGGAGTACGTTTCCTGCAAAGGTCACCGTTACAGTCTGCAACGGGATGATGCCTTCTGGAGTTCTTTTCGTGAATCTACGCACAGATAGTATTTCCTGTGAACTGATTAATTTGTCAAATAAGTGTTTGCATGTCAAGTCTGTGGGAATGTATTTAATCACTCCAGTACATTCGGAGGTGGATGCCGGGATGAAAGCTTTAATTTCATGTGATGACAAAAAGGCCGTGTTTGCAAGCAGTGAATTCGCATTCTTGGGATTATCAAAGATTATAGCATATTTCAACGCATTGACTCTTTTGATTTCCTTTACTCCCTTATTATATCTACTAAAGATATTGTTTAAGTAGATTGGATCTTTATTACCAAACTTAATATTTTCATTAGTGCTCTGTATAAAAACTGGAAAAATCACACCTGGAGAATTATCGGGGTAACTTCTAATGTGGTTTTGTTTGAAGTATGGTAGATGTTTATTCTCCTCATCATCCGAGACTCCATCCGGAGGCTCTTTTTTTCTCCTCTTCTTATTGGCGACCTTAATGAACTCGCCTCCACTTTCAGAAGACATGCTAGCCCTCTAAAGTGCTTTTCCGGAAAGATAACTTTAAATAACTGCAGAAAATTAAATTAAATTTAAAGAGAGATAAAAAGTTGAACTTCCCGCCAAAGTCCCGCCTTTTTTTTTTTTTTTTTTTTTTTTTTTTCACAGACAGTTGTCACCGACAACTTGACACTGACAGTTCATACAATTTTGTTTTTTCAAGCAAAGGAATTCAATATAAAGCCTAATATACATTATCAAGACTGATTTTAATCGCACATCAGTGCCAGAGTAATGACAGCACCCAGCAGCACAATAACGAATTCATTTGTGCTACCATAATAATGTGTACAAAAAATTACGTATATTGTATTAAACAATATTTCTTTTAAAATCGCAAACCTACTATTGATTTTCTAGTTTTTAAGAACTTTAATATAAGTTAATTTTTGCTATTGTGTAATAAATAATAACAAAACCAATACCTTCATCATCCATCAGCCTTTTTTATAGGTCCCACTGCAAGCCATAGACCTCCTATATTGATGCCATTCGACAGGTACACTTATACTTTCCCCGCTTCCATCTGGAGGTCGACAACCCGCGATTTCAATGCCTACTCTGTCATGGTTACCTACCACTGTAATTC
This sequence comes from Conogethes punctiferalis, assembly GCA_031163375.1. Classification (NCBI taxonomy): domain Eukaryota; kingdom Metazoa; phylum Arthropoda; class Insecta; order Lepidoptera; family Crambidae; genus Conogethes; species Conogethes punctiferalis. Next base: position 8,244,054 of record CM062080.1, read on the forward strand.
AGAATGCATTCCATCTTCCATTCCCTTTTCGTCAAGAGTCCCGCCGAATCATTACCTACCTTAATAAAGGTAGATGATCCGGTTGTATTAAAAAGCAGACCTCATTAAATTAATAATCTAGCGAGGTGGCATCACATTTTTAATGTTGCTGTATTAACTAGTAAGTTAAGGTTAGCTAGACATTAAAACCTACTTAATTCTGTCGTTGTTACTTCTTTAATAATAGATAATAGTAGGTACCTACTGAAACTGGTCCATTTGTGTAGTGATCCCTGCCTTCTGTCTGAACCGAGGGTCAGGGTTCAGCAGGATTTCCCACCCGGGACAAGCATTCGGCTGATGAACATTTGTGTTTCCTCCCTGTCAGAGTGTTTACACTTAAGTAGGTATTTTTGATAACTTCGTTGTTCTGATATCAAATCAACCTTTAAGACTCCACCCGAAGAGATGTGTTTTGAATGGTGAAAGGAAAACATCATGAGGAGATCTGCAACACATTTGAATACTCCTAGATTGTGTGAAGTCGGCCCTCGGGGCTCGGCCAATAGGTATATTGTCGTAGTTTAGGGTAGGTTCGAGCCTCAGCGGTTCCTTATTCCCGTTGTCCATGAGCTGTGACGATACCCGACTTATGAGGAAAACATTACTGAATGGTTCGGACTCAGGTTCATTGTCTGGTCCGATGGCTTCGTTGTCATCGATTTATCACTCACCATCTTACCGGAAGGTAGGTTTTGAATTCCATTCCATCCAGCCGTCTTAAAAAAAGGAGGTTCTCAATTGTGAGAGTCAAAATGGCGGATGTGCCATAAGGTATTAAATTATACCGGTCACCAAAAAAATGTACCATTAATGTACTATTTTGTACCTCGCTTTAAAAATATGTAGGTACCTTCTACAAAATGAAATTATTTCGAAATCAAAATACACCCGCCATCTTGATGTCAAGATTTCACCCGCCATTTTGACTCACTCTCAATTCAACCGAATTTACTTCTTTGTAGATTGTGCCTGCCTATTTCAGTAGGTAGGTATACATAGATTTGTGAAATATTTGTCGTTCTGTTTTTAATAACCTACGTAATTTTATTAGGTAACTTTCAAATTAATCAATTAGTTTATTTTCGTCCACTGCTGATGCCATTACTATACTTTAATACAGATATCTCATGAAAGCAAACGAAGTTTGGTGAGAGTGCTCAGTCCTGCTTATCTTAAACGTCCTTGGTGTAATCATAATAAATCATCCAATCGATCTATGGTCAGATGACAATCGTTTTTCTATTTATTTCTATCAATATACAATACGTTTACGATGGTAAAAGGATGCTTTTCAACATTGTCAGGCACACATGGAAACAAACGTTGGACGTTGTTCTAAACGTCCATGGAAGCACAAACCAGGCATAGTCCCAAGTTTATTCCTGTATGAGGACGTCAGTCAGATAGTTAATCACTCTTCTCTGTCGCCGTGAATAGAGGATAATACGACTAGGTTTCCCAATCTTTATAGCCACTCGAATGTCGGTGCGAATTTTTTACAATAATACTTACATGTCAGCCCGATCGGCGGGTAAGCGCGCGTTATGGGACCTAGCGCTAAGAACAATAATTGCAGCCGAATTACACCACGTATCCAGAAACTAAAATATGTGTTGGATAGCTAAAACTATACAGAACAATACTGCTCATAAACATTTACAGTTAGTTTTAGTTGCAAATAAGAAAAAGAATGTTAAAGTCATGATATTAACTTTTTTGTTAGGCAGCTTTATCGATCTGTGTTATCGCCCTAACGCAAGGCTTGGATTGAATATATTCTAGATGTTTATTTAACATAGCCATACGATTATTTTGAGTCTCCAATGATGAAATTACCAGAAAACATCGTTAGTCAGCAGGAAAAGTTGGTTTCGAAGTCCACTCCTGGTCATAAGCCTCTCTTAATCTTCGCCACTTTGATCGACCTTGGGCCTTTCACATCCAGCACTTGCTAGCCATCTTGCACAAATCGTCAGTTCACCTGGCCTAGGGGCGTCCTAATAAGTACCTACGTTCAGTATTTTTTTTAAAAGAACTGTATTACTTTTGTCCGTGTGGTTTCTAGATAACCACCCCCTCTCATCCTGTGGGTGTCGTAGGAGACGACAATGAGGGTGAGGAGACGACTACGGGAATATCAGGATACAGGTAGCACCGTTTACCTGGGTAGAACTAAAACCTACGGTCACCATCCCGCATGCGACGCATGGTAATTAAGGCAAATCCAAATGACAATGAGGGTGTTTCAAAACGAACCAATAGGCTATTATGGCTAAAAATTGTAACTATAGTTCATTCGCGTTAAGAAAATAGTGACTCATCACTAATATAGAATTATAATTTCTAGCGTTTTAATTGGCTAGGCGGCCGGCAGTCGGTGATGAGTCACTATTTTCTTAACGCGAATGAACTATAGTCCGTCTTTTAGCTTTTTCAAAAATAAAAGACACGTATTTTTTTATTTGTAAATTAGACTAAAAATTACAAAGATATAGCCCGTTTAAATTACGCGTGACGTCATTCGGTGAGGCATTTTCACGGGAGCGAGTGACGTCAAAGACTCCCGCACCTAACTTTGGATGCCTTGTATCTTTGCTATTGTTTATTTGAATGAAAAAAGGAAAAATATGTGTCTTTTATTTTTTAATAAGCTTAGAGACGGACTAATTTCAATTTTTAGCCATAATAGCCTATTACGTTACAGTTGGCCTGCTGCCTATGTGGCAGCATCTGGTGTACCTATATCTTTTTCAGAAAACCCTCATTGTCATTGGTGGAGGCCTATGACCTGCAGTGGACGTTTGCAGGCTGATGATGAACAGAATCAAAAATCCATTCATCTGTAATTTATTTTTATACATCTTGTCAAGAGTAGGTAAATATATCAATGCAAGAAGTTCATCTCTCGTCTTTCATCTTTTTATGGTTTCATAGTATGCATATTCTTTCATAATAAGTATAATAGCTTATGATGGAAAATTAATAATTCTACCTCATTTTCAGTAGAATAGAGGCAGTTGACTACCAGGTAGGTATCAGTAATTAACATAATTTTGTTTTAGGATATAAATGCGTAAAGTAATGAAATAAAACTTATGGATCACATATTCAGTTGTTTATTATCTATACTGTACTCAAAATTGATCCGAAGATCACATCACATAGTAATTTCATAAATAATATTACAATGTCATGTACTTTCTGTGATTGTTCGTGAATAAAAAAATGTTCACAATATTATCAATACTTTGTTCACTGGACCGGTTTACCTTTAAAGTAGACTGTCGGTACTTACTACATAATAAGATACCATTAGGTACTCAAACAACTTACAATGTATTTGATGAGAGATATAATAATCAATTATTGTGTTGCAGTTCATTTTTTTGTCAATATATTTACAGTTTTACATTTTTTTTGTGATTTACAAATAAATTCTTGAATATTTAATTAGGTCATCATTATTCCATTTGGATTTATAATAACAGTACTTTATAGTTAAAAATATCACAAAAATGAAATATATTATGTGTAAGACACACGCAACATTAAAAATACAACAAAAAGAAAAATATAAAATCCACTAGAAACCTCGGGCCAGAAGAGTCCCTTCTAAACAGGAAGGATACTTTCGATGTTTATCTTTATAACGGCAATTTGATACCATAATTATTATCACACTAATTAATTATAAAAGTAATCGATTGTCTTACAATAAATGCGTCAGATCATAAAATTTTGATTATAAAAATTATAGGCAACAAATAATTTCATGAAACGATAAATTTCAACAAAAAATAAATGACAACTTATATTATAAGAGTCATAGTGCCGTATTGATAAAAGTGAACTGTTCACTTAGCCACTAGCACGGGACTGATATAACAACCAACACAAAACAAACGCAACGAGTTCCTACCGAGTTTGACTCCGCTCCGATATTCACCTTTTATCGATATGGCATTCCACTTACGTTACGACAATAAATATAACACGCTTACACATTAATCACTTCTTTAATTCCGACGCTAGGAATTATTTCATAATATATACCTAAAAATATAATCACGGCACAAGTATCCCTCCGACTAAATTACTAACGTAGTGTCACTTTATCAGGATTTAGAATCAAATATGTATTATGTATCTTAAATATTTCATTATTAATATATCATTATCAAAATATCCACTAAATGGGAGGAATAAATCAAATTATTAATATTTACTCTAACATTAATTGCATGACTGATCAACAAAAAGGATATGGACTAGGAATAATATTAGGCTTTAGGCTTCCATGCCCTGGGGACGCGCGGCGGGCGGCCGCGCGCCCCCGCCTCTCCGCATATCACCTCTACATACGTACATAGAGATAAACTTGATCAAAACGTTAATACTGTTTGTGTTCAAAACAATATAGGTAGCTATTTCGTTATGCTGAACTAACCGAGAGGTATTCGGACTCGATCGTCGGTAATATTTTGTGCTTCGATAGACGGGAATCGTCAGTAAAAGAATGAGTATCTAGCAAAATCTATCTGGAATAAAAGCCGACGTTCTATCCTAGAATTTAGGTAAATAGCTTGGAAGTATGCCTTCTTCGTTTTAATATTGTCCGATAACGTTCATTGTATTTCGAATGTCTGTCCTCTATCACTCTACGAGTGTCGTGATCTATGCTAAGTGTGTAGGCGACGGTGCCGCGGACGCGGCGCGGACGGTCCGGGCGTCCGGGCGTCCGGGCGCCGGCCAGCTCGTGCTCCGGCGTCAAAAGTTCCGTGCCGAACGAGAGAAGCGGCTACTCTATTGGTGTTTCATTACTGATTCGCTTAATCTAATCTAGTGTAAAACTTGTCATCTAGAAAAACATATTTCGTAACGTACGTAAAAAAGTAACATAATTGTCACAAAATGCTCACGTTAGGAGTGGGGTGATGCAACTTTTGACACCGGCCGTAGCCGTGGCGGCCGCGCGACGATGCGCGCCTGCGCACCACCCGTAACATCACACGCTTATATACAACAAAGGTCCGTGCTGCGCCGAACGGCCGCACCGATCAATACAGGAACTCATATCGTATCTTAAAAAAAATAATATACAATAGTAATAAAACATTTGAAACCTCACTAACTACTATTCGACGATCTCGGTACGATCTCGATAAAATTAGTCAAACGGCTCCGGCGACTCGAAATCTACTCATATCACATTCGCATGACCGTGCCTGAGACTCATATCCCGCTACTTATGTACACACTCTTCCCGAAGACTACTCGCACTGGGGCGGGGCGGCACCGGAGCGCCGCCCCGCCGCTAACACTAACCGATATTCACTAAGATATCACCACCTCCGCCGCTCGGCCGGCCGGACCTGCCTGTGCTGAGTGTGCCAGAGGCGCGATCGATATGGATACAGTGGCCGCGGGCGACGAGGGACCTGTCGAGGGAGCTCGGGTGGGGGGGTGAGGGGGGACTGGGGGGCGTGGGCGTGAGGGTGGGGGGTCCGGATGTGGGTTCGGGTGAGGGGTGGAGGCGCTGGGGTTAAGGGGGGCGCAGAGCCGGCGGCAGCTGGACCGGGATGTGATAGTAGCGGCAGGCGGCGCGGCGGCACGTGCCGGCGGCGGCGTCGCGGCACACCACCACGCGGCACCCCACCACCTGCAGCCCGCACCCTGCAACGCCATTCAACACAATATTACATTACGTGCAGTAGTGCTTTACCACTTCGCTTCGTCGTGGGATTTGATAAAAAAAAAACAGAAGTGCTAGACATTTGCATCTTATGAGCCCATCAATGGTGTAAAAGACCAACCTAAATATTAACCTGGTATTAATCTACTAGTTTCGACTTGACATTCAAAGATATTAATAACTTTCCCATACAGTTTCAGAGGTAGACATGGGGTTGTGATTTCGTCTTGTAATTTCTTCAGATTCCAAAACATTCAATAAAATTTAGGGGATCTCAACGTGTTCAAATGCGTACGCGCATGCGAAGTAATCAAGTCATTACCGTTGTACTAGATGAGACAGACGATTAGGGATAAAGGATTGATGGCATTTTATGATGCGTTGTAGGAATCTTCGTTAGACTAGATAAGTATAGGAAACCTGACTAATTTGTTTTTCACTGACAACAAAAATACAACACTGATATAATCTCTAAAAACAAATAAAACTTTTCTAACTACATAGGTAAATTATATCCAGTCTATTGATTACAAATACTACTTGTAACATGTATGTATAATGACTACAAAAAACGGATTACAATTTAATCAACTAACTTATTAATTAACACTATAATATCTAATTGCTAAATTGGTATCATAGTTCTACTTATTAAGTTTGGTGCTATTTTCAAGGTACATTAATGTCATGCAAAACAACTAGGATGGATAAGGATAGATCACGATTATCGGTTTTTCGGTACATTTTTTTAATTTTTAAGGACAATTTTATGTCATTTTATTTACAGTGACGCAACATGCTCGATTTTAAATTTGAACACATTATCATGAAGTCTACAGTTTTATACGTAAGAAGAGATAATTACCTTCACGAATATGAACAAATCTGCAGGTAGGTCTTGTACATCCTTGTCGATTAAAATCTTGGCACACCGGGAGGGTGTCCAGTAACTGCAAATACAACAACAATTTATTAGTTTTTATAGACAAGACTCATTTAATCTGTGAACAACCACACAGTTGGCCTCTCAATACTTCAAAATTCGATAATAGTTATATATTCACGAGAATCCATAAATGATCATTGTTATTGCAGTTGTGACATTAGTGTCGTAACGGTAAAGATATCTTTCAATATTCAATATTGGCAAGATCTGGCCATTATTACACTTATTCTTTATGTTTATTGCTTAAAGGCACAATTTAACACACTTTGTGCTCTCTCTATGGATTTACTGTCCCGTTATTGCAAATTTTCATTGTTATAACAAGTATTCATGGTACAACTGTGTGGTGTGTATGTTATTAACTAGTTTTCTACTTCATCAACTGTCGGAAGTTCAGAGTACTTGATGGTTTGTATTAATGAATTGTGTTAACAGCGAATGTTATCGAATATATGGCTTTCCGACAATTTACGAACTGTGTAGGTTAATAGTGTTAATGCTAAATCTATATCATCACTTCTTGGACATTCATACATCTGACATAGAACATTATCCTCATGGCACAGCCGTCTGAAAAATAACGCCGGAACAGTTTTTGTAATATCAAAGAGCAAAGGTAGAGGTGTGATCGATCTCAGTATGGCTACGGGGGGCCTGGTCTGACCTGTCGGCGGAGCTCTAATGGTTTTACGTATGTTGCATCGTATCCTGATCTTTACGTTCACCGGTAATGCGTGTGTAGTTTCTCAGTCGCTACAGAAATTAACACAAAACGGGACACACGGAAGGCGAAATTGCTCGAAACCAAATCTTGTTGCTGCTTTAATATTACAAGAACTTCACAAGATTCGTTGCACAATATGATTGGATCTTCCAAGCATTCTTTCATTTACGTGCGCGACGATAAAATGTGTGTCACCTTTATATTGTAATATTGCTGCTGTATAGAAAATTAACTTTACACAGAGAATTAATAAGATTACGAGCCCAAAGAGTTAATCATCTCATAAACGTGTTTCCGTTACCGTCAGAGAGTAGTGTTAAAATACGCTGCACTATGCACATAGTAGGTATGAATATATAATATCTAAATGGCATGCAGAACGCTTGAAGTATAATCATTATTGCGCAGCCAATCTTATTTAAGCGTGACTATATTTTACAAAAAAGCTAAAGCATGATGCTAGACAACTTTAACCAGGGCGAGGGCGATCTAGAGGTTCTTAGGCGCCAAAGTGTACCCATATATACCAACTGTTGCTAACAAGCTGAGAGGCTGTGTGGGGACAGTCGCGACATGTGGCTCGGCTGTGATGATCTGACAGTTCCCGAGGTCGGTAGAGGTACAGAGGACGGTCATGCTAGTCGGTAAGTAGCCATGGTTAATGTAAATAGTCAAATTAAACTTATACCTTTAGCTTACATGACAGTTCTGGACGTGACATGTTAGTGGTAGTACAAACTGCAACATAATGACCATTAGAGAGTGCGGTTACTGTACGACAAATAAAAGAAAACCTATTATTACATCTACGGTGAACACTGTAAATAAGCATCAGAGAGGCCTCAACAAGTCGTAAGCGAGGATTGAAGCCGCGACGGCGAAGCACGAAGCATTGTCAAAGAAACGTCGAAGTCGATGCCGGCTGAGGCAACCAATGTTCTGATAATGATCGAGCGGCTGGGAGTACTGTGCCAAGTGCTGTTTACTGCGTGCTCGTTATATGGCCTGATCTTCGTCGTTTCTTTCATCACCAACGTCATTTCAACTACCAACTACGCACAAAAAAATAAAATTTATTACAGTAAGCGTTTAAAATACTTTAATAAAGTTTATGAAATAAAAAACCCCCTTATTAGCGGTTGATAGTTGACACTGGCAAAGGTGAAAATTACATTACATTCTGCTAACGAGTTGACTATTTGCAATACAAAAATAGTTACATGAATGAATTTCAAAAATATGACTTTAGGTTGTGTATATCTTACAATGACGTGTCAGTCAACTGTTTAGCAGTCCGTACAATGGCTTCGTTATTAAATTATCAAATCACCTTTACTGAAACGGCCGGGTCAATAGATTAGATAAGCATTTGTGTCAGCATTTAAACAGAATTCGAAAAAATGTTAAAAAGTTTAGTTGTCCATGCAAAAGACAAGCGGCGTGTTTCAGTATAGGTCACAAACAGGAAAATCACTTATACTGAGGATATTATAGTAAGCTGATTGTATCTTACCGGGTGTAAGCAAGGCAATACTGTAGAGTGACTTCTTCCACATTTGAAAGCAAGTATGTCTCACTATACAAAACTAAAAATCATCAACAAGTAAGTTGTAGCATCAACTGTTCATTACAATAATAGATACAGTTACAGCACAATGAATAATAAATGATTGATGTGAATGATGACATTGATACACATGAGACGATTGATAAGCCACGCCGTTGGGACCGGACCGTTGTTCGATCGATCATTGTCGCGCTGACTCCGAATCATGTGTCTGCATTTATAGTAATTTGATTGAATCATTATATCGGCTGTGGCTGTTTTTGTGAACGAACAAACCGTATCCTGAATGTGAGGCATTTCGAAGGCACAGGAAGGTTCGAGTCGGTTTGCTAAGACATAGTTCAGTCGTCCAGTGGTGCGTGTGTGAGGCCGATAAGCACCAAGCACCTCGACCCCGCAGCTTCAGACGCCGGTGCCGGCAAGTCGGTCAATGAAACTCGATATTAATAAGCGCTTACTCTACTAAGCCCGCTCGAAGCATGATACGTACAACTAAATTTAAACTAAATGTGTCTACTAAAGCATAGTGAGAAGCTAGCTCGTATTTACTGATTTTCGCTTTCTAGACTTCGAAATCTAGCGTTGTGACTCCTTTATGTACAGGGCTCTTTCAGAAAACTTTCGCAACCATTCGTCGCTTTCAAATTCGGCCACATTCGCTGCATTTTTCATTTGTGTGTTTCAGTTAAATTGAGCTTGTGAACGTAACATAAAAAGCGGGTTGTTAAGTTTGCGCAGGTAGAGGCGATATGCGGTATGCGTGCCGTGTCTGTCCCACTCGGGCGCACTGGTTAGAGCGAGGCGTGGTGTCGTGTCGAGTGGGATGTCTGCTGTGCTCTCTAGCGTCGGGATACCAAGGGCAGGGTGTCACCGGGGTGACGTGCGTGAGTCGGCGGCCGTGGGAGGGAGGCGGGGCAAGCGTGCTCGACTGGCGGTCACGCGGCACTCGTTACCTGTCCGCGCTCGTCGGTGTACACCACATAGGGCGCGTTCGGGGGCGCACAGCCTGTCCGTCCCGACACATAAAGCACAAAAGATTGCAATGCGGACGACAGCCGAAGCGGTCATTCGGAAGGCATGTAACAGAAAGCGTCCAAATAAATAAGAAAGATGTGCTACGAAAAGAAAACTGGTGACGGCGCTCGCCGCCACCTGCTACTGATGAACTGAACACGCCGGCACACTGAGCACACACGAGGAGCACTAGAATAATGAGAATAATACCTGATGAGCCAAACGTATAGGGGTGGTGGGTTCTATTCCATGCTAAAATTAGAAGGCGGCTGTGTTAGGTGCGGGCCTGCTGCTGCAAGCCGGTAACCACTAGGTACGGGATCGACACATCGGCCAAAGCGCACCCGTGCGGAGCTCCTCCGGGACAAGCGTGTACGTAGCGGGACCGACGGACCAAGCGCTCAACTCTCAGTACGACGATAGGTACTCACGATAAACGACGATCGACAAGAGGTAATAAAAAAACGTACAGTCATGCATCTCAAGCGTTATTATTACCGGGATCGTAGATACGAGAAATATACACGCATAGGATAATAACGGTAAGTGAGTAGATACATAATAGAATAGATATAGCGTAAAACTACCGAGACATCCGCGAGGGCGTATCCTCTCGCTTCGTCCTTACAATAATTACAATACAAAGTGACAACACGCCTAGCGCTAACCGCCCCGACAGGCCGGGGCGGGACACTCATCGCACACGTACGAGTCTCTACGGGGAGACCCCGCGCCCCGCGCCCCGCCGGCCGCGGGCGAGCCCGCGCCGCGCGCCCTCTATGTCGTCTTCATCTTCTTGTAGGGGTTGTGCGCCTGCGCGGCCGCCGCCGCCGCCGCGGCCGCCGCGGGCGGCGTCGGCGGCGGCATCGCGTACGCCATGTACTGCTGCGGGTAGTAGGCGGGCATCTGCATGGGCGGCGCGGGCCAGCCGGGGCGCATCATGAGCGGCGCGCGCATCATGCCCGGCATGGCCGCGCGCGCCTTGAGCGCGTGCTGCGTGTACGCCGCGGCGGCCTGCGCCATGGCCGAGTGCTGCGCGGCGAACGCGAGCGCCGCCGCGTAGTTCTTCTGCGCCACCTCCTTGGCCACGGCGGCGGGGTCGGGCGCGTGCGCGGCGTGCGCGTGCGCGGCGTCGGGCGCGGGCAGCGCGGGCGGCGAGGCGGGCTGCGCGGGCGGCGCGGGCGGCGCGGCGGGCGGCGCGGGCGCGGCGGGCGGGGCGGGAGCGGCCGCGCCCGCCGTCGCCAGGGCCGGCGGGGCGGACGTCGCGGGCGCGGGGTACTCACATGACACGGGCACGAACGGCTGCTGCAGCTGCATCAGCTGCTGGTAGGTCGTCGCCGGCTGGTACACGGGTACGCCGGCTTTGTCGGCGGCGGGTCGCTTGTACGGCACCACCCCGGGGAAGGCCTGCGAACCGAGAGAGGAGCGTGAGTGCGGCTCGTCGCGCGACGCTACTGCGGGCGGTCCGGTGGCGTCGGTCGGGATACTTACGAAGTTATCGTAATAGAAGGATCCGACGCTCTTCATGTCCATCTGAAACGAGAAACAAACGGTTGAGCGGAGGTCTTCGGGCGCGAGAGGGCGGAGGGGGGGCGGCGCGCGCGGCGAGGGGCGGGGGCGGCCCGTCGCCGCGCGCGCCGCGAGGGACGCGCGGAGGACCGTGCGGGCGGGACGGGACGGGAGGGGCGGAGGTGAAGCGTGCAAAGCTGCGGTACCGGTGGCGGCTCGAGCTCGGCGGGCGCCGGCCGTTTCTTGCCCGGCTCCGAAGTCGCGCTCGCTGCCGGCTGCTGGACTGCGGCGGCCGTCTACGTGAAGCGAAGCGTCGCAGGACGGGACAGAAACAATAACGATGTAGTAGATGCACAGAATACACCTAAAGCTCGGCGTAAGGTGATATTATGCGATAGAATAAAAATAAAATAAAAGTGAAGCGTGAGTGCGACGGAAGCGTGGCGCGAGCGGGCCTGCGCGAACTGAACAGAACAAAGCTCTGCGAACGGAAGCGGCGTCGCGGCGAGCGAGACCAAGCGGAAGAAGAGAAGCGAGCGCGAGCGAGCGAGGCGAGAGCGTGCAGCCTGGTGGCGTACCGCGCCGCGCGCCTGCGCCTTAAGGTGCGCCTGCAGGTGCAGGGGAGGGTGGAAATAGCGGCAGGGGTCGCGGACGCAGCGGCCCTTGACGGCGTCCATGCACACCGTGACACAGCCGTCGTCGTGCGCGGCGACGGAGGGCGGCGGGTGCGCGAAGCGACACTCGGACTCGGCGCGCTTGCACGCGCCGCGCTGGAACTCCCGGCACACCTGCCACACCACACACCAGCCATGTCCGCCGCTCGCGCCCAGCGAGCCCGGGCCCGCGCTCCTACTACTCGCGTATACGAGTACCGGTACTCAGTCCGCGCCTAGCCTTCGTTACGGCCGAATCCAATTCAAAACTAACTCGACGAGAGAACTTTCATGAGAGGATATGTATCTCGGTTCCCGGGAACCGTTAGGGGAGCAGCCAAGTTTTATTTATTGGCAGTTCTTTAAGAGTTACATGGGGAAGAGAGTTTCTAATACAAACTCGACCCGACGCCGCTTTTAGTGATTTAAATTCGAATTGACATTAATTTATTAAACGATTTAACGCATCCGTCGCATCAATTCAACAATTTTGATACTAATAAAAGGAGGTCAATTTAATAAACAAATTTCATCAAGAGTAATCACTGAAAGTAGGTACCTAATTGATTGAATAATTTTTGATAGAGTATTCGATTTCGGTATTGAAGCGTTTGGCGCATCTGCATTGTGGGCGCAAGGGAGGAGCGGTGTTCCGTATACAAGTACCAGACAGGTCGGCATGTATAGCAGCGTTGCGCCCACAGTGCAGCTCCCCGAGGGGCAAGCGGTGCTGGTCGCGAAGCGCCCGCGGCGCGCGCGGACGGGCGAATGCGCCGGGGGCCGACACAACACCACAATACTAGGTACGCCTACATACTTTAAAAGTTGCCACAATTTCAAAGATTTCGGTTAAACTTAGGGCTAAGATCTGTGGAGTGTACTTTGACTTTGCTCAGCTTTAGCTTAATTGTATACATTGGCTAATTCTAAGCCAATTTTGGTGTGTTATTAGGAGTAATTCACATTACCATCGCATCATCAACAACAATTTCATTATGACTTGAAATTTCCACAATTTCTGGTATGTAATCAATGTTATTTATCCTATCCTAAAATTTGCTTGACACCCATTAGAGGTGTTTGTACCTTTTTGGTTTTATAAATAAAGAAAAAAAATATAATTGGACCAACTGTTTCAAATTCTAAGGTAAATCTGAGCAAAATCTGCGTGCGCTCCACAGTTCTGAGCCTAGTCGGCCCCCGTCTAAGTGGCAACATCGGGAAGCGCTACTCAGATATCGGTGTATTGTAACATCGTGGGGGGTGGGTCTTACCTCGAGGCGGTCGGTGCGAGGGAGCTTCTGCTGCAGCACCGGCTGCTGCATGACGCCGAGCGGCGAGGCGGCGGCGGCGGCGGGGTCGTGCCCCAGCACCGCGGGCACCAGCTGCGGCGCGTAGTACTGCGCGTACGTCGAGCCCACGCCCGGCACGCCCGACAGGTACGGCGACGTCGCCTGCCACACAAGCGGACACCGCGCTCAACAACCCGCTCCCCAACACAAATCAAACACAACGCCCGCTACAACACTGGAACCCAAACACAATCACGGATGCTGCTCGAACCGGTAAACGTACTGAACGCGGGTGGGACCTGTCGCTATATAACGGGCGCAGATGGCATGTCATGGTCGTAACAGAAATTGAACAATGTTTCTTTGAGAATCATAATACAGAGGCAACATTTCAGGTAGGTAAAACGAGTTTAGCCTTTTCAGAAACTTGTTATCAAACTAAACTCTAGGAGTAAACCTGTCCTTTGAAAAGCATACGATAGAAAAATACGGTTAAGAAACTGTGACTAGAAGAAGAGAGACTATATGGCTTAAAAGAGACTGGATTATTTTTTTTATACGAGGAAAGATTGGCTTCCAATCGCCTGATGGAAAGCGAAAGAGAAATTCAAGTGACAACAGGACGATAGATTTGTTTATTAGACCATAGTTCTTGCCTCGCCCGCTATGTAACAAAATCCTATAACATCAGCAACATAAACGACACACATACACGTTCTTTGTGTAATCGTCCGTATAAACTGATGCTATAAGAACTGCGTCACAACAACGTTCAGTCCGTTTTACGCTTAAATCTAAGTGCAAGCACACATTAAAATATCATCGAAGACTATTAAAAAAATATGTTGAAATACATTACATACAACCAGTGTTACAGATTTAATATTGGGTTAAAATTAGCCAAACAAGCATACGCATGCATTAATAGAAAATAACAAATTGAAATATTAAACAAGCATACTGTTCGTCCAGTCTAGCTTTCCGCCGGCCACCGGTAGTAGAGAGGAAACTGGACGGATTGGGTATATTGGGACGTGTGGGGTTTGTGCAAGCTGTGCTGTGCATAATACGCCGGCGATCCACCGAGATGGGTGCAAAATTATATAGAGATTGACCAAACGAGGCGGGGTTTCTTCTCTCCTCCACCGACATGATGCACGATGACTCCCGTTAGTTAATCACTAAATAACATTGGACCCTATCGCAGTCGAGCGCCGGTATATACGTGTTGCCAGTTCCAATGTTACAAATATCCGGTGAAAACGTTAAAGTCGGAATTTTTAGGCTTCAAGATGCCTTTGATGATAGGCAGATTTTGTATAACCGCCATTTCGGAATGATATATCATGTCAGACTTATCAACTGACTAGTTTGATTAATACAAAGAAGATTAGCGAGACTTAGTCTTTAATCGAAATCAGACTCCCGAAAGTAATTAGACATTTGGCAACACTGTGTTCAGGTATAGAAGTAAGGGGAGGTGCGTGTTGAGTGTTGGGTGACCGGCGGCAGGCGGCTGGCGAGGCGACTGTAGTTACCTGCGGAGTGAGCAGGGCGAGACTGATCGGGTCCAGCGCGGTGAGGTGGCTCGCGGCCGCGCCAGTTCCGCCCACGCCGCCCACCTCGACACAAAACCACACAAACACGCTACTCATCGTGCGAGACCCGCGCCCGCACCGCGGCCCTAGCGCCTCGGCGGTTCCGGGCACCGCGCACCGCCGCTCAAACTACTGGTGACACCAAAGCGCAGCTGCTACGCCTTACCTGACCAGAGATTTCGCTTCCGTCGCGCCGTTTGAATGCTACAGTGACCGCGCTTATAATCTTTAGAATCTATTTTCAGCAAAGCGAAGGTGTGCATACATTTCTAAATTATCTCTAGAACCTACCTATATGTAGTCATAATCGTACAACTCTGTGTGTTGGGACTAGGAGCTTGAAATTTTCCTTTTAACAGAAGCCTAAGCAGTTGCTAAGTTGGTACGGTTTCGGAATAAGTATATCTCCTAAAGGATTGAAATACAGAATGAAAACTGCGTGGTCAATAAGAGCTTATATTAATCGGATTAACACTAACATTGTATGGCTTGTTAACTTGTATAGTAATTTCGCGAAGTAAAACAAACATGTTTAATACTATTTGATCTGTAGGCAAATACGTACGTAGTAGATGTGAGCTAAATAAAGATTTTGCGACAAAGCCTAATTAATAGGCTCTACGGGAATCGACGAGAACAGTAGCGCAGCGTCCTTCTAGTTTTTTTTTTAAACGTATCCACTGTAATCTTGTGTCCAATGATTAACAATCTTCTATTAACTTCGCTTTGCTGAATACCGAGTCTAAAAGTTTACAACGCGGCACAGTCGGCGTGAGCGCTGTCCGTGACGCAACGGACCGCGCCGAAACGGGCAATAATGGTCGGCGCGACGTAACGTAATCTGCTGCCCAGCACGGACGCAGGGTAACTCTACCCAAAAGCTACATACGCGAAATAGAATAGATAGCAGTGCGAGGAGGTACGCCGAGGAACTAGGCCGCAACGTTAGCGACAGTGTGAACAGAGGGAGGACAATGTATCTGTGATTGATTAATCCTGCGTTACCATTTATACCCAGTTCATACAGTGTGAGTAAGATCGGAAAGTAGACATGCCACTTAAGTAACGAATCGTACAACATGCTCAAGCCGTGAGGAGCGATCGGCCACCAGCAGAGTTTAAGTTGTGCCCGAGGATTAATGATGTTCTAATAAGTACACATGTTTTCTTTTGATTTTCTTCGGCAACCCACGCACTCGAAGAAAAAGTTTAAATTAAAGCGCTCGCCTTAGCGGCTGTGCTGCACGTCTTGAAGAAAATATATTGCCATTAACTTGCAACGTGAACATGATTAGGTTTCCGAGGAAACTTTACATGGGAATCGAGTGGATTCGTTAGAGAGATAAGGAATGCTTCCTTAATTTGCTTAATTAATAGGCACAACTCAAACGCTTTTTTTTAAAAAATACTACGTGGTTTAATTAAAATGCTTAATAAATAGATACAGGGTAGCGAGTACACCGAAAGCTGCGTGTTGCGTGCACAGAGTTGCCTACAGTGTTGAGGACCGATCGCTCAAGCGGGGCGGAGGGTGGGGCGGCACTCACCACGGTGGGGACCTGGCCAGGCAGGACCTGGCCCGGCGTGAGGCCCATCTGCTGCATTAATGCGTTCTTCAATGCTAGGTGATTTCTGCCGTTGATCAGCAGCTGATCCTTCAGATGTTGGGGAGGGTGGAAGTACTTGCAGGGCGGCTTCTCGCGGTTACACCGACCCTGGAATTCAGAAAAGAGACACGTTAAAACAGACACGTATGTATAAACTAATTAATAATAAATATAAATAAATATCAGACAACATGTGACATTGCTCTAATCCCAAAGTAAGTAGCTTAAGCACTTGTGTTATGGGTATCAGAACATCGAAGGTACCACAAATAAAAACTTAAATACAAATTATAAACACCCACCCAGACACGGAAAAAACACAAGTGTTCATCACACGAATGTGTGTCCCGGGTGGGAATCGAACTCACGACCCTTGGTTCAGAAGGCAGGGGTCACTACCAATTAAGCCACCGAGCCAGTCAAAACTAGAATATACACGGCGAACACACAAAAATAAATGATATTGACGGTTTTGGATTGCCCCAACCAATGGGTAATGTTTTTTGATACCGGCGTTTTACTCAATGGACTACTCTTGAAGGGCGGGCGGTTTTTGCGGGGAATGCTTTAGATAAGAGGCGCGCACCTCCAGGTAGGCGATATTTTTTAGCTTTCAGCACAGAGGAAAATGGCGGACCTCATTCGATATCACTCCGATAAGCAATATGTGTCGGAGAGCGGCCGCGGCTCGGCTCAATATCAGGCGAATGTGCGGAAATCCCTCCATGCATCACAATTGCGGGGAGCCGGGCACGTAGCCACCAGAAATCCTCCACTCGATTTTTCCTTATAACCGCGTCTTAGGCGGTGTCAAATATTTCTGAGGCGTGTCGAGGGCGGCGCGGCGCGTTCCTCGCTTTGCTCATTTTCGACGCCAATGAGGCGCGAGATAATTGCCTTTCGGAATCGAAGCCCTCCGCCGCACCCGTCTATGATGATTTATTTACATCCGCGTAATTAACTGTCGCACTACGTGACGGGAAGAGCCTCGCGGACGTTTTATCGTGCACGCCGAGCCTCTAGCGCAATATTTTATTCAGTGAAAAAACGGAAAAGCGCTTATCGCCGTTCCAAAGAAATACGTATACAAACAAACGCCATCTGAATATTCAGTACTACACTTGGGGACGCGCTCGCTGATAATGTCCGCGGAACGGCTCCCGGGTGATTTATAGAGTAACTTTTCTAAAGCACGTCAGATAACATCAGAATAGTTATTTAAACGTACAAAGTAAGGCGAAATATGTAAGGGTACGAATCTGGGGCCTGCGGCCGAGTCAAATGCAGGCTTGCTCCAAATTTCTCGGTTACCTATTAAACTTCCACGATGCGTGCTACAACTAGCTAGTGAAAGCAGTCGGCTGCATTTAGATTAACTTGTTACTGGCAGGCATAATGTTAGTTGGACGGTCCTCTCTCAGTTTAAGCTCGGGATAAAGTTATTATTTCCTGTTACTCGGCGCCGTCTACTTTAGCCGAGTTTCGATTCCTACCAACCCGTTTGTGAAACTTGAATGGGTGATCACGTTTTCATCATAACTATGATAACTTGGTCGGCTCTATCGAACTCGAATTTATTAGCTGGGACGGATTCGACTATTATTAACTTTGTAGTTGAAGTGTTTTCGATTCACGTCAACGTTGAGTTGGTAATTTGAGATTTTAGATAAACTTACACAAATACGCGTCTAGTCCAGGATTTCGTGAAAGCTATTTAATTAAGAAAATGCGATGAGTCAGCAGGTGCAAAAGCAGCCACCGGAATGTGATTCAGTTGGTGGGATTGCGGGCAACAGATTTGCGAAATAGTCTGACGTGGAGTAGCGCAATGTGAATAGTAACAGGTTTTATCTGGGCGCTATTAGCGTGGTAGCGTTTTGCGTCGTTCCGGCGCGGGTCGGCGCGTCGCTCGGGCCCCGCTCGTGCGACGGGCGCAGGCAGGTGTATCGCTGCGATTAGCGTGACGGATGCCCGCGCCGATACAAATGGCCGCGTCGCCCGAGACGGATGGCCCGCGCCGCCCGCCGGCCGCCCTGCCCGGCGCACACATTACGATACATTAATTGCTCTTCGATCACCTCTATCTGCTCACATACCTATACGCCGATGCACCTACATCCCGATGTGCGATACATGTCGTTTTTTAGCGAGCCAATAACATTATTTTACCCTGTTCCGGGCATTTCTTTCACAACAAAACAGATACCGAATATCCGGGTGGACATTAGCTACATGGGAATGTTTGGCATACGTTCGTGTTAGGCCGTCAGGATTAAAACAAAATCTTTCAATATGCTCCTATTTGTTTGGGAGAGGCGATGGGAGGGTCGGCCCGGCGAGGGTGGGCAATAACCGCCCAAAACTAATAACATTTTTGTGTGATAGTGGAGGAGGTAACCGAGCGCGCTTCCCTCAGTGTCCTTTATGACACAACAATGCGCACTTGCAATACAATAAGGGGTTAGCCGTGAGCCGGTATCATGTCAGCCTTCCTTCCTGGAAATAACGTTTGTAAGAAAACATGTCATGTTATACCGGGCAGGTTTAAAACGTACAAGTGTGGGAGACGGGAAGCCTACGCCCGTCGTTAAAGTTGCGAGTTGGCACCGTTGCTCGATTAAGGCAAAAATGACATCAATGAACAGAGCCGGTCGCGTCTCGTTACGGCGAGTGGTGCAAGCCGGCCGAGTGCACTCCGCAACTATGACGTGCATAACGAACAGCCCTCGAGAACTGCGCGACTGTTGCCAGCCGCCGCTCTCAGCCCTTGTTACAGCGCCACCGACCACGCGCAAGAATAATGTCCACTTCAGCTTAGTCTTCTTTAACAGAACTATTTTCGATTCAATCTCCGAGTTTGGAGCGTTCAGTTATGTAACGGGTCGTAGGAAGACTCGTTAAGTGGATAGTTAATGGGCGTAGTGCAAGCGCTATTACAATAAGACTAGTAGTCCGGGGATGCCAAGCATGCACCGCGGCGGGCGCGGCGCGTCGTTAATCGATCAGAACATTCGATCACGATTGATGGATTGGCGACACGCCGTCGGCGGAGCGCGGCCGGCCGCACGCGCACGCTCCACATCGTCTATTTTACTATTGGCCGAGCGGACACGCGTCGCGACAAATCGACGCCCGAGGAAAACAATGAGATAACGAGCCGATGAATGACACGCTCCCGTCACGAAACCGCCCGAAGCCCACTTGTACGCACGAAAGTGTGTGCCAAAAATATTTGTTTAACAGGGACAGACGGGAATAGAACCGACCGGTGGAACGTGCCAACTCCTGCACAGTGTAGCGCTCGGCACGTGCCCACACGCTCAGCAGGAACTCGGCTTATGCTACTCGTTTCACCTTTGTATTGCAGGTGAAGCGTCGTACATTTCAAATAGGAATACAAAATAGTTTCCTGACCGAACTTTTAGGTTTAACGGGAAATATTGACGGAAGTCATTCGTTTGTCTAGGAAATACGAGTAGGACAAGTGTGTGCGCAAAGACTTAATTTGGTGAGACCAGAATTTTACAACTAGAGCAAAGAGACTCACCCTCCCAAGTCACTAACCCTGATCTGCTACTGAAAAATGTTTTCTTCACTCTTTTGAGTTGAATCATTAAGTTGACTCTATGTGACATTAAGACAGACTCTGCTTGTGGCGATTTGATGCGAATGGGAAATGACTATAATAATAATATGTTCAATATAAAACGGGGAATAAACACTACACTGTGATTGTAGTAATCTGTGTAGAGTCTATAGGAACTACCTAAAGCAAGGGCTCTAGGTACCAAGTTTTTGTGAATGGTTCTTTGTGACATGACGAAGACGTTGATCTGAACTAACCATTCATATTTTTGTAGGGTATTTTGCTAACGCTACACCGTTTATAAGATATCTCTTCTAGAAACATCCTCATTAGATAAGAGTAGTACGGTATCATATCACTAGGTAATGTCCTATATTCAAAGCTGTATCGTTTAATAACACAATACGAAACGGTAATCAAATGGAACAATGAAAATTAATTGCTATCTTGAGTTTGATTCACGCCGTAAAACGGCTAACACGATCAGGTGCCGGATGGCACAAATAATTTTTTCCCTGAGAAGCCAGAGCGGGGGAAAGGTAAAATTTAATTTGCAAAATTTTGTGGCTGCGTAGGGAATTAGGTAAGCAAAGTCAATTCTGAAAGTAAGTAGAATTTGAATTTAAAATGATTTATAGAGGCTGCGGGGAGTGGCTAATGAGGCGTCATGCGAGAGGGGAGCGTGTTTACGCGGTGTTTTTTCGGTGGGCTGGGCGGTGCCAGCGCGGACGCTAGCGGCGTGACTCGTGACGTAACGCGAACACGCCTACGCACCTCATCACACCAGTTATCACAACACTTGCACGTTTCACAACTGACTGGGCCGGTTAATCGAATGTGCCAAAAATACAAAAACACGTTCTGTTTCAGTTCAGTGCAAGTGTAGGTGCACCCGATTTAATTCTGATACAGATTGGACGCGACACTCGCTTCGAGCGAAACCGACTCTGACTTGACTGACTGCCTTTCGCCGATGGACGAAATATTCGAAAAATTTCGACGGACAACAGACGGGACGAACTCGATGTGGGGAAAATGCACTTGAGGTATCTAGCGGCTATGAAAACAAATAAATTGAAATAGGATTTCCAAAAGGATGGAGATTGCAAACACGTTTCATCTAGACATGTAGTCGTACGTACAAGTAAAACGGTATTAGAAAGTTTAATAGCTGCAACGACTGATGCAATCCGGACGTCCAGACAAAACGAATTCAAAAAGCGATAACCACCACAAGTAAGTTCATACGGTTAGAAAGCGAAATATCATAACACACCCGCCAGTTTCTAGTTGGAAAAACTCTCGAGGTAGCCTTAAAGTAAGAATTATTCAGTCCGCTGAAGTTCCCGACAAGTTTGCATCGCGGCGCCGTAGCTTAACGCTAAAATATGCATCGTGCGCGCAGTTGTCCCGGCCACTTTGCCGGTCACTCGTTGTTTACCCCGGCTTTATAGCTCCTTCTAAAAACTAATAAAGTAAAAATGAGTCTTTAGTTCAGCTTCCACGCTGATATACACTGATGGTTTAGTCTTTATTAAAGTCCGGCAGACGGTGGGGATAAAACGGAATCCATTAAGTTGGGATGCGCCAAAATACCAGACGTTGAAAAGGGAGGAGTATAAATTAATGGGTGTTATAGGAATCTAACTTGGTTAAAATAAAACATGCCGACTCGGGTAAAAAACGCAAATTAGAGCCGGTGAAGTATAAAGAAGGAACGTGGATAAAGAGCAAACATTCTATTCTATCTAATACATGTTTGTTTAATTAACAAAATAGCTTGTGTTACATTTGCCGCATGATAAAAATCCAGCTGTTCATCCACCTTGAAATGGTCTGGCGTGTGACATTCACAAAGCTCATTGCAACGGGCTTGTGGTTTAATGTTGAGGCAATAATTTGGTAGGTGTTGGAGTCCAGCGGCAAGCGGCAATATACCGGGGCGGTGCGAGATTAATGCAACGGAAGCCGGCGCGACCTCTCCAGGTGTTTCATTAAATTGCGCGCGGCGCCTCCGCCTCGCACGGCCATTATGAAAGCTGCAAGCTCGAGGGCCATTCGCTTTAAGAACGCCCGCGCCACTTTGTAACGGCCTTAATGAATCTTGTTACTTATAGGCTCGCGTAAATTGCCTGTTTTACTAACGCGCCCCGGGGTGCAAAATCATTAGGTCAGTGAACGTTCTCGCACGGAACGCTCTCAACGTTTTTGTACGGCTGTAAGTGCTCTCCCCGCCGTACTAAATAGTTCATTAGGGGCGAAATCAAAATCCTTCCCAGCAAATTACATTAGCCGAGGATATTTAATAGTTCAACGGGAACGCCTCTTGTTACCGCTGGAGTTTCAATTTGGATGAGATTACAACGAGTCGGGGAGTGTAGTGTCCGGATTGGATTTCATTTGATTATAATTTCAAAACGCGCGAATCTGCGATCATCGTTTGAGCCTGCAATCTAGCGGCGCTTTAATCAACACTATGTACACAGCAGGTAGCTGTGTAAATAGTGTAACACGTGGGAGCGGTTCACGTGCAATCTAGTGAAATAAGCGTCTAGCGAGCGGCGCGGAGTGGCACGGCTGCAGTGTGTAATGTAAAACGATATGGAGCGACGTCACCCGGCCGGCGCCCACCGGCCCGGCTAACAAGTTTAGCCAAGCTCCTGCAGTAATTAGTCTAAGCATCTAGACGGAGCACCGTCACTTCGCATCGCGCTCCGCTCACCTCCGCTCGCCTGCTCACTTGAACGACCCGCTCGCATCATTACTCAACTAGAACGTATTAAACACACCATTTTCGACTTTCGACACGAGTTATCTGTTATAGTTGCAGACAACAATAGTTGTATCTCAACAAAGGTTTCTAGGACGTTTCCGTAACGGTATTTTCTTTGCTTTTGTGCTGAAGTTAATAGAAAACGTTGAACGATATCGGGTTCTTTCAACGCCGCAGGAAAGAGTGTCTATTACAAATGTAGCTTATTTAATTTAGTTAGTTCCTTCACTCCTAACAGACATCGCTATAAAAGAGGTTCACATTTTTCGAAAGTCAGCTTTTCTGTCTATAAAATCATTAACCTAACAAACCTTCAGGCTTACGATAAAAGGCGATAACGTCAAAATGGACTAACTACAAAATAAAGAGCCGTAGTAGGTACGATAAGGGGAACTTAAAGAGGCGCGCGGGTCGCACCGATAAATTGGGCGGCACTTAATTATGATCTCGGGCGGCATCTTGCAGGCGGCTAATGTCCCGGACTCGTTTAATGCGCGAACTTGTAGTCTCAGCTCCGGCGGGCGTGATAAATCTTCATCTGCGACCGACCCTGCCCTGGCGAGCTGAGCCGTGCCGCGGCGACACACGCCCCGCCGCGTGCGAGTACGTGACGGGACGATACCGCTGAAAAATGCCGCCCTCCTGCATAATTTACACCCCGATATGACTTCACTACAAATAATGCGCCATTTCATTCTTACCGCAACATGCAACGCTGCAACTTTACCAAGAAATCGACTAAGCGAACCGAAAGAGGACCATAAACTTAATGTAATCACAACATCGCTAAACAGCGAGCTTTATAGCGAGCGTTGTTAATAAATAATCTGATTTACCTCAGTATAGGTTTCTTAACGTTCAAATACGTGTAAAAGCAAAGTAAAACCGACTAACTTATTAGGCGGCAAACAGATTTCTTCATTAAAGGCCCTGAGCCCCTGAAGTCTGTAAACAAGTCTACATAAATCAATTTACTTAACACTCCCGACTCCCGAGTTACAAATTGTAGTGATTTATGTTGGAAAAATGAAAGGCGTTTGAGCATTGCGCTTTTACGGTGAGAATGGAATTGTTATGGAACGTCTATACTTAGTGTACGGTCCGTGGCGAAGAAGGAAGGGTTTTGAATCTTATTGGTATGGAGTGAGAGTGTTGCGTGCTCGCCGGGACGAGGTGTCGGGTGCGGTACATTAGGAAGGATGGCGGAATGTTACTGCATCGCGTTACGTTAATGTGGCGGAGGCCGAGCCGAGGCCGGCGGGCTCGCGGGGCGTAGGGCGCAGTCGGCGCCGCATTATCTAGGTATAATTAAAGCCGGCACAAGACGACGGCGAGACGTTACGCCCGTCCTAACGACTTTTATGGCGTATGTAACATTGCCGGCACATAAAATAAATGTGCCGCCTCCAGCGCCCCGATATAGCACAGTATTGCCAGATTAATCGCCAAAATGTTTACTTGCATGCTACACGGATGTTGTTCGCAATTCGCACCGACCCATTATGTGGAAAATGTCAGAGATTATTTTTCCTTTTTCAGCCTGACGACATTTACGCGGAAGATACTGTTGACAATTGGACGTGTACAAACACTCTCCCAGCCGAGACGGTGCTAATAAAATATAACAGTATCTAATATTCTGTGAAAGTTATAATTAGCACCTTTTTCTGTATGCAAGGGGTCAAGTTGAATATGAAATCGTTTACTTCTGAAACTATACCCATCTTGTTTAAAACAAAACTTGCTGCCATAAAAAGTTTATTGACCGAGCTTGCTAGACCCTAAGGCAAGACAAAAACAACGTTTTTACATTATGCCATTACAATTAAGGAATGAATCGCAAGGTTAACGATTATTCCGAGGCGTAATCGTATCTAGATTAGACGTTTGGGCTTTGCAAATAGTTTTATGTACGCGGGCAGCTCTTAACAAGCGGCGTTTTATTCGGCCATTGCGATACATACGGGAGCGCGGTGACCGCCCGGGTCGCCCCGTCATTTAAATCTTTATACGTCCACATTAGCTTTATAGTCGACGGGGAGTTTTCTCGGGCGTTAGAGGCGCCTGAGTGCACTTTTATTGGGGATGAAATACTGTAATTGCCACTCGGCGTGGCTCGTGACCGACGAGTTCTCTACGTGCTAATTGTTCCATCTCGCGCGCTCTATCGACATCCGTTATCATTTTTGCGATTTTCATTCCCAAATTCTGACAACTTTTAAAGTTCATTTTTATCTAACATTCTGCCCAAAAAGAATACTCTTAATTTGTATCATCTCCATTACAAAACAGTTCAACTACAGCCGGTAAATAAAGAAAATGAGGACAAATACATTTCGCATCTTTTTAAACCGCAGCCCTGTTTTCGGGAGAGCCGCTTAAATACAATTTATTTGCACAATCCCTACTATTTCAGGCCAATATGAATTTAACTTCCCCGCGGAGCTAAAAAATGAAATTAAGTCACGAATGATATCGGGAAACATAATGAGGTTTTTACATCGGGAATCATGAGGCCCATACAAAAAAGGCGAACCCTTATATAATAAAAAGGGAAATATTCAAAACAATAACCGCTTTTCATATCTCAATCCCCAAACAGCCATAATCTTGACAAATGACGGTCTTTCGAGTGTAGTCGGCACTACGGGCCGCATTGACAAAGCCCCAAATAAACTGACGCGGACACATAAATAAGCATATTCGATGTTTTATTGAGTGGAGGAAATACGAAAGGAAATAGTTTCCCGCGTCATTACGCGACGCATCAATCAAAGGGCGACCACTGGAGGCGCTCGGAGGCCTGGTGGATCGATTTGTAGGGCCGTGCTTGTCGCCTGCTTCCTGATACACTTACGGAAACCTTTGCCGTGTTTGCTTTTCCCTTTTAAATACATGACCGTTTTATTTGGGACGGAAAACGGATAGGATAGCCTTCCCGCATTGCCAAGATATGCGAAAGCTTTCTATATTTATTTGAGAACTGGACAGTTGATGCTGTTATGCACAAAGAGTTTACATTGAGGCTCGCTTGGGAGGTTTCATGGCATTTTGGTTATTTATCTGATGAATCCTACGCATGACTCACAACGAAATACATGAAAATGAAATTTTTATGTATTTCGTTTTTATACAAATAAATTATAACATGGTATTTCATGTTCTTAATACCTTTAATAGGGTCTGCTTTCAGTAAAAAAAGTCCTAATTTACTTAGTAAATCGTTCGTCGAAAACGCCATAAGTCCACGTTCAATCGCCAGTAGAGTTGATTTAAGAACTAACTTTTATTAATAGCCCGCCCTCAGATATTGTGAGAGCCGCCCTTAGATGCTGTAGTTAAGGGCACTTCAACTTTGCTGTCTAATATGTATCAATAAGTCTATTTCTTTTATGATGGTACTCCCCTAGTGGGAGTTCAATATAAACGAATAATAATGTGAACACAAAGAAAGCTGTGTCATAATGCTACAAGAGCATAATTGGAAACCCCACGGAGTTAACCGTTTGCGACTACGTCGGATAGTCGGTGGATGACTAGACAAAAAGGGCATGGCGGCACGAGACGGGGCAACTATACATGAATACAGAATTTACGTATGCGCCATTCGACTTGAAGCCATGAAATTAGGCTCCAAACTGTCGTTCGTGCTGAGCGGGCTGGTTTCGCGTGGTCGTAAACGGCAATAAACGAGGAAGGCGTGAGGTCCGCAACTGGTGTGGAATGGGAGCGAATGCACGATATCTGCATTGTGGGGCGGCGTCGCGGCGCCGGCGGGTCTCGGCGTCGCGGCGGCGGCGCATACATCAGGCACGCGAGCGTACCCCCGGCGCGGCCCGTCTGCCCACCCCCCGACCCTGCGCCCCTCGCCAATTATCATCATTGTGCTTCTATTTTTGACCGCGCAGATTGCAACAATAGATTGCTTTCTTTAGATCATCATCGCTAACAATAGCGCGCAAATTACACAAAATTCTTTCAACACGCTGGGATTTAGACGCACACGAGTATGCACGTGGCCGATATAAACGATAGATAAACAGCTGATCTACGCAATCAAGAAGATTATTATCGCTATGCATTGACAATGGGATAAACAATATGAATCATAAAGTGGATATGTCGCAGTCATCTGGTTGAATCTCCTATTCAATTGAATCGCTAGCGCGTTCATTAAACGACGACATTCAATTGAATGACTAGACCGAACGTTGACTAAACACGCGTCACTTAACGTCCAACTAGGTAGCGGATTGAAACATAGCCCTTTGAAAAGAGCGGACGTAAAAGCAGTCAAGTGATTGTAATTTAGTTCATTTTTTTCCCGCGCGGCGTTAGTAGTCACTAAAACAAATATGGCGTCGAACATGATCAGCTGAGTGTTGATATTTTTTTGATTAGATTTACTTTAAACTGATTTATACGTAATAAAATAGTGTGACAGCATGGATTTACCTATTAATACGCCGCCTCCGGATACTTTTAAAGAAAAATTAAAAACTAAACATTAAACAGTCGGCTTTTACCCATTCAACGACTATGCTAAAATGACGTTCAGTCAAGACGTTGATCGTTTCATTCAATAACTTGACGAGTTGACCTTTAGGCATTCAATTAAATGTCGTTATTCAATGAACGCGCTAGTCATTCAATTGAATAGCAGATTCAACCAGATGACTGCGACAGATACACCTATATCATGGCCCTTTATTTTGTGTAGACAGTCAACGAACTCAACTTGCAAATCTAATTGCAATAAATTTTTGCTTTCTTCTATTGACATGCCAGCCAAGTTGTGGTAGGTATCCTATGTAGCCTTCAATATGTTTAGATATGTAATTACATCATACCATTAGGCATCACTCCAAAATCTCAACTTGAAACTGCTCTAGATAAACATTTCAATTATGTGACAAAAGCAACGTGTGACGTGAATAATTATGTTAATGATGATAATTCTATTCACAAGTTGTTGGTACGATAGCAGCTCTGACGTGAGTCATCACAGATCAGTTACACGGAGCGTCTCTGTCAATAAAGTTTAACTGGCTTAGATTATTATGACGCCAGCACATTTGCATTATCTGACTCACAGACATTGTTAGATAATAAGTAGTTGTAAACTACAACTAGTACAAATAACTACGAGGACAAAAAGTAGTGCTAATGACATTACGAGAATGCGACCTTTATCTATCTGTCTGCATAATTAAATACGTAAGCTCTTATGCGTTCCCAGAGATTGTGAAAATTGGAAAACCTTACAAGGGCAGAAAAGTTCTTGGGACGCCCACAGTAGAGGACTAGGGTCCCGCTGGATGCAGGCTGCTTATAACCAGAGATGATAGAAGTCTTTAGGAGATACCTATGTCCAGCAGTGGACATTCTGCCGATTATGATGATGGTCCTTACTTGGCATTGCAATACATGCCGGATATAGTTAGTACATATAATATAAAAAAAAAGTTTAGAGAAAGTTACCACGCTGTTAATAATGATGACATCTAATGACAAAACGATTTATTAATTATCATCATTATTTGTAGTTTCTAAAAAACGAATACTAAAGACATTGAGAAAGTGAGTTCATTTGGTAAGCAGTTCTGCAACGAAAAGACCCCCTATTTGTATCCATTACTCACGAACATTATAATACATAATTAGATAATAGTTGTTTCTGCAACTTCTACAAGAATAAACAGAAGTCAACGATCGATATAGGTCTTAATTAACGTTTCTAATTAAGGACGTGGGAAAGTTCGAGATTTACTGCGACAACAGAGAGGGTCGAGCGAGTGTTTTAGTAAAATCGCAAATGGATTTTTGTAGCAGGTTAAAAGGGTTCTTCGTTCGAATTGTAGGTATTTCTGCTTGTCGAGTTTTAGTAGAGATCTAATAGAAGTAAGTGCAGGTATTATTTTACATGATTTGTTAAGTAATATTACATGATAATGTATCTGAAAATGTTGAATGATACGGACAGCGAACGATCAATCAACAACTTAACACGTCATGTCATGTCCGATAACTTTGATTGAATATTCTAAAATTGACTAAAATTCCATCAACAACATTCTACATCATAATACATTTACGAATGTACTGAACCAATACCATACGAAATGAGATTGAATACCAAATCAGTGTGATGGTTCGTATGCTTTTATAGATCACTGTAAGTACCGTCTGCTCCCCTTTTTAGAACACTACGGAAATATATACGATTTCGATTAGGTGTATGTTTTATCACTATCAAACTTTCAGGTTAGAAAAAGACAAAGCATAGAATTCGACCAGGTTTCCGTAGTATACTAAATTGGGACGGGTGATTATTAGATTTCAAAGGACAAATCCTATAGAGGGAAGAAACATATTATAGTATAATCGATTGAATTTTTAGATGAAATTTAATATGCATTAAGGTGATTATCTATTGAAGAATCTTGACTGCTTGAGAATGCATGTGCTACCTTAACAAGCTAGTAAGGAAAAACAGTACTGAACCGTACCACCAAAGCAAATCCGATTTTCATCCATCCAACGTTACCACAACCACGCGCCACGTGAGGAAAGCTTAAAGATTTTTCCATATTTATCGCTGTCGTATCGCCTAGTAGTGTGGCTAGAGTGGCCAGGCGGTCGTCTGAAGCCGGACACGGGTGGCTCTTTGTAGACAAGTCTAAATAAAATATCATCTAATATGTCCGTTTGTGCCCACTGTTGTACACACAGCCGAGTCGTCGAGCTGTAAGTTCGAGTGCGTAACTGTTCAATTATATTTTAATAGGGAATATGCATGACTTTTTTTAATGGATTTATTGAGATCTTTTGTCTTCCAGATACATAAATATCGAAGAATTTTTAAACTATCTTTTCTATTAAGCGAGTTATAAAGCGTTAAAGTTATTGATTAGACAGAGAGATCCGATGCGGTAGTTGACGTCACGTACCGTAAGCGCCGTACTAACTCCATAGAAAAATCTGTTTCGCGAGAGAGAGACGGATATATTCACTTTCAATGACTGTATCTCGCCCATTTTTCAACCAATTTTGATTTTGTTTTCACTGTTCGTAGTAGATTTTGATCTATTTTACGATAAATTAGTAAATACCTGAAACTATTTTTCATGCATATTCCCTATTGTTAAGTAATCGAGGTCTACATCCTTATAAAGTCAGGTCCTTTCTTTTATATTTTTCAAACTGACATGTACTTATGATAATCATCTTTTGCTTAACCTCTTAAGACCGTGATTTTCACACGTAAAAGTTTTGAAAATGGATTATAATTTTAAAAGGATATGCTGCATGCCGCGAATTATACCGCATGGTCTTATGACCTTCATTCCGAGTGTCTTTCTTTATCCAAATGTTCAGTAAAATAAGCAACAGATCTGCTTGTTTGCTTGCCTAGTCTTTTTAAGGCTGGCAACCCTATGTGAGGAGAGACGGGCGCAGCGTGTCGCCACATGCACCGCGCGACACTGCTCTCCATTATTCTATGCAAATCTAGAGATCCCAAAATATCGTCCTTTTCTACTTAGCCTTCGTGGCTACTACTAACAATCCTGTTGGGCACGCTAACGAAATAAATACGTTCTCCGGAGCTGATTCTTTTTAATTCGCCGTCGAAATACACGCTACACCACAGAAAAATCTTAATGGGGATTAGGTAACACACATACACTTTATTTAGGAAATAGATAATACGAGTAATATGCAATATGAGTAGAGTTTCTACGTCATGCAAGGCTGTTCAGGTAAAAGGTGACTCTTTTGAATTTTGGATGATAAAGCCCATTTCAAGAAATAACCTCTTAAGTTAAGTTGAGGGGATTTTAAAATACATGATACAAAAACTAATAGCACAATTGGTTTAAGGAGTTTCTCGAATTCTTCTAAAGCTTTAAATGCGCTAAGACCGAATGTCTTTTCAAAATTCCATTGTCTATTGTGGTAGCAATCTCTACCTGAAAAGGTTAAGACCAATCTAGACCGAATATTTAAACAATGTATTTTGAATAATTATCAAGAAAATTTACTACTTCGGGTGATCGATAAATAAGGTCATACGTAGAGAAGAGAGGGGGGTGCACGAAGTGACACGCAAGGAATGAAGAAGTCCCACAAAAGTGACCTGAAGTGGCAAGTAATTAAATTTGTTTGAGGTCTTTTGTGGATAGCGCCTTAGCTTATGACGTATTGTTAGTGAAAATGGGCACCTGTTTTTTTTTAGTCGTATGTCCGTCTATTCGCCCGCCGGTTGGCAACCCTAAGCATGGCGTGTCGGGCGCACGGGCGCGGTGTCGGCCGCATGCACCGCACCTCGGCCCTGCCACGCCGCGCTCCCCATTATCCTATGCAAATCCGGATTTCCCAAATATCGTGCTTTGCCGCGGGCCACCTAGCTATCGTGGCTATTAATAACGCGCCGTGTTACAAATACGGGCCCCGGAGCTGAGCCGTTTAGTCCGCCGACGGAATACACTCGCCGTATGTTACATTATGCGCTTTAGTCTCTGCTGGATGACGTCGCGCCAGGTGGACTGCTCTGCTATACTTGATTATGTACCCTCGCGTTGAAATGGAACTTATTAGCGTTTACGAGATGACAAATTGTGATAAATGTCTATGGATGTGAATGTTAACGGTTTTTTTAAAGGACAATGTAGGACTTCCTTTTTACTGATGGTAAGCAAAAACTAGGAGAGGCCTATGTCCAGCAGTGGACTGTCAGGGGCAGGTGATGATGAAGTAAAAATAGTACTTTCGATACTTTACTGGCACTTAACATACGTTTAAGATCATTTTATAAACATTTTAATCAAGAAAACAAAAAGATTGGATATCAGGATTAGGTAGGTTTAAATGATAATAATGAATGCAATAAGTTAATTAATTATGTGTACAAAAACAAGGAAATCGCCATGTTCTAAAAATAGGTCGTTATCCAATTAGGCGGTCGTCGGTGGTTATTATGTTGATGTTACTGAGTAAATTAAATTGTTTTTCACGTAACACTAGGGGGACTATTAGGGCAGTATTAATATTCAAGTAGGTAGAGTGTTTATCGTATAATCTCATAAAACAGGTTAGTCGAATGAAGGGTGTGTGGATCATCGCGGCGAGGTCGGGGCTTCGGGGTCAGGTCAAGTCGGGTCGCCCGCCGAAAATAATCCCTTGCAATTACGGTGCTCGTAAGAATAATTCCTTCAATATAAATAAACATCTGCGTGAATAATATACAGGGCCTATGGGCGACAATAATAAAACCTTTTCGGCTAATTACGAAATCTCTTTGGCCCGTTTTAGCTATTCGACCGGATTGTTTATGCTACTGTAATAAAGGAGGAAATCTTTTAGATGAAAATATTTGTGTTGGTGCTTTGGAAACACTTCCGCCGAAGGGCGGCGTAAGCTTTTTGAGATGTAATAACATTCTAAGTAGTTTTTCCATATGAGGAAAACGAGCATTTTAAGCATGCGGCAAGTTGCTCTCGCCTCTTTCCCCTTTCATGTAATTTAAAGGGAAATGAACGTAATTAACCAACCTTTGCGCGGTTGCAGTTGCTCCTGTTTATTTAGTTTTCTAAATGTCAATCTAAACTCGTTAGCTTTTATTAGGCGGCTAGGAAATCTACTAAAATATACACTATGATGCCTTTGTACTAGGGAAATTAATTAGGAACCGCATTGTCATAAACAGTTGCGCCAGTCTAAATTAGTAGCGGCAACGTTTAATGAAGACCTTGCATCGTCGTCTGTGGCATTTCAGTCGATAGTTAGAAAACGATGTAACCCGAGGTATAATCAAATGTAGGAAGCGCAATTACCTCCAGCGGCGCATTATTGGAGTGGCGTGTGGTGGGCGGCTCGAGGGGGAAAGAATGAACCAAACTGCTTGCACTCGCTCCTTACAAGTTTTTTGAAGAGCGTACTGGATAATTAGATTAGATGCCGCTGCCGCCCCGACGTGCAAACCGACGCGAACAAGTTCTTTTTCACTAAGTAGATAAACGTTAAATTTTATTTCTGACTCTAAATCGCCGGCAAAGGAAACTTTATAAAAGAACTCGCACGAGGATAATGGATTTCCCGAAGAGATACACTAACGTGACCGTATCGAAGATTTAAAAGGAACAATTAGTTAAACCCTTTGAATTTTCTTCTTTGTGCGGGTTAATCGACGAGCGAATCACATACTGGTCGAGTATTGTGTTACGGTATTTAATAGACTACTGGCTTTCATTTGTATTCTTTTATATACTATCTTTTCTTTTATTCAGCGGTTTTCGCTGGCCAGTATTTTAAAATGTAATGGTTGAATTTAAAAGTGTAATGTACCTCACCTGGGCGTACAATCCAAATGGCTGGTCGGAATGTATAACTAGACACAGTCGTCCGCACAGAAAGGGCACCGACTACGGAATGGCCCGTAGCGGTGTCCACCTACCGGGACAATTTAATTAAATAAGGCTTCAGATTAACTCGGTGAGGCTTCACACAAACCATTCTGTTTCATATTTCTTCCCCCCCGTTCAATATGTTAGAGCCCGACCGCTCGCTGCGCGTACTAATAACAATGAAGTGTCGTACCTGATATTAGCTTCGCTAATAAATGGCATCGCGCCATTTAAACGATATTTACCTGAAACAAAAACAGAAAATTAGTCGGGTTTTGGAGATTTGTTAACGCAAAGTCAATTAGGCTAAACAATGTCTGTAATAATAATAACGGCAGGAGTGACGAATCAAAGTTATTCTGGTGTAAAGTCTTGACTTTGATAATAATGGGTTCGGTTGGCGGAGAGGGAGAGCGGTGAGGGGCGCGATTGTATCGCATGATAAACACCGGCCGCCCGCCGCGCCATCCACGACTCCCAGCTAATTAAACAACAACGGAGAAAATTAATTTGATTGTTTCGGAACTGCGCCTCTTTGTTCGGAGCCTCCGAACGAGTTACCTCGGAAAAATATTTGACTGACGCCTCTCGATGTCGCCTCGGGAATTTTCACAATTTCACGAATTTTTACGTTGTATAGCGTGAGAACGCGCGCCGACTGTGACTAGCGACCGGAGACTGAGTAACGACTGTCACCTCGGAAGACTTACAAGTGTTAATGGGTCGATGGCGGACGCGAGAGGTGAAGAACTGAGTGACATAGCGTTAATTTCGTTATGGTCTAACTGAACATGTTGTATTGGGTAATTAATTGTAAAAGTTAGGGAAACGTCGGGAGCCACATTGAGGTCGAAAGTCGACATTGATGACGTAAATGTGTGTGTGGTGTATGACAAATGATGTCGGGTTGACAGCGGCGCGGGCGTTCCGCGGGCCCGGGTCCTCGCTCGGCTCAGCCAAGTCGAGAGCGGTGTCGCCTTACACCACGCACCCTAACCGACATTACCCACTACGAGACTCAAGTCGCACCGCAACTCTCCTGTCATTATTAATGACACGTTGTAATTAATTACTACAACGTGCTCAGATATTCTATAAGGTACCTACACATGTTAACAAGATCAGATATATGCACAGACGGAGCCAGATCACATTGTACGAGTAACAATATAGGCGTCATCACTATTATGGATGAATAATTTATAGCATCCGCTTAGAGTTCCGAGCTTCGGGTGTCAATTAAGCGAAGTATTTGCGAACGCCCCCGCCATAAATAAGTTGTGAAATTGAATTCGGAAAATTAAATATGAATAGATAAGGCAAAAACTTTAATGCGTGCCCGGGAACGAACGGTGGTCGATAGCCGACGTGAACCGGTGAATTACACGCGGCATCCGAGCCGACATTGTGAATTATTTACGCAGGGCCGGGTCCTGGGGCCTTGAGATACATTCGAGACGACTAACTTTTTGTTTACCCACGAATAAATTGTTTCGATTTCATTTCATTCCACTTGGCCGAGGAGTTATCCGTTCATCGCTTTAATATTTCATGCTCTCTGAGCGAAATGAAACGGGCAAGTATCTAGTTGAATCTAATAGCATTTATAATTCGAAAACACTGAAGACTGAAATGTACACTCAAGACCATGGATTGTTGAGCAAACTAGCGAAAAGTGAAGTAAGGTTCTTCTTCCTTTCCTCGGATCATTGAAAAAAAAAGTGAACTTCTAATGTAAAGACGAACTTCACCTTTATGAAATAATTAATTTTCATCATTCAGTATGGCTTGTTTTAGTCCCGAGTTACAGCGGCCAATGGATTTTTGATTCAACTTCTAATAAAATGAGCGGAAGAAGTTTAAATTCAAAACGAAAAGTTTTGGAGTGTTTCCGCGGAACATCAGCGTGAAGGGTTGAAAAGGGATACGGGAAGACTCATTATAGGATGCGCGGTTCATCTCATTCGGGTTGGACAAAAACGGGCCGCCTGTCCGTTACGGTTTGGGCCGCAATTAAACACGAAAACGACCGACGACCGCTCATTGGAAAAGCGCTGAACAAGTGAACAATACAACAGCTATCTAATTACTTTGTGCCCCAGCGTCGCTCGCCTGCGCCGGTACAATGTCACTGTGTTACTTGCGGTTTTTGCCGCTGCTACTCGGACCCGCGAATCGAATGTTCTCTAACTATTCGAATTAATTAAATACCCAAAGAAATTACCAGCAGAGGTCCACTAAACAAACCGACGAAAGTATCCACCTAAGTGACTTGCACTTTGGAGTTAGTTGCAAGGTTAATAAAAAGCAATTGGTTTCTACACAGTTCCAGTTAGATTAAATGCAAGGATTGTTTAGAAATTCCACCTTCGAAATGGAGAATGTAATAAGCGAACCAATTTATTTCAACTATCAACGGAATCTTGGTGCTCTATTATGAAACGTACCTAGTAATTAACCGTCGGGTGCGGAGAATAAATTAAGTGTTAAGTTTAATAGATAACTTCCTCAGCGATTTAATTTTGTATGACATTATTATACCTTGTAATGTTTGACAGTTTACCCACCCGTGGCGGCTTCTAACAATGCGTCAGGCTAACAGCTTTTGATATGGAAATTTATGGGTACTATAAATAAATATCAGGCAATATCACTCACATATTGATCTGACCCTAAAGTAAGTAGCTTGCGCATGTATTATGGATATCAAATCCAACGAAGTTATAAAAATACCGGTGTGAAGTGAAGAACAAACAAAAACGTTTATCAGATTAATGTTTGTCCTTGGTGAGATTCAAAACAATTACTGTAAAAGGCGGTATTACTTGTCACAATCGAATGTGCCAACGTTTCCGACCAATAAAATACACATTGAAAACATTATCTTGGTTAGTACGATTAAGTGAAGTAGAACAAAGGCAATTCACTGATCTGCTTCATCGATTTTATTTTACAGCTTAACGAATGTGAGACCGATAGCGAATTGTTGAAACCTTAAGGTCATTAAGTCATTAAGTGTAGGGGGAGTGAGGGGGGAGGAGGTTTAGCACAATCGGAATCAAATTAAGTTCATTCAGTTGCGGTAAGCGGCGCTGCGGAGTTGATTCAGCGGCCACCACTGGCCGGCCCGCATGTGGGAAGAATAAGAAGTGAACCTATAAATAAGCCACTGTAGATTTATAATTAATGGAGGTTGTGGCAGAAAACTTCCTGATTGGAGATCCTACGATAAGAAACGCAGCGTAGAACGCCCACTAGTGAGGTGGAGAGACGACATAATAAAATTAGCAGGATCACGCTGAGTCCTAGCTTACCATCGTCTTTGAGGAAGGCCTATGACAATGTTTCCTGGTGCTATTGCTACTGGAAACTCCCTACCTCCAAATGATCTAAACTTGAGCAGTGGAACTTCTGCAGCCGAACATTCTAGTCATAAATAGAGACATTAAGGTCTTTCGTAGAGCCGAAGACTAGCCAAATACACGGAAGATATAGCAAATGCACAATCTATAGGACAAGGCGGATTTTTGACATGACTAAAGACAGATTGGGCCCTAAGCCAATTATTGATATGCATTCTGATACTCTACTCTCTATCATTACATACTTCATGAACAGAAAGTTAGCCGCGACGTTGTGATTACCCAGTACAGATAACTTGAACATAAAACCTCCATGATAGCAATAATTACGTTGTAATGCTTTTATACCTTTGCAGTTTAACTGCTACTGTAATACCTCGGAACGTAAAATTAAATCGTTGTACATTGTTTTTTTTTTGCTCGTTCTACATTCCACACACGTTGTCAATCAACGTCCGTATGATTGAAGTATTCCCATTTGATATTGTGTCTATTTGACTTGCTGTTAAAAATAATTATTTCGAAAATTAGTACCTGTCTATTTTCTCAGCCACTCCAAGTTGACCTTTTTAAAATATATTTGAAAGCTTTTTATTATCAGTTTCGGATCGGTATTTTAACTAGACGATGTGTATCGACGACGACTATAATTAACACATTAGTCATTTATCTCAACGTATGTTAGCAACATGTTAATTATGCAAGGCAAAATCTGCATCCATGTAACTAATTACAGCGGCTTATCCCTAGCTCGAGCTATATACTCTGATACTGATTATTCCTGATGATCGCACACATTTTATCACATAAAAAACCTTTTGAAATGATAAACCGGGATGTGTGGAAGAGGAAAAGAGCGATTGCAATCGTACGTGCTCGAGTGGATTCCCCCGGGATCGGGATCCGGGTGTGAGTGAGAGAGTGCTCATTAACCGGGCCGGGCTAGACCCGCGACAAATGAACCCGAAGCGCGCCCGATTATGCCGCTCCGCGCTGGCCGAACTTACAGCCGACTACGAGACGGAACGACCCATTATTATGCAAAACAAAACTCGCAATTAATTGGGTTTTAAAAGTTAAATCACCACTATGGCCGGCGTAAGCACTCGCGGCCAAGATTTATATTCGGGAAATATGAAAGTTGAACGTTATTAGCGGACGAATATTGCGGGGAGGATTACGGGAACGCACGCGGTGGACGTCGAGTAGTCGGCTCGGGAGACGCGTCAAATCGGGAGCGCCGGCGGGGGTTATGAGCTAAGCGCTACGAAGTTTCACGTCGGGAATGGATGGTCGAATTAATTGAAATATAGCGTCGCGGCAGTGTGCGGTCGTGCGGTGGCGGATTGGGGGATTAAAGTTGCAGCAGTCGAGCGGAGCAGGTGCGGGCGGGGCGGGCTGCAGTGCGGCGCCATCGGCTTGCCAAACACGGAGCCGAACCGTTGAAAAATTGCGCCGAACGTCTTTCGGGGCCGCCCCCCGCCGCTGCGAGCCTGAGCTACATACAAATCAGCCGCCGCTGTCCGCGATGCGTCGGGAATGTCGACGTCGCTGTCTCGGCTCGTTACGTTTTGCTGAAGTAATTCCTTTCCGAGGAGAGCCCGAATTGACTTTAAAATTCTAAAACATACTGCATGTTGTTAAAGAGAATAACTTAATACACTTCCACATAGTTCATAATATTCATAAGCAATTCCATATCCTACAAACAGCGTCCATTGTTCTTTACGTTTTAATATTCCATATACTTATCTACCGAATCATATCTAAAAGTAGCTGACTACAGAGAATGGCAGAAAATATTGCTGCAAAGCTAAGCGAAACTTTAGCAATGACTCTGCGATTTCGCGACGTTGCAAGGCATCGGCTATCTGTTCGAAATATCAAAATAAGATTATTTTATTTCGTGTCCGCTTCCGTCGAATAACAGGGAATTTATTCGATGCGATCGCTGAGAGACTTAACTCGTGAACCGTTTCGGAGATAGGTAGGAACAGGAGAGGAATTTAACAATACAATCGGAGTTATCGTGGCTAAATCCGTAAATAAAGACATCAAGTGGACGCTAAACTTTATTAAAGGGCCGGCGCGGCCGACCTTCATAAAACAAACTTTATGACAAACAATAACATTTATTACATAGTTGAGTATTAATGCGCACTCCATTTGGAGCCGCCGTCGCGGCGCCAAGCGTTGTCGGCCGCCGCCGCAAACATCTTTTTAGCTTTACAATATAACTCACCCCCGATACAGCTAGTACCGCACCCTCCAGCTTATGGAACGTACATAATCCTAATCTAGTGTGTTGTACATCGGGCGTATTGTTGGCGCACACGCGTGCGACGCTCCGCGCCGTGACGCATTGAACTCGTAAATATTACAAGTCGTTTATTTCAAGTAAATCCGTCGTTGAGATACTGCGATGCCGTGATACGCGTTTGTCTGCTTTATAGCGAAAATAAAAGGACACGTTTAATAAAATAGGAGACGTCTCGGAGCTCGCGAGTGGTCACTGTCGGGATTTTTCCTGCTCTGCAGCACACTGGATATAACGTTTTGAGAGTATTACAAACAAGCCACGTCGCTTGTGAGCTTGTGGAGAATATGAAATATTTACTATAAATCGATTTCATGGAGGAAATATTACGAACGCAATTCACAATGAAATGATTGTAGTTGGAGCTTTGAACTATAGACGTAGAATTCGTTGATTCAGATTCGACGTGTATCTTAAACCTTTGGATAACGATAAATGTGTAAATGCAATTCAACATATCAAACTGTAACGATCCGTTGTAATAACAATTCTTACCGTAGAACATTATTATCATTTCAGAAATTATGATGTAAGTTTTACGCAACAAACTAATTTACTATCTTCATTAAAGATTCAATGCGGAAACGAAAAATTCAGTAAAGTGGAACACAGGATCACAGGACACTCGCAAGCAATACGTCGTGATGATAATATGATATACATGTAGATAGTCTCTTAAAATGCACCGAAAAATTCTTTATTAAATAAATATCATACGATTGATTATGCTATACCAATCAAGCCAAGGTTTGATTTCCATCTACGTGACGTCTGTCGGGTGTACCAATATTCCAGTTCTATGAAGCACCGCACTGCAGCGCTGTCGTCCGGCAAATAATTGTCAGCGTTGCAGTGCGGTTCTTCATAGAACTAGTAGTGCACAGGTGTAGGATGCTCCGTTCGACTGACGTCACCGTAGGAGGGAATCAATTCTTAGAATCATCTGATTAATTAAATTAAGTTACATAGAGAATCGATAAGATCCAAATCCAAGAAAATCTCCAAAGAAATTAAATATTGACAGAGACGGGCGTTGATCCAAGCAAATTGTAATCAAAACAAGTCAACTGTGACTGGTTTCGGAGATATTTTGATAGGCGGTTTTTACGCCATACGCTGCCGGGGCCGCGGCACGGGACGAGGGCAATGGGGTAAACCCTTGAGGACATGTGTCAGCCCGAAGACCGAGGGACCGTTTTTGCGCGAGTCCCGCTATAGACGAACTCCAAATTAAAATAGGCACGTCAGACGATAGAATTGGGTACACAATAAAAACAAAACACTAGCGCACACAAATACCAGCGGTATTTTGAAAGCGTCGTGTAAATGTACCTATAGGTAAGCGAGTTTATAATTGAAAACATTAGGAATGTGTTGAATGACGTGTTTTGAAATGAGTGTCAGCTGGTCATAACGATGTTTATATACTGACGGGATACACCTGCAACCCAGTCGGGGTGTTTGTGAACGACAGTTACAGTGTAAGATTTTATACTTTTGCTCTAATTTAATTAAAAAACTTAAGTAACAGTGGCAGAGCGCATTAGACTGCGGCTGTTACAAAACTGCCAAAAATATTACATCCCACTAAGGTTGACAATGCGAAAGTTTGTATGGATGGATGGATGTTTTGTTAATTTTTCACTGATACAACTTTGAATAAAACTTTACAGTTGATCGGATTAACACAGCCTGTATAATAATTTTGGAGGATATATTATTAATTTTACATATATATCACTGTAAGTTTCTCTAAAGTGATCGAAGATCGAACACGAACTTTTACCTTTAGCCAGTGCAACAGCATCAGTGTTGTTATTCAGTACATTTCCCGATGAATTGCACTGCTCCCTTATTGTGATAAATCTCGTACGGGCGATATACAAGTCCACCTATACTAGGGGCTCCGTCGCGCTTGGGCCCCGGTACCCGGCAATCGTTAGCGTCAATCGTCCCACGGCGCTATTTGCACGGACAGCTGGCGTTTGTCTGTCTCGCTTCGGCAGATCAGGCTTACTCCATTACTAGTCCACTATATTAAGTACAGCTCGCGAATAAATCTGTTTCGTTCTGGCGATCTCGCGTGTACAGTCGTGTCGGATAGATCGAAGCTTAATCGTAATCCAAGTGTCCATCATCTTATATGCGTTATAAAAAACTTTACGAGTATGTATGAAAATTGTATACTCTCTTTGTTATAAGGGCTGAATGTTACAACTCTGACCAACAATTTTACCACTGATACTCTAGTGGACATAACAAAGAACTACCCGTATTTTCTTGCAAATAGAGTTAATTTTTAACTACCTTCTGCTTAAGATAAAAATAAATAAAATGAGCTAGTAGTAGTCCTTAATAGTAGTATTTTAAGGCTAATGACAATCAGACCTCTACCAAAAATAGATAATTATACCTACACATAGGTTGCTTTGACTGCTGAGAAACTAATAGACAAACTACCTATAATTTGTCTAATACCGGTGTCTGCCAACCAGTTCAATGGATTTGAAAGTTGAGACCGTGTTGCTTAAAAACTTGCTTAAGTGTTTTATTTGCCAAATCAAATTTCTGCCATTTATCAGCCAAAGATGGCTGGCTACATATAATTCTAACATTGTGTCCAATTTCCTCAACTATTTCCAACAAATGCATCCGACATAATTGACGATTTTGGGTAACTGATTG
This sequence comes from Conogethes punctiferalis, assembly GCA_031163375.1. NCBI lineage: Eukaryota > Metazoa > Arthropoda > Insecta > Lepidoptera > Crambidae > Conogethes > Conogethes punctiferalis. The sequence goes on from CM062080.1 coordinate 8,285,824, forward strand.
GTTCGCCATGTGCACATAAAGGACGTGAACACGTTAGTCACCTCATCTATCCGAGTCTAACTGTACAGATCTGTCGCCTAGGGCACCGGGCGCCGGGCGCCTGCCCCGGGCGCCCAGCGGGGTCGTTAGCGCCGATCGCTCTCCGGGGTGCAGTTTGCGCCCGCGCCGTTCCGCCCCGCTCGCCCATTTTAACGTTCACCGCTCCAGTTGGCTAGTCTTGTTCAAATGCCACCTTCGGGCTTCGAAACGTTAGATACGCGACTTCACTTACTTGAGATTTTGCGATTACGATTCTCTAATTTTGTTACTTTACGGAAATACCTAGGTATTTTTTTTGAGGTTCTTTCATTATCAATAATAATCATGGATACCGCGTATCGGTAAACGTAATGTAGGACGTCCCCAGACCAGGAGGAGTCACGATTTGCGCAGGACGACTGGTAAGTGCTGGATGCGAGAGGCCTAGGATCGATCAAAGTGGCGAGCATTGGAGGAGGCCTACCTATATCCAGCAGTGGACTGATACGGTCTGATAATGGTGATGATGAATAATAATAGACGGAGATGTTTGGTTATACACAAAATATTATACTGATACAGCATTACCAAAACAACTCGACGCAAGCAAAGTTGCAGTCAGAAGGTGGTATGTAACTAGTATAATATACATATCTTAGACCCGTAGTACATGGATATTTTAGGTTAGGTTATACCCACTTTGGAAGGAAAGATAAAATCTTCTGCAAAGTTCGCAACAAAACGCAAGCTCTCTTATTATGTAGATAATACAGTTTAAGAAAGTCTGTTTGTACTTGCAATTTAAACTTTGCTTCCGCGTCGTTTATTTAACGGTTAAAACATTAAGCAGCGAACAAAGGTTTCGTAGCGTGTACGAGTAGCGAACGGCAGTCAGTTGGTACTCAGTTGGGCCAAGTCTTGTATTCACTAGGGGACAAATGTCTCGATGTGACGGCGTCTCGCGAGACGTGACGCTGAACATGTCGATGCCAGACACGGGTGGAAACGTTTTGCGACGACTGATATATAGTATGCAGTCAATAATAAAACATGGTAGATTATCTGATTTGCCCGACTGAGCTGTGAAATGGTCTAATGGTGTTCACATCTTCGTATAATGTTCGGTCTGTGCATCATTATCTCACTGATCGTGAGGTACGAATCGCTCATCGGACATCGTCTGCTGGTACTCACTGCCCGTTTACTTCCTAATACAGTACCGATACGAGTCGCGAGACATTTGTCCCCCAGTGAGCACAAGTGCTAACGGCAGTCAGTCAGCCCTGTCGGTACGCAGCCGCGTAGTCGCCGGGTAATGTGTACGCGTAATCGCGACGTTCAGGCGGCGGCGGCACTCGTCGATGCTCATTTGCGTATCTAAGTGGTCCCGTGGAGGCCATTAGCCGGCGATCGAAGGCGTCATTACTCGCCTAGTGTGCGCGATAAGAGCGCGCGACCTCCGCCAACACTACATCCTTAACGACTCGGCGCGGTGGGAGTGGACACAGAACAGAATGCTGAGCCCTCTACCCCTCGCTCCATTCGAAAAAGGAAACTTTCCCAAATATTGTCGCACACTAAATTAGTTCGCTTCGAGGCCACTCACAGCTGTATCAAAATGGACTTGTGATGTAACGAGTAATTAGTTGAAAAGGTCAACGCAATAACAGTAATGTTGTCCAAAACTGTACGCAACAGATGCTGGTAGGAACACGCCTATGTGTTTTAGATAATATCTGACATTGTTTTAGTAGGAGGACTAGTAGTTTTCAGTGATAACTTTGCCCGAGTACAGAGTGGGTATCAGATATAGAGGAAGCTGGGTAGATAATAACTTAATTAAGCATCTATCTGCCGCCATACTCGTGGCATGTGATTTCATAAATGGTTGTGAAACGCCATGGCAGAGTTTCGTCGTAGATTTTAACGAGATTGTCGACAGTCGCCAGCGCCGTAGCGCCGAACTTGCGGCGAAAACCCTCCGACACAAGTTTACAACTTATTAAAGGAGATCTCTACGATTTGATATTAAGGCTGGGGGGAAATACTTTCAATTTCCCCCTCTGCGGGAACAGTTACCACTTTTATTTAAAATTAAAAGTATTAGCTAGATTCAGATTTTCTTGAATAAATGGAGCTAAGAACACTCGATTAGGTCATCTTTGAATCGGAAAGATATCAATATTGAGGTAAAATTGTTGGCGGAGAGTGCGGAGACAAACCAATCTCTTCTGCAATTTGTTTGCAAAAATAATGTGAAACTACTCATTAAACACTCACTGTAGTCACTTCAGCTGATCCCACAAGCCCGTCAATACAATACGTTTATTTATCCATTAACTAAGGGCACGTCCCACATCATCCCACGCTAAAGCAAATGTCTCTTTACTCTCCACTATTTGCGGTTCCGCCCTTGAAACGTTAGACCAATCCCTTTAAATGGAGTCGAGCTCATCCGGCAACAATAGTTACGCAAATATTCAAATCATTTTTATTAAACGCTTGTGTAAATTGAGGTCGACAGACGACGCCATATATCATTAACCGCTCCACGACGAAACTTTAAGTCATTACTTAGTAACTAATGAACCCTAAAGCTGACCCCAATTAATTGCAAATGTGCTGAACGTATGAACACGGGCACTGCGCGCGTGCTTGCTACTAATTACGATGTTGATGGGACATAAGTTGTTTTAATTGAAAAAAAAAAAGTTGCCGGTAAACGTTGCGTTACTGTTCATTCGAGAGATGAATGTAGTCCTGTTGATACGTCAGTGATCGACTACGCTGATAATGTCGTAGCACATGCCGGCTACGAATGTTTTAGACCGATAGCTCTAGGCAGCGAAGCCGCAGACGGACCAGAGGTTTTATATTTTAAAAAAAGGGGATTCTGATGGCGAATAGCACTATTTGCCAGATAAGCCGTCATGTGGACTAGCATACGCGATTCTCCCGACGGCACTCAAGATGTGCTGTTTCTTCGTGCCGCCAACAAAGTTTTTATTCGACAGCTTTAGTCGGAAAAGCTAAAAAGGTCGCTCGTCGCTTTTAACATGTATTTCACCAACACGGGTTACTGAACACATACTTCACTGTTTTGCCTTTGTATTATGCCCAACCGCTCGGGGACGACAGTCATCAGCTCCAATGGATTGGCTTGTTATCTGATTTCCATTGCACTAATTGTAAGCGATTCTGCGTGGCACGAACTGAATAATACATTATATTATATAGTTATAATATGCGTGAGGGGGTTCGGTGATTGACATTGCTAAGTATCATCATCATTGGAGATTTTTTAAATCTTTATTTTATTTCCTTTTAAGTTTTATATGTATCTTTGCTTTAGTGCGCTTTGTCAAATACGAGTTACTTACAACTTACGAGTTTCTTGAAAAATGTATAATTAAATCTTTATTTAATTCCCTTCGAACTAAAGCTTCACACGTATTTCAATTTTAGTTACGAAAAATATCGCCAATCACAAAATTGTTAATTGGCTTAACGATTTATTTATTTGAAACCAAAAATTACAATGAATTTATTTTAAAACAAGGTCAGAAAAGATAAACGACACTACTTTGATCGACACACCGATCCGAAATATTTTAGTTTCGGACATTCAATTTATATACTTTTCCATAAAATAATATAGCCATAAGTGATATCATATCATTTCATGGAAAAAAATATTATTATGATTTTTATATAAGCTTGTGGCTAGCGATCCGGCCTACTCCAGTTAAAAGCTCGGAGAGCTTGCCTTTTATTGCTTCACATAATAAATACTCGGACTAATCTAATCCATTCTGTTACGATTTCCCAACAAATAGTTCGAGAGCTTTTAGGTTCCACTAAAACAAGATTTGAAAATTGACAAAGGTAAGAATTCCTATTAAACACATGCAAAATAGAATATAAAGGAATCCCCGGTAAGAGCTAAAGCCAACTATTCAGGAATCTGGGTTAGGGTATTTAGATCGAGTGAGATAGTCAGTCACTCACTTGACTCTGCGAAGCCCCTCCGTGTCTTCGTGTATCACAGGTCCTCTTCGGCGAGAAGCTGTGATATTATGTGCTATGTTACTAGCGGTTTAGGATAATGGATTTACGTAAAAGGGAACTGATAGTTAAAGTATGCGTCTGTCTGTGGCACCAATTTTTTCTGTTCGAAAAGTGTGAAGATTGATATTTTTATGCGACGCGAAAACGTTTTTCTTACCGACACGGAACGCCCAAAGAAAGTTCTAATCCTTAGTCATTGTATGGAAATTGTAAATGTTACGACGTCACATGCAAACTTCTAGTTTGAAGTTACTTAAGCAAAGTATTTTGGCAATGAACATGTGTATTTAGGCAATAAAAGAAGTAACTGGACACAAAAGTTTGTGATTCACGTCGGAACCGGTTTGGTTGAATCAAAGCAACTTGCACTCAAAACGAATCAATGAAGGTTACAGTGTTTTAAGCAGTGGATTATAATAAAGAACATTTGATTTGGCACCTAGATAAACTATGGTCATTAACAGATCCTATACTTAATTTACCGTATTTTCGTTGTCCAGAAATCGCGGGAGTGCTTCTGTTTGCGATTCTCTGTGTAGCCGGCTTAGCACACAACCTGGTCCGCCGGTCTGGTACATCCACTGGTATGTTTTATTCACTCGGATCAGGACGCGTACCACTCTAGTCAACGTGCTAGTTTTGTTACTCTCGTGTTTGGACTTTAATATAATACGAAATGCAGTAAGAGTTATATCACCGAAGGTTTACAGTAAAAGGGCAGTCTTGTAGCCGCTCGATGTTACAATTTATTTTAGCCAACTTTCTGTTGCTGGTATCTATTGCTGTTGACAGCAGACGAGCAATCGTCCTGTCTAATGTGTGATGGCACAACTATGCATTTGCTAGGCAGGTTAGTAGGTAGGTAATGAGGAAAGAGTTTTTTTAAAACCAAATTTATAAAAGGAAATGTCGTAAAGATCATGAAAGACAGGCTCAGAGTGTTATGTCGTGTAATTTTTTGTATATTACAAACTTAAGTAATTTCGCTGACTAGTCACAACTCCTATGATTTTCAATGAAAATTTCTTGCTGAATGTCGTTTTATTGTCAACAATCTGCGGTCGGGTTGTCCCCAACGATCATAGCATCAAATTAAGTGTGTATCGAGTTAATCAGTTAGCAACAGTGCACATTACAATAGTGGCGGGGCCGCGGCGCCGGCCCGGCGGCCAACTTCTGCGATCGCAGACAACGCGACCGATTAAAATTTCATCTCTCTTTGTTCGGGAACAGAGATAACGGATCGATGCCGCTAATGCCCCAGCACGGTCACCGCCTACCCAAATTGGATTCATCGATTCGGTGCATAAATATAGGAAGATTTTCTATGAAAACTATTTTGAATGGTAGGTGCATCTTGTTGTCTGCAGCAACGAGGACGATTGGTACTTTACTGTAAAAGCTTTGGTAAATCATATTCTCTAACTTCGAAACATCAGCCTTGCCAGAAAATCATTGATTATTTTTAACATAATATAGGATTTGAAAGCTTTGTATACCTATACATTTTTGTACGGAACAATTTGCTTCTTACAACTCTTGTAATAAAAAAGGAAGAAAACACGCCTATAGTTAATAAATAATTAGTAATTCAATGATGAGTATTTATGCTGTATTAAAATAAATTTCTGAAAGTTCAAAAGATGTAAAACTTTACTCTTTTTTTTAAAAGAATCTTATGGAGAGCGCCGTCAGAGCAATAGATGTTTACCGAGTACCGGGTCCTTGCCAATTAATCGAAAGGCGATTGGAAGCGACGCTTCAGCCGATATCGGGGGGAAATAAAAAAATAATTGCAAAAAGTGCAACGGCCCGCTAAGTCCCGCGCTCGTCTCGCGAACTTATCTCGATTCTCGATGCAGCCGTTAGCCGGCACGGCTCATAAATAAGGCGCGGGCGCGTCTGTCTCGCGGGGACCTCGGCCGGCCTAGAGGTATCTGAATAACGCACGTAGCGTCTTCAGAACATAATTCACGTTGCTAAAATAAAAAGACGACAAAGGAAGCCATTTGTTTTGGTATTAAGCTATCGGCTCTCAGCACTATGGCGGCGGAGGCGTTCGGTTTCGCTGCCCGTTCGATTTTTCAGCAGACGCCACTCGACGCGTCTAGGCGAAATTGTGAAAAATAGTCGGTCATTTGTATCGGATATTCTGAAACGTTTGCGAACGTTTCGCAGCGGCGGCCGCCACCGCGCCACACTGCATTCTCCGACTAACATGAAGGTTTTAGCATCATCTAGACACGATTGTTTCGACTTGTTCTTTTCGAGGATGCAGTTCGTTTGGAGGAATGAATTGCTTTATATTCCGGTCACAACTGACGGCGAAGCCTTGAAAGCTATTACAGCAGCCGTAATGAGATTTAGAGCGGTCATATAAAGTTATTTATGTGCAGAGTACAACTGTGCGAAAATTGCGGCGGCCACCATCGTTGTCTCAAAAAGCTTTATACGCCGGGTCTTTTTCCATTACGGCGACCTAATAAAGCACCGTATATATTATCTTTATAGTACAGTGTGTTGTGGCGTTGAAGAGTTATTTTTTCTATCGGCCGATGACGGCTGCGGGGACGCGGGGGGCGCGTCATGACGAGCGGCCGTGTGGTCATCCATCACAAAGTTTGCTATACGATATTGTGTGGAGAGGATAACGTACCGGTTTCAGACATGTGCACGACTATCGTTGTTTTGTGATACAGTGCGCTGCTCTGTGTGAAAACTAAAAAAAATGTACGGATGAATAGCGGGTACCGTTTGTGCGCATATGGTTTACATCTCAAAGGCGCATCGACGCCGTACACGGGTACACACAGATGTGTGAGTGGGTAGGTGACGCTGATGCTGAAACACTTTGTGTAATTAATTTGGCAATAAGTTGATCTACTCACCCATACAATTAACATTAAAGGGGTAAATGGGCCGGGTACAAAGAAAGCTCACGCTCCGGCCGTATTGTTAGTCAGTCAATATTATTTCGACCGGCCAAACTATCGCTGGCACGCAGGCCTCATTTGGACAATGGCGCCAGACCTATTATTTATTATTATTTTTATTCGAGGAGGTGAGTGATCGATCGTGTGGAGGGCTCGCGGAAACGGGACGGCTTTGTTCGGCGCGAGATTAATCACACGCAAGTATGATGGGGCCGGGTAAAGATATTCATTAGTGTTATGGAAAAATCTGCAAATTCAACATATTTGGGTCTATAAATACCCATACCGCAGTATATTATCGGAAATACTATATCAAAAGTCTGCTTACAACAAAAGAATACTTACACTAAGATTGCAAATGTGCTGTATTACGAGTAATGTAAAGAACAATTTTACTCACTTCAATATAACTCATCTACAAAATGTATATCTATACTCAGACACTGAAATAGGTACGTTACGTAAGATATTCAAAATTGTAAAAGTGCACGGCATGAACGGTCATTACAAGTCGGTTCACGTACGAACTACAATTTATTCGGGCCATTTAAGGAATAAAATAAATTTGGCGGCAGTTTTACCTTTCCGAATGGGAGGCGGAAGAGCGGAGTCAGGGTGTGTTCTAGTGCCGTATGACGCCACGCTGAGTCGGCGCCCGCCGCGACCCGCGCCGACGCGACACTTTTGATACAGTTGAAGATACAGCCATAAAGGGATTTATTGTAGCGACGGATTTAATTTTTCACAATATTTCATTCGAATTTTTCAAATGATTAAGAGTGAATCAATTTCTACAATTGAATTGAGTTTATTCTCAACCGACTGATTCTAAAGGCTGCTATTCAATTTTGTCTTGAATGCATGTACCTAAAGTTTTTGAAAACCATTATCAGCGTCGGAGAAATTAATTATTTATAGGAGCCCGATCAAATGCACTGTTCAAATTGATTGATTTGATTTGATTATTATTGTTGTATTATAGTTTCCAAGATACGACAGACATATTGAAGGGTAGGCAGGGTAAAAATAAATACAACCAATGCTGTGCTAAAACTGTGTAAGCGATATTTCGGTGTCATTGGCTAGCGGCGGCCGGCGGCGGCGCGGCGCGTCGACAGCGGCGGTGCCGGTAACGCGATACGATAGCACAAACAAACGCTCGGACACCGCGCCTCGCGATGTCAATTAAGCTAATTAAACACACAGCAGGGAGAGTGGCCGCAGCCCCCACCCACCCCGCCGCCCCTTAACTGACGCATCATTTTAACAACAAAGCCATTTCTCGCACAACTGGAAACAATGCCCAACTACGCAGACGGACGTCTGACCGTCGCGTTCGTAATATCGGTGAGCCACTACACTCCGATACTCAGCGGCGACAGCACACTCCGCGATGAACCCGGGAACAAAGATAATGCTCGTCAACTTAATCCGCCATCACCCAGTGGAACTTTACAAGGCAAACGACAACAAAATATGCAAACAGAATGAGAAACGCTTCGCGTTAGTGGTAAGTAATTACTCGCCGATGAAATTATGGAAATGAGCGGTGAAAAGACAAATAATAGAATGAGTGCTAACAAGAGATAAGACACGGCTTAATTAATAAAGTTGGCGAGCTTGACTTGGGGCGCGCGGCGAAGACGCCTGCGATTCTGGATCCGAATCGGATAATCGCATTCGGCTAATTGAGCGTTAGATTGACGCTATCGGGTCAGAGTCGGCCGGAGCCAACCCGGCCCGCACTCTCTTATCCACTCACTAATGCGACCAAATCATAGGATCAACGTACAAAAGAAAAACTCCGCGGTGAACGGCACAAAGGTACGAAAACTGCGGCAGTCTCTTCAGAGATAAAAAGCGAAATGGGATAAACTCGAAGACACTGGGCAACCGAGTAATGGGAGCTGTAGAAAAATAACACAAAGGGTTGTAAACGCGCGTCATATTTCGGAAAGTTTTAACGAGAGGGCGACCGCCGCGGAGTGGGAGGGGTGCGTGTCACGCGAGCCTCCATCAATGTGCTTTCAACTGTCACCGTTAGTACGACATTGCATGTTTGCTCCGTAATATTTGGATATTCGGGGAGACTTTGTATGTAAATTATGATATACGCGTTCGAAGTTTTGTCACCTTGTCTCGAGTTTAGTTACGCGCTATGATTTTTGAATTAGTTCCTCGCGGTGTCGACCGTGTGTGTTAGGGAAGTTTAAAGAATATTAGTGTGTTGTTTGGTCGGTCGTTATCGCGCAGTGGTTGCGGCCCAAGGCCGGCGCGGCTTACACAGGTGTGTGAGTGGGACGTGTCGGCGCGCGCTATCAAACACATTTTTTCTTACGTGTTGGCTTGCTGCACCACTGGCCCGTGTTGACACACCATCTATTGACGTAATGAGCGCATGTGGCTCTGACACACCAGGTTATTATCGAGCAGCAGAAGACACGTTTAAATGCAAATTTAAACAAACAATTGCTATTAACAGATGCATGAACAAATAGTCGTGAACTCGTAATAAAGTCTATTTTCAACAATTAAACATTAGCTATGAACGTTCGCTATTAGAGTAATCGTAATATAAACCAAGTTTTTACCAGTTAGGAATACTGTTAGGTAGTAGTTAGGTATTCTACTTTCCGAACAAGAACGTAAGTCCTACATAAAACTCGAGGTTTAAAGGAAGTCTATTTCAGGGAGCGACAGAATGACTAAGTACATTATAAAAAGCGTATTTACACTCGACCTCACGGCGGACGGAGAAACTTTCGTTTGGGGCGCTTTATGGGCAGAAAAATTGAGAAAAGTTGGAGCGTAACGGCCGGTGGCGAGGCGGTACAGGGCTCGGGCCGGGCCGACTTTAATATAATATGTAAATCGAACGCCAACATCGCGACCTCACGCTCCGCAGTAGATACACGCCGAACTCATATCGCCGCCTGGACGTATTACGTAGGGAGTCGTAAATTATCGTGCAAAAGGCGAAGCAGCAAGTTTTACGCTGGCGCGCCACGGATGAGGCTGCATAAGCGAAGGAGGAGCGAGCAAGGGTTACGAGCCTATGAATGCAAATGAGCGTCGCCGCGCGGGTGGAGGTCGGTTTATCGGCGGCCATTTACATAAAACCCTAGGAAGCCGGCCGGCGAACACGCTCACCGGCCTATTGTCGTGATCATATGCTGATGATAACTGCCTTGAACGAAGAGGACATACAAAATTAATCACTCCGTGAGCTCGTAAACAATGCGCTGTGGGCTTTTACCAGTAATTTTATCGCGAGTTCGATCATACGAGTAATCGAAAACAAATTAGATTTGGTCCAACTTCTAATCAAGTACGAGCGAGATAGATGCGATGGCCTCCTCTAGATTTGTATCAAACTTAATTTATCACTGATCGAATAGAGATTTAGATACTTTTTCATGATAGAGAGCCGTCTGTTTCGCTTGCTTCTTAGATTTCATTTCGGGTAATGATTTACGTTTCTACACATCTTTAGACATTAAATTTCTGGTTATTGAGTGACAAATGTATTGAATAATACAGTTGAAATGTAGAAGTTTAAGCTGAGATGACTTTACGCGCTGTTTATTCTCTACGAGCGCTATCTGAGCGCGAGATCGGCTCGTAAAACCGTCGCTCGGAGTATTGTTTTATTATCGACCGGAGGCGCTATAATCCGCACAGACCCACGTCCCTTCGCAATCCGGCCCCATTCATTAGGCCACACTGGCCAACTGTTATACGAACTCGCACCAAAGGGCCCGAGCGGAGGGACCGGCTGTTTAACACTTATTATTTAATCTGCCTATGTTAAGAGTCGAGCGAAAGAGTTAGGCACCTTCAATAAAGAAAGCTCTCTTCGGCCGTGCCAAAATAATCTAAAGCGGCCGACAAAATAATCTAAAGCGGCCGACCCAAAACTTTCCAGCTGCGATGTTTACAAGGCAACCAACTTTACAAAAACAACGATACATCAAAAGTGAGTTACAAGTTAACTGCCGCTATCCGTCGCGGCCCACGGCAAAATTTCGATTTAAGCTGACACGGGTAAGGGTACAGCCCGACCGCTACGAGCTCTGTTGACTTTCCTACGACATTTTCCAAGTTGGCTACTCAATAAAAGTGGCCCGCTCTACTTACTTGGCTACTCTCTTTGTTGAATAACTGCTAAGGTTTATATAATGACGGCTTAGAGTTCTTTTGCGGCATTGAATAGCGCATCTCGAGCGAGCGAGCAGCGAATCAGCGTCTCAGAATTCTTTAATACTCACGTGTCCGTTCAACAAGTTGGGACAGTGAAAGAAGCGGAGGGAGGAGCGTCAAGCGGGCTAAGGGCGGAGCTTTCTGAAAAACCAGTAGCGCGGCCACAGCACACACGTGCCGTAACGGTCGCCTCTTAGCAACAAGAGAGCCAGACGTTCGTTACATAGCGAAGCGGGGCCATCCGCGAACCCCTTAATGCCCCTTGCATGTTCGCCGTTGAAACTTCAAAGCGATGAAGTTTACACACAGCGATTTGTTGGGAAAAGTAGATGTTTAAATTTTACGCAGACAGACGACCCCCGCGAAGACAATAAAGAACCTTAAAGTGTACAGTTTAAAACTTTTCTCGAAACGAAACACTCGGATGCGACGCCTCGAAGTTGCAAGACGGGGCCGGCGGCGGGCGTCCCGCGCCCGCGATCCCGCTGTCAAAGTGAGAAATATTGCCGCTTCGGGAGACCGCTCAGATTCGCGCGGCTCGCAAAAACCGCGCATATACTCGCACCGATCAGATCATGCCCGCCGACAGCAAATTGGCAGATAATAGTCGATCCCCGCTCATTCATTCCCATTTGTTATAGTATTACTCGATATTACGAGTCCTTCTACTGTCAAGAGATTACCGGATGATGAAATGGACCGCACAATTACAACAGGATAAATTGCGTATTGTAGCTGCGTAGTACATATAATGAACGCCTATTTTTTAGTGATAAATAAACTGTAGTATGCATATCTATGCATACGCACTAATAAACGAGCACAGCTTCATTTATGAAAGGGACTATACGGAATTAATTAATGTTACGTTGTACTTCGTACTTTCCTGGAGAAAGTGCGAATGTATAGTAGCGGCGTTTTAATGTTACGAATACAATGCATGTTAATTTAAAGAGCCGCGGTACTTTGTATCAACAGTGTAAGCCGGTGATCGCATCGCGCCGCCCGCGCCCCGCGCCTCCCGCTAATCCTATTCCCGCGACAAATTAATATGCTCATCGGCAGCCGCGTCACTAGATTACGGCGCGTTCATAGCGCGATTGTATTTTAAGTGTATTATCCAATTTGGTGGATATTGTGCGTGTGGTAATCCGCGGTCGTGGAGCACACACTGGCTGGCTGGTTTAGTCGCGAGCCGCGCTAAACGGTACAATGCCTGCATTATCGCACGCCGCGATGGAGCGAGCTGGCGCACTTAATAGATTTTGTTGGCGCGTCCAGAGCGGTCAGTCTATTGCGAACTAACGGGATTATCGGTCGAATTTGAGTTTAGTGCGTCGTGGCGCGGCGGAATGTGCGAGTGCCGCGTGCGTGCGAGTGCGCCACAATGCACCTAGTCGCCCGTGTGAATCCGAGTGCCGCTGGCGCCGGCTAAGTCGGCCGAAGCCTTTGAACGTCTTTGTTAGAGATCGGGTGCTGCCCTCTTGGGCTGAGAGCTCTCGTCCCGAGCTTCCGAGTGTCTCATTATCTCGTATAGAATTATTTAACTTGAAGGATATTACTTTGTTTACTATCAATCAACTACACATTTTTTATTTGCTTACAGTTTTCTCTACACGAATCGAACAGTTAAATATTTAATGGACCCATTTACTAAAATTCATCGTTATAATTCGCAGATAGGCAAATAAAACAAAGCCCAAAGCTGTATGAACACTCGAAAGGGTAAAACTTTAAAGGGCTGATCGGCGTCCTACAATTCCGTGCAACAAGCCGACTCAAACAGCAAAGTACACAAATAGTAGAAACGAACTAGCGCCGAAATGGCGCAAGTAATTAAAATCGGCGCGGGCCATTAAAAGCGCAGTTTATAATAGGAGAGTGCGCCGTGGAGTGTCCTCCGTGTAGGCAGTTAAAGAGTTGGAGGAGCGCACTCGAGCCGAGCACGTACTGTAGCGGCGCCACCTCGCGCCTAACGAACCTGCCGACAAAACTACCTCTGCACTCCGCACTCTGCACTCTGCAGCCCGCCGCGACACCGACAGCCGACAGTGAACCATCTCTGCTCGGTAATGACAGCCACTAAACGGGCTGATACAATAGCGACCAACAATTTAGAGCTTCCAATAAAGAACTAGGATTTTTTTGCAAGATACGCAACTTACTGTCGTCGAAAACAGCTTTCGCAAACATTAATGGGTTTATTAGCTTTATAGGGCCAAAATTGTGTAATATCATTGCCTCAAAACGACAAATAAAAACAATAATAAAACTACCTAAAACTTACGCAAATGAGTTAATTAATTAATTAAACAGAGGCCTGTATTTTCCAGTCCACTGTTAAATAGAAAGTAAAATGATATCTTGTAACTACAGAATCAGGACGTAAAGATAACAATATATTGCTTTATGCAATGAACAGCGTTGCATAAAGCCGGCCCGGTCATATATTTCGTGTGAATGTGCATGTAAATGCATGCATCATAAGGTTGCAACTTCACTGTTTAGTCCTCTGTACAGTGTGTGCGAATCGTGCGCTTTGTGCAAGAATAAAAACTCTTCTGTGTGTACACGACCGGGACCCTAAAACAGTCATTTGGTTACCCGCTCTTATTTACATCATCAAACGACATCAAAAAGTTCTGCTTCATTACGAAGCGCATTTACACAATATAAAAGAGAGCAATTTCAGAGAGAGTATTTTTATTTTATCATGGTGATTTTGCAACGCTAATGAATGGTAATCTTTTACTTATAAAATACTTAAACATCAATCTAAAACTAACGAAACATTTGTTCGAAACGGAAATCCTAAATGGAAACAATAAATAGTAAAACATCGGAAAAATAAAAAAATAATCGAGGGAGGGATTCAATTTATGTTCTTCCGCAAGAGCCGTAAAAGACAAATGATCAAAAGCACGCGAATCGGGCTCCAGATTTTAATATTGAGATTGCGGCTTCGGTCGCAGGATCATTAAACTGGATCCACCCGAAACGAGGTAAGCGCTTAAGCTTGTTACTCAAATTAACAAGAAATTGTTTATGTAGAAATTTTATGACCGAAAATAATTAATACTGGCGCATGGCTCACAAAATAAATACAAAACGAATATTTTCCTCATAGAAGAAATGCTAATGGTATTACTTTTGTTGATAGAAAGTATTCACGTCCGAAATATGGCGCGCATAAAAACTAACAGATGAAAGTTTATAACAACGTTGTTCATGAATTTATATTCTTTTGCTTTCCATTAAAAATCATTCTTTTGTTGCGTCCAGCCAGTAACAGCTGACCTAGGCGGAAAAACTTTTATTGTAGACTAATTTAAGGTTTTGTGAACGTTAAACAGATCGTGTTCGACTCGCGATAGTATCTACGATCGAATTATTTATTGTACTTAATAATAACACTGATGAATCGCATGCGGCGAGCGAAGATTTATTGGAGTATCCTCGCGAGTAGCAATATCCGGTTGACATTTAGTAAATCAAACGGGCCATACATCATCAATGCGAGTTTAAATAGCCTATGACATCTTAATATGAATCTTACGTGGTTTGGTTTTAGAATAAGCTGTATTTTGAAGTTACGAACTTACAAAGTCATCTTCGAGTATTAACAGATCGTTAGCCATCGAATTGGGTGGGATTTAATAAAATTATAATCAAATTTTCATTTCATCACCAAGTCTCGTCAGCAAATCCATTTAAAATTCACTTTTAAGTGCTTTTTGAACAGTTGTTGTCAACTCTTTCGGTAACAATATGTAGGATTGTAGATATATACGGAGCTATGCAGTCAAATTTCCCTCGCAAAATTACCAGTATACCTGTCACATAAAATGTTAAGCCAGATAGCAAATTCCTAGGGATACCTAATTAAATAGCCGGCACGCAAATTGCGTACCCATCTGAATATTGCATTTTTATTGCATCGTCCATAATTGCAGCCGAGCCGTCTCAGTGCGGGTAAGAGGCTTACGCGCCGCGATCCAATCATGAGGACACTGCAGGGAAAGGTCAATCGGTGATTTTTACACAAGTGATGTCAATATTTCTGTTTGCTTTTTAGTTTATCATTATATTTTTTAAATAAATAAATCCTACTAATATTATTATGACGAAAATTTGTTTGGATTGATAGATGTTTGTTACTCTTTCACACAAAATCTAGGATAGGCCTAGGATTTATAAGAATATTCAGGCAGGCTGCAGCAGCTAGTATAATATAAAATATATAAGACAACATCTCATATTAGTCTGATGCTAAGCAGCTTGAGCCCTTGTATTTATGGGTATGAGACCACAACTTTAAACAAACACAGAATTCAGATCAGATATTGAAGGAACACAAATGTTCACTACAAGAATTTTTGTCTAGGATGGAGATCGAATTCAGGCCTCTCGGTTCAGAAGACAGATCACTACCAAATGAACCATCGTTCTAGTCAAATTACTATTTCCACTGAAAGGCTTTTGACCGCAATTTGTGCTAAGAAACGCTGCGGTTTAGAATCGTGCGCGCTTGACCAATATTTAGTTTTTAGACTTTTAACCCTAAACTGTTATACATAAGGAGAAATTGGACTCTCACGAAAAGGCATATCTGTTTGTACCTATCTATAGTATACTTTGACAACAATGATTGAAACTCAACCCATAGCTATAGATATAAATTTTGGTACTAAATTCTTCGTAATGTAGAGATTTTACCTACTATCTAAATACTTGGTAAAAACTAATTTCGTCCCTATCCTAGTAACATTTATGGACAACAAGAGTAATTTAGAGAAAAAGGTGTTTTGCTTTTTTGTTAATATTTATACAATTATACCTACTGGTATTTATGATTTACAAACACTAATGAAGAAGTGATATCGGCACCAGTGACTAAGAAATAACTTGGTTACTAGTAATTCTTATCAGCAAATGCCAGTAAAGAGTACCTACATTATCAGTCACGCACACTAGGTGTAATAAAAAAAACAAACATTTAAATAATGCATGACTCTTTAATGTTGCAATGCAAACACAAGTCATACAAATTGAATGCAACATTACAAATTATTTGAATTCGCCATTAAAATTCCGGCATCAAGAATTTCTATTGTGTTTGTTTAGAAATCTGTCACATGAACCAAGTATGTCCTACTTGATTTAGAAGATAATCAGAGGATATCTATCGGGAAGGACGATGTTCAGTGGACCAGCTGGTAATCATGATTTCTTTAAGTACTACAGAATACAATATAGATAGCAACAACAGACTCATCAGTCAACAATATTTAAAAGCAATACGGTATTTTAAAATGACGTACACCATTATGTAAAATAATACAATTGTGCGGCGTTGTTGTGTAAATTCATAAAAGTCGTAATAAAATTTTGCTTTTTACATAATAAAATTGGCATCAGCGCGCAATATGCACAGATGTAGTACGGGAGAGGTGAAAAGGCCGAGTTTGCCCGGAGCGGGCAGAGCGCAACAAAAACCGGTTATGCTTGTTTATTTTGCACGCATTCCAGCCGGCCAGCCGGGAGCGAGCGAGAGGCATTCCCGGACGGATCAGGAACTCGATTCCTACAAGGCACGAATGGCCTTGAATCCCCAACGACCGTCTAAAGGTAAAAATATCGCGAAAATGTGGAACGCTCGTACGTGAACGGACGAATCCTCTCACTAACGACAATTTGATTCTCTAATACGTCCCAGAAAGTGGACACCCTCATTAAAAGCATGTTTACCTGAATGTGCTAAAATAATTCACACGCTATTTGTTTTTTCTGGGAATTTCGACATTGTAGATAGTACATTACCTATTAATTAACATGTGAGTGTGAAAATATTTTAGTTTATGGCTGGTCGCTATAGGATCAACTGATTCCAGTTTAATGTGTTTTACTTGACAGGATGTAATATTTTTATTTATTACGGGATCCGCTCTGGTACTGGTACAGTAAGCATATTACTAGTATGAAGAAGTCTTATACCAGTATAACTGAATAGCTCTACATTGTATTCAAATAATGGTATTTGTATTGAGTGATACGTCTCATCAAAGCTAAATTGGACTAATCGCGGTGGATGTTATTAGAGGTATCTCGCATGTGATATACTCATCAATTTGGAAGCGGAAACTGGTTTGTTTGTTATTATAATTTCAGCGTCTGGGGAGAGAATATCTCCGCGTCGGAATCGTACAGGTTTCGTGTCACGTCCGCGATGAGAATTCACTTTAATTGGCAAATAATACGTAGGCCAATTAAGGATGCTAAGTCGGGTGGAGGCGCGCGTGCCGCGACTAGTGAACGTATTCAATTATGCAAACTGAGTCGCGAAAGAACAGCCCAAGCTCCCCGCCATCCCAGTTATTGACCGCTAGGACCCGTGGAACCGCATTTTCCACAGAATACCAACCTAATTTTTTTGTTAGTCATTCTATTCCACATCACCAGTGCCCACTCGCACACCTTTCACCCGAATCAACTACAAATAATGCAACCTACATGATATTTAACTTTCACTAAACTAAGAAACAAAAAATGTAACCATTGGCTATATGGTTTTATCCGCTTACTGATTGACGGTAACCGACATCTCGGCTAAACCAAAGTGACTTTGTTGGTGTTAGGTACACGTCGTACAGATTTACCAACACAACTTTACTTTTTGATCTGTTTTTTGGCACGGCAGCAGCGTTTATTATATCAGATATCCCAAGCGGCCGAAGAAAATACAAGATTAAGGCGAACGTAGACAAACGCGGATGCCGCTGTGTGCATTTTTGTTGAATATTACAGAAAGCAGTGAAACTGTGAGATAGCTATGCCAGTGGAGCAGCTGAGAGCGCGTCTCGGGCCCCGGGGACATCGCAATTGTCATGTAAAGCGTCGGGGCTAAAGCGTGCCACGTCGGGCCCGGCCATCGCCTCCGGCTGAAAATGCACTTTTGCGAAGCGATTGCCTGTCGATCTGAGTTATTCAGCGAGACGGCAGAGCGGCGACCTAAGTGCGGATAACGATCAGCTCCGAGAGTGTAACGGGCGTTCCCCGATAACATCTTGAGTAAAAGTCGACGCGAAGAGGTCCCTCATACGCGTCATTATTGCGCCAGACGTTTGTTTACAATCTCTGCGTTTCCTACATTTGTTGGAACTGTGGCGATAAAACGCCGGCAGGACCAGTTGTTAGAGGAATAATAGACTTTCGCTATCGAGTAAATGATTGAGCCGGTGACGTAAACGTGACGGCGTTGTGTTCGTCGAATTCGGCGCGTATGGCACGATGCAAGGTGCCAAGGTCGAGGGCGATACACTCCGCATGCAAATGAGCACAGATAAGTCGCGCTCATTACGGCCGCTACCCGGCGCCGGGGCCTCGGCAGCGCCATTACGGGCCCCTCTGGAGCCGCCTTTATTTTATTATGCGGATGTGTTGAAAAAGGAGGTTAATGTAGTCAAGTTACACGCATTGTTTCATCTAGCCGTCGCCATGGCAACAAGGCCGCGTGCGATATAAGCGTATACGGCATAGCGCAAGGGGCAGACCGGTCGAGACGACCGTTCCGGCGTGTAAAGCAATCAAGACAGGTTCGCAAGAAATAAAAATTGAAAAATGCGGGAGTCGAGCAAGTTTCTTATCAATGGAGTGGACGAAAGCACGCGGAGAAACTTTGGAGCTATTTACGTGATTTTCCACGTTGTCGGTGGAGACGTGTCTCTCGGGCCTCACCGTTTAATTAAAGGGCGGCGGGTTGGGGCCTACGGATGGGGGGGGGGGGGGGGGGGAGCAGGGCATAATGGCGGCGCAATATCGGATGGAAATGCGCGGCATGTAGGAATGCGCCGCACGCCGCCCCTCCTCATTCGCGAACGATTCGTGGTATTTTTTATTGACGACTCTAGAAATGCTAAAGTAGAAATAGACGTCCGATTTCCATTCCTACCTAGGACTGAACATGTAAAATTATACAGAGCCGTGTTGACCGCAGCAAATGTAACGACGATGTAACCGACTTTGAATTCAATTAGTGAAATCTTGATTACTACTTAGCCCGAGGCGGCGGTAAGGCGGAATCATACTCTGGAATAGGAATGAAAGTTCATGAAGTTGAGTTGAGAGCACTATCTAAAAATATACTTTGCCTAATGGACATGCCACGACAGTATTTTTCATCCGCGCTTTGCGCTCGGTGGGAAGATTAAATTTAGAGACTGACGTTTTTAGAAAGCACGATTTCAGTGTGCACACGGAAAACATTTTATACCTCTGGAATTTAGCAGCGTTTGACGCGAAAGTGGGACGTGAATAGTTTGCGTAAGAGCCTACCGTTCGTGCTGAAGTATTATAGTAATTAACTGATTACAAGTTGTTTCGATATTTAGCAATACCTATCGAGTTATGTGTTAGTGCTTAGAGAGCACGAGCGGCGGCTGAGTGCAATTTGAACGGCGAATGGCGAAATCCGAGAGCGAACGGAACGTGACACCCCACTTATCACGCGATGTGAAAGTTGGACATCTTATTAAATTCTGTTATTTATAACTGCGTAAAGTATTTCGACGTGGGGTTGTGAATCTTATTAAAAGGGACCACGAAAAGTTGAGACGGTTGGAACTTCAGGAGCCATTACCACGGGTGAAGGAACGTAAGAACATAATGATGATGAATCTCAATCTCCATATATCCTGACCGTATTCGGCCACAGTGAGTGAATAGGAAATACTTTGATCATTGCCTTAATGTGGTCTTAGATGATTATTTCATTCATTCTTTTTAATGCATATACGATAACATTCGACAGTGGGCATTAAAGGTACCCCCATGAAACTATACTGATAAACTTGTCAGATATTAAAGCTTGTTTTGCCTCGAGAGATAATTAAGAATAGAATGATTGACTATTTAGTGTTGAGAACAGTGACTGATGAACCGTAACCTCCATTACACGAGTAGAATCTCGAATCAAGCATCAATCGATGAAAGAAACATAACAAAACACTATGTAGAAGAGTAAATAACAATGGCTATCAAAATTGTCGAACGAAACCAAATAGGTGGCACAATTAAAATGGAGAACGACAATTTATGCAGCAATTACTTGAGGCAGGCTGGCGTTCAATCTGGGTCAGATTAAGTGATTTTTAAAACTAATGCAAACGATAGCACGCGAGGAGGGCCGCAACAGACCACAATGGAATAAAAACAGTGAGTCTATTTCGAATTGAATCGAATCTTTACACTTTGTAATTCTTGCAGTGCCTTTGAAAGGAGTACAAATTCTGTTCTACTGAAAAAGGAAACGCAAGAAATAGAATCTAAGTTAAAACTTACTCATTCAACCGGTGAATAATCTAAATATTAATTGTATCCAATGAATGCCCGAAGTGTAGTGTATCTTAGAAATCACTGGTGGCTCTTTAAATTCACCAAGTATCCTAGTGAATCTCAGTTATTTATCAAGCGATTCAAGTATACTTCGGAGATTCACCGCTGAAATTGGTGGCTGTCGAAATTCACCGGTGAACATCGACGCAATAACATATCCATGAATGGCAACCTTGATGGCGTTTTGTTTACGCCTGAAGCGCAGATGTTTCTGGGGTCCCTGGAAGAATATACATTTTTGGCACTCGTATAACAAAACAAGAAGGAGAAGAAGCCTCTTGAATCTTGCGATTTGGATTTACACAACCGGA
This sequence comes from Conogethes punctiferalis, assembly GCA_031163375.1. Lineage (NCBI taxonomy): Eukaryota > Metazoa > Arthropoda > Insecta > Lepidoptera > Crambidae > Conogethes > Conogethes punctiferalis. The sequence goes on from CM062080.1 coordinate 8,306,744, forward strand.
GTATTAAGATACACTTGATGGTACAAATTGCAAGCAACGAATGTTGTTTCACTGGCGTTGTTTATATACTTTGCCGGCGTTGTGTTGGTCCGAGCCAGTTAATGAACGCTCGCAGGCTAAATATCCGGCTCCAGACAAATCGACTATTGACTTTTAGACGAAATACAACCAGAGAAAACTCTATAATGAACTATTAAACTCAGATTTTATTGACTTTTCCAAAATTTTTAAAGTAGGTATAGTTTGCAAAATTAGTCTCTGTTGTAGGCGACGCGACTCGTTAAAAATATGTGGGTTATGTGTGGGTATGTTTTCGTGGGTTTTACAGAAATAACCGTATAATTAAATTTGTTTTGATTCCCCGAAACTAAATTTAGATTTTCTTTAATGTAGACGTTTCATGTGATTCTATTCCTCAATGAGTTTTATAGATATATTCAGTTCAATGGGATTCTAAAGCGCGTGCTGACTAATTACAGTGATACAGAGACCGACATAGCTAGGACGATATTAAATCACGTAACTATGCCATTTCATTGTTGTTTGCCGTCTCGGCGGTGTCTGCGTATCTACCTACACAGTGCGTGACTGCTCACAATATAAACTGACCAGAATATTACGCGATTTTAGAAAAACGTGCGTAACGCCACGAGAATCGCTTCATAAAGGACTGTATAATGCGTTCCGTGCCTACAACAATACACGTAGTCTATAAACATAAGTCGTAATTATTACTTCAACAACCAATATTTGTGATTTTGCACATGTTATGTGCAAAAGAGCCATAAAGAGGCAAAAAGGCAGAAATGAATAAGATGGCGTTTTAACATTAAAATGCGCGAACATTAGGACAAGTAACATTGTACCAGACTGAATGTACTATATCTGCGTGTCACAAAATAAGAACCGACAGTACACGGGTTAACTCGCAAATTCCTGCAAGCAAACTGGAGCAGCGAACAAAGCGCGAGATGGTGGCGGTTAAACGTTTCCATCGCTCTGTGCTCCGCAACCGAACACTTGGTGGACGGGTTTTGAAAACCCTCCAAGGGGGACTAAAGCGATAGCCTTTGCCAGCGGTAGTTTTGCTCATTTGCGAGCGGACCGAGTTCGGCCGATCGGAGTTTGTCAAAGGATTTTTGTTTTCATTTTCAGAACGAATAAAAGTAAATTAATTCTCTTTCTCTGTTTACCAACTTGGACGACAGCAAAAGAATTGTGAATTCCTTTTGTTATATTTATAAAACTAAAAAAGCGAACAACTTTCGCAATATCGAGTGAGTGGAAGGAATCGCTGGAAGCAATTTATTCTTTCCGAGAAGCAAGGATGGCGGCGTGCCACCTTAGTGGCTAATTTTGGATTGTACTCATTACGCAATGTCGTAATTTGTATTTCTTGACTGTGAACTTTGGACTAACCGCGGAGGATAAGCGAATTCCTTCCACACCGGGATTAAAGTTGTTATCGGATCGTGTCATCTCCGCTCTAATAAAGTCGACGACAAGGTTCATGTTTTGATCTCGGCAAGCTCGAGACGGTAGTAAAGTTTGCGATACGATGAAAGTGAATGAGTGGGTGGACGGGTCGGTACTGCGGTCCCTATTTCTATTTGTTGCTCGGCGCTGGCAGACGGTGCATCTATCACTGCAGCCCACGTACACAGATTGTGAGCTGTGTTTAGTCTTACCCACGGCACACTTTCACTGCGAAGCTGCACGCACACGAACCAAAAACTGGATGAATCCATTTTGTGAATTCCATTGCACTTAGCCATTGTTCGGCGCACTTATTGTCTAGTGGGTTTATTTAATTAAACGCGTTAAAAAGGGGCTGCATGTTAAACAAAGCTTAATCTGAAACAATAAACGTCTTTGTGTCGGAAGAAGATAAAGTTGTTGTATTCAATAAAGGCGCTGAATAACGTTATGTAAGTCACTGCGATACGAGTGCACTTCGACTTTAGTACGACCAGCAATTATGCCTTCACGAAACAAGGATAAGGAAAACCAGGACCAGTGGACGTAATTCGGCCGTTAACTACATTAAATTATAATACACAAACAATTAGCATAAACATCTGGCTGGACTTAATGGAGGTTTGCGCTTAGTATTTCGATAATAACTATCAACGTTGAAGTTGTATTGAAGTAATAAACCTCTTGAATATTAGATAACGTTTGTATGTTTGTCATTTTCCTGAAAACTAGTGATAGATACGGTAAAGTTTATTGATATGTATTTACTTATCTTCATGATATAATTTAAAGGCATGCCAGCCGGCGTAGGAAGGGACTAAATTAGATACTTTAGGTTCCGTGAATAGTGATACTATCAATCAATTCAAAATATAGGTTACTGATACCTGAAAACGATAAAGGGATATCGCTTACAAATTAATTGCGTACTACGAAGGGCTTCATTCCTCAAGAAAAACGCAAGACTAAGCTAATGTATATTTTAACGGATGGTTATTAAATACAAAATGATTGACTACATACTAACTAACCAATAGCAGAATTATTAACATTACAACAAGGATAAAAATTATATAGTATCCGATGAAAAGGGAAAATCAAGTAAGTATGCATATTCAGACACGTATTAATATTAATAAGGCAACTGTGCAAACGACCTCATTGAACATATTGATATTATACTGTATAAATGAGAATAATGGCACACTTCTTTAATCAACTGCATTTATGCTAAATATGCCAGGGACTCAATGAATTGTCTTCTTTTCAAAACTGATATTGCATTCACTTATTAACTGAGTTATTAAATTGTTGTAGGTACAATTAGCTTCAATTAATGTACATTGAGAACTGTTATAACTGATAAAACCACATTTTTATCAGTTCTCTCAGAGTTTCGCTAAACTACATGCGATAAACCGAAAATATCTGTATAAAATGGTGGACTAGCTGACGTCACTCCAGTTGATTTCACAACAAGTTTAGCCGAGACCGTGTCAAATGCATGACATAATCACCGCGGTTCATTGTGCAAATTGATGCAGCCGTGTTGTATCCCACCTACTGTTCAAATAAAGTGGTCATTTTACTAGGCAACTCTCGGAATTGGGAATGACAAATCCACGCCTACAAACTTAGGATTTAAACTTAGCTAGAATTTAATATGCATAATATGCATTTTAATATTTGCGGTCAAGTGATTCAGGGTCATTTTAATGTCAGCTGAAATTGATAGGCCGCAAAGATACTACCAAATCCGGTTTGACATTGCGTCGGATCGTTGATTGGTAGATATCACGCGTGTGGGTGAGGTAAGTGAATAAGGCAATAAGCTCGGTTTAATCAACACAACACGTAGCCTAATCAAATATGACCCCCTCGTCATATCGCGTAATTGAAGGCTTAATCATGGGAGACGTTCCGCGTGGCGGCGACGGCGGGGGCCGGGATGCGGGCTGAGGACGAGTCGCGGGTATGTTTGATCAGACGTCGATTGCGCCGGTGACAAGTTTCGTGTAGGTTGCGGGTTGCGAGCGTCACCCTCCGCGAAAACGGCGCGATTAACGGGATCTTCGTGTTTGCATTCAGTCTAGGCTCCCTAAGACATATTTCTCGGTGTGGCCATAGTTCTAACCCTGTTTCTGTCTGATTGCCTAGTTTTAATATACGGTAAATTGAATCTACCTATTGTGTGTCAACTAGAGCCAGCAAGATTTTTTAACAAAACACTTAGTTTTGCACCAAAATACTGACTTAGACCTGCTATGCGATCAGGCCGGAATACCGGATGTATGAAAAAGGCCTTTGTGTTGGTAGGAAATGGGCAAGAAGCTCGACTTGAAGCGAAGGTTAGAAAAAAGTTTTATAGTTTCACGTCAATGTCTGGTATATTGTATTAATGTCTCCTGAATATACCAGTCGATATTATATAATTGGTTCAGATCGATTTATACAAGTAAAATCTTGTTTGAACTTTAATTTCTGTAATTATCCAATCTACATAGTGCGTGCGTACGAATACTGAGACTAGGTCATCACTAGATAGAACGGAAAGGCATCCGTGAGAAAATATTGCTAAGGCTACGAAAATAGGTTCGTAAATTTAATAAGTACCTATTTATTAAATCGATTTTGTGTAATTATCGTGGCGAAATGAGTTATCAACTATATCTAGATATGCCTAGATATGCAATGATAAATAGTATTAACTATATACAAAAAAAAACTATTTGATTTTTATGCATAGGTGCAATGAAAAGCCTTATACATACATAAAATATATTTCGAAACATTATTATTTCACAAGTTGATTTATAATGTACGCTACATTATTGCCTAGGTTGGGCTCCGAAACAATACGCAGTTAAAGTGAGATGAAGTAGCATTTATGATTTCAAAGCATCATAATATGTCAAATAACTCTCTTCTACTCGCAGACCATAAAGCAATTGCACGAAATAACAATTTGTCCGAGGGAAAAGTAAATAACGATACGAGTTTCAAAGTGAAAGAATGGAGTTTTCGCTTTACACGATTAGGCGGACGATGGGCTGGCGTCCTGGTTCAAAGAGAGACGACACAAAGAACTTGTTTACTTTTTCGTCCTCCCAGTTAAATATCTGGACGGTCCATCGACGGTCAACAGTATAAGCAGCTCTGCAGATGCTTTTTATCGTCCAGATTAATGCTGCGGAGACGTGCGCTGCACTATCGCACATTCTCTAGGGGATTATTTAAAGTTTTCTCGAGCCGGCCCGTTTGTGTGCGGTTCTATTGGCAGGCTTTAGTGGCAGGCGGACGACTTTAAAGCTCGTCTATGCAAACCGAGTAGCGAAACTCTATTGTGTTTTACAAAGCAATAATGTGCGCTACTTTTCCGAGATACACTCGTTTTCCTGCCGGATATGTTTTAAAAGTGGGAAACCGGTAGAATGAGATAAGCCGTCATTGGTGGTGTCAGACGCGGCATTATACGGAATGTGCCAACGCGATGGAGCGATACCGCGATGCACAAAGCCCGCACAATGTACGCCGGCCCATTGTTTAGCGTCTCGGACTACACGATGGTTCGCTTAAGCGAATTACCACATCGATCCTTACACACCTCCCTGGATTATAGAGGAGGATGAACTTTAAGCTCCGAAATATGACAAGCATGTTGATTCGCGGCCGCTGATGGCATGGAATGTTGCCAATAGCGATATGAAAAAACACAGCAATAGTAGTGACTTATCGCCGACGCGGTCCGTGGGAGTTTTAAAAATATAAATATACGATACAAGTTTCGACAGCATTCGGGACAGGCATGTGTCATTCGCCGCCCACGGCTGCGAGGTAAAGAAAGCCACGGACGTCGCCAAAGGTGGGTACCGCCGGCTAGCATCGGCATATTGAATAGCGGATGAGAGGGCCGTCGCGAAAATCTTTGCCGAGCGAGCGGGCACCGGCGCGATCTCAGTGCGTTTTATCTCTTGATCGCGTTATTCAGCCGAGCTTCAAAGGAAAATACGAAGGGAAATATTTAGAAATGAGAAAGTGCCTTTTATTTATCTCAATTTCTTTGTTTAGGAAACGATTTGTCCTATTGTATAATTCTAAGGAGGAATTAAGCGAATTGATGGTACAGTTTTACAGTCGAGTAGAATAATAACCGCAAAGGGATAATGGTATTTATTTTTAGTTTAACGAACGGTTTGCCTGTTGTGTGTCGGTTCGGGCGTGATCGTGATAAGTAGCTAGCCAGAGGCGATGCGTGGCGCGGTCGACTATCAGTTTTAATTTTTATCGCGTGCCCCGTGCGCCCGAAATGCTTGGAGGTACGTTATCACGTCATTTTGTTGGCTGATAACGCCGTATCGTGTAATGCGCTTGCAAACTGACCGTCACTCTATTTGTACACGATTACAACTCTGCATTTAACCTAAAATCTTTTATTATTAAAAACTTGCGAGTACTAAAACTTGTAGGCTTTTAAGTTGTTCATCTTGTATTCATTTGTTTCTTTTATGGTAGTTTTGGAATAAATTACGCTGTCTGGAAAGCCGACTAATGTAAGAGGCTGGCGAAGTAATATGAGAAATGAGGAGTAATAACAATTGGAAGCTACGAGTCATCGTCCTGCTCATTATGTTAGCACGATGCCAACTCTCAATATAATAGTAGACGGCGGCGGCGGCGCGGGTGACGTCACCAATTCCAAGCCAGCCTTGCGATTGAGGTCGGCGAGTGGAATGGCGGCGGCGAAATGTCACCTTGAGGGGTTGTTTCTTATTCACCCGGAAAATCGTAACGGAATAAGTACTTTTTCAAATAGGTTCAAGTGCTTACTACGATCAACTTCTTTTATCCTCATGGAAAGTCATGTTCACAATAAACAACATTGAAGAAGAATGAAGATGCATCCATCCATACGCGGCTGAGAAATGCTATTCTTGAATGCCATTACCTGTAAAGCTATAATTTGGAATAAGAATCTGTAAAGGTGGTAGGTTAGGTCAGTTTCGAAGGGTAATGGATGCACCTTCAGCTGTTTGAGAGGAGACACTCACCTTGATGCTGTCGTAGCAGGCGGTGACTCTTCCATTTTGCACCTCGACGTTGGCCGGGGGATGCGCGAACTTGCATTCGGTGTCCGGCCGCGAGCACTTATTCCGTTGGAATTCACGGCACACTTCGAGCTGCAGCCAGCGTGAGTCCTTTCCGTTTAGGAGGCTATTCATGTTCACCATGGTGGCCATCGTTGGCAGTGTAGTCGGGGCGGTAGTCGCGCGCAGTTACGCTAGCGAGTGCGGCGCATAGGCGGCGGGGGCGAGCGCGCCCGCGCGCTCTGTGTCTGCGCCGGCTGTCTGGTCCCGTCCGCTGCGGCCACTCTCGGCGCCCGCGCACCCTTCACTACCACACACTACACAACACGCGGACACGCGGCACCGCTGCTACGAGAGCTCGCACGAAGATTACTTACTACAATGATTAATCTTAGCTTACAATTAAGTTAGAATTAAAGACACCGACGTTGCAAGCTTATTTAGGCAAGTATTAAATTATTATTATCACACGCGTTCTTGTCGATGTTGACGGTTGAGTTTAGTAGAGGGCGAGCGGTGCTTGGTGCGCGAGCATTGCGGCGGCCGGTGCGGGTCTGGGCGGGCGACGGTGGGGCGCGAAAAAAGCGAGATTAGCGGCTCGGCGGTCAGCGAGCAAGCCGGTGCGGTGCGGGGCTCAACTCTGCGAACAACAAAACACACTGGTTACTCTCCGGGCGTTACGCCCCGGAGCCAAGCCCAAGCGGCTACCGGGTTAGCAAGCGCGCGCGACGGCCGTTCTCAGGCCCGCGCGTGCCGCAGCCCGTAGGCCGCGGCGCGCCCTCAGGCAGCAGATTGAAGGCAGAGATTAGAATTCATTCATGACCCCGTATGTTATTTGCCAGCAACAGATGCAGCGTAAACTATGATAGGTGCGCAAGAAAAATTAGCAGTTATCGTTTCAAAGTCAGATAGATGCTGGTTCCTTGCAGATACCTTTAGCGTTGGAGATGGCCGCCTCGAACCTGCTGCCCTGTTATCTTAACATTTACTATGATAATGATCAATTTAATGTACATGGATATATAATTATTTAATGACCAATTTCGACATCTCATGATTGCATAATTACTACAAAGATACTAAAAGATTTCATTCTTTACACATTTTGGGAATGATTACATGTACTAATTACAAAGTAACCTCATTATCGGAGTTAATCTTAAAGACGTCAGGACATGACGCGAACGTTTGGAATGTCTACAGTGTCGTTCGTATAATATGCTACTTCCCTTGATGATTCAAAATTCGAGGATGAAAAAGCTCGAAATAATCTGAACACCTTTTTTCTAGAGAACTAAAAAACAAAATAAAACGCAAACGCAAGTCCAAAGAGACAATAAAAACGTAGGAAAGTGAAACAGTTGCCATCATACATCACAGACAAACAAATCATCTGAAAACTTCGTAAACAAGCCAAGAGCCGACCAATAAGTGTTAGAGTCCATCTTGTGGAAGAATTCTTTGTGTGGGCGCCGGCCGGTTGAAGCGCGGCAGTCTGGGGCCGGGAACAGGGAAAAACTCGTGAAACCAAATCCTATCGTAATGCGCTATTTAAAGCATAACTCGGTTGAAAATAGCTCGTGTGCGGGAACGCAACGTCGCGCTCTCCATCGTGCATAAATCTTTAAATTTTATTTTCGACATGGATGCAACGGTGTTTTTATCGCGGCCGAGTGTAGTCGCCTCAGACGTCAGCGGTGCGAGTTGAAAACAACTAAACTAGTTTTCGTTCCAATTTTTTCACGTCGGTCTACGGGAGATGACATTTATGTAATCAACGATAAAAAGAGAACAGATTACGCCGTCTGTCGGCACCTGCCGTGAAATTGGATTAAGCGCAATTTTGATGCAGTAACGAAATAAACTAAAAAGTCAAGATTGCCAAACTGTTTATGTATTTAATCGAATTTATGTTTACTTTGTGTAATGAACTCAATTTGATCCGATATGATGAATAGCTAATTGCTATGTAAATGCAATTAGTCAAACACACGCACATAGTGCCACATGCTATTGTGTATGCAACTTACAGGTACACCGATTTGTAGCTTCAAATGTGGAACAAGTTACGGCTAATAACTTTCCGATTGTTAATTGAAAAGCAAATGTTGTAGTTATTAATGTGAAAGTAGATTTTTATAATTGAAAATAAGAGTAAATCATTGAACTTTGCATTAAAGATAATATCAGAGGATTGGTATCTAAACGAAATCAATGATATTGCCAAGCGCAGCGCAAATACGACCACTGAACGAACACAAAACAAATGGACATCGTTTTATTTTGAGCATTAAACGAGAAATTGAGAATGGTGGCTTCAAAGGAACTTATTCCTTTCACGGCGGCGCCGACGGCTCCCGGGCTCCTTCGTGCTCGACACGCACGGGGAAGACATTCAATAACCTAGTGAAAAGATTACCAAGAGCAATCAGACGGAAGCGAATCTAAATAAGAATCTCGTGAGAGCGGTCGGGGGTGAAAGTGGGGAGGGGGGAGGGAGAAAAACAGTTGAGCGCGGGCCTTTGTGAGATCGCCGATTTGATCGAGTTACCATCGAAGAATTTATCATGTCAATTCGACTGATACCTCTTGGGGAAGAGCGGTTGAGCGTAAGATCAAACAGCGAAATTATTGTTTTTAATTGAAGACCGGTTGGCTCGCCAGCATTCGCGGTCTTGACCGGGAGTCGAACCTGGGTCTCCCACCGGGAAGGAGGGCGCTCTTACCACTGAGCTATCAAGACAATTGGAATGCGATGAGCCCACCTGGTAATAAAGTGATATAATAGACGGACACATTCAGCCGTGACGTCATTATGACTGTAAAAGAACATGACGCGTATGAGCAAACGAAAATTTCACTCAACCGCACTTACGAGTCACTAATGTAACTATTGACATTTGAACTTTAAAGATCATTTGATAAGTGAAAGCGATACTCTGTTACGATATTTTTACGTGACGTTACAAAAATAGTACTAAGTTGTACAATTTTAGCCTTATGGTTAGAAATCACAGTCTGAACTATGAAATATATTGTAAAATGTGTTATATTCTGAAAGGTTAGCACTCGTCTAGTTGAAGGTTGGTGTATTACGCGATAGAACTGACTTGGCTGAAATCGGGGTAAGGTCGAACACGTGGCGTGTATCGTTCGGAACGAGCCGTCACTGTTCGCTGCTGCGCCTTCGCCGATAGCGCCTGTCACTTCATAATTTGACATTTGCTTTTGTTGTGCAAGACAATCGACATTCAATATTTAAACCTATTGAAACATTTTATAATTGCCAACACGACAGGCTTTTGTTTCACCCAAAACCGCAATTAATTTCGGCTATTATTCGAATCAACAACACTTCAGCTAACAAGTATTGTAGTCTCAAAATAAATTACAGTGATAAATCGCGTTCAGTTCACGGTAAATGAACAGTGGTCGAGCTTGTCCTGTTTCGTTATCAGTGCTGACCACGCTTATCGCTGCCGGAGATTGCAGTAATAAAATAGAGCGGCGAAGTGGAGGACAATAAAAAAGGCTGAAACGCCAAGGTCAACACACAATGGAGAACCAGATGGAAAGCCGAGCAAACGTGAGCCGGGAAGGCCTTGGGTCGCGCTCCGCTGACGACTGGACGGCGCAAAACTACTGCGCTCCGTGGTCACCTTCGACACGCTTCATCAAAATTAAGTGTTACAGTATTGCTTCTTAGCAGACTGAGGAATTGAAGACAACGAGAACAATATATGCGGAAATGTACGGACTAATTGAAGTTCAGGCCTGATAATGATACGATTCGTTTCGCTATCTCACAGTCTGGATAAATCCTACGCGGTGGTGGTCTTTAAAGTTAAAAAGGATGTGAAAAATAATAAAATGGATTGAAAAAATGTTAACAATTACTAAAATCAGTCTCGAGACAATAAAGGATTTAAATTCTAAACATTCCTTCCCTTTATTTTTCTAATATCTGACCAAGTTTTTGGCATATTTTTTTGCGATCTGAAGTAACCTTTTTAAGAAAGTACATAAACCAACAAATTACCACATTTGATATGCCTCGTATCTGCCACTTGAAATATTAGTACGCAGGTACTTGGCAATATAAAGCAGGGCCACTTTAAATTGCATCAAGAACCGTAAATTAACAAAATAAAATGATACAGCGAGCAGTAAGTTACAAACATTGTAGCGAAATATTCTTTATGGCTGTTAAATGGGGAAACATTCATTTTAAAGGGCAGAAAATGTAACAACAGTATTAATGGCGGTGGTATCATAAAAACATTTCGAGACGGTAAATCAAGTTCTGATACTATCGATCCGAGTCATGTTTGTAATTTGTTCGCGTTCAGGGACACATTTTAGATAGCTACAGGCAGCGCATCGTCAGTCATAAATCTTGGGGTGATGGCTGAAAATTGAACATTTATGCGTTTCATTTCGCATGCGGAGTTAGCAGACGCGGAATGATGTCATCGTTTGTTATTCTACGTGCGACTCCACATTTGTTGGTCATGGGCGATAGTTGACTCACTGGCGTTAGGGAAAATCTTATAAAATATAGATTTAAAGCTAATTTGTCAGTTAGACACCACGAATTTCAACAATTTGTTTTCTGGCGTAGTGGAGAATTAAATATTCGTAGGCCAACAAAATAGAAAGTTGTTCGTTGGCCGTTGTCGAAACTTTTGATTATGTCTGCTGGGGCCGGATGTTATGGGTAAAAACGTTAATAATAACAATAATTTCAAAACTATACCATAGCACAACTAGTTATAGGAGTAAGCAATGACTTTGCGCGTAGGTCAGCGCAGTCAGCCAAAACAAAGGCCATTGTTCAATGTGCTCTGTATAAGTCCCAACTAAAGCTACTCTTGCATTCGGGACATGCGCGAGGCACATTTAGCAGTCTCAGGGGACGACGGTGGACTGGTAATTAGCAGGAGAGACGAAAAATTTGCGACGGCTTAAATTTACGAGGCGCAAATTACACGATTCCGGCGCTATCGTTGCAGCGGGCCTGTTAATGTGCACGCCTTATCGAACGTGCGGGGGCCGGCACGGCGACATTAACTGATCGCATCAAACAAAACGTACAAAAATACAACTCTGAATACGGCGCCAGCGGCCCCGGATTGTTGACATTATAAACCGCATTGTGCCAACTTTGTGAAACGGATGGAAATATGGACGCGTATTGTGTTTTCTTGGAATTTTTTTAAATCACTCTAACGATCCCTACTATAACTGAGGAAATATTTTTTTAAATTATCACAGTATTTATGTGCATGAACATGTCTGTTTGTATTTGTCTAGATGTATTCACGAAAAAGGTATCTAAGAAAATGTATCACTTGTCAAGTATTCACAGTACACAAGGCTCGGTTTAGTTTGGGTCCTGTTCGGCTTTAAGTGGCCTCAACTTGGCATTTCTTCAGTTATTTTATTGTTTAACATGACCGTAATATGAACAATATCCGCGTTGTTTTGCTTGCATTACTTGATGTTATCAATGATTAATATGGTCATATACCTATGTTTAATCTGACGCACTCTAATTTCGTCTTATTGATAAGATAGGACAGTGTATGTAAAAGATAATATCGTACACCATTCAATAATTTTCTTTCAGGGACTAGTAGGTACTCTATTGATAAATCACTCCTTTTGTTAAACCAACAGTTTGAATTCGTGGAATTGGTTAAGTGTCATATTTAGCCATGTTATCCTAGTTTTTATCTTTTTATCCTGTTCTCATCCAGTGGGTGTCGTAGAAGACGATTAATTTAGGCAAATTCTGATGATGAGACGCAGATGGGGGAAAGCCTATGTCCAGCAGTGGACGTTTGCAGGCTGATGATAATGATTCTTTTCGTATCATCTATCTGATTATCTAGCAGACAACTCTGTTTAATGCTAAAGGTTCGTAAAATTCATGAAATTTATTGGGCACGTGTCAATATTTTATGAAAATGGTTGCTTCAAGTTTGTAAATTGTCAACCTTGTAGGTAGTTATTACAATTCTTTGCTGGTAAATGATCACAATTTGAAATACATTTATCGACACTTACTGCTTCTTCGGATCTAACGAGTGATGTAATTTTTTTGAGCAATCAGTGAGGAGGATCAGTTGAAGTAAATTTCACAATGATTCTGTTGCACTAAAATATACCAGGAAATGTCAATTATTTTAGAGCTCGCCAATTTCCTAGCTGAATACAATAAAGCATTTTATATTTTGCTTGTTCATATTCTCAGTGTATTTATAATTTATCATATTCTGCATTTCGTCCTTCACCCTTTTATCTAGACACGCGGGAGCGTAACAGGCAAGTTCCATTATTCTTACTTTACACATAGGCATTTTTACATCAACGAGAAAAAGTATGAGGGAGTCAACCAAAACAACTTTATCGAATTTCTGTCGAATTTCGCGAATCACACGACAGTAAAACTCATTATAACAAAGCATACAAACACTGAACTAGGCCTAAAATTAGGATATGGTTTTGGTTTGTAAACTCAACAACAGCGCCAGTCGAAGTTTCGCTCCACCTCAAAGTTAAACATAGCTCGTAATAATAATTCGGAGCGTATTTCCTATTGACAACGCTTTATTGTCGGGAGCAGGTAGTGAGCCAGCTGCTCCCCTGACAAATGTTTGAACTCAATCTATTGTGGACCTTAGCTTGCAGCGAAACGTGTTATTTTCAAAATTAACACGTGACGCTTCCGATTTGAACATTTTATGAAACGCACAAATCATAGCTACTTTAGGAACTGTTCCATTTTCATTACAACTCTAATTATTGAAATATTTTACACAACTTTGCGGTGCTTTACACAACTTTTGAGGTGGTTAATTCTCATGGCCAAGTAACTTTATTTGTAGCAATTGAGTGCACAGGACAAATTCTATAATCGTTAACACTTGTAATGACATCATCAATTCCCCGGTTTGCGAATAACATGTAATTTTATAAATTACATCATTTTTCAATTCTTAGTCAGACGTCTACGAAACGGCCACTTGGTTTACAATTGCAGTTTTTGTAAGGCACTGATGCGTTTAGTAAGTAAGGTCTTTAAAAATAATTTCCTGAGTGGAAAAATCAATGTTAAAAAGCTACTTAGGTGTTACCCAGTGGATGGTATGTCATTTTAGAGATAAGATTAGGAGTGTTCACGTAAAAATAAACACATGATAAGCGACCGCGCGGGCACCAGTATAAAACTTTCCAATAATTATTATCCTTTTTTGTAAAAATACGTGTGAAAAAAGTACGTCAGAAAATCTATCCGAAAAACAGCCAGACTTAAAAAAAATGCTTATCGAAAAAAGAGCGATATGATTAAGAAACATGTCCAAAATGTTGGAAATGACAATAACTTTTTTCATGCAGCCGTGACCGGGCGCGCAGTAAAAACAACTTTTGGACGAGTCGGAATATTGCCGAGACAACAAACTACGAACGCAATATTAGACAGAGTTGAGTAATGAGGAAGGAAAGTTTCGCCACAGGATTAGGGAAGAGTTCTACTTGGCGCAACTTTTACATTATAGTCAATATCGATAAAAGCCATTCGCTAGGAAGCGAGGACGCACAGAGCCAGTACTACACCACACCAGGGCTCGAAGACCACCACGAGCGAAACCAACCACAGACTGTTCATAACAAAACTCACTCGCCCCTATCCTCGAAACTTTTACCGTCGAATTTCGGAAATCGTCGGCGATACAACTCCGTCCACAAACGAACACAAAAATACAAATGACACGCAAAAATGCACCATTCTTTTTAAATTCACAAACTTTCACGAACACTTCCAGTTGCGACGCGAGTTCCGAATTCGACGAATCGCATTTTAATAGAATTAGCGTTAACACTTACATGATGAGGGATAAACAAGCCGGGTAAGGGGATGTAACAGTCCGAAAGTTAAAACATAGCAAGTTGCACGTAAGTTAGGAGAAACGTTTCGCCGGTAGCGTAGAGGTCGCGTTCGCGGCCAGCGGGGCGGCGCGCGTCGTGATCGGGGCACGAGTGCGGTGCACGGAGCGGCGCGAGTCACACAAGCACAAGCGGAGTCGGCGGGCGACTGACGGGAGGCGAGCGGCGCGGCGCGGGGGCTGCCGTGCGCGCGCACCCGCGCCGCCGCCCCCCGCGCCCCGCGCGCCCCGCGCCTGACGCCAGCCGGCCGCCTTATCACACCGCGCGGCGCGCCGCTTCCTTTCTCCTCATGCAGTTGCGAGCTTTTCGCCACTGCCACACTTCCGCCCGCCCCGTCGATTGTGTCGAGTTTTAGCCGGTCAATGTGTTGCACCGATTATTTCCACTTCTTGAGCAAAAGACGCGCGCTAGGCTTTTGTTTTTTTCATTGCAAACGTTTTGTCTTCGGATGACATCATTGTTAGTTAGCCGCCGTTGTAAATGAACTAGACGGCGGCGGACTAATGCGATCGGGTAGCCGGATGTGGTGACTTTTAAATGCAATAGCGGGACAAACAGAAAATACCTATACGGTAGAAGATTTCATACTGGTATTTCTGTAGAATTTGCTATACTGTAGCTAATTTAAGTTACCGAGCGCAAAGTCGTAATTCATAAACAATGATACTGTAATTTTTTAATAGTGTTACGAAATCTGCAAGAGTCGGTTTAATAACCTGTGTAGAGCGAGCAGGCGAGTATCGGGTGAGCGGGGGGTGGGGGGCGCCAGGGGGAGGGTGACGTGTAAGCGAGCAGGCAACAAGCGCGGGCGCAGCCGAAGAGCGTTCGAGCGGCGAAAGTGCGCCGCGAAACGAGTTTGAATGCGGCGCGTGACCCGGCGAGGACACGCGGACTCGCGGACCACTCTGCAATATGCACTCGCCTTAAACCGGTATAACAGATACGATGATCAAATATGTATTTTCATTCCCAATTTCGTCTAGAGTTCGCGTGACAAGTTTCTGTTATACAACGGAGTTATTGCAAGTTATAAATTATGTTACAAGCGTAAACGTCTACCTTGTTCAGATCTAGATGGATATTGAATTTCCTAATTTGACATTTAAGCGCCGTTTAAACCAGTTTTTGGCTAAGTTGAACATTATAATACCGTATTACAATATACTTTTTGTCTCTACACAATTTGACATAAGTTCTAGGACAAATGGTTTATTTGGTTTATAAGCGTTAAACTCATTGTCACAAACAGATGACAAAACAAATATTAATGATTAATTTTAAGGGAATTCCACAGTTGACAAGTCTCTATTACTAATATGCCTCAATGACTACATAATAATAGGGCAATTTTTCAAAGTCATACTCTTATTAATTACCCTACTTAAACTACATTGGTCCTTCGGGACAGATAAATCGGACATTAGCTTTAAGTCCAATTTAAATGTATTTTAATGTTCGAGCGGTAGACATTGGCTGTGCAACAAATTCGTAATCTATTTTGCCTCACCTAAGCTACTTTGGTCCTTCGAGCCAGATAGATAAATCGGACACGAGCTTTAAGTTCAATTTAAATGTGTTTTAAGATTCGAGCGGTAGGTAGACATCGGCTGTGCAGCGGGGTGCGCGGCGCCCGCGCCGGTCACGAATGCGTCGTGTGCTGCTTTTTGCGCGCCCACTCCGCCAAGCGTGACTTCTAAAAGCTCGTTTATACGCTTCTTATAGACGTTTGACTCAAAATACCTAGCCGTTTTTATGGCTAGCTATCATCTTAATAATGCAGAGCTGCAAATCATTTGTTGTAACCGCGTCAATGGCCGAGACAAGGCCAATATATTGTTGCCTTCAACTTAAGTCTATTAAAACTTAGCTTAGAATGCAAAGATTGATAGATCGTGCAGAGACATCGTACTCGGACCAGTTGTATTTTTTTGGAGTTAGCGATCAAGCGAGTCCGCTGAACGTTAATGTAATCCATTGGTCCAGAAATTTCTTCAAAGTGTATGTCCTTATTGCTTTTGATTTCGCCAATTAAATCCTTAATTGCCCCTCATAACGAGATTACGAAAGAGCTTGATGATATCACGGGCATACATTCTAATGAGTAATTAGCAGTTAGTAATAACATTACCGTTGCTCGGCTAGCCTATATTGCGTTTCAAAGAAAGCACCGTTTTGAATTTATATTAGACACTAGCTGTGCCAGCGGCGTCGCTCGCGTGGATATCGGGTTTCAAAAATAACGGACTTCCATATAATACCCATCTATACCTTGTGCCTAAGTTTTAAGTTAGACCTCTAGCAATACATTGGTGAAAACCGCATTCAATTCTATGCAGTAGTTTTCGCGTAATGCGCGTTCAAACATACAGGTTTAAATTTCTCGCGTTTTCCCAACACTTCCCGTCACTGCTCCGCTCCTATTGATTGTAGCGTGATGAAAAGTATCCTATAACCTGCCCAGGAGTATGAAGAATAATTGTACCAAGTTTCGTCAAAATCTGTTCAGTAGTTTTTTTTTCTATAAAGAACATACAGACAGACAGACAGACAGACAGACAGACAAAAATTTTACTGATTGCATTTTTGGTATCAGTATCGATCACTTATCACCCCCTGATAGTTATTTTGAAAAAATATTTCATGTACAGAATTGACCTCTCTACAGATTTATTATAAGTATAGATTATCTTGGTCTGTGACGGGTACCGCGCTTCGCCATACAATGCCAGCCGACAAGATTATTGCGCCTCATAAATTCATAAAGCACACATTCTTCCCGAACGAGAGACGTGGAATGAGAACGGAACGGCGCTAATTAATTGTTTTTAAACGATTTTTTCAGAGTTTAGCCAGAGCCAATGATACTGACAGCTGTTTCTGCCGCCCGCCTGCTCACAATGCGTGCAGGCGCGCGGCCCCGCGACACACGCAACCGCCGCGGTTGCCACAGAAAACGCTTGCCGAAATACCTCGAAAATCTTATAAAATATCATTACCTTTCTCTTTTGCACCGCAATGGCTTCACGAGTGCACTTTTAATAATATCGATCAAAGTTGCAGGACTAGGTCGAGCGTAAACTTTAATATTAGACTGACAAACGTGTGTAAAAGTTGCACAATATAAAAGTGCGATTCGGGTTACGTCACAAGCGCAACGCATATAAGCGCAGAGTGCAGCGATAGTGCGGGCGAGTGTACCCCGATAAAATGCACCTCAACATAAAAAGACTGGAAGATGCGCTCCGTTGGCGAAATTCGGTGCCGAGACAAGCGTTGGGGTTCAACAACCTGCCGTTCATCTCTCGCCCGCAAAAAATGCACTGCCCCGTCCCACACCGAACGCAATACCCACACACGTATGTGTAGCATTGCTCTGTACGCGGCTGAAACACATACCAAGACCACTGTTGCCAATCGCCGCACATGTAACCGTACACCTCACCTCTCTCCTTGTTCGGATACCGGAGAACAGTTCGAGAACAATGTTTATTGCTAACATGTTTTAGTGAGACACTTCCAATAAATAACAGAACTGACCTTAGTGCGGGAAACTGGAGGCATTGGCGACTGAGTTTAACTGGTTCTGTCATGCAGTGGGCTTTTCGTTAGGAGAGGACCTTGGGCTATTGAAGTGGTTGGAACCCAGAAATGGATTTTTCTCCCTTCTGAGTTCACAAAACTAAAGAGTAATTGCTCAGCTGTGAGGGAAAATATTCTTTATCTGCGATCCTATTGTTCAGGAGACACTATCACTATCAGGTTGCAAAAATCTAATGGCATTTGTGATAACCAAGCCTGCTCTAATCATGATTGTCACACGAACCTTGTAGCTCCTATCCGAAAGCTTAGGTCACAGGTCCGACACGTCTGAATTATTTAACTGAAAGGAAATGAAGTAACTAACTCATAGGTCATGTTTGTGAACAGATGCCACTTTTTAGGGATCTGACCATATAATTTTGTATGGGGTTCTGACATAGGACATACAAGACATAGAAGATAATTAATATAAAATATTTAGGAGAGAAGAGGTCTTTGTCTATTTGATTAAATTAGTACGTCAAATGTTATGGGTATATCCTCCAGATGTTTGCCCTTAGTGGCGAAGAACTGGAGAGGCCTATGTCCAGCAGTGGACTGCAATAGGCTGATGATGATGATGATGATGATGAGTACGTCAAAATGACGGTATCCTGCCTGCTATAAAGTAGACGATCAAGTTCAAAAACATTTAATCAATCTGCATTAAGCTTAGTTAATGCAACGCAGATCGATCACATTATGATGGCTTAGAATACACAGAACGCTGCGAGTCGGTCTCAGATTAACTTGACGGTTTATAACAGTTTTCATAAAAAACAATGGCTATATATGTGTGTGACATCGTCGCACGTGTTAAGCGTCTCCATATTCAAACGGGCCAATATAGCGGTGCTACTTAATCATTTGAGTGCCCAATTGCCGAACAAATGAGCCGGCGGGGGTGCGCCCACGCGGCTCATCTCCGCATCAGTTTACCGCGCACGCGCACAGCTTCCTGAACCATTCACATCATCACAGTTTGAGCACCCACAATCGCGATTGTCCTTTCCATTTGCGAAGACGTTGTTTATCATAAGTATAAAGGACTGACATCATCAGGCGAATTAAAGGTACACCATTTTATGTAGGTATTGATTTTATTTTCTTGTAATGATTTCCGACGCGTTTCGGGATCAGTCGGTTTATAGCCAGAGTTAACTTGCAGTCCAGTATGGCGGTGGCATCTAATAAGTTTTTTTTGTTAAGCGACAGCGCGCTCACTCATCAAAACCGATTTATTCTTGCCTATCAGATTTGCATACTTGTCTTATTGCGGCTTGGGCCGACTAGGCTTCTATTTCGCTTTCCATCAGGCGAAGGGAGGCATGTTGTCATACTATAAAAAAATATAAAATTATGTATGAAGTCACAGCTTCATACCATTTGTAGTAAATAGTGCATAAAATTATTAGAAATCTTTATATTTTTTATTAATTCCATTCAACTTGAACACCTGGTGGGATGATGCAAATTAATTTCGAGACTTCCGATTTCGAATTTCAATCGAGCATGAAACAAAAATCTGATTCAGAGTTACAAAAGCAATGGGCATGTAGGTGATAACAAAGGGGGGCGCGTTTGGTGTATTCGCGAGGGTACCGTTTCAAGCGCGATTTCGCCAACAAAGAGGCTCAGATTCTCGGTCGACTGCTTGCAGTCGCGTATCTACACACCAATTAAGCTAAATTAAATATACGAAGAATTTAGAAACTGGTTAGCTTCCTTGAAGCGCAACGCTGTAATTGGCTAACCCGAGTGGGAGCACGGAGTTAACGCCTGTCATATATTTATTGCCTTATTTTTTCTTACAGATAGGCATTACAGGTTATACACATCAATAATATTTTATTATTTTGCAATTAGACACCGCTCTCCGTAGACAATCGAGTAATGATGTAGGTAATTATCGCGTATTTCATTATAACTTTCACAACATTTTATGCGGTTAAGAAAACGCAGATGCGGATAGAAATTTAGTTACCATGTGAAACTTTTGTATCGTAATGTGAGCGTATTCAGTCGGTATGATAGAGAAAAGTGGTTATTTTATTATTTCTAGAGAAAAATATAAGCGTTCGGGAAACGGTTGGATGAGTGGATTGTGGATGAGTGCTTCACGCGGTCCCAGCGTTTAATTAAAAGCGGCCCGGCGCGGCTAGTCGCGCTCCTGGGCCGGCCGGGAGGAAGGCGCGAGCGCCTCTTTGATGACTGCGCATAAACGTTAATTAACCCGCTCTATCCGACTTAACGTTAACATTGAACTAATGCAACTCAGGACTAACTCCATCGACCTCCCCTAATTCCCTTTATGCCTAAACAACACAACCTGTGAAACCATTGTTGAAACGACCGAAAGGGATGAACGGGGCGAAATTTAATAATTGTTCCGTATTCTAAAAAAACCTTGTTACAATCGAATGTTGTTGGATACGAACGTGTGCGATTTCCGTATTTCAGCCGAGTCGTATCTCTGGCCATTTTCGGTTGATCCACGTGCTGAAATGGGTTCCGGATCCGTGACGTGGGCGCGGAAATGAAAGACTTCTATTGGCATCCACAGATATCTTCTGTTGTTATCCGCGCGAAAAGGTTTTAGCCGGTGCCGTTGTTCGGCAAAAATGCTCCGTGTACGCCCCTCGATCTAACGCGCTCATACGCGAAGAAATCAAGGTTAAGCAGTTAAAGTAACTAAATAAAACTTTAAAATATGAGGACATATAAAACGAGAGCGTTATTAATTTTAAGAATTTCTTTAATTGAGTAAATAATGGAGATTTATGGATGACCATAAACGTGGCCATTATCAAATTCATGAACGCTAATTAGCACCATTCAACAGCCCAGTTACATTTATAAACTTTAATCATACTTTAAAATCATAATACTTAACACTATAGTGGTGCTAGCCTCAGCATGGTTGGGTGCATAATTGTGCAGTGCTCCATTGCGCATTACTGTCTATTCTCCGAGTCTGCAGGGAGCTGTGTGCTGTGCAGTCGGAGCGTCGGCGGTGCGCCGGTGGCGTGTTTAGATCGTTCCAAACGGCGTTGTTATTAACCGAATTACTCCCAAAGTAATAAGAAACGCAGCAAGAGCCGAGGTGACGGTGTGCTAAGTGGCTCCTAAGGTCGCTTACCTCACCTCCGCCGGCTACTGCGCCGGCTCATGCTCCAAATGAGTACAACCGCTCTTTGTTTGTTTAAAGCTGCTTCTTTTGTTGTACATACTGGATAAATCCTTCACCGTCGGTTACGATAACAGTCGTAAGACTCAGATGATTATTATTTAAAAAAATATTACCGACTGCATAACGTAACATCTCCCTCTTTATCTAAGTAGATGTACCTATACGTAGATATAGGCGCACACTGAGTAAATCATAGCACGCCAGCGTGAAATCAAAAATGGAGTCACGCACTCAATACAAAAAAAAATGAGAATAATTGAGTTGCATTAAAGGGGTTAAAATTGGATTCGAAATTGAGATTGGACGCAACGCATAAAAAGAAACCAAACAGAAAATGTTACCCCATGGCAAGAGCTTTTCAAGACAAAAAGTTTTTCTAAGAAAATGTCCAGCCGGTGTTTTTATTTAGTTTCTTGTGCGCGATTACCAATAAAGTATACGGTTTTTGTGCTCGAGTCGAAGCCCCATCACGACAAGCTCGTTTCAATCGTCTAAAAGTGTGTTGAACTTGTTCGTTGCCCAAACTGTGTGGACAGCTCGCCTTATAAGTGCAACTTACTCGACAATCCGTTCCAAGCCAATTAGGTAACCCATTGTCCGGATTAATCTTATTGAATCCAAAAGCGTATAGGGCAAAAACTAACGATTGCCGGCGATCATTTGTTGTTGGTGTTTGGTCGCTACGTGATGCATAGGTAATGAACGGCCGGAGCGGCGGGCACGCAGCATCGCGTTATGTGCCGTGCGGTTTGACTCGGTTGCCGCACCTCGTAAATAAGGGCGTCTCATTGCGAGCCATTATTAATGAATCTGCCGCCCCCACCCCCCACCATTCCGGGCCGCACTCGCCCATAAGCCCAAATAACAGGTGCGCCTAACCCCGTTCGCACAATCTATTTTCGATGTCTTACAACCGTGCAGAGAAACGCTCGATGCGTTCTCCCGCTCTAAATATTCATACCATATGCCAGATATTGAGATTTGTTTGAGCGTCATCTGCGAGACATCGCCATTTCTAAATAAGCGCGGTCTCGTGTTGGCTTTGCAAAGTTTCATTAGCCGTCTGGGAACACTTACTTAGGGTATCATGTTGCTTGAATTGTGTGCGGAATTTCAAACTCTCTCGAAAGGAGTTTTGAGATAAAACCGGTAAAGGGGATTATGAATAAGGTTTCAGGAATTATATACCGTATTGGCTTAAATTTGGAAATTCTTACAGGCACAATTTAATGGCCAATTGGCGTAATAAAAGAGCCATGTATCAATTGACTAATATCTTCTTTCTGCCACGACTTGGCAAGACTAGCAGCTGGAAGTGCCGGCGTATTGAGAAAAAGGCGAATGACGTCACCACAGTGAATTGCGTTACTGTCCCTGCTGTGATGCAGTGTCTGGCTGCGTCTATTATTTACTTCTCGGAAAACTGCTTTTCATATCAGAAGCAGCGGGCCGCGTGGAACCACACAAAGATGGCTCCCTCGCTACCAACATAAATGCATTTACTTTATGAATGACATAATCGTAATATTGTTCCGAGCTCGGATTCGTATTTCATGTTCCGTTGTAATCAACTACGTACAATAGTTGCAGAGTTTCCATTAAAGAGCAGAATAGATTGTTCGAAAACAAAAAAGTCGAAGATTAGCGTGATGTACGGCGGAGCGATAAGCTAGTCAGGTATAAACAAAGCGTAATTTATCATAGACAGAGCAAACATGCGAGCAGGCATCGATGTGTGCTTTGTAGAGTGACAAGGACGAGGTCGCGGGCGGCCGCGATATTTGATTCAATGTCGAAACAGTTCCAAAGTGCGTCTTACGGATGGCAGCAGCCCGGGTGAATCAGCCCGGAGTGATGTCATGGAGGAAGCCGGCACTTGCCTGGACGCGGCCTACGCGACCGCTCCGCCGCGCGACCAACATCATAACATTGCAAAAATATTACATCGCATGCACATCGACGCCACTTACGACTGCAATTAGGCGGATAAAGTGTCGTCCAATATTAGCATAATAATAGCGGATCGACCCCTAAATTATTATTATTATGGCTCACGTCAACACAGCTCCAACCTTATTATTAACCGCATCGGAACATTATCGTGAAAACTGATCTCGTTGCCGAGATTCAGATTATGTTGCAATGTAGGTAGTAAACATGTCAAGACATTAATTTGGCCTTTGCGTTTGGCGCGTGCACTAGATTGCAATGTTATGTATTTATTTTGTAACGTTTGTGTTTAATATACGCTACATAAATACTGAACTAAAATTAATTTCAGTTTATAGGCAGGTCCGTAGTGTAACATCAATGTACGATGTGCATCGGTAACCTATTTATTTCAACAGAAATAAACAATTGGATTTTTCTTAAAGAAGTAAAAATATAATTCTCAAATTTACAAATAATTTAAATCTGATTAAAAGACTGAATAATCAGATTCGTCGGCATCTTTATTTTTAGGCCAGTAGGTACGCTGGTTTTGATCTCCATTCGCATTAATTAGCAAAGTGTTGGAAGTCAGTGACGTCACGCATCTAATTTGATTACATCGGGGCAAGGCCTTTGTGGTTAGCACCGGTGCGCGCGCGGCATGTCACCTAATATACACCTCTGGGCACACATCACATTCTAACTGGCGAATAGTAAAATTGTCAGGAGAGTATAGACTAGCGAGAGTATAGGATCCATTCTAAGGCTGGACTTTGGGCACTTTGAATTGAAACAGGGTCTTCCAAAAAATGGAACGTGAGAGGCTCAGGTTAAGTAAATCGCTAAAGATCAAAGGACTGAAGGAGAGTACTGGATCTGAAATGAAGAACCCACAAAAACAAAACACTTTAACGAAAAGAATCTCACACTAGGCACTCTGAATAAAACTGCCAATTTTATTAGCAGACTGTAGAACTTCGATGTCGTACGGTTACAAAAGCTTTCCAAGAAGATGAGGTCATGTCACGGAATTAGGGTAAAATCCCTTCCAATATATTTGGGGCATGTCGATCATATGACGCGAGATTTATTCCGGCAATGCACGGTGATTTGACATCGATAAATAATTTCAAATGTTACGCATTTAATGAAACATTTTTACAGCCATAATAATGTTTAATTTTCGTCGAGACTTGAATAACATATAGATCCGCCATAATAATTGAGACTTGACTTTTAGAAATTTTGTAGTTTTTAAATAGGTGTTATAACATATCAAATTGGTTTTGGATCCCAGAGTATAAAAAATAAAATTCAATCGTCACGGCCCTCGTGTGTTCTTGTATGGAATTTCTCACATTACAAACAAATCTGCGCGCCCCCTTCCCCGACCTGAAAAGAAAACGCGTGTAAAATTCCGATTCTCTCCTAGTTTTATATGAAAGTTGAGAAAACTCGACATAAAGCAGATGCGTCCTCAAATAGAAATCCAAATTAATCTGACAACAAAAGCTTTAACTTAGGTAACGTAAGACAATGCCCGTGTCTTATAGCTGTTTCTGTTAAATGGCCGTCAAATGTTCATTAAGACAAACTCATCGCGGTTTATACACACGGGTGATTGTTTGCTCTCCCTAAAAACAAGCTCAAGGTCTACTTTGATTGTTTTTCTTTTACAAGCTCAAAACCTCAGAGAAGCATATACCTTGAAACAAAATCATATTTTCCTTTACACATTCCCGTGTTCTAAATTAAGTTTTCCAACCAGCCAGTTTATTTCCGTTTACATAGTTTTAAAATGTTGTTTA
Organism: Conogethes punctiferalis; assembly: GCA_031163375.1. NCBI lineage: Eukaryota > Metazoa > Arthropoda > Insecta > Lepidoptera > Crambidae > Conogethes > Conogethes punctiferalis. The sequence continues at coordinate 8,331,763 of CM062080.1, forward strand.
CACGTCACACATCCAGTACAATACACGCAACAATATGCATAAATTGGTACCTAAGTAACAAAACATAAAAGGCTTTTCCGGTTCGTTAGACAAGAAAATACTATTCTTACTTGAAGCAGCCGCTAAATATTCCGTTACAAATTCTCACATTTTCTCGAATTCGCCCCGCATTCGCGCGGGTCATTTGAATTATAAAGTGAGAAGTGAGTGCACACGGAGTGCATAAGATACCTTCTCTATGTAAATTAAATGTTGAAGCTGCGTCGGGTGTCCGCACCTGGTGCGAGGCGCCCTGCCCTCTGCCACGGCATACATTACAGATCTCCGATTACCGGTCACAGGTCAATCGGGGCACCGCATCTTTGACATTGTGTACTAGTACGACAGGTAAAGAAACTTTATCTTATCTTGAATATTTAAAAAAATACGCAATTTATGTTTCTATTATAGCTACCACAAAATCAGATCAAGTACGCAAATCCCGAAAGCTTTTGCTAGATTTTATGATAACAAAGTATTAAACTTTCCCGTACTTTACTATGTTTGTGTGTATTGTAAAAGTACACGAAGTCGAGATTTTCATCACGTTAAATTGAGGTAGTAGTCAAGCGAACTAAATAAACAAGAGCGAGTCCAATAAACAACACTCGAACGGATAGTGGAATAAGTTTAACTCTTACAACGATCCTGTGACCGTTACTCAAAACTTTGACCGGCTTTGTTCCCAAACACGAAACTAATTTATTCGTATCTCGGCGACCATTCTGACGTACTAAATAATCGAAGAGCAAATTATGAATGCGTATTAACGGTCAAGTCATAGTTCAAAGATTAGGTTAGAGGGTAACCCTTTGCTAGGAGCGCGCGGCGAGGTGAAGAAGTTTCGAATTAAATCGGATCACCCCTTGGGTTCTATGCACGCTCAAACAATTTGATATTTTAATAAAAGCTGGCGCCCTTTGTATTGCGTACGAATATAGCTTTAGTAAAGTAACGAACTTATTACGGGTTGGTTCGATAGAGGCAGTGCCGCGTCCATTGTTCGTGGAAGCGGTTAGTAGGTACTGCTCAGTTTGACGGCGACGTGTGGCCCGAGCGGGTTTTCCCTAGAACCGTTTCCAGTCACGGATGTGCAAACCCTTATCAGGATGGCAGATAGTTTGATCGGTTCGTGGGTAAAAGTGTCAAAATTCTGTACAAGAGGACGTAGATAGTACCACTATTGACGAACCGTTTCACAATGTTTGGTACGTCTGTTCTTGTTTGAAGTCCTATATGAGAACAGAGAAAGGTTTAGTTAGTAGGGGGTAGTGCGTTCAAACATTACTTGTCTGGATAACAAAAAAATCGAAGTAGGGAATTCCACCTTACTCGGACAAGGGAAGACCAAAGCATTCATTGCCATTCAGCAACCATGATCCAATCAGTTTTTTCTGTAGAGTTGTCTGTGTAGACGGCAATAGTAGTATTTTTCACCAGGTCATAATAGGGCATTGCAGTGCCGCGCCGAAACAATCGTGATTGATGCAATGCAGTTCAACATTTTGGTTCGATATAGCTGAAAGGGTTGAGGCCTATAATGCATTCCGCATATCAATAGGCTGGTCCTGTGCGGCAGCCCAGGGTCAGAGCCCTCGGGGACTGCTCACACTTATTCAGCACTGTTCAGCGTGTGTCCATAGAACAGAATGATTATGTCTGGATATGTGTTCGCATCTGTTCAGTCTTCGTGGCAAATAAGTATAAAATGAGGACTAATGTGTTTTAATAATGCCAGTGCTATAGATAGGTAGAGTTCAGCGCCGTTCCTCGCGTTCAGCTTCGAACCCGACAGAACATCGCTGCATACGGATGATTCTTGACTTCTCGTCGACAAGTTACGACTTGCATAGTTTCTGCAAACATTTGATTTATTATTGCGTAATTATTATGCAAGCAGGGATGTTTGTAAAGGAATTATGATAATATTTTTTATACGAATAATGGACAACATTTTTCGTATTAACGGAGATGGTTTCTCATTCTTACGACGCTGTATGCGGTTGTTAGAAGCATTCGTTTAACCAAAAGCGAAGCTCGATTGGTCCCGAATACGAGTAAGTACGAGTCAGTTATTCTAGGTGTACGGGCGTCGGCGGCGCCGCGACGCGGTTCCAGCGTCGCGTGTGGCGCCGCTAATGGATATTGATGGCGATGGCGCGACTAATTAGCCCCCTGCCACCTTTCTGCTATCCTGCACGAGCGTTTTTTCCGTGCGAGAAGCGATACAACACGACCGCGCACTGACGGGCGTTCATCAATCTCGCGGGCGTATCTCGCCGGAGCACTCGCCGCGAATCGGCCGATCAGTGCCTACCGATGACATCATCCGCGCGTAGCCGGCGTGACGTCGGTGCGCGTACAAACAATATCACAATCGAATTAGAAACGGCTATGTGCGGCGGGCGGCATCTATCACCGTGGGCGGGCCGGCGACATTGGACTTCAATTAGGCGGGCGGCGCGTGTGATTGCTCACTCCTCTACACGCCAAAGGGTTACTTGACCCACTTATTAGTTAGCCGGAAAAGCGTGGAAATGAAGAAGTGTTTCAATATTTGCTACCAATGTAGGGCCCTTTTTAATGTTAACGTTTTCAAAGAGTTTGCGACGTTTATATTAGTTTTAGTTTAATTTAACATGCTTTTCATTAATAGTGGTTTATTTCAACAGATGTACGCTATCGGTTGGTTAATTTCAATTGAGAAGGGACTCGGCAAATTTCGTGTTATTGTGTGTATTCATCGTGTTGTAACCGAATGTGGTTTTGTTATGAAACTATGTCCAAATTAAAGCAGCGACCGTGACGGAAGAGACGATAAAAATAATTGTTGCTAATTATAATTCTTAATTGAAATTAGTTTGATAAAATTAGCTTTCCAAAAGGTAAATTCCAATGTGAATGAATGAATGAAATTAATTTTCTCTTATTAACTCACAATCGCCAATTGTAATTTTTATAGATATATATATATATTTTTATAGATATTATACATAGTTTTATAATAATGTTTAATACATAACATAAATGAGAATGAAGTGTTAGAAAAAAAGCAAACAAGTTGTACGAACAGGAAAAGGCTAAAGCTGAAAGGAAATGTCGTGTAAGTATGAATGCCGTCATGCATGTTGTTAACACTGGAACAAAATCAATTTGATCATTGGATCTATAGAGGATAAAAGTTCTTGCTAGAACCAAATCATCCGAGATGGATCTAAAGAGAAAAAGTATTCTCAATAGAATCAAATGGATCTTGATCACTGGATCTACAGAGAGTAATCCGGTATAAACTTAGAGATATTATGTTGTCCGAGAAATGAATAAATAAAATAAAGCCAAGGAAATTTAATTCCATGACGTTGAAAATTTACCGTAAGTTCATTTAACATGTTGGAAGAAGTAAGAAGTGGACCTATTGAACTTTTTAACATCCAATAATAACAAATGAATTTTCATCATACAACTTAACTGGCAAAGGAAACCGACATGAGTATTATTTAATAGAGCTATTGGTATAAATTAATTCTAATAAACGTACATAAATACTCCGAAATCATCATTGGTTGAAATGAACGGCGCCACCAGGCATTGTCACTTTTTGTCTAGTACCTACTTACGTCATGTGACGCGCCCAGCGTTTGTTTTTTTTTCAGTCCTACACGTGTACTACGAGTAGGTCGTTCCACATAGACCTATAAAGCTATAGACAGGTATCGCGGTTGATACCACGCTGGAGACTGCTTGACCGCAAATAGGTCGCGTATTGAATAACACTGCACCGACTTGTACAAGTTTCTAAATACGTACAAAGCGATATTATTGTAACCACAGACGACATTTCGCAATATATAAAACTTGTCTGCGAACCTACATATTGGCATTACATGATACATATTTATCTTTCATTCACTTCAAAGAACTTAAAGAGAAGACTTTACAGGAAGCTTATACCTATCTAGTTTTGAAAAACAATATGTTTTGAGGATATTTAAAATGTGAGCCAGGGATTGTTTAAATTTCAACGATATTGTAAAAAATATTTGCCTACGACAATTTGTCCACAAAAACATACTGACAGCTTAAAAGACCATAATGTAAGAATTAACGCGTCTCTTATTCAACTGATGTGTACTACTAGAATTTGTAGAAACTAATTAGACTAATGTGTTAGTCATATTATTATTAAGTCCATAAGTGTTATATATGATGCTGTATGTTTCTCTAATAAAGAAAATAAAATAAATCTTGGATAAAATCCTTTATCAGCCCCTGATAGTTTATTCGGAACTTTATCTGTCCGATACACCACTAGTTCTTTTAGGTATTAGATGAGTGAGCCTTTACTTCAAAACGGTAAAACCAGGTATAGCGGTGACTGTTTAACATAAATTGTGGCAATTGGTATGACGAATTTTGCTACTCATAGAAGATTCTTTAGGTTTTCGAAAAAAAAAAACAGTTAATTACAAATTAAATTATGTAGGGTGACGATCTCGACAACTTTGGCTCTTAATCGTTGAATTCGCCTTCGTGAGCTTGAAGATGGCTTATGTACCCTAGGTATACTCGGTTTCGCGAAATTTGTATTTCTGGGCATCTGTTCAAAAATGTGTGTTAAGCGTTAAAGGTAGAGGTCAGGTAGGTATTCAGTTTCGGCCTAAGCTTTCGTTGTCCCAACGAAAACACAGTTTTGCCACATCAAAAGACTCGCCCATTTTCAACTTTAGCCATAGACCAGTGTTCAGACTGACTATAAAACTTTTTATGCGATTACTTGAAATCTTTTTGTACACTACTATAGCTACCGTTTTATAGAATTAATTATCCCGATTTATGATTTTGCTTGGTACTTACTACGTGTATCAAATGCATACCTTTTTAATATTTATTTATACTTAGAGAGAAGCAAAAACCCACACATAGGTACTTGCTGGTTTATCGTCATTAATATAATAATCTTTTCAATTAATCCTTAGATTATAAATACTGCGTAAATACGATTAATTATGCTTGCAGTACAAAGACTAACCACCAAAGTAATTATGTCATGTGATTTGGTTAAAGGATTATCGTGTATCAGTAGTAGATAATGTCTTGTTGAATTTTTATTCATTATTTTTAAAGAGATGAAGGAGGCATTGCTTATGTTTTCTAAATAAACCAAAGAACAGAAGAAATATTGATGCATACTAATTTAAATTTCTATACTATCAACATCATTACGGTTTCAGATATTACATGTACCTATTAAAAAAGTGAAATAACTCAAATTAATCAATAAATAACCCAAGATATGCCACGTTGGGCCACACAGCGTCATCTAGTCCCAAACTAAGCCGAAGCTTGTTTTATGAGTATCAGATAACTGATAACCTTACTTAGGTACTTTTTCTTCGTAAATACATATTATACAAAGCAGACACCCAGGACCACAAAGACACAATGTTCACTCACACACACAAACAATTTGTTTTTGTGCGTGGATCGAACCCACGACCCGTGGGTTACAGGCCGCGTTCACTGCCACTGAACCAAACTAATCATCATATTGTAGGTAGGGGATGTAAGGGAGCGGCCTATCATCTTTTCCCTCCAAGCCAATCTCACCTGCCCGTGGTGCATCCTGCCGAATAACAAACGAGGCGCTGGCAACCGACTGGAGGCGGTATAACCATCACAAATGAAGGCGTAACACGGAACGTAGCTAAATACCACAGGCCGATGACGGGCAGCAGCGTCACCGGAGCGAGAAGCCACGCACTGCGATCGCCAACCCGCCTGCCCACGTGACGATTATGGGTATATCCTCCAGATGTTTGCCCTAAATGGTGAACAACTAGAGTGGCCTGCGTCCAGGAGTGGACTACAATAGGCTGATGATGATGATGATCATCATTATATAGAAGAACATTCGCGACATTTGTAAATACATACATTCCATAAAATTTAAATCCAAGTATTTTCGTAACTTTCGTCTACTACAGTTGTGTTGTTTGTTCTCCGGCGCATGGAGACGCGATGACACCACTAACTCGGTAGTTTATTTGACACCGCAGTGTCTAATATCGAAGTTAGTACTCGTAAAAGTACACTTTGCATTCGTAACTACCATTTTGTTTGTGTCGAATTTATCACAGGATACGGTAGTCATTGGATTTATGGCACGATTTACACTATTATTACGCTTACTACACGGTCATCATTGGTTTAGTGTAGTTAAGAGAGAAAGGAAATAGCGAATCCTCGCTCGAATTGAGCCTGGGGAAGTACCGCAACCTTATAGAACACCGCAGCTAAATGACCTTCGGGCCGTGTTTCTGCCGGTGAGTAGGGTTACCGCTTAGCATCAGGCGGGCTGTAGGCTTGTTTGTCAACTTTGTGGTATAAAAAAACCTAGTCACAAAGACGGGCTAAAAATGGTACCGGGTTTGAACCCCATTGCAGAATGAAGAATTACATCTTCTTTTGTCTATAAATAGGCTTGTTGCCTTAAAAAAATAAAATCACGTATTTTTTTATTTGTAAATTAGACCAAAAATTACAAAGTTATAGCTTGTTGAAATTACGCGTGACGTCAAGCGGGGTGGCAATTTTACGGGACGTAGTGACATCAACGACTCCCACTCCTAACTTTTGATGCCTTGTATTTTTGCTTTTTTTTTTAATGAAAAAAGGAGAAATACGTGTCCAATTTTATGATTATTTATGACTAAATATAATGTAATTATTTTGACCCCCAAAACCTCCCTATTAGAAATAGGATTTAGAAAATTAGCAATGACTATCTCCGATGCATCGGAGAGAATGTTAAGCTTTTAGCGTCTGATTTCTCTTTGAACCTGTTGTGCTATAAATCTCTCACGTCCTTAGCTCCGTCAAAATAGTTCAGTCTAGCTGAAATACTGTCACAATTAATATTGTATGAGTGAAGAAAGTCCTAATTTGGTTAAGAGTAATGGAAAAGATACAAGTAGGTTTCTATAACACTTCATATTCGGAACCACGGCTACTTAGATGATATCAAGCTACAGCTTGCTTTTACGTGGTGAGCGCAATTGTTTTTCCAACAAATAAAAACAATGTTATAATAATTTTGTAAGCTCGTCGCCCAAAATGCATCGTAGCAACCGAGTCAGTTGGCGTTTAGATTTGCAAGGAGGGTGCGCAAACGAGGGGCCGCAATACATTGCACTACGATGCGCCGCTCCTGTTAAAGCATGTTAAAAAAAACTGGTATTAAAAATAAAATGAGTTAGTAAAATAAATAATGATCAGACCCGGCGTAGAAAAAAACCTGTAAATCACTAATGATGTATCAGGTATTTACAGGTTTTTTTTTAAATGGCGACTATATAAATCGAAATTTGCTTACGAATCATTATTCTAAAGTGACACATGGACCTTTTCAGACCAGGAGCATCTACATAATATAGCTAGAAACTTTTATTATTGTCGATTGTCAAGACAAAAATTATCCAAATCAATTACTGCATCTAGTCTTACTAATATCAAGCGACATAAGCACTTCCATAGGTCGCGATAAGAAAGGCTAGTAACTACATAGTAGTAAGTATTACGTAAATTAGAACAGATTCTAAGTGACTCGAGACCGTTTCAATGATCTGATTGCCAATGTCTATAAACAGATTCCACTGACAGCATTTGAAATGTGGATAAAGTTTATTAAAAAAAGAGAAAAAAGAAAACTAGTCGGCTACCATGACATGTTGCGCTAATTCGAATTGCTCATAACAAGGCAAGTCGCATTAGGCACTGTCCCCTCGTCGCACTCCGCGATTCTCGCTCTCCAGCGGTTAACGAACATCTCTGCGGCGAGGGCACTACCCAACTGACATTAATTGACATTCACCTGAAGCCCGATAGAGTTTGCGTGTTAATTGATAGATCTTGAGACAGCGAAACTCCGCTCCGGAATTATATCGGAAATATCCGCGTTATAGTTTACGTGAAGTTCGACAAATTCATAGCAGTTTACTTCATAAAGGGCGCTGCTATTATCAGAATTCTTGGTGTACTTACGTACTTATTTAATAGGTAGAATTCTTTTTTGGTATGTAATGAATGTTTATTGTCTGTCCATAAACATAAAATATACATTCGTATATAAGATATACAATTTACATGTCGTCACTAAGCGAGCGTGAGCCCAGAATTTAATGGTTGATGAGAAAACGGCGTAATTTAGAATTTTAAAGTACCTACACATCGTACAGTTTAAGAAAACTGAAGTAGGTCAAATGTGATTCATATCACAATTATTTTAGTGCACACGCGACCACAATATTGCTACCATATAAGACTAGACTCGGCTACCATATAATAATATGTAAATCAACACTCGCTTCAATTTTAACAGTTTTACCTGGCCGAATTGGCCAACTCGCAGGCTTGTATGAAGCGTATGCTACAAGTCGGCGGCTTGTCGTTGACTGCGTACGCGCTAAATTTAATAAGTATGCTACGAAAATAATTATTATCCTCTAGATGGCATTATGGTCAGTCATAATTAGTGCAAACATCAATATCCAAAAGTAAATAAATATACATTATTATACGGAATTCTTCCGACCTATGTATTACCTTTGTTACCTGGTGACAGTCTCTAGTTACGTGTTGAGTTTCTTCGTGCCGCCGACAAAGTTCTTCGACTTGCTGATGTAAAGCCGCCAACAACAAAGTCCGACATGTATTCGGGTTGGTGGTTTTGGTGTATAGAGCGATTTACAATGTGTTTGTAGCAACAACACGCGTTTTATTACATCATATCTCGGGCGGCTCTAATTCTTTACCGCTCGAAGGGCGCGCCTGTTTACGTTCTGATTTCGGCGTGAAACGCGCGAACACTGTGAAAAAATTATACAATGTTTACTTCGGACATGTTGAAACTTTTCATATTTCAAATATTCAGAATACGCTCGAAATCCATTAAAGATTAGAGGAGACTTTTTAATCAGTCACGAACGAACACGACTTAAGTTTTACGAGGGGCGTCTTAACAGTTCTTTTTTAATTGCCACTCGACGGGGCCTGTCCGTGTAATGTGCAATTTAATGATCCTTCAAAATGTAAAATGCATTACTGCACCATCTTTATTTTACTATCCGCTATAAGACGGAAGATCGCAAGAGTACGTGCCGTGCTCTGAATCACATTAAATATAAGTTGAACATTTTTATGGTGGACTAGTTTATATTATTACTTTATAGTTTCGCAGGTAAATTGAATCGTTATGTTATACTCGGACAAATTGAACTATAAAATGTGACCATTTAATTTGCTTGAACGAATACTAATCTTGTGTTTGAATACCATACAATATGTAACAAAGAATTGCGTAACATGTCGATTGCCAGACAGGGTGGCAAACACAAATATTTCTAACTCCATTTGAAATGTTTTAGTGCTAAATGTACGCAAAAAAAAGAAACGCCGACAAAAAAAAAATGCAACCGCCATTACAAATAAATTCGAACAAATGGCACTGAAACAGACGTAACACTGAATCAGTTTGTCTGGCCGGCGCGGCACCGTCGCGCGGCGATTTTGTTCCGGTTTTAAAACGACATTGAAACGATTCGATATGCAGACACCGGTTGAATTATAAAAACATGACCAATCACAATTCCATAGTTAAATCACATTTGTGTATAAATACAAAAAAGTAAATAGATTACATTTCAATTTGTTTGATACGAGACGTGTCTCGCAAAATTAGTTCGCAAAAGTATCTCACGCAATTGGCTACGGTTTAATAACTAGTTATCGCAAAGGTATAAAAGATTATTAACATTTGATATTAAAAAATTTAATCAACGGGTCGTGGAGCAGCTTAGGGCATATTTATAATTTTACTAAATACCGGAAACATTAACACACTGTTAAAACGGCTAGGTCATGGCCTTCACAAATATGAGGTCAGTTCTTGTGATAATAGCGTGTGTATTCAATATTATGGCGTGGATATTGTTACATTAATTGAAAAAAATCCATAAACAACATAATCTATTACGCCTACTTACATAAACATGAGTCGAAATTTACGTCGCGTTAAAAATGGCCTTTTTGTCGCCTACGCCACACTGTTTAGTTCATTAAAATAATGTCATAATATTCCATGCAAAGAAAAACGTATTTTCGAATTACGCATGCACCCTCACGGGTCGCTGTCGCTGGCACCTAATTAGAATATAAATATCTACCGGCGGCGTTTAACAACTGACCCGGCCTTTGTAATCTTAATAACCCGACGTTCCGTAATAAAAGCCGATGTGAATTCGCGAAAATATTGTCGCGTTTCGTGCGGTGAAGTAAAAAATAAAGGGAATAGCGTAGCGTAACGCGACGCGGGCGGGTGCAACGCAACGTCAACACTGGCGAAAATTGCCGCACTCCGCATTCCGTACATGTAAATTAGATGACAAAACCTACGCTCATGCGGCGATAGTGATTTTTTTACATCTCTTCCGCGTGTAACCTGTGCACCGACGATTGCGCCGGGTAATTAGCACTGCGAAAAGCTCATATTTGGTATAAAAATTTTGTAGCTGGCGAAATTTAGGATTTAATCCGATGCGGCAGTACGCCGCTTTAATTTTTAAAGAGCTTGGGGTGCAAGGAGAGTGGCCTGCGCGTCGGCCATGTGGCCAAATGCAACAATAGTCCGTACAACCGGTCGCAGGACCGTTACAGATGAGCCCCGGCGGCTGATCCGTGAATATGCATGAGCCGAGAGTGACCTCGGGTTATTAGACCGCGGGCGCGGAGCGTGGGACCGATCCGGCTAGACAATCGACCATTGACATTTGCCTGAACTTGCCCACTTCCCGCAGATTTCGTGAGACATCTTGATGTATGACCGTCTCAACCGGTTATCGAGATCATTAAGGAGCGCTGAATTAATTATTCGCACTAAACTGATTTAAGTGGTAGGTGAGCCGCAGTCAGCGGGCGATTGAGACGGTAATATAATTTTACAAAGTGAAGTTTCCTCATAGCGTTAGCACATTCATATTCTTTATTGTTTTGATAAATTAGTTTACATAGTCCAAGGTTCAATAACGTTTTCATCCTAAGCGTTTCGTTTCCGACCATTCAATTACGTTATATGAAAGCAGACCACTATTGAGTCGAGAAGAAGAAGAAGCGCTTTTGAGTCGTCAAGTACAAAAGTAAATAAGATTGACTATACCGCCAGATTTGGAAAGTGGATTACTTAAATATGATATAACGCAAGGTAGGAAACAGCGCTTCTACATATTCCTTAAGGACCACCAATGAATCTGAGATCATTAATATTGTGATGCATGTTCATAAGTAGATGATCAACTAACATGTGGTGGCCAACAAACTCGTTTTATACCAAAATGAATCACCGCCGTCGTTTTACCAATTCACGCGAATTCCACAAAGTGGAGCATTAGGTCCAAAGCGAAGTACAGACAAGTGAGACCGGGAGCGAAGCGCGCCCATCAATCAGACAAGAGGTCAGGCCCAGCCCCGACCACCTGTCGCGTCCGCCAGTTCAAAGCAATTGCTAATCAGTCACTAAGTTACGCCAAATCTCGGCCTGACAGGGGGACCGCGCCGTGTGGGTAATGGTATTTTGACGAACAAGGGTATTAGCCGCCGTGACACAAGGGCTATCCCCAAAAATTCCTTTTCGGAAACTGTGACTGATAGGACGCAATAATTGGCTGTGTGTCGTTGTTGTTGTGGAAATTAGACAGCGGTGATGCGATTAGAAATGATGCCGGTTTATTAAGTGGAATTCAAGAATCGTCAATTGAATTACTGCCACGAAACTGACATCTATCTAAAACTGGCGTGTCCAAGAGACGTTATTAAAATATAGGTAGGTATGAATATACATTATTAGGATGCTCATTTAAAGAGCAATAGATATGGTTCCCCTTACGAGTTCGGAAGGTCGAATGACAGCAGCTCTTGTAATAATTCATACCTGTCGTATCCAGAAGCGAACATACAACTCAAAAGCAAAATGACACAAATGGGACAATGACCAGATGGTGAATAGAGATGCGGTTCTTTGAAGTATGGAATTGGAATCGCGTATCCCGAAGGCCATTCGTTATTAAATAACTTGAGCAATAAACAAGGAGAGCACTTTTCAGCCATTCCCAAAACGCAAGGAATTCCCTCCTAATCTCGTGTAATAAAAGTAATCCTATGAAACTCGCCCATTGAACAAAAGAATTATTGCTCATCGACGGCCAAGCTAGCGGGAATTCTAGCGTAAAATAGCAGACATTTTTGAAATAGCGGTAGCTTGTCATTTTTAGTCGGTATCGGCGGCCGGTGGACGGCGGACCGCGGTGATCGCTGTAAATTTCATCGCAATAGTGAATGTACACGCGAGACTAAAAATAAACATGGTGAACACAACGGGCGTAGTCAGCCGATGCTGAGATAACTGGTCCTGCACGGACCGTGCGGCTCGGCGCGACTCCGGCGCCGCCCGTGTTGTGACATGAGAATGGGCGAACAAGTCACAAATACACGGTTTAATTAGTGAAGCTATATTTATCCTGTTAGCTTTGAGTGGGTGCTAAAGAGTTGTTTTGTTTAATAAAGAGGGGATCTCTCGCACTGAATATTAAACACGCCGAACCGAAAACTTCAAACACTTCACAGGGAATACGAGTAATAACCCGAAAAACATACGTACGTATTATAATAAAATGATTCGCCGACGATCGCTACGATTTATATCTACAGAACAGAGTTATAATAGCTTTAAAAGTTTTTGCAGGGGTAATTTATGATAAGGACGGGCGGGTCGCTCGAAATCAGGAACGTAAAAAAATATTCTAAGCTTGAGAAACTTCTTTAAACGTACTTACGGCTGATCTTTGGTAAAAGTAAAGAGGCTCATTTTACAAAATTCGGTGTAATATCAATTGAAACGAATATTGGATAGAGCGTCGTCGCTCTTCGATTTAAAATTGTGTTTGAAAAATATTTACGTCACATTTGACTGTATACCGTTTGTCATCTCGAGGCGTTATATTGGAAACGAAGCCTTATGGAACCATGAGATATGGAGCCGAAGGGAACGCTACAAGAATGTAATGCGCTTACGTCTTACACGTCACGGAAACAAATGGGCGCGCGAGAATCTTTCGCAGTCGCCGGATGAAAATCGTCTGAGGCGAGGCAGAAAATCATTTCAGCTATGATAATACGCAAAGCAGCAAAAGTGTGACGAGCAGAAACAAACTCGATTGGAGTGAGGAACGGAGCAATAATGTCGGTCGGCTTTATCTCGGCCAGATCACGTTCCTGGAACAAAAGGAGCGCTCGGCGAGCCGGCGGAGGCAAAACGAGCTAAAAAAGCTTACGTTCAAATGGAGCTTTTCATACTTAACAAACTCGGTGCTCTTATAGAGTGCTCGGGAGCGCCGCTGCCGCGCCGGTGTCACTTTAATAACCATTACGTTCCGAATACTATACATATTTAATTCGTCAATGAATATCAATATACGTTTCTGCTTGGGAGACAATTTTCTGGCGCAGTGAGCGCGCAGAAGCGAAAAGGGCAAACGTAAGTTGTGAATGTGCAATGTGACAACTCCATGCAGCATTAAGAAGACATTAGGGGTGCCGGAGGAGGAACGGCGGAGGGCGCATTATTTTGCGATTTATCAAGTATCCGATGGCTGAGGAATATGAGTAGGTTTCGGTGTACGAACTCCAGTTGGGAGTTTCAGAATGTTTTTTAATAATCAACATTTTTATGAAAAAGTTACCGACGCACTTGATACGAAAAAATGTATTGCCAAGTAATATTATGTAGGGAATATCAGGTAACGGGCAGCAGCGTTTACCTGGGTACGAATAAAACCCAATGCGGTCACCAACTCGCCTGCCAAGCGTGGTGAATAAGGGGGGCAGTCCTATGTACGACTGTGGACGTTTGCAGACCTTCGTAGGAATTGACTCCCCCGATAGCTCATTTGGTAGTGACTTCTGCCTTCTGAGCTAAGGGTTGTGAGTCCGCCCGACATCCCCTCACAGTACATACATTTATTTGCATGAACATGTCTGTTTGTGTTGGTCTGGGTGTTTTTGTATAGTATGTATTTATTTACACAAAAAAGTATCTAAGTAAGTTTATCAGTTGTCTAGTATCCATATTACAAGCTTCGGCTTAGTTTGGGGGTGGATGGGGATGGGGATTATTTATTTTATTTAACAGTCTTATATCGATGTTATTCAATCGCTCTTTTTTTTTTTTTTTTTTTTTTTTTTTAGCCGGGGAAAATGCTTTTACGCATCCCCGTCACTGGGGGGGAGTGACGGGGTATGTGGGACTCACACCGCCCTCAGAAGGGAGAGCGGCACCCTGCCTCAGGATGGTGAGGAGGCAGGGAATACCCACTAAAAACCCCGGCCCCTCCGTCTAGCGCTATGGGGTGGTGTCGAGGGTCCTGAAAAACATAGCTCCACGACACCAGCACTGCCCGCCTACGCAGGCCCAACTGGTTCCCCTAAAGGGGGGAGCACCGGGAACAGCCCGAAGGGTCAGTCCGCTCCCGTCCGACTAAGACGGGGATCCGTGCAAGGCGGGTAGCGGTGCCCCCGCACCATCCACCCGCTGGACCCCGTCAGGCGGCATCAAGCGGCGAAACTGCCGCTGCGCCCTACCACCTCTGCGTCTACGGAGCTGGGGAGCGGAAGGGTCGTTCTCCCGCTCTCGCTCCGCTGCCTCCTTCTGGGACATGACTGCCTCACAGAAGGAAGCGACGGCTTCCCAAGCCGTGCGACTCCCCACCATGGCCGAGACCACGGTGGGGAGCGCTAAGTCAGGCCCGATAGTGCCGGTCAGAACGGCACGTTCAGCATCCCAGGCCGGACAAATGCATAGGGTGTGCTCAGCCGTGTCTGACTCTGCCCCACACCCATGACACACCGCGGACTCCTCCCGTCCAATCCGATGCAGGTAATGTCCGAAGCACCCATGCCCGGACAACACCTGCACCAGACGGAACGTTAGGAACCCGTGTGGCCGCTCTAGCCACTCCTTAAAATTAGGCACCAAGGCACCAAGAAGGCGCTGCCCGTATCTGGCGCAGGAGAGGCCCTCAGTCCACTGATGGACTATGTCATCGTAGGCTTCCCTGCGCACTGCGTTCTTCTCTACTGGAGTAGGGCACTCCCCGCGTGCCCTCTCCGCCACCATCCAATCATGCACCCTGGCCAGCACCTGGGCTTCGAGTTCCCAGGGCGGGGTACCAGCTAGAGCACACACTGCGTCATATCCCGTGGTACGGTATGCCCGGGAAATCCTTTGCGCGATTGCCCTCTGGGGCCTTCTGAGGTGCACCGCGTTGCTGCGCTTCAGTACAGCATCGGCCCAGATTGGCGCTCCATAGAGCGCCATACTTTTGATGATGCCGGCGTAAAGGTGCCGGCAATGGGACTTCGGTCCTCCTAGATTGGGGAGCAGCCATGCAAAAGCATTTGCTGCCCTCAGAAGACGCGGTGACAGCCCGCTGAAGTGCGGGCCAAACTGCCACCGCGTGTCTAAAGTAAGTCCCAGATACTTAATGTGCGATTTAACTGGGATCCGCACTCCCCCGACATAGATGTTCGCGTCAGGGGGGACGCGCAACCGAGGTCCGTGGAAAAATATGGCCTCGGTTTTTTCCAGGCCCACTTTAAGGCCTAGGAGGCCTATGCGATGGGCTACCAAAGCCCCTCCTGCGGACGCCAGACAGGCCGCGTCGGCGAAAGTTCTTCCTCGGGCAGTAACAAGGGTGTCGTCTGCATAACATAAAATACTCATGCCCGGGAGGAGAACACCCCTCAACATCCAGTCGAATCCGATGTTCCATAGAAGGGGTCCCAGAACAGACCCCTGTGGAACACCGGACTCTACCTTGTGGCGACGCAGAACACCGCTCCCGTCAACAAAGACAACCTCGCGTCCGGCCAAATAGTCTGCCAAGAGGTTCTGCAGGTAGATAGGGAGGCCATGGAAGTGAAGGGCCTCCAGGATAGTGGCGTGGGGGATGGTGTTAAAGGCGTTAGCTATATCAAATGATATGGCCAACACACCCTCCCCACGCTCTTCCGCCTCCCTGCATATACTCCGTAGCCGTGACAGTGCGTCTATAGTAGAGAGCTTCGCCCGAAAGCCAAACTGGTTTGGGGATAGATCCGGCCCTACATCTCGCAGGTGTGATTGAATGCGGCCAACTATGATGCGCTCAAACACCTTACCGACCTCGTCCAGAAGAACGATGGGTCGGTAAGCGGATGGGGAGTTTGCTGGACGTCCCTCCTTCTTGAGAAGACAAAGCTGACCCTCTTTCCATAATTTCGGGAACCTTCCGACCGCGAAGCATTGGTCGTAAAGGTCCCGAAACCTTTCCTCTAACTGAGGTGCTACCAAAGCCACTACTCGTGCGGGAACCCCATCTGGGCCGGGGGCCGTCTTCTTGCTGCGGAGAGGAAGTGTCGCCGCATTGAACTCCTCCGAAGAGACCAGCGGTCTGTTTTCAGAGACGGGGTTCATCCCAGAAGAAAGCGACGGACGCATTGTAGGGGGAGAAAAGGATGGCAATTGAGCCGGAAAAAGATCCCGGACAACCTCCCCCAACAACTCCGAGTCGAGAGTCTCAGTGAGTGGGGGACCAATGGGGCGCAGTTGATTTCGCGCCGCCTTGTATGGTCTCCCCCATGGATCGTTGTTGAGACTCTCTAACATTTCGGTCCTGCCCCTATCCTTGGCCTCCCCAATAGCGGCCCTGAGTATCCGCCTAGCCTCAACGTAGGAGGCATATAGGTGCTCCTCATCGCCGGGTACCCTGTTGCGGCGACGGCGGCAGCGCTGATACGTACGCCGGGCTCTGAGACAGGCCGCTCGAAGCTCCGCAATCTTATTCAATCGCTCTACGTTAATTGGGATATAAAATAAAGTTAAACTTCCAAAAAAAAAACTCTCTTCAAAAACGTGAGACAATTACATACCGTTAACTTCGTTCGAAAGCTTCAAAGCCCAATGCAAGCACGACTTCGCCTACTTTATAAAAAGCTCAAATAAATTTGTAATGCTACAACATGAAGAGCATCACCTAAACAGTAATGGAGTAGAAAAAAAAAGTACTGTCACTTTCGCTCGCGTCGGGTCGCAATGACTCGCTCGAAATCACGACGCGGAGCTTTCATCGCGCGTCGCCGTGAGCTTTCAAAAAGCTTTCAGTGGTCGATTGCATTCGCTATGATTATGAGTTGCCGATACATGGCCGCGATCCAACTTATTGCTAATGTGTAAAGTAACGGTTGCGAATACAGTGTATTCGTATGTGTTGAAGGCGAGACTCGGCGTTACACTTTTGGTTTAATGGATTAAGCTAGGAGGCTCCTTAAGCAGAATTTTTCACACCAATTGTTGCTATAATCATGTCAAAGCGTCCCCTAAAATGCTGATCAAGGGAAGCTTAGCTTAGGAGGTTGTTGGTGAAAATGGACATAAAAACATACATACATACCGTCACGCCTTTCTCCCAGAGGGGTAGGCAGAGACAAAAAAAAAACATAAAAACATTAACTGGAATCGTTGTATTTTATATAGTAGCCATCATCATCATAATCAAATACAGAAAAATTTATTCCCTTTCAAAGTTGCTAATTGTTGAATGTAAGTATCTTTACTAACTAAGGGGGCATCCTTACAAATAGTGAATCACACCAAGTCAGACACTTCGGGAATAATAACAAAATTTTGTACCAAAAAGGTAGTAAAATTATAATGGTAGTGTCAAATCAATTCATCGTTCCATTTATCAAATCTAGTGAAACCTAATATCATTACAGCGTCTTATATAGTTCGTATTAAAAAAAACACGCTAGACTTTACATAAACACGGTAAGCAATGAACATATTTGTTCAGAAAGTGCCCATTCATTCTTGTCTTGTAGCGATCCGCAGGCAGTAAAGATTTAGGAAAAACAGGCGCCGAAATAGGAAGGCAGGTAATTTGTTAAAATTTTACGATACCGAATTCGGATTTGTAAGGTAAGGCTTTCTTTTAACATGGTACAAACAACGAATATCTAACAATATGATAAATATTTATTATAGGTACAGTCATACATATAAACACTATTTCTCCTCGACAGTACTCGAACACAAATAGTAAACCTTTACACTTTCTTTATATCTAGTCCAAGGTTATCTGAAAACGAGTTCTCATACATATAATAATAATACAAGACTGCTTAAATTACCTCTATATCACGAAATCCAAAAACAAACCTAGTTTTAAATCAAGAATTGGATGTCCGCTTCTCTACCATTTAATTTCGAAAATCACATCAGAGTGAGAGCAAGATACCTGGTTCCATAGATAGTGCACCTGCTGCGTATGCGCACGACATTAATGTTATGTGTTTAAGAGCAGACTGTGGCATACTTATGCACATATGATTTGTAAAACCCAATAGTTTAATAGAGGGATGCTATTATAGAAGAATGTTCCAGCGTCACTTGTCATAGAACTCTCATGAAATTAAATGCAGAGGAAAATTAGCCATTCTTTGGATTAGTCTCGTTAAATTGCCTCATACTATATTTGGAATAAATCAAGGCGTCGCGCGCGGTACAAGACTAAGCACCACTGGCCAAATACGTCAATCGCCAAAGTAGGTAATTAAAATACCATTCCCACGTTCAATACTTGGTACAAAAATGCCAAAAAAGCATTTGCTTTTACGTATCTACCTTCGGCAAATTCGTACACGAGCAACACGCGAAAATACCTTTTTCAAAACGAAACCAGCGGAGGGCGAACGACGCGTCAATACTCATCGGAACGACACGGTGTGTCGTACAAGTGAGCCATCCTATTTGTATGGGTGATTGTGGCACGCCACAGAGTGCGGTTGCCAAGCGCCCGCAGCGGAAAATTTGGCGGCACCTGATCGACAAACGGGCACAAAACTATGCATTTTAAGTCAAATCAATCGATAAGCGGTCAGACGCGCACGTGTGCTACCTTGTTTATGTCCCGCAAATACCGCGAGGTTACGTGCCACTGCCAAATAGAGAAAATAAATTTCGCTCCAACTAAACCCCGCGCAATAATAAAAATTAAGTGGGGTCAGATCGCCGACGGATATTACAGACTCGCTGTGAAGGCCTTAAGTTAGTGCTTGTTCAAATGGCCGCAACTAAGTTAATTTTTAGGTTATAGGTAGGCCTGACGAAGAAAGGTACCTGTAAAGTCCGTCGGTTCCTCTGTGACATTCATTTGATTAATTGATATTAATTTGGCATCTCGTTACAGATTACGGCTATGAACTGATTATTAGAGTTGGGAAGTTATTATTTTGACAGTCATCTTCATAGTTACAAACAAAGAAACTACAACATAATATTTGTAGTTCCTTTGTATGGGTTTATCGTGTTTATTAGAAGTTACAAAGTAATAAAATCTTTGGGAATTAAGGAAAATATAATGATGATGTAGTCATGACTATCATAATGGTTTTGGGAAAACCGACTTAACTATTCAAGTGTCAGAATTTGTAGATATCTTTATAATATTAATTTTGTGGCGTCATATACCTATTGCTGATGCCAATACTAGTTATAAGTAATCTGATGATAAAATGTTAACAACTTCATATATAATCCTTCATATAGGTATCCATGATTCAAGCTGTGAGGTAAGCATCGTAAATGTTACGTTCTACAGGAATAAAATGTATACAGCCAAAGCCGCATATGATTTCCAATAATATATTAATTGATTCTGATATTTGAGTACATCTTTGAAACCTCTTTGTCCACCGACGTCCATTCCTCGTACTTATTTGACTTTGAACTATAGTAATGTTTCGAATTTTGACGCATTGTAATTCCACACAGAGATAACTTAAATAAAACAATATCCTATGACGTATTTTTGCAAATTCATATTTATATATATTCGTTTACGTTTTTAATACATTTGATTGTTAAATGCTACTACACAACTCGCTACTTCAATTGAAAAGTGAAAAAGAAATTGATGGGAACCTGGACTATGTTGGACTGCCTGATTGTTGAAACGTAGTCTTTTAATTTTCCTTTTCTTTTAGAAAACACAGTCCATGGCAACAATGGTTGATACAGAATAAATTGCATAACTTAATTGTAACTATATATGTAAGACTCGCACTCTGATTTCGATTAAAAGCAAACAGTTGAGCCGCGGTGTTGCCTAACCGCATTTCTACATCGCACTCCGACATGTGATTAACATTCATTGTATAAATATTTAAAGACCGGAGCCAAGAAAACGAGAACGGGCGAGTAAGTTTGCTGATTTCCTACGAATAAAAAGTGAGATCTAATTAAAGTTCTTGCTGGTAATCTTTTATTCAAATGACTCAATTATGTACCAGGTACATAAGTGCAATTATTCAAATGGAATTATTTTAAATTAGCCGCGTATTATGATGTGTGCTTTGAATAGAACATTTTTTTGGTAATTTGTATGATCAATAATTATTCTTTATCTATTTATAAGAAAACATTGAGGCGGCAAAAGTACGAGTAGTAAGTACTTAGTTAACATTCCCTGTGAAAAAAGAAGAATCAGCATATTTTACTTTTTTGAAAACATTTCGTAGCTAACCAAATAAAGCAAGAGCACATCATTTATAATTGGTGCGGTTGTGTAGTCTGCGGCTTACAGCAATACCGTCTTGTATTGTAAGAGTGCACTTGAAAATTCAAGAAACTGTATCAGCGTCGGTC
The DNA here is from genome assembly GCA_031163375.1 of Conogethes punctiferalis. Lineage (NCBI taxonomy): Eukaryota > Metazoa > Arthropoda > Insecta > Lepidoptera > Crambidae > Conogethes > Conogethes punctiferalis. The sequence continues at coordinate 8,352,590 of CM062080.1, forward strand.
GTTCACGGGTCCCGTACCTCGGCGTGCCTGCTCCCGCGCCCATAAATATTTTACGGTGCACTCCTTTATAGTATTGTGATTAGATTGTCGCGCACCTACCGCGAGGATCGATCCAGTATCAAACTTTCAATAAGGCGACCGTGTGCCGTCTATTTTGCGTATACGATCATTTTAAAATATGAGTTTTATGGCACTATAAAAGAAACGTGGATATGTAGTTCGGTGTTTTTGTTTCGCGTTATTTTAGCAGATTCGCGCTTTTACGGGTTTTGGTTTAGGATAAATGGGTGATTGTGTTTTTTGGAAACCGTAAACGTTGGCATTTTATGCGATGTTCGGATATTTATGCTTATCTGGGTCGGTAAAATATCAAGTTCTATTATGAGTTCATTTTAATAATGTTTTTCAGGTAATATTTGTATGTACTTAGTTGCAAACATGCAAGTAGACCGGATTAGATTTTTTGAAGAATACACATTTATGTACATACAAGAAGAGTTATCTTCATTGCACCTGGAAATCTTAGACTTCGTACCCAGATTGGCCGTAACAATGAGAATATGTTCAGGTGAAGGTAAACTGATGGGTCGGACACTGCTTGTGAGTGTGGTGCCCTCACCAGAGTATGTCTCATCTGGTCTGATGTCCCACTTGTTGAGAGACTAGCTGTGCTAATGTCCGTGACTGGAGGTCCATCGAAACGCAAAGAAGAAGACAGAAGTGCCTTAATTTATTGAGGTGTCAAGACTATTAGAACTCGTCCGTTGTCAATGCTGTACGTCGTTCCGCAAGTAGGCTAAACCATACAAGATGCGTTAAGTGAACAATTTCAAATTAGTGCGTTTTCAGTTCCGTCACGGCGCGATCTCATTAGGGGTTGGCATAGGGCCGGGTGTCGATTTAGTGTCGTGGCGTAGGCGTGGGATACACGCCTATGTACATGGTGTTAGCGGGGGAGTGCTAAGGTCGCGTTACGCCGTTTGAAAGTGAGACGCGAGGCGTCGGGAGAGCAACAAATTAAGTCCCTGCGGGGAGCCGCGCTAGAGAAGCACCGAGTGCCACAGTAGATGTAACCACAGTAAACCCTATGGCCTAGACGATAAGACACATGCGATGCACTTATTAATAGTGTCAGACTGAAGATACGTGACGCATGTACCGCCACACGATAAAACATTTTCATTATTTTTCATAGCATGACCGGTGGAGAGCATCGTGTATTCGCGTAGTGCCCGCTGGTAAAATGCCGTTTGAGCATCAGTGCGAGATAACTGTGTAGTTCTCATTTATTAGTCATGTTTCTATTAGATAACATTGCATAGCCATTCTATGAGAAAGGGACGACACCAAATCAAACAATATCTTTAACTTGATTGTAGTTGATATGGTGCATATAATATGGCATTTCTGAAACAAAGCGTTTAAACGCATCTTTTGAAAACGATTAATGGAATCGCGAAAGCGGCAACCATAGCAGTAGGTGACTCTCTTTAGCCACGACCACTTTGCCTAGAGTGAACAAGTGAGAAGAAAACGTAAAGAAGCATCTCGCACCCAGTTCCCATACTGTTCCTTCAGGAGTGCGCCGCGCCCGCACCGCGATGAGAGGGCGACTACGATAACGTCGCGCCGAAGGGAAAACTTGAATATTTCCAACGAATTACGTAACCAAATTCGCTGAATAAAAGTTCTCGTACGTGCCCTGACAACTGGCAAAGTATTATTGAACTTCCCTTTACATTCTAATTAGGAGTTTAGGAGCGTTTAATCGTCGAGTATATATCGCTTCGCGGAATCTACTTCGTAAAGTTACTTTATTATGCGCCCATATGACAGATATGGTGACTGCTTTTAATCTTGTAACGATATAAATGGCAATTTCTCTGCGATAAAGTTTCCAACTTTTTATTGGACGCGTTCACGTTGCTTATTAAGAAAATTCTACCTAGTTTTGTTTGTTTTTGTTAACGATAAGAAAATATTTGCTAAAATTACATTGTTTCCAAAAGCCAAATCTATAATTTGTTTCTATACCTACGAGTATACATATGTTGTTTGCGGAACACTCGGAACGTGAAACTATTCGTTTGCAAACTGCAACTGTATGCATAAATAAGAATATAATATTCCTACTTACGTCAGCTACTTTGAATGTATATTGTTTGATATCTTTAGTATAAAATAATGAAATATAATTTTTACAAGGCCTTTTATGCTGATATCATGTTCCCATACTATTTCCCTTAATAAAACTCTAATGCGGGGGACATAACGCAGCCAAATGGCGCCGTGCCCTCTGAAAGGTATACGAAACACTCGTTTTATTGGTCAATACGTCTTCTATTTACGTCTTAAAAAATACATAGGTGCTTCATGTGGGAAATAAAACTCTTACCGCGACATAAACTTTATCACTTCAAGTCGTAAATATTTTGTATCAATATCATTCGCCGATCGAGCGCAGTCTGCTTTAAACGTGAACTCTCAAGATGACCGCTTGTTAAAAATATTACGAGTACATATATCATACACGATAAACGTCGAGAACGGGTTTGCTATTATATTTCAAAGAACTACTAATTCAACATTAATACCATATTCATATACAATTTAGATCTGTTTATATAAATAACCCATATTCCTGGACGTGTAATTTAAACAGGATAACAAACAGTTAACTACATTGTAGTCAACAATAAAATACGACATGTAATTTGTATACCTACCTACGTACCTAAATTTGAATATCCCGCATAACGGTCTAAAGATCCTCAAGTAATTCACTAGTAAGTTAGCAAACGCATAAACAGTAACATTGTAATTTACTGGCAATGCCTGCAATTGAAGCGACATCAAGGAATTAACGAGGCGATTGAGCTTAAAAAATAAAAGCGAAATATTAAACGCGCGATACAGTTAATGACGGACCTATAAAAAGAAAGAAGAAATCTGCCAATAGCAAAGCTTAAGCGGGGGTATAAAATTAAATGGGTAGAAGGCGTTTTTACAAGTTTATCGAGCGTTCCACATCGGGCAGACGTCTAATGGTTTTCCAGGCGCCGCGCGCGCTGCCTGTCTGTCTCGCCGGGCGGCCGGTGACGTCCGCGGCTGGGCGCTGCGCCACAGCCCACAGCCGACATGGGCCTCGCCAATTTCCGATCAATCCGCTACGTAAACGTCCACCTACGTCTTGTCGCAATGTTACAGATCAAACGATAACAGATTAAAGAGTTTAGAGAGAGCCGAACGGAGCGAGAACAAAAAGGTCGGAATGGCGGCTACTTACACGAAGCGGCGCGGTTGGCTGCCCCTAGCCCCGCTTTTAATGCGGATTTATCGACTCAAATTAATCGTGTAAGTAGAGAGCTGCCCGAGGAAACTTGCGTGAAACGCGATAAAGGACCTCTGTGTTCGTTCGGAAAGCCGTTCATTGCGATTTAACTAAATTGACTTTCGCCTGTTGTAAACTTCTCTAAAGCGGAAACATATTCACTGTTATTAGAAGATTTGGATGTTACAATTGATATTAAATCCATTAAACCCGAACGAGGAGTGATGTAATTAGCTGCTCAAACGAGTTATAAATTCAGGAATCATGCCACTTGTAACATCAGAGCTTCTCGTATTCAAATAACAATGTAATAAATTAGTTACGCTATACATTACACACCATTATGTTCTAAATACAGGCGACAATCAATCAACCGAACGATCAGAAAAAATATCTAAACGGCAAGAAAACAATGGCCGTAAATAGATTGCTTTCATAAAGTATGGTATGAATAACACGATATCTACATATTCGGGCGTATACAGGCAAAACTGTTAAGGAAATTGACTCGAATTGCGGTAATGGTGAACGATAAAAGGTGTTTTAATAACACATTCAGTAAGTATTTAATGTTCTGACCGAATAAAGTATGGAATGTCGGTTTGTGGCGTGGTCTAGTTCGGGTGTCGAGTGCGACAGTCCCGGAACGACACGTCAGCCCACAATCTCATTTATGCTACCCGCTAGAACGAGCGACACGTAGGAAATGAGATGCGATTAGCTTAGCTTACCCAGCTGGTATATATTTGCTACCTATCTCAACCACACTATCAACAATCCCCATAATCTGCACTGCAGCATTTACATATACATACATCAAAATGGTTGCAGTGTAGTTAGTAAGCAGACGTTCGGAAACGACCAAGGAAAGATTGAAGATATTCCCCGGAGAGGTGAAAAGAGATTGCAAAGAATTAAACTAAAATGAGGTTGCATCGTTCCAATAAGCGATGCAGGGGCGAGCGTAAACAATCTTACGGTCACGGAATCGGTCGCAAGTAATTTGGAAGAGTTATTTGAACCGATATGGCCCCAGAGAACTTTTGGAATATAAAATTTCCAAGGAATGGCTCTGTTCATCGTCGGGTAGTCGGAGTGATTCCGAGCCGCTTACACTGGTACCTCGCTCGGGGACTGCATAATACATTGCGGCGAATGCACCACAGTTTGATCCCTTTCTAGACAAGGTAAGTAGGACTGTACTCCGAGTGGAAAGTTCTCTTGATGTTACCTCCACTTTTGTACCAAGTGCCGACGAGAGCTGGCAAGGGGCTTTGCGTTGCCAGCGTGGGTAAATTGACGAAGTTTTGACGATGTCATCGCTTTGTGCCTATCAACTTCGATAAAGCGATCCATACATTTAGGCGTCTGAATTTATTTCTGGTTCGTGGCGAGATCTAGTTGGTTTCTTTTTTTAAAAGAGGATCCAACGTAGCAAAAAAGCGCTCTGCCTCTCAAATATACCAGTCTCTCGTCAAGGGTCTCTCAGGGAGGCAATCTGGCATTTATTAATGTGGATCGCCTCGGCAGGCCCGGACAATGGCTCATGTTTCTCCGCAATTGTTTCGCGCCATGCTGAGCCCGAGTCGGGTGCACGTACGCAAACCTTAGGTAAATGACGTCCTGCATAAGTAATTCAGAAGGTACGAATAAACAAAACAACTACGCACACGTCTTCTTTCATAAATATCTAAGTAGCGACAATTGGTAGACTCGGACTTGTGTTGTTCAAGTTCGCAAAACAAGTTTTACTTGGAGTAACAGGACAAAGACAACGTGTCGTGTTTAGGCTATTCGCCCCAAGGTTAAATAGTTTCCGCATTAGGTTAATTGAACTAATGTGACATTTCTACTAAAATGTAATATATTACTTAAAATGATAATATTACTATGCAAATTAGTTTACACGATCAAAATCCTGTTGAACACTCGAGAAGTCGTCTGGCTTCAAGTCTGTGTAAAGTACATAATAACTAGACCAGACGAGTGAAAGCGAGCTACGAGCGTCTATACCCAGGCAGATCATACAACCTAGCCGAACAAAGCTACCGAGATAAGCTATTGAGAACTGGAATCACTCTTCAAAACTGTTTAGGGGAGTGGATTTTAGAAGTTCAATTACGGTTCTCTAAATAAATGAACGGACACGAAACTTGAAGTGAACGTATAAGGTTCCTGATTTTTTGAGGAAAATATCTAGGAATATTGAGCTATTTTGCCGAGCAAAGTTACGAAAGATAAGCGAGTAAGACCTTGGTGTTTTGCCAAGAGAATAATCATGAAAAATATGACAAAACTACAGAGAGCGCAATATTAAAATACGAAATAAAATCCTAGCTAGACGGAACGACACTGAATGGGACGAGAGAGGTGAAACAGATTTAGATATAATTAATAATACTAATATATTTTGTGAGAAATGTGACTTACTTTTAAGTGAGCTTCTTTACAATGATATATGACTCCGGGCCAAAATCTGAAACAAATAAAAGTAGGTTAATAGATAGCAATATTAAACACCAAATTCTATTTTGATAGCTCAGAGTAGAAAGTATAACACGATAAAACTTCATACAAATGAGTAGTGGACGTTTCCTGATGTGTAGTACAATAGTAGTAGTTTTGTTCTCGTTATACCAATTGCTGTTAGATTCACAGGTCGTATCGTAGTACAATACTGGGTTCAATATAATGAAAAAAGGTTAATATAAAATCAAAATGTGAATCTTGATTTTATATTAATGTGAGCCAACATCCATTCTACCACATTAATTTTCAAAGCTGATTTACTTCGTGAAGTTGAAACTGAAATAAAATTAGAAGACGTACTTAAAGCTTCTTCCTCGCACACGAGCTTTATGATTGTTTAAGAAGTTTATGCAAACAAACGCTTTACATACGACAAAAAGGAAGATCAATTCTTAAGTGATATCGTTTAAGTTCACTCTGCACACACCGCGGCGCGAATATAAAACTAAACCAATTACAAGTTTTCCAATATGCCCGGCAAATTATACCAATGTTAAACTTGCAATAGCCCTCGACGCGGCTCCTTGTGAGTTCGCATCGAATTTAAGTTGTTAGCGTTTTCGACGCAGGGAATTCGTCTTAAGCATACAACTATGGAAAAATCACTGATGTATTTCGATCTACCCTCAGTATGCATTTTAAAGTTTTGGATGTTGGAGCTCAAAAAGCTCTTATCTTATCTTATGATCTTAGATAGATATTCTTTTATTGCACAAAATACAAAAATTTGCAGCAAAGGGTATACAGTAATTTCGTGGTACAATTTAGAAGGTTTTATCGCTAGTAAGTTATCTCTACCAGACAATTTTTTTTTATTGGCTCATCATAGTGACTTGCCTCCGCCTGATGGAAAGGTGAAAAGAAAGCTCAAGCCGCTCTGACAACGGACGGTAAACTTATTTGTTGATAAACAATTGTTAATTGTTTTTATTTTGAATCACGTCCAAATTTCAAGGTAACATATAAAATAGATGGCAGCCTGCGGCAAATAAAGATATTTAATATAAAGAACAAATTAATTATTCGCAACAACGTTCTCGAGCCCAACATAAGCAAAATATTTACTCTGAAACCCTCTTATCGCTAACAACCCTACCTGTTTCAAGGTCCTTTAATTCGAGGGTGCCGTGATTCGCTCGTCATCCGACCACTAGTCCTCTCCTAGCGTAAAATGGGACAGTAAATAATAACCATAAGCTCCTAATGTCGGAATTCATTAGGAACTGGAGACTATAGATGTGCTATGAATTCCATAAATTATAGTAACGACGCATTCTGTTTACAGTAGTCTTTGTTTACGTCAGTGTTCACAAAACAATAAGCGTGCAGGATCAGAATTAGTGTTTGTTGTGCAATCACGCCGCTATTCTGGTTACATAATTCGCTTTTGCAGCGCGGCGCGAAAAAGCTGCGCTTAAAAACTCCATTAGTGGGCGGCATTCGTTTCGCCGTGACACAATACGCGTTAACCTACAAAATGAGAGCGTCGCGTAGCTAGTTACGGAAATAAAAGCCGTTATTATGAATCGCGCGAGGATGAAGGCACAGCGGGGTGGGCACAGTGAAGTTGTTTACTTGGCGCCGACATCTGTAGTGAGAACGCTTGTTACGTATAACGTATATGCGTACGCGCAACCTATCGAGGACTTTGATGTCCCAAAGTACGTGATAAGGCCGATAAGGTTAAGTTTATTGTTTACCTCGTACACTAAGCAAAATCGTATAATTTAATGGCAAAACCATGACGACTTTTAAAGTTGTGCCGGTAGGACAGGCAGCTCTGTGATCGTCTTTCTTCTGTATGGCAGCGTCGTGCAGTCGCAGGTTAACAATGTCATTTGCTTTGCACGCTTTGATAAGATGATGGTAAACACGGCTATTTGCACTACACGCCCCGGTCCTCGGCCAGGATTTGCGACATCAGCGACTAAGCTCAGAGATGGCTCACTGGTCGCGTCTCCGCTGTGTCGGCGCGACACGCGGCGGTCGCGCAGTCTGCGTCGCAGGTACACATGTTTATTTGCACTACACGCTTGGCCCTTGGATAACATCTACGACATCCGCGGGTAAGCTCAGAGGTGGCTCACTGGTCGCGTGTCCTCTGTGACGGCGCGACACGCCGCGGTCGCGCAGTCTGCGTCGCAGGTAAACACGTTTATTTGCACTACATGCTTGGCCCTTAGATAACATCTGCGACATCCGCGGGTAAGCTCAGAGGTGGCTCACTGGTCGCGTGTCCTCTGTGTCGGCGCGACACGCCGCGGTCGCGCAGTCTGCGTCGCAGGTAAACACGGTTATTTGCATTACACGCCCCGGCCCTTGGCTAGGATTTGCGACATCCGCCGGTAAGCTCCGTGAGCGTTCTCCCGCGGCAACTCTAATTATTGTTGAATTCATTACGGAACGGTGACGTGTGCAAGATTGGTTTCTGTAAATACGACTACGTAACGTCACTACATTAGTTCAGATATTTACCGGAACGGGAGCTTTCGCAAACAATTACTGTCGTCATTCGGCTTAAAATGGGACTATCAATTTAATTTGAACGGAGCTTCGACCTTCATTTTCCACGTGTTCGTTATTTGTTACATGGAAGTTTCATACATTGAACATCGAGGTAACGGAGACAAAGACGTATTTAATCCTTCGAATATTGAAAACGTGAAATTTGTATGTTTGTTTGTTACTTAATTACGCAAAAGCGGTAGAACCGCTTTGAATGTAATTAGATACACGTGTGTTAATTACCTAAAATAACATATTGTTATTTGATTCCGAATTTCAGGATCGTGGTGACCTCAGACGAATTTGCGAGCATCATATAAATCTTTCGAGGCCGAGGCCTATGTCCAGTAGTGGACTGCAATAGGCTGATGATGATGATGATGATATAAATCTTTAACACTACGATTCGTGAGTTAGTTTACAAACTAAGAAAATTTCAAAGAACATTTAATAAGTACATTTGCGTTTAAATTAAATATCGTGAAGTGGCAGGGTTAACTTGAAGTTAGCTTTTGAGTTAGGAAGTGGCGCAAGCAAGTTATCGTCCGCAGAGTAGCTTAGGCGTCGTTTTAAAAGATGTCTTGAACTCTTAGGACCACCCTATGTTTCATTCAAGGTTAGTGTAAACAGCACGTGCCTTTATCCATAATAGGAACCTATTAAATATGGTACTCATATTCTATTTTAATGTCGAGGTCGGTAGATTAGTGTGTGAATATTATTCAGAATTAATTAAGAATGTCTTCGCTAGGTCAATTTACATTATGGCAATCAAAATTTATAATCATCTACCACTACATATAAGAAGTATAGAAGAGGAAACTTTGTTTATTAAGCGATTAAAGCAATTCCTAATAAGTAAATGTTATTACACTATCGAAGAATTTTTCAAGGATAAGACGTGATTATACTTTGTAAAAATGTTAAAATAATTTCATCTTGATAGTGTATAAATTGCGACGCCCTTGCAGGGTGCATGTGCTGTACGACTAGTTCATATCATCTTGTATTTTACCATATGCACGCAATAAACGATTTGAATTTGTAAGATTTATAGCAAATATAGCCAATGATATAAATCCATAATTATGATATTTTAATAGTAAAAAGGATTTTTGTTACTTAACAAATCACATTGAAACTTAAATGTAAATCCTTAAAAACCTGTGCATGTTATACTTACTGCCATGTTAATATTAGTTCCGAGCATTTACCTACGCTAATAGCTCGTTTAATTTCGAGTTGTCTTTTCGACTCACCATGTGTAACCTCAACTTTAGCGAGTGACTACCAAGCACAACCAAGCTACATACTATGCACTTGTCTTTTCAACAGTCGAAGTGACTAAGCGGCGAGACAGAGTATTCAAAGGCCCGAGCTAGTTTCACCCGACGCATGCTGAGACAAAGAAGTCAAACGCGCAAAGATGCAATTGCAAGAACAATAGCATATTTTATTTTCGGTATAACTGAACTGAAATTACTGTATTTCAGCGACGTGTTTTGCAATTCACACCAAACGTCTAGTTCGTATTGTAATTTACGTACGTATTGTCTATATGCAAAATGAATTTTGGTTTGAATCAGTGGCATTCTAGCATTAGCTTTCGGTTTAGATATGAATTTAACTGATGTTTTACACAATTATAGCCCGCGTTTTAGTAAACTTGTGACTAGGCAAACATAATATTACTACATTTAATGATAAATATAATAGATTTTGATACAATTATCTCCACATTGAGAGATAAAAATAGGACAGGTACCTACTGGAAGAACTTAGATAAGAATGGACGTAGAGTGACGAAAAATACAGTTACCCCGGTAATGTAGTTTCGGTCCCTTGACACTAGTTTGCATAATAATGACTGAAATATATTTTAAGTATGTAGCTTGTAAATAAGTTGGCGTCGCCAGTCCCAGGGCAGTACCTGCTGCCGTCATGAAGTTCGGGTGTGCTCATGGGTCACGTGAGCTACGGCTCGAGATAGGGATAGGGGTATCACAAAATCACTGCCGACGAGTTGCCAGACAACAATAGGGAAAACTTTACACTATGGCCACACCAAAGCTGGAATTAACCTTATCTGTTTTATTTCGCAGTTTCTATTCGGGGCACAAAGTTCGTTGAAGATTTAACGCCGGATTCTACCGTAACTAACGCAGGCTTTGATATTTTCTTATATAATCCAACTTTTGTTATTTAGAAACAAGCGTCATAAAGGCACATCGCAGCGTAAATTTACTCAACTTTTATATTATAAATTTCGAGGCGGTATTTCAGAGATAGAAGACACGCTCGCATAAACTAGGAGTGGCTAGATCTAGTCGAGGTGGGGAAGCGGCCAACTTTTGTATTTCCGTAAAAACTTTAAAACTAGAATTAGCAAAGTTGTATAAGCACGCGCTTTCGAAACTCAATCGAAGTGCGCGGCACGTCGTACGTAAAACTCGTCGAAAGTATGACTATGACAAAAGCACGTGCGCGCCCGAACCTTCCAAACTTCCCGAAGGACACTGCGACGTTATTTAGGGGCGCCTCTGAAAGGCAAGGTGTGTCGTCTCGGGCCCGGGGGAATTCACTACGCTTTAAAGCTGGTAATTTGATGTGAGTCTTTCGAGATTTTTCCATCTTCCCGGGTCGTTCGGGGAGCGGGCGGATTAGGCCACGCACGGCGCGGCGAGGGCGGCGACGCGCCAGATTAATGTCGCGAGCTTTGCGCCAAATTTAAAATGTCACGTTCCATTTTTCCAGCCAACAGAGCCCGTCACCGACCCAAACGGTTAATGCTTCCGATTGTCACGGATCCCCTTATTTACCCTTGTGCGAATGCTTACAAAATGCTCATGTTTCAATTCCGTTATGTTTACATCTACAAATTGTATGAATAATCTCGCTACAAGATTAAAGGCCAAACCGAGTCATAATAGGTATATTAGCGAAATAAGACGTGCATGCGACGAGTTATGAATAAGAATAGAGCGACGTCCTTGAGACAATACGAGTAGATTGGGACAAAACTGAGAAAGGTCAATGTTTCGCGAATACAGCACACAAATGAACATGTATTATCTAGAGTGCGGCTAACATGGAAACGGGGCGTAGGAAAAAAGGCAAAGTCGTAAAACTGGCGCACACCAATAGCCAAATAAGGTCGGCGCGGCACCGCCGAGCCGAGCGGCTTCGTCCTTGACTCCCGGCCAAATGACATAAGTTGGCCCATGGGCGCGGATTCTTGACTAATCGATAAACAAGACGGAATGGATGAACAGTCGAATCGCCGAATCGCCGCACCCACGCCACGCTATTAACTCGTCATCCAGTTTGGTCATGATTCCATAAAAATCGTTAATCGAACGTCAGATAGCTGGAAACGCAAGGTCGAAGGATATGCAGCCCAAAAACACCAGCGCGACGGTTCGATTAAAAGCATATTGGAAAATGTTCAACGATAGGGGCAATGTGATTCAATTGACCAGAAGATGAATCGAGCATCTATTACGTATCATGTGACATACATCGACCAAGAACTCTTAGATAGTCTAAAAGTCAATGGGTTGAAAATTTAATACTCGCAGAACAATGCATCATATCGGACGAACGATCGATCTATTGTATCAATTTATTGAACATTCTGATATTCCAGTACATACACCATGTAGTGGGTAGGGTTCATTACCAAAATATGGTATAAGATAGTTACATGAAATAACATTTAAAGTAGCTATAAAAGATGTAACATAAACACATCATGCTTGCTCAAACTTTTCCAATTTTCATATTCCACCCAAGTCAGAGGTTCATAAAGAGCCTTAATTTTAATAATTTCACATTTTACTATATGGAGTGCGTGTTGGCAACAGCCATAAAATGTGCGTGCCGTTGGCTATGGATGCGTACGGATGTGGCGTAAATTTTCAGCTTATTATCGTGGCCTTGGATTATCGTGATGGGCAAGTAAATGGACAAATTTTAGCGTTCGAGAATTTCGCGCATCCGATGAATAATAAGTGTTGGCGTCAATACTCCTAACAAAAACAATAGTAGGCATCAATAACACCGGAAATATATGTAGACAATGGCAGATGTTGTTAGAACATTTGCGAAACTGTGTGCCTTTTATAAAATAAATTGATAATACTAAATGCGATGCCGACATAATATATCGGCAATACGTATAAGTAAATATCAGTCGCGCATGTATTTATAAAATTAAGTCTTTTCGTTTTTTTCTATAGGTACTCTACATATTATGACATCGGAAATCTCGCAGTTTCTTCACCTTAATTGCAAGTCTATCGATTGTTTAAAAGACAGTGTACCGCCAATAACCGAAGTATATCAGGTCAATCGTCCGTTACATGCGCGCCACGTCGCCGCAGGATTAGCATGCACGGCACCAGTCTCAAGTTCATTGGCGACTGCCCACGTGTTCGCCCCCGCCGCAAGGTGACTGACTCCGCACATCTTAATGACGACTTGTATGGCCATGTGAGTAATTAGACGTCTGCGACTGCTCTCCTCGCGTCGTGTTCCAAGACTGTCATTAAGCTCAAACACCAACTATTGAAAGGGGTTTTTGTACGCATCATCGAGATACGCGTCCGGTACCGCGAGACGGCTTATTATGTTGATTGCTTCTTTGGATCGTATGCGTCATAGGTAGACTAGTCGAGCTACAGAAAAAAGAAGAAGGTTAAATTACTTAACTAGCACGTGCATTGTTGCATATTAATGCATATATGGGATGTTTAAGCAAAACGTGAAGCATTTCACGGGCCAGCATAGTGGCAATTGACAGGACTCGGATGCTTATCCATTGCCATAGACTTGGGTTCCCTTTTCTTCGCTTTTTGTCAGGCGTAAAAGGACCCACTACTACCTACATCGTGCAAGAATATAAAACTAGTATACACACGTATATAAAGGGGTTACATTTTAATAGTACTTACCTATCTTGAACTAAAAGTAAAAGGTCAGCACGTGTGTAAATCTAGATAATTGTTTGCTTTGGAACTAGGAAGAAAAACAAGTCTATATCAGACCCTAATTACCTCTTATATGGTACAGATTCCATCTCCTCACTTATTCTGATTGTGGTCGCCCTAAATCTTTAGTTAGATAAAGTACAGCAATGTTTCCTCGAGAGTTTGAAACAAGATAATCAATTAATTTGATTCCTCCTTGGTCAAATTAAGTCTATAACGTTAAATTACAGCAACCTCATCGAGCTTCTTAATTAAAACGTTTAAATAAGTAGCTATTTTCAAGAGAAATTCATATATGTATTAATTCTGCAATACCGACCAATTAAACTTGATTTAATTGAGGCCTGAAAGTTATTAAATCAAAGCTAATTAGACACAATATTATAGTCCTTTTAACCGTTAGAACATTCCGTTGAAAACTGCAGTAATTAGAGAATACAGCTATATTTTGACGGTATGAAATTAACTGTTGAATCCAGCTTAGTTAAATGTAAGAAATGTAATCAATAAGGCCATCAAGAGTTTGTGTAGACCAAAGTTCAAACGTAAGACGAAAGGGAACATAAATTGATTGTAGTTACTCTTTTAGTATATGTTTCAGGGACATTAAGGTCGTTGGGTCAGGGCATTGATTATGTAAGTTTTAAAATCTATCTGGATCGCTTACCATTCCAAATTTGACGCTAACTTCACACCAATTCCAACTGTCATTGAAAGCGATACAAAACTAACAATTGACAGGATTGTATACTTTGTGCTTTTAACAACCGATTTCTTAAGTTTCGACGTTTATTTTATGTTAAGTTGACGCGTTTAACACAAAATATAACAAATGGTAGTTGAAATGTGTTATTTAACGCAATGGATTTCAGTTAATTGATCAACTTACGGTAGCCTGGCAGTAATTTAATAATTTACGATTATGACACAAGTAAAATAGTCTTCAAATGGGCCAATCGTTGCTCAATATACTATTTAACGGTGCACTATTACCCGTAACTTAATACACTGTTCCCTGATTGGTTGCCGGAATAACACCACGTGAGCCATTGAACCAATCAACGTTCACCTCACCTTCGTCGGATTAATTATTTAACGGCAAGACTCTGTAAAATGAACAATTTACTAAAATACAAACGTTAAATAATATATTTCAACTGCCATTTATTATTTTCCGGAAGTTAATCAACTACCTAGGAAATTGATCAAAACTTACGATTCTTGCTATTTTCCGGTGACATATAATATATGTAAGTATTACTTTCTACTCATTTACGCCGCCTTGGAATTTGAGATATTCCGTGTCTCCGCATCAGAAACGACAATACAGTCTAGTCGATCATACTCTCGATTGCGGAACCGATACGGAATTCAGAGATCGATTGTCGGATAAAGCGCACGGAACAACTATACTACAGACAGAGTCGCAGGCGTAATCCGAAGCGGTGCCCACCGCCGACACAAACTTGCACGCTAATTGCGAACCGACTAATCTGCTTGCGTTGCTGACGCATCGTGCGAGTTACTTATTGTTCGGTACTTAATGGCCGTGGAGATTTTTTTTTATACATTATGGGTTTGCGCTTGGCCACAGTTCACCTGGTGGTAAATGATATTGAAGCCTACGATGGAGCACGCTTACCCAGAAAATACCGATTCACTCTCGCTTTGAACACCTCAAGATTATATGTCTCCGGAAACAAAGAGTCTGGCAAGGAGTTCCATAGATTCGTTTTGAAATAGGTTTTTTTTTGTAGTCAGATGGAAAGCGAAAGAGAGGTCCAAGTCGCTGCTCAAAGGACAAGTAACCAAATCAATCTATCAGTTGCCACTCCCATGCCGACCTGTAGAATTATTCTGGCTATACACCGACTGATCCCGAAACGCGTCGGAAGTCACTTTCATAGTAAGAAATGCGGTGTTTGTTTTTACAGATAAACGACTATAGCATATCGACCTAAGGAAAAGGTCGAATTATATTGCATTATATGCTAAATTGTTATAAACAAATATGGATTCTGCATAGATTAAACCACACCGACACAAAGTAGTGCCACAGATTAATAAATAGTTACTTGGTTGTGCGCGTGCGCATACACGCTCTCAAGCAATCTATTAACCTTTCAGCTATTAAAATTTAGTCGAATTAGACTTTTTGTCAATTTCTAAGTACTATTGGTATCGAATACTTAACCTAATAACTTGTGATTTATAATTAACCACTATTATAGATTAAAAAAATAATAACGTAAACCACATAATACAATTTTGGAAACAAGACTAACGTTATACTTCGTTGATGTTAATGCATAACATATAACCTATCTATTATTAATTGATACACATACTGTATAATCCAAGCTTCACGCTAGCACGCTTAAAGCGTGTTCCATGTTAGAACGTCAATTTACTGCACTGCTTTAGCTTATACACACACACATGAATATCTAAGTAATTACCTACTAGGTACATAAGCGCTTGCATACACATGCTCTTCAAACATATCTTTCTATAATCCTAGTAAAAGTTTAATATGGGTACATAAAACCCGCATTCTAGGTACAATAGACTTTCTATTGTTTTGTGACCTAATCAAGCTTCAGGTTATACGAATTAATTAAAAAAATCATAATACAGCGTCAAGATATTATTGTTATTGTGTACAAATTAATATGAGCAAGCGCACTCGTCCGTGGTATTAAATCAGCAGGACTTACTAAAAACCAGCGACATGTCTTCAAGAACGCCACGGCTTATGGTGAGCGAGGCCCTTTTATTTTGGACGTCACAGCGTTGCCGGACCCGGTCTCATCATTTTGTGTGTGAGTATGAATAAAGCTTTCCTATTTCTTAACATTTGCTCATTTTCCTTTTTCAACAGTAAACTCACCTCTTTGTTCCGTCTAACCGATGGTTTAGACGTCTATAGCCGACCACTGCTGAACCAATCTGGTCGTCGAGTTAATAAAGCTTCACTATTTCTTAACGTTTGCTCAATTCCCTCATTCACCAGTAAACCCATCTCTTTGTTACGTCTAACCGATGGTTAAGACGTCTATACAAGTCCATAACCGACCACTAATGAACCAAACTGGTCGTCGAATTAATAAAGCTTCACTATGTTTTAACGTTTACTCAATTCCCTCATTCACCAGTAAACCCATCTCTTTGTTACGTCTAACCGATGGTTTAGACGCCTATACACGTCCATAGCTGATCAATCGGGCATCGGGCGCGGCAAGGCGTAATCCAGACGGCATTTAGCGTGTGCGCCGCAAGCTCGCGCACCGCACTAATGGCACGACCGCTAATCTGTTTGCATTGCAAACGCATCATCACTATTTCTTAACGTTTGCGCAATTCCCTCATTCACCAGTAAACTCATCTCTTTGTTACGTCTAACCGATGGTTTGACGTCTATACAAGTCCATAACCGACCACTAATGAACCAAACTGGTCGTCGAGTTAATAAAGCTTCTCTATGTTTTAACGTTTACTCAAGTCCCTCATTCATCTCTTTATTCCGTCTAACCGATGGTTTAGACGCCTATACACGTCCATAGCTGATCAATCGGGCATCGGGCGCGGCAAGGCGTAATCCAGACGGCACTTAGCGTGTGCGCCGCAAGCTCGCGCACCGCACTAATGGCACGACCGCTAATCTGTTTGCATTGCAAACGCATCCTATTACCATTTTTGGGAGCTAAATTGGCCGTTTAGTCTGAATTAACATGGCAACTGAGACGCGAGAGCCAGCCGCAACGTTTGCAAAAACACACGGGCACATTGAGTGATGGTAACTAAATTTTGAAGCATTGTTATAGTAGAGATATGAATAGTAAGTTATATCAATATAAGAATAAGATAATATTAATAATCGTATATGTGTATGCTTAGCGCAAACTTACATAATTGTATATATTTTTTTATACAGCTACAAGCTAAAATTACTCCACTTTCATGTATGTATTTTTGCATATGCAATATACTTTAGGATTTGGTTGTTATTGTTTACTTTAAGTATTAGGTCTGTATTAAAAATAAAATTTATAACTCTATTTTTGGGAATTCATAATGCAAAATACCTGAAGAGGTTTTCGGTATCCATAATAAAAGTTTCAAGACAAGGGAAAAACTTCTTCAGTATCTGCGGACTTTAGCAGGAGACAAAAACTGTTGTCGATATATATGTCGACATCGGAATAATACCGACAAACACAAAAAGCAGTATTTCAACAAGCCATTTTCTCGGCTGTATTATAAAAAGTATCTATTGTACGCCAAGTTTATATTAACATGGCATTCGATTATAAACAGTTACGATTCGATCCAGCGTTCCGACAGTCACAATTAGAGTAGCAACGTACAAAATTCAATTTTGCCTCCAACCTTGAACTGGCATAGCACGCAACGTAAACATTAACCGCGTCGATTTGTTAACGAATTGATTAAATTGAGAAGCACAAAGTCACTGCGAGGCAGACGTTTTGTGACGTCATGGAATGTAAAACAGAAGTGCATTGTCGCGCATCGACGATCGGCCAATGCACTCTGCAACTTCTCATAAGACACGAAATAGGGACGAATTAAAGCTTTATCAGATATAAAACATCGCTTTTTATTTGCAAGATGAATATTTACGTACATTTACTCATTATTATGGAAGAAATGTTTCTATATAAGAAACATTTCTTGCAGAATGCCTGAAGCTATTTTATTTTCTTTATTTATAATTTGTTTAACTGTTCTTTAAATTTCATTTTGGAGAAATTCAAGTAAGCGCCACATCTTAACTAATATTACGAGTATAAAGCTGAAGAGTTTGTTTGTTTGTTTGTTTGAACGCGCTAATCTCAGGAACTACTGGTCCGAATTGAAAAATTCTTTTTGTGTTAAATAGACCATTTATCGAGGAAGGCTTTAGGCTATATAACATCACGCTGCAACTATTAGGAGCGAAGAAATAATGGAAAATGTAAAAAAAAACGGGGAATAAATAACTATTCCACGCGGACGATGCCGCGAGCACAGCTAGTTAAATTATAAAAATAATGAAGCATTTGCGTGAAACTCTTATATGTGGTCATTTTTATTTTAAATACTTTATATATTGCACTACCGATGGTAAACAAAGCGTTCTATAGTGTCACTGAAGTAGGTACCTACTTTTCTCCTACGTATATCTATCATCGTATGTTTAATTCAAAACATACCGATATAAAAAACGCTTCACCAAAGCTAGTAAATAAAATGCTAAAACATTTTGAAGCTACACAACACAACGCTTTCTTAATGATATCCAAGTTTGAAAAGCGGAAAATGTGATTGACGTTTTAAAAGAAAACTTTTCCGAGGGCTTATCCCGAACAAAACTCTTTTGAGTCGCGAAGCGCGGCGTTCGCGTAAAGGTACCTCTTTCCGTTGTTGTTGTTTCTAAATATTTAGTATGCACTTTAAAGCAGAACGCCAACAGTTCGTTAAAATAATGCAAATATTGCCTTAAGTCTCGCGCAAAACAAGGGGCAATTATTTGTTAGCTTTGCTTTCATTTACAAATTAAATAAATACAATACCTTTTTGCACTTAGCAAGATAATTATATATATATACTTTGTGTATGTAGGACAGAATCTAGGGCGTAGATATAGTAGAAAGTAGCGACTAACTTCGGAATTCTCTATTCATTGAAACTTTATTGACAGGCTCGGTGGCTCATTTGGTAGTGACCTCTGCCCTCTGAGCCAAGAGTCGTGGGTTCGATTCCCGCACAGTACAAACATTTGTATTCATGAACATGTCTGTTTGTATTGGTCTGGGTGTTTTCTATGTATAATATGTATTTATTTACAAAAAAAATGTATCTAAGTATGTTTATCAGTTGTCTAGTACCCATAGTACAAGCTTCGGCTTAGTTTGGGGCTAGGTGGCGCGGTGTGGCCCAGCGTGGCATGTCTTGGGTTATTTATTTTATTTATTTATTTATTGCGCAAATTGGTACAAGTGGCGAACTTATTGCTAGAAGCATTCTCTACCAGTCAATCAGTATTATATATAGGTACGTAGCAACAATAGTAGTGAAAAGGAGTAATCGACAGCCAATAGAGAAACCTGTTATCTAAATTTGACAGTTGCCAAAACAGGCTTAGAAAAAAACACTGCCTAAATCGGATTATTTTAATAAAAAGAAAAGAGGGAAAACGTACCTACCAGAATCAGAAGCTTCAAGTTAGCTACGGAGCTTTAGTATGTAATTGTTATGCCAATGAATACGCTTGTAATAATTTACCGTCGTATTGTGAGCAACGTTGCGTATCGTCTGACAATGTTTCTGTAAATATTTATTGATAGATTTATTTCTCAGGCTGAGCCCCTGTTACTTGGTAGGACGAAATTACACGGTGAGTAATCGGGTGAGTCTGCTACTCGTTTCGCTCGATGATTTCGTTTTATGGGTGCCATTTTTTGTTCATACCCAAGCCACTGATTCACTATTTAAGTTCCTTTGTAATTTGTATTCGTCCATAACGAACGGCTATATTTGGAACGAGTTGTTGATTTTCGATGTCATTAATTATTCATTTATCTAAGGGTCATGTCAATTTACATACGACTCTACTATCAATCACATAGATTACAAACAAAGAGTTGATGTTTCGTGCAAATGTCACATTAGGTACGCCTACGTGTAAACGGAACAATCCGATTTATCTAATGGAGTGTAGCGATTGCAGTGGAAATTGTACCACTGGTCCAATATTGCATTACGCTTCAGTTGGCCTTCGGGGCCGTAATAGCCAAAAGTATGACTCAGTCCGGTTATTGCTTCACAGTCGGCAGCCACAATAAACAGACACTGACCTCCTCTCACAATCGAACGTGTCTCTAAAGTAAATATTATCTGCGGGTTACACGCGAACTTCCCTGTATTAATTTAGTTGAAACGCACTAAAATACTTTAGCCGGCTTATTACCGTCCGAATTTCGCCTGACATTTCCATCTGCAGATAAGCCAGTATTTTAGACGTGGAATGACTTTTACATTAGATAAATTAGAGCGGGCTAACAATGGCGCCCGCTAACTAGAAAGTGAATCGGTCTGGTGCCACGAATGGTCTTTCTGATCGTATCGATCCTGGGTTCGTTACCCCGTTCATTATTCTCTCAATCACAATAAGGCAATTTCATTACTTTAGCCATCCGATATCTAAAGACATCATTTTACAGATAATGAACGTTGCTTTCATTTTTAATAAGAATAGTTAAGTCATGTGGCAAAAGTGGTACTACATATATTGTGTGGTTATTATAGTAATAGATCAGAAATTAACTTTGAGATCTAGAAGTTTGTTAAATTCTGCCACGCACCCGTTGTATTTACCAATCAAATTTTAATTAACAAACAATTACGCAAGAAATATATAAAAAGGAACATAAAATATAATAAAAAAAATGTCTTTAAATATTAACCGTTGACAAAAACTACTGCACAAGACAATTTAAAAAGCCAACAGAGAGCGTAAGTTAACTTGCGCATATTCAGAAAGGAGTCAACGTTTACATTTCGGGGCGTGTCTTAATTCAAAGAGTTCTTTTATAGCTTTAGCCGCAGCGTGCAATAAATTAGCCCTTTACGGAAAAATGGACATCTGCTCCTCTGGAAAAAATCCCTCCTTGGAAGTAAAACGACAAAATTTACGATCAGTGTAACCGTGGGTAGACGGACCTCGCCCACGAGGCGCATGCAAATGGACCCATTGGTGTGGAGTGCCTGCCCTGGGACGGCCAGGGAAGATTAAAATCGACACACCTCGCTGGCCAGCCGGCTTCTTTCGGTAGTTTGCAGTTAGGGCAATTTGTAACCCCAGATTTTTGTTACGATTTTTTAAATGGAAATGAGTAGCGCTTGACCACAACTCACCTGATGTAGCGCACTCGCTCAACAATGTGCTCAACAAAAACGGATTCAGCCTCGCCTTGAAAATTTTTGAAGATTATATCTACATATCAAGCAACACGGTCTCTGGCAAAGAACTAAAGCAATTGTATAAAGTTATGATGGATCAGTTATAACTTATAATCATAATTAATCATTTCTTTTGTTTTCCAATTAAATTTTGTGTAATAACGATTTAATGGTTAGAATTTGCAGGCACAAAACCTACAAATACAGGTACGATATCGTCCTAATGATAAATCAATCAAACAAATTAACCCGGCCACATAAATTAAATTCTTCACATGCATTGCAGCGTAAGCCGTACGATACGAATAAAATAGCATCCACATATTGTAATTTTGTATTCAGTGAATCCGGGCTTGTTCTAGTTTTGAATCCAGAACGGTTGGTTGTTTCTGTCTGATTCGACGCGACAAATGTTATCCAAATATAGAATTAACCAGTTCATGCCGCGTTCAAATCCGCAGCGAATCACGCTATTTAAATTTAACTATGTTCCATTTATACGGCAGACAAAATTTGTGTTTTTGCGAAGCGTTAAGCTGAGCACATTTAAACTCGTTACTGTATGTACGAGTTGTATTAATGATAAAGATGAAATATCTATTTTATTTTTAAATAAAAGAACGGCGCATACCTATACCTGAAAGTAAGTATCGTCTTAAGGTAATGTGAGTAACTTCACGGAAAAGTTGACTTGCAGATAGCATATACACATCTATACAGGAAACGAGCAGTGTCTGTTGACGATTTAGGAGAACGGCAAATGCTACGTGACAGATCGACTCAATCATGAAATTATCCTGAACATACTGGTTTTCCCAAGATGCTTTTCCTTACCGCCGAGTGTATGAGAAGCGAAATCCCAGAGGTAAGATTGTACCAATATGATCTCCATCGAAGACGAGACGATATAGACGAAACTTTTATATAAAGTATACGGCCCGCTTCATGGTATGTTCCTATGAAACCTTTTTTAAATAGCAAATTTATATACCTAGGGTAACAAAATGGTACCGTTTGCCCATGAACGCCTACACCTACACCAGGGGCAACAGAGATAAAACCTTTTAACTCCCTTCTTTAAGGACCTCATATTAAAATCCCGCGAGAAGACCTCGGCAAAAAATGTTTACCTAATATAGTCCACACAACAGATATTTCATTAAGTTGTACACACAAAAATTTACGTCCTAATATACAAAGGAATTGCATGGAAGTAATAAAACTTGTAGATTCAGTTCCCGAGTCCCGCCCACGCGACAGACTTCAGGCGCCATACGCGCCTAGATTACTGTAGAACTAGATCACCCGTTGTAATATAAATGTAGATTGTTAGCTTCATTTTGTACTTGTTAGGATGACTGGCCCACATCGATACTAGCCTTGTGTAGTAGCGTGCCGTTTATATCGGGGTCGTGGGTTCGATTTGCTGCCAGTATTCTTGTGATTATGAGGAGCACAATCTGTGTTTTGGTATAATTAATTTACGGACAAACCTCGATTAACAAATTAACTTAACATATTAATATTTTACTACCTACATAGTATAAAACAAAGTCGTTTTCTGTCTGTCCTTATGTATGCTCATATATTTAAAACTACACAACGGATTATGATGCGATTTTTTAATAGGTAGAGGGATTCAAGAGGAAGGTTTATGTGTATAATATATGCATATAGTATTGCACCCGTGCGAAGCCGGGGCGGGTTGCTAGTTGATATTATAAGCTCGAAAGTAACTATGTCTGTCCGGTCTGTTTGGATTTAATTGAATTTTAGTACACAGATAATACAGTACTTTCTAATGCGAAGAAAGGGTTGTAAAGGGGGCATGAAAAGTTGTACGGAAGTATTGTACTTTTTAAGAAGGAAGGTTGAAACTTATTTTTAAGCTGTTGATTCCATGTAAAGTTTATACATTATGTGTCTTATTTGTATAATAAAATCAGCCCATCGCAGACGAAGTCGCAAGCACAGCTTGTTTAGAATATGCCTTCAATCGTCTGATTCGATTAGGCATACATCTACATACTAAAGTCTTAACAAATTCGCAGCTAATTTGAAATGGCAATAACCAGTATGGACGTAACGCAAATTATTCATAAAAACAGAGCATTCACCACAAAATAAATATGTAATTAAGTATTTAACTAGTTTATCAGAGCATAACCAAGGAGTTCAACTTCACTCAGTATTTGATACGGCGTGGTATCGAATGTCAAAACATACAGCTTCGTCATTGTGTAGTAGGTATGTATCACATCGGATATACGGTTACAATATTGTTTTGCAGATTGATTCAATTTAAACGAATTAACGAGGTAATTATACTCGTATAGGCAGCTCTATCAATAGCTTTAAATAAATAATATTTAAAGCTATTGATAGAGCTTTGCAATAAATATATTCTATTCTATTCTATTCTTTTAAGTAATGTCGTTTGAAATGGAATATGAATATTGCGTACCTATTGATAAAATATAGAAACAATGGCGATCAGGATAAACCGAATGCAACAATGTTCTAGATAATAAAGCTATTTATTGTTTATTTGGAAAATATACGAATACCATTGGAATTTTCGCAGAAATGTGACTATTTCGAAATAGTGAGCATTAGCAATTATAATTCGGAAACTGCAATGGAATCATTACTCTCTGTAACAATAAATTTTATTAATTAGGTAAATCATTTACATAATAAATTACGATTGTTTACAGTGACAATCTTAGTGAACACACATGAAAACAATATTGAAGCAAATTCGTTAGAATTGGAATACTCGTAGAATAGAAATGAGCATATTGTACAAAAGTAATGGGTTTTCTAAATCTAAATATATATGTTTAAGACCAATCAATAAGAAATTTATCTGCCTTAAGTCCGATAGAAATTCATAAGGTACATTTAATTCATCATAATCTTAACTAATATTATAAAGCTGAAGAGTTTGTTTGTTTGTTTGTTTGTTTGTTTGAACGCGCTAATCTCAGGAACTACTGGTCCGAATTGAAAAAATCTTTTTGTGTTGAATAGACCATTTATCGAGGAAGGCTTTAGGCTATATAACATTACGCTGCAACTATTAGGAGCGAAGAAATAATGGAAAATGTAAAAAAAACGGAGAAAAAATAACTATTCCACGCGGACGAAGTCGCGAGCACAGCTAGTTAGTTTTATAAAATGCAGCTAATATGTGCAGCGGTGTTTTATGATTATTTTTTAAGTTGAATACTATCTTTTATTGCGCCATTATAAATGTGAAACTGGCAAAAACGCGCGATTCAGCGAGAACGCATAAATTTATTTATTTTTTAATGATATATTAGAGAAGAAATATAATAATTGTAGCGGACCATTACGTATGTCTCGAGTGGAAAGTAGAGCGTCAGTTGTACTTTCTCTCAGGAGAACAACGCTGTGAATAGGGTTGCCGGTTTGAAACCGAACACCCGGACAGAACAGGCCGTTGACGGATATTTGAGTAAAAGTACGAACGCCTTTAATTATTAAGGATTTTTGATGGCGACCTTGGTAGGGGACCGTGTAAGGCTTCGTAGTTCGTACAAAAGTAACGTGGTAGTAATTTGAGAAAACTTTCGCAAATCGCGTCTGTCGCATTTTGGGATCAGTTAATGTATAGCCAGAATAATCCTACAGGCCCACATAGCGGTGGAAATTGACGAGTGATTGGTTTGGTTACTTCTCCATTGCCGGAGGGAATTGGTCTGAAAATAGCAAACCGTACATGCCATCATCATCACCCAATCGCAGTTCACTGCTGGATTAGGTTCGAATACGGATGATGACAAGGTATAAAAATGAAGAAAATAATTAGTCCGTCTCTTAGATAATAAAAAAATATAAGACCCGTATTTTTTGTTTTGTCGAAATAACAAGAAAATACTTAGATATAGCGCATTAAAGTTACGGAGTGGGGGCTAACTACGTCACGTTAGAGTATATTTTGTACTCTAACGTGACGTCATGTGACATTTAAAATCAATGTATCTTCGTAAGTTTTTGAACAAGAGGCAAAATATTTTTCATTAATCTATCTGATGGACATTAAATTATTTTTTAGTCATCATCCCAATTGTTTATGGCTGCGCTCTTCGCAGCAAAAAAATCTGCTTCTCGCATCCAACTCCTGTTAGCCCGTCTAGAGCAAAACGTCACGCCACCTTACCTGGTTTACCTACGTCACAACCAAACCAATGCAAATATAAAACCGAATTTTATTGATTTTTACTAGCAATAGCAATACCGCTTCCTCACTCGCCTCACGTAAGGCGAAACTAACAAGTGTTTGGATAAATCGAAATGCCCAACATACGCCGGACTCGATGGCGTCTACCCGTACACGCATCTAGTAAGCCCTGTGTCCGGCTTTATCCGGACAGCCCTAGTACAAGTGTGCACGCGCCGTGCAAATCACATTGTGGGCCACGCCAGTGCGCCCACGCCGGCCCATCTGCTCGCACTTTATCCTTTTATAGCGGCCCAAGACGGCCAATCGACAATCCCCGGGGCTGCAAGAGATTGATCGTTTGTAAATCCGATATCGCAAATTTCTAAGCTGGCCGTTTTATGTAGTATGTACGAAACCTACTCATAAGTATCGGAAATCAGAATTAAGAGCGTTACAGTTTGCGTATTACAAACTTTCATGGATAATATTTACTCAGGTACAATTCCTAAAGTTCCTAATCCTTGACAAGTTTATATGGTTATATGTGACTACTATGCTATATGAACTTTAGCATTTATATAAATACTAGCGATCCGCTCTCATTTCGCTTCGGTATTATACACAAAAACGTCCTTTTTGAATCATTTATCTATTTAAAAAAACCGCATCAAAATCCGTTGCTTACTTTTAAAGATCTATGCATACATTGGGACAGACACGATAAGCGAATACGTTTTATAATACTATGTAGTGATAATTCCTGTCTAGTGATCAATTTATGTTAATTAAATCGATAAAAATAGATAGACGTCATTGGTTACATGCAGGCATTACTAATGTAAAAAAATGTTAAAGTTATTTTTGGTGGTACGAAAATAGTAGAAGTAAAATATGACCGAGACCACTTTGACACTCCTATTATCCAATTTACACAGCGAATACACAAAATTGGTCATGCACCACGCTCAGACGACCGGGTTGAAGCTAATGAGAGACATTTAGGCAATAGAACAAGACCAGCGCTTCAAAAGAATTGCTAATTTTCGACTGCGTCCAAGTGATGACTATGAGTTCGTTGACAGGCGGTAATCGACAATACAAAACTGGGTAAGCCTGTCTGCTTGTAGTTGCATAATAACATCCTTGTATATTTACTGACATCTCAAAAATAACAGGCCAATATATGTCCAAAATCTGAACACAGTGGCTAAGGCAATCATGGTATCAGACGCAGGACAAACGGTACCATGCACATTCCTATGTTCGGTGGAGGAGTATCACCCGTCAGTTCTTTGCTCTCTCATTCTGCTGCTCTACTATCTCATTAACGGCCGAATTTCGCCGCGTATCAATTCATTTTTAATTCTGCCTGAAATATCTCCTTTTGCCAGTATGTAGTATTGAATCATTTCTAGACCAAAAGCTCCGTGACAGTCACAGGATTCGAACCCGATGTATGCGCTTACAAAGACGAGATGAACTGAAGGGGTAACGAGGGGAATGAGTGGGTCATTAATAAAAACAATTAACGAACTGCTTGGCACACTCTTTCCTACGCTAGAGTCGAGTGCATTATAAACGGTTTAATTTAAGGGCCATGTTCAATGACACGGTGTTAATAGTAAAGTATTGCTTTACTTTTACAGTCTGATGGGACAAATAGACGCGGTCGGATGGATCCGGCGTAGTCATCATCATCATCAGCCTATTGCAGTCCACTGCTGGACATAGGCCTCTCCAGTTGTTCGCCACTTAGGGCAAACATCTGGAGGATATACCCATAATCGCCACGCTGGGCAGGCGGGTTGGCGATCGTAGGGCGTAGCTTCTCGCACCGATGACGCTGCTGCTAGTCTTCGGTCTGTGGTATTTAGCTAATTTGCCTTTCATTAATTGTGATGGTTATACCGCCACCAGTCGGTTTTGCCAGCGCCTCGTTTGCTATTCGGCAAGATGCACCACGGGCAGGTGAGGTTGGCTTGGAGCGAATAGATGATAGGCCGCTCCCTTACATCCCCATCAGTCATCATCATCATCAGCTTGCAAACGTCCATAGCTGGATATAGATCTCCCCCAATTCCACTTGCCATTTGGGGGATCTGCCGTAGTCACCACACTTAGCAGGTGGGTTGGTACAAGTGCTGTACTAACGATTTCACATACGCACCAAAACACGTGGTTGATTCATTCTTTCCAACTGGCCTGTCAACGATGTCTAGATAGAAATTCCAGCAAGCATTCAGCCAATTTCAAACCACAACCTCTTGGCCTACGACAACGATGCAATCAAAGCAAAAGGAAGCTTATAATGTCCATAACGTCCAAAGAGCTAATGAAAGCCGACAGCTCATAACAGAACTAAATCAATGACCAAATAATTACAGAACAGCATCAAAAGTAGCTTCATTAAAGCTTATTCAACACGCAACTGTCAAAAGAGGTTACGCATAATAAAATCCGTTCACAGGAGCTCCTAAGTTCACTGGGCAACCAGTACGCTTTGATCCGAACAGATAAATGTGCGCCTACAAAAGAGACTGCGCGCATAATTAAAATCGCACAAAGGGTCATCATTGCAGTTCAAAACCGCGTTGGGAATACCGAAACTGTGTGATTAAACACGGAATAAGGTACTAATGGGAATAGCTTATGAGCTGCTGTGTAGGAGTTAGTAACCGTTGGACGCGGAGTTGAGCTGACTTTCGACACCAGGGAACAAAACTGGTGCTCATTTTTCTGAAGGAAAGACTTTTAATTAGATCCATTCAAATCAACAAGGTTGATTTAGTATAGATAATATCATTTGTTTTCCCATCCCAAAAGTACTTATTTTTTCACAGCGTATTGGCTTCCCCACGCCTGATGAAAACGAAAGAGACGCCTATGTCGCTGGGGTTACGGATAAGGATAATAAACAAATCAAACACCTGGCGTTCGCCATGCCGACCTGTAAGATGGCTCTGGTTATACCCAGATTGGTCCCGAGACGGGACTTGAGTCCTTCGCACGTGTTTCAACCAGGGGGGTAAACCAACTCTCACAATACTTACCCTTGGAAGGAGATGGAGATTTGTATTCTTTTTCCGTGACAAATTTGACATAAATTCATAGTTTCATTACATTTTAGTCCATTCCTGGATATAAACATCTACTAAGCTTCCAAGAATACTGACCTGCCTTGTAACTAGCACCAAGAACTGCAAATTTGACAGGAGCTGGTATCGTTATATGGGACCTGCTGCCGTGTGAGGAATCATAAACATTTCGTGTCTAATTAATAAAACGTTCTTCGCTTGTGCATAGAAATGTTTGTGAAAGCTTTGCGCAGGCCACATTTCAAATGTGGATCACTTTATTCCCATAAACTAGCCAGTTGGCAGTGCTGTACACTACTGTACAGTAATATATCAGCGTGAGTATTTTTACAAGCGTTGCCATGCGTTAAATTCGCCTAATGTCCCCAAGCCCTAAATAGACATGAAAAAAAGAACAAACAGTAGCAATTGAATGCTGCAGCAAGCGCAGAGTGCGGGTTTCAGGGTTCGGTAATTCAACAGGAAAAGCAACCCTTAATATTATTTCGCAGTAGTAGTTTGTTTATACAGATTCTTCCTTATTGGAACGTGTAAAAACTAAAGATATTTATATAATAAGAAATGTTTGTTTTTTTTTAAGAAAAAAAAGATGAGAAAGAAATTGAAAAGGAATGAGAAAGATTTTTTTTTAAGAAATAATAAAGGATAAATAAAAATATACATGTGTGCAGCATGTGAATTTATGAAATAAAATCTTTTTGCAGTCCCAAAGATACGATTGGACGTTTTATGACGCATATTTTGACACACTGGAAGTACCTAACTTTTTGACATTTTCGTTTTATGTAGAATTATGATATGACGATGAGCAAGAAGCAGTGTTCAATGTCTCCGACTATACTCTACTAACACCTGAAGTATTCAGGTGTTCAAGGCGAGAGTGAGTCGGTATTTTCTGGGTAAGCCCCAAAGTAAGATTCAATATAACTTAATATCAGGCAAACTGTGGGGAAACGTAAAATCATTGACTTAATCATAGCTAGTCTATAAATA
Organism: Conogethes punctiferalis; assembly: GCA_031163375.1. Taxonomy (NCBI): domain Eukaryota; kingdom Metazoa; phylum Arthropoda; class Insecta; order Lepidoptera; family Crambidae; genus Conogethes; species Conogethes punctiferalis. The sequence goes on from CM062080.1 coordinate 8,382,182, forward strand.
GTTAGGTACCGTGAAATCTTAAAACAAATTATACGGAGCTTTGAACGTGCCCGGGTCACTTGCACCATACCTTTTATTTCGTTAAGCCGACTTAACATTCCGAAAACTGTTTCTTTAGCAATAAATCGCATCTTACGCCTACATACGTCAACTTTTATTCTTTCAGAGCGTCGGCTAAGCCTTAAGTGTGCAGAACGGTGCGGCGACGGCGGGGGCGGCGGCCGGCACTCACGAACCAGTTTCACATTGGCAAGTGCAGCAGTGAGGAAACTATAGTCTGATCGAGTAACGAGACTGACAATAAGCATGTTTAGCTAAAATAATTAATTAGTCCGTCTTTTAGCTTATTCAAAAATAAAAGACACGTATTTTATTATTTGTAAATTAGACTAAAAATTACAAAGTTATAGTTCGTTGAAATTACGCGTGACGTCACACGCAGTGACATTTTTACGGGACGAAGTGACGTCAAGGACTCCCACTCCTAACTTTTGATGCCTTGTATCTTGGCTATTTTTTATTTAAATGAAAAAAGGAAACTATGTCGGCTATAATAATATGCCGGATCCACACTGGGCCGGATGTATCGCGCTTTTTTATAGTATCTCGAAATAATGGCGTCTCTACGCCTGATGGAAAGCGAAAGAGAAACCCAAGTTGCTGTGAGAGTCGAGGTCACCTAGACATGACCTTAGAGAAATGAAGCGTAGGAGTTAAGTCTTAATTAACGAGGTTTCCCAAGAACGGGGGTATATCATCGCAAGCATCCTAACTGTAGTCTGAATAATTTCAAGACCTCTTAGGCTTTACAACGGCGCTAGAGGTAATTAGACCATCAATGAGACAGGCAACATATCACTACTATGTGGCATGCCTCCTTAGGAAAAATCATCATAATGTAAGTGCCGTATTATGATAAAGCAATGTCGATGAAGCAATATCGAGGTTTTATATCTATACTATACTTCAAGTCACTTGCACAAGTTACATAAATAATTAAGTACCTATTATTTGATGCATAGCATATGTACAATTGTACAGTTGACCTACATATAGGTTCTATCACTATAAGCGATCTCTTCCAGACAACATTTGGGTAGATGATAGTTAAGAGAAAGGGTGAGGTTACATGTTATGACGTGAAGTTTACCTAATCTAATCACAACTTTTCGGAAAATCCGCTGCAAAAATGTTAATTACGAGTTTCATTTGATGTTTAAGCATTTAAGGATAGGTACCTTTACCAACTCAATTCCCGGGTCTCCTTACTTTAAAATAATGACTCGGGTAGGTACTTAAAGCAATTACTTTCAGTTGGTTTTATTGGGCCTTACGACCCGCGCTCGTCAGTTCCTCGGCATATGAATATTTATTTCTACAGAATACATACATGTTCAATTGGTTCATCTCGTTTATCCTTTCACCAAATGGATATTTCTAATACAATACCGCAATAAACTACTGTAGGTACTACGTAATGTTGAGAAAGGATTGAATACCAACATGTGAACATAATAAAATTTACGTTATGGAGGTTATAAAAACGGCTTGCAAATCCACAATTCTACAACATACCATGATCTTAAAAAAATATCTACGCAATTTGTATTCCAATTTTTATTTTAGGAATATTGTCTGTCTACAATGTCAGACAATATTCCTAAAGTCAGTCAAGGTAGCCGTCAACATCTACGGGTAGGCATCGCGTATCCTAAAAGCATTCGGCTGGCTCGGTGGCTCAATTGGTACCTCCTGCCCTCTGAACCAAGGAACAAATATTTGTGGTACCTTCGATGTTCTGATACCCATAACACAAGTGCTTAAGCAACTTACTTTCGGATCGGAGCAATGTATGTGATGTTGTATGATATTGATATTTATAAAAAGTACCTCCCAGTACCTATCTCTCAGGATCAGGGGGAAAGGACTGAAAGGTCGCATATATCGTCCTCAACGTGCTTTTCATGTGGTAGAGCCTTAACTAAAACATTGACAGCCGCTTCGTGTTCGCATCAAGCAAGACTCACGAGGAATTATAAATAAAAATAAATAAATAACCCAAGACATGCCACGCTGGGCCACACAGCGCCATCTAGCCCCAAACTAAACCGAAGCTTGTACTATGGGTACTAGACAACTGATAAACTTACTTAGATACTTTTTTTTTGTAAATAAATACATATTATACACAGAAAACACCCAGACCAATACAAACAGACATGTTCATGCACACAAATGTTTGTAATGTGTGGGGATCAAACCCACGACCCTTGGCTCAGAAGGCAGAGGTCACTACCAATTGAGCCACTGAGCCAGTCAATTTGTCAGCCAGTTGTAGACTTATAAAAAATGACATTTAGACCTTCACTTCACTGTCTGTCACTGTGCTGTGCGAGTTCGCAAGAGGGCCCTTTGTCGAAGTCGGCCGCGGCGCCGAGGGCCCGCTCCATTACGCGGGTCATCTGCGGCGCATGATGCATCCGAACTCCCGCACAGATTAGGAAAGTTTGCGCCAAAGACGTTTCGTTTACATAACATTTTCGTAGGAGGAAAATGGCGTTATGTAACGTCGTTATGGATTGTGATCAATAGCCCACTGATTTCACAAGTGCAGATGCATAGTAACAATATGGTATTAACAAATACTATAAAAATGTTAAAGATTTTTATATAATTTCTAGGTTAGCTCTAAGATCAAAACTCAATATGAAGGGTATAGGAAAAACCTCAGGAGTTATTAATAAGCACTAAGTTTCAAGTGATATTGAAAGAGACTTATATTAAGTAGGTAAGGGTCATCATAATGCATAGTGATATCGTCAACATGCAAAGAGTTGAATTATAATTATCAACCTAATTTTAAAAACATAACCTATTTTACTGACAATTACCTAAAAATATCAGAAAATGTTATAAGCAGATAGCACTTCCTCACAAAAGGAACAAGGACGATTTCCAATCTGTTTTTCAACAGAAACGCGTTTTACGTATTTGAACATAAAAGGCTAGCCGAAGAGGTCAATACTTACGGTAAATCAACGGTATTCACCCAGAAGGTTTTGTGTGCTGAAAAGATTTTTGTGCAGTAACACGTACATGAAGATGTTTTTACAGGACAAGCTATTCTTGTGTAGAGATGTTTGTTTTTTTATGATCAGAGATAAAGAGACGTCGACCATAGGCAACGTCCACACTAATAGTGTGTTGTAGATTTATAAAAAATTTGATGATATCCATAATGGTACCGATAAATTAATCGACCTGAATTCACGGACGGATTCAATTACCTTTCTGATATAAAAGTACGGGCTTTGACAATAATTAATGCATATTAAGCAAATCTTGCTTTTTCGCAGAACGGCAGCAATGAATTTTCATAAAATGAAAAATCATCCAGGCACGAAATCACTGATAATAATTAAACGAAACACTCAAATGAATATAAGGGCCATCCAACACACGAGAGTTGCGAAAAGCTGTAACACAAAAGCAATGTACCAATCGACATTTTGACAAGTGACGGGGAGGTCAATAAAGGTTATTGTCATGTTGCAAGAAAACTGACATATGAAGTCTTCGAAGAAGCATTCAGGTAAGTCTTACAAGCATTGTTTTTGGTCTATGCATAAATTTACCAAGAAGGCGACTCAGCACAGTAAGGCTTTGTTTAAAGAGACGAATAGACGTGGAGCTTTCCGCGTCACTTCAACTATCCCGGGTCGCGGTTTCTCCGGAAAACGTTGTTCGATGAACGCCCGAAACTTCGCCGTATGATTTTAGTTTTCTTAGTGGCTCGTCGAACGAGGCCTAAGGTACCAAAGAAAGTCAGAATAATCGACAAGAATATTAGAATGATAGACAAAAAGCAACAAGGAGTTAAAATGTGATCAATACAAAACAAACAAATACGACATCGTAAATGACTAATCAAAAATTTTCTTAAACGATCAAAGCGCACTTGCATCACTAAAAATAGTTAGAGCACTGATACGAATTAGACAGAAAGAAGGACAGAGAGGGAGGCTAGCTACTGATACATTTTATACTTAGAGGCACACAAAAGCGTTCAGTCTGCAGGGGTGACAGTTGTGGAAGAAACTAAATATCAATGCTGAGAACAGCCTCCGGCCGTGCCAGTGGTTTATAAATCTCGAATAGGGCAGACGCGGCGCATTGTTTCGCGATGGAACCAGTTTTGTGCATGTGATGTGCCACAGCCCGCTGTCTTATTGCTCTATTTGTTATGACGTCGGTGTTTTATGTTGCAGGAAATGAGCTCGTACTCGTACTGTCGTCGGCGGGACGATCTTTTTTTTTATAATTTTCAAGTTTTATCCGGTTCGTGGAATGGAGAGTAATGGAACTTGAATTTTTAATACTCGTTTTCCTCAACAAAGTTTTGGTTGATGAATGAAAATATAATTTTATTCTTGATACTTTTTGTATTTGTTGCTTTATTGTGATTTCCTGAATTCCTTGTCGGTTTAGCCAGTTAGCACCAGAAAAGGCGGAGCGGTCGAAATGTCATCTGACCCGACTTCTTATGAATCATCTGCATGGAGCTCGAGTAAGACATTTCCGATCTCATTCCCGCAGCGAGCGATGGAGTGGTGGTACCGTTTATTGGCCGACGATCATTTATAGGAACTAAAAATAAAGTCTATAAAAAGCATATACCTACAATAAAACAGATCCCAACTCAAACTATGTGACTGACGACGCACACCAGAAAAAGTTGAGTGCTGACATCATCTAATGTAATTAAATAGAGAATGAGAAAAATATTCTTATGTAACTTAATAAATGCAATTTAAACCAAAATTATTTCTTCAGAATTTAAGAATTATTTCATTCTTTACCCACGTGTAGGTTAAGTTATACTTATCCACGTTACATGCAGACATTTAGCCTTCAAAGTTCCGTTTTAGTTAGCCCGCCATTTTATGCATATTATTATACATTAGGCTATGAATAAAAAAAGGTGCAAACTGCATTACCAAACCGGAGTTGGCTGAATAATAGCCAGGTACTTTCGAAGCCGTCATTGGCGGATACGGCGTTATAATATCACTGAATCACCTTGCGTGGGCCAAGGTGGCTGCTAAGTGAATGTAAAATGGGCGATTGTTGTATCAATTTATCGAATGTGAACTGGTACACTGCATTTGTATAGCGACGTGACCTGGGCCACAGCAGTGTCATTATGCAGATAATAGCGAACACGAAATTAAGTGCAACACTAACTTACAAGTACGTGCATAGCGCGAGGTTTTCCCGCAAAATTTTCCCTTTGCAGATGCTCAAAAGTCGTCTATAGATACATTTAATTTAATTAGTTAGAGACACACTTTTAAATACTGCGGTGTGACTAAGTTGAAAGTGATAGATGTTTTGGTTGTGTATGTGTATAAAAAAGTTTCAGTTTTACTTCTAATTAATGTTGCACTGTTGCCAATAACGAGGAAGAAAACCAATTATTGGCAGAAACTATCGTCCCATCGGATTATGAGAGTAAAGGGACAAAGAGTGCATCTGTGTTTGACTAGTCTCCTTGCAGATTGGCCGCCGTGACCGAAATACGATCAGGAGAGAGTAGGCAAGAGTGCTATTGTAGTTGCATTTTGATTAGCTGACATGCCATAAACCGAACAGGAATGTCTCAGCAGAAGATCGAGATGGTTGAAGTGCGATATTCGGCACATTTATGTATTTATGATACCCACTGTATTGGTTCGATCGTAGCTAGTGTTTCTATAGCAAGCGCTCAGAGTGACGAATGCCTGGCGCCGTACAATCGGCATCTATCAGTCTGTAACCCGAACGCTATATTAAATTTACAATGCATGCGACGACCAAGATTCCAACGTAATCTATGGTTTAGTGCGGCCCCTAAGCGAATACTATTATTAATCCGAGCGCACAGTGTAGTATGCAGTACCCGTGGGAATGTCTCAGATCAGAATTTAAGATCGGGTTTGCCTACAAATCGTGATGACATCGCGTATGCCTTACCAAATTGTCCAGTGTCCACCCTTATTTTCGTACTGCACTTCCAATTAAAACCAATAGTGATTTTGCACACACTACTTACTCTAAAAGAGAAATCTGTTCCAAATTTCCTATCTCGAAATTTTCTGAGAAAAATGTTAAATCCCAATTACACGGCAAAGGAATACTCAGCCATAATATGATACATACTACCAAAAACGGAACTGCATTTACAACTCAATACCATTAAGAAACATCGTACGTAACATGCGCTCATGAGCGTTATGAAAACATACCATTTTCAGTGAAAATGCAGATGAATACAAGCGGCTTTAAATTAGCTCCCACGCTGTATGGGAGTAGCTAATTATTTGTATGTGTTGTGGAGAGACTTTGGCTTAAATCTGGATAAGCTAAGTCAGATTTGGTGGAGCGGACGTGTGTCGCATCGAACGTATGACTGATGAGCAGAGAGTAGAACAAAGCTAATTTAGACGCAAGGCTTGTATCAAGGGCGTGATGAGAGAGTTGAGGACTGTAAGGAATGGTAATAGAAGGTTCAGCTTTTGTCAAATTCGGCATGTTTGATGATCATCATAGAATACTTACTCGTTTGCGCATAAAAGATGCAGACGAAATCACATTGCCTTAACCCCCTTTTGACAGATTCAAATATCTCCAAACAATTTTCACCTAAGTGTCCAATGTATAGAGTTCATTGGCCATCTAGATTTTATAGAGAAATTCGACAGAGGACAGAGGGAGGCAGAGGTTGATAAGTGGCTGCCTGTACCTATTTGTGTTGTTTGTATATGAACAAAAAGAGTACCTGTTAAATTATTAACATATTGTGTCATTATGTGCAGTGCAATGATTGTTAATAAGACTCGGGCATTGCCTAAAGCCTAGTTCTATATTCAGATACTGTGGAAACTTCATTATTGGTTTAACATCAAATATGATGCAGCCATGTCAATGTGCTAAGTTCAGCAGAACGGACGAGTTTAGTATTGAACGTTAGTTATGGATGAGCAGATAACAAACTTTAGGCACTAAGTTAGTCTACCACCAGGTGTGGTTTAAGGTCTAATAAATCAATTAGGCATTAAGGAAAATTATCGAGTAAGGCATAATCATCGCCATCGTCATCAGCCCATCGCAGTCCACTGGTCTCTCTGCCTTAATTAATAATTGGATCAATTTGATTGATATTGGGCTTTTCGCAACGAGCGTTTGCCAGCGATCCTGTGCGAATCCTCACTCCATGCGTTCTACACTACGTTTACCGAGAAGCGGCATCGACTTCAGAACTTAAGCACCCCAACTGGAGCTATAAAAATATATCATAATATTAATGTCGATAGTCATCTGGTCTGGCAATAATAAGTACTTGAAGATTTTGCAACAAGTTAAAGTCTCCTGTAACGTGAACTTGTAATTCAGGGGTTGATTAACTTAATCTGACTAAAGATCGCGAAACACTGTGCGATCTACTTCTTGAAATTCGAAATTAAATATTACTATTAGACATACACAAATTGATTTTTTATTTGTCTTGCCATGATGGACTGTGCTGATAGTCGACCGGTTGGCTACTCCTGTTGTATACCGCACTCGTAACCTAGGTGTTAAATGCGTCTTAGCTTAGTCCGACACTTGCAAACCTAGCCAGATAGGTACAACTAGACGGGCGTGTCGCTCACACACAAACACCACTATGAAGTTACGCTTATAAAGCTAGCCGGCAATTAAGAGAACGCGAGAATTGCGCAAATAAATAACACCATTATTTCCATTACACACAACGAAATAAACAACGAAAATGATTATTAGAGTAAAGTAAAAACGACAATTAAAAATTATATTAGGTGTACTGTACATACGACTGGTTAAAAAATCGCATGAAATTGGCTAATCGTACCTAGTTGTACCGCGTGTGAGGGAAATACAAAAAGTTCAATATTTTGTTTAATAACAGGGTTTAACCCTCGTTCACGTGAAACCCTAGTGCCATTTTGTAACCACAGTGTCTCTAACCCTCGCAGACTTCAAAGAGAGTTAGGAAATTGATGATTTTAAGTTGCGATATCGCGTTAAAATTAACCCTTCGACGGATATGAGTCATTACGCGGCTACCAGGAAATGTCATTAAATTTTCACGATGGCGTTTTATGTTACCCGCGCCGCTGGTTTCGCTACTTCATGCATATTTATCAAAATAACGTTGCCGATTGAAAGGCTGCATATAAACACGCACTGAATTGCAGAATGGTAGCGTTCGGTGCGCGGATTTGGAGTTTACTGTTGTGGTTTGGAGGGTGTAGATTCGCGCGGTGGGCCCGGTGCATTTCGGCCGTGGTCATTGTCCGGCGGTCATTAGCGACGCACCCCCGGCGAAGGGTTGATCGTTTTCCGCGAACTCGCCGTCGCCCGCCGGTGACTCAGAACACTGGCGCCGGGAAATACCGATTGCCCACTCGATAACCGCTTTCGATCCGATATGATTGCCTTCCTTGCACTGCACTATCGATCGATGAACTCAAATTACCCTATATAAAATTGCGACCGGCGACTTTTTGCCGGCTCGGGCACGAAACGAACAGGGTTCGTGTCCTACGTTCATTAAGGAATGTTCATTTCTCCCGATATCCTGCGATTAGACGATTAAGTCTGAAATTACTGCAAAACATAGAAAATGCAGTTTGTATATTATGCATTACATATAGGCACTTGTTGCCGGGTATTATATTATGTTCGTGTAAGTTTATTTCATCCAATTACCACCAGCTTGAAGATCCGCTTTACTAGGCTTCGAGTTTACGAAGATTTACATAAGGCGATTTGACTGTGCGGATTAAATGCGTGCAATGCAACGCTTAGCAAACATATTTACTTTAGTGTGTATTGAGTTAGATAGTCCTTTGATCTGTGCCGTTAATGAAAATAATGTTGAAATGCTCTAAGTAAACAATGCTATCGCAAAGCCAAACGAACATACTTGCTCGACTAATATAAATCCGGTTAATCTTGCTGCAAAGACCAAATGATAACAAAGCAGTACAGATAAAAGTTTACGATATCAAACGTGTATGTGGACATATTGCCAGGGACTGTCACAGTAAAAGTGAAATTAGTAACTTTCTCTAGCCACGAAACAGGAACGAAGTGCGGTCTCGGGAGAGCGGCGAGCGGGACGCGCCCGGCAGGTGGCGCTCGTTGCCCGCGAATTTCCATAATTGGAGAGAAAAAAAAATAAAACGTCAGCATTCCATACAACATTTTTTTTCATTGTGGCGGAACTCCCAAGGGTCTGAATAAAACAGAGGCTCGGGACGGGCGAGTTGGCGCTAATTTCGACCGACAACGATTCGTCCACCGAGCGTTGACAGAGTTGTACGTACGCCCTCGGCGGTTTGCGACATTCCTCTGATAAATTATTTTCTGCGAATACACAGTAGACGTTTTTTTTTGCGTAATCAAATTAAGTTTATTCGTGTATCGTTGTGGACTGATCGCGGCCGGGTTGAGCTAATAGACGTCACGGCGAAGAGCGCATGTGTCGGACACATGTCGAAGTCAGGATTACCAAGGGTACTGTAGCGAAATATTCGAGCTGGATTGCTTAATCTGCTCTCATAATGATAAACTGATTTGATTATATTATACTCCTCCTCCTCACGTCGTATTCCTCATTACTGAGGGTCGTGAATCCCCCGATAAGACGACAGTTTGTGTTTAATGATGCCCCTCCATCGGCATCTGTCCTTGGCATCGTGGAGTGCGTCATGCAGCCTCGTGTTGAGCGTAGCGCGGACCTGGTCAGACCATCTAGTGGGGCTACGACCTCTTGGACGTCTTCCGTCGATCTTGCCTGTCACCATGAGCTGCTCCAAATTGTGTCCATCTTTGCGGGCTATGTGGCCGAAAAACTCTAATACCCTTCGCAGGCAGGTAGTGGAGAGCCTCGTCTTTATATCAGCCTTCATATTATACTACTAGAAGTTAATAATAAAGATAGAAGGTACGTAGATTCCGGCTCTAAATGAATAATACTATAACTTTTACTTCAAAGTCTGTTTCCTACATTTTAGCATAGCATACCTAGTAAGTCTGAGGAGCCCGGGACCGATCAAAGTGGCGAACATTGGAAGAGACCTATGTCCAGCAATGGACTGATACGGGCTGATGATGATGATGATAATAAGTCTCGTTCTAACTAATTGGTAAGGAAAAAACGAGGAAACAGGAATATATCCATAGTTCTCTGACAGTTATCAACTGCTATGCTGGCCTGTGAGAGGCTTAATCATGTATTTAGAGGATTTTGTAGTATCTAACAAGAAATAAGTTCGTGTGCAGTAAATAGTTTCACTTATTATTACAATTGGGTCGATTGAAAAATTACTTGACTAATTGATTTACAAGAGAATATTTATGACTTTACTTCATGAGTCAATTCAGTCTATTAATTATACACACATATCATAGAGGTTGCTTGCAGAAGCAAGAATATAAAAGGAAAATCAATCTTGACGAACAGGTGCAAGAAAGCTACGCTATGTCGAAGGATATAAAAAAAAACATACAGGCTCTCCTGTACTACTTTGTCGCAAATGCACTTGACAACATTATTCTAAAGAATACTTTAAACGTTATAGCCGTTTAAATTTATTACGACAGAGGGATTTCAATCAACAGTCTACTGTGACGGCTCGGTGCCTGTAGGTAGGTATCAATCAAATTTGATGCTTGATTTTCCGACGTCTTACCCCGGTCTGATCAATTTGTAACGCCACTTGCGTTTATACTCAGTACTATTAAATTATATATTAAGGTAAAGTGCGATTCTACGACCCCTAATTGGTAATATTTACTTTGGTGTAAAATAGGTTTGTTCCGTTTGCTTATGCAAAGATTCTCGATACAACATAAAGGTTATCAACTATGTACGTACCTATTGAGCTTTTGACATTTTGCTATTTTGCCAATTTGAGCATTAACGCTATTTTTCTAGTTGAATTAATTATTGTCCAACGAAGGATTTTCACAATGTAGAAAAAAAGATAGTACATTGTGTTCTCTCCTAATGACATTTGATTATTATTGTCGACGAATTGGGGAATTTTTATTAAAGAAAAGTAATGTTTCGGACTTCTCTATACAAAAATGAAATACTAAGCTCTAAAATATACATGTATGTCTTTTACAATATTCAGCTAAAGGCAAAACAAGACAAGAGGTATTTATCTAGTAGGTATCACATGTCAAAACAGTGAACGTTTCCTTCCGAAACTATATCCCGAAATTGACTCAGCAATATTCCCAATACGCTTCTATTGGCACAAAAATTCTCGTTGGCTACAAAGTAAATAGGTGTTCAAGGAGTGAATAAAGAAACTTTTCTCATCCAATTTGTCGCACCTCATACTTTTATTCTTTTGAATACACCTTTCAGCCTTATTACTCGGCAATATAGACCGAAAAGTAAGAAAATTGCTTGATCCGTAGCATTGTAAAACTCTCCGGCTCACATAAAACTCCCACATATTTCACGACAAATAAACTTCTCATCCTATGAAATTTTCTTCTTGGGAAGCAGTTCACTGCAGGTAATATTTCAAAACATGTGTCATTCATAACTTTCACCTTCGCAATGTCTGTCGATGGAGCCCGCGCGAAAGGTCCCGATAATAAATTTTTCGTAAGCCCTCTCTGTTATCCCCGCGAGCGCCCAGGTACATTTTACGGCCGCGCAAGGGAAAATAAACGAAAAATAAAATAAAAGTCAAAATGGCGGACATAAAACTATTTGCCCGAATAAACGTCGCACAAAAACTTTTCAAAATATAGGTGTGCGGAAATGATATCGTAAAGTGTGATCTGTATCCTGATATTTTCTAAACTACATAAAACTGAGATTAGAGATTGGCCTTTGCTGGACGAAGAATATGCAATAAATTACAATAAAAACTTTTAATAAATTCAAATAGTATTCAGATAAAATAGAAATACCTAGATGTCTTAATCTGTTGCTAACTATGACATAATTTCTAGGTACATATTTAAAAGACAAGGCCGTTGGTTCATGTTTGCGTTGTACCAAAGCTTCCATCTGCTGAACCATGTTTCCTATCCAAGAAAAATAGTAATGTAGCCTATTAGCGTATTACTTTACTTACACATGTTTTTCTATTAATAAATTACATGATTGCATCTCGGAGTAAGGAAGTCAGCGGTGATACACCACCGTGAATCGGAAAGCAAGTTAATCCATTGATCCTGCGCCTGACCTCTCTCATTCGTGTAGAATTATGGTGCCAACTCATAGGATTATAAAAGTGAATATACTGTATACAGAGAGTCCTGTACGTGGGTTAACGCCGCTGAAATGTATCAAGGAAAGATGGGTATCATGTCTTATTTTCAAACAATCACAGCGTCTGAACTGCATTTGTCAGTGTGGTTTCCAGATTTAGAATAAGAGCACTCCATCGCATTCCGTGGGTGTCGTAGAAGAAGACAGAAGGAATATCAGGAAGCGGCGAACAGCATTATCCTTTTTTTTTTTTTTTTTTTTTGTGTTCCGGTGAAAATGCATTTACGCATACCACGCTGCTCGGGGGGCAGCGGGCTATGTGGGACTCACCACCGCCTCGGAATGATGGAAGTGAGGCGGGAAATACCCACTAAAAACACCGGACCCTTCGTCGTGCGCCTTTGGGAGACGGTGCCGTGGGACCTGGATATCCAGAACTACCACGGCGAACAGCATTCACCTGGGTACAACCTTTTGTGGTCACCAACTCGTTTGCCAAGCGTGGTGACTAAGACAAACCCCCTAATTGACAATAGGCTTGTTGCCTTAAAAAAATTATTGAGTCCGATTTTTAGCTTTTTAAAAAATAAAAGACACATATTGTTTCATTTACAAATTAGACCAAAAGTTACAAAGTTATAGCCCGTTGAAATTACGCGTGACGTCACGCGGTATGGTATTTTTACGGGACAGAGTGACGTCAAAGACTCCCACTCCTAACTTTTGATGCGGTGTATCTTTGCTAGTTTTTATATTATACATTTTTATGATCCAAAAACACGGACTAAATATAATGTAATTATTTTGACCCCCAAAACATCCCTATTGTCATTGAGGAGCCTTAGGATGCTATTGGTTATACTTTTAGCACAAAAAGCCTATCTTCAATACATTTTTGTGTATCAGGCAGACCCTTACCTGCTGGTCTAATCTCCTTCGAGATTGTTTTCCGGTTAGAAATTATCATAATACTAATCGTGGGCATTAAAATTGACTTACCACGACCTTTTAGAACGCTTACCTGTAACAAAAAGTCAAGAGTGAGTCAGCATTTATTTACACACGGTTACAGTGATTTACGTTAAACTAAGTTAGAGATTTACAGTATCATGAAAGCATTAGACGGTTTTATGGCGAATAAAGACGTAACGCCGAGGAGAATGAGTGGTTGCCGCATGAAATACTAAATAACTGCTATAACTACGTTGTTGTATGTTAACTTAATGGCGTCATACAAAGGGCATTACGTTATCATTCAGTAGCTATTGAATGCTTTTTTAAATCATTTTTAATTTATTCATTTAGCATTAAATCGAAATATATATCTTAGAACACATTATGTAAAGACTGGTGGTGAACACAACTCTAGTCTTCCGTGGCCTAAAGGGGTCTTCTACGCGCTACATAGGCGGCTAAAATAGACCTTTTTAATTTAATTCCCTTATGAATCAAAGGAACCATTGACTTTTCCTATTGACTGTACGATAGCCACAAACATTCTTAGACCCATTCAATCTAGGTCACCTGGTGGTAAATATTATTTGTGTCTACTATTGAATTAGGTCAATTGAACTACACAAATATACAATGTTATTTATTCTGAACGTTATTAAAGTCTATGGCACAGATCTTTGAAAAAGAATTACCTACATAAAGGCCAGTAAAACAATAAAAACATAAAGTGGCAAAGCATACCATAGGCAACTACATAAAAACGCTATTATCAAATAAATTTTATTACTTGCCAAGATAATGATTTTCTTACAATTGCATGTTAACTTTTAAATTCTCAGATTCATCAATACTGATATTTATAGCTGGCGTGTTTATTACCTTTAACGGATAATTAAACTCATAAAGACGCATAAAAATAAAGTAAAGGAGTTACAAGGCATCCTTGGAATTCATCTTGAACATTTAGAAAAAAAGTTCCACATAAAGTGTCTTACTTGAGTCAAAGCTTAAAGCACGTAGCTATTAGACCAACATTATTATACCTGCAACATTGGCATAACACGCACCACCCATGAGATGTTTTGCAGCACGCAATACATTATTTCTTAGCAGAATGTTATTAAAAAGTTATCTTACTACCTTGTCTTCACTATTTACAAAACTTAGCAAACATACACAAACTATTCACCAACATCAAAGCAAACAGCGCATCAAGTTTTCATCTTGACTATTGATCAAAAACTAGCTCCCAGTTTGCACATCGATATGTAAATTCGGAACGATGATGGCGCGTTTTCGGCGTTAAAGTTGAGCAAACAAAATTATAGTAAGGAATAAATTTCTCAAATGCCGTGTCTAGTGTCGCGTGATGCAGCGCATTATGGCGGGGCGCACGTCACGGCTCCGGCCGACCTGCTTCGCACGTGATAAACTACCTCATGTAGCCGTCGTTTTCCAGATACGACACTGTGTTGGACACACCGCTTTTAACTAATCCCGAGATTTAACCGCCAGTATTGTTCTCTAATACACACAATAGCTGCTGTCATTGATTTCTCAAAAACAACAGCTATTATTGTACTAAAAGCTTGAAACTATGATGTCGGAAGATTTGCCCAATAGTATTGTCACCTAATTCTCTAAAAAAATTCCGGAAAAACTGTACGTGCACAGACCTTTGACCTCTGCACGCAGTGGTACAAATACAGGTGCACTCTTTGCTCTTACGTGACAATCCACTCATTGGGATTTTTGATGCATACTTTTGAATGTAATCCAAACAGAAAGTCAGGTTTGATTTTGATAGAATCTGAACGCATCCTTATTAGTAGTTCCTTTAATAATCACCAGCTGTCAAGTGGCGCTAGGTGACTTTTCTCTTGCATCTTGTGAACCGTTCGATGTGCATCCATTTTGTGTATTCTCGCAATAAAACTAAATATTACTGCCGAAATATATCTTTATTTATCTACCATCCTACATGGTAGCAGAGCGTAGTTGAAAATAAAGCAGGAAATACAGACGGAAAACAGTAATTCCGAAGTTTTACCGGCGAAATTTTACCGACCTACTGACGTCCTTCAAGGTCAAGTGTAAAAAGTGCAACGTGCTCATCAAAAACCATGTCAAGCTCGAATAATATGTTCAATATTGATAAGCTGAACGGTCGCGATAATTTTTCCACATGGAAATTCAGTGTGAAAACTTATTTGGAGCATGAAAATTTATGGAGTTGCATAGAACCGGGTTCTGGAACAGTCGACCCTGTGAAAGATGTGAAGGCGAAGTCGAAACTTATTCTGCTTATTAACACTCAAAACTATATTCATGTTCAGGAGTGTAATACCGCCAGAGAAGTATGGGACAACTTGCATAAAGCATTTGATGATAATGGACTCACCAGGAGAGTTGGTTTGTTGAAGGAATTGATTAACACTTCACTCGAATCAAGCGAAAACATTGAAGATTACATTAGCAAAATAATGAATGCCGCACACAAACTCAGAAACATCGGTTTTGAAGTGAATGATGAGTGGCTCGGCACTCTCATGTTGGCTGGCCTGTCCGATGAGTATAAACCCATGATAATGGGGCTGGAAAACTCGGGTCTAAAAATTTGCGCTGACTTAATCAAAACAAAACTATTGCAGGAAGTGAAATTGGACAATTCTAGTAATGTTTTTTTCTCTCATTCAAGGAAAAGATTTGAAAGTAACAAACCGAAGTTCTCGGCAGAGAAAATGAAAGGTCCCAGATGTTATAATTGCAATGGTTATGGACATTTTGCAAAATTTTGTAAAAAGGCAAGGAAAAATCAATACAAAGGAAAAGATAATAAAAAGGAAGATGGTTTTATTGCAGCATTTTCAGCTTTTTCAGGAAACACATGTAAAAAATGGTTCATAGATTCCGGCGCTTCCATGCATATGTGCAGCAATAAAGACTGGTTGTGTAATATTCGTGAACCATCAGTAAATAAAATAACAGTGGCAAACAGGGAGCCATTGTCAGTAGAGTGTGTTGGAGATATCAGCATAAATATATCACGGAATAATAAAATACAAGTTAGGAATGTTTTATATGTGCCGGGACTTGCAGTCAATTTGTTGTCAGTTAGTATGATCACTAAGCATGGGTACAGAGTGTTATTCAATGAAAAAGGCTGCAACATAGAAGACCCTACAGGAAAATTGTTATGCTCAGCTAGTTTGATAAATAAATTGTATATTCTGAACACCGATCCTAATGTCAAAGGAAAGGAAACGGACAAAGAAAGTGCCCACCTGGTGTCGAACAAGGTAAACCAAAATGATATTAATTTATGGCATCTTCGGATGGCTCATCTGAATGTTTCAGCTCTGAAGAAATTGCCAGACTGTTCTGAAGGGGTCAGCCTGACACACGGTCCGCAGACAGGTGTACAATGTTCAACTTGTCTTGAAGGTAAACAGACAAGATTGCCGTTTAAATACACTGGCTCCAGAGCAACTAGGCCTTTGGAGATTGTACATTCTGACTTGTGTGGGCCAATGGAAAATCTTTCTTATGGAGGTATGAGATATTTTGTTTCCTTTATTGACGATTACTCTAGGATGGTACACATTTATTTTATGAGAGATAAACAAAATGTGCTAGAGGTTTTTAAAGACTTTAAGAATAAAGCAGAGAATCAATTAAACACTAAAATTAAAATCATAAGAACTGATAATGGTAAGGAGTATTGCAATGAAACTTTTGAGAAATATTTGTCAAATTGTGGGATCACACATCAGACCTCGGCTCCGTACAGTCCTCAGCAGAATGGACTAGCCGAACGAATGAATAGGACACTGGTCGAAAAGGCTAGGTGTATGATTTTCTATGCCAAATTAGATAAACCCATATGGGCAGAGGCTGTTGCTACAGCTGCATACATAGTCAATAGATCTCCGACTAAAGTTCTCGATTATGCTACACCATATAAAATGTGGACAGGAAAGGAACCCAAACTAAATCATGTAAGAATATTTGGTTCAAAGGTAATGGTACATGTACCCAAGGAAAAACGTAAAAAATGGGATAAGAAGTCGAATGAAATGATCTTGGTTGGCTATTGTGAGAACACTAAAGGTTATCGTGTCATGAATCCTATGACTCATCAGGTCAGTAAAAGCAGAGATGTTGTTTTCTTTGAATGTGTCAATGAATTTAATGAATGTCCAATTTCAGTCAATCCTGTGGCTGATGAATTTGTGAAAGTTCAGAGTAACACAGAACAGCCAAAGGAGCCTGTCATTGCCGACAAACAAGGGAACAGTCAGAGTGTTTCAGAACAATCAAAGGAACCTGTAACTGTACCTCATGATTCATGTGAGAATTCTAGTGAGTATGAAACAGACACCGGTGATCTGGATGACACCTATGAACCTTCGAGACACCTAATAGAGCGAGACCAACAGATCAGCCATATGACTCTTAGGCCCCGTGATAAAATAGTCAAAGGTAAAAAGGGATTATTTTGTTTATATAACAATGTGGCAGGAGATCCACAGAGTGTAGAGGAAGCTTTATCATCCCCACATGCCGATAAATGGAAAGAAGCAATGGATGAGGAATATAATTCTTTAATAGAAACTGAAACATGGAAACTTGATGATTTACCTGCTGGCAAAAGGGCACTTTCGAACAAATGGGTATTTAAGACGAAAACTGACCAGCAAGGAAACATTATAAGGTACAAAGCAAGACTTGT
Organism: Conogethes punctiferalis; assembly: GCA_031163375.1. Classification (NCBI taxonomy): domain Eukaryota; kingdom Metazoa; phylum Arthropoda; class Insecta; order Lepidoptera; family Crambidae; genus Conogethes; species Conogethes punctiferalis. The sequence goes on from CM062080.1 coordinate 8,400,172, forward strand.
CATCAAAGGTTTTGAACAAAAGTGGGGCATAGATTACCAAGAAGTTTATTCTCCGGTGGTAAGGTATACTTCTATTCGTTATTTGTTTGCTGTTGCAGCGCAACGAAATCTACACATTGAACAAATGGATGCTGTCACTGCCTTTCTTCAGGGAAAAATAGATGCAGAAATATATATGCTACAACCAGAAATGTATGTTATAGGAAACAAAGTTTGTCATCTGCGCAAATCTATTTATGGATTAAAGCAGGCAAGTAGACTTTGGAATATTAAATTATGTTCAGTTCTAAAGGAACTGGGTTTCGAGCAATCAAAGACTGATCCATGTATTTATTATGATAATGCAAAGGAAATTTACATTGCAGTGTGGGTTGACGACTTAATTATATTTAGCTCTCAATTAAATTATACTAAAGAATTGAAGGAGAAGTTATGTAATAAATTAAAAATGAAAGACCTTGGTCCTGCAAAACAATGTGTGGGTTTGAATATAACTAGATGTAAAGATACTATAATGTTAGATCAGGAGAAATATATAAAGGAAGTGTTGTCAAGATTCAATATGACAGATTGTAAAATCACAAAGACACCTATGGAAGTTGGACTCAAATTTAATAACATGGAGGAATACTCATATGACTGCCCTTATCAGCAAGCCATTGGCTGTCTTCTATTTATAGCTCAAGCATCAAGACCAGATATTTCATTTGCTATCAACTGCCTAAGCAGATACAACAAGGAACCGAAATCTGAACATTGGTCTGCAGTTAAAAGGGTAATGAGATATTTACAAGGAACCAAACATTATAAACTGTGCTATACCAAGAATGGTGATAGTGAAATCACAGGTTACTGTGATGCAGACTGGGCCAGTGATGTTCGTGACCGCAGATCGTGCACGGGTTATATCTTTCTGTTGCAGGGTGGCGCTGTATCGTGGTGCTCACGAAAACAACAAACTGTGGCCTTGTCTACTGCGGAGGCCGAGTATATGGCCATGTCATCAGCGGCACAGGAGGCATTGTGGCTGCAGCAGCTGCAGCGAGAGCTCAGAGGGCAACGTGACAGCACAATAATTGTCTACAGTGATAACATAAGTGCGATCAAACTTGCAGCAAATGATTGTTATTTACCTAGGTCTAAGCACATAGATATAAGGCACCATTTCTTGAGGGAACATGTTAATAATTTAAGCTTAAAATTCTTGTATGTAAGAGGGGAAGAAAATGTTTCTGATATATTAACTAAGGGCACTAGTCTAGATAAGCATTACTACTGTATGTCAAATATGGGATTGCGTTCTGGGGCGGGTGATAGAATCTGAACGCATCCTTATTAGTAGTTCCTTTAATAATCACCAGCTGTCAAGTGGCGCTAGGTGACTTTTCTCTTGCATCTTGTGAACCGTTCGATGTGCATCCATTTTGTGTATTCTCGCAATAAAACTAAATATTACTGCCGAAATATATCTTTATTTATCTACCATCCTACAGATTTGCTTCTGGTTTTGTACTCAGAATCCACAAACGAAGCAGTCAAATGACCTTTATCAAAGGTGAACTGTAAAATTTAAGCTCTGTAAAAGCTGCTTCCAAATCGTTGGATGACAATGTTGCTTTTTAGATATCAACTCTGTGTCGGACATCTCCACCTACCCCAGAGATTGGTCCAACTAGTCTACAAATTTCAAACTATTTCACGTAACCTTCTTTGGTGACATTGTTATCAGGTGCTAGGTTTCTTTAATCCCGACGAACATGATTTGTGTAAAAAGATGACAGGACACAGGCAGATGACAGATTTGTAAAATAAGACGTGTGCATTATTAATTACTATGTACGACTATATTGTGCCTAAATATACTTATATCTTATAGAGTTTCTAAGTATGGTAGTAGTCTTCATTTTAAGACGGTGGGTTTAATTTTCAGAAGGGATGTTAAAAATAAATTGAATACACACGAATGCAAATACATAATGGTTGCACTCGTCTCATTGATCGTAGAGAGCTACATTTAGATTTAACTAGCTTTTGCCCGCGACTTCGTCCGCGTGTTTAAATTTATACATGTTATGGACCAAGTGATAAATGTAGCATTATATATAATGCCCGGGCATTCTGATAAATGGCCAATATGAGAGGGCAATTTGATAATCATTATTAAAATAATCAAATTGTTCGGGCATTATAAATATTGTTTATCACCCTTTGGGCAAAGTAATAAAAACATATTTTATAACTATTTCGCAGTCTCCTGGTCCTCTGTAAGGCTTGCGTGGGGGCACAAGCTCATCCACTCCTGAGATAATATAATATGTGTATGTGATACACAGGCCAGACATTACTTCTGACTGCTCCAAGATGACGCACTCAGTAGTAATACCTACTCGGCAAATGCAGCACTATTGCATAATGATGGGAACTAAGGTCCTTAGAGTTTTACTTAGGAAAGAAAAAATTTGCTTTAAGTCAAGTGAAAACGTTGCGAAGTAGAATCAAGCAAATTACTTGTCAAATCAGCTGCCCTATTAGCCCTGCATAAGTACATACTACTACCTAGTTCCCATCGACCAATGGCAGTACTGTCCCCTATATCCTAACCGCTAAGGAGTTCTATGACTTCATCATCAGCACCAGATGTTGACGCCCGGAAGCATATGCCTGCCATTGACGGAAATATCGGTGAACAAACCTACATAAAAAAATATACATACAGACGAATTAAGAACCTCTTCCTTTTTCGCAGTCGGTTAAAAAAAACATTACCGGATACATCGATCTCCGAATAAGTAGGCGTGCGTCCCTCCCCTTTGCTTTATTATCAAATTGCCTAATTGCCAAGTAGCAATACAATAATGACCGGCCAATGTGATAAATAATGAAGTTTAGATAGTAATTATCACTTTGCCCAATAGAATTTGACATTATTCATAATGCCCTAGCATTATAAATAATGCCCGCATTAATCACTTGGTCCATAACATACATACAAAAGTTTTTTCCCGCTAACTCCCGTTCCCGTGGGAATTTCTCAAAATACAGCCATAACTAAACTTTATATTTACTAAGGTACCTGCATGCCAAATTTCAAGCGTCTAACTTAAGCGGTTTAGATTTTTCATACAAAAGGATTTTCCCGCTAATTCCCGTTCCCGTGGGAATTTCGGGAATTCCTTTCTTAGTGCACCCCTACGGTACCTAAGCTACGTCCCTTCCAAATTTCAAGTGCCTACGTTTAGCCGTTTGGGCTGTGCGTTGATATGTCAGTCAGTCAGTCAGTCAGTCAGTCAGTCAGTCAGTCAGTTTCTCCTTTTATATATATAGATGAGGAATGACGAAACGCAACAAGAACGTTCCAGCCGTCAACAAAAAATATGGGCCCTAGTTAGTTGTATTAACTGCTTTCTCTACATCTCACCCGCAACAATGTATGCACGCAGACATTAAATCAAGACTCGCTAATTTATTTGTAAGTCATCCCGGTCGTGGCAGCGCCAACGCATCATAAAGGTGGCATAGCATAGCACACGTTGCTCGCATATCGTTCGAGAACGAGAGCCCATTTAATTGCCGTGCCATTGCAATTGCGGGCTATATGTGCCGCGGGATAGCGGGTGTCAGAGGGCAGGTCGGAAGCCGGCCCGACGCTCCACTGAAAGCAGCCAGACGTCAGCGCGCCGTGAGTGACATGTCCTTCCGCCAACGGGCTTTCTATAGCACGTTCCCTCCACCACCACTATCCAGTTACGTCGTGTTTACGCTCCCTGTCAGCCAATTGTAAAAACCTCTCACAATACACGTTTAACTCGTTGACGGCTCAAAATAAAAATCATTTAGCGAACAAAATAAAGACGTTAACGAAGGCCGAACACACACAGTCGACTAACGGACAACGAACTGATATTTGGACTCTAATTAAAACGACTTTACACATACACGTTATTTTCTCTTCGTACCCATCATTGTTCTCGTATTACCATTAATCCCTTGAAAGGGAAAGCAAACCGCCTTCATATATTTTGTAATATAGCGACGCGTCGGATCCGTATAAAATGAAAGTCGTGTCGCGAGTCCTACGCTCTAATAAATATGGAGCTCGAATGCGACCCTAATCGGGAAGGCAAAACGGCAACAATGCAAACAGGCGTGGTATCAAATTGTCGAGCATGCAAACACATTAAAGGGCGCCGAGCAAACGACGCCTAATGATTATCTCTCTTATACATTTAGCGCACGACAAAAAAAGAAACGTAAATAAATGAGATATATTTCATTGTTCTTTGTTTTAGAAGGGCCGGGCGGCAGCTGGACGGCGGGAAATGTCGCTTATCTGACGCCGCACCTTTTGTCGGTAGGCGTTGACCCAATTCGAGTGGCACTCGCCCGCGGCCGCGTTAGCGCCGTCTTCAGACGGATCATTTGGATACAGACTTCGCCTAGACAGATTACGCATCCAATTGTATAAAGTGATCCAATGGTACATTGATTTTCAATCGGATAATAAACGAACTTTGAATCGTGGCCTAATTTCAACTTAAAACTCAGTGTGTGCACCAAAACGAAGCATTCATTGCTTAATTGCACTGAAGAAACAAACGCGACGCTAATTTGCGGCTGAGCACGGAAGGTTCTGTGCGCATTTGCGAAATGGTGCGGCACATTCACGCGATTAAAACGGCAAGTTTCTGGCGAGGCCGATCGCCGGCGCGATAGGTCGCGGGGTCAAAAATAGCGGGGGCCGTACCTGGCGCCGCCCCGCGCCGCTCAATGTCAACTTTCAATCATGGGGCGGGCGGAAGGAAGCGGCCGGCCCGGGCGCACGGCCGCGGCCCGCGATACCGCACAACACCGCAATTATTGCTTTGCCCTTTTTTACGACGCCCGACGCCGCGCCTCCCTTGTCTCCTTGTCGTTTACATTCTGTCAAGTTAAGCCTCTTGGTGCAGAGTGCGGCTTGACAAAGTAGCGACATTCTCCCTTCTGCGGTTGACATTAATACACTTAACTCGGGGAAGTGAATTGTGGGCGATCGTAATGACTATTGAATTATCACTCAGCGAAACCAGGTTACTGTTGCTAGCTGAATGCGAGTCGGCTTCTGCAATGCGCATTAACTCTTAAGAAAGGAAACACTGCCCCGAGTTTTCTTTTGCTCGGAGAAGATAATATTATTGCAACAATAAAACAAGAACGACATGAATAAGTAAGACTGTTGTTACAGAAGTTGTAATTTCCTCTTTAAAGTGTAAAGTGTAACATAAATAAAAGTTTTATTACTTTTTGTTTTAACCTTTTGCCCTCTTTGTTTACGAAGCAGCGAGCAAAGCTTCTCCGTGCCAACAGTCGCTTTGTCAAGCGTGGTGACACAGCTCGACCTACTGTCAGATAATTTGGAAACCAAATAAAATTATACCCGACTCTATTTATTTCACGAATTTGGTGCCATAAAATTTAAGATTTCATTGCGGAATGATTGATGTGATTCTATTTAAAGAGGAGTTAAAGAAAGATAAAACTTTAATGGATTCCGCCGTAGCTGCGGTATTTTCTCCTAAATGTATAAATTAGATAGGACCTATAAAAAAGAGTAGTGTGTAAGAGCGTCCACGTGTATGTATGAGCCAGGGCGTAGGGGTCGGAAAGTTTCGCTGCCCGGAACATTTTCATCAATATGTCAATTAGTTCACAATGAGCGAAGCGGGCCAGCACAGGTGTCTCATGCCCGAGCCGTTTGCCAGCCCATTAAGCAAATAACGAGTCCGCAGGATAAACTTGGAGGCAGTAAAGTTTATTAATGGCTCGATTACAAGCTCGACCCGAGGTGGAAAGAAGTGCTATCAATCAGTCAGGTGCGCGACGGCAGCGGCACCGAGCCCCCTCAGTAACGCTAATAACAAAATTCCGACGCTTCTGTTTGTTTCTCCAGAAAGGGGTGAAGATGAATATCCCAGTACGTTCCCATCGTTCGGCTAACGTCGCGAAAAAGGACGAATGTTTTAATCTTGCGAGAGAATCTCAAAAACAATTAAGACCGTCTTATTTACGGGCTCGGTGGCTCATTTGGTAGTGACCTCTGCCCTCTGAGCCAAGGGTCGTGGGTTCGATTCCCGCACAGTACAAACATTTGTTTTCATGAACATGTCTGTTTGTATTGGTCTGGGTGTTTTCTATGTATAATATGTATTTATTTACAAAAAAAAAGTATATAAGTAAGTTTATCAGTTGTCTAGTACCCATAGTACAAGCTTCGGCTTAGTTTGGGGCTAGGTGGCGCTGTGTGGCCCAGCGTGGCATGTCTTGGGTTATTTATTTATGTTGACTTGTTATTGTCCGGTTGAGGAGCGAAATATCGTAAAATCCGGTCAAAATGCGCGCTGTTAAATTCATTGCATTTTGCGGTGATTCTAAACTTTTACAACGGTTTAAGAGCAAGGACGCAAGTGCTCATTCAAACTTCGCTAATATTAATTGGTAGAGCACTATGTAAATTCATTTTTCAGATTGGTTCGGTTAATTGCGAAACAAGTTGTCCAACTGCACAGCTTTGTATCTCATTATTTCATAAATACTACAATTTATTGACTGCTAATTAAAACCTTAATTTCATTACTGAATGCCTGCTGCGTGACCGTTGTGACGGCCAAAAAGCTCTTTAAACCAATTATTATTTTACCATATCGGATTCAGTCTGCACAATCGCACTTGCAGATTTCATATTAATAATACGGTTTTATAAGCGGCTCCTGAAGTACTTACTTGCATAAATAGAATAGTTTCAGGGAAACAGATGGTCAGGACGCAATGAATTAATTAAATACTCCTTTCAGAGGAATCTTGGGAACAATTTTGATGGCGGAGCGAAGTTGGGGGTTATTGGGCGGATTTGGTTATTAGTGATAGGCGGATGAGACAAGTGTCGGCGGTGCGGAGGCAGCGGAGCGCGGCTCGCCGCTGTCCGAATGGCTCAATTACAGTTAATTCGCAGCGCACACACATTCTGAGCGAGGTGCATGCATGTGCGGCGTCCGCATTAATGTATGTAAATGCATGCGACCGGCCGCGGCCCCCCGCCGACGCTCACAATATTGCGACATTAAACGGAATATGGCCGACGAGACGGACATTTTCGACAAAAGTCGACATTTGCAAACGTTATGCAGCCACTCATCTGCATTTAACAGCGTTTTCGAATATCCGACTAGACTGCCATTTATTTTGGGAGCAGGGATTTCTTAACTAAGCACTAAATAGATAAAACTTTAATTAGTTGCTTTTATATCGCTCGCTTGCTTTTCCTATGAAGTGAAATACTCGTAAATAAAGAATATCTCTTTGTGTCTTTCACTTCTTTATCTTTCCATGTGGTTAAACTACAAACACATTCTATTAGAAAACAATTAAATATTGTACTTTGTATTCAGCAGCAAAATTAATGAACAATTGAATTTCACCAGGTTTTTTATTTTGTTTATGCTGTCGCCTGCGCTTGTACAGAGTGCCACACGTCAGTCTAACCTTATCTATAAAAATTTCCCAAATAATTTTCAACTAAGTGTATTTACAGTTATTTTCCATCTTAGGGAAATTGATTGGCAATTACATATGGCCATAAACTAAATTGTGTTTCATATAGGATGTGAAAATTAAATGTAATATGTAGAATATACCTATGTAACATTGTATATAACATAACAAGCATTCATAATACACAATAGGCTATTTTGGCTAAAAATTGTAATTATTCCGTCTTTTAGCTTATTCAAAAATAAAAGACACGTATTTTTTCTTTTTTCATCCAAATAAACAATAGCAAAGATTCAAGGCATCAAAAGTTAGGAGTGGGAGTCTTTGACGTCACTCGCTCCCGTAAAAATGCCTCACCGAGTGACGTCACGCGTAATTTCAACGGGCTATAACTTTGTAATTTTTAGTCTAAATTACAAATAAAAAAATACGTGTCTTTTATTTTTGAATAAGCTAAAAGACGGACTAATTACAATTTTTAGCCGTAATAGCCTATTGTACTTACTATCATTCATCGAACCAATGCAAGCTTATGATGTAAGTACATTATGGTTTAAAGTTGTATGCATAAAGCAAGAATAGAACTCCTCATAATGTACGATTTAAGAGCGCTACAAAGTCCAAAGTGACGAGGCGCTTACTGTAAAATTAGTTCCCTAGTTTCGATCTAACTCGTATGGCACAATTTCAGTTCTCTACCACAGAATAATCTACTTGTGAATTCAACTCAAATTGGGTGAAAGCTGCTATAACTTCTCTATAAGGCGGTTTTTGACAGATCACTTAAATTCGACGGTAGAACTTCGTAATGGCATCGAACCAGAGTACTCATAGAAGTCAGTCCTATTTGGAATAACCCTTACTTAAATAACAGCATTTTTAGCGAAAAAACAAAGGCTTCAATATTAGCGTGACAATGGGACCAACTAGGAAATACACCAAACAAAAAAAAATTTCAAATCGGTTCACAATTCTCGGAGATACGATTATGTGGTAACATACAAAAAAAATCTAATTGAAAACCTCCTCGTTTTTTGAAGTCGGTTACAAATAACTTGACTAATAAGGACATGGTAATCGTAAGTCACATCTGTCAGAAGAACCTACCTATGTGGATTAATTGTTCTCGTTTAATCCTTATAAAAACGTTTATTCGTCTACTATTTTATCAACGGAATCAAAGTGTGGGAATATTATTCAGATCAGAAGAACACCAAATTAACCCGTCAAACTGAATTAATGATAAACTGCGACTCACCTTTGGTTTATCATTAAGATCATGCAACATTAAGATATTCCTTCCAACTGGACAGGTTCGGAAATTGCAAAATGTTCTCTCATAGACTGCAGCATAATAGTTATTAATAGCGTTTAATAAGGTCCCGACCTCTCGTTCGGTATGTGAGCCATAGATTTTTATGTTGATCGAAAAGGAATTTCATCAAGACCTCCAAGTGGCAATTGCACTGTCAATTACCAAATAAAATGTTACAGTTATCATATATTCAATCTGAAAGATCTCACTTTGTTACTTTGTCAGATAAGCATCAGTAAAAGTAGGGCGATACAAATGAACCTTTCAAAGTATGTTAAAATATTCATAATAAAAAATTATCGCCTAATCAAATTTTATGTCCGTAGAAGGAAAACAAGAAATAAGAATTTCTTTACGGAATAAATTGTGCTTTCTTCTCCATTCCTTTCTTTTTATGACACAAATCGATTGTATTGATAACCAAAGTTAATGAAAAGATCTATATAACTGAAATGATTGATATAATAGTATAAATGTTGTTTACAATCTCAAGGCTATATTTAGGGCCTATAGTGTAGGCTATAAGTGTAGGTTTTAGGGCCACACATCACTGTACATAGGTACAGACAAGAACCTCACCGACGTACACAACTCTTAATCGCATATTTTTTCTGTCTCTACAATAAGTATAAGCCAAGTAAAAATTCTGCAACATATTTACTGAATGAAGTTCGTGGTGTCATCATAATACATTTTACCGTTTAATCTTATTTTACAATATTAGAAATCGGACCTGAATAATGTACAATGAGTGACTCATCAGTTTAGACAATTCGGAATTTCGCACCGTTCTTAAATCGTACAGAGTATCTTATCGTATTTGTTTTGTATAGCATAAAGTTGAGCTGATGGCATACAGTGTTTTGAATGTAAGTATTTAGCTTTTATAGGAAGATACATAATGTTAATTGCAGTTGAGAGTAGTTTAATTGTCCACGGCCCTAGAACACGCCGCGGCAGACCCAAGAAGCGCTGGCAGGATGTCGTAAGAGCGGACATGGCAGAGAACTATCTCACGCCGGAGGATGCCGAAGATCGGGCAAAGTGGAGGAGATTGTGAAGTAAAGCTGGCACCGGCAAAACGCTCGCACGAAGAAGACAGTTGAGAGTAGTTTATCTTGAAATATGTGAGGCTTTGTGGTTTCTCAGAATAGGACCACCTCATCTTATCCCGGGGTGTCGTAGAAGACGATTTAGAGAATATCAAAAAATCTATTCTATTCTATTCTAAAAGGGCTGCAGCCTTTACCTGGGTACAAATAAAACCTACTGCGGTCTGGCGCCTGCCAAGGGTAGTGACTAAGGCAAACGCCAAAAATGACAATTATCATCGGAGGCGTTATATGTCCAGCAGTGGACGTTTAAAGGCTGATGATGATGTCAGTTTTATCCATCGAAAGATACTGATTAAAGAATTATTATTAACTAGCTGTGCTCGCGACTTCGTCAGCGTGGAATAGTTATTTTTCCCCCGTTTTTTTTTTACATTTTCCATTATTTCTTCGCTCCTTATTAGGACAACGTGATGTTATATAGCCTAAAGCCTTCCTCGATAAATGGTCTATTTAACACAAAAATAATTTTTCAAATCGGACCAGTAGTTCCTGAGATTAGCGCGATCAAACAAACAAACTCTTCAGCTTTATAATATTAGTTAAGATAGGAAAGCGCACTTCTTATAAATTCTGCATTTCTTATAAAAGTGGTTGAAAAAAGGTGAACCTAATAACTATTTTGTAACGAACATCTACTTAGTAAGAGTACAAAGGCCCGATCGCTAAATCCCCTAAATGCAAGTTTGACACATCCATATGTAACCTTTTATTATTATTCCCGCACAGTACAGCGCAGTGCGAGTTACGAGTATTGTCGCGATACTTTATGGCGCTCTAAACTCGTATAGAAGTGATTAACAACGTTAGGTAAGCAGTCGATTATTGCTGAACAACTCCACTCGTATTATTAGGAACGAACACATAGAATTACGAGAACTATTACACTGAGTTAAATATGAGTTACAATGACACGATAGCGGTTTGAGTGGAAATTAGCATTATCGAGGGCTATTTATTACACGACTGAATGAACGAAATGGATATTATGTGAACACATATATCTATTGACAGTTTCATTATTCTGCAAAAGTGTTTGACTGATTTTTGTAGAAGTCCCTGCAAAACTCACCCCTAGTAGTAACAAAATCGGTACGCCTAATATTAAGCATCGTGTCTGTCTTATATCATTATGTCATGCAAACTTTTTTTATAGTAAAGGTTGCCTTGTCATCATCACTAAACTGCGCGGGAGAAGGCTTTCACCTCTAGGGGCTCTAGGAAAAGTTGAGCTACACAGTTACGGGCCAGCGCCAGTGTGGTTCGTACCTAGGTTTAGGTCGTAGCTGAGAGGGTCCCTACGGACGCTGTTTTGAGAGGAGGGAGTTGTACCCCTAATTAACATAAGGTGTCTTTATAGCTAATCTGAAGTCAAGTCAAAGCCAGCTTAAAACGTTCGAGGTAACGACGTCGAGTTTTCCCCAAAAAGTACTTATCTAATCAATCAAACAGACATGGCTTAGTTATCATTCAGATACCTTTATTTGTTAAGGTATCTGACTAAGTAACGTCTTAGTATTAAGAGTATCACAGTACAAGTGTTGTTACTTTTTATTAAGCTCTACTTTCCTTTTTGTTTAACGTTAATAAAACCTAAATTTAGGGTAGCTATACATAAAAAACCGGCCAAGTGCGAGTCGGACTCTCGCACGTAGGGTTCCGTACCACTATACAGCTAAATAAATGTTTTTCTTTACGTTTTATTATATTGGAGTTAATTAAATGAAAAAAATTAGGTAATTTGATTTATGACGTTTAAAAAAAACTACTGGCTAGATTTGATTCAAACCAAATTTCGTTAGTAGTTTGCATAGTGATACACATGATATATTTTTTTCAGTTTTATCATGCCCATATTTTAGAAGTTACGGGGGGGGGGGGGGGGGGGGACACTCATTTTACCACTTTGGAAGAGTCTCTCGCGCAAACTATTTAGTTTAGAAAAAAATGATGTCAGTAACCTCAACACCATTTTCAAATACCTATCCATAGATACCCCACACGTATAGGTTCGATGAAAAAAATTTTTTTGAGTTTCAGTTCTATGTATGGGGAACCCTGAAAATTTTGGATTTTTTTCTGATTTTATTTAAAACCCTAATGCGGTTCACAGAATACATCTACGTACCAAATTTCAATAATGTAGCTCTTATAGTTTCGGAATAAACTGGCTGTGACATACGGACGGACAGACAGACAGACAGACAGACATGACGAATCTATAAGGGTCCCGTTTTTGCCATTTTGGCTACGGAACCCTAAAAAGGTATTACTATAGATAAAACATTACCAGTCACACACTGCGATTAAAACGAAAATGGCACGTGGAGGAGTATAAGTGGCTATGATTCCATTTCTAATAATATTGGCTACGTCCCATATGCCGTAGGTGTACGGTTCCATTTAAAGAGATAATAAAAACCAATACTTTTTGCAACATTTTGTTAAAGACAGGTAAACATGAGTAAATGCAGTGTTTTATCGACTTAGTATTATGTTGTATCTACTTAGTATATAAGTGACCTTCGTGGCAGATGTACTTTTAGTCTACTGTACTAGATACTGTCCAAAAGCTCAAAAATTAAACAAATGTTCACCTTATAGTGGTTGCGTGGTACCGTTGGAGTCAGACCACCCATAATGAATCGTTGTGGAGGTCTTTAGAAGAGGCCCATGGCCAGCAGTGGACATTCAAAGACTGACTTGATGATGATAAAGTAAAGGTTCTGTAACCGGGTGATACTTACTTATATGTAGTTCTAATTATTACTGAAATTTTGAGGAGAGACAAGAAGGACTCTTTGATAAAGAACATTTCGAGAAAAAGACCACCCAGACCAGATACATCTCGCAGGGAAAAATACCTTACTTGGTTGATGGTTTACAAGCTTTTTATTACTGGTCTCCGTTTTACTAGTGAGTGAAGAGTAGAATTTCAAAGAAGGCGCCATTTTGGGCTGAGTATACGTACCTTTCTTACAAGACCTTTATTCTTATTGTCGCCTAAAGGGAACAACTGGAAATGGTACAACATAAACTTGGATATTGGCGTGGTGAAGGCCAAATATTTGAAGTTACGAGTAAATTATTACTGTCGGTAGTATCTTGTTGCGAGAAAATGTGGAACTATAGAAAATTTTACCACCAACTTTATGAGGAGAGAAAATGTTTTCATTGGGAAAATTCATTGTTAGGTTGGAGGAAAAGTTTTAAACAATATTGCTATTGCAATAACATTGTGCTAGTATTTCGGTGTTATTTTGTTTTTATTGTTCATGTTATGTTATATATAAATGATCTAATTTAGTAAACAACCTCATTGAATATAAGACGCCAAAAAAAGTATTTAAGTAGTTTATCAGTTGTCTAGCACCCATAGTACAAGCTTCGGCTTAGTTTGGGGCTAGATGGCGATGTGTGGCCCAGCGTGGCATGTCTTGAGTTATTTATTTATTTTATTTATTTAAACACAAGGTCCGTGGCGTAGATGTCAAATGGCAAGCTGTATTGTTCTAATAATAACCAAACATCAAGTAGGTTAGGATCATGCTCAATGAAGCGTGTCACCATCTAAAATAGTAGGTAGGTACGGTCAGCATCGAAAGTCACTGAACACTTTACCGTATCAAAAACAGATTTGTCTGTTACCAAGTGATTTCTATAGCGGTGGCATAACGAACTTAACTTTACTATTTTGACATGGTAGGTACTAAAGTGATATGCAACTTTTGATGCTGACCTTTCAAGCGTCATAATGGGTATATTTTTTTTATTGAGTTGAATTATATATCTACTTGTTTCTCAATCAATCAACAGTCTTGGTCCGTCCACTGCTGTCTTTGTTTCATAAGATTACATCATAATTGTTCGCGTAACGAGGACCTCCTACTTTTTTTCAAGTCGGTTAAAAAGAGACCAACAAGGATCTTTTGGCGTGTCGTTGACATTGACACGGGGGCGTCACTGTAAAACAGAAATGTCAAAAATCAACGTCAAATGTGACGTTTTGTATGAGAGTAGGCGTTAGTTCCGATCTCGCCCACGTGCCAAAAAGTCTTTGTCGGTCTGAGGGTAAATCATTATGAAAAAAATACCCAAATCTGTCAAAACATCCATCAGGATGTTTCATCAGAATAATGGACTCTATGTACATATTGGACATTTAGTTGAAAATTGTTTGAGGGAAGCTTGTCAAGTTAGGGTATGGTGATGTGTAGCCGCCTTTATAGGGCGGTACATGCCAATATGGATGGCTCCGCAGGAGTATTAATAAAAAAATGTTAGATACCTAGGTAGGTAGGCTAACTTTTTTAAATCAAGGATTTATTAATAGCATAGCACTTGCGAAATGTCTCTATCCTTAGTAGGTATTATTTACATATCCATCGAACGAGGTCGAACAAGGTGCCTTTTGTACTACTGTTCCTTTAGTGTAGAAATTAGGGAACAGTAAGAAGGTTTTGTTTACATGATTGCAAGTTACGTTATGTACCTACCTACCTATTAACAATAGGGTCTGTTAAGTAGGTACCTATCTACTTTTGGTACAGAATAGGTACCTACCGCCAGTGCAGGGTTAAAGTCCAAATTAAAAAAGGATATAGGTAGGTACCTACATTACATACCTGTAAGAAGTTTTATAATATTCTAATAAGAATATGGTAGGTAAATAATGTTCTCATTGTTTAAAAATAATACTACAGTAACCTACCTACATGTGAGAACTTTACATTCTTCTTTTAATAAAGGTAAACAAATCTAAAGCATTGCCAAAACAAAAAAAAATATCATCGAAAATACGTAAAAAAATACCTACATAGGTACTTAATTATGCTGTGGAACATACGAGTATACCTACATCTAAATTACTGCTTTCTAAAGTCCGTTAAAAAGTAGGTAGGTATACCTACTTCGGACAATTGATTGAATATATAGGTCGCGGCACGTAAGTTGAGCGCTGAGCGTTTCTGCGCAGAAGTCAAAAATTCGGTATCACAGGGGGGAGTACGGGGCGAGGGCGGGTGTGCGCACGCGCTTATTGGCTCTCCAGTCGTTCCTCGCTCCCCGCTACGTCGCGTCCACCCGCTCACGCCCGACCGGTACAATCGCGTTCTAAGTTTTAATGTTCTCGTTGTTTAATTTGTTTGTTGAAATTTGTTATAACAATACGCAAAGAGTGTCCAAGTTGTTGACTTCGTAACCGAATAATTTATCATTCAATTGATCAAGACATTTCAGATGACGATGTTGATGATTCAAATGATGAAGGCATGCTGCCTTTGTCAGATTCAGACTATTTGTTTTTGAATTTAAAAAGAAATGTTCAATCGTTTCTATACAAACCTATGTTTTATTTCTATCTCACGTAAGTAGGCAGTAACCTCGTAACTGGTTACAAATTCCTGGCAGTTATTTATTTTTATTTCTTGTAATAATATTACTACATTAACTGGCTTTCTTGAAATCTGTTTTTTTTTAAATGAAATACACGGTAGAATAATTTACAAATAAAATGATAAATTAGTCGAGTTAATAAATGTGTGCGCAATAGTACACATGCGCAGCTATCCCCTCCATAGTCCGCTCAGCGCTCAACTTACGTGCCGCGACCTATACCAACAAGGGGTTGACTAAATGCACAAGCTTACAATCCGATAGAGGTAGGTACATATTATACCGCCCCCTAGAGGATTTCGAGGCAAATCATTGTTTTAGCAAGCATTGTCATGGTGATTCATTTTCGTCAACAATTACTTTATTGCGATAATCTGCACATAATATAGCAAAGAAAAGGTCATAGATTTACACTCTAGAAATATAATATACCTAGAAATCATAGATTTACACGACAAAGAATAATTAGATTCCACCAGAAACCATGTTTCTCATAAAAACAATGCATTCTTATATTCCATTATCGTAATTTACTAAAGCAATTTAGCCTAAACGTATCTCTACGGCTCTATACAATCGTATCTACCTCTACAATTCACATAAAAAGCTAAAAGACTGAAATTGAGCATCGTACGTGATGTCAGAGAGGTTATGTTCACGACAAACAAAAATATTAAGGCGTTTACCTCGTTTAGTCTGCGATCCGGAGGCAATATCACTGTAATACCGCACAGTTTATATCACACAAATGCAACAATATAAATCTTAGTTAAATAATACGTTTGCATCACAGAAATAACAAAATAAAACGGAAAACATTGAAAGCGGATAAGAAGCGCGACACGAAACGGCAAGCTAAGTAGCAGCTGACTACGGCCCACTGACAGACGTGACTTTGTACGCGCGGCTTGTCTCACTGACGTTTGCAACATTTGTATTTAATTTTATTTTAAATGCATTTTACGGCATAGAACTTTTAATAATTTGCTGTTATATTATCTATGGAAGATTGTAGTATTGTTTGTGTATTCAAAACAGACTTTTATATTCCATCGACGTAAACATTTCTGTCACAAATAGTTTATTAAAGTAACAGTTTGTGGTAAATATTAATATAGAAATTAGGTAAAATGTGTAATTCATAATTTTTCATGTCCAAAATAAGTAATTTGGGGCATTTTGATAGTGTTTACAAAACGGCGTCGATTCGGACCTCAGTACAAGGTTAGTCGTTTGGATGCGCAACGTGGAGGAGTGGTGTGGGCGCGCACCGGCTGCGACGGCGTTTCCCTCTAGCGGGCATATTGTGAGTTATCGATTCTCGGCGTGCCGCCGCCCGCCATTGGCTCCGCTACGTAATTGGTTTATGTTGCTCGTTCGTAACATGAATTCAAATTTAGCGCGCTCAGGGGCTCTCCACTGAACAGTGCCGAGTGTTTGTACAGGGGAAATTACCCGTTTCGGATAATAAAATCTAGTAAAATACTATTGGAACTTTGTTTCACAATGGGTCCGATGTTTGGAAGAATTAAATTATGCAGGTTCGCCTCAAGAGCGTTATAGAGATATTAAAGCGTATTGAGTGTAAATTTGATTTATTAATACCAAGGGACTTGTTATTTTATTAAATGTTGGAAACTTCCAAGTTATTTTTGAGTTTGCAATTTGAAAATTAATAATGAATTTTTATAATAGGTAAATGGAAGTACTTAAAAACTTGTAATGTACCTATGATAACTTTAAAAAAAAGTCTGACTATCCTGTTGTATGGATAAAATGATCATGTAATAAGTCCATGAAAACGATAGAGACGGTCTCACATCAAGCTAATCTGTCGAATTGCCCCAAACAATTTTCAACTAAATGTCCAACGCATAGAGTGCATTATGTATTGAGATATGTTGACAGATGGTAGACTTGAGATGAGAACTAGACGTGTGACTTTAGTGCTCATTTATTTTTATTTACATGTCGCTATAGGTATTAAAATTACGTAGATAGTTACAACGTTGCATCTCTACCATCAGGGGTTACCCCCAGCAGACGAATCCATGGTAATCGATAAGTGTAGTTTACACTTCGTAATCGTAACAGATGTCACTTGATAACATAATCTAAAAGGTAGTATACGATTTTATGATGGCACCTACATAGATATTTATTTGTTTAGTAGCTCGACATAATGGCTTCCCTACGCCTGATGGAAAGCGAAAGGGAAGCCTAAGTCGCTGTGACAACAGGCAAGTAACTGAACTGGTCAGTTGCCACTGCCCATGCCGGCCCAACCCTAACCACCCACGATTTCCGGAAACTCTACTCACCGGCGACCCTAATCCAAGTGAAGATTCGCTCTTCTTAAAATTCGCGTAAAATACCTATTTTGTTTCTTGGAAAATTCATTATGTGTCTAACTTATGTAGTATGATATCATTGTACTGTAATAATAAATCACAAACCTACCTAGTTACACTAAAGATAGGTAAATAAAACTTACTAAAAATTATTACCCTACCACATCAACTTGTATTAGGCGAGCTTATTTTAATAAAGCTGACGTAAAATGCCATTTTAATTTTGTTACAAGCCTATTTTGGCGTTTCAAGCTAAAAATCTGCGATAAACAATGCAAATTTCGTATATGGGAGCAGGTTGATTTGTTCAGAATGGCGCCCTGTGCACAAAATTGGGGGTGGCGGCGGGGACTGATATTTATGCACGTTAATAAGAAGTCGAGCTCCAGACAGAGCCTACCTACTTTACTTTACCTACCTCTATACATGCCTTGTTTCGACGTAGTACAATTGGGAACGGTAAGCCCCTTCGTACACGAGGCTACGCAAATCTTCGATGTTCAATTCATTGGGTAGCATTCATTGCTATGCAGACGACAGCACTGTCCACGCACGTTATTTCGGAAGACCTGCGGCAAAGCAGACCGAAACCGAGATGAAGAGGAATCTTCTTGTCGCTGAGCTCGACGGGGCTCTGGACCGCATTTCCGAATGGGGTGCCAGCAATCTCGTCGAGTTCAATGCCAAGAAAACACAGGTGTGCGTATTTTCTGCCAAGGTGTCTCCTTTCCAATCCTATCCCACTCTCCGGAGCACCTCCTTACCAATACAGGATAGTCTTAGCATCCTTGGCATCGATGTTCGTAGCAACCTAAATCAGCGGGACTATATCGAGAGCGTCATCAAAACAGCTTCCCGTAAACTCGGAATCCTGAACAGAGTGAGACGGTTCTTCACTCCGGCGCAGCTCTGTGTCTTATATAAGACGCAGGTTCGTCCGTGTGTGGAGTACTGCTCTCATCTCTGGGACGGTTCTGCTAAGTACTTGTTGGAGGCTCTTGATAGGTTGCAGCGGCGTGCTATCCGTATTGTTGGAGATCAAGAGGTGACCAAAAACCTGGAACCTCTTCAGCTACGTAGAGACATAGCCAGTCTTAGTGTTCTCTATCGTCTTTACAATGGGGAATGCTCCGAAGAGTTATTCCAACTCGTTCCATCCTCTCCTTTCCACTCCCGAACAACACGTGCTGGACAGCGTTGTCATCCGCATACCATCCAGACGATGGTGGCGCGCACCAAGAGGTTTAGTTCCTCGTTCTTGCCCCGTGCCATTAAATCATGGAATGCCCTTCCAGCTCATGTGTTTCCTTCCTCTTACAATCCTGGGTTCTTTAGGCGGGGCGTGAAACGGCATCTCAGTGGGCCTTCAGGGTGAGGGCGACAAGCGCAATGGGTTTGCTCTATTGTGCCTGTCGACCTAACTTTTGGACCTCACGACCGCTTACCATCAGGTGGAGTGAGGTCATCCTGTAAGCTCTCCTTATAAAAAAAAAAAAAAAAAAAATATTTTAGTCTCAAAGTGACTGTCGCCATACAATTCGTTCCTACAGGAGTTGCGATCAAAGGTACAAAGCGTACCCTGAGCCTAAGTTGTACTGTATCGTATCATCTAATTCCTCCTTTTCATCTTAGATCTAAAATGCTAAATTGCATTGTCACCGCTTTACTGTTGTAAATACTGTCCACGGCCACACCGTAAAATAGGTATTAGGATGCATGAGATATTTTCACAGATTTGGATTATATGTTTGTGTCTTCTAAAAATTTGTTAATTTCAACTTTTTCCGAACGAAGTAAACGATATATAACAGTTTCCAGACAGTTACATGTATTCAGGTAACTTTCCGGATACCAAAACTAGGAAGTAAATTCTTATAAATTTAAAATATTAAAATATGAGTTTTCCAGAAAATTAAAAAGGATTGGTTGTTGCACGGTCGTTGAAATATAAAAATATAGTAATTAGAAGAAGTTTGTCAGATAAACTACTATTCAAATGTGTACTTTGTTAACACCTTACTTATACAGAAGCGTCACTTGATAAATCGCGAGTATTAAGTTGCAAAAACTGTTCCGGGCGATTTGACACACGACGCGTGGGCGGATGAGAATAGGGTGATGTGAGATTATGGCATGCATAATAATCTTAAAAAATCCAATTATTATGGCCGATATTACATAAGCGCCATCCTTGGAACTTTCCTGGTAAAATTGTTAGTCGGATTTTGTAGTGATGTAAGATTTTGATTTGAAACGAAGACATACATGTTAAAGCTGGTCTTTGAGAAATAAAAAGAAAGAGAAAAGAACGCGTATTCCAATATGTGTATATATATGTGAAATGCTCCGATGTATTCAAATGGTATGTGCGCTGGACATGCTTGTAGTACATTCAAGACCGTTCTATCCTTGATAGGTACTTCTATCTTGCTAATCGGAAATGTTTAAAAAGCCCTAACTTACGTGTCCTGTACGAGCCAAGCCCAAAAAAGGTCACGTTAATAATGAAAATGTAATTTCCATTATTAACAAAATTTTCGTAAAGTAAATTTCACTTTTTTATGAGAAATTCTTAGAATAATAATGAAACCATCATTCTTGAGGGTTATACATAAAACCAATTCTTTCAACCCTACATTCCTAGGCGGATTATTGATGCGGAAAAAGTAGGAACCCGACTCCTCTGTAATGGGAAAAGCTACGGTATCTAACTCTTAAGATTATTGTTGCCAGATCCAATTTGCAGGAAGTCTGGATTAGTGCTTAAAATATCGGGACAAGGGAAGTTTCACCGAGGGCTTTGGCAATTTGAGATAGTATCAGACGGGGACCAGACTTTAGTAAAATTATACCTTGTGTTGTAACCGTTTCGACGTTGACAACATTCCTTGTTGTAACAAAGACCCTGGTGGTCTTTGTTACAACTATGATTTAGTGGTAGTGAATATTGCTTCCGACACAGTGGTCACAGGTTCGAAACCCCGCGCAGAAAGAACACACATTTGTGTGTTTGAACATGTATGTTTATCTTGGTCTGGGTGCTATGTATTGTTATAGGAAGGTATCATCATCATCATCAGCCTTTTGCAGTCCACTGCTGGACATAGGCCTCTCCAGTTGTTCGCCACTTAGGGCAAACGTCTGGAGGATGTACCCATAATCGCCACGCTGGGCAGGTAGGTATAATATGTAGGTATTCATTTTTATTTGCCTTAGTCACCAGGTTTGCCAGGCAGGTTGGTCTATTTTTCGATTACGATGGCGTCGATTTCCGTCCTTTGATACGAGCGCCCTAGGCAATAGCCAGTTTACCTGTACGGCCGGACCTGTCCTCATTGCTTATAGTAAAATTGCTAGGTATCTAACAACTTTCCATTCATGTAACAGTCTGCCACAGGGCTGTGCAATTGGTTTATTGTACATCTACACTTTACCTGTCATGTGCAAGCTGCACCTTATCATTAGGTTTTATTATTTACTTAAAAACTGTATTTTAGTAAGTTCGTATTATTGTTCCGATTCCAAAGAACATTAATAACTGTCCCATATCTTCCGTGGGCATAGTAAGAGTCGACTTTTTTTATGCGAGAGGCGACAGACTAGCAAGTGTGATGCCTGATGGTAAGAAGCCAACACCGCCCATGGACACCTGCAACTCAAATCGAGTTCTGGGGTCGCTGCCGGCCTTTTAAATAAGAATACCTACGCTCGTTTCTTGAAGGTTTCCAAGTCGTGACTGTCGCAGGAAGTTGGCTAATAGTTCCTTGAAATTTCAGCTTCTCAGCCAATGGTAGTTTACCTGCTAGCGACCACCGTTTACATTCGTGCATTGACGTCGATTGCATGTCAGGATCAGTCAATGTGCAGCCAGAGCGATTTACAGGCAGGCATCACAATAGTAACGAACGGAACGGAAGGAAACGAACGCGTGTTCCGTTCGCGGTGACAAATAACACATTTTCGTTCGTTGCCGCAGTGACTCGGCCCGTACAGGAGGCCTATAAGGACCGTACGGGAGGCCTAAAAGGACCACGCAAGACCTCGTATGTATGCGCAGACACTAGGGTTCCTCTTTAGGCTCCTTCCTCGTTCCATGAGGTTAGAGGACGTGACTCTACTATTCTACTGTAAATAAAAAATTATAATTTTATTAGTAACTTCACCTAACATCAAAACAAGGAAAACTGTAATTACCTACCTACCCACTGCAATTTTTCATACTAAAAATAATAATGCAGTAGATAAAATTTTATTTAAGTCACTTCTAGTAAAGTGATTTATTATTCCGTTATCTTCGTTATCAGCAAAGTTATTTTTAAACATTATCTTCGCGTAGAGTGGCAGTTTGATGTGTGGGTGTATCGAGCAAATGTTGAACCTGAATGATGAATGTATTTTTATCATTTTAATTCCTTTGCTTTGGTAAAAGCTCAACCTACTTATATATATGTTGGTATATAAGTAGGTTGAATAAAATGACAAAAATGCTTCTATATACAAAGATACACACATATTTAGATACATCCACGCAGAGGCATTATTGTTAATATAGTCTAATGCGTAAAAAATGTGTGGCTTTAAAGACGGAATTGCGATATTAGCTCATTTTAGGTAACTCAGAGAATGTTAGCTTTGCCCTTTGAAAGGAGTCCTACTGAGAGGTATGATAAATCGGTATGAACCAGTGGTACGCTACTTACCGATTTTTCATAATAGGTACTTTCCCATTACACTTCAAGTTGTGATCACAGAACCAGTATTAAAGTAAGCATGATTTTTTAAATAACCCGTTAAGACGCCAGTACTGCGTAGCTTACCTTAATGACTTATCGAAGTAGCAATATAGTCAATTTCGTCATCATCGCAGCCATTGCAGTGTTCAAAACGCGTGTACATTTTAAATGTTTTTTTAGCACAGAAAACTACGCAACATGGGGTTCAAATGGAAACATGTAATCTGAAGCTGTGAAATTGTGACTAAAATAAACATAAAACACTGAAAACACGTTATTTACATAATTCTGTTTCCAACTAGGTGGCTATTAAGGTACAAAAGGAAATACTTGTTTACGCAAACATCATGGACATTGTTGAAAAAGTATTCGTCGTGTGGAGACTATTAACAGCAAACAAAACCACTGTACGCGTAACGACGGTGTTGCCAACCACAATAACAAAATTATTTATATTTTATACTATATTTATAGTGCATCTGTGTACCTCTATATGTAGGTAGGTATATTATCGTCTGTCAAAGAGAGCCGAAGTAGCTAAGGGACATAAATTGTAGTTAATCTTCTTCTTTCTTTAAAGGAGTCCTTAATATAAGAATCAATATATTTACACGAGGGTTTTTCCGTGTACCTACTTGATGTTTGAGCCTTTGATATTTCGGCACTCTTTCAAGCCAATGATCACGGAAGAATCGCATAATATGTATCACTAACATCACTATATTTGTCACTGTAAGATTAAATAAATAAATAAATATCAGACAACATCACATACATTCCTTTAATCCCAATGTAAGTAGCTTAAGCACTTGTGTTATGGGTAGGTATCAGAACAACGAAGGTACCGCAAATATATACCTCTTAGATTAAAACGACATGACAAATGTTCCGAAAACTAGTTCAGTTATGAGCCATCTACATCTCATTAATGATATAAATACATAATATGAGAAAGTAGTAAATAAATACGAGTTTCTCAGGTTAATAATGGTAGAGCGTCAGTCAGAACAAGTCTTGAAAAACTTCAAACAGCTTTGCCCGGAATTAATCCTTGAAAAGAACCAAGGACCCGAACTGCAAGATCTAGTAACATTACTAAGTTGGCAACACTGAGCAACAGAAGTGCTAACACTGCGGATAATAAAGGGTGGTTTATTACGAGCAGTATTATAGCGTCATTTGTACCCGAGGTCATTACTCTAAATCTATTTTGCGATAGTCCTTTTCGTTACGTAGTTGCTAAAAGACATTTAAGTGGAAGTTACTCCAATTTTCTGGTTGGAAATTGTTTATAGATACTATTCCTATTAATAGACTGGGAGTCTAGGTTTTTAATAAAATAAATAAACTATATGATAACAATTAAATATACAAGCTACATGATATCCAATTGAAACAAGATAACCTAGTGTCAAGTCAAAAACGAACTCGTTTATTATGATTACGAAGGTATATATTAATGGCACATGATTTTTCCCCTAATACATTTAATAATTTCAATTTAAAACCAGACATTGAACTTTTAATAGGAGTTGGGAGTGTGATCTATTTTTGTGATAAAGTTTACTTTCACAAAAAGAATTGCACGTTTTTATCTTGACATCGAATCGTACGACCGATTAGAAATTTCCAAACTCGAAATATCTTTGAGGAGTTCCCAAACGGAGTTTATTCTATTTATGAGTATTTGGAAAGTCTGTTGGAAAGTAATACTTTGCCATTTTAGAGCAAGCCGGGATTTAAAATTGTACGTTTAGCAAAAAAAATGCTGTCTTTTTTGTAATAGGTTTTTTTTTACATATTCTCATGGTTTGCGTCATTATATCCGATTGAAATGTGAAATCATTGGTTCCGTTTGTGTTTCATCTGCTATCGGTAGAATAGTTTTGCCTTCCGTCACTTTTACGAGAGTGAATGTAAAGAATGCTGTATTGGAGTAAAAACTTTCAACTGTATTGGATCTCGCGCCCTTAGCAGACGCAGACGACTCACATACTTACATGATCCTAAAGTAAGTAGCGCAAGTATTTGTGATAAGAGATAGATGTAGTCTCCTCAGTGTAGTAGTGTGTTAAGCAAATGGTTAATATTGAAATGGTGACATCTGAATATTTACTAAAAATAAATAATTTAAAGGCATAGTTCTCACTTTTTACTAATCTACTAATGATTTTCGTACTAGGTTCAGGGCAAACTTACATCTTTTCCATTGGTGGATGGATCACTGAAATTTGAACTATGAAGTTAGAAAAATAGAACGATCATTAAGAACAGAATATACCTAACATTTTATCAGCATATAGGTACATGCTTTTGGTCAATAACACATGTGATTACTAATAATCTAGATAGTAAAAGTAAGGTCAAGAACAAAACAAAAGACAATAACAAAGTTACGCGAACATAATTCGTGTCGACGTATCGTCAATAAAATTATCCATAACAGCATTACGCATCGACTTAGACCTCCGAGGGGACACACGACAAAAGGTCTCGACTTTATTTAAATCTAATAACCAAAGCAATGTTTTCAAAAGGGGTGAAGGCACGAGGCCGGGAAGACATGGGCCAGAGCCGCGCCGCGGCCCACCGATTTCCCTAAATTACATCCCGCTTTGTTTCAGAAATCGTCGAAGAAAATAATCCTGAAAGGAGAAGGCGGGCCAGGTGCTCGTCTATTCGGTATTTATGAACTTGCGAATAAACACCAACTCGCGTAAAGAATGGACGGAACTACTCGCTCTGTTATTGCAATAGCTAGTAATATTTCCGACTATAAATTCAAAGTTTTTACGTCCCTTTTATTTCATTACTCGTCTTCCGAAAACTTTGCAGCTGAAATTTATATTAGAGACATTGAAAAATGCTGTACAAAAGTTATCATCAAAGAAAGAAGAAAATCCGTCAGAAGCGAATCGAAAGTTGTCGAACAAGAAATTACACGATACGCGTTTATTTGAGGGAACATTATTTAAATGAAGATTTTTCAAAGCGAAAAAGTTAGGGGAGGTCGTTTCGCGTTCGCATGCATCGCATGCCCCGGCACACCGCCGTGTGTGGAAAACTTTTGCACTTTGCAAAATGCATAAGAAGTTCGAAACATTCAGCTTGGGACTCGACGGTTCTTAAGAATCTAGCGATTTTTCCCTTGCACCGGCATTATTAAATTCGAAAAGAACATACAACTCGTCTAATTCGCGTGCCGTGCCGTTCGGTCATTACGCAACACCGAACAAAGTTTCAAATAGCCGGAGTTTTCAAAACGCGAATTAGAGCAAATAAGATAGCTCGGGCAAATTTATTTTGCTGGAGGGTAGTTGTGAATTTTGCACGGGGCTGTGCATTATGCGGCGCACGTAGCGCGCTGTCTGCGCGGCGCGGCGGGCGCGGCGAGCCCAATATTCCTCCGCCAGCACTGCGCTCTTTTATCACTGAACCTCATTTATTATTTAACGGCTCACTGTACTCCGACCTACTCAGCGGCACACGTAAACTCACTCCTCAACCATCACTCGCCTTTATGACAGATCGCCGAACTGCACCGACGGGATCCGTCAGGCTTAAGTAGTTTTGGACTTGTGTTCGCTCGAAAGCTTAGTTTTATAAACTCCTCAGACAGGAAACGTTTAATCCGAAAAAGCAATCTCCAAAGAGGCAATAGGAAGAGGATTCCGTGCATATTTATTGCCGGTCTCTAAACCGTTTCTCGGGTAATTCGGTACAAGCAAAGCGACATTATTTTTGTAGTAATTTCGGCGAATGTCCTTTAAAATATTCAGAGCGCTGTAGCTGAGCCCATTAACGTGCCCGGGCGCAATTCGGAGCGGGGACTCGTCCGCAAATGGCGGCGATATCATTAACTTGACCCCCGCAACTATCCGCCCCGCAACTTTTTCCCAATATTACACCGGAGAGGTATTCGCGACGTACGCTACCCTCGGAAATTTGTTTACGCTGGCTCGCACACATACATCTCGGAATAACACTCGGCCGACGTAATTTAGTGAGCTAGCGTGGCCCGGATAAAACTTCAAGTAATATTTCCTTCGGTTGTCAAAAGTTTCACTTTTAATTACTTACCAGCTTTTTTATTACCCCAGTGCGTACTTAATTTCTTTAGTTGAACAGTGTCTTTACCGCGAAGTCGAATAATGTTAATTAGCTTTTCATAATATCGTGGTTTCGTTACGTAAAGCTTCACTTTAATCTCTTATTACGTGTGATATACTTACCGTAGCCATAGCGTAAACATTTTCTAAAAATGAAGGTGGAAATTGCAGGAGTGATATTGCGGATCGTCAGTATTTCACTGTGAACAATAAACATGCAGCCGATATTGGAGTTATTCGTGTTTTTTTTCAAACCTTGAGAAATAGATTACAAGAAATTTTTACAAGGAAAAGGAAAGCTCCCCCATCTTCCGCCTACACAAGATATGTGGCACGATACGAAGATAGGTGTACGGAATTCCTAACTAAACTTGTAAGAGGGGATTCTCAGCTAAAGAAATAACGGTGAAAACTCACTATTCTATACCAAGAATCACTATAAAATAATGATACGGCATCCAAATAACGTAGCCCCGGGTGTTACAGACGTAGGCTCTGTAGTATTTGTTTAGCTGATATTATTAATATAAATAAATCACCGTGTCTTATCAATCCAATAATAAATGCATAAAAATAAATACTAGTCAATTGTCGGATCATAATAACAAAACAAGATATTTCCATTTACACAAGATGCAATATATAAATGAGTTGTAAACGGCAAACTTATTTGTATACCTATGTAGCTATCTCTTTAACTTTGAATACAAAAGTAAAAGACTCAACAAGTGAGATAAATCGAGAAACGAGCTAAAGTATAGATAATTTATTCCCCTTAATGCTGGTACTAATCTTGCACATTCACATCGACTTCGGTGAGAATTACGTACGTACATATCCGATCTTTCATTGCTCCGAGCACTGAACAAACGCATACCTGAACGGAGCGGTTCTTTCAGATATGCAGAGCAAATTATAAGGCGCTCCGCGAGGCACCGTGAACATTTGAATTTATGAACTTTTACTTTAAAATGAAAACTCTTTGAACTATTAGAGCCCTGGAATGTCTTGGGGATTGATTTGAATTTACTTATTGATCAGTGTTATTAACCGTCCTCTGTCGACATTGAAATGCACTTTGTAAGCGGCAAGATCACAATAAGTACCAGTTTGTTGTTTCAGTTGCTTGCTTCGTTTTTGCCTTTGTATCACAATGGAGTGATTGTCTGCGCCATTCAAGCTTGGAACTGCAAGGAGCAAGATACAGTTCTTACCAAATCAGTGTAACCGTAAAGCCATCCACCACGATTATATTATCATCTTGGAATGTCCAGTAAATCAGATTTCTTAAAAGGTTCTGGCTTTAACCACCATGCAATCCTGAGAAGACCAGGGCACAGAACTATTATTATCGTGTTTCTAACTTCGATCCGACTGCGACAGAAAATTTTTGACAGTTTTTATATAATATGATAGATTTGTAGGTAGGTAGTTATGCAACACCTGATATTGAGGTAAGATGCAAGTCTACTTCCGAATTTTACTAAATAAGATATTCTATGTATTGTACTTAACCCATAAGTTTCAATCCAGACCTATACTGTTTTAAACTATAGTCACTTTGAACGAAGCATAACTAGTTTGAAATTACTTCGTAGAATCTTTCAGCTTAAAGTGCATAACTACATTTACAATACATTTTATCACTAAATATCCAAGTAACGCTAAATTACCAAATCACCGACGCTTTCATTAATGTGATTGAGCTATACCTATTAAACAATTTATAACAGCTGTCCATTTATTATCCCCTTCCTAACTAATGTATGTTAAAAAGCATCAACATAGATAACTTAGTTAAACTAATTTAGCGATTTCGGTGCTTGATGGAGCAATTAAGGGTGATAACCCGGCTCTTAAATAAAATTAAATGAATTATTCTGGGGCTGTCCCTTTTCCGCCTACAAGAAGTAAGAAGCGTCAACTTCATAATGTTTAGCTAAATTAATTTAGCAATATTGTGGAGCAAATATCGAAGAAGCATCTGATGCGAAAATTAAATAAAGTCTACCGTTTCTTTCTTGCCCATGTTAAGCTAAATTAAATTTGTGTCTTTGATGCATTTGAATTTAAGCGTCGAAAATTGCCTCATCGTCTACGTCTTCTTGCCTGAAGTCATTAAAATATCTTTATTTACCGAAATTTACGGAACAGACGCCAGGCTAATTCAAAGATAAATTAAAAGCGAAAAATGATGAATAGTTTCCGAGAGTCGTTACTTAAATTTATCTATGAAAATGTTAAAGTAATAGGTAAGTTCTTGGGACGTGCAACCGCTAATTAAGGTCGTCACTGCCGATGCAACATCTTGGGCGGACGTGACGGTCGGCGGGTTAAAAATGCATCGGCTCCCCGACCCGCTCTTTCTAAGAAGAAATTGTGTTTGCCAGCAGGCGCCCTTGCTCTTAATATGAAAATATGGCTTACTACAAAGAATCGTCCATTTAATTTGCATTAGTCTGGTCGTTCGTGCCATAAAGCTTGCCTAGGTACAGAGATTTTGCGCGGGCATAGTTAGCCGCTTGCTATTAATTTTAATTACTACTCTAATTGCTGAAATCCTTGCAAACAGAATTTCGCTAGAAAAATTACGTGCACGCTCGGTTGTATCTTCAGCGTTGCAGACCGAAGCGAAAAGTTTGGTGAATCTTGGAGATACAGGTGAATCGATGGGTGGGTCCAAAACTGGCAACTCTAAACCTCGCTATATATTAGTGCGACTAGTTTGAAGTTAGTTGTGGGCTTGCAAATAAGCGGGGGCCCGTCCGCAAGTTGGTCCGGCCCCGCTAAATTACAGACTGTCAACTCAACTCAAGTAACCTGTTGACACTGTGTTAAGTCATGCTTTCAGAGGCCTGTTTGCTTTGTACACAACTTGTACTCTCATTATATCAAGGCACATACCATAACCGGTGCATTTCTGCAGCTGCAAGTTCAAAATACTTGAGACAGTTCTGAATGCCGCGTTAATTTTGGACCCGGTTCAGTTGTTTTTGGACGCCTATTCAAAGTGGATTGGTATTTACAGTTGGAATTAGGTAGATGAAATTTGTGAATAATGACGTGTGTTAAATAAATGCGCTAGCCACACTTAGTGACTAGAAGAATAACACGAAATGTCGGCGAAATATTTTTGCTAGTTCCTCGTAAGGCCCAATGTCCTTTACATGGTTCAAAAACCATTAAATATCTATTGTGTCTGGAATTCATACAACTCCATGAACATCACTGGTTCTCAAACCTACGAGCGATGTAGGTTGGTACATTAACATGAACAAGAGATGGTTCTTTGGTTAATCTTCTGCGCGAATTTGACACATTCATAAATAATTATAGCACCTAAGAGCGGAATTTGTCCGAAGCATTATGTTTTTTGGATCTAAGTTAGCTTATTTAGTTAGTTAGCTACACCTATATACCTCATTACCTTAAAATAATAGAATCTGAGACACATATAATTGAGTCCTGGAACACGATATCCACACCAAACAATACGGATTGTTGGTATATGGAAATAATTCGGTAAGTCTCCGTTCTGAGGCGCTCCTTCGCCTGCCAGATCCGCGCCCAGTCTAGTTCGAATTTCATTCTTTCCAACACATATCTCGACTCGCCGGAATCTACATTTCTCATCCTAATGGCCATTGAGAGAAAATTGGAAAAGAAGTTTCGTTCTCGTGTTTCCATATCTGAACGCTCGGAAGTAAACTGTTTAGGGAGTAGCCGATCAAGTTTGAACAGCGCCTGTACAAAGCAAACCGGAATGTTGTGGGTTGAAATTAAGGATTCGGATATTACTTATTGTGTACAAAGAACTGACAACGACTTGTAGCAGATGAAGACTGTACTGAATATATAAACAGATGCTCCTGGCAAAACACACCAACCAACATGATCTCAACTAAGGTGTTCTTTTATCACGATAGCTATCGCTCCGACCTGGCTTAGCTTCGTGTATTTACAAAACACATTAAAAACATTTAAGATTATCAGTGTTTCTCTCACCATTGAGTCACTCTATCTGCTTATTTAAAAAAAATACCTCGAAACAGACAGACCAAAATTGTTTTAAACGTTGAGCTTTCGTAAGAACTATTGTGTTAGAGGAAAAAAAACGTTAACGGCCATTCACTTATTTTGGCATAGATGTTAAATTTGTGATTGTGAAGTAAGATGCTTGTAGAGTTGCTTTTCATGATCTTGGGGGAATAAATATATCAAAATATCTTACTCGTAATTTAACTATAACGCCTTTCAAATTGTACGAGTAAGGTATGCTAATACATAG
This sequence comes from Conogethes punctiferalis, assembly GCA_031163375.1. Classification (NCBI taxonomy): domain Eukaryota; kingdom Metazoa; phylum Arthropoda; class Insecta; order Lepidoptera; family Crambidae; genus Conogethes; species Conogethes punctiferalis. The sequence goes on from CM062080.1 coordinate 8,430,998, forward strand.
TAATTACGAAGACTAGCTGTAAATAGCAATATGGTTCAATTCACATAAATTTCATCCCTTTATTCAAAATGAGTATCTGATTAAATTATCATTTGTATTGAAAATTTCTAGAGTCTAATTAATTACAACGTCTACTTACATTTAATTTTACTATTAGTGGATTTTATTTAATTAGAACATTTGAGCTAATTAATGTTAATGGCACTTGTGAGGCTTAGATATTGATAGGTTTGTTATTGAATTATAATTTAGTTTTAGCTTTATTATTTACGAGTACATCTTACACAAACAGTGAACTTAAGTTGGAAGTTATTTCATTAATTAAACGTAGATAATTTATTATGGTTAACTTATTTTATAATATATCAATGTATTTGTTGGTTTATGCTTCTTTTTTGTACACGGTACACAAATCTAGTCTCTGAATGCTCCTGGCATTAAGTTTACGTTTGTGCAATAAACGTTAAATAAATGAATAATTTTGGGGTGACTTACTTATTATTGTATGTTTAGATGTTACCATGAATTGTGAAATGCGCTAAATATGCATTATGCCCAAAAATTTAATTTTATGAGAAATCCATTTCTCAAATTCCACGAACCAGTACCGCAAAACAAAAGCTAGTAAATAATTAAGTCTGCAAATGGTACCCCAGGTGAAATAAAGAATCGAGGCGATGCAATGTTTTCCTAGAATTCCGATCGAGGGTAGAGGGGTGGGCATAATGTGTGGCGAACACCCTTCCCAAGGGTTCGACCTCATGGTGCCTATAGTGCCGATGACCCCTATCGATTCGTTCTACGAACAGACGTAATTGCGAATTGCGGGACAGTGCTTCATGAACCCATTACGGCACTTTCATATTTGATAAAGTTCTTTGTAACTGATTACTATGCACGGGTTTAGTAATAACTGTATTTTTATCCCTTCAAAGGAATAGTATATTTGTCTGGTTAACGCAGAGCTTTTTTAAGAACTTGGCTTTAGTTCTACTTATTTATTTAGGTATAGGATAGCAGTTCTGACGTCAGTTGTATGTTTTTAATTAAATACCAATATAACACTTATTATTAAGATGCATTATCTAGCTTTAGTATTAATTTGTCGTGCAGATATTTTTATAGTTTAAGGTAATAACAATAAATAAATAACCCAATACATGCCACGCTGGGCCACACAGCGAAATCTAATTAGAAACTAAGATGAAGCTTGTACTATGGGTACTAGACAACTGATATATGTACTAACTCAGATACTTTATTTTTTTTATAAGTGATAGTGTTCCTGTCGGGTTTATTGTCTAATATTGTAGAATAAATAAATAAAGCAATGCCAAACTTATAATGTCAATTAGAATGTTGCTTTAAGTTTGTTAGAGTCCTATCTAACTGACAGAATTCAAAAAGTTGTTATTAACGGAATTGATTCTTCTGGCGCCCTACTACGTATGGGAGTGCCCCAGGGCTCTATATTGGGACCATTGCTGTTTTTAATATATATAAATGACCTTCCTTATTTTGCTGAAGGCTTATGTGAGACGGTATTGTTTGCGGATGACACTTCTCTAATTTTTAAAACTAACAGACATAAGCAAGTATCTGACGAAGTAAATAATGCTCTCTCGCAGGTATTGCATTGGTTTAACACAAATAATTTACTTTTAAATTCTAATAAAACAAAATGTATTAAATTCACGATGCCTAATGTGAGGCAAGTAAATACTAATATAATTATGAATGGTGAACACATTGAGCTTGTTGAGTCTACGACCTTTTTAGGGATTACTGTGGACTCCAAGTTACAATGGGCTCCTCATATAGGAGCCCTGGCAGGAAGACTCAGTTCAGCTGCATATGCAGTTAAAAAAATTAGGCAACTCACTGATATTGAAACAGCCAGACTTGTTTATTTTAGTTACTTCCATAGTGTTATGTCATATGGTTTGCTCCTATGGGGATCAGCTTCTGACATACAAACTATTTTTGTATTACAGAAGAGGGCGATCCGTTCTATATATGGACTTAAATCTCGCGATTCACTTAGAGAATTATTTAAAGAAATTAATATCCTAACTGTGGCATCACAGTACATATTTGACTGCATTATGGTTGTACGTAAGAATATACATTTATATAGTAAAAACTCAGATCTTCACCAGTTCAATACTAGAAATAAGAGCAAACTTGCTGTTTCCAATCTCAGGCTTCGTAAAACTGGTAACTCATTCATAGGACAAAGTGTAAAAATGTTTAACAAAATACCGCAAAATATTGTTGATCTACCTATACATAGATTTAAATCTCGCATTAAGTCCATTTTAATGTCAAAAGGTTATTATAAAGTACAAGATTATATGGATGACAATATTACATGGACATGATAGTCTGCTCGCTTGCGCTTTTTAAAACGATATTATTGTATTGTATTATATATTTTAAACAAGGCTAACTGTTGAGTTTGTTGCGGCACTTCTTCTCAGCAGGCTACACGTCGAAGTGCTGGTAGGAAAAAAGTTTGACGTGCAAAAGTATTACTAGTGAATCTATTTGCAGAAATAAACTATTTTATTTTATTTTATTTTATTTAGTACTTTGTTGCACTTATTTTGCTATCGTTTGCTTTAATTCATTGACCTTCACCTTGATGACATCTTTAGATATAATCTTTATGTATTTAATTTATTCTGTTCTCGTTGTTAAGGAATTGTTATAATTCTTAGAGAGATTAGAGATCTTAAACCTTGTATGCAGTTGAAAAGTCCCATTAAAACGACCATATGCCAATTTTAATACAATGGGAATTGTTATTCCTAAGAAAGCTTTAAAGATTTCAGATAAGTTATCCCATCGTATCTTAGTACCGCGATGTGTACTGCATTTTTAAGCAATGTTACTTATAAGTCTCTAAACTAAGCTTGGGTTATATCATGTCTCTATAGATGTAGGTAATTTAAATTTAATCTTTGACAAAGACAATTTTTATGATAATCTATTTATACTGTAAAAAGTGAATGATTTGGTAACCGTTCGTATTTATGTATGATTAAAATATACTTACATTAATTCTGCTTGACAATCAGCAATAGCTTATTGGCGGTATTTTAAAATTTTGTAAGAAGGTATGTAACTATCTAACGATTTAAGACGTTTATTTTAACAGGTCTTATTCCGTAAACTCATTTATTATAGGTAGTTATTATTTACTAAATCTCTGATACTAACCGTGTAAAATCATACGAAAAGGGAGTTGAAACGTCATAAAAAGTTTCAAGCTATTAACATTGGTTACACTGTTTTTCTTTAAACAAACATCTCAAAATCACTTGGCACACCTGGCTGCGCGTCGCGACGTTCCAATTCCGTACACATTCCGCCTTCGAGAATTAATATTCCCAAAAAATAGTTTCTCCGCTTAACGATTCCCCGGAGGAACATTTGATGCAGAGCCCGCGGCTCCGCGGAGCTCCGGGCTTCGCCTTAATTTAGCAGGGAGAGCGCAGTTTGTATTTATTGCCCACCTGGATGCACGAGCCCGGCTTTAGGAGCCGTGATTGCTTAGCCGTTCGATTTTCTTTTTGGGATTCTTTAAAGATTCACCCAAAATTAGTTACTTGGAGAGGCGGGAGGGAGGGGGAGAGCCGAGTGGTGATTTTGCCGTAAGACGTCGGTATTGGTTGGTTGATAGTCCAAGCCATTTTAACACCTACTATAAACTACATAGATCCTCTAATTATTTGAAAAATCAATATAAGGTTTCCATTCCATTCGACGATTATGTAAAAGCGCATTTACGTGTAAATAGTTCTTTGTCTGTGTGGATTTCGGACTGCTGAGAGACCTATTCGCTCATTTCTGTCTTCATCCCCTACTTAGCTTATTTTTCCCATAGAGAATGATTCAAAACGAGATGAATGCAATTATTTTTTTTTAAAATGAGGAGCATTCAGCAAGACATGAGATTTAAACAGCGTGGCGTGACGTAAACGAAGCGTGTAGAAATAATCTTGAGAATTGTTATATCGACTTGACTCCCCTTTAGCTTTCCATCAAGTTAGAGGGAGCCTAGGAAATTCAGTTACTTTTATATTTGAAATATTACCATGGATTACAAACGGCTCGTCTCTTAGTTCTATAAACGCGCATAGCGCATAGAACGCACAGCATGGTCCAATTCATACAGTACTTACAGAAAACATTAGTTCACTATTCTCACTGACCTAAATTCCATATATCTACTTTAAAGGAACAAAAATTCGTCGGGGGTACTCTTTAAATCACATTGAACAGAGCACATTTTACCATTTGTATCGAATTAGGTACTGCAAATTGTATGCCGCTGGCTGGAAGACTGAACCTAATTTAATTTACTATTTAAATTGACATACTTACTCTGTTCCAATCTCCATTTACTATTTAGCTAGTTTCCAGGTAAGAGTCGATTTAATTTTATAATTTTATACTTAGTTATGAGGTACATTAGAAACACGACTTAATATTATGTTGGGCTGGCCTGGTGGGTCATTTGGTAGGGATCCCTACTTTTGAACCAAGTGTCATGAGTTACACCCACCCGGGACTAATATTCGTATGAAGACCATTTGTGTATGTTCCGTGGTTGGGTTTGTATTTATATCTCTTTAAGCATAATATTTGTGGTACATTCGTTGTTCTGATACCCGTAATACAATTTATTGTTTAAGTTTTGGGACCGAAGCAACGTGATGTTATTTCATATTTAATAAAAAAATATTGAAATTTGTACCCACTGGTTCGCTTTTACATAATGCGGGTCCAAACAAATTAGCTAGAAAACTAAAACGAGGATTCTTTATGACAGGACGTTTGTGATTAAAGCCTTTTTAAAGCAGACAACAGTAAAACGGCCAAAATTATGAAACAAGCCGAGTACAGTCGAAACCACGGTCGAAACGACATAAGTTAGTACAAGGCAAAAATATCACAAAAGTAAAATGCGAAACAGCAAAAACACTAACAGTGAGCACTGGCGTCTAGTGACACAAAGAAAATAGACGACAAAAATCGCAAACACGAAAAAATAATAAAGACAATTTATGGCTCCAGTTGCAGGATAAGTTGGCTTGTGTCGAATCGCCGCCAACTTAAAACGGCCCGAGTGCTTCAGATTGCTCTTGTTGGCTCACTATGACGTAATTGGCCTGTGTATTTTGGTGAGTTGGAAGCTGCGGTCAGCGCCCGCGTCCGTGAATCTCGGAGCCTCCCGAACTACACATTTGTATGACTTTCTAGTTTGGTTGTACGTGTGTTGCGGATTGTAGAACGGGGAGCAATCAGCAGTTGTATTGTTATAACGTGGTGGATTCGTGCTTCATTATTGTTGCGACGAACATCGCACGAAATTATCCTAATCAACGGTATTGGACCATCTAAGTTAACAATTTGATATTTTTTCGGTGGCCGACTGTAATTTATAATTATTTTATCAATCAAATTAGGTTTTGAAATTTTAACAATGTTGTTGCTACATAACCATTACGTAATACACGAAGTCTATAAATATTGGAAAATATAAGAACACCATAAAAAAGGAAAAAACATTTGTAATTGTTAATAAAATACAAATAATATACGAATTGTGCGTTGAAAGAAGCATAGTGCGTGTGATGTTATGTGACACATTTTCCCGTGGGTAAATAAAACGAAAAAAAATCATGATATTCTAGAAGTAAGATCCAGGGATACCTTTCTACTAATGACAGGCTGCACGTTACATAAATAATCAGGCTCCGTGTTCGAATCGAATACGGTAACTATGTACACTATTATTTAGCAAAGTTATCGAATTAGATCCCCTTTTTGAAGTGTTCAGAGTAGGCAACCCTTGTATGAGATAACGCGCTAGCTCCGCTCTACAGAAAAATCTCTAAGATATTACTTATTATGTTCCAAAATATCCGTCTGTCCCATATATAGTGGTTTATAGATCTTCCCATCAATCCACTAGCCACAAGACAAGTTTAATTCGCTACACCTAATCAGCAGTGCCATGAATTAGGTACATTGGTCACAGTTCGCCGATTTCAGACCAGTTCCATTCAGAATTGAGGATCCTTCGTTATTTTTTATCGAGCTGTTCTCTCGTTCACCTTCGCAAACGGATCGTGTGTCAGTGTCTTGTCGTGATAATGAGTAAATTGAATACATTGTACGTAGACAGCTGTTAAGTACACAATTTATATACTAGTTTTATTGTAAGAAGATCTAGCTTACAAGGTGTTTCCATGCCTACCTGTTCAGGGTACTTGTGGTTCTCCTTGCTATCAAGTTTTGATTACGTTGTGTTGGGTTTTTTCATTGTTCGCGTGATTTCCGGATCGAGCATAGAATCACTCCATCTCATCCCGTAGGTGTCGTAGAGACGACTAAGCTAATATCAGGATATGGGCAGCAGTGTTTACCTGGGTAGAAATAAAACGTACTGAGGTCACCAACCGCCTTCCAAGAGTAGTGACTAAGTCAAATCCCCTGATTGTCAAGGGAGATGGTCTATGTCCAACATTGGACATTTGCTGGCTGATAAAGATTAAATGTTTTGGTTATGGTGTTATCTTTTTAAAATGATAAGGACACTCGACGCTTATATAGGTCGTGGCTTACTTATACCGCCCTGCTCCCACCCGGCAGAAAAATTCAAATATGGCTTTAATTATTGCTCTTTAGATCTCTTCTTTTTGCAGGGCAGTAAAAGTGTGCTACATATGACTTAGACGATGACCTCATGTCATATTTTCAAGTCATCGCTCCATTATAAAACTACCATAGTGGCAAAGGGCCGACCTCGGTGTGCCAGAAATACAAGCAAACATTTCAAAAATGCCTTAAACATTCATAGAGCTTAATTTTCCACATTTGTTACCCTTTCTCAGTTATTCACTTTAAGTAAAGGCAGACTCTCTGGTTGTAGGCTAATGTCACAGCTGCTATTTCACAACGAATATACAAATATGTGAAACCACAGAGATTTTTCCATTTTCGCAGTATGCGACTTACGTCATACTTGAACATTTTTACTATCATGCTTTATGTATTTCAAGGACGTATTCTTTCTCAAGAAAATCTATGCTCCGGGTATCTTTTGATACTTGTATGTGTGCTTATTTTTTTTACATACTTCGCGTCGGCCAGGGCCACCTATATAAGCTTCAGCTTCAGGTTTGGAATGTAAGGGAGCGGTCTTTTATCTTTTCGCTCCAAGGTGAGGTAGTCACCTGCCCGTGGTGCATTGTGGGGATTAACAAACGGGGCGCTGGCAACCGACTGTTGGCTGAATAACCATCATAATAAATTAAAGGTGTAGCCAAATACCACACATCGATGACGGGCAGCAGTGTCACCAGAGCGAGAAGCTACACCCTGCGATTGCCAACCCGCCTACTGACCATCGTGGCGATTATAGGTATATCCTCGAGATGTTTGTCCTAAGTGGCGAACAACTGTATAGTCCTAAGTCCAGAAGTGGACGGCAATAGGCTGATGATGATGAAGCTTCAACACTTTGTTCTCCTGGTTCTAAAGAAGATATTAATGTGGGCAATATATAAGCATAGATCGTCTCACTCACGTCATTAGCTACGCCTGCACGTCTACTTAGCCACTTCCCACGCTCCGAGGACACTGCATAGCCATAATAAAAAAATATACAGCAAGAAATCTCTGGTAAGTCCTCGTTTTGACAAGGGAGTAAATCAGGAGATAGACGTTGCTATAGATGTCAAAACATCAGACACTAGTTAACTTGTGAATTGAGTTGTACAATGTTGATAGAAGTGTTATGCGTTGACTTCATAATTTTAGACACTCAGAACCTGAATACACGGCACTTCATGTGATACTATAGACAGTAATAGTAAATCCGTATTACTTTTAAACTTATTACTGACCCTTGCTATTGATACTTTTATTAACATTTTAGGAAAATATTTATTTTGACAACTCGATTAGTAATACGGAAATTTCAATGAAGGTTAGTAGTTAGTTAGTTTTTTAATCATCTTTCGTCATCGTCATGAAATCCTAAGTGTATTTCAAGAGCTTTTAATTGAGGTAATTCACTGTGCTTAGTCAGTTGTCTTGTGTAGTCTTTACTGCTAACGGCGCGTACACTGCGGCGTAGCAGAGCGTCGGTTACCGGGCAGTCCCACCGCGGGCCGCAACTCCGCCATAACTCGTTTACTCTGGACCACCTAATTTGCTTGCTGGCTACAACGGGCAACTTGTCAGTTTAATTTATTAGGACATCTTTGCACTGTACACAGGCTCGTGCCTCCATTTACCTGTTTGGTTGATTACTTTTCACAATTTAGGAAACTGAAAGATTTGTTTCCTTATCCTTCAGCTTTCTTAAGAAAAAGCATTTTATATCATACACTGTGTTATCAATTTGAAATATTTTCATTAATCTTAGTCTAGACATTGCTTGTAATAATAAAATAGCTTACCTTGAGCTGGGCTGAGCAAACGTACCTGAAGCGAAAAACACAACTTTAATAAAAACGGATAGAATGGCACGAGCTGTGACGGAGAATTAAAGTCTAGCCTTCTATTTACGTCTAGTAAACAAACACATTAAGGTTATTAAGTTTATCAAACATGAAATAAGCCTTTTTAGTTTTTAGGACTTTCTTTGAAATAAATCTTCAAAAGAATAAAACAAGATATATCTAATAAAACTCATATCTATTACTTTATTTACTTAAATTAACGAAACATTATGAGCAAAGATTTTTAAATCTGATACTGATCCACAAAATCATCGTGGAGATTTGTTTCACAAAACTAATTGCTGTCTAAAAATACAATTCAAAAGCGAGCAAATAGAATTTATGGAGGCAAGGAAATGCGTTCGTTTCGCGGGGATGGGCGCCGTTGCTCCGAGGCCCCGGGCTCGCTAACACTCCTTATAAATACTGGTAATCCCGTGGCTTTGTGGCTAATCTTTCGCGTGGAGATCGCCATTATACCGCTATTTATTATTTTTACGCGTATTTTTTCACCGGAGTCAAGTCGAAACGTGCCTCATGCTTCTCAAGGATTTCCAACCACTCGCAAAGTGCCGTTGAAAGAATTAAAATGCCCTTTTTCAGTGGCGTGTTCTCCGCATTCAAGTATTTCATACGGTTTGAATTTTAAATTATGTTAATTTCGAGCTCGTTATAGCTTTTTTTGTTACTTTTGAAAGTTTTATTTCGCAAAGAAGGTTGCATGCTTCCTTACATTGTCATGACTGAATGTGTAGATCTTCTTAACCACGTAATATTTATTAGTCGACCAACTTTCTTGATAATAGTTTGAAGCTTATTAACATTTTAATTGCCATAGTGTGCGTTCTCTTTTGAATTATGACAACACTAAATTGCTTTGCCTACTATTTTAGTTTCAGTATTTACATTTTACAACTGGTAATTGTTTCGAGCAAGAATTTCATTCGCATCGAAATAATTAATCACATTCATGTATAAAGTGTACCTGTGTAAGCTTGAGTTTAAAGTGTACCTACCTACTTACATATATAATATATTTTAAAATTGAAATTGTTATTATTAAACAACTCCACTATGACTGTTAGATGGTTTGTTATTTGTTCTGTAGGCAAATGATTATGTGAAAACTGAGAAAGGAAAAATAAATGTGATGAAGGAAAGGCACAAGAAAAGGTGGTGTGACGATATGGTCCATCACTCAAAGGTTTTTCAGGCTCTACCCTTCGACAGAGAACTATGGAAAGGTTTCAGGAAGACCTTTGCCCAGCAGCATTAAATTTGAGGTGAGAGAAGTTTACATGCACCATTAATGTACTCGAATATGGAGAATATACTGTTGAAAAATAAGGCTTCTATAAAGGTTCAAATCGAAACTAATATAACCAATTTTCATAACTCTACTTCAAACTAAGTATTGAACCGATTACGCTCAGCCAAAACTCCAAAACCTATCAAAACTATTTCCAATCGAAAGTTATAACACGGGTAATGGATAAGGTGCACAGTGACGGAACAATATGCAATGGAGGTTGTCCCAGGTCCGGACTGGAAGTTTAGCCTGCAATAATTGGCTACCAAAGTCAGGGCGCCAGGGCTGGCGGGCCGAACAAAGTGGTGCTTGTAGCTTGGACCAAAAAGGTTAATATTCACAGCCTGTTTGGCGCGTTTGGTAGTGATCTTGCCTTCATGGTTTCCGCGTAAGTTAAAGTTTATATAATAGACTGTGATGTTGTATGTAGGTACTTGTGTCATGGCAGTCTTGGTGTGTCATGGCAGTCTTGGTGTGTCATGGCAGTCTTGGTCTAAAGGTCCCATGGTCCCATCCATTGTGCGCGCGACGGAGGGACCGGTGTTTTTAGTGGGTATTTCCCGCCTCACTTTCTTTCCGAGGCGGGATCAGTCCCACATAACCCTCGGCTCCCCCGAGCGGCGGGTTTGCCTAAAAGCATTTTCTTTCACCGGTTGAAAAAAATCTAGGTACTTGTAATAACTTCGATGTGCTTTGATATGTGATGTTATCTGGTTAATCACTCAACGAACGTACAAGTTTAACGTTTTATAAAGACTTAACCCCAAATGAGTAATGTAAATTTAATTTCAAAGATAGCTTTTGTGCATAAATTTTTGGTAACTATGTTCAATGATCGAAAATTGTAATAAATGACCTAGGTATACATACCTACATTCTGTCAAAGATTTTTACATTGAGGAGAAAAAAATATCAAAATGGTGGTTTTATCAACAAGTCGTAGCTAGCTTTCTTTTTAATTAGTTAATCATAATGCTTCTTATTTATAGACAATTTTTACTTTTGCAGTATCCTTATGAATAAGTAGGTTACTTAATTAAAAATCTTCAACCCACAGGGAAGCGAGACAAGCATTGCTAATCGACTGAAGGCACAAAAAAGCCCCTCAACTTGCATCCCTGGCGCACAATGGGACGACAAACATGCAGCGCGCCTCACCCCCGTACGTATGTCTTGATTAGGCGGCGCAACTAATAACAAAAGCCTCGCTAAATAAACCAGTGTGTGTCTGTGCAGCGGGCAATAACGGGCCAAGTTATGACAAAGTGAGGCGGTCGGGCGCCTACCCGTCCCCGCGCGCCCGTGCCGAACTCTTAAATTAGCGCTAACTTAGACCACTTAGCTTCTTCAAGTTTTGTTTGCAGACGCCATAAATATTCGATGTAGCGAACGCGGTACAATACGGCCCGTCGACTGCTCGCTGCATTGTGAGCGAATCAAAGCAGCCTTTGTATTGTTGCTTAACAGTTGACTTGAATTTTCTCGTTTCAGACGCTGTTACAGCTTATTGAGGTGGGCGAAACACGGGGATTATATTATTTACAGACCCATTCATTATGGGTAAGAGGTAAGATAAAATCTTAATAAGCGCGTACATGACTTTAAATAAGTATTACTCGTGATACGAAGTGACTTAAGAGGATTAGTAAAGTTGTTTTATTGTAACGCTCCCATGTTATTTTGCGAGGATTCATTTTGTTGTCTATGTACACGGAAAAGCTAACACTTTTATTTGAATTTGAAATGAGAATGTTTTATCTTTGTATTTTGGTAAATAATTAAAATTGACGTTAAACATCAATGAAAATAAATTGAAATACCGAAATTATTACGAAATACTATTTCAGAGTCTAAACAGTAAGCAATTCTGTTTGGATAACACAATCTAGGTGAATATTTATCCAGAAATCATTTAATAACTAAATATTTCATTATTTAACGACGTAACAAACTTCGCAATTCACTTCAATATCTTTGCTATTTATAATAGCAAAGATATTTCAGGGACCAGGAAAAAGGTAGTTCGCTCGATAACCATTCAACGTGCCATTGTAAAAGTTATTTTATTTAAAACTGTGTTAACTGTTACTGAATAAGGAAATTGCGATTCGTTATTCTTGGTTTTAGCATCTAAGAAAAAGATGGACAACATTATAAGAAAAGGACAACGTTTTAAAAGATGGAGAACATTATAGACCTACCTATGTTTAATCCTGTATTGTGTGACCGTAACATGTACGTACTATTTGTACCTAACTACCGAATTTGTGGCCAATATGAAATTGATATGTATTCTATTCTTTTATAACCGCTAATCAATTGTTTTATTAAAAAATATAATGTGGAAGTTACAGTTACAATTTGAGATAAATTTTATTTTTAGAAAAAAGGGTACACAGACGTCAACATGTTAAGCATTCTTCAGAATGATGTATTAATTATTATTCAATCAATTCATTGAGCAAAATAACGATTATGTATTCATCGAGCTGCTATTAAGCATCCAAAAGCACCAAACAGCCAAACATCGGCAACTACACAGCAGTTTAACAGTTAAACCCGCTGACAAACTACGAACAAAAGCAAGTTACCGCAAAGCAATCCAATAAGCTACTTTATTTAGCAATTATAACTGATTCAGTACCCACGGACTGTATTTGGTCAAGCGGTCGGAATGCCAATCGGCGTGCGTAGTTGAATGGTCGCGGCGGGCCAATAATGCGATTTCGCGGTTATTTTAGCTCATGTAGGCCGGGCGCAGGTGGTAGCCAACTGAAGTGATCAAGCCGAACAATCCGATGGGCGCACGGATACTTTGTGCCCGTATTGTGGGCTGATTGAGATGGGATTGCCTCGAGATGTTGCGGGTGCGTTGGGTTTGAAACACGTAAGTTTCACCGTCATCATCATCGCTGCTTCTTTTGAATCATAGTAATTAGCTTGAATACCTGCTATGAAGTCTTTCAAAGACCAGCAAAAAGTGGAACTCTCTGCCAGATCATGTGTATCCACCTTTTTATGGGATTCTTTAAACGAAACGTTAAGAAGCATCTTGCTTGCGTTAAGAGTTTGCGTTAAGCGTTAAGAGCATGGCTGTGGTAACTGACTGGAAACTAAGGTTTCCCGCCTGTTGTCCGCTCTGACTGTTTCCAGCTTTAATCAGGAAGGCAAGCCACTATGGTAATCCAATATATAAGTAATAACACAGAAAAAAATACAGAAATATCCTTGGGAAAGCCAACAGAACAACCTTAAGTCGGGTTCCAAGAATGTAGGATTTGAAGGCAACTGGAAAGACAGCTGACGAATTTGGACCAGAAATGTTTTGTGGAATCCCCAAAAACCTTCTTACCCTAATGATGCTGGAGAACATGTGCAAAGCAAATACCATAAGACCTGGTAAAATGCCCCAGGACCTATAAACTTCTCATAAGGACAGATAGCTGTGTATGATGATCATATATAGACTCTTCCTCAATACATTCGTTACTCTAACTTTACGACTTTGAAAAAAGAGTTCGTAACAAATTGGTTAAGTGATTTCCCTTGAATTCACCGCTCGCCTACACAATACTTGCTCTACTTAAGAGTTTCAACGTAGAAAAATTAAGGAAAGTCCAAATTGTGATGCAAATTTCTGCTTATGTATTCGTCTTTTTAAATTGGTTTTACTTTCTTTCGAAATGGAAATTAATGTCTTACTTCCGAGTAAAGACAAGAAAGTCATTGTTAGTCTGAATAGGCCGTCTTATTTAATTTTAAGAAGGCATATTGTCCCCGCTGCGCGTAGTAAAACATGTAAATGCTGCATTTTGTCTGGGGACCATTTTGGTTTTAAAATGTTAGATGACGCAGCGACAAATGTCTTATTGACAAAAATATTCTTTAGGTTTTTTTTGGTGTCTGGGTTTGTGAATAATAGTTGTCATTTATTTATTTAATCTTTGTTGTTGTTAGTCACAGTATAAACATTAGGAATGTAAATAATTACTCATAAAAAAACAAATTAATATTGATTTTATTTGAAAAATATTACTGTCATAAAAACGGAAATGTATTTTTTTTTCATAGCAACACGACATAATGGCTTCCCTTCGCCTGATGGAAAGCGAAAGAGAAGCCCAAGTCGCTATGACAAGGGCAAGTAGTCAACTGGTCAGTTACCTGTCTGTAAGTGGATATTTAGTATATCCACTATATAAACATGGATTATGTTTAATAATACTCGTAATAATAAGAATGGCGACGTTAAGTCATGTCATTACACAATGACTTGACGTTGTCATGTGATATACACATATCAAGAGTAATTTGAATATTCATACAAACGTCTTTTCGTTGTTTACACGGGTCAGAGGTGACCAAAAAGTGTGTAAATAGGTTTTTTAAATAACAGGCGAGGCGGTGGGATTAAACCAACGGCCAATCTGGGGAGAGGCCAAGATTCTCATCTAATGAGCTGCAACTGCTCTTATCAAATGAGTGTTTAAATATACTTGTGAAGATTTGGCTCCTCCTAATTAGAGTCATCATAATGAAAACGTTAAATGAAAAGTGAGGACTCACAGTTTGAGAGTCGATGTTTTCAGTACGAGGCTGGAAGTTAATCACTAATTCATTTTAGAATTTTGATGCAAAGCGTCCGGAGTGCGGATGCGGCGTTGGCGCTGCAAGCATATTTCAGTTTAGGCGGTGCAGGTGTGCTATTTTGCTACAAGTTCGATTAATTCCCATAACGAGCCGAGTCCATCACGCGGCAGCTCGTTTGTCTTCGGCCCAGCTATAAATACATCAGCGCACTTGCAATTTAATCCGTTCTGTTCCGCTCCCGTGCAACGCCACTCCGCCCGCTACCGCCCACACTCCTAGATTTTGGCTCAGCGAAAGTTGATACAATTTATCTCTCACGTGGGAAGTATTAACCGACAGCTGGCCGACGCGAACAACAACGCCGCAGCACCCTTAATGAGACGATCGCATTATCTCACAAGGATTCGCAGACGCTACACTCCAGGCAGTAACAGTTCGTAGAAAATTTACAAATTTGCGTACAAAGCGCAAAGCACGGGCGGGATCGTCTTTGTATGCAAATATTATTACAGGAGTCTATTGAAGGACCACTACGAACTTACGTATCGAGCCGAAGTAGGTACCGACTACGGTCGTAGCTACTGGGACTACTGTAATAAGAGACCTTACCCAAGAACCTTTGACATTATGCAGAAATTCTCGTGAAAATTTCAGAATATCACTCCCCGTAGAGTAACTCGGACAAAACTGGGGTACTGTGAGTAAGGGACGGGGTGAGTTAATAAGTGTGCCGGGGCAATTAGACAACGCGTTGAGTTCCCGCTGATGGTCCGCCGGGCAATAACTCAATCGAGTTGCGACTTGAACAATTCATAGGCAAATCTGCTGTAAGCATGTTAACACAGCTTCGGGGTTATTGCGGTGTACCGATCCATGTGTCTGATTCGCTATATGCACCTTAGTGCTGCTCGGTCGTTACCGACACATATGTACCGGCACATAGCCGTGTACCGGCTACATGATTAAGCTACTTGAAAGGATCAATTAGCCTATTGGCAGTATTCACTGAGAATCGTATTAATGCGTCTGTGTGCGTCGCATTGTGATAAATCTGGTGTTAATTTAACGCTCTGATTAGCGTTGCTGAGGCTTTTTGCGGCTAAGTCACATTGTATTAAGATGCATTAGTGAATAACCGATGCAATTAGAAGTGACGATGTTTGGCTAGCGAAACGGGGCGCAGGTCGGCGCGGGCGCGCGGCGGGCACTGCAACTGACGGCCCTCAATCACTCCCCACGACACGTTCCTCACTTTACGCGCCAAACATACCATATTACAAAATTGAACTCTACACGAGCGCGATAAAACACAAAGTGACAAACGCGCGAGCCGAAGCTATCCGCGTCACGGTTGCAGTTTCCTCTTTGTATTCGTGTCGTTCCATTCATAGAGATAACGGCTTGCTCCGAGGCGACAACGGGAAACAATTACGCTATTACAAAAGACCTTAAGGATTCTAATTACGAGTGGATGCTTTCATTCGTAAACCTCGATCGGATACGGAGCGTGGCCATTATCGCTCGCCGTAAACATTTCTAGATTTCATATCCGCGGCACGGGCGGGCCCGCCTCCCTTATTACCTCCGCGCGGAAAAGAATAACAACATTTTGGCACTTTTGACGCGAATACCGGATGCCTACGTTCATATTGTGCGCCGTTAATATTCTGCGCGTCGCGTCCGACCTTTTTTATTTGTATCTAAAATTGAACATTTTGTCGCGGTGCCCCCGCTTAAGGAGCGATAAAAATACGGAGACGGTGCCGGCAACCGTCCGTACTAACGACCGATCGGTTAATTCATACACCTGTGCGAATTAGGGCTTCTCTGTTGTGGCGGGTGTATCGCTATTTATCGAGAAGCTAAGTGTTTTATAGTTGAAGCGGAATTGATCGACTTTCCCTGCAACGCTATGCAGAGTTGCGGGAGCGCTAAGCATGAGATTGAAACACTTAGTATCGGCAAACTCGTTTAAGTTTTAGGATCACAATAGGATTTGAGAGATTGCATCCTGGATTGATATTGTTAATGAGAAAGTGGGTTTGTACACTACGCTTTTAAGATTTAACATAAATGTATGATATTCAATTCGCGTAGTCTATAAAAAGCGTGCTTTTAAAAAAAAAACATAAATATGAACGAACTCACGAAAATAACGCCAGTTTTAATGATAATGATAATTTATTGTACCTTCTTGGTATTGTGAAAATTACAAAATCAACTCTATAGCTACAGGTAAAATTGCAATCATTTAACAGGTCGATTATAAACGACCATTAATATTCCTATTCGGATAGAATCGATTAATTAAATACTGAGAGGCGCGTACTTTCGCCGATCCTAATCATTTCTGCACTGTCCTCTAATAAAACTTTGGTATGTTCATTGAATTCCGACGCCGGTCATATCATAGACCCTAGAGGGTCTGCATCGTATGATAATCTTTAGTGCGTCAGAAAAATAGTTGAGTAAGTCCCTTTTAGGACTAAACCTTTTAGCTTGATGTTTCTTGAATGTAGTCTAAAAAGCTAAAAATGTAATCTTATCTTAAAAAGCATACACAGAATAGGTGTAAAATCTTTAAGGCTAAGAGTTTTTTTCTTTATCACTTATAGACTAGTAGGTAGGTATACCTACCTATGTTTTAGAAAAAAATTTAAAAGCTGCCCCTACTTGCAAATTGAAATATGAACGTGAATTTTTCATACGTTGATCGGCACGAAAACATAGATAATCGGATGAAAGAATGTTCATAATAACAAACTTGGGTCTCATGAATGGATCCGGTTAGGAGAAGGATTATGTGCCTACGAAAACAAAAATTCAATGTTGACTGAAACGGCCCTATCATAACAACAGCCGACCGGGAGGATGTAAAACTGAACGCTGCAAAATAACGCGAATACCTCTGCCATTATTCACAATTTAAAAAAAAACTCCAGCTAAAATGAAAAAAAAAAAGGGATTCGCCTCAATATGATCTTGCGAATCTGCTGAAGTCGCTGCCTTTATGCTGAAGTAGCGAACTCGCTAAGATAAGGGGAGGAGCGGACAAATTGTAATAATTGCGAGACGAGATAAGAAGTGACACCAGAAAACAAATGAAGGCGGGCGGGCGCGGCGTAGGGCGGGGGCTCGTGACGTCACCCGCCTGAATGCCGCTCAGCGCAGCTCAGCCATAGGAACGAGGTGCGACTTTAATTCCGCACGTTACCAACTTATTGGCAGTTATCGCGGCGCGTAAGATATTGCCCTGTTACAAATTGAAAGAAAATTTATTGAAACGCGCCCAGTAACGAGGGAAAGTTTAATTTCAGATAAAGTCTGAGGTATAAATTGGAACTCACATCGCTAAGTAAGTTGTCATGTGCAATAATTACTCTTTTAACATTTTTATTTCATGCGGCATAAGGCATAAGACACGACTTTTTTGGCAAGGTGTAATGTTTTTTATTCTCGTATTTTTCCATTTTTTTAAAATTGTAACGGTACGAGAAAACATTAAATGGTAAGTCTTCCTATGTCTGTTGCAACATACTGTTTTATTTACCAACCTAATATCCATTGCGCTTGTCATTAAAATTTGTTAATAGGAACCAAATAAATGAAATAACATATTTCCAAAAGTGAAGCCTGTCCTTTTTTGCAGAAAAAAAATATTAATTTGCCAGGATTGGAAAACTTTGCGTGGACCAATTTTTTTTTCAACCTGATAGCATAAAGCCTTTGATTTGTTACAGACTCCGTGCTTACTCCTAGACGCATTTTTAACCATTATTATATAAGTATTATGTAGATATATGTCCAATAGTTGAATATAAAATCAGCATCTTTTCCAGTCACGTCCCTATTCGTTACCTACCAATGTAATAATTATTTAATACAGTGGATTTAAATTTAAACCGGGTGTCCCGATCCCTAGGGCCTCGCACCTCGGCCGTCGTCACCGCTCTAAATTAAAATGATAAATCAAAATCCGTCAGAGCGGAGTTATGGCGAAACGAACCGCCGAATTGTGGAACTTCGCGTGACGTTTCCTTGTTTGTTTTTGTGCTTTGAACGTTGTTTTTGATTCGGGTTTACGGTTTTCGGTGTTTAAGTTGGTGCGTTTAACGAAATATAACTTGGTCATGCTGTGAGAAGTTTTTGTGATTGTTGTATGGGATGTAAAGGGGCGCACCATCAGCTTTTCGGGGATGCAAGGGAGCGACTTATCGTCTTTTTGCCCCAAGGCACGCTCACCTGCCGTGGCCGGTGAGGGGCAGCAGCGTCACCGAAGCAAGTAGCTACGCCCTGCGATCGCCAACCCGCTTGCCCAGCGTGTCGATCATGGGTAAAGCTTCCAGATGTTTGGAGAGACTTATGTCCAGCAGCTAACAGTGGACTGCGATGTGCTGATGATGATAGATCTTATTAGATTATGTTATAGTATTAAGTGTCACATTAAGCTTAATAATTCTTCAGCACATCGTACCTATGTGCCTTTTAATGGGACTCCAGACCCCCTACTACGGAGGTCTTTTTCTTTTCTTTTTCTATCATCACAACACGTGATAATGATATTATAGTCTATTTTCTTAAAGGGGTCACGAAGCCACATTTTTTCAGGGGTCATTATGTATCCAACCCTGTAAAACGTTGGTTTTATGATATAATATGTAGGTATATTGCCTACATTACTATACATAATACAAGGTATGTTTTATTAGCACTACTTACTCACCATTTTTTAAGTTAACGAATACCTGTATACATTTCCTATATATTATCTACATTTCTTAGATTATGAAATTATCAAAAATGTGATATGAAAAATGTGATCATAGCTAATAAGAGTTCTGTTTAACGTAAGACACCCGTAAAAGTAAAGTAGCACCTATTAACGCTGGCTTCAACCACAAATCAACTGCAAAATTCTTTTGTTTCATCCACGAATTAATAAGGAGGGACTAAAAATTGGCGCGATCTAATCATTTTATTCAAAGACCTGCCGAGGGAGATAATGTTGATATTATACAGTTGAAAATGTAAAGAATAAAAATGAATATCTCATTTGCACTAAGCAGTCGGTTGTTTCCGGGATGGAAATTAAACTGATTCTATGGTAATGTGGTCTTGGAGATCGGTGGCGGAGGAATTGTGCTGATAAAGTAATATTTAGTACACTTCAAACGGTCTTATGGCGACTAATTAGTCTTGCTTACGTAGTAACAATAAGAAATGGTTTTGAATAGTACAATTCCAAACACTGTCAGCTTTGATAACGGTATTCTGGGGCACTTAAAACATCGTTAAATTACTTTATTTTCGTCGTCATCCTACGTTATCCCGCTGACGTCTATGTAGTTAATAATAATGCTTTATTTAATGTATTATTTAGTATCAAATCTGACTTCAATCATGCTCAACATTTATTAGCCTATATTTTGTTAATTGCTTTGACCACATCAGATTTTCTTAAGGATCTTTTAAGACTTTAGAGATTCATGCAGAGCTCAAGAAAAGGAAAGCTCAGGTCCGTAGCAAGAAGTTACTATGCATTTAAGGATTATGTACTAATTAAAAGAAAGCTCAAAGAACTGACAAGTGATTGATTTGCTTATATGTCCTTTGCCGCAGTGACTTAAGCCTTTTTTTGGCTTTCCATCAGGCGGCTATTGGTCCGGTCCATATACCGTGTATAAAAAAAATCTATACTTTATAATGCCCAGGTAACAGATAAACTAATCATGATAAAACGTACTAAGCGAAATGAATTTATACAGTTAGCTTAAGCTAATAATTATATTTCGCATCCCACCTGATAATTATGGCCGGTGTTCCGATTGCTACATTGTCGTTATAAATGCGGTATTGGAACATGCTAAAACTAATTGTGCGGTAAATCGTGATGACCTGCAATTTGTCAACTGTCCGTAGTGAATGAGCTGATTACAAAACAAAAGCCGAGGGTGATTCAATAAAACTCATTCATTTGTATCTCGATATGCCCGTTAGCAAATTGAAACGGGACGAGCTATGACGTATGTGTCACCATAATGATTAAGAACGCCGCTTATACAAGTAATCGATCTTGTTAGATTATTATATTAATCCTCTCTCGATAATTTATCGATGTCGAATAGTCTACTCGTAATTATCACACTTAAAACTGTGCACTGTTACCGATATTTATGAAGGCAGCTTGAGACATTATGACAGTTAATAAATCTAGACAGAAAATGCATTGAGCGTTTCCCTTAAATAAGCGCTAAAAATGTATTCATAACTAGTAATGGACTTTATATAGCATCTGTGTAGTATATTTATGTAGTCATTTTATTTTAATTAATAAATGAGTACTTGTTACTCGTAATTGGAATAATTAAGTGATAATATAGTGACATTGCTTTGTACAATTTGTAGGTAAATAACCGACGTAAAATTAATTAATTGATTGACAGCTTTGTCATGAAATTGTGCGTTCTGAAACTAACATGAAACTGATCGTTCATTATGTGGCAAAAATGTACTGCAAATTAATTTTAAAGTCTTTACTAACAAGGATTCATTCCTGGAATAATAATATGGAAATAGGTATATTATTTTGACCTAGTCAATCTATACCAAACAATTGAAATTATGTAACTATTAAACAGAGTACAAACAAAAGCCAAAATGTGCCATGTCATCGCTCTGATAATTAAATAAACAACAATAATGCATGTTTCAACTGAAATGTAAAATTTATTTATTTTCGTATCATCCAGCCAGAGCGGTTTGTTATAAAAGAATTAAACCATTCAGTTGTTTACATTCTGATACGTTTGAATATTTTGTTTTATAGGTATTTCACAATAGGTTCGGAAATTTATACGTAAATACAATTTTCAGTGTAATTGTTTGTTGGTTTCTTTTTTAAAGCCTTCCATTTGGCTACCTGGAAAAATAGGCTGCTATTCGAAGTACCGTTTATAAAATAAAATGGAAGCAAATATAATATAAGCCTTTGGAATGCGTGTGTATAAAACGGCCAAGTTCTAACACACAATGTGTCTCCAACGTTTATCGATAATACAGGTACGTAAAGGCGACATTACACCTAGGTACAAGAACCTAAACGGATATTAGCTGAACTAAATCTATTTTCAAATTGCTATTCTACGGTAGCTTGCTCTTATCGAAAAACGTTCCTGAGATGCCCATAATGTTTTATTAAATGTCATCCGCAATATAATGAGGTGCGAGGGATCTACCATCGGGGAGAGGCGCTACAGAAATATGTGCGAAGTGTTATAGAGTGCCGTTGTAAGTCAATGAAGCGGCAAATGGGGTGTTCTCGACTGCTCCGGCGAGGGCACACTCTAATAAATAAAATTATGCCCCAGAAATTACAAGAATACGCGGCCCTCCCACGATCCCCGCGAGATTGGATGCCGGAGATTTTCATCGATATCCTCCAATAATGAATGTAATATGTAGTAAGCTTTGAGGCGACTATGGCGGGCGAAAATGCTTCGATACCCAAGCGATAATGCCACAGCCCAGTGACCACTTCGAGACGAGGTGAATTAATGAAATGCATTCCAACAAAACATTTCCAAATGTGATGTTAGTCCGGAATGAGATGCAGTCTCACAATTTGCCCATACTAACGATGCGCGACCTTCTTTTTAATTCCACTATGTGGTTAATTTGTTGTTATGAAGGGGACTCAGACTTTTTATTAATAAAAAAACCGACGAAGTAAGTTTAAAAATTATTATTTTTATTGTAATAAAATAAAATGTTTTATTGTATGTTCTCGCAGTTTTTCCTTTATAAGTAAGCATGTTGCATAAGACGTTGCTCAAGATGCTAATAATGCTGTTCACGTACAGACTTCGGGCTCAGGTTGGCCGCTGTAAGGACTCCTTATGTAAGTGGGGGTATATAGATGAGAATGAGAATCGGTGCGAGTGCGGTGTGGCCCCACAGACCATGGCTCATCTTCTGGACTGCCCAGCTTGTCTGGATCGGTGCTCACGAGAAGACCTATTACTTGCTAATGGTAATGCTGTCCGTGTAGCGGAGTTTTGGTCTCGGAAAATCTGACCGGTTGTTATTGTAATGGCTACATACATATTTATACACTTTCCATTTATTTATTATGTATTTTAATGCAAAAATAAAATAAAATGAATTAAAATTGATTGTATTGATAATTGAAATTGAAATTAATATTGTCATCGACACGATAAGAAGAAGAAGAAGAAGAATGCTGTTCACGGGAAGTACCCAGTAGGTTTTGATTCTCTTGGGCGTTTCGATTATTTGCGGCATAAACGGCTACATCTTTTGATTGCGTAACTTAAAATTTAGATTTTTCAGAGCTAATGGACAGTAGACCGAGTATTTGATAATGTGAATTTAAGCTTAATAAAAAGGGTCCTTGAGAAAAAGGGGATAAATAGGTGTACGTAGGTTACTATAGAAAATACACATAACTGTGTTTAATACTTACATGTATATCTAATAATCAGTAAAACTACTTCATCGTTGATTTATTCGACATTAACTGTTTAATAAAATAGATATAAAAGAAAAACAATACAATTTTTCACGAGAACACGCGTGATGATGTGTGATGCATCGAAGTGTATTATTTCTTCAAACATACTCGTATAAGAAATCCTAACTTTCTAATTGATAATGTGCTAGTGTAACATGTGAGTTTTAGATAATATCGATTTTTTTATGATTTTTACTAGAAGTTATGAAGAAAATGGCTTTCTACAATATCTTAAACGTTTAAATGAAACACACATTCAAGAAGCTGTTCTCTTATTAATAATAATCTTAATTTAGTACATAGTCTTAAGAATCATCTATAGCTATCACCATACTGTCAGATTTCTGAAATGGAAGTGACAAACAATCGTCTTTCGAGAAAGTTAGGGAAATGTGGCGGAGGCAGTTCACTGCCAAACAGTGATATTATGTGAAGTGCGTTAATAATTAAAATACTATTTATTACAATCTAAGAACAAATATGTAAAAGCGCCTTCATTGCATTAACCAAGATTAGCTCTAGGTTATTGACTCCGTACCAAGTAATTAGGCACTTTTGGGATGATGATATCAGAGAGACCCAACCTTTTACAACAAGCGTCCAAAGTTAGAGTGTTTACTCTTACATATCATAGAGCGTTTGATTAACAGTCGTGAGTGGGTCATTAGCTGGTGACGGCTCGTCTCTCGGACACAATACCACTGACTAATGTTTGCAAACCGTTCTTGGCACAGAACTACTCGTAAATTAGCCATCAAACGATTGAGCGCTTTGAATCGACAAGTGATTCGATCTTGCGTCGATACGTTTTCAGGTCAATGATTTTAATCGATGAAAAAAAAGAACACTAATAAAATGCGTTAGTTGTTTTCTACTCCATCAACATTTTTTATTACAAAACAAAAAAAATATATTATACATACAGACGAATTGAGAACCTCCTCCTTTTTTCGAAGTCGGTTAAAAAGTAATAATTACCTACCTATGCTCAAAGAGGTTATCGAAATTTCTGTCATTTTCTTAGCAGATTATTGCTTTTTTGATTATTTTTATGCACTTTGCTTACAAGAAAAGGTTTTCCAGGCTAAAATCAATGGAAAAATTAAATAAAATGTACCCCACTTATTTATCATCGTCGAATTAGCCGAAGGATGAATATCAGTAGTGTCAGACTTTGTTCAATACAAACCAACAAATATTTATTCTTTATTATAAACATACATAGACAAAATACATTTGATTCAAATAAACATGATCAAACCTTATAAGTACATTTAAATCCGATTTTACAAACCATTTTAATAGATTTATTATTGGATAATTAATTTTCTCCAATATTGCGAATACCGTATATTCATTACATTAAGCGTAATTTCATAATTAAGCTCATTCCGAAGCTTCATAAACAAGTTGCTAATAAGTGCCATTATGTACATAGGGGTAAACTAAATTACTAAAATTTATTAGTATTTCAACATTACCTTTCGTATTTATGTCTATGTCACGTTATACCACAGGGGATTGTCTCGAAGACTGTAATAAATAATATTATACGAGAGAAGTTATTTGGGGGTAACCCTTGCAGGCCGGTAGGGGTGGCATCCCGCCCCGTTCTCTGTATTAAAGTGATATTGCTTATATGCTTACCATTAGGCTATACGTTTCAAGTAAATTAAGACCAATTTGCAGAGGTTTTGCCACCGAGTATGGGAATTTAATTTACGAATTTGTGCGGTATGACGAATGTAATTCGAGTGAACGTGTAATGAATGACTTTAATTTGATTTCACACGAACGTAATGTACATTTTCAATAGGAGGCTCGGTTATTAAGTTTGTCGTAATGTCATCTGTGGGAAACTGAAGGAGCGGCGGAGAACTAATGACTTGCCTGTCTTTGATTGACTATCAAATATGTAAATCTGGTGTGAGACGTATTGCTGGATGACGTATTTAACACGCTCAAATTAGCGGCTCAAATGGGCTTGTTACTTGTCACGTCTAGTCTAGGTCTATGTTAGGCCTAGCTTTAGGAGACGCCGCGTGATGCTGCCGCAGCTGAAGAAACAAACATATAGCGAAGAAGATGGTAAGGGAGAGGCGAGGTAAGAGAGGTAAGGCAAATTGATTCTTCGCTCGATTTGAGCTGCCTGTCCGGGGAAGGACCTCCCCTCAGGATCATTTGGCTGCATTATTCCACCCTATAGAATAATGCAGTCAAATGACCTCCGGGTCGTGTATCTGCCGGTTTGTAAGGTTTCCGGAGCTCGTGGGAGGGTAGGGTTGGGCCGGCATGGCGCTGGCAACTGAAAAGTTACTGTCCGGCTACAAGCCCGTTGTCACAGCGACTTGGGCTTTTCTTTCGCTTTCTATCAGGCGTAGGGAAGCCATTATGTCGAGCTACTATAAAAAAACGTAAGCGTTCAAAGAGACGCGCTTGCGTCGCGTGCTGCGGCCAATACGGCTACCGAGATCGTCTCGCTTGTCGCCTTGACGAGGTACCTCGACGCGGCTCCTGAAGTCCATTCGCGGCGCCCAACGAGAACTACACTATGGGTTAGACCACATGGGGGCGCGACTGGCCTACAAGGAAAAAATACACAGCTTCGCAAGATGAGTGACGTAAAGAATATTTGCGATTCGAGCCGGCGATAGAGCGTACCCGTAGCCTGGCTGTAAAAACTGAAAATACTGACACACAGCCGGACGCGGCGCCAAACTAAACGTATGACGCGGCGCATCTCTTTAATCTTTTAGTATAAAGACTTGTCAAAATAAGATTGCAATACAGGAAATCGAATATTGATCGAAAGATGTCTAATTTTTTATTTAAATTAAATTTTAAAATAGTTACGCAAACATGGTTACTTTCATATTTACCAAAGCTTCGACTTGTGCTTTTCTAAATTTATTCAATAAATTTAGCTTTTATATACCTACCAGCACAGAAAATCACACCATAGTATATAATAAAATTAGCTTAGTTCATATAATTGCTTTAATAGCTATGTACGCTATATCTTAAAGAATTTCCTCAAGTTGTAGGTTTAAAAATAACTTTTCTAATTATAGGTTCAAAGCTTACACAGTGCTGATATTATTATTCAGTACTTAATTAACTTATTATTTCTAGAAAAAGCCTCAGTCTCATCGTTGTCTCTATAGCCACTTTTGCTACCTTGGCCGTAGGGTCAACTATAAATAACTTTCTAATCTATAATTCAAAACTTACACAGTGCTAAAATAACACAATGTAGTACTTAATTAACTACAGTGTATAATTCATTCCTAAAGTTATGAACCTACTTATCCAAATCTACATTTGGCATAATAATATTAGGCATAAGGTCTAAGTTTGCATATTAAATTACCTACGATTATAACCAAACTTCGCGAAGATATATGCTATGCGAAATGGTAAGGGAAGACTAATGTGTATAGGAGTTGAGGTATATAAGTTCAGGAATAGAATAGAGATCACGCTATGCCCTCGTGCCAACTTTATGGGGTTACAAAGCCATTAGTATTCTACACAATTGTATAGAGCGAAAATGCGGGTAAAAACTAGCGTGCCTAATACAAAGTTGTGTTGGGTGTTTAGCATTTATTGACTGGTGGATTTCGTTTGTCGTTTTACTAAGGATTTTACAAGTGACGTTTTTTAGTACTTACATCTGTTACCATCAGGTCAAGTACTTACTAATTTCAGTTTTCTCCATGACATAGAGCACCAGAAGATTAATTTGTTAATTTCTGCTAACCGTAATAGTTTATGAGATAGTCAAATTAAATGGGAGTTTTATTGACATCTAAATCATTACGATGCCAGTGTTTTTGATATAGAACAGTTAACTGGGCAGGAGGGTTGGCGATCGCAGAGCGTAGCTTCACGATCCGGTGACGTTGCTGCCCGTCATCGATCTCTGGTATTTAGCTACGCCTTCAATTGTGATGGTTACCGCCACCTGTCAGTTGTCAGCGCCTCCTTTGTTCGGCAGGATGCACCATGGGCAGGTGAGGTTGGCTTGGAGAGAAAAGATGATAGGCCGCTCTACATCCTAATCAAGCACGATAACAAAGCAATAACACGCTACCCAAACGAAGATAGCATTAAATCAAAGAGCAGTAATAGGTACAGAAGGCGCAAGGCACGATGATCTCTCGCCCGCACCTATCCCGGCATCATTCACGGTAATGGCCGGGCCCATGTCGCGACCGTAAATGTAAATCGCTCTAATTTATACGCGCGATAACGTCGCCGCACTGCTGTTAACTGTAATTATATTACCAGTGAGGACGTGTTGATCAAACCTCTGATTAAATGCCGCTGCGGCGAAATGAGAAAAATTTTGAACGGAACGCGATGATAGTCTTTTTGTTGTGTTTCGATTTGGTGCTAATGCTTTTGTGTCTGCGTATTCATTCACATACGCGTAAAAATTATTTTCGTAAATTTATTTTTTTATTTTAGAATAGTCAAATAGACTTTTTTTATTCTGATGTAATATTAGTTCTAAGAAATTTTGAATATGTAACATATTGTACTCGTAGAAGTTTGTATGAAGCGGAGAAGCTTTTATTCTTCCATACGTAATAAGTATTCATTAAGTACATCATATTTTTCCATTAGTCCAGTGGTTTTGAATGTTTTGGTGTTATATTTTAATATTTTTATATATGTTATGGACCAAGTGATAAATGTAGCATTATATATAATGCCCGGGCATTCTGATAAATGGCCAATATGAGAGGGCAATATGATAATCATTATTAAAATAATCAAATTGTTCGGGCATTATAAATATTGTTTATCACCCTTTGGGCAAAGTAATAAAAACATATTTTATAACTATTTCGCAGTCTCCTGGTCCTCTGTAAGGCTTGCGTGGGGGCACAAGCTCATTCACTCCTGAGATAATATAATATGTGTATGTGATACACAGGCCAGACATTACTTTTGACTGCTCCAAGATGACGCACTCAGTAGTAATACCTACTCGGCAAATGCAGCACTATTGCATAGTGATGGGAACTAAGGTCCTTAAGAGTTTTACTTAGGAAAGAAAAAATTTGCTTTAAGTCAAGTGAAAACGTTGCGAAGTAAAATCAAGCAAATTACTTGTCAAATCAGCTGCCCTATTAGCCCTGCATAAGTACATACTACTACCTAGTTCCCATCGACCAATGGCAGTACTATATCCTAACCGTTAAGGAGTTCTATGGCTTCATCATCAGCACCAGATGTTGACGCCCGGAAGCATAATGCCTGAGTAGGTTATGATTGCGTAACAAAATCACCATATGAGCATACAACTTTGGTTGTTGCCCTCAATTTCTTCCGGATACCATCATCAGATCCTGACTTGGTGATAATGGGACCACCACGAAAGTGTCTTCTGTCGAACAAAAAAATATTTTTTGACCTCCATCTACATATAATTGACGGAAATATCGGTGAACATACATAAAAAATTATACATACAGACGAATTAAGAACCTCTTCCTTTTTCGCAGTCGGTTAAAAAAAACATTACCGGATACATCGATCTCCGAATAAGTAGGCGTGCGTCCCTCCCCTTTGCTTTATTATCAAATTGCCTAATTGCCAAGTAGCAATACAATAATGACCGGCCAATGTGATAAATAATGAAGTTTAGATAGTAATTATCACTTTGCCCAATAGAATTTGACATTATTCATAATGCCCTAGCATTATAAATAATGCCCGCATTAATCACTTGGTCCATAACATATACAATAAGCTATAGATTAGATTCACAAGGTACTCTTGTAAGTATCACCTTAATTTCATTTTTATATTTTGCTTGTTCTACGAAACCAAAAAGCTGTACTTTGTATTGAATCCAGGAGAATGCTGATGTATAGCTGAGTTAAAGCGTTTTTCGACTATTATGCTCACTTAACACCTTTATAAAATCAAACCGATTCGCTTGTCTTACGAACTCCTATGGGCATAATTGCTAGGTAGTTCAACAACAAAAAATAAAAGAACATTTACGAGAATAAAGTACCAGTGTTTTAGAATGCAGTGGCAAGCTATTGTGAAGCTGAAAAGCTGCACTGCCGTTAGCTGTAATTGTATTACTGAGTGAGGACGTGTTGATCAAACCTCTGATTAAATGCTGCTCAGGCGAAACAAGTAAAATTTTGCTCGCAATTTCAACGCCTTGGTTTCTTTCCATTGCATAAGTGTTTTAACTAGCTGATGCCTGCAACTACTTCTATTTATACAGCACTCTTAAATTGGAAATTTGATCTGTTGGTCAATACTAATGTATGTTATTTCTATTTGACTCCACATTTACAAATTCTTTAAGCCAATGTTTCATTTTCAGGGATAAACTGTACTAGGAAACAATTAACTTAATTTTAAAAACTTCTGGTTTCATAAACTTATCCTGTCTTCCTATTCAGGACACTACGGAAATATATTTGAATTCGATATCTATGCTTTTATTTCTAACCTAAACAGTTTAATAGTGACAAAACGTAGACATCAAAATCGAATATGTTTCCGTAGTGGTCTGAATATGGGACCTGGTTTTCTAGACATATTAAAGATTGCTTTATAGTAATAATATAATCAAGAGCAGTTGTATCTGCGATCATGGATTAAAATCTTAATATATCAGATAAAAAGTATTATACAAAGATTTAAAAACTAAAATAACAATAAGAATTAGTGGTATTATGGATTAAGCAACTCAAGTATGATATTTGTTCATGACAGAATAAGTTCAAAGTATCATACAAATAAAACTAAAAGTCAATGATTACTTCGCAGTCAAAACAACGCATGACTTAACTCGCAATATTTTTAATAATCGGTGCGCTAGTCAGAAACATTCCTAATATTACGGTGTGAGCACACAAAGACAATGCCCCAATGGGCAATCTATTTGAGTAATTATCCGCTAAGGGCCATTGTCGGCCATCTTGTACGGCGGAATGAGCCTTGTTCGCTCAATGCCAGCCTGTTATGTACATGCTTTTGGTGTCCATAGTGACTGCCCAAGTGTCTTCGATGGCCGTACAAACACTTCATTGTATTCAACATACCGACCAATTTATGTCCTTGTTAGAAGCTATCAGCTGCTAGTCTTGTTTTATTAGTACTTGATAGCTAGTCATATTAAATAATTTTGATATGGATACATTTGATTAGCCAGTGAATAATGAACGAACTCCCGAAAAATAACGTATTAAGACTTTATTATACAATTTTCAACCTTAGCAACGCAATGATTACGGGATAACTCAGTAGTTATCCTAAACTAGATGGCACTACACTTTGTTTTGATTAATTAACATAACTAGATATTATGACAAGATATTGAGAGGTACAGAAATGCAAGAAAAATATAGGATAAATTAAAAAATATAGACTGTCCTATATCTCATGGGCCAAATATTATAATATTTTTGATAAGTCTTAGTAGTAAATAGTATGTAGGTATGCTTAAGCGCTTTTTACTATACCAAGTTAGCTAAGAATATAGTTGAAACAGATGTTATAGCTGAGTGAAGTTTAAGAAATCCGTAATCGTATTTGAAGTCAAATAGAAAACTTGGCGAACGTGGAGGCGAGAAATGAAACATGAAATGCTGTTTAATTATAACACTAGATAAGTTAACAATCTCGAAAGCAAAGTCGGACTGCGGCTTATCTGGCGCCAAATGTTTCAAAGGAACTTTTAACGAGTTTAAAGTTGGGCCGAGTGTACTGCACCCGCAGCGGTTCCGTTTAAGATTAATTAAACAATTGCACGATGGCTCCTTGAAAACACTCTGACATGTCTCGGCCTGTCGTCGCCAACCTTGCCAAATTAAAGCCATAAATCAAATTTCACCGACCGGAACCAGGGGAATGAAATGATGAAGAATTCTAGCACCACATTTGTAGACTTAAGACCAATCTTAAAGTCTAGATAACAGAACAAGCGGTTTTATTGCAACCAAATCTCTTTGTAAGGTTTATTTTTAAGTACACGAAAACTATGAGGTAACAAGTTCAGTTAAGAACTTGAACTTTAAAAGTTTTGTTGATGTCATATGGATTCCTGGAAGACTGCTTCTAGTAAATGATTTAAAAGAATAACACAAAAAAGCTCCGCCAATATTGAGATTGAGACACGTTTTAAGTTTTACGAAATTTCATAAATAATTGAGTTAAACCACCTAAAATAAGAACATGCACAAAGACAACACATCTTGGCAGGCTCGGTGGCTCATTTGGTAGTGACCTCTGCCCTGAGCCAAGGGTCGTGGGTTCGATTCCCGCACAGTACAAACATTTGTGTTCATGAACATGTCTGTTTGTATTGGTCTGGGTATTTTCTATGTATAATATGTATTTATTTCCAAAAAAAATGTATCTAAGTAAGTTTATCAGTTGTCTAGTACCCATAGTACAAGCTTCGGCTTAGTTTGGGGCTAGGTGGCGCTGTGTGGCCCAGCGGTTATTTATTTATTTATTATTTATTTATTTATCTTCAAAGGGAAAATTTAACTATGTTTTAAATCAAATTTGTTTCAGTTTTGTTTGTTTTAGCTAATATTCGGAACTACATATTTGTTTTATATTTGTTTTAGAGATGAAATATTTACATTGCAATTTTTTTTCAGTATGTAATTTGTTTTATTCTTCAGTATGTTACATGTAGATAACTACTCGTAGATAGGTTGTTCCGTGCGAGCGTAAGATAGATTAGACTGGCAATTACTCGCACCCCTGGAGGCAGAACAGCTCCTAACATCTTCTGGGAAAGATTTACTTTGGTCGTTGCTAGAATAAGAATTATTGATTCAGTTGCTGGAACAATAAAACACTCGTTTTGTTGTTGAATTCCGTAGCGGCTACTCTGCCCGGGAAAACAGGTTTTAAGACGCCATTAGCTCCGAAGCAAATTGTCTACGCAACAACTTCGTAGTTCAAAAGCGATTGTTTTGTTATCTCACAAGTAAGTTTATTTGTTTATTGAGATCAATTAATCCTAAATAACAAATGGAAAGAGACATTAAAATAGACCAATCGCGTGTTTACTACATCAGTGTCACAACTCATAAAACGTTCCGCCTAATAAATTTACTTCAATCGAAAGTATGACGAACTTTCATCGGAAGTATGAACAAGATCGCGTCATACTAAAATATTTATTGTTACGCGGCTAATAAAGACCAATGAGGAACCGCATGAGGAACGAATTGCAAGTGTCAGCAGAAGTTGGATGGAAATAATTTTGATTGATGCTATAAAGCAGAATATTGAATTGGGGTGATGTATGGAATTGGATTATTTGTTTGGAACGTGGGGGGCGGAGTGGGAAGTGGGAATTTACACCGGGGTGGTGTAAGGTGAGCGTTGCGTCGCGGAGCCGGGCGGGTGGCCGTAACTCAGCGGCAATTTATGTGCGTGCGCCGGTGACGCGCTAAAAGATTAGTCGCTACATCAACGCCTCCGCCCGCGCCCGCGCCCGCCCGACTGGACGGTGCGACTTTGAAACAACTTTGTTCGTTCTTTTTTAATGCCAAATAAGTGATAATGTCCCCGATATCCCGTTCCCATATACTTACTCTACAATACAACGTCTAACGTAAACGTTTTGATTATTGTGCACTATTCGCCCTCGCTTCGCTTCAGTTTTTTTAGTTAGGATCGCTAGATAGCCTATGTTATTCAGTGCGAATAAAGCTTTCCAACGGTGGAAGGATTAATTGGTACTGTACCATGACAAACATAAACACACACAAAAATATAAATCTTTCCACTTTGGAATATTAGTGTAGATAGATACACTCTTCTTGTTGTAAAAAATGGCTGTCACTATTTTGGCTACATTGCGCAGATATACTCATCTTATTATTGATAATTTTACAATAATTAGATGTAAAATTAATTGTTCTTGGTGTAAATAAAGTTTTTTAAATTCTATCTGAGGGCACGGTCGTGCCCTCGCCAAGACGAGCCAAGCGAAGCGCAAGGGCACTACCTATCTTTTCTCGAAAGGTTTCGCCGTTCTTTTGAATTCTGTTATTTACTTTGTCACGAATTGCACTAGTGATTTAGGCAGCAAACTAGATTTAGCTCTGGTCTAGGCTACCTATAGGTGTTTGACCAAGGTATTTTAATATGCTATCATCGCCCCTACAAACTCTATGGAAGACAGAACATTCTAAGTCAAACAAAGGTCGCTTCTCTGAATCGTATACAACGCTATCCCCGCTCGACTATAACTAGTTCAAATTCACACAACCGTGCTGTCTCTGTTTCAAAACACATAATTTGTGTTTCTGAGTAAACAGGCAGTCGAGAATGCTCCGCCGTGTTGCGTTACTCAAAAGCACTTGTCAGCTAAAAGCAACGCGTAACTTGTGTCTAAATCACTTGTTTAAAAATGTAGAAACAACGGACGCAAGTCGGGCCAAAGTTTACGACTATGAACCAATCCGGGAATGTTCTGGCATTGAATTTGTTTCCGAGCGATTCCGCCGGGCCATTGCATAGTTCACGAGAGTTGGAATACAATATCAACCGCTGCCACTGCGAGACCATAACGAATGACTTACTACCGACATGGTATCGGCGAGGGTTTGCGCTCATCTCTGCAACGGTGTCTGTCTCAAACGTTTACTTGTATATTATATAGCTGTGCTCGCGACTTCGTCTGCGTGGAATAGTCATTTTTTCCCCTTTTTTTTACATTTTCCATTATTTCTTCGCTCCTAATAGTTGCAGCGTGATGTTATATAGCCTTTGGCTTTAGCCTTCCTCGATAAATGGTCTATTCAACACAAAAAGAATTTTTCAATTCGGACCAGTAGTTCCTGAGATTAGCGCGTTCAAACAAACAAACAAACTCTTCAGCTTTATAATATTAGTTAAGATATAGGGACATGTATGTTACAGTCATGACTTCTTTAATAATAACACTAAAGGCTGATTTTTAAATCGCCAGATTAAGTTTAACAGGCTGAAAAATTTTATGGTAAAGGTAATAGGACTGAATTCAAGACTCATGTCAAGGTGGCAAGTGACAGGTAACAGACCAGTTACTTGCCCGTTGCCACAGCGACTTGGGCTTCTCTTTCGCTTTCCATCAGGCGGAGCGAAACCATTATGTCGAGCTACTATAAAAAAATCTTGTAAATTTCAACTGATGACTAACAGGAAGAGTCCCTTGGAATAAATACCCAGAGTTGGGTCATTTTGAAAAACTTGGTTACCTACATTCACCAGATCTGAAAGTTTAGGATCTTCCGTGCTTTAAGCGTAAGAAGTTACGCAATATGCCGTCGATGAAATTTTCTTAATAAAGTCCTGTTATACCTTCCTACAACGCCTCAATTGTAATATTTTAGGGATAAAAAAATATAATAGCTACAATATATTGAAATAAGCTAAGGTACCGCGTAATGAAATAAGCCAGATGTACAAAACATAGCGTGTTCTTTATGTGACACGCTTTTGCTATTACAGGAAGACCAGCGCTGAGAGACCTGTTGCGGCCCTACGAAACTCCACAGTTTGTTCCAAGCTCCCTAATGTTAGGGGTTCATAGGAGATCAAGATACGCTGGTGCTATTGTACGTAGCTCGGATGTTGCGCGGGTGTGTAGCTAAACTTATTGGAAACCAAAATAATATTGTGTAATTTAGGATTTAACTAAAGTATGCTATAGTAAAGTTTATACCAGTAAAGTGAGGTCACAACTGTATGTGTAAACTCTTTTTGAGATTCAGATTGGTCAAATAAAGCAGCCAGATCATATTTTCACACTTGAGAATGGCAAAAAGGAATGTACCAGTAAAATTTAAGATTTGTTGGTAGTTTTCATTTAAGAATAAGAACTTTAATATAATTAATTTATATTTATTACACTTAAATTCTGATTACATTAGGTTCATCAAAAATTCTGACCTAATTTATTTTTCTTAATTATATGTGCAATATATTACTCTCACAAAATATTGCCTCCACCTCCTAAGGACACTTACCTCCATCCAGTCTTAAATGAGTTTATTTTAATTATAAATGGATGTTAGATCTTAAGACCTAAATTTTTTTCTATGTACCTATTATATTTATTTTGACAAAAAAAGAAACCGAGTACATAAGATATTTAAATGTACAAACCAACATATTTTATATCATATAAGTAGTATACAACATCTTTTG
This sequence comes from Conogethes punctiferalis, assembly GCA_031163375.1. Classification (NCBI taxonomy): domain Eukaryota; kingdom Metazoa; phylum Arthropoda; class Insecta; order Lepidoptera; family Crambidae; genus Conogethes; species Conogethes punctiferalis. The sequence continues at coordinate 8,466,141 of CM062080.1, forward strand.
TACAAATAAGATTTTGTAGCACCCTTATGCCTAAATTCTTTGAAAGAACCCACATTCCTAAATATTTTTCTACTCGCAATCGCTTGACTGATCATAATTCTCAGATCCGAGCGGATTTTCTTCACTGTTATTTATTCCAAGAAGCGGCAAAAAGGCGGTAAGTAAAAGTAGCTATTAAAATTGGCTGAACTTTACAATGATTGAGTAACCGCCAGAAAACAATATAAAGCGGTGTCGGAACGATGCGCAAATGTAAATTATTATTTGCAATTTAACAGACGCTATTACGAAAATTTGTTCACATTTTGATCGGTGGATGAGATTTCGGATAAATTATTTTAATAAATGTTACCGGCTCATATTGTCGAGTGCGTTGTAAATGTTTTTAATAAATTCATGAGGTGATTAAGGGAATTGATTGCGCCCTAAATTTTTATAGGTCATATTGATATGGTTGTATTCGTTATGGTGGGGAGGAGGGGGGTGTCGGGACACTATGGCGTCGCGGTTGGCGTCGGAATGTAATATCGGTACACTAGTGTTATATTGCGGTTTCTGACATGTCATCGTTTGTGCTCGTTGACTAGATTAAGCACTTTAAATATGCAGTTCGTTATTAATGGTTCACTATTCGTGCGACATATTAAGATAGTCTCTATTTAGGAGTTGAGAGGTTTATTAAGTGCAAAGTGAAGGGTAATTGCCTGTTGATGTAATTTTCTGTTGCTGTCAAAGCGTAAATTGTAACATGAACTTAATATAATATGGTCATTTCATGGGTTTTAACGTATAAAGTATATCATCATCGTCAGCCTATATCAGCATAGGTATGTCCAGCAGTAGACTGACATAGGCTTATTTTCTTGTAAACTTTCGTAATTTCTACGCATATCTATATAACAGCTGAAAAGTTGTTGACCCAGACAAAACGGTTACAATTACATTTTCTTGCTTACTTTCTTCATATTTAGTAAAAACAAGTATCTATTTTCACAAAATTAACCTAATACAAGATATTAACTTGGTTTTTCAAAGAAATGCCAGTAACCTAAGCTTGGTACTATATTACGCTTAACCTACACCGACTTCTAAATCAATTAACATTACATTACCGCTTATTAGCGCTAGTGCTACAAGAGATTACAGTAGTGGGCTTAACTAAGATGACCATACATCCTGCTTTGAACGGGACAGAAACGTTTTGCGGTAACTGTTCCACTATATTCTAGTCAAACTTTGGTAATATATTCCGATATTTAACAGTGTGTTTTTTTAAGCAGTTCATTTATCCATCTTTTACAGGTTTGGATAGTGTGCAAAAAATTGCACGAATATGTTATTTTAGCTCCGTCTTTTTAGAGACGTATTATATATTTAGACTAGCTTTTGCCCGCGACTTCGTCCGCGTGGCGTGTTATAAAAGAGAGATATGCATGTCAAATTTCAATCATCTAACTTACGCGGTTTAGATTTTTTCATACAAAAGTTTTTTCCCGCTAACTCCCGTTCCCGTGGGAATTTCTCAAAATACAGCCATAACTAAACTTTATATTTACTAAGGTACCTGCATGCCAAATTTCAAGCGTCTAACTTAAGCGGTTTAGATTTTTCATACAAAACGATTTTCCCGCTAATTCCCGTTCCCGTGGGAATTTCGGGAATTCCTTTCTTAGTGCACCCCTACGGTACCTAAGCTACGTCCCGTCCAAATTTCAAGTGCCTACGTTTAGCCGTTTGGGCTGTGCGTTGATATGTCAGTCAGTCAGTCAGTTTCTCCTTTTATATATATAGATTAAACCTATAGCAATATGAATTAGTAAGAATATTTGCAAGTTCTTTCTGATGCGACCGGTTAAAATATGGAATGAAGAAGCTGAATGAATAAATTACAGCCTATACCTATACCTTATTACCTACCTCTAGTCTTTTTTATGTAAGTACTTATCCAAAACCACTGCAGCAACGCTTAATATCAAGTATGATTGGGACAGAAAGCAAAGCTAATTTTTGGAATCAAATGAAAATCTATTTAAATTAGCTTGTTGTTGACGAAAATAGAAATTCTCAGAATGTAGTCATTTAAAACAAACTTACATATAAGTTAAAGCCATACGCCATGTCCCGTTTTGATAAAAAAGAAAAACGGCTAGCTTAGCTTAAACCGACCACAGTGTAGCAGACGCCCGCCAGTAACAGACAATAGTGGCCGGCAAAAACGCGATGTGCCACTGTGGGCCAGCCTTAATTGCAGAGAGCTCGTTAACTCTGATCCGATTTGGTGCCATGCTGCCCACTTGTTTTTAAACTGAAATATTAAGTTACGGTCAGAAAAACACAATTGCTAATTTGTTTTTGTGCGGCGTGTGCCGGCTTAAGAACGGGTCTGTCTTTATTGGAATTTATGGGGAATGTAGCATGGCGCGGTTTTCGACTAAATTGGTATCAACTGCTTGTAATTTTTAGCGTAATATGTGCAATAATTCATGAAGAATTTTCATTTTACTGTTATTTATATTACGCTTCATAAGGCTGGTAATTAATTGGCTGGGCTAAGTGTAAAATTTGTTGGTAAGGCATTAATTCTGATGGTACAAAGACTGAAGCTAATCTTGTAACTTTGGGATAGGTATGTTGTTATTTGACATTTCAATACTAATATTGCATCTAAATGCTCTATTAACAAACATCAATATTGAGTAGGTAATTTTAGACATTAATGACATTATACTTAAAGAGATTAAACTATTTGAGTAAATCAGTGTGACCTTCATGTGGAGTACCTTGAAGGGCAGCTAGATAGTCAAATTTTTGAGCCCTAATAATATGAAAACGGAAACAAAGAGACATAAATTAACCTTGACTTGAGTTTAGAAAAGTTAAGAATACGGTAGCAGTCAGTGTTAGCTAAAAATATTCTTTACAGGATTAGTTTAAATAATAATGGACATACAAAATAACGGAGTTTGAAGGCAAATAATTATAAAAATGTACGTTTTAATATGAAAAAAGAGAGAGATCTTTCAAGAATTATACTTAAAGTTGGTATTGTGTCGATTGTAACTGTGGATAAAAGATAATATAATTTTATAGCATCATAAAATAAGAATGACTTGTTGAGGTGCATTACTCTGTGGAGTCTTGTTACTAAATGAAATATCATTTTAGCAATTTACTTCGTAGATTAGATCTGGTTGAATCGTGTCTAGAGGTCAGTCACTTCGTTAATTTTATTGTTTGAGTAAGTTAGATAGATATTTATTATAGTAAACTGAAAAAGTAACGGAATGTTATGATTTTATTACATTGAAAATGATATTGAACAAATAATTATGTTTATAGATAAAATGTTCTACCTCAGTTTTTTCAATAATTACATTTAAACACTATCACTAGGTACAGCTGTTTATACCCAGTCGCATAACTACAGGATGGCATGTCGGCAAAATGCCACGGGCCCCCAGCCGTAAAGGGCCCCTGGTCAGAGGAGAATCCAAATTCCCAACATTTATTATTACACATTTAGTGAGAATCGATGGATTTGCCACGGCCTTTGCCAATGGTATAGTTACGCTACTGTTTTACCTATGTTTTTAACAAATTGCCAAATATGGAAGGATTAGATCCTGAGAGGGAAACGTTGACAATAATAAAACAATACAAAGTAAGGGAATGTTACAGATATTGATTTCACTCTTGGGTATAGCACCGTTCATATATGTATTCAGATAGGCACGGAACAAAGCCTTTCTTAAACCAACAATAAAATGTTTGCCTCAGGTGGTGATCACTAAAAAGGAGACAACGGAGAGTAATTAATAAAATATCAGTCACAAAAGCAATAAAAAGTATAAAAACCTCCGACTTACAAATTTGAAACAACAACACAACTTTACATTTCAATATTCATAGCATCAGTTAGAAATTGAATGGATTTCCAAAATTAATATTCCCATTTCGCGCGATGAAACCGACTCACAATTGGCACGATTTTGTTCTCTTTTATTCTAAGTTTAATTATTTTAAAGTATTTTAATTAAAACTGACATTGTTTTGGGGAAGTGGGATTATGACAAGCCGCCGGTTTGACGTAGACAAAAAGATTTCGCGGATCTGTCCCGTAGAATGGCGGGTTGGGAAGAGGGTCAAAAATTATTCAAGTTTCGCTGGAGGATTCAAATTTTTTAACAATGCCAAATTGTCACAAAGTTTTAAGAGTATTAAACGAAAACCTATTGTTTGTTGAAGGAATGGAATACTTTCATTTGGGACACGATTGCTGGATTATGCCCTTGTTTACGTTTTGCCGTTTGGTGTCGCTCCTGTTCCGTTATTAGGTAATAATTTCGCTGGGTTTTGTCGGCATTAGCGCTGTTGTAAAAAGAGTTTACGTTACATTGAATTTTTAATACGATTTATGGACCATTAAGTAAATAACGAGTAGGGTTATGGGATTAGCTCAGCAAAAAAGGCTTAGTTGTCATAATTGCTGTATGGTCTACTATAGTTCTTTATTAATACCGTTGTTTCCTGATAAGTCGTTCTTGGAAAGCGTATGAACAATTTTCTTTGTCGGTATTTGTATTACTTAGCCTTATGTTTTAGACCTAATTACATACTTTAAATGTGAATCAAGTTAAACTAACCTTTAACTTAAGAGGTAGGAAGATATTATGAACTTAAATATGATTTCATTACAATACCCAGGAAATACTGCGATGTTCCATAGTAATTGTGAAGCAAGTTTGAATTATGAATAAGTAGAAAGGCAGGTAACGATGTGCAGCTTACATTTAGTATTTAAATACATTGTTCTTTCGTCCGGTAGTCGTAAGATAATAGACTATGTATGGTTACTAGATTTTCCGTCTAGAAATCCAGACACGGCGACTGCCCAGAGTCAGGAAATACGCGGTAATACACTCGTTCCCGTGCATCGGATAACACGTCTTCCGCCTGATATTTCCTCGTGTCGAAATGTCGCTCATATTGTGCACTGATATTTAAGGACAGAAGTGTGCTTAAGAGAATCTCAAGGTGTGAGAGTCCTGGTCCATCGTAGTCCGGTGATGATGACAAATCCTACTTGGCTGACATAGAGTAGTTTGGGAAAACAGTAAGTGTCTCTTGCGCACTTGGCTAGTCTCTTTTGGAGATTGGCCGCAGGGGGTGAAATTCAGTGGGGGCTTTAGGAAAGTATTAAAGAAAAAGTATATATACATATATATATATATCTGAATCACGAGTAATACTTTTGCATGTTCAACTTTTTTCCTACCAGCACTTCGACATGAGGCCTTATGAGAAGAAATACCGCAAACCTGATGAGTTTCTCATTTCTTTTATTATTGTGATGGATGAGAAACACTTTTGTAAAGAAATAAATAGTTTTTATCAATTGAATCTATACCTACATCCACAGTAATTTCATAAAGAGGAAATATTCGATTGTATGTTGTAATGAATAGACTCTGAAACTATAAGGCCAATTTTCGGAATACTTTCGCCAATTGAAAGCATTATTCATCAGAATTAACATAGAATATATTTATATTCGGTAGGTATGTTTCGGTTCTAGGTATATGTTGGAAGAAATATCGCTAAGATGCAGCTTTACTCTTACTATATTAGCCAATCATAAATATTAATTAACATTTTTTAATATATTTTATATAGATACTAGCTGTGCTCGCGACTTCGTCCGCGTGGAATAGTTATTTTACCCCGTTTTTTTTTTACATTTTCCGCACTTATTTCTTCGCTCCTAATAGTTGCAACGTGATGTTATATAGCCTAAAGCCTTCCTCGATAAATGGTCTATTCAACACAAAAAGAATTTTTCAATTCGGACCAGTAGTTCCTGAGATTAGCGCGTTCAAACAAACAAACAAACTCTTCAGCTTTATAATATTAGTTAAGATAAAAAAATACGACACCATAATATAGTGTTTACCAACTTATTAGACATAATGTCTATCTTGGATAAGGCATATTAAAGGAATTCACACGGTCAAAAGCTAAGAATAGGACGTGTTGACAATATCATTCCAACGAAGGGGTTGACGAACTTTCTAGGAGTGGAGTTATAAAAAACAGCGTAAGTGTGACACGAGACCGCCCCGCCGCTAGATCATTGTTATTTATATCAGGACCTCCCCACTTTTATTTCGTCCCTGTCCGCGCCGCTTTATTTGTCTTAGGGATCTGAGGGTACATTAACGTATTTTTCTTCTCTATTAGGGAGACGGTCGTCGGCTCACCTTCAAACTTTTCCGGCTCGGAATCCGAGCTCGGCGTTTGTTTATTTGTTTTTTTATTTTCCGAGATAAGTCAAATAAAAGTTGACGATTGATTGTACTGCAGAAGAGGTCGTAATCACGGGCCGGGGATGCGTCGGCTTCGGAACTGTCCAAGTTTGACAAAGCAGTTGTGAACTAGACTTTTATTGGTCGTTGTCGCTCGGATTGCAAATATAGACACGGTTATTAATTCAGACGTCGGCAAACTTGTCCGGTGCGGTGCTCCCGTTTGTTGTTTTGTTATAAGTCAATTTGAACATGTACCTAATGGCTATTCTGGCTGGTTTCTCCTTTAACGACTACGATGGTAGGCAATCAAGGATGCCTTGTCATCATTACTGGACTGCGGGTAAGCAAAAGGCTCTCAACTCTAGGAAAAGTTAACCAACACAGCAAAGGCCACCCCAAAGTCATGTCAGATGCTGAAATCTCAAAAGTCCCTTGGTTAGTCCTCTTAGTCAAGCGGAATCATTGATGTAGTGTATGATTTATAGTTACTCATAATATTACGCAGTGATATCGAATATCAGATTACAACTAAGCGGAACGTTGAAATAAGAGACAATACTCCGATCCTGTATTGAATTACATACTTAGGTTTTCCGAGAATAGACAACGTTCAAGTAAACTAGAGTTTGTAATACGACTAATCGCATATACCGATTTCCAGTGTCATTTAAAATTAGGGGATCCTGTAGTATGGCAAGTGCTGGCTGTGTGCAGCCCAAGATCGTTCAAAGTGAAGGGAAGTATGGGAGAAACCGATGTCCACCAGTGGATTGTGAGAAGCTGATGATGATGATGACGTAAAAAGTTGTTTCGCATCTAACTTACTTAATTTGATGGCTCTAATGAAATAATAAGAAGGAAGACCGAATAAGATACGAGTGTTGAAGGACTTTTTGAAATATTGCAAATTTAGGAGATAGATACAGGAGACTAAAACCTTATGATGATCTGATTACAACATCTTAATCATAGTTTAAACTATGAGACCAAAATTTTTTTTGTTATTTTTAAGTTTAATTAATAGAGAAAATAAGAGGCCAATATGGTTCGAAAAATTTAGTCATGGGTTTGATTATTATCCCGTAATTTCGTCTCTTGCAGGTTGATTCATATTTAATGAGGTCAATCCCACAACAATTTCAAGGGATTAAAAAGACCGTTCTGAGTTCCAGTCTCCTACATTCAGTAGGTAGGTACATCAGACCGACTCCCGTAAAACACACGTTGATTCACGCGCAATAAATAGACGCACTATTTTAAGTCGTCCTTCGCACGATTTCAGCAGGACCGTTAACACGACTGGAAATCGCCCGTACCGTTATTAACCCAGAATTCACACCATTTGCATAATACATTCTTCTCGGCCGGCACTCATTTAACGACTCTCATCTCTGCAGCCACAAAGCCTAGCTTGAAAGGAAATTAGGCTCGAAATAAGCGTCTCAAAATGAAATTATCTCGACAATAACAGAGGGTGAGCGCAAATTGCCAGAAAGAATAAATCCATTCTCACGGATCGGTTGCATGAAAATTGCAACAGCGAGCTATAGCGGTGCGCCAGCCAAGCGCACAATTATAACGAGATCTTATAAATCAGAATGAGTTGTGGCATATTATTAGGGCCGTTCCACCACGAAATAGGAAGACGAAGACTCAACGGGCACCGAGACTCCGCCAAAATGTTCCCATTTTTAAGATAAGTTAATGCGCGACCCACTTTTTTCATTTCGATTTCTCTTTTTCCACTCTACTCGTAGTTATATATCTAAGATCCAATTTCTATGTTTTTGGGAACGAGATATACTAAAATTTTATTGGTCATGATAATATCGATATCGGGTCTAAAATGTTTATTATTTTTCTGATATTACAGCAGCAGGCGTAATGATATTTTGCGGTACATGCCGGAGCGACTACTGTGGTAATATCTAAAAACATTTTTTGTCGGACTACCCATCTGGGGCCAAATCATTTTGTTCTATTATTTTTTACAATTCTGAAACTGTTTGCTAAAACAATATTCTGGCTGATTAAACGATTATATAGATAGAGACCATTTCAACATATATTTTGTCATATTGTCTGTTAAATTATTTTGAAAACTAACTGTAGCTCGCGACTTTGCCCGTGTATCGGTATTACCGATTTCATTAAAAATCTGTTCAATATTTTTTTCGTGAAAGAGTAACAAACATCTATCATCCATACAAACACACTTTATAATATTATTAGTAGGAGTAGGATTATTAATTTTGATGATATTCAAGCACTAATTTAATTTCTTAAGCAAAATGAATTCAGTTCTGAGCTGCAGAGGTGTTAATTTAATTAGCCTATCAAACTCGACGATGATGTCACTTGAATAAAGCTTATAGCTACTTAATCAACTCAATCACAAATTTTGACAAATGAGCAATCCTAACTACTAATAGGTATTACAAATACAACAATTTTATGGATGGATAGGTGTTTGTTACTCTTTCACGCGAAAACTGAACGTATTGGAATGAAACTTTACAATAATAATATATAGCTTACACATTAGATTCTCCATAAGCTTAAAGTGGCTCAGCGAGCTATCATATGGAGAGAGCTATGCTTGGAGTTTCTCTGAGGGATAAAATCCCTAATGAAGTAATACGCCAGAGAACTAAGGTAACCGACATAGCTACTCGAATAAGTAAGCTGAAGTGGCAATGGGCTGGCCACGTCTGCCGCAGAACTGATGATCGGTGGAGTAAAAAAGTACTGCAATGGATAGCGCGTGCAGGCAAGCGCAGTGTGGGACGTCCCTCAGCTAGGTGGAGCGACGATCTGCGCAGGGCGGCCGGCATCAACTGGATGAGTTTTGCTGCCGATTGAGCAGAATGGCGCATTTTGGGAGAGGCCTACGTCCAGCAGTGGACTGCCGCAGGCTGCCGATGATGCTGATGACCAGGACCATCTTTAAATTATTTGAGGCCCTGGGCACATTAGGATCATGAGGCCCCTATGACGTAAATATTGGTTATCATTTGGTAATCTGGCAGGAACTAGGGGGCCCCATTCGATCGCGGGGCCCTGGGCATGTGCCCATAGTGCCCAGTGGGGAAGAGGGGCCTGATGATGACACATTAGATTAACACATAGGCTATAATTTATAAGCAATTTATCATTTCACATAAAACCGATATTCACACGGGTGAAGCCCCGGGGTGCATCTAGTATTATATTAATTTTGAGATAACTGATACGTATGACTAAGAAACTACAGTTTTCAATTAACCGAAAAATCCTTTCCATTATTCTTTAAAATTCACATGTATCCCCTCAGAAATTCATTCGATACTTTCCACTCTTTCAGTTCAGATACCGTTCTATGAATATTGGCTCTTAAAAACTAAACGTTGGGACGGGTAAGAGTTCTCATTCCCGTGAATACAAATGGATGCTTACGAGGACTTACCGTTTTGCAAATTATCTCTTCGCTACAAACCGGCAACGTTACCTGGAAACAAGATTTTATAGATAGCTTATTTAGTTTGTGGAAAGAGGGGCATCTAATCGGATAGAAATTGGAACAATGCCGGTAGATGCGATAGATATTATCGTCGGGATAAAAAAAGGACTCGGAAAACGATTACACGAGAGAATGTGTTGCGTCACTGTTGGTTTGGGGGAAGTCGTGAAAAACCTTTATAGCTCTTTCGTGTAATGCGAGATACTGTTAGCTCTAGAATATTCTTTATCCGATAATTGATCATGTTTCGTGATAATATCAGTGCTCATTGCCCCCTTTGTTTAGTGGTAAAAAAGAGCAAGGGGTCTTGGGTTTGAATCCCGAGTTGGACCATAAATGTTACTGTGTTTTTCTTTCATGAGATTACTCAGTAGCAGCCTAGGATAAACTGCCATGTATCGGAAAGCCCGTAGGTCCTACGCCTGATGTCATGATTCACATTGAACGAACTATCGTGCTGTGATATATTTAATGTTTCGATAAGAATACATAACTAATTGTGCTAACTAAGAATACATAAAAAAGTGCATTTAAATCAATTTTCCAAAGCTTCATTTAGTTTTTTCATCTTTATACCAGATAGTAACTTTTAACCAAGTTCTTACGTTAACAACGGACAAATAGCCCGTTTTTCTACTTAATTTTTAAGATTCCATATTACAGGAAATAGTATATAATAGGTTCACCTGCCAGCAACAACGCTTAGTGTAGCTTTTAGGATAATATAATCTGATCTGATTACGATTGTTCAATAGGCAGTTTGATATTTCGTTTGATCGTAGGATGTAACGCTAATAATAACCTAATTAACAGGCCTTTAATAAGCTCATGGCTACTGAAAAGCATGTCAATGGCATGTGTGCTCTTAATGCCAGTGATTTAGTAATCAACGAAGCAATCATACTCATGATCTCGCATTCCGAATGTTTCCAGCCACCGGCGAGTGTAAAACGTGTTTAGAAAATTATTTCCATTCATGTGGTTCTATATTGGTATTCTCGAAATAACGCTAACGGAATATTTCCATAACATAACTACTGAAAGAGATCTGGAAGAGTATGGAAAAAGAGTCCTATTATTAAGTTTCCCTTTAGGCTTTACCCTAAACGCCACGCTGGGCAGGCTGGTTGGCGATCGCAGGTTGAAGCGCCTCACTTCTTACTACGCTGCTGCCTGTCATCGGCCTGTGATTTTTAGCTACACCTTCCAACATACGCTTAGCGTTAAACTCGAAAGAAACGTCTACGAAATTTTACTTCTTATTTCAGAGTAATGAGCTCAGCGATAAAACAACACACAACTTATTGCAACATTTATACGACAGTTTAGGAACCCGTAAAATATGATAAGCATCAGCCAATGAGATTCCGACGGTATCCTATTTATTTGTATTTACGAGCCAATTGGGCCTTGACCTTAGGACGACGCGCGAGTGCTAGCGGGAAAAAGTGTGTAGGTTTGAACATGATACGGCCGTCCCTAATTATTTTTTTATATAGTGTCTGTTTTATGTGGCAAAAACTATGCGTACCTATACTTTATGAGTTTAAGTATGAATTGAAAGCTGACATTTTGGTTAATAAGTAAAAAAGTGTCAAAATAAAAGGTTTTATCATAGTTCGTGTGACTCGTGGATTGAAACGTTTTTGTTTAACTACGTTCAATTTGTAGAAATATACACTAATACCTTTCATAAGTTAATCTGATATTTGTCATTGCTGATATTCTAAAGTTAATACATTATAGACACTGGAGCGCGATGGGAGGGCGAGTTAAAGTTAGGGTTTTCGCTTTTTGGAGCTTGGAACCGGGGGTTGCGGAAGTTTTCGAGGGAGACCCATGTCCAGCTGTGGACGTCCTACTGCCAGTTATGATGATGATGACGGAATAGACACAAATGTACATCGTATGGGAATATCTGCCGGGTAGATTTCAAACGATGAATAAATATCAATGAAGAATCAAGCTTTGGTTGATCATGTATCATATAATATTTATTTAGTAGGTACTGTATTGTAAATATTCCTAGGTTTATACTTAGGTACATCAATATTCCTGTACACACAGAAACCACATTGTATAGTGAATGGTTTGCGCCTACCAGACAATGTCACGAAAACAGCTTCCCCCAAAAAGGTCGACTTCTCTTTGTCGTGTCATCGTCGAGATTTACTTTGGGCCTGGATTAATTGAATACAAGCTTTGATTAACTTAACCGCTATCGCGTTAGCCGTATTTTTACTCTTCAGAAAGCCAAATGGAGGATGTAATAAGCGTTTAACTTGTTACTCTTTTGTTTTATACTACTGCATTGATAGCCCAGATTTCCGGATTTGCTTTATGTGATGGCGAATTATGGAAAAGGATTCATTTTTAACTGCAAATATAAATGAAAATTAGAGCTTGCAGTCATTGAAAATGCAGATGTAAATAGTAGGTATAGCCGCCGTCGAGTATACTCGTATTGTAGCAAAAAAAGTGAATTCTGAATAGGTTGTCTAAGAAACCAAACAATTTTGTGGGATTGCGAATCATTCTAAGATTAAAAAACTGTTAATTGGTTATTAGTTATTGTCAGCTGTAGAATATCTACGGCTGGGAATAGTAAGACTAGGTGGTAATCTAGTGATCTAGTGTCTTACTGAAACCTAAGCTTTGGTTAGCCAGCGCTGTGGTCGGGGTAAATTCACTACATTCCATTTTTAGGTACCATCAAAAAGTGGGACTGGAAGCTAAGGTTTCTTATACGTTGTCATAGCTACTTGGGTATCCTTTTCAACCTATACCATATAACAATTTTTATACATTAATACTTTGTATGATAGTTTCAGTTTATAACGTAGAATTATTTAGGTCACCACTGAGTGGTGTATTGATTTCGAAGTATCTAGCGATAAATCTCGTATTCTGCTCACTCAGGTTTTCCACGAAACATCGTAAATTGATGCATTTACACCGAAAACTGAATGCTCCGGTCGTTTATTTTTAGCTCGAAAGCAGTCTGTTTATTTGCGTTAAAATAAAATTGAACCGTTTTTTGTGATACATTTTTTGTTCATGCATTTAGTTTCAGGCACCATTGAAGGCGTGTTCGCACGCTTATCATAGTTTTAATTAAGTGTTCAGTACAACAATGGTGTGAAATGGAGGAGGTGTGCAGGGGAAAGATCGAAAAACAAGATTAGGATGTCTGAGCGGCGACGGACGTTGTCTCTGGAACTACCGAAGCGAATGAACAAAGCTGGGTTCCTCAGTATACTGTACGTGTTTAATAAAATAAAGAAAAGTACTAAAGTGGCATAGAAACATCCGAAATGACACAATTCTTCATACAAATGTCTCAAACAGAGCTCTATCCTTAGCGGACTACGCATTGCGAAAAATGTTTGTCGAGCCTGACTCTTCTATCGAGTACCACTATTTTAGTTTAATACAACGAAATTAGATTAGTAGGTATCCTTTAACGTTTAAGAATAAAAGACGCGTCTGTCCCGATTGCGTGCGGCGCATACGCTTGAAGTGAACATGTGTAATACTTCGTCATAAGTTTGTTTTGGTTTCGGTGGCTGACTTCGCTATGCGTCTCTGGTCATAGAAGCGGAGCGAGGTAGCAGAGCAGCGAGCGAGGTTCAATCAACCAATAGAATTGCATAAAATCTCCGCTCCTATTTGCAGTCTATTGGTGGATTCACTTCGCCCACAGCTTCTCTATCTCGCTTCACTTCCTTGGATAGGCGGCATAAATGTTTAAGAGCAGAATAAAATGCTATTTACTTTGAAAACAAATGATCAGTTGACAAAACATAAAATGTTTTTTGTTTTTGTATTAAAACGAGAAGAAAATAAAACTAAACAGCACATGCCGAAGCAGTGTTTAATAAGAACGACAGTGCATCGGAGTTCAATGCGGGCCCGGCGGCCGCGGCAAACAGCCGGTCTGCTCCCGACGCGCAATATCCCGACGAAATAAAGGGGCGCCCGCGACGACAATCGCTCCTTACCCTCCGAGAAATACAAACGCACGCCTCCGAATGACTTTACAAAAAATTTGCATGCCGCCTTTTTTTCTCTATATTTTCCACGTTCAGAAAAGCAATTTTTGTACGTCGCCCGCGATACGGAACGCTGGGAAATTGCACTCTCTCGCGGGCTTCGAACAGCGGGCCGGAGTGACGTACATTGTGCGGCCCACAGGCGAACGATTGCTTTCGGGGCTTTATTGCCCTGCTCTTCTGGACGTTTGAATATCTCTACACGTGTAATAGAGATCCGCCGGTTAACCGATTGACTGGATCGCTGCAAAAACCTCTGACTGCGACATTGGATAGTCAATCCGTTTGTAGTGTTTTGCTAACGTCCAATCGAAGCATAGAAATTGACAAATTTATTGGAGACTGCAAGTGTTTGAGCAATATGATTTCTATCTATTCTATCGCTATACGTATCTGTTGCAGTTAGTTGGCAATATCGACTTCATACGCTCTTATAGAAAGAGCTCTCATGACTTCGAAAACTGAACTAAAAATACAGTAAACGTTTTTCGAAATTAAAAAGGTTGCCAAATATCATTTTTCAATTTGTTAAAACTTGTTGCCATACTGTGTTGCCATTGCAAATGACACTTCTTCTACTACTTAAAATCGTTAATTACGCCTTGTGGGTTTTCCTTAGATACGAGTACATTATTTGATCAACTAATAAACGTCAAAGAAAGCGTAAATATCGCCGTACTACGTCCATTCATATAATTTTTCAGTATACATCTCCATTAAATTCATAATTGCAAGCATAATCCATAAAATATTTCATTATCTTTACACCTGCTTCTAGGATGACTACACTAGCTAATTATTTCGAAATATACTCTCCTCCTTTGTACCCTAATGTGATAACATATTCCTTAAGTGATATTGTAAACCTTGCTAGTAGCGCGCGGAGCCAAGTTGTGCAGTTACTTTACATAATGATCTATTATTATTAAGACACATTTACGTACTTAAAACTTTGATACGAGATAATGTGTGCATTAATTGTATTTTATTGGTATACAACATTGTTCAACAATCCGCTAGAAAGTAAGGCGAAAGGTCCTCCTGACCTATATGAAATAAAAAACATTTCGACGAAATAATGGATTTTGCGATGTCATCCACATAATATAAGATGCTAAAATGTGGTTTTAATACGTCTTTAAGAAATTCTGCCAGTAAATATTATTAAGATTAATAGCCAAACATACATTTTACTCTAATTAATTAGTCTCACTTCGTTTGGCTGTTAGTAATCCAATTAATTAAAAATAATTAATTCCTATAAGACTTGTACTTGAAATTAATATAGTGATCGCTTAAGAGTAGTTGCTGCTGTTTATAATAATATAGTATATAGTATACTCGTATGTGAAATAGTTAATAGCCACAAACACAATTTTATGTTAAGTGATGGTGTGATATTATTATGACCTAAAATCGTCTAAGAATCTAAGATTCCAGGTTCGTTTCTGAGTACAAAACAAAAAATTAATATAACACAATAATTTTCAAAGATATGTATAGCGAAGTATGATTTATAGTTATATCAAAGAATTTTCCTAAATCTGTTTTGTTACAATACAGTTTAAGTACCATTATTTTGGGTTTAATTTGTCAATGATTATCATCCTCGGCTTTCTTGCCAAGTGGGTAACAGATTATCCGATTTAAGCACAAAATTGTATAGTAAATCAGCACGATTGCGCTTTAAATATTGTGTGTGACGTTTCACTAGACGTTACAAACATTACGTTACAATTTATAATCGGTTATAAGACGATTCACAACATTTCGTAACCGTGTCTGGGTTACGAGTTACGAGTGATATTTTGAGCGGATTATTCCAACCGATATACATTTTTGTATCATTTTCAAAGTCGACTGTGTTGATTTAGAATACCAGGTGCGGATTTGGAGAATGGTGTTGCCAAAAAAGGTTAAGACTGCAAATTATATGCAAATCTCGTGCATGACAGTTGTATAGCCATCAATAAAAGACAGTAACATATTCAGACAATCAAATTAGTTGACAATTATTACTATTAATCGAGTAGATATTCACATGATCAAAGAATTGCTTAGAGCTGCATACACATATGCCCTACACTCCTGCGTACTTCGCTAGTTCACCTGAGTTACTACGAGTATTACTATACGTACACCATCCACGTAGTAACATTGTCCATTTATAAATCTAATGTTCCGCAGAAATGATTTGAAAGTGGGTAGGTATATTAGCACCGCTCCGACGGTAATTTAGAGTGACAGTGTTAAATGGTTCGCTATATTTTGTTTACTTCGGCGAGTAATTATAACAAATAGGTCGTGGCGGATCTCTAATGGTGGCGAGGCCAAGCCCTGTGACAAGTGACGGTGCATAAGACGACAACTTGCATAATTTTCTTAATTAAATTCTATACGGAACACGGAAAGATGAAATGCAATTGTAACTTCAGCGTTTGTGCAGGTAAAGCTATGTTGCGGTGTAATTAGAGAACAATCCTTTTAGCTATAATGAACTTTGTACTTTTATCCGTTGCTCTTTGTAATAGAAAATGTGTAGTCTCTGTTCAGATTAGAAAATGGATTAATTCTATAACGAAGGTACTTGTGAAGATGTTTTAATGAGCAATAGATTATCATAATTAAACTGTGGATAAATTAATTGAACTGCATTATTTGTCAAATTACAAAATCAAGATGATATAATAGTCCCAATAATTTCATCAATTCTTTTCAGTACAGCTACTCAAATTTTTCTAAATCAATATTCGAGATTGTCAATTCTCTTGTCCAAGATTATGAAAACTATATTTTTTTCATAACACAAGACATGCCACGTTGGGCCACACAGCGCCACCTAGCCCCAAACTAAGCCGAAGCTTGTACTATGGGTACTAGACAACTGATAAACTTACTTAGATATTTAATAGCATAGGTACTGTTCAGTAGAAAAAGGCGTACCTACTTACTTAATATCATAAATCGATATATTATGTCGGTAAGCTTTCATTATTTTACTGAAAATCAAAATTGTATTGTAGCACTTACGTTATTGGCTATTCCATATAGAGCGTCATACTTGACATTTGCTCCAAAATTCCAGATGCATTATTCAATGTACTACTCGTATTATTTCAATCAAGTGAGATTTTGGACGGAATACCAATTCTATACCGATCCCTATATGATATATCTGCAAATAGGTAAAGCGTAGCATTCTTCATTATTCATACATATTGCTGAATACGCTAAATAACAAATGGAGTAACTAAATCCTGTATACTTATAATTATGTTCTTGGTAGGATAAAAGTTTGACATGCAAAAGTATTACTCGAATGCAGAAATATAATTATGTGGTTGCTCTACACATGGCAAAAGACCGCATCAAGTGATGCAATATTGTCAGAGAAGAGATGATTCAACGGGGAAATCACGACCCATGATAATGAGAACCACTGCACAAGGAGTATGTACTCTAAACCGTGAAGCTAAATGATGTTTACGTACAATAAGTTGAATGCTACACGATAAAATAACTAATAAAATAACATATTTCTCTCATGATGATACTACTCTAATCTACCTGTGCAGGTACTCTAAGCTATGACGCTACATACACTATGGCAGTGAAGTGAAACTGAGGTGAGGGCCACGTAGAACAAGTTGGAAAACGCTACCGCAATCTTTCCCAGCGCCCGTCTCCACTCCTTCACAGAAAGCCCCCCATTAATTCGTTGAATCTGGCGCAAAATTCAGTGGAAAAGTGCCTAACGCCTCCACAATTTTCTACGTCTACGGCCGTCACGTTATTAGTCATGATTTATGAGCTTGTCGCTGCTACGTTTCGACAGACACCCGTTAATGATTCTGAAGTGCACTCAATTTTATTTATTGACTTCCTTCGGTTACTAGCGTTTTGGAGCTGGCGTGGCTGTGACGTCGGTATAGTTAAATGTTGTAGGCAAGATGCTACAAATTTATATTTGTTCAACACTTGGGGCTCAAATATTTTTGGCAGAATTTTATTGTTTAATGAACTTGGCTATTTAGAGAGCTTTACTGTGCTATTGTGCGATCCCTGCGAACGGATATAGAGATATATTATTTTCTTTAAATTTATCATCATCATTCGAGAGCTAAGATAAGTTATTTAAGTTGTTGCGACAGTTTACCAGAGATAAATTTGGTTGGGTTTTACGACCAAGGGTATACAATACAATGTACAAGGAAAATATAATCTTAATTTCGGATTTTGTCGCACAGAGGAACTTCGATCATCTCTCCATTGCTCGGTTAGCAATTTTGACTTGGATGAAAAATCTTAATTGTAAAAAACATATATCCCGACATTCCTCTTTTTTAAATATTTTTCCAATAAATGGCTCAGGTAATGAAGTAGATTTTAGTTTTAGGATCAAGTTTTTAATTCAGCCAAATTAAGAACCTCCTTTCTGTAAAATCGGTTAAAAAGTTAAGAAGTAATCGCATTCCGTTATTATTTTCCGTTTTTGTTAGTTTGTTCTTCATCGTGCATCGGGCTGTTTTCCTCAATTACCATTATAAAGTATATCGGCATAAGTCGGTCCAGATAAGGCGCCGGCAACGCGACGGCATATTTTTTCACGGTAATTTATTAATAACATCAATTTCTCGGATGTCCCCGGATTTCCCTTCCATCGACTTTCATTAATTTTGTTGATGGATGTCAAGTATGGCCGGAGTTTGTGTAGTAAATCAATCAAGAACGCTCCTTTCTATAATTTTAGCGGTAAAGAATGAGTGAAAAACGTTTTTTGATTAATGAAAATTTGTTGGCGAATTAGAATGTTAAATGAGATCAATTATAATTGTCACATCCATTACCGATTATAATGGTTTAGCTGAGGGTTTGTTTTACTTTAATAATCCTAAGTTTGCTTGTTGAGATGATGAATATATCCCCAGTCATGTTCCACATACAGAATTTCGCATATTCTAGAACGTGTTCTAGAACACTCATTTCACATATGACAGATCGAAAATAGTTCATTTCTTAAATTTGCCTGACCGATATCGAACGTAGAACCTTCGGGATCTTCCGCATTTTTTGTGATAACTATTTAGCTGGTGTCTGCCGCTACGTTTGCGTGGTCTTTATAATAATGGTGACTGTTACTCAATCACGTCATAATATTAGGTAAAGTCAGCAGAAAATGCCTATTAGACAAACCAACTTTTCATCCGACGTTGTTCAGAAGTGTGAAGTGAAGGGAAATCCTTCCGTGTGATTTGTATTACTTCTCTCACCAGCAGAAAAAAGGCTAAAATCCGTATAAAAAATGGGATAGAATATTTTTGCTAATCAAATAATCCCTCGCAATGGCCTCTTTAAAGCCGGTTATACAACAACCACAGGGCGAATAGAGAAAATGGCTCGTTTCCACAATATCACTAGAATAGTTGACTCCACTATAGCTAAAAGGCCCGTAATAAGACGACAAGGGAGACTACAAATCATAATAAATTCGGAGAACTTATTAAGTCTGCCGCCAACAAACAATGGAGCGAGTTATTGGTGATCTACCCCCGTTTTATCTAACCCACCCGTGCCCACCCCCTCCCGGCCGGCTAGGGCTGCCATATGGATCTTAAGTTTAACTTAAGTTACTTTAGGATCGTTGAATGTTTACACTACTTCATTAGTAGATACCGCAATATATCTATGTCTATAAATATTACGGGTAATGTAAGTTATCTTTTTTTTAATACCTTAGCGGCGAACCCTTAAAATTTTGTCATCATTAGCATCAAGCGAAAGAGAAGCTCAAGTCACTGTGACAACGGGCAAGTAACTGGTCAGTTACCTGTCAGTTGCCACCGCCATGCCGGCCTTGCCCTAATCCCCGGCTGCTAATGCAGCACTCACCCCACGAGAACAGCAGAAACACGACCATGAGGTCATTTAACTGCGGTACTCTATATATAGGTAGCGAACATTAGCTATGCCCTACCTCTCTTAAAAGTCTCTGATGGGGCAGTAGTTCAACAAGATGACCGGAGAGAGAATAGGTGCAAGACCAACAACGTGCATTCCGATGCACGGGCAAGTCACCGCCAAGTTGCTTACACGGGGGACGCTACGGAGTAATTTCTTGGCAGAAAAACCCAGTAACAATTTTTGACACGAGCCGGTACTTCTCGGATGTTTAATTACTAACTATAAATAAATAAATATCGGACAACATCACATACATTGCTCCGATCCCAAAGTAAGTAGGTAGCTTAAGCACTTGTGTTATGGGTATCAGAACAACGAAGGTATCACAAATAAATACTTAAATACAAATATAAACACCCAGACACGTGACAAACACAAGTGTTCATCACACGAATGTTGGTCCCGGGTGGGAATCGACGACCCTTGGTTCAGAAGGCAGGGATCACTACCAATTGAGCCACCGAGCCTGTCATGTTGACAGGGTGACACCGACCGACTATGATTTATCATCATCATTATCGTCAGCCCTTTTCAGTCCACTGCTGACCATAGGCTTCTCCCAATGTTCGCCACTTTGATCGATGAAGTATGATTAATTATTAAGGATGACAACGATCATGCATCTAATGATAAACCGCACATCAGCCCATTGAAGCTAACACCTAACACTAATTAGTCGTTACTAGCCCATTACTGCTACGGACTTCATTACCCCATACCTGTTATACAAGACCACACTTGATAGGTCTAATATAACCCGTGATTGCATCTACCTTGCCATTTCCTTCAAACCCTGAAATGCTACTGTAGCATTTCAGGGTTTGAAGGAAATGGCAGATTTGTCCCTACGAAAAGTGGAAGTACTTCCCTCGAGCTAGGTGATCGTGCTCGGGGACCGGTTCTACGGACCGTCTTGGTTTGCCGTATACAAACTGATTCGTGATAAAAGCTTCGCACGTGTGTTGGTGATGTTGAGATAGATGTAGCTGCATCTCGCTACACATACATACTTATGCCTCGATTAAGAAGAAAAAAACCGGTCAAGCGCGAGTTGGAATCGCGCACGAATGGAATGTACCAATATCGGAAAAATAGGCAAAAATCGTGTTTATTGTATGGCCACGTATAATCGCCACGCTGGGCAGGCGGGTAGGCGATCGCAGGGCGTAGCTTCTCGCTCCCGTGACGCTGCTGTCCGTCATCAGTCTGTGGTATTTAGCAATTGTGATGGTTATACCGGCACCAGTCGGTTGCCAGCGCCTCGTATGCTATTAGGCAGGATGCGTCACGGGCAGGTGAGGTTGCCTTTGAACGCAATGATGATAGGCCGCTGCCTTACATCAACGCGTGTACTATAGACGGAAAACGTCAAAGAAGACGCGTCTACTTAAACGAGGCCTTATACTTTAAGGAGAAACCAATATAACATGTTGGTAGTAGATTCTTTAGTTGTACCTGTTTCTGTTATGGTAAAAGACTGAAGATTTGAAATTCAAGGATAAGTAAGAACTTTTATGTCTCTCTGGTTCTACATCTGTATTCACCAATCACTTACGAAGTGTGAAATACCTAAGTTTGTGTTTAACACAAACACTGGTTGTCCTAAAATGTCGTCGGCATTGGTTAATTTTTATTATCACTCGGATAGATCTCTATACCTACATTTAGTAATAAAATAATTCATCAGTCTATCTGGCTTAACGTATATCCAATCAATCTTTTGTCAGGAGTTGTAAGACCAGGACCGGTTTTATCTTGCTACAAATAATATACATATCTACGTCGTAAGTATACCACCAGTATTAGGTATAATGTATACCGCAATTGTACTCCGTGTATAATCCCTAGGCATGAACAGGGAATTGAGAGTTTTACCAACTTTTTTGGGAATTCTGTGGGCCATTGATGGGTCTTTAGTAAAGTAGTAATGGCGATGAGCCAAACCAGGGCGATTAAGTGGTACCAACGCACATATATCATTCATGGCGGTAAATATTGTAAGAGACTTACTTTCAATACCGAGGGATGTACACGTAGGCATTTTGTTCAAAGAAAAATAGGCTTGTTTATTCTAATCTGACTATTAAAAATGATTCTTTGGTTAATTTTCGCGGATATGTACCTTCCCAAATTGGCTTATTCCTATTATTTCCACCAAGCCTTTCCCCATCGAAGCGACTAACGGGAATGCTTAAATTTAGCTTTCAACCGATCTAATAACAACAGCATACGCAAATCACGAACAGCAAAAATGTATACGAATTTAATTTATTTCCCGTTTGTCTTTGCAGGATAGACCTGATGGGAACAACGGATCGAGATTTAAGAAATGCCAATTCAAAAATTATTTCCACCATTAAAAGTGCCCTAATCGTCTCTTTTACGGCTTTTCCAGCGTCATGGCAACCCTGGCGAGGCCAACAAGTGGAGCACTCTTCACTTTATCGGAAAAAGCTTGGAGGGAAACAAGAATACACCAATTAACAGAGGCAAGGAGTTAACAACAATGCGATACCGATGGGTAAACAGCTTTGTGTAGCCGCGGTGGTACGTTGACGCGACGCGTTCGGGAACGGTTAATGCGGATTTGTTCCGCTGTTATTTAAGCTTTATACTTTTAATTTTTAAGAGTAATGATGAAGAAACTTCGCATTCGAAGGCATCATACCTGCCTGTCATAGTTGCAATACCACGTATGTGTAATGATGGCTTTGGGTTAGCGCGATGCGTTCGGGAACGCCAATTGTTTTGGCACACTTTACCTTAATATTAGTTTCTGCTTTACTATATACACACTTAATTAGTCTTGTGCCGTATATAAGGCGCTGTATTTTAAATTTTCATTTCGTCTTTTCCAAGTTAGTCTTGAACCTGTCACATGAAAACTCCAGTGGTATCAAATAATCTGTAATTTAACTATAGTTCATTCGCGTTAAGAAAATAGAGTGACTCATCACCGACTGCCGGCCACTAGCCAATTAAAACGCTAGAAATTATAATTTTTAATTTCTAGCGTTTTAATTGGCTAGTGGCTGGCAGTCGGTGATGAGTCACTATTTTCTTAACGCGAATGAACTATAGCTGTAAAGCAATCAAGTTTGTGTAAATAAAATTTTCTGAATCCAGGATAATATTGGTGTTATGCAGGTAATTCCGGGTTCCAATAGTTTCCAGGATTCTTAAAAAATTAAAGGTTTTTATTTTTCGCCCTGCTTTAGTACATGATTAAAAAATAAATAACATATTATTATGCAAAATTGGTTTTGTTGAATAAATTAGAGGTAAAAGTTTGACATTTTACACTTAATACGAGTATGTATTGAGTATACAAAAACAATCCTCTTATATAGCTAAGCCCTGTTATTCCAACTTCAATACACTACATGCTTTTTTGCCGAACAATATTGAATCATATAAAAATTGGTAGATATACAATGTTAATATACACGTGAAGTTATAATTTAATTAAGCGCGAAACACCTGCATGTTAAGCTTTCGATGTAATCGCCGCACCGAATTTTAAATAAATCAAGGCAGTTCGCACATTGCGTTTCGATATTCAGGACGACATGAATGAGCTTGACGTTCAAAATTAAACATGCTAATAGTGGTGTTTTAATTTATGGTGCATCGCGTTGTTATTAGCTTCCTACTCACTGGAGCTCTCTGCCAATGAACAATTATTCATTAGCAGCTAAATTAGTGCAGCGTTCAGCTATTAATAACCATGACTCGGAAAGACGCAGCTACGAAACTATATTCTGCTAGTTTGTTACTATTTGATATCGCCGATAAGAAACACAAGTTGCACCAATGCCAATTTAGCAGACATCAACCATGACACCAATCGCATTTTAGTTGAAATAATTTGTTGCCATTAGTTGATACTAATTTCGTGCAAAATATGACCGGACCAACGCTGCGATTAATCTTGGAGAAATCTGCTACAGGGCGAACACGATCAGCCACTCAAGCTAATTAATACACAGGCCGAAACGTGCCCGATGAAAATGCATTACCGTAAATCGGTTTCACGTGTGCTAATTTCTCGTATACGAAACACGGCCCGGCAGTTAAAGCTAAACGAACGAATTCGGATCCAATCTAACAAAATAGCGGCAATTACAATCCCAAACTATACGCAATAGTATGTAACGAGCGTCCTTCGTCGACGTATAAATAGACGGAGCACGACTCTCCCAATAATAGTCCAAATATCGTTCAATAATGGGACATGGGCGGCCGACAGTGTGGGGCAAACAATAATAGCGGGCCAGACTAGGCACGTACAGTGGCTCGCAGAATTAATCAGTTAGTCACACTTGCGTCGGAGTAGGAAGAGTCGATTAGGAGGGTACCTTGAGGATTATTGAGACATTCGCTCGGGCCGGCAGCTGCGACCGCAAGCGGTGTTATTGGCGCGAGGACCACCCAACTTCTCAACTGCCCAAGAATTTCCAGCTTCGCAGTGAAACTCCGACGTTCGATCATACTTATTGGAAAAAGGGTTCTCGTTTCGATTGTTACATTCGTATTTACAGGGCCGGTGGACGCTCCAACTCTATTTACGAGGGCAAGCGGACGGAACTTGTCTTACATTTTTCTCTTTTAACGGAAAAATAGGAGTGCCGTAACTTTTTTATAAACTTAAAATATACCTGTATAGTAGGTACCTGTGTATATTACAAAAGGTACCTGTAGTACCTGTTTATGTATGGTAGATTCTACTCAAATTAAACGATATTGCGTTAGACGTTTATATGTACATGCAACATACCTACAATCTCATGTTTTAGATAAGCTATGAAGTTCTAAAATATTTAGATTTAGGAAAAAAACTGTATAAAATATTAGAGCGGCACTTTTTAATGTGTTAGTTTTTATTGACTCCTTGATATTGTTTAACATTTTTAGATTCTTGCACAATATATACAAGCTTATAAAAATAATCACAATAGGTATAAGTAATAAACTTGTTTAATCTTACACCTGGAAGAGATCACATCCTAGCGATTAAATAGGTGCTTTAATTGTACTTTAATTGTGTCAGACAGACTTCAGACGTTTTTATCACTATCTATTTCAAGGTAAACAAAATTGGAATGATCAAAATTTCATATTGCACTATTATTGAAATGAATATGAATGAAAAATAAAATGAAACAGTTTTACACCGTCAAGAGTCCGAAGCATCCATTTTTCGCATTGGACCAAACCATGTTAACAACACAATAGCTTCCAAAAATACGAGTAGATGTGTTCAGTATCAAACAGAGTGTTGATTCAGTTGTGCAGTGCCCGCTTGCATTACAATAAAAACTGCATTATTTCATATTCACAACACAAACCGTGTTTAATTGATAGTTCGTTATCTTGCAGGGGGATTATTTGGTTATAAGCTGAAGCTTTGCATACAGGGGATGCATCGCACTCACGTACACGGCAAATTTTATTTGAATTCGTCAACGTAGGGTTGTCTACTGGTTCTATTAATGAATAACAAATATAAGTTTATGCCATTCTGACCCTTATTTCATTTATACACGTAGCAAGTTAAAGGTCGTGATCGCTAATAAGCAGTATTAGGCAATCTTTATTGCACAAAGAAATTCTCTGGTTTACCTTGCTAGCGACAATAGTGCACTCAGCGAAACCCCTAGATCACCTTTCAGGATTGTTTGGTTCGGTGTGGATTCAGAGCTATAGCACAGGTATTTTTTTTCTAATTGTTAATGTAAATAACCCAAGATATGCAATTCTGGCAGACTTGTCATCATCACCGAGCAGTTGGGGGAGCGGAAGGCTCTCACCCCTAACAAGACTCTCACCTCAGGTTTTTATTGAGAGGTAGAGCGTAGCCATTTGGCTACGTACATTTGGCTCACCGTACCCTGCTCACCGTGAGTAGGGTTTCCGGAGCCTGGGGGTTAGGGTTGGGCCGGCATGGCGGTGGCAACTGACCAGTTATTTGCCGGCTGTCCCAGCGACTTTTTCGCTTTCCATCAGGCGTAGGGAAGCCATTATGTCGAGATACTATAAAAAAAACACCCCTTGCATGGGTAGTGGCAACGGACAGGTGATTGCTTTGGCTTTCTAGACTAAGTCAATTGGGAAAATATCTTTGCTTAAATTCACTCGATTGGGGATCGGAAACGAAATGTCTCACACAATTCTCCACCAAAAGTCGTCAAGTGAGATACCTATTCGAAGTCCATTGCGAATGCAACTACTAAAAGATTCAACGTGTTTACGTGTAGTGGCTAACCCGAACTGAACCCAACTAGCTGTCGCAAAGTTCCGTCTCTTTCAAGAGCAACACTTTACGTACCCTCTTATTTACAACTTGGACATCAAGTGAATTAGTTTAAAGTCAGACACCCACTAACTAAACCGTGAGTTGGGTTTTGTTTTTGAGGTTTTCGTGGTGGAAAGAGGAAACTGGTTGGAATTAGTTTAGTGGGTGTATCTGTAAGCACAAAGAGCTGGTAATTCATCAAAAGCCATGACAGAACAGGCAAGGTCATCATCATCATCAGCCTATTACAGTCCACTGCTGGACATAGGCCTCTCCAGTTGTTCGCCACTTAAAGCAAACATCTGGAGGATATACCCATAATTGCCACGCGGGGCAGGCGGGTTGGCGATCGCAGGGCGTAGCTTCTTGCTCCGGTGACGCTGCTGCCCGTCACCGGTCTTTAGTATAATATAACAGGCAAGATATTATAAGCAAAACATAAATGTTTTATAATATATTTTATTTAAAGACTTAACTTACTGCGTATTCATAGGTTTATTATAGTTAGATCGAGTGAAAAATAGTACACGCATTTCTAGTACCCGAAAATCATATAAGAACAGAAATATCAGTCACAATAAGTCAATATCAGGATCTGATGGTCTTTGCCAGTCACTTAAGACCATTAGAATAATAAGGAAATAATTAGAAGAAAAATGAGTACATTTATCTCTAACATTGCAAAACTCCTTTCTGTCAGTTCCTCAGTCTCACGCTAGCAATCTGCTGCTCTATGTATAATAAATGACTGTTTTTGAATCGGCAAAGTGCAGAAATGGAAATAACCTCAAGGCATATTCAAGCAATGAAGATTTCCTCTCAGACCTTCTCAAGAATAAACGCCTGCATCTATAGACGAGACCTGTGAAGTGGACGAGGGTTGCCGGCGACTAATGCACAAAGCGTCTCGTCTGCTATGTTGATTGAACAAAACTGATTGTGAACGCATTCTACGCTTGCACCGTCTACGGCCCCTGCGTGCAGAATAACAATGGCCGCGAAGATGGATTTGAATATCCAACGCAAATGAATTCATAACTTGTCCACTACTAGCTTGCAGCCGCAGCTTCGCTTGGTCAACTCCGAACAAACCGTATCTCATACACGACCAGTGTGTAATTATGTACTTCTGTAAAGAACCTGTACAGTTCTAAAAGAAGCAAGCCATACATAAATCAGAATAAAATCAGATAGACCAAGGCTAAAAAGTACTATAGAACTACTGAAATAAGCTGCTTTTTATAATTTTCTAGTTTGCTTGCAAAAACTATTATTTAAGAAATGTCACACCTATTACTGGAATAAAATATTTATTATAAATACATACTGGGTATTTATTAAATATTTTACAAGAGCTATTTGACTATGAGCTATTTCAACTCTGGCGTCAGATTTTCCGATTTTGGAAATAGTTAATTAATAAATACCTAGATATTTTTATACAAAGGTAACGCGTTAGTTGCCATGAGAGAACCGGTGACCCCTCAACAATACCAATTCTATATGTCTGGTTTACGGCAGCTAAAGTCTAAATATTGAATTTTTGTATTATTTTGACTAAAATGTATTTATTACGGCACAAATCCTATGGTCTCCAATATAGTTGTACGTAAAGTAGAAAAGTCCTCTACAAATGGCACTTGAGCGGAAACATCGCAGTCTGTTTTGCCTAATCCCTGACTCCGGCGATTCGAAAGTACTTTTTGCTTATCTGGTTGCATTACTGCGCTGGACATCTCAGTAATGTCCTATTACATTTACAACTATTTACTGCGTTTGTCTGTGTTTGGCGAACGCAAATGCATCTCATCTGGGACAGTCCCTAAGGTATAACAGATCTTATTGGGAAAATTCTGCTTAGCGTTAGATAAGTCGACCGTCTTTTTGAGTTTTGCTCGTTTTGTGGTTTTGCTACTAACAAGTGAGTATAGCTCCCTTCGTTTAGAATTAGCGTTTTGTACCATCATCATTTTGAAAATTTTTTGCAAGAGTACATAAGATAAGAGTAAGTTTCCAAGGAAATTTCTTCCGTCCATATTTTCCTTTTACTCAAGTTTCAAGGGAAATGTGAACATAATTTAATGATTCTTACTTATTTTACAACCGGGCCTTTTTGTTCTAGCCATAATTTTTTTCTTGCAATGGGTGACAGAAGACCAAGCGACCTGCCTGATGTTAAAGTAACCACTGACATCATCAGCAATGCCGGGCTCACAGCGAGCCACTGCCTACCATGAGTATAGAGCATAGCGAATCTTCGCTCGAATTGAGCTGCCTGTCCGGGGAAGGACCTCCACCCTACAGAATACCGCAGCCAAATGACCTCTGGGTCGTGTTTCTGTCGGTGAGTAGGGTTTACGGAGCTCGTGGGGGGTTGGGGTTGGGCCGGCATGGCGGTGGCAACTGACAGGTAACTGACCAGTTACTTGCCCGTTGTCACAGCGACTTGGGCTTCTCTTTCGCCTTCCATAAGGCGTAGGGAAGCCATTACGCCTGATGCTACTATAAAAAAAATACGTCGAGCTACTATAAAAAAAATAGAGACTTTTTAGACCCCGTTTAAAGTGAAGAATGTCGCAGAAGTAAATTTATAGAATACTAGCTGCTGTTCGCGGCTCTGCCCGCGTGAATACACGTATAAAACATAGCCTATGTGTTAATCTGATGTACCTACAAACTATATTCCTGTAAAGTTGCATTAAAGTCCGTTCAGTAGTTTTTGCGTGAAAGTGGAACAAACATCTATCCATCTATCCATCCATCCAAACAAACTTTCGCGTTTATAATATTAGTAGGAAGTAGGATAGGATAGTAGGAAGTAGGACGAACTTACTTTGCTGTCGGCAAAATTAATAACTGCACATGCGTAACCTTTGAACTTCGCTGTGAGCGTATACCGCCCACGAAACCAACGAACGTTGCGTGGTCCGATACGGTCATGGCTTTGAATTTATTAGCATTCTGTATTAAAAAAGACAAAATGGATCTTTTTAATTTATTTGACGAAAGAACACACATAGAGGCCCAACCAATTAAGACGCAAAGGAGGACGAAGAAACGGAATTTCATGTAGTTCTCATGTAGGGTGACAGCCTTCCGCTCCCTCATAGTCCAGTGACAATGAGAAGGCAGCCTTGTCTATCATCGTAGTCATCAAAAAATATCTCATGTAGTACACTAAGCCAATTCAAGTACCTTAATTGGTTTTAGCCGGTGCTGGTAGGGTTTAAAAGACGACTAAGGGAATTTCAAGAAAAGGGCAGCAGCGTTTACTTGAGTACAAATAAAACCTAATGCGGGCACCAACCCGTCTGCCAACCATGGTGACTGGTAAATCCCCTCACTTGATAATTGTCTTTGGAGGAGGCCTATGTCCAGCAGTGGACGGCGGATGATGACGCTGCTGATTAAAAAAATACTTATTTTTTACAATTTTAGGCTTCCTGAGAATTATGTCAAAGTACCTTCTAGAAGAAGGTAAAAATTTTGACATACCAATTCTAATGTTATTTCTGTTCTGTAAAAAAGACCTAGAGCTTTTACGAGGCCAGTCGGTGTGTTAGCGGAGCCGATAAAGGTCCGAACACACGTCGAATTTGCGCCGGCTAGCTTTGACTGTCAATCACGGACCGTTGATTGGATTTCGATATTGGCACCAATCCTGACGTCACTTCAGGTTACCGGAGTGCCCATGTATAAAATATATTCCGCCACAATGTTGTCAAAAAATAATTGCGTTTATGTAAAATTTCCAATCAAATATCCGGCTCTGGAAAAGGATTACAATGTCTCTATTTAGTTGAAATTCGTCTATATCGGCGTCATTGTGATAGACATTATTGTCTTGTCAGAAATATCATTGGTTCAAATAATATTGGGACCCTTTGGGGTAGTTGAAGGAGTAGAATTTTCGATCTTTTTTTTTGTTTTCTTTTTTTTATATAGGTAATAATGGGGTTACGTGCGTAAACTTGGTGTTACATACATTCGGAATTCCGCCCTTATTTTATAAGCTTTAAAGTTCAGTGAAAGGATAAGTTATAGAATCAATAAAATAACTCATCTTCAAGTGTTTGTGTGCCTTTATCATGGGGAATGCTCTGAAGAGTTATTCTCTCTTATCCCTCCCTCACCTTTCCGACATAGGACCACGCGGGCTGGCATGCGATGCCACCGTTTCACGGTGGATAACATCCCATCGCGTACTAAAAAATTCGGTAACTCCTACTTATGCCGTACTATCAAAAAGTGGAATTCTCTGCCGGCACACGTGTTTCCTCCTTCTTACAGTATGGGATCCTTTAACCTTCGGCATACAAGGTGGAAAAAAAACCTTACCTGTACAAGGTGGGGTTAAAATAACCCCTAGTAAATATGCTATGTATTACGGATATTATTTAAATAAAACAGCTTAGCTGGCATTTTTGGTTTAATTAGTTATAAAGTAATAATTAAAACGCAAAAAAAATAAGAAAATAAACTTTATTCATAAAAAAAACACAAAATGCAAAAGTTCTCCTATAATTCAATGAATTTTGCTTATATGTAAAAAAAATCAAGTGGTCTTTTATATTTTAGTCTAAGCCAATATTATAAAACTAGATTTATGTAACGTGTCACGAACAGCAGGTTTACACCCAGGCAAATGCGAAATTATGTTCTCAGACCTTGTTCGAACATTGGTCCGTGGTGGCGTTTTGTACCACTTGGTTTTGCCATCTTTGCCTGTTTAAAATGGTAGCGTTAGAGGCGTTTCTTCTACAGGTTTAGGGTCTTCCATGTCTGTATCACTATCAGATTCTGACGCCTCGCTGATGTGATCGGAATTATGATCACTGTCGGCGGTATAACTTTCATCGTCTTCTGACACATTTTCTTCAAGTAAAGCCGCCGCAACCGCAATATCATCATCTTGCATCCTTTTTGCCATCTTAATTATATTCTAACTGTAACAAAACACAAACTACATTAATATAGCAGAAATTAAGTTGAAAATAACAAAGAAATATAAAACTCCATACATACCTTTTCAGCACCGTCCCATACAACGTGGGGTTAAAAACTCCGGGGACCGCTAAACGCGCGTGCACACACGAGTGCATTCCGCGCACCACTGATCCAAGGTCACGAGTCGATTCGGCAACTTTTAACGCCCAGCTACTGGGAATTGTAAAGTTATTGCTGGATTATTACTTATAAGTCGGAGTAATTTTCTGGAGCTGGGGTTAAAAATACCCCACGTTGTATGCCGAAGGTTAAACGAAGCGTGAAGAAGCATCTCGCGGGCCAGCATGGCTGTGGTAACTGACTGGAAACTGAGGTTTCCCGCCCGTTATCAGAACGATTTGGGCTTCCTTTTAGCTTTCCATCAGGCAAAAGGAAGCCACTATGCTGAACCAATATAAAAAAAAAAAAAAAAAAAAAAAAAAAGTGTGCATCGAATGTCGACTGACTTGAACTTGTTTTGCATCCGATTTGAAACCAGCTTACGAGAAAATTAGTCACCTAGTAAAACACGATTGAGACGAAACTCTAAATACCTACTTGTTGTATAGAAACTTTGTCAATTTTCACTGGTAGCAGAAATGAACCTTGTGAAGAAGCCCGTTACCGTTACCACGCCTATTATATCTCTGTATGTTTGAAAATGTTGCAGAACAGTATTCTTTTTTTTATTTTACCAAAATAGTTAAGAAAATAGACATGACCGCCGTATTTACAAGAAAACTTAAAATGTATTTCTTAACTAAATTACCTCAGCGTTTAAGATTTTATTAATATTAATTTAGGACCCTTGATAAACGATATAAATAGTTATGGGGGATTTTACTTTATCTTGTAAATAAATGAATAATACGAGATAATATTCCTGTCATAGCCAAATATTTACACGGCTCTTTTAATAAATTGTATATTCCTTGTCTGTAATTTTTGATGTAAACTTTCATATGCCAAAAAGCCAGGACTGCACAGCACACATAAGTAAGCTCAGTAAATTGTTTACCTGATGAATTCATGAATACACTAGCGGTATCTCGAATATGAGGTTCTAATCTATATTTAGTGAGTGGCATCAAGGGAGCTGATACTAAGTGCTCTAGACATTATGGGCTAAAGTGATAATGTAGGCAACCAGTTTAGTGATGAACATCTTCAGGCGTGTTGCCTGTGAGGTGGGATTTGATGCCAAAACGATAATGGTCGATTTTGGACGGAGACTGCTGGTTTCAAGAAGGGATTGTATATGCTGTACAGGAGTTATATGACATTTTCGGGTGTAGCTTAGAAAGCTATCTTGTTTGTTTAATAAGTCAGACATCGTTTTTATGTTTGTACATAGATTTTAGGTGAATTATGAGTGGAATGAAAAAAAACTGGCAACTTACTGGTGGCGGTATAACCATCACAGTTGAAGGCGTAGGTAAATACCACCGGAGCGAGAAGTTACGCCCTGCGATCGCCAAAGAAAATCGTTTCGTTTTGATTAATTTCTCACTATATTTTCCCATATTGAATTGGCCTACAGTCGGGAATTAAAAAGGTTTAAGCTACGGGCTCAATTGCGTTTAATGAGTTTCATTCTTGGCTCACTTTACAATTTCCATTTATAATTATGAAACGGTAGGTATTATCATTGTAAAAAGCCAGAATTTATTATTGGAAATATTATAGTGAATGGGTTAATAAGCTCATTCAGTACAACATTATACCTTTATACAAAATAAGAGAAATGGAAAAGTTTTCAATTTCAATATATTCATTTTAATTTATTAACGAAAATGTACTATAAAAGCACAAAAATAAATTGTGATTACAGATGGTATACTATTGTTACAAATATGTAGGTACACCTTTTTAAGGCATTATTAATATAAGCGCACAATGTGAATATCAATAACTAAATGAAAGTTTCTTTGTATGTATGATTCTTGCTTCTTCACGCGAAAACTTCGTCAAATGATTCATGAAATAACAAAATGTAAACTAAGTTTTCAGATAAATACAACAACCTGTACAACATTTTCTTTCATATTTGAACCTAAGTACAATTATTATCTCGATTCCTGGATCGAGTAACATTATTTCCATTTCAACAAGAATTATGCCCAATAACTTTCGCGATAGGTACCCTTACCTCGCTCATATCTCGAAATATTTGCGAGTCCAAGATCTGGTTACAATTACAGATGTATTATTTATCAGACGGCAAGCGGAGCCCCGTCCGGGGAAAGGAATTGATTTCTGCATAATTTATCAACGAAAACATCTCCCTGAGACCTCTCCGTAGCACTAAAAACAAAACATTCGTTTGTATTTTACTACTTTCGCCGGAATAAATGCATCTTTTATAACCACGTGTAGTACCTACTCTGCGCCAAATGAAAGTGGGTTCACGTCTCGGCTGCTTTTAAAAGTTCATCAAGTAAATTTTTTGATTACCAACGTCGCGGCCGGGCTCACGTCGAATAATGAAGACTTAATTCCCTTTGACGTGTCTAATATTTTATTCAAAAGAAGGTTTCGTTACCATAATAATTAAATGTACTTTATGAATATAAAGTCTTAATCAAAGTCTCGTAAACAGCGTAACTTTTCCTAGTATTCAGCTCGATACACATTACGCATATTAATTACTGGTTGAAAGGGACAAACACAAAACAACCAACAAGATATTTCTATCTTCGGTAATTTTAATTAATTAATTACTTATGTATCGGTTGGAATAACGGCTGCTTCCATTTCGTATGAATTGTATTAAAATTTGGTTTATAAAATGTTTGAGACTAAATAATGTTTCGCTATTACTTTGAACACAAATTGAAAATTAGTTTTATGTGAAACGGATTTCTAATTTATGTTCTTACAATATTGGGTTGCTACAAAATGATCATTTTGTTGGGCTCCTACTTGGAACTGGAAAATATTACTGACAGTTATTGGAGTTCTTTATTAAAATACAGGTCGTCATTTGTTTTACATGTCACGCCTACTTTATCTCTAACAATCCACTGAAGTTGCCAGCGATCTATTTTTAAATGCTAATACCCCATTAAAGTCGCTCGTCTCAGATCGCAATCGAGATATCGACCGCCATCAATTACCTCAGTGGCCTAAATCGCATAAATTACCGAGAACAATCGATAAATTCCGGCATCGGTCCGTGATATTTCAGCACAGTGTATCGTGGGCAGTTACTGGCGGACACAGCTGGGCTGCGGTGCGGTGACAATGTTTGGACGCCGCATCTTTGGGCGCGTGGCTCGCATCCACAATGAGCCGTACACTCTAATTTATAGCAACGGTTAATTACCTACAAGAATCTGACTCAGCTACATGCTGTTGTTGTCCTGCTGGGGTGTGCGGCGTGTGGCGTTATAGCGTTTAAGAAAGCTTTGGACAAGAATGTAGAAAAAATACGCACGTGCCCTTAGTATCGTCGTCATTTAAGACGGATATCTCAGCGAATTATTCAGTTGTGGCACGAGAAGGACAGTAGATAGAGATGTTCTTTTTATATCAGAGACTTTAGAAAATAAGCTATTGCGTTGCATGGTGACCACGGCTGTTGAAACGGCGACTAAAAGAGCAAGGTGCGCGCTAAATTCCGAACATTTTAGGTCTTTATAAAATACCAAAACGATGGGTAGATGTAACAGATATAACTAAGTACATATACATGAGATTAGATAACCATAAGTGCCACGCTTATTGAATGAGTAATATTAAATAGAATCGGTTGACTTTTCGTAACTTCATACGAAAAGATCACATTGTAAACCTCTATTACTATACCACGTGAATCAACCTTAATTTCTAGAAAATCTATTATGACATGTCTTGGTTTTATATCCACTACTAAATAGTACTAAAATCCAGTTCGGAATCTATTGTCCATGCTATTAAAACAACAAAATACGTTTCACGATGTCTAAATACAAAGACATTTGTGAGGTAAACTATATTCTGTTGTCTGTAGTCTCACCCCAAGATTTCTGCTTGCAATAAAGAATATTTGCTAGTTAGCAGTAGCAACTGTGAAAGTTCTTGTACAACAAATACCTCCTAAGAATCTGAGTCAGCTATTCGAATCAGCGTGTATACAGCCGCGCTTGCTTTGTTAAGATGGCACAATATTTCACAACGCAATTGTGGTTCATTTTCTTCCAGTTATTTTATTTTTGTACGTGTTGTTTCTGCCAATTTAGTCCCTAATTGAAATCCTTACTAACCGCAAAAGAGTTCCTAAGCGAGTTCTTTGCTACTTTAGAAACTATGTTAGACTTTATTGAGGCACTGCTGCGTTTAAGTGAGTTTTTTTTTATATTGGCTTCCTTCACGATGGAAAACTGAAAAAGGAAGCCCAAGACCCTCTGATAACGGGTGGGAAACCTCAGTTTCCAGTCAGTCAACACAGCCATGCTAGCCCGCAAGATGCTTCTTCATGCTTCGTTTAAAGTTGAAAGAATGTTTAGAAAGATAGATATTCTTAGTCGCACTCTACACAAACATTACAGGTAAGCATATTACTAACGTAATATGGTTCAAGGTGGTTTTTTCGCCAATAGTGATCTCTTTCAGACAACCCTCAGGTAGAGCAAAATAAATTTTACTGAAGAAAATGGCAACGCTGTGCACAGTGAACAGTTTTCATTCTTTAAATAAATAAAATATATAAGGAATAAAGAGGACACAGATATAAGAAAATTAAGAGATGAGACAGAAGTCTGGACTTAAAAACTGGAAGGTATTGGGAACGTCTAATGGAAAAAGGAAGGTAATGCCGAGTCTTCTGTTTGCTGAATTCCGCTGAGTCGTAATCGTAAGCAAGATACGTTTCTATCTAGTCTCGCATTGTGAACTTGTTTCTAATGTACGTCACCGCGTTCTTGGTAACCAGTAGCTCCGGGTAATCGCTCTGTGCTCACGTAGCTGATGGAGTTCCGAGCTTCCAAACTAGTTGGACTGTTGTCGGAACTTTCGACGTTACTCGGCGCAAGGTGCATGTTCCAACCTGTTCTCGATAACGGGTGGGATTCAACCCTAAATCCTAACACGTGCCCGGATCTGTCTAGGTTAGCGCAACGCCCACTCACTACGTTGGCAATTAAAACTTTAACTTAGAAATTTCGATGAAGATTTTAATTATTAAGTTGTGCAGTCGTAGATAATATAATGTTGCAGTGTCTGGTGCATATTAAGTGAACAAAGCGTCTCGAAAAATATTGTTAGAACTAGACTTTTACATAACGTTTTAATTTACATATTATCATTAAAAATATGATTTTACCGATTTAAAAAGCTTTCTTAATTTATTGTCTTCTAAAAATTGTTTGAAAATAATTTGTTTGAAAGCTTTTTAGGGCGGATATATAGCTTTGAAACATCCGTTGCTAATAATTTATCTACCTTCTACATGAGTTAATGAAGAAAAGAGGGCCTGGATAAGAACTTTAAAAAATCTATTGTAGAACATAAAGTAAAATAACTCGGCAATAAAGAAGGTTTAAGAAGGAAATCAGTCTCTATTTTATTTTAATTCGAATTCATTCGACACCCGCGCTCTATTGCAGCGAAAGCCAATTTGTTTCGGCATTGAATAATGTTTTTTCCCAAGGTCTTAGGATAACTAATGTGGCGGTCTATTAATTGAAGATTGGCTTGTCGCAGTTCTTTAGCCGGCCTCATTGGGATGCAAGTCATGGTGGCGCGAACTTGTTGGTCACGAGGGGGGCGCCGGGGCCCGCGAGGCCAGACTTATGAGGATTACGAGAAAATGTGTATTCGATGACATTTTTCGGGGCCGTAGAAAAAGATGAAATATAAGGAATTGTAAACGTGACTCGAATGGCGTATAAAGCGCCACCTATTACCGGTCTATGTGCGTTCTTTTCGCGGTCCGGCGGCCGGGCGCCGGCGAAACCGACCGTGACGCACCATTTCGATATAAAAATGTAAGTATGAAAAAGCTTTGTTAAACGCGTCCTGGCTTCGGCGAAGTGGCAAAGTTTGAAGTGGAAAACTTTTCATGGAGAAATCTTTGCGGGAAACGATTAAATTTTAAGGCTATTTGTACTGTTTAAAGTGCCGGTACGGACAGAATGTCTTTTGCTGTAAATTCGTAAGCTTATCTCCGAAATATAGCGTCTTGTTAAGTTTACCACCGTTCGTTATGAATTATTCACAACAACGAATGAGCGTGCTAACATGTGTAAATTGAGTAGCAACGCAAATTCGATATCGTACAAAGTTGCTTAGCACTCGTGATAATATTATCTAATAGAATGCAGACTGCAGACCACGCAGTCTTTGGAGATTATTTTAATGAAATAATTAAATTAGTGGGAGTACGGTGGACAGTGGACGCAGGCTGAATCTAGAGCAGGAGCGGGGGCTCTGATTTCATTTGGAACCCACGGATTATCTGCGCCAGAACACGTGTATCTGCGATTTAGTTAGCGCTTCGCAACTTCTGCTCCGTAAACGCTCATTGTAATCCAATAGTAAGGGCGATCGATACGCTTATCGCAGCAGAAATCCAGGTCCGCAGCAAAATGCGACGTAAGAGATTCTTATACAGTGATAAGGGAAACGACGCTTGTTTGTCGACCTCAAGATTCCGAGGCACATTTAGTGCGGCTCGGACCCTCGTTACAATCAGCGCTGAATTATTTAATAGGCCAGCTTACAAGGCTGAATTGATTTCTGCATAATTTACACAAAAGGAAACGTTACCGGGCGAAACGTAAAAATGGCAATAAAACCGCGTCTGATTATCCTTCGGAGAAATTACGCCCGGCGAAAATTGAGACTTTAAACTTTTAAGACGGTTATCCCGTTTTATGGGTGGACGTAGCGGAATCATTGGCCGTCTGGAGATAACTATTAGACGAATCAAGGACGAGGGAGGCAAAAATAAAATCAGTACAGGTATTAGGATTCGGTGCACGTTCCGTATAGCAGGATTGCGTGGAGGCGGGCGCTGCCGCACTGCGCTCCGGCCAGATACCTATTTCTACCTGTTCTAAGACAATTACTGCTACCTAAACGGAAAATTGTTCGGGAGCTCTCGAAAACGTGTTTTCTAATCTTCGGGAAGCCGGATCGAGCTTCGAGTATTCTTGCTTCACCTTCTCAATACATGAACAAGATTGCAGGCGGAGATATGGCACTGTTTAAACTTCCTCACTTCACACCTACTGTATAACGAGTGGTTATAACAAACAGTGAAATGCGCGAAGCAACACGCCGAGTTTCGTATACAATTAATATTCAAAACAATATTTTCGCGAAGTTCCGCATTCGAAACTATATCCTGCCGTTGGAAACAAAGTGAGTTTTACTCGCGGACTATTTTACGGGCAATAGTGTTCGAGCGAATTGTTCGTGAAAAACTTCACCTTGAGCCGTTTGAAAGTATTAATTTTCTTATTGATATTCGGTGTAATTTTGCAGTTTAGCTCGTTAGATCGTAAGACTTTGATTTATGTTTGCTTGCAGTCTACGAAGTTGTGCAAGTGGACGACACCCCGAGCGCGTATAGAGTGCGACTCAGCGCTGCGGAAAATTTGTGCACTTTGTTAGTGCTTAATTTTGGAATTAAGTAAACTTAGCGCGTGAAATGTTACACGCTGGATTTCACTTAATTTTAATGCAGTCGAATTGCATATTACGTTCGTGTTTACGTTTGCACGAGTGAGCAACATGATGGAAATATTAAAGATGGATTCGGATAGGTTATGCATGTATTGTAAGCTTAAGTAAATTAGTACTTGCTGTCATACCTATAAATAAGCTGTTATAGCTTGATCTGTTCTTAGAAGGTAGCGTAATTAAGCTCGGCAGGAACCTTTGTGTTTTATTAACATCTACATAGGTACGCATGTAACAATTTTCAAGAACAACAACATGATAGGTACAGAATCAGATCATTAGTAACAAAATGTCCTTTATGTATGGGTCATATTTTTGACTGGCCTGGTGGTCATTTCAAGTGACCCTGGCTTCTGAAGCAAAGTTCGATTCCCATCCAGGACATACATTCATGTCATGAGATAAACATTTGTTCCGTGTCTAGATGACCAGATACAACAGAAAAACTATTGTTTCACGGTCACCTTCGACCTCCATGACATTTAACTTTGCTACTTACTTTGGGATTGAATCAATGAAGCTGTGGGGTGTTATCTGATATTTATTATTTTATTATTACTTATCGTGTTATTCAAAATGGCTAGCTAAAACTTACATTTATTCGTTAAAATAAATGTTCAAAATCAAGCCTTGTAAAATTTTTCCGGCAAGTTTAACTCACAAGAACCATTATTAATTCATATTGTTACCCATTTCCCGCTTTGAATGCATCAGAGACGGCAAAAAACGGTATCCAGTTACTTTTTCATTATCATCATTTCGCGGGCACACAATACGTTTATTCTGTCCCAGAATTTTGCCGGTCGTACAGTTGTTTGTGTAAGGAATTCATCGCATTTAACGTCTGGCCGAGGGCCATTAACAATAAATCGTCGTGTTTGTTCCTCCCCTAAGGTTATTCCACACCCTCCGAAGGATAATCAGCTTCCTACAACTGGAATGTCTAGATTGTATCGGTCTCTCAGCATTGATCTCTGGGAAAGGAGAAAATAGGCGCACCTAAATGTGGACTACATTTGTGGGATCCAATTTGTAGTAAATTTGACCTACGCACGCACTGTGTATCTTGACGGATATAAAAGGTAGGGTGGAATGGGACATTCTTTTGTGTAACTATGAATGAGATGGAGATTTAAAGCGTTGGTATGTAGGTTACATTATGTTGTAGTGCAGCTGGTGAATTTAATTGTATAATTATGAAACAAAACGTGTAATCCAATCCTATGATTGATGACTATTCTTAGAGATTATATCGATGCATTATCTATTTACTCAATCATGAAGTCGTGTATTACAAACATCATGACATCACGCTTGAGTCATCATCAACATTTTAGCCCACATCTATCTAATATAGAGTAGTAGGTACAGACTTGTTGTAATAGGTGTCTCGCGTTATAATATTATGTAATTGATTTCTTCTAAAAGCACAAGATCACGCGGCTGATATCAGAGTCTAATGCCAAGATGGACAGACCAAGTCAAAACTGCCCTCAAGAATTCCCTCCTCTTTTGTACAAGGCGAGCTGCAGTGTGAAAAGAATGTCGACATATTGCGAGGCCAAATGTGACGATCACGACCACTCTGCTTAGAGTGTGACGACAAAGAAGACGAAGAAGATTTAGTTTCCTGTTTTAAAAATAAAACTTAAGGTTTCTTGTGATTGCTCAAATGTATTTCAATAGTAAAAAGTATTTCACCATAACGAAAACACACCGAGATGTGCTTGATGCCATTCCTGAGTCGAGGACAAATGAGACAAAGGAAATAAGAAAACATCTTAGCCCTTAGTGGCTAACAACTGAAGAGGCCTATATTTGACTGAGTAGTGGACTGAAATAGGCTGATGCTGATGATGATGATGATTTTAATAGTCCCTTTTGGAAGCTATAAAGTGGCATGCTATATCAAACATGGTCATCTGCCATATTGTCATTTCGTATAACGTATCCTACATTGTTAGACTACAATAAATTGCTAAAAACAGAGCGACGAGA
Source organism: Conogethes punctiferalis (assembly GCA_031163375.1). NCBI lineage: Eukaryota > Metazoa > Arthropoda > Insecta > Lepidoptera > Crambidae > Conogethes > Conogethes punctiferalis. The sequence goes on from CM062080.1 coordinate 8,506,902, forward strand.
CCCAGATCCGACATTACGTACTATGTCTGAAGTTTCGGGTGTTTACAGCCGTGGTTACATGTTTTTAAGTCCTAGAACATTGCTGAACTGTAATGTGCATATTGTGCATTGTGCAATGCAGTTGTCATAGGTAGAAATGACAATTTAACACCCGTATTCACAAACGGTACTATGCGACGCGCGGACGCACAGTACCCAAAAACCTATTCATAGACTTGAGTGCCATTCGCCATTGTAAATACCTAACTTTGCATAGAGTTGTTAGTTTTCATAGATAAATAACCCAAGACATGCCACGCTGGGTCACACATCGCCATCTAGCCCCAAACTAAGCCGAAGCTTGTACTATGGGTACTAGACAACTGTAAACTTACTTAGATACTTTTTTGCAAATAAATACATATTATTCGTAGTATACACCCAGACCCATGTTCATGAACAAAAATGTTTGTACTGTGCGGGAACCGAACCCACGACCCTTGACTCAGAGGGCAGAGGTTACTACCAAATGAGCCATCGAGCCAGTCAGATAAGTATTGTTTGTATTAACCATGATGTTATTGAAAACAATCAGTTTGACGGATATGAATTGAATATTAAAATAACTCGTATTATCCAGAACGTCTCGCTCGCACAAATCTTTCCCGTAATGTTCGCTGCTTCTCTCATAATACTGCGCATTTCCATAAAAGCAACATGGCTTTGTATGGCACGGCCCGCGTGATGGCAATACCCGTATCATTGTATGAAAAGCATCTTTACACTCAAGTCACGTTTAATATTTCTTATTTCCTTTGTCTCATTTGTCCTCGACTCAGGAATGGCATCAAGCACATCTCGGTGTGTTTTCGTCATGGTTTTTTACTTATGTCACATTTCTATGGGATTGTCTCCGTTTGCTCACCCAATTGAGCAGGAACGTGTATTTTTATGTGTTTGCCTTCATACATGATTTCGTTCGAATTTTGTATTATAAACTGTTAACCACACACGCACGCAGCTTCCTTCAAATTTTATTGGTATACTAGCTGTGCCAGCGGCGTCGCTCGCGTGGATATCGGGTTTCAAAAATAACGGACTTCCATATAATACCCATCTATACCTTGTACCTAAGTTTTAAGTTAGACCTCTAGCAATACATTGGTGAAAACCGCATTCAATTCTATGCAGTAGTTTTCGCGTAATGCGCGTTCAAACATACAGGTTTAAATTTCTCGCGTTTTCCCAACACTTCCCGTCACTGCTCCGCTCCTATTGATTGTAGCGTGATGAAAAGTATCCTATAACCTGCCCAGGAGTATGAAGAATAATTGTACCAAGTTTCGTCAAAATCTGTTCAGTAGTTTTTTTTTCTATAACGAACATACAGACAGACAGACAGACAGACAGACAAAAATTTTACTGATTGCATTTTTGGTATCAGTATCGATCACTTATCACCTCCTGATAGTTATTTTGAAAAAATATTTTATGTACAGAATTGACCTCTCTACAGATTTATTATAAGTATAGATAGATTAATAAGGTATTCTACAAGAGTAAAAGCCACATCCATACAAATGAAACGTTTATGTATGCCTAGTTTGAGGAGTTACTCAACATGCAATCATGCATGCGTCGAATCGGATAAAAATTTTAATAGTTTATTTTTCATTGATTACTTCTAAATAAAAAACCGGCCAAGTGCGAGTCGGACTCGCGCACGTAGGGTTCCGTACCACTGATTGAATGAAAAAATTAGGTAATTTGATTTTTGACGTTTAAAAAAAAACTACTGTCTAGATTTCATTCAAACCAAATTTCGTTAGTAGTTTTTATAGTAATACACATCATATATTTTTTTCAGTTTTATCATGCCCATATTTTAGAAGTTACGGGGGGGGGGGACACACATTTTACCACTTTGGAAGAGTCTCTCGCGCAAACTATTCAGTTTAGAAAAAAATGTTGTAAGAAACCTCAACATCATTTTCAAATACCTATCCATAGATACCCCACACGTATGGGTTTGATGAAAAAAATATTTTTGAGTTTCAGTTTCATGTATGGGGAACCCCAAAAATTTTGAATTTTTTTCTGATTTTACTTTAAAATCTTATAGCGGTTAACAGAATACATCTACGTACCAAATTTTAATAACGTAGCTCTTATAGTTTCGGAATAAACTGGCTGTGACATACGGACGGACAGACAGACAGACAGACAGACAGACAGACAGACAGACAGACAGACAGACAGACAGACAGACAGACAGACAGACATGACGAATCTATAAGGGTCCCGTTTTTGCCATTTTGGCTACGGAACCCTAAAAATAGCCTTCTAGCCCCAAACTAAGCCGAAGCTTGTACTATGGCTACTATGTGTACTATATGTATATTATCAATGTACTGTACATAGCAAACACTCAGACCAATACAAGCAGACATGTTCATTGAGATTGTCTATACCACGGTCTATACTGTGCTGGGTTCGAACCACGACCCTTGGCTTAGAAGACAGAGGTCACTACCAAATCAGCCATCGAGCCGGCCTAACGGATACAAAAAAGACAATATAGGTTAAGGTAACACAACCTATGCCAGTCAGCTTCCTATAGTACGTCGTCGGACCTCCAAAAAGCTCGTTTAGCCTTGAATAGTGGACCGGATCCAAGTTACCGGGCCTCGTTGTAATTTTATGCTGCCATCTTGCCGCCTCCTTGTAAGACAACAATCTAGCTCTCCTCCGGCAGATAATGCGAGTAATGAAATAATGAGCTAAACTTAAACGAGCTGTAAAATTTATGTTTTGCGCAGCTTAAAAACAGAACTCCCGGGAGATTTCCAGTTGCGAAACTGAGTTAACGTTTTGCTTTTGGTTTAGTGGGGTTTAGGGTTATCTGGGAGGAGAACTGAACCTTTTAAACGTTAATCCACTAGTTAAACTAGCGGGTTATGAGAAAAATATGAGGTTTAGTTAAAAGAAATGGGTCATGCGTATTGCGAGTTACACCAAAACAAAATTGGTAACTTTTTATAGAATCGACAAAATATCACAACTCTTTTACGAGTATATCAGGATTATCATTCTCTTTTTGATGGCAGGTTCACTTTGTATCTAAACCAAGTCGTAGCTCTAAATCATACCCAAACTTCTGGTAATGATGAATCTGCATATATTTTGCTTATCTAATATTATTAGACAACATCACATACATTACTCCTATCCAAAGTACGTTAAGCACTTGTGTTACGGGTATCAAAACAACAAGGTGCCACAAATACCTACTTGAATACAAATGTAAATACCCAGACACGGAACAAACACCGGGTGGGGATCGAGCCCACGACCCTTGGTTCAGACGGCAGGGGTCACTAACGCTACCAATTGAGCCATCATGTCAGTCAAATATGTATCTTCAAATAGTGATTTATATAAGGAACCACTAGATTTTCCCAAATGCTCACGGAACCGTCCCAAGAGCGCCCCTACCTAACACTTGACTGTCTTTTTATTTGGTGCAAGTAGGTTCCGGCTTGCGGCAGTCCGTGTATTACGGAGTTTAAAGTTAATGTACTCTCGTGTTTAGTTGCAGCAGAGGCCGGCGCGCCCTGATCTATTAGTGCCATTATAAAGTTGTGTCACTCAAACGCTGAATTCTGTTAGCTTTAAGTTAAACTGAAGTAGCTGTGTGTGCTCTTTGTTTGGAGGGTTAAAGATTTCTGTGATGAGTTTAGGATATTCTATTTTTTAGAAGATACCTACGAGTATTCATCATTGTCATTATGATGCATGAGTTCATTCAGGTAGCTTGGAAGTAATAAAAACATCTTCAGGTTTGGTAGGTATATCAAGAAAAAAAATTGTTCTCTGGACCGAATTTTAGCCACATCTGTTTATAAGCCAAAGACTAACTATTCGAATACACAGTGCCTTCTCCGTATCTCTATAAGGTTTTAATTAAACGTTAGCATTTCATTATGAACACTTAATTTAACGGGATTCGCACGCGACATTTACTATGTGCATTACGTACTTACCGCTTGACAATTTGGCTATGTTACAACAGTCGTGATAACAAGGCCTTGTATCAGCACAAGCTTCAAGACTCTAGAGTCAAGGGGCTAGGGTGTTACATGGTAGAAGACCAGCAGAAGTAGGCTTCAGTAGGAAGTCTAAATTCATATCTAGGCCCCTGGGCCTGTTTTGAGGTTATTTAGAATATTGCGTGCTCTTAAGGCTAAACTTTATAACTGATCTACCTATCGTTTTATTGCCTCTTATTCAATAATACTGGCATCTTCCCGGACGCTTATGGGTTAACATTACTAACATTACCAAAAGGTTATTTCGACTAGCGAGCTCTTCTCGGTAAATCATACCTCCATCGAACCATTATTAGACTGTAGAACTATATTCTGCACACGTGTTCCCTTTTTTACAATAATATCTTTTTTATGAGTTTCAGTTTCGTTGATTATTTTACTGATTATGAGAACTCTGTAGCTGTATTTGTTAGAATAAGATATCGTTAGCAGCCTTGCCTGTTAACATCAGCCCTGGCTCCATTATCAAAGAATAATTTTATGATCAAATTACTCAAATAAAGTGTACCTTAATGTAATGTTTTCTGGAAGAGATCTCGTACAAGCGAGAGATTATTCTACTATTACGTTTGTAATGCCTGCGCATGTTTTTACTATTTTTGCAATAAATAACGTCAATTTATACAATTTGAATCAGAAAAAGAGTACTTAAAACATTGCAATGAAAATCTATCTCATGTTCCTTGTCCTGCTATCTAGGAAAAAGAAGAGGTTATCTTTCGTCTTTGCCCTTGTCTTTCAGATGTAATCTATTCTGCTTATTACTCAAATTTTATAAGAAGAAGAATTCAAGGCACTTCGTTACGTTTCTTAGAAGACAAGAAAGCTTATTAGATACTTAAAACAGATTTTAGAATTATTACTATAGTAATTCTACTAGACGAATTGAAATGCATAAAGTTATGTATGTACTTGTTTAAAGGTAAGCAACAAAAAGTTATGATGTAAAACTTAGCAGCTATATGGACATGCAATAGTGTCACTCTACGACTTAAGTAAGTGTCTCTAAGGACTTTAAAATTCAAACTTTTATAGACATCAGACTAGACAAGAGGCAACAGATGCCGGATTTACCAGGATAAAAACACATGTTAAAATTTTACTACCGATGTCATACCTAAGTTAGGTTGAAGAGATTTTATAACCTTATATAGATTTTCGGTTTTGAGATGATCTCCAAGCGAAGTATATACGACTTTAAAGTAGACACAATACATAACAATAAGCGTCGATCTCCAACATAACTATCAGTATGGTATGACCAGTGGATTGGTGGTGGATCTGTCGGAGTGATTTTCAATCAGAATAAGATCACTCCATCTCATACCGTGGGTGTCGTAAAAGGCTAATCTTAACTAATATTATAAAGCTGAAGAGTTTGTTTGTTTGTTTGTTTGAACGCGCTAATCTCAGGAACTACTGGTCCGAATTGAAAAATTCTTTTTGTGTTGAATAGACCGTTTATCGAGGAAGGCTTTAGGCTATATAACATCACGCTGCAACTATTAGGAGCGAAGAAATAATGGAATATGTAAAAAAAAAACGGGTAAAAAATAACTATTCCTCGCGGACGAAGTCGCGAGCACAGCTAGTAAGAGAATATAAGGAAATGGGCAGCAGCGTTTACCTGGGTATAAATAAAACGTACTGCGGTCACCAACCCGCCTGCCAAGCGTAGTGACTATGGCAGATCCCCCCAAATGACCTATGTCCAGCAGTGGATGTCTTTAGGCTGATGGTGATGGAGAGACCAGAGAAAATTTAATTTATTAATAACGCAACTGGTAACTGATTACAAATCGTCAGCTTTAGGTAAAAGCCTTATATAAGGAATAATCTTACTATGACGTATTTTCGACGATGATGATAGTTCTAAAAGGATTGGTTTGCGATGTTACCTAGACTGGTTGCAGTACGCTTTTACACGTCACTTTCATTGCAAACAGCGCACCAAAATGCAAACTAGAAACAGATTTAGCCCTATAAATGTCGAGTGCGCTCGCATGAAAACGAATTATCCTATACCTCATCCTCATTCATCGTCATAAATATAATATGAGTAAAGCCTTTGTACATTTCACCGGTATAGCTCCCATTTCATATTGGATAGCAATTTATTTATCATACATATTGCGGCTTCGGGCGGGCATCGAAAGTTGCTACGATGGCGTCTCTTCCTGAATGGAATCAAGGAACGAAAACGTGTAGGGAATATCGTTCCCGTGTCGTTTCGTTTTACTGCGCCGCATTAGAGTCATTACCGGGTCTCTGAGCTTAATCAGATCTGCTGGAACATTTTTGGTACATTTGCGAATGGTATTCGGATTTCGATAAAGTGTCGTAAATGTATACTGTATGGTGTACGCGATTGAAATTAGTGTTACCAAATGATAAGACATCACTACATAGTATAATGTATATCGATACGATCGCCAACCCGCCTGCCCAGCGTGGCGATTATGGGTATATCCTCCAGAAGTTTGCCCTAGGTGGCGAACAACTGGAGAAGCCTATGTCCAGCAGTGGACTGCAATAGGCTGATGATGATCTCTTGATCGCAGAAGGCTCTTGCCATTAACTTGGGGTTTTCTGAGCCTTGGTGCCTCTATACTCTAGATATTTCACCAATGACCCATGCAATATTTTCTAATTCAGCTGTAAACTTACTTAGAACTACTATTATTTGAGCACTGAGCGGAACCTAAGTATCTATAAGCTATCAAGACCACCGTTGCAAGCGCAAAATGATGGTTCGATAATACAAAGTGTATGTATGACTGGTAATTAACAAGTACTCAGGAAAGCATCTCGCGTGAGTAGATTCAAGAATAGAGAACGCGTCTGGAATATTTTAGTCTTATCGTTCAGTTTTAGTACATTAGAGTAATTGCCGGGTCTCGGTACGCTTAGACGGTATCTAATGAAGCATTCTGAGTCCAGAATGCCATTTGGGTTCTACTTAGGTTCAGATAAAGCGGAAGTATAGAAATAGATTGAGTATAAAACGTAATTAGCTGTGATGAGGACTATGATGTGATCTCAATGATAATGCGATGGTCTTACGTCATGGTGACATCGAATATGCAACGATACTTTGCTAATGGTTGTTTTTTCGCAGGAAAAATCTTATGTCTCGATAGTAACAGTAGCAGCGACCCTAAACTCGGTTAGAGCTGCGGGTGTCCATGGGCGGTGTCGACTGCTTACCATCAGGCATCACACTTGCTCGTCTGCCGCCTCTCGCATAAAAAAAAAAGTTAATACAACCGAAAATATCTTACTTTATTATGTATTATACGTCTGATATAGGGCGAGTTGTATTGTAGTTCGTTGGCGTGCCATATGAGAAGTCATTGCCTATAGCGAAGCAATCAACTGACATCTATTTTGTTTTAGGAAAGATAAATCCTGTTACTTAATTCCTACCATTCCTGTATGTACAGTATATTTTTATCAATTGTTTTTGGAGTTGAAGATTCAAAAAAAACACAAAACCACTACTGTTGGTCAATAAAATTAATGTTGGAAGAAAATTCAAACTTTAAAAAAAATCACCTCATTCAGTTGAAAATCTGTTCCAAAACTGAGTTGAAAGATTTCACCCGAACATATTAATTACATTACGTTGCAAGTTAAAAAGAGGCATTGGTTACGGTCCTATCATACTCGTACATCTAAATAAATTTACTAGTAAATGCTTAGTAGTACATTACTAAACAAAGTCTACCATCATATAAAAAAGTACGACGGTATTAGGACCATATTAGGCAACCACAGTACCTTTAGCTTATTCCTATTATTTTAACTCTTCTACAAGCAAGCGAAATTGAAAACCCAAGTGGCTGTAGCAAGCAAAATAGCTTTAGCTTCCTATCAGTTGGCACCGCTACTATGGCCATAACATGCTTCTTCACGCTTCGTTTCAACTTCCCCATATGAGGAAGGAGGAAAGACATAAGCTTTCAACGACTTCCGCTTTTTAATGATGCGGCAGAGTTAAGTGTTGCTGAACTTTTTAGGATTTTACACGAAATAAGTCTCGGAAACGCCTCCGTGACGAAAATTCTAAGCTTTGTACCTAACTGTAAAATCGACGATGGTATATTAAGACAACAAATACAATCCTGGGTTCTTTAGGCGGGGCGTGAAACGGCATCTCAGTGGGCCTTCAGGGTGAGGGCGACAGGCGCAATGGGTTTGTTGCTCTATTGTGCCTGTTGACCTAACTTTTGGACCTCACGACCGCTTACCATCAGGTGGAGTGAGGTCATCCTGAAAGCTTTTCTTACATTATATAAAAAAAATAGTTTCAAGGCAAAATTTATATTTAGACAACGGTATCAAGCATCATTACAGGTAACAGTCATATTACAGGTTTTTAAAATCTTAGGTAACATGAATCCACCGTCTGGAACGCATTATTTACCTACAAAAGTATCAACAAGAATCAAGACAGTCGCTCTTTTTCAGCCCCGGATCTACGATTTTTTCGAACCGGGGCAAGAACTTGATATAGCGCCCCCCCCCCCCCCCCCCCCTCGTAGCGTTTGATTAACACTAATATATTATAATAGGTGGCATTTTTTGTGATCTAAAGAATACTCTTTAATAAATTTGTACTCTTTATTATCTATTAGCTAATAACTTTTTCTTTGGTGTGCCATCAAATTAAATATAGCAATCATTTAACAAGGCAACCGATAATCAAGACACTTTTCAATGTTTTTCATTGTTTTTTTTCTCTCTCTTATCTTACTACAGCTTGACACAGCGTGCTTTTTTTTCCGCGAAAGAATCTATTAACTCATCAAAGTCCGTCTCAAAGGCAGTTTTATTTTCAATGGCTGGCACAGATGTTGTAACAGGTCGAATGCACTTGATTTTTCATTAATTTCCGTTACTAGGTCTTTGAATACAGAAAGTTCCTGGCAAAAATCAACTGCATACCTGCAGATCGACTGTTATTATGATATTTATGATTATCATACGTAATACCGGCAAAACAAAATTTCGAGCACAGATTAATAGTTCCCACAGAATGTCTATGGTATCTTAACCTTTAAAATGAAATGTACGTTGGAGAATTCCCCAGAAGTCTCGATGTTCGTTTCATTTAAAGAACAACTTTTTCTGTTCCTTCAAATTAAAATAAAAGAGTTGTTCATTTCATATTTATTTAATTTCACTTTTTGTGGTGTTCGAATGCTAAAAAAAGATGTTATACATAATATCGCGTGCCAAATGCCAAAAGGGTGTATAAAAATTATACGCCCTTTTGGTTTTTCAAGACCAAAAGAGCGTATAATTTTTTATTTTGACGCCAAACGTTTCACAAACTTTTTCTAAGTCTAAAATCCAATGCCGAAAGGGCGTATGTCTTAAATTATACGCCCTTTTGGCTTTAGGTCGACAATTTCCTAAAACCAAAAGGGCATATATCTTGAATGACGCCCTCTTGGCATTAGTACATCAAAATTTTTCATTTTTGCAGATCTTTACGTTTTAAACGATTCTAAGAACAATGGCAAAAAAAAAAAAATTATACGCCCTTTTGGCATCTACTTGTTGTACTACGCCCTTTTGGCATTTGGCACACGGTATGCTAGACGACAATGAAATCTAGGAAGCATGACGATTGGTCCGATTTCCATTTCATACAAAATTTGCTCCTGCATGCCCGTAAACATTCAGGAGGCGATCGAGGGTTAACGTCATAGATTGCTCCAATATCGCTCCTGCTGCAGGTGCGTGTGTAGAAAACCTTTAAGATTCGTTCATATATCAAATTACGATGTGTTCAAAAGCCAACTGGGCGTTTTAAAATCAAATGAACAATCGATACAACTACGTCGCACTGGATGCTAGATGTTTCGTGAGACAAGTTTTTTTTTTCGAAGTAAAACTTCGTTAGGCGCAATATGTATGAGAGCGAAAAATTTGCTACAAAAATATTTTTAAACTGATACACTCATTCGTAATTTTTAACATATTATTTTACTAGTGGCCCGCCCTCGCTTCGCTTCGGTAACAGAGTTATATTATTATTATACACATAAACCTTACTCTTAACACTCTATCTGATAAAAAAAACCGCATGGAAATCGGTTGCGTAGTTTTGAAGATAGCGTACAAAGGGATATAGAGACAGAAAAAGCGACTTTGTTTTATACTATGTACTATGTAGTGATGATTTTGGCGCCCCCTGAAACTGCCGCCCGGGGCAGGTGCCCCGGTTTGCCCCCCCTAGATCCGGGGCTGCTCTTTTTAGAAGCATATACATAACATAAATTTTCATATAACAATGGCTTACATAAAGACACTTTTAAAAGTTATTAAAGAAACCATTATTTCATCAAAGTAGGCACAAGTATAGTCCTCAAAAGCGGCTCCTAGTCACAAGCATAGCGTATACACACCAGCCATCGCTTCACTAAATTATATAGATATTTTTTTTAAATTTAACTGTGTGCGCAACCGTCCAAGACTTCACCTGGTGATAAGTCACACAGAGAACAAAGAAAGAGCACTCGCAAACAGACATTGAGAGGCATACCGATACGCCGCAAAATGCACCGGACAGTAATTATTGAGAAAAAAAAGAATTTAAACAATTTAAAGATAGGAACAGAGCACTCGTTAGGCAGCCGTTATCGCAGGACCTCAATCACAATAACTCTTCAATAAGTACGCCACAACACCGATAATATGGTTTTATTTTGAACAGGGTTGCCACTTAAGTAAAGTATGACAGTATATTTTTTATCAAATAAATATAATTTAGCAAGATTTTTATACTGCTAATGTGCTTATATTGGTAATAAGATTTATGTACTGCCTGTTCTTTCTTACTGTCTGAAGGCTTCTAAAACCATTGCTTTTCTTTTATATAGTTCTTGCCAGCTAGGATTGTATGCTACAATTACCTGCTTTGTAACTTCATGAAGGAAATAAGCATGAATTTATCATACAAATTATTGCTTAGATAGCATACAGCTATGTCATGTTATTTTTAATTAATAAGAGCAATCATATTTAAGGAATCTTAGACGAACGGTTTTCATTCAATCCTAAGCTTTACGACACAATGAATACACGCAATGTACCTACTGTACCCTAAATTCAATTTACAAAGTTAGGTACCAAAGATTAAAAATAACACTAGACCCAGACTAGCCACATTTAGATCACCAATATGCCTAGACGCGGAGTCGATTGGCAGCCCTAATTTAGCGAGATGCAAATGTCGCGATGCCGGCCATGCTCCACCGCTCCCGATATTGCGCTTTCGTTTGGTGATACCACCTTTCCCCTCTCAGTCCCCCCTCCACAGCCCCTCTCAGCCCCCCTTTAGCCCCTCTCAAGTCCCACTGTCCTTCAGAGCCCCCTACTCCCCAAGCTAACTCACCTCGGCAATCTTCACTTTTAATCGCGCCTTCAGAAATTTATTAAAAATCTTGCTCGATTTTTTAATCAACGCTACACGCGGAACGATCTGTAGTGTTTTAATCGAACATGGAAACAAAATTATTGTTTAAACCTAAGCTCTAGATGCAGACAACCAGACTAAAATTGCTTGTTTTTCTGTAATGAAAACATTTCATTGATCACGGAACAAGAAGTATAAAGAGATTTACCAACTGAATCATCTGAGGTCACGTAACCTAAAAACATCTCAAGATAGAAAGAAATAAAACGAACAACTTCGCCCCCATTCTTATTTGCAGAACAACAAAAAATAACCAAGCACGTCGGTGTAACACAAATAAATTTCTATTAAGTTCTGTGCAAAACCAGCTTTTGTAGAAGCAGCAATAAAACTCCTGTATCGAAAAATCAGCCAAGTTCAATACGTAACTATTCGCGAACGGTAAGCTCCACTCCATTGTGTTCTAATTACAATTTACGGCAATCGAAACTTTCCGTCATACATAAATCTTTGTAAAAGCACTATACGTATGTGAAGGAGAGCACCGAAACGTAATAATTTAAGGAGTTAGCGGGTGAAAACGTCGGTGAAGTTGTAAAAACTTCATTCTGTGAATTTCACACGTTTCTAGGAGTAAAGTTGTGGTTTAAGTTGAAATTTATGCCGCGTGAGCGTTCACAAGAAGGAGCAACACGCAAGCTGTCGGGACATACATCTCCTGTATCGCTGCTCGACACACTATGCGGCGAGACCACGCAAATTTAACTCGTGTCACTCTGAACTTTATTCTTCATATTTATCTAACTATTGCTGGCATTATCAAACATGCGTTTTGTATAAGTTTGCTTGTAAGATTACAACTGAGTGTCACACGCTTACATGTTTATTGCTTGACTGTATCGTTTATTACTTAACGTTTTTTCTTTCTTTCAACGTCATTGTAATTTGCTGTCGGAGTACTGTTGACTTTTCTATAGATCTCTGGGCTATCTTTGTTTCACATCCTGAGAGGAGAATCACACTCTAACCAGAGATAGAAAGAATCCATTTTTTGTTTCACTAAAAATTATCAAGTAACGATACAAAAGAAAATTTGGCAAAGTTGATCTAGACGGAACAGTGTGATCAGGAGACGTTACAAAGTGTATCGAGAGATACCGCACTCTGCTGGCGTCCCTAATTTCAGGACAAGCATGAGTCCATTCTGCCGTAATAGCGACCAAAAAGCTACCAGCTAAGTCTATTTAAAAAATATCTGTCCAAGCCTTGTTGTGAATAAAGGTATTTAAACCATATGCAACGGGACGACAAGATCGTACACCTAATGGTAAGCTTCACGTCAGCACTTAACAACTACAGTGCCAAACAAATTTAGTAACTGACTAATTACTGTCCAGCTCCGCCGGCCGCTCGTTACATGACATGACGGCTCTCAGCTCATATATCCAGTATATGCGCTAGATTTCTCTGAAACAGAACTGCTTATACAGTTCCATTTATTTACCACTTTACTCTGCAAATACTGCAATTTTTAACTAAAATACAGGAAGTATACCACCAGTATTCTAAGAATGTTGCCGAACGTCATTATCTTCTACAAGTCGTCTAAATTCAACCTTTAAGAGACCGGGAAGTAAAACGTTGGCGGTATCTGCCCCTCACTCACATTCAGACTTCAATCCTACCTTTGGTGTAGTGGTTCCTAAAGAAGGCATCTCATTTTTAACATACTCATACTCACTCAAGAGAAGGTCTCCCTCCGATTAACATACTCATTCAATTGTATCTTCTGAACGTATAAACAATAGGTGGTCTGTTGTCTTGCACTATAGAGCTTCGGATCATGAGTTTCGAAGTGAATGGGGTAAACAGCATCATAATACCAATTAAATTCTACATTTGGTTGTAATAACAAGCAAATACACGATATCACAAGAATTATTACGAGATATAACCACCTAAATGGGTATTCCATAAGTTTTTAAGCGGACTAGGACGTCAAACGTTTTTTAGTGGAAACTTTTAGTAAATCTGTCTATGAATTCATCGTAAGTGCATCGTAGAATTAGTTGCAGTCACACAAACGAAGCTGAATGACATAGCACACAATGAGCTGATTGGTTCCGGAGCGAACCCACGACTGTGAGAGCCCGCATTGCATGCCTCGAAAGATTACAACTGAGAGTCACTACGTTATTGCAATTTGTATAGATCTCTCGGAGTACCGTTAACGTTTCTATAGCTCTCTGACAAGTCCTACTATAAACAATTATAAATATAGTATAGATGATAGATATTATAGACTCTGAGGTTTGTTATCTGAAGAGGGTCTTCTGGTACAAACCAGTTTGGTTCAACTTCAGAGTTACAAAGTGTACTATGAAAGTGTGTAAAGCCATCACTGATCATTTCCACTATAGTGAAGTGATCAATCTCTAAGGAGATGCACCAAGTATGCACGAGTGTGCACAAATCACGTGAGAAACACCTCCATAAACTTTCAAATATTGACTTATTGATTAGAAGTACTCGTATAACAATCACAGAACATTTTCATAATAGAGAAGTGATCAATGTCTGGGAAATGCACCAAGTGAGCAGAAGATTCAGTACACAAGTGACATGAGAAAACTTAGGAGAGTGAAATGTACTAAGTATATGTATATATATGTCTATATATCGCACCACCAGTGCATTAAAGGAGTATGTCCACATGTGCGATTTTTTTTTTATTTTATTAAACGATAGAAAAAGTTCTAATACATATCCCCTATTTTTTTCGTATTTTTATCTGTAATAGCCATGAAAATATATTAAAAAAAGTAAAAAGCTACTTCAACATGAAACACAATATTTGACTACCAAAAAACACGTACATAGAATTACTACTCACATATTTTGTTAGAGTCCCTAGCAATAAGCGCGTGAATGCGATCCCGACTTTGTTGCACGAGGCATTGAAGAGGGTTTGTTGGAGCAAGTTACTTACTCCTTTAATGCACTACATATTTTCGGAAGTATTTTTCGTAACTTCACATAAGTAAAGAATGTTAAATATTGTCTTATGTGTAAGTGCATTCACTTATCATTGATTTTATAAATTATATTTTAAGTGAATTACTCCTTTAATGCAAGTACCCTACTTTCGTCACCGAAATTCTTAATTAGATGTACAGCAAATGTTTATCACAAATGTTCAGTGTATTTCCAGTTAGTGACCGCATAGTTTTAATAAAATGAATAGAAAATTAACAAGGGCAAGGTGAATGCTTAATTTAATTGATGGTGTTTGTACGGTAATATGAAAAATGATGGCGATAAGTACTTCAGACTTTATTTTATTTACAAATACCATACTCAGGCTTGCCAGCTGCCTTAACAAACTGGTTTTCGGAGCGAGTACGGCACCATAGATCACATCCGCACATTGTGCCAGATTATTCAGAAGACAGAAGAGTATAATCAGCCCCGTTGTCTTGTATTCGTGGACTATGAGAAGGCTTTGACTTGGTTGAAATCTGGTTTGATCTGGAGTCCCTGCAGCAATGTCAAGTAGATTGGCGATACATCCTAGAGCTGAGATGTCTCTATAAAGCCGCCACCATGTCCATCCAAGTACAGAATCAGCAAACAAGGCCTATATCGTTGCATTGAGGAGTGAGAAAAAGGGATGTCATTTCCCCAAAGTTGTTCATTAATGAAATGAAAGATATGTTCAAGACACTGAACTTGAAAGGACGTAGCATCAACATAAATAGCGAATACATTTCTCACTTGCGATTTGCAGACGTCATCGTCATAATGGACGAATCGCTGCAGAACTTAAAACAGATGCTGAATGAACTGGCTGCTTCCTCTGTACGCATCGGCCTACGGACGAACTTGGACAGAACCAAGGTCATTCAATGAACATGTTCTACTGGAACCGATTGCAAGTACACAGCGCTGTTGTACAAAAATATTCGGGCAGACATTGCAGTTAGGTGGAAACAACTTTTGAGGACGAGGTGAATACGAGAATTCAGCTAGGCTGGGCAGCGTTTGAGAAACTTTGTCGAGCCTTCACATCATCGATCCTACAGTGCCTAAAGACGAAAGTCTTCGATCAGTGCGTTCTACCGATTATGACATACGGAGCCGAATTAAAGGTCGCTCAGCGAGCTATGGAAAGGACTATGCTCGGCGCCTCTCTGCGGGATCGAATCCGAAATGAGGTGATCCGGCAGAGAACCAAAGGCAGTGAGCAGGCCACGTCGGCCGCAGAATCGATAACCGTTGGGGTGAACGAATTCTGGAGTAGAGATCGCGTCTCGGTTAACGTAGTGTAGGACGCCTTCAGGCCAGGTGGAATGACTATTTGCGCAGGACGGCTGGCAAGTGCTGGATGCGAGAAGCCCAGGATCGATCAAAGTGGCTAACATTTGGAGAGGCCTATGTCCAGCAGTGGACTGACATAGGCTGATGATGATGTGGATGATGATAAATCAGGCTTGCAATTTAACGTTATTTAAGTTTAATAATATCGCTGAAGGTGACATTAATAAACTTATGTACAAGCACATTATTTTCTTTCTATCTTGAGATTGATTTTCTTTGTCAGTTAATTAACACAACCGAGGCACATGGGTCAGGGGTTCAATTGCTACCGCTACAATTTGAAGCTGCATGAAAATGTCAGAGTATTGTCTCGTTGTTCTTATGTAGAATTCCGTACCCAAAGGGTAAAAACGGGACCTTATTACCTTCCCTTAGTAATAGGGTCCCGTCTTAACTTCACCGTCTGTCTGCCTGTCTGTTTGCTTGTCTGTCTGCTTGTCAGTTGCCAGGTTAGACAGCTAAAATTATAAAAGATTATGCATGTCTATATTAATTTAGATACACAAAATTTCATAATAATTATTTCATAAAATATTTAAGAACTATAATACATTTATTGTTTAATTTGATTATGTAACTGAGACATAACTTCATATGAATTATATTGGTAGCTTCGACGATTTGTAAGTGTTTTTTTAAAAACCTATACAAATAAAGCTTATTTTGACTTTGTTCTTCATGTGCCTTATGTGTACACCTATCAAACATTAGCTTACATTAAACATTTACACAATACTATAAAATATAAAACTTACCTATATAAAGCATTGTGTGATTCAAATGCTACTATGAAAGTTATTACCAAAATTAGGTTCCCCGTAATGATTCCCAGGGTGATGAAGATGATGATTACTGATTTTCATACCAAGTACATTTGTAAAATGTGATTATGTGGCTTTGAGATATTATTTAATTTGTATTAGTGCCATACACACATATACGTAACACTTACCACAGATTTAATAAATGTTGTATTTGTACAATCAGTTACTAGTATTTTGATTGTTTAACGATGAAAATTATTTTTATGACACTTGTCATTCGTTTTTGATACCTTATTATATGTAATAATCTGTTATTATACAATATTATCTACGGTGTATTACATTGGTACGAAGTTTATTAAGCTCAACACGTTTCATAGTTTTGACTTCGAAAGTTTTTATAAAGTACCAAGTATTGTTTGTATTCATTTTGTATTTTAATTATGTAATGTACCAATGATATGTTCTAAAGATTTAAGGTACCTATCGAATGTTTACTTAAATAAAATAAGAATGGCAAGATGTTGCACAAGAGTTATCAATAGTCGATATTTCCTTTGAAAATATCGGGAGAAAGGTCTTACGCTGCGTTGTATAGGTACAATTTGGTATTTTTGTACCTTTATAGGCGTGAAATGGTGTTAAAAAGAATAGATTTTGTTAATTTTTAATAAAATTACTTAAATTAATCTCAATTGTGGCAAAGAAGACGAAAATAAATATTTTGAATTTTTTGAAGGTAATTTGGTTGTATTTCTGTAAGTAATCACTCAATTTTAATTTAAAATACACATTAATGTTTTAAAAAAATATATAACTTACCCACAATTAATACTGTCATTTGAATGTATACTTAATTTTCATAGTTAACAAAATGTATGAAAATATTTCCGTCTCGAAAAATATTTTCTTCATGCAATAAATATGTAAGACACTTATTATGTAATGTTATTAAGAAATGCCCCTGCAATAAACATTTAGTACAAATCACTTCATTGCAAATATTGAAAAAAGTCGTGCAAAAAGTACGTAAAGATTAGTGCTCCGTATTTTTTTACGAAAAGACACGTGCATTAAAGGAGTATGTGCACATAATCTATATAATATTTTAGGAATTCCATAGCAAAATAATCATATATTTACTTACTATGAGTTCTTTGTGAATTAAGCTCATGCATTAAATATGTAACCGTTTCTTTTCTCTCTGAGTATTAAACAAGCAGTCTCTCCACAATACCAATCAATGAGAATTAAAGAACGTGTGTAAAGCTTTCTAATGATACCCAATACATAGGAATAATATAAAGGGTTCAGAAGTTATAATAAAAATAAACTGTTTTTTTGCTCTCCTGAAAAGTTGGTGTTTTTGAGTTACACCTTTAATGCACGGGTGGTGCGATATGTATGTATATGTCTATGTAATGTTTATAATTTAAGTAATATTTTAAGTACATGGTATATATTTGTCTATTTATGTACGATATTTATATGTCTCTTATATGTTTAAGTATATTATACTTACTTTATTTAGCATATTTCCATATATTAGTTTTTTATATAAATAATGTATTTTCTTTTATTGTGTTTCCATTTGTACACTCACCGCACAACAAATCTGCTCTCTGCATGACCCAAGGGTTGACTGGTAGAGAATGCTCCTAGCATTAAGTTCGCCTTTTGTACCATTTTGTGCAATAAAGTTTAAATAAATAAATAACTCTAAAATTGACATATTGTGTCAAAAACACTCTCGTACGAGATTAGATTAGCGAACCAATCAGAATGCCAAGACGTTAGGAAACACTGGTTGGTCTGAGCAGCCTCCAACTGCTCGCGACGTTCCAATCTCCAAGTTGCCGCTCCATCTATTGCGTGACGGCTGCGCAGATGTCGAATTCTCGTTTACGTTTTAGAACGCTGTACAGTTTTGTTGATTCACGTACCTGCCATGGATCGTTTTCTTATCTGAGGTAAACGATCGTTGGTAGGTACTAAACGATATCTAAGTATCTTCCATTAATTTCTCTTATAGCGAAAGTGTATTTAAAATGTTCATCAAATAAAATCACATAAAATAATCATATAAGTTCACACTTTTCGCAATATTAGAAGCCACATTATTAGGCACATTTTATGTAAAAATACTGCACATAAGTATTGAATAATGTTGGAGATGTACGAGTACGTACAGTGAGCATCACATATTGTGAACACGCTAACTACCTATTCAAATAGATGTTACTGTTGAAAACAAAATGATGTTGTGATGTCAAAATTATGATTTGGATAATAAACTTTAATCATTGAACTCAAAAATTGTTTTGAAAAATTGGACAGGTGACGTCGACTGCGGAGATCCTCAAAAAGCATTTTTTTAGTTTACAATTCTTCTGAATTTTCCTATGAGCTGTGGTGTGTTCTCTTGCCACCAGGTAAGCCGCTTAAGTTTTGTGCATTTGTCATAAAAGATAAAAAATCTATTAGTAATCCTTGAATGAATTTCATACCACATACATTCAAAAAGTATATTAAGTATGTTAAAAGGTGACTTAGATAAAATGGATTAATCCATATTATTAAATCCATTCAAACAAAAAGACGGTTACAACACCCCTTTTAGCACTTTAAAATGAAGACAGTTGTACAAAATTGGTAAAAAGTTCTGGAACATGGTATTAGGTACATTTTTTGCTTTCATTCTTTTTTTCAAAGTAATTATGAAGCAGATATAAAATGGGCGAGGATCGAGTTGCGAGCCTCCACGCGTCGCCAAAGTAGGCGGTATACGATCGTCTATGGCGGTTTTGGCTCACAGTTAGTAATAAAAACTTTTGTAATTACGCCCATTTAGGGCAAGGAACCGCCGTTGACGGGACGTCTCGTGCCAAAAACGCCAATTATTTTTATAACACGAGCTAAAAGTTTGGACTCGTGCATTGCGAGCGTACTTCCGTCATACATTTATTACTTATACTTGGAACATAATCAATGGTGGTGGAGTGGAATGCAGTCTATTTGATGTATTATTGCGGTCTTAATTGTCGTCTCGAGCGGTTATTTCGACGGATGATGTACTCGAGACAAGGACAGGCGACAGTTCAATTACGGCTGTATTGTTTAAGCGCCGTTCACATCGGGTGTAGCAATAAAATTGAAGTTTATTCCGTAATTAAGATGTTGGTTAAACGATTTTCATTGTTCGCTCATAATTGGGCTTGTTATAGAGATTCGGTTTTTAATTTTGATCGGTTTTACGTTGTAATAAGATTTGTTTTGCGATTAAACTTTGCGGATTAGATTAAAATGCTTAATATTGCAGTATATTAAAGTTAGTTCATTGTGAGTGGTTCTAGTTACAAAATTCCAATTAATATTAACTAGCGTTTCACCATTTTTAATATTCCGAGGTATTCTAGTAACATTCTAGAAACTGTTTAATTGTTAATTATCATTAAGTTCTGTAATCTATCTAAGCATGCGGAGTTTACTTGTAACCGATCTATGTATTTTAGCTATAAGTTATAATCATTATTGTTTGTTTGAAATTAATACATACTTTGTAAGAAAACCAAAATAAATAAATTTCATAAAATATCGACAAGATTTGTTAGGTATTGTTTTCGTTTAAGTTTTGAGATAACCTGCTGGTGTTCTGGCTACAAGTTTGCTTGTGTCATATTTAGATGAATTACTATCATGAAACGAACAGTTTATTTACATTACATATTGTACATCGGTTTGCTTAAGAATCCAGGCACATTATTATGTAAAAAATTATACTTTGCTGACTTTTCCATATATGTACAGGTCGTTTTTTTTCATAGACATATTCTCTATTTTATTCTGAATCAAATAAGTAGGTACAATTTTCGAAATGCATTTTAAAGCTAGTTTTAAAATAAATGAACTTCGCTCGTCATTATCATTGAAATCCCAGCAAAAACTAATTGGACTGTCAGTTCATTTCAGTCTCAACGTGAACGCAAACAAAAGTTATCATTTCAACGAACTTACTGAACGCATGAATAATTTATTTAGACATCTTCATAAAAAGACACTACAACCGGCGTAAACTTTGACACCGAATGTACAAATAAAAACAAGACCACATAATTAATGAACACGGCATAAAGCCGAGGGGCTGGCAACATCACCAAGAATCACAATTTGTAAATAATTTGTTCAGTGGAATTATAATCCGCGTCCGGACATAGGGGCGGTGTCAGACTGTGACAAGCGACGACTTGCCGAGCCCACCCGAGCTCGTAAAAACTTTTCTAATTATGTATATTTTGTAAGTAAGAAGCGCGGGCACTCGCATTATATTTTCGCGGATCTCAGTCAACGCTGTTATTGTGAGGGGAGTTAATGCGAGATGTAACTGCTACTGGGACGGTCACAAGCGCTGTGTGTGAGCATGGAGCCAGAATTTGTCCTACTTTAGCGTAGGGCCCGTTTAACCTTGCTTTAATCTCGGGACGTTTGTCTTGTCGGTTTGAACTCGAACGGTATATGCTTGTCCTACTTTAGAGCTATCCGGTTTCGATAGATAAGGGTGCTAGGGCAGTATTACTTCACTATATATAAAATCTTATTGAGGATGTGTATAAATAAATAGGAAACTGAATAGGAATATCAAACTAAAGGAATTGAAATTAGAGAAGACATAGCCGAAAACATAACTTTTTTTTCTAAATGATTACGATGCCAAGCCAAGGCGGCCTTGTCATCATCACTTGATTTTTGTTTGTCAATTAAATGTATTAACAGATATTTCTCTCTTAATTTGGTGTAGAGAACTGTGAGTGAATGGCCAAGTTCCCTAGTAATTTTGCTTTATGGTTCTAACAAGCGTCAAAGTGTGTTTAAAACTCCGTGTACTTTTCGGATTTGGAATAGGACCACCCTATCTCATCCTGTGGGTGTCGTAGAAGACGAGTAAGGGAATATCAGGAAACAAGTAGCAGCGTTTATCTGGATAAAAATAAAACCTACTGCGGTCACCAACCCGCCTGTCATTTAGAGAGGCCTATGTCCACTAGTAGACGATTGCAGGCTGATCATAATTTTGACTGACTCGGTGGCTCAATTGCTAGTGACCTCTGCCTTCTGAGCCAAGGGTCGTTTCGATTCCCACACATTACAAACATTTGTGTGCATGAACATGTCTGTATTGGTCTGGGTGTTTTATATGTACAATAATTATTTACAAAAAGAATTATTTATCTAAGTAAGTTTATCAGTTGTCTAGTACCCATAGTACAAGCTTCGGCTTAGCTTGGGGCTAGATGGCGCTGTGTGGCCCAGCGTGGCAAGTCTTGGGTTATTTTATCAAGTTACTGTCACTCGTGAATGCACATATGAACCTAACCAGCTTTATTTCCTTAAACATGAAGCAATCCTACTGGGACTGTTGGATGGGTAATTTAATTTTATTGACACTTAATTATCATCAAACGTTTCATTTGACTACAGATGCGTACTTTCACATTAGTTCTCTTGTTTGTGTTTCAGAGAAGTTAATCAAATGAAGTTTCGGTACCTACGCGCGGTATTTGACAATTTCGGTTCGATGTGAACTTTATCATAGACGGTGTCAGTTTGCCAATTAAATCTTCTTAATTGTAATTGGCGCGAGCAAATATCAATTAATACACTTAGCAAGTACTTTTGCTATTCAGAAGTTCATTATGTTTTGATATTTTGTCAACGAGACTTCAACACGTTTGACCTGATCGTGAATAATTCAAACACTGTGCAAAGTTATTTCTTTCATGTAGTCGAGATGTTTAATTTGGGTATCAATAGCACAATTAAAAGCAATTACAAAATAGGTAATCACCCGATTGAGAAAATGAGACGAAATCTAGACACGCGGGA
Organism: Conogethes punctiferalis; assembly: GCA_031163375.1. Classification (NCBI taxonomy): domain Eukaryota; kingdom Metazoa; phylum Arthropoda; class Insecta; order Lepidoptera; family Crambidae; genus Conogethes; species Conogethes punctiferalis. The sequence goes on from CM062080.1 coordinate 8,529,437, forward strand.
ATGTGTCAGCCAAGTTCCATAGAAGTCTCTTTATACTCGTAAACGAACAGATAGGTCAATCAACTGTCTTTAATCAAAATAATGAATTCGTGTAATTTTCGATAAAAAATAAATATTTATTTTACGCCCGTAGGTGCAGAATTTTATATTCCATGCCATCTAGGTAAATCCGGGAACAAAAGTGGAACGAATGCTTACACAGACAAGATTTAGCCCGAACTATTGAACGGGGGAGCTAGACCAATGGGATGTCCACGTGGAAATTGGACGGGAAAAATACTAGTTCAAAGTTTACGAGTGTTTCATAATCCGTGTGTCGAAACACGTGAAATTTTCCCCGGCTTCATGCGGACGTAGCATCGTTGAGATGAATGGGGCAGGGTTGGCGATGTGAGTCGAGAATACATGAGGAAGAGGATATTTTAAAAACAACGGCATAGTCGACGTTTTTGTGCGCATATTGCGCAGACAAGAAATATCTCAAAGAGCTTCAATTAAAATTTGTGATTTGCATATTTTGAGTTTTGGTTTACTACTTAATAAAAAAAATAGGTAAATAAATAATGTTAAAACTCACGTTTATCAATATTAATGCAAAGTGAAATACAATATTTTAAATACATTATAGTATAGGACCTATTATAAATTCTTATCTTGGATTGTAATTTGATTAAGGAACCCATTTGCAATAATATTTATTATATACCTACATATAAAACATTTTTCATCCATTAACCAGTTCCGTGTAGGTCGTTTTATACTCAAGTCTTAGATTAGTTATTATAATAAAATATTGTTTAGTATCTACACGATATTTTAAAATGCGTAGCTAAAAATCAGCACTTAATAGACTCGCATTAATATGCTAATGACATAATGCCTTAGTTCGTGTCCTTTTTAGAATAGCAATTTAAGCTCGCTGTATTTCCACCGAGGCTATCGTTAATTGTGAACCTAACAATGCGACGTAGAATAATAAATCTAAAACTGTACCAAGAACTATCGTGCTATTTAAATCGCAAGGTTAGCAATAAAGCCAAGTTTCAAACTTAGCTAATGGCCGGAAAATTCAAAACCGCGTTCAAACATTGTTCGACCATGACAGAAACAAGGTTTATTCTTAGCAATAAACAGATTTGAAGATTCAATTATTAACTTCCATCCACCGCAAGAAAGTTACTTGTTTATTTATACTTTCTCATGATTCGGGTGTCATGGAGGAATTCTGATAGAATGTCAGTCAGTCGTAATTTAATGACCAAATAACACAGCTTTCACCTATTTAAAACTTTATTCCAGAAAAGATAACACGTTATTAAATTAGCAGCGCTTAAATACTTATATCAGACATTATTATATTGTATTATCATTACTTTATGAGCCAACTAAGGTACCACAAATGTGTACTATAAAATCAACATCTAGATAGATACAGAAAAAGCACAAATTGTCATCACATTTATCACCAAAATGTGTGTTTATTTTTCTATCTTGTGTCGTGATTCTGTGTTTAATTTTATCTTTGTTTTTCAGATCAAAACAAAAATATCACTCATATGTAACTAAAAATAATATTTAGTTAATGTTGTTTTTGCAAATTATAAAAGACTTTAGACAAATTTCGAACATCGAGAAAACTCTTCAAATTTTTTAGTGATATTTTAGGTTTGCTATATTTTGAGAGTAACTAAAATATATGAGCACATTAATTTCTACAATTAGATTGTTATTTGGGCCACACGTTTGAAATAGTTTCCATAAATTACTTTTTATTTTTGATTTCCTATTTATTATCGATTCATTGGAATTATTTTGAATTTATCATTGGTGTAAAATATGCACACAACCTATAGGTTTACTAATTTGTGTAATATATTTATAAATGAAATTTTGCCCACAGTCCCCCGCCTGCCCAGGGTGGCGATTATGGCTAAAGCCTCCAGATGTATGACCAAAGTGGCGGACAGGAGACGCCTAGAGGGTAGCCTGATGATAATAATGATACTGATTTAAAGCAATTCAGTTTTTATAGACATAAAACAAATGAATGCTATCATTCAGTATATGTACACAGTAAGGTGCTTAGACGTTTGATTGAAATAATATTAAGGAATGTAAGTATAATGGATCCGATTTCATACGCAGATTTTCTGTTCTGCTATGACAATCACATGATGACCATTTATCGCCCACACCTGCCTGGGTGCCACACTATCGGAACTTCCGAGTTTAAGACCGAATTAATACCCAACACGCAATGGAAAATCTATTTATTCGAACTTTGGTTTGGTAACCCGTCAAACCAAAGTAATGCCATGAATATTGTATGTTTTACTCGTAAATAGATCCGCCATTATTAATACATTTAGCGCTTTGATAAATTCATCATTGACCGTGAAACGAAGTTTTCCATTTTAATTTGGTTCCGCGGCAACTAAAATCTACGGTAAGGTTCAAGAAAAAACAAAACAGAACTTATAGCCTTTCCCTTGCCGAAGCATCCGCAGCCAACCCTAAGTGTCCGGCGCGTTGTAAAATATTCCCAAGAATCGCGAGAAGGGAACAAGTACGGCGTAAAAAGTAACAGACCACTCTTGTTTAGTGCGGACCCCTAACGGGACTCCGCGTATGGACGCCGAGGGAACGGAATGTTTTAGCCTTCACTATAAAACTTCCACTGTGCCCGCCAAAATACACACTATAGTACATAAAGTGACGAGTCTAGTGTGGCACGCGTCGTGAGACCGTTGCGTTATGTAAGTAAAGAAGCTAAGCTATGGAAGGACAGCTAAGCGTGACATACACGCTATACCACACTATAACATCTCTTCGGTGTGTATTGCGGCTTGACACATCAGTTTGGTGCCTATCTGTAGTCATGGAGCGGCAATGCATGTCAATCATTTGGACCATTGTAGTGCCACGTCGTACCTACAGTTGGGCCTCACTCTAGAGTGAACTCACTCTAGATGAGCCACTAACATTTGGGTGACTTAAAGCAAGGATAAACAATCATAATGGTGCATGGTGTGGGCTTCAACTTTGATGTCATTATCCTTCAGCTTCAGTTTGTGGCCAGATAATGCCTTGCGTATTTTAATTTAAAAAAAAACACTATTTTGTCCTTGGAAACTAGTATTCAACGGATTCTGAAAGGATAGATAGACTTGTAAACGTTTAACAAGCGAGCTTAGAGATTTCTCAAAAGCTTACTGAATCTGAAAGCCTATCTTCCTGTACTGTAAGTGTCAATCTGATTAAAAATCGCTCGAAACCAGCCTAAAGACTTCCGGTGTATATACATTTATAAGAAATAGGCTTAATTGGTCCTTCTACAAACTAATGTCCTGGTATCTGCGTCTGCGCACCCACAATATACTCTATGTACACTTGGCTATTTTCCTCAACTAGCTGTAGTGTGCCAAAACTCAGTACGGAGAAAATTAAAATGAATAATTGCATTAATCTCTACCAGCATAACAACCACATAATAGGCTCCAAAGAAATTGCACTCCTATACAAACGCGTAGTTAAAAGTTGTTTACCAGAGTTGCATAAACACAGACGAATGGATCCCGGCATCGCGCTTGTGGTGGGAAAGTTTTGCAATTATTATAATTATGCCGACCTAGAGCATCCGACCAATCCGACAGACTCATATTTCCTACTTAATCGAGCAGTTTGCGACGTCATAAATTCGTCTATTTATTAACTTTGTGTTAAATTTACGGTGGTGTTTTGGTGGATTAAATTGCAGGGGGAATTTTGCTAATGTTTTCATACTAATCTTTATCAATACCGAAATATAGTTAGTAACTTTCTATGACTGATAATAATTATGTAAAAACTTCTATTTGAATGATAGTAAACTACTGCTTATTTTCTTGTATTATACTCAATTAATATACGCAAGCAGTAGCTGAGCTATTGTATGACACACAGCACAATAATTCACAGACAGTAAGCTGAGATCTGTATCTAATATTGATAAAACAAATACTCTATAATGATTCACGTACCTCAATGGTATTACAAACACTGGAATCATCGGATCTTAAGTGCACGCAGGCGCATACCTACACAATGCGCTGCCGTGCCTCAGAATACACATGACACATAAACCGTCATCTGTGCGTTGTTGCTGGATAAAAAATCCAAATCACAACCCCGTCTCCTTCCGTAAGAGTCAAATAAGGACTCCTTGAGACTTCAACTTCCCAGCCCTTGGTAATAGGCGACCGTGTAATGCCTTCAGTTGCTTTATGTTTCAAGATAAGCCAGTGTATAACTAAAGCTATGTACAGGCTATGGCAACCGTAACCAAATAAATAAATAATAAATAACCCAAGACATGCCACGCGAGGCCACACAGCGCCACCTAGCCCCAAACTAAGCCGAAGCTTGTGCTATGGGTACTAGACAACTGATAAACTTACGTAGATGCATTTTTTTTGTAAATAAAAACATATTATACATAGAAAACATCTAGACCAATACAAACAGACATGTTCATGAACACAAATGTTTGTACTGTGCGGGAGTTCGAACCTACGACCCTTGGCTCAGAGGGCAGAGGTCACTACCAAAGGACCCATCGAGCCAGGCAAGTGATTGAGTAGTGAAGTTGTCAGTTGCCACAGCGCCGAATCCCCGGATATTGTGCTATAAAAAAACCAATCCTTAATTGGCCCATCCCATAACAATTTAACTGGACAAAAACAAGGTGCAATTTATGCCCAAGCACGCTACGACCATTTCACTAACAGTATTTTATTAGGCACCCGAGCCGATTTATCAATTCAGTGCATTTAAAACTTCTCCCGGTATGCACTTAACGTATTAAATTCTTTGACAATGAATCATGGGTGAGTAAAATGCTCATCTTAAAAGGATGGAAATATGGGAACATGGGAGGGTTCCGTGCTAACGATTATAAAAAAACTATTAAAATGCATTATGGAATTTTCCAGGGGCCAACTAAAACTTTATAAGTTTTTAGTAAGTTATAAAGAAAATCATTGTATGCTTAAATATTAACTTTGAACATTTATTTACGACGTGCTTTTGCTTATTTTTCCTCTATGTATATTTATAATGGGTGCAACTTTATGAAATAAATCATCTTGGCAACGGTGCACTAAGTAATATTTTTCAGAAATGACGAGTTCATTTAATTTCACTTTTGAAAGAACAGGGTTCAATTTTTTGAATTGAAAGAGCCCTCGAAAAAGGCAAATACAAAATCACATTAAACTCCATTCTCATCCAATCTTAATCGAAATACGCTTTATTCAAATCGCCGTGGTCAAGGGTACGTATCGGCGGATTACCACCCTCTATATGCTGAACCCCAAAAGTGGCGTTTAAATCTCCCCTTGTAATATGAGTAACAGCTTATTTGGGTATAAATCGCAGCCTCTCTCGTCGCTCGTTCGTCAAACGGCCCAATCATTTAGAGTATGTTCAACGGGAGCGCCCATGGAACAAAAACAAAGAAGACTTGGCACAAGTTACTGTGAGTTTCGAACAGGTCCTGACGTCATCTTTCCGTCACAAACATGACATTCCGGTGTCGGCACACAAACTCTGTGTAATGTAACTGACGCATACCCTGGCTTAATCATTATTTTATTTCATTGAAGTAGAAGTTAGCTCTGTCACAAGGGCTGTGCCAAAATTCAAAGTGAAGGGTCAGTCTTTGCAATGAAACATTTTAAGTAGTCATTAATTATTATAATTATGTATTTAATACACTATGTTATTGATGAATACAAGTAAAATGCTGTTTTCAACGAAGGGAGTAAAAAAAGGCTCAGATGGATATTTTTGTCACTGAAATTTAACAGACATTGCATTATCGAATTGTGCTTGTAGATTTTGAATGATAATTGTATAATACATAGATAAAACAGATTTGATATATGGAATTCGATGTAACTGACCGAATGATAGACTTATTGGAATAATATTACCTCTCCACTTTAGTTTTTACTCAAAGGTAACTAGAAACAGTATATAAAAGCGCTAAACGCTTGTTTTGTTAACCGAAGGTATTCGTATTTCAAAGCTTAATTGAAACTTGTATGAATGGATTATGATCTTTTTTGTGCTAACTGTTATAGTTCAATACTAATATCTAAATGCACTCGAATGTCCCTAGTATTTTATTTGGGCTTGGGCTAAGGGTTAATAACTGTATTTAATTTCTTAATAAGTCTACTATTTAATTTAATTTCCTAAACTAACCGACATAGTAAATGTGATATACTACTTAAACTCAAAATTAAAAAAAAGGCTATTTCTTATTTTGATATTTTAAGACAATTTCACCAAGCACTAAAGGTGTTTAATGTTACGACAAAAACATTATCCGCATTTTAGCTCGCAGTTTCAGAAAATTCTTTCTCTGACAAATCTTCAGACGGTGTCGGAGCGCAGTGAATGATAAAAACGAAAACAATTAGTAGATTTTAAAGCACGATACGTTTATAACGCCAGTATTTCATCTCACGGTCAGTCCACATCCCGACGTTTTTGTCATAATCAGTTGTAAGGGTGTGTACAGAGAGGGGAGCGATGCGCTTTTCATCAGACTTTTTCATGATGCACTAATTAATCACGGAGCGATGATTAATCATTCCCCGCGGCACATTTAAACCCAACTTTAATGATCCGTTTGTCGGATGCTAGTATTTCTTCTGTGGCACGCGCCGTGGATGGTTTTATGCCGTTTCTTCTACGAAAATTTACGGCACCAATGAATTTTTAGCGGCGCAGCAAAGTGACGCGTATTGCCCGCGCTAATGTACTGTTGGTAAGCCAGGAACGATCGCAATGCGTTTAATTAATAATGGTGTTGGCGACGCGACAAATTTTCGCAGTTCGTAAAAAGCATTTTTTTTTATTTAAATAGTGATATTGTGTATTTTTTAATTGAATTATTTGTTCGCTTTGGTTTGGCGAAACGTTGTGGGATTATTTTCTGCCCAAGAGAGTGTGATCGCATGATGTTAAAATTTACGCGAGTAGCAGGTACTTGTTTACATTTTGTATTGTACATGATGTGTAATTGAAATGTTATTTATTCATTTTTGTTATTCAAAGGAAAAGTTACAAATAAAGCTATTATTAAATATCCGTTTTATGAACTGTCGAAACGTACTATATAATGTAACATTAACTACACAAATATAAATACTTAAAAGTTATTAATAAATATTTTTCAATAGAACTTGCTACCTGAGAGTTTGTTTAAGACAAACTTCTACACAGCCCACGCAGTATTATATAGTTTGTAATGGCCTACCTGTCTACGATGTTTACACAAACTTCAACTTCGATATTTATAGAACAACTGAGCTGTAAATAATTCCCCCGTCAAACTTCGCATAAGTCTCTATAATAATATTAATACGAGCGATAAAATTATCGATGAAACATACCGTTAAATTCCGCTCGATCAGCGTTTATTACCTGAAACAGAAAACATTCATCAGTCGTTTGCTAATAGCGAGTAATAATCGCACTACTGAATAACACCATTCAACGTTGAGTGATGAAAGAAAAACATGGCGAGGGGCTGTGCTTTTATTGAAACCAATCTCGGCACTTGCCGCGGCTGACTGGGAGCTGAATACGGGTAATTGCCCCCTCATTGAGATGATCTGCGCGCTTGTCTCCCGCCGGTGTGCGCGCGGCCTTATATGCGCTTTGTCTTGCGCGGCAACAAGTCGTCGCTTTGTGTCAACCGTGCCCTTTTTTCTTGATGAGTGGATGAATATGATGCAAATTAACGTGTTATTTTTTGTTCTTATTAATATGTATTAAATATCTACAGAATTAATAAACGATTCTTCGTTGGAGCGGGATTTCAAGAAACAATAGTTGAAGCAATAGAACTTGGTTTTAAAGGGACATTTGGCATTAAGACCTTAAAAAGGCTTATACATGAGTCATATATAAAGCATATTAAAGCCGTAAGACATAAGTCATGTTTATGCCTATTTAAGGTCGTAAGACCGAGTATCTTCTTCATGTAACATGACAGATAATATACATCACAGCAATGGTAATTCGGCTGATTGTTCAATAAAAAACAAAAGCGTCTCATTCATATAATTATGTTTAACGACACGTGGATTTTGCTTTTAATTAACCAATTTCGCCACTTGCCGCGGCTGACTGGGCGCGGAATTCGAGGTGATCTGCGCGCTTGTTTTCCGCCGGTGTTCGCGCAGCCTTATATGCGCTTTGTTTTGCGCGGCAACAAGTCGCCGTTCTGTGTCAATGAGCTTTTCTTCTGATGGGGAATGGGTTAGAAGCGGATCGAACGTATCTTTTGGTCATTCTACAGTAGGTACATCCGCCACTTAAACACGCGGGTTGTTATGCTATACCTATCGCTCTAAGCAACGTATAGATGTCTGGACACGCCACGTATTAGAGAAACAAAGTCATAGTTTATGGAACAGCAGCACAATCGCACTGATTAATGAAGGCATATTTGTACCCCCACAGGGTGTCTTTTCAGCGGATAATGTATAATGGCAGTCTATTTAGAGTTTTTCAGGTCGGCTACGTTCAGATTTTTCCTAGGCAGAGGGAGGAAGGAGCCTTTTTCTCTTGTCGAGACGAAGTGTATGAGGTCGGCTACTTTAAGATTTTTCCTTGTCAGATAGAGGATAAAGTGTGTAAGGATAGTAAAACTTGCTACGTCATTGTGATGGTCTGAGCAGTTGTCCTCCGTCGGTGTGCGCGCGGCCTTATATGCGCTTTGTCTTGCGCGGCAACAAGTCGCTGCTTTGTGTCAACGGGCCCTTTTCTCATGACGACTGAGTGATTAAGAAGCGGCTCTAATTGTGCTTATTGTGACTGTTTAGCGGAAATTTTTTGCCGTCGAGACTTTTTACACACACTTGCACGATGTAGCAATATTGCCCTTAGATCATAGACACGAATATTGTCTGAGAATATTACCTTTACATAGTAGACTTAGCGAACAGAAGGCATATCGAATTAAACCGTTTTCCTGTTGCTACTGTTTTATTATAAATGCATTTATGAAATTAAGGTCGTAAAATAGTGTTCATATTAGACTGGCCCGGTGGCTCAATTGTTAGTGACCCCTACCTTGTGAACAAAGGGTCGTGGCTTCGATCCTCACCTGAGTAAACATTCGTGTAATGAAAATTTGCGTATGGTCCGTGTCGGGGCGTTGGTATATTTGTGTTACCTTCATTCTGATACCCGTAACACAAGTTCTTAAGCTTACTTACATTGGGATCATAACAATGTAGGTGACGTTCCACGATAAAAAATGAAAATGAAAAATATCTTTATTCAAGTAGGCTCATGACGAGCACTTATGAATCGTCAAATAATGCAAGTACAAACAATGAATCTACCACCGGATGATAATTAATTATTTATATGCTTTGTAATAGACAGCTCGTCGTGTGTATGCACATTCAAGTCAAGAAATTAATTTCAGTAGCAAGTAGCGATGCACTTGCAAGAGTCTCTGCGATCTAATTGAATGTGTGCTGAACGACTTAGTACCAACTCACGTACGGAGGAAGCCTTAATGCTGATTAATTTAGGTAGCATCTGAGGAAAAATTAAAGGTTTATACAAAAAAAAAATGCTTTAAACGCCTTTCGTCTCAGCGAAAGGAATAATTCGGGGCGATGAAAAATTTTAATGACTTAATTAACTGAGGACGCTGCGTCGAATTCCTTATTTTGATGAGGAGCTCTGCACCTACTTTGTTCGTTAAGGAATTTAATTTTTTTCATTATACTCGTTTTTGTTGCATGGTCGTTAAAGCAAATCGTTATTGCGAAAACAAAAGGTTAAAAAGCGGTGCGCATCGGGTAAACAGTGTAAAATATTCATGTTTATAACTTTGTGTAGGTAGATGGGCATATTCGCACGCATACCAACTTATAAAAAAGTACTCAAAAAGATTTTCTGTGTGGCAATTACCTTATATTTGACATACCATTCAAAAGTATGAAGTCTATATATATAATGAAGTTTTGGTGTTGTAGGATTCCATACTACATATATAACCCTAGCCCTACAGATTTGTTTAGCAGTTGCAGAACTTATCAAATTGAAACGAATTCTTTAGTGAGTCAGCTTGTAGCAAAGTATAAAATATGAGACGAATATGGCTGAATCGTAATTTCCGTAAATAAAATATTATGATGATAAGGCTATATCCATAAAGAGGGACGAGTTTAAGAGTTTCGTGCTGGTGTCAGGATAGCCAATATCAAATGCAAAGGCTCTTAAGAAATGCATGCTCGCTTTGAAGGGCCCTAAGTCGAGCCCTTAAAGAAATAGCGCCTTGGATAAGATTGGAAAGGTTGGAGGAATAAAATCTTCATGAAGAACTAAGTTTAGTGCAAATCTGAAATTTGTTCACTTCTCAGTGGACAAACGCTTCAGACAATACACACCAACCACCCATCGACTTCTCTCGTAAGCTACTTTTTTGTACGGAATAAAAGATTATAATTAAAAAAATTATTATGATGATATTCATGGGTACTATGAGGGATCCACTAAAACCTTTACAACAGAGCCAAAAAAGTAAAAGGCTTGCAGGTTTTTAATGAATTTATTGAATCTAATTCCTTATCCTCTAACACAAAATGTCTAAGAATTTTAAAAATATATTTTCTTTTATGAGTTATAAAGCTTTCAAGTTACCGATTAGTCAGAAAATGTGATTTCTAATGTACGGTGACGTCGTGTTTTGATTTAACTGTTCATAATAGTTTTGTCGTCAAATCATTTAAATTAAATAGGTTATTAACCTAGATGAGCCTACAAAGATCTAGGAAAATTAACCTACTTATTTGAAGTCGATTATCAAACCAGGAACCTTCAAAGTTTTCTTGGTGCACACTAACACCACGTTCGGAGTATGAAGCTAAGGTCGAAGTAAGCCTTCGAAAGCTAAGGTCCGCCATGACAGCGATGGCATTTTGATGAAGTTTATGACGAAAGCCATTCACTTAAGAGACCACAGCTTCTAACATTAAGCCAGCTTAGCACAGTGGCACTTGTCAAAGAGAGTTCCGCTGTCGGTCCGACTCGGCACTGCTGTTTTCATTTGAAAAAATCTGGCCAAGTGCAAGACGGATATATTTCAGTATGGTTCCGTTTAATCAAGCAATTTTCATATTTTTCTTGTATATATAAGTATGTACGTACAGGTAACCATTTTGTCTTCTTAGTAAGCTATTATTTTCTAGCACTTATATAGCTTTATCTCGCTTGGGGCTTTCTATTAGTGAAAACTGTCTCGAACAAGTCAACTTTAAATACAAAACATTAATAGCTACCTGTTATGCGATATCGGTAATAAGCTGAAATTTCACTGTCTTATTGCTGCTAAATGGTTTCAATATTACATACATACATACATAATAAGTTAAATAAAAGTTTTTAAAACTGCGACGAAAATGATCATTGTTTTTATTGTTCATTCTTGGTGTCTATCCCGATTACTTGAAGATGTCGTAAAACTATTGCTAATCATGTATTGTTTAAAATAAGTCGAAGTTAACGACCTTATAAGAGTTTTCCTCATGACGTATGGATCTCTAAAAATCACAAGAAAGTGAACGCTCAGGGAAAAGACAAAATGAAAGGCGAGTCCGTGTTTTAATGGGTTAATTAGCCGACGATCCCCCGGTCGGCGCTTTAATTAAAATGAAAAATTTTCGTGACTAGACTGTGCAAATTAATTACCCTTCTGAACTACTCAGGTGAGAATGGTAAATAAAGTGGCCACATTGCTCAAAATAGAGCTAGTTTTTTTATGAAGGTTCTCCCTCGCAATCAATACGATTAAATTATATTAAATTTATTAATTCAGTAAAAACGGTTAATTTTTCATTTTCCTTATTTCACGTAGCAGGTTAATTTTTAGGATCCTTTATTTAAATTTGAAGATAAACTTATTTAATTTCAAATTGACATAGTTTAAATTGATATAGTTTGATGAATCTTCAAATAATCATTTTTGTTTGGACACCTATTTTGTATATAAATAAATATTCTTCGACTTTGAAGACAACAGCGGATAATAAAAATGTCTAATTAAGGATCAACAGTGACTTTCAATGTAGTCGTAACGGCTGCATGTCCTACTTATTTTAGTTTTACTTGGGTTGATATGCTATTGTGTGTCTATTTTCGCCGTTTAGTATATTCGGCACATTAAATCGATCCTGGTTTGTTCGTCAAGAAACCTTAGCTCTGGTATTCATAGTACAAAAGGCAATCTCGGTGAGACTATCTAATTTTATATTTGCATGTTATTTATATTTTTATATTTTATTTATATATTTCATGTTACAAACTTTGCTTCTTTGCTTAGCGTAATGGTTGACTTATAGAGAATACCTATGGAGAATGAAGGCCGCCTTTTAAACACTTTTTACTAAAGTAAAAGAAATATTATGACCATACTCACGACTACATTAAATACTGACATTGACACAAATAAACAAAACACGATCTATGTACAGTACCTGTGTACTGGTTACACTATTGTTTTCCTCGTGCGTTTAATAGTGGTCAATTAGATACCTACTCATCATCACTAATAATAATGCTTGATAATCATTACGATGACTTCATTTTACGATGCAGACCCTTACCTCATAACTTCCTTGCGCATATAATTAAGTCAAAACCAAAACAGATGTTTTAAAATTTACTTTATTCTTATAAAGGAGTGTTACATCTAAAATCCTATAGTGCTTTATGTTGACCAAGTGGTTCATGTTTGTCCTTAAATAATTACACAATTAGTTCACAAATAACTACACATTTGCTGAAACAAATTGTAATTCCTTAAAAAAATCAGTCATGTTTACCTACCTAAATAAAATTTTGTGAAATGTAATCTCAAACAATATTTTTGGGTAAGCGACTCTTGTCATTGTCTGGGCCATTATTCTAGCAATTTCTTTTTTGTATCTTGTTACGATCAATTAGTCGAGAATGCCCCTGGTTCGTTAATTATAAACTTTTTCGCTTAATTTGGCCGCTTAAAACTCGTAGGATAAATATGCTTGTTTGGAATAACGAACGACTTTGCCAGTGTGAAATGTATTGAGAATTATAATTTAAAATAGTTTACGCGTTTTTTGTTAATTCCGCAAGAATCTTATATTAGGACTAGTCTAGCAAGTTATGAATACAACTAATCTTATGTACAAATATTTTGTGTAGGTTTTCGCATATTTTTTTGTAATATGTATAACAGAATAGTGGTATTCCATGATCTGATTGAAAGTGAAAGAGAAGCCCAAGTCGCCGTGGCAACGGACAAGTAACCAAATTTACCAAATCATTCACTTGTCAGTTGGCATTGCAATTGCCAGCATCGTAGGATTAGTCTCACAATACTCCCACTGATTAAGATAATTACCTTTATCAATTTTCAAGTTAAAGTTCCAAATTGCCCAATAAGTTTGATGTATTTAAACAGCTATATGTGTAAAAGAAAAATGGTAGACTAGATTACATAAGTCAAGACAAATCTAACATTGAAACGTATAACAAATAATAAAACTAATTGCTCCAAAATTCCTCCTATCACAACAACAAGAAAATGACAAGTAGCACCACGCACGGAACGGAGCTGAATTCCAAGTGGCACATAAATCTAGGCGAGTGTACTTGCGTATTAACAAATTGCGTTCTTAAACTGTAATAAACTATGTAAATACGAAATTTAAATTACAAACATTGGTGCGACAACGGGTGCGCGGTGTGGGTGGCGGTAAAACTGGATGTTTTCTGTTGTATGCGGGCCCTGCGATAGCGCGTCAGTCCTCGTGAGTTATGGGCCTCGAAAGCGTTAATTGTCGCTGACGAGGTCCGTCCTATGCGCAACCAGCCTTAGGGCGTTTGAGGAGCGCGCGCCGTTGAAAAATTGCAGTAATTTTCTATGTGTCATAGGCGTAGTGTTAAGTGTTTTAAAGCTGTGAATAGGCCTGTTACCGTAAAAAATGTAACTAGTCTTTTAGATTGTTCAAAAATAAAAGACACGTATTTTTTTGACCAAAAATGACAAAGATATGTTGTAAGGATATTTCCAGGGTCAAAATAATTACATTATAATATTTAGTCCGTATTTTAGGTTATAAAAATAAATTGGACACGTATTTTTCTTTTTTTCATTTAAACAAAAAATAACAAAGATACAGGTCATCAAAATACAGGAGTGGGGTCTATGCCGTCACTCAGTGACGAAAAAACTGCCGCACCGCACCGCATGACCACTTATTTGGGGATAAAATATGATAATATTGTACCGACCATTTAAAATTTATTACCGGATATAAATCAATTGAAAATAATTAACCTATTTATATTGATTATGTAGTTGTGATTGCAAGTGTGGGTAGCGGTGAAACTAATTGTTTTCTGGCCACGGCAGTCCATCAATGAGTTATGGCCCTCATAGGCCTTAATTATCCGAGGAGGTACGCATCTTATGCACCTAGCCTTAGGGTATTTGTAGGTTCAGTGGATTATGCAATCGAAATATAGACATAGGATTTGATTGTTGACACTTTTATACATATTTTTGTTATACTAGCACAGCATAAAGTCCTCCGTTGCCTGATGGAAAATAAAAAAGAGGCCCAAGTCGCTGCGACAACGGACAAGTAGGTAACTAAATCAATCACTTGTCAGTTGTTACCACCATGCTGGAATGTAGGATTATTTTGGATGGCCATACATGGACTGATCCTGGAAGGCGACCGAAGTCAGTTCACAGTTTTTTCGCCGAGAAGCTGAAATCTCACAAAGTCTTACGACACCCATGGTAAGAAATAATGCGGTAGTTTGCATTATTTTCCATCACCATGCGCGCGTTTTATATCTTTTGCCTATAATGTGTTGTTGAACAAGTTTACTAATATGTTTTACTTAAATGTTTTTTAGAACAAATTACTTATCTAATTATTGCTAACATTACATTACCAACATACACCAGTTAGTAGTGCATTTAATTTCTATTTCAACACAAACTATTCGCTCCTAGTGTTTTCAGACGACTGGCGGGCGTTCACTAGACCATGTTAGATTGTGCATTTTTAATTATTCATGAAGACGAAATTATTCAAGATACATACAGGCATTTTAATTACAAACTGCGTCACGACAAGCGGTTGCGAGTGTAGCAACACTGGATGTTTTCTGTTGCATGCGAGCCGCGTCACTCGGGTGAGTTATGGACTTTGCAAGCGTTAATTGTCGCTGACGAGGCCTGAATTGTGTGCAACTACCCTTAGGCGCGTTTGGGAAACAGATGTACCAATATCGAATGCTAATCGGAACTACAGTTTAGCTTTTAACAGTTAATTATTGGAATTATAAGAAGAACGAATGACGTGTGTAATTACGGACCTATATACATACACTTAATTATTATGGCTGGCCAGTGCTGGGTGCGGGAAGCCCAGGATCGAGCAAAGTGGCGAACGATAGGGGAGTCCTATGTCCAGCAGTGGACATAGTTGATGAAACGACTTTCAGGTATTTAACAGTGATTCAGTGGTTACAAGTCGAATGAATTCTGTCAACATAACTGTCATGAACAGATGCTTTATGAATAACCGCAAGACGACTATAATGTTGCTTATAATGGGTCCAACTAGCGTTTTGGAAACCAATTTATTAAACTACTGTTTTAATCTTATACAGTAATCATCATCAGCCTATTACAGACCACTGCTAGACAAAGGCCAGTTGTTTGCCACTTGGGCAAACATTTGGAGGATATACCCATAATCGCCGAGCTGTGCAGCCGGGTTAGCGATCGCAGGGCGTAGCTTTGGCTCCGGTGACGCTGCTGCCCGTCATCGGTCTGTGATATTTAGCTACAGCTTAATTATCATAATAACGCGACAGATATCATAACTGTATTTTTTATAATTCGGATTTATAGTTTCCGAGAGAAATCATTTCAAACTCATTTGTAAATAGCCCTGAACGTAAGTAAGTAAAATACACATTGTGAAAAACATACTAACTGCCGACGTATCGTACAAAAATAACGAAGCATTACATCAAAAAAACGTTATCATTTATTCTACCTACGCGAGTTTAGACGTCTACTTCATTTATTGCATAATAATACACCGAATAAAAGAAGTCTTAGAATTTATGACGCGATTTGAGTGTCGTTTGAGGTCGGACATTAATCTAGATTTTATTTAAGCCGGCTGTTCACGACCATTTAGTCTATCCATCTTTTAGTAGATGTCTCTGAATGACAATAACAGCATGTGCTGTCATTTGTGTCATAATACTTGTGAATAGTTCTTATGTACATCGCATAGATGGCGATGTACCTATTTACATCGCGGTATCATTGTGTTTCTCCATCTGTATATAAGTTCACCGGCATTTTCATTAGGCAGTTCAAAACCAGTTCAAAAACCAGTTCAAAACCAGTTCAAAAGCAGTTCAAAACCAGTTCAATATACAAAGCAGTTCAAGACCAATGTGTAAATAAGTAGTTCAACAGTGCAATAAAAGTATATCCGAAGAAGTCAACAGTGTTTCAGTCAGTTCAGTTCAGTGTGAGCTATCATCGACCAGCTAGGACAGTACGCCAGTACTGAACAAGGTCCTTCGAGCCGGATTTGGAAGACCAATTTTTGAGCAGTGGTCTGTGTGACCACAACCCTGTAGTGGACCGCGGGTCTCCGCGGATGAGTGCAGCTCCAGCACTTCAGCACTATAGCACCAAGTGCTGCTGGAGACAGCCAAGGTGGACTGGGCTGTGACCATTGTGCTGGAAGGCTCCAGTCCTTGAGGTGGCGTGGAAACTGATGGTGACGTGCTCCAACGTCACCAGGGAACCTCGCTGGAGTGGCGCCGCGGCGGCGACGGCGACGTCACAAAGGGTGACGTAGTAGTGGACGTCACACTAGCAGGAGCACCAGGTTTGATGCAGTAAAGTGGTCAAGCGTGAGTCGTGGTCAAGTGTGAGTCGCGGTCAAGCGTGAGTCGTGGACAAGCGTGAGTTGTAAATTTATTTGTATATATTTTCAAGCGACTTTGAACTTTAGTGCATCTGAGTTTTTAGTGAAAGTGAAATGTTTAGTTGTATTAATAGTTAGGTAATGTTAGGACATTAAGTTAGTTGTGTTTTTTGCATTTTTAGTTCATTGTATATAATTAAGTTTTACGTTACGTTTTAAAGATGGAAGGCATCTTTAATGTACAGAAACAATTGTCAAAATCAATAGAGAAAGGTTTGATGAATTTCGAGAAAAGTCCAAAAGATAGAATTACGTTAGAATATTTAGAAACAAAATTAGAAAATTTAGAAAGAAATTGGCAATTGTTTCATAAGAATAACATAAAATTATATGAATTATATTTATTGGAGGACATAGAAGAATGTAAATATGTAAGTGAGGACATTTATGACAAAACTGAGGACAATTATATTGTTTACAAATCGTTAATGAAAACAGAAATTAAAAAGCTGTCAATAGGTCAAAACCAAAGCGTAAAAGAGTCAGTTACGAATGAGTCCCATAGTTCCTTCGTTAAGTTGCCAAAAATTTCCATACCGATATTCTCAGGTAGATATTCCGAATGGCAGACATTCCGAGATTTATTCGTTTCATTAATCGACGCGAATAAGTCATTGGACAGTGTACAGAAGTTTCACTACTTGAAGGGGCATCTCACCGGAGAAGCCGAACTGTTGTTAAGACACACGCCTATTACGGGAGACAACTATAGTCAGTGTTGGGAGTTATTGGAGAAAAGGTACAATAATAAACGGTACCTGTCAAACTGTATTTTAAAAAGATTATTAGGTCAGAAGAAACTAAATTTTGAATCGGCTTCCGGATTGAGAGAAATATTAGACAACACCTCTGATTGCTTAAGTGCATTAAGTAAATTACATGTAGATGTGAGTACATGGGATCTAATTGTTATTCATATCGTCGCTAGTAAGTTAGATCCTGAGACTCGAAAATATTGGGAATTACACGTTTCAAGTACAGATTCAAGTGAGCTGCCAACTCTTAAACAGTTTCAAGAGTTCCTTGAAAATCGTTTTAGAGCTTTGGAATTCATAGATCCGAAAGAACCTCCTCATCATGATAACGTTCCCCGCGAAAGGCCAGTTGTTTTATTTTCGCGAAGTAGCAACAATAATAGTATGAGCTGTGAGTACTGCTCTGACAGACACAAATTGTGTTTCTGTAAAAAATTCACAAAGCTAAGTACTGATAAAAGGCGGGAGTTTGTAAATAAGAACCAGATCTGTTTTAATTGTTTGGGGGGAAATCATATTATTTACAATTGTAAAAAGTCAACGACGTGTAAACTTTGTCATAAACGTCACCATACACTCTTACACTCGGAGTTCGTGAAGAGTAATGGAAAAGAGGACAATGGTCGCACTAGTTCATCGACTAGTATTGCGTCAGTCTCAAAGTGCAAACCGATCGCAAACACAAAAGTATCGGTCTGGCATGCACGGGTACACGAGGACGGTTCGTTAAAGCCATTTCATGCAATTACAGGTCAAACATTGAGTACAACTAAGAACAATTTTCAGAATAGTCATCCGCCTTTTCGAAAAAACCCATTTCGTTGCAAGGGTTGTTATAATAGTTCACCGCAAATAGCTGTCAGGAAACCAATTTAGTTTTAGAAATTTTATACTTTATTATGTTACGTTTATAGAAATGTTGTAGTGCACATATTATGTTAATTTTAAGAAGTTTATATTTGGTTTTTGTTTTGTAAAGCTAGGTCATGGTGGGCGGTCGTGTACATATCAGTTTGTTTTTACCATGGAAGTTCATTATTTGATTTTAAGTTCAGTTCATTGTTTCGTTATTTTACTTATTTTGTTTAAGACCATTTTTAAACAAATGTCCTTGGTGGGCGGAATGTTCACGACCATTTAGTCTATCCATCTTTTAGTAGATGTCTCTGAATGACAATAACAGCATGTGCTGTCATTTGTGTCATAATACTTGTGAATAGTTCTTATGTACATCGCATAGATGGCGATGTACCTATTTACATCGCGGTATCATTGTGTTTCTCCATCTGTATATAAGTTCACCGGCATTTTCATTAGGCAGTTCAAAACCAGTTCAAAAACCAGTTCAAAACCAGTTCAAAACCAGTTCAATATACAAAGCAGTTCAAGACCAATGTGTAAATAAGTAGTTCAACAGTGCAATAAAAGTATATCCGAAGAAGTCAACAGTGTTTCAGTCAGTTCAGTTCAGTGTGAGCTATCATCGACCAGCTAGGACAGTACGCCAGTACTAAACAAGGTGGTCCTTCGAGCCGGATTTGAACCAGCGACCTATATTTAACGTTTGAACGGAAGCGTTGACGGGAGCATCGTGGGTCGGCGACAATGCGACCGTGGCGTAGGAAACAAATAGTTTTAATTCGAGACGATGGCCTCATCACACCGGGATGCCGCGGAATCGACGGCATTCCACGTTTATTTATTTTATAAGGAAAATTGTGTTTAACTATTCAAATAATATGCGCTGGACGATTTATTAATAGGTATCTTTTTGGAATTAAAAATCTTTTTTACGCTATTTACATTATTATAATCTATTTATGAGTTGAAATTTTACGATATTTACAATACTTTCATATATTTATGAGTTGAAATCCTTTTACGTTTTAATTTTGTACAACCCGTGTATTGTATTGCACGAGTATAGGTACAACCTTTAGACGGGTTGTTTAAATGTTGAGAGTTTATTTATCTATCTAGACGCATTTTGAGAAATTTGACAATAACATATTTGAGACCGTAGAGGCATTCCCTATGAAAGAAAAATAACAAAAACTCCCTTCTTGAAGGACCTCATATTGTACCTAATCCCACGAGAAAACCACAACAGGGAGTTCATTTCACAATCTTAGCGTACGTGAGAGGAAATTCCTAGAATCTGAAACCGTTCATGTGTGTATCTGGAGGCTTTACCCTTCTCGATCCAGTGACGTTGCTGCCCATCATCGGCCTATGGTATTAAGCTACACCTTCAGTTGTAAAGATTATACCGCCACCTGTCGGATGCAGATCCTCGTTTGTCATTCGGCAGGACGCACCACGAGCAGGTGAGGGTGGCTTGGAGCCAAAAGATGATGGATCGCTCCCTTACATCCCATGAATGTGTAGGTACATTTTTTTATAATAGCTCGACATAATGGCTTCCCTACGCCTGATGGAAAGCGAAAGAGAAGCCCAAATCGCTGTGACAACTGGCAACTGTCAGTTGCCACTGCCATGCCGGCCCAACCCTACCCCCCACGAGCTCCGGAGACCCTACTCACCAGCAGAAACACGACCCGGAGGTCATTTGGCTGCGGTATTCTATAGGGTACATTATACAGCTGGCCTGTAACTCCATGTAATTAACGCTATTAGTCATATAAGTTCTCGAAACAAATAGTTTTAATTCGAGACGATGGCCTCATCACACCGGGATGCCGCGGAATCGACGGCATTCCACGTTTATTTATTTTATAAGGAAAATTGTGTTTAACTATTCAAATAATATGCGCTGGACGATTTATTAATAGGTATCTTTTTGGAATTAAAAATCTTTTTTACGCTATTTACATTATTATAATCTATTTATGAGTTGAAATTTTACGATATTTACAATACTTTCATATATTTATGAGTTGAAATCCTTTTACGTTTTAATTTTGTACAACCCGTGTATTGTATTGCACGAGTATAGGTACAACCTTTAGACGGGTTGTTTAAATGTTGAGAGTTTATTTATCTATCTAGACGCATTTTGAGAAATTTGACAATAACATATTTGAGACCGTAGAGGCATTCCCTATGAAAGAAAAATAACAAAAACTCCCTTCTTGAAGGACCTCATATTGTACCTAATCCCACGAGAAAACCACAACAGGGAGTTCATTTCACAATCTTAGCGTACGTGAGAGGAAATTCCTAGAATCTGAAACCGTTCATGTGTGTATCTGGAGGCTTTACCCTTCTCGATCCAGTGACGTTGCTGCCCATCATCGGCCTATGGTATTAAGCTACACCTTCAGTTGTAAAGATTATACCGCCACCTGTCGGATGCAGATCCTCGTTTGTCATTCGGCAGGACGCACCACGAGCAGGTGAGGGTGGCTTGGAGCCAAAAGATGATGGATCGCTCCCTTACATCCCATGAATGTGTAGGTACATTTTTTTATAATAGCTCGACATAATGGCTTCCCTACGCCTGATGGAAAGCGAAAGAGAAGCCCAAATCGCTGTGACAACTGGCAACTGTCAGTTGCCACTGCCATGCCGGCCCAACCCTACCCCCCACGAGCTCCGGAGACCCTACTCACCAGCAGAAACACGACCCGGAGGTCATTTGGCTGCGGTATTCTATAGGGTACATTATACAGCTGGCCTGTAACTCCATGTAATTAACGCTATTAGTCATATAAGTTCTCGATTACTCTCCGCATCTCTTTTTTTTATTCATAATGAGTCTACGACGGAACACACTCACCCAGCAAAAACTGGTTCACTCTCGCCATGAACATCGGAAGATTATATGTCTCGGGGAACAAGGAGCCCGGCAAAGAGTTCCATAGTTTAGCCGTTCGCACTATGAAGGTAGAGGCGAAAAGCGCTGTGCGAGCTGTGCAAGTCTTAGGAACTTGCACCAAATAACGGTGTCCATTCGCCGTATCCCTGCTCGTCCGATGATAAAAGGGGGCAGGCAGAATCAAATTAAACAATTCCGTCGCACAATCTTCAAAATGCAACCGATAGAATACCAACAGACAGGCGACTTTACGACAGTGTTCCAGACTTTGCAGTCTCGCAGTCATCTCAATGAGTCTACCCTCAGTCTCGTGTGACGTCAAGCCCCGGCAGTAATTTGTCCCGCCCGTTATTGTCGTGCATTTATCACTTTCATACTTCTGACGTAAGCGTTCGATGTTAGAAATAAAGTTTGAAGAATGTTGCCGAGCGCATTACGTACGAGTTGAGATTGCATTCTTATCGGGAGTTTAGCGACAGAGTGCGTCGACTCGTATTAATGATGCGATGATGTACGAGAACGGAGCCTTTATTCGCAACGAGTCACATTGTGACTGGTTGAGAAAAATATTCGCATTGAGTAACAGTGTGACTTCGGTGTGACTTAATGTGAATATGCATTCTCATCTAGTTCTTCTCCTTTTTCTTGTTATGTCGACGGCAAAAACAGTCGTAGACTACGATATCGCTTACCATCAGGCGAATTGCAGTTAAGCGCAAACTCATTTTTGAATAAAAAAAAAATAAAAAATAAAAAAAATCGTTCAAACTTATCGAGACCAAAAGTCCACCTACCAGACGAACAGCATTATACGAGTAGGTAGCGAGCAAGAGGTCTTCTTACATACCTGGACAAGCAGGACAGTACAAAAGATGCATCATAGGCTGTGGGCTGCGTCGCACTCGCACCGATTTTTATTTACATCTATATACCCACTTTGCATAAAGTGTTCTAACAGCGGCCAACCTAAACCCGGAGTCTGTTCAAAGCTTTCCATAGGTTGAAGGTTTCCTCCGGAGGAAGCTTTTCAAAGAAGAGTCTCATCTAGTAACACTGGTTGTGAATAATAGTGTTACTCGTTCACGTAGAGTAACACTATAGTCACCTAGAGTGACAAGATCCAGTGTGATTCAGACGGCAGGCGCGGATCCACCGTTGCGATCCAACGATGGCCATGTCACATTTTTCACAGGCTGATGATACTTGCGCTGACTTTAGTAGTTTGTTTGTACTTTGAAACAAATGAAACCTTTATTTTTCTAGAGGGAAATGCATAATGCATCTTAACAAGTGGATCCTGTGCAAAGGTGCAGTGGTCGACGTTTGCTTGAAGGATGCTTATGGGAATTATTCTCCTTTTTTGTGTGTCCACAACTTTTTTTTGAGCGCTGGATCCGCGCCTATCGGACGGTACGGCACTAAAAGTCTTCAAGTGTAATAAAATAAAGTTAAATATGAAATTTATTCGACCAACTCGCGCTTGACCGGAGCGTCGGGCACGAGCCAGGCGACAAACGCTAAAATGTTTCCGTTTCTGGCGCGCACTCAAGCTAGTTAATGTTACCAAAACAAAGCTGCTAACAACACGCCTATTTGCGGCCAACTTTGGACGCGACTTGCCGTGCCGCCGGCAGAGGGGAAGTTGTCAACTTGTTTTTACGCGGCCCGCGCTGTTCATAAATGATCCGGATAGAATTACGCTTATTAGGCGTTGTTGTTGTTTGTTAAAGCACCTTTCTGGTATTTGAAATTAGAAAACAAAATGTAGTGAAAAAGGCGCCGTGATCAAACTGAATCTTAGCCTCTGATGAGCCTCCATCTAGGTAGTGAACAAAGATAGATGTAGTGACGAACTATCTAACAGTATTTTTAGGTAAACAGTATTTTGATCTACGCAATATTACCCAGTATGACGTGTTGACATGGCTTGGGTTAAGAGTTTTACTCTAATCTCGTAGAATTGAAATAAACTAACATCATAATTCACAAATCTTTATGTCTAGACTAATGTGGTAATTTTCTTCGTTTATTGTTTTAATGGATTCACGACACCTTCTTTTTGAACCTTTTATACAATCCCGGGATTCAGTCAATCAGAAATTTAATTATAATATTACTTACGTATATGCGTACATATGTACGCGCAAAAATACAGATAAAGATATTTGAATAAGTATGACAAATTGAATTCCTTTCCAAATAAAATCTGACGAAATTCCGTAACTAGTAAATTAAAACATATAAATTACAAAAACGATTTCAATACTGCGCAATTGTTATGTTTGCACAATTTAAAATAAGTGCTTAAACTGTTCACTCATAAAGATAAAACATTTAAAAAACACGTTGCTAAATATTTGCGATAGAGCTTCGTTGGTTTATAAAACGAGCTTCATCGGTCACTAGCTAACATGAGCAAATAAAAGTGTTTTATTGCTTTTTATTCCCATTTGTTGGCGCTACAGAGGCAAATCAGTCCGGGCCATAATACCAGGTACAGTCAACATCGAGTCAAACTGCCGTAGGAAGTTGTTAAAAGTACCATAAAAGAAGTTTGCATTTTAAAAATGGACGTAGCGCGTGTATTTTTGAGATACGCAGTAAACATTTTCACTGAGATTTCACCTTGTGTTAGGCGAATACTCGCCTTAGGTACTGGTAAGATTAAGAAGGAGTAATCTGAGTCTGATAAAAAGGAAATTATCTGAAAGAAATGTTATCCAATATGCATATGCATTATGATTTGGTAGTAAATAGAAATAAAATTTAAAATGTGATCAAAATTTATATTTTACTTTAAAATACCTGCCAGCAGTTATTTTCTTGTAATCTACCTTTTGATTTAGCACATAGGTACGTTTTATAGGAAGTACATACGCTGTGTAGCTACCTATAAAAATAGAGTTACATAAAAGTTTGTGTTACCTACCTTCAAAATAATTATTATTAATACGCGTCTTATATCAATGGCCTGATGACCGTCAAATTATATATTATTTAAAAATGATTCGGTTTCCACTCAAAATTGGCTTCGCAATGAAGTTTCTAATTGCCATTAATAAAAAAAGAAACATTTCAAAGAATAAAAAAGATATAACATGGTATACTTCTCCTTATATTGACGATATTACTTACCCGTTTCAATATTGGAAGCAGATTTTTGTACATCATATTGCGGAGCGGAGTGTACGGCTACGGTCCAAGCTCGTAACATTTGGTTCGATCGCTATCTTGTTTGCTTTTATCCTTATAGAAAATTTCGTGCATCCCAGCGAATGCATCGGCGGGCCTTCCAATATCACGCGGATTATCCGGTGTAAAACGCCGTAAAGTCGCTCAAGTTAATCCCCAAAGTGGACTTAGTGGTCAGCCGTTAGAGTGCATTTTCGTCCGACCGCTGAGGAATTTGTATTTTGCCTAAATATCGGTAACGGATTGGCGTGGCTATACGCGGTAAGATAAGAGTTGCACAGTGATACATTGAATGGATTACTATACCGAGGTCCGCTTTGTATCCTCACATGGAACCTGAATATGTATTATTTACATGACGGCGCCATTTTCTGATGTTACTAGATTTCAGTGAAAGGAAATTCTCTTAGGGATATGTGTGTATTACTGCTGAAGAATGACTTTGTGCTACGAAAGTTTCATTTTACTAAAATCTTTTTCTCAGGAACAACATATTAAGTAAGCCTGTAAGCATTAGGTACCGAAAAGCAGAAAATTTACTCAAGAAGTAGGAAGGGGGAGTCCGGGAGACTTTATCAGGTGAGAGAGATAAACCACCTTTCAACAATAAAATTTTGCACTAATGATACGTCAAGACGGTCATTAACCGCGGTAATAGACCTATCGTTTTAGACCGTCTTGACCATCTCCTGATAAAGTCTTCCGGACTCCCCCTAAATCAATGAAAAGCATTTGTGACTATGATACATAGACTAAGTTTAATAAGCGAGTGAGGCAGTCACTCATTGCCTCAACGTATTATTCTATTCATATGAACCAAGCGGGCCAAAATTTGTTTGTATAAAAAAGTCAATAAGGGTCAATATTGACTGTGGAGGACAGCGAACTGGTCTAAATTCCGTTGTTTGCCATCCATATTGCGCTGCTATATGCATAGGCCGGCGGCGTGTTAGGGGCGGAGCACACACCTTTCGACACTATCGCATACAATAATTATAATGGAGACGTTATTTCAAAGGCAACGGAGACTGGCCAACTTTCATACTGGGTCTTTTAACGTTACATTAATTTTGTATAGCTGAGTAGTGATCCCGCCTTCTGGAACAATGTTCGTGGGTTTAAGAGCGCGCATACAATTTTAAGCAACTCGAAACGCACGTGGGAGCCGATTCCGAAACACACATAGACATCATTTTTGTGTCTGTGTGGGTGAGTGGCGTGTCGGACGCTAACGCCGGCGGACGAACATATTTTGATACTTAACAATTTATTATTCATCTAAATTATTTGAACATTCTTTTATTGCTAAATATTTTATTAGTGTAGTATACTACACTATAGGTGCGTACTTATTAAATTGATTTAAACACTTTAGAGTACCTACATTATTCTTAAGTGTTTATTAATTAAGGTTTAAGAAAAATATAACAATATTTTTGTCTTTCTATCTTTATATGTACCAGGTACTTACCTATCCAAAGGTATTGTGTGAGTGATTGACATTATTAATGTTGCTTTATAAAAATCAATAATCCCTACTGTGTTTTCCTTGCCTTCTGATCATGAGTCAAAGGTCGTGAGTTTGATTCCCATCCAGGACAAACATTCGTGTGCTGAACATTTGTATTTGTTCTGTATTTAGGTGTTTGTATTATTATTTAAGGAAAGAGCAGTCTCCGTGGTTGCCACGATATAACTCTAACCCGTTTTATATTTTAACTTGTAAAAATTACTTTGTTCATTTTCACTCGGCAGAAATGGATCTCACAAAGAGGCTGGTTGCCATCATTCAAAAAAGATTAGTTTGTAAACAATTTATCAATTTGAATTAAGGTCCTAAGTCTCCTATGCACTGATCACAGAGATCATGTATACCTACTGATGCTTGTGCTGAAAGTTGTGCTTGTGTTTCGTAGCAGAAACCCCAGATGGCCTACAACAACTAAAATCTGGTTCCTATCCAGCTTGACCAATCCATCACTTATTCTCGGGATGAATATTCGTCGTGAGCCGAATCCTAAGGGTTACATTGAAGGAGTCATTGACTACTGCAGCATTCTCTAAAATAGGTGTCCTGAACCTGATTCTGAAAGAATATATCACGACTGACCAGCGCTGTTTTTTGTATAAGGCACAAATCTTGCGTAGAATACTGCTTTTACGCAATTTTATAAATGATGCAATGGGCAGGTTACAAAGGCGAGCAATCTGAATAGGTAGGTATGGTCAATCTTCTTGTGTATATTCAAAAATTGTCTAGGATCGGTATTTTGAAAATTAAAATTAAATACAACAGCAAATAAAAAATGTTGTCATTATCTCATTTATTTTCTACTTTACGGTCTAAATTAAGAAGACTAAACTTGTAGGAAATCAATTTTTAAACAATTTTGGTTCCTTCCTTTTCCCCTAAAATCGATATTTTGGAAATAAAACTCACAAACCGCGACATATTCAAAACTGTATCATTATCTCCTAGCTGTGCTACGACTTCGTCCGCGTGGAATAGTTATTTTTTCCCCCTTTTTTTTTACACTTTCCATTATTTCTTCGCTCCTAATAGTTGCAGCGTTATATTATATAGCCTAAAGCCTTCCTCGATAAATGGTCTATTCAACACATTAAGAATTTTTCAATTCGGACCAGTAGTTCCTGAGATTAGCGCGTTCAAACAAACAAACTCTTCAGCTTTATAATATTAGTTAAGATGTTGTACTTTTTACGGCATGAATGAAAAGAAACAAAGTTCTAGAGAGTCAATTTCCGAACAATTTTGGCTCCTACCTTTCCCCCCAAAATCGACATTTTGGAAATTAAACTGAATTAATTAATTACCTATTAATATTTCGAATTTAACATAATTCCAATGACGGCGACGAAGCAAATAAAAGAAATAGCAATACCTATTATGGCAAACTGCTGCACTAATGAGGGCGTCCATATCGCGTGTGAATTCGCCACCAGAGGTGCTAGTGTAGCGTGAGGTATCCGAAATGTCAAATTACATAGGTTCTGTGGGTTAAACGAGTTTATTTCGGAAAATTAAATAATTTTGTGCAATTTTGGCATAGCTGGCATACATTTTCGAAAATATGAGACACGGGTCAGTGATTATCTGCGCTTTAAAAGCGGAGCCGAGAAAATGAGGTATAAAAATTAGCGGTCTGAAAGAAAAGCTAGTTCACTGGTTTGTTTATTAACCGTTAACAGTTTTGCCTTTTGGAAACTTATGGCCTCCTTCGTTATAACGAACAAACAGTCATCACATGCATAAAACAAACCTTAACAGCTATGCCCGAAGACCTCACTATACAGTGGCGACCTCTGGTGATTACAAAAACGGTAGCCCTCATTGGCAACGTTGCACCTTG
Source organism: Conogethes punctiferalis (assembly GCA_031163375.1). Taxonomy (NCBI): domain Eukaryota; kingdom Metazoa; phylum Arthropoda; class Insecta; order Lepidoptera; family Crambidae; genus Conogethes; species Conogethes punctiferalis. The sequence continues at coordinate 8,557,620 of CM062080.1, forward strand.
CGACTTGCATATTGCAAGTTACATGCTCGCCCTGCTCGTCGCCATACCACTATTCAGCATACGTAGCCGGTAATTTTAACGTAATGTATGTAAATAAGTTACCGTAACATATCCGTATCTTACCAGCCTTTTCGCTAAAATCACCCCTAGTAACCGTAATGGCCATACATTTCACAACTATCATATTGCATTTTGGTTTTACATTTTGAAACTATAAAATATAATTTTTACTTCTTTCTAATACTATCTGAATGAAAGTAGTAATCTCATATCGTTATCAGCCTCTCACAGGCCACTGCTGGACATTGGCCACTCCCATTGTTGACCACTTTGATCGATTTAATTTTAATCTTAGATACTTGTTATTATTGTGACACAAAGATTCACTTAGTTCACACTAAACAATTAAGCGAGAATTTCAAAATTGGATTCGAAGATCGATTTATCTAAATCTAAATAGAACAATTTCGTGCATACTATCAAACATTTTATCATCCATCTTTACACATATAATTTTACTAATAATAACTCGACTATGGGATTTCTAGGACTTTCAGCTTCATTGTATGCCTTTATTTATAGTCGTGCACATGTGACGTAGATTCCTTAAATGCTCCCAACTCAAATGAATCTCCTTATCAGTTTCTTCATGGAAGTTGTTTCTGACCATTGATGTTAACGAGCATAATAATAATCATTGGAATAGCCTTACTTTGTAACTTCATTAGTGAACTAATAAACAAATATTATATTAATTTTTTGAAATATTTAGCAAATGTGGTTGTAGATAATAATTATTATAATAATCCTGATGTTTGTATTTGATACTCATGACTAATTCATTTCATTAATTTAGTATATTATTTTAACTTAATAAATTCTCCATACAAAAATAATATTACAAAGTATCAAACTCGTGGAGTTGCTCTCGCGCAGAGCGGTATACGCTCATAAAAGTGGTTGTGCGTATGTGTGCGTGAGCGGAGCAGCGAGCGGCACGTCCTCCCTCTGGGATGACCCGATTTGGACTGACTCGGCAAGAGTCGCGCGCGTGGCTTTATAGTCACTTTTAAAAAAATCGTATAAAATAACAGGCATAGAATATTAATAAAATAATAATTAAGTGCACTTAAGAAAGACTTTTTTTACATTTACACAAAATTTCAACTAAAAGAAACAGTGTTTTCTACTAGAAAAACACTGTTGAAAAGTGTGAATTGAGCTTATTTTGAAAAATTATTTTGGGCAATTTAATAACACATTTTTGAAAGTTTTTTTGTCTAGTGCACTAATAGACCATATACGCTATTGTATAAACATATATTTAAAACATATGTATGTAATGCAATTGATATTAAGACTTTCGAAATTGACTCTGACTCGCATTTTTGCGAATCCGCTTACGGGAGATCTTTGATAAACAAAGAAATACTAGTAAATGTTGTATTTTATCTAGCCTACGCACTGCTTGAAGAGTTTATCTATATAAAAAACTATGTTTCTTATTTTAAAAAAATCGTTTTCTATGATAATAGCTCGCCCGAAAATACCAGTTTCGCCGCAAATACGTCGAATTCTGTATGCGCGCTCTTAATACTGAACCAAGAGTAAAATTCTTGTGATTAACATTTGTGTTTGTTGTGTACTGGGTATTGGTATTGAATTTATGTAAGTACATATAAATATTTGTACCAGTGCTGCTCAGGCCAAAAGCAACGGCTTGCGCAGGATGGCTGGCAAGTGCTTATCGCATCCAGATGCGATAAGTCCAGGATCGATCAAAAATGTCGAATGATTGCCTACGGTAGTAAGGGACTGCAAAGAGCTGATGATGATGATGATGATTATGATATATTTGTGGTATCTTCGTTGGTTTTAATTTCTACAATACAAATGCTTTAGATACTACTTCAGTGTCACAAATAGCGAGACTATTCTTTGACCATTATATGTAACTGACTTCAATCGTCGTTGGACTAATTAATGGCTGTCATAGAGCGATACTAAAGGCTTCTTCGATATCGTTAATTGACAGGGATGAGCACCCGCTAATTGCAGTTAACTATTAAACTTAACGCTGCCGTAATTTAAATTTTCTCTCAAAGTGTTACGTTGTTCAATGGGCACTTTTTAATTGGATGGTACCTATTGATATAATAAAAATAGTATGAAATCTAATTTGCTGTCTGTTGTTATAACTGTTTTGGTGAAATAATGTCAGACAAAATCTTCTATCTTCCATTTTAATCCCTAATAATTAGAAATGTGAAAGTATATCTGTCTATTTGTCGTGCTTCTTAAAACTACTGAACCGGTCTGTATGAAATTTAGTACGCAGGTAATATAAGAGGACACTATTCGTATATTCCTTTTAATGCAAAACTGGGTTTCAAAGGGTTGAAAAGATATTTTGAAATATTTTGGATACATGTTTAAACCTATTTTTAGGCTGTCAATTCGATATAAATGTAATATGTTTCGATATAATAATAAGCCTAAATAAATTAAATGGTAATGCTACCTAACTAAGGACGAAGTTACAGCTAATTAGATATAATATTATAATGTGTAGGTGACTAAAGGTTTCATGGCCCTCAGGCGAAATTGTTAGCCAGATGCCACGTGTGACGACAGCGTCGCAATATATTGTTTACCTACGCGCTCATGCCTGTCGTTGGTCACTGACGCGATCTAATCACATTAATTATCTTATCTCATCTAATAGCCCATTAAAGATAACGGTAGGTACCTACTTAATTATAACCCGCCCATAATATTGCAACGTATGCGAACTTGTTGCTTTCAAGACATTTTAGATATTTTTGGACTTGGGTGAAGCTTTTGATTCCATTTATATTTGTCATTAAAAAATTATATACCGCTTTTAATTGAGACTATCAGGAACAAAAAAATTACTAGAGGTACAATTTATAAAATATGTGCTACTTTCTTAATGACCGACAAATGTTTGTACTGTGCGGGAATCGAACCGACGACCCTTCCTTGGCTCAGAGGGCAGAGGTCACTACCAAATGAGCCATGGAGTCTGTCAAATGTAATATCAATAATTATGTAAGTACTAACGATATCTTATTTGAAGAGTTTACTTTTTGATGAATAAAAGCATACTTCTCTTATCTAAGAAATTTTTCAAGATCTGCCTCAGGGTATTGTTCTATGACCAATCTTATTTACTGACTGTTCCAATAACTACATAACTTATATCAACCATTTGACTATTTCAATAGCTTAGTATCAACTATTCCTAGACGGATATTGACTGACACTGTAGTAAACTATCTACGTGAGCCCTAAGCCGAATGTGGCCGCATGTTAACCGCGCGACTGACAGTGTCGCGTTGTAATCGATTGTTTATCTCCTAAAGTATAGTTCTCTTATTATATTCCATTATTTCATATTTTTAAGAGCTCCCTCAGGGAATACCCTCAGGGAATACAATAGTTCTATGACCAATCTTTTTTACTGACGGTTTCAATAACTTCATAGCTATGTCAATAACATACATATTGACTGACACTGTAGTAAACTATCTGCCCTGTGAGCTCTAAGCCGAATGTGGCCGCATGTTAGCCGCGCGACTGACAGCGTCGCGTCGTAATGGATTGTTTACCTCCGCGCGGACGTCCGCCGCCGCCGTCGATCACTGACACGACCTAATTACATGTAAATAAATACGGGGCCGGCTGATCTGATCCGACAGTCAACCCTCCCACGCGATAGGCGCGGCAACATCGATCTGTGATACGTACTGTTAGTTGTGAATTAAAAACCATTAAGGTAAGTGTCCCTATCACGGAGGTAGTCAAAATCGGTTCCTATTACGGTGGTATTTCTATTTTCGAGTTTTATTCCTATTTTATTCAGTATAAGTGCACCAAAATGTATACTATTTATTCCAAATCTATTCCTTCATCAGTTGACCGAATTTTGCAAGTATAGCACATATACAACACAACAAAATTAATCAATTAGTGTAACGACATCGATGTGAGAGAGGTTTTCATACAAACGCGCAACATCAAATGAAAGTACACCAATATTTATAAACTAAGTTTTTCGTATTAATAACCCGTTCAAGTTCGTTTGTGTGTTATTTATTGCATTTTCCTACTATTACAGCAGCTATTTAAATAGCTTAATTCATATTTTAAACTCATTTTTACCCAAAAAAATAAGAAACAAAATACCACCGTAAAAGGATACAAATTTTTTAGGTTGATCCTAATACGGTGGTATACCTCCGAATTAGGAAATATACTGGACATGTTTAATTGTTTATAACTTTTAATTTATTAACTTATTGAATTAGTTCCAAGTTTTATTGAAATAATCATTAATCTCTTAAATTAAGGACCATATTCTGCGGTATGCTATCTTTCTTAGAAATCTAGTTAAATATGAAAATTGTTGAGCATAAAATGTTGGTTTCTTAGAAGCGGTAAAATAAAAAGCTGTATTTTAATTGATCACAAATCGTTTATTTTGTATAACTGTTGACTAAAATTTAACACACTGAGTCAAAAAACTGTTATCGTGTGATTATGCATTTACACTCTTTTGTCTATCGAAATTTTGATGGGTCAGAATTAGGAACATTATAACACGAGTAGTGTTCCTATTACGGTGGTAGTTATTTTCAGGTAACTCCGTATTAGGTTATATGGGTTCCTATTATGGCGCTATTCATAAAATATAAAATTACAAGTTTTAGGGTTCAGTAAATAAATAAAAAGTTTTCTATAATGTTTTATGGATTCTTATTTAATAAAACCAAAAGCGATAAAAACTTAACAATGTATGTAAATAATGTTATTTAAAGAGAAGAATGCCCATCATAGTATGGAGAATAGTGCAGTTGTGTTAAGTGTTGCATCAAAACCAAAGTTGTATTAGGTACCTATCTAGAAAAAATATTATTACTTTTGAACTTTGAACCGGGGTATAAAACCTATTTTCCAAAAATGTAACATTTATACTTAGGTACTACGAGTAGTTTATTGTATATATGTAGTAATAATAATTCGTTTCAACGAGATCTTTTTTAATACGTCACTGTTAGAATTTAGAGGGTGCTAGGTTCGGAGAATAAGGAAAATTCAAGTGATTCATACATCCCTGCTATATTTGCAAATTTTATTAAAAGATAATCAATGTTATCAAATCAATGAATGAAAACCTTACAATTTACTTTCATCATCATCATCAGCCTATTGCAGTCCACTGCTGGACATAGGCCTCTCCAGTTGTTCGCCATCTAAAGCAAAGTTCTGGAGGACATACCCATAATCGCCACGCTGGGCAGGCGGGTTGGCGATCGCAGGGCGTAGCTTCTTGCTCCGGTGACGCTGCTGCCCGTCATCGGCCTGTGGTTTTTAGCTACGCCTTCTGTCGTGATGGTTTAACCGCCACCAGTCGGTTTGCCAGAGCCTCGTTTGTTGTTCGGCAGGATGCACCACGGGCAGGTGAAGATGGCTTGGAACGATAAGGTGATAGGTCGTTCCCTTACATCCCTTACATACAATTTACTTTACTAACACATATTTTATATTATTTAATGTACGTAACATTATTTGTTTCTGACCCTCCGAATTAGGAACCGTTTACCGCCGTAATAGGCACTGACCGAAATTATACCTCCGAATTAGGAACAATCGACTCGGCTATTTAAATATTTAAAAAAAAAAAACTAACATGAAAAGAAACACAAAATCAATAGAAATACAAAATATAATAACCACTTTTGACGATGAAGTGGTTTTGCACATTTAGAAATACTTACAAATGCTTATTTTTGTCTCCTAGTTTCGAATGTTGCAAAATACCTCCGTAATAGGAGCGTTTACCTTACCATCCAACCCGAAATGATATGATCCCATAAAGAAGAACTAGAATCATTGACATAGGTCAACTAAATTGGCTGGCCGCCCGCAGTACAGTACAGGGGCCCAATCTAAGCCAACCACTTCGAGAGGCTGCCTTATCATACTGCGAATAATCTTGGGGTAATTCGTCGTGCCGGTTGGTGACCGGATGGTGGGGACCCGGCGACTACTTCCGGGGGGGTTCGGGGGCCCTTCCGTCCGACGGATCAACGGATTCCCTACCTACAAAGTAATTGGTGAAACTCATCAACACGCCTTTTATTCCCTAATATCATTGCAACGATACCTCGCTTCACGCTTCATCTCCCTCTTTTCCTCATTATGGCAGACTTACAAAGCAGAGATAGTTTTACGGCGGTGCACTCCCCCACCACCCTCTTCACGGTTGAGTTCGCTAACATCCGCGGACTACACACCAACCTCAACGCCGTCCATCAGCATTTAGAAACGGCGCGGCCCGCGATGCTCTTCCTGACTGAGACACAGATCCGTAGTCCAGCGGACTCTTCGTACCTGCAGTATCCCGGCTATGTATTGGAGCATAAGTTTGTTGCTAAAGCTGGGACCTGTCTGTATGTCCGCGCCGATATCTGTTGTCGTCGTCTGCCTCTCTTTGAGGATCCCTCTTTTTCCGTTCTCTGGGCACATGTAAACTTGGGGCTGCAAAGCCGTATTTACGTGTGCCTCTATCGATCTCATACTGGGGACGCGGAGACAACGCATCTTTTTGATTATCTGAGTCGAGCGATGGACGAAGCGCAAGAGCGATACCCCACTGCGGAAATGGTTTGTTTGGGGGACTTTAACTCACATCATGAAACATGGCTGTGTTCCCCCACCACTAACCATGCAGGACGAACAGCTCATGCATTTGCTTTGACCTACAATTTGACACAATTGGTAAACCAGCCCACCAGGATACCAGATGTCGTGGGTCATGCGCCCTCTTTGCTGGACCTTCTGATGACGACTCATCTTTCTGGATAGATCGAGGTCCGGGCACCCTTGGGGACCTCAGACCATTGCCTGGTATCCAGTAAGGTGCCCTGCGCAAATCTGCCTCAACGCAGGTCGGTTAGGCGCCGAGTCTGGCATTACTCGTCAGCAGATTGGGAAGGCATGCGGGACTATTTCGCATCAGTTCCTTGGGGGCGGCGTTGTTTCGGGCAAAAGGATCTCTCTGCGAGTGCTGCGGCTTTTGCTGAAGAGATCGGTGTAGCTATGGAATATTACATCCCATACTCCGATATCGTCAGCAAAGGCCGGAGACGCCCTTGGTACGGTCGCGAGTGCGCTGATATTGTTTGTAAGAAACAAGCAGCATATCGTGCCTGGGCCAGGGGTCGCGCCACTGGAGACCCAAATCTCAACTCCCTGAAACAAGCTTTTAACGCTGCCACCAAGGCCTGTAAGAGGGCGTATATTAAGGCGGATGCCCAGCGCGTTGCACGAGTTGGTAAGGAGTTGGCTTCGCACCCAACTGGATCGCGGAATTATTGGCGATTGGCCAAAGCCGTGCAGGCCAACTTTTGCCAGCCTTCCTTGCCTCCTCTGGGATATCCTGACGGCTCACTTGCATATCAGGCACAAGAAAAAGCTGATATGTTGGCGAATCTTTTTGCCTCAAATTCCCGGGTTGATGACTGCAATGTAGTTCCACCTCAATTACCATCATGTGGCTTCACGATGCCCGAAGTTTACTTCAGGCAGCGCGACGTACGTTCAGCACTGCAGTCACTCGACATCCGGAAGGCGAGTGGGCCAGATGGTATCCCTGCCATCGTTCTCCAGAGATGTGCAGCCGAATTGTCTCCGGTGTTAACGCGCCTTTACCGCCTCTCATATTCGTCCGGTTGTGTGCCGGAGGCTTGGAGAGAAGCTAATGTGCAGCCGGTCCCTAAAAAGGGAGACCGATCTGACCCTTCGAACTACCGTCCCATTGCTGTAACTTCGGTGTTGTGCAAGATCATGGAGCGGATCATTAACATTCAATTGGTCCGCTACCTAGAGGGTCACTCTATTATTAATGATCGTCAGTACGGCTTTAGACCGAATCGATCTACGGGTGACCTTCTGGCCTATGTGACGCACCTCTGGGGTGAGGCAATGGACAAACATGGCGAGTCTATGGCTATAAGCTTAGACATCGCCAAGGCCTTCGATCGGGTCTGGCACAAGGCTCTACTCTCCAAGCTTCCGGCATACGGTCTGCCCGCCAAGCTCTGCGAGTGGATTGCCGTTTTCCTGCATGAGCGTAAAATCCGTGTCGTAGTTGACGGTCACGCTTCGGGGTTCATGCCAGTGAATGCAGGCGTTCCACAGGGTTCCGTGTTGTCCCCCACCCTCTTTCTTCTGCATATCAATGATATGTTGCCGCTTGGGAACATTCATTGTTATGCGGATGATAGTACGGTGCACGGGCGATATTTTGGTCGGCCTAATGCGGGCAGACAAGAAACTGACGAGAGGCGCGAGAGTCTTGTCCTTGAGCTCAATCGAGTTTTGGAACTTCTTACGGGATGGGGTTCCAATAATTTGGTTGAGTTCAATGCCAAGAAAACTCAGGTCTGCGCGTTTTCATCAAAAACGTCCTCATTTCCTTCTTGTCCCACTTTCCAGAGCACTCCCCTACAACTACAGGACAGCTTAAATATGCTTGGCATGGGACTTCGCTGCGATCTGAATCAGAGGGATTACATCGAAAGCTTAATAAATACTGCGTCCAAAAAGCTGGGGATCCTGAACAGAGTGCGGAGGTTCTTTGCGCCGGGGGAATTGTGTCTTTTATATAAGACGCAAGTTCGTTCCTGCGTAGAGTATTGTTCGCATCTCTGGGACGGGTCTGCTAAATATCTCCTCGATGCCCTCGACAGAATGCAGCGAAGGGCTGTTCGTATCATAGGTGATGATAAAGTTACTGGGTCCTTAGAACCTCTTCAACTGCGAAGAGATGTTGCGTCCTTAAGTGTGTTTTATCGCCTATACCATGGTGAGTGCTCTGAAGAGTTGTTTTCTATTGTGCCTCCTTCTCTCTTCCGCTACAGAACCACTCGTGCTGGCCTCCGTTGTCACAGCTTTACCGTCGAGAACATCCCGTCGCGTACAAAAAAGTTCGGCAATTCCTTCCTTTGCCGTGTTGTTAAAGTGTGGAATTCATTGCCAGCACATGTGTTTCCTCCTTCTTTCGATATAGGATCCTTTAAACGGGGCGTGAAGAAGCATCTTATGGGCCGGCATGGCGGTGGCAACTGACAGGTAACTGGCTTGGTTGCCTGCCCGTTGTCGCAGCGACTTGGGCTTCTCTCTCGCTTACCATCAGGCGTAGAGTGGCCATTATGCCGTGCTACTATAAAAAAAAAAAAAAAAAAAAAAACTGATTGGCAAACCCAAGTGGGCTGATCATATTAGCCGCAGAACCGATAACCAAAGGTAAACAAGTTCTGGTGTGGATACGGCTTTTCGGAAAATTTTGTGTAAGGCGGTTGGTAAGTGGTGAATGCGAGAAGCCGAAGATCGATTAAAGTGGCGAAAAATAGAGAGGCCTATGTTCAGCAGTGGACTTCCATAGGCTGATGATGATGATAATGACTATTGAACTATGTAGTGGTACCACAAATCCAAAGAAAGGGTGTTTGGAAGAGACCGTTAATAATATTACTACGGAAACGAACATAATCAATCGTCATCATCAATTACTCCTGGCACAGGCTACCATCAAGCTTCTGGTAAAAATAATATACCCCAATCCAAGTCGAGTGTATGCAATTAATCCAAATATGTATACAATATCCTGATCACATGACGCCGCCGAAAATGGGAGGGTAAACGCTATTTTAAAAAACAAAATTCAATCACGAAATGTTAAAAATGCACCATTGTGTATCGAGAACATTAATCAAGTAAAGAACGGATACAGCAATGCCGTTCGTTCGTCCGTTAATACCTAAGTCAGGTAAATAACCTCCACACACGTACCGGGGCACGTACTGCGAATAATTATTATGGCTTAGCAACGGAGGGTGGACATAGGCAATGATATAGGAACGTGAATCCCAGGAGCCTACTAAACCCTGGCCGGTTGGCGAATGCGATATCGACTGGTGCACAGTGTAAACAAAAGTGCAGCAAAGTCACTGAGACTAGATAGATACACAGACCAAGGTATAGTGCCGTCATGTAAATACAGAACGAAATGGATCTTATGACACGCGGCAGAAATTGGAACTAATACCGCCCACGCGAAATGTCACTTTCGACGTCGTTTTATGACATTTTTGTTCATAATGACCTATGTCATTGGAGTCAATGCATAATATTCTGAAAGCATTTACGATAATTTTATAGTTCCTATATCGGGGCCCATTAAGCGTCATTAAACGATTGCCACAATGACACCTTTAACCGCTTAAAAGATTTTTTTTGTAAATGGATGAAATATCAACATAGAAAAACTTAATTATACTCGTAATACCTTTTCTAAGAGAAACGCTAGAACGAAGCTCTTCACTGTTATTTTTCTCATTGCAACAGCGGCGTACGAGAGAATTTGCCTTTGACACGCGAGCCAGCCGACTGGGCACGCAGTGGTGACATCTCTTTTATCCCTATACAACTAGCTAGACCTTTATTAATTCATGGATAATCCATACCAGTATGATCAAGCGGAGTTAAAAAAGGTAACGATTTGAGCATGGACCTCTAAGCTCGCTTTCGCAGACCACTCAGATTTGTATGGTCATCATCAAAAGTTGCTAAACACATTAAGTTATGCCTAACATTCATATAGCACCTTAGACACAGCGTTCGATGGTGACTCTACCTGTGTACCTGTATACCAAAGTATAGTAATGAATGATCATTAAACACTTTACATCCTATGTTAACAAAACGATTAACATCTTAATCTATGCGAACGTGATAGTATGTACTTCCCATATTAACTCACCATCATCACTAAACTTAAAAAATCTATAGAACCATAACAAGACCTTAAAATTACAAACAAAAACATTCCTTATATTTTACAGTACAACGCACCTATAGTAAACAACCGTAGCGTCCTTTCCCCCATTTTTTCTTATTAGGCAGTTTGAACTTCCCTTGCAGCATGACATCACAACTTTAATACTTTACAAATAAACTCATAAGTACTAATATAAAAGTTTGTTCAGGAAGAAAAGATGGGTACGCTCAACGACGCTTGAGCACCTTTTAACAGAAGAAAGCGTTCGAGACAGAAAAACTTTTCTAATCGCCTCAAACAACGTTAGACTGAGGGAATTCCACTTATGCTTATTAAATTTTCTGTATAGACAAGAAAATGTAAAGCCAGTTTTCACTGAGGACACGGAACAAGGCTCAGCAGTGCGGCACATTGGACCGACACAAAATATTGTGCACGCCGGGTAAACGCGCTCTAACTTCCAATACAATATAAATTGCACTTTGAAAATGCCCTGTACTTCAAGGGGTATGTATGCGAATCGCGCCTTTAACGCGGGCAGACAGGGCAACATTTAGAATGGCCTTCTGTCGCGGCGGGTAGTAGTATAATGCCGGTAATGTGGTGTCGCCTTTCTGTGGCGAGATAAGGGTACGCGACATTGACTATTCAAAGGGTTGCGGTCTTCAAAATTTGCGCTCAATAAGTCCAAAATACCTGCGCTCACCTTTGAGTTAACGCGCAATTTGCTTCGCGGCTCTTTCAATCAGCCGGAACATTGGCGGATTATATTTTAATAATCAATCATTTTGGTTTCGATGAAATATGGTTGCCTTCCTGGTTGTGCGAATTGTGAAATGACCCGCTACATTGATCTGTAGCTGGCTCTCGTGGTATTTAAAATGTTATAGGATTAGCGCACCTTGCTTGGACAACATAATGGCTTTATGCAAATTACTCACGGAAAATATAAAATTCTAGGAATGTTATTCCAGAATTTATTTACCTACTACTAACGATTTATGAGAAACAATTTGTAAATTAACAGTTGTGAATAAAAATCAGACTGCTGGGGACAATAACATCGTTAATAACACAAAAACAACAAGTAATTGTGTTAATAAACGTTAAAACATTCGTTATTGAGATTCCTAATTAAACTAATGTTATAAATTATAAATTATGATTCGATAGAATATTCCTACAAAGGTAAATTGTAGTAGGTAATATATTTAGATATAATAATATTATGCTTTTAAATATGAGTACGTAGATATTGTGATTGTGTCTTGATAAGGTTGTTGATTGATTGCTGATGATTTGAAAATAATAAGGACCGCCTTATAGGTGTTGATTAAGGGACTTCTGAAAGTTTCAGGTTCTCAACCGGTAGTATTTATTTGGTTATTTCCCCATAGCCGCAGCGACTTGAGGTTTTCTTTCGCATTCCATCAGGCGAAAGGAAGTCTGAACAGTGCCCTGGTGGTACTTCTATAAGAATACAATTTATAAGGTTTTTAATGCACCCTATACATATCATATATATGTGTGGAGGTCACATGACCTTAAATTGCAGACTAAACTGTCGGTATATAGAGCCTTGATTCTCCCTATATTATTATATGCGTCAGAGACTTGGTGTACATACAGAGGTGATATCCGAAAGCTGGATACCTTCCATATGCGTTGTCTGCGGTTTATACTGCGAATAAAATGGCAGGACTGTGTTCCGAACACGGAGGTTTTGCGTCGCTCTGGGATGACTGGCATTGAAGCACTTCTGATGAGGACCCAACTGAGGTGGTGCGGACATGTTTGGCGAATGGATGATTGCAGACTGCCAAAATCGGTGCTTTACTCGGAACTGGCACACGGTAAACGCAACAGAGGCGGGCAATATCTTCGCTACAAGGACGTGTTGAAGCGCAATTTGGCAGCATGTGGCATACCGACTGAGCAGTGGGAGAAGCTTGCGTCTCAGAGACCGGAATGGCGTCGTAGGGTAAGTAATGGCGTCAAGGAGGCTGAGAGTATCCGTCTCGCAGGACTTGACGCGAAACGCCAAATACGTAAGACGCGACCCAAACCCTCTTACAATTACACATACAATAGTGCCGGCCAGCTTTACTGTCAATCTTGTGACCGAGTCTTTAAGAGCAAGTTTGGATTTGCGAGTCACATACGAGCGCATGCTCGCAACTAGCAGGGGTCGCCATTGCCGAATACGGCATGGAGGACTATATATATATATATGATCGACAAAGTAAGCATTACAGGCTCGGTGGCTCATTTGGTAGTGACCTCTGCCCTCTAAGCCAAGGGTCGTGGGTTCGTTCCCGCACAGTACAAACATTTGTTTTCATGAACATGTCTGTTTGTATTGGTATTTTCTATGTATAATATGTATTTATTTACAAAAAAAAAATGTATCTAAGAAAGTTTATCAGTTGTCTAGTACCCATAGTACAAGCTTCGGCTTAGTTTGGGGCTAGGTGGCGCTGTGTGGCCCAGCGTGGCATGTCGTGGTTATTTATTTATTTATTAAAACAACATAAGCAGTACAGAACCGTTTCACTTTTGCTAAAGTCAGAAGATTTCCACCAGCGAAACGCAAACATTCCTCAAGGTTGCCGAACAGTGAACTATTTGAAAACTATTTTCACTCGAATGTTTTTCTCAAGCGGCGCCCGAGCGTAACAAATAAAATAATTAAGCTTATTTATTCTGTAGGTGTCTACGAAGGTGGTTTATTTATTTGCAATTTGTTGGATATCGCTCGGTAGGTACCGTAATGAGGTAATAACAATAAATAAAGACCCAAAAGTTTTCTCAGCAGTTCACCCGAGGGTGCCACCGACCCTCTAAGGAAGCGACTAAAGCTCATATGTAACTGTGAAGGCTATAATTATTTAGCAGGTACATTCTACTCGTTATACACAGTACAGATGGGATAACAGTAAGTTATAGAGAAATAATAAGCAGACTGTTAATTATGTTTCGATATTTACTTTACTTCTGTGAACTTATATTGGAATACAGATCAAAGTGGCGAACAATAGGATTGTTTGGCTAAAAAATGTAATTAGTCCGTCTTTCAGCTTATTCAAAAATTAAAGACACGTGTCTTTTTAACCGACTTCGAAAAAAGTCAAATTATAAACACCCAGACACGGAACAAATACAAGTATTCATCACACGAATGTTTGTTGACTATAGTACAAAGCACAGTTGACTATAGTACAAAGTTCAACGTAGTTTGGGACTAGATGGTGCTTACTGTCATTGTGTAGAATAAAGGAAAACTCAAATAATATATTGTATATGTTGCAGTCAGAACCCTTAACCAGTCAAAAGTACTATTGACTAGCAAAATCAGTCAAAACTACTTTTGACCATATGCTTTGGTCAATAATACTTTTAACTGAAATAACAGTTAAAAGTACTTTTGCCCAATGGAGCTGGTTAAAAGTACTTTTGACTGGTTGTATCAGTCAAAACTCTTAAAATTGGTGGTCGATAAAAATAACGACAAACGCTTATAAATAAACTTTAATATTACTCATACCTATTCTCTTCTTCTCGAGACCAAAACTCTGAGATCACTCTATGTCTGGCGGTCAGCAAGTTTTCGTGCAGATAGGTATTCGCGAGACTCTGAAGCAGGTGTGCCATAGCTTTCAGAGCGACACCACATCCGCACCGATTGGCAAATGCGTCTAAAAAGCCTCACCTTGACAGATTGTACTTACAGCGGCCAACCTAAGTGCGCAGCCTGTCCAGAGTCTTCCACATTATCCAGGTTAAGGTGTACCCCAGCAAGCTCTTTGAGGGTACAGTGAATGTGGCTGCACCCACCACACCGTTACGCCCCATTATGTAGATCACGCCCCCGCACTCACCACTCGGGACACAAAGAAGAGGCTTATACAATGCGTCGTATGCTCTCCAGCGACGCCCGGGCCTGGGCGGGAGCGGCGTAGAGCAGGCGTCGCTGGATACAGTGGCGGCGGCAGGGCGGAGCACCCACTGACCCAGGCGTCACCTAAAGCGCATTAGACGGTGGCAACCGGGGTTTTTAGTGGGTATTCTCTGCTGACGTGGAGCGAGTCCCACATAACCTGCTATCCCCCCCCCTCCCCCGGCCAGCGATCTTCTTATCTCTGCAAAACTTTATGGTCCTCTGTTATATATCTGCCACCTTCTGAAGCAGTTTCCTTATGTTGACTGTATCAAGCTGCGGATAGGTCAACAAAAATGGCCTGTAATCTGATTCGACTAGAACCCAACCTAGATATGCTGGGTGAGTTTTAGGATTTGACTGCAGCAAGACTTACCAGGTCTGATGTGAAATCGTTTATTATTCACTAGCTGTGCCGGCTACGCCGCACGCTTGGATATCGGATTTCAAAAATAACGAACTTTCATAAAATGGTACCTTCATTTTAAGTTAGACCTCTAGCAATACAGTGGTGAAAACCGCATTTAATTCCATGCAGTAGTTTTCGCGTAATGCGCGATCAAACATGCAGATAAAAATTTCTCCCGTTTCCTACACTTCCCGTCACTGCTCTGCTCCTATTGATTATAGCGTAATGAAAAGTATACTATAACCTGCCCAGGAGTATGAAAAATATTCGTACCAAGTTTCGTTAAAATCCGTCCAGTAGTTTTTGTTTCTATAACGAACATACAGACAGACGAAAAATTTACTGATTGCATTTTTGGCATCAGTATCGATCACTAATCACCCCCTGATAGTTATTTTGAAAAAATATTTCATGTACAGAATTTACCTCTCTACAGATTTATTATAAGTATAGATAAAAGATAGAATAGAAGAAGATAGATAGTATAAAACGATTTCAAATTTATTAAAAAATCACTTTTGTATTTACATCTAACGAGTTAATATTACTTTTGACTGATGCTTTTTTGCAGTTAAAAATACTATTGACCAAGAGCGTCAGTTAAAAGTGCTTTTGACCGCAAATTTGCAGTCAAAAGTATTAATAACCAATATTTTTCAGTCAAAACCACTTTTGACCAACCTGTTCAGTCAAAAGTACTTTTGACTGATTTTGCTAGTCAATAGTACTTTTGACTGGTTAAGAGTTTTGACTGCAACATATATACTTACTACAACATGTTGTTGGTCTGTACCTCTATGTATGTATAATAAACCACGCGAGCCTATGCTACGAAATCGTCTACGCAGTTCTACGCCACTGCTACGAACTACACAAAATAAGTAGTCAAGTAAGGGCCGTCTCGTAGCAACTACGAAAAACTTAAGTGATTTGCCCGTTGTCACAATGACTTAAATTTGCTTTCTCAAATCAATAAGATACTGAATATTTATATCGAAAAGTTAGTTTTAGTTGGCAAAACCGATCGCCTCCAATAGTTCCCTACTATGAGACGTGCACACTGTACATTATACCTACGTCTTCTATATCTAAAGGAGAGATGATTGCACTAAAGCCGAAGTTACTTGGAGCAGTATGTAAAATCAATGTGTCCGGTTCAGTTCAGGTGTTCCGATCCCCCGGGGCCGGTAAGCTCCGGCTCGCGTTGGCTACTAGCAGAACTCTTACTTTACAATATTGTTTCAATGTTTTCTGTTACGAATTCCCACTGAGTGTTCAGTAAGTTATGAGGGAAGTAAGTGGGTAAGTTTGTATGAAAAGTTTAACGATTTCAATGATATACTATGATAAGTTCCTGAAATCGCAAAAGATGTTAATGGTTTCAGGTTTTCTATATCGTTTGAGGTATGAGTTTTTTTATAGTTCATAAGACCCTGATACCAGGTTGTTCTTGTTTTGTATTGTTTGGAAATTTAGAGAGGTATTGACTGGTTCAATGGTGCTTTCTAAACTGAGGTTCGAACTTTCGAATTAAATTCCGTAACGTTATTCTAGATGTTACTTATTTTAAATTTCAACGGTATTTAAGTGGTAGCAATCTTTTTAATGTTTAGTATTTCTTTGGGGTTTTAAGTTTAGGTAGGTACCATTTGGTGATTTTCCTGCGAATGGACACAGGGACTATATAGTGATCAACAGAGTTTGTATAGTGTCTCCGATGCGGATGAAGTTCATGATTTGTTTAATGTATGTGATGATGTCCGATATTCATCGTTTTATATTCTATCTTTATTTTCTAGACATCCTTTTTCTCTTACATTTCGGACAAACCTTCTCCGAGCCAAAAGGATCTTCTAAATAGTATTAATATCTCTATGTTCTCACATAAGAACATCTCCCTTGCTTATAAAGTGAATCGTACTATAATATTTTACGAAACCACGTGCTATCCGTAGTTATAGGGTGTGCGTAGGCACTAACCGTACGTCTAACTTCGCTATCCGGATGAGTGAACTCTGATTGATTAACCATTCACAGTCCAAATTCTGAGCCGTATTGTGCGAAGTTTCCTACGTTGAGACAACCTGAGTATTACCATATGGAATTAATGATAACACGTCTGCAATAATCAAATTTATGGCTAATATCCAATATTATAATATTGCTCTGCTCCTATTACTGTTATTCTGCTCTTGCTGTGTTACCGTTACCCACAAGGCTTGGAGCAGCCTTATTATTACACTAAAATACCTGCTCTTAATGGGAACCTAAATAATTCTAAGAGCTTTCCATCTCCTTAATCACAAAACCGATGTTAATTAAACGTATACGTTAAGTCAGTCGTATGTTAGTTAACGGAGACCGCGGAAAGTTGACTATTTGAGGCACATTTAACTTTGATAGCTTAGTACAAATATATTGTGTCTGCTTTGATTATAATATTTGTCTGTTTGTTACTAGGATCAGACCCGTTAACCACCGAATTTAAGTTTTTAAAAATATTCCGTTTAGAAATTAGTGTCAAAGCTGGTATATTCGCTTACATATTACAAAGCTTTGAAGTAAATGTAGGCTTACTCCAGAGTGCACTACTGGGTTTCGGGCTATCATGAAGCTATTCAGAGAACATCAGGCAAAAATCTAGCCACGCGCAGACCCAGTTATATATCCACGCAAAAGGTATACGTCTAATGAAGTGTAGCGTTAGTTATAAAGTGTTGAAATGATTCCGAAATGTAGGTAATAACTACGCGGGTAGACCTTTCTGGTCTTTCATAGAAAAATTATCTCAACGGTAGTGAACACACATAATTTGTCGATAGGACCACTTTCTATTACACACTTTCTATAACACTCTTCCTCCCTTAGGCAATATCATCGCTCGTTTACACAAATACCTATTCACCATACATCGACGGTATACAGTATGGATTTCCAATGTATCTACGGTACAGTCCATATGGCTGAGGTCAGGTGCATCTCGGGTCCCCGGGGCCTAGTAAAGTCTCTATGCGGCGCGGCGCGGTAACACGAACCACACGAGAATGTAGCGATAGCACCGAAATCCTTTAGTACTATTTAAAAAAAAAATTGCACAAAATGTTTTTTTTATCTTACACATTTTATGGCTATACCACAGACAGCTATATTTGTATTATTTGGTGCTATCTAGCACGGAAGCGTGTCAGCCAAGTTCCAACTAAGCGACTTGCGACTAGATTGCACCCAGGTCCCAGTTTCAATTCTATTTCTTCTAATTAGCATGGAAATGCTTAAAGCGAGTGCTTTTCACAATGTACTACCAAGACTGTCAATGTGCAACTAAATACAGTCATACATTAAAAATAATTATGAAATATTGTCATTTGGGTAAAAAATAATGAGGTTGGGAAAACGTGATACAATTCTATTCAAAATTTTATTTAAAAAAAAGTATTAACAGACCAAGGTGTATTAAATTCTATAGTACTATAATTTTCATATTATATTACAATTTATGATAAACTAATATTCTATAACTTGGTTTATATTTCAATGTAATTCCTTCGGATCGTCGAGGTAAACTCAACTCCCTTGGGTACAGTAACATCTCATGAAGAAAGAAACACACGGCTCATGGTAGCGTCAGAAAAAAAGACTTTCTTGTTTTGTTTTTACTTTTTTAACTTACTAACTAAAAAGAATAGAGTAGAGAAACATATGAATCAATTAATTAGTCGCAAAATTAGATAAATTAATCATATGAAAACAATTTAATTTATATTTTGTCGATCTAAAAATCAAACCTAACAAAAATAGTATTGTTTCGCGGTTGAATTTGGCCTTATGGGGTTCTATGAGTTAATAGTTTGCTTGCAATATTGAACACGGCAACATAGCTGTGTTTAGAGTATAATTGTATAAGCGTCGTTAAGGTGAGTTAGGACGGATATGGTGTATAATGCATAGGGATCGTTGAGGTGAGAAGCTCCCGAGGGCACAGTAACGTCTGCAAGGTTGTGCAGAAACATGAGCGCATGAGACGATACAGACAGAAATGAAATATGTATAACAATACTGCTTTTCACTAAGTGTGTTAAGGAATATGAAAGTTTGAAATAGGTAATACGTAGATTGGAGGCCATGGACAAATGGAGAGGTCTATGTCCAGCAGTGAACTGCAAGATGCTGATGATAATGATACGTTGGTTCAATAATCTAAATAATAGAAATAGTGATGATAGTTCATAATTATTTAGGTTATTATTGTAGTATTATCATATTCAGACGAAGAAAGCCCACTGCAAGACATGGGCCTCTTCCAAACACATCCACAACGATCGGTTGCCTTGCAACTTGTGACTATTATTATACCGTTAGTCTACCTCATTGCAAAGGCGTCTCATATGTATGTATGTTTATGAAAGATAGATATTAAGAAAGTATTTTTTTATGATGGCGCATCTAATAAATAGCCTGATAAAATGCGCAAGAGAGGCCCAATGCGCTGCAGCAATGAACAACCAACTCACTGTCAGTTGCGAAAGCAACCCAGGTTACATTAAGAAAAACTCGCTTCTCTTTTAATTTTACTCCTTTTTTTTCTCAAGTTAGACACATTTTTTAATGATATAACTTTAAAAAAACAACCGATAACATTTCTGCTGACCATATATATTCCTTGAAGTTTTACTCCAAGGGCAGTAATTGGAGGGGACTCCGAAGGTAATACTGTATAGAAATAACATGAATAAATTACAAACACATGTACCACTCGTACTATTCCCCTGACATTTTTACGGGCACAAGTTTATATTGGGCCTTATTACCGTATTTATTTTATAAAATAGGGGTTTTATATATCAATGCTTTCAGATAAATGGTTTTTATTTGGTAAGCGTAGTATTTAAGTTTAAAAATTAAAATGATATTCAAAATGCTAAACAATGTGTTTGGGTATAAGTTGTGGCTGATGATAACAGGATGTACAACTTTTTTAATTTTTTTGTCTAAGCTAAGACCACCCTAGAAGAACTGTCCAGGGGTCAAAAATTAACTGAGCTATGAAGAGAGGCCCATATCGGTACCTAACGAACCAGTAATCAAATCAATCACTTGTCATTTGTTACCACCATACTGGTCTGGAACATTATTCTAGCTATACACTGACTCATGGAACACAAAGTCCCTTCTTAGATGATTGGATGAATCGCAGAGTTTATGGTGGTCGCTAGCTAGGCGGGTAAAAGCCAGCTCTAAAACTGATCTCAAGAACCGCACACAAAATGGGGCGGTGTTTTGGATTTTTTGTGTTTGTATTCTACAATTTGTTCAAAATACAATATTGAGACAAAAAGGCTCTTTTTTCCGCCATTTGTTCTTATTGTCGTTCCGCCGTGATCCCCATTATAATTTAACAATGTAAACACATTTTCATCGCCACAACGTCGCATTATGCACCAAACAAAGGGTTTTACTTGTCGCATAACGCCGTCCGCCGAACATTCTTGCACACAATCAGGTGCAGCATCGATGCGCGCCTTTACGGCCCCGATAATGTTATGACAGGGCTCAAAATACCGCGTTTATGATAGACATTATGCAAATACGCACCGCCAACATTATTTCACATATTTTGTTTGCCAGTGTCGCAGCGGCGACCGCAAAATTCGCGCAGCATTTCATTATGAATACGTACTTTGACATAGCACGTGAACGATTAATGCACAATAACGCGGGGGCGGTGTGTTTAACAAATTATACGGTTACTTAACGAATTATTGGTGGGCAGGCCGTTGTATCATTGTTGCGAATAGTTGTGAAAGCTATTTTTAATTGGGCATTTTAATGGTCAATTATGATAAATAATTGTTGTAGTTCAAAAAAATTAATGGTAATAATACTTTCGTATCCGAATTTCGACTAGAGTGACTTATAATAATAATAAATAACCCAAGTCATGCCACGCTGGGCCACACAGCGCCATCTAGCCCCAAACTAAGCCGAAGCTTGTACTATGGGTACTAGACAACTGATAAACTTACTTACATACATTTTTTTTATAAATAAATACATATTATACATAGAAAACACCCAGACCAATACAAACAGACATGTTCATGCACACAATATGTTTGTAATGTGTGGGGATCGAACCCACGACCCTTGGCTCAGAAGGCAGAGGTCACTACCAATGGAGCCACCGAGCCAGTCAAAATAATGATCACATAACACCTATTAATAAATTACTACTTGTACAGACAGTACACAGGTAGTCAGGTATGTCCCTTCTAGGTGTCAACGTAATGCGCACACATAATTTATGTTTATTTGTTTTAATTATTATAATGTCCCCAAAATTTAATTTCATTAATTTTTACATAAAAATTCATTTGACTTTAATTCACATTCAAGGGAAAAGTTCACTGTAGCTACTACTTTGATAAGAGACTTAGAAAATCTTATTTTCTCTGAAAAGCTCAAGGAAGATTTAGTTGCTAATGATTGACAATTCTTTGGTCTGCATTTGTTACGGGCTTACTTAATTAGCCTTACCTATTAAGCCTCACCTACCAGAACACAAGACCAACAACTTACGACCAGGGTTTTGAACCCGAAAAGTCACCATTGTCAAAAATATAATCTTTATATTATTAGAAGACCATTATTTTGTTTAGATGGTTCAAAAACCAAACTGTACAAACAAAAAACTTATCGAGTTCAAGCCGATTATTCTCGACAGATTACTCCTCAAGAAAAACAACAAAGCACGTATCTTAAACAAAATGAGTGGGCGATTAAAAATACAAGCGATTGTTGAACCGAATCACCTAGTAGGTATTCACCTCAACCAATCGAAGTAAAATCAAAACTTTGCCTCACCCGACAATGTTTTAGCGAGTTTTGCGCTTGCCCAAGTACAAAGGACTAGCATACATATAGCTTCGCAATGATATAGTGCCGGGCTGGCGGGTGTTCCCTCAGGTACGATAAACCCTCCCGCGCTTCCTACGAGGTACCTACTCTTCTTTATGGGAAGGTCGGAATGGCCAGCCCAGGTGAACAGGTATGGGAGATTGCGAAAGTATTTTTAGAACATCTTGTAGGTCGTCCGGTGTTTTCTTTTGTTATCAAATGTGTGATATTGAGAGTGAATTTTTCGTAGGTGGCTTAATGTTATGTTGGCGCTTGCGATATCTTGGACCATTGGTCGTTTAGTTGTGGGTTTGAACGTGATATTGAATGTAGTTATTGGGAACATCTGTCCATGAGACCGGTCCATGTGGAGGTCATTGGGGGAGGCCTATGTCCAGCAGTGGACGTCTACGGGCTGATGATGATGATGATGATGATGATTGCTATGAGTGATCTCTTCGAAACATCCTTTGATTAGAGTGAATATACTGAGAATGCGTATTGCTTGTGAAAACGTGCAATAAGGAATACAGTAATACCCCGGACTTACGCGATAGGTGGGTCCGAGCGGTTGCCGTGTAAGTCGAATTCGCGTAAGTCGGGGTTCAACGTTGCATATAAATACATATAAAGTTTGTTTAATCGGGACCAGAGTTTAAAGAAAACAATAATTTAGAAGAAAAATGTTTAATAAAGTGTAGGATAATAGAAAAATATTACATTGTTATGAATAAAGTAAGCTAAACCGAAGTTATTTTGATGTCGAAGGCTTCATATTATTCTAACAGTGTTGCCTGACGAGTTAAATTTTTCTTCTTTTCACGTAAAATTTCCTCGTAGCATACCAGTAATTTTTTTATCCCTCGTTTTGTAGTAGAAATGCGTTCTTCATTAGAATCAATTTTTTCCAAAATTTGTAACCTCTTTTCAATTGAATTGAGCCCTGCGCACTTAAAACAATTTCACGCGGAGCACGTTTAAACCTGTCGCAAATTGAACACTGAGTGAGCGGAGCGAGAGAGCCGATGCGCGCGGCAATCAAAATGAAAAACCGCGTATCTTCGAATTCGCGTAAAACGGGGTAGCGTAAGTCGGGGTATTACTGTACCTACATATCTGAAGTTTTACAAATCATGCACAATTTTGAGTTACGCTTTTAGCTTAGCACATAAGATGGTCTATCTTTAATACATTTACTGCGGGCCCTCCTATGCACATCGTCATCTAATCGAATTACAATCCTGTCTATAATAAAAGGTAAAGTTTTTCCAAAGATAAAATTCAATTTGCCTCACATTACTCATCGCACACATTACACTGTAAAAGCTCGTATCATGGTTCCGATCTCAATTTAAATTATCGCTAGAGCCTCCGGGGAATGAATGAATAGTTGATCCAGGCCGCGTTGCACGCCGCAACAGAAAAAAAAATCAGACATCCATTTGTTATTTCCATTTGAAACGGCACAGGTCTTTTATCGCATGTTGTGGCAAACGTTCGTTGTTTGATATCTTCCTAGCTTTATTTGCAAATCGCGTGCCGGCCTGTTCGTACGAAGCATTTACACGGCTTATACTTACGTAAGTACTTGTTGCCAAAGCTAAAATAGCGCGATAAGCTAAAAGCATAAACGGTGTTGTTAGTGACCGCATGTGGTGATCTAAGGCAATCATTTTAATCTCTATAAATAAAAATGGATCTTCAAAATATGTCTACGGCTTTAAGTTTCGAACAACTGGACCAAGTTAGATGAAGCTTGGTTTTTGATAGCTAGCGGATGAGGATGTGGACTGTAACTAATGGAGGATGAGGGAAACACGTAGAAATAGGATAGTAATTCAATATAATGCAATAGAGCAACAAGCAAAGGTGACAACTGATTAATAACTGACAATATGTAGAAAAAGAAATAAATATATAAAAACATAAAGTTTATAAAAAAGGCTGCATCACAGCCAGTCGCCAACATACCAGACCCCCAGTGGAACACTAACAACCGGTGGCGACTGACTGGGGTGCAGCTTCTAGCAAAATGAGTTTCCGGGCCGGTCGGCGCAGCAGGCCGGCCTTGGTGCGGACGTTTGCTATGCGGACCGCTCCGTCTGGCCCTGGGTAGACCTTCACTACCATCCCTAATGGCCATAAGCCACGAGGAAGGCTAGCTGCGATCAGCACCACATTGCCCTCGCCAAGATTGGATCCGTTGGTGGTGGTTGGCGGTCGCAGCGTCGGCAAGTATTCCCTTAGCCAACGTGCCCAGAAGTGATCGGCGAGCCGGAGAGATTTCCGCCAGTCGCATCTGCGCTGTAGATCTGCATCTGTCAGCGTTGACGTCCACGGTGCGATTGATGATGTGCCCAGACTTTCCCATGCGCCGCCCATGAATGGTGATACGGGCGGGATGAAGCGCCACTCGATTTTATGATTGAGGCATATTCTTTGATGGAGTCGTCGTGAAGGCAAGGTAGTTCGCGTGAGGCTCCGACGAAGTTCGTGCCGTTGTCGGAGTATATGGTCGTGGGTGATTCTCGGTGTGCGATGAAGCGTCTCAAACTCATCAAGGCGGCATCGGATGACAATGAAGTGACCATTTCTAAATGAAGCGCTCTTCCTGGGCACGGGCTTTGTGGATTTTAGAGATAATAGTTCCTCGGGGAAACTCTCTGCCTGCGCTTGAAGCACCACCATCTTCTCGGCTTCCATGATGTCTGAGGCGTGAAGGTGCTGGGGAGATGTGGTGCTGTATAATTTGGGATTTTGAGCAAGAGGCCGAGAGAGCTTGAGCCGGAACAGTCGTGCGCCCTGGAGAACGCGGGCGGTGGCGCGAAGTAAGCGCAGCCATGAAACAAAACGCGTCGGGTTAGAAGTTAAGCTCGATGGAGATGGAGGATGGATGGATGATACGTGTGCGTCGCTCATGAGTGCTTTATCGTTGGGATGGTCCAAAATGTGATTGATGAACTCTAATTTAGAATTTGTTGGTACCGAAATTGCGCCATGAAGCACCCAACCTAATAACGTCCTGGAAGCGACGGGTTGATGACGTTTTCCGCAACGCACTTCGCGACTTAGAGACAAGTGCCAGTCCGGGGCACCGATGAGGACAGTAGGGGGAGCGTCGGCGTAGGAGAGATGTTCGGATGTGAGTACGTCAGAAAGATGGTCGCAGTTACTTAAATTTATTATACCGGGTTCTTGTGCGCGTAGGCCTAACGACGTGATGGCTCGCGCGTGTTTCACCAGGTAACGGTCGGTTTGGTTACGTCCACGTATATAAAAATTCAAGTAACTTACTTCCATTTCTTTCATCATACCACCGACACCCTCAAGGCGGAGACGTTCTCGACCGGTAGGTTTCGCGCCGATGCGCGCTGCTACCTCTGCGTCGATCAGCGTCGCCGTACTGCCCTCGTCGAGAAGTGCTGTTGTCTCGAACACGCCATCAGGACCCTCGAGCACGATCGGGACTACCTTTAATAGGCCGCGGGGACGAGAAGCCGGCAGCAAAGTCCCTGTCGTGTTAATGGTACAATTAGTATTGGTAATTTTGACGGCGGGCTCAATTTTGCTGTCTGTGTCGTTGGTGGCGGTGGAGACAGTAGCGGATGTTTCAGTGCTGATGCACTGGCCGCTTGGTGTCGCGCTAGCGTCAGCACTGGTAAGTTTAATACCGTGGAGGAGTGCGTTGTGACGCCTGGAACATCCATCGACTCCACAACGTTTCGCTCGACAATTGTTCCACGAGTGCGGGTTAGAATTTAGGCACCGGTAGCACGCTCTGGTTTTGCGTACCCATCGCCATCTATCCTCTACGTTCAGAGCTAAAAACATCTTGCAGATTTTTATGACGTGGGGCCCTTGTTTACAATACGAGCAACACTTAGGAGTAACATCTGATACCGTGGCATGTACGGTTTCCTTCCGTGATTTAAATTTGAAAGTATGCGGCGGAGTCGGCGCCTTGACAGTACTGTCCACGACGAAATTGAACTTCAACTGTTTGTCAGCTTCTGTCAGGAGAAAGCGTGACAATAACTCCAACTTAGTGAGTGGTTGTTCGTCAGATGGGTAATCATATGCAAAATCTGTAAATCGGGCCCTAGTGTGTTCGCTTAGTTTTACTAAGACGCACTGAAACAGCTCTGGTGATGAAAGGTACTCATTTTGTTTGAGCAGTTTCAATGTTGTGACGAAATTACGTAGCTTATTCGCTAAACAATTTAAATCCTCGAGAGAACTTAGCTTGGGACAGCTGCGCAGCGCGGCGACCTCGCGGGCCACCAACAGCTCCGGCCGCGCGTACGTCTGCTCCAAAGCGTGCATGACGTCCTCGGGATCGGCGCAGGTCCACAGGAGGGACGCAACAGCTTGGTACGCCGGACCTCCCACGGCGTTATTTAAACGATCTAAGTTTTCTGAAGGTGAAAAGTCAGATTTAGTTCTCTCGTAACTATTTTTGAAAGACATCCATTGCCCGATATCACCCGTAAACCTTATGAGTTCGGGTTTCCTTGGCCTGTTAGAGAGAGCGTTAATTGCGTGTGTCAATTGTACAATGGGGTCCGTGTGCACGTTTGGCATGCAATGAGGTGCCGTGTTGGTAGAGACCGACCGAAACGGATGTCCTTGGGGTTTTCCCAAGGTGTCAGCCGGTGCCCCACCAGGCGTAAATGCTTTTGTTGCCATGTTGTGCGGACACCCATGATTAAGTACGCTTTCTATTACTCTCGAACTACGGGACTTATCGGATGCATCCAGAGCGGCGAGCTTTGCTTGTTCTGCTTCCGCCTCGAGACGGGCAATCACCCGTTCGCGCTCGGCTTGCTGGCGCTCGCGCTCCACTTGGCGCCGCAACGCATCTGCTTGCAAAGCCAACTTCTGAGCACGAACGGTCGCCGAGGAACGTGAAGAATGAGTCCTCTGGCTGAGCGATGATTCGCTGTGGACACTAGAAGTGTTATTAGAAGGTGCGATGGCATTCGCATTGACATGAGTGCTAGCACGAGCATTTGGGCTATCGGAAGCGAGTCTAGGTTGTGCCTCGCAACCAAAAGGTGTGCCCTCCTGTCGTATGCTCGTGCTAACAAGCGATGCCGAAGCGCTGTCAGTTGCCGCGGCTGAAGCCGGCCGGGAGCTGCGCTGTGAACGCTCGCAGCGTTCGCGCTGCGCTCGCTCGACTTCTGTAGCCGTCGGATCTGCCTTCCTGCTGCTCTTGCTACGTGTTTCCATGATAAACGTGAACTATTTACGAAACAACGATGAAAAACTACAATGACGTAAATGTGAAAATTTTTGACAACTAAAAACTACGATGGAAAATCTACGGCGAAAATGGTAACTAATTACGGATCGAATGGACCAAATGATAGAATAAATGATAGGAAACACGTAGAAAAACGAAAATAATTAAATATTTTGCAAAATTACGTGCTGACAAGGAGGCAGAAAAGGTGACAACTTATTCAATATGACAATTTGTAGAAAAAGGAAATAAATATAAAAACATAAAGTTTATAAAAAAGGCTGCATCACAGCCACTCGCCAACAGTTTTATTGTTAGGACTAGGCCTGTGTAATATAAAAATTACAAAAATGGATAAATAACATGGCGATACTAAGTACGCCCGGACAGCTTGTTTTGAATAATAGAAATACGAGACACAAAGCAAAACAGTTCATCTAATATGAAAAACAATGAGAAATATTTTTTCTAAACTAAATTTTTGTCCAGTTATGGAAAATGAAAACTATTCTAACATGTTCTGTTATACTATTCATTCACAAAGTAATAAAATAATTAAGCTTTTTAAATGTAAAATAGGTAGAGTTGACACGACATGTATTAGATAGAAGACAAGATTGTACCAAAATGTATTTTTCTATTATTTACAAGTTTTACCAGCACGGACACATGTCGGTTCACTACAAACGTATTTTTCAGCAGACGCCATCTTTTTAAAATTCAGCGCCTTGAATGATCCGAGTGGTAACCTTTCCGCGAAATTAATTCTTATTCGACAGATATTTTATTTTGAGGACAAAATAAGGAAAAAGTTGAAAATATCCTCAATTGTGTTGGAAATGGTGGTCCGCGAGCCGAAATTGCCTTTTATATCTAATTTGTATTAATTCTTTGTAGGGTGCGAAATTTAAGTTACTTTTGTGAGACGTTTAAATGAAAGTCTGATGAAATTAAATAAACCAATTGAAGATGTATCCGGAATTCAACGCATAAATATAGATATTCAAAGATATTAGAGATAAACGGAAGGAGCCCATTATTGAAACCTTATAAGGTTATTCAAGTATAAAATGTACGTGCCAGTACCATAAAGTGACATTAGCCTTTAAACCTTTAATTTAAAGATGTATGTTAGACATCACCATAAATTACATTAACGTTGTAATAAATAACACTTTATTAATAAATAAAATAAAGTGTTATTTATTATAACAAAAGTAAAAGTAAGTTCAAAGTAAGTTGAAGCTTGTATGGGTATTAGAAGACTGATTATAAACTTCCTTTCTTAAGTAAAGCAATTAAAACTACGAGTAAAATAACGTTAGAAAATTTTGTCGAATTTGAAGACGCTAATTTAGTGTTTGATTTATAGCCTGAGTCTTATTCATCCATTTAAATAGTATTTTTAAATGAAAAATCCACTTAGTTTTATGAATGCAACGCCCAAAACTAGCACTCTACAAACTATTAACATATTCCTTTACAAACGCGTTGCATACAACACAAGTATATTCGTAACTACCTCACTTACTAAGAGAGCAAAATTATCAGCAACATTCCACCCCAACTTTCCGTTATCAGTTTACACACATTCTGTATTAACCCTCAATCATAAGCCCTTTTAGAACTCCAGCGATCAGATGACAACAACCTAACCCTTTAATGCTAACATGTTTCTCCGAATGGAATTTAGTGAATTCAAGAAGCGAGCAGGCTGATTGGACAAATGCGGCAGACTGTACCGGCCGCCGCACAGGGCATGAATTAGTAATGTATGTGTGGAGTGCATTTTGTACCGCACTGTACTCCCCCCAAGCATATTTGTGTTTGCACTAAAAACGGCGCACTATTATTTTTTATGCGATATAAACCTTGAGATTTATTATTATAGGGTGTGTCTGTGTTATTGATATTACGAATTCATTTTCTGCTCCTACGCATTAATGAAATTGTATTCTGTGTTAGCCAACGTTTGTCGTAATCATTGTGCAATTTGTCCATTTAGTTATGGAGGCAAATTCTGTGATGAAATTACTGTGATAGAAGTAGAAAGCTTTCCCAGTTTTTTTTTGTAATTAGCACTCAGATCATGGCCATAAAATATATTATGAACAACGCTATACCTATATAATATTTATTTTTATACATATATTGTACACTTATTATTGTATGAAGTATATATGTATGTGTATTACTATAGTGCTTATATTTCTAGCAGTTGTTAGAATATCTGTTACCGCACCACATTAGTTTTCTGGCTCGCCCAATGGTTGACTGGTAGAGAATGCCACACGGCATTAAGTCCGCCTTTTGTACTTTCCTTGTGCAATAAAGATTAAATAAATAAATTATATATTAATATGTATCAGAAATGAAATGGCCTTATGTACGCTAAACGGTGGCTCAATGTTGTACTATGGTGCATGTTTTTAAATTGACAAATGAATTTTGATTTACTTTTTGGACACCAGTGATGTTTTTATATGTTATTGTATAAAAGTAGATTATCTATTATAAATAACTAATTTCTCATAGGTTAAAAAATTAAACTGACGTTTTACTCAATACTCTTTTTAAATCTAGATGGGTAGAATTACACCAAAATGATCCTATAAGGGTTTGGTTTCTTCTTATGAGTTCCGGAATCCTAAAAAGTGGTGATTCTTTGAACGTGATCCCCGTTCTATATCGATATATTTCCGTGGCTATGAGGATAATGATAAGGGTTAACCATCAAAATTTATTAGCTATCGGATTAGCTTGATGACCGTACATTTTATAACACAAAATTAATCGTTTTAGTATCGTATATCCTTACTGTTGGGTTAAAGCTAATTTGTTTTAAAATACAGAGCCAACTCGTAATTAGGATGCAAATTGATCGTTCAGATCACCGCAACAATAAAACGCTATCATCAAAATATAATGCAACGCAGCCGAGCCATGAAATTAATCTTGCTAATATCACACTAATGGTAAACTAGGCATTAAAATGAACTAGGCATTAGGTGGGTCATTCGTTGCGAGTGGAGACAGACGTGATGGAAGCGAGTAATTTGTGGAAATATTTCATAAGGCACGTCCGACGGTGATTAAGCAATATTCTAGCAGGTTACCGAATGGCTAGCTTAGATGATTCTATCCTAAACCATACAATGAAAGAGCCGGCTCTATGGCCATAGTAATGGGTATAACCATAGAATAATGGTTTCATTTATTCAGTAAGCGTTCTTAGTTAAATTTTGATAAAAATCTGTTTATTAGGTTTTGCTTCTATCTAACTTTAAATTAATGTTAAAAAATAATAATATGGTAATAGGTACATCATTTCGTTATTACGACGTTTCCCTTTTTTACCAAATATTCGCTTTAAAGTTGAATATCTCGTAAACGTATCCTGCCACGGATAAATTCAAAAATGGTTTTAACCTTTTTGTGAACTTTGTTGTTATCTAACTATCACTTATGAAAATATCATCCCCACTTTAGTTAAATCACAAAAGGCAATGTCGAATCTCTAATGTCAGTGTAGACGCGCATGTTCCCGAAGAAGGAGCACCTTCATCATCATCATAGGTCTGTAAAGTCCACCGGTGGACATAGGCATTCCCCAATGACAATTGTCATTTCGGTGATTTGCCTTAGTACTCACGCTTGGCTGGGGCGGTTTGGCGGATGGCAGTGGTCACTAGCAGTTGAGCCAACGGGCCAGTAAAACGAACAAGTTGTAGTTCTCTAACATCTTTATATATGGGAGCAATACAATCACAAAGAAATATTTTTTTTCATACAAACTAACAGCTGATTTGTTATTTAGTATATATTTTTTGAGATTTTAATATTGCCCCCTTACAAAATCTTCTAATATTTAAGTACTACAATAAGTACCTAGGAGGTTGTTGATGTTTTTCAAATAACCCTGTATGTATATGGTCCAGTCGCAGTTGCAGATTATTGTTCTACAAAACAATACCACAACTCAAAAGACATCTAAATTAGCGCCAAAACATTCGATAGCGGACGCCTAAAACAAACGTGTGGACTTAACGAGACATAACGATGCACCGACTGTATTAAATCGAATTGAGTGAATTCGACCGTTATTGTCAGTCGGGCTTAATTCGATTTGTTAACATTATTGTGCACCACTCGTGCCTACATGGGAGTCAGTGGTGTTTATGCACATTCAGTACCGGTATGACTTACATTAGTACCAATTCATGGTTTACATGCACTATAAAATGAATTAAGAATCGATCATTTTAGTCTGCAAACGTCCACTGCTGAAAATAGGCTTCCTCTTTGCGATTTGCCTTAGTTACCACGATTGGAGGCAGGTTGGTGACCGCAGTAGGTTTTATTTGTACCCAGATAAACGCTGCTGAATGTAAAGGATGAGGGAAGGGAGCGGCCCATCATCTTTGCGATACAAGCCAACCTCACCTGCCCGTGGTGCATCCTGCCGTATAACAAACGAGGTGCTGGCAACCGACTAGTGGCGGTATAACCATCACAATTAAGGGCGTAGCTATATACCATAGACCTATACCGGGCTGCAGCGTCACCGGAGCGAGAAGCTACGCCTTTCGATCGCCAAGCCGCATGTCCAGCGTGGCGATTATGGGTATATCCTCCAGATGTTTGCCCTAAGTGGCGAAAAAAACGATAGGCTGCTGATAATGATGAAACGCTGCTGAACGTTTCTGATATTCCTTCAGTAGTCTTTTACGACACCCATGGAATGAAACAGGGTGGTCCTTTTCTAAATCCAGAAATCACACGGACAGTGTAAAGCAGCAATGTAAATTAAGGTAATATTGTATATTGCCTGTACAAAATGGACTTACAGCGTTAAACTAGAACTAAATTGGAATGTTCGTATTATCGTCGATATATTTCACTATGCAATTCAGTGTACTCAAGCGTTATTGTCAGTTAATTCCATTCGCTTCGCTGTATCCCAACCCAATATGCGCTAGTATTATAATAATGTAGCATCACGGTTCATTTGCTAACTTATGCAGCATACGCGATCAAATGCATGCTTCTGAAAATTCGGGATGTTTCGCGAGATTTTAGCTTAACATTTGCCGTAACAATAAAAGAAAACGTTACGCCAAATGTGAACGCAGCACTGCAAAAATGGTGATGATAAAATAATATTGTATGACCCGTTTGAAATATTATGCCGCTAGAATATTCATGTTGGATTTTATCATGGATTTGTTGACAAATTCAACTATGTTAGGGCCCTTGGACACACCAAATTGAGGCCACTTTGGAAGGTAAATAAAGCAAACTATGTAACTGTAATAATTTCTTCTAAGGATATTGTACTATTGGCAAAGCAGTAACTTTATTTGGAAATTTATGTGTGAGTGATAGGAAAAATTAGCATTAATGTGAATTTTCCCGATTATTATTTTTTTAAATGTGTGAGGGAAATTTCCGGTCATTTGGTGCCCCCTAAAGATGGAAGCTCTGGGTCCCTGTGTACCCTTATAGTAAAGACAGAGTAGCATTATATCGGTCAAGAGAGTATCGTATTATTTGTCAAATGCTATTACTAATTACTTATACATATACTCGTATCCTTCGCTATATTTTTCTACTGCATTATTTCTTGTTTATTTTTCTTCTACAATTCTTGTTTTATACCTATTCTGTCACATTTAGTTTTCTCAGAGAATACTCTTACGAAGTTTATATACGTAGCGTAATGGTAAAGCGTCGTAACGCTTTTACATTACCAAGCAACTGTCAAACCTCCATCTTTTTTAGCGGAACCGTTTAAAATCCCCTCACGCCGTCCAACAAAAAATCTAATAGCTGAAGAGCCTCCACGGTCCCCAACAAAGGAACTCAACCGGGTCCGCGTACCAATCGCGACGTAAGTAGAAATGCAGGCATCTGACTGATCCGGGGAAAACCGGATGTCAACATTTACCCGCGCGATTCCGCCAGCCCGGCCGGGAAATGACATGCAGTGCTTTATTCCATACCAC
Source organism: Conogethes punctiferalis (assembly GCA_031163375.1). NCBI lineage: Eukaryota > Metazoa > Arthropoda > Insecta > Lepidoptera > Crambidae > Conogethes > Conogethes punctiferalis. Next base: position 8,590,974 of record CM062080.1, read on the forward strand.
TCTTTGGAGTCGGAGGAAAATTAAAAAAAGAACAGCTTAGATGTAGCGTGAGATATTATCGTGGAGTTCTGGATGTTTGCAACAGAACACAGTTAATACAGTATGAAACTTTTTGTATGTACGTACAAACGACAAGGATCTTTTGACAAGAGGTTGACATTGACATATAAGCTTACTGTGTAATAGAAACGTTAAAAGTGACGTTTCGTATGAAGATGACATTAGTTCCGTTTTTAGCCACGTAAAAACAGAACAATTGAATTAGATTCCTACTTTCAACTTCGTTATTATTTGATGACATCAACGAATTGTCTAAAGTTCTTACATTTCGAATATGTATACGAATATGGTTCATCAAGTATTCTTTTGAGTGTGACTGCAAAGCTCATACGAAAAGCTAGAATTTTATTTCGGCTCCATTCTGCTCGTACTACAAATGGAATAAACGGGCTTTGTAGCATTCTGTTTATTAAAGTTTCAATGATTTAATATGAATAAATCAGGGTTACACGGCTGCAAAGAACATTGCATCACTGGCCGTTATAAATTCACCTCCGTTGCGGCCCACTAAAAATGGGATGCACATTTTCACAGAGCAGTGTGGAAAGAGACTTCGAAAGTGCGCGTCACTGGTCGAGGGGAGCTGAAATCACGACAGCAAACATTGACTTTAGACTTTTACTCTTTTACTCACTTACGCTAACTCCCGACTGCGCTGCAAATCACTCCACTAGAAACGAAGGGAAAGTTTTAAACAAAAAACGTATAAATGATTTAAAAGACCCGACTATGAATCACTTTAAGGGGCAATTGTTTGAAACTCGACCTGTTAACACACCCCCGTAATAACAGAGTCGCACCTTTGTTCGAAACAGGAACATTTTATTGGTCGCTTTGTCCGTTCCCAGATGCGGGGAGAATACTAAAAACGTGTTGTAGAAAAAGCAACGGGATACGGCTAACTAGAGTTCGTTTGATGCATCTAACGGGTAAACAAAAACGGGTAACGATCCACTTTGGTGTTCTGCGCAAAGCAATATTGCCAATCTGGGTGGGTGCCGTTGAAAAATGCTTCGTCTAAGAGTTGCAGCCGGGACGAAAATCTCCTGTGGGTGTGAGCTATTTTGCTAGACTGCACGCGTAACGAGAATATCCGGGGTAGACTCGCCGTACGTGAGGTGCTAGTTAAGATCCGAGAGGATAGGTGGTCAAGATATATCTTCCGAAAATCACGAGGTGAACCATTTAAAGTAAACTGGTCTTGTTTATATAAAATTCTCTGTTTGTCTTGGTTGAAATATGGTATTTTTGATTTAAGTAAATTCTGGAGATAGCCCAGCTGGAATATCAATGGCTTAACGTACGTTGTTTTGTCTAATTAAACCGGTTCGTAAAGCAGTAGTACGTATATTCTCGTGAAGAACCCAGGAAGGTTGAAAAGTGTTTACTTTTACGTAAGTACCTACTAAGCACCTGTAAATCAATCAAACGATTGTTTTAATGTAGACAGGTGCCTAGTAGGTAGGTAGGTATTCAGTTGTTTTAACTTTTCTAAAGGTCACTTAGAGCGAAAACGAATGTTTACCTAAGTAGGCAATAATTGGTTCCCTGAGCGATAGACGCCCGACCTATAAAAACGAACCTGATATCGCGAAGACTGCATTGTTTGTAAATACTAAATCAAATAGAATTAAACATATTACTTTTATGTTGTAGATTCATGGTATATTCAATAACATCCAGAAGTTTATGTCGATCATCGACGTTGAACTCGTAAGTAACTGTGAAACCACGATCGTTTCATCGTAATTTATTCTTCGAGAATGCTGCATAATAGAAAATCGGAATTCAAAGATTACAGTCAGCGATCTAATACTTCGAACGGTGCAACCACTCCGGTACCTGGTCTTGAGAAACGGCGGGCATTTAATCTTTTCAGACGTTCTCAAATATCCGCTCATTAACTTGTGTACCCACTTCAGACATCGGCGATTTGTTACTTTAAATCGTGCCGATAGAATGAAGGAGGGCCCAGATTTGAGGGAAAGAGGTGCCTATTTACACCGTTCTTATTCACCCGGAGGCATTTTGTGAGCTTATAGACCGAAGATATTTTCTTATAAAACGTTCACTCAACTCGGAATGCTGCGGCTAATTAATCAACTTTGTTTACTCGTGAATGATGTTCGGGAGAAATTAAAAAAGAACCAATTGCTTTGGTGCCGATAAAGAGGTTTTGGGGAACTTTTGTTTAAAGAGTGACTATTAATCAGACTGTGCGGTACGTGTACTTCTAATTATTTGCTTATAGTGACATCGCGGATGATGTTTCTTTTGCTGTTATTAATATTGAGCAAAAAACAGGAAAAATACGTTTGATGTATGAGAGCCCGCCTTTTATATTTTTTTTAGTTTATTGATATTTAAACTAATTGGTAATATTCTAATAAGGACAACAGAAAAAGATCACATTGTGATCATTTCAACTGGTTAGCTGGCACGGTTTATGAGATACAGGGTGAAAACAGAGAGGAGGATAGACAAATGGATGTACAGACGGACATAGTTGGATTAGTACTCTAGGGTCCTGCCTTTACGGTCCCTTTGGGTATGAAAAATCAAGAGAAAATTAAATTACTTATTGAAAATCGAATGGCTGCAGAAATCATTACATAGAATGTAAAATAACTTTCAGGCATTTGATAGGTTTTCGAGCTGAAGACTTGTCAATGGTCTAAGCAGGTAAATATTCCAGCAAGATGACACAATACAACATGTCAAAACCTAAATCGGAATATCCGGATTGCGTTGTCAATAAAACAATCGCTAAAAACCTGTATCCGACATTCCATTTGTAAACCTACGTGAACGAATGCAATATGCTGTCGAAAATCGTTCCCGTCCTAGAACAAATTCCTACAAACTAGAAGGTACATTGTAGTAACTCAAATGGGGACTGAGCGATCCCAAGGGTTACAATGCTTACAGGGTTTCTTAAGTACAAAGTATAAAGGTCCACATGGCTGGTCCGGCGGCGGCGTCGGCAGTCACGTTCGTTCTTATCTTGGGCCCCGAAAACACTCGCTACGCTGAATCAATATGACAAGCGTAGGTACACTTACATGGGATTGCTTGAACTGAGAGCAATCACGCTCTTACTACGACGACTCTTGTCGCCAGTGACGGCGAGCGATGCTTTTGGGAAATAAAAGTGTAGTTGAAATATAGATGGAGACTAAACTCATCGAAACTTTACATTGATTTAAATAAGTGCATGGCAAAAGATTTGGCTGGCGAATACAGATTCACGTTACAACACCAAACCTACTCGTATTGTTACTTTAGATTGATATAAAATAAGGGCAAGGGAAGTAGTTTGGCTAATGTTTTCTTAAAAATATCACTTTGGTAAATTAATCAAGAGAGGGTATCTAAGTTTGTTAAGACTTGTTAAGAGAGACGTAACGAGGCCTTAGGCTTTCAGGCAAAATGGTTGAATTCATTTGTTTGTACCGTAAACTAATGTCCTCAAAATTCAAGGATTTTATGACTCGGCAAACGCAGTATAGGACAACCTCAAGCCAGACCTGGACTAACCTTTTGCGCAGGACGGCTGGTAAGTGCTAGATGTGAGTAGCCCAAGATGGATTTGATCCATTAGAGAGCCATAATGTTTCAGCAATGGTCGTAGACCGATGATGATACGTGTTCATAGTTATCAATTTCGAAAGCTACACTAAGAGTAGCATTGTCGAGCTGTCATTGCTTGAAAATAAGACATGACCGTTCTACCCTTGATAAATTTCTGTGTACAAAAGCACGACTTCATTTCTATAATCGCAGCGGGCGCCGTTATCGATGGAGGCCTATCTTCTTCACCTAAATCGAATGAACACAAAATTAGCATTTTATCTAAAGTTATTAGTATCCCCGTAAATGGCGTTGCCTCCCCACCGTCCCCTTGGTCCAGAGTGAGTCCCGGGATCGTTGATTGAATCGGTTCGATTATGACGTTAATCTGTTCAATGCAAATTGGACGGGCTAGTCATTTACATCCCTTTATCAGAATTCGTCAACAAAATATTCAGATGTTTATTGTTTTGCCAAACATCTGGTGCCGGTTGTTGATCGGAGATGAATGAATATTTGATCGGGAATTATTGTTAGCTCTCTAAACCAGTTACGAGGTATTGAAGTTAACTAAAGTAACTTTTTTATAATGTAATAACGAATACTTACACATTGCATTGGTATCCAGTTGATGTCCGGGTTTCCGGATTTTGAATAAGACCCCATTTTATCTCGTGGACATCATGGAGCACCACTAAGAAAATATAAGGAAAAGGGGAACAGTGTTTACCTGGGTACAAATAAATGGGGTTTTATTGATTTGGATGTGGTTTCCGGATTTAGAATAGGATCACCCTGGCTCATCCTATGGATATAGTCATATTATTTAATCGGATTTAAAGAAATAAAGTAGAAGACCAAAATATAAAAAGTAAGTAACACATAAAGAAATTAAAATATAAAATGTACGTAAATTCTTACGCAACCGAGGTTTTGACATGTCCTCTTTTACTATTTTAGTATTTTGGAATTAATTGTGACTGGTCCACATTCTTATTCTAAGTATAAAATTAAAATAATTGGCGAATGTTTAAGGAAGATATACTAAATCGTAGGGTTGTTTCATAATTAAATAGTAATTTATGGGGGACGGTAGAAACCGCGGTCGGTCACTGCAACTCGACCCAAGAGTGGGAAACAAATTAACTGTGCATTTCTAATTTGTGTTGTGTGGTTGTTACCTACAATGTAGGTACTTATGCAAGAATACTGAGCGTAAACGAATATACCTACGTTAATGGCGCCATATTACGTTAAACGTTAGTAGAGGGTTAAGCTTAAAGCGCGAACAATCCGAAGATTTCAGGTTCGATACCTGGTCATATCAAATTGAGGTAATGAACTTTTCTAAATTACCTCGAGTCTGGGTGTTCTGGGTCCCCCAGTCATAATCTGCTACTCATAGTACAAGCTTAGTTTGAAACCAGGTGGCTAGTGTGAATCGTCTTCATGATGAAATACAACTACTTAGGCCCTAGTAATAGTTTCAAACCTCAAATAAACGGACTACTTATATTGATTATGTATTATATTTTATCATTATCATTAACAATATATAAAAAGCTATTTGTTTTGACACGATAATTATGATGCACGATGCTAAGTCATTATATTAATTCTTCAAACAAAACATACCTATTAGAATAATTTCCTTTTGAAACTAGATATCCTACTCATTCCATTCAAGGTTATCTACACTAATCTACACTAATATTATAAAGAGGAAAACTTTGTTTGTTTGGTTGTCTACACTAATATTATAAAGAGGAAAACTTTGTTTGTTTGGTTGTAATGAATAGGCTCAAAAACTACTGGACCGTTTTTAAAAATTCTTTCACCATTCGAAAGCTACATTATCCACGAGTAACATAGGCACAATTTTATTTTGGAAAAAAAACTTTACGCGGACGAAGTCGCGGGCGGAAAGCTATTTATGTATAATTTTCAAATGCATTAAAACTCGATGCATAAACACTACATCTAATATGAGTAATGAGTTTACAAACCGTTCATTTATTCATGAAAATACTAAAAACACTACACGTTGCGAGACCTTAAATTGCGGAGAAAAATGGTTGGTTATTTTTGTACCTAAACACCGCCCGAAGTTGCAAGCGTGACATTTAGTGCACTTCTTTGAACTTTCCCGGTAAAAAGCAGCGTAGAATTATAACTGTAGATTAATGTTGGACGACTGAAACTACTCTCAAACTTAGCAGCAGTTTTGTATTATTTTTAACTAGCCTTTACGCCCTGAGAATTCATTAGCTCGGCAAAGAACCAGTCAAAGTCTAACGGCAACATACGGAGCCCGATTGGCGAAGGATTTTTTTTTTTAACTTACTACGGAAAAAGTTCGCAAGATATATAATACTGTGCTAAGATTATGCTCCCTTTTTATCGCGAAAAAGTGAGGCGAAGTTTCGAAATTACGCAAGTTAATTACTCACTCAGTTTCGGAATTTAAATCAGTGGAGTGCTAACGAAATATTTATAAGGGATATTTATCCGCCGTTGTCTATTAAGGAAAAATGGAAACATTTTTGTGGAAGAATAAAATTGTCTGTCAAGTTAGATTTCATTTATCTGATCACTTTTATTTTTATTACTGAGATTAAAGTCAAAGCAGGTAAATGCTTTTTACTTTTAAAATGTGAAGACAAACTTTTTATACCACTATTTTCTTTATTTTAGTGTTTCCTCTTTCTTCTATACATTATAGGCACCTTTAATCAAGGATAGTTAAAGTACCTATAAACAGCTGTGAAAACATGGTAACAGATAGTATTAATAAGATCAGACCTATTTATTATGCATACAATTTGTTGTAAAATGAGGCGGGAAATGGCTTTATAAGTTGATTTGGTAAATTTTAATTTAATATAAAGTCATCTTTTAAAACGCACTATTTACTTCTGAAATCCACTTCGTATCCGCATTGTACAATTATCGAACAGTCTTCTTAAGTGATACATAAAAATAATATAACATGCCGTCGCCTAATAATACCCTGTTGTCTGTTAGATATTACTTTTCTTATATTATCATATCTTATATTAAGTAGGCACTTATCACAAAGAGAAGTAACTGTCTTATTCAACAGTATATTCAAATCAGCACAAAATCGAGAACATTCAAGATAAAGGTTCGAATTTCATTTCATCGAAAATCGATTTTCATAAATCAAACGATTGTTTTATTTGTGATTAAGAAAGCGGGGAAGCTAATATAGAAGTCAAACACGATTTTGCATAATGTCCTTGTGCGGAGTTTGCGAGAGTGAAATCGTTCCTCATTAGGCAAATCGGCCGGCGTCAGCTCATCCTATTAGCACAGTCAATGTTTGGCTATCCAATCATCTCGGCAGCGGCCCGTTCCGAACTCCGATAGATACCGATGACGCTTCTTTTGAATATATTTTGTCACTTGTGTTTTTTAAAAGTAGCCGTTCTTGGCTCTAAGTCACACGCTTTTGTAAAGAAAAAAAACTATAAATATCATTTAAATAAACAAACGTCGGCAATCTGTCAAATTTAAAATTCACGAACCGGGAGAACCTAGGAAACCTTTGCAAAGTAACTTTTCTGTGGGTACATGTCTGAATGAACTTTTCTGACACCAAGTCATTCTGTAGAGGCATAAGTCTAGAAGTTGGATGCATCAGCAAGTACACTAAACCATTTATCTTGCGTAAGATTAGGTATTTTTTTTATACCACTAGGTTCCAGTCATATCGTAAAGAGAGGTAGGGTATAGCGAATCTTCGCTCGAATTCAGCTGCCCTGCCCGTCCGGGGAGGACCTCCAACCCTATAGAATGACTTCCGCGTCGTGTTTCTGCCGGTGCATAGGGTTGCCGGTGGGGGAGTCAGGGGTGGGCCGACATGGCGATGGCGGTGGCAACTGATCAGTTACTGAACCGTTATCACAGCGGTCAGCGACTCGTGCTTCTCTTTCGTATTCCATCAGGGAAGCCATTATGTGAGCTACTATAAAAAAAAGAAAAAAAAAGGAAATTGTTATATCTTCGGTTAGTGAGAATGAAAAAACAAGTAGTGCAGGAATGTTTGTGCATTTATGCACCGATCTACTCGTATCTATTCTAAACATAATTACTTCTCTAGAGCCTTGAACATTGTCCGCTTCGGTCGAAATTCGGTTAGAAGTGTATCAATATCTTAACTGTATTTGGATTATACGTACGTCTGTGTATAAAGACGTTCTGCATGTGTCTTCTATTAGACTAATCAGATTGTAGACGGATACTAGATGGTCCTATTAGTTTAGTCAATGTTTGACTATCCAATAATCCTGATAATAGATTAGGAGAGCTGTTAATCGGGCGGAGCTATTCACGCGCGTCACTTAAACGTGCCGATAAGTGCGTGGCGGGTACGTTTCACTGTGGATCTGTGGCATGTTTAACATCATCATCAGCGAACAAACCTCCACTATTGGACATAGGCCAATGGCATTGTTATTTGGAGGGATTTGCCTTAGTCACCACACCACGCTTGGCAGGCGGGTTCGTGACAGGTTTTACTTGTACCCAATGCCCCATTTCTTGAATTTCCCTTTCTCGTCTTCTATGAACACCCACGAAATGAGATGGGGTCAGAAACCACACCGACAATATTATCTTGAATTTTCCTTAGAACAGTGTAAAACAGGTATCATAAAGTAAAACTAATTTTCTATCCGCTACGATTTTTCACCTGAATTGCTCAATGGCTTTAACTAAATTTGGTGTGATGATATACGATATCACTGTCGAAATTAATCAGTAAATTAGTTATTTATTAATACAAATATATCGTAATAATACGTAATTATCTGTAAACAACTCCAACAAATAAATACTTAATACAAATTAACACACATAATTTTTCAACGGGAAACACCTGAATGCTCATCGGAATGGAAATATCAAATACAATTTAATAAATAATAAATAAATAACCCAAGACATGCCACGCTGGGCCTCACAGCGCCACCTAGCCCCAAACTAAGCCGAAGCTTGTACTATGGGTACTAGACAACTGATTAACTTACTTAGATACTTTTAATTCGGATGAACGAATATGATATTACACTCCTGTTTCATTAATAAAATACAAGTAAACGCGTACTAAATCGCGAGCAGAAGCTAGTAACGCCGTATTAGCGAAACATTGGATTTTCTCGATCAATTGACCAATGTTTATACACAAACCAATATCCACAGTTTATGGAAATTGTAGGGGCGCAATTGTCATTTCCAAATATTCCAAACATTTGGGGAACAACTGAAAATGCAATCGGTTTCCAGGAGAGCAGACAGGAACGCGTTTCGTATTTTGTTTACTCCCACTCGATGCGGACTAAATCGCTGCCAATTGATTTATGTTTGGAGTATCAACACGACCTAATTTCACCAACTCAGATAAGTAAGTACGGAATGTGGGGATATGCAAATGGATTGCAAAAACGGCCACAATAAATAATGCCCTCCCTTAAATTTATTTCGTCAGCCTTTTTCTATTTACGCGCAAAAATATTTAAATGCTACATCTCATGTACAACGGACGAAAAAAATGTGATGTTAAAGACAATAAATGGCAACAAAAATCATTTGGCGAGCGCGCCACTTCATGATAACGGCATAACGAATCCTTAATTACGTCGCACAATTCAAATAAAATTTTACGAAGCCAGCAGTATTCCGCTACGGCACCGGGATGGGAGCTACTGAGCGTCAAGAGCGCACATTTTTTCGCAACTTTATGAAAACGTTTCGGTAGATTTATGAATAAAACCTTTCAGGGTGGATGCGAGGCCGCAGTATAATTTAGGGCATACGGAGGAGCAGCCTCCAAAATTAGACCGTTATCATTCCGCCGCTGTCGCCGCCGAGATCACCAGTTATATGAGCCAATACACCGAACGAACAGAATAAATTTGCTTTATATCAGACAGTTGACCTTCATAACCGATATTGTTGCTTTTATACAAGGAAATATTTGGGGAGTCCCCGCTCGCTTCGTATTCGGGTCTCGCGTGAAACCTTCTTTTGCTTTTTTTAACTTATTTGTGCTGCTAAGCCGGCGCTATATGAGAAAATTGGGGCTTTAAGCCGATGCGTATTGGATAAATCAGGAGAGCGGGATGTTAGCTTTGTGATAAGGTAAACAAAACAAAATTGCCGGTAATAGGATTTTTATGATTCTTTTCATTTATTTACTTTGTTCGGTTTATTTTTGTTTGCCGTTGTATATAACGGTGGGGATTGGAACGAATCATATTATTCATGTAAAATGTCGTGTTTTAGCTTACCTATTAATGTACAACGTGTATAAAATCGTTCGAAACAAACTCGGATTTTTACAAAGATCATGAAACGGATGATTAAGAGATTTGTTCCTAGGATTTTCCCGAAAATGCGACTTTTTCAGTAATCCTACGACACATAACATTAGGTACCTACATTTTTAAGCTAGTTACCTATATTCAGCATATCATCATGATCATCATCAGCCTTTAACAGTCCACTGCTGGACATAGGCCTCTCCCAATGTTCGCCACCTTGATTCAGCATAATAAACGTCATTGTTGCTTATCTTTATGAACTGATGATGAAGATTTTAAAATTGTCGGTATGACATTTAAACACATATATGCAGGTAAACATAGAAAAGCCAAGTCTGGGTCGAGGCAGATGGAGCCCTAACAGTGTTTCGCGAATGTTTCTGCGGCAGGCGTCACGTGCATAGGTCTGCCGAGCCTTTGTCTGCATCACCTCTTTTGTGAGGAATCCCAATTAATACGTCATGTGATGCCGGGCAAAAATGCATGCGGTCAACTACCGTCCGAAACTGGAACGCGGCTAAAAATAGACGAGGTTCCGTTGGATTTGTTGATCGATACGCTATTGATAGATAAATATGGTATTTCGTTGAAACGTATTTAAGAATAAACATATGTAGGATGCAAAACTCATCACGGAAAAAAGCGTAACGTATATAACGGCCGTATTCACAAACGTTACTATGCGTTGCGCAAACGCACAGGTACCCGAAAACCTATATAGGATTTTGGGCGCTGTGCATCTGGCGTCGCATAGTAACGTTTGTGAATATGGACGTAAATCAGTGAAATTGTAAACTTTGTCCAATTCTGCCAAATTAATATATTTCAACTTTAGCATTCATCGTCAAATTACATTTTCAAAATTTAACTTCTAGAGGCATATAAGGATGCAAGAAAAAACTGAAATTTCTTGTCCGAAGTCAGACGCAAACGCTATTTCTTCATAAACTCAAGGATAAGCGACTATAGTGTTACATAAACACACAATATGTTTATCCAATTATATCGGTCTACTAATACGGCGATTGTATTACAACGATGTTTTGATAGACCTAATCTGCCTAATGATGATACCCAACGTGATCCTACATAAAATTAGAATAATTTACTATGATTGATAGATGTTGCAAAGTTGATCGACCTTTGTAGAGCTAGTACGAGGCCGTGGAAAGTGGCACAAGAAATAAAGAATTATTTTAGCCCTATGTACACATAAGCATACGAGTTTAGACTTGGGTAAAATACAAGACAAGTGCGAGTCGTATTCGCTCACCGATGGTTTCGTATACGCAATATGTGGAAAGGGGTGGTAGGCTGGATGGATAACTAAATATTTTATCAATTCCCAATTTTTCCGTTCGTATTCTTCCTTGCCGGTTTGGGTAACGGTGATTCGGTAATTTACACATGTCAACTCTATTATAAATTACTAGCTGTGCCCGCGGCTTCGCCTGCGTTCATATAGGTGTCATAGAAGTGTTTCTTCATCCCTTTTTTCGCAATAAAAGATAGCTTTTGTCCTTTCTCAGGGTCTAAAGATTGTCTGTGCCAAATTTCATCAAAATCAGTTGAGAGGTTTAAACAGGAAAGCGTAACAGACAAACAGAGTTAATTTCGCATTTATAATATTAGTAGGGAAGTAGGGAAGCTTTGCCTTTACGTGGCTCATGTATAATTTTTCTATTCTTTGTAATATAACACATTCCTTTGTACTAAATGTCAAAATTGCGGAATGTCCTTTGATTGAGTTAGCGTAGAATCTGATTCTTTTCATAGCTCCAAGAATTTGATATTAATTTCAGTTTAGTACCTCGACATGAGAGAGATTTCCTCAGACAAAGGGATCTAGGCACACAGATTGGACAACAAATTGTTCCCATAATTGTTCGGTTTTTCTATTGATGTACAGAACCCTAAAAATTAGCAGAACGATAATCAATTTAATCCCACGAAGTTTCCTTTAGACTGTTTACTGTAGCAATTAACGAAGCTCAAGCCAGCAGTACATACTTACATTCCTATTCCATTAGCTATAGTTGCAAAGTAAACAAGCATTTTGTTCTACATGTACGAGTATACACAAGTACTCTCGTGCTTAGAACAGAGTCTTCAGAAAACTTTATAAGGAATGAACAGCGAAATTGAGTTTAGGCGACGACAGTGAGGGACGTGGGAAGAATGCATTCAGAGAAAACGGTACCTAAATATTCGAGTTTACGATAGTATCTTGGGTCTTACGTAGTTCTAAAAGAAATTGAAGTTGGGGATAAATGGACAAGTTAAATGGGTATACTTACTCGTACTTTAGTTTGATAGTAATAATTTTATCGTAACCATGTGCTTAAATAGAGAGATCATAAGTTAACTTGCGTTTTATTACACTTACCTACTTGTTTTACGGATAGAGATAATGTTTTACGAGTGGCGACGATGTATGTACGCTAGTTTAACGAGTAATGTCCCAAAAGTGTTTATAACCTTTTTATTACGGAACTATCAAATGTTTTTCGATGGCGGGTTTCAGAGAAGAATGGCGGCGTGTTGTGAACTTTGCCTTGACTTTGTCAAGAGTGACGTCGGCGAAGGAGATCACATATTTTTCAACAGTCAGCATACAATGGTTAAGGTGCTTGTTATTCTTAAAATGTTTCATGTCTTTTTTTCTACAGGAATGTTTTCACTTTGTATTATGTATTATTAAGCAATATATGTCCCGATTTTATGATATTACGGTAGATACGACAATAGAAAAGCGACTGTTTTAAATTAAACTTATTTTACAAAATTACATTGCATATTAAATAACATAATGTTTCGGGTGGAAATTGAACCCATGTTTATACCAATGAGCCACCAGGCCAGCTATATACTTAGTAACATAGCCAAAACCTACTGTTAAGTATGAAATTTTCAAGGTAGGCGAAAGCAGGTAGCATTCGTACACTTTTTATTCTCAACCGTTTGTATGAAAAACTATTAATTATTTAAAAATAACTTTAATGCTGACGTATACCCTACTTATCTGGCTTTTACTATAGTAGCGAATTGTATCGATACAAAACATAACGGAGCGGCTACGGCCACTTTTCTAAAAAGTGGAAATTGTACGAACCTCCCCCACAGGTGGGGTAGATTCGTACATAGTGTGGGTTACATTCGTACATGGTGTGGAGGCTTCGTACTGTCAAATAAAATGCCATTGTTATAATGGTATATACCATTTATTGGCGCAAAATCAAAAATAATAATAAGTAAATACAGAATCTACCTGCACTGTTTCAACCATAACAACAGTATTTTTTTTATTAAACAGTTGAGGAATTACATCCCACTTATTTATTTAACATTTATTAATTGAGATCAAAGTTTGACACACTTTTTTTGTCTCTTTGGTTTCCGGAATTCTGTTTCAAGGTGGTGCTTATATCTTCATTTGATAATAAATGTAATGTTCTCTTCATCTCCTTAGCTCTTCGTTTCATGTCTTGTTCTTCCTTCATAATTTTTTTAGCTTTTTCGGTAAGTTCCTTTTCTGGCAAATTGGATTCCTGATCTTCTCGGGTACCTTGGGCGGCTTCTGACAGCTGGAGAGCTGAAGTAGAAGCTTGAATAAAATTCGATGTTGACGGTGGATTATGTTGAGTTATTTCATCAGGAATGGATACAAAATCGTCGCTACAAAAAATCTCCCGATCGTGTACCTTTTTTTACGTATATACTTGGCTTTGTTGTGTAACAACAATAACATTATTGTTAAATATCGTGAAGATGGAAAGGGAATGGGGAGCATTCTTACAGTACGAATCTACCCCACTCGTGCCTGTACGAATCATCCCCGATCTAAAAAAACAATAACACATTTGAAAATAAAATTATCTATTACAGTTAGCCACAAAAGTATTGTTTCCATGTCAAACTAAGTTAACACTGCAGAAACTATGACAATTAACTCTTGTGATTTGATAAAAATCTGTCAGCTACGCGTCATCAAACGAGAATACAAAAATTACTTACGGAGCTCGAAAACACGTTTCGACCAGTCCCACGGACGCCTGTGGTCGCAGTGTCGCCCCGTTCCGTGGGCGACGTGGGCACATGAGCGGGACTCATGCACACAAATACGGGCTCGCTAATGTATAGGATAGTGTAGATATGACCACCGTACGAATGCTCCTGATGTACGAAGCCTACCTGCTCTCCCCTACGAAGTAATAGCAATAGTTATTTACCTCATTAATCAAACATCGGTGACATTAACACCAAATCCATGTTGAAACGTCAGTACTTTTGGAACTTTAAATGTACCTAATTAAAATCACTTTAGTATTTTACAGTAGCCAAAAACAGTTTAATGAGTTTCGTTTCGTATTGCCACCGGGTTGAAATGCTACTGCAATAAATTGATTAATTAATAGCGTACTTTATGGTTTTGTCCTATCATTCTTTTTTACAGCACGAGTTTATCTCTTTTGGTGTCACATTAGCCACATTCCGTCCCGGTCTCACCAACGGAATTCCATAAAAATGCAAGGTTCTCTGCCGGCGGATACGTAGTGGAGGCCATCTTCATCATCTTTAACAAAAGAATAGAGACCTCAAAATCATTTACTGGCTCGGTGGCTCAATTGGTAGTGACCCCTGCCTTCTGAACCAAGGGTCGCTGGTTCGATTCCCACCCGGGACAAACATTCGTGTGATGAACATTTGTGCTTGTTCCGTGTCTGGGTGTTTATATTTGTATTTATTTGTGGTACCTTCGTTGTTCTGATACCCATAACACAAGTGCATAAGCTACTTACTTTGGGATCGGAGCAATGTATGTGATGTTGTCTGATATTTATTATTATTTACCTATTTATTTTATATAGGTAGGCACAATCCAAAATTTTGGTTGAGAGTAATTTGATATGAATAGATTAGGTACCTACGTTGAAAATGCCTCAGATAATTTCGCAACAATCACCTGGTCTCAAAATAAGATGTACCCATTTACTATGAGTATCAAACGTTACTCAAGGCGTCTCCAGGTCAAGAGATAATGTAGAAAAGTTAATTTTTTAAATTGACGCGACTGACAATCGAACCCAGAACCTTCGGATCGTCCGCGCTTTAAGGTTAACTCTTTAATCATTGTACCAACAAGATGATTTTAAGATGTAAAAACGACACATCAACGTAGGTACTTTGTCAAATTTCCCCAATATACGTATATAGAGTAATAGTCAATTCTATACTTGCAATACGTATTTTAGTTGAAATTTATTTACGTTTGACATTAAGTATTAAAAGTGTCATGTGTGTAACTGTATTTAGCGAATAAATTCCAAAGGTCGTCATTTGTTTACGGAACCACCAAAATGTATAACCGTTAACTTCCCGCATCGAGGTAGATAAAACGAGGCAAAGTATAAATATTCATCCAGACAGCCTACGCACTGTAAATATAAACTTTTATTTCTGTCCGCCAACAGAGGGGGGTAGGGGACACATTGAAAATTCGACTCGCGACTTCTAATTAGTGGGGACAGTGGGCCTTTCTTCCTCCTTCCTTTATTAATGGAAAAGTCCGTTCCAATTGATTTCATACTTTACATCCTTTTCTCTGTAAGCCTCTTAAAGAGTTTTGATAGTCTACCCCTTTAGTGCAGGCATTAATGATGTTTATTCTTGAAATGAGATTAACAATTTTAATGAGAATTCTGTGTGTCTGTCTTTCTCCATAGATATTTAGAATGGTAGAAGATTAGTATGCGTTGAGTTACGAGTAGGTATATCTGAATTGTAATGATGGGCAGCAGCGCCACCGGAGCGAGAAGCTACGCCCTGCGCTCGCCAGCCCGCCTGCCCAGCGTGGTGATTATGGGTAAAATCTCCAGGTGTTTGCCCAAAGTGGAGAACAACTGGAGAGGCCTATGTCCAGCAGTGGACTGCGATAGGCTATTGAAGATGATGACCTTGAACGTACCGAACACTCGGGAGGTGACTTCGGTCGCATTTTGGAATCAGTGGGCGTATAGCCGGAATATTCCAGCAGACCAGTTGAGTATGGTGATGGCAACTGACACGTGGATTGGTTACTTGTCGATTGCTGCAGTGGTTTGAGTCTGTTTTTCGCGTTGCATCAGATAGCGGATGTTCACTATGCTGTTCTACTATAGAAATAGAATAAAATTTCAATAAAATTCGCCTATAAAATTCAGGTGACATAAAACATGTACATAAAATTGGACGTAGTACTCGATATGCCCATGACAAGTTTTGTTGAAACCATCGTTTCTATAAAAAGATATAAATAGTAGGAAATATTTGGCCTTTATATATT
Organism: Conogethes punctiferalis; assembly: GCA_031163375.1. Classification (NCBI taxonomy): domain Eukaryota; kingdom Metazoa; phylum Arthropoda; class Insecta; order Lepidoptera; family Crambidae; genus Conogethes; species Conogethes punctiferalis. Next base: position 8,607,270 of record CM062080.1, read on the forward strand.
TAACTTATTTAAAATACCATTTATTAAGATCCATGTTCGATATTCTATAATTATAGCAATAAAAATAAGGTTAATACCTACGTGGGAATTCGTTTTGCTTTTTTTAGACATTATTAGACAGTCTCTAAAAAGATTTTAATTAAAATTATAAATGTTTAGGCACTGAAATTCCTTAATTAAATGTAACTTCGTGAAAGAATCTTCAATTTGACTAGCTAGACAAGCATCAATTTCTGCGATATCAAAAGTTGGGAAATAAAGAGAGATCGCTTATGAATAACTTTTGGAAACATCAAAGAAGTTATTTGACTTTGCTTTTAGCTGTTAAAATTTAAGCAAATAGAGGTAAATAGATCAGCTCAGAAATTAATTCAATATATTGATCAAAACGTAAAATGTAGTGTTACTTTCCTGATGTTTTTCTGAACTGAGAAAAGGTAACAGTTAAAATAATAAATAGGTATCATACATAATTCATTATATTAATGTAATTTTAACGAGGAGAATGTGTTTCTCATCTTCTGTTCAAGTCTCAGTTGTAGTTCAGAAGGTCCTATATTCAAACTTTTGATCATTTTACCTTATAGTTAGTTGATGCATGGAACTATTCACAATATCAATTTCAACTCGGATTCGGAAAAGTCGATGTTGATGCGATTAAAGAGTTTTAACGTGCAGAATCGAATCAGAGTTTGACATTGCGAATGAATAGCCTAGCAGGCCGTTTTTGTTCAAACTTGACCTTCGTACAGGCGTGAATTAAAATCTTAACACAACTCACAGTCCACATAATAGAAAACTCAAGTTATGTGCCAGTTGACGTGTGAAATTACATTTGAAATGCGTCGCGTGGCCATCATGAATTACGCATGAAGCGGCACCAATGAGCGCGGAATGTGCACCAACAGCATATGCATTTCGTTGTTAAGCCAATGTAATAAGGTTTAAAGTGGTATGCGTGTGGTCATCAAATTTGGTGACTGTACAGTAGTCTGGTGGTAACTCTGCGTAGAATTACCGTAGCACATTATTATGTCCTTTGCTTTAATTGTAACCCGTACTGACGGCACTGTCATTAGCTTCAAGATGCGGGGACTGTTAGAATAATCATACATAATACAGTAGTAGTAATGTAGATAAGACATAGGCCTGAATTTTTAACCGCCAGATAAAGTTTAACAGATTGATAAAATGTAAGAGCTACGACAGGACGTCATTTAGTATAAACTCTTAGCAAATACGTCTTGATTTTTTCAGTTGTCGTTTTACTTACTGTCATCAGTATGTTATCAGTCTGTTAAGCTTAATCCATCAATTGAAATATTTGTTTGACCCATTTGACGCCATCCAACGATGAGCTGTGCGAATTGCGGATGTGGCCACTAGAAGTCATAATTTTCTAAATACCACCATAATGACATCCTATAATATCGGACAACCTTAGTTCCTTAATGATATACCTACAATTTATATATTTTATTTCATTAAATACCAGTCAGTTGGCTAACAAAATTCGTGACGTCACATCTTTGTAAAGTCTTACAAATTCGAGTAGATAAAGTAATCATGTTCTGACAGCTACTTAAAAATATTTATATCTATTGATTTGACAATACACCATCATTGCTGGTCACTAACAAATGATGACATTAGACCTACGGAGAGACTTTGGCTCCCTTTGCGTCTACTACAGACTGTTTCCGAGGATCTGTTAAACGTCATACCAGTATCATCACTCTATTACCGCACTACATGCGCCAAGTCCATCCGTACTATCTGGCAACTTTAGAAAAGTATACGATCAGGCGAAGCTTACCAAACTTACTTAAAGCTAACACACAAATGACTTGTTAACCTTAATGTTTGCAAGATCAACGGTGCACATGATTAAGTTGGGCTAAGCGCGATCAGCATTATTAATTAGCGTTCCCGATTAATGTACCATTGTGATTAGCGTAGCCAAAGCAACATATCAACATCAATGACTATAGCAGAGCCAGATTGATTTCGTTATTAATGAAAACGGAATTAGGCGCGCTTAGAACACCTCTGTGTTTGACTTGGTCAAAGTGGACATCATCATCATCATCATCATCAGCCTATTGCAGTCCACTGCTGGACATAGGCCTTTCCAGTTGTTCGCCGCTTAGGGCAAACATCTGGAGGATATACCCATAATCGCCACGCTGGGCAGGCGGGTTGGCGATCGCAGGGCGTAGCTTCTCGCTCCGGTGACGCTGCTGCTCGTCGTCGGTCTGTGGTAGATATTTAGCTACGCTTTCAATTATTGTGATGGTTATACCGCCACCAGTCGGTTGCCAGCGCCTCGTTTGTTATTCGGCAGGATGCACCACGGGCAGGTGAGGTTGGCTTGGAGCGAAAAGATGATAGGTCGCTCCCTTACATCCCTCCCAAAGTGGACGTAAGTATCTTTATGTTGTGTAAACATTGCTAGCATGACGATGGCAACGGATAAGTGGGTTACACAGTAGTGCCACAGAGCACAACCAAAAAGTAGTTTAGAAAACACTGAAATGACCGCTAAATGAACAGCAAACATAGATTTGATAGTTTTCTTTGCTGTACGGAAAACAATACAATACCAATGAAGGTATGTAGTTGAGTCAATGACTTTAGCAGGTTTTATAAACAAATATTTCTTTCAAATAATTATGACAATAGGCTTGTTGCCGTAAAAAACGTAATTATTGCGTCTTTTAGATTATTTAAAAATAAGAGACACATATTTATTAATTTCTATAATTTCTAAATTAGACCAAAAATTACAAAGATAAAGGTAGCTAAAGTTACGAATGACGTCACGCCTCGTGGCATTTTTTGCAAAGGTTGACGCGAACCTGGTTTTAAAGTTTTTGTCAAAGTAATAACGTTTGTATGAAATAAATAAATAAATAAATAACCCAAGACATGCCACGCTGGGCCACACAGCGCCGCCTAGCCCCAAACTAAGCAGAAGCTTGTACTATGGGTACTAGACAACTGATAAACTTACTTAGATACATTTTTTTTTGTAAATAAATACATATTGTACATAGAAAACACCCAGACCAATACAAACAGACATGTTCATGAACACAAATGTTTGCACTGTGCGGGAATCGAACCCACGACCCTTGGCTCAGAGGGCAGAGGTCACTACCAAATGAGCCACCGAGCCTGTCACTAACATGATGAAAGAGTTACGTAACAAAAAACATAAAGCAACGTCTATATTTCGCAAAATGTAAAACGGCGCATTTCGCAAATGAAATAATAGCGATGCAGATACCGAGACGCCACGTCAACGTCACTATGCGCCGCCGAATCATTTGTTAGGGCAGCAATAAACCGGCGGATTAGCAGCCGGGCCCGACAAACTTCCCAATAAGCCCTGTACACCATCACTCGCTTTACAAGACTAATGACGCTTAATTTTAATGACACGTCGCGACCAGCGGCACCCGTCCTCCCACCACGCCCCGCGTGCGTGACGGCACTACCAAAACGCCCCTATATTGGAAGACTAACGTCGAAGAAAAGTCCGACGATAAATTCAGTTATTACTTGTGAAAATAGACGGAAGGAGATCGCTAACTTGTCCGCGGGAGAAGATAATGGATCATTTCGGGGGATATTTTTTAGTCACTTCGCAAAAGAGGTCCCGTTAAAAGCCCCTTTTATGTGAGTTTTCGAATTGTGTTTAGGAAATATTCGCGTTTTAAAGAGAGGTCGGGGTACATGGGAAAAGTTAGATTGTAGTAGCGTTGCCATTAGTTTCTGCGGGGGACGCCGTAATAGTGGGCCAGGCGTGTTTTCGTTTCGGTTTGGACTTTTTATTTCATTCTGTACTTCATTTGTGAGTACTTTGTTTGCACCAGGTTGTTTAAAATATCGACCGAATCTATTAACTGATATAGTTTTTGTATTAAGTATTAATTTTTTTACTTTATTAATTACGTTATTATTACAGCAATTTCTGTAAGATGATAAGTGCTGGATCCGAGATGTCCAGGATCAAGCATCCGTAGTAATATACTGATTGCAGAGTTCTTTAAGCAGCAGAGGTCTGCGAGAGGTTGTTGATGATGATTATGCCTAACTAGATTGTTTATGATGTGCATTTTAACATCTGTATGGACCAGAACCATAAGTCTGGTATCATTGAATGTGTGTATAGTGTCCCTATTAGGTACTTATACCTCGTTTCACAATAATAATAGTTCAAAATTGACACTGAATTAAAACATTCATATCAATTAATCAACCCAAACTAAACGCTACGAGTGAACCATTGCCGCTCTTTATTAAGCTATAAAATTGACCACTGAATCAAAACAAATTACCCCCAATGAACGCTTGAACGACCATATTTTAAATTCTTTATGAATTCAGAATCAATGTTGTGCCGTATTCTGTTTGCCGTATTAATATTTGTCATAACATACGTGACCAATTCACGCGGCCTGTGGAAATGAACATTTTGTGTTGGGCAAACACAGATTTATATAAAATTGAAGACAGCCCAGGGCGGCATTGTGGTGTCCACCGGGTTTGTCTGCCTATAGGACAAAGCTGTAGCTACTAGGGTTGCGATATTTGTGGGCGGAAATAGTTTATTAAAGTTTGTATTTTAAATGATGGAAATTGTGATTGCAACATACAACATATTATTTCAAATGTCGATTCTTTTCAATGTGTTGTTTGAAATGAATCGACATTTCAAATAAGCCATTATTTATTATTATAGTATTGATGACATTATTTAATTCTTAAAAAAAAATAAATGCAAAAGGGTATTATTCTGCCTATCTTATGTTTTATTTGAATAATGTAGGTACTTAAAAGTTATTTAATGACCTTAAAAAGATATCAAGGGATTGAGATTTGCATTAGAATTCATAACACGTACTTGTAATAATTAAGAAAAAACTTTTAAAAATTATTAGTTACTTAGAAGTAGTCGGTGATCTTTTTCTAAGCATAGCGTAAAAAAACTTTAGCAAAAATATAATTGTGAAAATTACTTTTGTGTTGTGTCTGTTTAATGTATAAATCATCTTTATGCAATAGAAAAAGTATTGTTCTACGGGCACCAGTAACCATTATGGCAGTCAATCATGCTTATTTCTATATTCGATGTTAACTTAAATTTAGTCGAACTGCGAGCAGGGTTTTTGTGGTGCAAGTAATCGTTACGATTAGTCTCGATCAAGCTATGGCAAAACTGTGGAACTCTGTCGAATTCCCTGATCTACTAGAGAGACATTCAGATTTTCAAGGCGAGAGTGAACCGAACTTTGATGGGTGACCGCGCTCCATAGTAGCGGCAAAGGCGAGTTAAGGTCAAGTGCGAACCATTACGAATATAAAGTTTTTAGCTTCTAAATGAGGCAACCCTGGTCCCGCTAAAGCTAGCCCACGAACATTGTTTACAAATGCATCGCATCCATCATATAATATTTGTTGACGCGATTGGATATATTTCAATTTTTCACCAATTCATAACACCAACGAAGGCTTATATAGAATCCACTGTGGAAAATGTTATCTTTAGCATTTGATTTGAACTTGTTTTAGTAGGGATTGGCTCAAAATCAACAAATAATTTATTTCAACAATGGTATTTACAGATGGGTTACATATTATAAATAAAAAATAAATAAATAAAACCTAAACTAAACTAATATGTACAAACACTAAAAATCTTCAAAAACGGGTCCCTGTGGCAGTGAGCCAGCTCTGGGGTCGCCCGAAGCCTGGACCAGTCTAGACGAAATCTCTTTTACAAGAGATTTGGCCTCCGGACCCCACGGACCCAATGTCTCAACTGCAAACGCCGCAAATTCATTGTCTCTCAGGAGAGATGAATATTTGCGGCGCTTGAGCAGTTGAGCCTGTTCGGCAGCCGAGCCGGCCCTCACCGCAGTGCCCTGGATGTGTGACGCGGCCAAAGTGTCCACACATGTCGCATCCCAAATAAGGATGCGACCGAGTTTCCAGGGCACTAGCGTGGCGCCATCAGGTCTCTTGCCATCGTCCCTAAAAAGGCCACGAGGTTCTAACGTGGCCGGAATAGAGGCAGTGGCAAGAGAACGGCGTAAGATGTCGTTGAGGGCGCTGTGGCGATAACCACGACCCGAACTCTGGGGACAGGAGAGCCCGTGGCGTCCGAACTGGTCCACGCTTCGGCCACAGTGACAAGTGTGGGCTAGGCAAATTTTTGAGCCCAGACGGATGGAGCAAGCTACGCGGAGGGTATTGGCATCAAGCAGTGTGCCGATGTTGCGAGAAGGCAGGGCTTGAAGCCAATACCCTGACTCCCTTTCGAATGCCGCGAGGAGCCGGGCGCGTTCCGTGTTGTCAGCGCTGTCCACTAAGAGCTGGGACTGTGCCGACTTGTTTTTAGTTTAATAATTTTCTGTTTTCATTCTATTGTCATTATTGTATTGTAATTGACTGTAGCGATTCCCATTAAATGGGAACCGCTACAGTCAATTACAATACAATAACTGAAGCAAAGACCTGTCGATAAATTAAATTTTAATTTATCGACAGGTCTTTGCTTCAGTCCTATTAAATAATCTAAGGATGATCATTGCCAGTCGGGTTTTTAGAACTGGAACCTTTTTACTAAGTAGTAAATATCGAAGCCTAGATGTTCCTTTCCAGAAATTTTGTAACAAAAATACCGTATATTGAGATTTGTTAATTATAAACTGGTGAGCTACCCTATTCGAAAGTAAACCTTATTATTATTGATCTACATTTAACCTAATTATGTATATAGACTTCTTATACCTATATTATTTATGTATGTATCATTTATAATATTATGCGTATATTTTTATTTATATTACATATATATATATAATATAATATTTGTTATTATCATTATTGTATTTATTTATACCTATAACCTAAGATTTTAGAAAATCTAATTCAGTTGATAGCTCACCTAACCTCTTCTCTGTAATTATCCTCTACCCTAAGGTTGTCTGGAAGAGATCGCTTATAGCGATAAGGCCGCCTATATTGTACACTATAATGTCTACTATACATAGTTTTAAGTCAATTGTTTGGTGTGCAATAAAGAATATCTTATCTTATCTTACGTTTCCTTATTCTTTGTAAAATTGGAATAACTTTAAGTGGATAATTATGTGGTGTGGTGGTTATTAGACTGTTGTTAAGCCTAGTTACAGTCAACCTACCTAAGTCCTAATTAAGTATAATAGTAAAAGTATACCCAAGAATTTCGCACCTGCTCACACTTCAAAAGAATCAACAGACGCCGTTTCTCAACGCATCTGAATACAAAACGCGTATTACGACGCTCTACGAAAGCGTTTAACTTACACTCCCTAGCGACACAAACGTATACACAAGTACTCAATGAACGAGACGATACCAGGTAACAATATTTCCCACGGTAGCAAATTGAATAAACACATCAGTTCGCCTTAAACGACGAAAAGACAAGTCCAATAACGGTTGCCCCGGCAAGCGATAAATATTCCCTATCTAGCCGACTACCAACCTCCACATGTTTATGCTTCCCCTAGCTTTAGTAGGTCACTCAAGCAATTTATACTTTTTAGATAATAGCTAAGTACGTGTTGCGAGCGGAAAAATTATAGGGAAACGCTTTAAGTCGTTCAAGTGCCCTGTTGTTGTAAAGCTAATCGTAAAATCGCACTGCGGTACTGTAAATGGAGAATTAACTTTTTGTATTATTTATTTCAACCGGAGTTATTCTTTTTCTATCATAATTTCAATAAGACGTCTTTTCGATTTGCCTGGAGAGCTAACTTAAAATTGTATGGCATGGTATGTACAATTTTTGACAGAGTTAGTCTTGTCAACGTACAACATACAAGTACTGTATAATGGTGTATCGCTATTGTGCATTCCTTGGGGACTAATCTTCCCGTAAGCAGGTTTCAAGTCGTCATCACACAATTTATATAATTGATTCTACAACTTCATCAATTTACTAAACTTAAGAGTACAAAATAATACCAAAAGTATATCGTCTTTCTTCTTTTTTTTTAAAGGCTGCATCACAGCCATTCGCCAATGATTATTATCATTATCATGTCAATTGATAAGCCTGGTACAAATGTCTATATTGCGAGCAATCTCCCAGAACATCCAGACCCGAGCCAATTTAGAAAAGTTCGTTTCCTAAATTGACCCGACCGGGAATCGAACCCGGAGCCCGTCGGCGCTTTCGGGCTTAACCCTTCAACCAATGCACCACCGAGGCTGCCGCATAATAAAACCCGTTGCATATTTAAGTTCTTTTATACTGTGGTACAGCATAGCTTCCTCTTCCCATAAGGAAAGCACAAGTCCAGCAATGGACACTTACATGCTGATGACCTTATTTTTAACATCCCTACGGTGACCAATTTTTCCGAATGGAAATCGCACTTGTTCCGATACGTCTTTCTGTATTGGAGTGAACGTAAACTCTCACGTTTCGCGTTTGCTTAGAATTTGCATGTAGAAACGTTATTTTCACTAGACAATAACTAGCCGCAGGTGCTACACTTTTCTCCAAAGTTTTAGTGAACGCAAACGTGACGGTTTGCGTTCGCCCGCACGCGGTGCAAGGTGTAACGTACGAGGTCCGTGTCCCAACAACAAATTGCGAATAATCGTTTGGTTATGAAGTGTCGCGCGTGTTTGCATTCCCAGCGCACGCGCCGAAGGAATTATATTAGATGGCGTGCGACGTGACCCGAGCAGGCAACAACATGTGTGGGATGTTCGCCGACTTACAATTTGTGAATTAGGTGTTTTGCATATTGAGAAAATAAGGCGAATTTTCTTAGAACTTGCGAACACGTTCCGAGTTTCTGTTCTGTCCGCGTGTGGCGTTTCAGAAATGTAGTTATGTTGCTAGTATTGTATACGGCTGGTGGGCATAGAATCTACAGATGGAAAGTTGCATTCGAACGTACATTCGGTGCAATATCCGAAATGACGTTATCTTTGTTTACACGAACACACTTTCGAAATTTGCGTCATTGTCTTATCACACTGTAGTTTACCTAGTTTGCTTAGAAACCAGCAATATTTTAATTTTAGTAGAAATAATGTTTGGATGATGTACTATTTACTACATGTTATTGAAATATGATCAAAACTGTGTATGTTTCTTTGACAAACGCAAGATATTTATGTAAGTAGTTAGTAATATCTAAGTAGAGACTTAAAGCCGTATGAACAAAAGGTCAAGGTTCTCATTAGGAACAAAACCTGTTACATTTAATTATTTAGTTGCTAAATAAGTATTTACCTACATATTTTTTTGTTCGTAGAACGTAGGTACGTTCGCTCACCATGTAAGTATTTGTATTACTTTACCTAAAAATTAGAAGTAAAGTTTCCATAAATATTGCTTAGGTAACTCTTAGGTTCTAACCTAAGAGTTACAGCCTGTTGGTGAAAATGACAACACTAATATGATCAAAATAACAGTGTAAATGCTGAGGAAGCATAATATGAAACTGTAATTAAGTATTTGTGCTTATCTATCTGTCGTAATTGAACCAAACTACGAGTATTTTTTTAATATATAGGTATGTATAGACGACCTGCAAAGAAAATTTGAAAATGCAGAATTTTCTAGATGTAATTCATTGCAATAACATTTTTTTAAATATTTATTGCTCTATTAAAAGTTACCACTCAATAATTCTATTACAGTTTCACGGCGCGGGCGTAACCGAGCAATCTACCTCATTAAATAAAAACAGAACCTTTTAAAATGAAGACCAGAACTTTTCCACAAGCGGACCGTATCAAAATAAATATTAGTTTAAACAAGAAGCTAACGCGTAGCGTTAAGCTGCAATGTTGTAAACAAGCATACGAAACACGTAAAATGTCGGATACATCGATATTGTTCGCGTTATTAAGTCTTGGCGGTGCTCGCCCGCAAAACAAACTCATGAATAATAGCCATGAATATAGTAAAGTACAGTCAGCGTCTTATATGTGAACACATCTATTCGTATAGATCTACACACTTAAAAAGCGAAAAATATCGGAACACCGAAAGTTTAAAATGATATCGACACCTTACTTGTCGAATTCGTCTAAGCAAGCAGTTTTCAAATATAAAAATAAACAGACATCTTTTCATATTTATCTCAAAAACACAAAAGATTGAAACTTTCGATGTGTAGATTTTTTGGCTGTTTAGGAATAGATAGATATATGTATTGTACACAACACAAATATAAAAACAGGAAAAATACGTTACAAACATAACATTGTACAATTTAGGCGGACTTATCGCTAATAGCGATCTCTTGGAGAAAACTTTCAGGTACAGGTTTGAATATTAAGATAATTAAAATGCTAGCTGCTCTTCCAATATTCTTGTACTCCCATGCTCGCCTAGATCAATTCGGTTTCTTTTATAAGAAAAGTTTTCATGTTAACCTCACTCCACCTGATGGTAAGCGGATGTTAGGTCGACAGGCATTGCAAACCCATTGCAAATGATGTCGATATCATTTTGAAACTTTCGATGTGCTGATATTTTTACCCGTATGTGTACACTATTCGAATAGCTTACATGCTCACCTATATGGTACTGACTGTACCAGCCCGATGTGCACAGAACAGGGATTATCGGAATTTATGTGGTTCGTGTGTGACGCACCTTGCTTGCGGTCCCCGCGTTCGGTGCGAAGAAAAATATTGTGGCCGGAGAGCTTAACCATTGATGGATTTATGAACGTTCTTAAAATTATGACAGCCTGAGCCACCGGCAACTTTATTGAGTCTTATCTTGAGACTAGATTTATTGGTGCCTGTATCAGGTTTGGGGGAATTTTGTTATTTTCACTTACGCGATTTAGGATAGCTGTCCTTTGGAGGTGTGTCTTGTGTCTTTATTTTGTTATTATGTGTGGATCAGACAGTTGCGGTTTGTATATTTATTGAACTGGTTGTTTGATTCATACTGGGTATTGAATGATGATGTAGGTATACTCGTATATATGGGTGTCACGAAGTAGAAGATCAAATACATGCTTTGCTTCTATAGAAATTTGAAAATGTGTCATGAGGTGGTAAGTACCATAAAACTGTAAAAAAATATGCAATGTTTTCCTTGTGTGGTCCATGACCCTAAGTTGCTTTAACGTTGCTGGTTTTTTATTCGTGTTAACAAATTACATAGTTTGCAGTTAAATTTCGCTCATATTAGTTTTGCTTCCAAGGTTCATTTAACCTATTTTCTAGTATATTTAATAATACGCAATAACAATTTCATGAAAATATCATACATCAACCTCACACACACATCGTAAAAGTTAAATGGCTCATCGTAACGATAAAATTTCGAAACACATATTAATTATTTCATATAACCATACGATATCTCTCAAGAGACAGTGCTAACATGAGTTCAAACTTACTCGCGAAGAAATAATCATAAAAGTATATTACTTACTTACCCGTGATAATAGAATGAAGCTAAAGCAGCTCCCTTATAAACTTTAACTTGAAACCACGCTCACATAAGTACCACTGAAATAGAGAAACTATAAACAGAATATTGTATGACTGCTTTACGTTAATATGAATAATTCAATTGTCTATTTTGTAGTGAAACTAAGTTCGATACAAATATAAAATGCTAAAGTACTCAGTTCAACGGCGGTCTTGTAAGCATGTTGCCGATAAAAACCCGCGATCGGGCCATCCATTGTACATTCATTCGTCTCCAGAAGTTCAAAAGAAAATATTTTCTGAAAGAGTACTCCCAAACTAAATCATTTGAAGCAAGAATATAAGTTGCAAGTAACAGACAGATGGCGCAAGTTGAGGTGCGAATAAAGTTTCAGTGGAAAAACTTATCCGTTCGCCGCAAATCCAGACTCGGCGCTCAGTCTATGCCCTCGGGACACCTTTAACAATTTGTAAGTTATTTATTGCTGCCAAGAAATATCATTAACCCTTTCAATTTAACAGCCTTTCCAGGAGATTTGTTTGTGGCCGCACCATCGAGTTTTCTTTGCGGAGCGCTTAGGAAAGATTAGCAACTTTTAATGAATCTGTTATGAGAATAAATGGCGCCCAGAGGAACGCAACGCGTCGCCTAAGATGAAGATAATATAACTTTTGACACTTGAAACAAATTCAAAATATTTCGCAGACATCGTGAAGTTAACTCGTTTTGCGGAGTTGGCTGGCTTATTTCAGCTAAACTATTACTTATGAAAACTGAGTTAACATGCAAATCTTGGTCCATTCCACGAACCGTGGGTCTCGTTGGAATAGCACTATTTGAGCTCTGCGCATACTAAACCTATTTTCTTTCACTGAAAAATTCCCTTACTCCGGGATTTTATATCTTCGGACCGGATAAAGGAACCAATTTTTTCCTACATCATCAGTAAATTATTTCACAATAAACAGGAAGGTTGAATAAATCTGAAATTAAAGTAGGATAAGTGTAGGTATATCTTCAGCGCACACATACGAGAGGAATATACCGAAATAATTTTCAACTTACCGAACTTTACGTTTAATATTATTAAAACTAACGGTCAATTTCAAAAATTGCAAGTGTATTTGCTGCAAAAATACCCACACGGTGAAACCATAGGGAAATCTAGAACGTTTTCAACTAGCCACCTTTGATATTCAGTCGGTATTTCAGTAACGATGGCTATTACGGCGATGCCAAATGCATACCTACCCGACATGCAACCTAGCATGAAACACATAATTCCCTCACTTTGACCTACTTATTTAAATAATATATTAAAGCTATTGATAGCAATAGCTTTTTTAATGTAAACTAATTTTAAATAGAAACTGTTCAAGACTGTTTATTTTTTAACAATTTTTAATTAGGGTAAGCTAAAGATTGTAAGATGCATTTACATAATGTAAATAAAAGTTGTAATGAAATACTTCTATAAGGTGTTAATTTTTTGTGCTAAAACATTTTTGATTTAAGAATCATTTATGTTTTTCTTTCTTAAGTCAAAACAAATGGTAATAATTAATTTAAAATCTACAATGATGTTTATTTTTGCAAATGTTAAAGAACAAAATTTAATTTATTAATCGTACCTATTTGAAAATGTTTGACAATTCACAAATTTTAATAATATAAACATATTTTTTAGCGGAACTGTCTTAAAATCTGTAGGTATAAAAATAAAACTAGATAGTTTTATCTTGCCTGTCCTGTCTCAACGTTTTGTATTACAAGAACAAACGACCCACATGGTACATTTAACATGAAACGAACGATAAATCGGGGTCATCGTTTCCTGTTATCTGATGGAAAAAATACTATTTGGGTCTATGTGTCAGAATTTACGTATAGTTTGCATAAGCTTATTAAGTTAAATATTATATACCTGGTAGGCTAGTTGATATTTTTTAAAGCTCAATATATATGGATCTCCTTATAGAAACAAACAAACGTGATGCAATCCAAGACATCGGTGGTTATACTCGTACTTGTGTGTGCCGTAGGTATGTAAGACTATTATTGTTCGATAGCTATTCGTAGTCTTGGCTAATTTATTCTGAACATAGAAAAAATAAAATGAGAAACTATTTATAAACAAACAGATATAAATTTTTAAATGTGTCGCAGGTGTAGACAAACACAAAGTGCAAGTTTTGGATTATTCAATTGTCCCAGCTTCAAGAAATCTCCTTAAAATTCCACTATTTATTTAAATATTTTTTATTCAGTAGGTACGTTTTTCCAGCCAAATCGGTTTGGTTTGATAATTTTGTGGATTTAAAACTTTTTGAATTTTACATTAAACGAACTTTTTCAAAATGTGTTGTCTGGAATCATTTAAATTCAGAATAAATTGAGCGTAGTAGCGTAACTTTTGACCAATTAAATATAACTATGTAAAGCCAAGAGAAACCGTTTAAAGAGAAACTTAACAGTTTTATGTAAAAGCAAGTTAATTGTAACCCTATTAGGCACTGGAGGTAAAGCCTGTTAAGGAAATAGATTTACCCGCGACCACGGAAAACCGAATTAAGTTAAATTTTGGTAACTTTTGAACAGTGCCAGTTAAGAAATTTTCCCGATTCTAAAATTTTAGCTTGACTGAATTATTAAGTTAGTTCGCTAAGAAGACCAATGGATTCTAGACAAGTTGGGTCTAGTAACTGCTAAAGTTTTTAATGAAATAGAAATCCTTGTCTTGGAATTTAAGAGGTTGGTAATAACCATAATTTTTATTAAGTTTTAATGACTGTCTATGCTGAATGAATTTTATTAGATCGTCATTTGATTAACATGTCATAGATGTAATATTATTATAAGGTACGTATATTGTTAGCGAAATATGCTGCTCCTACCTCTTAGAAACAAAAAGGTTCAGGATTCAAAACGCGAGAGGTGCCAAAAATTGTTAATAAGTTTTCCTGTCAAAACTTACTCAACAGTAAGTACCACCTGGTTTTCACTACTTATTAATGAAAATACCTTGACTAACACTAAGGTATATTTTCCTGTAGTAAATTAAAATGTCTAGTTCTAAGCACTACTTACTTAGTTATAAATAAACATTAATTAAGAAATTGTTAGTATTAAAGTATAATGTCATATTGTTCCGCACAATATTTAAGCATTTTGTACATATTTAAAATATAGGCGAACAATGGCAGCGAAATATAAATCCCTTAAGTAAGACAGGCACTTACCCACTTTCTCAGGCCGAAGTATTAGTAAGAACTCCTTGTATTTTCGTGAATGAACCTCAAGACTCTTACCTGCGAACAAAAATTGGCAAATTATACTTTTTCATAAGAATGGTTTAAAGAACGAAGAAGACATAAATTTGTACAATATATTTTTCAAAACATGTTCATTTAATGTTATTATACGTTATTCTTTATGTACTTAATATCATAGTTGAAAGAATTTTTTATCAGGTAATGGCATTGGTAAATTATCCGATCCGATATGGGTGTCGGACGCCGATCCGATATCGGGGTAAGTAAAATGTATGAATGTGTCGGCCCCGATATCCGATATCGGGCCGGACAATATGAAAGACAGGTACATATTTCATACATTTTACTTACCCCGATATCGGATCGGCGTCCGACACCGATATCGGATCGGATAATGTGAAAACGCTCTAAGACTGGCTCGGTGTCTGAATTGGCCCCTGCCTTCTGAATGAAGGGTCGTGGGTTCGATTCCCACCCGGGACAAACGTGTGATGAACACTTGTGTTTGTTCCGTGTCTGGGTGTTTATATTTGTATTTAAGAATTTATGTTATTTGTTCGCACACAATAACATAAGTGTTTGTAAGTGATGTTGTCTGATATTTATATTTATACTATTCAGATAGGGCTGGCACAAATACACAGCAAGGAAAATAAAATTAAAGGATCATGTCAAGTGTGTTAAAATACGATGTGCGCTAACCAAACTGAGGCTTTACAAATCAGATTAGCCACTCATATCGCGCACACACCCTACCCTCGATACATTTCCGTGAAGATATAGATTGCACTTAGCGATATTTTAACAATGGCGTGTTAACCTTACCTCGCAAAGAGTAAAATAATGTACAAAAGCAAAAAAGGTTACCAGAAGTCTGACGGATGGCAGGAATCACTAAGACGAGCCGGGTGATGGATGCGAGCCCAGTAATAGCGAACGTGTTAGCTTATTACGTAAATAACTGTTTCCTTCCAAACAAAAATCGGTGCCGCACAAAAGTGACGTTCCATTATTTTATAAGATAAATGTTGATGTAGTGTTGCGGATTCTACGAATGAAAAATTGTTTTTCGTTGTAATAATGTCGTATATCTCGAGTTTGCCGTGATAGCCAAAAATAAGAGTACATTTGTTATTGTGATCACGGCCACTCCACGTGCTTATGGAAAGTGGTAAGCCAAAAAATTAAACCGACTTCAAAAAAAACACAAACGACCAAAACTAAAAAGCGATAAATAACGTAAGTAATTCTATCCTTAATACATAATTATTTAAATATTACAATTATCACTTATTTTTGAAGTCGGTGCCAGCTCTAGGTACCTAACGTGCGCGCGGCCTGCAAATCCCCACGACAATATAGATACATTTATTTGTTTGCCTGGCACCGACTTCAAAAATAAGTGATAATTGTAATATTTAAATAATTATGTATTAAGGATAGAATTACTTACGTTATTTATCGCTTTTTAGTTTTGGTCGTTTGTGTTTTTTTTGAAGTCGGTTTAATTTTTTTTAAAAAATAATTTTATTTTTCAATTTTTAGTTGCGTTAATGTGCTGTGACCTTGAATAAGGGCTAATTAATGTCCTAAGAGTTTTACTTAGGAATGAAAAATTTTGCTTTAAGTCAAGTGAATACTTTGCGATCTAGAATCAAGCAAATCACTTACCAAATCACCTGCCCTATTAGCCCTGCATAAGTACATACTACTACCCAGTTTCTATCGACCAATGTCAGTACTGTTCCCTAACTCCTAACCGTTAAGGAGTTCTATGGCTTCATCATCAGCACCAGATGTTGACGCCCGGAAGCATATACCTGAGTAGAATATGATAACGTAACAAAAACACCATATGAGCATACAATTTTCGGTTGTTGCCCTCAATTTCTCCAGGATCCCATCATCAGATCCTGACTTGGTGATAATGGGACCACCTCGGAAGTGTCCTCTGTCGAACAAAAAAAAAATTTTTGAAATCCATCCATAATTGACGGAATAATCGGTGAACAAACATAAAAAAAAAAAAAAATATTATACATACAGACGAATTGAGAACCTCCTCCTTTTTTCGAAGTCGGTTAAAAAGGAATTCTCTGAGTGTATGAGGAACGACTAGAATTTTGCAAAAAGTCTTTTTACAAAGGTATGATAAAAACTGTTGCGAGAATCAAAATGTGACCATTTCAATAGGAGCCATAAATTTATGTTTCCTGATAAAATTCTTCTTAAAACTTTGTTATTAATAGGTAGGATATAGTTTTCTTAGCGTACTAAAACTATCTAATTTTTAATAAATCAAATATAATGTGTAATATCTATTTATAAGTAACTGAAAATTATTCATTTAAATACTCCATCAATATAAATGTACTATGAAATGTTTAATAGTTCAGAAATGTGTAGTACATGAACTCTAATGGAACACTTTCAATGACACCTCACAGATAATAAATAAATACACTAGACAATTCAGACCAATCATCTAGTTCTAAACTACACCCAGGCCTGGAGGCAATTCAGAAAAGTTAATTTCCTAAATTGACCCTACAAGGTATCGAATCCGGAACCTTTGGATCGGTCGCGCTTTAGACTTAACGCTCAAACCATTGCGCTACCGAGGACGACACGAGTGAAACAAAAATCTTGCGAATTTTGTTAATGTCAAGTTTAAAGGTTTATTTATCATTCATTCACCTTTGATCGTAAAACCAAAAACATTGTTACTCCCCACTGGACGAAGTTTGCATGAAACTTTACCCTATTATTCACATTTAATTTTTGCATCGGCAAGGTCGTAAAAAATCACAAAAAGAGTTTCAACGGTGCCATAAAACTAGCGATATTACGACTGCTACAACACTGCAACTCAGTTGAAATTTAAATTGAATAACAATGTTTCATCTCGCCCTACACAAGCGCCCCTCAAACTTTTAGTAGGTTTTCGCATTAGGTTTATTAAATCTGGTTATGATTGAATGTAGCCACATTTATACTAGACATACACGTTAACGGGAACAAAAGCGATACCTATTAGGTATAAAGATATAAATAATAATAACCCAAGACATGCAACACTGGGCCACACAGCGCCGTCTAGCCCCAAACTAAACCGAAGCTTGTACTAAGGGCACTAGACAACTCATAAAAATACTAGATACGATAAATATTATTTTACTCCAATAAATGTACAAAGTACCTACTTTATTTGTATTTCATCTATAATAACCATGATTGTGACAAGCAAGTAAATAAATAAATAAATGTTATTCCGTTATCACAAATACTGCCGACTTAAAATTTATTGAAGTACTAGCTGCATCACGTGGAAATATCCATTTGCCTATGTGTTAATATAATGTATAAGTTCCGTTACTTTTCATTAAAATAAGTTTAGTAGCTATCCCGTGCAGGAGTAACAAACATCCATCGATCCAAACAATCTTTCGCATTTACAATAATACTAGGAATTTGAAATATAATTAATTTAAACTTTGAGGACCTCTGCCCTAGACGATCAAAGAGTGAAAGGATAAAAAGGATTCGACTAGCATGGAAGTTTCGGCTCCAAACTTTTAGGCCGCGGCTCGACGTCAAGCGATAATGGTGCGTCACTCATCCGCTGGTACTGGATGCTACAGATTTACATCCCAGTGATTTATTGCTCCTTCATAGTGAGGGGAAAAAATGTACACGGGAACACTGCGGGGGCAGGGAGCGCACGACTCAAATTGAAATTGTAGCTTCACTTGTGGAAACGTGTTTGTATGATAACCCTTTTTTTAACGATTTGAGAAACGAACGTGAATTTTTTTTTAAAGTTGGTAGCGCTTGAACCCAACTCTTGATGTTAAGTGATGTTAAAGCCTACGACGAAACGCTCTCTACCAGCAAAAACCTAATCATTCTGGTCTTAAATATCTATCGGAGAACACGGACTCTGGCTTAAGGGCTTAGCTGTTTGCACTACGAATGTAGAGGCATAACGCTTTGTGCGAGATTTTGGAACCTGCACCGTAAATCGGTGTTTCCTTTCTGAGTCCCTGCTCATCCGATAGTAAAACGGGAAACAGGGTCGAATTAAATATCTTGATATTGAAAGCAAATGTGTTTCCCAACAGTTTCGAATAGGCGGCTCGTTTCCTTATGAAATTAATGATTTACTGGCTTTCTGTCTTATTTCATCTTAATGATTACTGGGTAACGAACGACACCATTTATCCAAACCAAACACTTAGATACAAGTCGGCAGGGCAAATAATAAAAGCTTCGGAAATATTCTCAAGATAATAAAACTAAAAACATGAGACGCGACTCTTTAAAAACTTCACAATAGTCTTAAATCACTCGCAGATACAGGCTGTTATCGTGAAAATGCACCGCTGTACCACCCAGTCGCATTTTATGCTTCAGACGAACAAAATAGAAAAAGGATATTGAATCGGCAAGAGAATGCCGTAAGTTAGGAAAATGTCACCCTCTATCAACTCTACGTGTTGCTTTGTACTGATCCCAATCTTGATAGCGAGCGATACTGAGCTTCCTGACTCCTAGACTTGGCGAAAATGTTACTGTTTACTTTTTATTATGGCAAGGGTAATGCACTTTGAAATTAAATTTTTTCGATTTATATTTCGCTGCAAATGTCACTGGAGTCCGCCCATTAATATATATATTAAAAAATAATTTTGTATACTCGAGACACTCATTTGCCATTGAGAAAAAAAATAACTTCTAGCTAAAATCTTATTTTTTTTTAAATCAAAGTTATTTGTAACTGGCATAAACTACACTAGCAAGACAATTTTTCTTGTCTCCAACATGAAATTAAAAATACCTTACAATTTCCCTAACAAATGCCTCACTTAGTAATAAAGTCTCCATGAAAACAACTAGTTAAACCAGTTTGCTGAACTACTAGACTTGAAATCTGGAATTCTAAAAATATTTCACTCGAATAAAGGACTTTCGAGCAAATTACTTTTTCATTTTATTACACCGGGCTGGCTAAAACTACGGTCGCACTCATTTGAAACTGTTGAATTTCTCGTACGTTTTATTGTTGAATATGTTATTAAGAATTTAAATAAGCAGATAACATTCACATACCATAGATATGATAATTTTATCATATAACGTGATAACCAACACTCATAAAGATCGAAATTAGCCTAAATACTCGTAGTCCTACATGTGTCTAATTTTATTGTATTGTAATTTGTTTTTATTTTGGGCAATATATCTATGTTAGATATGATAAATAGATATTTATCATCTGTATTTTTAATGTAAATTGGGATACTGTAAAATGTAAAATAAACATTGTAAAATAAAAAAACAGCATCCCACTGTAAAAAGATTAGGGATTAATTTTATTAACTTAAAAGGAAATGGGTAGGTTTTCTGTATACATACTTTACAGCTATTCATAATTCGCCTTTGTCTAATAGAAGATAATAATGAAACAAATAACTAAAGTGACACGAAAATTCATGGAATCTTATAAAACCCGGCCGCTGGAAAATACGAACGTTCTCTAGGGAGATTACAAATTAACAAGACGTTTTGTGTGTCACCACCAGTCACCACGCACAAGATTCAATCATTCAAGTTTGCCAATTTGTCACATCTTTCTTTATATCCATATAGACTCTCAAACATTTG
Source organism: Conogethes punctiferalis (assembly GCA_031163375.1). Classification (NCBI taxonomy): domain Eukaryota; kingdom Metazoa; phylum Arthropoda; class Insecta; order Lepidoptera; family Crambidae; genus Conogethes; species Conogethes punctiferalis. Next base: position 8,627,679 of record CM062080.1, read on the forward strand.
TGTTCTTAAATGCGATTCTATTAAGAACAAATAGTTGAACAAATGTGTGAAAAATTAAAATAAAAACCAATAGTAAAAATGTTAAGGGCCAAATTTAGAAAGTTGCAGATGATACTCGCGTGCATCGGAAAACATGTTACACTATTTGTCCTGAGCCTGATCTCTCGCCTGTCGTACAGTACGTAGAACAGAGACTGCACCTGTATTTATGCACTGTAATATTTTTTTATTATAATGCTCAGATTCTTTCGACACGTTACCCGTAAGAACAATTCGATGGAGCGGTTGGTGATTCAGGGCAGAATCGAAGGCAACAGACCACAACAGAACATCAGTCGATCGATCCGCTGGACAGACACCATCAAGTCCGTCACCGGGGCACCTGTGGTGGAATGTGCATACCACCTGCAGAGACCGGTGGAGACGGATCACGAAAGCGGCAACCACAGCATCAGACGACTCCCCATGACCACGACCACTCTGTCAAGAGTGAACGACTGCGAAGAATGTTTTGTGTACGTGGTAAGTTTGCTTAGAGGTAGCCTGAAATTAGAGCAGCGTATCATCATTTTTGTACACTGTACGTACATAGGACGAGGCACCAATGATTACGAGTTAACAACCCGTCGTGTAATATTCGAGATCCGCGGCTTGGCAAAAATGTAAAAAGGTCATCCTTTTATCTCACAATTTGCAATTTGAATACGCAGACAAATTAATCCTAAAAAAAATTACCAAAAGAATACAAAGCGGTGGCGAGGGCACACTACGGTCGCCTCGAAATATGCGACCGGGGACAACATTACACTCAGAAACCTAGGTACCTCTGTACCTAAATATCTAGATGTCTCGTAACTAAGGGGGTAGTAGGAAGGTTTTACTGTTAAGGTAGTGTCAAGTCTAGAACGTGGCAATATTTTCGTCGATTGCGAACGTTGTTTTAGAATTAATAAGCTGTTTGAAGCTGCTTATTTGTGAAGTAGCGTTCGAAGGTTTGTAGGTACACTTAGCGTCTGGAGCTTCATAAGCTTTCTTATTATTTAAATTATAAAGCCTTATCTATGAGACTTTGTTTTTCCAACAGTAGAATATTCTTTTTATTTAGTTCAGTTTTCATATTTCAGTCAAAAACTCAATACCTACCCACCTAGGTACATATTACATACATACCTATGTATATAAGTTCTTTTTCATTTTTATGTTCTGATAATCGCATACAATTTGATTCAAGATTGTTTACTTACATACTACGCTATAATAAATGAGTAAGGAGTAGATATATTGTCTCTTTACTATTCAGGGCGCGTAGTTCAATTTCAAAGGTGCCGCTTGTTATTCTTTAACAAAGAAAATCACGCAACGCATTCGTACAAAAACAAGAAATGTTCAGTAACTAATTTTCGCTTCTAGTCTCTTGCGAATACCCGCGAACGTGTGGAAAATATCAGAGGCATTCCTGACGTCTTTTGGCTCGTTGGGAGATAATAACCTGTCTTGTTCCGCGTCAAGCGTCGCCCGTCTCTGTTTGTGCGCTCGGGGACAGAAAGGGACGGCCGCACGTCGTTTTGTCACTAACGCATCATTTGTACTGTTTGCCAGACCGTTATTGAGCTTGTTTTTGGCAAACTACGCCCTACCTCGCCTTCGCCGCCCAAATGAAAGAGCGTTTCGGTTCAATATCGCGAGCCGGTTGCCTTCATTAACGTCCGCTGTTTGCGCGTCTGGCGAAACACTGTTATTTATACTAATTAACCGAGTATTGTGATGTTATGGAAGGGAGAAATAACGAAAAGATTAAATTTCCACTCGAAAAACCTTGCAGTTAAAACAGGCTTTAGTTAAAATTGAAATTCACTGAAGGATCGATGCAAATTAAATTATGATATGCAAAACTGAGGTGTCCAAATGCGTATCGTGATAGTTATGTCGTTACCAATATTATAACTGCTTATTTGCTGCCGTATAAAAATTTATGCGTTCAATATGAGCGGGGGTAACTGTTATAAATAACGACAGCTAAATGTAGGTATTTTGTAGCTCAATTTGCGATGAAAATGCGACCCTCCCCCCGCCACGGCAGCCAAATGTGTATTAATGTGCCTCCCGAAACCGCAACAGTACCTAATTTTGTTTTCTTTTTACTCGCCCGGCCTCCGAAGCTTTTACTAGTGTCAACTATTACTTTGTTTTATGTGTCCATGTAATGTCTTTTGTATAGACGTGCCGACAAAGGATAAAGGGACCTGGTACTGATTCAAGCTGGGGCGAAATCCGAGATAAAGCACGGCAAGCACTTAGCAGATTTCTTGTCATTTTAGTTTAATTTATAGTCGAAATGCACAGGAATAAATCTTGGGGCACACCTGGCTGAAAATGCTTATTCGTGTTTTCCGTCTGCTTGATACGCTAAAAGTCCATAGTATGAAATACGAGTATACCAACGTAACTTTAGTATAATTTTGCTAACGCAGAAAAGTATGAAAGATATATTGATTGGTTTCATACGATCACAACGTGTGAATTGCGAAACACTTAGTAAGATGTTGGAGTTTGACAAAGATGATACGTATCGTACTGGCTAGGTGGAGTGATGATTCGGGCAAGATAGCTGGTAAGTGCTGCATGCGAAAAGCCAAGGATCGAGCAAAGTAGCCAACTATTGGAGAGTTCTATGTCCAGCAGTTGACTGCGAGAGGCTGATGAGGATGCACACGTATCACCCAACTTCATTTAGATTGCGCGTTCTCCTTGTACAAGCACTAAAAAATATTCAGAATGCGTAAGGTTTTCGCTAAAAACTTTAAAAGTGCAGGGCCAGAGTAAGAGGAATTTTTAAAAATTGGGTATCTTTTTTCTGAAAGTCACATACAAACTTGTTCACAATTTGATTAGAGATTAAGTTGTACTCAGCAACAAGCCCAAGTCGCTTTACTCAGTGACTTGGGATTCTTTGTCTATCAGGCGACTATTAACTTAGGCGACTAAATTACAATTAAAAAACCGGCAGATTTAAATAAATAAATAACCCAAGACATGCCACGCTGGGCCACACTTTTTTGTAACATTATTATACCTACATAGTAAACACCCAGACCAATACAAACAGACATGTTCAAAACACATATTTGTACTGTCCGGGTAGCGAAACCACAACCATTAGCTCATAATGCAGTAGTCACTCACTACCAAATCTTACAAAATGTAAGTATTTAATGGACCAATGTGTGTATCGGTACTTTGACACAATGAAGACATTGAGCGCGTTAGTATTGGGCATTGGACAGCGATTGGACGCAAAGTTGAGTCCAATGTGTAGCCGCAGCATAAGTAATGTCTTTTCTTGGTGTATCACTTTACTTAAACGGAATATAACATTCTTATCTGCAATTATTGTTGGCTAATTCCTTTTGATAAATATTAAATGAACCTGGATTATATTTATGAAATCCTAGATATATTTTCCTTAATTAACTCTTCGTGGAAAGAGACACGCTTACGACATTACTTGAAGATTATTGAAGGAATTAAGCTGTGTTAATACTGGATGTTATTATTAGAAACTATTTGCCAATAGATGAACAATGTTTACTATGTTGGATCTGAGCGATATGTTATCAAACTAATTTTCCATATATGCTATGTCTTAAGTGGACATTATTCTATCGTTTGAAGCAATCTTCTGAGAAGTTATTTAGTTTAATTAAAATGTACCGATTCGCAACGGGTTAAAATCAGCTGCTACATAATAAAAAATTTATTGGGTCTGGAACAATCGTATTTGAAACAAAAAATATTGCGGTATTATGAGCGAATAAGTATTATTTATCTATACTTATAATAAATCTGTAGAGAGGTCAATTCTGTACATGAAATATTTTTTCAAAATAACTATCAGGGGGTGATTAGTGATCGATACTGAAGCCAAAAACGCAATCAATAAAATTTTTGTCTGTCTGTCTGTCTGTCTGTCTGTATGTTCGTTATAGAAAAAAAAACTACTGGACGGATTTTAACAAAACTTGGTACGATTATTCTTCATACTCCTGGGCAGGTTATAGTATACTTTTTATCACGCTACAATCAATAGGAGCAGAGCAGTGACGGGAAGTGTTGGGAAAACGGGAGAAATTTTTATCTGTATGTTTGTACGCGCATCACGCGAAAACTACTGCTGGGAATTGAATGCGGTTTTCACCAACGTATTGCTAGAGGTCTAACTTAAAATTTAGGCACCATTTTATGGAAGTCCGTTATTTTTGAAACCCGATAACCACGCGTGCGACGCCGCTGGCACAGCTAGTTATATCTAATACAAATAATGTTTATTTAAAATCTTGTGTTATGGGTATCAGAACAAACGTATACTTAAAATTTCGGCGGGCGGGCGGGTCGAACCTACGATCCTTGGTTCCGAATCCAGGGGGTCGCAGTCAAATGACCTACCGGGTCATTCGTATATTGGTATTCTATTTCTTGATGTTCTTTCAATGTAACAACCATATTTTCCGAAACATAAATTAGCTAAATGTTTAAAATAGAAAGTTTTGCCCCGAGTCAAAAGTTTACATGAGAACAAAGTTTTCATAAGTCAAAAGTCCTAAACATTACGTCTAAAGTGTGCGCTCCGCTTTTTGAAATCAAAACTTAATTAAGTTAATTCCGCAAAAATAATCCGTGAATTTAAAAAACAAAGCAGATGAGGCGGTAATACCTTGGGCCCGGGATCGTCCGGCGCGATGACGTAAGAATTTTATTACTCACAACCCCCCTTCCCCCCACTGCCGTTTGAAGAGGATTAACTTGTAATCCCACAGGAGGGCCAATATCATTCATTAGAATGCTATTCCCAGCTTTATTATGTCTGACATAAATGTTTCTGTCGGCATTTGAAAATGGTTTTAAATTACTCTTTTGAAGTGATTCACATGGAAAATGGACAGTGGACAGAATGAGGAATTTTTGCCACCTCAACGTAAATGAGTGGAGATTTTTTTTGGTTGAAAGTTGTCTAATTTGGACGAAGCAAGTTTTGGACGAAGGGTTTTAATAAAGCGAGACTAAATGAATTGGAGGTTTCAAACTGGCGCGAGAGTTTTAAGAAAATAGATCTAATCGTTTAATAAGCTTTTGAAAGAAAATCCATTTTTATTTGCTAAGCGATTTATCACTTACCCAATAAACTTAAAATATTATGTAATCATGTAGTAAAAAATGTTTATACGATGCCACTACATTTTCCCATGAAAGAGGTACAAAGTTTTTCGAAGTCATTATGTAAACAGAATTTTCAATCTGAAGCAATCCGCCTCTTTACGATTTATACGGTCTTATTCAGTCAATATTGAGCAATAGATTCTTTGGAAATCTGTCTTCCAGTAAGCAGACTTCAAATTGTCCTCAGGTATAAAAGCTGTTATCTTAACTAATATTATAAAGCTGAAGAGTTTGTTTGTTTGTTTGAACGCGCTAATCTCAGGAACTACTGGTCCGAATTGAAAAATTCTTTTTGTGTTGAATAGATCATTTATCGAGGAAGGCTTTAGGTTATATAACATCACGCTGCAACTAATAGGAGCGAAGAAATAATAGAAAATGTAAAAAAAGACGGGGGAAAAATAACTATTCCACGCGGACGAAGTCGCGAGCACAGCTAGTACAGGATACAGCCTAAAAATAATCGATTTCATAATAATGTCGAATTGTAAAGTACGCGTGATATTTCCAATTGTTTTAAATATAATTCCGATTGTCTAAATACAATTGGAGAGGCCATTGCTCACAGTGTACTGCTGGACATACCAACAGCTGACTGCGAAAAGCTGATATAATCAAATACGAGTACAATTTAATTAGAAAATGTTAGTATTATCCTATAGTTAAAAAAATCCATCGCCACCGTCATCTGAATGATTAAAAAGCATTAATTAACGAAATGACTAGTTATTGAATTGTAAACTAGGGCTTAACGCTGGCGGGAGCTGCGATGAGCCCCGGTATTAAATCAAGATTACCGTTTGGCGTTTCCGCTCGGCCGGTAATCAGCCGGACTATATTAAAGCTATCCGTCACGTGACGCGTTTGTCGTCAGCGATATTAACTAATGCGTGCACGGGTGATTGTGTTGTCCAATTACCGTTGGGGGGCGCATCAAAGCATTCTGAATATGACTGCTTTTAGATAAGGCAGCATGTTCCCGAATCGGATGTAAGATGATGCACGGGTGATTGTGTTGCCGAGTTGCCGTTGCAATAACCGAGTGTACACAAAGCTTGGCAACCCCTGGCATCGAAGTGTCTGTGGGCTAAATTATCACCTATTATCAGGCATCAGAAGTTTTGAAGAATTGGCCTACGGTTCACATGTCTCATAGAAGTTATTTTACGACATGACCTGGAAGCCGGCGACCTAAGGAGAGCGATCCCTTTCTCGAACTATTAGGTATGTTCAAGCCTAGAAATATTTCCGCTAACATTGGGATAGGCCTATGTCCAACAGTGGACTGATATAGGCTGATGATGATAGCTCACCACCCCAATAAAGCTTGCGCTGTGGGCGCAAGCTAATCACATTCTCAATTTCTACCTGAATAGCTTACGCATTACTCATAGTATGCACAAGGAGTACACGTGGCCTCATGACGTTTAATCCGAACCCAATATTGGTGGAATTAAAGCGAGCTCCATAAAATATGATTAGTGGGTTATGGGGCGTCGTCCGGCGCCGCCCAGCGCAAACATCGGCATGCTCAAACAAGTTGCGGGTAAGGACTGGTTAACTAATATTTTCCTTCTCAAATCTTGGTAAATATTTTCCATAAGGTTTGGTTGAGAATATTGTTGGCTATCATAGCGAGGCGTGTTTAGTATGACAATTGTTTTATAATTGATGATTCGCAACCCATTATATCCTACGCCACACTACTAGCTAGACGCCACATCTAGAACGCTCTGAAATTCCAGAAAGGAGGCATATGTTCAGCAGTGAAGATATAAGTGCTAAGAAGAAGAACGCATTAGATACATATTTCTATAGGCTCTACCCTTAATGGAGGCTTAGCGGGAATTCGCATACTGACTGCGACTGTGGTGAACTGTTGCAGACCATGGCACATTTGCTCAACTGCCATTTGTTACTTTTGTTCTAAAAAGTAGTTTTCGACCGTTCTATTTTATCTTTTAGTTTTAGTCTAATTATGGTTGAAAGTTTTTGCCGTTATGTATTGAAAAGTAAAAAAAGAATAACTCTTGATTAACAGCTCATAACGTAATGCACAAAAAACGTAAGTGAGAAGTACCTAATAATCGGTCTATACAAAGAAATATTGCACTTTTCAGCTTTCAAAGTCAGTGTTTTGGTACTTGCTACTACACATTCCACAATAAATAACATGAATATTTACATTTCTCATAAAAACTCATTATGACATAGGAAAAAGTCAGAAAGTTTATTTAGAAAATCCTGTAAACCTGTTAAAACGGGAGGAAAACTTGTATGGAAGTTTGTCATTTTAGAAGTCAGAATTATGCAAATTGATATTCGGACTTCCAAAGTCGAATTTCTCCTGAGATTTTACCGGCAGGAAATTCCATTGGATAAATAGAAAATAAATCCGACTTAATAACTGGTTTTAAGAAATTTGTTGCTAATGAATGTTGTCCATTCTCGAAAAAAAGGATCCAGACTATTCAGATCAACCATTTGGTCTCCAACTTAGGTAAATTCATGTAAAATGCCAATAGACGCAATATGCATAATATATTTATCTATTTATGTGCACTATACTCATCATCATTATCAGCTTTCTCTTTATAGTGTAGTTTCTAAAGCTCTACACGTAAGATGGATTCGACTTTATAAAAAGTCGTTTTTAAAATGACGTATTTTTTTTCTCTAGGAAATAAAATTTTTAAAATGACGTGATTTTTAGTGTAGGTAATTTTTGTGATAACTTTTTATTATGTTTTTGTCCAAAAATCATCAATTTTATTCATTTCTACCTGAAAGATTTATAAAAAGAAGCAAACGTAGTTCATCAGAAAATCTTATCTTCAAATGCAACAAATCTTTCAGACTTAACACCAAACAAAGACGGTTCATTGTTGAACACTGACAGATTCGAAATGTTTTCGTTGTACTGAAACCAGGTGATTTTTACAAGCGACGCGACTTTCTGCAGTTGCATTAATTGGATGCAGTGACCGCGAAGCAGCCGGGACGGGGCATTTACGTACACCGCAAAATATATTGGGATAATTTCCAGGTGGACGCCCTCTCTATTGCGGGAATGTTTTTTGAATTTTTGTCTCCTCTGCGTTCTGATTGTGATGTGAAAGTTGTGTTGTGGAGGTCGATTAACATAAACCTTCGTGATAACATGTTTATGTATTGTATTTGGCGATGTGATTGGTTTGGAAAGAAAACTTACAGGAATACTTTTTATTATGTAATTTGTTGTCCGTGTGGATTTAGAGAATAGGACCATCTTATCTCCCGTGGGCGTCGTAGAAAACAACTAAGGGAATATCAGGAAACGGATATAGCATATAGCAGCGATTACCTGCATACAAATAAAACCTACTGTGGACAGCAACATGCCGGCCAAGCGTGGTGACTAAGGCAAAATTCCCCAAATAACAATTGTCATTGACTTATGTTTCGCAGTCCAAGCTTGCGGGCTGATGATGATAATGGTAATGTAGCTTGTAAGTGGTAGTTTTGTATTTCCAATCTTAAGTTTGATAAGTGTTTAGCTTTTTTCCAAATCTTAGGTTCAAGATTTCAGAGACCAAATTTGTAGTCTACTTACGATATTTTTTTATTTGCACAAGTAGTTTTCTGTTACGTGTTTTGCGTACTTACCTGACTTTCTAACATAGTTTACAAAATATATCAGAAAACTTTTATTCTACGTTCTACCAAAACTTCGCACTGCTGGACATAGGCCTCTCCCAAGGTTCGCCACTGTGCCAGCAGTAGACTGATGTCGGCTGATGATGATGAAAACTTCGCACTACTTTTAGTGCAATTGTTAATAATTGTGCAGTTATTAATTATTGTTTCATTACATAATAAACCTTCTTAAGGCTTTCGCTGCCCAGAAACTAGACACAGTACAATAACTATGGTTTGCATGTCTCGGTTTTCAACATGTTAATGGAATTAGATTTAAAAAGAGCACTCTATAATAGCAAAAACACATTATTGTTGCTACAAAAATAATTTAAATCCAATGGAGGAGTCATGGAGTGAGGCCAATCGTTTGAGAGACGTTAAATAGCAAACACTTAGAACACAACCATATTGTATAATAGACACGGCGACTAGTTAAGGTGTAGTCACTTTAGAACGACTATTGTTCTCGAATCCACGCAGTGAAAATCAAAAAGATAAAATAAGTATCGAGCATGTAAACATTGCCATGATACCAAAAGTAAATCTTAAGGATTTAACAGGATGCACGTAACATTGATTCATTTTGAAAATTTATAATATTCATCATGCAATTTAGTGGAAATTTGGTGAACTGATTATGGTAAATGTCTAAATGTGCATATTCCTGAAATGAGTATTTAGTTGAGTTAAACAAAATAAAAAGAGATTTAGGAACCAAATAAAATCGTGACATTTATATAGTACATTATATACTTACAGCTTAACGTTTCAACTGTGTTGCATTCACTGTAATTGTAACACGAATAGTATAGGATAGTTTAAAATCGTACCTATACAAACAAAAACGGTTTTCGTAGCAAATAAAATTAAGAGTTAATTTAAGTAATATTTCAAAAAACCAAGCATTGATCGAGTGACGTCGCGTCGACAAATTAAACTTCAAAATAGCAAACTATCCCTGTATTTTGCTTTCAAAAATATCGCAACAGTACTCGAGCAAGCTGGTTACCCAAAGAACAATGGCTTCTCTAAAGCTAGTGCCTCCGATAAACAGCGTTGCTTGTAATCCGAGCTCAAGTCAATTGCCGCGCCAGCCGAGATAATTAAGGTGCGATCGCTTCAACGCGACAATTTGATTACTGGGAAAGCCGGCGTGTAACCAATACCAATTTATTTTTTGCAAAGTGACATGGCTATTTTTATTTTTAAACTATAGTTTACGCTGAAAACGGAGCATTGAGTGCTTGTGATTGTTTATGAGCGCAAATTGCGGTCATTAATGCTTTCAACGGTACAATGAACGGATGCAAGCTAAATTAAAAAGGAAATTATACAGTTTGTTATTTAAAATCTGATTTATCTATGAATACCGCAAGCAGCAGCATTTTTAAATCTATGAACCATGAAGTATATAAGGATGGGTATATGTATAAATGAAAAGGAGGATATGTGATCATGGCGAATGATAGGGATGAGTGGAAGAAGAAAATATTGCGTCGGCCCCTGATAATGGTAGCAGGCAAATAATGAACTATGAAGTAAAAACTATGCTTAAAAGAGGCAATTCACGAAAATAATCTTTCATAGCCTTTAATGCTTTTATTTTGGTGTGCAAATTATTGAAAATGATTGTAAGTATTATGTTTGCAGTGTACAGACGTTAAATAAAAAGCCGAATATTTTACATTTACCTACAAATATTCTTTCAGTGTAAAAAGCGTTTGTGTGGCGTAGCCTTAAGGCCATTGCCGCGCCAGTCGAGATAATTAAGGTGCGTTTGCTTCAACGCTATAATTTGATTACTGTGAAAGCCAGCTTGAAATCAATATCGAACATTATGTCTGCGTAAAAGTGCCTGCAATAACAAAATAAATTTGTTATGAACATACTACTACTGCATCGCTGCAAAAAATATTGCTTTATTTTTGTCACATATTTTTTAAAATAATTAAAACAAAAAATTGTACTCTAATAATGCATATAACCGACACGTGTTTCAATGTTGTCATAATCCGATGGAGGCGACCGCTTCACGTACCTAATCAAAGTAAGAGAGGTAGGGCGTAGCGAATCTTCGCCCGTCCGGGTCAGGTCCTAAACCCTATAGAATACCACAGTCAAATGACTTCCGTGTCGTGTTTCTGCTCGTGAGTAGGGTTTCCGGAGCTCGTGGGGTTTAGGGTTGGGCCAGCATAGCGGTGGCAACTGACAGGTAACTGACCAGTTACTTGCCCGTTGTCACAGCGACTTGGGCTTCTCTTTCGCTTTCCATCAGGCGTAGGGAAGCCATTATGTCGTGCTACTACGAGTATAATAAAAAACCTAATAAGAAGTGCAAGCTTACGCTGGATGCAAGCTGCCTTACTACTACGGACCCTAACTGAAGCTACGGCTGATAATAATGATTAACTTGAATTAACGTGCTACGAAGAGCTATGATTTATTAATGCTACGGCTATTAACAGCGCGTTTGTAATCCGTCCTAACTCAATTGCCATCGAGATGATGAACACACAATCGTTGTTTATAAAGGACACCTATATCCAACAGCAGGCATACTCAATACTCAATCATTTATTGCATCTATAATGTAGGTACATAAATATTACAAGGTGTTATAGGTAAGTTGGATCATTATAGACCCTGAAAGGGTACCGCAATTGAAGAGAGGACGCTCATAAGCTTTACTACTCCAATGAATGTGTAACATTTTTGTATTAATATTAGTACATAATATATGCATATATAGTTACCTAGGTATATTATTTCTTTTGTTTATTTATTATTTTCCTTCTTACTATATTTTGTCGTTTAGATACTCATTTAAACTATAATAGCTTTTATTTATTAAAAATTGTTTCAATTGTGTAGTAAATTGTTTAATGTTAGTCTGTAATTTAATATTCTCAGGTAATTTATTAAATATTTTGATGGATAGTACATAGGGGCTATTTGCGTATAGGGCCATTCGAGACGCGGGTAAATTCAGTCTGTTGTTGTGCCGCAGTTTGTAAGGTGCTGGGTTATCTTTACGCCTTGTGTAAAAGTCTGGATACTTTTTAACAAATTTACAAGTTTCGAATATGAATAGACAAGGTAGAGTTAGAATTTGGTATTTTTGGAAATAAGGTTTACAGCTTTCTGTTTGTTCTATGTTTGCAATTATTCTGATGAGTTTTTTTTGTAGAATAAATATTATATTTAAATCTGTACTATTTCCCCATAAGGAGATTCCATAGCTGAACCATGCGTGCGCGTATGCATAATATGTAACTATCGCAGTTTTTTCATCTACAGTTTTTTTTATTTCTCTTAGGGCGTAGGCAAAACTTGATATCTTTTTACAAATTTTTTTGACATGAGACTTCCAGTTAAGGTGAGTATCTATTACTAAGCCAAGGAGAGTATATTCTTTTACTAGTTCTAATTTTATATTATTAAAGCTGAAATTAATTTTGACTGGTTTTTTTTGATGTGGGTAGAAAGCTAATAACTTGGTTTTGGAATAGTTTATTTCCAAGTTATGCTCATTCATCCACTGTGTAGTCCTTTCCAAGGCGTCACTAAGCCTCCCATCGATCTCGCTATTATGTTGAGCTGACGTTAAAATAGAGACATCGTCTGCGAATAAGACGCAAGGGTGACCTATAGTTTCTGCCAAGTCATTGATATAGACGAGCATTATACGGCGATAAAAGTTTTTTTTTAATTCTAAGAAAGCATTTGACCACATTCACACCTGATGTTAAGTGATGATGTGGTCTAGGATGGAGCATGCTTACTCAGATAAAGCCTATTCACTCTAGCCTTAAAAACCTCCAAGTTGTAACACTCAGGAAAGACGTCAGGTGGCAGAGAATTCCATATTTTGGCCGTCCGAGGAAGGTATTAGCAAATCTTTTTGTACGAAAAGATTATAAAGACGAAGGTTCGTAGAAAAGAGCTACAAAGGGGTACGATTTTTAGGCTACGGTTACATACATGACAGCGACTGGCTCGGTGGCTGGTCGTGGGTTCGATCCCCACGCATTACAAACATATTTTGTGTGCATGAACATGTCTGTTTGTATTGGTCTGGGTGTTTTCTATGTATAATTTGTATTTATTTACAAAAAAAAATATCTGAGTAAGTTTATCAGTTGTCTAGTACCCATAGTACAAGCTTCGGCTTAGTTTGTGGCTAGGTGGCGCTGTGTGGCCCAGCATGGCATGTCTTGGGTTATTTATTATTATTATTTATTTATTTCAAAGCTTTGGCTATAAACAGCGGGCTTGTAATCCGCTCTGAGTCACGACAAATAGAAAGTTGGTAGCTAATAATATAAATATATGAATATGAAGAAGAATGTGGGTACATAGATAATTTTGCTACAAACAGCTACTTTCAAAGCTTTGGCCATAAACAGCGCGCTTGTAATCCGCCCTGAGTCAAGATAAATAAAAAATTGGTAGCTAACAATGTAAAGATATGAATATGAAGAAGAATGTGGGTACATACGAGTACATAATTTTGCTACGAATAGCTGACTTTCAAAGCTTTGGCTATAAACAGCGCGCTTGTAATCCGCCCTGAGTCAATTGCCGTCAGCCAAGATAATTAAGGTGCGATCATCGCTTCTACGCGACAACTCGCTTAGCACAACTAGGAGCGCAGAGATAACAGGATTAGTGTTCACTTCATGTATCCGCGCTTCTTGTCGTTACAACATTTTTATTTAACATAATGACACGTAGAAGACGACTAAAGGAATATCAGGAAAATTGCGGGTAAAAATAGAACCTGCACTTGTGACCGCACCAATCCGCCTGGTAAACGTGGTGACATCTTTTCTTTTGTTTTCACCGGGGAAAATGCGATTATGCATCCCTGCCACTTGGGGGAGTGACGGGGTATGCGGTACTCTCGTGTCTCAAGGTGTTGGTGAGGCGGGGCATATCCACTAAAAACCCCGGGGGGTGGTACCATGGGGCCTCAGAAAACGTGATGACTAAGGCAAATTCCTCCAAAGGACAATTGTCATTGGAGGAGGCCTATGTCTAGCAGTAGAGGTTTGTAGGCTTATGATGATGATGATGACACATTTCGTAAAAAAAAATTCAACTAATGCTCTGTAAAATAATGAAACTATCAGTATTTCTTTTAGTAAGCATAGATCGCAAACATGTTTTTCAATCGAATTAATTTCGGTTTGTTGTTCTATGCACTTTCTATCCATCGATATAACACTCTTTAATAATAAACATTCGAACATCCTCTTTTCTGTTATTATCTATTTTCTTTTCTAGACTTTCTATAAGTCCATGACTACACAAAGATAAATGGTTTGGCTTCATAATATTATCTGTTACTACTATTATTAAAAAAAATAAATGACTACTTTTACAACCCAGATTTTTACATTGCGTTTATTGATAGAGACAATTATAATAATGTCCAAGTTCCCAATTTATCCTGTAAATGACTCATAAATAGGTAAAATTTCAACACGAGTAAGACAATGTGTCGAGGGTGATTTTTCTTAATGGAATTTACTTTCAATATGAAAGAGTTATATTTTTTCGTTTCTATAAGAAATACAAAATATTACGCATTTTCCTGCAGCTTGGCACGTGTGAATATTACTCATAAATTATACGATAATATGTTAAAAATTATGACCTATATTATTCTGAATTATGGTAATGTTTATCCAAGCTTATGTTTGCTAAGAGTTCATGTTATAGTCGACACCTTAAGGACTGGTTTACACTAAACGATCTGTCTCCCGGCAAAATCAAGGAGGAAGAGTAACTGAAATGACAGTAATGGGGGCCTTAAAGCAATTAATCTCACGACTAATTAGTGCAGGCTTTGCGTAAATCAAGTGAAGGCATAGTGTTATTAATGTTCCTTGGTAAGATCCGTAATAAAACTTTAACGGCTTTTTTTACCTTGTCTTATTTGTTTATTTTATACTCGTAATTGATGGTTCGAGACAGTGCATAATTAGTGAAGCCCTCACATGTTAATAATTCGATTTCAGAAAATAATCGGTTTTATTCAAAAATAACTTTTAGTTTGTACTTGAATTATAAGATTCAAACCCTTTTATATTACTAGGTCTGACTGTCTATCTGCCCGTCTGTCTGTCACCAGGCTGTAGGTATCAAAGACCGTGATAGGTAGGTAGTTGAAATTTTCATAAATTATATATTTCTATTGATTACAAACACATACTAAAAACAAAATATAATAATTATTTAAGGCTCCCTGGTAACATACACGATTTTTTGCCTTCGCACCACATTTATCCGATTCGCACTTGGCCGGTTTTTTTATAATAATATGTGGTTGTACGTTCGTTATGCGCTAAATGACGTAAATTCCCAATCACTTAATACATTATACCAAAAAAATGGTCATTAGGTAATAGGCGTGAACGATCAAAAATAAACAAGAGAGTTCAAAGAAATATGTAAACGGTAACAGTTTTCCTTACTCTACATAATCTTTACCTACGTTAACTTCCCACAGGCAAGCCCGAAGGCTCTAAATAGTTAAGCTATAAACAAAACTACTTCCGGGAAATAATCCGACTTATCTTTTATCAAAATTGAGTAAGTAAAAGCTAAGATGTTACGCGATTCCCCGGGAGACGCGTTGCAAAGGATTTCTTTGACGAGCAAAATTCGACTCCGAGCGACTTATGTCGGTTCGTGTATTTGGTTGATAATAGCTTATTTGAATTGACGGTATGTACTTTTATAGTTAAATATATTTTTTACATTATACTTTTATTCTTAACTTAGTACAAATTACAACCAATTTTATAAGTAGCATCGGCAAACTTCGTTTACGCAGAAGAAAACTTAACTCGACTAATGATGTCAATGGCGTTGAAATGTAGACTTTATTGCCTTGCATCGAGATTAAAATTAACAAAAAATTAGTCTCATGCTAATTCACTCATAGAAACTGTCAAGACGACGCGCACATTCATGGGACATTACGATTGGCTAAGATTTTTCTCGCCTACTAAGGCGGACCGCATATGTACGGAATTCCGATGCGGAATCTCGAATTGAAATTCCCGTTCTCAACAAAAATGCTCTACTTGCATACAAAGCTCTCCAGCATTTTATATGTAAGTAGAGCATTATTTCTGCAAATCTGAATGTCAATTCGTAATTTCGCATCGGAATGCCGAATGCGGCCCAACTAAAAATTAAAATTTTACGCAGGTGTATCGGTGTAACTTATAAACGTGGTTCTATACTCAGTACATTATGTACGTAAGCTAACCTTATTTCAAAAAGTTTAATTCTCAGAACAATTTTCAGTGATTGTTACTTAAATTACTTTAGCCGAAGTCAATAAGTTCAAGTGTCAATCCTCCTATTAAAGTTATTCAACTAATGAAATCGTCGATTTCGATTTGAAAAGGCAATTCTTAGAAGGTTTTCCAATAGTGCTGTCTGTTACTAGATCTCTTTGACAGCTGACTTATTGTTTGATTGTTGTAAAATAGATTTTATGTAATTTATTGCGTAACTATTTTATAAATAGTGATAAATAAATCTTTGTCACACTTTATTAGACATCAGTTCATCACCTGCCTTCCTTTTACAGAATACTCGTAATTATCAAATCAGTGTCCATTACGTAGAGTAGGTACAATATTAGATACATTTTAACATTTTTTTCAGAAATTCATAAATATCTGTTAAGTTAAATGAATATCATAGCTATTTATTATATAACTAGCTGTGCCAGCGGCGTCGCACGCGTGGATATCGGGTTTCAAAACTAACGGACTTCCATAAAATGATGCCCAAATCTTAAGTTAGACCTCTAGCAATACATTGGTGAAAACCACATTCAATTCCATGCAGTACTTTTTGCGTGATGCTCAATCAAACATTCAGATAAAAAATTCTCCCGTTTTCCCAACACTTCCCTTCACTGCTCTGCTCCTATTGATTGTAGCGTGATGAAACGTATCATATAACCGGAGCACAGGAGTATGATGAATAATTGTACCAAGTTTCGTTAAAACCCGTTGAGTAGGTAATTTTTGTTTCTATAACGAACATACAGACAGACAGGAAGACAGACAGACAGTCAGATAAAAATTTTACTGATTGCATTTTTGGCATCAGTATCGATCACTAATCACCCCCTGATACTTTTTTTGTAAATATATTTTTAAAGCTGAAACGCCTGTGCAAAACTATCTACCTATACCTACTTCACTTAAAAATAAATACTTATAACTACTTTAATTAATAAAAGTACCTACGCTTAATAATTTTTAATTTGAACGAATATTTTACAATATAACAACAAAAGAAATTCAAATTTAAAACTATTTAAACACTAAAAGTCGCGCTGATAAGCACGGTTTCTCAATATCAATTATTGTCTGTCAATAAGGTCGATCGCTCTGAACGCATCAACAGCCAAGCTCTCGGACCTCCCGCCTTTTTATACCCTACCGCCGCCGCGACCCGTGTCGAGCGCGGCAACCGTTACACAAAAATAATCCTTATAGCATTATTCAGTATTCACGTGCGACGGCGCGATGGCTTATTTCATGTATAAGTTTGGTGTTTCTATACCGATTTCTATGATTCTTTTTTTATTGAATAGGTAATAATGATAACTTTTTTAAATTAGGGATGAATGAGAGTATTATCAACGTAAGAGTAAACAAATATAATCAGAATGCTCCGAACTGCTAAGCTATCAGGAGTTACACGTGTTATTGTGAGTCAACCATAAAAGATAGACATATGCTGTTGCGGGATATTTTTTAGTCAATTTTATGTAAAATATTTCTGTCATACATAATTTCTATGTAACTTTAACCATTAAGGCTGCACACGCGACGGAAGCTTAAAAAATGGAGTAACTTCTCCCGTTTTCCCAACATTTCCCTTCACTACTCTGCTCCTATTGATCGTAGCGTAATGAGAAGTATACTATAACCTGCCCAGAAGTATGAAGAATAATTGTACCAAGTTTCGTTAAAATCCGTCGAGTGGTTTTTGTTTCTATAAGGAACATACAGACAGACAGACAGACAGACAGACAGACAGACAGACAGACAAAAATTTTACTGATTGCATTTTTGGCATCAGTATCGATCACTAATCACCCCCTGATAGTTATTTTGAAAATATATTTCATGTACAGAATTGACCTCTCTACAGATTTATTATAAGTATAGAAGACAAATATCTTGACCTGGCCAACGTGGAATACTCTGGACAAACGCAAAACAACGCATTACATCGACTCGAGAAAAAAAAAAATCTATTTATTTATCCATCGATTTTTGATGTAACACTGTAACAATTTGTATATTGCTTGCACCATTTCTTATTTATTCTCTACCTAAGGGTTGTGGGCGATTATGGGTATAACTTCCAGGTCTTGCCAAAAGTGGCGATCACCTGGCCTATGCTAGCAATGGACTGCGATAGGCTGCTGATGAAGAGTTGTCGGAGAGAGATCGCGATGTACCATTCTATAACTGGCATGTTATACTCGTATGTGTTTATAATTGAAATTATATTTTTACTTTGTTTACTTTTGTCACTTGTCAGTTACTCGTCTTTAGGAATTGTCTAATATAAATAAATATTCTCTTTTTATCCAAGTCCTCTTATTACTATTTCAACAAAGTAACATTCCTTATCCGGCGGTAGAATCACATTACATTTGTTTACTATGACAAATATTTGTATATTCTATAGACTCACCTACTATACTAATATTAGAGTAGCAAATAAATAAAGATATTTTTGTTTCTTTTTGTCGTTCATGAGCAAACGATTCTCGGTTTGTTATTTTTAGCATACGAGTTGATGATGTTCAATTTCTTTGCATTCGTTTTCGTTCCGATTTTAAAAAAAACATGGTCCAATTTCGCAGAAACTGGTTATTCATTTGACAGGTATCTTTTCTGATATCGAAATGAGCCGAAATGATAACGTTTTGATTTAAATACCTTCGGGAACAGAGAGAGGTGTTATAATTAAAACGGTATTCAAACTTTATTCTTCAGGAGTATAATGCATAGTGTTTTTGTATTTCAAACGGATATCTGCGCTTTTGTTATTATAATACTATGAATGTATACAGGTTCTGGAATCTACGAGCGAGATATCTATGAGATTCCACCTCCACGAAGCAGCGACATAACACCCGCTCTACACACAGACAAGTAGTTCAATAAGCAAGCATAGTGCAAAGTCTAACATTTCAAATATAAAATCTTGCAAAATTGTTGCTTATTTAAAACTAACTGAGAAGTTTTTACTTTTTGCCTATCAACTAACTAATTATGAGAGGTAGAGCATAGCGAATCTTCGCTCGAATTGAGTCGCTCGTCCGGGGAAGGACCTCCACCCTATAGAATACCGCAGCCAAATGAGTAAATGACCTCTGTGTCTTGTTTCTGCCGGTGAGTGTCTTGGGGTTTTCGGAGCTTATGGGGGGGTAAGGGTTGGGCCGGCATGGCGGTGGCAACTGACAGGTAACTGACCAGTTACTTGCCAGTTGTCACAGCGGCTTGGGCTTCTCTTTCGCTTTCCATCAGGCGAAGGGAAGCCATTATGTCGAGCCACTATAAAAAAAAATAACTATCATATTATATATATCCAAGATCCACTACGGGTCTAGCTGAGCTAGCGGAGTAAGTAAGTAAGTATTATATCTATAATAAATATATATCTATAAGAAACGGGACTCAAGTATTTAGAGCTTGAAGTTTCAGCTGTGTTTGTTATTCTTTATCAGCCTTCAAACGTCCACTGCTGGATATAGGTGTCCCACAACGATAATAATTGTTATTTGGGGGGATTACCCTTAGTCACCGCGATTGGCAGGCGGGCTGGGCACCGCAGTAGGTTTAATTTTCACCTATACAAACGCTGCTACCCGTTTCTTGATATTCCCTTGGCCTAACATTTCATGAACCAATTCATGAACTCAAGCATGATATGGGCAAATCTACGATAACACCACGACATAATATCGTATACGAGTAGCTATACATTAAATTGCAATCTCGAAGTCTAGAATTTCTAACAACTGACTAACCGCGAACTTCTCGTTTACCTACATTAAAATAATCCGATGTTTCGAAACAACTTCGGTACTAATGTGCGAAGAACTCCAAATCTGTGTGTGCACCTGTTACCTGTACTGAAACTATGTTTATTACAGCGGAACGACCGCGAACTTGTATCCCGCGATGAGAATTTAGCCGAAATGCTAACTACAAATCGTACCGCAACGTATTTTCAAACGTATTCAGAGGTAAATGCTACAAATGTTACGTACACTTTGAGGTGCTATTTCTATGTAATGCTATTACGATTATACTGAGGGTAGTAGTCCAACTACATTCACATATTCGTTCGGAAAGATTTCATTTGGAAAAGACTCTATCGTTCATTAAAATATTTGAGCGAATTGTCAAAATTTCCGCAGGCTAGAGAAGATCTTTCCGAATGGTTTTGTGAATCAGTACAGTGATGATGACTAGTCAGTCTTGGATATAATCGTACTTAGTCATTTAGGAAACAATCTAAATTTAGTCCTTACTGGCTCATTGATGTAATGGGAACCAATCGACAATAGACTTATTTGCAAAGAATGGGATACAAAGTTTTCCTGTCTAGAAACTGCTTGGTCGAAGTCAGAAAGTTGGCTGTGTTGATCTGAACTCTCTCCAAATGTTTCAAAGTGTCGTCCTATGGGATTATACTGAGTGATAGAACTACAAATGGAACTCTGTTTTAGTTTGTATAGGTTGATATCAGAGAAAAATTACAAACGTTTTTCTTACATTTTAATAAAAGCTCGCCTTCAATTTTTGTTTACTTCGGAATTATTTCGAGGAACCACACAATAATCGAAATACGATCAAAACGAATGATCAAAGTAACAAAAGAAACACAAAAAATTCCACAAATCAGCGTAAAAAATAAAATAAAAATGATAATTATAATAATAAACCGAACAGACAATTGAACATAAAAAAAATATCTTGTTTAAATATTTTTTTTTCCTTCTCTTCTTCCTCTGACGTAATCAGAGTCCTTGATATTTCTTATTTTAATTTTATTTGCTTTTTTTTTTTTTTTGCTTTTTATTATTTTCTGTAGTAGGTAGGTATTTAGTGTCTATTTATTTCTTTGTATACTTTTTTCTGCTATTTTTGTACAATATGTTAAAAATTTGTGTCGTTTATTTTCTTCTTCCATTATTTCGTGTAAATTTCCGGCTGTTATAGTTATATTTAAGTCTTGTTCTAAATTAAATCTATCGATGGCAGTTGTTGGGCATTCCACTAGAAGATGCTGCACTGTTTCCGGTTTATCTGGTTCGCAAATGCATGACGGGTCTCCTTTACACTTAAATCGATGTAAGTATTCGGCAAACCCGCCATGCCCAGTCAGTATTTGGGTTATGACACCGTTCAGCTCTATTTTCCTGACTGTTTTATATGCTTTAATGGCATCTGGAAAGAAGATCTTGGTCGTTCCCGCAGTTTCGCCAGATTTGTACCTGTCATTCCATTTGTCAAGCGACTCCAAACGGATTTGCCGCTTGACAAATGAGATGGGACATTGGTCGTACTCCGGTTTGGTCTTCTTATGCAGTGCAGCATCTTTGGCTAGTTCATCTGCTCGCTCATTGCCTTCCAGCCCTGCATGCGCCTTGATATAAAAGAGATGAACTTCTTTGCCTTGGTTTTGGCATTCTTTGAGATTTTGGCGCACCTCTTCTGCAATGGGATGGACGGACTCGGGATTTTTTATAGACTCTAATGCTAAGCGGGAGTCGCTATATATGCCGAATTCTTTCTCTTTACTCCGTAATATTTCTATTGATGCTCTTTTAATTGCCGTTAATTCTGCCTGATACACAGAGCAATGGTCATCTAACTTGATTTTGATGGATTTTGTTTCGATGTTTCCTTTTCTGACAGTAATTGCAGCTCCCACTTTTCCTTCTATTTTACTGCCGTCTGTATACATACAGACGGTTTTGATATTTGCATCAACTTGCTCTTGATCCATAAGACACAAGAACTCAGTAGTGACTTGCTTGGCTGGGTGCGGTTTGTTAATGTACGGTACCATTTTTTCTACATCTCTGTCTATATTTGGCTGCGTTATGCCTTTCTTGCACTCGTACAACTCAGCTGCTTCCTGAATTCTTATGTCTAATGGTAGAATTCCTGCCAGGACCAGTGCAGCGTGCAGTGAGACAGTTCTATATGCCTTGCATATCTTTTGGGCAAATCCTCGCTGCACTGCGTTAAGATGTTTTTTAACACCTATTTTTTTGCTGCTTAATTACCTATAAATATATGTATATCCTAAATATCACTTAACAGTATAGTTAGAACAATAATAAATGGCTAAATCATAATGTTGATTGTACGATGCGCAAATAGTTTTAGTATTCTCATCCATCGTGTTGTCATAAGTTGTCAAAATAAGTTTTAAAATTATATTGTAATATAATCTTGCCGATTTAAGTTTAATAACAATTTATAAAATTGACAAATTGACGTACCTAATCTATTCCCGTATAACTGAGCCAATCTTTATTCATATTTAATACTACATTTTTTAACAATCCGTCATGATACTGTACAAATGTTATTCTCCCGAATCTATATATATAAAAGGAGAAACTGACTGACTGACATATCAACGCACAGCCCAAACGGCTAAACGTAGGCACTTGAAATTTGGAAGGGACGTAGCTTAGGTACCGTAGGGGTGCACTAAGAAAGGAATTCCCGAAATTCCCACGGGAACGGGAGTTAGCGGGAAAAAACTTTTATATGAAAAAACACGCCACGCGGACGAAGTCGCGGGCAAAAGCTAGTTACAGGTATACACCTATTGAAAAGTTAAACAATTTAATTTAACGGAGAACATAAAAGAAAATTTCACTCGGAATTTCCCTCAAGAACGTCAAAATTAAATTATCTAATTAACATTACTTGGGACGACATTGGCGGAATAAAGTCATTAAGGCAAAGTCGCTACAAAATTTCGTATTAAAAAATGTCCCCTCAAAAAGTTTATCTACGTTTCATGCTTAGAATTATCTGTAATTAATTATGTAAACAGTAGTTAGTAGTACGAGTACGTATCTAAATAATTTAACCTTTCATAGAAATAGGGTTATAATAAAACAATTATGCCACCAAAAATTATAGTACATAGTAAAAAAATAGTAAAGATATTCATAAAGGCCTCAATATCATCATGACTAATTCTCCAAACAAAATTATAACTATCTACTTTCAACAATATAAAAAACAACAGATCGCGAAGAATAACTAAATACCACAGGCCGATTATTATTTATTTATTTAAACTTTATTGCACAATAAAAAGAGTGTACAAAAGGCGGACTTAATGCCGCATAGGCATTCTCTACCAGTCAACCATTGGGCTAAGCAGAAATAAATGTAGGTAGGATTACGGGCAGCAGCGTCACTGAGGGAAAAGCTACGCGCTGCGATTGCCAACCCGCCTGCCCAGAGCGTTTATGACAACAGGCGAGGCCTATGTCCAGCAGTGGACTGCGATAGGTTAGCGGAAAAGATAAAGATGACATCTTGGATTTTTATCAGACGGCTACGGCCATTTAGACCAATAAAACTACAGCCCTACAAAGATATACAAAGCCCTATAAAGATATATTAATGAGACGGCGTTACTTTGCTAAGTCAATAATTGAACTAATTACTCGGTTGAAGATCCCAGTAATTACACAGTGTACTGGGAATGCTTAAGCTGTTTTATGGAAAATTAAACCAAAGCACCTCTATAAAATACCGTCATTTTACAAGCTAGCCGCATAGTTCAGTTAATATTTATGGTTCATTTGCGTCTGTCCAAGGAATATTTTCTGTTGGTTAAGGGAGAGAATGGTGGTTGTGCAATTGTGCATACTGGTTTAGACAAGTTACAATTTCACTTTAAAGTAACATATAAAATGTATATTAGATGGCATCAGTCAGACAATAGATTGATTCTACCCTTTTTTTTCGACGAAGAGAGTCCCTTCGGACCATCAACATCAGCCACAGGGAGGCAGAAAGTAAGCTTATTTAACAGAACAAGTGAGGTACCACAAATAATATGTAGGTAATAATAGAAAACAATGTTAACGAAGAATAAACATAAACGAAGATAACAGGAAATAATACTCCAGAACGGTCCTGCATTGATTGATTGATTGATTCTCATTCTTTCTATTCCCAGTCTAAAATATAAAACTGGTTAAAGAGTATGGTCATTAAGGCTTCAGATGAATAAAAACATAGTAAAAATAGGTCACTTAATTTATTTTACGTATTTTAAATTTGAGTTTACTTCATTTTGTTAAAATAATTTTACCGTAATCACCAATGCAGACAACCGGAGATCGCCAAACGATTTCATCTATTGCGTGTGTTTTTTCGACAATCAACCTTAAAATACAACCAAATATCTTAGATTATCTAATCTATCTAGCAGTTACGCAGTTACTTGTGATATTAGTAGAGCGCAACATTTTCTACATTCGTATGTAGTATCAACATATAGCGCCACATAGCACTACAGAAATCCCAACACGACCTGTTAACGGAAGGCGTAAAGTTCTCGAGGTTCAAAAGTCCACGCTAGCCAATTCCCAGTCGTCTTAATTAGGCTCATTTAAGTCTCAAGATAGCTCTTCCACGTGGCGCCTGCTCTTTTGATTTCCTACCACTTGAGCTCCCCGTACAGTGTTTATTTAGCTTATACGCTCTAGCAACCTGCCCTGGAAAGCGGCGAGCCGTTTTTAAACAGAAATTATAACGAGACTTTACTCAGTAGAAGCGTGCAGTTTATCCAATAAGTATGTATTATACAGATTTTAAAGCTTACAAAATGTATCAAATTTGTTTTTAGAGAGACTAAGTGTAGTTTTCTACTATTTGCTAAATTAAGTAGCGTATTTTTTATTTCAAGTCGTTTGTACAGTTGTATTTCTCAGGATATGTTTACATGTCTATTCTGTTCATCAAATTCTAAGCGAAAGCGATATTTATTTATAATATAGGTTCTTTAAACCATTAATAAAATACGAGTAGGTATGGGCTAACATTACTTCACATTTAACACAAGCTGCTATAAAAATAATGTCTCCAATTTGGTAATCGATGAATGTTAAATTAATTAGACGAAATATCGCAATACAAAGATACCCGACTACTCTTTTCATAAAGAAATACACCAAAATGTCAAATAAAGACCACCATACGTCACCGAGTTTATCTATCCAGTCCAATCCACCACGTGTTACAAAATATATTTTGCCTTTTTCATCAAAAACTTTCGGAATTCCAGACTGGAAGATGTATTGGCGAGACTTTCGATTCAGAAAGGCCCTCCACTTCTAATCAACATTCAAGATGCGGCGCCTAGCCGCGCTGTCTCCATAAATTACGTATCAAGTGTGTGTGGAGCCTTATGAAAAATGTTTGCTCTGCCGGCATCTCGCTTGTGGAAGCTACGTGGACTTGGGTGCTTTTACTATATGTATTACACAGACAGACAGGTAGGTGCTTAAAGGTAATAATTTATGTTTGGAAAATGGACCACGTTGATATTGAGGCTTTGAAATAGAGTTGTATACTAATTAAAGACAAAAAGTACCAGCTCCACTATGTTCATAAATAGTTACTAGTAAAAACAAAATTTTTATGAAGACCAAAGCTCGCATTGAGCGAGTCTCTTTAACTACGTATTCGACATGGTCTATAAATGATGATACAGTAGGAAACGGAGAGAAAAAAACATCATACGCTTTGCATTTCGGAGCTCTTCCTACCTTATTACCGTTATCTTGATATTTGTTATCAAATGTGTCTCATTTCTTACTTAACACTGAAAGAAAGAAAAAGAAGAAACATCTTATCTTATATTTTTACGATACGATTTTGCTATCAGTCGATTTAATATTGCTTGTTTTGTCACTGGTAACTGTCAAGCAGTATGTTAAAAATTAAATAAAAACATAACCTTAATTATTTACATAGACATAGCAAACCTATTCTTAAGCAGAGGTATGGATTTCATTGGTAAATATTAATAAATGATCTTAGTTGAATTTCAAAATTCTCCCAATCAAAAACAAAACCACTTCACGGCCGAATAGTTACTTTGCCAACTTGTCCTTTAGAACGATTCCCGGCCGGCCTCAAGCCTTAAGCCATGATGATCCAATCTCACCATAGGTCCCTTTGTCTCGTGAAAGCGGATAGAAATCATATGGTCCCCGGTACGAAGTGTAGTGGTCCGTTAGTGCCTAAGCCCGTAATGCCTTTCTATCAGTCAGTATATATCACCAATCGTGTACGATTGATCCGGCTCTACTATTCATATACTGCCATAGGCCTGGTAAATATTCATTTCTGGATAAAAAAACCGGCCAAGTGCGAGTCGGACTTGCGCACGTAGGGTTCCGTACAACTATACAGCTAAATAAATGTTTTTCTTTATATTTTATTATAATGGAGTCTCTCGCGCAAACTATTCAGTTAAAAAAAAAGATGAGATCAGGAACCTCAAAATCATTTTGAAATACCTATCCATAGATACCCCAAACGTAGGTAGGAGGCGGCATGAAGGTGCCTAATGCATTCCCCTCTAAAAAAAAGAAAGTGTTATTTTGACCCAGGAAAACTTGACTCCTAATATTCCCTTGATCGTCTTCTACGACACCCTATTTTGGGGTGGTCCTATTTTATGACACACAATGTAGATAAATTATACCTTAGTTTGAGAGTTTTGAGTCGCGAACTAGCGAATTCAATTCTTAGTTAAATGGAGAAATGGTTATTACAAAGCTCAAAATAATAAAAGCTTTTAAAATCGTTATTGTTTTGTGAAGTATCCCGTGGACAAAAAGACAGTTTAATTGTAACTAAACCGGAGCTAAGAATTAGACTTAGGCTAACATAGCTGGAGCTAATCCTTGTAATCTACGGCTGATTAAGTTTAATCCGGGGATTGGGTAGCTATTATTAGGGATGTTGTTTCAAACATTGCAAATAATTTAATTGGAACGAAACTGAAATTAAGTAGGAGCTGTTTGGGGTCGTACTCGTATGAGAATTTGGTATGCTTAGAGTTTATTAAACGGGCGAATGATTTTTCAGGTAGATACCTAATTTTCACCGAAGTTACCAATGTTTATTTTTAACTGTTATTTACCGCTTTCATTATAAATACTATTCTAATGATTTATCACATTAAATGTACATAGTTGACTGGCTTGATGGCTCATTTGGTAGTGACCTCTGCCTTCTGAGCCAAGTGTCGTGGGTTCGAGTCCCGCACAGTGCAAACATTTGTGTTCATGAACATATCTGTTTGTATTATTGGCTTCTGTTAGTTTGGGGCTAGATGGCAAGCTTCGAGTTAGTTTGGGGCTAGATGGCGATGTGCGGCCCAGCGTGGCACGTCTTGAGTTATTTATTTATAGTTTAAGACCAGATAGGGTATAAATAAAACCTACTGCGGTCCCTAACTTGCCTGTCAAGCGTGGAAACTAAGGCAACCCCCCCCCCCCCCCCCCCCCCCCCCAGATTGCAAATGAAAGTACTGGATTCTGTCTCTCTTTTATCTAATTTCAGGCTTATCTCGCTGACCAATACTGAATATCAGCACACTGAAATTGAGCAGTTTGATTCCCGGAACCCGTTATACAGCGCTGGTTGAAACTGTAGTGTCGTTTGTAATTAAGCCTAAATTAACCGAAACAATACCGTGTCGCGTCGCGTGTATTTGGATAGCAAAGTGTGACAGTACTGTAGTGCAAGTGTGATAGATGGGTAAAAGTTAACCTGTTTTTGGATTCGCCATGGATAATGTCAACTAGTACTTATAGAAAAATAATTTTCTCTAACTTAAAAAGTAAACTTTCGTATTTTTTCCTAAATGAAAATTATGATAGCTGCCGAATTTATGATCATAATCAATAACAAAAATAAATTTAAGATCTCCGTAACGAGCCCTTTAATTTGATATATGACACAATAAGATTATATAAATCATTTTTTTATTAACGGAGCCTTAAAAAAGTACCTACCTATACCTAATTGTATTTTCACTTTACCCAATTAGCAAAAAAGAGCTAACTAACTATATAATATCCATTGATACTATTCAGCGACTAGTACGTATGTTGGTAGGCGAACTAATCTCAATGTACCTAGTCTAAAAATAGCTAGGACGCCTACATTCAGGCTAATTCGTAGGCGTGATTGAGCCGTATCAGTCCCGGAGAGGCTGAAATACGAACCACACGGCTCGGCCATTACGGCAGATAGTATTTAGAGCTTCATGCGAAACCTAATCTAATCTAACTAGTGTCCAACTGGTTCAGTGAAGAGTAGTTTCTGTGTATCATGAAATGTTGATAGATCTTGTCATGAAACAATTTGTGTGCTTAGAGAAATATGGCTATATCCAAATACCTATGTATAAAAATTCTTTACAAAAATGTTTATAGGTACAGCTTATTTTTTTTTTATAGAGCGTTCAAGATTTCTTCACTCCACCTGATGGTAAGCGGTCGTGACAGACACACTAGGGAAAAAATTAATATCTACTTTATATTCACTTACTGCACCCATGAACCATCTTCATCATCCTTCTACTTGATGCAGGGATTGACCAGTTGAAAATGATTTTAGCCTTTTGTACCATGTTGTTTATTAAAATAAATAAAATAATTAAATAAGAGTCTATGGGTTTTGACAATTTTTGTCTCAAATTTTAGCATGATTGTATCCTGTGTTGTGGATATGAATTTTAAAAACTATTCAGTAAGCTTATATCGTTTGTTGAATCTTAAAATAGTCCTTTACATTGAGGGCACACAACAGTAAAAGGATTTGCTAGCTACGGCTTTGCTTACACTAGATCTAGTTGTTTCTAGGAAACGTTGCAAAGAAGCTTTTCTCTTTCAAGTTGTTGTTTTCATAGAATAAATGGTTCATAAATATATATATATGGATATTATTAGAGTTCGCAGACTCGTAGCCGAATGTCCGGGTATAAATCTGATCTCAAACTCTTTTTCTTTAAATTACGAATATGTGTTTTCAGTCATCATGTTGCATCTTCCACAAGACACCCGAGTACCAAGTCGAATAAAGATTATTAATTGTTTTCTTATTTGGCTTAGTACAAAATTAAATCTGGCGCTTTTAGATCTTTTAAATACTGAATACTCTAATGTAATTATCAGGTTATGTTATATCGTAGATTATGGTGATAATAGTTCCATTTTTTTTTAAATTTAGCTAAGGTGGAAACCGAAGGTATTACATTATGGAAAGAAAAGTGATAAGACTATGGCCATTTCCCTTTATATCATGTGTTTCAAAATCGTATACGTCCCCTCTAATCTGTAATTTGTCTATATTACGAGTAGACCCACCTAGGTAGTGTAATACGTTCCAAAATCCAGCTCTACCGGACATCCAATATGGCTCGTAAATTGTAGGTGTAAATTATCCCGTTTGGTTCCATAATACGGCTCGAAAACATTGTCCAGGTGATATTGTTTGAAATTAGGCGATAATTAATTTGCTGGCACACGTTGGTAGATCGATAACACGTATCATTAGTTTGGCTGCGATGTTTACATGGTTCAACGGTACAAAGCTGCGTTTGATATATAATTTGCAATGTTTACTGTGAACGATATGCCGGGGTTGGCGAACTTTTACCCTTTAGTAAGGGTAGAAACATGCGTTTATTTAGGTTACCTTTTAAATTTATAATTAAATTGTTTGTTGATACCTACATGCTTATTA
Source organism: Conogethes punctiferalis (assembly GCA_031163375.1). Taxonomy (NCBI): domain Eukaryota; kingdom Metazoa; phylum Arthropoda; class Insecta; order Lepidoptera; family Crambidae; genus Conogethes; species Conogethes punctiferalis. The sequence goes on from CM062080.1 coordinate 8,657,447, forward strand.
CTCCAATTGGTTGTCACTTAATGTTTCCATTATTAATCACCAACAATAAAGTATCTAACAGTTAAAATCCGGATAAAAAACTGATATAGGGTTTTTCTGTCAAGACAATACGTAGTAGCCCAGTCGAGCAAAATTTTTTGATTACTTTTTTATTAGCCTAATGGGTAGCGTTTGACTCCAACTAACCTGATGTCAAGCGACGTTACAGTCTACTGATTTTGGCTGTGATCTGTCCCCTTGTATTGAAAAGCACGTTAATCCTTTGTCCTACGATTAGTTTCTCTCGGCTCGTGTCGAACTGTCGACCCAACGGATTAGCTGAGTGAAGGGTCAGAATGCACTATAATGTCTCCCTGAGTACTTGGCTACTTTGATAAGTGATTGGCAGTAGCTGGAATTCAGTCAGGAGAGTATTACCTATTAATAAATTATGAAGAATCAACTAAAGGAATTGGATAAACTGTAGCAAAAAAAATAATAATTTTCCTACAAATAAGAAAGAGATTTCAGTGAGATCTGAATAACGAAGTTACTTTGAAAATATTTTTATCATCAAAGTAACTTTGACAATGGAGACCGAGGGTCAGAATACCTACTTAAGTGCGTTTTGGAAATCATCATCATAATAACGTCATCAAAAGTGGGTAGCTGCAACCTCTTAACTGTTGCAACCTTTTTTATAACTGGCTGTTTTATATACCCTTTTTGTAAAGAAATGCTTCGTAATAGTGAAAAGTTGTTAAAAATTGCCTTGCATAACAATGTATTTTTAGCCTTTTTCATTACTTATACAATGTATAATATACATAGTCCTCACATTACGACATTTTCGGCTGATAGTATGTTATTCGAAATTTCGACGTGTCGCCTATATTTTTATACTAGACTGAATCCTGTCCATTACGAGACATCACTAGAAACCTAATACCCGATCCTAAAACAAAAGCATGTCCGGATATATTTCAATATGACCGCTAAAGTTCTTCAACAAGAACAAACTTACGCGCACTTAACTCGACGTACTAAGGTCTATATTACGCTTTATATACGCCGTATGTTGCATCTGGTGCAACTGATATCACCTGCCAGCGTCGTTTGTCCGCGTCCCGGACGGATTACGACCGGCCGGGTTTACGCCTCCGGATTTTCGTTATAGAACACTGTTCATTAGAATATCCGCAGCGTTGATTTTGATTGATTCAGGTGCGACAGACTCGAGGCTGATTAATATTGTTGCCGGTGATTTTGAACGTTTTGTGATCGGTGCGGTGATTTAATTTTAGCTCAACCGTTTAGCTGCAGTGAAAACTGATATGATAGAAAAAGTGTAGTTTTTGAGCAGATCCATCAACTGTGATAGTGGCCCAAGGCAGTGAATGTGTTAAGGGATGGTACTTAAATATGAAGTGAAGACTCATGGATGAAGTAATGCATTAGTGAACTGAATTATAATCGTGAACAGTCCGTAAGTCGACGACAAATTGTATTTAAAAGTATATGTATATTACTGCACTGACATAAAAATTGAAACTAATACTAAAAAATAAAAAAAGGATTACTAAAGGCAAAAAAATACATATTCTAAAACGTCTTTTTGCATATTTTTATTCATTTACATTAACAACAATTTGTCCTCATATACTTTACTGAAATATGAAAACCTTTTTGAACATGTACCTATATCGAAATAACTTTCGACAAGTTTTCAATTTGTTTTTTAAAAAAGGCTAAAGCTCTTTTTACATAAATTTCAGACGCATCAAGGAAACTCGGTCTCATAAAGACTGCCGTGCTTGTCAAAGACGCTAAATTTAATGCTCAGATATTATAGCGGAAGTTTATCTAGGAAGTAGATTAAAAGAGAAATATTTCTATCACAGAGTGGGCGTTGCATTGCTCTAATGCCTTTTATGGTAACATTCGCCCTACTTTCTACTTAGTGTAGGTTTTAATTACCGTTTTTCATAATGAAACGCTAGTGGGGATCATTATGTAATAGGCGCGCCTGTAATCTGTATCATAAAATAACTATTATACGTGTGGGCATATTGTGAGCAATACAATGACGTAGTGTAAAAACTAATAGATACCTGTTTATTTTAGTAGAAAAAGCAGTTTGAATGAATTATGAAGTTAAAGATGCTAAATGATGTTGGTTTTGTAAGTTAAATAGTAACGAGTTAAAGTTTGGTGGATCTTTTAGAAATAATTATTAAAGATTCACTTTTCTTTCAATTAAAACATTTATTATGTACCTATTTAAGTCATTGCAGCTTGACGACTTGGCTGTGTTGCAAAAGCTGTGATCACAAGCGCACACAAAACAGCCGAAATGGCAGACTATAAAATAACATTGCCGTTATAAAAGTCAAAAGTCAAAATAATCTTTATTGTGAAATATTGGATTAAGACATAGGCTATAAATCTTTTTGAAGTAAGAGAGAAAAACGTTTATTCAGTGACATTTTATATAACACCGACATTTAATAAATATGTAAACAAAGCACATTGCACTTTATTTAGTTTGAATTTGCCGCGTAAACCGCGTATTCGATGCGATTCTAATTTGATTGAGGTATAGTTTATCTGTGGCATTGTTTCATACTATTTGAACTTTTGCTTTGTCAATGTCATAAGAATATTGAGGTTATATTTTATTAAACGTTATGAAGGTTGATTGAGAAAGCCAACAAGATTTTCGAAATATTAATATTGTAATTTGATTTAATAAGAACTGGTGAAACAATAGCTTTAAATGTTGTTTCTCTTTTCAGGTGAGTTTGTGAATATTGTAATACTGATGTAAACATGTTTTGTTAAAATATTGAGATCTCATTTTTGTAATGAAATAAATTCTCTTTTCAGAGCAACTCAATTTAGTTATAGTTTTACTGTTCAACTCACAAAGAATAAATAAACTTATTATAAAACAACATTTCTACAGCTGTTAACAAACATAATGGAAAAGTTGAAATTCGAGTTCATGGTGAAAGCCAGTGAAGATATAAAAACAAATATTATTTGTATAACGTCAATCACGGATTTAGATGGTCGGACTTTCGGGATACCCGAAAAGTTACAACCTGTGAGGTTACATGAGGAAATATTGAAAACCCAAATCTTTCAAAAAGTAAAAGCCACATTACAAAAACGGCATGAGAAACGACAGGTGTGGATATCCATAAACAAGGAGATGAAGGCGGTTTATTGTGATGAAGAAGGAAATAAACAGTTTATGGGATACTTCTTGGAAGAGCTAACAAAACCTCAAACTTCAATATCTGGAACTTCAGAAGATTTTCTGGCAAGAATTGTGGAAAGCTTTGCTGAACTGAAGAAAGATTCATCAAAACCCGTAAATATGGGCAGAATGGTAGAAAAATTTGTTATAGACAAATTCAATAGCAAGATTAATAATGTGGCGCAGTGGATGACTACATTTGAAGCGGAATGTGTGCGGATGGGAATCGAAGAAGATGTTAAAAAAATAGAAATGCTTAGGTTATTCCTAGAAGATTCTTCATTAGATTGGTATAGTTCAATGTTAATAAAACATACAATAAATTCAGAATGGGCAGTATGGAAGAAAAACTTTAATGAAACATATGCAGATAAGGGTTGGTCGCCAATTAGGTATGCAATGTTATTTAAATACAAACAGGGCCCTTTGCTGGAGTATGCATTAAAGAAAGAGAGACTACTTCTAGAGGTAAATAAATCCATAGATAAACTTACTCTGATTAATCTGATTGCCACAGGTTTACCTAATTTTATTGCAGATAAGATAGATAGGAATAGTTTAAAGGAAACTGAAGACTTATTTAATAATTTAAGAAGTTTGGAGCATATGATAAACAAAAAAAAAATTGATACAAAGATAGGATATTCTGAAAATAAATTTAGAGAGAAAAATGTAAAGCCCCTGGTTAGTCCATGTAAAATTTGTGAGAAGGAAAATAAAGGTATGCGCTACCACCCGGAATCCCAATGTTGGTTCAAAACTAAAACTATTGATAAGTCGAAAAAAGATCAAATAAGAAGCGTTAACAATTCTGAATTGGAGGTAGAATTAAACGAAATGGACCCAAAAAACTAGTAGTGCCGCCATTAATTAAAATTAAATTACTAATAAATGACACCTTGGAGACATCAGGAATTTATGATTCTGGATCTAACGTGTCATTGATAAGCTCAAGGTTATTATCTCTGAAGAAAATACCTTCCTATGATAATAATGCCGGTTTAAAAACTATTAATGGCGTAAAGAAATCAATAGGATTAGTAACATTAAAAATTAAAATTTTTGAAATTGAGAAACATATTAATATTTTTGTCATTGATGAAAACAATTTTGACTATGATTTCTTAGTGGGGTTAGACATGATACAAGAATTTAATTTAACGCAAAATGAAAATTTAACTATAGCCCAAAATATCAGCAATAACCATAAACATTACAACAAAAAGCAACCTATAACTATAAAAGAGATTCCTAGTACTTCATGTTTTGATATAGGGAATAAAAGTTATAAAATACAGGATGTGGATATTACAAAAAAAGATAAAAACGAAACCATTAAGGAGTATAAAATAAACTTTAACGAAAATATGATAGTCGAAAATTTTAATATTTCTGTAAATAATTTAGATTGCAAAATAAAATCTGATATTGACAAATTGATATGCAAATATAGTTCTGTCTTTGCAAAGGATAAATATGATATCGGCACTGTAAAAGGTTACGAAGCACATATTGATTTGTTGATAGACAAATACTGTAGTAAGAGACCATATAGGTGCTCTATTGAAGATATGAAAGAAATTAAAAATCAAATATCGAAATTACTAGAAAATAACTTAATCGAGGAGTCTTATAGTCCTTTTGCCGCTCCAGTAACCCTCGCTTTTAAAAAAGATGAAGGAAGAAGATCTAGGCTTTGTATAGATTTTCGTGAACTAAATAAAATTGTAGTTCCTCAATCGCAGCCATTCCCGTTAATCGAAGACTTAATGGTCAAAACAAGGAAATGTAAATTTTTTTCAACATTTGATGTAAATTCGGCTTTCTGGTCTATACCTCTTAGAATTGAAGATAGGCATAAAACGGCATTTGTGACTCAAGAGGCACACTTTCAATGGACTTGTCTACCTTTTGGTTTAAAAACTTCTCCCGCCATTTTCCAACGCATACTAAGTAGTATTATAAGAAAGCATAAACTATCAAATTTTACAGTCAATTATATAGACGATATTTTAGTGTTTTCTGAAACGTACGAAAAACACATTGAACACTTATCCTTGTTATTAGAAGCAATACTAAAGGAAGGTTTTAAATTAAAATTTACGAAATGTAATTTTGCACAGGACTCCGTAAAATATCTAGGGCACATAATAAAAAATAATACTGTCACTCCATTAAAAGATAATTTGATTGCCATAAAGGAATTCCCCATACCAAAAACACAAAAAAACGTCGGACAATTTTTAGGAAAAATTAATTTCTATGGAAAATACGTGCCAAACATTTCAATTACACTGGATCCTTTACATAATTTATTAAGAAAAGGAGAAAAATTCGTTTGGTCAGACAAATGTCAAGAATCCTTTGATACTATCAAAGAACTACTTTGTTCAAAGCCAATTTTAGCCATCTTTGATCCGGACTTGCCAATACATGTTTATACTGATGCTAGCATACAAGGTATAGGTGCGATCTTAAAACAAAAACAACCCAACGGTGATGAAATGCCTTGTGCATATTTTTCTAAAAAGTTAAATGACTCTCAAAAGAAGAAAAAAGCCATATTCCTTGAATGTTTGGCAATAAAAGAGGCGGTAAAATACTGGCAGCACTGGCTCATAGGGAAAACATTCACGGTTTATTCGGATCATAAGCCTTTAGAAAAAATGAATATCAAAGCTAGAACTGACGAAGAACTGGGAGAATTAACTCATTATTTGTCGCAGTTCAATTTTCAAATAATATATTCCCCAGGGAAATATAATATAGAGGCAGATTCTTTAAGTAGAAACCCGGTGTTGGAATCTTATGAAAATCAAGAAAGTAGCATAAAAGTGGTAAATTTTGTTAAATTAGAAGACATACTCAATGATCAAGAACAAAATATAGATATAAAAAACAACAGGAATAAGTTTCTTTTAAAAAATGATATTTATTATAAAAAAATAGGAAAAAATGAAAAGATTGTGCTAACAGAGGAATTCAGTAAAAATATTATAAAACACGTACATCTCTACTATTGTCACATAGGAAGACAACAAATGGAAAAAAAAATTAAAACTTTTTATCAAGCTAAAAATTTATTAGATAATATAAAAAAATATTGCGAAAAATGCGATGTCTGTATAAAAAATAAATCAAGGGGAAAATACAAGTTTGGATTAATGTCTCACTTAGGTCCCGCTACCTATCCTTTCGAAATAGTGTCTATAGACACCATAGGAGGATTTGGTGGTGCTCGTTCAACTAAGACTTATTTGCACCTTCTTGTAGATCACTTTACTCGTTACGCGTATATTTTAACTTCAAAAACCCAGAACGCTAATGATTTCATAAAACTTGTCCAAAAAGTAACACAAAATTATAAAATTGACTTGATTCTGTCAGATCAATACCCTGGTATAAATTCAAAGGAATTCAAAAGGTTTTTAGAAAATGAAGATATAGCCATAGTTTTCACTGCAGTCAATGCGCCATTTTCAAATGGATTAAACGAACGACTAAATCAAACATTGGTTAATAAAATTCGTTGTAAAATTAATGAAACACATTCCAACAAAACTGCATGGACAACTATCGCTCATGAATGCACTGAAAAATATAACGAAACTGAACATAGTGTAACGGGATTCTCTCCGAAATATTTATTACTAGGAAAGAATGTGGATATTCTGCCAGATGAACTGAAACAACATATAAACAATGAAAATCTATTGCAAGACAGAACTATCGCCTTGGAAAAAGTATAAAATCTCATAATTATAATAAAGAAAGATTTGATAAAAATAGAGAACATTACGATCTAAAAGTCGGAGATTCAGTATATGTTGAGAACGGAAACCGGCTCAACAGGAAGAAACTTGATGAATTGAAAATAGGACCTTATGAAATTATAGGAAAAATATCAAATTCAATTTACAAAGTAAACACGGGCCACAAAAAGACAGAATCAAATCTTTTCCACATTACTAAACTTATTCCAATAGTATTGTAGAATAGTAATACTTATGTGTTTTGGAGTGGGGGGGGGGAGATGTAAACAAAGCACATTGCACTTTATTTAGTTTGAATTTGCCGCGTAAACCGCGTATTCGATGCGATTCTAATTTGATTGAGGTATAGTTTATCTGTGGCATTGTTTCATACTATTTGAACTTTTGCTTTGTCAATGTCATAAGAATATTGAGGTTATATTTTATTAAACGTTATGAAGGTTGATTGAGAAAGCTAACAAGATTTTCGAAATATTAATATTGTAATTTGATTTAATAAGAACTGGTGAAACAATAGCTTTAAATGTTGTTTCTCTTTTCAGGTGAGTTTGTGAATATTGTAATACTGATGTAAACATGTTTTGTTAAAATATTGAGATCTCATTTTTGTAATGAAATAAATTCTCTTTTCAGAGCAACTCAATTTAGTTATAGTTTTACTGTTCAACTTACAAAGAATAAATAAACTTATTATAAATATAATAAATAATGTAATAAATACTAATTATTGTTTATATGTATAATACTCGTACTTAGCTATAATATTTATTGAAACAGTTTGCACGACGTTGCCCCTCTCTCCAGAAATCTACACCTTCTCTACCTGAAGGTTGTCTGGAAGAGATCGCTTACTAGCGATAAGACCGATTGTACCACATGATGTCTGTATCACCTTTATTGTACTAATTGTGTATTTTGTGAAATAAAGAATATCTATATATCTAACTACCGAGGCTGTAACCGTTTTTCAAAAATCAAATTGACAAAAGCATCCACTCATCTCTCATCAGTAGCTGATATTTCACACACATTACGGCGGCAGACAGCTGAAGTGAATTGGGCACATTATTGCTGCAGTAAGCAGCGGCTATGAAACAAAAACAGCCACGCATTCTAGGCGAATGAAAGTTTTCGTATAGGTGCCCAATGTTTAATTGCTAACCGAAGCTGCAAAACGTAGGTAAAATGTAAAGGAATGTGAGGATTAACGTAAGTTACCCATGCAGTGACGGAAAACAATACAATTCACTATAGACGATACATTTATTCCCGTGGGTATCATAAGCGCCATGGCATGGGCTTCTAATTTTTTTCCATGAATCGACGAGAGAGGGCAATGCTAGTAAAAATATTACTGCTGAAACTAGGGCTGTAACTAATTATACCAGCAAAAATGTTGACCAAATATCTAAATATTTGGTCAACATTTTTGCTGGTTTTATTAAAGAAAATACGGCTAAAGCAATCTATGTGATTATGAAAATGTGCCTCGACCATTTCACATACTGAAATTAATTTAATTATACATTATTTCCAGAAGCAGCGTAATTAAAATCAATTACCAATAAGCAAATTCACAAAAGCGTCCATTCATGAGTCATCAGTGGATGATATTCCGCGCGCATCACTACGATGGACAACTGAAGCTAATTGGATGCGCCGGCCGCAGCAAGCCGCAGCCGCTATGAAATATACAGCGGCTGGAACGTTCCAGGTGAGCGCGAGGCCATTATGTCGTGCGCAGTGACGTCATGTATGTCGCTGCGTACCAAATCAATTACGGTCATAGGGTTTCGGGCATCGTTGCTGAATCTGGATGAGACATTTTTAAGTACCCAGTATTATTAATTTGTTGCAGGTATGGGCATAAATTCTCTTTTAAGTTTTACCAAAAACTATCAGAACCTATATAGCTTTGAATAAATCGCAATAAGCAGCGTTTTAATAACTAAAAGGTAATTATAAAATAATTATTTATTTTAACAACTTATCAATTATGTTTTCATTACCAAACACAAAAGCGTCCATTCATGAATCATCAGCGGCCGATATTCCGCGCGCATTACTACGGCGGACAACTGAAGCTAATTGGATGCGCTGGCCGCAGCAAGCCGCCGCTATGAAATATACAGCGGCTGGAATGTTCCAGGTGAGCGCGAGCCCATTATGTCGTGCGCAGTGACGTCACGTACGTCGCTTCGTACCAGCAGCCGACATGCGGGGTACTCGATTGACGGTTGACGAGCCACGCGTCAAGATCCGAGGCGTGTTGCATTTAACGATGATTTATTAACGATCGCTTTATCAGGCATGTCAGTGCTCTTGGCCTCTGAAGGTGGTGTATTGTTATCGGTAAATAATTAAAACTTATATCTAGCCATTACTAGTCAGGGTTTCGTAACTTAAAAGGAAAAACGGAGCCATCTCTAAACTTTATTGTCCGTCTTTTTGTCTGTCAAGATCATTCTAAGGTAGAGTGGTAATCTGTGGGTGGAGTCAAATACTTAAGTCTAATGACCCTTGGAGCTGTAAAAAAAATATAAGCCAATGCAACGAAAAGATATCAAGGAGTACTGACTGTTAGCTCATTAGCTTGAAATTGGCTACGAAGAATTTGCTCCAATGTCCCAGATAAATATTTTTTGGCATTTACGTCAGCATCAGTGGGTCCCTTGGTTTCACGGTATTTCACCCCTACTTTTTCTGAGAAAGCGCAGTGTCTATCACTAAGTAAAGTAACTCCGGAAACATTTCCATCATAACGAAACATTAACAATACAATAAAATCATAATTCCAATTTACAATTACGTAAAACGTACGGGCGACAGCCAAAAAAGAATTCCATTTTCGTTTCTGCTCATAACAAAAATCATTGTACATACGTCACAACTTACGCCGTGCGTCGCGCATTCGTTAAAAAATACTGCTATTTCTGTACACATTCGCACACAATACGTTCGAAACGGACTGTGTAATAATAGTCCCATCAAAATTTCTACGGTACAGTTGCTAGGCCGATCGGAAAAATTCACTCGACTCCGCCACCAGTGTCGTAATCCGCGTGCCACTCAACGTGTGAAATTGAAATTAAAATTCTATTAAAAAGGAAAGATTGGAAATAAACTCAACTATCCAGCGTATAACGGTTTAACGTTCGGAAACTTGGAACTACTTAGTTTGATATTGGTCGTCGTTTTATTGATTGCATTTTGTGTTAAGTGTTTTGCTTTTCAGATTGCATTGGGTCGTATTTAATGATTTACAAGTTTAGTTTGCTTTCGGGGAGAAGGGACGGAAGAATATAAAATTTGTGGTTTTTGGATTTAAAATAGGACCACCCATCTCATCCCGTGGGCGTCGTAGAAGACCACTTAGGGAATATCAGGAAACGGGCAGCAGCGTTTCATCATCATTCTATCGCAGTCCACAGACATAGGCCTCTCCAGTTGTTCGCCACTTTGGACAAACATCTGGAGGCCATAATCGTCAGGCGGGTTGGCGAACGCAGGGTGTAGCTTTTCGCACCGGTGGCGCTGCTGCCCGTCATTGGCCATTGGTTGTTAGGTACGCCTTCCACCGTAATGGTTATACTGCCATCAGTCGATTGCCAGAGCCTCGTTTGTTATTCAGCAAGGTGCACCACCAGCCGCGGTGATAACTGATCGCTACGACATATCCTTTTTAACGAGGTTTAAAGAGAGCTCTTTCCTCACGGTAGGTAGCGGCTTTGCTGTGCCCCTGGTATTGCAGATGCCCATGGGCGGCGGTTACTGTTTAACATCAGACAGGCCGCTTGCCCGTCTGCCACCAAAAAGCAATAAAAGAAAAGAAAATTAACCCGCCTGGCAAGTGTGGTGATTAAGGTAAATCCCCCAAATGTTAGCAGTAAACGTTAACAGGATGATGATGCATCCAGCACTTGCCACCCGTTTTGTGCAAATTGTCACTCCACCTGGCCTGAGGGCCAGTCACTTCACTCACACTTGATCAATATCCATAAATCAGCCTACGCTAATTACGATATCTTTGCCCATATTTTTGGGCTAATGGGCATGGTGCCGAAAAAAAAGTAATTAGTCCGTCTTTTAGATTGTTCAAAAATAAAAGACACGTATTTTATCATTTGTAAATTAGACCAAAAATTACAAACATGTAACCCATTAAAATTACGCGTGATTTAAAATTTTGGGAGTTTTTTCGCAAATGAGTGACGTCAAAGACCCCCACTCCTACATTTTGATGCCTTGTATATTTGTTATGTTTTGTTTAAATAAAAAAAGGAGAAATACGTGTCCAATATATTTTTATAATCTAAAATACGGTCATTAACTATAATGTCATTATTTTGATTTTGACCCTGGAATCATCCCTATTAATATAACTAAAATATTCGAGTTCGAAATAAAACCCTATTGTTTTATGCACCTACTTAACAAACCCGTTACAACTTATGCAGGCAGACAGATAGATATAGGTACTCGTATTTGTATTTGTCGTAAAATTACTCTCCGGTATTCTAGGCTGCAAACGGCACAGTTGGTATGGATTTATTGACATCTTGATAAACCGGCCGCCGAACGCCATCCATCCATTATGCTGGATTGTGACTAAACGCATTTCGCTGTTCACTGCCCGTGAGTTTTGTTTACTTTGTATATGTGTCGCAGGCAAATTCTATAATTCGCTCGTATACAAACGGCGTTGGCAGTTTAGAAAGATAAATACGTGTTATAAAATGCCGAAGGCAAATTGTCATCGCATCAACGTCGACTTGGTTTGTGTATTAGGGTGACCATGATAATAGAAATGAAACAGGGTTTTTAATCATTTTATTTAGGTATTTAAGATTCATAATAGAATCAAATCAAAAATCAAAAAGTTTTTTATTTACATTTATCATTTACATATTAATAAATTATTGACTACGAAAATAAATTCGTCGATTAAATAAGCATGAAATTGAAACCGTAAGCGAACAAAACCTGCACTAAATGGTACCGTGTGAGAACATATTCTCCCTAATCTTAGGATCCTTACACATACATAGTAAACTTACCAAAAATTACCTATTAATTAAACAAGACATTCAGTGGTAATAACAAAAATAAATTCAACAAAGTTTCTTTGTTTCACTTATTCTGCTAAGCTTAAATTATTCCGCTAAGCTTAAATATAAGCTTAAATTATATATATAAAACAAGCGTAAAACCATCAGAGAAACAATTGATTTACAGCGAATCAAAATATAATGCATTTTATTGCAATTTTTTGTTCCACTTTACCAGTTTCCATGGACACCCTAGCGTTTTTACGTGCTGGATAACCTCGAATTTTTTTGTTTTTTTTTCCACGGTGTTTTCGGAGCCCCTTTTGTGATTAGTTTAATTTCAATAGTTTCCTATAATACTAGCCCTTAAAATCTATTTGAAACAGCTGATATTAGACATATTTTTAATATTTCTTTCCTTCAACACTTTCACTGTTGACCGCCATATTGGTTTTGAAGACTAGTAGCGCCAGGGCGCGGTTAAATTTGGTACTAATTGGAACGATATGTCGAGCCAATTTGTAATCGGCTGTAATATCGTAGCTCGGCATATTAGTAAATGAACGACATCTTACATACGGCGTACGGCATTTTATATAACAAATTTGTCTTTGTAAACTGCCGACGCCGTTTGTATACGGGCGAATAATAGAATTTGCCTGCGACATATGCACCTACTTCTAACCAAAGCTACTTCTAGCCAAGTTTAGGGTTTACTTGGATACATTAAAATTTTATTATTTACTTAATTAGCTTTTAATCCTCGACAAAAAAGGGTGTCATAAGTTTGACATGCTTGTCTGTCTTTGTGTGCGTGTCTGTCTGTGGCAACGTATCTTCCGAACTGGTGAAGCAATTATGATACATTATAATTTAGTTTGTTTTTATTTCAAAGGTGATTAAGAGAATACTTACCTTAAGTAAAAGTGTGTGTCTGGGAAAAATCCATTTAAACCAATATAGCGTAAGTATAGTTCATGATAATTGTTTAACGTACGTACAAATGCAAGGTCGCTTTTATGAATATGATAAATAAAGGCGAAACTTCAATTAAACGACGTAACTCCTACTACTTTCCATTTATATTCTAACAACCTGTTAGTGGTTATGCCCTGAGTTGATTCATGAAATTGATTCAGAACTACAGCTTATACTTAAATCTTCTAAACATAAAAAACACTCCCCCATTTTCGTTACAAATGTTGACGACCTCTCGGTATTTCGCCTAGAATCTAGATTTGGAGTAAGTGAGGCGCCGGCTGGTCTGCCTCTTATACATAAATGGAAAAATAAGTTAATTCCTTTGAAATATTGGCTATCTCCATCTCATAGTTGTGTCGGACTGTTGTTTGCGCAATCGATTGATTAATATGGGAGAACTTTGTTTGTAATAACGGGTATTATGTTATATTATACTTCCTTAGCAACAGTCAGTCAGTGAATAACGTAATCTGCGATCAATATTGTATATGAAGATTATCTTTTACGCGTGAAGACATTGTTATATTGTCTTTGATAAAAATAATGGACCATACATGTAAGACGAGTGTTAAGACTTAATTGGACGTAGTTAAGCAGTAACGTTTCAATCCACAGGTCCTGTGAAAATAAAAATTTTGACACTTTTTTTACTTATTTGATAGAATTTCATTTACATAAAGTATGAGTTGGAAGCTGAAATTCATATTCATAGTTGATTGATAGAATTTCATATCTCTTTTTTGATAGCAATTACTTAAAATACTTATTTTCAATTTTGACGATCACAATTGACTATCATCATACTATTTTAATCGTAAATCAGTACCTTATATAATCAAAGCTATCATATCCCCCAATCCCGCCGTACAACACACCAATACAGTCAAAAGCTGTAATTAGCAAACAAATGAGTACTTCAAAGTAATTAAGCAATGCTCACTCCGCCCGATCAAGCGACAGAGCCCGAAATCAATCCGTTGTAATTTCGCACAACTCGGTAAAATGCGTCAACTCAAAAAACACGAAATTTGAGTTACGCGCATATTATATTTTTATCTCAGTAATACCTATCGGTTTATATGACAAGTTGAAGTTTTATTATTTTACTAGCTGTGCCAGCGGCGTCGCTCGCGTGGATATCGGGTTTCAAAAATAACGGACTTCCATATAATACCCATCTATACCTTGTGCCTAAGTTTTAAGTTAGACCTCTAGCAATACATTGGTGAAAACCGCATTCAATTCTATGCAGTAGTTTTCGCGTAATGCGCGTTCAAACATACAGGTTTAAATTTCTCGCGTTTTCCTAACACTTCCCGTCACTGCTCCGCTCCTATTGATTGTAGCGTGATGAAAAGTATCCTATAACCTGCCCAGGAGTATGAAGAATAATTGTACCAAGTTTCGTCAAAATCTGTTCAGTAGTTTTTTTTTCTATAACGAACATACAGACAGACAGACAGACAGACAGACAAAAATTTTACTGATTGCATTTTTGGTATCAGTATCGATCACTTATCACCCCCTGATAGTTATTTTGAAAAAATATTTTATGTACAGAATTGACCTCTCTACAGATTTATTATAAGTATAGAAGATAGTAAAAATAATGATAATGATTTTTACTATATGACCCTAAATAAACGAAAGACAAAACTAAGAAATCTAAAATATCGAAAAAGACAGAGATTATTTTTTGGTAGTTCTTCTGTCTAATGGAAGGACGAGGTCTCTGCTTACTCCTCTGGGAGAAAGGCGCTGACGTCATGTATGTATTTCTTCTTTCTTTAATTTTCTTTGACAAGAAATTACCTCTATTATTGTCGCCGGTTAGACGATAAATCGCTTCAAATCATCATGTTTTGCAAACATGTATATAAAAATAATTGAATAGATTTTACTATCGTGACATAATGATATTTTTTATATCATTGTGTGTAATTTACGTGTAGACATGTCTACTATTTTTGTTTTGTATTATTTTTCTGTAAAATCTGCTTTTTTGAGTTAACTCCCTTTTAAATTTAGATGTGCGATTTGATATCTTGGAGCGTTTTGATCTGTCAAATTACTCCGACCAACTCGGTCCTAAGTAAACAAAGCTCGCGTTAAGTCAGCAGGCACAAAGGCTCTCATATAACATTAGCTGATGCTGAGACTGGTATTGTACTTGTTTCGTATTAACTTTTAAGCGATTCAAACTAGATAAATAAATGGTACGAATCATTTTATTTTAAGTAGTAGTAATTTAAAAAGGATTGGCAGGATCTGGCTTTGGACAGAGAAATGTGAAAAAGTTTGCGTCTCCACATTTGCCCAGCAGTGGGAGAGTATAGGTTGATAAAGAAAGAAAGAGATAATTTATTTATATTATTTATCTGTGCAGTGAAGGAAAATAATACAAAAGCCGCCTTACTTCTTTCTTCTTGAGACTTCAGTTACTCAACTGGTAGCAGGGCTTACCCGAACGGCTGGAGACCACTATGCACTCGGAGGAACACCCATGAACATATAGTACTACTATATACATAACTAGTAATAAATTTTTTGATGTGTTAAGAAATGATTTCTGAATATATACCCAGGAATCCAATCCAAACTAAAATAAATATACACTAACAGCGCAGTCAAAAATATACTAGTATAATATGTTAATTAATGTAAAAATTTAAATATTTAATTATGAATAATTGATGCAATTACCTCGGCATAATTGAAAACCAATTGATGATATCATTGTATCACTTAATTATGAATTGCCTATTAAATTAATATGTTTTAAATTGACCTAAATAATGAGATTGAATGAATTTATCGAATAATTAATAATATTTAATAATAACATATTTTAACAAAACTGGCATGGCCCTGTGGCTCGTTTAGTTCGACCCTGCCTTTCGAAAGGAGGGTTGTGGTTTGTTATATTCAGTGTCTTAATATAAATATAGATTTTTGCGACCTTGGCTGATTCCGAAATCCATAAATATAAGATGCCTGCAACACAGTATCACACGCGTATTGTCGACCCTTTAAAAACATCATTCATATACACCCTCACCCATAATCACTCTCAAATAAACAAATATCAATATGCTACAATATGGGATGTAAAGAAGCGACCCATCATCTTTTCCCAAAACACCCTCACCTACCCGTGGTGTATTCCGCCGAATAACAAGCGAGGCATGTCGGTGCGAATTTTTTACAATAATACTTACATGTCAGCCCGATCGGCGGGTAAGCGCGCGTTATGGGACCTTGCGCTAAGAACAATAATTGCAGCCGAATTACACCACGTATCCAGAAACTAAAATATTTGTTGGATAGCTAAAACTATACAGAACAATACTGCTCATAAACATTTACAGTTAGTTTTAGTTGCAAATAAGAAAAAGAATGTTAAAGTCATGATATTAACTTTTTTCACTATTCAAAAATAAAATTAGAATTTGAAAGACGAAACTTTAAGAATATTCCATTTAAGATATATATAAATAATCTAGATTATATGCCCTTTCGATTGATATGCAACACTTAATATTCTATTGACTCTAAATTGTAAAATAATGATGATGATGACAAACACAACGCACAAACACTTGTCACAGACTGTTTTTCACTTTTTTTTTTCTGGCTCTCGGTCAATTGAATTTGGCCGTATTAGGGTTTGACAGATGCTTAGTGATGTAACGAAGCACTTGACGTCTCGCATTTGCGACTTTAAACCGTAATCTTCAAGCTAAAAGGTATAATTTCGAAGTGGCGAATATCCTACCCGCTGTCAGATATAATGCCACTAAAATGAGGAGATTGCGCTCACCGCAGTCACTCGAGTGGCTATCACAATCGAAGGTGTAGATAAATACCACAAGCCGATGACGGGCAGCAACGGCTAGCGTGGCGATTATGAGTAAAGCCTCCAGATGTTTGAAGAAAGTGGCGAACAATAGACTATTATGTCTAAAAATTGTAATTAGTCCGTCTTTTGGCTTATTCAAAAATAAAAGACACATTTTTTTCATTTGTAAATTAGATTAAAACTTACGAAGTTATAGCCCGTTGAAATTACGCGTGACGTCACTCGGTGAGGCATTTTTACGGGAGCGAGTGACGTCAAAGACTCCCACTCCTAACTTTTGATGCCTTGTATCTTTGCTATTGTTTATTTGAATGAAAAAAGGAAAAATACGTGTCTTTTATTTTCGAATAAGCTAAAAGACGGACAAATTACAATTTTTAGCCATAATAGCCTATTGGAGAGGCCTGTGTGGACACAGTGTGTCCAGCATTGGACTGCGATAGGCTGATGATGACAAATGTTATTACTGATTTACGAGTATACATTAAGTCATCACATCGTCTTTTTGCACCAATTACCTACTTTAGTTATAAAACGCGTAAAATTGTTTTCCAAGACACATAAAGTAAGTCGAAATGTTCGTTCTGTCGACAAAAAGTTTGTGAAGTGCGATAAAATACTCAGATTTATGAATACGCCACTGAAAGTTGGCCCATCCCCGAAGCACTGATTCGAGGAATGACCGTATTAACATTTATCCATATCATCTTGACATCGTCGGCAGTAAACCTGATTGGGAGACTTAGAACTCAAGTGAGATCACGAATTTTAGGATTTCTATAGTAGGTAATAAAGCTATTGTTATGATAAGTTAGAACTGTGGAATAGGTTTTGTGTAAGAATGGGTTTATAGTCGATCGTTATGATTATCGAATAGGTCCTTGTGCTTTATCTGTGGCAATAAAGTACTCAATATCATAATGATATTAATGGGTAAGTATGTAGGTATGTACTACAGTTCATTGAAATTAGGATGTTCAGATGCTCCGCAAGAGGGACGTTAAAGAATAAGGTTCGAAATATTACTATATTCGGGGAATGTCACATCATCATCATCATAAGCCTATCGCAGTCCACTGCGGGACAAAGGGCTCTCCAGTTGTTCCCCGCTTTGGGCAAACATCTGGAGGTTATACCCACAATCTTCACGCTGGGCAGGCGGGTTAGCGATCGCAGGGTGTAGCCTCTCACTCCGGTAACATCGGCCTCGTTATTTTGCTACGCCTTCAGTCAAGATGGTTATATCGCCGCCAGTCGGTTGCCAGAGGAAATTTCAAGGTTGCCAATATCCAGGACAAAATGTCTCGCAGCTTCAGTCACGTTATACGTCGGTCAGAAGACCATAATGACAAGCGTCTACGAATGCAAGAGTCGAAAATAGGTCATAGTAGGCCACAAATGACCTTATTGGGAGCCGTGAGCAGGTTTATTGAAGACGATGAGATTACAACTGGATTAGACGCGGTTTGTCGAAGGCACTCTCAGAATAGCGCAATATTAGGACATGGAAGGCTGACCGTCATTACGTCAAGAGATATGGAAAATGAGGCACGAAAGAAAAAGAGTGTTTGTAAGTATGATTATTCATCACTATTTATGTAATGTGTTTTCACTGGGCATCGGGCAATATGTAAAGTATTTGCCTAACGCGCGACAGATGCAGAGTTATGGGCTCGATTTCCAATCAAGTAAATTTAGAAAACTAGGGTTGAGGATTCAAAATGAACTTTTTCAATTATAATAATAACTGGCTCATTACTTAACACTCGACTAACCAGCAAAGTGAAAATGGGAATACAAGCCAATTATGTTAGTAAAGTTTGATCAAAGAGTTTAATTACCACACGAGGCTGGGTTTAACATATTATGTCATACAAAGCTAAAAGTAATTGAAGTTCTATTACTATCGCGTTTCTAAGCTGGTAACGTGTTTAAAAAGAAATTGATCTATTTTTCGTCTGACATTTTTTTTTTAAATTCATATTTAATGTGATTAGCTTGCAATGGACTAGCGGACTATTTTTTGTTATACCTAGCATAATACGATATACTGCTGCCTTAAGGATAAATAGATAAAAAATATATTTGGTACCTATCTACCTAATTTTAAGTCAACTATAAGGTGTACAATAAAGAATATCTATCTATCTACCTATATTTATCCGCATATTGTGTAGAAAGTTTACCGCTAAAGTAATGTACTTAGCAACTACGAGTATAATAAAATTAGTAGGTAACATAGTCAGGGTTGTCCCAATACGGAAAAGTTGCGAAGCTAGAGCGTCGGTTGACTTGTAGTCGGATGTGTAGCAATTTTCGCTAGGGCTACCACAACTGACAGTTGGGTTGGAAACAGTTGGTGCGAGCAAGCGACACTATGATAGCGAGCTATGGAAAGGGCTATGCTCGGCGTTTCTCTGCGTGATCGGATCCGAAATGAGGTGATCCGGCAGAGAACCAAAGTAACCGACATAGCTCACTGGATCAGTAAGCTGAAGTGGCAGTGGGCTGGCCACATCAGTCGCAGAACCGATAACCGTTGGGATAAACGAGTTTGGAGTGGAGACCGCGTCTCGGCAAACGTAGTGTAGGACGCCCTCAGGCCAGGTGGAGTGACAATTTGCGCAGGACGGCTGGCAAGTGCTGGATGAGAGAAGTCCAGGATCAATCAAAGTGGCGAACATTGGGAGAGGCCTACGTCCAACAGTGGAATAATATAGGCTGATGATGATGATGACAGCGTTCATTACCACCGGATTGAACTGGTCCAAAATTACTCTTGTTGAGTCCAATAATCTGTCACTCTAATCGCATCTTCGGTCGCACACATTGGCTCAGAGAATAGGTCTTACGCATGTAGGACTCGAGATTTATTTATTCTAATGGAACTCTGTATAGTAATAGCCATCGAGCCGTCGTAATGTCCCAAAACAAGCAGAGTCGAGACATCCAGTTCCTAAATTGACCCAGCAGGGATACCCAGAACCTTCGGATCGTCTGCACTTTAGCACTAATTAATTAACCATTGTGCCACCGAGGTAGTAAATGAAAAATAAATAAAGATTTGACTTAATAATTGTGCATAGTCTGTTTTACTAGCAGATAGAATGGATTTATATTAGAAAATCTGTCGCAGCTGACCCGGCTATAACCGCACAAACAGTTCTATTAAGTAAATTAGTGTTATTACAGCTCCATGGAGCGTCGTTTGTCCTAGGTCGATCGAGTTGTCAACCTAGATCGGTTAGGGTTGGCGACGAGTATCAACGAATAATCCGCTTTTATTTGGACGATTTCCGACCGTACGTGTTTTGATGCGTCGTTTCACTCGTTTTTATGGATGAAATGCTGCAAAAGCTTCGAATGTGCCTGCGAACGTTTAATTTTTTAATGGATTATCACACGGTGTGCTTTCGTACAAAAACCGAACGCGTGAGCCTTTAGATTTATCAAAAAGTAATTTTGGTTACCTTTTTTTTATTTGCATACAAAACGGACATGAATTTACTACAAATTTTTATAAATTAATGTGATAATTATACTTTTATTATACTTACGATGTATTCATAAAGGAATAAAAAAGTACGTACTAGATGATAATAAATAAACAGAGAATGCACAACATAGAATTAATGTCTCCTATACTTAGTTCTAAGCCAATTGTATGGAATGGAATGAAGATAGATTCCTTATTGCACACAATGGAATTAGAAGTTAGTATATAGTAGACGTCATTGAGACGAAAAAATATTTATCTTTCTATCAAATAGGTACCTGGTCTCAAACTAAGTTTTTCCCTATATGTACAGATGATATAGGAGGCGTCTGCCAGAACACCCAAGTATGAGGCGATTCATAAAATTCCGTTCCCTAAATTTTTAAAACCGTTGAATTGCCCACGCTTTATGGTTAACGCTATCGAGGCCGTCAAATATAGTGTAAAATACTTATATGGCTTTTTCCAATCACTTAAACGGGTGAAATATAACCTATTCAGCATCGTACAAATACTCATTTGTTGAGTTCGATTGCGTCATACATGATATCATTACGTTACGGTGACATCATACATGACGCATCTCTAGACTCGTTGCGCAAAATTTTCACATTGCGGTTACCTATTTACTTAAAAATGTTTCTGTATAGTCATAGTGCATCAAGCAATCTTGATGCAGTTATACGACTACTATTATTATTCCTATTGAGGAATCCTTATGACTTACTTCATAAAGAGTGTTATTACGAATTCAACGTACTTCAAAGTGTCAACATGATAATATATGTTACAAATGATAATACTTTTTCTTTACTTTGACAACCCTGACTCGAACAACACATGAACTCAATAGTTAATTAATCACAAAGTAATAAAATCATTCTTCATATATTGGATATTGAATGGTGTTTTTCAGGAAAATTCTCCCTTTGAGTACAATAAAATGGTCGTGTAAAATAAACAACATCGCCAACAGTCGTCTGCGCCGGTGGAAACTGTGAAGTATAAAAAAAATAAAACTATAAAAAAAGACAAAGCGTTAGCGTAGTTGTTGGTCGAATGTCGAGCGCCGGTTCATATTATGTTATTTACGCGCCCGCAGAGGACAACTTTTTAATGGGGCGATAACAGACCACCCGAGACCGGCGTTCCCGTTAAATCTCGAGCTCATAAATACGTTATGTAAACCCACCCTAATAATTAGTCGCTGTTACGGCAAGTAGTTAAGTTTTATGGCGCGGCAGGCGCGGGTGGGAGCGAGACGCGCGCGAGAAAAATGTTCTTTAATTTGTCTGGCCGCGTTCAAAGGCGATGAGCCGGAAATTGTTATGTTTATTCGGCGAATCTTGTATCTTTACCCTTTTATTTTTTTTTCCTCCGCCGTTTTAATGCGATTGGATTTCCGTAGCCCCCGTAGCTGCGCCGTAGCCGAGATCGCATTGAATATGTATAGTCGCCGCTCCGAGCCAACCTTCCCTTTCGGAGCCCTCAACTTCTTTGAATATTGAGGAGATCAATTTGTGATAACAAACATACGTCACTTGTTGGGTGCGCGCCTTATCAGATAAAATATTTTATCCGAGTTGTTTATTTTTTCCATTTTCACGTGTACAATTTTGTTTATGGAAAATAGGGGCAAAGGTGTAACTTTAGTAAAGTTCGTCGTTACGGTTGCGGCGATCGTGTCGGTCATTGGAAAATAGCTTTTATGACAGGGATCTATAAGGTCGGAAGTGTACCTACGTCTACTTGTTTACTACGGCGCTACGAACTGCTACGCTACGATTTATGCTACGGACAAAATTGAGTTTTAGTTTGTTTTTCTTATCCGCTACAAAGGATTGAGTGTGTTAGGCCATAAAGTCGTTTAATACTTAAACTGTCCAATTTTCGGCTTAGAAAGGAGCCGGTGGCGAAAAATTTTCCTGTGGAGGGATTTTGCCGTGGTTTTGGAATTGTTCATACAGGTTTTATGGGGACGAGATACGGTCATACAAGATGTGTCATAGATAAGAGCGGGGTTGCCGAGTCGTGGGGCCGGGCCGGGTCGCCGCGGGGCAGTGGACACAGTACCTTGCAGTGTCGCCGCTGCCGCCACTCTTCACTGCTTCCCCACAAAAGTTTCTCAACTAGTTCCAAAGTTCACAAAGTAAGTCGTGCCGGGCTCGGCGAAGCGGTTCTGGCGGAAGCAGGCGTCTGCCGTGGGAAGATGGTGAAGCGCGTAGCACGTACACAGGTTACAACGAGTTGAGCGTCGAAGCGAGATACGGAGTCATGCGGTCAGCCAAAAGGACACAAACCTACTGGCGAGCTGGGTGTCGCGGTAGCAGCCGCGGGGCGGGAGGGAGGCCGCGCCATTGGCCCGCGCGGGCACGCCTCCGGCGACGCCGGTGCCGCCGCCGCACCGTCGCCACACCGACTATCCACGTCCCGATTCGCACTTTTCAACTATTTCAACTCCAACTTGCACCAGAGTTAATCCGCGTCCGTCAACACTCGAACACGGGCGCCGAGTTTAATTCCTAAGACTTCTTTTGAAGGACTATTAGCGGCGACGGAGTTCGAGTAACAGACTACTTACTGACACCGACAAGTTTGCACACGATCTAGCGATAAGTTAACTTGGAATTACTTGGATGACGGCTAGCGATATCTTTCAAATGACAAACGATTGCAGAAAAACTAGAAAGTTATAATCGTAGATCGGCATTGGAGATTCACAGTCTCCGCGCGGAGAGGGACAAATTGCTGGAATGTTGATTGGTTCATTCAACATGGCTAGTAAAGGCTTATCGGCCCGGCATGGTTACTCATTTGATAGTACCTTCTAAATCAACTGTCGTGGGTTCGATCCTTGCCCAGAACAAACATTCATGTGATGATTCACGTGATAAGTAATTCGTATTCGTTTCGTATCTGGGTGTTTACCCAGACTGATATACACCATCACCTTTAATTTTTGTTCTTCCGCAATATAACTATTCGTTATCAGTAATCCTATACATACCTATGTGCCATACCTATGGCATTAAAATTAAAAACATCAACTCCTAAAGGGACTGGACTGGAATAATAACACAGAAAATGTAGAAATAAGTTTTAGGTGATTTTTGTTGCCTTAATAAATGCATATATCTGATCAGTCCATCAGATGATAGCTCAGCTGTGGTCCATCGTCGTGGATGGTTGTAAATCAGCCGTATTTGCGAAATAAGTAAAAAATATCTAGTATATTTTATTTTAGAAACAATAGTTGTCTACGGAAAGCGACCATTAATAATAATAATACGTTGTAGCGGAACCTCCTTTTAGGTTTATTTGTAAATATAAAAAAGAAAAATTTGTTCATTGACAAACGTCACAAATTTTATATGTCGCTTTCTGTTTTGTAGTTTTCTTTATTTTTATGTCTCACTGTAAATTGTAAATATTTCATTAATGTATTATACTGTACAGATAAAAACCTCTTCATTATTTACCTACCGATCTACACCTACGCACGCCGCGCCACCGCCTGCCATTGCTAAAACGTTATGACATATATTACTCGTTTATGTTCTTCTGATACCCATAACACAAGTGCTACGTACTTTAGAATTAAATCTAATGTGTAATGTTGTGTGATATTTTATTAATATTTACATATTGGTAGGTATTTTTCATCTTCACCGCGTTGAAAATGCCTATACAATAAAATTAATGAATAACGATTGACGCTTGATCTATTATATTATAAGCTTAGATTTTGACGTAACTTATGGAGATAAGTAATCTAATACTTTAAATCCAATAATATGGTTAATACTTACAGGAATAAACAGCTTTCTTCGTTCACATAGTCATATTAACCCTCACTAACACTTTGAACATTTCCAACTTTCAAACTGGAATTTCACAAACACAACACTAGACACAAATGGTACACATAACGAAACTACTATTGTGATGAGTTGAGATGAGTTTGCCCAGCAGTGGGACAGTAATGGCTAAATAATATTGACATAATGTGACTAGCCCTTATAAATCTCCAAATTCCCAAGGTAGTTTTTACCGAGAAGAACCTATAAATATTACATATAAGTCATCATCAGCCTATAGCAGTCCACTGCTGGATATAGGCCTCTCCAGTGTTGTTCACCACTTTAGGCAAACATCTGATGTTTAACCCATAATCGCCACGCTGGGCAACCGTGTTGGCGATTGCAGAGCGAAACTCCTCACTCTGGTGACGCTGCTCCCCTTCATTGGTCGGTGGTATTTTACGCCTTTTATCATTATGATTGTCCTACCACCATCAGTCGGCCTCGTTGGTTATTCGGCAAGATGCACCACAGACAGGTGGGGGTAGCTTGGAGCGAAAAGATGATAAGGTCACATCCCAAATATAGGTAATAAGTGCGTATTATAGTCAAATAATATGTGTATTGCATATTTTAACATGGAACATTTTTTTTAAATATCAGACAACATCACAGAGGTACATTACTCCGATCCCAAAGTAAGTAGCTTAAGCACTGTGTTATGGGTATCAGAACAACGAAGGTACCACAAACAAATACTTAAATACAAATATAAACACCCAGACACGGAACAAACACAAGTGTTCATCACACGAATTTTTGTCCCGGGTGGGAATTGAACCCACGACTCTTGGTTCAGAAGGCAGGGGTCACTACCAATTGAGCCACCGAGCCAGTCGTTATGGAGTAATAATATATACACCAATGTATTACACAAATAATACCTATTGAAGTTCGTATCCAATCAAGATTTTTCTTGCTCACGTATTGTTGTAGGAACCGAGTCTTTACTTCATTATTTTAAAATATTTGAGCCATCATTTTATTCGGAAAAATTATTACTGAAATTTTATTTTCACAGAAAATGCTGTACATTCGAAGATTTTACAATCATGACGTCGTATGGCTTATTTTTCCTTAAAATAAAGAAAGAAGAATCCTCTTTCTGAAAGAAGTGTTCTGGCGGATGCTCCCAGTAATCACCATTAGTTTCTCATAGTCCTAGGGAATACCTTGATTTGAAACGTGGTATTTAACTTATTTCGAATTTAGCAATGCGAGACGACATATTATTAGCCACTTAATTAACAAAAATTCCATTGCAACAAGTAAAAAAACACGTTTCCACTTAAATTGTTTTCCGGTAACAAAACAGCACATTCCGCGACTTCAAACATCACAACGGGAACGCCAAAAGATCCCGGTTTTAATAGAGGATAAAGCTGAAACGGCGGGGGAATTTAAACGAATGCATAGAAGCAGCCGGTTTATGTATCTTGTGCATGGCGTGGGTGCGGTACACATGCACGGTACGCCATTTAGAATATTTTTTATTGTGGACCTTTGCCTATCGCAGGGCATAGGCCTCTCCAGTTGATCGCCACTTTATCCAAACAACCATTATCGCCACTGGGCAGTCGAGTTACCGATCGCAGTGCGTACCTAAGTCTTCGCTCCGGAGACACTGTTGCCCGACATCGGCATGTGGTATTTAGCTACGCCTTCAATAAGGGTGGTTATACCGCCACCAGTCGGTTTCCAGAGAACTGCTTAAAAGCAGTTCTGGCAACGGAGAGTCATATAATCAGAATCTGAAAGCACGTTAAGCCTTTGGTTGTACTTGCTTTGTTCCACTTACTTCTTAATTGTGTATTTACTTAAAACTGTTGCCTAGATTTTATCAGGCAGGCTTAAGGGTAATTTCAATCTTCTATGCTTAAACATACTTTTACAATAGACATACTAAAAATTAGTTATTAAGTATTTTGGGGTTAGTGAAAAATATTACCACACAACGAAAACCAATCTCACAAAACGTAGTCAATCATAAATATGAGAAAGGACAATAGAAAACAAAAGACAAAACCGGTACGCGGCCAACAGTCGGATCAAACGACAGAAAATTGTGACGTACAATACAATACATGACAGAATAATATAAAAAGTCCTACACCGGCCCCAAGGCCTGTTCGTTACAATGGCCAAAAAGCCATCCAAAAGTGAGTAACAAGCCTATCTCCTGCAGCCGGATCGGTATTGTACACGCAGACGAAAAGATTCCATGACTCTTTTGTGTTTAACAGTGGCACACTGCACAAAGACGCTCGTTACGCACAATGAGGTAAGTATGTCAGGAAAACCATGTCGTTTGCTGTCGCTCATTTCATTATGGGTAGCGTTGTTTGTGGAAACTCTGAAGTGGTCATGGGTTTGATCCCCGCACAGCTTAAACATTAAATGTTTATTTGCATGAATATGTCTGTTTGTATTATACATTATGTTTTATTTATTATGTTTTATCATCATCATCAGTCTATCGCAATCATAGGTTTCTCCAGGTGTTCGCCGCTTTGGGCAAACACCAGGTTATACCCATAATTGTCACGCTGGGCAGGCGGGTAGGCGATCGCAGGGCGTATCCCCCCGCTCTGGTGATGCTGATGCCCGTCATCGGCCTTTACTTAGTGTTTAGCTGCGCCTTCAATCGTAATGGTTATACCGCCACCAGTAGGTTGCCAGAGCCTAGTTCGTTATTCGTTATTCAGCAGGATGCACCGCGGGCAATTGAGGGTGACTTGGAGAGAAAAGATGATAGGTCGCTCGCTTATATTCCCCATTTAAAAACCCCAATAGAAGTATCTACGTAAGTACGTCAATAATTGTGTAGAACACATAGCTTCGGCTTAGTTAGTGACAAGATCGCGCTTTGTAGTCCATCGTGTCATGTCTTGGGTTATCTTGGGAAACCAAAAAAACTTGTGATGTGAATTGCTTCAATAATAAGATTCAGGAATCAAATTAGGCTTTTGGACATATATTTTTGCATTTTAAACTTATTCCAGAATAAAAGAAGTGCCGCAACATACTCATCAGTCATATTCACTTCTTCTAATCAGACCTCACATCAAACTGCTAGTAGGAAAAAGTTTAAAGTGCAAAAAACTGTTTGCAGAATTAATTACTTCGTTTTATTTATTTTAATACCTCATTTCTATGTAAGTAACTGGCGTATTGCTGAAATCCAATATCACTAGGAAAGTGTAAAAGAATTTTATAGTCGGAAGTATTATATTTTTCAGGTTGATATTACTAAAAATATACCGTTAGCCAGAAACTACCTGTGAAAAATGTTACTACTGGCGAAAATTGGGTTTTGTGTCAAGTATTTTTTATATACAACCCATATTGTTTGTTGCGTCCTATACACGTGTTGTCAGTTCACTGTTGTTGATGTTTGTGTAGTGCAATAAAAAGGATCTGAAACCTAGTTCTGTGAATGTTTCACCCCGTTTTGCACACCCTGTAGCCATGGCGATCATAAAGGAAAAAAATGGTTTCCAATTTTTTTTAATTTCAAGGATTCAATTTGGGCTATTTGTGTTTACGTACAGGTATTACCTACATAATTATGTTTGGTTGGTCGGTGGCTAGTTTGATCAGTGATCTTCTGAACCAAGGATCGTGGGTACAATCGTCACTCAGAACAAATATTTATCTGAAGAATGTTTGTGTCTTTTTCCATGTCTGGGTGATAATTTTAGTTTATATTTAGTGGTACCTTCGCTGTTCTGATAACCATAACGTAAGTGTTTAAGCTATTTGGGATCGGAGCAATTTATATGAGCCGAATGAATTATCAGCGATATATGAAATGATCAAAAATATGTGCGAATGAAGTGCTAATGTATGAGCTACATTACTTTGAAGTTTTATTCAGATCCATTCAGTACTTGCCAGGCTGTGTTGTCACATGAAAGAGTAACAAACGTCCATCCATCCAAACAAATTTCTCATTATAAATGTTATTAGTGCTGATGAAGTCCAGGGAAAACAGAAATTGTTCCATTGATAAGAGAAAAGCTCATAAATTATAAATGAATATTAGTAGGATTGTAGACCATTTGTAAAATTAAATGAAAACAGTTCGTTTTTTATGACCGATCGGTCTATCGGCATTAAATTTTTCATTGTCACGTTATAAAATCATAGCGGAGCCGTTATCGCCACCCAGCGGAAGATTGTTTTACTTGGAAAGCTGCCATAACGGCGTAAGGAAGTACAAAGTATAAATACATTTTGCATGCCACTTAACAGTGCGCGCCGTATATCATGCGCCGAGACAGGGCAAGTTATAACGCGCATTGCAATTTACAACTAAAAACGCATTTCGAAACTTAAAAAGATATCTGGCTGAAAGCTGTGGAGACATGTATATTTGACGCTGATGTGTAGCATTCTTAGCTTAGCTTCATTGAAATTCTTTTCTTTGTACTGTTGTTTTATTTTATCCATTTAGTATGGGATGTAAGGGAGCGGCCTATCATCTAGGGATGTAAGGGAGCGGCTTATCATCTTTTCGCCCCAAGCCAACCGAAACTGCCCGTGATGCATCCTGCCGAACAACAAACGAGGCGCTGGTAACCGATTGGTGGCGGTGAAACCATCGCGATGGAAGGCGTAGCTAAATACCACAGGCCGATGACGGGCAGCAGCGTCACCGGAACAAGAAGCTACGTTAAGGTAAGTTAATTTGTTAAAGCATAATATTTATTACAGCCATAGATTACACCAAGAATGACAGCCGCAACAATTCTCCGCAATATGCAAAAGTCACACTGAATAAAAGGAACCACGAAAAAGCTACACCACCTTTTAGCTTTCTTTGAACCAAGCCGTTACTTTATTCCCATTCTTCCATTTACGGAGTTGCATTTTAAAAATTGTTTCTATTATTTTCTTAGATTAAGGTAACATTTCGTTTGTGGTAGAAATAAGTTTGAATAGTTTAACCTACTCCACATCCTTCATGTGGAGTAGGTTAAACTATTCAAACTTATTTCTTGGAAATGCTAACTCTCAATTGATCATTGTGTATGAAACTTTCACTATTAATTGTTTGATAAGGAATAGGGAAATGAAAGATTTCTGTTAAAATATTCTTTTAGGGTTACGAGTCAATTAACCAAATTGTTCGTTTAAGAATAATTTAAGATTTTGTTTGCTTTTATTTCTAGGTATACAATATTGAGATTGTGCTTATAATTTCAGCAAGATGATTTAAATGGTTTTGTGATAAACAAATATATTCCTTATCATTTGAGACCATTTATCAACTCGCATTGTTGAAAGTTGCTACCTAGAAGTAAATTTTATTTTGAGCAACAATACATGACGTTATACTCGTAATACCTTCCAGTTACGACTACGTTTGTGAAATTTACGACACCACTTAAGAGTTAATATACATTTGCACGTAATTATGTAATAAATAACGGTCCAATAAACATATTTCAATATTTTTCAAATGTATTTGAGAAAAGAATATTTCGATAGTAATTTAAGTACTTTTTCAAAATAATATATCTGAGGGCACGGTCGTGCCCTCGCCAAGACGAGCCAAGCGAAGCGCAAGGGCACTACCTATCTTTTCTCGAAAGGTTTCGCCGGTTTTTTGAACCCTCATAACTTTGGTTTGAATGATGCTAAATAGTTAAAATTTTCAAGATAGAATGCCATCAGTACACTTATTAAACATACAAAGTTTGAATACCGTAGCTTTGTTACTTTGGTTTCTATTAACATGTAAAAACCTCCGATTTCGTCACTGACTGACTGACTCACTGATCATCAAAATTATAGGGTACTTCCTGAAGTCTTAGAAAGCTGAAATTTGGTATGTAAGCTGCTATTAGTATACAAACAAAAGAAAAATTATAAAAGTTTAAACTTTACCCCCCCAACCCCTAAAATTAGGGGATGGCAGTTTGTATGAAACAAAAAATTCTTAAGGTGCTTCCTGAAGTTCTAGGGAGCTAAAATTTGGTATGTAAGCTGCTATTAGTATACAAACAAAAGAAAAATTATAAAAGTTTAAACTTTACCCCCCCAACCCCTAAAATTAGGGGATGGCAATTTGTATGAAACAAAAAATTCTTAAGGTGGTTCCTAAAGGTCTAGAATGCTGAAATTTGATATGTAAGCTGCTATTAGTATACAAGCTAGAGGAAAAATATAAAACTTTAAACTTTTCCGGGCATAGAGGGCTGGCAAAACACCCGACATTTCTTGTCGGGCCCGGCAAGAAATCGGATTCCAACAAGTGTGAATAGCTCCATATAATATAAATGTTCTGCCACTGTAACCTCCGATTAAAATCCGGACCCGACACCCGTCAAATGGGAACGGGCTGTAAATATCACAGGCCGATGACGGGCAGCAGCGTCACCGGAGGGAGAAGCTACGTCCTGCAATCGCAAACCCGCCTGCTCAGCGTGGTGATTTCGAGTAAAGCCTCCAGTTGTTTGCCAGAAGTGGCGAACAATTCGTGAGGCCTATGTCCAGCAGTGGACTGCTATAGGCTGATGATGATGATGAACTGACTGCGTACTATATAATATATATAATTACTCAGTGAATAATTACTAAAAAATAGGGAGAATAAGTAAAAATACAATACTGCAATAAACAAGCAACCTACAAAAAGAGGTGAAATCCCCCCAAAAACATTTTCATGTAAAATGTAGCCAAGACGAGGGCGAGACCACATTGCGTGCACTGTCAAAAAGTTATCAGATGTCATGAAGGGGCCAAGCTGACTACAACTCTACACGCCCCCAATTATTCTACAATCACAAACTTAACATCTTTGCCAAAATATGTGGCTTGGCCGTTGAGCTTTCGTAAGAACTATTGTGGAAACGAAAAAAAAAATACCCTCGTTATTATGCGAAACGGCCATCCACATATTTTGGCAAAGATGTTAAGTTTGTGATTTTAGAATAATTGGGGGCGTGTAGAGTTGTAGTCAGCTTGGCCCCTTCATGACATCTGATAACTTTTTGACAGTGCACGCAATGTGGTCTCGCCCTCGTCTTGGCTACATTTTACATGAAAATGTTTTTGGGGGGATCGTTTTATTCAAAATAGCTATTAAAGTATGACACGTTTGTAACGAACAAAAAAAAAACTTTATTGTTTTATTAATAGAAATGTTTTTTAGTTTTAAGTAATTATGTAAAGATGTTTTCTGTGTTTTGTGGATAAATAAAAAAATAAGGCTGAAGATTTTTATTCTCATTAAGAATTACATTAAATTCACTTAACATGAGAACATAAAATTTATAAAATATAAACAAAACAAACAACATTTGGTAAACAAATGAAAGAAACAAAGGCAGTCGGAGGTAGGAGCACAATCTTTCAGGCCGATCGTCTTCTATTCTAATTTAATTAGAAAATATAATTGTTTCGCAACTGTCTTAGGCCGCATAAGATGTGACAAGTTAAGTATCCAACTAAGTGCCATATTTTGATCGCTGGATAAAGATTAATACACTGAAAAAGGGTTAATACGACCTATTACAAAACTTATCATTTATTCAATAAGAAATAATATTAGATGGCGTCCTGTCATAGAATTTAAAAGTTAAAAGATTCTTTTTTACCTTTTCTTAAGCGTTTTTTATAGGAGCAGGCAGGCAATAATAGGCATTGTGGCTTCCCTACGCCTGATGGAAAGAGAAAGTGGAGCTCAAGTCACTGCGACTATGGGTAACCAGCCAGTTACCTATCCGTTGGTACTGCCATGCCAATCCGCAAGATGCTTCTTCACGCACCGTTTTAAGCATCCCATATCAAAGGAAGGAACAAATAATAATAATAATAAATAAATAAATATCAGACAACATCACATACATTGCTTCGATCCCAAAGTAAGTAGCTTAAGCACTTGTGTTATGGGTATCAGAACAACGAAGGTACCACAAATAAATACTTAAATACAAATATAAACACCCAGACACGGAACAAACACAAGTGTTCATCACACGAATGTTTGTCCCGGGTGGGGATCGAACCCACGACCCTTGTTTCAGAAGGCAGGGGTCACTACCAATTGAGCCACCGAGCCAGTCAAGTGTAAGACATTGCCAGTACACATCTACTGGCAAAGAGTTCCACATTTTATCGACGCGGCAAAGCTCCGAAATTCGTTTCAGGGCCGTTGAAAACCGGACCTAAAACAATCAGCATTAAATGACATTGAACTACACTTTTCAACCGACAGACGTCGGGATCTACACTTGGCCTGTACTCCGAGGCATTTATTCACCTGACTCGCTCCGTGTCAAACAAGGATCAGGGCTTGCATATCGGTCGTCGTACCCTCGTCAAGTCACGCCTCATTGACCCGACCCGAGTATCAACTGCAAACCAATTTATTTTATATGAATCTCAGGACTCCTCAAGACGCTGTCAATATGGGAAATATTGGCGTTTGACCTTTTAGTTAAGCGTAGATTAAAGTATATGGGTTTGTTTGCCGTTGACTAATTATATTTTACACATGTGATAAGAGTTTGACTTTTATAGTAATTCAAAATTATTTATTTTACGTGCCTTCATCATCATCAGCCTATCGCAGTCCACTGCTGGACACAGGCCTTCCCGGTTGTTCGCCACTTGGGGCAAACATTATGGAGGATATACCCATAATCCCCACGCTTGGTGGGCGGGTTGGCGATCGCAGAGCGTAGCTTCTCGCTCCGGTGACGCTGCTGCCCGTCATGGGTTTGTGATATTCAGTCTAAGTCGCAATCTTGCCTTAATCATACATAATTTTTAAAAAACCAGCTAAGTGTGAGTCTGATGGATTCGCCCACGAAGGTGAAACCTTATAATTATACAGATTTCAATAATTTATCTGGTGCAGATTTTAACATGATGCAAAAAGCTGCACGCCAAATCACTTTCGTTATATGAGAGCCCAATCATTTAAGATTTTGTATTGAATCTCTCAAATCATAAAACGGAAGAATATGCGAAAGCAAAGGCTTTTGTTGTAAGTGCAGCACTTACCTAAGCCAAGCTATCTTTGCTTTCCAATATTCAGTTAAAACCTAACCAACATAAATAAAGAGTTAAATATATTAGTGAACTCCCAACAGATTTTTCCGATAACCAGCCCAATACATCGAATTGGTTTACACAAAAAAGCAGCCACCAAAAACTAAGCGGGAAAAATCACACCGAATTGAGAAAAATGTAACGTGAATACGCGTTCTCGTCTGATATTAAAATAACTGATAAACTGAGTTGCAGCCGGATATTTTTATGGCTGGCCGAGCAGCAGTCAACCCTTGTCACTGTCAATGCGTATTATCTGCAAATTTTATATTGAACTGCAACACAAGCTCACTTTATGCGTGATCCGCAGAATGTATCCGGGAGTGTTCTGTGAATGAATTTATAGATACCCATAATAAGTATATGGGTGGTTGGCCGAACTTATACAATATTAACTAAGTAGATACAACTAGAGAATGTTTTCCCTTAGTTTTTTATTCATAATGGCTTGATCATTACTTTTCACTTTATGCGGGATCCGCAGAATGTTCCGGGAGTGTTCTATGAATGAGTTTATAGATAGTTACCAGTAGTACCTATATGTTTATGTTGACCGAACTTATATAAAATTAAAGAGGTACAAGTAAAGATGTAAGGGATGTAAGGCCGATGCCTTCCCACAAAAGCCCGTCGTCTTTTGCTACAAGTCACCCTCATATGCCCGTGGTGCATCCTGCTGAACAACAAACGAGGCTCTGGCTACCGACTGGTGGCGGTATAACCATCACGATTGAAGGTGTAGCTAAATACCACAGGCCGATGACGGGTAGCAGCGACACCCAAGCGGAGCCCTGATAGATAGATAGATAGATAGATAGATAAAAAATTTATTTACATAAACTGGCACACACAACAAATAAGTACAGCAAAAAAAAAAAAAAGACAATAGCAAATTAGACAAATACATACACGAAAAATTATCAAAAGTTTACAACATGCAAGGATGTGGGTGTGTGTGCAGCAGCGATGCAAAAAGGTGATGGCTCAGCGAATTGTTTGTTCAACGAGCAAACCACTGATTTTCAGCCACCACCAGTCCTGTAGGTGCCGCGCGACGCGCATGCAGCACTGAATTGAAAAACATAGACAAAACAAAAATGAAAAAGAAATAAAGATAATAAACATTAATAGACAGATATCATACTTATAGATAGACATACTAGACATATATAGTAATAGAATGATAGATGTAATTAAAAACGAGTAAATAAATAAATACTATGGCTAATTATGATGGCTTCGGCAAACGGCATTCAAGCGACCAAATGCCATACTTGATTTTGCGCTGTCAAGTAAGGTACATTTCAGTAAGCTTTTAAATGTGTGCTTAGACGAGGCATTTCTGATAGGAGGAGGAATGTCGTTCCAGCACTTGGTCGCTTGATGCCGAAAGCTACCAGTGAATGCCACAGTCTTGTGGATGTGTACCGCCAATGGCGCCCTCTGTGACCTGGGTACTCCTGAGCCGTACCTATGATGGAATTCCGAAAACTTTATTTTGGCATATAGGTATTCGGGCCTCCCAAATTTGACCAGATCGAACATGAGGGCCGCCAGATGGAGACGCCTCCTGGACTCCATGTTGAGCAGCGAGGCTCTGTACAAGAAGGGTGTAACGTGTGCACGTCTCGGGATGTCGAAGCAGAAGCGACAACACGCATTTTGTACTTTCTGAATGAGCCGCTTGGTTTTATATAAGAGTCGAGGTCCATAAACCAGGTCACCGTAATTTAGTCTAGACAGAACGAGAGACTCACAAAGGGACAGACGTGCCTCCACGGAAAGAAAGCTTCTAATTTTATAAAGAATTTTAAGCCTATAAAAACAATTCTGTACCAGGTTCGATGCATGTCTCTCAAATCGCAACTGACTATCTAGAACAATGCCCAGGCTCGTCGCCTCATCAACCCGCTCTATGTTGGTGCCGAGTATTTGTACGACTGGTCCGCGCCTTATGATCTCCTCAGTCCGCCTTTTCGTGCCCAACACCATAAATTTTGACTTGGACGGATTAAGCACAAGGCAATTTTGAGTAGCCCATGCAGCTATGCCAGCGAGATCAGCGTTCAGAGCTTGCAGGGCTTCGGACATTTTACTTGGTACCGTTGAGATATACAACTGTACGTCATCCGCGTAACAGTGGTATTTACTGCTTTTTATTGTCGCTACGAGATCTGCGCTGTAGATGATAAATAGCAGTGGCCCGAGTATGGATCCCTGCGGAACTCCTCGCTCGACAGGCCTGGATTCAGAGACGAGATGGGAACCATCCTCCATTTGCAATCTTACCGCCTGGGTTCTGCCACTCAGGTAACTGTGGAACCATGATATGCTATGATCATCTAAACCGTAATATGATAGTTTCGCGAGCAGTAAAGGAACGCTAAGGCTATCGAAAGCACGAGAGAAGTCCAGAAGGGTGAGAATGGTGGCCCGTCCATTATCTTGGTCTGCAAGGATATTGTCTGTCACGTCGAGCAATGCAGTAACAGTCCCACGGCCCTTACGAAAACCCGATTGCAGTTGTGGGATAATGCCATTTATCTCTATATATTTCACAAGTTGGTTATGAATCGCCTTCTCCAGGATTTTTGATATGAAGGGTAAAATACTAATGGGTCTCAGTTCCTTGGCAGCAGAGGGATTTTTAACCTTGGGCAATGGTATAACCAGGGCCTTCTTCCATTGTGCTGGGACCGTTGCAGTGAGAATTGACTTATTGACAATATCTGTTATGGCGGATAAGGTCCGCGGAAGAGTGAGCAGAATCATATCCCTGGTAATCCCATCGTCACCCATAGCGTTTGATTTGGTGGATAGAATATACCTGGCAACTTCGCCTTCCGTTATGGTGTGAAGTTTGAAGGGCTGAATAGCAGTGTCGAGTTTATGATGGCAGTAATAAGAGAGCAGCGAAATGGGGACCGAATCTGAGCCAGGCACACAAAGGAAGTGATCATTAATTTTATTAGGATCATTGAAATTACCATTAAGACAGTCATCCCTGCCAGGATCCACCAGTATCTCTTCCTTAAGATTCTTCCAAAATACCTTGCCATCGCTAATGTGATTGTTCACGAGAGAGTCAAAATAAGCGCGTTTCTCACTGTGGATACTGGTAGTTACGAGCTTTTTGTAGTCCAAGTAAACACTTTTATCTACGTCCGATTTTGATCGTCGGTACTTAGCGTGAGCATCATTACGTAACTCGATCATGAATTTAATCAAATCGGTAATCCACGGTGACTGGTTGTGCTTGATCTTGGTGGTGACAACAGGAGCATGCCTATCGAACAGGGAAGAGACGAGGAAATTAAATTTGTCGACCATGGAGTCAACAGTAGATAACCTGGATACTGATTCCCAGTCAAGTTCAACTAAGTCTTGTTCAAACTTCTGTTGGTCCATTCTTTTCAGCGGCCTGAACGTCACCGATTTGGGACGAACTTTGGGTCTACGCAGCACTAAATTCACAGTAACCATGGCATGTCCAAGAGAACCCGTGATATTGGTAACTGTGACATCACGTACTCCACAGTTAGTGCATACCAGGTCAATAAGGGTGTTCGTATTAATACTAAAGTGTGTGGGCTCGTTTACAACTTGTTTTAAATTTAGGCAATGCAAGAATTGTGTGAGTTTAACTGCATTAGCACTGGATTCGTCAACCAGATTCACATTGAAATCTCCCAAAAGAACAACATACTCATATTTTGAAAAATGTGTAATGGTATCCGTGAGCGCATCGATGAACGTATCCAAACTTACCCATTGCGGTCTGTAAGCTGTGCCTATCAATATCCGATGTCCACCAGCTTTGGTGGACAGCCACAATTGTTCTATGTCTTCTCCAGGATGCGATTCAAACCGGACACGCAAACCGCGCTTGATGTAGTAGGCAACACCGCCTCCCCTACCTCCTCGCATGTGCCGCGGACGCGGCGAGTTGCGCAAGCGGTACCCGGGGACTGCAGGCGCGAGCGCCTCTTGCCCGGCCGCCAGCCACGTCTCGTTGATAGCAACGATGTCAGCGTCGAGGCGCTGCATTGCAACGAGAAAGTCATCGTGACCTGTGTTTAGTGAGCCCGCATTATAAAGTCCTAATTTGAGTAGTTTCACCTTAGGAACCATTTTTGTACATTAAATTAAAATAGTTTAAATTATAATTTACGAAATGAAGGGCAATAAGTGAGTATCTTTGCATATATATATCATATAAGTGAAAGAAGTGAATGGACATATGTGAATGTTTGAATATAAATATAAAAAAAGAATAAATCGATAAATAGAAATGTGAATATAATATTACATATAAGGTTGGCATGACAGACTTTTGATTAGATACGTATAGTGTTAAATAATAAAAAACAGCAAAATCAACAAGGTGATTAAAATAATTAAAAAATGAAGCGTGAAAAAAGATAATTAAATATACACCTAGCTGTAATAGCATCGCTGCAACACACATCCCCAGAATAAACAAAGTAAATGGCACAAGCAGAAAAAACATAAAACTATTTTTAAACAGAGGCAAAACTTTGAGATGGAAGTAAGCACGATACAGAAACAACAACGGAAAAATACTACATATAAGCGATTTTAATGAAAATGATACCGGTGGGGAATAATTATCCTTAATAATATAAAGCGATAACAGATTAAAAAGATTGACATGCCTAAGGTAAGTTATAGTGCTACTTATAGGGACAAACAGCTTCAGGACCAAAAACCCGAGCGAGGTCGGCTACTGTGCGTATGCGATACCGTGGAGAATCCGACCCGTGGTGCTGGCGTACGAGAATGCGGCCGTCCCTTGTCCACACGTAGCGCCAGCTCAGCTTCTGGCCACTATCACGCGCACAGCGAAACAGCAACCTGTTGTGTTTGGTCAGGCGCTCGTTGATGTAGAACCGCTGCGGCGCTCCGGGCAGCTGGGTGCCCTCAGTGGTGGCGCCGCGGCGCACGCGCGCAGCGCGCAGCAGCTGGTCGCGCACGGCGCGCCGCGCGAGCCGCACCACGATGGGGCGCGGCCGCGCGCCCGCCGCCTCGCCGGCGACGCCCGGCGCGCGGCCCGCGCGACCGCAGCTCACGACGTCTTGCTCCGACAGAGGAAGACCCAACTTGTTAGCGAGG
Source organism: Conogethes punctiferalis (assembly GCA_031163375.1). NCBI lineage: Eukaryota > Metazoa > Arthropoda > Insecta > Lepidoptera > Crambidae > Conogethes > Conogethes punctiferalis. The sequence goes on from CM062080.1 coordinate 8,695,901, forward strand.
GTGGACACGACGTGCGAGAGATTCTCGCCGTGATGCTCCGCGACACCGGTGATCTCCACGTCATTGAGGAGAAGATCCTGATCCCGATCGTTTAAGTCGGCCTTCAGTTGCTCAACGGTGGCGGCGAGCGATCCATCGCCACGGTCATCGGCGTTACAGCGCTCGAGGGCAGTTATTCTCTCGTCGAGAGTTTCCAGTCGGCCCTCACAGTCAGATATCCTCCCCAACACGGTCGCTACTGAGTCACTTAAGAGTTTCAATAGTGTGCGGTTAGCCTTAATCTCGTCGCGCATCTCCTCTCTAAAAGACCTCAGCTCTAAGCAGATGGATTGAGCCTCCGTCATGTCCAGGGTGGTATTGTGAGCGGTCTCGTTGAGGTTCAGTGGTAGATTCGACTGATTTAGAAGTGACACATCTAGCTCCACGGGAGACACAGCCGCGGCGCCGCGCCGAAGAGTGATGCCCTGGTTGACGCCGCGCACAGGTGTATTGCTATTATCAGTCTTAGGCTTTCTACTCTCGCACAACACACATGTCCAGGCCTCCTTGTGTACCTCAGATAACTTATTAAAAAGATTTTCCGCGACGTTGGCGCAAATTAAATCGTACGCCCGGTGACAACCAGAACAAGATAAAAAGTTTCCGTCTATGCCATTATTACAGCCTGCACAGTTCTGCGACATTTTTGTAAAAAGGATGTAAATTGTAATTTTAAAAGCCGAAAAGTTCGTAAAAAAAAAAGAAAAAGTCAAATTATTAGTGTGGATTTGAACCCTCGTCACTTGCGTTTTCCGGATATAAGGCGGCGCTGGTTAGCGCCGTTAGGCTATCAGAACTTAAAGTTTCTCGCCGAAATAGTGCATTAAGACCGGGCGAAATTAGTAAGCAGTCATTGAACCGGTTGAGATAATAGACGAGACATTGACCCCCACAAAAGTTCACTGACACTGTTCACTTGTGTTTACCGTCACTTATGCACAAAACAACGCCGGTTTGGCTAGCAAATATTGTTGATTATGGTAACGTCTGGCCACTTTATGCTGTAATATATATATCGTTTTATGCGTTACCTACGATTAACGCGACCGGATGATTTTCAAAGCTTAATTCTTGGTTTATATATTTTAAAAGGATTAAAAACAGGACAACGGCAGAAACACGTCTAGCGCTGGTACCGCGTCCCGCGCACCCCCCTGCGATCGCCAACCCGCCTGCCTAGGCGTGGCGATTATGGGTAAAGCCTCCAGGTGTAAGGCCTATGGCCAGTACTGGACTGCTAAAGGCTGATGATGGTAATAAAATGTACTCAAAATAACATACCTGGTTAAAACAGTTATAACAAATTAACAACGTTACGAAATGTAGACATTCTCCATGTAATTAAAATATTATACACTTTATGCAAATGTTCACGTACCGCCATTGTAGTATGTTAATTTGAAAAGTTTCAACCCGAGGATCTTTTAATCGTCAGAGGATCATTGTTTGAAACAATTAAAAGTCTACTTACACCGTCCACGTCACCTTAACACGGTTGAATAACGCTAACATGTTATACAGATTATACGTTAAGGACCCACTTTGTGTCGAGATAACTTTTGTCTACTCGCGTAGTGTAGAATTTTCATTAAAACCCGTCTTTACAGCGCCCTTTATAATAAAAGAGCAATTTTTCCCAGTTGGAAAATCTCGATGCAGCCACATTAACGCTCTTATTTGTTCTCTTATTCGAAAAAACTTATTATTCCACTTCTCTCACCCGGGGAATTACATTATTTTCTTGTCTTTCTATTTACAAAAGCGGTGTCTGTAGACGTCCGTCCGATTTTTGCGGTGTTCTCTGATAAAGAATATATCATGATGCTTTTTTAATATAGTTTCTCATTGGGTTTGTGTGCTTTTTTCTGCTTGTTTTTTTTTATTCTTTTTATCTCATTTCACTCAAATTTCCATGCTTGATTGGCCCAATGGCCCATTTACCTGCCTTCTGAACCAATGGTATGGGCAGTGGCAACTGACAGGTTTTCTTTCGCTTTCCATCAGTCATTATATTGTGCTACTATAAAAACCGTAGAACATCAGGTAATGGGATACAGCATTCACCTGGGCACAAATAAAACGTTCTGCGGTTTCCAACCCGACTGCCAAGCGTGTTGATCAAAGCACATCCCTCCCAATGACAATTGTGTTTTTTTTCTAACTACATAATTCGTACGTCGTAGGTATGTACAGACAGACTCAGGTAGATTGAAGAGTGGGCGTGTGTGTTGTGCTGTATATCGTTTCTGTGTTAATATCGCTTGACTGTATCGTGTATTGTGTTGCCAATAAACATTTTTTCTTTCTTTCTTTCATTGACCTATGTCCAGCAGTGGACGTTCGCAGGCTGCTGATGATGTTGACTATAAAAAAACCATAGATCTTAGTTATCTGAATTTAAAAAATTATAATTTAAGTCCCTTTCGAACTCAAGTATAGTTTTTTTGAGGATTGGATCTTAGTTAGGTATGCATCTGAAATTGGAAAATAGGGATGTTTCCAGGGTCAAAATAATTACATTATATTTAATCGGTATTTAAGATTATAAAAATATATTGGACACGTATTTTTCCTATTTCCATTTAAACAAAGTGGGGGTCTTTGACGTCACTCAGTGGTGAAAAATCGCCCACTTTTTGACGTCACGCGTAATTTTAACGGGCTATATGTTTGTAATATTTGGTTTAATTTACAAATGACGATTGTATTAATAGACGGACTAATTACATTTTTTACGGCAACAGGCCTATTATAATTTGAAAATCACTTTCTCGCTAATTTCATGGGGGAATGTCAATCAGAATACTGTAAAGAATTAAATAAAAATTAAACGGCACACGTTACAGAACCCCGTTCTTTTAAATAGCTGTCGTATCCGTCGCTCTGTCGGTGCCGATGCTGTTAAGTCGCCGGCCCCATGCGGTTTCTGATCGAGATTGATGGAGTCGCCGACACATATATTACGTTACGGCTGTTCATTACAATGCCATTTATGTACCTCCCTCGTGTTCGGATACTTGTTATGTTGCATTTTTTAAAATTGGTTTCAACACCTTCCAAATTGATGTAGGTAAAAGTTACAGCATTGTTTTGTTTCTTTTTTTAATTTGACTTACAGTAAGTACATCTATCAAGAGTGTCAAACTTGTGATCATCGCTTCAAAATGACAGCTACAACAATTGATCCGTGCGTCCGGGGAAGGATCTCCACCCTCTAGAATACCGCAGCCAAATGAACTCCGAGTCGTGTTTCTGCCGGTGAGTAGGGTTTCCGGAGCTCATGGGTTAGGGTTGGGCTGGCATGGCGGTGGAAACTGACAGGTAACTGACCAGTTACTTGCCCGTTGTCACAGCGATTTGGGCTACTTTTTTGCTTTCGACTACTATAAAAAAATTGCCAAATATTATACATCACATACCTAGATACATTGCTCCGATCTCAAAGTAAGTAGCTTGTATTATGGGTATCAGAACAACAACGATGCCACAAATACGAGTATATGCCTAAATAGAACTACAAACACCCAGACACGGAACAAACACAAATGTTTATTACACGAAATTTTGTTCCGGGTAAGAATCGAACCCACGACCCTTGGGTCAAGAGGCAGCATTATCCACGAAATATCTATATTTAACCTATGTAAAAGAAACATAACTGTGCCATAATGGACCTTGATTGAAAATGAAATGGATTCCAATGAGTGGTTATTCTGGTACCTATTTCATAAAAAAATTATCGGATTTACATATGAGTACTCAGGCTTAGTATGAACCAGTCCTATTTGAATTTCTTTAATCAAACTCACAAATTATGTCGTCAAAAGAAAAGCAAATCCACATCGACGAAACGCGCAACGATTATAAATAAAAGAGGAATAAACGGGCCAATTATAAAACGGGCTGAGAAATGTACAAAATATTATGTTAATAAAGACACACGGATGAGTCGACATGAAGAGTCGGATATTCAGATTTAATACCGGAATAAAAGGAAGAAGCGAATGGTCTAAATTAAAAAGCGATGCCTCGGCGGGACAGAGCGAGCGGAAACAAAGAGCTCGGAATTCATCAAGCTCTTTTGAACCAGAGCATTGTGGTGGCGTATTCATGGACCATTGGCGGAAAGAAAATCTTCGGGTGGATCGCCACCCTTTGACGCCCAATGCAAAAAAAGTAATCTCTTTTCCCGAGTAAATCCCACTTCATTACTTTGCACGAGCTACTAAAAGTATGGATTTCGAAACTGGCTCCTACTTGTTGAATGTTCGCCTTTGAATAGATTACACGAGGCTAATTAAAATTATCTTACCACTATGAATATTGATGACCAATAGTCCGGTCTGCAGTCGCAATCAGAGATGGTATGATCATCTCTAGAGTGATGTGTTACAAAGTTTAGAATCGAAATAAGCAGAGTACTTTGATTAAGTAACTGTTCCCAATAATATGTCTTTTTATGTCAAAATGTAAGTAGCAAGATGACCATAGTCGTAAACCTGATAATGGTCTTTTTTCATCACGAGAATCTCAAACTGTTGTGTCCCAAACAGTAACTCCTAATTGTATCCAGCATCACTCAGCATCTATTGTTCTTTAAACTTGCTTTCCTCTAGGCTCTTCGGGATTCTGCTATACCGACCCGTGAGAAAGCATCATTGGGAATCGCAACCCGGAGGGTTCGCCAGCCCTCTCTTCCGCAAGAAAAACCAGGAATGACTGACCGGTAGTTCATTTGGTGATGATGCCTGCCTTATCAACCAAGGGTCATAGGTTCGATCCCATCCAGGGACATTCGTATGATCAACGTGTGTGTTTTTTCTGGGTGTGGGTGTTAGTATTTAAGTAGGTATAAGGTATATGCTGTTGTAGGTATACGTTGTTCACCATAACACAACTTGTGTTATACCGTAAACACAAGTGATCAAGGAAGTAACTTTGGAATCGATGTTATCTGATATATACCTATACTAGCTGTGCTCGCGACTTCGTCCGCGTGGAATAGTTATTTTTTCCCTGTTTTTTTTTTACTTTTTCCATTATTTCTTCGCTCCTAATAGTTGCAGCGTGATGTTATATAGCCTAAAGCCTTCCTCGGTAAATGGTCTATTCAACACAAAAAGAATTTTTCAATTCGGACCAGTAGTTCCTGAGATTAGCGCGTTCAAACAAACAAACAAACAAACAAACTCTTCAGCTTTATAATATTAGTTAAGATTATAAAAATTTATTTCAAAACTTAACTTTTGTGTCAATTGTATGTGTAACTGATATTGTTATTTTCAAATACATACTTGCAAAAGTGCAATAACAGTAAAATATAATGTTCACCAGTTGTGAAACAAAAGCCGTAGAAAGACAAAGCAAAGACAAAACAGATCGAAAAACCATATACAAGTCTACTATGATTTTCAGTCTGTCATGGAACCTTTAGCATAAACCATATTTACATTAGCAACAAATCTCAAAGTGTACCTAACATCATTACATAACAAGGCATCGATCGTAGCACTAGATAGGGAACCTCATTATGTATCTGCATGCGCCGCCCTCACTCCCTCTGATCAAGATTGATGCCTCCGGGATCGAATGCGCTTTGTGAATTAGATAAACTACGACCAATGCATCCCAATTTCGCCGGACATACCTCCCCACCGACTATCCGTTTCGCATTCCGACAATAAAAATCTGTGATCACCCATGAATTTTATTATTCCGCTGTGAAATTCAAAATAAATTACTGCATTGAAAACGTAAAACGATTTCGGTACGTTAAAAATATCGGAGCGACGCAATAGTTTTCGGTTTATTTCATATAAATACGAAGCTATTGTTATTGCTTGATATTAGAATAGAATACGACCTTTTGCGAAAGAATAGAAATGTTTCATACGTCACTTTGACGGTTTTATTTATATAATCATTGATTTGAATGGCTAATAGATTTTACGAACGAAGACAAAGACATCACAACCTTGGAAAAAGACATCACTGACTGTATAAAGAATAACAAAGTCCACAAAATTAAGGTCTTGAATGCTCCACGTGAGGATTGGATTAACAAAGATATACTTAATGCTATAAATGAAAGAAACCTTCTGTCTCAAGATCTACTATCCAATCGAAACAATGAAGTGCTCAAAGAAAAATATATAACAGTGCGGGATAGTGTTCACGCATTAATCAAGCAAGCTAAGAAAAAGCATTATCAAAACCTGTTCGAAAAATGTCTCGGCAATCCAAAAAAGACCTGGGAAGTGATCGATACTCTGGCAAGAAACAAAACACAACACATTTGCTCAGTCCCCAAATTAGTAATTAACTCGATCCCAATTAGTAACGGCCATGAAGTATGTGAAACATTTAATACTTTCTTTTCCACTGTGGGTAGCAATTTGGCTAATCAAATTGATAAGAATTATCATGTAAGCACTACGCATTCACTAATGTATGAAACTGACTATGCACATACTGTATTATTTTCTGAGTTTAAACCCTGCACTCCCGATGAAGTGATAAAAATCATTGATAGCCTCGATAACAACTCAAGTTCTGGCATTGATGGTGTAAGCACAAAAGCATTGAAATGCTTAAAAGAATACATAGTTATAAGTCTAACGAATTGCATTAATAAATGCCTTATGGAAGGTATTTTCCCCGACTCATTGAAAATCGCTAAAGTTAGTCCCATCTACAAATCTGGAGCCAAAACAGATCCCAACAACTACAGACCCATTTCGGTACTTCCTGTTATATCTAAAGTCTTTGAACGAATCCTTTATAGCAGATTGCATGCCTATCTTAAAGAAAAGGAGTTTCTTATAAAACAACAATATGGATTTCGACCTAAGTCTAACACCTTATCAGCGACAGTGGATTTGGTTACAAAAATAAAATCAAATATTGATAAAAAACATTTAGCATTAGGAATTTTTATAGATTTGAGGAAGGCTTTTGACACGATAAGTCACTCAAAATTAATTCTTAAATTGCAAAATATAGGAGTAACAGGATCAGCTTTGAAAGTTCTAGAATCTTATCTCTGTAACAGACAGCAAGTTGTTAAAATTAGCGAATTCAAAAGCAGTCCTCGGCAACTTAACTATGGTATACCCCAAGGTTCAATAATCGGACCTTTATTATACCTTATTTACGTAAACGACATCTGCAATATAGGCTTGAAAGGTCACTTAACTATGTATGCTGATGACACATGTCTATTCTACTATGGCCAGAATCTAAAAAATACTATAGCCGAAGCTCAAAGAGACCTTGACATGTTAAGTACATGGTTCTTGCATAACTTACTGACAATAAATGTTACAAAAACATCGTACATGATATTCGCTGCAAAGAATAGGAAAATACTTGACAACACTCCGCTAAAAATCAATAACCAAATCTTGCACCGATCAACTCACGAGAAATACTTGGGCTTATGGCTAGACGAAAAATTGACATGGGGTAGGCATGTTGAACATATAAATAAAAAACTGCGAGCGCTTTTGCGTTCACTGTGGAAGGCTTCTAACTGCATACCTTCTAAGCTAAGAAAAATTATATACAATTCGTTAATAAAATCACACCTTCAGTATTTAATTGAAATTTGGGGCACTGCGTCCAAAAATATACTAAAAAATCTACAAATCTCACAAAATAAATTAATAAAAACATTATTTCATTTAAAAAAATTAACCCCGACTGAAGATGTTTATAAAATCACAAAAATGTTCGATATAAATACTTTATATAGATATAATACATGTATACTGATAAAGAAAATCATATCTGGTATAATACAATCTGACATAACGTTTACTCAAAGAAAATACAAACACAATCTAAGAAAGAAAAACATAATAAGCCTTTCTGTACCTAGAACACTTAACTACGGTAAAAAGAATTTGAGTTATGAGGGGGCACAATTGTATAATAACTTACCAGAGTCAATTCGAGAATGCAAAAATCTACACAAGTTTAAAAAATTACTCCAAGCATACTTCATCGAAGAAATATAACTAAACAATTAAAAAAAAAAAAAAAATTACTGTTTGTCAGATTAAATTTAAAATACTTTCTTTACGTGCAACACGACATTTTGTCATATTGAAAATAATAATAATAATAATGAAATTTATAACTAACTGGTTATAAAATAAAATAAAATTTAAATAATAAAATGTATTTGAATGATTATTTTTAATTCTTAAAATTATCTTAAAACCGTGGTCTACTTTGTCTACCGAAATGTTTGTCTTAATAACTTTAAATTATAATAATTATTCTAAATCAGTAGTCTACTCTATGTATTTCTGTAACCGCCTCAACAGCGGTCGTGCATCCTTTTGTTCCGCGCGTTCGCGTAGTGTGCGTATGCGCATGGTCTGCATGAGTGTGCGTCGGTGCGGGGCACTGGTTCACTGCTGATGTGTGTAGCTATTGTATTGCGCAATTTTTGTCTGGCGAAATGGCAAACGTTGTAGCGGTAACAAAGTATTGTCAGATTTGATTAATGTATAATTAATAATTATGGATGCGTTTGCGCTGCGCCGCAATAATAATTATAAGTTTTAATTTGTATCTCATTTTAAGTGAACGTGTGTAAGTTCTTATGAGAAATAAATGTCTTTAAACCTAGATACCACAAATATATACATACATACAAAAACAATATTCACACCCAAACACAGAACAACCACCTATGCCCATCATATGTATGTTGCTCTTGGTGGAATTTAATAAACCCACTATCTTCGATTCAAAAAGCAGGGGACATTACCAAAAGACCACGGCACCACAGTACTTATCTTGGCATTTCATAAATAGGACAATATTGCGATGTCATAAAGCTCACCTCAACTTCCACGTATGATATGAACGTAATCAAATTTCCTCTCCTTGATAGACCACATCAATTTACGCGTAATGTCATGCTCTCGCGCGGAGGGCGATTCACAACGCACGTCATATGCGTAGTGGAGTAACTACAGGATGGCAAGTTGCTAGAGGCCCCCAGTCATAAGGGCCTCCTCGGTTAGAAGCGAATCTCAACTCGTAACATTACTTGGAGTATAATTACAGATTATTATTAATAAACATCGGATGAATTTATCACGGATCTCAAATGGTATAGTTATGCCAATTTGATTTCATGAGGATCATTTCTGCCAATATTGAGTGAGAATTGACAAAATTACAATAAAACAAGGGCGGGTTTTAGTTCTGATTTTGTCCACGTGCCAAATCGTTCTTGTCGGTCTGTGGATATTATAATATTATTATAGAGAGATGGTTTTGGGTAACGTCCTATACGTTTTGGGTAAAAATCCTTATAGAATACCAAAATACACGCCGTATCTTTAAGGTTTCATTCTAGCAATGAGCATCTTGAAATATGAAATAATAAATAAATAAATAAAAGTATCAACTGTAAATGTCGCAGTATAGTTTATATGTTACAGCTTCAAAAGGACGATTTACAGAATATATAATGGGTTTATGTGTCCAGGTTAGACTTGAACTGTACACAATGTGATGTCAATCTATTAATGCTCATATGAAAATTCAATGTTTGTTGTTTAGTGAATTGATACTAAGTAAAAAAACTGAAGTTAATAATGTAAAGAGTCTTTTTCGTCGTACGATAGCTGTGTACGATAGATACAACAATTTTTTTATTGACTAAAAATTTTTGACATTTTTAATAACTTTTGATTACCAACTGTTTAATAACCACCATAATTGTCATAAATATCCTATTATGCAATTTCTGTACCTAATGTAATTATGGAGATGAATAAATGATTAGTATTATTAATCTCAAAAATTCCAAATATGCACGAGAATCGAATATAATCTCAAAATGAGCGCGAAAAGTCACTTAAGTAGTAGACACCCCCAACTAAAACACATTCCAAAAGCAATTAATTTCACAGCACACAGCACTACCGAAGTCGCCATACTCGCATATGCGAATCGTCCCTTCGGCCGGAAGTCGGGGCCCGCATCCGCCCGGTGCGTCACGTCACTTCCTTTGTTCCGCCCGGGATTATGCTAATGCCGCCTCAGAAACATTTGTCTTTGCGTAATGCCTCAGCTTTTCTGGGACCGTATTACTTTCCGATGCTGTTCACCTACATACTTACTTTATCATTGTTTACGATTATAAGACAGCGATATTACAAGGTTCGCCCGGATATTTCATGTCTAGCTTTAAGTGAGACGTGATTGGATTTTCCTTACGGTAAGTCTTGTATATTGAGCTAAGGCTACATAAAAAGCTGCTGTCTTCCTCACTATTAGAGGAGGTAGCCAAGTCTAGATTTATTTTATTTTTTAATGGCAAATATTGGCCATGGATTTCGAAGAGTGGCGAACTTTGGTAAAAAAAAATGTGTTTCTCTGGTCTATTAGGAAACTTAAACTTGACTGGTTTCTCTGTAGTCCGGGAGACGTGCATAGTCTATCGAAGCTAAAAAACATTAGTCTTGGCCAAGACTTTGTTTGAAAACATTTTTATTGCATGTGCAAAATTTGTACGAGTAATTTCATTACCTATAAGAATTCAATTTCAATTCAAAGGTGTTTATAGCACAGTGCAGTTTCCATAACTAATAGTTATGATTGCCATGAAAACTGATACCCACTAGACGAATCGAGACGAATTGGCATGCAGGTAGATGTTATGACGTAGGCATCCGCTAAGAAAGGATTTTGATCAATTCTATCCGAAAGGGAGTCAAATAGGGGATGAAACTCTATTCCACGCGGACGAAGTCGCGGGCACAGTTAGTATCTGATAAGACACGTTAATGTTCCCAACTCACTACCCTTGGCCCAGAAGATCAGAATCTTATGACTACGAGTATCTTAAAATGGAACCATTTGTGAAATTCCTCAAAACTTTCATCGAGTTACTCAGGAAAGAACATTTTTATATTCAGCCGCACTTTCTTCTGCATTGGCCCCTCTAAAAATGTTAGAATACCCAAATACATTCATTCATGAATTCATTACCATATCGTTCAGCATATTTTCATTCGTCTTCCTTGCTCCGGTGTGGAGAGTCTGTGGCGGTTGCACTGGCTATAATTTTTTGAGATGCGGATATTAAAGTGTACTTCCATTAAAACGGTTTTTTTATTATAGTACAACTCAGTGGTTTCGTTGTTGCTTGTAGGTAAGCAAAGAGGCAATCTGCGGTACCGAGTAATTAGCCGCTTTTAAATAAGTCTCTTCATGATCATCAACCTTTCACAGTCCACTGCTGGATATAGGCCTCTCCATTATTGTCCGCCACTTTGATCGGTCTTGGGCTCCAGTCTCTCTTATTAACTGACTCTCATGAACGATTTTCGACCACAGTGACCAATCTTCAAGGAGACTAGCCAAGTACGCAGGAGATATTAAAGTGCACATTTGTATACGCAAATTCAGGTGCAATCTCTATTCCTTCACTCTCATGATTTTTTTTTATAGTAGCTCGACAAAATGGTTACTCTACGCCTGATGGAAAGCGAAAGAGAAGCCTAAGTCGCTGTGACAACGGGCAAGTAACTTGTCAGTTACCTATCAGTTGCCACCGCCATGCCGGCCCAACCCTAACCCCCCACGAGCTTCGGAAACTCTACTCACCGGCAGAAACACGACCCGGAGGTCATTTGGCTGCGGTATTCTATAGAGTGGAGTTCGGACGACAGTTTGAACCGACCGGAGAGAGACAGGCGCAGGATCAACGGTTTAACGTGCTTACTGCTACTGAGTAGTGTCTAGACAGAAAAACCCAGTAGGTACCAGTTTTTGGCCCGACGCGGGATTTGAACCCCCTTGGTTATTAGGTGGTACATGCTACCACGTAACCAACAAGGCAGTCAGTTATCACTACTTTTAATATGCTTCTTCTCGCCTCGTTAAAAGGATCCGGTATCACAGAAGCGAGGAAGTGTTTGTGCCAGTAAAACGTTTAATGGCCGCAACAGCAGGTATTGCCTATGTTTTCAAAGAAATGGTCTATATTTTTAAACTGTGACAGCGGATGACTATGACGAGACACAAACTGTTACATAGACTTAAATTAAATAATAGCATATAATGACTGTGAGCGTCTCCCAGAATCGAGACATTTTGAAAGTGCCATATCCTAAATTGGCGGTTCCGAGAAGCGAAAACTTTAAACTTAACCATTGCACCACGCCGTCAAAAATTACATTTATTCTTAGTTTAAATTCCAAGAGATGTGCAGACAATTCACTATAAATAAATATCAGACAACATCACATACATTGCTCCGATCCCAAAGTAAGTAGCTTAAGCACTTGTGTTATGGGTATCAGAACAACGAAGGTACCACAAATAAATACTTAAATACAAATATAAACACCCAGACACGGAACAAATACAAGTGTTCATCACACGAATGTTTGTCCCGGGTGGGAATCGAACCCACGACCCTTGGTTCAGAAGGCAGGGGTCACTACCAATTGAGCCACCGAGCCAGTCATAAATATAAATGTACAGCATACAATAAAATATCATTAGTCTTGATACATTGTTTGTTAACTGTAAATGACGCCGGAGCACGATTTCTAGGAAATGCGTATATTATCGAGCAAGGATGCTACGATACCATTAAGTTGTTTCCGGTAGCCACCCTCATGTCTAAACGTGAGATGGCAAACTCGAATAATGGATACAGTTCGAGCTAACTGTGAAATTCTGATAGGGCAAATTACTTCAAATTTAGTTCTGAGAATTTGAAAATTTCAGTTTTATTTTATCTATCAGCACCAGCGATACATATCTGGGAAAGGCCGAAGTGTGCAATATGAATGCATTTTCTGACTCACTCCAGTATCGAAGAAGCCAAAAAAGTTTACAAAAAAGCAATTCAAAATAGTTAATTTATTTGACGCAGCGTAGAAAAACATCGGCAGATAACCTGCCACCTCTGAAGTTGACCAATCCATACTTAGTCAGCGTGGTTTAGGTACAAAGACTTTAAAGCCTTCAAGGTAGGCTCGAGCCTCTCGGAGGGACAGACATGAGCAGTTGATAAATTATAAATAAGTCGACAACATTAATTGCTAATTACTTAAATACTTACCATAAAAGACTCAAGTACACGTTGTGTTTTCACCATGACGTTATATAAAAGTACGTCACATCTATCGAACCAATTTTTCAGTTATAAAAAGACTCTCTTTAACGACAACCGCCGACAAATTGCTGACGATATTACATCTAAACTATTTGCTAGTTTCAAGAACCAATCTCGACTAGTCGCAGCGATGCAGCCGGATAAACACTACAATAAAGTCAATTTCTCCATCAATCATCGAGCCAAATTACCAGGTGACTAGATATGGTGGAAACCGATTTCTTGTGAAATGGATTCAACGGCTGCACTTCTAGGAAAGGGGGGCCGCAGTGGCGTCTAGTGTCTGTCTCGGTAAGTTCTCGCGTCGCGACGCATTCGCATTGTAGGTTTTGTTACTACATAATATAGCAACGCACCTGTGACTCCCCTGGTGTTGCGGTGTCTATGGGCTGAAGTGATCACTTACCATCAGGTGACCTTGAGGGCCCGTTTGCCTCCTCTTCCAAAAAAAAAAAAAAAAAGCAATGTAGCAGGCCGCTCAGGACTGATTTAATTGGAGGGCATTGACGAAGATGATGATTTTGATGATAATAATGTTGAATACATTTTCACTCGTAAAAGAGTATAATTCTTTTCACACTCTCATACACGTCACTAGTAAAAAAAAAGTAAGTAACTATTTTCTGTAACTTACGAGTATAAGAATTGGGTGAATAGATCTCCATCCATGGGTTAGTTAATTTATAACTTACCCTTAAAATCTATAAACCTACCAAATAATATTAATAACTAATATTAAAATAATATTATTTGGTTCTTGTCTACTGAACTGAACCAAAAGTTAATTTATACTTGGACAATTTCTTTTGACGCGCTACGCCAGATATGAAATCATGACCAAACACTAGTTATGTAAAAAAGTCTAGTTTATTTCGTGTTACATACTAAGTTATATTAACATCCATAATATAAAAAAGGTAGGTACCTCGACGTTTTTGGAATTAGAAAAAATCCAGTGAATTAAAAATCCTCAGTCTCTATTTAGAGACCTACCTATTTAGGTAGGTACTTATGTTAAGCATTCTACATTGAATATCAACGCTAAATAGATACTCAATGGGATATTGCACTAGATTCTGCAATAGACTTGGAATGATCGTGCTCCACACAAGCCCACCGATTAATTAAACTTACCAACAATTAATAGCACATATACCTGCATAATATGTATTGTTTATCAGCTGGTTGATATTCATTGTCCATGCAATCGGCACGCAGGCCGTTATCCAATTCGATAGTAATTGCATCGTAGAATAATTGCCACTAAACTATAGCCGTATTATAGCCACAGTTAAACAAATGACGGTGAGCTGTTTACATTACGCTTGTCGTTCCTATAAACCTTTTATATGACAGAAGGCAAAAGGATAAGGAAAAAAGGCTTGTAGGAGCAAAAAGGAGTGCGAAGGTTATCTTATCACTAGAGACCCTACACAGGTATATCCTGTGTGTAAAAAAGTGAACCTTCGCCAAAATTGAGCCGCCCTCCGCGGAAGAACCTCCACCCTATAGAATACCGCAGCCAAATGACCCATGGGTCGTGTTTCTGTCGGTGAATAGGGTCTCCGGAGCTCGTGGGGTGATGCTACATCGGCAGCCGGGGGTTAGGGTTGGGCCGGCATGACGGTGGCAACTGACAGGTAACGAGCCAGTTACTTGCCCGTTGTCGCAGCGACTTGGGCTTCTCTTTCGCTTTCCATTATGTCGTGCTACTATGTATAAAAATCTGGAGGCTTCAACTATAAGCACTGACTTCCTTGCTCCGGTGACACTACTGCCCGTCATTGGCCTGTGGTATTTAGCTACGCCTTCAATCTTGATGTTTATATCACCGTTTGTTATCCGGCAAGATGCTCCTCGGGCAGGGGTTAATATTTCAATGTAGGTTTCACTGTGTCTTCTTTATACTGTGTCAGATCGTCTCTTCCAATGCAACGTATAATACGTATATTAGTATCCAATACAAAAGCGTTAATATTTTTGTATTCAGATATCTGAAACATTTCAACATAAATAGTAATTTATGTTACGTATTAATTCATTTTATTAACTCCAATCTAATAAATAAATATAAATGTATACTTTTAAATATTCAAACTCAAAATCCCCAGTGTGGATGGTTATTAATTATATATTATAGCAGCACAGCAGTCCAGCAGTGGACTTCGATAGGCTGATGATGATAGCTGTCGCGACTAATGGAAGTGAAATATGTAGATAAATGTAAGTAGGTATACATCCCTTTTATCTACCGCTATAGAAGCTAAGTCGCTGCGGCAACGGACAGGTAATATAATATAGATAAATATAAATAAATATCAGACAACATCACATACATTGCTCCGATCCCAAAGTAAGTAGCTTAAGCACTTGTGTTATGGGTATCAGAACAACGAAGTTACCACAAATAAATACTTAAATACAGATATAAACACCCAGACACGGAACAAACACAAGTGTTCATCACACGAATGTTTGTCCCGGGTGGGAATCGAACCCACGACCCTTGGTTCAGAAGGCAGGGGTCACTACCAATTGAGCCACCGAGCCAGAACCAAGTAAGCTAATTAATCGCTTTTCAGTTGTCACCGCCATACTATTGAAACAGGTTTTAACATTTAAATATGGTTATACACTGACTAATCCTTTAATGATGTTCTTAAACCTTACTACCGGCTGAGTAACTGAAATCTCAAAACGTCCTTTAATCGGCTCTTATGACACCTACAATAAGTGTTGACAGGTTCTTTACTAAACAATAGTGCGCTATCTAAAATCGGCGACAAATAGAAGAGAACCGTTTAATAGTGCAGAATAGATCAGTTGTTTTTCATCTTTTTCGATCTTTATTCCGGTCACCGATAGCCCGGCGCGGTCGTGTGTACCTAATCGGTTTTGCGTTGTCCGATTTCATCAACATTCCTATGCAACTTTTTTCCGTATGCCCGGAAAAATAAACACTGGGCAGTGTGTGACCGGCCTTAATTTATTTCCGATACGTGGGCCTCTATATTTGTCATATGGAATTGGAAAATCCAATTGTGTCAACGGACGGCTAGTGAGGGACAAGACTGATTACACGCTGGGTCACATACTAGACTCGATCGGCGATCGGACGGTGATGAATCGGTTACGGTATCGATAAGATGTTAAGTGGATGTTTAGCTCATTAAGGAAAGCAATTCTTTCAATTAGTGTAAACTAATTAGTGTCTTTTAACATTTGTACTGTTGTTAGTCAGTCATTTGTTAAACACAAAATTCAAATGCTATGATAACTAAAAAAATAAGTATGTATAGGAATTCCAAATCATAAAGATGACAGCTTTTGAAGCCGTAGACGTACCTAGTTGAAAGTTACATTACACGTTACATCATAATGTTACATTTTATAAAGCTCTTACAAAAAGCACTTAATATACAATGTAATGTACAGAATAATTGAATGTATGTAAGTGTGGTACCACGCAATAAAAACACTTATATGAGTTTACCTAAAGTATATTTGTAATGTTGCTTACCCAAAGTCAATAAAATATGACTTCTCCGAATAATCACTCGCAATCATTTTCTTAAATTGCCAAGATGAAAATAAAACCGATGATCGCCTCAATGTTCATTACCGCTAGACAATTTACGTCCCTATTCGTACAAAAACTACCGGGAAACGGGGAGGTGCAGCCTAAGTTGCTGTTGAATCGCCAGGTAAACTGTTATTGTAGTAATAATGGTGTTCCCCGAATCCGTCTGTGCCATAGGCCGCATAGCAATTACTGGCCGTTAAGCGGCGCCGAGCCCGTCCGACGTCGCGGCGTGTTCGCTACGTTTGCACTTCTGTGCCGTTATTATCAAATGTTCTTTGAAATTCGAATAACGACAGAAAAAAGAAGTAAAAATATGTACATTATTAAAAATAAAATTCATTCAAATTGACAACCTTTTTTTTGGAAGTCGTTTTAAAAAGGTATTTGAAATAGAACGTCGCAATTCGATTTTCAAATAAATTTCTCATCACCGCAATACCCGGAGTAAGATACCGCCTCACCTTTCGTAGGAGCCCGTAGCGCAGGTGAGTATAAGCATATTATGTGCTGGTAATGAGTTATAATTTTTAATGGTCCGGCGAAAGTAGAATTGCCGAACTTTTCTATTCGCAAAGGAACATAGAACATAACATTATTATGTTTACATGTAACGTAGCTATGCACCTTAGGCAGCGTTTGCACAGAAGCGTTCCGCCACAGTGGGACAATGTCATCACTGTCATCAGTGAAATATGTTAGCTTCGCATAGCTCCGCTTAAAAATAATGTACCCTAAATACTAGTAGGTTCCCAGAAATAGGACACTGTCACAATACCAATTGCTTAATAAAACTAAAATTTAAGCAACAACACATCGATTCTATCCCGATTCCAAAGTGCATAATTAAATTTTAAAAACTACTTAATATTAAGTTTACTAATAGTTACAGATTTACTAACTCATCTTATTAATTATAACTTTTAAGTAAACATGTCTGGGATACACTTTGCCTTAAGGAAAGAAAACTAATATTGATTTTAAACATAAGTTAACCAGTTTCGCATGAAATTTTACGGCCACAAATTTTACAAAGTACATAAAAGTACTTCATAATTTAAAAATATATGTGTACATTACTACACTACTTACAAAAACTAAGGGGAAAATTGGGTTTCGTTATAACAATGCACGAAACAAGGCAGTTGCAGTCGGAATGGTTTAGTGCACGCTATCTGAGACATAATGATTCCTATATTTTAAAGTTATTTACTTAGTAACATGTAAGAGTAAAGTAGAGTAAATAACGAAGTCACAAACATTGAATGAATGTTACTAATTAATAGAGAATATTCATCAAAAATACTATATAAATACTATAATAAATACTATAACAAATAAGTAGTCCGCATTACCAAGAGCTTATCACCAAATGGACATGGCAAATAACATAAGAAATATTGATATTAATAGGTACAATTAAAAGTGTATCTTAGCAAAATTATTCCGCCTATATACCGGTCGCTGAGAGAATGCATTTCTGACATGTCGTGACCAAATGGTCGATATAAGTATGAACTGGTGTACAATTTACGGCAAAATTTTAAATAACTTTTATTTAACTCATTAATTAAACACGATTGAATAATTATGCCACAAATTACGCGTATTCTCAAAATAATGGGGAAAAAATTACTGACAGTTGATAAATTAATCAAATATTGTAAATAATAAATAGTGATAACTCATAAAAATTTGAAGACCTTTCCTGAAGAACATTTGATATAGAGATCGTGGTTGAGGAACAATTATATTATCAATTTCATAAAGTGCGAATGAAATCGCCGGCACCAGCTAGTATCCAAAATATCTCAGAAAGCCCCGTTGCAACATCACCGGTACTGTTCCTGATATGTACGACCCATTAAAAGCCTATATAAGCAAATAAAACTCACATACACCGCTATAAACGTGCGATCATAAAATTCACTGCACTCACTTTGTGGCTCGCTATAAATTTATTTAAAAGCTTTGACAAACTATATACAGAAAATGGCACTACTTATGATATGAGACAAGTAATCTGCTGCACATAAACTAGATGCAAGTATACTCGTGTTTTATTGCTGAGATAAAATGTGTACAAGCGCTTTTATGGGTTGCACCACGTAGCAACTTTATGATGAATTTAATTCAATTCCGCTAAGCGTAACAAAATTACGATTTTGAAGCGTGCTCCCGAGCCTAACTGTTGTAACTTAGTGTGATGGAAAATATTTGGTGGTACATACATGCTGACTAGTACCATTATCAAAATCGCGTATGTAGGTAGAAGTAGGTTTTTATCAAAAGCTGATGATAAATAATGAAAGCCATAAAATTTTAAAACGCAAATCCATGTAATGTGTTTCCACGTTCCTATAATATGGGATCATTTAAACGAAACGTACAGAGGTATTTTGCAGAGGTCCACATGGCTGTGTTGACTGGAAACGGAAGTCTACTGCCCGTTGTCAGCGCAACTGGGGCTCCCTTTTAAGCTTTCCACATGAAAGGCATATGCTGGGAAACCCAATAAATACAGTTAGTCCATGATATATTAATCAAACACACTACAAGATTATAGTTTTTCTAATACCTATAAGGATACAACAGGATATACTTATGTATTATACTTTTTAGTTACATGAAAAATAACTCGGTGACTTAATGCTACTGCAACGATAAAATAAGTGAAGTGAAAAGTAATGCAAAATATATGAAAAGCTTTCAATTTTGACGGCTATTAAAAAGTGTTTCAACTGACTTTACAGTTATCATCCATATTAAACAGACATTCTACGTGCATCGCTGCAACGATAAATATTCGATTCCAATGATAGTCCTTTGTTCAGAAATCAAACAACAGTTGTGCGGATGCGAAATCAAGAGCAATATGAGCGTTGAATGAAGTTATATAATATACCTAATAGTATCAAATATATTTAGATAGAATTGATTAGGTAATCCGCTTACTCGTTGCTCGCTGAACTATATGATCCAGCCAGTCTAAGTAATTCACAAAAGATGTGATCATAACGTCAAGGCTTTGATTACATCTACTACATAGTAGTAGGTAGTAGGTATAGTTATTATAAAGAAAATATTATTATGCAACTATTAAGAAAATGTTCCGCCGTCCGGAAATAACATGATTGCTTGATTTGGTTACTTCTCCGTTGCTGCAGAAACTTAAGCCTCTATTTCTATACTAGAAAACAGAAGAACAACGTATATTTATTTCAATACTTATTAACCCTTTCCAGCTTACCATTGGGTTTTTTTTTTTAATAGTGGCTCGACATTATGGCTTCCCTACGCCTGATGGAAAGCGAAAGAGAAGCCCAAGTCGCTGTGACAACGGGCAAGTAACTGTCAATTGCCAGTTGCCACCGCCATGCCGGCCCAACCCCAACCCCCCACGAGCTCCGGAAACCCTACTCACCGGCAGAAACACGACTCAGAGGTCATTTGACTGCGGTATTCTATAGGGCGGAGGTCCTTCCCCGGACGGGCGGCTCAATTCGAGCGAAGATTCGCTATGCCCTACCTCTCTTAATTGGGTTACCATTGGGTGATAAGCGAGCTCTACGCTATGCTACGACAAAAAATACTGCTACGAACGATTTTCGGGGAGGTCAACTACAAGTGTCGTGGGGGGTTAGGGTTGGGCCGGCATGGCGGTGGCAACTGACAGGTAACTGACCAGTTACTTGCCCGTTGTCACAGCGACTTGGGCTTCTCTTTCGCTTTCCATCAGGTGTAGGGAAGCCATTATGTCGAGCCACTATAAAAAAAAAAAAGTAAATATAAATATCTATTAAGGAAAACTTATAATGCAAAAGTGTAATACACCGTCTGTTCCTCTATTCTATTAAGGGACATGATCGTTAACATTACGTACTAAGCTTTCGGTACATATGATTTGCGTCTCAGCAATTTTCCAGTTTTGTTTTTAAGTTTTGCTTCGAAATCGGCTACGATCATAATTTTAGATTTAGCGTAATGTTTATCTTATGTTGTGTAAAATCTAAGGTTCAATTAGTCACAATGAAGCAATTGAAAAACTATTGACTAAGTACTACTAAGTAATCATAAGTAATTTAAGCTCCATCACCGCATTTTTGATAAGGACTGTACTATGACTTTCATATGTTCTGAAATCAGCTCATTCCGTATTTTTAAGCAAAGAAAAAGCATTTGAAGTATGAAAGTAGTAAAAGTAGCCTACACTAGTGCACATCATATGGATTATGGAGCGTAAGTTACAAGCACTCCGACAAATGCGACCGCAGATTGTGCGAAGAGGGGTCCGTAGTTTGAATATCAGCAAAATATTGATTTTGGTGTAGTATTAACTTTTAATTTAGGTATTTTTTATGTATTTTATATGTTTTTTTATTTGTGTGAATGCTTATTAAGATTCCGTATTCTAAGGGTGCGTTTGGATACAAGCGGGCTTGCGCGAAGCTAGGCTGCGGCTAACAAAAGTTGATAATGATATTGCTCAAAACACATAATGTCGTCTCCGTGTCCACTTTAGTGGAACAATAATGATTGGTACATTTTTGTTAGCTTCACTCAGCTTCAAGTAACCTGCCAGTATCTCAGCCTGTGTAGAAACGGACTCTTAGGGTAAGAACCGGACATTGTTACTAAAACTCCGCTGTCCTTCCAGCCATTCACCAGTCTGTATCTCATGATCTCATGAACTGTGGTAAGTTATTAGGTCAAAACTATCACAGATTACCAATATTCACTTATTTTAGCTATTTGGTCAAGGACAATGATACTTTTAATGTAAAAATGACCTGCTCACTGGCTGAGCTTATGTCCGTGACCGGGGATGCAGTTGGCGTGGCGGAGCACTGGGCACACCGGGTTTGATTTCGGTTTGCCATCGAAACGCAAAGAAGAAGAATGTAAAATCGAAATTTGCCAGCAGCACAGCGGCGATCCAAAGCTTTTCATGAAGTGAAAGGCAGGATCATTATGCTATGCCTTTATGAAAACACAATATTAACCGGTGTGACCAAAAACTCGGTCAGGAGGCTGTTATAATTACCGTTTTTGAGACCAAATGATTGACCAGTGTGGTAAAAATTCGGTCAGGGGACTAATGAATACCGTTTTTTCATCTCATTTAAAACTGTTGAACCCTGAAAATGTACAGAATGTTCCCGCCAGCCGGCTGGCGGTCTGCCCGCCACTTGGGCCGTCCTCGCTCCTTAAATTACGAATTTGCATCTTACGCCACTTTACTCTGTCACTTATGTCAGTTGACTAACACTGGTACTTGTCTAGAAGACATATAAACATAATTGGGACAGCTAATACTCAGTATATTTTTAGTCTTTTAGATTGTTCAAAAATATTTTTTTTCATTTGTAAATTAGACCAAAAATTACAAAGATATAGCCCGTTAAAATTACGCGTGACGTCAAAGAGTGGGAGTTTTTTTGCCACTGAGTGACGTTAAAGACTTTTAACTTTTGACATTTTAATGCCTTGTATCTTTGTTATTTAAATTCAAAAAAGGAAAATACGTGTTCAATATATTTTTATAATCTAAAATACGGACTAAATATAATGTAATTGTTTTGACCCTGGAAACATCCCTATTGGTGCTCGTTCTGAGCCGAAACAACCCCTTGATTAAAACACAAAAGTTGGATAGTTTTCCTATACGGAATCTGTACTTTATCATCATCTCTTTGCAGTCCACTGCTGGATATAAGCTTCACAAAATGTTTGCCACTTTGCTCATTCCTATAACTCTCGTATCCAGCTCTTGTAAGCCATCTTGCGCAAATCGTCACTCAACCTGGCCTTAGGGCGTCCTACACTACGGTTTCCGAGAATCGATATCCACTCTGTCCATAACTCTATACTTAAACTGTGAAAATTCTTTATGTCGGAAAAATATTATGCCTAGTTTTTTTTGGGCTGTAGTAGAAACAATACATAGGTAGATAAGTATGTGACAATTTAATTATTTAAACAATAACAGCACAGAACCAACTTTTTTTATCATATCGCAGTCCACTGCTGGACATTAGCCTCTCTAGTTGTTCAACACTTTCATCGATGTCGGGCTTCTCGTATCCAGCACCTGCCAATCATTTTGTGTGTCCTATGTATGCTACGTTTTCCCAGAATCGGTACCAATTTGTTTTTATGTGTAAGTATGTAGCTATTGTTGTACCAATTCCTTATTATCAAAAAAATTATCTAATTATTCTCCTCACTCAATATCGAATTAATTCAATAGAAGGATTGAAATTTCAATACCATTTTCAATGTCATAAGTAACATAATGTCCTGATAGCCGAACTATTTAAATACCTTTTAATGGATACAGATAACAATTGATAATTAGTGGTGTGAACTTTAATGGTAATGTCCCAAACAGCGTGTGAACTATTTGGAATATTCAAAACACATTGAATGAGCACAATCAGTGCCACGTGGAACTATGAACACATTTAATTGAGATAAAAAATATTTTAATTTATAAATAAATGCCAAATTAGGTACTTTCAAATCCGATGTTGCGTGTATGTCTACTCTACGGCACCAGGCAATAGCTAAAATCTCAATCTTGAGTCAACTCTATTTAGATAGATAGGTATACAATTTTTTTATTACATACTATGTCAGTATGTGTTTCACAAAAATATATCTTAATATTAAACTATCACAGCGAGACACTCTTTCAAGCGTTCAAAACTCGAATGTTCCAAACAACACGGCCACCATTTTAACGTGGAACCACGCGTTTAGCGCACACACGTACGTATGATCTATCCTTGATTATTCCTGTTGTGCTAACAGAGACGCTCTCGTTGTTTCTTAACTCTTCTGGTCGAAGCCGCACGCGACCGAAGAGATCAGGCGCAGTTCCAAACGCTACCTAAAGTTAAATGTTTTCCGACACTCGCATTGGCACGGTTATAATAAACCAGCGACCAAATAAACCTACAGACCATTTCATTTAACACCAAGGCCAATTCGACACTCCCCGTGACCACCATCGTGGGTCAAAAGGCATGTAAGTACGCATTAAATCCCAAACATTTCATGTCTTGTAACATCAAAAAGGTAATCTACGTATGAATATCTCGAAAAGATTTAACACCAACAATGATCCCAAAAATGGCGCTGATGTCAAACAACAAATTCTCCTCAGTTTCCGCGAACAATTTAAAGTCACATCCCCTTGCTTAAGATGCATTGGCTCATTCCAAACATAGGATTTAAGGTCTGTTGAGGCCGGCAAATGTGGCAATTCGTAGGCGAGCCGTCCCGCAACAAGCATTAGCACTAAATGACATCCACGAAAAATCTTCGCGACACCCAGATAAGAAATGGCGGAATAAAAAAGATTTCGAAGCGTCTCACGAGGCTTTATTTGCGGACTGGGTGCGGGCGTAAGCAAGCTGTTCCAATTTTAAAAGTAATAAACATGATCAAATATTCCGGTTAGGTTCCACAATAAGGTTTCCTAACACACACACACTGTATCTATACATTCTTTTATCAAAGATTAAAAGTTCATAGGTACGAGAGTAGCATCTATCTATATCGATTCATTAGATACCTATATGTTATAAAATAAGCCTACCATGCCCGCTATTCGCGTCGTCGCTCAAACGAATGTACTCGTATGAATGCGATATGAGATATTTGCCTTGATATCTAGGTATTTAGATACAGTCGGCTTATGAAAAAAAAATACGATAACATTTCATTTACATTAATCAGTTCCCAACGGCATGTGTCGTTAAAATCATTTAGCTCTACGGACTAGAAACGAAATATGTGTTGGGTATTTCCAAATGTTAGATTACGGTAGGCATAACAGAATATTTTATGGTATACAGCGTCTTAAGTTCGGCGGTAAATGATGCAAATTACAAGTATATAATGGAGTAAGGGATGTAAGGGAGCGACCTTTCTTATTCGCTACAAGCCACCCTCAATTACCCTTGGTGCATCGTACCGAATTACAAATGATTCCCTGGTGGTAGGCGCTACGCCCTGCGATCGCCAATCCGCTTGCCCAGCGTGGCGTCTGTAATTTTGAACTTTTACAAATAAAATAAACGAATGAACAAACTCTAGACTTCGCCAAATTTCATCTATTATCACACTCGAAAATCTGTAATTGATGCGCATACTCGATGCATTTGACAATTTTTTGAATATCACTGGTTGAATGGGTTTTATTTTACACACCTTTAAATATTCAAATTTTTAATATGCGATGTACCTACGTTATGTTTTATCCTCTCCAGGCCAATGCATGTAAATTATTTGAAAATCGTTTTAGCTTGTATGGTAAATATGTTACAAAGTACATTCAATATAAAAATATTTATAGAACGATAAGAGGATTCGATTATAAAGAATGTGAATTTTTGTAGTGGTACAGCTATCTCTACCTGATAGAGAGCGAAAGAGAACCCCAAGTCGCTACGGAAATGGACAAGTAACCAAATCATCAGTTTTTTGTTTCAGGCCTGTAAGATGGCTCTGGAATCGCCAACCTGGTATTGACAGTTACCACACCAACTGAACCGAACACCCATGCAGGGTGTTTCGCCGAGCATACCGGCTGAGAAGCTCAAGAAGTCGACTTTTATGACACACATGGGGTAATCCATCACCACAAGGATATAATTAGTACCTACCTACATAAACAATAGTAAAGTTATCTTTATAGCCATTGTTTTTACAAATAGCCGAGTGACTAACATGCAGTAAAATCCCCTTCTACCGTGGTTAGACGATTTTCTAGGAAAACACTACCCCATTGGCGACTGGTTGAAATAACAGACAATCGTACTGAAATGACTTTCGGAATTGAGCAATATTTCCGTTCAAACTGTTAGTATTTTAGTAATATAAGTACCGTAAGCACACTCATTATAATGCCATAGTGTCATAATGACTGCTGCAATGGAGGAAATAAGTTGCTTGAATTTTTTTTTATAAAAAGAGGATTCAGAATTACCTCACTCCACCTGATGGTAAGCGGTCGTGAGGTCCAATATTAGGACGACAGGCACAATGGGACAAACCCACCGCGCATATTGTGCAATTTAGGTTAAGAGCGATCTCAAAAAGTTTTGGTTAGTCAATAGCAAGATAGAGGTGTTGTGTTGTTATTCAAATGTTATAAGAGTAGAAAGTAAATATTTATAAAATTCTTCTGACGTCATCATTGTATGTGGGTATCATTTATAATAAACTAACTCTAACAAAGATCCATCCATTTAGGTATAATAAGACAGTAGTTTTGTATTACTAGATAATACGCCATGAATACAAAACTACTGTCTTATGATCTATGATTAGGTATTTCATGGCAACGGGTTAATCTAATAAATCTAAACAAAAATCAGCAACATCCCGAGTGAAATATCATAATAATGTATTAAAATGAACCATACATTAATTAGGCACTTTGTTGTCAGCATTCCAAGAGTTAAAGGTGACATATAAGTCTTTTCAGGTAAGAACTGGAAACTAGCCAACAACCTGTAGATGTTCTTCAGGATATTTACCGCTGTGCAAGGAGGCAATTTCGCTTTTTCACCTGACATAAGCGCGATACATGAAAAGCTAAAGAAAAACAACAAAATGGGGACAATGGACACGCCGCAACGTTTGTATCGAAAACGTTGCAGTGACTCGAAAACTTTTTTCTCCCGCAAGTCTTCCGCCTTGCGTCACATGTTTCCCCTTTATTAAATTTATTAGGGCTGTGTTCGGTAAATAAGTGGAGAGATAGGTAGCATAACGGTATTCCCCGGGCCGTGCGTCACCGGTAAATCCACGCCTACCCTGAGGCGGCACGGTGTGTGTTAACCCGATTCATTTATTATCGCAACCGTTTTGTGTAACGACCTGAGGATGATAGCTCTTAACACCGTCGTGTTTTTACACTCGACACCTGTTCGGAATAACACGAAGTTCGATTCTGTTTACATGTCAAGTAAAATTATCCTTATTCCTTACATTTGAAAAAAAAAATATAAGTCCAACCAAATGAATTTATTTGGTACATTGAAATTTTAGTTACATTATTATTAGAATTATTTCACATATTTTACGTATATTAAGAGCAAGCAAAATGTTAAAGTGCCTGTCAGCCGATCAAATATAATTATCATTGATATGATTCTTCCATCCTTCGTCAATCGAGATCCATATGCACCCGACACTACCTTGATTCATTTAGATACCCTTGGAAATATATAAATAATAGAGATTTCACACAAATAGTATTCTTTTTAAAATACTGAAACTTTTCAACATATTTTTTCTTGAACCTCTTATTTCAATCAGTTGAAATGAGCGAGAGAATAGAATGGAATAATAGAATAAATTCGGGTCGAGCGACAAACAAAATGTGTGGGTTATTTCCGTAGATCAAACTCTTTTGTGATTTCTATTCACAATCCCCATTTTACTGTCTCCTATATAAAGTTGATTTCAATTTCTAATTTAACCCTGGTTCTACAAAGAGACAATATTTTAGTACTTTCTGATGTCCAGTTTCGTCGCGATCTTAGATTTTACAGTTTGTCAGCGCATCAATTTCGTCGGAACCAAACCGACATCGAATCAATATTTAAGTTAACATCGAACTAACATCAGAAATAGTTCGATGATGTTATCGATGCCACAAAGACGCTGCATTCAATTTTACGACCTTGTTCGTATTTAATAAATATGTCGGTCTTTTCCGACCCCAAATTTTACGACCGCACAATAAAACATGTCTCGACATCCAAATTTATATGCGTACATAAAGTTTTATATCCGCGCGACTTGCACCGGAGGTTTCCTAATTGCTACCGGTCATGGACATGGAAAGAGGCCACGGCTCCTCATGGAAATTCAAGGTAGTGACGAATAAGCGGAGGCCTCGTAAAATTTCATGTCCCGCGTGCCACTGTTTCTAGACAATCGATCGATCTCTTCACGAATATTTGTTTTCTTCTAACAAAGATTCTAGGCAGCCAAAGATAGCATGTTTATGACGCACGCTTCCTTGTAAGTTGCGTAGTCATAGTTCTTCTTGAAGGCATCAAGGCTAGGGGTAACATAGACGTCTGTGTTCGTGCCGCGGATAATTCACATTCATTGCTATCTCAACAGATCTTTGTGTAAGCAAGATTGAACACGTTTGCCAAGATCTTCATATTTGCCTCTGAAATGTATCACGGACCACAGTGATATGAATATACATATTGAACATGACTCAAATACTAGAGATAACTTTTAAAATAAACCAAAAAGGTTTTACTAAAAATCGTAATCAGAGGGGTTTACCCTAAAGAGTAGGGTTACCTATGAAGAGAGAGATAGCAGGCAAGTCTCCATCTCTTCTCGTGAAAAGAGAAAGAATAACTATAGCGCGCTATTTGCCTTGGGTGTTTCGAATCGACTAAATAATCAACATTTTAATTTCTCAGCCGGTGGTTAGGTTTATCTGTTTGGCTGGCGACCACTCGAAGAAACACCCATGAAAAGTCTTTGGTCTCGTTAACGATCAGTCAGTGATGGCTAGAGTTATCTAGCAGACCGGCACAGGCCAGCGTCAACTGACTTAATGACTTGTTTACTTTCCGGTTACCGCAGTGGCTTGGGCTTCTCTTGTGCTTTTCATCGAGGCGAAGCAATAACTTCACATGCTTTTCTGCTGCCATACAAAAAAGAAAACATTTTTTTTCTTCATAAGACCTCGCATACACAATTCCTCCCAGTGTTGTTTACTTAGACGACAAAATATAAATCTCTTAAGTGACGGCTCAGCTTATAAGACACCGTTCAAATGAGCGGCTGTATACAGCGGTTTCTAATGATGTAATTTGCGCCGTATAATCTGCCCGTTACCACCCTATGTTGACACGGTTCGTGTTTATTTCAGTAAAGTCGGGAACATTTGCCGCGAGACACGTGCCGGCGTCAAGCCTCGATTTGGGGTTGCGTGGCTTAAAAAGATAATAAGTTCTTATAATAATCAATTGGTTTTACGTATATCTGAATGGAGAACTTCTGCTGTTGGCTGGATGCGGGAGGCCCGATAGATAGAGAAATATAGGGAATAGACAAATGTGGCGCGAATTAAGGGAGGCCTACGTTTAGTAGTGGACAGACCAGTGCTATTGACAGGCTCGGTGGCTCATTTGGTAGTGACCTCTGCCCTCTGACCGATCGTGGGTTCGATTCCCGCACGGTACAAACATTTGTGTTCATGAACATGTCTGTTTGTATTGGCCTGGGTGTTTTCTATGTATAATATGTATATATAATGTTTGTAAATACGGGTTTTAATCGCATATTCGATGTTAATGAGTTCTAAGTACACTTATACTATGGGGGCTCCAACAACTATATGTATATGTATTACCTTGATAACTAATAAATAATTTTTGATTTTTATTTTTTATTTTTTGACTTATGCTTGCATTTGACGTTTTACAATCATGCACCATAGTGCACGATTACCGCATAACACACACAATGCCGTTCTATCCTTAATACACTTCTGTGATTTTGCTACTTGCTTTTTCCAGTTTCCAGTCGTTTACTCAAATTAGTATGACGCGCTCATAAATTGGTCATTGACAGGTGAATTCGCCGAATCACGTTTAACCTTTTGTTGCTTTAATTAATCAATGGAGTGCTATTGCTGAAGCGTAAAGAGGACTTCATTTTAGCAGTAATGTTAGGGTAATTGGCTGTGATGGTTTGTGTTTCACGTTAAATAGCGACCGTGCCTAGAGGAATGCACAAATATTGGTAGGTAGGTAGTTTTGTATGGCTGGTATCACGGATATTTTATAAGGATAGTTCTGACTATTCTTGTTAGTATAGTCTTATTTCATAATTATTTTACAAGGTTTCAGAGAAGGTTTTGAGATTTTTGGGATAAAAAAGGGTTTATATTGTTCTATTAGATACATTGAAGCCTACGTATATTGACAATCAGAAATAAAACATTTATCTAAAATTCTAAATAATAAGAAGACAATTTTCTTGGCGTAAGTTTTAATATAGTGTACATTGGTCGCTAGTCAGGTGGGCAAGCCACTACCACCGACAGAGAAGCTGAAACCTAAGAAGTTCATTTCTGGGACTGTGAGATACGAACGATGACTGTTATTGCCTCATTATTATTTTTATAAGAAGAGCTTTCAGGATTACCTCACTCCACCTAAAGTTGAGCGGTCGTGAGGTCCAAAAGTTAGGTCGACAGACATAATAAAACAAACCCATTGCGCCTGTCGCCCTCACCTTGAAGGCCCACTGAGAAGCCGTTTCACGCCCCGCCTAAAGAACCCAGGATTGTAAGAGGAAGGAAACACATGAGCATTCCATGACTTAATGGCACGGGGCAAGATGACTTAAATCCACTAATATTAGCCTATATAATTAGAATTTGATCAATTAACGCCGGCTTTGACCGCTGTAAGCAGATACCGAGTGGCAAATTAGGATCAGGTGTCTGAAGCTTGAAGTGGTAATTTGACAGATAATGCCCATATTATTGCGTAATGCGATGGACATTCTATGTTTAGTAATGTTGTGTTATATGAGGTAGTTGTAACAATATTGAGAGACAATGACATGATGGTTATCTGTTATCGAGTATTCTTTTTTAAAAATCCTTTCCATTTGTTAGAGCGTGAAACTGAATTTAAAATTAAAATAGGAGGTCGTTATGAGTTAATTTACATTAAAATTTGAGACGACGATACAATGAATCGGTAGCCGAAATTAATAGACTTTTTTCAAGTCCTTACTTAGGTACTTCCTAAGGTAAAAAACATATCAAAAAGATTGGTATGTGAATAATGCAATAAAAAAATAAAATTTTAAACAATTGGAAAAAGTGAATTAATATTTCATTTTTTAGAAATCATAGTGGCCAGTACCATAATGCAAGTTCGTAATCGAACGACAATATTAAAAGAGATATTAAACCTTCTTCTACAAAAACTAAAACCTATTGGCATTAGGTACATACATACTCGTACATAACGTCACGCCTTTCTCCTGTGCTCCCAGAGAGGTAGGCAGAGATTACGTCCATCCATTTACTACGATCCTGGCACACAACTTTTCCTTAGTCCACATTCATCAATCTCTTCATACATGTTTGTCGGTTTAGGGTACCTACTTAGTATTTTACCTTTTATCTTTGTATTGGCATTCACTGCATTATTAAAAAGTAAAGCCTTAAATTCAACTACGCCATAAAAGGCATTATAGTAATTCCATGGGCGCTATAAGATTAAGCTCAAAATAACCCTACATCCATGCATGTTCACCGTACACCGTAGTCGCGTGACCTTTTTCATCGCTCCGTACACATTTTGAGGCGGTGCATTGGTTTTACATTTTTATGCTTTCTTATTACAGCTTTGATGTTGCACTACCACAGTATTGGTGGTTTGTTTTTATATGGGAATGCATAAAGTGAGCTTGTAATTTTTTATACAAACTTCGCTTTGCTAGGTAGTTTTAAAATCCTTATATACCTTTTAGTTTTTTGTAGTATCAGCCTATTGCAGTCCACTGTTGGACATAGGCCTCTCCAGTTGTTCGCCACTTAGGGCAAACATCTGGAGGATATAGCCATAATCGCCACGCTGGGCAGGCGGGTTGGCGATCGCAGGGCGTAGCTTCTCGCTCCAGTGACGCTGCTGCCCGTCATCGGCCTGTGGTATCTCGCGACGCCTTTAATCGTGATGGTTATACCGCCACCAGTCGGTTGACAGCGCCTCGTTTGTTAGTCGCCAGGATGCACCGGTAGGTGAGGTTGGCTTGGAGTGAAAAGATGATAGGCCGCTCCCTTACATCCCCGTAGTATAATAAGTTAACTTAATTGATAACAAACACAATTATTTAAATATTTATAAATAAATCAGTTTCAGTAAAATTTCTCGATATTTTCCTATCAAACCTTCCTGGTTCCTTGCCAATTTTTAACACAGGCTTGGTATCATTTGTCATGTGTGCTTTCAAGACATAGACATGCCATACAGCTATCTAAGAGTCTTATTCAGCTTATTCTGACTATTTAGACTGCTAAAATATATCTGACGCCGACTGTACATTATGTACAAAGTACCCCATTATATCACCCACATGTAAACCAATGAATTCGTTATTGTCATCACCAGCACAGCAGCCAATTTATGAACTCTGCATTCACGACAGAACATTAAACGGAAAACGGGCGCAACCTGTTTAAAACCTTACAAAATGCACTCTAGATGTCAAAACGTAAAATATGACTGTGTATTTATTGATAAAAATATCGAGTCGGTCGCAGGGAGGCAGGACGATAATCCGCCTGTCGCCGCCAGGTATCGATGGACGGATTAAAACACCATTTTTACTGACATTTAAAACCCTCTCCCAGTATCATTGCCGTGTTTTCAATTACAGCTTTAAAACGACGATTTTTGCGGTCAAAAAGGGTTTTCGCTGTGCGTGGCGTATTGATAGGCGATTCTAACGGGTTTGACACGACACAATGTGGTACACGGTTAGGAAATCGTCGGCACTATAAAACTATAAATAATAAATATTCGCAGCAATAAA
The DNA here is from genome assembly GCA_031163375.1 of Conogethes punctiferalis. Lineage (NCBI taxonomy): Eukaryota > Metazoa > Arthropoda > Insecta > Lepidoptera > Crambidae > Conogethes > Conogethes punctiferalis. The sequence continues at coordinate 8,728,282 of CM062080.1, forward strand.
ATTTTATGTCGTTAGGGCTGTATGGGGACATCAATAGCCGGGCCCGTCGTGCGGGCGGCACCGAACAGACTGCCATGCGAAGAATGTATGTATTCTTGTTTACATAAAAGATTACATGCAATAATAATATCTCAAATTGAAATGTAGTTACAATTTTATGGATTAGGATTAATCTTATGGATAACTCCGGATTCAAACTACCAAACTTTTATTTACTTGTCAAGTCCGCGTTAGCTTATTATGTTAAGTATCATTTTTATTTATATAAGTAGTGCATAATATCTGAAGGTACTGGGTTCGATTCTCGATTGGGCTTATTGTTTTTTTTAAGTAACGTATCATTTGAGACTAGGTATTTTGTTCCCATTGCAGAGTATTTATTTATTTAACTTTATTATTGTGTAAAGTAAAAGAGTAGTTTGGTACCAAAAATTAGACATGGTTTCAGTATGAAATAACCAACCGAATTTTTATACATCATCTGTTTCTGTTTTTAGTCAATCAATAATTTAAATACATCATCTGTATAACGCAGACAGCAAAGATTTCTTATTGTAACTATGGAGCTACTTAACTATGTATAAGTGATATTAATATTAATTCTGATGCATGTAAATCAAAGGACTTACTTTAGAATTGGATTAAAAGCCAGACTGACTGGCTAGTCAAAACGGATAACTTCCATAGATTTTGTACGGCGCGCAGAAGTGTGACGTCATAGTCAATTGCATGACATTTACGCCCTCATGATGTTTTAAAATTACAAATTTCAAAATTATTAGCTGTCGTATTTTATTTTTGTGGCAGTTTAGGTGTTAAATATGAAATTAATACTTACTCGCCAATTCTTACTTCGGGAACGAAATATCTTATCAACACTCCTAAAGTTAGAATACAATAATAATGATTTGTTCTGCTCAACAACAAACGTGCCGCAGTTTATAAACTATGGTTGTATCCGACCATAGCAAAGAAAATATAGCGTTATTGTATTTCGTACTTGGCTCTAAAACAGAAATGAGCGTTCACTCGCCTTGAAGACGTTATTATTTTTTACGAGGACTACATATTTTTATGTAACGCTATCTAACCGGAGAGGTTAGGATTTGAGTCAGCCTTACCTTTTTGTAAAAGGGAGCTTCGAGGGAATTCCGGGCTTCTTCAATTACTATTCATGGTGATTACTCAGCTCGCTGGATGGCCGTTACTGAGCATCACGGTCACAGCTTTTTGTTTTAGCCGGGACACGGTGTCCTAAGGGGAAGTGTGGAGGAAATAAGTTAGACGGTGGCTTTGTTTGAACTTGAATATTCATTGTGAGAAAAGGTCTGTTAGCAATGTGACTTAATAAATATCCGTAACCATTATTATTGAGCTCTTCTTGTCTTAACAATTTAAAGTTTTGATGAGACTACAGGTAGTTTAATAGTCCTAGTGTACCTACGTATTAGAAAAAATAAGATTTTCGCATCATAATATCTTATGTTGATTAATAACTCCGAGTACCTATTCTCTACAACGCTTACATGCTCTCAAATCGACAAGGAAATCCAAGAACTACTCTAAGAATTTCTTCATAAGACGTAAGATTTTCCAATTTTAGTTTTGGATTTCGAATTGCATTTTTGGAAAGATAAATTATAAGAATAAGAATAATAAGAAAAAGAAAAACTTTATTTGGCACACAATAACACAAAGTAACACAATAACTAAAATAATAAAAGAAACACAATATTAAAAAAAAAAAAAAACTCTAGCTACCATGTGCGATGTGGCCAAAATGGTCTCCACTCAGCTATAATGTCATGGCAAATATTTATTTGCCATAACGCTGGTTTGAATTTTGTATCGAATTCCGATTATACAAGCTATGCAGCTTAGCAAACTTTACATTCCTTCCTAAATAAATGTACTTACGAGTTAAACCTCAATAATAAGATAATTCAATCTTCTTTATTAGATCTCCTTAAAAAAAAACACATTTTAAAAGCCATTTTACATTTTATCAAGCTTCAATTTTAACTGAAAATGTAAACAACCGACTATAAAGTAGGGTTATGGAAAAGCCAGCCTCTATCGAACTATTTATCACTAACTATACATTATATTTGTAACTCAATTATCCCGCGCGTACCCTCCGACTTTTTAGTTTTCCCGCGGGAACTCCATATCTCACTGGGATGGAAATAGTTTATTATGTTATGTTAGCACGGGCCCCATCAAATTTAATGTAAGTAATATTTTTCTTTATTTTATGTTAGGTATGTACTTAACTAATTTTGTATTTATGATTAGGTACATAAGAAAACTAAGTTTTGAATGAACCACATCCATTAACTAATATTGTCTAGGCAAGTGGCTCATTCAATAGTTATCTTCAAGGGTGGTGGGTTCGAACCGGGTGCAGTTCGACACTCATCGAACCCACGACCCACCGTAGCCACCCGGTACTCGGGATAAGTATTAGAGTGATGAACATATTTTTTGTTTGTTCTGTGCCTTGGTATAATTATACCCAGGGAAATACGAGTATTTGTGGTAACTACGTTGTCCTGATACTATTATTACTCAAGTTAAGTAACTTAAGTAATAATGGTATCAGAACTTTGGGATTGGAACAATCTATAATAATGGTCTCTAATTTATTTATTTTAAAGAAGTATGAGTTGGCATTTATTTTTATATTCCAATTTTTTTTTAAATTTATTTCAGAAATGTATAAGTCACACTTAAGCCTGACTTACCTCTAACTATCTGTTAGATTAATGTTATCAGCACGTTTTTGTAATAAGCGAATTTGCTTACATACTATCACATAAACCTTGACCTTATGTATTGGGTTCACAGATTCATCTCAGCTCTATGCCTGAGGCAATATGTGACCGAGAGCGGTGGGCGCCAAGTTGGCTGCAGCCTGACATACATACCTAACATATGGCAGACTTTAGATTTGTGCTAAGACCGTTAACTGGTAAAGAGAAAGTGTTTGTTTGTCGACTTAATTAATGTAGCTACCCAACGATATCTCAGCGGAGTTCCGAGATTTGAGGGGGATTGTAAAAGTCGTGTGCGAAAACAGGATTTCGATAACAAGAAAGTACCTAGTTAATTTCTGAGGAAATGCGGTCTTAGTCGATTTTGAAGCAAGTGATACGAAGATTATGCAATATTAGGTGCACCTTGGGATGTAAGCGACCCATCATCTTTTCGCTCCAAGCCAACCTCACTTGCACGTGGTGCATCCTGCCGAATAACAAACGAGGCGCTGGCAACCGACTGGTGGCGGTATAACCATCACAATTGAAGGCGTAGCTATATACCACATACCGATGACGGGCAGCAGCGTCACTGGAGCGAGAAGCTACGCCCTGCGATCGCCAACCCGCCTGCCCAGCGTGGCGATTATGGGTATATCCTCCAGATGTTTGCCCTAAGTGGCGAACAACTGGAGAGGCCTATGTCCAGCAGTGGACTGCAATAGGCTGATGATGATGATGATGAGGTGCACCTTTGGTAATTAGAGCCACTTGAACTTTGAATTTTATTGCATGTATCGCAGTAACATTGAAAGTTCTTTTATTTTACTCTTTTTTTTTTTCAAAAAGGAAAAGCATTAGAAAACATCAGGTCGTATTCCGGCCAGTATTCCATAATGGATGCTATTAACTTTGCATGGGTATATCTGCCTAAGAATAATCATATAATTAGATATTAATAACATCTATTTTGTGTTCGAATGCCTAATAAAACGTAATGTAATGAAAATTTTCTAGAACAAATATGTCTGGATTTTCCAAACCTTAAAAAGCTCTGCTGTTTGAAATAATATCAACCAACCTTATACCAACTAACAGGAATAATAACGATATCTATCTATACTTATAATAAATCTGTAGAGAGGTCAATTCTGTACATAAAATATTTTTTCAAAATAACTATCAGGGGGTGATAAGTGATCGATACTGATACCAAAAATGCAATCAGTAAAATTTTTGTCTGTCTGTCTGTCTGTCTGTCTGTCTGTCTGTCTGTCTGTATGTTCTTTATAGAAAAAAAAACTACTGAACAGATTTTGACGAAACTTGGTACAATTATTCTTCATACTCCTGGGCAGGTTATAGGATACTTTTCATCACGCTACAATCAATAGGAGCGGAGCAGTGACGGGAAGTGTTGGGAAAACGCGAGAAATTTAAACCTGTATGTTTGAACGCGCATTACGCGAAAACTACTGCATAGAATTGAATGCGGTTTTCACCAATGTATTGCTAGAGGTCTAACTTAAAACTTAGGCACAAGGTATAGATGGGTATTATAAGGAAGTCCGTTATTTTTGAAACCCGATATCCACGCGAGCGACGCCGCTGGCACAGCTAGTAATTAATAAATTAATGTCTCAACTTTCTAAGTGTTTTTCAATTAATGAAGATAAGTTACATTTTAACTAATTGAGGTGGGCGTTGGGTCCCTAGAGGTATTGAGTAACTTTACATAGTATTTGTTACGCGATTACTGAATTTGGGTTGCTAATTAATTGCCGCCCATTGCATAAATTGGGACAAAAATTTCGGATTCAGAATGACTTCCCTGTCGAAGATTCGGAACCGAAAAAGTACATAGAGACATATACTCGTATAGAGACATGAGAACCTCCTCCTTGTTTGAAGTCGGTAAAAAGAGCAAACAAATGAATGCTAATTAATAAGAAGAGACTTACACCACCTTTACTTTCGCTTCAAACAAAGGCTTTCAAAAGAATAGTAGCCAATAATACTAATAGACTCCAATAACCGACTTGCTACATTACATAACCACACAATTCCCCCTCAAAGGCAAATGAAAATTTAATTTCAAAAACAGCAGCAAAGGTAACTTTTTACCAGCGAAAAGTGGAAAAAACTGGGTGAAAACTCGTTCACGGTTGAATTCAGGTGGGATTCCAGTCATAAATTCGAGAAAAAAAAATCCCTGTGAGATATAAAATAGTCGAACAATGCACTTTGTATGCGTCCGCATAGCATTAATCAACTAAAAGCCGAACTGTCGCACCGGTAACTTTCGAACACAGTTAAAGTGGTAATTAAGGTAAGTACTAAATAACTTCTGCTCCAGGTCTTGATTTAGATTACCTGAGACTGCAGCCTTGTTATTACACCTGAACCCCTCTTCATTTTAATAATTGCTGTATGAAGTTTTATTTCGATCGGTTGCATCTAACGGCCCCCGTTTGAAATGGATAATACCCGTCCAAAAAACAAGCCATAAGCAGGGTACAGATCCCAAGCCGTTATTTTGCAGTGGTACAGTAGGTATAGGTAGGTATAGTGGCCAACCGTAGCCGCATGTAGGAAAGAGAAACCCAAGTCGCTCGGTTTTGCCTGCGTGACTATTGGTGATATATTATAATACGTTTATCAATTATATACCCTATGTCTAATCGGATGTATGAGCATTAACTATTGTAATAAAGCTCCTTTCAGATCCGTTTAACAGTAATAAACATCCATACATCCAAACAAACTTTCACATTTATAATATTGGTAGAATTATCATACCTAGTAGATACTTTACAATAAGTTACCTTACTTCATCTCTTATGTTAGTTAGCTCGATCCCAATTAATTTATAACACAAGCAAGGCTATACGTTCCCCACAGATTCCCCCGAATCAAAACTCCAGCGTTCAAACAAAATATCTAAATGGATGGGCAAGCCGATCGTGGCGTGACACAGAGGCACCTCGCTCGCTTAAAACTCAGCTAATTAAATGGATGAAAACGAAACTCGAATGTTTTCATTCCATTTACCGTTCTATGCTCGCCCACTGCGAATGGTAGTATGCAAAATGTATTACAATATCTCAAACATGACACATTTTTTAATTTTATTGAAACTACGAGTGTACTCATTGTGCGAGTTCAAATGAAAATTCTATTAGTGTTTTGTGGAATTTTTTGGAATGTTTTCAGCTGAAAGAGGATATTTTATCCGCGTAAAATATACCTTTAAAATATCGGGAAAAATATCATACAAAGCTGACGGTCTAAAAATTATTTTCCAGGTAGATATCACATTTGTAATTCCTGCAACTATATTGAAGAGTGTTTTTTGATTCGCCTGTTCTCAGTGTAAAGGTATTTCACACTTTTCTAACAAGCTATAGTTCATGTGCTACTCTAACGTGTTAGCTATATTACTGTAAAGTTATTTTCAAATCCATTCAGTATTTTTTGCGTGAAAGAGTAACAAACATTAATCCATCCAGACAAACTTTGACACTTATATTATTAGTAAGTAAATTAGGAAGTTGGATATTAGTAAGTACATCAGCTATTACATCGTGCCTGGATGGAATGCATATAAGTGAATAATTAAAAGACAATCCTGCAGGATTGTAGGTACGATTGAAACTGGCAAAAAAATGCGTGATATCGAATAAACACATCCCTATTCGGAGTTCGAAAAGTCATTTGCGCGATTATCTGTCTCGCGGAGCACATCACGGCCGGCGTTGTATGTAAATTGAATTAATGACGCTGCACTCGGGAGGGGCCCACTCGACGAATCGACGCGGATAGACGCAGCTCCAACCGCGATTCATTTCGATGGCTTTCGTTCGGAAGGGTTGCGAGACGGAATGTTTAATCGTCACTTTTGATAATAATTATGATTGGATTGTGTTTTGATGTTTCAAGGACTTAAACTTTCAGGCAGATTAATATCTGAATGGATGCATGCATAAACAATTAATGTTATGCGTTAATTAAAGAGAGCGATAGCGGACCGTGAACAATACTTTTTCCAATGTGTATGGTTTCACGACAGTAAAGGTTTGAAATTTCCTCAGCTAAAATTGTGTATTAGTGGCTTCTATAAATAATTTTTTGATGTTTAAGAATTCTTTGATTTAATATGTCCTTTAATAAATCACATGTAATTTTTTAGAAGGCAAAATTACCTTCTTAGTATTTCATGACATGGCATCAATGTCTGTACTACCTTTATGTACCATAATATTTTTTATAAGTAAGTTATTATTATTTCTATTTCTACTCCGTTCTATTATTATCATTGTTTATTAGTCATTTGAAGGTAAGGTTTATCGCTAATACATGTACGTTACTCGTATACGTCCATAGAAACATATACTTTATATTTCACCATACATTTGGAAAAATTACTCGGCAGCGGCCCACTCGCCGATTCGACGTGGATAAACTCCGTGGTCTACCCGCAATTTATTTCAATGACTTTGGTTCAGCATTTGTTTTGAGAGCACTATTTAATCGCAATTTTCGGAATATGAGCCTTATTATGACTGAACTGTCTAATAGAAGTTTGCTAAAATCCTATAGACGCCTATAGGAACTCGTGGGGGGTTTGGGTTGGGCCGGCATGGCGGTGGCACCTGACAAGTTACTTGCCCGTTGTCACAGCGACTTCTCTTTCGCTTTCCATCAGGCGAAGGAAAGCCATTATGCCGAGGTACTATAAAAAAAAGGTTGTGTACAATGATCAAAATGGGGGTGGCAAAAATGCTACCTGAAAACCAGAATCGTGACATGTTCTCACAGGCTAGTTGCAACCTATTCCGAGGGGGTACCATTTTGGCATTGCGCAAATGTATTTTTGAGTGCCTTTATGTTTATAGTTGTACTGTGCTTTATCAATTAAATGGATTACATTCATTCATTTAACAGTCAAGGAACTTTCAAACTGATTTCCATTGTTATTGTCGTAATATTGATAATACTAACTGAAACTTTTTTTTGTTTTTATATTACCGATCATCTTCGCTTCCTTTTAAGCTGCCAATGATTCTCCACTAACATACTTTATGTTATAGCATCATAACGTTACCAGCTTAAGCGGCATAGCCTTTTAATATCGCGAACGGTCCATATTTTATACTTACAGTGTGAGTGTGTCGAACCCTCTTCAAGCGGTTTAACATCGTTTGGACGGAAACTACCCCGTGTTGAATCTCTCAAGCGACCCCGCCCAAACATTACTAAACCGTAAGAATAACGCAACGAGTCTATTATGTTACACAGGCCTCGTAAGATATGGTCAGCTAGCTTCGCCTCAAGGGAAGGACCCTCACTAAATCCTTCCACTTTACGTGGCCAAGCCCCTATTAAGATTATGAAATTATGAAGCCGACCACTTTCGCAGATTTGCGTGGTGGGCCCGCAGTTAATCCGGCTGATTTAATTCAATGCTTTCAAAACGATCTAATTGACCAATGACCACTAACTTCGGACTGAGTTCGCTCATCAATTTGGTCAAAGTTAGCTTTATTGTCCTGGTAATAAGAACTTTTAATGGTCCTCCTATTAACCTTCGAAGAGTTTATTGAACCTCAATAAAAACAACATTGGTCGATCGTTCGGCAGTAGTAGGTATTCTTAATTTTGAAAGCCATTTTATGAGACAAATAAAGAGACTACGTGATATGTAAGGTACATTGATTTAGTATTGATGTTAGAGTTTAAACTTTGACAACATTCTCTATCATTGTATTGTTTTTATTAAAAGCATTTTACGGTAACGTAAACATTAGATATTTTTATAAATTTAACACTGTGTTTACCTATCTAGTACAAAACTTTAGCACATAATATGTTTGAATTTTAAATATATGAAAGCTTAGAAGTAACTCAAATCAATTAAAAATAATGTGATACATTATTAATTCAGTGTATAAGTCGATATGAAAATGCAGAGAATTTGTTCCCTCTTTTCGACAAGGTAAGAAATCCCGCTAAAATAATGTTACCTTTAACTAAACGAGCTCACCCAATATTAACAGGGTTTTAAATACAGTAACTCAAGATAACTGTTAAAAGTATCGAAAAAAGATTACATTTAAATAATATCACCCCAGCGATCACTTTCGCCTACGCGGAGATGGCAATTGGCTCCATGAAATCTGCCCTCTAGGGCACTAAGTAATCAACCCAAGAAACGTTCGATTCTAACAAAGGATCTTGCAAGGACCAAAAAGATTCTTATCATGGAATAAATGGGTGTTATAAGGGTAAAAGAAAATTGCAATTTGTGATGACACCACCTTTGGAATTAGTATAATGCTGCTCCTTTCTTCCGAATGGAACTGAAAAATGTCCTCGCATATAGATCGACGGGGTACTGATTGAAGTTGACATAATAAGAGAACAGGACCGGAGTCCGCGGATGGAAATGGCCGGAATGAACGCATTACACTTAAGATGCTATCTTTATAACAACATAAAACGGGGCATAGCAGATTGCTAGAGGCTGTCCTATGGACTTTGATATTAAGTCCGGGACGGAGTTGTGCTAATAGCGAGGCTAATTCGAACTTACGATGTTATCGCTAAATTCGGGAGACTGCGAAATGTTTACTCTGTTTGAAAGTGAGTTAGATTTACTTTACATGTATCTATATGTATTGTTAAGATAAGATCAATCCATATAGATGCAAAATTGTTTTTAAATACCAAGACTGAATGGAGTTGAATTGGATTATTTTTGCATTGTGTGTGGCCTCCTGGGGCCTGATAGAAAGCGAAAGAGAGGCCCTATTGGCTGCGACAACGGACAAGTAACCAAATCAAAAACGCTTAACCTGGTTATCACACTGGCTCTATAATTCAAATCTATTTAAAATCATTAGAATCAAGCTAAAAATAGTACCTATTCCAAATTCTGTGGTTGGACATCGTTCTCTTGGCCTTGTTTGAAAAACTTTTTTTTAACGACATTCCAAATTGTAAGCTTCTTCTTGTCTAATTTCTTATTGCAATTTACTTTTTTCTTTCACTCCTTACAGCCGTGCCAAATCCATTCGTACAAGAAAACCTCATCAACGTCAAACTTAAATCATTCGCGGTGTCTAATAGCCGAAAGTTTCGCAGTGCGCTATTAGTGTTCAAAAAGAAAGTTTCGTTGCAAATGTATTTGGTCGGTAATAAAGCAATAATGATAATTAGTGGTACCAGTGAAGAAGGGGCGGCGTATGCCGCACTGCGCCGCGTTGACATCGGCGCCGGCCCGCCGGCCCGCCGGCACGCGACCAATTATTTACTACAGCTGCACTCAACCTGCGGTCCGCTGCCTACATTTTTATTTTAGAATTGACGCCTGATGCCTTTGTAATGTGGTCTTAGCGTAGCGCCGTATGTTGGGAACCGCGACAGAGGCAGCCCGCGGCAGAAACGTCTTGATCCTAAGACATCTATAAATAGAGGATACTCAACGCCTGTCTAAAACCTGTTTGCAGTATTTAGGGTATATTGTTTTGATAGAGACGCGGAAAGTACAGGGAAAGTGTTCTCAGTTTCCAGTCTAAAGGAGACAGGAGCAGCAGGCGGCAAAACGCAACCGATGGAGACAGCTGATTGACAAAATTAGAGAGGTAGGTACGTTTTTAGAGGTCTTCCTAGGCGGATGAAACTGATTGTTATCTTCAACAAAATCCAGAATATTTTAACTAGTTGCTGCGGTATTATACGATTCTAGTAACTTTAATGTACACACCTCAGTAGATTATAGGTATTCACTTCAACTTTACTCACCACATGCCTACTCGTAGAAAAAAGAATCTTTAGGTACCTCTTTGTTTTGTTTTGTATCCAATGTCAGTGTAATACTCGTTTTTTCCTAAGAGTCTTACCTAGAGGTATAACATTTCAGATTATCAGTCATACTCAGGATCTCTTCAACATCATCAATAGCCTATTTTAGCCCACTGCGGACATAGGCCTCCAGTTGTTCGCCACTTATGGCAAACGTCTAGAGGATATACCCATAATCGCTACCCTGTGCAGGCGGTTTCGGCGGTGATCGGAGGGCGTAGCTTCTCGCTCCGGTGACGCTACTGTCCGTCATCAGTCTGTGGTATTTAGCTACGCCTTCAATTGTGATGGTTATACCGCCACCAGTCGGTCGCCTCGTTTATTATTCGGCAGGATGCACCGCGGGCAGGTAAAGTTGGCTAGAAGCAAATTGATGATAGGCATACTTTACATCTCTCAGGATCTCTATTTTGTTATATCTCGGTCCTTATAGGTACTGTATACCTATGTGTATTTGTAAAATGTATTTAGCCCTTTGAAAATGGTTGACTACAACTGATTTGCAACTCACCTACTTACTGCACCATCACAAGATTTCCTTATAGCCCACTGCATGTGGACTTTGTTTAACATACTTTAAAAAGCATTTCTTAAATAACTAAACTCGGGCGAAGTGGTGAAGGGACCATGAAATATTTCAGAATTTTCAGATGTTTTCTTGCGGGCCGACAGTTGCCTAGTTTTGGTTGCAAATGTTTTAAGTTCTTTCTAAGTAAATTGTGATTGTTGTGTGCTTGGTATGTTTGCGACTACGTTAAAAACTGCTAAAACGTTTTATTTTAAGGATCTTTAATCAACAAAAGCTTGAACTTATTCTGCGGAATGAGTTGACCTAATTAACGTTTTGAATCTAGCTACTGATCCCACTGATAGATACATTATTATGATTTGTACAGGTTCGAACTTAAACACAATACATTTTTTTTAAAGTGGGATCATTTGACAGAGAAGAAGTAATTAGTTAATGATTTAGTCAGGGATTTTTATAGATACATAGTAAATGTATCATAAGTAGTCTACGAGCAAGCTATTGAGCTTCCTATGAAAGAGCATATTTCCTGCCGCGCCCCAGGCACGGATGACTTATGCACATCAATTTAGGTTTCCTCAACTCCGTCTGAAGGCACATTATATTATAATGGAGCGCGTTATGTCCTTATTCATTACATTCTTTTCACGTAAAAAATAAAATCTCCTCTGAATCTCGACAGGATGAGGGAATAACGTAGCTAACTTATATGTAATTCCGGGGCCCGTGAGATACCCGACGAAATTATTAATGTACAAAAAAGATACAAAGACTGGATCCTCTTTTAAGTAACTTGGCTGAGGAACGTGATTTTGTTTCAAAGTGTATTTTTTTGTTCATTCCGTGAATGAGAATGCAAACACAGAAAACAATCGTGTTTCTAACGCGTTTTGTTTGGAGCCGTATTCGCCTCATAGCTCGGGGCGCGGGCAATTGTCTAAACTAATAAACCGGTGTTTTTGCTCCACACGGCAGCAAAAAGATGTATATTTTTGACGTATTCACTTTCGCGCGTATGCCGATGTAAGAAGGTTTACATTTGACGCGTGAATCTGACTCATCGCTGTTGTAGTAGCAGTTAGGACAAAAGGGAAATTATTTTTGAATACTTCGAGGCATTAACGCAATTTTCTATTTTAGTCGTTAGAAGCGAGTTGATAAATAAAAAGAGTATCGAATTTCACGGAATTCCGGGAAGTTAACTTGATATACGCTCTATAAATGAAACTTCGCTTTGTCAATCTCTCACTTAATCGAATTACTATTCTTTTTAAAGAAAACTAGCACAATTTCATAATTTGATCACATCATCACACATTTTCATCATCATTAAATTTTAATGTCATTATGAGCCTTTCAAGTGCTTTTCAGGGTATATTACCTACTAGCAGTGCCCGCGACTTCGTCCGCGTGGAATAGAGTTTCATCCCGTTGGAGGTAGAATTGATCAAAATCCTTTCTTAGCGGATGTCTACGTTATAACATCTACCTGCATACCAAATTTCAGCCCGATCGGTCCAGTGGTTTGGGCTGTGCGTTGATAGATCACTATGTAAGTCAGTCAGTCAGTCACCTTTGAGTTTTATATATTTAGAAGATTAAGCAGTGCTTTTCTTTTTCAATGGCCAATCCACGGGAAGAATTAGGGAGGAGACTTGTATTATTTTCCGTCGCCGTACAGGAAATCGTGTTAATCGTAATAAATTCACTTTATCCCAATATTCGCATCAACAACCGAAACCACAAACTTACGCCCGAATTAATAGTATTACTAAGATTCACTTAGTTTGGCATTATTGGTCCTGTAGATACTTGAGTGGGTGCATTTAGACAATTTCCTAGGCCGACCCCACGTGGCGACGGTAAGTATGACCTCCTACTGGTTCTGTTCATCTGATCACATTTCGCTTTTATTCGCAATATTATTAACGAAATTGTATTCCTGTGCTAGTCTACACCATAACAAATGATTAAAAAAGTATCTCTACATTATTTTGATGGCCTGAAGTAATAACAATAATAATAAAATAGTTTATTTTTCACACAAAATAATAATAAATGATTAAAAAAGTATATCTACATTATTTTGATGGCCTGAAGTAATAACAATAAAATAGTTTATCTTTCACACAAAATAATTGATTTATTTCAAATAAATTATATTTCCCGGTAAAAAGAGAAGCGTAGGTAATTGTTACTACTTACCGACGATCTTTTTGCGGTTTTACGACTTAAATAAGACTTCTTTTTCCACCTGCATTCAGTACAAACGCTTGCTTTTCAGGTTGAGAATATGCTAAGAATGGCCCATGATACCCAAAAATACGAGTATGCAAAGAAAAACAAGATAAGACATAACAAGAAGAATATAAGAGCTTCGTGTGAGCAATATTAGACGAGGAAGTTTTTATGTTTTTATAACAAGGTGGTTTATACGGAAACAAAGCATGCACTATGCTCACACGAGGCCGGGGGTAGTACGTCTAAGTTTTGCAATAATTCGCCTAAGTAGGGGCCCACTCCTCAAGCATGGAGACCGTAAAACCCAGTTGAATACCTTTCTGTCACTGTAAAGAGAAAATATTTTGTTTTCAAGGAAAGTGCGCGCACATCATCATTACGCTTCGTAATTTTTTCGTATGTGCCATTCCGGTGCCAGTACTTTTATGCCTTCCCCTCATAAAGACAAAAGGGACTTTGAAGTAAAATCACGTACATTTTTTGCAACTTACTTAGGAGAGATTCAGCCCCTTGCCTTCCATGTTAATATTTTCTGGGAAAACATTGCGGGACAACGCATGGAAATTACATTTAGATATTTGCTCGTAACGCGTACGCTCGAGTGTGGGTAGGGATATTATATTTTACGTGCATAGAATGTAATAAAATGTTTAGGACATTCCTCGCTCCGATACGGGCACGTCAGCCCTAACGAAAATATAGGTAATGCCGATTGATATGTAAATGAGGGGCTCCGTTTCAAACTTTCTTTGGGGGCAAAATCTTATTTACTCATTCCTTTTAATAAAAGAGTTTTTACAAGTTCCGCCACTCGTGTTGAGTCAACGGGATTTTTTACAGTATTCGCTTTGTAGGTACGTACCTGTGTGAATTATTGAACAGATTTGAATGAAACTTTACAGCAATATAGTTTATACTATACACCAGACATAACACATAGGCTAAAATTTATAAGGATATTTATTTATTTATTTATTTATTGGATCACCAACATAAGATACAGCAGTAGGTACATGAAAATTACATCAGTATATATTTAATAACTAACCGTTCCTATTATTTAAGGTAATCACATCTTGCATAACATTATTAACGAAAAGAGAATATAAATTAATAACTATAATACAGCACGCCAAACTAAAGCCGGGGAAAGACAACAGGCAGGCCACTTACTTGACGTCTGTCAGTTTTAGCTTCATAGTGAGGTGACCCGCTTAGACAATTCGATTGAGGTGATTTAATCGATACGTACTTGAGCATGTGAGTCGAAATAGAAAATACTATTGTAGAACGCCTCAAGTGTCACTGAAGATGACCAATACTTGTCTAAACGCCAAATGCCGCCCACTATCCTGCCCCAACTTCTACCACGCTTTGAATAAACTTAAACATCAAAAATAACATTCTAAAAACCAACTAAGGTACGTGAGCAAGTTCTTTTAGTAGTTGCCGAAACCTGGGCAGGCTCTGACAATTTAAATCTATTTCGGGTAATTTCTTTGAAACATCATTGTATATCACATATCAGAGATATTCATACAAGCAAGATCGCAAGCATTAGCAAGTAACAAAATAATCCGTCGATAAAGAAATAAGACGTCAGTTTCAATTTTAAACCATTGCAAATGACGCTAACACAACTACAGCGATCGTTAAATGGGCCTTGAAATGTTTTCATTGCTCTATCCGCTTCGAACGGTCGTAACTGGCAGATAGTGCTAATGCATTAAACGGCAATCGGAGTTGCGTCGGCCTATCAAGCTGCATTGCCGTTTTACGACGCAACTTATTCGGTAAGCGGGCATTAGTTAGAAGGGACGTACGCGTAATACATTGGCCACTTAAGTGGGGTGTTTGTAACGCGTTTCTTATGTTTTGTGACGGTGAACACGGCTATTTGAGAGCAATGCTTAGTTAAGTAGATTGTCTAAACTAAAATGCCCCACTACTTAATTATTTTATTTATTTGGATAACAAATCCGAGAATTGCGCTATGCCAACAATTTAACTTAACCGTCAATAAATGCATGTTTTTATGTATTTGTTCTTTGAAATTTGTTTGTTTGCGTAAAAGTGGGGGTGGGGCACGTCATTTTAGATTAGACTATCTCTAATTGTATTGCTGTTCATCGTCAATTTTAAGTGCGTTTTGTTTTGCTTGATCTAGTTTTGGTATGGACGAAACCTTGCTTCAATTATAATAATCTCTACTTTTACAAGTATGCGTCTATTCTAACCTAAAAAATCTTTAATTATGTACTTATATCATATCGCGATATCAGCATAATTACATCTCCCAATGATTTTCACGCCGTCAACCAAAACGTAAAAGTAAATATTATTCACAAGAAAATAAATATTTCATACAAAAATCGTAGCTCAACGAGGAATTGATATTCACCGCACATTTCCCATACAAAATGATATCCAAAATCAAGTAGACGCCGCGCGTATTAGCAAAACCATCAGGTATCTATTTCTCATAAAGACCACTCTCATTTTCGTTACGTTGTTAATAAAAAGAAATGGAAAAGTTGTTGGTTCGCGCGTCAAATGAAAAAGTTACCGGACGTGATGATACTGCGAAGACAGAGGGCCACCTGCCGGCGAACTAATTACGAACTCGCGAACTTTGGCGAACACTAAAATATTTTGCTAAAAACGTCACCTCGCGGCGCGGGCCGCATAACAAACGTTATGAGCTCATTTGTAAACATAAATTAACCAGAAGTGCTAATTTTACAGAGGAAATTTTAATTAAATTGCGTATTTGTAAGTCATATTTCTTGCAGAGTGATGATGATACGAAACGGTGGTCCTTTTAATATTAATGACGTAACGAGACCAGCAAATTGCTTTCCGTTTGACGTCAACAATGGCAGTACCTACCAATTTGCCAAATGTTCAGGCATTGCACGCGCCAGTTACACGAAACGACAGTGGTTAGCATTTTATACTCATTAATTGTTATATACTAATTAAAGATAAATAAACAATGTAACAATGACGTTTGGTTCTTTGGTATTGAATTGGCTACGTCTGTAAACTTTTCTCTTTTACTATCAGTGCCAAATCATCTTCGCTCGAATTGAGCTACCCGTCCGGGGAAGGACCTCCACCCTATAGAGTACCGCAGCCAAATGACCTCCGGATCGTGTTTCTGCCGGTGAGTAGGGTTTCCGGAGCTCGTGGGGGGTTAGGGTTGGGCCGGCATGGCAGTGGCAACTGACAGGTAACTGACCAGTTACTTGCCAGTTGTCACAGCGAGTTGGGCTTCTCTTTCGCTTTCCATCAGGCGTAGGGAAGCCATTATGTAGAGCTACTATATAAAAAATATATTACATAGTCAGAGTATAAAGAGGCAATGTATAATAAAAACAGCGTCAAACAAAACCTAAGCTACGCAAGCACAAAAAGCACACCTACACTAAAACTGCTCAACAATTTCGACCCGAATTCCGTTATCTCGGTTATTCAGTACGATATCTTATGTATCTCTCTAAGTATCGACCAAAGCGAAGTGCGAAACCTCTTAATAGTCGTGATCCTGTAAATTATGAATCGGGAGCTGCCCTGGAGAGCTATGATTCACGGCTAAGATCTTATTAAGTAGGGTAATCTGACGCTCGTTGCGCGCGAATGTTTAACTAAAACTGAAGGAATATTTGACGAAAAGAACGTTTCCTGTTAAATCAAATCTTGGATATTTAATATCAGTTTCGTGTAGATGTATGTTTATCATTGTTATAATAAGGAAGACTGAAATTGATCTCGTAGCATACAAGTCTACGCAGTGTTTTAATTGTTCTAAGATTTCTAGTTGGAAAAGTATTATAATTACTCTAAGTATGACTTAGGCCATGGGTGGTACGATTGAGGCAACCGGTTGCCTAAGTCGTACCGAAAAAAGGTTTTTGTAAAACCTTTAAAGAACAGTTTTATTAAGAGATTTTTAAATGTCTATTAATGTTTTTTGATTCGTTAATAAATTAAGACTTTATGTGTGTAAAGATTTTTCTATTATTTATATTACAATAGAAATTATAGCTATTTTCCTTGAACTGGTACGACCAAGGCGACCTTACCCTATTGTCTATCCAGAATTTTCTAGAAAAAATAAGGAATTCCTTTAAACATCGGTTAGGTTTATCAATCTAATCCTGGGCTATGGGTCAGGTGCGATTGCTGGGTAGAAAGTTTAGTCTCTTTCCGGAATTATTTTTGTTCGAATCAGGTAGGTGTTTACTGGATGGACACAAATCTTATCTATTGATTTAATTATTACTTCACGTATCTGCGTATAAATAACTCGAGTGAGTGAGAGTCTACACTTGTTCGTAGACAACTGTGTATCACCATGAAATTGAGGCTGAATGACTAAATGACTTCACTATAGATTTCCTAACAATTGTCCATGTACAGTTGTACAATGAGCGCCAGATGATGACTGTGGTCATCTTCTAGAACACGACCTATGCTTAAGACAATTAGGAAAACATTTTCGAGATTGACTCGATGACGAATCCAACTCTAAACCTTCGCGGTTTAGGCGACAATGATCTAGACATTGCACGGTCGCTCAAAGATAATAACTTCAGTTTGACTGTAAAACGAACCGGTTGCGGCACTACGACGTTTCTCCCAACCCGCTTTGTAATTCCACGTTATACTCATAAGATTTACGCGTTACTAAAGGTGTAAGGCACGCAATATGGCGTTAGGTAAGCCATCGGATCTGCAGGGTCAAATGTATGGCAAGAGGCCACAACTGCAGTAAGCCCTATTTAGTTTACGACCGGCGCGTCTCCTCGCTTTACGACGACGTCCACTGGTGTTCTTTCAGATGTAAAGACCAGCTGGATACGACGTTTATCGCAATTTACTGTATGTTAATTCCGCAATGAATTGGAATTTGCATCGAACTTATACCCACACAGTGTGAGTCACGATGGTTTTGCGAAAACGTTTGCTCACTTTCGTTTGGGAAATTTCAGAGTCACCTGTAGATGACTCATCCTAATACGAGGCTTTCTAAATTCCATAACGTCGTGTTTCAGTACCATGTTATGTCTACTGTTACCATTTAGGTATCTACATGTTATCATCACTTATTTTGAGCTTAGAATTGATAGTATGCAGATATCTATCAATACAATCTATCAAGATAATAATAGTTAATAGGAACAGGATACCTATGCTAGAAAGAACATCTGTGTTCCAGGACACCAGCCTCCCACCATTCTAAAATATTGAAATTAGAACATAATGTAAAAGCATAATTTACAAGCAAAAGACTTAAAACGTTAACATTTTCAAGGGTAGGTAGATATAATTATTTATGGTCATCGAATCTATTCTAGAAAATTAAGTCTTTGACATTGGGTAACTATAATGCTGACAAACCACTAGCCACATGGATGCTCTTGTAATCTCTAAGCAACATGTTCTCCCCTTGTTCATTTCATATTTTATGGTTTTTAAAATGCTACAATAATGTTACGAATTTCCATAAACTAGCAATACAGATTTCTGAGCACGACTTTAAGCTGTAAAATACCGAACAACTTGTAACTGACCTTAGCTTTTATGACTTGTGCTATATTGTACGATAAAAGTTATAAAGTTCAATTTAGCGTTTTAAACAATGAAAAAAGTTTAATATACCTAAATGTTTGCGATAAGACCGCCTAAATTGTACCACTAGTTTATTGTAATACCTTGTCTGTAAATGTTTGTTTTTGTGCAATATAGAATATCTATCTATCTATGTTTTACTTTTTAACTATTCTTATGACTGTCACTTTTATACAAAAACTATAGGTATAATTCTTTGGTTCAAAATATACCACACAGGGCTACACGGCGCCATCAGGGCAGACGGGTTGGCTAGCTTCGGTGACGTTGCTGCCCGTCATCGGCCTGTGGGATGTAGCTACTCCTTCAATCGTGATGGTTAAACCGCCACCAGCCGGTTGCCAATAAAATAAACTGTACTTAAAATATACTGTGAGCTCCAATAAGCTTCCTAATTTGCCATAAATATTGTTATCGTCCCGATCTTACTTAACAAGGGTCAAGGACAATACTCGACGACCAGGCCGACGACATAAAAGATCCTATGACATAAAACTGGGTCCAATTCAATACCGCATGCTCGTTACCTAAACTCATTCCGATTCTTATGTCAATTGTGGATATTTTTTTTCTCCTAGGAACACTGGCGTAATTGCCCAAAATACGAGGCAGCGGAGAAACAGCGAGTAACTCGATTATCGGACGGTATTTCCTTCGGACAAAGCGATCCCCCCGATGGAAGGTTCGTTTAAAGAAGTAATTACACGAGCAGCAAGTTTGGCCGATCCCGGTCGCATTTGTATGCGCGCCGCGCGCTCCGAGCGGAGGCGATAACGCAAATTCGTTTCGGCGAACATCTTGCTAATAGAGTTTCACTAATTTATAAGAGCGTTAAGCCGCAGCCTTGCTGGACGGGCGTAAAACTGTCCGCGGCGAGCGTAAAACGGATTTGATGTTAGACCCTGTTACATATTTGATGGGACTCAATCTTCCGCTGCGTGGCCGGGAGGTAAGCATGCTTAATTATGAACGTGAGACTGCGGAATTATACGAATTGTTGGCTTGGTATTTCGCGGAATAAGATATTGTTTTCGTTTTCTTAATCAAATCTAACAAATATCGTTAATAATGCATGCTCGTTTCAAGATTTACGACAGGTGGTTGAGTGGTGGGCATGTTCAATTTGTAAGTAAGAAGTTACTTTATGTGATATATCTTTTTTTAACTTTACCTGCGTACAAAGTCAAGGCTTTCTTAATTTGCTATTCACTGCACCTATATTTAACAAATGAATTCATACCATGCATTCATATTTACACACAGAAAAACACAGAAATTTAAAATAAACAGATAATGCGTTCTTAATGAAATTTCTCGAGGGTTATTTATCAGACAACATCACATACATTGCTCGAATCCCAAAGTAAGTACCTTAAGCACTTGTGTTATCAGAACAACGAAGGTGTGGTACCTTACACCAACTACCAATAAATACTTAATTACAAATATAAACACCCAGACACGAAACAAACACAAATGGTTGTCCCGGGTGGGAATCGAACCCACGACCTTTGGTTCAGAAGGCAGGGGTCACTACCAATTGAACCACCGAGCCAGTCAAGTACCATTTATAAATTTAGAAGAACGAAAGAGAAAATTATGTTTCGATTCCCTAATGGATCCTGTATCGATACCACGCGCAAAACCTAGTATCTTAATATTTTCAAGTTGAAATTTGAGGGGTTCATTCCATTTAAACGTTTATGAAGAAAAAAATCCTGACAAAAATAATCCCTAAAGTTACTGGATCGTGCTATTACCTACCTACGATAGATACGGGATTAAGAAATTCTTTTTGTGCAAGCAACACAGTGTGGATTACGAACATTATGACAGAGCTAGTTAATTAAAATCCCGATGTTACAAATAAGCCACGGCCCGACACCACCGCACCTGGGAACTCCAAATTACGACTAACGCCACTGAACAGACGCCACTTAAAACATGCTGTACCTATAATAATATAAAAAGAAAGTTAGGATGGCAACATGGGTTTATCTAGGAGATAAGATTTTTTGAGATTTCTTAATTTTGGCTGGATCTGCAGCGATAATAAGTCGGAATAGTACTTAAAACTTTTATTTATTCCAAGAAAAGCCACGACATAACATGTAGAAGCGATGCATAATGTCACCGTAAGATAGTAAATACCGTTAGATTACAATCTATCCAGCAAGATTGTAATCTGTTGACAGATTGTTGTATGTATAAGTAAGTAGTGTACAATTTTAGCTTCGGGTAATTATTGGGTTCTTTATAATTGTAGCTATCAATGCTACAAGCAAAGGGGTAAATAGCCATGCACTCTTGCCAATATCATTTATTTGGTAAGTGAACATGTTAATTATAAAATATTTGATACAGACAATTAAGAGATGTTTATTTTTATTTGGCTCCTAAACGTAACCCTAAAAATTCGATGGGTACAATGCACCCCAAGTATGCAATGAAAATGGCCGCTACGACACCAATTCCGCAAAATTACTGTCTCCGAGTTAGATTAAAATAATTATGTCTCAGTAAAGCGCGGCGTGATGGTAAATATTCATAATTTATATAGAAACATAAGGGCTTGCAAGTCCCGCTATTTAGTCGGCCCGGCGTCGTTACGTCGTCTCAGCCACTTTATGTTACGAAAATTTCATTTTAGGGGGCTCATTCCCCCCTATTATGGGACTAATTCGCATTATGCGACATTATGTTACGGAATTTAGTGAAGATTTAAAATTAGCTGGGATTACCAGTTATTTGGGTGTATCGGATTTCGTATTAGGAGTATGTTTATCTCATTATTCACGCTAAATATTATCTCACTTTACGTTCAAGTTACATGTGGTTAATATTTCGTGACCGTTCGTAACTACATAGTAGCTAGGCAGCTAATATTGTTGTTAGGGTGAAAATGAAATCAGCTAAAATAAAATGAAGATAATAGTTGATGCGCTTCTAAGTATTTTGTGAATTATTTCCGGTGTGAGAGTCCATTTCCGAACACATACGTAAGCGTTGAAAAGTCTGTTAAAGATCCATCTTAATCAATAAGTCCTCAATTATGTTTGTCCAGATTAGAGATAATTTCCAATTGACAACAATGTTTGCTAAAGTCATTTGATGCGTACCTGAGACGTGTTAAAATTTGTGCCTCGTACAAATGTCCGTGGAAAGTAAACTGTGCTCGGTACCGGGGTCAGGTCCTTACAACCGCACTCTAACGTGGATTTATATAGTGCAGGAAACGCTGCTAAAAGTGGCCCGGAAATCGCATCAAGACGCCTTTGCGTCGCGCTGACCGCCCACTGAGAAAATTTATACCCGAGTATTAGGTTCTACGATGTGAAGAGGGGTCAAATCGACCTTCAGAAACACTGGTTTAGACAACGGGTTAACATGTGATGTCGTTGAATGGGATATTGTTTGTTTTATTAGTATCTGTCCCTGTGCCTGCCTGATCGAGATTCAAAAGCTACTTATACAAGATAGCCCATGTGTCTAAACAATAAACAACCCAAGACATGCCACGGTGAGCCACACAGCATTATCTAGTCCTAAACTAAGCCGAAGATTGTAACTATGGGTACTAGACAAGTGATAAACTTACTCATATACCTACTTTTTTTAAAATAATTATTACACATCATACGTAGCATACATCCAGACCAATACAAACAGACATGTTCATACACATAAATGATTGTACTGTACGGGAATCGAACCCGTAACGACTGTGTCAGTTGGTCGTAACTCGTCATTCATTTGCATATGAATTGTACGATTTTGTATTATAATCCTTGATAGGTAATTTATTATTCTTAAAGTTATCGAAATTTAAAAGTTGTAAATAAAATTACGTATCTATGTATTAAAATCACGTATCCAAAGCGGAATTAAACGAACTGAACTGAAAACGAAAATACGAAGCTTTACTTTTATTCAGAATCTTTTCATAAACAAATATAATATCAACACAAATATTTTTATACAAAATAATTTAAATATAAATAATTTATAATAATGAATACATTATTCTGAGACTGCAGTTAACTTGCCTTACTACCCGTAATATACGCCTTTTAATACTGTTTTACCAAATTACCTATTTCGATGATATGATTGTGATTGTGAAAATGAGTGTGTTGGCAATATTACTATAGTTCATTCGCGTTACTGACAGGTCACTGACAGGCCACTAGCCAATTAAAACGCTAGAAATTATAATTTCTAGCGTTTTAATTGGCTAGTGGCCTGTCTGTGTAACAGCTCAATAGATTATTCGGTAGTGACTTCGAAAATAGGGTCGTGGGTTCAAATACTTCAGTCAGACAAAGATTTGTTTTTCAATATTATTAATCAATATTAGATTCTTGTGTGATATTTAAAAAAAAATCGTACCAAAACGATGTCATATTGACAGTATTCGTATCATAAATGCCCAAATCATTTAGTGGAAAATGCGAACGCCTAGCGCCATCTATTGGGAAACTTGCAATGTACTCTTCAGTATCGAAATTAAAATAAATTTAATAAAAATAATCGAAATAAGTGAAGGCCTTTATAAGCTAGCGTTTGTATATGTTGCTATAAGTATAGTACGTCGACCGCGTTCTATATACGACGGAAAAGGCATACGAGTTTGAAAACATCTTGGCTCCGTTGCCGGTTTGAAACAGGAAAAAAGTGGGGAAAATGCGTTTGTTCTTTTGTTATTTAAGTAGCTCTCCTAAATTCAGATAAGTGTCGTTATAGGAGTGCGGTTTCTGCGTACTCGCTACAGTCTCGTTCTCTACCAGGCAGTTGTTCCAGGGGCAACTTACCTTCATAGTCTCAGGGCTAGACTATATCGATATTATGGTACAAATAAGTACGCTTTTTCAGTCATTTTCTCTTAATGTTACATACTGAATAGTACGTACAATCTATTTTATTTACTCTCTTTCTTAACCTTTTTCCAAATTATGCAATAAAATCTATGATAATCCCATTAAACAATAATTTTGTTTGGTATTTCTTATACAGTTCCGTAATAAAAGCAGTTTGAGTTAAAGAATATTTGGTTTGAGGTACTTGGAGTAATTAAACTAACATCTAAGTATACTTAAGATCGATTCCGGTGATAATTAAAAAAACGAAAACTCTATATGGCCTGGGTGTTTTCTATGTATAATATGTATTTATTTGCAAAAAAAAAAGTATTTAAGTAAGTTTATCAGTTGTCTAGTACCCATAGTACAAGCTTCGGCTTAGTTTGGGGCTAGATGGCGCTGTGTGGCCCAGCGTGGCATGTCTTGGGTTATTTATTTATTTTTATGAGATACCAATTGTACTTACTAGATATTGAAAATCATGTAATTAGTTACATTTATTAAACGAGATAACGTTTTAGCCCTCAAGTGAAATCAATGTTCTACACGAGTAAGCATTAGAGAGTACATAATTATACAAAATTGTTTTACGATACAAAATTCATTATTATCATCAGTCACTTTTCCCAATCCTGGGCTTATAGACATTGCTCTATATGAACCTTAACCGTACAAACTCAAAAAGTCCCTATTAAAGTGTAATGTTTGAGTGAATCGAATCATTACAGGCGAAACCTTTACGTGATTGACTGTATATTTAAGTAGCCGACACGCGGTTATCCTTATTGGAGTGCGGTCGAGGTACCTCCTCTCAACAGTCCCACATTCCGCTTGGCTGCCCAGGGAACAACTTTACCTTTGTACCCTCGGGGATAGACACGAAATACATTGCGACGCTACAAACTAAATTACATTTAGTGATGTATTTTGGCGTCTTGTTGTAACGCTTTCTCTGTTCTACACAAATCGTTTACTATTTATCATCACCCGCCCTGGCTTCGCTTGGAGTATTTCAGATATACTTTCATCGGGTTACATTATTGGCATTTTAGCAAAGATCTCTAATCTTTCCTAGCAATATTTAGCTATATTCAGCTTATGATTTTCTTGTTAAATATCTAAAAAAAGGAATTAAGCAGGTATAAATGCATAAGAAATATAGAGGAATTCTTTAAATTTTTCAAGGTTATGTTTAAATTTTTTATTTGTCGTTTTTGCTAATATGATTTTTGTGGCAAAAACACATGAATCTTCTCAATAAATAAATTAGCACGCCGCCAGTTGTTGGTTAATACTAACAATATGATTTTAAGGGAATAACACTTAAAACTACATACGAGTACCGCTTTGAACGACGAGTAATTCCTTCAAACGTCTCCCCCGCACCCTAGCCCTTGGCTTATTACCCTTTCCAATAGTTCGATTCACCTGTCTCCCGATGGTTTTACTTCCCTCTAATACAGCGCCCGATCTAAATTCATATAACCGGGAAAACAGTTGTGTCCGGAATGTGTAGGCTCCGCTCCACCCAAACCAGGAGTACCCGGTACCCGGACAAGTATGTCCGCTTCGTTCGGAGACACAATTGCGCGTGTTTGCATTTTTATCTACTTGTTTTCGTGGGGTGAATATGAATGCAGTCTTTGTTTGGACGCCGGAGCAGGTAAATATTAATATTGCGTCGAAATTGTCCTCGAGCACCTGTATTTTCATATTTCTCGTTTATAATGTATCTTGTGGAGGTAGGACAATACTGTGTTACGTTAGCTTTGCCACACGTATTCGAGATATGTTCTGGCGAGAAAGTCGTAAGAAATGGCAGTTGGATTCTATAACAGTAACTAAGACTTAACATGATGTTGTCAAGTAATTTTCCTAGCCCTCCCGTGTCTACAGCTAGAAATAAAGATAGCTGAATAAAACTAGGCGCTACTTCATCATCATCATCATCATTGGGCCTCTTTTGGTCGTAAGGTAAAGACGGCACTGCATAAATGTGTCAACAATGGACGGCAATTTTCAAACAATCAAAGCTTGTCACTTTACAAATTCAATTTTCAAAATTCGAATTCGAATGCTCGATAGAACTTCAATAAACAATGCTCGTTCTTTTTGAAACGAGCGCTAGAAAATAAATTCAGAACGTATTGGATGTGAACAGCCCTGATGATGAAATTTGGCGTTTTTCAAATCTTGCAAAAATAGTGCAAGATTAAGATTCGTACTATTCTAATACACTTCTATGACGCAAGTAAATGGAAACAGACAATTAGGAGAAACTTGGGAACCCGTACTTAAAATGAAATATGTGCTAAAGGGCACCTTAAGTTTGAGATGGAAACGAGAACGGCCCCCGAGAGACGCGTAGGAGTTGATTTCAGTGGTTGACCTTGATAGAGCGTTGGTTAAGAAATACGGTATGTCACGGGTTTGATATGGACTGGACTCCGATCTGTATAGTAGCTAACCCAGTAATGTCGACTTTGGCGGTGCAATAGTTAAGAGTGTTTTCGCCTGACTGTGACTGCGACTGACCTACAGAATTTGATTCATTTTACCACCGAAAAATAGAGATACGGCAATAAGGCCTTATGATGCAAGTCAGACATGTCTTCTTCTTGAATCAATCAATTAAACATCGTAATTTTGTGTGTGAAAAATATATTTAAAATTAAACCCAGTCGTCTTGACCGAGTAGATGTTACCTATAAATAAAGTATGACATTACTCTAATATATTATTTTTATAAAAATACGATGATCCATATCCGTGCGCTATCAAATTATCATACTAATAATATAAATTCTACTTAATATTCTACTTATTAATAATATAAATGCGAAAGTTTGTTTGGATGGATGTTTGTTCCTCTTTCACGCTTTAATTAATGATCGGATTTTAATGAAACTTTACATTAATATAGCTTATACGTTGGATTAACACATAGGCTATGCTATAAACGATTATTCACGCGGGCAGAGCTGCGGGCAGCAGTATTATATAAATACCAGTGCGTATAGGTGTTTGCCCAGAGAAACAACTGGAGAAGCCAATGTGGCCTGCAATAGGCTGATGATGATGTATAATGCACTAAGCTATTGCTAAGTGCAAATATTCTTCTAAGTATCTCTCACGAATATAACTTACCAACTCTTCAAGTAGAATGTTAAACAAGATAATAAAGCGAATCATTCTCGAAAGCTAAACTGCTTTCAAACTTTTAATGCTAAAGTGGGCAATAATCTATAATATTCATACTCAGATTAATCCAGCAAGCTTTGACATCAGTTTTAAGTAAAAATAACGTTTACCGCCGCACGCCCGTAGAGGACGTGGTAATAACAGTCCATATGAGTTCGTCGCTCATAAAATCGTAGTATTCAGTAATTAGCACGTAGCGAAGAAGAGTGTCCCGCTGTCCCACTCTATTATGAGCGATCTGTCTGGTTGCGCAAAGAGACTTGGGCACAGAAGTGACATTTAGTATAAAATGTCTTACACACAATAGGGTTATTTGTTCTGTTGTTGTGATTGTGGTTGTTTTTGTGTGTGTGATTTCGGTGACGAACTATTGTAATTTTACTACGTTAGCAGTGTTCTCATGTAAGTGACATTATTTAAGTTTTTTTGAGAATAAAGTTCTTTAAACCTAAACCTATTTCCAGGGTCAAAATACTCACATTATATTTAGTCCGTATTTTAAATTATAAAAAAATATTGGATACGTATTTTTTTTTTCGATTAAACAAAAAATAAAATAAGTATGTATTTCACTCCCAGTTTCAGAAACGTCATAATCAATTTTAAACACTCACTTTTTAGCTAACGTTATAAGGAGTAACTACTTTTACTTTTGAGAAATCATTAGCAAAAAGTTAAACTCATGAAATTGTTATAGTTCCAAATCAATTATGTAGTTCTTTGCTGACAAAGTCGCGGCTAGAATTAGTTTATTATTTGATTTGCTGTGCCCACGAATAGATTCTTCGCACGGAATAGAGTTTCATCCTCTATTTTATTCCTTTGGAGGTAGAATTCCTTCTAAGCGGATGCCTACGTCATAACATCACCTACATGCCAAATTACAGCCCGATCCGTCCAGTGGTTTGAGTTGTGCGTCGATAGATTTTTGATCTTCATCTCCTCCCACAAGAACAAGTCTCTGACTCCCCCTACTAATATCTTATCTACCTACCTATGTATGTTGGATCTTATAATTTTACATTGGAGGAGGTAGGTATAATAGGTTCAAAGAGATATGACTCGTCTGCGCGTCACTAGTCGGCTCGCGTAAGACTCACGTCCGCCTCGCCTGTCTCATGCAAGTAATCATAATATCATAAAACTTTTGCACTTCGCCAAAAATCCCGGGATCTCAGACGATGTCTCCTGAAACTCCACGGGTAATCAGAACTTAATGAAAAGTGCGCTCGGCCGTCAGCCAAGCGACGTTACCCAAATTTTAGGGGTCACGTAAAATATTAAAGCGGTGAGATGAAGTGGCCAGAGATTCATTGCTTTTCCTTGTTTTTATTATTCGTAACTAAGATGGGCCGGCACGTTTGCGAGTTAGCAACATAAACTGGTGCAGTAAACTCGCACTCGGGCGGCTGAGTGCCACTCATAATTGTTACTTAACATCCAACTAGATTAGTGAGGGGAAAAATACAGTTGGACCAACTATTTTCGTTTGGTTATTATGCGTCGTTTATAGTGTTCCGCGCGAAACGGCTATTCAGCTGTCATTTCTTTAACTAGTTAAAGTACACAATCATTGTTGAGGATCTATCGATTTTTTTTCTACATGACTACGATGATGGCCAGGGCGGCCTTGTCATCATCACCGGACTGTTGCTCTCGAATGTTTTATTTGCTCTTTTAACTCAATACCCTATCGACCGATAAAACCTCGTAACGATTTTCTATATAGGTTAGAATGCTGGTATATGAAGTGGGCAAATTCATCATTCAAGATAGTGAGAATTTTGTACACATGTTTTAATAAAGTTATTACGCGTGCACATTAGGTAAATAATACCTAAATAGTTATATGGCCATAATTTGTTAATTTAAATACGAGTAAATAGTAAATTTTACTATTATATCTAATATTATTGGGGCAGCAACAGCCCTGGCTCTGACTATAAAAAAGAATGATAAATCAGTGCCAACGTCTTGATATAGGTAAGTTGTGTACCAGTATTGTTTTCTTAGGCAGTATAATTTCACTACGCAAACATCTCCCTTATCCCGTCCAAATACAATAAGGTCTACCGAAACGAAATTTAATTCAGTATATCACCCGTAAAATTCGTGTTAAGCATGGTATGAAAAGTACGAGTAACAGGTAACCGAAGAAAGGTGTGAGGAAAATACTCAGAGAAAACGCGGCGAATATTTGAAAGAAACAGCGGATAGTGATGCGCGGAAGCTTGGTCGATGTATGAATAATTAACGATAATATGAAATCTATACTAATATTATAAAGCTGAAGAGTTTGTTTGTAGGAACTACTGGCCCGAATTGAAAAAATATTTTTGTGTTGAATATACCATTTATCGAGGAAGGCTTTTAGGCTATACAACATCACGCTGCAACTATTAGGAGCGACGATATAATGGAAAATTTATACGTACGTAATGTGAACGCGGGGTGGCAACGCGGGGGGCAGTTGGACGATTGGAAATGTCATTTTACTGACTGCAACGCACAATTCAACTTTAGGAATTATTTGGCAAGTGTGCCAAAGTCAAAACATTCACAATAACAGATATAGTTAGTACCCAATAATCTATTTAGATACAAAAAATAAACAAAACCAAGTAGACGAAATGAGAAAAGTTATATTGTTTATGCTTGTTACACCTAAGTCCTCTTTTCAAACTGCACCATAAATATAATACATATTTTTATCGATAAAACATTGAAATAAAAGTTAATATCCCATTCTTAGCCCTCCATTTGGCAGCGGAGAAGTGACTGAACTCTTTTGTTATTTACACGGGTGTAAAATTGAAGCTTTTTTGAATATTCCTTATTATAATGTTATTCGATATTTGACCTCAAAAACCCTTACACGCTTTTAATATATCATCGAAGCCCTAAATGTACTCAAATAATTTATTAACTTTCTATAGGAGCTATAGCTATAGTCATACGATAATGCGCAAAAATATAAATCTACTTGTGGCTCAAGTAGATTTATATTTTCAGGTCGAATAAAATTTTAAACAGTACCCACGGGATCAATTTACATGATCGGACTATAAGTTCATCGTTGTTTTTCCAATTTTAACATAATAAATTTTAAATAATATAATTAAGTACTATTTTAAAATTGATCCTTTTAAATTTAAAACGTACACAGGCTAGTGACATCAACATACAAGCTTTAAGTCTGTTAAATACAAAACCTAAAATTATAACTAGTGCTAGACACAAGGACACAAGTCACAATCTGTTCTCGTAATCCTAATGTTTTGTTTTTAAATCTATAGTTTATTACCCCGTTACTGTAAATACAAAGGAGGCAAACAGTACTGAAGGTCACCTGATGGTAACTGATCACTTCAGCTCATGAATAAAAAAACCAGGGGAGTCACAGGTAAACGGGCATAGAAAAAAAATTAGGCTCGCTTTTTGAAGGTCTCTAAGTCTTATCCATTCGGAAAAGGTCTCTGTTGTATTAATGTAGATAACAGGAATGTTAAGAGGGGGCCTATATACAACCTGGCAGTTGAAGGTTGAATAATTATGTACCTATATCTGTGGTTATTCCAAAATATTCCCTAATTACGGACCATACGTTTTCCTCTTTTTTTTATATTGGCACGGCATAGTGGCTTCCTCTCGCCTGATGGAAAGCTAAAAAGGAAGCCCAAGTCGCTCTGGCCACGGGCGGGAAACCTTCGATTCCAGTCAGTCGCCACAGCCATGCCGGCCCATAAGATGCTTCTTCACGCTTCGCTTGAAGGACCCCATACAATAGGAAGACGGAAACACATGAGCTGGCAGAGAATTCCATTTCTTGATCCTCTATTACATAATTAAATAAAAATAGCTTCAGACAGTTCTGTAAATTCTTCAAAGCTTTTATTGTTATTTTTTATTTTATGCTCGTACACGAACACAGTAGTTTTCCCTTTGGGTCCGGTGAAACTACAGCTTTTACTAGATCGTTCCATATTTAAACCTCGTTTGTTTTCATCTAAAATTCAAACAGTATGTAGATGACACAATTTTCCAGTGTGATCGACTATAAAAATATTCATATGAGTTTCGCGTCTACTGTCAATATGTAAACTTTGATCAGGAGTCAACATGTTTCCAACTATCATTAGAAATCATTGATGTAAGACATCTGTTTTTAACCGACTTCAAAAAAAGGAGGAGGTTCTCAATTCGACTGTTTTTTGTTGTATGTTTGTTAGCACATATCTCCGAGAATTGTGAACCGATATGAATTTTTTTGTTTGAAAGGGTGTACCTACTTCCTAGTTGGTCCCACGGTGGGACCAACCATTGTGGGGTGGGACTCCCACCCCACAATGTCACCATATTGAAATCGAGTTTTTTGCTAATAAATGCTTTTATTAATAAGTATCATCATTATCAGTCTGTAAACATCCACTGTTGGACATAGCCCTCTCCCAATGACAATTTTCATTCGGGGGGATTTGTCTTAGGCCACCCTTGGCACCTTCGGGCCGCCCCCATCGCTCTCCCCAGGGGGGAGCAGTAGGGCCCGCGTAGGCGGGCAGCGCTGGTGGTGTCGCGGTAGTGCTGGATATTCCAGGTTCTGCAAGGCGCATGACGGAGGGGCCGGGGTTTTTAAGTGGGTATTCCCTGCCTCCCTTCCATCTTGAGGTAGGGTGAGTCCCACATACCCCGTCACTCCCCCCAGGTGACGGGGATGCCTAAAAGCATTTTCCCCGGCAAAAAAAAGGCCACCCTTGGCAGGCGGGTTAGTGACTGCAGTAGCTTTATTTGTGCCCAGGTAAGCCCTGCTGCCTATTTCCTGATACTTATTCCCTTAGTCATCTTCTACGACACCCACGGAATGAGATGCGATGGTCACGACAAACTACAAGAACAAGGGCTAAAAATGTAGGTATACTCATTATTATTTAAGAAACGAAAGTATTTTTTGTCAAAACTGGGTTCTGCACTAAGCAATTTGCAAAATATAACAGGGTATTTGATATTCTGTTGAGACATAACTTTTTTTATAGGTATACATAGATATAGACATAATGGCTTCCCTACGCCTGATGGAAAGCGAGAGAGAAGCACAAGTCGCTGTGACAACGGGCAAGTAGCTGGTCAGTTACTTGTCAGTTGCCACCGCCATGCCGGCCTAACCCTAACCCACCACGAGCTCCGGAAACGCTACTCACCGGTAGAAACACGACCGGAGGCCAATTGGCAGCGGTATTCCATAGGGTGGAGGTCCTTCCCCGGACAGGCGGCTCAATTCGAGCGAAGAATCGCTTTGCCCTACCTCTCTTAAAACTATGAATAACATAATAATAGTAATCCATAATGTATAAAAAGATTTTCGCTTCCAATATCTACCATGAGTTCAATAGCTGCATCCTAATTAGAACGTAATTACCTACCCAGTGCATAAATTCAGTTCTTGCGCGCAATAAATCAAATTTACCCGAGGGACACTTAGAATCTCTAGAACCTTTTATACGTACTTATCTCTAGAATGTTAGTCATAAGAGTGAGGTAATTAAGTTGTGCCATTATTGTGAAGTCTCTCCTAGGTAATTTAGAACACATATCTATGTCTGATAGTCATCTGAAAGTTTAAATGAAAGGGGTACTTCCACTTTTTGTTAAGACATTCACGCAACATGGAAGTACTAAGGCCTGCAGTAGCTTAGAACACATTTCGGAAATCTTGTTGATTACGTCTTTTCTTGAAGTAACAATACTACTAATATCTTTCACGCGGGAACTACTGAACAGATTTGGATGTAGTTTTACAGTCATGTAGCTCATACATCAGAATAACACATAGGCTAAATTTTATAGGTATATTCCTATGTAATATATCACTTTGGTATATTTACTCGGGAAAAAGGTGGGCGTCAGCTAGGCTATACTAATATTATAAAGAAGTTAAGTTTGTGTGCTTGTAAATTTGTAAGGGGTGATCTCGGGATCTACTGAAATTCTTTCACCAATAGAAAGCCACATTATTGCCGAGTGTCATAGGCTATATAAAAAAAAAAACGAAAAATAAAAAGGCTATTAATCTTATGCCCAACGAAGTGGGCACGGGTCGGCAAGTTTCTAATAAAGTGACTTATAACATAAATAAAAATCTATAACAACGATTAACGTTCTTTGTTCTCTCTACGATGCATACATTTTAATTTCATCTCAGTCGTCTGCATACCATAAAATAGATTTACAGACCGTTTAATAAAATGCAAAGTGGGAACATTAAAAGAAACTTGCACAAGCGTTATAAATAGCTGACAATTGCATCTCACGTATTCAATTATAACAGAACGTGATGGGGAAATATCGGAGTGGAAGTTACGGCTCCGTAAATACTCGTACATAGGAATAAATTTCATCATCAGTTATAGAGCTATTAATTGTGACTTGTTGTATGTATTTACAAAGATATGTTTATGCCTAATATTAAGATTAGTAGATAATTAAAGTACAAATGGTCACCCGTAGCACTGAGATAAATCAATGAAAATACTAATTTTTAGCAACCGCAAACTCAAATTCAAAATATCTTTTTTATAAAGCACTTATAAATCGTCAAATACTCAAACGCCGGATTTGGAATGTAGTTTGCGAAAAACTCGCATTTCATTGGCAATTTTTCTTACAATCTTTATCATAATAATTCCATCGTTTATACCCGATTAGAATAAGCTCAGGCCAAAACTTTATTGTTAAAAGTATTGTATAAACTAACCAGTAATAAAAACTAATAGGTAATGTATTTTTATCACAACTTTTGAACATCGTTAAAACTTCTAAGTAAGATAGCGTAGACACATCCACTTACGCACTTAATAAACTTGAGGCATCCATAGACAAAACGAATTACAAACAACAGCAGTCCTCGAAAATATCCCGAAGAATTTATTCCAGCCAGTATTTCAACGTTAAATTATACAACGTAAATGGCCAACATTAAGACAAAAAGCATAAAAGCCATTGTCGGAATTTTATCGAAAAGGCTCATAATTCTTAATACTAATGTAATTTTATTACAGCATTGCAATGAAAAAGCGTTCCGATGTAACGCAATAAAGCAACTGGCTCCTACTCTGAAAACAATTTAAACTGAGTTATTCCTCTATACTAGGCAATAAGTCGGGGCCTTACATGGCGTATAATGGTATGACACGACAAACAGCTTTAAGTGTGTAAAATATGGAACGTGACGTCGGCCGAGCGCAGCCAGACTAGACTTTATTGTGGAGCCTGGGTACGCCGGATGCAGGGACTCC
Source organism: Conogethes punctiferalis (assembly GCA_031163375.1). Lineage (NCBI taxonomy): Eukaryota > Metazoa > Arthropoda > Insecta > Lepidoptera > Crambidae > Conogethes > Conogethes punctiferalis. The sequence goes on from CM062080.1 coordinate 8,762,654, forward strand.
ATGCATTGGCTGGCTAACGTTAATGTATACTCCCTTAAGCTGGCTCTTTGTACGTTATCTGTACTAGTTATTATAACACAGCTAAATATGTTTCGTACAGAACTTCTGTGTTTTAGGAGTGAGCTTTTCGCTTCCCTTTTATACTATTTCTTACAGTGGGTCAACCTGAAACAATCGTGACTTTCTCCCGTCCAATATAAGTTCAGTTGGTAGAGCCTCCATTTATATAACTGTGTTTAAAAAAAAAACACTTAAAAAGTAATATTCTTTTTTGTCACATATAAAATTAGCTAGCCCAGCGTGGCTAGTCTTTGAATACTGGCCACGCTAAAATCTTTCAGAATTATAAAAACAAACAAAATAGAGATCATTATGATAGAGATGACAGGCTCGATGGCTCATTTGGTAGTGACCTCTGCCCTCTGAGCCAAGGGTCGTGGGTTCGATTCCCGCACAGTACAAACATTTCTGTTCATGAACATGTCTGTTTGTATTGGTCTGGGTGTTTTCTATGTATATTATGTATTTATTTACAAAAAAAAATGTATCTAAGAAAGTTTATCAGTTGTCTAGTACCCATAGTACAAGCTTCGGCTTAGTTTGGGGCTAGGTGGCGCTGTGTGGCCCAGCGTGGCATGTCTTGGTTATTTATTTATTTATTTATTTATTATTTATTACGTATACTAATAAAAACTAATTTTAAAGCTCTGGTATATTTCATACCACCGTAAACTATTTTATCAGCCTGTTAATTGAACGGGCTATTGAAAATTTTGATTTCAGTACTCGTATTACCCAAGCACAAATTAATTAGCACAACCGATTTTCCTAATGGCTCCCCGACTATTATATCTAAGTAAATCGTAAATTAGTGAAGTCACGTGACTAAATACGACGTCAAGTGAACTATTTCCAATAATTAATTCTGTGGGTTTGGGCAATGTGGCCAGGAATTTACCACTAACACGCATAATTGACTGCAAATTATTACTATCATGCGTAATTTGATGTAAGTAGTGAAGGCATCTACGCATATCAGTTGAAAGACAAATAAACGCCAAACATTGGACACCAATCAACTGATGGGATGCCATGACAAAAAGTGGAGTCTTTAGAGAGACCGTACCTTTGCAGATACAACGCATAGTAGAGTTTGTACTAAAAAAGATTAGTTACTCGGAAAATAATAAAAATGGAATTTAATGGAAGATGAATTCTCCAATGAAATATTAGATAGATGAATGAAATATTTCATGGAAGATGTTTCTTGGACTTTTCTATTATTTATACTCAGATAAATAGACCTAGAGTCATAAGAGTTCCTTATAAAGTATTTACCAGTAATAAAAGCATTTGACATGAACTAAACTGGGGTTAGACTAGAGTAATCCACCCTGTTTTAAAAATAAGTGGTTCGTAGATAAAATTGCATTTTTTTTGTTTTGCTCAAAAAGTAATTCATGATCATCTTGATTATTTTGTATATTTTTTGATATTCTTTAAAAAGTTATTTTGTCTACCTTTTTATAATACATGCTTACATATCTGAAAACAAATATTAAAAACCCCATATTATATTAACTGTCAAAAAACTTTTAACGTAATGACATCACGTCTCAGGTATACCTACTAAAACGATGTTTAAATGGAACTTATTATACGTAAAATTTCCCAAACTCTCATGAATGTCAAGTGTGGATCCCACAATAAAGTTTTCCGTACCCGCCCAACCTTTGACCTTTTGACTGTGGTTAAGCCTTGACTCCGAATAAACCAAGGACAGCGGTGGCCATAATTGCGATGTACTATCAACAAATTTCAGTCCTGATAAACATTCAACTAATTTCTTTTATTATTATAAAGCATGTTTATTTTGAGACCATCTTTCGTCTTGGGCGCAATAATAATGTTATTAAAACTAAAAAAAATCCCTATGTGATTTTTTAATAATAAATAAATAATCCAAGACATGCCACGCTGGGCTACACTTTGCCATCTAGCCCCAATCTAAGCCGAAGCTTGTCCTATGGGTCATCATCATCATCATCATCATCAGCCCACATCAGTCCACTGCTGGACATAGGCCTCTCCCAATGCTCGCCACTTCGATCGGTCCCGGGCCTCTCGCATCCAGCACTTGCCAGCCGTCTTGCGCAAATCGTCACTCCACCTGGCCTGAGGGCGTCCTACACTACGTTTGCCGAGACGCGGTCTCCACTCAAGAACTCGTTTACCCCAACGGTTGTCGGTTCTGCGGCTAATATGGCCAGCCCACTGCCACTTCAGCTTACTGATCCGGTGAGCTATGTCGGTAACTTTGGTTCTCTGCCGGATCACCTCATTTCGGATCCGATCTCGCAGAGAAACGCCGAGCATAGCCCTTTCCATAGCTCGCTGAGCGACCTTCACCTTGTGGACTAGCCGTACCGTGAGTGTCCACGTTTCGGCTCCGTATGTCATAAACGGTAGGACGCACTGATCGAAGACTTTCGTCTTTAGGCACTGTGGGATCGACGATGTGAAGACTCGACGAAGTTTCCCAAACGCTGCCCAGCCTAGCTGAATTCTCCTATTTATCTCGTCCTCAAAGTTGTTTCCACCCAACTGCAATGTCTGCCCGAGGTATACATATTTTCGAACAACTTCGAGGACGGCACCGTGCACTGCAATCGGTTCCGGTAGAACATGTTCATTGAACATGACCTTGGTTTTATCCAAGTTCATCCGTAGGCCGATGTGCACAGAGGAGTCAGCCAGTTCATTCAGCATCTGTTGTAGGTCCTGCAGCGATTCTGCCATTATGACGATGTCGTCTGCAAATCGCAAATGAGAGATGTATTCGCCATTTACGTTGATGCCACGTCCTTTCCAGCTCAGCGTGTTGAACATATCCTCCATTGCATTAGTGAACAGTTTCGGGGAAATGACATCCCCCTGTCTCACTCCCCGATGCAACGGTATAGGCCTTGTTTGCTGATTCTGTACTTGGACGGACATGGTGGCGGCTTCATAGAGACATCTCATCACTTGGATGTATCGCCAATCTACTTGGCATCGCTGCAGGGACTCCAGAACAGACCAGGTTTCAACCGAGTCAAAGGCCTTCTCATAGTCCACGAATGCTAGACACAGGGGCTGATTATACTCTTCGGTCTTCTGTATAATCTGCCGCACTGTGTGGATGTGGTCTATGGTGCCGTATCCGCTCCGAAACCCAGCCTGTTCCGGCGGTTGGAATTCGTCGAGTCTTCGCGCAAGACGGTTCGTGATCACTCTTGAGAACAGCTTATAGACGTGGCTTAGAAGGGAAATGGGTCTATAGTTCTTCAATAGGGTTTTGTCACCCTTTTTGAAGAACAGGACAACCACACTCCTAGTCCACGCCTCCGGAGTTCTCCCTTCAAATAGGACAGCGTTAAAAAGCTTTCGGAGCTCCCTCAGTACGGGTTTACCTCCGGCCTTTATGAGCTCTGTTGTAACGCCATCCTCTCCAGGGGCTTTTCCATTTTTAAGCTGCCCAATGCTGTCCTATGGGTACTAGATAAATAAAGGTTAATTACACCTGTCGTTCATCTACCGAAAATCGATGTGACAAACGAGTTCTAAAGCGGATACCGCTTCTCGGCACACGTAGTGTAAGACATCCTCCCTCAGGCCATTAGGAATGACGATATGCGCAGGATTGCTGGCTAGAGCAGGTTGGAGAAGCCAAACAATCAAAGTGATGAACAATTGGAGAGGCCTATGTCCAACAGTGGACTGCGAGAGGCTGATAATGATGACAGCTGTCGATATAATTTGATGCCCTATTGCTGTCTAATCAAAACTGTTCTCCTTCAGAAAGAGTAATTAATCCAATAAGTAACTATACCTGTCAGTATACCTTTTTTTTATGGCAGAGGGGCCAAACGGGCCTGAAAGTCACCTGATGGTAAGTGATCACTTCAGCCCATAGACACCGCAACACCAGGGGAATCACAGGTGCGTTGCCGGCCTTTGAGAAATCTATAGGCTCGCTTTTTGAAGGTCCCTAAATCATATCCACTCGGAAAAATTGCAGCAGGAAGCTGATTCCAAAGACCGGTTGCACGAGGCACTAAATTGCGCGCAAAACGCACCGTGGAAGACCTCCTACCTTAGGTAGGATTTTATTCAAATCCATTGGACATTTGTAATTTAAAATATCTAATTATTTTATTGTGAAGCGTTTTATAAACATTTTAGGGTATAGGTACTTTTTTATTGGGATTGTATTGGCTCGAAATATTCTCAATGCCGAAGTTAACTAAGGATTTATTTTTTAAAAGTGAAACGGTATAAACAGTAAAAAAAATCATACAGTATAGTTTATTTATTTACGTGCGTTTGTCGGCTGTACCTCGTTGAACGCGATGAGATAGGCAGGCGTCGGGTCACTTTGGCTGCCTGTCCGGCGTTTGATGGTCCCCGAGCCGTTCTGGTCGGCTCGGTGGGGACCGATTTGTCGCTCCCAGCAATCATTCCGAGGATGCTGGAGAGCCGCTCGAATTGGAGTGCGATGGCCTCCTTTTGTGAGACAATCATGTCCCAAAAGGAGGCCGCGGAGCGGGAGCGGGAAGAAGATCCCAACGCTCCTCCGCTTCGCCGACGAAGAGGTGGTCGTGCGCGGCGATCCTTCCGCCGCCTTATGCCGCCTGACGGGGCCCAGCGGGTGGTTGGTGCGGGGGCACCTCCACCCGCCTTGCACGGGTCCCCGTCTCCGTCGGACGGGAGTGGGTTGTCCTTTCGGACCCCTCCCGTCGCTCCCCCTAGGGGGGTGAGCTCGTAGGAGTCTGCCGGTTAGGGCAGACTGCGCTGGCGGTGTCAAGGTTGTATGAGTCATCCTCAGGCCCCTTGGCACCGCCCCATAGGCGCTTGACGAAAGGGCCGGGGTTTTTAGTGGGTATTCCCTGCCTCCCTTACACCTTGAGGCAGGGCGAGTCCCACATAACCCGCCCCTCCCCCGAGCGGCGGGTATGCCTAAAAGCATTTTCCCCGGCTTAAAAAAAAAAAAAAAAAAAAAAAAGGCAGGCGTCGGGTGACGATACCACATGCCCGGTAATCAGCTGGCACAGGGGAATCGATTGGCGACATAAGCTGGGTTAACTTACGGACGATGACGTCACTCGCCCACGGACTCGGAAACGGGTGGCGCAGAATTAGATGCCCATTTATTTCAGAGACTTTATTTTAGAGGCTTCTAGGCAGTTACTACTGCCGTGTCTAATTCTATGTACGAGAATTCCGTTAAGAATTTGCAAGGTTATTTGGAGATACTCAATATACCAAGGTGATATTAAAAATTGTTCTTAGATGAGTGAGCAACGAAATCTGTATTAGCATTATCTTCCTGCAAATGTCCACTGCTAGACTTATGCCTCACCCAACGATAAACGACATAGGACCACTCGGGCTGAGATGCGTTGTCACTGTTTCACGGTAAATAATATTCCTTCGCGCACTAAAAAGTTTGGTATCTCTTACTTGTGCTGTACCATTAAAAAGTATAACTCTCTGCCAGCACACGTGTTCTCGCCTTCTTATAGTATGGGATCCTTAAACGAAGCGTGGAGAAGCATCTTGCAAACCAGCACGGCTGTAATGACTGACTGCAAACCGTGGTTTCCCGGCCGTTGTCAGAGCGGCATTGGCTTCCTTTCCTGCTTTCCATCAGGCGGAGGGAAGCCACTATGCTGCAATATAAAAAAAAACAATTGTCATGGGGGGGATGTAAGTGGGTTGGTGAACGCAGCCACACGCAGCAGTGGGATGGTGTATTACTTGTACCCAGGTAAACACTGGTTCTCGTTTCCTGATATTCCCTTAGTCGTTTACTACGACGCCCACTGTAGTGCAATTTCATGAGATATAACTAAGACGTCCAAGACATCGTAGAGTAGACTCTACGAATACAAACCTACCCATACAAAAGTTTAAATTATATATTAAAGGATGTCTAATAAAGAAGGGTTATTACAGAATTGAAGACTATTTAAGTGATAAGACTGTATGGTCAACTGCCAAATAAGCGGATGCTGCTCGCCTGCACTTTATCATAATAAAATTATAACCATTTCATTGGTTGTTTATATAGAGTCATATGTAACTTCTATTCTATGTAAGCTACGTCCTTCAGTAAATTTATTTATTTATTAGTTTTATGATTTTGCCAAATATTTTATATTGGGGTAACTGGACTAGTCATGCTCACTAAAATGTTTCTGGGGTGGTGGCGTCGTTACACTCCCTCAAATATGGTTGAATGAAGCGATGGCTGGTACACACGTCATACTTGTGAACAGGTGCTGCCTTGGAGACTGGTCTACTCCTGATTGCCCTATATAGAGTATGTTAAGGTTAATTTTTTTTTTTTAATCTAATTTATAATTAATTTTGTAAGGCCCCAGACTGTATGACGTGGTCGTAGTTAAAAGTATAAATGTGATAATAATATTGTAAACACCATTTTGAAAAGAGCTTGCCGGTATCTTCTCGGTAGAATGCTGCTTTCCGAACCGGTGGTAGCTTTGACGATTTGTAAGTGTTTTTCATAAAAACCTATACAAATAAAGATTATTTTGACTTTTTTTTGACTTTTTGAATACTTTAGAATAGATTCTAGTAGCAACACTCCTAATTGTAATAAGTTACAGAGTTTTTTTTGCTTAGCCCTTATTGTCCCACCGCTGGGCAAAGGCCCAAGTATCTCTATTGCTCGCGATTATTCGCCACAGTTTGCCAGTCGCGTAGGTGGCTGTACAAATCATCACGCCATCTCTTTTTTGGTCTGCCTCTCTGACGGAATCCATCGATTGGTTGCCACTGGGTGATAATTTTACAGAGCGTATAATAACAAAATTATGTTAACTCAGGTCGAATATTCATCATTCAGCGAAGAGCATAAACTCTATACTAACCTACTTAGTATGTCACATAAACCTACTTACTAGGTATCTCTTTCGAGTCATCTACACCCATTAATCTTAGCATTTGCATAACGTCAGTCTACTTGGTGTTCGTATAAGTGTGTGTACACTACACACACACACATGAGTGGTATGTGTTTGTATGTGTGTTGCTTAATAGAGGAGAGCTTTCCACTTAACTAGCGCTCCTAATGAAGTCTAAAGTACTCAAACACTATCAATCTCAGTTAGCCACGACTTTATTTTCTATCATACTTGGTACACTTGGGTTTATTTGTGCTCGTGTTGTTATAGACTATGTCATCCGACATAGCCTATAACAATCTGAGTTTAGTTTAAATCACTACATAGTATAAAACAAAGTCGCTTTCCTCATCTATCCCTATGTATGCTTAGATCTTTAAATGTGCCTACCTACGCAACGGATTTTGATAAGATTTTTTTTTATGCGAGAGGCGGCAGACGAGCAGTAATACTGTTTCAAGAGGAAGGTTTATGTATAATATAGTAGAAAAACGCTAATTAAATTAAAGAGGTTTCTAATATGATCTATTACCCGAAGCAAAGAGAGGGCGGGTCGCTAATTAATAAAACACATCTACTTTTTAATGAAATCCTAATTAAGGTATGCGTTCATTAGCTAACGTAGGAATCATCGTAAAGATTTGCCTTGCTCATTATGTCGGCGTCCGATCCGTGCAATGTTATGTGAAATTATAAAAAACAAAAATAAATTCTCTACGTGTCGCGGGTGGGTTGCCTACGCGCGGGCCAATGGACGGGCACCCTTTCATTTAAATTAAACAAATGAAAATTATGAACTTTTACTTGATACCTCATAAATTTTACTAAAACCATTGTTTCTTCTTTCAGGAACGGCAACGAAAGATCTATCTTCTAGGTCGCTTATATTTCAAGCGAACGGACACATTTTAATTTCAAAAATAACTTATTTTACTATTTACTTTTTAAGCATACGTAGCATGATCGCCCATTAACGTCCTTTAACTTATCATATGCATACATACATTTGTATCTAAAATGCAGATAAAACACACGTTTGAACCAGTAAATAAATTGTACCCGTTTTATTTGCAAAAGTAGAAGTCAACGGTCCCGCAAGCCAGACACAGCGGCGCTAGTCGCGATCCGCTGAAGATTATATACTACACTCGTAATTGCTTGGCTTACCTCTAGTTCTCGATAGCGGTTTATCGATATTTCTACTACAATTTTATTAGGTGAGCACGATCAAATCGAATACAACTTCCTACTCCTGGCTAAAATTCGGTAAATTGGTCGCTGAACCAATCTACAGTCTAGATAGATAGGGCTAGATATCCGATTAGTATGTACCTACTTAGTTACGTACACAGAAGATATTGTTGTGTATAAGTGTCAAAGTGTGTGCCCAATCACAAGACTTGTCTCTGTTCCTCCATTATAATAGATAGATATATAATATGTTACGGGTAATGCTAGAAGGTGGAGTAAACCTAGGTTTACCCGGGTTGACCTAGTATTACCCAAGCTTCTTAAGTAAAGTTCGAATAATACCTAAAATAAAATTTAATTCGGGGTTTACCCATGCTCACCTAGGTCTACCCAACTCTGGCTGGGTAATGTTAAAAATTTGTCTAATTAGTTAGTGAAATGAAACTTTAAGGGCATTTTAAACATCTACAACAACATTTAGTGAGCATAAACTTAATAATAACTTTAATAGCAAAAAATAATAGCGGTCCTTGTTATTAAAATTGAAATTATTTATTTGAGCAAGATAAACCGCTGTGTCATGATTCGAAATTCCTGATGTTGCATGATGTAAATGAGCGGCGGTTATCATTTACCATCAGGTGAACCGTTAGTAGTGAACCCTATTTCATAAAAAAAAGAAAATTACGGAACACTTAAGTTTACCCAGCCAGTAGTTGGGTAGACCTAGGTGAGCATGGGTAAACCACGAATTAAAATTTATTTTACTTTATATTCGGACTTTACCCAAGTAGCTTGGGTAATCCTAAGTAAACCCGGGTAAACCTAGGTTTACTCCAACTTCTGCCGTAGCCAATACGGGAGGCTGCTCGGTGGAGTCCATCAAGTTGGGCCCAATCCGCCGAGCCCGCGACGGGCTTGGAGCCTGCTGGGCGCGAGTCCCCGTGGCGGCGGCCAAGAAGCTGGTAGACGGTAGACGTCTACTAGTTGGTTGGTCGTCGGCGCGCGTGAGGCTTCTTGAGCGCAGGGAGCTAAGATGCTTCCGTTGCCTCGAACCGGGGCACATGTTGGCGCAGTGCCGATCCCAGATCGACCGCAGCGGTCTATGCTATCGATGCGGTCTGCCTGGGCATGTGGCGCGGGACTGTGAGGCCTCGCCTCACTGTTTGTTGTGCGCGGCGGCCGGCAAAAAGGCTGGCCATCGTGTCGGGGGCTCGGCTTGTACCGCCCCCCGACGTTCCCGCCGTAGAAGGGCAGCCCAACGCCCTTCATCGACTGATCGGCCTCCCCGACCATCTGGGGACGCCGAAATGGCGGAAGCGCCATTCCGACGAGACGGTAGCTGTGTCACAGACCTGGTGATCCCAGGAACAGGGGTAGCCTGGGACCACTCAAAGGTCTGTCGAAGTAGGGATGTGGTCCGTGTTCTCGGTACATCCCTAAACGCGCATACGCGCGCCTGGCGAGCTGTTTGGACAGCGCATCGCAGTACTGGAGAAGCTGTGTAGAATCATTCGTGGACCCACAGTTCTCCAGATTTGTGAAGCTGACGAGAACACCGGGGAGTTTAGTGGGATAACCTGGCTCCACACACCACCGTCTGCCCCCCTGTGGCAAATGGTGAAGGTCCGAAGGGATTCTCCTCGAAAAAAAAAAAAAAAAAAAAAAAAAAAGGTTTACTCCAACTTCTAGCATTACCCATAACATATACACTTTATAGCACGATAAGGTTACAGGAGTATCTAGTATTACTTATTTACTACAGGCAATTGCCTATTTTGGAATACAGGAGATTTTAACAATTATATGTAGGGATGTAAGGGAGCGGCCTATCATCTTTTCGCTCAAAGCCAACCTCACCTACACGTGGTGCATCCTGCCGAACAACAAACGAGGCGCTGGCAACCGACTGATGGCGGTATAACCATCATAATTGAAGGTGTAGCTAAATACCACAGGCCGATGACGGGCAGCAGCGTCATCGGAACGAGAAGCTACGTCCTGCGATCGCCAACCCGCCTGCCCAGCGTGGCGATTATGGGCATATCCTCCAGATGTTTGCCATGAGTGGCGAGCAACTGGAGAGGAATAAGGAAACATATGTCCAACGATGGACATTTTCAGGCTGATGATAACGATGATAAATATTATCAAATGCTTCCAAACTAGACAGTCAGCTGTAGCAAGCTAGGTTTGTCAGATAGGGATCAGCGCAAGGTTTGCTTCAACCAGGAAAATATGAAGAAAAATAACAGTTTTCATTACAGATGGATATAGCATTAAAGTTCAGCTCAGCATGTGTTGCTCAGGGCCGGATTTACCTATTTGAGATGCAGCCCAAGGCCCCGAGGTCACTAGAGGCCCCCAGACTCCGCTGAAGCCTTTTCTACAACTAAAACAATAACAGTTTTTTGACATTGCTATTAGTTGAGTACTTAGGTCCTTAGTTATTTTTAGCACAAATTCACGATCCGCCCCTTGTTTTTGCTGTTGCATTGGTTCACCGCAACGCAACGTCAGAATTCTGATACAATTACTAACCAAGCACAGTTTTAAACTGGATACCAACTTGAGTACCGCACGAGCCTTAAATCTGTTTATACCGGCGCATGTTCGACGACACTACTAAATCATTTACCGCGATATTGGCGTTGGAGGATGTAAGGCGAGCGCTTTAAACACTTTATTGGACGTTAAGCGAGTCCAAAACGTTCCCGCTACCACACGATACAATTCGACGCACGATTTCGATTTATAGACACTTCCCTCGTACACCGTAGTACACCTTAACATTATGTGCACATATCTACACATAATGCGTCTGTAAAAAGATACGACTATCGTAAAAGCCCCACTGAAAATAATTTGAGCGATGTTACTCGTTTTTCGCGAGACATTCGGTAGTAGGATCCGCATAAAAGTTGAACATCAGACGGCCTAATGGATTAGAAGAATTGCTTCGAATCGTAAAGACGCCTTAAACATTGTCGGAGGCCTAGAGAAACAATAAACTATGTAATCTGTATTGTCCGGGCGCGTGATATACAGCGGCGTAATGCGGTCAGCTGTTATTCAGTGTTCGTGGTCGATGAAAATACAAATTTCCTTATATTTTCACGTACATTTTTAATGTTGTTTTTTTATTTAATTTAATGAGATAATTCATTCGTCTATTGTGGTCGTAATGGTCGGAAAAGTTAGTACCTACGTAATATGACCCATGTAGGTACGACAATTTACGTTCAGATATATAAATAAAGCGGCATTAGGTATAAGTTTATTAGAGCGGCTTCTTTACAGTATCTTACTATAAAGAAAATGATTGATTTTGAACATAAGCCGACTGAAAATGATTTTCTCAAAAATTTTGCTAATATAGAATTAGGTCGAAAGGAAAGGCAACCTTTTAATCCAAATATTAAAGCTATGTAGGTAGATATAGTGCACAAATAATAGTTGGATTATATATAATAGTTGGAGTCAATTCCTGTAAATATTAATACTGCGTATTTTGCAGGAATAGCTTTGCAGGCAATTTAAAAATAAATTCCCTGAATTGAGTCGAACAGATATTCAGGGAATCTGAAACTCGTACATTCCGTTACGAACAAACCACGACGCTAATGAGGTTTCCAGAAAGTATTTCCATTTAATTTGTGAAAATGTAAATGCTCAACAAATCGTGTTTCCGCAAAACATTTGCGGAACGTACCTATATTTTATTTTCCGAAATATTGCAATTTAATACAGCATTTTTGGGAAAAAGTCATGTGAGAAATTCCGATGTTCGGGATATCTTACCAACCACTTTCTGCTAACAAGTTGTTAGAAAAAAAAAACAATAACTATTTTTGACCCCATCAGGCATTCCTTTCTTTCCTTAATGACTACGATGATAACCAAGGCGGTCTTTTTATCACTGTCGAACTGCGGAGGTTCTTATCCCTTGGAAATGAATGAAACAACACAGCTAAGGCCGGCCTCTAGTGGGGCTCGGGCCTAGGCTTTCCTGGGAGGAATCTACAGACGCTGTTTTGGGGGGCGACCGGTTGCGGGCCGGTTTCGTAGTCGGCTTGCGAACCAAGGAGCGACGCCAGGGATTCCAATTCTTTCTTTTAGTTTTTAGGCGGGGTCTACGCGCGGTGTCGAACTAAGTATCATTCCGTAAAAGTCTATGAGCGCGATACTTGCGTTTGCGCATACACTTGTACCTACAATTCAATATCTCCTGCGCTAGTTTCCTTGGACATTGGCCTCTGTAACCGAAATTCGACAAGTAGAGTAATATCATAATTTGAATAAATAAATCAACAAAACAAAGAAACAACGACTAGTTGAAACTTTAAATTCGTAAGCCCTAGTGCCGCATGAAGTCTGAAAATGTTATTTTTTGATCTGGGTCATTCCCCGGCAAATGCGTCCTAGCCGATTTATTTCCACTTTTACTGCAATGGCAATAGTCCAATTTCCCAATCTACCCCCGTGTTCTACAAGCGAAACACGATTCCCAAAAAGCACTACCTTGCTTCGTAGACGCTCCACTTTATTTATTATTTTCTAGTTCGTTAATTCGTTTTTTGGCTCAAATATGCGCCAGACATTGCACAATATGTGCAATTCAATTGTCTGGTCTTAACGTAAGCTTGGATTAAACGACCATTATTGTGACTAGCCTAAGTGGGGAATACTGTTAAATTCTAGTCTTTCTTATGCTTGATATGTAAGTACTAACCTAACCCCAAAGGAGCTAAATACCTAGTTATGAGCGATGTTACCTTAGATGACAATAGTTTGTTCTTTTTAGGGAGGTACGTACAGGTAAACGTCTACCTTTACATTTTGCTAGGCTTCTAGATCTTTACTATGTCTGCTTACTAAATGGTTTTGAATCAAAGATGAACCCAGTTTCTTTTACTATTTTGGCCTCCAATTTTGTCCTATAAAAATTATATATATTTTCCGTGTATTGACAGAAAAGCATACCAATCACCGTCCCTTTTTTCTTGGGGTGCCATAAAGGTCCTACACACATGCCAGTGGCAATGCCGCCGGGTTCATGTCGAGCGGCTATGCCGAATACCGAGGAAACCTTCGTGCGGCAAAGCCGGTGGCATTCTATGCCGCCGGCACTGTGTGTAGGAACCTTAAGAGTCGACTTGAGATTTCGGCTTGATGGCAACCCATGAAATGACTTCGGTAGCGTTTCGAGATCGAAGTACAGCATACAAGCCAGTCTTGGGTTATTTATTTGGTTACTTGTTCATTGCCGTAGCGAATTGGGCTTTTCTTACTTTTCAACAGGCGACTGGAGGCCACTGTGCAGACCACTGCTATTTATATATATTTTATTACTATAAAATATACATAAGTACATATTAATATTGATCACCTAGGTACTTCGAAATCCAATGTAATTGGAAGGACACATAAGTATAAATAGTTAATGCGGTCATCTGTGCCCTACATCACATTACTTTATACAGGAATAATATTACTATGATATATTGTTATTTTTTCGAGCAAGCCAGCACATCCGTATTTACAGTTCTTGGCACGTTTACAGAGAAAATAAGAAAATGTTCACGCAGTGTGTGCCTTAGCGCCGATTTATGCGAGGGACATAGGATAGGGTTTAGATAAAATAAGGACATACACATCTACTAACTATCGCTCGCCGCTGGAACAATATCGTAAAAGAAATCCGAATCTAGTGTAGGAGTACATACCAAATACAAGAGAGACCTTTTTTCAGATTTGCTTTCAGATATCAAAGTCGTAACATGATTGACTTTATTATGTTGAGTAGAAACCCATTATTCCTAAGAATAAGGACTGTACTCAGTTCAATTTGGCAAATAACTCAAGATTAACGTAAAAACAAGTAAGTAAGTTATTTGCCCAGCTTTGAAAAAAAAATGTAGAGTAAAGATATCCTACATTTTCAGACAAAGCAGGACGAAAATAGTCGCCTTATTCTTTAAAATGCAGTCAATACTGACAGTAGTAGTACTACATAAACTTAAACCTATATTTATTATCCGTATTTTCTAACCACCTTTGATTATAAAAAAATAATGTTGCGACATAATATCAATAATATTGAAATTCATCGATGGAGAACAAAAGTAACTTTAGTTCGATAACAGAACCCTGAGGTACACCGGCGCTTATCGCCATATTTTGATCGAAGGAGCATCCATGAACGACTACTTGGCTAGAACGTTCAGAGTGTCATTTGAACTAGCAGATGCTCGAGATACTCGTACCTGCAAAATGTTTTCATCAGACAGGATGCTGCTCTGAAAGCTTTGCAAGCGTCGAAAAATATGGTCAATAAAATATAACTCATTTATTTAGCGAAGATTTGGGTATAAACATTCGCAAAATAAATGAGTTATACTACTTACTTACATAATATTATCACGACAACACATCACGTAAGAATTTGAGCAATAATTATTTTAGTGCTCATAAGATAATACTACTTTGGTTTATTTGCTTGAGTCCAAATAATAAATGCAAGGGTCCCATACAGAATAAAAATTACGCAGCGTTAGGTAACTATATGTAAGTAGTTATATATGGTTATTTCGCTATCGTTGGACTAAAATAAATTGTGCTCTGCTCTAAAGTAAGATTCTCAGTATACAATTTACGACTACACAATAACTAGCAAGAAATACAATACAAAGACGTCTTTGTAATAATTCGTCCGTCAGCGCATTTAACGTGTTAAATATTTGTGTTTAAACAGTGCACCTTCTAATTAGCAACAAGTTATTGTACACAATGAAACTATTTTCATAAAACCGTAAGACGTACCGTCGACCAGTATCGTTCACCGTTCAGTAAACAACGGCTTGCTAAGTCCCCGGGGCTCCGCTGAGCGAAACTAATGACATATTATTTCTCCAGAGGAATGCATTAATTTCATTTGTAGCACATCGGCGCCGGAACGAACCCATTCTTCTCCACTTTGCGAGAGTGAACTTCCTATGAGAACCTATTAGCTGTGACAGGCTCAATTAAGATGAACTCTAATGAATTGAATGGCTCTCTCTATCCGTTTTATTACTATACTAAGATCAACGGGAGAAAAATGTAAACTCATTTCAGTGAGCTCATGAATATTTTCTTGTAAAATATAAAACGATGCTTTTTACCTAAATTTCTCTATTTAGGTATTAGTATGTTATTGTAAAGATTGTTTCAATACAAAATTAACACCTTAGTAAGAAGGTAATAATGAGTTTGTTTTGGTTTTTGTGCTGAGTTTATATTTCTACTCTACATGGTTTAATACTACATTGCTTTGGATCAAGGTATTAAAATTGACTCGAAACACAGATTTCAGACATAAATTCAAGCGTCATCTAAAAGACAAACAAGGTCTATATTTATCATAATCCTTGAAGTTTGTAAAATTAGGTTAGGTTAGGCAATTATTATTGTTACCACTGTACGTACACTGGCCCTAGCTACTACATTCTGACCCTTTCGGACTTCAGATAACTATCATTAAAATTTATATCGTAATCACCATAACAATTAACTGTGTGTATAATTATGTTTTGATTATAAGCCAGCTTAATGACCAACCATTGATAATGGTTATTACAGATACCATACTACCAAAATCAATAGTTATAGATGTGTTCTACCTATTTATTAGACATATAACGACCTGTGTTTGTCGTACTTAATGGTGTCATATGCCTTTACCCGCTACAAAAAACTAAAGTCATTGACATAGCTCACCGGATTAGCAACCTAGAGTGCTGTAGAGTGGCCATATTAGCCGCTGAACGGACAATCGTTAGGGTAAACGAGTTCTAGAGTGGATACCGATTTTTTTCTTTTTTTTTTTATAGTGGCTCGACATAATGGCTTCCCTACACCTGATGGAAAGCGAAAGAGAAGCCCAAGTCGCTGTGACAACGGGCAAGTAACTGGTCAGTTACCTGTCAGTTGCCACCGCCATGCCGGCCCAACCCTAACCCCCCACGAGCTCCGGAAACCCTACTCACCGGCAGAAACACGACCCAGAGGTCATTTGACTGCGGTATTCTATAGGGTGGAGGTCCTTCCCCGGACGGGCGGCTCAATTCGAGCGAAGATTCGCTATGCCCTACCTCTCTTAAATGATTGATGGATATGGCACTGATGAAGACACGTACTTAATAATCCTGTTCTGACATAATTTTGGTTATAGGTTTGAATATAGTTTGGCTTGATTTAGCCCATGAGTTAGAGCCTAGGGCACTTGGATCAAAAGGGCTTCGGATGCGAGCGCTATGTAAGCTTAGCATTACTTACCGAGAAACACGAATATATTGTAATTTTGGGAAAGAGAATTTTCAATTCAGTAAATTTTTCAAATTAAATACACAGTCTAAGTACGACTTTTAGTTTAGCCCCAAACTTTTCTAGCCCCAAACTAAACTAAATGTCTCTTAAGTAGTATTAAGGGGACATTTTGTTATTCTTATAATAATGTTACAACGAGGTATCCCTAAATTCTACTTAAGGACCTCTTAGCTAAGGACGCAAGGCTTAAAACAGAAAAAGAAATCTCAAATAAGATTTTGAAATTCACTATCGGCATATCTAAGGACTTATACAAAATTCATAACTACTTTCTTTATCCAAGGTAGTTTTCTAGTTTACATTGAAGGTCTAGTCATAAATCTATCCTTACTCGCAGCTCTTTTAAGGATCCGATGAGTTCTTTTTTCTTTCTGGTATAGAATAACTGCGTACTATCCAACTTTTCATCTTTACACTACATCGTAGGAATATTGCAAACTGCAAAATGTTAGCTTTGTATTTATGCTCAGTCCCTTAATGCAGTATTTTTATTATAAGTCTTTCAGAGTACAGTATTAGAAGACCAGTGTAATGTGAGAATTTCATAGCTTTGTAATGGATTGCAGCCTAAGTAAGTAGTATGAATAATTTTATTTTACCTACTTCTATAGAAGGCTACCAATATGTTTTTCAGTGTATACTGATAAAATTAGATAGATAAATCATCATAAGATAAAAATAACATCAGTTTTGAAATTCCTTATAAGATTTGAAATATTGCGCTTTTTTCTTATAAATTTTTAATAATGTATCGAAGTAAATTAAGTATCTTCATCCAAATGCATGCGTTTTATATAAAATAAATACCATAATAGTAAGTATAGTATCATCAAATGCGTTACAGTGCGGAGTTTACCGTAACATAAGTAATCTATCAAAACTAGCCCTTACCAGATCTATATAACAATAACCACTTTTGTTGTTGACTGTACCACTCTAAATGCTACAATAAAAGCATTACTTCGCCATTGTTACAAATGAATAAGAGAATACACAAAATCGTAAAACCAATAAAAGTTCCGAGTGACTAACTTTACGACACCTGCCGTTAAAGTTGCCTTAACTCTTCATTAACGGGTTTATTGACTCTTAATCAAATTGTCACCTGTAAAGAAAACAATGTATACTAAACTCTGACTTTAAACAATGTATTTAATTAAACACCAACAACCACAAAGCAATGCAATGCTTTTTTCAATTAGATCAGTACTTTTGAAAGTTGAGGTTTATTTTAAGCTGGCAGAATAACATTGCTGCTTTGGTCTTAAAGAACAGATTTTTTATGCTATCTGTCATTCAATGTGAATAATGTATTTGCTTTTTTTTTTCTATTTAGATTATTTGTCATGGTGTATATTTTAGACAATGTGACATTAAGATGTATTATTATTATCCATTATCCAATAAGAACCTTAAAGATGATTTGTGTAATGTAAATGTTTTGTTTAGCAGTTATATCTCAATGAGTTATTTTACCCACTTCTTACATCAAGTTGCCATATTAGCTACCAAATACCTTTCAGATAAGATGATAGTAGGTATATGGCATGAGTGTTTTACTTCTCTTACTAGTACAAAGTTCGTCCTAAAAAACGAACTAATAATAATTCCTATGTTATCCATTAGGTACTAAACTGAATTATACTAATTGTAATTTAGTTAATAAAATATTTCAGTCTCAATGTTTTACAGTCTAGAAACCGGCTGGCACCGCCAAAGAAATTTCATAACGATCGTTAATCTAAATATAACTTCCTAAGTTTACCGCTAAAAGCGTCCTTTCACGGTATGAAACGTTTGATACCACGATATAAATTTAGACTTTGATAATTCCCGTGCCTGCATCGCTAGAGATTATGGCAACCTACTTAATTATCGTTAAGTCGTTGTATTTATATTGATTTTATTGTGTCACTTTACTGGGTACGTAAGGGGGTTAGAAGACACTCGATAACATCATTCGCTTCAATAATTATTATTATTATTATTATAATCGACTGGTCGTAGTCAAGCGATAGTTTCTTCCATACTGATCATATGGATCGACGTCGACCAATTGATACTTTAATCGATCGATGCCATATATGGGCGATCAAACGTTTGATCTGGTAAAAGTCTTAATAACTTGCCGAAAACTAATTACGAGTATTAACACAAATTTCGTATATGATTGCAATAGAATTTTTCTGAAGTAAAATTGTCTACTACTTTTTACAATACAAAGAAGCTTGTTGTCTCCGTATCGCTAAAATAACATTTTTCTTGTGCTGAAAAAAAATCTATTTACGCTTCCCCGTCACCCGGGGAAGTGACGGGGCGTGTGAGACTTAATTCCTTCTCTTACCCTGCCACATTAAGGAGAAGAAACATGGAACCGTCGATCCGTCTAAATCAGTGGACCAGTATCGATGAAATCTATGCAACAGTTTGAAGTTCTGAGAGTCCAAACTTACTTAACTACATAGATTTTGCATTATAAAATGAAAAAAAGATCTCTTAAACATATTTCGCCAAACGAATTTACAGTCAGACAAAGCAAGACTACTTACATTGGTGGGCGCTTCAGTCATTATTTTTTTCCACCATTATCAATCAATCAGAATTTACTTTCTGCTCGCTAAGTGATCTACTTTGTTTTAAACTGTTCAACCGTTAAATACTTTTTATACAAAATCGTGTTTGACTATTGCTTATTACATTTATCATTTATTTTACTAAGCCCCAACGAGTTTATATACACAATAACGATTGTCAACCTGAACTTTTGATTGTCAGTCGCGGAACATCGCCCCGGATCAACCTGCTAATGTCACAGTGCAGAAAAACCGCAAAATAACCTTTAAATTTTAGAATTAAAAGCCATATCTGATGACTTTTATTTCTCCTTCTCAAATCAAAAGTACTCTGTAGAAATGGAACCATCCCAAAACCTGGCGACAAGGACGCTAGTATCTCAACACAGAATGTCCCTTTTGCCCCCTTGGTAAAAATCGCTTGACAAGCCAAGGTACCAATGTCTTAACACACACAGTTCTATCTTCATACATTTCCGCGTCGTCTACAATTCTACGGCTGCAAATAATACAGCTAATAGAGTGTCAAATACGGTTCAGCATGCACAGTCAGAGTCCCGAGTTCGGAGTCGGGCTGTCTGAATTATATAGAAGCGCGACTAACAATACTCGTAGTTGGTAAGGAGCAACGCTCCGACCGCGCGGTCTCACTGCTCTGAATAAGTAATTTTTACCGTCTGCGCAGTTTTACAAACAAATTAACGGCTTAATGTTGTTATTTTAATAAAAGTTTCCTGTTAAGTTTCTCTCGAGTTCCATTTTTACGACTCCCGCCATCGTTGTTGCGGGGTTGTTTATGTTTCCAAATATACGGGCGGGCTTTTTCCGTACGCGATCGGCGTTCACCCGAATTTCGGCTTAATTAAGAGCGCATACTTAGTTAATTCGGCAAGTGCCAAATAGTGGTGTAATGATTTGTATCGCTCTTAAAAAAGGCTATGTTTTTCATCATTTTAAAATACCATACGGATGGGAGTGATGCAATTTTGTGCAATCGCTCAATTCTATTAATACTTGTATAGGTGCATTAAGTGCATATTATAGTATACATTATATAGGACTGCAAAGTACACACATAACACTCGATTTCAATTAGATTGTGAGTTTTCATACCGAGCGCTTGGAATCTCTTATAAAGCGCATATCGTATTGACGTTCGCGGTGATTCACGTGTGACAAACATACAACATTGTGCAACGTATTTAGGCACAAAGCCTTTCTATCCTTGATACATTTCTGTGGATGTTACATTAGCAGGAGTCGCCAGGTAATGTTCAATGCCAGCTGTACACTCATCAACAGCCTTGATTCGCGCCACATTTAACAGTCCCTATTGTTCTCTATGCAGGAACAAATTTCAAGCACCAAAGTTGTTGCTCCCAACTAGTGGGTAGCTACATCACTAGAGCAACGTAAACGAATCGCTTGTCAGCGCGGAGACTAGCTCCCTCGTCGCTTAAAACTGCTTATTCTAATTTACGGCCAGAGTATTGCACTGCTTATTACTTGCATTGCAGTTACGGAAGTACATTTTATGGGGTTGTAAACCATAACGTCTTAGCATAATTGCTGTGTAACATTAAATTAGTTTACCCATCAATTATGTCTTTATGCAAATATGAACGGGGCTAGAATCCTTATAGCATTAAATTCGAATTTGGGAACTGTGTGTACTTGGCTTATTAGATTTATTTGCGTAGGGCTATGGCGAGAAAAGTAAATATGGCGGGAGAACTCAACAGGCGCTCTGACCGTTTAATATAAAATTAACCTTATATTAATGGGAGTCGGTTCGCATAGAGCCTGGTAAGTATATTTTTCCTTAAACATGGATGATGACTAATATAACAACATCTATTTTTCGCGCAATTTTCCTAGTATATTTCTATTTATATTCTATTAAAATTAAAATGTAGCACGTGATGAGTAAATAACATTACACGCATCATTGAAATTTCTGATTAACAACCGCCTGGCTGGCGACCATCGTCTGGCGGTGGTTACTGACAATTGATTGATTTGGTTAATTGCCCGTTACCGTAGCGACTTGGCCCTTTAGCATCATTCTATCAGGCGAAGAGAGGCCAATATTTATAATATTGCGCTACAAAAAAAATAGAGGTAGGCATCAATTTGGCTGCATTTAAGCTTAGGCTTAAGTTACATTTTAGATTTAGTACATCCTTGTATTCTTAAATGTGCGCTGAATTAATGATTTTCTATTATATTCATTAGCTTATGTGAGGTGTGTCGCTGTTACGTTTTAACTACATATTAATTAATAATTATGTATCCCAAACTTGAATCATACCTATTTAATCAACATACTAGGCTCTTTTCTTTCAAAATATTAGCTCCTTTTATAATCTCTTGTTGCTCATTTTCAGAGGTTGTGATTTATATATTCTAATAAGGAGGGCCCTAATCGACCAAGCCCCCGGTCTTCCAGAAGGAAATTATTAATTTTGCCCAAATTGACATCTGATATACATTATCCATTGATTGATGGCTTCTAATATAATGAGAAATTAAAATGAGCTACCAAGATTTTGATAAGAATACTTATTTATAAACATAAATTTACTATAGATGAGTAGCTCACATCCCTACGTACTTAAGTTTTTTGAAAAGGATATAGGATGTTAAGAAGTAACACATGGTATACCTATAAGTAGCAAATAGTAGAGTATGTGAGACAAGAATTGTTTTGTTTTTGTAAAAAAAAATTATAGTACAGTAGCTCGCCATAATGTCTTCCCTACGCGCCTGATGGAAAGCGAAACAGAAGCCCAAGTCACTGTGACAACGGGCAAGTAAACGGTCAGTTACCTGTCAGTTGCCACCGCCATGCCGGTCCAACCCTGATCCCCCACGAGTTCTGGATGACTTACTCACCGGCAGAAACACGACCTAGAGGTCATTTGGCTGCGATGTTCTATAAGGTCCTTAAGGTAGGATGGGCTCAATTCGAGCCAAGATTCGCTATGCCCTACTTCTCTTAGAGTCTTAATATTTTTAACAGCCTCCAGCATTACATGTTACGAGTAAGACCAACTTTAGTTTTAAGTTTTCATCATCATCAGCCTATCGCAATCCACTGTTGGACATAGGCCTCTTCAGTTGCTCGCCACTTTAAGTTTTAGTGGGAATTTAAAAGGACATTCGACATCTTTAACGTAGCATCATTGTACATGGACGTCACACGCTGCCCCTCCCCCTCTGGGTAATGTTCACGTCCCTACTAAGACGCTCTTTTAGAAATTGGCTGTTAATAAGTTCATTATGAGCGCACACATATCTGTCACTGCGACCTAAATCGCTACATACTTAATGAAAATCGCTCCACTGTTGTTGAATTATTGTGTTTTACTAAGTGGATTTTGGTAGGTACAAGCTTCCCAAGCTTGCATTTTGTGGTCGTCTGTTATACGAGTAGAAAGATGTTCAATATACGCTTGCCGGTCGCGTCATAACTCTGGGGCGGGCGCCGCGGCGTCCTACATTGCCACCTCCTTAATGTTTAATGGAAATTGCTGCACAAATGACGTCATATTGTTAATTTATCAGCCTTTCATTATGTGCATTTAGAATTAGCGGCTAAAGGATGTGTTTAGTCTTTAACTTAGTGTCAAGCACGATGAAGGAGACTCCTATTAGTATTTAATGCAGATCCTCTTTGTCAAACCTTTTTAACTTACCCGTTGCATCATCATAAGCCATCAATGTTGGGGGTTAAACGCGTTAAACGCACATACCTTTTTCAGCCCGACGTTTGGACCGTGACCACGGCCGTTGTAACACGGCAGAAACGACGGGCAAAATATAGAACATTTCATGTCTGATGCATTGACAACATGTTATACGTCATATTATACTATTAGCTGCAGCCCGCGGCTTGGTCCGCGTATCAGTGATTTATAAAATGTCAACTATGCTTATACACATAGGTGATGTGTTAAGGCGGATTTATAAATACATATAATATTGTGTTGTGATGGCTTGTGTAAATGTATGACACCGATACCGTTTTGACGAATACTAACACATCAGACAAATATAATCCGCCTTTAATCTTATGTATAAGCCATATTACTGTGAAATGTAATGCAATTTCGTTCAGCATTTCAATATTATTTTTTTTGCGTGAAGGAGTAAGTTACAAATATTATGGTGGGATAAACGGTTTAAAAGAGTTTCATAGGTAGGAATTAATATAATATCGTGCCGAATTTTTTAAATATCTCCACCGATAACGTCCCAAATAGCACCGTTAGTGACCGCTATATATTTATCAAACACAGTTTTGTATCGTACTTCGCTGTAAATTCGAAAACAGATTCGGGTACACGCGATATCTTGGCTACTACGTTACACCCGAGCGAAATACCATCGGATGCGGCCTGAAAATTTCATCAACATCGCAAAAAAGCACTGACCGCCAAATCCTTTTAGCGGAAGATAGAAAAAAAGCGGTGCCGACGCAAGTGCAATAATTGAGCGAGCAGCGTCGATGTTTAATCCGACCGGAGCAGCGCGCGGCCCGTTTATCAATCGCTCCAAAAAACAACATATTTCAATATCCGCTGATTAATATCCGCCAGTACGCCGGCGAGGCAAACACGAAATTTATGTACTGCGACCAAACGGTTTATTTCATTTTGCTTTTTAAATTACGAGTGTTTGGTGCGACGATTGGCCGGCCGCGTCGCACCCATCTGTTGCGGCGCCAATTAACATTAGGATTTCTTTTTTCGAGGTCCGCGACGTAAATCATGTGTGATGAAGTACGGTGGGTGGTACGCTTGTCTATACAGTGATCAGGTCGTACCTACCTCCTAAATGGTTGTACCTAAAAATAATTGGCAAAGCGAAACAATGAAACATAATATAGGCTGGAGTATAGGAATGTAACTTACAGAAATCTGTAGTAGATAGAAATAAAAAAATACGACTGAATTTCAATGATATTTGGAAATGAATACTCGCACTATTATAACGAAGTAGGGATATTAAGTTTTATAATTTGGTGTATCCAGTATCACTTAAAGTAATCATACAAGTCTAAGCATACCTCTTTAAACTCAACTTCATCAAACCATTCAGTACACACATTACCATACATACCTACCTTCTGGCGCAGTCGGTTAAAATATATTGTTTTTTTGAAATAGGGGGCAGACGAGCAAGCGGTTCACCTGATGGCAAGTGATAACCGGAGTTACAGCTGCGCTGCCGGCATTTAAGATTGTTTTTTAAAGAAGCGTTTTGACGCTATAAAAAACGACAAATAAAACGAAAGTGTGTGTAAATTCATTATTTCAAAGTTGGTCAAGCTATCCAAAGATAATATAAATATGTTTGTCTAGGCGAGTGTTCATTTCATTTCAGTCCCCTGAGAGACCCCCGTTACAACAGGACAGTACACTACTAAAAACTTCATCATGTTACTCGTTTAATTGTTTAACTAATGGAAGTAAGTACCTAATATCTTTATGGCGAGAGGATTACATACACTTTTTACATAACTCATCATCATCATCAGCCTATTGCAGTCCGTCCACTGTATGTGCAGACATAGGCCTCTCCAGTTGTACGCCACTTATGGCAAACATCTGGAGGATATACCCATAATCACCACGCTTGGCAGGCGGGTTGGCGCTCGCAGGGTGTAGCTTCTCGCTCCGGTCACGCTGCTGCCCGTAATCGGACTGTGGTATTTAGTGGTGCCTTCAATTGTGATGGTTATATCGTCACCAGTCAGTTCCAAGCGTCTCGTTTGTTATTCGTATAAATTTGGAAAATTCCTGTCCCTTTAATATTAAAAGAATTTACAAATCTTATCTAAACTTATATTTAACAAACAATATGAAGATTAGGTTAGCTTAACACCCTAACCTGCACGTATGTCAACTCAGTTGTAAAGGCGGGTATCACAGGTGAGCCCATGATGTATCAGCGGATCAGACAATCGCCAAACTATAAAGGCGCCCACACACGATATCGGCCCCGCGTGCCTCAGCACGCATAAGATTATTCGGGTAGTTTTCCATAAACGCTACGATTGCGCTCGATACGGTGCGGCACCGTGTTTGCCCCGAGATTAATGATGCGATACCAAACTCTATGGGGCGAAGGCTCTCGACAAAAGGGCCTCTTACTTACTCTTTGATGCCTGCTGAAAAGTCCCTGAGTGAAAACAGCTGCCGTAATGTTTTGAGCGAAACTGTTGCTGTGAAGTGGTAATGTGTTTTCGAGGTACGATTAACATTAGGAAATTAAATTATACTGGAGAGACTCTTGGCGTTCGCGAATTTTAGTTAATGACCGTTTGTGTGCACTGTGGTTTGTTGTTATCTTTTTTATTTGTAATATTATATTCATTTTGGAACGCTTCCAACTCGGTTGGAAAATATAAATAAATGTTAGTTGCTGACAACTCAATGTACTCTCGAGTGTTTTTTGATTGATTGTTTTCCTGCATTCTGGTTTGAGATATTATTTTTAGTTTTGCGAGTAGGTATTTACTTTGTTTTATTCTTTATCATCTATTTTAATTCTTTATGGTATAGCACAGCATAATAGTCTGTTGTCTCTGGATGTAAAGCGAAAGAGAGGCTCAATTCTCTGCGACAACGAACAAGTAACCAAATCAATTCTTCGGCTGTTAGTAATCTAATAGTCTTAGTATCTGGATACGCCTTCGTTTATTAAACCGTTTTCGTAAAGTTTTATATTTACGAGTACAAGCCTAATAATGAAGTTGTCTAAAAATGACTGAATTTAAATTTAAAGTAGAATTGCGTGATTATTAAAATTTATTATCAAGGTTAAAATAAACTGCTGAGTTCATCATTGGCGTCATAGACTGAAAAAGGTCGTTGTCCGCCCTGGCTTCTGGCATTTGCTTCTAGACGAGACAAAAAAAGCTGTTCATATTGTTTCTCAACTTATTTATGAATGTTTAATATCTACCTATTTGTCTAGGGTTTTATAAGATGTAAATTATTAAATTACATGAGATGCGTCCTGAAAGTTACACCTAGTTCTTCATAATATCAGACTTAAATTATACCTCCATAGTTTATCTTTGTTTTCTTTAATATCGACCTAAAAAATTTTAAAAACGAACTTTTCAACATTTTGTTTTGGTATATTTCTAGGCTCTACCTAATAGTGCAGCTGCTCTTTGGAATCAGCTTCCGGCTGCAATTTTCCCGAATGGATACGACCTAGGGACCTACAAGAAGCAAACCTACAGATTTCTCAAGGGCCGGTAACGCAACTGTGACTCCCCTGGTGTTGCGGTGTCTATTTGCTGAAGTGATCACTTACCATAAGGTGACCTTCAGGCCCGTTTGCCCCCTCTGTCATAAAAAAAAAGTAACCACCTGAAATTCACATGAGTTACAAGAGAGAGAGATAAGTAATCTTAGTTTAGACACAAGTGATTGATGCTCATTGTTCCTAAAAGTATGAAAACGAAATACCTCAACCTTGACTACGAAAAAAGGAAAGTTCCCAATTCTCTATGGAATGGATTATTGTTAACAAGTCGGTAACGTCCGATCAGGCTCTCAACGAGGGAGGGGCGAAATACTCGTAACATATAAAAGTCAATAACTATTTTTCACAAAATAGTTGAGTATTTATTTGTACAGTTTGGTAACAGTGGAGTTTCCATTTTGTCCGCTGCGTCACGTAAGTACGTGACAAACGGCTCGTCTTTGGGATCGCCAAATATCGTTTAGTACGTGAGCGAAGAAAACCAACCCGCCGGGTAAATAAAATAAATCAAATATATACGTAACAGTCTGTTTCCAAGTGAAATTTGTGACACTATTTCAGTTTCGAAGCGAGGGGAAAGTGAGTCCTCAAATACGGCAAACACCATAAATCGGAAAGCATCATAGCTAGTTGCCTGGGTATACATTGGTCTGATAGCAAAAAAAGTAGCTTAAACACTTATAGAAATAATAACCTATGAATATGTTACAAAATGTACTTATAAGCATAAATAAAATATCAGGCAATAACAGTCCCTCTGCAGGATTGGATCCGAAATGAGATGATCCGACAGAGAACCAAAGTCATCGATATTGCTCATCGGATTGGCCATATTAGCCTCAAGACCATAACGTCGTGACGAGTCCTAGAGTAGATACTTCTTGGCAAACGTAGTTTAAGACGCCCTCAGGCCAGGTGGAGTGACGATGGGGTACAACAAGGGAAGCCTCCACGCGTGGTCGTCTTGCAGACGGCCCGGCGTACCCCGGGCAACGGCGGGTAGTAGAAGTCGTTCACCTACTACCCGACGGCTAATTCCCTGTAGGGAGCACGCACATGTGCGGTGCGTGGCTCCGGGGGCCAGCGTTGGCGTCGTTGTGGGGAGCGACGCCTTCCACGGCCGTGCTTCGGCACACCCAGATGGGGCCTTCTGGCCTGTGGGTCTCTCCCAATGGCGGGGCATTTGTCCGATTGGTGAGAGACGTGTTGTCGGGCGCATTTGCGCCGGTTTGTCGGCGATGGTCGCAGAGGAAGAGGAGTGCCCTTCGGGGGATCTCGCGGTGTTGTCGTTGCCGTCCTCCCTGTCTTCTGCGACCGTTGCCGCCTTACCAGATGAGCCGTTTGACGGCGTGGGATGGCAGTGTATCACTGCGGCGCGGCGGGTCCGATGGCCACGGTTCTCGTGGTCATCGGATATGGTCCTTTTGGACTGGTCGCCGGGCAACCTGTTTCCCCTCGCTGGAGGGACCAGGGGGCTTGCCTTGATTGGCGAGCCCGAGTGGAGTGAGACCACAATAAAAAACCGCCTGTTATCCCGATTTCGGTCGGGACCAGGGGGCGCGAGCTCAAGTGGAGAAAACCACAATAAAAAACCACCGTGCGGCGGCGACTGCACGCCCGACGGAGTTCCGCGAGGTCGGCACGAGGGTGTCGGCCACGTATTGCACGAACTCCGTCTTTGGAGGAGGGAGACGTCCTTTTCAGGACCGATCCCTAGGCTGCCCCAAGTGGGGGGGCCAGCCCGTGTCTGCCTAGCAGACCAGCGCTGACAGCTTCGCGGTGTTATAGCCCAGGACCCGCGTTGCTGTCGCCCAAGGCGCGTTAGACGGTGCAAACCAGGGTTTTTTAGTGGGTATTCTCTGCCGACGCGGAGCGAGTCCCACATAACCCGTCTGCTCCCTCGGGCAGCGGGTATGCGTAAACTGCATTTCTCCCTGGTGAAACAAAAAAAAAAAAAAAAAAAAAGGTGGAGTGACGATTGCGCAGGTCGGCTGGCAAGTGCTAGATGCGAGAAGCCCAAGATTTGAGCTCGGTAGGGAACAATTGGAAAAGTATATATGCCCAGTCCACGAAGTTGACTGCGAAGAGCTGATTATGATGATGAATATCACAACGCCGTTTTGTTATTTATATTAGCTTATTTAACGTATTTATTATTATATTTTGTTCACATACAAGCAATCAAAATCTTAAATTAATACAAATATAAGCTAACATTAGGTACATTATTTGCTCCGGTCCTAAATACCTTTTTTAAGTATCGTTATAGGAATCAGAATAAAAGACAGGACCACCACAAACTTAATCATATTGAAGTGGCGCTTGAAGCATCTTCAAACATCTGTCAGTAGGTATACTATTTTGGAAATCTCTTAGATTTCAAGGAACATGTGGATAATATTGTAAAGATGATCGATTAAGTACTTGAAAAGTTATAAGGTAATACGTTTATATTGTAATAAACAAATATTTTCTTTTTATATAATACCAGTACAGATAACAAAGAGAAAGCAAATATGGAGACTTTTACAACACATAAAGCAAAACTTGTGCGACGACACACGATTCCTGTTTTACGAGGGACGAATTTATTTCACTTCTGCCACTAAACTATCTTCGAATATGCCATATTTTTCTCTAGTATCTCACATGTTCCAATAGTGTTATTCCTGTTTAGGTATTTTGTCTTTTATTAGCCAACCAAGTTGCCCGGTCTCGAGATGAGACTGGTAGCGCCATCTATCGGCAATTTTGGTGACTAAGCTTGGGCAGAAAAGTTTGTGTTAGGCTTATCTAGAGAAGTTATTTAGTTTAACAACGAATAATATTTGCCGACTTCTGCTGAAATGTGACCAAACAAATTTAAATTTAATAAAATATAGTCCTTAATAACAACTCACTTGCACACACATGTCTCAATTGAAACTTTTCGCTTCGGGAACTACAACTGTCGTATAATCACATAAACATCTACGTCTTAATCGCTATTTTAGATTGTGCGTTATAATTATCGGAACTTTACAACTGTTGAAATAAAAATATAAGCATATGTTTGAAGTGAGGACGACGGTACCGCTTTTCTTTCTTGTTGCATACACCACCATATAAAAAAAATACTTCAAAATGTATAGCTATGGACAGCTGTTATTTGACTGCCTATTATAGTCAACGTTGTAAGTATTGTGTCTCTTAATGAAGTTAAAAAAAAAGAAGTTTGTGTGATACTGTCTATTAGGCATAGGCTTACCATTTTCCAATGCGACTTGATTATACTGCCTTAAGGGCTATAAAAACCCAAAATCACACCATGTTCTTTACCTCAACAGAGGAAACGCCATTCCCCAACTCCATTACAGCTCAAAGCTTCTGTAGCAACTGGCCCGCAAACAAAGGCCACATAGGCATAAAAGAGAAATAATTCGCCACTGGTAAATACCATTATGTACATCGTATTAGCGGCTGCCGGCGGTAATATCATCATGTTCTTTTGTCGCGTACGCTGGTCCCATATAAATAAGGTCCTTATCCAGTTTTTCAAAGACGAGTCGTGTTAACACGTGTACAGTTGGGGCGAAGTTCGCGACGGCTCTTGGCGGCCGGGCCCAAATGAAATTTGCCCTACTGACACCGGCCGGCGAGGTACGAAGCACCAGATAAGGGTTACATTATTTATGGCAGTTTTTCTCCGGAAAATAATAAGTCAGCTTCGGTTGGTAGTTGTATCACGTTTAGCTGGTGTTACGGATTCGGAGGGATAATATTGGGAATGTTCTGGGACGGGCTTGCTCTAGATTGAGGCAATACAATTTAGGTCCTGTCGGAATAATGGATTTTTAAAATTTGCCTAGAGACCAAAGTCGTTTTAGTCGAATATTGTTTCAAAGACCATGTGTATAAATGTACACAAACAGAATAAGTACAATAAAATGTAGCTGGACTAGGTAAAAAATCTTAGAATAAGGTAGGTAGGTAATAAGCGGTTCATAAACGGATTTTTTGTAAGCTCTAAGTAATATTACCTACGAGTGTGTAACTAGAAACAGAGCATAGGTTAGCATAGGAAAAGCATAGAACGCCGCTGCACAATGATCACTCAGTTATCGTTTCACCTACCATCAGGCGCGGATCCACCGTTGTAGTTACCATGGGCATGCCCTTAATAAACTTGTGACGTCACATTTGTACGATCTATTGAGATCGATAGGATGATGATAATAAAAGTTTAACTTTAATAGGATTTTTGGGTACCCACAACCTTTTTTGAACACTGGATCCGCGCCTGCTTACCATGAAAATTACTATACCAAGTAAGTTTTTATTAACTACAGTCTAACATAACACGACGCCTAAATGGAACGATCAATCATTGTTAGTAGTTTTCATATACATACTTTAATGACACGTTACCGTTTTACTACATTTATAAGACAGTGGCGCTAATTCGTCGCCATGTTGCCGTGTTTAAAAAAGGAAACTTGTAAAAAAATGTGCCGTATCCATATTTGATAGCGGACGGCCGCGGCGCGTGGCGCGCGATTTCCCGCCCACCGTGTCTTTTGCGAAAATTCACTCAAGCTCCGCCGTCAGGCGCGAATGTGTTTTTATTGTTTTAAATGCGTACGTTATTTTTCGCAGCAGAACCGAGCGCGTTCTGAGGGAATTTTTGTACGAAGTTACGCCGCCTCTACGTGGTTCAATTACGGAAACTATAGTTTTGTTAAATTGACGTATGGGGAGTCATTTCTTTTGGAATTGTTTATGTAATTTCTAGCTACAAATATACGCCAACTAGTTTATTTAATGTTGAAATGTTTACTTACTGGTAAAACTAAAGTATCTATTGACTTATTAAAGAATATTTTTTTAATAAACATACCTACATAAGGACAGATAGAAAACAAAAGCGACTTTTTTATACTATGCAGTGATTATCTAAACATTTATCATGTTTGGAACCGAAAGCATTATCGGATAAAAAAGTTTATCATGTGGGTTCCGACCACTATATTGTCCGATTTAAGTGGTTTTTTTCTTTATATATTTTCTTACTTATTTCTTTATTATAAGTATCGTGCGTATGTTGTGAAAAATGATACGAAATTGTATAATAAATTTCTTATCATTTTTCTTTATTTTTATCAATTTTGTAAGAAGATTGTCTAGCCTAGATCCTGCGTTACTGGGTTTAGCTGTTACTAGGGAACGCCGCGTTGAGGCTCAATATTATAATAATACGATGCAAGGTAATAATCAGATAGAAGACGGACTTTTGGAAGTAAATCAATCGGTAAGTAGCTGAATATTTTGAATGAAGACATCTTACTTCCTTCGTTTGATACGGGATCCTTTAGAAGGTGAGAAGAAGCATCTTACGCCATGGCGGTGGCAATTGCCAGTTGAATGGCTGGTTATTTATGCCCGTAGTAGCAGAAACTTAGGCTTCTCTTTTGCTTTCTATCAGACCTAGAAAATCTATGATGCCGTGGAAATCTATGAAACTATAAAAAATACAAACCTTAATGTAGAAACGTCTCAATATAGAGACGCTGAGTTATTCTCAATACACCGTAATATTCAACATCAGAAATACAAATTCCAATGCTAATAGCTCATATTTACGAAGGCACCCTTAACGAAATAAGTATTAACGGTGGATCCAGATTAAACGGCAGGGCACGTCTTTCGCAAACTTTCGATTCCAATACGGTGTCAGTCGATATTAAATTAGAAGCACCCACGCATTCCTCCCGCGTCTTTTTCCTGTCCATTTGCAAGGACCGTGTAGAACCCGGGGTCACATCTCGCTCTAACCTTGCGCCTTTCAGCTGCGAAAGTCTTAACATGGATAAGACCGGATCGAATTGGATTTAAATTAGATTAGTAATGCTTCTACTGTTGTATGTACATACTATACCTAGTGCTTGCACTACATAGTTTATATAATGCTGCTTTACGGATAGGCAGTGGGAGCGGAAAGGTCTCGCTCCTAATGATACTAGACAGCGATAGGTTACTCTATATAGTTTGACATCGTCGCATATTATCAGGCATGTGATGTATTTCTCGGCCCGTCACATTAACATAAAAACAAATGTGTTTCCCCTGCCTCCTTTAAATAAGGTAGGTAAGTTCATCTTGCAGAGGAAATTATTTTGATCCTGGCTCACTCGTGGTCCTCCAGAAAGGCGCAAGAGCGAACAGAAACGATAACAGAGGGGTTCTTGTCGTCTTGCCTCATTGTGACTTTTAACTATTCAATCTTGATTTTTATCCAAACCTTTTTATTTTAATTATTTTGGAATAGCAACAGCCTCAATAATATTTATGTACATAGAACAAAAGATAAGAGTAAAAAAATGCAGCAGTATGTAAAAAGCGTACCAACCAATTCCATCACAGGCTCGGTGGCTCAATTGGTAGTGACCCCTGCCTTCTGATCCGAGAGTCGTGGGTTCGATTCCCACCCGGGACAAACATTCGTGTGATGAACACTTGTGTTTGTTCCGTGTCTGGGTGTTAATATTTGTATTTAAGTATTTATTTGTGGTACCTTCGTTGTTCTGATACCCATAACACAAGTGCTTAAGCTACTTACTTTGGGATCGGAGCAATGTATGTGATGTTGTCTAATATTTATTTATTTATTATTTATTTATTTATCACAGATGAAGCAACTCGAATGTCCACAACAAGACAACGGGCCCCGACAGCAAATTTCTAGGCGAGCGAGTGAACGGCGGCGCATACTTGAGTGATGGCGTACTTTTTTATTTGAATCGTGTGTGAATGTGAGCGTCCGGCGCGGTGTCGTCGCATCGCCCCGGGAACTTTAACCTGCGACGCGACGTGATCCGATGTTTTACTGCTGATGTAAATAAACAAGTAGATGAGACCGTTGTGCCGTTCCCGCTACAAGCACCTACTTGGGTTCACTTCGGGAAGCTTCTAATCAAAGTGGATAAGGAGATACAAGTGAGAGAAAAGAAAATGCGTCTGACGGTGCAGGGACAGCATCTGGGCTTGTCTAGATCTGTTGGCTGCTCTGAGTATATGTAGGTAGGTTATTTATGAGGACTGCTATGCACCTTATTTGATCATGGTCGAAGCATGAAAAGGAATGCGAAAAAAGTTTTAGTTTAAATTTTTTACATTTTCAAAATCTAAAATATTCTTATTTACATTGTATATTGTATGTACATTGTACATACTATATACATACAAGTGTTGCAATGTATAAAAGGGATAGTCCCGAACCTTATGCGTCAAGACTCACATTGACAGCGCCATCTGTTATCACGATCTTGTAAGTACTTTCGCATGTAAAGAGAGTGGCAGTAGGAAAAGTATGCTTCGATATACCTAATATCGAAATACAATAAAAAGCCAAAATAAATTATGATGTCAAAAAATACGGCTTGTTAGTGGTTACTTTATACTTAAAAGAAAAATGTGTAGCTAGCCGCCGCCGTCTACAATTTTACATGTAGAACCTTGTAATACGAAAATTCATAGGCTCGTTTGCTCGAAAAAAGCAACGAAACAAGCTTTACAAGATGTTTTCGTACATGTTTTATTTAAAGAATACATTTGACACGATCCTCTCCGCGCACACATCAGCCAGCGAGGACTCTTGCCCCTCTCCTGAATATTAATGCCATTCTCCCTTTGATAGTTGTAAAAATGATTTCACTACACAGTGGGTAGGTATGTTTGACTGTTAAATTTAAAACGGCTTATCCATTCAAGCCACGCGTTAAGACTTTCACGGTTCAAAGGTCTACCTTCGTCCTGTTACATTCGTAGGTTTAATGTACCTGCTTGAATTGAAACACGACTGTATCAGTCCATCAATCCAATGAAAATCCATTTTGTACCTATGCCTAAATCCTTCATCTATCTATACCAGTTTTTTTAATTTTTGTATTATAACAATAATATATTTTTATTACAAAGAAAGTTAGAAAAGATGTTAAAAAAAATAATGCGCAATTTATCGGACATAAATAAAAAAAATCAAAAATATATTTATTATTAACTACAATCGGTATAGATACAATGTGTGGATCTCTTATTTTAAGTTTGTACAAACCTGAAATGAAGGTGTTTCCTTGTATCCAAATATAAATAAATAAGAAGCTTCGATTGGAGGTATCTGAAAAAAACTTAAAGAACTTATATCCAAATATATCAGAGCTAAGTTACGCTAATTATGTTATTGATTACCCTAACCAAATTTACCACTGTAGGGTATCTTGTGATTTTACTTTTTGTATCTAAATATTTACACTATTGGAACTTCATTTAAATTATTTCAATACCTTTTATACGAACGTGTGTATGTAAGTACACAATTTTGGTGGCTTATTTGCGATGCTCTCATTGTAAGCATCTGTGTGCTATCGTAGGTGCCGTATTGTGGAAAAACAAATACAGAGACGCAAAAGACAAAGGCAATATAAGAATCCGCAGTGCCTAAACCTCGAAAACTCATTTCAGTCCCTACGAAACTAGACCGGCTGTACCTTCCTAAAATATCGTACAGTTGTGCACTGCCTCTTCGCTTATTTTCGGTGCGTTCCATTTATAGTACGTACCTAGAAATGTACACAATTAGTAGAATGGAGGTGGTATTCAAAGTTCCAAGAAAATAGTGTTCTCAGGTGCTTCGTCGATGTCTTCTAATTAGACACATGCAGGTTCTGGAAAGTCGCACAGTGCTCTATGCCTCTACTTGGATTCCTTTACCAGAGTCCGTGTTCTCGTGTCCATGTAATCTTCAGATTTTCAAGGCAAGAGTGAATCGATTCTTGTAGGATGAGCGCGCTCCATTGTAAACTCTAATGTCACTTAATAATAACAGGCGAGTTGAGGGCGCTACTCATTTCTATTTAAAAAAAACTTATTCTCTTCTTTAAGAAATCTTGTTGGCACAGGTATGTTGTACCTATTATTAGACAAAACGTCATTTTGATTGATATGAGTAGGCTGTGTTATGTGTATTGTTCATATCTTAACTAATATTATAAAGCTGAAGAGTTTGTTTGTTTGTTTGTATGTTTGTTTGTTTGAACGCGCTAATCTCAGGAACTACTTGTCCGAATTGAAACATTCTTTTTGTGTAGAATAGACCATTTATTGAGGAAGGCTTTAGGCTATATAACATCACGTTGCAACTATTAGGAGCGAAGAAGTAATGGAAAATGTAAAAAAAACGGGGAAAAAATAACCATTCCACGCGGACGAAGTCGCGAGCACAGCTAGTTTACAATAAAGGGCAGAAAAACTTCACCCACACATAAAAGCTCTGCTTTGTACACGCATTTTTAAGTTATCTATTATTACTTTTAACTAATTTAATTTGTGTAATATAATACTCGAACCCTGGTGTTCATATTCCTTTGCCGTGAATGAGTGTAAGTAATTACTTAACCCTCACCGCTCCATAAAACATTAATTAGGTGTCCAACCTTCAACCGCCTCAAGCGGAACGTATCCCGTTTCGGTATCTTCCTCACATTTTCGTTAATAGATATGTCACTAAATTTGCGTTTTCAATTCTGCGGCGGGCGTGGCGGCGGCGTGGTTCAATCAAAATGGGCACGCATTCACTCCACACACTCACCAGACAGCCTTTTAGAATAAGAATTGTCTTTTTCGCAGTACTCAGCGGTGACTGCAGCAATTGTACGGAAACGGCTTTAGTTTCTTTTCTTATTTCTGGCCATGTGTATTCGTGTTGCAAAAGAAAAATGCATTTGATTAAGAAAATAGTGCGCATTTTCCGGATACACATCTGAAAATACGAAAGTAGAATTCAAAGTTTTAGAATTACTTGCAATTTAGAGATAACGGATCTCACCGCAAACTCTATTTCGATTGCAATCTTCATCACCGCTGGTGAAATTAGATATTTCAACGGAAACGGAAAGCTATTGAGATCTTGTAGTTTGTTTTTTTTTATTCTGTGGTTATAGTTTTGATACAGTGGTATTATATTTTGTTAATATTTTTTGTGACTTGAGTCAGAAAGTACTATTTTATAATAACAGATACGTTTTACATACTTTCATAACATTATAAAAATTAATTGAATCCCAATGCTGAGAAAAGCAAAAATTTTTAAATTTTTCTTCATTTTTTTTAATGGTACCTATTACTAAGTTAAGTAAAACTACTATTACTAAATAAAACATGAAAAAAAATTGAGAACTTGCTCCAAAAATTATAGAATATCAGTGCATACTTATAAAGAAACCAAAAACCTTCCAATCAACCCCGAACACAAACTTTCAGCTCCACTCCGTGTCGGAACTTCTCACCTACCCCTGTATCACTAAATTTAAGGCCTAAACTAACAACCGTTACGGCTTACCCGTAATTAATAGCATAATTCCGTATCGAGAGGTCGCTTCCACAGTGCGGCGCCAGCGTGCCCACCCGCCATGAAATTAAAACCGACTCGCGCCGAACGAATGATTGAATAATAAACGAAAGAATTCGCGTCCTGCCCTTGTATTAGGTATTCATGGCGACTGGCCGCGACGGCCTAACGTGACCGGTGTCTCGGAGAAGCTTCGGAATTTAAACGAGAAGATGCGAGAAGTGAACAGAAGCTGGTGGTTGGTGAGACACAGGTTATAATAATAATTTTATTTATGTCCTAGACAATAATTACAAACCCATCAGACAGCCTCCTAGTTAGGAGCAAATCAGAGACAGTTGTCTAATATAGGCTTTGTAAAAACCTGCATTACAGATCACCAGGGCTCCCCATGGTTATGATATGAGCAGTCTTTTATTTATATCTAGATTAAAAAGTATAAGTAGGTACGTAACATTCAAGTGAGTGGCACAGGCATTAACACTTTACCATAGGTAACCTTTAAATCGGTGAACAGAAAATAACATACTTGTTTATATACATGTTCGGTCATTTGGTGTTGAGCGTGCGTTCTGAACTGATGTGCAGTCGTGGGTTTAATGGGGATTAACTACGAATATTATATATTTCATCACATGAATGTTTGTCCTGGATGCGGAAATGAAGTCATAAAGCAAGCCTTTTAGCTGGTTTTTGTATAAGTAAATTGGTAGAGCTCGAACCCACCTCGCCTGATTTTAAGCAACTTAAGAGCCTACGATGGACTACGCTCATCCAACAAAAACCGATTCTCTCATAGTTAGGCAAAGATGTGACAGTCTGTCTGCTGTCGTTACGTTCTTTCACATATTCTGTTTTATGTACAAATTACTTGGGGCATATATCTAGATTATGTAATGTATTGTTATTTTGAAAATAATGTGATGTGAGTTAGGACATAAAATGTGTAATGGGCATTTCACGTCAAGCAGAACGCCAAAAAATTTGTGGTCGTGGATTACCCCCAATTTTATTCGTGTGATGCTTCATTGCTGGGTTATGAGCTAAAGATTTATCCATCAAGATTAGGTTAGCATTTCAAATCTCACTTCAAAGCATACCTATGAGCATAGTGGATTATACTTTAGTGGAAACCTTCCCCTTAACGCTCCTTTAAGTAATCATAGCACAAGAAACCTCCACACCTGACTAGGCAGGCCGAACCGTCCTCTCCGCCGTAATGGGTGTACATTAACATAACCGAAACCGATACAAATATTGGCGCCGCGGCATCGTATCCAAATCCCACAGGGCCCGACCGCAGAGCAACTTAACCCGAAATTAAATCAAAGAGGGGCTTAGCCAATCAGGCCGAGTGCTATCATTGAATCGGCAAAGGAACACTAAAATTACTTCTTGATGCGGAGAAACGAAGATTCATCGTAAAAGTGGTGGGTGTTGGGTGGGGGGAAGGTCGGGGGTCGTCTGAACGGTTTTCCGTGTACCAGAGACGTCCACGGGAGGCGATTACGCGCACGTACGTACTATGGTACCGGGCAGACTGGACGCGGCCGGCACCTAATACTGTGTTTTAAACATGAAAAACCGTTCCGGTAATGCCGTAAATGTTAACTCCGGGATTTATTCTACTTTGTATTTTAACGGTCACTATAGCGCTGGACAGAGGATGCCCCGGCCAGATAGGGCGATAGTTTAATCGATAAACTCCTTTTTCACTGTTTTAGGAATAAATTCTAAGTGAAAAGCTTTAGCGAAACAGGAATGGAAACAAATAAAAACTTGAGCTCTCACTTCGCGTTTAGTTCGTTAGCTGCTTGTTATTTAAATATTTAATTTGTGTTTGTACTTGTACTCGTATGTGTATGGAAGTTTGGAACTTGAATTCAGTTGGTGAATAAGTAGGGTTTAATATTCTGTTATAATGAAAAAGAGCACTTAATATGTATGTAACATTATGAAGAGGTAGAGTATTCAGGAGGAACATGCGTCAGGGATGTAAGGGAGCAGCCTATCATCATTTCGCTCCAAGTCAACCTCACCTGCCCGTGGTGCATCCTGCCGAATAACAAACGAGGCGCTGGCAACCGACTGGTGGCGGTATAACCATCACAATTGAAGGCGTAGCTAAATACTACAGACCAATGACGGGAAGCAGCGTCATCGGAGCGAGAAGCTACGCCCTGCGATCGCCAACCCGCCTGCCTAGCGTGGCGATTATGGGTATATCCTCCAGATGTTTGCCCTAAGTGGCGAACAACTGGTGAGGGCATAGGACATTAAGTCAAGTGTAATTATGAACTACTTCAGATACCACTGAATGCTTAATACTTATTGCTTCCGTTACTACAAGCAAAGCAAAGCTGCCATTAAGCCATGGAATAGGCATTCCAGCTGGAAGGGCTTCCAGCTCATGTGTTTCCTTCCTTCTTACAATCCTGGGTTCTTTAGGCGGGGCGTGAAACGGCACCTCAGTGGGCCTTCAGGGTGAGGGCAACAGGCGCAATGGCCTTGTTCTATTATGCCTGTCGACCTAACTTTTGGACCTCACAACCGCTTACCATCAGGTGGTCAGGTCATCCTGAAAGTAAAAAAAGGCTCTAACACTGGCTATAATATTTTCAGCAGATCATACCAGTATTTGTATGTACAAGTAACTTGTTTGTTAAAAAGTTATTATTATCTTACGTAACATACAACCCAAGCGAAGCATATCACCGCAAGGATATTATTCAAATTATCCCCACTTCCATAATTAACCAGAGCCGGAGGTAGCGCCACAAAAAGACAAAGGGTCGCTCAATTTTCGCGCTCCGCTCCATGCCACCTGGGTCGTGTCTCCTTTTACTTTATCCCGAAAGATTAAGACCCCCGAATACGTGGCGCCCCTACCGTGAAGTGAGTCATTTGGCCCCTGTTTACTAGATTAGGGGATTTTTTACACCGCACAGCTTTCTGTGGCGTCGACCCCCGACTGTTTAGATGTGTCGTGTCATACCCTCTCACGACACCTTATGGCGCCTCGGAGGCCAAGATTTTTATGCGGCATTAAATGAAAAGGGATTTATGTGTGCTACTTCGGTAATGAAGGTGAGTTAAGAAGTAATAACCGGAAATGGAAGAGTAATTTTGTTCGTGCGTCGGGTGTTTTGTTATGCTGTGCCGGTATTTTAGTGTGGATGTTGTGTTTAGTTGAGTGTTACGTGTAATGCGTGGTGTGGAGTGGGTATCCAATTAGTTCGTGTTGATTTTTGTTCGTTAACTGGTATTGTTGTAAATTAGATTGTTGAGATTCAAATGATAACGGGTGCGGGTATTTTATATGAAACATAGTAGGTAATGTTTAGTCAAAAAATTGGAAAATATTGTCGATAGATCGCGAAGTATGGAGAGACAGGGGAGGGCTTTCCACGCAGTGGGATGAGGGGGGCTAAATAAAAAAAAATGTAACAAACATGCTCATGTTCAGAAAATTAAATATGTATGATTTATTAGTTTTTTCTCCGCTGTGATTTAAAAAATAAGACATAAAAATCACGAAGAAAAACCAGCAATTTGTATTATGAAAACCACTTCTGATAATAAATCGACCTGGTTATCCAGGTTTACCCTGACAAGATCTGTCAAGGGAGGGGGGAGTGGGGTAAATTCATGTGTAGCCAACATCAGCATGTAGCAGTCTACTGTTGGACATTGGGCTCTCCAATTATTCGCCATTTTGTTCGATCCCGAGCTTCTCGCATCCAGCACTTGCCAGTCATCCTACGCAAATCGTCACTTCTTATGACCAGAGAGCGTCCTACATTGCGTTTATCAAGATATGAGCCCTCTGTAACTAATATGCTTTTTGACGATGTTACAAGTTACATCTAATCGTTCTTTAACAAAAATTGCGTTGTGATACTAAGTAGGCATTGAATTTATCCCAAACGTTACTTTACCTATTTAGGTAATTCAGCAAGTTTTTTCCTGAAACCGAGTTAACACACTTCGCTTTTAAACGAAAAAATAAACAACACACAAGAATAGTTAGACAAATAGGCAATATCCTCTCAAGGTGGAACGAGCCCCGAATGACGCAATAAGTCAAAACGTCCAATAGATTCCTCCAAAATTTACCTTTCCCGACAAAGGGAGGGCCAGTCGTAAAACGGCCCGCATTTGTACGGTACAAGGTCGGGTAAAACGTGTCTGTTGGAATTGAAATATATATTTGCCTTCCTGTTTTTTTTTACTTACGAAACCTATGGTTTATGCCAAATAACGCGAGAGATAGAGAAAATGAAACGGTTTTCAGGAGGTCACTAGTAATTGTAGCCGTGAACTTTCTGGAAGGTTAACCTTGCTTGTAGGTTAAGTCCTGATGCCATTGAAGCTAAGCCAAGGTTTAGGTAAACTTGGAAATACTGAAATTCTTCTTACAATTGGAAGCTGGTGTTACATTGTTGAGATATTACTTAAAATTTTCTTATGAGAAATAATAGATTTTTAGGGTCATGACTTGAAGAAGGGTACAAACCAAAGAGATTCTGTAAAATATGCCAATAAAGGCTAATCACATTACTATAAAAGCTGCCGGCACAATTAAGCTAAGCTGCTAAGATAAGGTATATACCTAGCGACCTACTTCTTTTCGGAGGTGCTTAATTGCTAAAGAGAAACATAATATGTATATTTTTTAAAGAAACATTGTGAAATCCGAGGTTTCCAGTATTTTTTTGCCTAATGTACTGTGGTAGTTTATTTGTCTTTGTAATTACAAATCATTAACGAAATAATTGATACGTTCTAAATTCATTCGCATCACGTACATTATCCTCCCATCTTATCCCAAAGTAGCTTATGCACTTCTGTTTTGGGTATCAGAACAACGAAAGTAACCACCACAAGTAGTATACTTAAATCCAAATACATATTTGGATATAGATAGCTCTTAAGTACATACTAATGTGACAATATTAGCCAAAGAAACACCGCCTCACCATTATTGAAACT
This sequence comes from Conogethes punctiferalis, assembly GCA_031163375.1. Lineage (NCBI taxonomy): Eukaryota > Metazoa > Arthropoda > Insecta > Lepidoptera > Crambidae > Conogethes > Conogethes punctiferalis. Next base: position 8,804,410 of record CM062080.1, read on the forward strand.
ATAAACAGACAGTTAAATTATTATTACGTTCACCGTTTAACTTTCCAGTCTGCTCAAACCGAGACAACAGACTTCGATTCCAAGTATTACACACTACATTATTCTCCTTAACACAAACTTGTTCCGGTTTGAAAGTTCGCGGTCCTCTCAATTACTATTAGTCCCCCCATTTCCCGAGGCCCTCTGCGCCGAGACCATAGGCGGTGTGATGCAAACAAATCAGCTCAATAAATAGAGAATCCTCGGAACAATGCAGAGTCAACACAAGATGGAATATAAAAGCGCGGGAGAAGTGACGACTAGTCACTTGGGGGTGTTTACACGGTGAGACTGATACTGACCAATGAAAATTCTTTGGAACATTACCTGTTGAAAGTATGGAAGACGTTCATCATCAGGCTGCATACGTCCAGCTGAACATAGCTTCCCCCAATGACAATCATCATTTTTTTTTTATAGTAGCTGGATAGCCAAAGAGAAGCCCAACTCGCTGTGACAACTGGTTAGTTACCTGTCAGTTGCCACTGCCATGCCGGTCCAACCGTAACCCCCACGAGCTCCGGAGACCCTACTCACCAGCAGAAACACGTCCCGGAGGTCATTTGGCTGCGGTATTCTATAGGGTGGAGGTCCTTCCCCGGACGGGCAATACGAGCGAAGATTCGCTATGCCCTACCTCTCTTAAATTTGGAGAGATTTGCCTTAGCTACCACGATCGGCTGGCGGGATGGTTAACGCAGTAGGTTTTGCTATTACCCATTTCCTGATATTCCCTTAGTAATCTTCTACGAGACCCACAGAATGAGATAGGGTGGTCGTATTTTAAATTCGCACACCACAGAGACCACATTTGGCATGGAAGTGATGGATTTTTGCATGGAAGTCTATCGGTATCTCAGAGGATGTTTCCTTTCATAGTATTTCGGAACTTGATAGGTAAGGGTAAGTTTTTAGGAACAAAAAAAGCACAGCGACTTGGGCTTTCCTTTGCTTTCTATCAGGCGTAGGGAAGATATTATGTCGTTGTATGTATGTAGCTACTAACAAAAAAAATATAGTGCCCTAAGTAATATTTTCATGCCGACAAAGTCGCAAAACAAGAGCGTGTTAACAGTAGGTATACACAACAAATACATAATAATATAGATACTATACTATACATAATAATAAATCACACCGAAGATCAAGTCGATTTTGGTGTATTTACACATTCACATCTAAGTATCATTTATCGCCACATCATTCCCCGCTATTCTCCAGACGTGACGCAACCTATAAACCGGCCTTTAGATCAGTGCCCCAAATCCAATCAGCTATTGAATTAACCCGGTCCGTGTGACAGGAATACGGATTTGTCCCATCCTCACGTCAAATGTTTATCTTTCATCTGGCAGAGCGTTAATGTAAGTGAGAGTACAACGTGTAATGGCGGACGGCCGTCGATGTGCTGAGCGAGTCTCGTAATCAGGGATTATCGTGCAACGCCCTGTTTTTAGGGTACCTTGTCAGAAATGGAAGAAGCTGAACCGTTACGACTCTTAGAAATAGCCTTAGGATACGAAGTACTTACACATATTTATTATCTCAAAAGACCGCTTAAATTGTACAATAATACCTATTACTTTCAAGTTAGTTGTATGGTGTACAATAAAGAATATACGTTATATCTATTTATATTTATTACAATGTTATAGTACCATCATATTAGAGTTAAAATTTATGTCTACCACATAAATATATTATTTTAATATAACGTATGGTTTTCAATAATAACAGCGAGCCACTTTTTCCATTTTTTTTTACATTTTACAGCGGAAAACCCATAGGGTAATTTACCAAGTACCAAGTAAAAAAAGCATTAGAAAATGGTTTACTTTATCTTGTTTTCCGATGGCTAAAAGGGTAGAACCCTCGCTGCATGTGTCCGACTCGCACTTGCCCGGTTTTATTAGCGTGACGACGATTTGCGAATGTTCTTACACTTACGCGTTAGGGGAAACTGGTGTTTTCGGAAAATTCAAATAAGCCAGAATAGGTTTTTACTGTTTGGATTTACAGCTAAAGTATCAAAGATAGAACGGCCACATTTTATTTTCAAACAATCACAGCGTATGAACTGAGCAGCACCTAGTGAAGCTTTCGAGTTTGACAAAGGGCGTAGGTATGTATCACTCAACTTCAATTCGATTGAGCGTTGTCCCCTTGGGTAAACTAGGGAAACGGAATTTGAAATGGATTTAGAAACTTAGAATTAATGTCATTCAAAAACATTAGTTGTAGGTACCTAAAGTAATTTCAAATTTGAATGAACGAGCAAGTAACTTTTCAAATCCCGAAACCAAATCGACATTGAGAATAGCACTGCTAGATGACTTTACTCATAAATAACACGAGCTTCTTGAAATGAAGACTATAAATAAAAAAGAAATTAGCGCATGAGTCATAGTACCTGCGATTGGCATACACGAATATATACAGGGATATATTATGTTTAAATTTTTTAATATAAAAAAGTAACGACTAGTCAAACGTCTATTAAACCTATTTAATAGAAACATTACAATACCAATAGGTACAGATGTCACTCACTTAGCTCCTACATCAAAACATTACCAATACCGAGTGCATTTCTCATAGTAGATCCTTAATGTAATAAGGAATCCTCGGAAGCGAAACACATATTTGCCGGGTTCCGCCTAAACAGCGACCTCTGGCGGACAATATTTTGCTCCGATCCTGCGATATCGGTTTATTCAAATGCTCTGTGTCCGACCCGTGCTCAAAGAATCAACCTGCATAGCATTATACATATTGAAATTCTTCTACCCTAAACATCTACGGTATATTATTCTATGAATAATTTTATGGCGCACATCTGTACGCTATGTGTGGACGGTTTTATTTATTTATTGGGACATTACAAATAGTAAACAAGTGTGGGATCGTAAGGAATTGAATGTACAAGATTAGGGTTTCGGTGGCTTAATGGTAATCCCATGTTTGCCACGGGGAAGGCAGTGGTTCGAACTCCGCCACGTACCAATTTGTTGAATCTAGATTTTATATTCTCTTAAAGTGAAGGAAAACTCTGTGAGGCAATCTGCACACATATGAAGAAATTCTAAGGTATTTATCGAAAGTGAATATTTCATCATCATCATCAACAATAATAATCAGTCCATTGCTGGACATAGGCCTCTCCTAATGTTCACCACTTAGATCGATCCTGGGCTTCTCGCATTCAGCCAGTCGTCCTGCGCAAATCGTCACTCCACCTGGCCTGAGGGCATCCTACACTACGTTTGAATATTTACCTTTACTTATTGAATTTTGGGCAACGTAATAAAAATAAGGATTATCATTAGGCACTTGCCACACCAGTATTTAGTTGTTTAGCCGATTCTATAAATACCCAAGCTTAAATTTTTTGGCACTTAAAAGTATAATTTGGCAATCACCTCTGGAATTTAATGCCAAATATCTGTGGAATGAAAGCTTAATATGAGGCATAAAATGTGTTTTAGCTAGCAGTTTAACGAGGACATCTGAATCGTTTTAATCTGAACGCATAGAATCGTATATAGAGGACGAATTAAATTAGATTAAAAATGTTTTAGTAGAATGATGTTGAACCTAATAAATTTGAATAAATAATCTTATGAATAAATAAAAAAGATTAAAAATATTTTTTTAAAGTTTAGAGAACATTATGATAAACTTAAAATTATTCAGATGCTTTGAGCAACATTTAGAAAGATAGATATTCTTTATTGCACCCAAACAGTTGACTTAAAACTTGATACAAAGACATATCGAAGTACAAATGAGGCGACCTTAACGCTTGAAGCGATCTCTTCCTGAGAACCTTTGGGTAAATTTTTGTAGCGCTTGTGTAGCGAAACACCCTGAGATTTACACTTACTATCACAGAGAAATAATACATTCTGCTTACCAGAATAAGTAACTTTCTCAAACAAAAATTTAATTAAGCTCTAACCGGCTTGTTTGGTGCAGTATGTTTCACTTAGTATTTAATTAAAGTGCGAAACATATTCAAAATGTTTAACTAAAATGTGTTCACACAAAACGTCATTCTATTAAAAATAAATAAATGCATTAGACAATTGGCAACACAAGTGATTTATGAGGTTACTTAGCCGTTGCCGTAGCTACTTGGGCCTCTCTCTCGCTTTCCATAAGACGATGGGAGGCCACTATGCTTTGTACATTTATATTAATATTATAGGCAAAAATTGTATTTAGGGTTTCGCAGCCAAATGGCAAAAACGGAACCCTACGTGCGCGAGTTCGACTCGCACTTGGCCGGTTTCTTTGTGTATTGTGTGTATATTATGTTATGAACAAACCCAAAAACTACTGTGCCGACGGCAAAAAAATCTTCCACCGTTGGAAAGTTACATTCGCCCTGAGTAACATATGCTATGCTATATACGAGTATTTTACTAGAAAAGATTACCTTCTTAAACGCCAGAATCCTTACTTAAACGCCTATAATGTAACCCGAAATACACAAAGCTTTCTTTTTCCTCAAAATCTCTCAAAATTCTGGCAAATAGTTTTTGATAGTGCAATCTTGTAGTACAATGTAACAGATTAATAAGACTTGCTCGCTACAACATAGGCCGGAAGGCGGTTGTAATTTGGCAGGAGGCTTGAACTTGGCACCCGTTCGAGATAGAATGCCATCTCAGTTGCGACAAAAGACATACAAAATGAATTTGCATAATGCATGACGTTTGTTTACATATTTACAGACCGAGGATATTTTGACACGTTGGTGAAACAAAAATGTCAAAAATCAATGTATTAGTTACCGGTCTGTATACATATTTGTGACGTTAATAAAATTCCAAAACAATTGTATTAATATTGTAATCTATTTTCTATGGAGCCAGTTTTAAAATTAATATTTATGTTGTCAAATGCCCAGTTGTAAATGACAATTCTGAAATAAAAAAAAACAATTAGAATACAGAAGAACCTCTCCAATCATATAATTCAATGACCCGCACGGGCCGCTAGCCATTCCTCTGGGAAATCCTTTATCGTGATACATACATGGCGCCAGGCTGGCAGAGGGGACGTCTGATTACGAAGGCCAGATCAAAGGCCGTGGTTACACTTCAAAAGCAAAATTTTATTGGCAACATTTACATTTTTATTGGCATGATAGGACACCGCTTGCCTCCGTCCTGAAACGTAAGTGATTTTGAATTTTCTGATGTGTATTTTATTATCTGATTTTATGTGTCTTCAATATGACTACATATTACCATAAGAAAAACATTACGGTCACGTATCTCCATGCTTATGTATAAATGATTCTAAATGGTTTTGCATTTTGTTCGCTTGTTCTGGTAAATAATTCCCATAACAATAAAATTAATATGATATAAGTACGTACATTTCTTGAGTGCCTATTCTATGCGAGAATTTTAATATCTCAATTTATAGATTTGGATATGATTAGAATGGGATAATGTAATCGAGTTTAATCTTTGTCTCAATTAATTTAAAAAATTAAATAGTAAAATTGTAGGCATTAATTATTTGATTTAGCGACTAAGAATAATGAATTGTATGACTCACTTATACTATTTTATCCACGTGGATGTAATATATTATCAACTAGCTGTGCCAGCGGCGTCGCACGCGTGGATATCGGGTTTCAAAACTAACGGACTTCCATAAAATGATGCCCAAATCTTAAGTTAGACCTCTAGCAATACATTGGTGAAAACCACATTCAATTCCATGCAGTACTTTTTGCGTGATGCTCAATCAAACATTCAGATAAAAAATTCTCCCGTTTTCCCAACACTTCCCTTCACTGCTCTGCTCCTATTGATTGTAGGGTGATGAAACGTATCATATAACCTGCACAGGAGTATGATGAATAATTGTACCAAGTTTCGTTAAAACCCGTTGAGTAGGTAATTTTTGTTTCTATAACGAACATACAGACAGACAGAAAGACAGACGGACAGACAGTCAGATAAAAATTTTACTGATTGCATTTTTGGCATCAGTATCGATCACTAATCACCCCCTGATACTTTTTTTGTAAATATATTTTTAAAGCTGAAACGCCTGTGCAAAACTATCTACCTATACCTACTTCACTTAAAAATAAATACTTATAACTACTTTAATTAATAAAAGTACCTACGCTTAATAATTTTTAATTTGAACGAATATTTTACAATATAACAACAAAAGAAATTCAAATAAACTATTTAAACACTAAAAGTCGCGCTGGCACGGTTTCTCAATATCAATTATTGTCTGTCAATAAGGTCGATCGCTCTGAACGCATCAACAGCCAAATATTGAATGAAGCTAGCTCTCGGACCTCCCGCCTTTTTATACCCTACCGCCGCCGCGACCCGTGTCGAGCGCGGCAACCGTTACACAAAAATAATCCTTATAGCATGATTCAGTATTCACGTGCGACGGCGCGATGGCTTATTTCATGTATAAGTTTGGTGTTTCTGTACCGATTTCTATGATTCTTTTTTTATTGAATACCTATTCAATAAAAAAAGTTATCATTATTACCTGATAATGATAACTTTTTTAAATTAGGGATGAATGAGAGTATTATAAACGTAAGAGTAAACAAATATAATCAGAATGCTCCGAACTGCTAAGCTATCAGGAGTTACACGTGTTATCGTGAGTCAACCATAAAAGATAGACATATGCTGTTGCGGGATATTTTTTAGTCAATTTTATGTAAAATATTTCTGTCATACATAATTTCTATGTAACTTTAACCATTAAGGCTGCACACGCGACGGAAGCTTAAAAAATGGAGTAACTTCTCCCGTTTTCCCAACATTTCCCTTCACTACTCTGCTCCTATTGATAGTAGCGTGATGAAAAGTACCCTATAACCTGGCCAGGAGTATGAAGAATAATTGTACCAAGTTTCGTTAAAATCCGTCCAGTAGTTTTTGTTTCTATAAGGAACATACAGACAGACAGACAGACAGACAGACAGACAGACAGACAGACAGACAGACAAAAATTTTACTGATTGCATTTTTGGCATCAGTATCGATCACTAATCACCCCCTGATAGTTATTTTGAAAATATATTTCATGTACAGAATTGACCTCTCTACAGATTTATTATAAGTATAGATAATGATAAAATTCATAATTTCAAATCTCTTTTGCTTTCCATCAGGCGAGGGAAAGCCCCTATGCTGTGCTACTATAGAAAGATTTGTGTGATAAATGTGAAGTATGATTAGGAAGATAAGAAAATAAGAATGTTACTCTTCGACTGGAATCGGCAGCCAAAATTAAATTTTAGTCATAAACTGTGTAAATCTAACTTAATACCAGCAATGGACACCGATAACTTTGTAGGTTAACATTGAAGTAATTTGAAAGCGAGCTCATTTAATATCGCTGTATAAGAATAGCCCGATATAAAATCTTTATGGAAAACCATTAGGTAAGGAGGAGTATTGTTTGTGCTATCTGCGGGCATGTTTTGGAGGTTCGTGATTGATTCCACTGTAATTTCCATACGCGTGCTCTGCTCATATTAGCCACTTTATATACCCACCAGCGTAAGCAGAACTACCTTGGTCCCTTCACCCTTTATTCAGCCGACGGGAGAGCGGCGAGGCTATGTATATTCGGAGGTCAGAGTACCCTGGCTCTGGTTTCTAGGACTACACAATTGTACGACGGCGCGACCTCGAGGCGCCTGCCGAGTCACGCACATATATTTTTTCAAAGCCTTAAAATCTATTGCCGCTGACTACTCTGCTGTTGGTACAAAGGGGACGTTCAACTGTTCTATTTCCTAGAATTGTAAGAACGGCTTTATGGAATGACCAACATGAGCAATACTTTTTTAAAGAGAGGCCCAAGTCAGTTGTTGCCGCCATGCTGGCGCGTATTTATTCGATCGATAGATCAGGATCGATAGATTAGCAGCATAGATCGATTTTGTATTTATTTGAATGTTCGACAAAACAAATGAAAAATTTGGACGTAGTCACTATTAGCTACGTATAATACATATCAGACATCACATACATTGCTCCGATTCCAAAGTATAGTAAGTAGTATAGTAAAGTAAACAACGAAGGTTATTCTTAATAACATTGTTATTTATTCGTGTTAGCCATAATACATATAAACACAGAGACACGGGACAAACACAAATGTTCATCACACGAGTGTCTGTCCTGGGTGGGGATCGACCCCACGACCCTTGGTTCAGAAAGCAGGAGTCACTACCAATTGAGCCACCGAGCCAATATACATGTTAAGAATTGAATGTGCGTGCCTTATACCTATTTTAGAATGGGTGCAATGTCCCAATATTCGAGCAATACATAAATAGGTAATGCTATTAACCACTTATTGAAAAAAAAAACAATACAAATTCAGGTATCTTAATTTTGTAAGAATGTGTCTTAATTGAAAATAACTACTTAAATTATAATCAGTAGATAGGAACACGTTACACGACGAACCAATGTCAAATGTGTCTTCTTTGTAAAATAGTGATACATATACAAATCTTATATGTATCTATAATAGAGAACATGCCTTTCCCACTTAGATAATTAAATGTTAAGCTATTCAATTATCTAGTGGGAAAGGCATGTTCTCTTTTTAGGGTTCCGTAGCCAAAATGGCAAAAACGGGACCCTTATAGATTCGTCATGTCTGTCTGTCTGTCTGTCTGTCTGTCTGTCTGTCTGTCTGTCTGTCCGTCCGTATGTCACAGCCAGTTTATTCCGAAACTATAAGAGCTACATTATTGAAATTTTGTACGTAGATGTATTCTGTAAACCGCATTAAGATGTGAAAATAAAATCCGAAAAATGTCCAAAATTTTTGGGGTTCCCCTGCATACATACCATACATAGAACTGAAACTCAAAAATTTTTTTTTCATCAAACCTATACGTGTGGGGTATCTATGGATAGGTATTTGAAAATGATGTTGAGGTTTCTAATAACATTTTTTTCTAAACTGAATAGTTTGCGCGAGAGACTCTTCCAAAGTGGTAAAATGTGTGTCCCCCCCCCGTAACTTCTAAAATATGGGCATGATAAAACTGAAAAAAATATATGATGTGTATTACTATAAAAACTACTAACGAAATTTGGTTTGAATGAAATCTAGACAGTAGTTTTTTTTTAAACGTCATAAATCAAATTACCTAATTTTTTCATTCCATCAGTGGTACGGAACCCTACGTGCGCGAGTCCGACTCGCACTTGGCCGGTTTTTTAGTATTTCTAATGACTTTAAGATTGCTAGTAAGTATATGTGACGCACTCACCTAATAAACTCTAATGCGATAATACTTCCATACTAACGATTGGTAGGTAAAAATGTGTAATGTGCTTAAAATTTTAAAAGTAAAAGAATTCTTTTACTATCTGTGTAAAACATTGTTGCTTAAAAGTACACACACATACAAACTTTGTGACGTAACGGACCGTATTTTTACAGCGGTGCGCAGGCGTTGGATGCCAAGGTTGAATTTGTATTTACGTTCCGACTGCTAAATAAACGGAGGAATGCTTCATGTATGTGTATTGGCTAATATTGTTTTCTAAATGTAGGCATGACTGTGTCTAGAGTTGCTACAGTGGTTATCTAGTAGCGCGTGGCTAAACTGTTGCCTAATGCCGTAATAGGGTTGCTATCATCAGAATATTTACTTAATTAGAATCTTTATTTTTTTAAATAGATTGTAGCTTGGTTTGTGCCGAAATTGTTTCTGACTGGACCGATGGCTCATTTGGTACAGTAGAACCTCGATAAGTTAAAGTCCAAGGGAAACACATATTTTTTTAAGTTATCGAGGTTTTAAGTTATCAAGGGTCTATGTTAGGGATAGGTTAATATAGAGGTAGGTATGTAAAATTAGGCAATTTTTCATCTTTTACGATGAAGGCTTTTTCCTGGTTCTTGTTTCTTCAAGATTCCAGCTTCTTTTTTAAAGATGATTGACAATGTACTCTCATGTATCCCAAACTGAGCCGCAACTTCTTTCCTTTTCAATCAATTTTCAGCTTCCATAGCTTTTAATTTATCAGCGTATACATGTAAGTTTAGTTTTTTTTTTGAACTTATTTTAAGTCAGTTTTATCACACAGTAGGTAAAGCGATGTTTCCAATGATGACAGTGATCAAAAACTTATATCTAGTTATCTTAGAGCAGACAATAGGTGATATATTGTATTGTTTACGTTATTAATTTAACTAGTGAACTCGTGCAAGCAATAAATTCCGAAACCATTTGTTTGGGCACTTTTTCAAAATGACTCATTGACAAATAATTTTATGTTATAGAGGTTTTGGAAACATTTCTTTAAGTTACTGAGGCTAATACAGAGATTATTTATTTAAGTTATAGAGGTTGCGAATTTTAAGTTAGAGAGGTTTTGGGCTCTGATGGGAAGGGAACATATTATTTTTTGAAGTTATAGAGGTTTTTAAGTTACCGAGGTTTAAGTTATCGAGGTTCTACTGTAGTAACCTCTGCGTTCTGAACCAAGGGTCGTGGGTTCGATCCCCGCACAGTATAGGCATTGGTGTGCATGAACATATGTATAATGTATGTATTTACAAAAAAACATGTAAGTACCTAAGTAAATTTCTCAGTTGTCTAGTACCCATAGAACAAACTTCGGCTTAGTATAAGGTTAGATGACGCTGTGAGGCCCAGCCGTAGCATGTCTTAGGTTATTATTCTCTGTCAATATACTCAGTAGCAACCAGGTCTGGAAATTGGCGATGATACCTATATCTTCATGCATCAGAAAACATCAAAAACATGTCAAGCCGTTGGTCCTGTGCCTCTCAGCTCGTGTCGAAATATCATCCCCTGATGAGATGAGAGTGAAAGAATAGAAATTTCACCTATTTTTGCGCTCACATTTGTGTATTTTAATATTTCCTCCGTAATGGCTAGTCTCTTTGTAGATTAGGCGCTATGACTGGTCAGGAGAAATTCGGTTAGAGTATTGTCTACGTCGTGAGAAATTGATGTACAAAGTCATAACTTATCGCAACTGCACTGCGGTAACAAATCTAATTTGATCCGAAAAAAAAAATGTGTCAGAACTATTGTTAGTTGTACAAAATATGGCATCACTATCAAAAATAGATTTAGCTTATCAAATGATCAAAAGGAAATTGATTTCGTGAAATAGGTACATATCTATCAAAATTGCGGGCATTTTCACTTAGCTAAATAAACATAAGCTTAAAGATTTTTATGTTTGAAATTGGTTTCATAAAATTGTTGGTGACATGAAATCATTTTCATCGTCAAGAATCTACGATACGTAAACTATTTTTTTATTAATTTATTATTACACATTGGCCAATCAAAATAGTGAAGACACTTTTCAACACGAACATTGGTCGATAATATTTTTATTTAACCTATAACAGCTTACATTATAAATTAATTGTTAAAGAAAATTCGAATATTGGGACATTGCACCCATTCTAAAATAGGTATAAGGCACGCACATTCAATTCTTAACATGTATATTGGCTCGGTGGCTCAATTGGTAGTGACTCCTGCTTTCTGAACCAAGGGTCGTGGGGTCGATCCCCACCCAGGACAGACACTCGTGTGATGAACATTTGTGTTTGTCCCGTGTCTCTGTGTTTATATGTATTATGGCTAACACGAATAAATAACAATGTTATTAAGAATAACCTTCGTTGTTTACTTTACTATACTACTTACTATACTTTGGAATCGGAGCAATGTATGTGATGTCTGATATGTATTATACGTAGCTAATAGTGACTACGTCCAAATTTTTCATTTGTTTTGTCGAACATTCAAATAAATACAAAATCGATCTATGCTGCATAGTCGTCTAGTCCAACATTACGTTTGTCTATCTATTCCATATACAAGCCTACCATACGTGCTTATCATATCAACGATAATTACATCGATTACATAGAAGTGTTGATAGGAAAAACGTTCATCTGCATTCCTACTGATCCGATTCTGAAAGCCTTTTACCTACTGATAAAAATCTTCAAGGTCTATGAGTAACTTGTTACAATTTAGTGTATTACACATTACAAATATTCTTGAACATTTAATATAAAAAAAGTTCATTATATTTATAATTTTTATTACGTTCAATAGTAAATACTATGTTCTATAGTAAATATTCTATAGTAATTCTATTGAATGTAATACTTATTTTATCAATGTGCCCTAGGGTACCTGTGGTACCCTAGGGCACATTGATAAAATAAGTAACGTAAGTAGTAACGTAGGTACCTAATGTACGAAGCGCTAATTTAACGCATTGTATTTTTAGAACACATTTACCGCTTAAAAACATTAAAGAAGAAGATTCTCCAAGAATCACTATAGTAAGAGTTGGTGTATTTAATCCGTCGAAATATCACTTGAATGATCTTATAAAAGTCTCTCTAATGATTGCCGAGATCCTGCTGTTAGAAGATGACCACTTAACTGTATCTGGTGAGGTAAGGACAAGAATTTTATATTGATGGATGTTTTAGCTGTCAATGCTTCATGATGAACTTCAGAAGAAAATTACAAATCTTCGATATGAAAAGGTCTTCATTTTTTTTAAATTGCTATGGGTGGCAGACGAGCAAGTTGCCCATCTGATGTTAAAGGTTACCGCCGCTCATATACTCTGCAATGCCAGGGACGCTGCTTAGCCGCTGCCTACCGTGAAGAAAGAGTTCTCTTTAGACCACGTTTCAAGAAGGACAAGTTGTAGCGATCAGGAAGCACCGCAGCTCATTCCAGAGCTTATACGCGGAAAGAACGAACGTTGGAAACGAACAATTCTTGATGAAAAAGTATCCAAATGGTATGGATGGACCCTGCCGCGGCCTCGAGTAGTGCGATGGTAAAATTGTGACACTGGCATAATGTCAAACAGCTCCTCAGAGCACTCTCCGTGAAAGTGTTTGCAGAAGACGCAAAGGGAGCCAAAATCTCTCCGCAGGGCCAACGTTTCCAAATTGTTTTTTTTTGCACAACTGCAAATTTATATTCATCTGTTCTTTTAGGAAGTCATAGTGGATATGAAAGGCGTGGGGGTAAGCATACTGAGCCAGTGGACGCCCGCGCTGGCCAAAAAGGCCATCTCATGCTTCGAGAAGGCTCTTCCCCTGCGAGTGAAGGGAAACCACTTCGTCAACACTCCTACCGGCTTCGATACAGCTTTTGCCATCCTGAAGAACTTCCTTAGCGATAAGTTAAAAAAGAGAGTAAGTTATCTAATTTTGTAACAAGTTAGTAGCTACTGTCTCTAGAGAGATTTCTTTCTTTTCATTTTAGGGTAAAGTCATAGATCATATTACTACCATCTACTCTACAGAAATTACGGAAAGGCTCTGTTCATTAAAAACTGACGAATAACACGGTCAATCTATACCAAAACTTCCCAAACCTTTATATAATATTATTACATTTCATTTATTAACCCGAAATTATTGTAAGAGGGACAGCAATTAATATCATCATAACACCATATAAGTATGATCATAACCTTAAACATACTTTGGCTTGCACAACACACACCGTAGTGTTATGCAGAGTAAAAGTTCCACAAACTTATGAAGTAAAAAACGACCAGCACATAATAATGTATTTTTATTGTACATTATATTATTTATTGTTAAAAAGCTGCTGTTTTTCTAAATGATTACGATGATAGCCAAGGCGACCTTGTCTTCATCTCCAGCCTGGTGGGGGACCCCTAGCAGCGTATATAGAAATAACCAAGATCTGTTCTGTTCTGTGTCCCAGATCAGGATCGTAGTGTGTCTTGATTTCAGAAACATAACATAGCTGCAGGGACAAAGCTAGTTTATTGATGTTATAATAAAGGTTGAACCCAATAAACTATGGCGATGAACCAATCCGAACCCTATGTTTATTTATACAAGCATTTTTGAATTCCAGAATCAAGTTCACAGTCAATTGGAGAGCCTGTACAAGGACATACCGAAGTCGATTCTTCCTAAAGAGTACGGCGGTGAAGATGGAACTGTTGAGGAACTTACTGGTAAACACAATCCTACTAACTTTATTTAGGTAGAAGCTATGTGTATTTTTACTTGTAGTAACTTCACTTAAACTACGTGTATTATAGTCAGGAATGAGTAAGCTGTTTTACTTGGAAGTCAACTTTCTAGACATGGAGAAATAGCTTATGTCTATGAATGTGTTTGCAAACATGACTTCTAGTTAACAAGTAGGTCTGAGAAATGACCAAGTGTAACTAGTAACACCTAACGATTATACAAATGTATGTAGTGATTGTCATTGTTTAAAAACATAATCAATAGTACCAGTATAGATATTATTATCATTCTGAAAAGCCTTCCATGTAATGATATTATAAAATAATTGAATTTACTTGAATTTATTTTAAGAAACAGTGTCAATGGTTTAGGTTAATATACTCGTCTGTCATTGCTAGATTTATCAGGCAGTAGGTTATGTAGTTGACAAATGTAGATCATCAGTGAGCCTAGTCCAGCCACGACTGTACTTATGAATCATTTGATTACGTCCATTAGTCATTAAGGTAAATACCTGTTTTGGTAATTAAAATCTATCACCTGTATTTTATCATTTGATTTGATAATGATAGGTAGGTCCTTTTGCACTCCCGTGTTAGATAGATTTGTATAAATCATTGACGATATTATAAGTACACATATTAAGGTTTCTAAGCTTGAAATGATAACAAAGCTTAATGTAAAAAGAGGGATTGAAAAAAAATGGGCATATTATAGTAGCTTCTTTGTGTTTTAAGGGGATTTAATGGAGCGAATATAATTATCGAGTTTTAGTTAGAAACATGAGTTCTCAGAATGTTGAAAAATTAATCGACAATTAATTATGCTTGCAGAGTTCTGGAAAGCAAAAGTCGAGAGCTACCGTGATTGGTTTTTGCAAGAAGAAAAGTTTTGTTCAGACGAGAGCAAAAGGCCGGGCACTCCGAAGACCACGTCGTCACTGTTCGGAGTAGAGGGCTCCTTCAGAAAACTGGAAGTCGATTGAATCATTAAGACGGTCAATTGACTAATATTCCGCGGACAAAGTCCGATAGCACAATTGATTACTAGCTAATCAGTATAGATATATTTATTTTATTTGTTAGTCGTCACGGAAATTTGTTAAATTTAATAAAGCTTTTTGTGTTCATTATTTCATACTGTTTCTTACTTTTATAGTTTGACTCCCTGTTTAATAGTTTTCAACGCATGCTGTGCAGAATCAGGTGCTTATTACAACGCTTTTCTACTGGGTGTCCTCTTTATATGGCTTTTATATTTCAATGAAACGATAAGACATACCCTCTATGAACCTACATAGGAACCATAAATAACAGAACTTTCTGAACTTTCCAGTTTTTTTTTCCAAATGATTCCCTGGTCACAGAGCGATTGATTACGTGCACAGATTTCTGAACTGTTCAAAACATTTCTTCGCGAACACAATAGTTCGGTAATTTCTACCTTTGTAATGTCATTAAAATGTGGAACTCACTGTCTGTATGTGCTTGCTCATGTCTTTGATGTAAGATTCTTTAAGGTTGTAAGATCGAATAAGTATTAATTTAATTACCACTTTCGATTGTACAAACTATTGTGTCTGTTAATCTTGGTTTTGTGAGGTTATACAAGATGTGAAGAAGCATCTCAGGGAACTGACAATTCATAAATAATTAATGCACTAGCCAATTCGCACCAGCCCCAGCGTGGAACTATCCCATTTATTCTCCCAGAACACCCACATTCAAAACAATTTAGAAAAGCTTTCTTAAGCTGACTCGACAGTCCCGACACGAATTCGGGGTTTTAGGCTTCCCACGCTATCGATGGCGCCATAGAAGCCGTCAAAGTGTCGCCAATTGCCTTCAAAGTGATTGGTTACCTCCTGGCCCATAGCCGCAGCGCCTTGGCATTCTCTTGCGCTTTCCATCAGTGAAGAAGAAGCAAAGTATTATCGGCGATGGGAAACTACTCTTCTGTGGTGCGATAAATAAAAATTGGGACATATTACCTACTATTGAGTATTCGTAAGTCACGTAATACAAGTTATATCTATTTTGACTTGTGGTGAAACTAATGCAAATGGCGGCACGTGAACATTCACACCTCACCAAAGTAAACAACACATATCTAAAAAAGACACACATCAGGATATCCAAATCTTTGAAGTATCTAGATGGATAATAGACTCATTGCATTGGACATTTAGCTGAAAATTGTTACAGTAAATCAAACCGATGGGGACAGTTTGATGTGTGACTCTGTACCTACTGAGGCCATCTTTGTGTTAGCGAAAAATGTACTCAAAATAGTGAAATATCAGGGTATACAATAATGGGATAATTATAAACATTTAAATACAATTCTGAAGTAAGTACGCTTATTCACTATGTAATAGATATCAGAACAATTAAAGAAACATTATAATGATACTTAAACACAATATTATCAGTTAAATGTCTAGTAAACGAATTTTTTTATTAATATGGCTGTTTGTCCCAGGTGGTATTGGAAGCCACAAATCTCCAATCTAAGGTTGGCTCAGAAGGTCATTTCATATGAAACCTGACAATATTGGCAATATTGTTTCGTGTGCTAAAGGACAGTGCCACATAATTGGTAAACCTCAGTTTGACACTACACAGTCTATCAGACTATTTAGATAAGTTCAGATCTAGCGCGATTGTCATCTTATACCATCCCATATTTAACTCACGTATAGTCTTCATGTCAATAAACCTGCAAAATGTAATCCTATTTATCAACTTTTGCATTTGCAAATTTATTGATCGTACTTTATTTAAAAAACCGTTTAGAGAACACGATTTCCCATTCAAGGTGTTGTTGAGGCAGTAAAATGGATCCTTTACACGCAACGACACGTGGCGGTCACGTAAAGGATTGAATATGGAACACGTAGCTGCCATACCAGGAATGAATAACCATTTATTTTGTTATATTGCATGTGAATTTTCTGAAATAGGTTAGCCTACATTAGAATAGAATAGAATAAAAATTTATTTCACATTGCGACACATATACACACACAAAAGATAAGCACATATTACTAACGGCTACAAGTTTGATCTGAATCAGGTGGGGTATGTGTGCTACAGCAATGTAAAAATGGTGAAGGCTCAGCGAGATGTTCGCTCAAAGAGCAAACCACTGGTTTTCAGCAATCACCAGTCGGGTGACTCGGGACGCGTGCAACAACACCTCACAAACTATGGTATACTTATATATATATAATAAAATATAATAAATAAAACAATGTAAATCAACTAATATATAAGAGAAGAAGCTACGAACTACATTACGAACATGTAGCCTTAGGATTTACATACCGATAGCATTTCATTCCCTTTCGTCTTCTTCATTCAACTATTCTGGCTGTACACTGACTGAACCTGAAACGCTTAAGTACTTCTCGGGTCATTTGGTGTGACAATTTGCGCAAGTTGATTGGCAAGTATGCAAATGATGAGCTCTCTGAGAAACTTTAGTTATCTTTAAAAAATCGTACAAAGCTTCATAGCTTTGTACACTCATGTGTTTAAGGTTGGTTACGATTCGTAGCACATCGTAGTCTGTAGCAGTGACCGCGGAGCATGTACATACGCAGTGACTAACTTTAGATTGATGGCAACAAAGCCGAAGATATACATATCATATCATATTGTAGATAAGAAATCATATATTTCACCTATTAGACGAGATATGCAAGTACCGTCAGTAGCAAGAAGTTTCTAACGTAATTTTGTCAATATTCACTGGACATTGGCTCTATGCAGAAGCATTAATCACTACATAGTATAAAATTAAGTCGCTTTGGTTGTCTGTCTGTCCCTATGTATGCTTATATCTTAAAAACTACCCATCGGATTTTGACGCGAGTTTTTTTAATAGATAGAGGAATCCAAAAGAAAGGCTTATGTGTATAATATATGCATATACTCGTAGTATGAACCCGTACGAAGCCGGGGCGGGTCGCTAGTTAAAAATAAAACAAAGTATAGTTTACCGAATCATATTATTTTTACTGTAAATAGCACTGCAGTGGCTACTGTGAGCTATCTGGCACATTTATTACTATTAATATAAGCAGTCGGCCCATAATAATATAATTAACCAAAAAGGTATATTCAGTGAAAGCAATAAATTAACTACGATTGCGTTCATGTCCATTCATATTAATCTCCACCACAATACACGGAATGAATTTCAAACAGCGACCGACAAAAATGTGCCACTCTTACTTTGAGTAATCAAGTTGATACACAGCGCGGCACGTGCCTGCGCAGGCGAGGCCGTAACGACTGCCGGCCAATTAAAACAAAAACAGACGTCCGGTGTTGTGTGTTGATATATCTCCGGCTCTGAGGCCCCACAACGCAGCGGTTTGACCGCCGCGGTTCGAACACATTTCGAAGCTACACAAAGAAACGCGATCGCGAGTGTGAGAACGGTGTCCTCGTGTCCGCTCGTCATCTCTTGCCTCACCCCGAGAACTTCGCTTTGTGTCAGTTTTTCGGGTAGGTTTATTATAGAGTTAGCGCAATCACTTCAATTACGTTTGTTTTGTAGCAGACGTTGCAGGCAAATGAATAAATAGGTAATGTGGATGGCCAGCGCCTTTGCAATCTCCACTCACCAAGAGTCGTGAAAAGATCATCTCGAGTAGGTAATTGAGCACGTCACATACTTTTGGAGACGAAGTCTTACATGACAGCTATTTAACATATTATTTATTATATTTATTTATCTATCCCTACAACATATTTGCGAGACAGGCTCGGTGGCTCAATTGGTAGTGACCCCTGCCTTCTGAGCCAAGGGTCGTGGGTTCGATTCCCACCCGGGACAAACATTCGTGTGATGAATACTTGTGTTTGTTCCGTGTCTGGGTGTTTATAATTTGTATTTAAGTATTTATTTGTGGTACCTTCGTTGTTCTGATACCCATAACACAAGTGCTTAAGCTACTTACTTTGGGATTAGAGCAATGTATGTGATGTTGTCTAATATTTTTTTTTTTTTTATTTATTATTTATATATGATATATAATAAATATATAGGTATATAATATAGGTATTTACTATTTACGGATATTTCCAGATATAGTTATTTACAGATAATTTACATATCCCTTCATCTTAGTAAGAATCCTGTTTACAATTCAGTCTAGGCTTCGCTGATCATGATCTTAGATATTAGGGAGTCTGATAATAATTACAGCAAAACGATACTTGACCTTCCCACGAGGAGATTCGAGAGATATAATATTTTCTATTATAGTTTACATTCAGAAATCATAGTGTGTGGATTTACTCACAAAAGTTTTCTCATCGAAGAGCATATAGTTAATCATCAGGTAGATAAAACCAAGTGGTAGGTACGGGCGGAGTTTGAACCGGAGCGACTATTGCTTATAACGGTTAACTAATTCAATGGGCTTTTCACTGTACTCTAATTGAGGTCTACAAAATTTGTCGAATAGCGTTCGAACCGCAGCTGTATGGCGACACTAATAACCTCGCCGGGGTGACAGGGAACTGCCAACAGATATTGTCGTCAATTTGTTTGGGGGCAAGACGCCAGTGGGCGCTGCTTCGTATTCGGGCGACGCGCGACCCTGCCGCCCCGGCTTATGAACACACTACCAATAAGAACAACAAAGTTGAGATGTCAGCCGATTAGCCGCAAGTCACGTTATCATCCCTTTTTTCGCCCAAGTAAATATATTTTCTTCGCAAATATGCCGCTCGACAAATATGGGCCGCGCCGCAACGTATATTCGCCAGGCAATATGGTTAGTTGCCAGTGTTTTCGTTATTATTCCACGTCTAGATCGGCTTAGTGTAACGATACCTTTCTAATGGAGCCCGGGATACTTGCTAAACTTTTAAACTCTCCACATTTTCACCGAAAACGAATAAAGCCCCGATAATGCATAGTATAGACCGTCTTGTACGGAGCGGGAAATCTAATATCGCGTATTAGCTGGGTTTTTAAGTTTGCCGAACAAAATGAAAAGATAGATACTTAGTATGCTTCTTTTTAGCTTTTCTTCAGCAAATTTACGCAAAGTTTCGACAGGATTTAGCCTAGTCTGGCGCTTTCAGGTAGTATGGCATCTAGACGCGATCGCTTTTGTTTAGAATTCGACTCACTTTGTGACTAAAAGAATAATTATCAAGTTTTTATCTGAAAAAATGTTTATCTATATTTAAAATTTCTGTAAAGTTATTTTTATTCAATTGCTTCTCTTATCTCAATTAGTTAATCTATAATCGCTTTAACCCACGTAGGCCTACTCTTGTGTGCTAAAAATAGCTAAGTAATAATGGCGACATAATAAAACAATTTCAGTAAAATACATCCTATACTTACAACTCTTTTTATAGTTTGCTTGCAAGTTTATATGCTATGTTATTTATAACATACATAAAACTAAATCCCCGCATTACCAATATGATTACAAAGTCATTCCAAAATTATAGATTTCCGCAAAGTAGTTTTATGTTCGTTTTATTAATCAATGCCGATAACAGTCAAACAAAATGAACAAAACTTTCGGCGTTAACCTAATTTTCTCCAATTTGGAATATGAGCCGAAAACTTGTACTGATTCCTAAATATACAAAGTTACTGCGACCCTGGAGCCAAATGTAGCAAAGAAAGATAACGAACTGAAATTATTATTCTGTGGCCAGCGTAGAATGCAATATCCTCTTGTCGAACACTATCATCCCATTTTGGCGTCATATTGCATCTCTTAATATATAGTTTGTCTAACTCATCATCCAAATTATGACACACCAACAGCGTGATTTGAATAGCAAATATGGCTAACGGGATGCATTAGGATCTGTTGCACAGTGGGCTTAGGTGGATGGTGAAGCGATAGTAACTTTACCCAGTGGTCGGAATATTCAGAGTGGAAGTAAGATTAGCTTACAGCATTGGTCTCCCTTCAGAGTTAGTTGTCTAGAAGACGACGCTGATAACCAATTTTGTCATCATCACCGGACAAGCGCGGGAACGGAATGGTTTAACGCAAGGAATTTGCACAACACGGCTAAGGACGCCCCATAATGGACAAACATTGGCTTAGTTCGTTGAGTACGTTAAGCAGGCGAAGTGTCCTATAAGGGGATAATATATAGACGTAATCTGCGCCGGACACCACAAACTGCAAATCAATGGTGCAGAGCAGAATCAAAATAGCGAATGAGGCATCGGTTTCCCTTAAATGCCACTTTCTATTGTTTATTTATTTATTAGGTTTGCTAACACATTACACATAAATCCTTATAACTAACATGGGACAATGGTTCTGTGCCTTATGTGTAACCCAATTATAAGCAAACACAGCATGCATAATATAATAAATGATGATATAATACAGTAACAAAAATCTTAAGAATCTAACTTAACTGCGTTATCTAATCGGCCAAAGTGGCCTTTACGAGTTTTTTAAACTGAGGTATGGAGTTGGCGAAAATATCAGATGTCCCACTACACTCGTTAGCCAGTTTACACATTCTAGGTATAGGGGAGCTGGAACCCAGAATAGTTTTCCTGAGTGGTGGCGCAAATAGCGTAGCCGGCTTACGCGGGTATCTTCTAGGTACCCGAAATCTTACTTTAGTAAGCAGAGGGGGGCAGTCTATTTCACAGTTTAAAAGTTTGAAAAAGAAAACTATGTCGGTCAACTTTCTCCGTAAATCTAGTGAGTCCATTTTGAAGTGCTGTAGCCGTTTTGTATAAGATCTCACTGTCCTAGAAATGCCAGTAGTAGAAGCCAAGTGCCACAGGAATCTTTTCTGAATTCTTTCAATTCTTAGACTGTGTACGGCATAGTGTGGACGCCATACGACACTACAATATTCTAAAATACTGCGCACCAAGCAATTATAAAGCAGTATCTTAGTTGATGGTTTTCGGAATAATCTTACATTTCTTAGAACAAATCCTAACATGCCAGATGCTTTTTTAATTATATTCTCCATGTGTGGTCTGAATGTTACCTTCCTATCAATGGTCACACCCAGGTCCTTAATGTGGTCAACCTCTTCCAATTCAACATCTTTAATTTTATATTTAGAATTGATAATATTTATTTTACGTGTGAACTTAATATGTTGACATTTTACTGGATTGAGTTGCATACAATTCTCAGTGCACCAAATTGTTAAAACTATTTTGTCTGGAAAGCTGGAATGACAAAGAATAAGGTAGGAACTATGCGTAGGAACTTTTATGTTGACGTGAAGGTTTTCATATCTAAGAAATGAATCGCGAACTTTACAATTTTGTGTGAACTCTCATTATAGAGATATATCTCAGCACAGAGCAAACATCACTGCAATCATTGGTTTCCCGATAGCTTTATTAGTCTCTTCGCTACCGCTGACAGTGTAGTAAGACCTTTATATTCCACAGTTTGCTAAGACCAGCCTTAGAAGCGGCGACAGGGGTACTGAGGCTTATTTGAGTCGGGCGCGTGACAAGAAACCTGAAGCGAGGCTGGCGTATGTCACGACACGCGAATTCTCATCAAACGGCACCGCGACAATGTCGGCGCAATCCCGCGGGATCAGCTGATATTATATCCGAATTGAGACGGCCGCGAGAAACCAATGAGAATGCCGACAAACAAATCAGCAGTAGAGAAATTCGGAGATTGGTATTATCTTCTACTTCGGAAGATGGATGCTAGGGAAATTAAAGAAACCTTTTTAATCTTAGCCCAGATGAACAATCTTAGAAGAAGCTTCAGGTAAAGTAAAATTAAACTTTTCTAACAGATAAAGATGGCATAATGAGTGCAAGCGTATGCACAAACATACATGTAGGTAAATACTTAGATGTCATAATCTGATAATACAATAGCCCGACACAGCTGATTAACGTGTTTTCCGATACACGGGGAAATTTTGCCCAAAACTGGATACTTTTCAGAAAAAAGAGTAATTGATACACTATTTCGGTCAATTATATGAACTTTGTTAAGATAATTCTACAATAAATAATCATATGACGAGAAATAAATTAATTTTAAGTCTATAAATGTGTATGAGATCCAGCTAACTAGCAAAAAGACAAGCATATATAAGTAGTATACTTATTAACTTTTCCATTACGTAAATGGTACTTATTTATTCGGTTTAATGTTAATTTGTAATAAATTTCAATAAATTAATTCGATTTCGTGGTTACATTGTGATTATTTACAGGAATGCCACCTGTTATTGTATGGTCACTTTATAACAGATAGTTAGGGTACATATTATTATTTGTACTATGTAAAAAACACACGTTTATACACAGAAAAGTCTGATTTTACAGGACATATCATTATACGATATGAAGTACCTACAGACCTACTTAATATGTTTTGTTATATAGCCAATCAAAATCCTTACGTAAATATTTTAACGCCCAGAAGCAGCATTTGATCTTAAAATCTATTCTTGTAGCAGAAACAATCGCCGCTTTATAAGTCACGTAAAGCCTTAACAGAGAAAAGTCACTGCTACACCTGTTAGGTACTTCGTTCGAATTATCCCGAGAAATAAAAAGTGACTAGATAAAACACAATGAGATCCTTCGAAGGCGGGTGCTGTTCTCGCGAATCATTAATTTTAATTCGTTCCCCGTGAAGACGGCGGCTCTAATGAATTATTGGGAATCGCTGGAGCACCTCCCCTTCCGTTGGACTTTCCACTTTCTTCGGGACTTAGCATAATGTGAAAAAATGTTGTGCGGCCTCGCTGCATACTAATTGGTTGTTGTGCCCGGCCCTAAGTAACGTCGCACGAGTCAGGCCGGAACTCCCGCGCCCCTTACAAGATTAACAACTTTTATTCCTGATCGATCACTTAACGCCGCCTTCTTATAAGCTTCAATTTCAGTACCCCTAATCTTTTCACTTCGTAAGCCGTTGCGAAAATTATCAAAGGCGAAATCCAACTGGAGAAATAAAGGACGCGGTCTACTTATTATGCACTAAATCTTTGGAGATTTAATGGATTCTCATTCTTATTCCGACTAACGTTACAGTGGGTGGACATCAGAAATGGCGAGTGCATACCAATGACAGTAAATTTTTCAACTTATTTCTAAGTAATTTTCTGGGAAAGGCGGACGTTTCAGGGTATTTTCGCAGGGTCTGTAGAATAGTCCAGAAGGTTTGTTTAGTACGTGTGAACGTTGTCATGCGTGTCCGCTAGCCCGGGGCAAGAAAACTTGTATTTTTTAAACTTTTGCCTTCCCGTAAGCCGGGGCAGGAAAGTTACAATTGTATTCCCCCTGCGCCCCCTTCAATATGTGACCTGCTTATTTATTGGAGAGGCGTCGGCGGAGTTCTCAGACAATATGTCGCGAGTTACGCTAGCGAACGCACGAGGAAAGAACGACTTAAACAAAACACAATTTAACCCACCGGAGAAAGTGAACTTTGATTTATACTAACTTTCGGTTGTACCAACTATTTGTTACTTCGTAACTTACAACACAAGTTAATATTTATTATGGTCTAGCAATACTTGTCTACTAACAATAGGTATTTGTTTTTCTGTAAAAGGAAAAACTGGATTTCTTTTTTTTTTCAATTCTATATCTACTTAGAGGCGGTAATTCTGTTACCATTGTTAGCACCACCATAAATACAGTACATATCCACAATACCTCAAAATGAAGCCTTTAACTGCCGTGAAATCAAGCACAACAGAAAATGTATTGTTTGTCGGTCATATAAACACCAAGACCAATACAAACAGACATGTTTACGCACACAAATGTTAGTAGGTACTGTGCGGAGATCACCCACGACCCTTGGCTCAGAAGGCAAAGGTCACTACCAAATCAGCCATAGGGCCATACGATATTTCCTATATTTCCACTATCGGCTCCTCCTACGACATATACATTTCTAGATGCGCTTTACGAATCAAGTACGTAGATTTGTGAACATTTCTAACTAACTAACTTAAGAGAGGTAGGGCATAGCGAATCTTCGCTCGAATTGAGCCGCCCGTCCGGGGAAGGACCTCCACCCTATAGAATACCGCAGTCAAATGACCTGTGGGTCGTGTTTCTGCCGGTGAGTAGGGTTTCCGGAGCTCGTGGGGGGTTAGGGTTGGGCCGGCATGGCGGTGGCAACTGACAGGTAACTGACCAGTTACTTGCCCGTTGACACAGCGACTTGGGCTTCTCTTTCGCTTTCCATCAGGTGTAGGGAAGCCATTATGTCGAGCCACTATAAAAAAAAAAAAAAAAAAATAACATCCGTTACTGAAATAATTCCAACACGTAATTCCATTTCGAACGCCGCAAGAACAGAATTATGCGGGCTATTATTTAAAAATCCACCGGCACCAAGAGAATCCAAGATCAATTCTCGATAGAGATGTAGTCGTCGGACGTCATCATTATTCAGCACTTCTGGGACGCGTCTGCCGCGGCTAATGACGGCTGCGTGCTGAATACTGAGCGGCTTGCGTACCGACTACTCCATGGGTACCTACAATACTGGTTGTGCCCTGCGGCGTTCTTTACCTAAGGCGGCCCTTAGACCTACAATAGGGATGTTTCCAGGGTCAAAATACTTATATTATGTTTAGTCCGTATTTTCGATTATAAAAATATATTGGACACGTATTTTTCCTTTTTTCATTTAAACAAAAAATAACAAAGATACAAAGCATCAAAATTTAGGAGTGGGGGTTTTTGATGCGGCATTTTGCCGCACGGCGTGACGTCACATGCAACTTTAACGGGCTATATCTTTGTAATTTTGGGTCTAATTTACAAATGAAAAAATACATATCTCTTATTTTTTAATAATCTAGAAGACGGACTAATTTTTTTTTATGGAAACAAGCATAGGGTAAAGGCACCAGTGCTCAGCCTCAAATCGGCTTTTTGAAGTTTGAATGGTCGGCATTTCTACAGGTTTAGATGGATAAACAAACGCATTACGTGGATTGATTAAACGTTTATTAAAGATTCAAAATAAGACATAACAAAAAGCAACAATATTCTTTGTTGTAGTTATATTTAAATGAAAAGTAAAAATGGCACTTTTCTCCAGTAGTCAGCCGTCAAAATCCAATAATCAGCCTTAGTGTACCCAGTACTCGGCCTTTAAAACTATTTAGTAAAATGAGACCAAAATCACATATATTTATATTAAAAGCAACTATAAATATTCTTCATCGAATAATTATGTATTTTACTTAAGAGTACTAGTTTTACGACCCGAAATTGCCTTGAATTATTACAAAATATCTACTCTCGCAAGAGATGACAATAAATAATCCGTTACTTATATTAAATGTTCATTTTCTAATTAGTAATCTAGTGAGGAAGTAGGTGTACGTCAACACGCAGATGCAAATGCATTTTTAGACACAGTGTACCACCCAAACCACAAAAACCACACAAACCACACTAGTGCCAAAGTAAGTTAAGTTCTTAATCCAAGATAAGTAAGTTTAGTTCAAGGTAAGTTCTTTTGCTTTATTAAGAACCGAGTCTGGACCCATTTTCCTTGGGCCTTCGTAGGTAACTCGTGGGTATTCGTAGGTAACTCGTAGGCACTCGAGGAACACCAAACGATCTGCTAGCCTCCCTAACCGACATTACGTTTCGAACGGCTTTCATGGAAATAAGTGAGTTTTTCCGTAGGGTATCTGTGTATTAGTCTCGGAATCTGTGTATTTTGCTACAAATAAGAAAGTAAAATTATGTAAGCGTAGTCAATACCTATTGAATTAATTTAATAAACATATATTTTACTCATATAAGCCTGGGTAAGTGCGTAACAGGCATAAAAAAACCACTATTCAAACAATACCTACGTACATTGTAAACTCAACCTTATTTCTCATACACTCAAGGTTAATGGCTGAGTACTGGAAACGCTAAATCCAGTGGCCAGCCGCATAGATCCGTTATTTCAAATGCGGCCGAATACTGGCTTTTACTCTAACTATGAAAAACCCAGTGGTCAGCCGCGGGAGGCTGGACACTGGATTTTTTGGAAAAAAGTGGTACCCAGTAAACAGCCCCCTGAGTTTATGAGTTAAATGGTGATATTTTCGTTAAAATACAATGCCAGTTAATAGATAAACTAATAAATAAACCAATTGTGAACAAAAACTAATAGTTATATACTTTTAAAATAGTTTTTCGTACTTCTTAGGAGAACACCAAGTGCAATAAAAAATATGGCGGACATACACTACTGCTCTTGCCGACAAATTTGAACGAGTATTTCTTTTCCCCTCGATCCCTCACCGCGTCTGTCGTGTGATGTAGTGATCAATGAGTAATCAGAGTTTCTATTTAAACACTCGAGATTTGTTAAAACGAATATACCTGATATTTACGACCAATAAACGACTCAAAAGGCTGACCACTGGTCCCCGGCTGGCCACTGGTGCCTTTACCCTATGCTATGAAGTACAAGATTACTTAGATCACACTATCGCATGGACATAATTGTCTGCTCGCTTGCGCTTATTATAATAATTTTATGTATTACTAGCTGCTGCCAGCGGCTCTAATCTAAGCTGCCTGCAAGAATATTCTTATAAAACATAGCCTACTTATGTGTTGATCCAGTGAATAAGCTATATTACTGGACATTTTAGTAAAATCCGTTCAGTAGTTTTTGCGTGAAAGATAACAAACATCCACTCATCCCTACGACATACTACACATTCTAGATGCACTCTACAAGTGAATTTGTAAAAAATTCAAACTAAAATTCGTTACTAAAATAATTCTAACGCGTAATTCCAGTTCAAATATGTAAAGACATAAGTAGTCAAATAATAAAATAACAGAAAGATTGACTTAATCTTACACCCTCAATCGGCGTGCACGTATTTAGGGTTCCGAAGTCAAATGGCAAAAAACGGAACCTCTAAAGATTCGTCATGTCCGAATGCCACATTTTAATACATAAGTGCGGTTCACATCTAAATCGCGTTCTAATTTTATTTTCTAGCGCTCGTTTTGAAGGGAACATAGGTTTATAATCCGGTAATTCAATGAAATAATGCATAGTTAAGCATAATTGTAATTTATCATAATACATAAGGTCCATAATGTTGGTTTCATATACGTAGAGAATGATAAAAATTATTATAACACAAGTTTTACTATTGAAAGTATGTTTTGAAATAAATTAATTTCGAATTGACTTGCCTTGCTATCCAAGGACGCACATAAACCAACAATAGCAATAATTACACAGCAGTAAATCCACTGGAATGGAAATGATAACGACCCAATAAAACATACTTGAGTGCCGAAAACAAACTGCAGTACAATTGTAGCCCTAGATTCTTGCAAAAAGCTTTGGCACTTTGACAAATCAAAGGCTCGCATGCGGGCGCTAAATCAATGGGAACACAAACACCTTATGCATTTAACTTCCACCATTGTTTTACGGAATGCTGAAATTTAAATACAGAATCCATTTTGTGTTCAAATGAGTTTTCGGAATAGCCAATTAGTTGTTAGCGGCCGGCCCCGCTCGCTTTCATTAGGCTATATAGTTGCCCAAATATCTGGGCCCCTAAGAGATATATCTTTTCGTTGCTTTTCCATTTTCTTCTAACAGTTCGCTTATGCGAGGGGTGAGAGGAACTCAGTTGTAAAATTTTAGTAGTGTTTCGCGGTTTGTTCACCTCTCCGGGGATACCTCCACGGATAATATTATGTTCGAAAACAAAACACTGAAGCGCTGGAATTTATTCTCCCGTAATTTTTGAATAAACAAGCGCTGACTCTAATTACTTTATACAATTTCAAACGAAGTGATTGTTTTTGTTTGTTTCACAATAATTGTATTAACTACACTGTAATCAGAACACTTACTTTATTTTATATACCAATTAAAATAAACTTATAATAACCACCACAAAAATAATCGAAAAGTCATTAACAATTTACTTTTAAAGTGGATTTTTTTTTGATGTTGAAAGTTTTTTTGATATTTAACAGACTGGTAACAGATACATATTCGCTAAAAGATAATATTAGATGACATCCTGTCATAGCTATCTTACATTTTATTAGTCTTTTTAAGTTAATCTAGCGATTGAAAAATCAAACCTTAGTGACATAAAATGTTTAATAATATGGTTTTTCTTAACCTGGTAAGAAAATATAAGTACTTAAGACGGGGTATACTATACTAGTGTAGGTACCTAACTTGTTCGTCAAAGTGTATTGTCACAAATTACTGCAATCAGTGCAGTTAAATGAATTGTTTAATTAAATCCGTTTGTATTTTAATTAACCATAACCCCACTAAATCCAGCCCAGATGGTTAAGCGTATTATACAGTCCAAAGCGAACCAAATAAACCCGGCAGCTATTTATCCGAAAGCGGGAAACTGGAAACGCAACTCTTTAGAACGTGCAATTCCTTTCTTATTTCATAACGCAATCTTCCCGGGTTCTTATCTAACAACGAACATATCTCGCCCCCGCTCCCGGGGAAAATCGTCCAATATAAAATCGGTTTAATTTGCGCTTTTCGCACTCAATGGGATGGAATAATATCGGGCAATTTGGTTACCGCCGGCATAAATATAGCGGGCCGCGCTGTAATTGTAACGCGGGCAATTCACGCCTCGTAACGAGCAGGAGCAGGAAACTTCGGCCGTTTGCGTCGCGCGGTGGTCGTAGGGCGCGCCCGCTGCTCGCTCGGAGCCCGGAGACGGCGAGCTGAGCAGGCATCGGCGTCGACCGCTGGTGACGTCAGATTCTCTGTGAGAAAGTCACAAGGTTAGTATAGTACACTAATGGGCGTCAAACCTTGCTTTTTCAGAGGTATGGACGCGAATAAGCAGTGCCTATGAATGCCAACCGCACTGATTCTAGTTTTGAGAGGCCGAAAAGCTCGCAAAAATAGGTATTTAATTTGTATAAAACTATTATTTACAAAAAAGAGTGTATTAAATTTAGTGAACATTGCCTTTCAAATTCAAATTTATCCGACGTTAGGGATCCATATATGTCCACACTAATTAGATCACCGTACCTACCTAATTAACAGTTTTTGACGGCATAGCTTCTTATGACTTTATAAGTACATACTTAAAGGTGAACTAATAGAGAAAATTTCGCCTTTTATACCATTTTGTGCAATAAAGTTTAATAAATAAATACTTATTTTAATTTACAAACGTTATGATCTTGCTTTTAAGATTTTGCAAATAAAGCTAAAGATATAAAGTTATTCCGTCCAATTATAATTGTGATACATAAGTACAATTACAATCCAGATTCATGATGGTAAAATCTTAAAAGTAATGTTTGAGGAAAATGAGGTGTCTTGCTCTAACAAATTGCGCCGTGGCCATTTCCCAGCCACTATAATTGAACAAATGGCGTGAGCCGTATGTAATTCATGAGACGAAATAAGGTTTCCTCGGAAACTTACTAACGGAAAGGACCTTGTAGGTACAAACAAAGAGATATCTCTTCAGTAAACTTTCCTAAACACGAAGTCGGCAACACATTTGTGTTAGTTCAACGTACAGAACTGCGGTGTAGTCTAGAATTACATCATCATCATCAGCCCATCACAGTTCACTGCTGGACATAGGCCTCTCCAGTTGTTCGTCCAATCGCCATGCTGGGCAGACGGGGTGGCGATCACAGAGCGTAGTTTCTCGCTCCGGTGACGCTGCTGCTTGTCACTGGTCTGTGGTATTTAGCTACGCCTTCAATTGTGATGGTTATACCGCCACCAGTCGATTGCCAGCGCCTCGTTTGTTATTCGGCAGGATGGACATATATAATTATGGACATATTATACGAGTACGTACAAAATATCACCATATTATGACGGCCATAGTAAATTAACTGGCCCTGTCGCTCTTTTGGTAGTAACCCCTACCTTGTGAACCAAGGCTTGGGCTTGATCTGATCTTCATCCGAGACAAACCTTCGTGTGATGAAAATTTGTGTTTGTTCTGTGTCTGTATGTTGATATTGTATTTAAGTAGGTATAATATTAATTAATTCCAATGTCCATGACTTCAAGCTACTTACTTTGGGATTAGGTCAGTGTATACAATGTGATGCTGATTAATTATTTAAAAACAAGTGGGAAATAATGGTATTAAAGTATTACAAGGTATCCGTTACCAAATGATTTTGATTAATAAATGATCTAAAATATTTTATACTGCAGCCACGCCTGAATTCGAAAGGGAAAACCTGCAATCTACCATTAAAAGTCGTCAAATGCATTCCAGTCACGAAAACGTGTAAGTGAGATGCAATTGAACGCCATGAGTCGCTTAAATACGATATAGGAATGATGCAGACGAGAAAATGTGAGACGCTCGAGCTGTATGTAACATAAGTATCTATATGATGGACTTCTCTCGGTTCAGTACTGAAATTATAGTTCATTGATCAGACATAATACAAAAGTAACAATGGTTTTTCAGGGTGAGATTTGAGCCAACGAACCACTGACCAAGGATTCGTAATCACATTTGATTACTGTAATACATATATTGAAAAATATTTTTGTATAAGTATTTAATTAATTATATCAACTTTGCGGCACACTGCCTATACATTTGTTTCTGCGTTGCCGAATGGTTGACTGGTAGATAATGCCTATATCAATTTTCCGCCTTTTGTGTTCTACATATTTTATTGTGCAATAAATGATTAATAAATAGCTTCGTATAGGTATTTCTTGGAAACTCCTATTATTATGACAGCTGATTATTACCTAAACATTTGATGACCTTTATCAAAGAGGCAAATAGGTAAACCTAATCCAAGCAAGTTTAATGTAGTAGGCTCTTAAAGGTACACATGATTTCTTTTCTCCCGCAGCATTCTACAAAACAGCCTTTAGCCACACAGAAGCAATTACAAAGCTTCTTTGCTCTTTCGCCCAGCGTAATAGAATAACGAATGTCATTTTCTTTCGGCCTGACCCTTCCGCGGTTCGCGCGGGGAATGCAAAATTCCCGAAATTAGAGTGAATAAACCTGCGTTGTAATTAAAGTTGGGTGCCTGGCGCGTTGGAGCCGTCCGTCCGCCCATCTTTCTTGGCTGGCCTACGAATTAAGCACCGAATTGCTTCAGTAATTCCAAGTATATATTCCTCGCTCTCAGTTAAATGTAAATCACTTTTACTGTCCCGATTTTCGCCACTTAACTCCCTAATCTTCTAATATCTCCTTACTTTTCTTTTCGATGTAAATGCGGTAGAGGCCGGGGATCTTGTTTGACTAACGATTGCTTAGACGCGATCAGAAAACATAATCATTGGGTTTGGTTAACTTTTTCTAAGTATATTTTTGTTAAAAATATGAGTAGGTGTATTTGTTATATTCCTATCAAAGCGATCGCAATTTTATAAATGAAAATATACTTATGATGTAATAATCATTATCCTATAGATGTAAATATTATTCATATAACATCGAAAGTGTACTATTTACTACTAATAATAATCTCATTCGTTTTAAACTTAGTTTATAATATGATGGTATCGGGTACCTTCTTTTAAGCAAGTATTTAGTACCAACCAACATTTTTGATCCTTTATTAAGGACAGAAAATTTTCCCTTAAATAAATAAGGACATGAAATTAACTAAATACAATAAAATTTTAAATTATCAGATTTAAATGTATTAATGCTATTCAAAACTCAAATAAATTAAAAAATAACACACCACTGACAGAACCTCAATTCAATTTTCCGATACAAATATATCATCTAATACGAGATTTAGAAAAAAGAAAATAATTCGTTTGATACAGCATATTTCGAAAGAAACAGATAAGGATAAACACTAATCTTTTATAACATATCAGACTTCCATCCAACTAAAACATGTTCGCCAAACAAGGACCACACTCTAAAACATTAATTTAGTGCCCAAAGAAATCTCAGCTCAAATTTTCGAGATGTGACTTCCTAATTGGCAGTTAGCAAGTTAGTGTTGAACACACTAACAACACTCACAAACACGGAGCGGACGAGTCGTCGGCGACAATCAAAAGACGCAACAGTTAAACTAGGGGCAGCCCTCGACCGCTTCCGCCCGCCCAGCGCCGCCAGCACCGCCCAAACTCGACCAAACACTCGTCAATTGCTATAGTGATGCCTAAAGCAATCGGTAGATACCCATCGATAAAATGATATTTCTAAGAAATTAAGTTATGTTCAATAACCTCTATGTACATTTATCGTGTTATTAAAATGAGAAACTCATTTTAGGCACGCATGTTTTCAATTGTATATGATATTGTAAGCAAAGTATTAACAATTTAGAAGGATCTGACGGACCGGTATATGATTTTGAAAAAATGATGATTGATAGATGATTTAAAAAAAAATCAGAGTTTTGTCCTTTTGCAATTGTGATTTGACCTTTCATTTACTATCCTATGGCATTATTTTAATGAGTTGTATTTTTATAAGAGGTGCAAGTATTTAAATTGTAGATACGGCATATTATCAATTGCGACACAAAAGCAAAGCCAATGCTTGGTGATCGTTGCCGGCACAGCCGTCAGCCAATAACTGCTTGATCGCACACTTTTCTAAATGAACAGTTGAAAATGTCCAGGCACTGTGATAATATGTCGTGCACTTTTAACCGAATGATTTTTAAAGAAAACCGATATTTATCTACACATATTGAACACTAAAAGTAAAGCGCGCACGCACTGCTGTGATTAGCCGGCGACGTTTTGACATAGCGTAATGGCGCGTAATTTTAAATCGTGAGGCAAAAGAAATGCATGAACAAAATATTTACTAATGCAAGCTAATTATCCTAGAACTGATAGGAAAATCCGCACATAATTTTCATTTGGGTAACGTGCATAATTTTTAAAGTACCTTTAAAATTCATTAATTGTAACTTTTCATAAATGTGATATTAATTTATAGAGAATATGTGATCCAATAATGATACTAGGTATTATGGGCAAATAAATGACCGTGACTTGCATATGCAATATTATGCATGCAAACTATCACGGCCTTATCTTAAAATCTTTTTGAGGATATACTTTTTTTTTATAAAAGTGGTCACGTTCTCTGTAATTGAGTTCAAAAACATTTAAGATCTTGGGAACTAGACTACATAGGTATTATTTGGGAATCAATGATGTTCAAATAATGTTTGTTATTTATAAAAAAAATACCGGTATCGATATCGGTAAAAACGAAAAACTCGCTTGGCAAAATTAAGTGGACAAAATGAACATCGACGTTGGGGCGACAAGTGGCGCCACTAGCCGGGTGGTAACAGTTTGCAGAACGGCTGATTGCTTTGATAATCGCCGGCTGAGACGTAACAAATGACGCAAGAACATTGTCTCGCCAGCAAGAACTGGGCTTGTTCAACAGAACACCATTATTTAGACATCCCATTTATCGGGCAAAACACAGATGTTTCATGTTTTGAAATATGCAGATAAAATCATCATTTCGATATTGTTTCCGTTGATATTTTAGTTTTTACTCCGGATTTTTGCGTTCACTATCAGCCCGATCTGAAGATCTAAGTTATTATAAAGAATCTTAGATAAATTATGTATATCTATGTGTAATCCCCATGATGGTAAATAAAGAAGCCACCATTCTTATACAGCACAATATACTATGCAAAAATTAAGATAAGAAATTGATATATTTGCCACGGAAAATAAAACATTCCAGATCCAAGGCTCTAATTGATCAAAACAAGTTACTTAATCGTTAATATTCATCTCAACTTTCAAAATAACTTATTGCACAGTGACTTTCCAATGCCTAAATTAGGAACGAATTGTGTTTTTTTCAGAACAATATACCTATTTCTTTCAAGGACACGCCGAACAACGAGAAATCCTAGAATCTGTATAATCAACTGGATGGAATAAACAAACTCATAAATAATGTCTATCAAACAGAATCCTTTCCCTCACTAATTTGCTGGGCGAAAAAACACAGTAAGTCTTTGTAAGTAGCGTGCACAGACTACTTACATACTGTTTTATTTTATCAGGCGCTAGCTTTTGCCTACAGATCGCCCGTGTGATCTACACGATTGTGTCTGGTTTGTGTCTTTCTGTTCTCGCAATATGTCATACATATTTTAGCACGTTTAGTTGTCCACGATTAATATAAATTCATACAAACTTTCACTCTCTCTCTTTTTATAGGACTTTCTTACTATTTTTTCTAGGTTGAACGTTTCTTCATAATGATATAATCTCGGTGGCAATTAATTCCATTTGGTGATTTTAAATGATCTACAATGTTTAGAAGGATCTAGGTAATATATTTTTATATATAGAAAATAAATACTAAAAAGCTTCATTTAGGTATGTTATAAAATAAACATATAATTATTCTCATAGGAAGTTAAAGTAGTATTGTGCCTACTCAAATTAAGTATACCTACATGTCGAATACTTCAACTGTACTTAACTGCGATATACTGTTATCAACAGAAATATAGAACGCAGTAACTTAATGCTCTTAGTATTTTACTAAATACTAAGAGCATTAAGTTACTGCGTTATATCCAGAAAATAAATCATGTCAAGAAATAAACAAACGTACAGTTAAAATGACCAGCGATGTGGGCTGTGACCCAAAATAGCAAATCCCATGGTCATAACCTCATAGATTACGTTGTACATATTAAAGGTAAGCACGAATTACCATACACAGATTTCCATACAATAAAGATCGAAGTCATACATACGTCAACGAGACATACACGTATAACAAGTTTGACTGCATTGTGTTTGCAACAATGGCTAACGTCCCCACAATTCAAAGTAAGGACGACTTGCATCAATTTGTAACAAATAAACATTGTCTAGGAAAGTCGCATGCAATGCAAAATAACCTATGAAATCCAGTTGCGTCTCGCTCGCCGGTGCGAACGATCATAGAGCATACACTTGAAGACAATGCAAATGCGTTTAGCGATGTATTTATAGCCTATTTGTTTGTACTGATCAAAAGTAGTAGAAGGAAGTACCGTAACATCGGACGGAACCTAATGCCGGACGCTCGTATTATCTCGACCAATTTCACCATGAACCGAAGTGATAAATGAGTGTGGCGATCCGCGAACCCATGTTTGAATGGCTCACTGTGAATCACTATAATACGAGTGCCTCACTGTAATGCGAGTGTCCGGCATTAAATGCCGTCCGGCGTCACGAGTCTTATTCTCCTTAGTAGGTACTATGCGAACCACATTTATTTTGAATTCTTACTTGGAGTTTTTACATATATTTTTCTATCCGAGTTCACGCAATAAAAGCACCGTAGAACACAGGTCAAGTGCGAGTTGCACTCGCATGTTACAGAACCCTAAGGGGAGGGTTCTGTATCAGGTTCAGTCCTATTTATTTTTATTCGATAGAATTCTCATAGGTTTTACTGCAATCTCCAAGCAATGAACTGCCATATATTTTGTATTTTTTCTTTTCAAAATTTGAATGATAAGACAGGAATCGGAAGGGCGGAATGATAACTTGAGTCTCCTTTTATGAATTATACAAATTCATATTTATTTTACAATAATAGCAACATGAACTTGAGAACCTCATAATGAGCCCTTTCATTTATTTTAAACAGTAGGATTTTTCCGATGAAAACGTTTGTCCGGTGACTATCACGGACGTAGTATATTTTGATATGGACGTTCTGTACTCTTTTAGTCTACTAAAACAAGTGACTAAACTAAATTTCCCAAGTTACTAACGCGGGCAATCGAAAAATAGAAAGTTCTCTCAGACCAGGATAGGGTCTAACACTGTAACTGGCATTCTTCACAAACTTTAGGTGAGAGTTGCTTCTTCGTGAAATTTATTCAGTTTAGTTCAGTTTACATTCGCTTGTTTCCTTTGTGATTCGACTGGCGTCCAGCACTCCAGTTGGGTGGCGGATCACTGAACGAGTTATGTCTAAGTTTTCTTAGTATTTTGTCAATGTTTACTGATATAATATTAATTATTGAATATATTAATATATCTAATATAACATTATGTAAGGTAGCACCGTCTAAATAGTTGTGATTTTAATGATCACGTAGGTAGGATAGTTGTTTTCTCTACTTTCTACCTACAAAAGACTTAAGCTGAAGGACACAATGTTAAATGTGAATAAACAACATGTAATGTAATGAATGTAAGATTTATTAAATTAACTCCAAATTCAAGGCAAATAACAAAATATGTTATTTTCCATTGAATTAATTTACCAGTGATCCGGTAAACACAGTACCTACCTATAAGAGACTTTAGTTGAAGACTAAGAAAACAATGTAAGATTTATTGACTGATCTCCACTCCAGATATATTAGAGTTCAAGGCCAATAGCAAAATGTTTAATATCTTACTATTGCGTCATACATGAAAATATATCATTGATATACAATTTTCTGTGGTGGCGAATTCAAACATTCTTGGCGAAATAAAATCGCACAGACTCCGCTGACTCGGTCACCTTGAGAGAATGGGCGAAGATCCTGCTTCACCGCACGCGAGCATACCTGCCTGACCGACGACTTGTCGGCTGGTCCAAGTACCGCTGGGGATATGAGTGAGCGCCTTCCGCTCCCCCAACAGTCCGGTGATGATGACAAGGCCATCATCGTAGTCATTTAGAAAAAAAGGGTACCGCCGGGATACAATGTGGCGTAAGACCTGCGCGAGCTCATTGTCCACGACTGGCTTAAGGTGGCGCAGGACAGGCTGAAGTGGAAACCCTCATTGTTGGAAACCCAGACTTATTTTGAGTACCTACACCATCTGACGTACTGGCCCACAAGGGTGCTTTGGCATGTGGCCGAAATTGTCACTAACCCTTGTCCACATATTATGTAATGCCTACAAAATGTCCCTTCTGACGTGATTTTGGACATATTTTGATTCACAGTAACGCCCTTATATCAATATGATTCACCTATTAATTAGGTATTTTTTCTACTGTAGTTAGAAGTAGTACTCGTAAGAGGTCCTAATGAGTTTTATATAGTAGATAAACGAGAAAATACACAAACGAGATTACGAGGAATGAAAGATAGACACACAAAGCACAAAAGCTGCTTTTCATTTGTCATCTCCCGTTTTCAGTAAGTTGTTTCGTTAGACATAATTTTTTTCAGATTATTGTCAGTTTGTTTTCTCATATCTAATTTATATATGATAGAAATGATTAAAAAAAAAATATAATAATATATTATAATTTGAAAAGTTAGACCTATAATAACCGGTTTAATATACACCTAAAGAACATCTGTCGCTGTATTGACAGTGACGATTTTCCTATCTTACTTTTATAGTTTACGTACGTGTGAACGTAGCATCTTACTACGCTCAAGCTCTCAACTGCAAAACTTGATAGCATGTGTTATACCGGAGTATTTGCTTTTATTTTTATGAGGGGACCAAATTTGGCGTGTAGCTGAAACGACGGATCATAACCGTTGGACACAGCAACTGTTTGCAATCCTATCCGTAAAGCGGGCATTGTTTGTTCGCAGGAAAGCCGGCCGGATTATAAATATCGGCTTTATGTCCGCGTGCGAAAGCTTGTTTTGATAGAGCGCGGCGGTTGTTGTGGTTGCATCTTGGAGCTCTTTACTCACGCGTGGCGATTTTATTTCAGTCGCCATAAAAAGACCTTGCTTTCACCTGGCACTTCTTTAAGCGTTGCTTGTCTGTCGGATACACTTCATTAGGGAGCACGGTGTATACTGCTTTGCCGAGATCTGTTCAGTCTAGCCGGGCTTTTAAGACTGTTGCTGGCTCCATATGCTGGTATATGTAGCACCGTATGAAATGTTTGATCTTTGTTTTGATGCACGTACATTCGCCTTCTTAAAAGTGCTTTGAAGGAATGTACGAGTACGAATTAGGCTACTTTTATAATTTGTTAAGAAAATCGGTAAAAGATACCTACTTTCACGCAACGGAACTCTAAAATAAAGTATGATCCGATCGAATAAGCATTGTTGCATCGACACTTGTGCTCTCAAGACACGTTCCGCCTAACCAGTCGCAGTGGAACAATGAGAGGCGAAGATCACGGCGGCTATTGCCAACAATAGAGCAGATGAGATTGGGGGAGCTCCAGGGAATGCACCTGCGCGCTGCCATGCAAAATGCGCTCGCCTTTTTAACTAAATGCATAGTTTACTAACAATTTTGTTTTGTACGAGCTCGACCGCTGCGGTAGGTAAAACCTACTTAATTCCGGAATAGTCTGCATTCGCTTCTTGGTGGAGTTATAGCAAGAAGTTGTGGGTGACTTAATGAAAAAAGAAGTAAAAATGTCAAATGTACGTCCGTTTACTATGTTTATACTTGCCCTTCTAACCTGTATTTATTACGTAGCATATTAGGTACTTTTTCAGTTTGTCAGTAAAAAGGCTACACCTATTCCAATATACATTTCTATGCTCTGGAAAAAGTAATTCATAGCTTTACTTCAACCGAAAAGGAATATAATATTTTATAAGATCAGGTAGCTGTTTAATACACAATCTTTTTTATTTTCATCCTACATACATTTGTGTAACACTTGAACGGTATTGAATTTTTTATCCGCTTAGAGCGAAGTCTGTAGTCAAATTTCGGCCTACGGTACGGAGATTTTATGTATCAGGCCGTAAACTTGAGTATAGTTTTATAGCGCACGGACATGTTTTTGAAAGTGCGTCGAGTTTTAAGAAGGATTTAGTTCGGGTAACACTCCCCCTTTGGTATTATACTTTATCAGCACAAATTTGTGGTCGTTTGTGAGCTCAAATTCTACGCAATGTTATAAGTTGAGTAGGTTAAATCTTTATAACTACTACATTTATGCCAATGTGTTGCTATTTTGTTTTGAACTTTAAAACTTTGATGTACCTATCCGATTATTTTAATATAGAAGGGAAAGGAACAATCTTTACGAAACTATTACTCTTTTTATTAATTACTAGCTGTGCCGGCGGCGTCGCACGCGTAGATATCGGGTTTCATAAATAACGGACTTCCATAAAATGATACCTAAATTTTAAGTTAGACTTCTAGCAATACATTTGTGTAGTTTTCGAGTGATGCGCGATCAAACAAACAGATAAAAATTTCTTCTGTTTTCCCAACACTTCCCATCACTGCTCTCCTCCTATTGATTGTAGCGTGATGAAAAGTATCCTATAACCTGCCCAGGAGTATGACGAATAATTGTACCAAGTTTCGTCTAAATCCGTCCAGTAGTTTTTTTTCTATAACGAACATAAAGACAGACAGACAAAAAATTTACTGATTACTTTTTTGGCATCAGTATCGATCACTTATCACCCTCTGATACTTATTTTGAAAATATATTTAATGTACAGAATTGACCTCTCTACAGATTTATTATAAGTATATAGATTTATTCATTAACGATGGTTCTTGTGAATGATAAAGATGAAATATGAAATCAAATTAATAAACACGTATACTTACCACACGCTTATTCTCCATTTATGCTTAAATTCTTTATCAGTTAGAGCTGCTAGCAGTAAGAGTTTAGTTATGTAATTCATTCAATACATAGAATTCAATACAATACTTTTCAAAACTAATTTGTAAACTCATTTAGCACAAAGTTTCGTTTGCAATATCTCTGAATGAAAAACATTTCGGGTAGAGTTGGGGAAAAGACGTTCATCCATTCGTAACCGCTCCTGAGCAGTATTTACGACGGCTACTTTCACTATGTTTCAGCTCCTTGAGAATTCATGACTGGCTTCATCAAGTACACAGTGAGCTCATAGTTTATATAAGCCGGCATAGTTAGGACTCATATACCGCTATAGTTATAGAATTATTTTTTTTTATTAAAAAGGAGCTGAACGCTCCCTTTTAGATAACCTCACTCTACCTAGTTAGATGGTAAGCGGTCGTGAGGTCCAAATGTTGTCCAATTATTGTCCTATTATGTCTTTCGACCTAACAATGGACCTAACAGTTCAATTATTCCACCGCGCCTGTCGTATTCACCCAGAAGACCCACTGATGCCGTTTCACGCCCCGCCTAAAGAACCCAGTATTGTAAGAAGAAGGAAACACATGAGCCTTGTCTGCTCTTATAGCTGCCGGTAGTCGGACGCGCATCATGTCTTGATATATGCTCCATGATATAGGTCACCAAGCAAACACATAGGCGTCCTAAGCTACGTTTGCAAAGAAAGTCAAATATGCTGCAGTCATTAAGATATAGTCATTTAAGAGAGGTAGGGTATAGCCAATCTTCGCTCTAATTGAGCCGCCCGTTCAGGGAAGGCCCTCAACCTTATAGAATACCGCAGCGAAATGACCTTCGGTCGTTTTTCTGTCGGTGAATAGGGCTCCGGAGCCGAACGGCTGGGCCGGCATGGTGGTGGCAACTGACAAGTTACTTGTCAGTTGTCACAGCGACTTGAGTTGAACCATTAGGCGTAGGAAAGCCATTATGTCGAGCTACTATAAAAAAAAGATTCCCGCTCCCATCCAGCCGATGGCTGACATAAAACGAGCCAGCGGCCAGCGAGCCAGTTAGTCAGGTGGCGTTGTTTAGACACGGTTTCACAAGCTGCAGTGATCCATTACGATGGCCGAGTAATCCCGCCCGGAGGTTCCGTCTCACGTCCAGCTTACTTTTATTACCGAGCCTGCATCGCGAAATAAAACAAAATTGGCAGGAATTTATGGGACACGGCCCCGTATGGCTAGTGGGGTGGAAACTTTTCAATTTGAAACGAATAACTTGTTTGTGCAGTAATATGGAGGGCTTTGTGGCGGTAATAAGGGGCCCCAATGGATGTCGCGGGCTTCCTTAAAACTACTTTCTTGGTTTTATTACGTTAGTGATGTGTGGGCTGTAGGCCTGTCTATGCTTCGCGGGTTATTTGCCGTTTATTCTTCGTTGTAAAAAGTAATGTGGCTAGTGTGCGGTGCGGATCTTTGTTCTACTTTGTTGATATAAAATAAAGTACTCTGTAGTAGACAAACTTGAATCAGCGCAATTCATAACCGGATTCTTGTTTTTGTAATGAATCTACTGGACTTTGATCGATGTTACATGACGTATAGCTAGAGAACTACGAGTAACTTGTTTTTTATAATAAGGAACAGTTTACAATGTATTATTTTATTATGTAAACCAGTTTTTTTAGGGTTCCCGTCCGGAAATCATATAGTTTTTCATAGCCGTCTGCCATCCTTAAGTAGGTACAGGTTGACAAATCTTAACACATTAGCAATTTTTTTTCCGTCTATCCTAAGGGATAGGGTGGGTATCAGATGAAGTATATAGGTAATTTAAAAACATTGAGAGATATTTTTGTTAAAATATGATTATTAGTGTAGGTAGGGTAAGTGTACCACTGGATTCAAATGCTTTTCCCTATAAGGTTCTAAAACTTGAAAATATCGTATATAAAATCCCTGATGACCCTGATACCTGTAGATAAAAATTACCCTTAAAATACTAGAATATCGGAAACACATCGCTTCATTACATACATATAAAACAAACAAAAGCTCACGACTTAACAGTAAGCACCATATCAAGTTAGACACTTCTGAGAGTGATTTTCTCGAGACTTTCCGAACAACTTATTCTTTAGCAAAGTTGATTTTCGGCTTCCAACTTTATGACTTACATGGTGTAGTTCTTAGATTAAACTAATTCAATAAATGTATACGATGTAATGGATGTAAAGGAGCGACCTTAATAATCTTTACGCTCCAAGCCACCCTCACCTGCCCGTGGTGCATCCTACCAACTGGTATAACCATCACAGTTGAAGGTGCAGCTAAGTACCACAGGACGATGACGAGCAGCAGCCTTACCGGAGCGAGGACCTACGTCCTGCGATCGCCAACCTGCCTGCCCAGCGTGACGATTATGGGTAAATGCTCCAAATGTTTACCCAAAGTAGCGAACAACTGGTGAGGCCTCAGCAGTAAACTGGAATAGGCTGATGATGAATAAATGTATAATATATTTCTTTGGTACACCACATAGCAAGAAACTTATATTTGTAAAGACTCATATACGTGCATTGCGCAATTCCCAATGAATTCTCCTAGGGGTATTAAACTGCACATGTGTCGTTTCGTTAAAAAAACAAGCGGAAGCGTACTCCCCAGCATTGTGCGGTTCCGTCGCGCGAGGTCCATTGCTACTTTTTTGCCGCCCCGCATTCTGTTCGACTAAACTGAAACTTCTAGTGATGTTGATAAACTGTTCCGGACCGTTTGTGTTCGCGCTTACGGCAACACAACGCTTCTTCAGGCAGCAAATTGAATGTTAAAACGCGTTACCTGCCTCTAACTGAATAAGTTATGAGTACGGAGCTATATTGGTAATGAAACTGGAATGACCGCGGGCGTGTGGACCGGTGGGATGGAGTTTCCGTGTTTACTTGCCTCCACCGCGGTTATTCTGTTGCGTTAAGTGCCACTTCTGAATGTGCCCTTTAAAAGGATACAGGCTTCGCTGGATATTGCATGCTGTTGCCATTATTCGCAATTCGTTTGTCTGATCCGGTAGACGGAATCTCTTATCCTTAATGTTGTTAACTAAGGTTTGGGGACATGAAGACTGGAGTTTATGTGAAACTTTAATACAGAGGTTTGTTGTATGAAACATTTTTTGCTATAACTCATCACCATCACCCTATAGCAGTCCACTGCTGGACAGAGGCCTGTTCAGTTGTTCGCCGCTTTGGGAAACATCTGGAGGCTTTACCCATTATCACCGCAGGCGGGTTGGCGAGCGCAGGACGTAGCTCCTCGCTCCGGTGACGCTGCTGCCCGCCATCGGCCCGTGATATTTAGCTACGCCGCCTTAAATCGTGATGGTTATACCGCCACCGATTGGTTGCCAGAGCCTTGTACGTTATTCTGCAGGATGCGGCATGGGCAGGTGAGGGTATCTTGGCGGGGATGTAAGGGAGCGAGCCATCATCTTTTACTATGAATGCCTAGATGAACTCAAATACTTACTTACGAGTACTCCGCTGGTGGGACTCATGCATCTTGGCCTCCGATACAATAAGATTTCTTCCCGCTTTCAACCCATCTCAGCTGATCAAGTAATGTAATATTTTTAAATAAATAAATATCAGACAAAATCACATACATTGCTCTAATCCCAAAGTAAGAAGCATAAAGCACTTGTGTTATGGGTTACAGAACAAGGAAGGTACCAAAAATAAACACTTAAATACAAATTATAAACACCCAGACACGGCACAAACACAAGTGTTCATCACACGAATGTTTGTCCCCGGTGGGAATCGAACCAATTGAGCCACCGAGCCAGACATTATATTTAGGTCTAGGCAAACCAAAAGTAAGATAAAATTAAAATAGTCAAGCAAGTAACAATGATGAAGGATAATATGTAAAAAAAAAACGCGGTTCAAAATAATACGATTCAATGACGATCTTTATTGTTATTTTAGTCAGTAATGGGGAAACCATGTACTTCTCCTTAAATGCTTTCTGAATTTTCAAGAACTTACAATAATAACAGGAAGCTCGACATGTTTTTTAAGATCGAAGTTCGTAATGTTCGATGTAATATTTCGGCATTTTTACTTAACTTTGATTAGGTACCAGGTTGCTGAGTGGGATACCTTTTTGAGTTCCGTATCTAAAGAGTTCAATACAAACCTACTTCAATAATAAAAAATATAATTGTAATCAATAGATAGATTTGATTTTATTGATATAACACTCGCTAACTTTATGTTTCCGTAGCTCAAAGTTTCACAAAATAATAATGTGTGAGAA
This sequence comes from Conogethes punctiferalis, assembly GCA_031163375.1. Lineage (NCBI taxonomy): Eukaryota > Metazoa > Arthropoda > Insecta > Lepidoptera > Crambidae > Conogethes > Conogethes punctiferalis. The sequence continues at coordinate 8,849,345 of CM062080.1, forward strand.
TAAAGTCGCAAGCTAAAGTATAATGATATTTATGTTCATTGTATTAGATATATATGTTACGGGTAATGTTAGAAGTTGGAATAAACCTAGGTTTACCCGGGTTGACTTAGTATTACCCAAGCTTCTTGGGTAAAGTTCGAATAATAAGTAAAATAAATTTTGATTCGGGGTTTATCCGTGCTCACCTAGGTCTACCCAACTCTGGTTGGGTAATGTTAAAAATTTGTATAACTAATTAGTGAAATTAAACTTTAAGGGCATTTTAAACTTTTAAATCAACGCTTAGTGAGCATAATAAAACTAATAGCGGTCCTTGTTATTAAAATTGAAATTATTTATTTGAGGAAGATAAACAGCTGAGACATTACTCGAAATTCCTGATGTTGCAGTTGTACATGAGCGGCGATTATCACTTATCATCAGATGAACCGTTAGTAGTGAACCCTATTTCATTAAATAAAAAAATAAAATTATGCAACACCTAAGTTTACCCAGCCAGAGTTGGGTAGACCTAGATGAGCATGGGTAAACTACGAATTAAAATTCCTTTTACTTAATATTCGGACTTTACCCAAGTAGCTTGGGTAATCCTAAGTGAACCCGGGTAAACCTAGGTTTACTCCAACTTCTAGCATTACCCGTAACATATACATACACCTACCTATTTTTAGTTGTTGCAAAAATGTATCCCACAGGCAAAAGAAATTTCGTAACTCAGCCCAAAAAGGAAACACCAAAAATATTATGGGAGAAATTCGATTACTTTCCTTTTTATTTATTAGATACCATGAGTATCGCTCTCTAGCCCTATAACGCTGGCAACCTTTTCAAAATTTATATCCGCCAGTATCATTAAAAACGTTCACATTTGTCGTAAGGTACGTAAAATAAAGTAATGAAATACGTTTACTTGAAATCCGCAATGCGAAAAATTATGGCTATGGCTGCGAAGTGGGGCGGAATATTCTACCTGAAGGCTAAATTTTATTGCCCCGCGCTGTTTTCGAACAATTGCATTAATAGTGTATCAACGGAGCGCCTCGTCGGCTTCTTTACGGCTATGGAGTCGGGCGTCGGAATACAATTAAAGTTTTAATATTTTAACACCGTGGAATCACAATTTGAACCGTGCCGGGAGCAGGCATTATTAAATGCATAAAATAAACTAATTCCAGCCCTGAGCAGGCTTAATGTCCTCTTGAACATGCTAAGACGTTGTTTGCTCTCAAGACATTTTCGTGTAATCGCTTTATAGATGTGTGGAACAAGTTAGGAGGAATGATTTATGTACAATTATGTAAATAGGGCGACTGAACTAAAACTACAAAATTCAACCTTAGTAATTTAGGAAATGTGTTATGAAGGTATTCCATTCCAACCAATATTGTTTGTAACTCGTGGGGGGTTAAGGTTGGGCCGGCATGGCAGTGGCAACTGACAGGTAACTGACCAGTTACTTGCCCGTTGTCTCAGCGACTTGAGCTTCTCTTTCGCTTTCCATCAGGCGTAGGGAATCCATTATGTCGAGCCAGTAAAAAAAAATAGCTGAAATTTTAGTGTTTTAAAAGCTTCTCCAAAGTCGTCATTTGATTGATAGGCAAATATGTACTTCTTATAGCAGAACCTCTAGCAAAACCTGAGTTTAATGTAAACTAGTTGGTAGGTATTTTTTATTTTATTAGTTTCTCTTAAAATATTATATTAACTCTCTGACAACAAGATAACTCAATTCATAACTAATCGTTCAAACTGTTACAATGTTAGCGTCACAAACTTATAGCAAAAGTTAAATTGCCATCTCTAATCGTAAAACTCGATATCAATTCCCGGAAAGTGCTCCTCTCCCAACTAAAACTTGAACTTGTGTGTTTTACCGTTGTTTATACAATTCTTATTATTTTTTTCGTAGCGAACATCTCAAAATGACGTCTCAGCGGATGGGGCGGTTTACGGCGCCATTTCTCTGAGCCCGACTTGTTTCGTCAGAAGTTCTTCGGCGTCTTTAACACTCCCTAGAGGGTTCATTTATATATTCGCAACACGGAGCGGGCAATAAAACTGCGTTATCCTGGTCATTATTTAGTCATCGCCCGGCCTCATCGCCGCCTCCTAGCAAATAAAATGCAACCGAATGACGCACCACACTGCACTTTTATGCACCGTTCTCTGAACTTTAAAGGCGTTGGTTTAGTAATGCTCTTGAAGGAGATACTGTTAGATTTATCTGTATACTCGAAACGGAATAACATATTTGAATATATTAGTGATAAATAAATATATGAGGTATGCAGGGCATGGCGTAGATGTGCGTTTTATTAGACCTTACACTCGGCTTTGATAGATCTCCTCTTCCTATTTTTCCTCTACCTCAGTACCTAGTATCTTTATGCTAATGTTTAGATTTTTATTTGTCAAGGTATTTTTGTTAGTTTATATATGGTAGTTTCAACTAAAAAAAACTTGTAGCTAATACCTAAGATTTTAACGAATTTAAAGAGTCGCTATGACAAGTATGTTAGTTCGTCAATATGAGGTACAGTACACGCTCAGTTTCTTAATCTCATTCTCACCATTATTGAAATATAAAAAAAATCAATTTTTTTTAGAATTTTTCCTCCATTTGTTTGTATGTACCTACTTTTAAACAAAAGCCTTGTTTTTTATCATTTTCTAACGCGAAAAATGGCTATAAACTTTCGTCAGACAGCACAAATTCCGTAGTTATCAGCACAGAAGTTACGACGCCGATATGGACCGCAAAACAACAACTAAAACAATAAACCGGCAAATGCTTAATGCGCGACGTGAAATAGCGTGAGAGCCAATTAATTTTTGCCGAGGCCACGGTTTACGTCCTCGGATAAATAAGGAGATTTAGCGGCGTCGCCCGAGCCGCCCCCGTAAAATGGCTAGATCGTAACCGGCCGCGACCTGCGCCCAGCTTCTTACTAATGTTACTCGACACCTTTTAATTTACACGTAAGTACTTTTTTATTACCTTTTATGGTCAAGTTAGAATATCTAGATCTATTTCATAGGACTTTTCTGTAGTAGTTTTAACATCATGTACAAAACATGTGTAATTGGATATTTAGAAAAAACTGTAGACGAAAAATCGCCGTCATCATGTTCTTGATTTGAAAAGACATACAAGCGGATGGAAACTTGCAGAAAAAGAAGTTCTGTTCTGTGTTTAACAATATTATGATCAAAATCAATATTGCCATGGCCATGACTATACGAATAATCTACTTTATATTATTAACCAATATAATCTGACATTGTGGACCGACGACATATTAAAATTGGCAGAATGGGGCTGGATAATAGCTTGTAACTGGCCGTGGAAGTCTTTGGAGAAGGCATAATTGTGTTATAAGTAAATGCTTGACCCCAACTCACCTGTTAAGCGGGCGTTAGAATCTAGTAAGGAGTGCCCTCACCTAACAAAAACCAATTCAATCTTACTTTGAAAATCTATTTAGTGGCAGACGAGCAAGCGGTCTATTTGACGATAAAGCGCCGCCCATCAGCAATACCAGGGCACAGCCTTGCCGCCGCTTACCGTAAAGTGTGAAGTGTAGAAGCAAAACGCTTTGAATATTTCTTCATAGTATTTAACTAAGAAGCTTCAACATATTTTAAAAACATCTTATTAAATAGCAACCTGAAAAAGCAACGATCCATTCTGTCACGTGAAAAACTTTTGAATACGGCGCGTCCCGATCGAAGACGAGACTTGCAGCATCCGTCAGAGATAACTCGGCGAATGGCAAATGCGCCTAGGCATCATCGTTTGCGAACAAACTTTGCACATTGCCTTCAACGGTTTCCACTTTCGTTGAGTCTGGTTTTAAAACTGACTTAGATTGAATTATTTATTTGTGAGGGGAAACATAGTGAAGAAAATTCAGACAACTCTGTCTCTGGTAGTCTGGTCTGGTACCATGGAATCATGGGGTTAAATGAAGCATTATCAACTACTTAGTCTTTTCTAATCTTTTTTTCATTTATACTCTGACGTAAATATCTGAATGACGTCAGCGGCGCAATATGTTATGTGGTTTGGCCTACAGCTGAAATCCGAGGGTTCCGGTCTGATCTAATCATCTAACCAACGAAAATTATTGGTTTTACTGGAAGAACACTATGTGGGACTGGGACGCCCCCAATTATAGTATTTCATTACTGGTAAGTCAAAGGAAGGTAACATGATAGTTGGTGTGCTTTTTCTAAATTTAAAAATAGTTTTTGTCCTCTGATATTAGGTAGGTACCGGTATATATATTTTATGGAGGCGATTGAGATTTCTTAACAAATACTACTTAAAAGAATAGGATAACATCTAAAACCGTGATAAAAAAACAACTATTGATTACATCATTTACCCTGTCATGTAGATTATAAATTCTTCGAAAACGTTATGACCGCTTTAAAGTAATTTAATAAGGCAGAAATAAAACAATAAAAGTACAATAGATGGATTTATATTCTTTGATAAAAACTTTGCTTATTGCTATTTAATCAGTAGCAGCGAGCTATCGTCCTATGTTTATACATTAATACTTATTTACAAAAATATTAAACATTAAATAACAATATAATACGTCCATTAAAATAATGACTGGAATAAAATTTACATTTAATATACAATTTAATACCATCTAATTTTTTACTTTGACAAAAACACGTTAGTACCAACTTTTTATTTAGAAAGAATTCGTTTAAAATTGGTTAGATTATCATTAAACAAATCAATATTTATTTAACGTCCAAGAGTTTTTTATTAAACTTTTTATTAACAATAAGTCACCAGCTACAACAGTGACAATAACGTCACGCCTTTATGCGCAGAAAAAATTATAAAGATGTTATCTACTGCCGCCTACTTAATTATTTCGTTAACAATTTTAATCTTTGGATAATAATCAAAAAGTTTCACAATTAATAATAACTTAATACTGTTTAATTTTTTAGTATTCAAATATTCACCAAACGTCAAAATATTATCAACTTCTCTTTTTTTAATAATAGCCCCAAAAACAAAAGGCTCCTGTAAAAAATCTTAATGAATCTGACTTAGTGAATACCAACAACATTGTAAAGGAATCCGATACAGACCAATATAATGTGAAACAAATTGTGCTTAATTATTAATTTACGAGCATTACTGAAATACCGTAATGAATGTTTGAGATGAACAACAGAATGCGAAAATTTCACAATTTATATCACACGGCATTAATGTATTTTGGAAACATTGTTTTATGAATGACCACACAAATATCTCAATATCACTATTTTAGGTGTCCGTCCAATTCGGGATTACAGCACTTAGGTATTCGACATAGAAAGCTAGAAAGCTTAGCTTAGCTTCACAAATAAAGCAATTGGTCTTAGAATTTTTATGTTTGACCTACCGCCATTCACATATACACAAAATGAACACTACTTTTGCTAATAAAGCAGCTCTTGGTAATGAAAGTTGATGATGCTATGAATAAAAATGTTTCCTATTTTGAAAATCTTCAATAGCACATGGTCTATACTTTATCAGTAGATATCAAATTATGTCTATTGTCTATATTTTATTCAAAGCAAAAACTAGAATAAGCATAGCGTCCGATTCTATTTTTGAATCTGAATATTTTCATATTTCTTTTATTTTCTTCGAAATGTGCCAGTACGAATTAAGTGATCTATATTTTTCTTTTATAGAATCTCTTTCCTCTATTCATAGCAAGGCACCGCATATAGAACGTCAGTCTTTAGTTTTATAAAATATAAAAGTTATTGGGCCAAGTATAATTGCAAAATTACAACTCAATTAAAAAAAGAACCGGTGACATACACAGTATTACCGAAGCCATAAATTACCAATAATGTATGCGTTATTATCAGTTTAATTAGTATAATAACAAACAATTTTGTTGGAGGCTCTAAATGTTAATATGAACAATAATTAACCGGAAAAGTGGTATGGTAAAACAATACTTTAAAAACGTTCGTAATTAAAATTGGTTGTTATTACTGCCACATTATAATACTTTACTACTAGGCACTCATTACATTTATTCAGTAATTGAGAAGTTTGAGCAAGTTGGAATTTAATAATTGGTTATATAAATTCCCATCAATGTCGGTATACCCATCAGTATACTTCGTAACCTTCACTCGCAGTACCAAGTGGTCCTTCGAAATTTCTTTTCCCCCGATCGCCTGACCTCCCCTGGCACTCCGCGCAGCGAGTTATCTGCAACGAATAAAATTCCTCACTAAGGGTGCGATTCCACTAGAGTGGTGTGAGAAAAGAGGAAGAGTCTTCACAGAAGAGGAGAGAGTGATGTATGATGTAGAGCAGAGGTTTTTTGTGTCCACATCTGGACGATTCCATATTTTATACAATTCCTCTTATCTCTACTACTCGTACAAATCACTGTTTCCATATAAGCGGATATAACATAAAAGAAGTAAGGAGCTTTCGATTAAGACAATTAATACAATATTAACGTACATTTCAGTTTAATAAGTAGGTAGAGTAAGAAATATTTTGGCAGTGAGACAGAAGTATGGTTACAACAAAGAAACAGCACTCGTGTCAATCTATCATCTTTGTTTTTTGATTTGGAAATTATAGTAACGCGTAGCAGATTTTTTAAAATTATTTAGGGAATTAAAAAATCATTATGAAAATATGCATGCGGACAGAGGTCCATCAAAGTAAATAAAATGTTTCACAAGTTATCCTACAAAAATTCTACAGATCTACTCGTATATAGAAAACATATAAATAGCCCAATATTAATATGCATGTAACATGATAAAGAGTGAATATTTAACGGTTTTAGTCTCAGTTAAAATACTAGGCGTTATGTAACAAACACAAAGTCTATTTGATTAATCATCGCTGTCCAACTCGCACGTTCTAAATCCAAAAAATACGAAGTCTACGTAACGTACTTTTTAACTTGAACTAAAAAGTTAAGACAAAGTTTAGGTAGATATTAAGAGTTAGTACTAATTCCATTTGCATTATCGGAATGGTCGTAAACACATGAAAACACAAACACAAACACAAATACTGCGCCCAAAGCAAGGAGGAAAGCCAAAAAACCTAGTTGTAAGTTATTTTGGAAGCGTGCCTAAAATTTACTGACCTACTAAGCAACTCATTGGTGCAACTTCACGAGTACGTAATCACCTATAAGACCTGCAGAAGGAAAGATTTGCATTGATTTTACTTTTTATTTTATCATCGACCTCTTTTATCCTCGAACTTTAATCAAATGTTACCTGTATACCTTTTGTTTTTAAGTGACTGTAGACCTTAACCATCTTTCGTATTCTATTCAATGACGACAATAAACCAAATGTTTATCATTTTCTTCTTTTTTTTTATAAAAAGAGCGTTTAGGGTGTCATCACTCCACCTGATGGTAAGCGATCGTGAGGTCCAAATATTAGGTCGACATGCACAATAGGAGAAACTTGTCGTTTCATATGTGTTTAATTGAAGTCTATTATTTTCTATTATATTGGGTTGTTCTCAAAGAAAAATGTATCAAATTTCCGCATTCATAACTTGTAATATAAATCATCGCTGGAAAGCCAACATTTGAACAGAAGCCTATACAAACACACTTCATCTGTGTTCTCTTTGTAAGGCCAAAAGCTGTTAGAGAATAATCGGTTCTATCTGCCAGGTTTGCCAACTCAGGTGTTCTGACTAAAATCGGTATTGTTCTGCCAAATCGAATGATAAGCAAAATGTGCGCTCTAAATGAACGAAATAAAAATTATTTGTGCAACGTGCATGTGAATGTACCATAGTAATGAAAAAACAATACATAACACGAGCTTTAATGTATTAATGAATGACATACCACTCAGTCAGTACACATCAAACCACCTGTGACGCATTATTTTAAAGCAGTTATCGAGGCGATCCATCAGAATTTATCATCAATATTTAAGCCAAAAATGATGATAAGTACAAATACTTTAAATAAAAGTTTACATAACAAAACATTCCTTTTTGAGAATATTGATAGTGCAGACTACGTGTTACATTGATAATATCAATAAAATCTTCAGAAATACAGGCAGCGCCACATCATATACCTATACACATTGTACTTGACCTTATGCATTTTTTTTTTCTTTTGCCAGCTCACGTCTCTGAATTACTGATATTTTTTTCGGAATGATGTACTACAAAACTTTATTGACGGGCCGCTGTTTAATTCTAAAGAAACATTGTACGCACTGTCGAAAACAGGATCAAAGAACCTAACTCGCCTAGATTTTTATGTGGCTGTCATGTGTTGCTAATTCACGAATACGCCTCTAATCATGATGTGATACGTAAGCGTGTTTATTTAAAATATTTCGACGCCATAAATCGATTTAAAGTTCTTCTACAAACAAGATCATGGAGTCGGCAACGTGTATGTGTAACTATTTTCGAACTGTCAAAAGAAAATAAACGAATGCACGAACTTATAGACGTGTTATGTAGAGCGTGATGTGGCGCTAACTGTACGTAAATGTACGGTTTGCAGCAAAAGTAGATGATTCTATTGGCATATCATAGTAATGAATATCAACTATTTCCAAGAAATTTTACCAAATTATGAAAATAATTAACTTACATCACTTACTTTTATTACCAACTGTTCACGATTAGGTTGTAATGAAACCATTGAGTGGTTTTGTCTTTTAGTGCAACAACCGGTTTCACTACTTGCTGATAAAGTCCCTGACACTTATCTTACAGATACCATTATAGTTAATTTTGCTAATAAGTTCCAAAAAACGTTTAATATCAGGAACTTACCATCAAATGGTGAAACTGAGGCGTCTATAAGTTAAAAATTGTATCCATTTACTTAGAACAGTGTGTTCAAGTTGGATATTTTAGGTAAGAACATGCAAGTTTAATGTAATCCGAGAACATCATGTCCTCATGCTCACATTTGTCGTCGTTGTTGTCTTCCTCGCCCGCTTCGCTGGCCTTGCTGTCCATCGACATCATGGATATTCGCTTCTTACGCTGCTGGAGCAACAATTCTGAAAGATAACATATATACATATAAAATATATATAATTTCGCCAAACAATCATATCAACCTCTATGGGTCAGAACGAGCAAAGGCTCAAATTAAGGTTTTCTCTTGTACTATAAGTAGGTACCAAATGATGACTGGGGACGACTATCGGAAAGAATGTAGAATAGCCCATTTCCTGAAAATACACGTCCGAGATTCGAACATGGAACTTGCGGACTGCCGCGCTATAGGTGAGAATGCTTTACCATTGCGCCACCAAGGTCGTCAAAATAAATAAGACAACATCACATACCCGATACCAATCTAAGTGATGATGATGATGATGATGTCCTCCACGACGTATCCGTCGACGGCGAACTTTACGAATCCGTCAAGATGTCCGCTGATGAGACCGGATATGGCTGGCCAGCCCAAACTTTGTTTTAAAAGTTCTCTGGCAGGCCACGCAAAACAGCTGCCCAAGAGTGTTATATGTGTAATTGTACACTGTTTTAGGTTTAGCCTTCTGCAGCTGACGTAAGCAGCTTAACACTTGTGCAATAAAAATCAGTATCTGCGATTGTATTCGAACATAATATGTATTTAAATACTATATCCATTATAAGACCCAGTCACAGAATGTGTGCGAACCTGCTACTCTTGGTTTAGAAAGCAGTATTAATACCACATGAGCCACCAATACATAGGAATTGTTTTAGAATTGTGGGTATTTTCTAAACACTTTGTCCATTCTATACCTAGATAGGTACATGGATTTTGCCGGTAGTAATTATGGCTAGTGGTCTTAAAATATGCTTATTAGAAGTGTTATATATTGCTTATTGTGTGACAGTACTATCACTAGTATCATAAATATGCATAGATCTAATATTATCAATACAACGCCGCAGATATCTTAAGGACATGTATTAGATGCCTGTGTCGCAGCTAAAAATAAAAGGTGTGTAAAGTTTATCGCACAAGGCCTCGCCTGGGGACTGGCTGATAAATGCGATAACGTTAGACTCTTGCGCCATAATTTTAGCTTGACCAAATAAAACAATGAACATCAATGGCTCTACAATCAAATTTTTTTTCATCCAATTGAATCACGGAATCATTATCGAGAAATCTCGTTAATTTAAAAGCATTACTTTTTCAATAAGATTTTCCCGTTACATTCTTACCAAAGAAATCTTCGCAAATGTTTCAATAGTCATATTTTGTTTATAGCTAAGTAATAGAATTATTCTTGCGAAAGAAGAGTGGATTTCTACTTTGTTCAGAAAAATAATTTCACAGAAATGATCACTGCATAGTCATTTAACCAGAAGCAGAATAAAAATTGCTTTCTATTTTTAACCGACTTCGAAAAAAGGAGGAGGTTCTCAATTCGTCTGTATGTATAATATTTTTTTTTTTTTTATGTTTGTTCACCGATATTTCCGTCAATTATGGATGGATTTCAAAAAATTTTCGATAGTTCGACAGAGGACACTTCCGAGGTGGTCCCATTATCACCAAGTCAGGATCTGATGATGGGATCCTGGAGAAATTGAGGGCAACAACCGAAAATTGTATGCTCATATGGTGTTTTTGTTACGTAATCATATTTTACTCAGGTGTATGATTCCGGGCGTCAACATCTGGTGCTGATGATGAAGCCACAGAACTCCTTAACGGTTAGGAGTTAAGGGACAGTACTGACATTGGTCGATATTAAACTAGGTAGTAGTATGTACTTATGCAGGGCTAATAATAGGGCAGGTGATTTGGTAGGTGATATGCTTGATTCTAGATCGCAAAGTCTTCACTTGACTTAAAGCAAAATTTTTCATTCCTAAGTAAAACTCTTAAGGACATTAATTAGCCTTTATTCAAGGTCACAGCACATTAACGCAACTAAAAATAGAGAAATAAAATTATTTTTTAAAAAAAATTAAACCGACTTCAAAAAAAACACAAACGACCAAAACTAAAAAGCGATAAATAACGTAAATAATTCTATCCTTAATACATAATTATTTAAATGTTACAATTATCACTTATTTTTGAAGTCGGTGCCAGCCAAACAAATAAATGTATATTGTCGTGTGGATTTGCCGGCCGCGCGCGTCATACAACAACAGTCTACGAGAGGCACCGACTTCAAAAATAAGTGATAATTGTAACATTTAAATAATTATGTATTAAGGATAGAATTATTTACGTTATTTATCGCTTTTTAGTTTTGGTCGTTTGTGTTTTTTTTGAAGTCGGTTTAATTTTTTTTTTATTATAATATTGATAAAATCATATATACTTAGTTGATTTTATCAACATTATCATTCAACAATTTTATTCATTTATTGATATCTAATCACAATTCAGGAAGATACCAAAATACAGCCGATAAGTACACTGTTCGAAATGACAAAGAATATAACCAAATTCTTCATCTGATTTTGCTGATTATCATTATTCTATTCAATTATATTGTTTAAGAATAAATTTAATAAAATTCATGATAAACTTTATTTTTCGTTCCTTGTCTAACACTATTTAGAAAACTTTAATCTAAACCAACATTCTTATTATAGAACAGCTGCCTGTTATTGTGCCAACAAAAACTGCCAGTTTTTAGCATACACGGTACAACGCTCCGCCTGAATCGGAAAATATTCATGATGCTATCAAAAAATTGCCTTTGTTGCACTCGCTAAACGCTGTCCGCGAATTAGGTCACGTCAAAACATCACCCTAAGCTATAGATACGGCGGACGAGAGCGATTCTATTGTTGATAAACTGAGCCACAATAGCTGGATGGTCGGCACCACTACGGAATTATTGTTATGGACGCCGCCGCGCCACCGTGCTCACACAGACAATAACATTGGAATTCGATAGAGCCACGTGAATCATCCGATCCGATAACCGGCACCCTGCCGCAAATTAACACAATAACTCACGTGTTTTTAAATTGTCACTCATTTTCAACATTAATAAATTAAGCTCTATTCAAATCATTGTCATCAAGAGAAAATTCAATCGCATTCTACATAACTTTCAAATTCACGACCATAAAACTCTTTAGGCCAATGTGATCATAAAATTACTGAAACGGTAACCACGCCACGTTTTCCAATGTATCTCGCACTAGACAAAAGCCTATTGTGCTATTTGAGGAAATGGCGAGTGTCGCTAAATAGCACCGGGGTAACAAAGAAACGCGTTACCAGAAAGATTTAAATGCCAGTTTACGCTTATCGACGTAATCTCAGCGAGGAATGTGGCATTGTAACAGCGTGAGTTCAAAGTGATCGCACTTTCGTCTTAACGTCCCCTTGTGACACTCCTATCTAATTTTATCAGCGAGCAACAGTCCTTTATGCTAATCAACATACAACTCTTGACACGTTTCATTACAAGTATAGAAAAAAAAAGACGATAACAAAGCGCGTGAGACCATTTTGGCTAAAATTTGTACGTCATAACAACTCCGCAAAAGTGGCAAACAAAAGTGCTCTACCATATGAGTACGTTTACAAAACAAAAGCAATGTTGGAGAAAAGGCGACGAGTTCCTGGCGTTCCCACAGATGCAACTGAGTGCACATGCAACTCGCAAGTGTCCAATAAAAAAAAGTAAGTCGTCGACCCCGCGTGCGTCAGGCCGAGCCGATAAAGGCTCGACTCCTCCCGTCACGTCCCGGCGGGCCGCAGATGACGATCAATTAAAAAGTTTGTCCGCATTAACTATGCGGGAATTGGTTCGGCCGCCTTGCGTGCCAGATGGACTCAACTAGTTTCTTCATGAGAAACAGGCTTAAGTAAACCCTAATCAAAACCCTCGAGAAGTCAACGACCCCGCATTTACTGTAGTTGCATTCGAAACTCTGATAACCGCACCTTGAAACAGTTAACTAATTTAACTTTATAGTTTGTTTTAGCATTTCATAGTGGAACTTTCGAGATACCTTAATGCGATAACGTGCACTTCAAATAAAACGAGTCTACTATATAATACTGCGGTTGAGGAGTGACATAATTCCCTGGGACGTGCCGTATCACTGCGACGTTGGTGAATAGTAGGTATACTAAATTAAAGTCCGTATTTACTTCTCAATCAGTGATTCTGCGCTTGCAACTTCTAAGATATACAACGGTGAAGTATGATACACCAAGGATATTTACGATTTGTCGTAAACACATCACGACGAGATCGAAGAAAATAAATTTTGAAAATAGAATTTCAATCCAAGAACCCGAGGTTACGACCTGAGGAGACTCGATACAATCGGTGTTGTGTTATGAGAACACTTACATGGATAGGGGAAACTATGTCGCCTTGAAAGCTATTTAAATATTACATGTTTCATTGTCCTATTTGTACCTAATATTTTCTGTATTGCAGGACAAAAGATCGACATTGTGTTTTTTTTTTATAGTAGCTCGACATAATGGCTTCCCTACGCCTGATGGAAAGCGAAAGAGAAGCCCAAGTCGCTGTGACAACTGGCAAGTAACTGATTCGTTACCTGTCAGTTGCCACTGCCATGCCGGCCCAACCCTAACCCCCCACAAGCTTCGGAGACCCTACTCACCAGCAGAAACACGACCGGGAGGTCATTTGGCTGCGGTATTCTATAGGGTGGAGGTCCTTCCCCGGACGGGCAGCTCAATTCGAGCGAAGATCCGCTATGCCCTACCTCTCTTCGCTATGCCCTACCTCTCTTAAACCTGTATACACCAAGGCCAAGCACGCAGGAGATATTAAAGTGCTCAAGGTCATTTGGCTGCGGTATTCTATAGGGTGGAGGTCGGGCAGCCCAATTCGAGCGAAGATTCGCTATGCCCTACCTCTCTTACTATTCGAATCTTGCAACAACTAGAGCCTTTCGTCTACTGTTAGTGTAAAAAGAAAACTATGGTATCAATGTACTCATGTCATAACTCATTTAAAGCGATACTTACAGTAAAGTTCATACTTTTTTTGCTTACTGCATATGGCATATCCGGGAGTTTAAATGATAGGATGTACTTTATGCACACTTTCGCTCCCTATCCTGTCGAGGCCGTGACGTCATCCCCATCAACATATCCCACACGTGCTATTACTGTCAAATCGAGTAATTCGCATGCAATTTTTCGTGCACAAGTACTATTTTCAAAGCTTCCCGTGTTGTTTGGCGTTGTACTCTTTTTGGAGTATCAAAACTTTTCCCCACTTAATGATAATGCAGTTTCATGATAAACCGCGACCGTGCACAAGTGTCTATGTTTTAGCTACCCATATTGCATTTTTCGTTGGGAAATAAAAATGAGTTGCGGAAAAAGTTTGATGACAATACGTTGAGTAGAGTGTAGGAACGAGCATAGTGCGTTTTAGTCTTAAAAATTGAGTAAGCAAAGAGACAGTGATTTAACATTCGAGAATATTAAACCACGGTCTTTTATTGTCTCTTTATGTTCGTAATACCGAAGTTATTAATATGCTTTTTTTTATTTTCTTGCATTAAACTTCTGTAATTTTAAAGAGCGTAAAGAACTTGGTGATTGGTTTTCATAAACCTCAGATTGTAGATCAGGCTGCTCTTTAATACATATTTACCAATCCCAGTAGTCCATGTATGTTTTTAAATTTTTTGCACTACCTCTCGCGCTATTGTGTATGTATTAGGTTTCATTGTAGTTAACTACGGAACCCTTAATAAGAGGCACTGCTAAGAGAGGTAGGCCATAGCGAATCTTCGCTCGAATTGAGCCGCCCGTCCGGCGAATAACCTCCACCCTATAGAATACCGCAGCCAAATGACCTCCGAGACGTGTTTCTGGTGGGTAGGGTTTCCGGAGCTCGTGGGGGGTTAGGGTTGGGCCGGCAAGGCGGTGGCAGCTGACAGGTAACCAGGTATTTGCCCGTTGTCATAGCGACTTCGGCTACTCTTTCGCTTTCCATCAGGCGTAGGGAAGCCATTATGTCGAGCTACTATAAAAAAAATTGCTATCTCACCTTTCTTCTGCATCGCCTGTTCCCAAAGCAAAGATGTGATGTCTTCCACCCAGGCGTCTCTCACTGCCGAGTCCCCGTTCTCCAGCTTGTAAGACTTCAAGTTCCTATTCTTGTACCATATGGTGAACTTGAACTGGTCATGCTCCTTGGCCGTGATGCCGAGGTCGTCGACTGGAATGTGGTCCTTGTAGATGAAGTACTCCACTCTCGGTTGCTGAAATAATTATATTGTTTCTTTTTTATTTATCGGAAGCATTGCGCGGTTCCGTTGAAGCGTGTCTGAGTTGCAAAAAACCGTGTAGCTACTATAATTAGCTACCGGCTTGCCAAGTTAAGTTTTGACTTATTAAATAACCCAAGACATGCCACGCTGGGCTTCACAGTGCTATCTAGTCCCAAACTAAACTGCTTAGCTTGTACTATGGGTACTAGAACTACTAGACAACTGCGAAACTTCCTCAGATACATTTTTTTTTACTAATACGAGCAGATATGAACACAAATGTTTCTACTGTACGGGGATCGAACACCCGACCACTGTTTCACTACCACTTACATATTCTTTATTGCACACCAAACAATACGGATGATGACAAGGTATGAAAATGAAGAAAATAATTAGTCCGTCTCTTAGATAATAAAAAAATATAAGACCCGTATTTTTTGTTTTGTCGAAATAACAAGAAAATACTTAGATATAGCGCATTAAAGTTACGGAGTGGGGGCTAACTACGTCACGTTAGAGTATATTTTGTACTCTAACGTGACGTCATGTGACATTTAAAATCAATGTATCTTCGTAAGTTTTTGAACAAGAGGCAAAATAAAAAATACGTATCCAATATTTTTCATTAATCTATCTGATGGACATTAAATTATTTTTTAGTCATCATCCCAATTGAGTTAAAAACTAGGTATAGTAGACATTTGTTGTACAATATAGTCGGCCTTATCGCTATAAGCGATCTCTTCCAAACAACCATAAGGGTAGACCAGAGGATAGTTATTAAAGCTAACATCAAATCACAACGCTACCCACTCACTAATAAAAAAAAATTAAATCAACTGTACAATAATGAAGCAATTATCAATCCTCCTTTTGCATACGTCTTTGTTACAAATACAATTGAATTTCCATATTGATTGTGACGCAAATGGACTGGTGTCGCATTTGATGACATCATCGAAATTTAAGAGCATCAATGTCGGTGGCTATTTAAATAGCTTATTCATTAATAAATTAGGTCACTCGATAACGTATCAATCGAAGATAATCTTTATCCGCTGTATCAAAAGAGCTTCAAGGCTATTCTAAAAAGAACTACCTACTACATACATCATTCACGCCGATTTTTACGTAGAAAACTAATGGCACAACTCTCCATTTGTTGACACAAACCATAATTCTTCGTTATAACCAGATTCATAACAGACTCGTAAGTCACCCACGTTCGCTTCGACTACGAATGTTCGAACGACAGTCGAATTTCAATGCTTTTGCTACCGTAAATCATTACGTGACATAATAGAGCATAATAACGCGTATATCCCCTTACATGATGTATTTCCTGTGTCGGCTAACAGCTGAGATCGGCCGTGCATGCCTAATTAGCCGGACGGCGATCTCTTGGCATTGACAAGGTCACTGGCTCGCAAACAATTGGATCGCCGTAAAAAGATTATGGGGCAATATGGTCCGCTTCAGACGCCATCTGTGGCTGATATCGAATCAACGAAGTCTAATATACCTAAATATTAAATAAGTAACTGCAGACACGTTCTGGCACGTGGGTGTCCTAGAAGACGACTAAGGGATATCAGGAAACATATAAAGGAGGCAACAGCATTTACCTGGGTACAAATAAAACCTACTGCGTTCACCAACCCGCCTACCAAGAGTGGTGAGTCAAGCAAATCCCCCAAATAACAATTGACATTTCCTATGGCCAGCAGTGAACCTTCATCAGTGATGGTCAGCCACCCTGGGGCACACATCACTATTTACACGCAGGTCTCACTGAAAACCAGCGCCGTGGTTTCTACGGGGGCCACGGCCTAATGCTGAGTGAGGGGCTTTTATTTTGGACGTCGCAACGGCCGTGTCCGGTTTAATTGTTATGTGTATTATGTTTGTATGTTTATTTTTGTTTGTGTTTAAGTGTAATCTGTATGTTCTGTATATCATGTTGTGATGTCCAAAAATAATAAACATTTCTTATTTCTTATTATTTCTATTTATTTATCCTAACTAAGCCAAAGCTTACTATGGTTACTAGGCAACTGATAAACTTACTTACATTTTTTTCCTACATAAATACCAATAAATATCTACCTAATATTAGACATGGCAAACACCCAGACCAATGCAAACAAATGTTTGTACTGTGCGAAGTTGGAACTCGCGACCACTATGTTATAAGTAGACGGCGTTTACTGCCACTGAACCAATCTGTTCGTCCATGAGCTTTCCTTTAAATGGAAATTAGCGACGTCGTTGAATTCAGTTAATTTACTAAGAAAACCAATAATATCGTGTTATATTGAATTCATTTAAAAATAACTATGCCCATAGATAAGATACCCATTATTTCAAGAATTCTCATTATCTGATCAAATATAAAAGTTGTTAGATATACATAATACATACTTTTGTATAGATAACGCTAACGGGTACATTATTTACACAGTTCACAGCACATTTGATTATACAGTTAACAAAAAAAGCGACTTATTTAATGCAATACCGAATACGTTTAGCAATAATACTAGAATATCTAATATCACAAACATAGTATCATAATGTCACTTGTATTAAAACGTACATTGATAATAATGTTTTTATCTAGAAATTAATAGTAAATAGTAGTAAGAATTGTTAAATCTCTTATCATACAACTACAAAGTGCAATAAAATAAATAACTAATTGGTCGTCCAGGTCTAGTAAGATATTATTTAGTTTTAATTAGGTACTTCTCTACATTCTTTATTTTACACGCATTCGAACAATAAAAATAATATTCTTAAAGTTATCAATATAATTACACGGAACGGTAATTAGGTACCGTTCAAATGTAATATGTTTTATAGTAGGTAAACCAAAGACAAACTTTTCCAGAAATCTTTAGAATTTATAAAACTGAATGTAATACTTATACTTTCCATTGATTATACATATTTTTTGCAATTAATCATTATGTTAAATCTATCTTAATAATTCACATATAGATAGATTGATAGCTCCAATCTTGACTGTTAGACAGGGTTGGAGGTTACACTTGTACCTACCTATATGTCCGTTCTTTATATCTGCTTCAGACGCCAGAAAGGCGGGTGGAGTTATAAATAAACTAATTGTGTTTAAACTGCATCAATACTATACGTGAAGACCCTCTTTGTGCCGTTAATATGCTAAGTTTATGTGATAGTTGCACTATAACTACATACCCGTTAGTCGATATACGCATATGCACGTCAGTAGACTGTTATTCCCAGTAGCTATATTGCATGGAAAAGATTTGAACATTCAAATTAATTTAATGCTAATAGGTATTTTCCTCCCTATTCAATAGATAAATTATGTTTTAATAGTAGTAGCCACATGACTGTCATAACGTGCGCTGAGATTGTGACTTCATAATTGGGATGATGACTAAAAAATAATTTAATGTCCATCAGATAGATTAATGAAAAATATTGGATACGTATTTTTTATTTTGCCTCTTGTTCAAAAACTTACGAAGATACATTGATTTTAAATGTCACATGACGTCACGTTAGAGTACAAAATATACTCTAACGTGACGTAGTTAGCCCCCACTCCGTAACTTTAATGCGCTATATCTAAGTATTTTCTTGTTATTTCGACAAAACAAAAAATACGGGTCTTATATTTTTTTTATTATCTAAGAGACGGACTAATTATTTTCTTCATTTTCATACCTTGTCATCATCCGTATTATTTTATCAAACACATATTAATGGGAAAGGACATTTTTGAGCTTTCCTAAATTTTTAACTTATCGTTTTTGGGGCAAATGTATTAGGTATTTAAGGAGCAGGATGAATAGCGATTAAGTTCGATGAATATTTAAGGAGCAAAATGACTAATAAATTCAGCATCTTACTAACAATCAAATAAAGGTGCTCAATTAAAGTATCAATGGGTTCTTATTTTTTCATACTAGCACGGCATAATGGCTTCCCTATGCCTGGTGGAAGATGAAAGAGAAGCTAAGTAGCCGCGAAAACGGGCATGTAAACGGCCAGTCTCCTGTCAGTTGCCACCGCCATGCCAGCTTATGAGATACTTCTTCATGCCCCATTTAAAGAACCCCATTCTCTAAATTTTGTCGAGTCGTTTCCATACTATTTAATCGTTTTTAACGCAAGTTTCGCCTGATTTACGACTCATTATGATATAATTGTAATGTTTACAATTATCATACTCGTACTGACGACTGATAAGCGCTGACTCAGGCAGAATGAGTCATTTTCATATCTCAAAAAGCGGGGACATAAATATTCAATGAAATAAATAAGTTGGTACTTATTTTTTGAAATAGATAAAAGATAAATAAAACAAATAGGTACAGGATATCGCCGAGCGAAAACATCGTCACTTGTGTCGCAATGTTGAAGATAGAGGAATATGATATGCTTCCGTCTAGTTTGAAAACTTCCTTTGTGGCATCATTGCTTTACCATAATACTGAAAATATTTTTTATAAAACCAATAAGCAGAAAAATCAGTCAAGAATATTTCAGTTATCAGACAGAGTATCTGATTCCGAAGTAATTTCACAATAGCTCTCTAGCATTTATACACTAAACCTTACATTTCTATCGCGTGATGGACTAGCCCAGATTCTGATGAACATCGATACCGTAAACATCCGTTCATATGCAGAATCAGTACGAAAATGAGTCCTAGACCAGTTAAAGTATTAAATATTTATAATACAAATATTTAATATCCCTGTCTGACAAATATTCGAACGAAGTGTATCATAATCTGGCGTGCGGTGAAAATTAATGCCTGCCGGTTGCAAAACCTATGTTCGCACTTTCGCATTGGGTGAAGTATGTTATTCGATAATAAGAAACAAAATCTGTAAGCTTACCTTTCTGTACACTGCCGTTATAAGCACCAGCTTGTCAAAGAGGAAGATCCTCATCAGTTGTCTTCTCCGGCGAGCTGTGTCCATCGCGTAAAACTCATTTTGCCGTAAGAGACGCCCCTGACACAACAGGTTTAGTTGAGTCTGAAAGAGCATACAAGTCCGATTAGTACTTTGCTAGCAATCCATGACTTCAAAAACACCTTGCTATCTTACTTGATGACATAATCCTTGAAAAATTATAATAAGAAAAATAAAAATAATTATCTTTGAAACGTCTTTTTCCCTTAAGACGACTCCATAGATGATATGCAAAATTACAACTTTAACCAGCCATATAACAATAGTACCTACTCCTTCATTATTGTTTTGTAGGTACGTTAAGATTTCTTGGACTTTATGTTTACTTAGTATAAGTATTAAATAAGTAACGTAGCAGTGAGTGATACTTAAATAATAAATTATTTTTTGAAAATATCCACAGATGGGTACATGACAAAGACGAAGGTTTTGAGCGTAATAATAAAATATAAATAATCCAACACATATGCCACGCTGGGCCACACAGCGCCACCTAGCCCCAAACTAAGCCGAAGCTTGTACTATGGGTACTAGACAACTGATAAACTTACTTATATACTTTTTTTTTTGTAAATAAATACATATTATACATAGAAAACACCCAGACCAATACAAACAGACATGTTCATGCACACAAATGTTTGTACTGTGCGGGGATCGAACCCACAACCCTTGGCTCAGAAGGCAGAGGGCACTACCACCTGAGCCACCGAGCTTGTCAAATAAAATGGCCCCAAATATTATTTGCTTCTAACTCCGATCTGGACTATCACTAGTTTCCTAGAATATAATACTGCTATTATATTTGTCTCACAATAGAAATTCGGAGATAATTCTGGGTTTTGCACAAACCCCAACAATACCAGTATTGTTCAAACAGACATTTGATATCGCGTAACAACAAACCACGCGAGATACTCGTAAATTATTAATAGAAACAGAAAACAATCATCCAATTGAATGGTTTCCTTTCAATAAATTTGTATTTATTCTTTCCTCAATTCTTCAGTAACGCCAACTTACCGGACAGTCAGTAATGTTTTCTAAAGCCATAATTTCATCGACCGCTGTTAAAATGCGTTCGACCACCGTCTTTGCTTTCTTCAAACTCTCTAGCGGCGTTTCTTCATTATCGGAGTCCCCGTTACTGCCACCAGTCTCATCACTGTCGACACTTAGCTTCGATATCCTCGAGTCAGTGTCCCCTCTCTCGTTGTCGTAGCTCGTGTAAGTTTTAACTAAATCGGCCAAGAACAACTTGTACCTAGGAATCCTTTGTATAGGCTCCAATAAGTAACTCGAGAGATCTAATCTCTCACCTAGTTCCATTTGCTTCTCCTGTAACAAAATGGATTTTGAAATTAGAACGTATTACTAATAAATGTTTCGGGTAATCCTACACTTTAAAGTTATGAGTAATATTGGGTACAATTGTCGCATTATTATTAATATGCTACTCGTGTATCCGGACAGATAGCTTACTATCTAGGTATACTAGTATATTCTATGTACGCATGTAAAGGGTCAATGTTATGATTGTTGTATTATATAAAAACATATTACATAACACATTAATCATAATAAAGATAGATTTTAATTAAACCAAATAACAATAATGTTAGGAGAATTAGAACTTGCTAGGTAGTAATAATAATTCTTTAACGAATACTATAATTGTCAGCAAGTTATATCTGCAGATACCTACAATACCAGGCATAACAGTCAAAGGTTAGCTAGTAAATGTAACTAACCATATGGCCAATATTTACAGTCCGGCCACATTGGCACTTTTTAGTGGCCAAAACACGCGTTTTAGTAACCGCGTTCGTACGCCGAACTGACACCAAAATGAGCGCCAGTGTCACCAGACTATAATTGAGTTTTTTAATACTTCATATACAAATACAAAGTTATTATTTGGCGGCCGAATTGTAGTTTCGATTGTTAAGATTTAATCGCTATTATGTCGTTTACATTGAATTATCTACTGTTTACCTACTTAATATGATCACAGCGGACTACAATTTCTATTCAATAGACAATGCACACTAATCAAGTGAACTTAGGTCTACTGTGAACTACTCGAAGACCACGGCACACACCTGATCTAAACGAACAATTAACACGACCACATATAGAAGCAGGGATTTTCCGGCCATTAAGTGAGTGTCCAAGACAGTGTGTTATCGTGCGGACGTTGTAATCTGATAAATTACTGTGATAAAAAATATGTTACCAATAATTATCGTTAGGATTATTGAGTTTTGGTTTTCTGAGAGAAGTCAGAAATAGTAGTCATCCGGGATTAGTACCTAATGCAAGGGGAATCCTTTGTGTTTTGTTCATTGTCTGTCGATTTTATTGTTGACGCATTTATTATGACCACTTAGTACACTCATATTACGGTCATCTGTCCTCCTTCGGATAAAGTAGGTTACTTCTCTGGCTACTGTTGCTAAACGTTCAGTTGCTACTGTGATCGTTCCGCATTTTGTCATTTCGTTAATATCAATATCGATATATCGCCTTTCACCGGCTATGGCGCGTAATTCGGGCCAACGATATGTGATCACGACACACGGGGATTACTGGAGCATAATTCTGCTCGGCCAACTAGACTGAGAAGCCTTCGGTTCGGAGGAAATGGCGCGAGGCAATATAATAAACTTTCACCCGTCATAAATGTGATGTTCGTTTAACACTAATTTTCAATTCTGCGAATGTGTCGCAGAGAGAAATTTCAGACGGGGTTTATTGCACGATGATTCGTACCTCTAAGTAACATAAATGGTTAAATAAATTAACGTCTATAAAAACACGTTTTCTGTAGTACAGGACCGGCCCGTTGGGCTGACGATCTTACAAGAATACAAGAATAGGGGAAGCCCGGGATAGTTAAATGAGGCGCGAATGCAAGGTGGTCTAAGTTCAGCAGCGGACACAATAGGTCTGTTGATTGAAAAAACTGTTACCAGTTACGTATGTACCAGGTACCAGGTTTAGGTACCAGGACTTTGATTCCTCATTCGAATCAAACGACCCCAAACTCTGTGCGATTGTGTCGTTTTATCGGAGATCCT
Organism: Conogethes punctiferalis; assembly: GCA_031163375.1. Taxonomy (NCBI): domain Eukaryota; kingdom Metazoa; phylum Arthropoda; class Insecta; order Lepidoptera; family Crambidae; genus Conogethes; species Conogethes punctiferalis. The sequence continues at coordinate 8,872,660 of CM062080.1, forward strand.
ATGGTTATCTTTCACCTTATCACTCATAATATGCGTTGGCACGCAAAATATAAGTTTAAAAAATTGTTTATTGCATAACTGCTTAATCAGAAACCCGGAAGTGGGTCTTTACTGTAATTTACAAGATTTGATGACAGACACCGGACAGATGAACTACTGAAATAAAATAAAAGCTTGTGAGTTGACATGAGTCATACCTGCAATGTTAATTTCATTTCTAATTGGCATAACCACACGGCTTGATATAGGTAAATTATTTAATGACATATTAAAGGCACTTTTCTTCAATAACACTGGTTCATTACCGTTTAATCTTTTCATCAATCAAATCGCCATTTTTATTCGTTATCGTTGCTGTCCAACAGAGCAAGGTCCAATAAAATTACGTTAATAACCCACCTGGTTACCTAGCACAGTTGTAGATAATTAACTAGATAGATACTTCGCGTAGAAATTTACGCAGTTCTTGAGTCAGAATTTCAAATATTTACAACTGAATTTTTCCTTGTGTTTATTAAACATACAAATAATTTTACGCGGTAATTAAAGTCAACAATGAATTTATTTCTTCATAATGTAGTCAATGATATCACTAGGTATTTTGTAAATACTAAAATTTCACAACAATAAAACCAGTGACAATGATATATCGCACCAATGCATATCGGCGAAAGAACGTATAATGATTTCCGATCAGAGTTCGTGTGATTCGATTCCCGGTTGGACAATTTAAGAAGAAATACCCCCAGTTACCCCCAGTCACCATCTGGTTCAAGGCGAGTGTAATCTGTGTTTGTTTCATAAGCGCGCTCCATTCTAGTGGAAACCTATAACGAATTAAAAATTCTACAGTATACAAGGGAAACCTTAGTTATTGTAGAAACTAGTTTGTGATATATCCATCTGGTTTATTCCATGTATGAAAGACCACAGACCCAAATGAGCGTCAAGCTCTCGTATTCATACACAATTAATTATAATTCATAACGGATGTTTGTTTTAAATTTTAGGAACCTTGACGGTTTAGCGGCTTCTACTCGCTGCGTCTAGTAACGGTGTTGGCAACGGTTAGCGCTGTTTAACAGAACCGCCATCGCCATTACTCCTGGCCGACGTAAATGAGGAAATGATACAAGCCAACACGGCAATATTGAACGATAGTTAAGTTGGCGGCGTTGGAACGGGCCGCGCGGTAATGCAACCATATCAATTTGCTTCTTACTCGGTGCACCGCAATGATACTTGAAGACAAGTACTATAATTTCGAAGCCCGCACACCCAGCAGGGGTGGAAGCCTTCGGTGATGATGGCAACGCCGCATCGTAGTCATATAAGAAAGGGAAAAATCAGCGTCCGTAAGGCGTCTCAGTAACGCTGTAAACAGAGATCCGAATCCCTTTACTAGACACTCTTGTATTGTTTAACTTCCATGGGGTGAGAAATCCGGTAATGATAACAAGGCTGCCCTGGCATACTACCATCGTAGTTAAAAAAAACAAATCACTCTACAATCATTAGGACTAGATTCGCATTTTATGTAACCCTTAACCTTCAGAAATGATTCATCCACATGATTTTATTATCATCTAAAAGTGCAAGTTCCACGATACGATCTACTTATACTATGTATTTCAAAAACCAAAGCTTGATTGGACAACGATTCTCGGTTAGAGGCCAAAGTTCTTACCTAACGAGTACACAAATGCCGATCTTATTTAATTGTATTGTTATTTGGTTTATCAAAAACAAACCACGTTTTTATTTATTTTATCTTAATCACTGTTTACGATAGTTATCGCTTCATTGCATTCTAAACAAACGACCTGTCTTATCATCGCACGAGTGTGGATTTACCCACGAAATATATTCATGCACATGTGTATTTCCAAATATTCTCCCTGTGTATTTCCCATATTCCTGTATGTTTCATATTTCAAAGTAATTTATTTATGTTAGAATTTTTTATAAGTAAATGGGTAGCGCTTGACCTTGAATGATGCTAAGCGAAGTTTAGACCCTACGATGAACCTATTTACTCTCGCCTTAAAATCTGACGAATTACTATCTAGTAAAATTATATCAAAAATGGGAGCCAACATGGTCAGGATCCGATTTGGAAATCGATTTGAGAATCAGTGACATGCTACAATATACAGGTTAAACAAATATATTAATGAGGTGAGAATTTAAATTCAAAATCAAGACTATATAATAACGTTATTATAATTTCTATAAACTCACCTGGAAGAATAACTTGTGTTCATATACCAGTCTCGTGGCTCTCTTATTATTTCTAGAATACATCACGTACATGTTGAATCTGGGTTCCTGCAAGAAAAAGTTTAAATTGAAATACAATAAATAGTCTGAGACATACGGTACTTTACGTGTCAATTCAACAACAAGACACCACGGTATTTATCAAACTATTCCATGAAAGCATATTAAGTACATGCCATCCTTTGGAAATAGGACAAGAAAGTAACATAATGAAAATATTAACTTTCCTAAAACGAAAACAGTTGAATTATTACGAGTATGAAAAGTAAAAAAGACACTGCATCCTACTCTTATATAGGTACAATTTATTCGTAAAACCTTTATGTAACCATTGTATTATGGAAATAGACAGTCTAATAATGAGAAAATTCCAATTCCTGTTTTCAATTTGTACACGAAAACAGATAAAACTAATTCAGTGCTCAAACATCACGTAGTCAACCGCAAAACAGCGATAGTTTCTAGAATCCATTGATTTAGCCAGATCACACATTTTCTTAGTGAAATCCAACACTTTCAAGAGGCACTGCTGAGGTAAAGCTAAAATCTGCGACCTGGGTAATGTGGCGGCAACTCGCGGAACTACGAAGAATCGTGCATTACTAATAACAGAGATATGGCTCGTCCAGCTATGGTAGATCCGCGAGCCCAATTCAAGTTGCCATCTATTCATAGTTCCATGAATCAAAATAGGGGAGGAGGTGATTCTACCGCAATGGCCGGCGCAGCGCGGAATCACGCGCTCTACCAGTCCGTGACACCAATGTTTTAGGGTTCCGTCTCAAAAGCAATGAGCCATAGACTCACAGTTGACAAGAATTACAAGACAGATCAACCAAGCTAGTCAACAAAGTACAAATTAGTTGTATTACGAATCATAGATATAAGTTTTTTTTTTTTCAAAAAAGGAGAATGACCAAATATGGTTTCGTTTTGTACATGAACGAAATTAACCTGAAAAAAATTGTATTTCATTTTCACAAGACCTTCTACAAAAACAAGTCAAAACTTCGCCGGGGAAAAAAGTGCTAATTTAAAAGTAATTTTTATAACAAAGTACTTCCTCTACCAAAGAACTGTACTTTTTGGGGATGCAGGGTTGCCAATATTTAAAATATTAATTCACAATAATCGATTCCTGATACACAACTCGGAAGGATGAAGGAGGGTTAAAAAGAATATATTAAGGATATTTACAAAACAAAATCTTTTTCTCATAGAAAAGAATATCTTCGAGAATATTCAGTTACTTTACCTTCCAATTAATGACAACAAATCTTAAGTAAATGAATATCGATTGATCCAATGAATATCGATTCGCATTTATATTGCGACGGGCAACACCAAGAGTGATGAAAAAAAATAATGAAAATGACATTGACATTAGAGAAATGTTATTGTTTTGTTTTAGCACTGACGATTTATTCGTTTTGATTTATCTTTACGTTGAGTTGAGCGCCTTTTTTCTCCGTAACTGTAGAAATTGAAATTAGATAATCGCCGTTTTAGCAACTGTTCGTTATGATTGACGCAGGACGCCCAGCTGCCGTTCGGAAAGGTATTTAACGTTGTGAAAAATAACCTAAAATAATGAACTTCATGAACCAGTTGCTCGCAACTCCGGCGAATTAGATGCTTATTGTTTTTTATAATGTATTCTATGTTTAATACTCTATCCAATGAGATAGATTTCATGGAGGTACAACGTGATAAAATCGGAAACCAAAGCCCATACTACAATGGTCATTCTCCTTTAAAACATAGCTCCAGAAACGAAAATATTCTATTTTCTAGGTCTTGTTTAATACGTTTTTCTTTAGTAAGGTTTATGTGTATATTGAAAAGTAACCTTATTTTCCACTTGACTATAACGTTTTCAAATGCAAAATTATCTACAACCGTTAAATTCTAGCACGAGTTGTAGCATCTTATCTTCCGCATGGCTGGTGAATTTGTTAACTTCAAATGCCACTTGGGACCACAATAAGACCAAATTAAGAAATCGTCAAACTGAACTTGGAATGTGTCCAATTTTGTACATCTATAGTAATAGCTATACACAAGACTATAGTAATAGCATATTAGGCTGTTATGGCTAAAAATTGTAATTAGTCCGTCTTTTAGCTTATTCAAAAATAAAACACGTATTTTTTTATTTGTAAATTAGACTATTCATTACAAAGTTATAGCCCGTTGCAATTGCGCGTGACGTCACTCGGTGAGGCATTTTTACGGGAGCGAGTGACGTCAATGACTCCCACTCCTAATTTTTGATGCCTTGTATCTTTGCTATTGTTTATTTTAATGAAAAAAGGAAAAATACGTGTCCTTTATTTTTTAATAAACTAAAAGGCGGACTAATTACAATTTTTAACCATAATAGCCTATTTACTTCTCCATAACAATACAACTTAAAGCCAAGTAGATATTATTAGATCGATATAAAAATGTGATAAACAAGTTATCTAAAAAAAGGTCTGATTAAAAGTTTGAGAGATAACATTTATGGTACGGAACCTCCAGTGAGTAACTAGAGCTTGGGAGCATTTAATTTTTTTTCTGCATTCATTACGAAGATTTACTGTGGCGTCTGATAATGGCGCGTTGCGTTTGAATTGCAACTTGCATTGAAACCAGTAATCATTACGTCTGAATATATTGTTTTCTCTTGAATGACTTTACACCAGCATTCATGCTACATCCGTATTATTTGTAACTAGATTTGCTTCAGTGCTTAAAACATATGTATGTTTAAAAATAACTAATATATTATCGATACCAACAGAGTATTCGACTAATCTTTTAGATTCTTTAGAAGATCAGTCTTTACGACATTTAAAGTAGCAGACCACGAAGTCAGGTTGTCCCCTATACTTCTAACTTTGTTTGCCCCCCTTTGTCACCGCCTTAGGCTTAGAATTTCAAAAAACCTTTTCTTATCAGATGCCTACGTGCCCTACGTGGTACAAAGAACACATCCTCCAAGTTTTAGGTCTCTACAATCAGTAAGGCCGTCGTACGGTACGGTATGCATTGCGGTTTCACGCTTCAGTTCCGTGTCTACTTGTAGTGTTAGAGCGACAATGTATATCAAACAGTCGATCAGCTGCGGGACTGTGTGGCTTCACCCAAAGGCTGTGCATCCGTTCGTCATTCATTCATTCAGCACAAAGAATTTTATATCTAGATAGAAGGCAATTAATGATGAAGTAACTCACGTATATCCTAAAACACTGGCCCAGTTTCCTGAGGTCGTTCTCGCACTCCCTCAGCGCCGGCAGGAACTCCCGGGAGTGAAACCTGTACACCTCCTCGATGTTGGCGAAGACGACGCTCTTGAGCCCGGCGATGGAAGAGGGCAGGTCAGTCCGGTCCATCTCCGGTATGTAGTTGTCAATGACGTGTTTTAGCCTCTCCACGTACACGTCTTCGGTGTGTATCAGCTCGTTTACGCGTTCATTCAGTCGTCTGGAAGAAAAATAGTTTTTTTTAGCAGCAAATCATAGAGGTCTGCCATCGTCTGATGGAAGGCGAAAGGTAGTTGTAAGTTGGCGTGTTAATTTTCATGTGGTTTCCGGGCTTAGAAGAAATCATCATCATAAGCCTATTACAGTCCACTGCTGGACATAGGCCTCTCCAGTTGTTCGCCACTTAGAGCAAACATCTGGAGGATATACCGATAATCGCCACGCTGGGCAGGCGGGTTGGCGATCGCAGGGCGTAGCTTCTTGCTCCGGTGACGCTGCTGCCCGTCACCGGTCTGTAGTATTTAGCTACGCCTTCAGTTGTAATGGTTATACCGCCACCAGTCAGTTGCCAGTGCCTCGTTTGTTATTCGGCAGGATGCACCACGGGCAGGTGAGGTTGGCTTGGAGCGAAAAGATGATAAGCCGCTCCCTTACATCCCTTTAGAATAAATAATAATAAATAAATAACCCAAGACATGCCACGCAAGGGAATATCAGAAAATGGGAAGCAGCATTCACTTGGATATAAATAAAACCTACTGCGGTCACCAACGCGCCTGCCAAGCGTTGTGACCAAAGCAAATCCCTCCTTCCTATCTTCAATAATACACGTTTGCAGACTGATCATGTCAGTTGCTGTATTCAGGCTTTACCGACTGATCTCGAAATGTTTCGCCGTCTGTACGGTGGTCAACAGCCGGGCATTTTACCTTCACATTCTTAGTAAGAACGGCCAAACTATGGAACTCCTTGCGAGACATTCAGTCTTACGGTGTTCAAGGCAAAAGTGAAACAGTATTTGGTGGGTATGCGCGCTCGCAAGATACAATATCACTTCACCAGTCGAAATGTGGACAAACGCAAAGATTTGTGGTTTGCAAGAAGATGTAGTGACTAGGATTGAGAAAGGTATGCTTAGATTTTTTTTATGCAAGAGGCGGCAGACGAGCATATGTGATGCCTGATGGTAAGCAGTCGACACCGCCATTGGACACCCGCAACTTAAATCGAGTTCTGGGGTCGCTGCCGGACTTTTAGATAGGAGTACGTTCTTTTCTTGAAGGCTTGAAGTCGTAGCTGTTCGGAAAGACTGACGCAGAGAGTTGGTTCCACAAAACCGATGCGCGAGGCAAGAAGTTCCTCATTAAGCGTACAGTGGAGGATCGCCAACCATCGAGATGATGAGGATGGAATTGCAATCGGTTACGTGTGGTGCGGTAAAGAAACTCAGCTGCAGGCAGTAAACCAAACAATTCATCAGAACATTCCGCGTGATAGATGCGGTAGAGAACGCCCATGGATGTGACTCTTCACCATGCCAGTGAGTCTAGTCAACTAGACAGGGTCAAATCATCAACAATACAAGCAGCCCTACGCTTAGATGGTTTGGTCATGTAGAGAAGATGGATAAAAGTAGATTAACCAAGAAAATATACAGCGAGAACGTGAATGGATCTGTTGGAAGGGGAAGACGTATCACATTCCATGACCAAATTGAAAGTGTCCTAAAAAAGGTAAAATACTAAGTACCTACCCTAAACTGATGAGCATGTATGAAGAGACTGATAAATGTGGACGAAGCAAAAGTTTTGGGCAGGATCGTCGCAAATGGAAGGACGTGGTCTCTGCCTACCCCTCTGGGAGAAAGGCGTGACGTTATGTATGTATGCAAACCTATGGGTTTCGTAATGATGAATAAAAAAACACAAAAAAAATCTTTGTACGAAGTACTAAACACGGAAACATACACAGTGTTGTGTAAGCAGCACTCCTACTAGACGGTAACTTCCGACTTAAAACGCCGTTCGGACTAAGTTATGAAAGTCAACTTTACTTTTAGACGCTAATAAAATTTGTTAATAAGGAATATTGGAAGAAAAATATTGTACATATGTAATTCTTGGAAACATAATTCTTCTTCTTATTCACTTTGAGGTATGTCTATATTAACGTGTAAACAACTCACATTATACGGTCATTGAACCCAAACAGCACTAAATAATCCCATTACTAAACTACTTTAACTGGCCCTCGGGTTCATTTGTTTGTGACCGGTGCCTTCAGTGCAAGAGTCGTGGGTTCGAAACCCACCCGGGACAAACAGTCGTGTGATGAACATTTATGTTTGTTCCGTGACTGAGTATTTATATTTAGGATATAGTGGTTCTTGTGGTGCTTTCGTTGTTTTAATGTCCTTAACGCAAGCTTAAAGTAATTACTTTGGGGTCGAATTAATGTAAGGTATGTGATTTTGTCTGATATTATTGTACCTATGTATTTGAAATAGAATTATTATTAATTTATTATATAAACATTTACCATCGATATATTAATCATTGTTCAGAAAATATTAACATAGGTAGCCATAGCAACACAATTACCTAGATGATATTAATCAAATATATGCTTAATATTAAATTAACACTACCGCATAAGATAATAAATAATTTACTTATCACTTTTACTCGTTGTGCAGAATTAAATCAAGATTGCAATTATTATACCTGTTCCAAACGCATCAACTTTATTTGTCATCCCGCGTACCTAATTAGTAAACTGGTTTGGCCTTAATACATGATATAAATAGTTTGTGCCATAATGATCTACCTCAGTGGCTTCAGTTATTTTTATTATTATTAAATAATAATGCCCTTCTGACTAAATTTTTATACTAGCCAAGATGTGGAAGAAATATCTCCCACGTTTGCACAATCGCTACTACTCCTAACCCGATGCACTCAGATTGAGATCATCCCTTAGAAAAGTTAGGTTTCTTAAATTGACCTCCGTCACCTATCGAATTTTATAACGTTAAATACTAGACAACATATTTTGTACCGTGTAATTATCTTGACCCGGTCTCAAAACAAATAGCCAATTTGTAGCACAAATACTAGGATATAATATATAAATAGTGATACTATATTTGTGTACTAAAAATCAGAATCAATCTTATATACGTATAGATATTCAGAGAGATACGGATCTCTGTTCAGAAAACAGGGTCACCACACTATCAAGTCAGCCAAAAAACATGTCAATATGTTTTTTCATCGTTTTATCTAACACGAATTCCCAAAAGCGCACGCCTGGTTCTCTATTTATAGTACGGCTAGAACCTACACATGTAAATTACGACCATAAATGCAAGAAACACAGTAGAACAAGATAAACTCAAGAATATTCAAGTAAGTCGTCAGAAAACATGTTTACGTCAGTGACAGGGCGCATTCATCTTGCCTGCCCAGACCACAATGCATTGCACAAATCTGCATACTAAATAACCTACTGCTACAAATAAACAATGCACCGTTCTATAAATACGTAAACGTTTTGTTAGTAATTCTAATCGCACTTTACCGTCTTAACCCTTTTTGATAACGCCAATATTTGTTCTACCTCAAGGTTGTTTGGAAACGATAAGATGAAACGTTAAGTACAATAGAATGTCCATACACTTAGGTTTTATTTGCAGATAAAAATACAAATACAATTCCTATTTCACTAGCATCAGCTCGAAACAATAAATTAAAGTAATACCACAGGTACCCTAGGGATTGATAAAATAAGTATTACATTCAATAGTATTACTATAGAATATTTACTATAGAACATAGTATTTACTATTGAATGTAATAATCAATTATAAATATAATGAACGTTTTTTTTATATTAAATGTTCAAGAATATTTGTAATGTATAATACACTAAATTGTAACAAGTTACTCCTTGGGCCTTATAGGCCTTGAAGATTTTTATCAGTTGGTAAAAGGCTTTCAGAATCGGATCAGTAGGAATGCAGATGAACGTTTTTCCTATCAACACTTCTATGTAATCGATGTAATTATCGTTGATATGATAAGCACGTATGTTAGGCTTGTATAGGGAATAGATAGACAAACGAAATGTTGGACTAGACGACTATGCAGCATAGATCGGTTTTGTATTTAAGGGAATGTTCGACAAAAGAAATGAAAAATTTGGACGTAGTCACTATTTGCTACGTATAATACATATAAGACATCACATACATTGCTCCGATTCCAAAGTATCAGAACAACGAAGGTGCCATAATACATATAAACACAGAGACACGGGACAAACACAAATGTTCATCACACGAATGTCTGTCCCGGGTGGGGATCGACCCCACGACCCTTGGTTCAGAAAGCAGGAGTCACTACCAGTTGAGCCACCGAGCCAGTATACATGTTAAGAATTGAATGTGCGTGCCTTATACCTATTTTAGAATGGGTGCAATGTCCCAATATTCGAATTTTCTTTAACAATTAATTTATAATGTAAGCTGTTATAGGTTTAATACAAATATTATCGACCAATGTTCGTGTTGAAAAGTGTCTTCACTATTTTGATTGGCCAATATGTAATAATAAATTAATAAAAAAATAGTTTACGTCTCGTAGATTCTTGACGATGAAAATGATTTCATGTCACCAACAATTTTATGAAACCAATTTCAAACATAAAAATCTTTACGCTTATGTTTATTTAGCTAAGTGAAAATGCCCGCAATTTTGATAGATGCCTATTTCACGAAATCAATTTCCTTTTGATCATTTGATAAGCTAAATCTATTTTTGATAGTGATGCCATATTTTGTACAACTAACAATAGTTCTGACACATTTTTACATCAATTTCTCACGACGTAGACAATACTCTAACCGAATTTCTCCTGACCGGTCATAGCGCCTAATCTACAAAGAGACTAGCCAATTACGGAGGAAATATTAAAATACACAAATGTGAGCGCAAAAATAGGTGAACTCTCTGTTCTTTCACTCTCATCCCATCAGGGGATGATAGTTCGACACGAGTTGAGAGGCACAGGACCAACGGCTTGACATGTTCTTGATGTTTTCTGATGCATGAAGATATATCATCGCCAATTTCCAGACCTGGTTGCTACTGAGTATATTGACAGAAAATAATAACCTAAGAGATGCTACGGCTGGGCCTCACAGCGTCATCTAACCCTATACCTAAGCCGAAGTTTGTACTATGGGTACTAGACAACGGATAAACTTACTTAGGTACTTACATGTTTTTTTATAAATACATACATTATACATAGAAAACATCGAGACCAATACAAACAGATATGTTCAGGCACACCAATGTCTATACTGTGCGGGAATCGAACCCACGACCCTTGGTTCAGAAGGCAGAGGTTACTACCAAATGAGCCATCGGTCCAGTCAGAAACAATTTCGGCACAAACCAAGCTACAATCTGACAAAACACAACTAAAAAAAAAAGATTCTAATTTTGTAAATATTCTGATGATAGCAACCCTATTACGGCATTAGGCAACAGTTTAGCCACGCGCTACTAGATAACCACTGTAGCAACTCTAGACACAGTCATGCCTACATTTAGAAAACAATATTAGCCAATACACATACATTGAGCATACATGAAGCATTCCTCCGTTTATTTAGCAGTCGGAACGTAAATACAAATTCAACCTTGGCATCCAACGCCTGCGCACCGCTGTAAAAATACTGTCCGTTACGTCACAAAGTTTGTATGTGTGTGTACTTTTAAGCAACAATGTTTTACACAGATAGTAAAAGAGTTTTTTACTTTTAAAATTTTAAGCACATTAAGTACACTTTGTTTACCGACCAATCGTTAGTCTGGAAGTATTATCGCATTCGAGTTTATTAGGTGAGTGCGTCACATCTACTTACTTACTAGCAATCTTAAAGTCATTAGAAATACTAAAAAAGAGAACATGCCTTTCCCACTAGATAATTGAATAGCTTAACATTTAATTATCTAAGTGGGAAAGGCATGTTCTCTATTATAGATACATATAAGATTTGTATATGTATCACTATTTTACAAAGAAGACATTGGTTTGGGAAGACGTTTGACATTGGTTCGTCGTGTAACGTGTTCCTATCTACTGATTATAATTTAGGTAGTTATTTTCAATTAAGACACATTCTTACAAAATTAAGATACCTGAATTTGTATTGTTTTTTTTTTCAACAAGTGGTTAATAGCATTACCTATTTATGTATGGCTCGAAGAAAAATAATCCGAAACATGGTGACATAATTAGCATAAGTGCGAATAACGTCTGATATAAAAAAAACAGAAGGTTGTATTCATTGTGTTTCTTCTGCGCTGTAACGATGAATACAGTAGATATTGTTATTCTTATAAGGAGGACTGAAAATGTAGGTACTCGTGCCTACCAAAAAGAAAACAAACCTCTCGTATGTTATGTTATTGGTAAGTATGGTAGTGTAGATCATTGTAGCTAACATCATAATTAAGTAAATAATAACAAACCACTATCGTTTCGCGACCTAAACAGGGTTGTGCCCGACTATTTAGTGCGAATAAATCTATCGTAGGCCATAAACTACCAGGGTACACAATTTTTTGGCTAATGTTTATAATATTTACTTCAGACAAGTTATTACAACTCGGAATCAAAGACAAAAACAGTGATAAATGATTCACATTTCTTAGAGATAAGCGAGATAAGCATAAAGTTACCTTTTGCACTGTTCACATAAAGACTTTTTGTCTCTAATCGCCGAAGTATTAATACTGATGACGGTTCTCCCACACCTGGCGTGCTTAGCAACACCCACATATTATTATGTATTTCGATACACAACCTGTATCTAATTCTGATCTTGTAATAAATACTTTGACTAGGTATCTACGCATTATTATTACGATAGGTTTATAGTTATATAACTATATAAGCCACCCAAGACCCCCCAAAAATAAAAACCTATTAGATTTAACGACTAATCTTCTGACGCTTTTGTCTTATACTCCTTTTATTCGCGTGTAACTTTAACCGAAAGATACATTTAAATTATTTACCTTGAGTTTTTTTATTTGTACCTAATTTCCGAAACAGCTAATTTGACTGCTATAGGTTTTACATGTTATGTTTAAAAGTGAAGAAGTAAAAAAATAAAAAGTAGGCTTACTTTTTAATTCAAAATTTTACCTAGGCGAAAGCGAGTCAGGCAAAGTACGAGTAGTTAAATAAATGTAATGTAACTTACAAGATGATCCATCAATCAAACGATATAACAAATCCAAACCACTAGAAAGCATAGACCTATTATAGTCCTTATTTTAAAAATTCACAAAATATCGCAGGTAGGTAATCATCAATTTAATTAGACAGTTTGCCAAGTCACCATGTTCGACTTGACGCAACACACTACCAATGGACGGGCAGTCAGCAAGCATGCTTGTTTGTTTACAAACAAAACAACTATTCTCCGCTATTGTTTAGATACACGGACGAAGACAGATTCGCTAAAGGGTTTTAAACCACTGTGCCCAATAATTACTGCGATATATTTCTCGTATTGTTAACGGTTTATTCCGAAATAAATACATAGATTTATTGTAGGTAATAGTTGAGGCCCTGTTATAAACCAAAATCAATGAAGAATGTACTTTAATTTTATCTAATATAAATGAATAGAATTATAATTATTGTTTATCGATAACCATTAGTAGGTACCTACATACTTTCAATGTATAGCAAACAACCTGCTCACTGAATTAATTGTTGTGATTTACTCGACTTCTAGTAGGCATGTATGTAATTCTCAATGCGAATGGAGTCACTTTATATTCCTTAGAAACACCTGTTCATCGAATATGGGAGATTAAACTGTGAGTTACCTACCTCGCGCCATATGAATAAACATCAAGGTGAAACTTTACGTGGTGACTTGACAGCCGCATGCGGTAATGCAATAGCAACCGTTCTATTTAAATTGGATAGTTCCTCGACGCCATGAGCATGTCAACATGTCGTAAGTACATATTACTGCAAACGTAGAATCATCTCTCAAACATAACAAGTTAAGCTCTCTGCTGGTACATTAAAATACATGAATAATAAAAAGGACAAAGAAACAGCACTAATCAGTTACCATATCTGTGTTAGGAGCGATAATGTCCGTTATCATTACCTGACTCGGCTTACTACGATATCGCAAATATTTCAAACTGATAATCAAAAAGGTTTACATTCTCACCTTCGATACTTTTCCTTTTTAGATTCCACTGGTAATGCAATTCCAAGAGTCATCGGAGCTGCAGCCCTTGAAACACACCACTCATTTACTGCACTAACTGTTAGAAATTCTGTATCAGGAGCGTGGCACAGTTCTGCTCCAAATTCGTCTGATGAAACCGTGATGCTGTCATATCTCTGATACGGCACCATGTCAAACGACGAAATAGACTTTATACTAACATTGTCATAATTACTACGTCCACCAGATTCGCCTGAAGCAACAGACAAATCGTCCTGCACATCACTATTTTCTTCGTTTATTAGGGTATCTGTGGAATGGTCCGCAGACAAAGTGTCCGTTCTACCGTCGTCATCATTAAGAATGTACTCTTCACCTCTTTCCGCTTTTCCACTGCTATTTGAATCACTAGAACTACTACCACTACTACTTTCACAGTCAGATTCCGCACAAACACTATTTTTTCTATCGTCTTCGTGATCAGAAACTTCTGATCTTTTCAGTCTTAACAGTTTTTCTAAGTCACTTTGCCTCACACCATAAGACCAATGCGCTTCACCTAATATAACATTGCTAGCATTAGACTTTTTCCTCATTACAGGTGGCTGTCGACGGCGTATTGGAATAGGCGACGAATTAGGGGTTGCCGAAGAATACCGTCTATCTATTGGTCGGCTTTCTTGCGGCACAGGTGACTTACTTTCTGAAGACGAACAGCTGTCATTAAAAGGCTCGGGAGGCGGCGGCGCGGGTCTGTGGGGCACTAAGCTCTCTCGACCTGATTTCCTATCGGAAATAAAACCTGAAGAACTTGATTCATTACTATTTTCCGAAGCGTTCGATAATATGGAATTAACTGACACATTCGAATTCCTATCTTGAGATCTAGTTACTGGGCACAGATGTTGGAAATGAACTTGCAGTGGATTCACTATACTTGTTAAACTTCCTAGCATCGACCTTTCCAGGTTGTCGGTGGAAGGATCGTAATTGTTCAAGGAGGTCTTCTCGAAACGTAGAATCATTTCTTTGACACTTTTCTGTCTTCTCATAACAACGTCTTCGTCATTGTCGTCGGGGTCGTTGGGCCGTAGCTCGTCGCCCAGTCGAGATGAGTATAGTTCTTCTTGCGTCATAGTGAGAGTACAGCAGTTCTTAGGAAACGCAAGCTCTCTCCGGACGTTGCAAACGGGATCATATCAGGGCGCACGATGAGTGCGCATACCGACGCGTGCGCTTCGCGATCACTGAGCACGACCGACTGACAAGGGCCGCGCGCGCGCTCGCGCCGAGGCCAGTGCCCGCCGCACACGTCACGAGCCGAACAGCGATGGCGTCGCGGCGACGTGACGCGATGTGGTGGACTGATTCGTCTAACTAGTAGTTACGTATAAAATTGATTGTCAGAAACATATGAATGAGTCTACATCCTAACAGACAATGAAGTTGATATGTCTAATTCGGTACTAAATAGGAACAAAGTAGGTAGGTAGGTATATGCTTTGTCTTTACAAATACCTAAAGTGTTAACCTTGTATCCAAGACATTGAACTTAAATATAACAATAAAAAAAATGGTAAATCCTAAACAGAAACCATATTAAGCTAAACTGACATTAAACAACGGACAACAGAATTGTTCAACCACATGATACATACATACCTAATGTGTGTGTATTAATACATTCCCAAATAAGATTTATATGAAACAAGACTGATTATGTCCCAAACGTATGTACGTGTTGTGTGGCGTGTATGATCATCACATAAGACCCATTACAATAGCCAGGCTTCCTAGCCTCCTGCCTGATAGATGAACAAACAACGGTGATTTCAACTTTAAAAGAGTAGCTCCAAATATTTATATGAAAGTCCAAAATCATAGCATTAAAATAATTAAATTCGATAAGAACTTGCGCCAAAGGAGATTTGAAGCCTAGATTGGTTCGAGCAAATGAAAGGACAAATAATTTTGGGATACATAATTTGTCTTGATTACTTATAAAGGACCAACAGAGAAATAAGAGACAATAAGTGCAAAGATATAGCTGTATATAAACCCCAGTAAAACAAACAGAACAAAAAACACAAACGGTTGAATGAAGAAGACGAAAGAGAATGAAATGCTATCGGTATGTAAATCCTAAGGCTACATGTTCGTAATGTAGTTCGTAGCTTCTTCTCTTACATATTAGTTGATTTACATTGTTTTATTTATTATATTTTATTATATATATATAAGTATACCATAGTTTGTGAGGTGTTGTTGCACGCGTCCCGAGTCACCCGACTGGTGATTGCTGAAAACCAGTGGTTTGCTCTTTGAGCGAACATCTCGCTGAGCCTTCACCATTTTTACATTGCTGTAGCACACATACCCCACCTGATTCAGATCAAACTTGTAGCCGTTAGTAATATGTTTTGTAGCTTATCTTTTGTATGTGTATATGTGTCGCAATGTGAAATAAATTTTTATTCTATTCTATTCTAATGTAGGCTAACCTATTTCAGAAAATTCACATGCAATATAACAAAATAAATGGTTATTCATTCCTGGTATGGCAGCTACGTGTTCCATATTCAATCCTTTACGTGACCGCCACGTGTCGTTGCGTGTAAAGGATCCATTTTACTGCCTCAACAACACCTTGAATGGGAAATCGTGTTCTCTAAACGGTTTTTTAAATAAAGTACGATCAATAAATTTGCAAATGCAAAAGTTGATAAATAGGATTACATTTTGCAGGTTTATTGACATGAAGACTATACGTGAGTTAAATATGGGATGGTATAAGATGACAATCGCGCTAGATCTGAACTTATCTAAATAGTCTGATAGACTGTGTAGTGTCAAACTGAGGTTTACCAATTATGTGGCACTGTCCTTTAGCACACGAAACAATATTGCCAATATTGTCAGGTTTCATATGAAATGACCTTCTGAGCCAACCTTAGATTGGAGATTTGTGGCTTCCAATTCCACCTGGGACAAACAGCCATATTAATAAAAAAATTCGTTTACTAGACATTTAACTGATAATATTGTGTTTAAGTATCATTATAATGTTTCTTTAATTGTTCTGATATCTATTACATACGTGAATAAGCGTACTTACTTCAGAATCGTATTTAAATGTTTATAATTATCCCATTATTGTATACCCTGATATTTCACTATTTTGAGTACATTTTTCGCTAATACAAAGATGGCCTCAGTAGGTACAGAATCACACATCAAACTGTCCTCATCGGTTTGATTTACCGTAACAATTTTCAGCTAAATGTCCAATATTCTATTCCTAATAAAGATATTCTATTCTATTCTATGCAATGAGTCTATTATTCATCTAGATACTTCAAAGATTTGGATATCCTGATGTGTGTCTTTTTTAGATATGTGTTGTTTACTTTGGTGAGGTGTGAATGTTCACGTGCCGCCATTTGCATTAGTTTCACCACAAGTCAAAATAGATATAACTTGTATTACGTGACTTACGAATACTCAATAGTAGGTAATATGTCCCCATTTTTATTTATCGCAACACAGAATAGTAGGTCCCATCGTCGATGATACTTTGCTTCTTCTTTACTGATGGAAAGCGCAAGAGAAACCCAAGGCGCTGCGGCTATGGGCCAGGAGGTAACCAATCACTTTGAAGGCAATTGGCGACACTTTGACGGCTTCTATGGCGCCATCGATAGCGTGGGAAGCCTAAAACCCCGAATTCGTGTCGGGACTGTCGAGTCAGCTTAAGAAAGCTTTTCTAAATTGTTTTGAATGTGGGTGTTCTGGGAGAATAAATGGGATAGTTCCACGCTGGGGCTGGTGCGAATTGGCTAGTGCATTAATTATTTATGAATTGTCAGTTCCCTGAGATGCTTCTTCACATCTTGTATAACCTCACAAAACCAAGATTAACAGACACAATAGTTTGTACAATCGAAAGTGGTAATTAAATTAATACTTATTCGATCTTACAACCTTAAAGAATCTTACATCAAAGACATGAGCAAGCACATACAGACAGTGAGTTCCACATTTTAATGACATTACAAAGGTAGAAATTACCGAACTATTGTGTTCGCGAAGGAACGTTTTGAACAGTTCAGAAATCTGTGCACGTAATCAATCGCTCTGTGACCAGGGAATCATTTGGAAAAAAAACCTGGAAAGTTCAGAAAGTTCTGTTATTTATGGTTCCTATGTAGGTTCATAGAGGATATGTCTTATCGTTTCATTGAAATATAAAAGCCATATAAAGAGGATACCCAGTAGAAAAGCGTTGTAGTAAGCACCTGATTCTGCACAGCATGTGTTGAAAACTATGAAACAGGGAGTCAAACTATAAAAGTAAAAAACAGTATGAAATAATGAACACAAAAAGCTTTATTAAATTTATCAAATTTCCGTGACGACTAACAAATAAAATAAATATATCTATAGTGATTAGCTAGTAATCAATTGTGCTATCGGACTTTGTCCGCGGAATATTAGTCAATTGACCGTCTTAATGTTTCAATCGACTTCTAGTTTTCTGAAGGAGCCCTCTACTCCGAACAGTGTCGACGTGGTCTTCGGAGTACCCGGCCTTTTGCTCTCGTCTGAACAAAACTTTTCTTCTTGCAAGAACCAATCACGGTAGCTCTCGACTTTTGCTTTCCAGAACTCTGCAAGCATAATTAATTGTCGATTAATTTTTCAACATTCTAAGAACTCATGTTTCTAACTAAAACTCGATAATTATATTCGCTCCATCAAATCCCCTTAAAACACAAAGAAGCTACTACAATATGCCCATTTTTTTTCAATCCCTCTTTTTACATTAAGCTTTGTTATCATTTCGAGCTTATAAGGTACCTTAATAATGTGTACTTATAATATCGTCAATGATTTGTACAAATCTATCTAACACGGGAGTGCAAAAGGACCTACCTATCATTATCAAATCAAATGATAAAATACAGGTGATAGATTTTAATTACCAAAACAGGTATTTACCATAATGACTAATGGACGTAATCAAATGATTCATAAGTACAGTCGTGGCTGGACTAGGCTCACTGATGATCTACATTTGTCAACTACATAACCTACTGCCTGATAAATCTAGCAATGACAGACGAGTATATTAACATAAACCATTGACACTGTTTCTTAAAATAAATTCAAGTAAATTCAATTATTTTATAATATCATTACATGGAAGGCTTTTCAGAATGATAATAATATCTATATACTGGTACTATTGATGATGTTTTTATACAATGACAATCACTACATACATTTGTATAATCGTTAGGTGTTACTAGTTACACTTGGTCATTTCTCAGACCTACTTGTTAACTAGAAGTCATGTTTGCAAACACATTCATAGACATAAGCTATTTCTCCATGTCTAGAAAGTTGACTTCCAAGTAAAACAGCTTACTCATCCCTGACTATAATACACGTAGTTTAAGTGAAGTTACTACAAGTAAAAAAATACACATAGCTTCTACCTAAATAAAATTAGTAGGATTGTGTTTACCAGTAAGTTCCTCAACAGTTCCATCTTCACCGCCGTACTCCTTAGGAAGAATGGACTTCGGTATGTCCTTATACAGGCTCTCCAATTGACTGTGAACTTGATTCTGGAATTCAAAAATGCTTGTATAAATAAACATACGGTTCGGATTGGTTCATCGCCATAGTTTCTTGGGTTAAACCTTTATTATAACATCAATAAACTAGCTTTGTCCCTGCAGCTATGTTTTGTTTCTGAAATCAAGACACACTACGATCCTGATCTGGGACACAGAACAGAACAGATCTTGATTATTTCTATATACGCTGCTAGGGGTCCCCCACCAGGCTGGAGATGAAGACAAGGTCGCCTTGGCTATCATCGTAGTCATTTAGAAAAACAACAGCTTTTTAACAATAAATAATATTATAGTGTACAATAAAAATACATTATTATGTGCTGGTCGTTTTTTACTTCATAAGTTTGTGGAACTTTTACTCTGCATAACACTACGATGTGTGTTGTGCAAGCCAAAGTATGTTTAAGGTTATGATCATACTTATATGGTGTTATGATGATATTAATTGCTGTCCCTCTTACAATAATTTCGGGTTAATAAATGAAATGTAATAATATTATATAAAGGTTTGGGAAGTTTTGGTATAGATTGACCGTGTTATTCGTCAGTTTTTAATGAACAGAGCCTTTCCGTAATTTCTGTAGAGTAGATGGTAGTAATATGATCTGTGGCTTTACCCTAAAATGAAAAGAAAGAAATCTCTCTAGAGTTAGTAGCTACTAACTTGTTACAAAATTTGATAACTTACTCTCTTTTTTAACTTATCGCTAAGGAAGTTCTTCAGGATGGCAAAAGCTGTATCGAAGCCGGTAGGAGTGTTAACGAAGTGGTTTCCCTTCACTCGCAAGGGAAGAGCCTTCTCGAAGCATGAGATGGCCTTTTTGGCCAGCGCGGGCGTCCACTGGCTCAGTATGCTTACCCCCACGCCTTTCATATCCACTATGACTTCCTAAAAGAACAAATGAATATAAATTTGCAGTGTAATGGAGGAGTGTAAAATAAACAATTTGGAGACGTTGGGCCTGCGGAGAGACTTTGGCTCCCTTTGCGTCTTCTGCAAACACTTTCGCGGAGAGTGCTCTGAGGAGCTGTTTGACATTATGCCAGCGTCACAATTTTACCATCGCACTACTCGACGCCACGGCAGGGTCCATCCATACCATTTGGACGTTCGTTCTTTCCGCGTATAAGCTCTGGAATGAGCCGCGGTGTTTCCTGATTGCTACAACTTGTCCTTCTTCAAACGTGGTCTAAAGAAAACTCTTTCCTCACGGTAGGCAGCGGCTAAGCAGTGTCCCTGGCATTGCAGAGTCTATGAGCGGCGGTAACCGTTTAACATCAGATTGGCAACTTCATCGTCTGCCACCCAAAGTAATTAAAAAAAATTAAGACTTTTTCATATCGAAGATTTGTAATTTTCTTCTGAAGTTCATCATGAAGCACTGACAGCTAAAACATCCACCAATGTAAAATTCTTCAGGTCCTTACCTCACCAGATACAGTTAAGTGGTCGTCTTCTAACAGCAGGATCTCGGCAATCATTAGAGAGACTTTTATAAGATCATTCAAGTGATATTTCGACGGATTAAATACACCAACTCTCACTATAGTAATTCTAGGAGAATCTTCTTCCTTTATGTTTTTAAGCGGTAAATGTGTTCTAAAAATACAATGCGTTAAATTAGCGCTTCGTACATTAGGTACCTACGTTACTTTCATTGTGGCATTACCAGTGGTTTCTTTCGACATGAGCAATAGACTTACTTCATACGTAGTTGTCTGTCACCTTAGATACAGGCCCTTAAGATCCTTGTTGAAGCCTCGTTATATAAACACATTAGATTATTATGTACCTACTTTAATGACATATTAAGGTGAAGATTCTTTCTTTCAACATCATCATCATAAGTGCTGAGTGTGAATCTACTCTGATGTGAACATTCTGAGCCTACCGAGGGAATAACACTGCCAGAATAAAAGGCAACCCTTCCTTCAAGTAGATCATGTTTTAATATGGGTAGGGACCTACTTAGTTTTATTTAACGCGTAGGGAGTTAACCAACTGTTTCATTAGGGTTAGATGAACTTATAGGCATAAGCTAATAGGTAGGTACATTAAATGTATACCTACTTACCCTAAACGTAATATTTCCTGAATCCTAGGGTCTAAAGGATCTCTATTCGAGAAAAACTCGGGAACGAGAGATCTTAAAGTGTAATACATGTCTATCTTTTCTTTACTCCTTTCCAAGCTGAATTTACTGCCGCGAAGAAATGCAATAAGCCATTGATCCGCTGAAATAAAAAAATGTTTTAAACGTTTCATACATAAGTACCTACCTACTTTGAACCTATTTTCCATGCAGTGACGGTAAAGAATGCAAATCGGACCTTAAATTTTCTTCCCGCTTGTGTTGTAAAAGTCAACTAGGGGGAGATTTAAACTTTACAGCCGGTGATAGGGTGTACCCATGTACCCTGTGGGCGAACATCGTACACTCGGCAGAATACCCGTCAAATCCGTCAATTGACTTCGGTTGCATTTCAGAATCAGTAGTTGTGTAGCCAGATTTATTCATACAGGCCAACATAGCGGTGGCAACCGACACGCGATTGATTTGGTTTGATTGTGCGTTGCCGCAGTAACTTGGACCTCATTCTCTTTCCATTGGCTACGGGAGGCCACTATGCTGTGTTACTAAAAATTTAATTTTAAAATAAACTATAAAGCACGTAAACGCGCCATCTATCTGTTCTTAATCGAACTAGCACAGGGATATTGTACTTTCATGTATTCGTGTAGCTACACGGGCATCAAAACAATATTTCGTACAAGGACGGTAGATGTCGCTACTTTAGCAAAATCTGTAAATATTATGCTTGCAAAATTGTATACCATTTGTTTGCAAAATAATGCACTTGTCACTAGTTTATGATGGTTACAAGAATATACCTACGTCCTTGGCATCTTACTTACATATTACATCTACGGTAGTAATGTCTAATTAAAATACAATAGCATAAAATATTATAAGTACCTAGGTAAGGTACCTACATAGAAGTATGTTTGGTAAGATATAAGAGTCAAATTAGTTTACATACAAAGAAATACTTTTAATTATATTACAATTTTTAGGAATTTTATAAAGGTTTTCAAGTACTTAGTTGTTAGGTACCTAGATCACGACCTAGATACTAAACGATTGTAACCACAACAATTATTAATCCTACCTACATTTTGTTTGATACTATTTGTATTATTTGATGAATATAAAATAATAGTGATGGAAAGCGAAAGAGAAGCCCAAGTTGCGGTGACAACAGAGGCTAGGACAAGAGACTGTACCATTTTTTATCAAGAGGGAAATCAGCAGTGCCGGTTTTAACACTACCGGCGCCCTGGGCGAGATTTCGACAGCGCCCTCCAACTCCAATTCAAACTCATACGAAAAAAGGGGAAGCATAGAATGTAATAACCATTTATTTAAAGAAATAATTATTTATTAACAAAGTTTCAAGTCTTTGCAAGATCAGATTGTGGATCAGATAGAAGGCGCTGCCAGTACTTTACTTACATCGCGGCGTCGTTACGATTCTCCTAATGTATAAGGCTTCCATAGATTTTCCATGCATCGTATTTACTACTTTATGCATTTACGCACTAGCTTCAGCATGCTTTACTGGTGTCATTACTTTAATCGGTCATACAGAGCGGTATAATCGCGAATCGCTACTTTGGATAAGTGGATCTTACTCTGTAAGTATTCTCAACAACACAGTGCTACCATCATTATCACCATCGCCGTGTTTAACTGGCCTATGGCTCCACAGCCTCCTGCTTGCGTGAACTGCCGCTGTTCATCATCAGCCCTATCGAACGTCTTACGTCACCTCGCACCTTTTACAACTGGCTCCCAACGTACCGCCTACAGACTCACATACATACAAGTGGCTCTTTACGTGGAGTCTACTGGGTTAAACACACACAAATCTACTTCAATAATAATTTAATTAATTTTGCGTAAAAAACCTAAAACATTATTAATATTCGTTGTTTTATTTTAAGTGTATGAATCGTGAAAACTTATGACTTAACAATAAAAAAAAAATTTAAAAAAAAATAAAAAAAATAAGCTAACGTTGATATGGCAGCAAAATATTTGTGTTTTGTGAGAATGCACAGATTTGTACGAAAAAATCACGATCATCGACGTATGGGAATTAAGACATTTTTAGAAGCCACATATTTCTACGCCCGCCGCAAATATATTCTTTACACTATACAACTTTTTAGATAAACTAATGTCACTCGATAGTAGAAACATTAGCACCGATCGCAACGTAGCATAGACCGTCTGATTACTAGTCTTATGAGGAAACATTTAGATTTATTGGAGCATTTCAAAGGGAACCAATAGGCTATTATGGCTAAAAATTGTAATTAGTCAGTCTTTTAGATTATTCAAAAATAAAAGACACGTATTTTTCCTTTTTTCATTCAAATAAACAATAGCAAAGATACAAGGCATCAAAAGTTAGGAGTGGGAGTCTTTGACGTCACTCGCTCCCGTAAAAATGCCTCACCGAGTGACGTCACGCGTAATTTCAACGGGCTATAACTTTGTAAGTTTTAGTCTAATTTACAAATAAAAAAATACGTGTCTTTTATTTTTGAATAAGCTAAAAGACGGACTAATTACAATTTTTAGCCATAATAGCCTATTATTTGGGATCCCAAAAATAAATACCATAAAATGAACCATAAAGTAAACGATGCGTGGAAGAGGTTGTCATTACAAATGAAATGAATAGACCTTTAATTGATTAAGTTACATTTTACATTTTTTTATTTGTATTTAATGTGTAGTAACAGAAGTTCAATAAACCAAGACTTGTTGCCGCTAACATTTCGACGTCCTCCATTGTCAAGACAACTGAACTCGTGACGAGAGTGTAAACACCAAGCTCGTTTCGCGGGGCGTGGCGCGAGCCACGAGGCGAGCCGCGAGGCGAGAGTGTAAATGTGGTATTAGAATAATTGTTTTGTACGCACACCAATTTTATGAATGAGAACAAGCTGATTTGTTACGCTTCGTTAAAAATAATTCGGGAATCCCCGATCATAGAAAATCACATCTCTTTTTAACATTTTGGTTAACCAAACCAAAATGTTAAAAAGGGATAGACAATGTGTTTTTCTATGATCGGGGATTCCCGATAAAATGAATTCCGAATGAACAATTGAATACTTCGTTCCATTCAAGTGCTGCCAACATAAAGTATTTTAGCTTAATTATGGGATTTTACGATTAAGTAAACCTCGAACTATGACAACGGGCCGGTTAAAAAAGGGCGCCTGCGGCGCCCTTTTTTATCCAGCGCCCCGGGCGATCGCCCAGCCGCGCCCTACCCTAACGCCGCTACTGGAAATCAGTACAATAAAATGGCAAAATTCATTTTGACTGTCCCGATAGCTCATTTGGTAGTGACCTCCGCCTTCTGAGCCAAGAGCAGTGGGTTCGATTCCCGCACAGTACAAACATTTGTGTTCATGAACATATTGTCTGTTTGTGTTGGTCTGGGTGTTTACTATGTATAATAATTATATAAAAAAAGTATTTATGTAAGTTTATCAGTTGTGTGCCCATAGTACAATATTCGGCTTAGTTTGGGGCTAGATGGCGATGTGTGACCCAGCATAAAATGTGTTAGGTTATTTATTTATTTATTTAATTCTTACTAGGGTTGATTGAGTGCAGATGTGGCTGCTTGGCGAGCCATGTCCTGAGAGCTGTGATGTCAGCGTTTACTCTTTTAGGATCTTCATTTATCTCCTTCTGAGCTTTCTTCAGCAGCGCGGCTGACAGGGGCCTCACCGTCATGGCGATTTACGTTACAATCTGAAATCATCGTCATTGTTATTGTTGTATCATTCATCATCATCGTGAGCCTATTTCAGTCCACTGCTGGACTTAGGCCTCCGCAGTTGTTTGCCACTTAGGGCAAACTTCTGGAGCCCATAATCGCCACCCTGGGCAGGCGGGTTGGCGATCGCAGTTTTATTATTTTAAATTAGTAAAAACGATCACTTTCTTGACCGAATTCGGGCCACCTCCATTAAGCCTAATCAAGTGTGCAGGAGAAGAACCACAGGTGCACTCATTTTTGCTTTATTCTTATAATCTGATGGGACTTTAGTTAGGACACGTCAGCCGCAGGACTCCGGAGCTATTGGAAAATTGATTTGCAGAAAAGCCCAGTACTTAATACATTTTCGGCCCGACCCAGTATTGGCATCTACCTAGGTACTACTAGGTATTAGAGAAAGGAGGCAATCAGAATCAGAAATGTACCTAACGCCTTGTTGACAAAATAATACCTAGATGTTTTATTTTGTCAACAAGTCGTTACATTTTTCGCTACGATCATCAAAAATTGGATACGTACCTATAGGTAATAATAATAATACAATCTACAGGTAGACAAGTACAGAGAATACAATTTCTACATAGTGTGATGAGTAAATTAATAATACGTATAAAATAGGTAGGTATTCGTTTTTAAATTTTCTGGTAGATAAATTTAACATTTAATTTTATTTTTATTGTAATATTTATACATTCTATAGAAGTATTCAGAGAAAAGTACTACGAAGAGTTAGTTGCAGTTACTAAAGTTAATCCATAACTGTTCACTCGCATGGTTAGATAAGACCAAACGTATTACCTACATGCGTGTCTAACAATTTTTATTGCATCTTATTATCTTATCGTTTTGAAGAAACTGTCCTTCACTATTGCAAAGTTTTTAACGGTTTCAGATAAAAAGGTGAACGAATTCAAAAAAATGTAACGTAAGTTCATAGCGTTAATCCTAGTACCTAGATAATGTTTTGATTTCTATTGATTAAAATTTTGTTGTTAACTCATCTTTCCTATTCATTGACCGCGTTGTTTTATATTAGGTAGTGGTGAGAATCGCTGCCTAAGTATCAATTTTTGTCCAAAAATTTTTGTTTTTTGTACAAAAATTGTTACTATTTATTGTACCTACTAAGTTTTCTGTCAAAATATTATAGGTATACCTTCTTGGAGATTACCTACTATGACCTAACTTCTGTCAGAAGAGTTCTTAATATTTTGAAACAAAAAGGAATTAGATTAGTTCTATCATAAAGGTGTAAGTTGTATAACTGAAAGAAGAAATAAGACAATAGATCCTTCCACAGGACACCAAACAATGCACACGTAAATCTTAAATGAAATAGGTCTGCCTAATATTAAGTCCAATAGAGAAACAGAGTGTTGTCAAAGTGCTCTTCTTGTTTTCGACTAGATTCAGTAGATATTATTTACGTCTATCTCTGATGTACCCATGGAAGTATTAATTAGGTACTACGTACAAACCACGCTTCTGAGCGGTTAGGCAGTATCAGATTCCAGCTTCAGTATCCGTATAACAGCCTAAATCCAACTGGTATACCCCGGCGTTTGATTCACGTAGTAGAAAATCTACTTATAGTGTAGTACGTTGAATAATAATATTGTAACCTATGAATTTTATCAACTTGCTATCATACTAGTACCGGTAGTAGATAATACCGTAATTAATTCTAAGTTGCCTAGTTAGATAGATATTCTTTATTGCACAAAATACAAACATTTACAGAAAATGTATTAGAGAGAGCTTTAGTTCAATATAGACAGTCCTATAGCTAGTAAACAATCTCTTCCAGACAACCTTTAGGTAGAGGAAGTGTTAGTTTCTGAAGATAGGAGCAACGTAGTGCAAACTGTTCCAATAATCCTGGATCCGGCCACATTGAAACATTTAAATTTATAATGTCAGGTACATATTGTTAACTGTTTTTTTTACCAAACAACACTGAAATTACTGAGGTATAATGTCATATTCGCCCTGAGCAAGAATGTCCCGTCTCTTTAATGAATGCATGGGGGGAAATACAAAATAGACATCCATTCTGTGTCATTGAAAAAATAATTTAATTTAAATTAAAAACTTAATTTTGGACCAAATTGAATAGTTTTTGGTTTTAATTTTTTAATTCTTATTTTAGATAATATTAGTTAGAAGTTTGTAGTGTATTTAAAATGATGTCAAACTGTTTTAAATGTGATGATTACCTACCTATAAGAGACTGTGCATTATTGTGTAATAGTAATAAGGTTATAATTTAAGATTTATTTTGATGTAACAGTCGTTGGTAATCTAAATAAATAAAAAAAATATTAATTTATTATTTGAATAGAAATGGGAACTAATTACAACATTGCAGAACAAACTTCCAGCGTCGCGATTATGGGTAGGTAGGTATTTCCTCCAAATGTGTATCCTAAGTGGCAAAAAACTGGAGAGGCCTATGTCCAGCAGTGGACTGGAATAGGCTGATGATGGTGATGATTTATTTGTTGTCAATGCCTTAAAAAACAAGTCAAGAGATAAATAAACATAATTATATACTTACATATTTTAACCAAATTGTCGACAATAATTCTATGATTTAAATATTGGCTAAATAATTTTTAGAGCATAAAATTAGAACTCAAGGCTTTATAACACTTTCAATTGTTTTCATCTGAATATGTTCATGTATTTCTATTGTGATTTATATTTTATCTATAGTTCATTCGCGTTAAGAAAATAGTGACTGACAGGTCACTGACAGGCCACTAGCCAATTAAAACGCTAGAAATTATAAATTATAAATAAATAAATTATAATTTCTAGCGTTATAAATAAATAATGAACTATAGGGAACATTTTTCCGTAAAAAACACAAAGCAAATTACTAAATAAATTCTGTTGATCAAACTGAATGACAGAACAACAATGCACATATGTAGGTACTTACAATTTTATATTTAAACAAAAACGTTTTTACTGACACACAATCACAGTCCTAAAGAATCACGGCAAAAAGTGAGGTAATAGTGCTTTGCATTCTCAGTACAAATGGAAATTCGTAAAACAACGTAATACGACCTTGCCCGGAGCAACCGAACAACGTACTAATTGCCGTAAATGACATTGAGTGTACCTTGTTTTATCACTAATATCATTTGCCGATGCCGACATTCAATTATAAACCCTATTATTCACGTTTAAAGTTCACTAAGTGCGTACTTATCAAAGGCGAGACATCGACTAAACTGTTTCAGTTAAAGACGATTTCTAGATATGCGTGAATCTAATCCTGCATGTCTGCTAGCCTATTGGAAGACTGAACATTAGTTACACATTTTATTTGGTGCCGATCATCGATTTTACGTGCCGTTATCTCAAACGGTAAAGTTTATCAGCGATAACCTGTAACAAGTGGGTAAACCAATAGAAAAGTAGGACTTTTTTGTAATACCTAGATAAATGAATTTTGAATACATATGGTCCGAAAATGGTTGCAGCCAGTATTTAAATCAATGTTTTCCAAGTTTATCTTAGAACTAGTTTAAATTAAAAGGACAATCTCTATTTCTAATATTTGTATAGGTTTTTCTGCCAAAAAAGGGGAAATGAAATTTTACAAACCTACCATCAGTAAGCTTTTACTGAGTTTTAGTAATGGCTAATAATTTATTACTTACCATTAGGTAAATGAATAAACTAGACGATGTTCACTTACGGGAAACTTATCGGAAGACTACCTCCTTGAATCTGTGTATCGGGGAAAGGGTAATTACCTACAGGGTATATGAGTCATGACAACACAATTGATAAGATCCAACCCACACTACACATAATTATCGACATGACGTAACTTTTACCCTGAAAATTCACATATTTTTCAATGCTTCCAATTGCCTTTGCCTATTTTAGCACAGTGTTTTTGGGGTTTTAAATACCGTTTAGCGATTGATGGCTTAAACATATTTTCTACATACAAAACACAAACAAAAAAATACAAAACAACTACATGACCATTTCAAATGCGATATCATTTTGATACATAAATTCTTTTATTTATATGGCTTCGGCAACAGATACAATTCAGTTTTGCTACTTTATATTAATCTAAGTAGGTATAGTGAGTGGAAGTTTATAAATGTTAACGTACCAAGTCTCCCAATAGGATCAAGTATCCCCAGTTTCCCCTATGTATTTTAGACTAAGCTATAAAATTTAAGGTTTTCTTTATTTAAAAATAATTAAAAAAATATATAATAATAATAATAAACGAAGCAATACAAACATAATAAAAGCAACGACTTAGGCTACAAAAAAATGCTATTAAAATGTGTTCTTTTCTATTTACTGCTTGCTTGGATAATACAAGGTCTCGTAATATATTTTTTTATTAATATCGTGATATTTTGTTGCCCGTGGGCAAACTCAATCAATTTGCAGCTTCCTGAAGGAGCCATCCACTTGATCCCCGGTGTGGCCCCAATTAAATCTTTTGCTTTCATCTGTACCTAACTGTTCTTCGTGCTGCATCCAACTTTTGTATTCAACAATTTTGGCTGCCCAATATTCTGGAACATAAGTGAATTTCGTTTATATTATTAGAAAAAGTTCAACCATTGTCTAAGTTGTGGACTAATGAGATTTCCGGCGTAACTAATGCGTTGTGGCAGTGCCGTGGACTAATTTTTTCGCTTTCTACTTATTTGATGAAAAGGGGCAATAGGCTCATCATCAGCCTATTGCAGTCCACTGCTGAACATAGGCCTCTCCAGTTGTTCGCCACTTAGGACAAATGTCAGGAGGATATACCCATAATCGCCTCCCTGGGCAGGTAGGTTGGCGATAGCAGGGCGTAGCTACTCGCTCCGGTGACGCTGCTGCGCGTCATCGGTCTGTGTTATTTAGCTACGCATTCAATTATTGTGATAGTTATACCGCCACCAGTCGGTTGCCAGCGCAGCGCCTGGTTTGTTATTCGGCAGGATGCACCACGTGCAGGTGAGGTTGGCTTGGAGCGAAAAGATGATGGGTCGCTCCCTTACATACCAATAAGCAATAGGCAATAGGCTATTATGGCTAAAAATTGTAATTAGTCCGACTTTTAGCTTATTCAAAAATAAAAGACACGTATTTTTTATTTGTAAATTAGACTAAACTTATTTGAAATTACGCGTGACGTCACTCGGTAGTGCATTTTTACTGGAGCGAGTGACGTCACAGACTCCCACTCCTTACTTTTGATGCCTTGTATCCTTGCTATTGTTTATTTGAATGAAAAAAGGAAAAATACGTGTCTTTTATTTTTGAATAAGCTAAAAGACGGACTAATTACAATTTTTAGCCATAATAGCCTATTATGATGTACATACTAATAAATAACTCGTTACCAATAGCTTTATAGCCCGGGTACATCTCGTTCAAAATTTCGTTCAAAATTTGAGATTCTACTTGTTAAATTGATCCCTTTTCACCAATATTTCCTAAAACTTTTGGTTTTTAAAAAATTGTCTGAATGTTTTGTATACTGACCAATGATTTCGGCTAAAGTCCCTCCACTGCCGCCGTATTCAACTGGAATCGTTTCTTTTGGTAGAAAATCTAACAACTCATCTCCATTCTTGTGGACCTTTAGCTAAAAAATAAAATAGCAAGCGTTTGATACAAAATAGAAAACTTTACCTGAATAGGTGGGACCCACGAAGCAAATTTATACAAAGCCTCGTGGTGGGACCAATCTCTCTAAAATTATAAGAACGATTGACATGATTGTGTTTCAGTTGATTTAAATTATTACCCTCTGTTTAGCTTTTTCATTCAAAAATCCAGAAATTAGAGTAAATATTACTTCAATTCCCATCGGCATGTTTACATGATGACTGCCTTTTAATCGCAGCGGCATCGAATCCTGAAATCAACAATAGGATGTTTGAAAATACACCTAATCTTAAGCTGTAATTAATAGATAAGTAAAATGTTTTTTTATTGTTGAAATTGACAGATGAGTAAGCGGCCCTAATGTTGGGTTGTAGACGCAGCTAGAACCGTCAGGACCGCTCTACCTACCCTGAAGAGAGAACATTCCATAAACAACACACAGGTCAGTACCATTGTAATGTCTCAATAGTAACTTTTTTCGTACGCACCTGACTGACGGATACCATTTTCTTGAGCATTGTTGGGTTAGCTTGCGTCAAGTGCGAGACGGTAACTCCCTCGTAGTCTACGACTATTTTCGTTCCAAGAATCGTGGCAACGTCATCTTCTATCACTAGTATCTGGAAGGGATCAAGTGCTATCAAATATTCTATTGATCTTCAATGATATTGGTAGATCTATTCATTCGTGTTGAGTTTTCACTTAAGGAAACCAACCCCTCTATTTACAATACTACAGAAACAAAATGGGTTTTGGTATGCTCTGTCATTTTTAAATTGTTTAGGTTAGTTGGCTGGATATTGAATTCGTTTAAGTTTCCTTAGTGTTCTAAAATGGCGGTTTTGACTCGAATCGGGTAATAGTAGGTATACAGGTTATGGTTTTATACTGAAGTCAATAGGTATATCAGGCATTTCAGTATATTAATACGAAAACTGTTGTGTCGTACCTGTACCATATAATACAGTATGCACATGATATCTGCAACGTTGTACTCTAAGGGATCGTAAGCACCAGCCCTTATAAGGATGACGCGAGGGTGAAGTCCACTCTTAGCTTGCGGAAGTATCAGGCACGTACTGGAATATTAAAAACAAAAAATCGTAAGCAAGTCTTGTCACTATACTACTAACTATAAACTGCTAACTAGACCACTTGTAATAAATCTTGTAATTTTGCTTGTAAATCGTTAAAAATCAATGAAAATCTGTTAGAAACTCGACAGTTACTTATTTTCATTGCCAATTAGTTTAACAATGTTGCCTCTGCGATTTCTGACCGCCCTCGGAGAAACTAGACATTACTGTAGCAAACAAGAGTGGAGTTCTGGAAATACGTAGTGAGTTTTGCGACACCCTCACTACTTACACACTACCTTGAGCTGTGTCTGTCCTCTGCTCTGTCCTCTAAAAATTAAGGATATTCAGAAATAGAAAGAAGGTTTTACAATAAACACACTAGAACGGCTGTCTTAAAATCTCAACATACCCTTTCCTCAGAAACTTTAGAAAGGCAGGGTCTGTCGGCTTCAGCCTTAGCGTGATGTCAGGTGCCGTACTTCTGAGAGTGTAGTACAGTTCAAGTTTCGTCTTCACTCGCTCTATGCTGAACTTGCAGCCTCTCAGCAACGCTACGAGCCATTGGTCATCTGGAATTGGTAACATCAGGTTCAGTTTGAAATTTACCGGAGTAAAGATTGCGAGTGTCAATTCGTCGTCGACAGTGAAATTCTCTACAGAACTGAACAGTTCTAGCTTCTTGTTTAGCTAGTAACATATACCTATTTTGGTAGCTGAGGTTAGTTCTAAGAGACCATGATGTGTTGCGATTGCTACTGGTAATGGAAGCTAAAAGACATGACATACCTAATCGCGATTAAGACGTACTTAATCACGAATATGGGATCATGATCTTAATAGACTTTTTAGGCTCGAACTGGCCAAGAAATACAGTGGCATTTTTGTTACAGAAACAAACTCCATCATTTGGCTGCTTACTTCAATAAACAAACCGCTTTGTTTATTGGACTCTTGTTTGTTACTACCTACTGATTGATCTTATCTATAATAATTTGCAATTAAACGATAATTATTATCTAAAGTTATCCTTTGCTAGCAAACATGTTAGATGGCGCTAAAGGATTCATACCGCTCACCTGGTCTCGAACTAAAGTTTTCCTGTGTTATATATCAAAGGACCAGAAACCGAGGAAGAACAGTTATGTATCTTACACAATGCGCTACACGGGGTCACGGCCGTCTAAGATGTTGCTTTCCACACTAGTTTTATTGAATAGTACCTGTTCTTGCCTTCAGATGTGTCTGCTTTGATATCCATTCCTTTATTAGCCGCAAATCATCCTCTGTTTGCTTTGGATTTTCATTAAGCTCTTTTTTGGCTATTTTGGCCAATTCCGGAGATAACTCTCGTATCATCTTGATTTGGTAATATACTGGAAAATGTTTAAGCACAGCTATTACTAATTAGTATTCTTGCACTTTGTATTTGTCGCGTTTCATGCCGGTTCTTCTTGATAGAAGCTACATACTTGCACTTAGGTATTCATCATCAGTGTTCATGTATTACAAAGCCTTAATCTTTACCAAGATAATATCTTAGTCTAATACTCGTAGTACATTTCTCCTTACATATACAGGGGATTTTTTGAAGGGTACTTAAACTGGATGCACGGTTGATCAATGACTTGTGGTGTAATTTTATGCTCTAAAGTTTAACGAAGAGATGCATCGGATGTCAAGCATTGTCTCGTGAAGACTTAAAACCTGCTTGAAGACATTTACTTAAGAAATCCAGAAAAGTGAACCTATAAATCTAAATAGTTAATTATTCTGCAAAAGTTTTGTGCAAATATAACTTCTTAAACGCTACGAAGACCGGCTTAAAAGTGCACAATTCTTAGAGCCGTAAAATGTACCTATTAAAACTAACAAAACAATACAAATACAGGTTACATAGAATGCAAAATGGACTTACCAGACTATCTAACCGAGCCGTCGCCGTGTTATTGACTCTCTGATACGGCTGCGCTTATCTTTGCTATCAGTATCAAACGAAATGGACCTATTTATTGTGCTTCTTTATAATATATATTATGTATTTATTTACACTATAAATAGATAAATGATTATTTTCGAGTGCAAAAGTCAATATTCAATTACTTCTGTACACTCTATTTTCTAGTTAGACTGGTACTATGAGATTGAACAGGAAGCATACATTTTAACGTAGCTACCTTGAATTTAAGTTTTACGTTACGATATAGGTAGGTACGTATTAATTAACCATTCGTATAAAGGTATAAAGAAGGTAAAAGTACCAGGTTTTTTTGTTTCTCCAGGGGAAAATGCAGATTACGCATACCTGCTGTTTCGGGAAGCAGCAGGTTATGTGGAAGATCCAGGCACCGGGTCGAAGGTTTTCTCTTGTACTATGGTACTAGACGATGGTCAAGGTCTCACAGAACACCTAGATTCGAGGCGATTTAAATTAAATGATTTTAAAATTCTCCATTATTTAAATCAATTTAAACTTTGCTGTCAACAGATCTGGGAATTAAATAAAAACACCGAATTGCTGTGAAGTATGTACATTTATTTCATACAGTTTATTTATTTCAACAAAAGCCTCCAATGTGTAGTATATAAATCAATCAAACTCCAATTGTCTAAAAGAGCCGTCGACTCCGAACAAGTCCACAGCGGTCATCGGCTGGCCTGGCCTCAACTCCTCATTGGTCCCGTACTGCAGGTCCTCATCTAGCCAATCGTTGTACTCCTCTATCTTCTTCACCCAATAATCTGAAACAACAATGGCAGTGGAATATTTGTAAGCAAATATAACATATTATGTCTCACATTCGTATTGTACGAGTACACATCTTCAGTTTTTTGTTGGGTGAGCGCGCTTCGTCCTAGGCTCAACTTTGTTAGTTGGGGTCAGTTGGGGTCAAGCGCTTACCTACTACTTATTGAAAGGAATACACGCAAGTAAACAGAGATGCAAGCACTACCTATTCTTCTACGTTAATTTTAATTCGATAGGTCAACTTTCTACGGCGACACTACCCCACACATAGCTGACTCCAAACCAGCTGGAGATGATGTATTCTTGCTCACATAACACATCACATTTTAATCCGCATTCGATACACAAATTACAAACCTATAATTTCGTCAGTACTGCCCCCTTCGCCGCCGAGCTCTACCGGCAATATTTCTTTAGGCACATAATCATATAATTCTTCTTTATCTTTATGTATTTGTATCTGAAAATTAATTTCTTTAGTTAATAACTTAATAGAGCGCTTTCTATAGGGTATACATTCGCCAATGTTAAGTGAAATTAGGCAAGGATATTTATTTTGTAGCAAGTTTTAATATGTAAATTAACCAAGTAAATTATACATATTCCACAAATTGTCATTCTATCAGAATATTCAAAATTCACTCAATCCCAATAAATATAGGAATATTTTCGCGTATGTCAATCGAGGAAGTAAACATGAATACTGACTCTGTCCTTATGTTTGTCGCTCAAAATCTTCTTCCCTATGTTAAAAACAGTATCGAAACCAGGTGGAGTACTCAAATAATGAGTGTTCTTCACCCTTGCTGGAGAAGCATCCTGCAAATAAAAGACCAAGTAAATTTTTAATCTTGTCAAAAGTATTGCAAGGCAACCACTTGGTCTCAAATAGCTCTCAGAATATAGAAAACTCTATATTCTTCTCTAAATGGTAGGATTCTGACAGTGACATTCTACTGTGACGTCTATATTGGCCCAATCAGGAGCCAAACCTTTATTAGGGGTAGAGCTTTCCCTAATAAAGGTTTGACTCCTGATTTTATAGAGCTTTCTAAACTAAATAATAACCCACCTGTCCAGTAACAACCATCTTCTTCATCTGCGTAGGAGTCATCTGCAGAAAATGCGCCTTAGTTGCACCTTCCAAGTCCACGATGTTAACTGCACCCGATATCACAAACGCATCATCTTCTAAATACAATATCTAAAGAGAAATACATAGTTAATACACAGTGATTATATCATACTTTTTGAATGTGCCTTATAAATTATCGAGACCTGGGTTCAACTAATGTTTTCCCTGAACTATGACGGATTCTCTTAAACATTTTGGACTGAACGGAGTTTCGTTACTTAAATACAGATTTGATGAATATTCCGCACTTTCAAGAAGTTTGAAGCCATAAAAAATTAAGGATGTTACAATATCCGTAATTTTTTCGTGTGTTCTCAACCACTGAAATTTTATATGCCTCATATAATCCACCATTGTAATATCTTCTTTATAGTACCCTAATATTAAATTTATATAAAATGCGTGCTCACCTGTTGTATAACCAATGTAACTGCTAAAAATTCAGTTATGAAGAATTTATCCGGATCGTACTTCTTAGATTGGATTAATATTACTCTTGGACCGGTGGGGCCATGGGTTTTCGGTAAAACCAGTATCACCCTGAAAACATATAATTTTTAACGTAAAGTTTATATTCATTACATTATGTAGATTAGTATTCATTTATTTCTTTAGCAAAACCAACGTTAGAGCTAGTGCAATTTCCTTCTCTTAAATGATAAAAAGGTGTAACAGGTAATATCGGAATTTAATACAACGTAATATTTTATATATACATAGTATTGATTTATTTTTCAATCAAAGAGCACTTGAATCCGTCAAGAGTTTCAGCCATCCCATCAATCATACACAATACTCGAGTGCCATCGGCATAGATACTTGTAAGTACACAACATACCATGTGTTT
The DNA here is from genome assembly GCA_031163375.1 of Conogethes punctiferalis. Classification (NCBI taxonomy): domain Eukaryota; kingdom Metazoa; phylum Arthropoda; class Insecta; order Lepidoptera; family Crambidae; genus Conogethes; species Conogethes punctiferalis. The sequence continues at coordinate 8,909,426 of CM062080.1, forward strand.
TCAAACTATTGTACAAGAAAATTGATAGTTATGATAATAAATATCTTTCGGTCTCCTCTCGATAGAAGGTACCTTCTAAGCCACTAAATTAGTAAATAAAATTCGATGTGAATTACCTGGTCTCCAACTAAAGTTTTCCGTTGTACCTACCTACTATGACGCTCTAATCATTGCACCATCACAGAAACCATTTTTATTTGTGTTTGACATTTAGGTAGGTATTTAAGTCTCAAATCCTTATGGATAAAGGATATTGGTTTTTTTATTTCAATCCTTACAATGGGGCATGTCCCAGAACACTTAGAACTGATCTATTTCTAGAAACTTCGTTTCCAAAGTACGAGTAACCTAATCGGGAATCGAAGCAGCGCCTCTGGGCCGCACAATCTTTAAACGAAAGAGGCAAATAATGGACGACTATACGAGTATAAGACGTAATAAACTATAAGAACATTTTTGATTATGACTACATACTGCGGAATATCAATAATTTTTTTAACCTAATAATTACCCAGATCTAATTAACTCTATAAACTTTTCGTCAGTATGCTTTGGGATGAACAGGTCTGGAGCCGTACTCCTCAGCGAGTAGTAAAGATCTATCTTCTCCTTCGCCCTCTCTATGCTGTGCTTGCATCCTCTCAGAAACGCGGCAAGCCATTGGTCCTCTGAAATAACACAGATTAAAATTAGCATTTAATATAGGGATTAGGCCTTCAGGTAGATACATTTTATCATTTGGTAGTAACTTAATGTAACTGTTTAGGGTTCCGTAGCCAAAATGGCAAAAACGGGACCCTTACAGATTCGTCATGTCTGTCTGTCTGTACGTCCGTATGTCACAGCCAGTTTATTCCGAAACTATAAGAGCTACATTATTGAAATTTGGTACGTAGATGTATTCTGTGAACCGCATTAAGATTTTAAAATAAAATCAGAAAAAAATCCAAAATTTTTGGGGTTCCCCATACATAGAACTGAAACTGAAAAAAAATTTTTTCATCAAACCTATACGTGTGGGGTATCTATGGATAGGTATTTGAAAATAATGTTGAGGTTACTAACACCATTTTTTTCTAAACTGAATAGTTTACGCGAGAGACTCTTCCAAAGTGGTGAAATGAGTGTTCCCCCCCCCCCCCGTAACTTCTAAAATATGGGCATGATAAAACTGAAAATCTTACCGAATCCGATGAGCTATGTCGGTGACTTTGATTCTGTTTCGAATCAACTCATTTCGGATTCGATCTCGTAGAGAAACGCCGTTGCCATAGTCTTTTCCATAGCTCACTTACAGACTGACTGACTTTCAACTTGCAAACCAGCCATACGTTTCGGCCCCGTATGTTATGACGGGTAGGTCGAACTTCCACATACATTATAATACAACCCGGAATGAGGTCGTCGAGTATGTAAATACTAAAACGAAACATTATGAACTATAACATAAGATGTATAATAAATATAATGTATTACCCGTCCTAGCGCGCAGGTGTGCCTGTTTGTCGATCCATTCCTTCAAATGCTGTATGCCGTCTTGCAGACGCTTGGGATCTTCGCCAAGTTCTAGTTTTGCCTTCTCAGCCAATTCAGGCGATAGTGGCCGGACTAACATACTGGCGAATAAAAAGAAGGCTTCTATTAGGTGATTGTCGTATTTACAATTTAACTTAACCGTTAGCCCAAACCCAAACTAAATTGGTGCTTTTAAAAACATCACTTTCGTTCTTCTACATCTTTGTTCTATTAAAGTTTATGAGTCAAGATTTACCCATATGTTTTATGCCGAAATTACAGGAAGATTTTGATTTAGCGAAATTCTGAAACCCCACGTAAGAACTAAGACAGCACCCGCATTATAATTTAACCAGATCGTACATACAGTTATAGATAATTAATTTAATTGTATTCATACATAAGACATTACATAGTAAAATCAATTTGACGCCCAAACTACTGCCGAAACTTGTAACTAGTTGCGCCCCGCGGTGTTACCCGCGATGTCTCGTTGCAATTATGTATTCGAATTTATCTCTCCGTAAAAACCATCCTTGAACTTCAACGAACATTTTAAAAAACAATTGGCCAAATTGGTCTAGATATTATTGAGTTATGCGCTTACCAACACATTATAGCGATTAATTTTTATATTATAGATGTTGTACTTTTCCATCTTTAGAATATTACAAATAATGAAAATTCTAACAATCACTTACATGTTTTCAGCTTGCAACAGACACGCAACTACCGCACGTATGCAGCTGTGGCCGATGCACCCATCAGTGCAACCCGGTTGCGTCAAACGCGGCAATACTGGCAAACGCACTCAGTCGAGACGCGTGTAGTCACTAACATTCTACTGATTTCGTAGATTATGAAGGTACTTTCTTTTTATGCATCAAGTGTAAAGCTTGTGAAATTAATTATGCACAAATTGAGTCGGTTCGTTAATTAGGTTATTGATAATTAAATACAAAATTAAGAATGAATCGATGTTTAGCCGTTGAAAATTGCTAGTGTAGTATTTGGAGAAAATAGCAAAATTAGGCCTAGCAAAACAAACAAAACACAAATGGAAAAAAATCCGTTATGGCCGTTTCTACAGTACACGACGATCCTGCAACTTTTACCAAAAGTTGCCCATCAACCTCTTTGATGAATCCTCTACCTACATCTCACAAAAATGCTCACAGACGTTATTTTTCAAGAAAACACATATATTTTAGTCCTTAAATTAACAAAACTATCGAGTATTGCTTTGAGACCAACAGACCAAATCTAGTATTAATACGAAACACTAGCTAATAACTATAACGAGGAGATAAGTTACTAAGTAATACGTATCGTTTTAGGAAATAAAATGGACATGTAGTACGGAAAAACGTTTTAATTAGACAAATAACGCTGTGGTGGAAGTATTAATCAAACTCGAGCTGCCTAAATGAACCCTCGAGTCCAAAAAGTTCCTCAGAGGTCTTGGGCTTGCCGGGCCGCTTGCTTTCGTCAGTGCCAAATGTCAAGTCCTCTTCTAGCCAGTCTTTGTACTCCAACACCTTCTTCCTCCAGTATTCTGCAATTAATAATAATTTAATAATTTTATTTATTTATTTCAAGAAACATACATTTGTTTAAGTTAGTCACTGCATCCCACACTAGGATTCCCTGTGTTGTGGGATTCAGTCTCTTTCATATTAAAAATCGAACAAAAGATAAGAAAAATAAAATAAGTGACTGTTTGGATGTTTGTTTGTTTAGCTAAAAATATGTGTGTGTTTGTGTTCGTGTGTTCAAGCGTGCGTGCGTATGTGTGTGTGTATGTGTGTGTGTGTGTGTGTTCGTGTGTTCAAGCGTGCGTGCGTATGTGTGTGTGTATGTGTGTGTGTGTGTGTGTGGGTGTGGGTGTGTGCGTGGGTGTGTGTGTATGTGTGTGTCGTGTGGAACCTTGCCTTGTTTATGTTGTCAGGTGTTCTGTTTGCGTGTAATCAAGATTCAACAACCATTTTGTAAGTGCATTTTTACAATTGCGCCTATTCAATTTTTTTTTTTTTATAGTGGCTCGACATAATGGCTTCCCTACGCCTGATGGAAAGCGAAAGAGAGGCCCAAGTCGCTGTGACAACTGGCAAGTAACTGGTCAGTTACCTGTCAGTTGCCACTGCCATGCCGGCCCAACCCTAACCCCCCCCCCCCCCCCCCCCACGAGCTCCGGACACCCTACTCACCAGCAGAAACACGACCCGAAGGTCATTTGGCTGCGGTATTTTATAGGGTGGAGGTCCTTCCCCGGACGGGCAGCTCAATTCGAGCGAAGATTCGCTATGCCCTACCTCTCTTAAATTCAAATTCACCACACTTAAAAAGTTATCAAGCTTACTGTATAATGAGGGGCCCCTTGTAATAATATGACCTTTAAAGAAATTAAAGAATCTAAATGTCACAGAATACTTGAACAATGCAATGCAGGTAGCATTATTCTTCATACATCTTATCCTATTCGAACATGATGTCATCATTATGACACCAAAAAAATTAAGATGTAACTGTAGAAAGAAGCAACTCGTCTTGACAATTTCTTTTTCATTTCTCTCTACGTCCCTCAAACGTCAGTGCATTAATTAGTTTGAAATGTAGCACTGGAGAAAAATGCTTTGAATACATTGTACGAGTATAATGCACCGCACTAATTAATCCATTCTAGCTGAAGTTAAGGTTCCTACTAGGCTCAGGAATAAGTATATGACTGCGGACGAATATTTGTGTCTTTTGGTCACATTGCCAGAAAGACCGGCGACAATCTGGATTACTTGTTGGTAACCGGCAGGGTACGAGGAAAGAAACCTAGAGCCAGGCCAACCAAATCCGTATAACCCTTGATATATCTTTTAAAGTTACCATCCTTGCAGCTAAGAATAGCGCAAGCTAGCGTGAGATAGTCCGAGATAAAATAATTCTAAAAATCTTACCATTAAGGTATAGCGACGCCGCGACGCAAGTATGAGGAGGTAGGAATATAAGTTTTATTAAAGAGTGTGGATATATGTCTTAAATAGTATGGCCTTTTTAAGACTATTATACGTATTTATTTTTATTACTGACCGTTAATTTCCTTTATGGTGCCTGCATTTCCTCCGTATTCAGCTGGCAAAATTTCTTTGGGAATGTGTTTGTAGAATTCTTCATAGTTTTTATTGTGTACGTACAACTGTAAAGTTTATAAAATTGTTATAGTAAAAAAATACTTTAAGTAAATTGCGTGTTTATCCTTGTTAGAATTACTAACCATGTTTTTACAAAATACACATTTAGAGCGCATACCATTTATCTATATAGCTTAGGTATAATAATTGTATTTATTCGTAGTAATAACTGCATAATCATCTACAAGTTCCAACAATTTTATACATATTATTTGTAATTTGTCTACGTAACTAGGTTGTTTCAGCCTATTTACACTAATAACATTATCTATCAGGGAGCTTTTCAGTAAACAGTGTAAGTAATCGCTTAAACATTAAGGGGCAGCGCAGACAACAGACTATCCGTGACGCACTTTTTGCAATTACGAGTATATAAAGTAACGCAGAAGACGCGCAAAAATCTGTCACGGATATTTCACAGACTCAACACACGACGCACATCTTCGATCACTCTGTCGGCAGACCTAGACGCTCTTAATAAATGTCTCAGACGCAGACTCTATCGCACAAAAAGTGTGCCGTCTGCGCTGCCCCTAATTTTATAAACTTACTCTATTCCTGTTCTTTTCGTTTAGGAAGCCTTTGGCTGTATTGAATATTGTTTCAAAGAAAGATGGTGTGTTCAGATAATGTAAACCCTTCATACGGATTGGTGCGGCTTCCTGAAAATTGAAAAAGCTCCATTTGTAATAATATCCTACTCATAAGCTCATTATGGTCGAACTTTATGCTTGCAAAGCGAATAGGTTATATTATATGAACTTCCCGTAATCCATTACCTATTGGTCTAATAACCGCAAACACTCACTAAAAGTACATGGTACCAAATTCGGATTATCATCATCATCTCTCATTATAGGCCTCTACAGTTGGTCACTTTGGGCAAACATCTGCAGGCTTTGCCCATAATCGCCACGCTAGGCAGGCGGGTTGGCGATAGTAAAGCGCCACTCCTCGCATTCGGACTATCGACAGGCCCAAAAAGTAGGAATTAACTTTACGATTTCTCACAAAAACTAGCTAAATTTAGCCCTACAAATGATTCCAATTTTAGGTATACATCTACGTATATCTAATCAAACACAATAGATAGGTTATCTTGCTGTATCAAGTCTGTATGCATCATTGTATTCATTTGTCTACCATTCTTCTTATTAGTAGTAGTCTAGCATTTTGGTTTTGTTTGTAATTACATAATATGAAATACGTTTATGTTTAGTATTTTGCATTAGGATACCGAGTGTACCCACACAAAACAAAATTTATCATATCATGAGGCTTTCCCTCGCCTCATCTTAACTAATATTATAAAGCTGAAGAGTTTGTTTGTTTGTTTGTTTGAACGCGATAATCTCAGGAACTACTGGTCAGAATTGAAAAATTCTTTTTGTGTTGAATAGGCCATTTATCGAGGAAGGCTTTAGGCTATATAACATCACGCTGCAACTATTAGGAGCGAAGAAATAATGGAAAATGTAAAAAAAAACGGGGGAAAAATAACTATTCCACGCGGACGAAGTCGCGAGCACAGCTAGTGATATGATAAAAGTCACTGTGACAGCGAACAAATAGCATCTCATACCAGTCAGTTGCCGCTGCCATGCCAGTACATGTGCTGAATGAGTGATGTCATGAGTTCAGATGTATCTATGTATTTATTTACTTGCGAGAACACGATCATCTTCTTCATCTGGAGAGGAGTCATCTGCAGAAAGTGAGCCATCGTAGCACCTTCCAAGTCCATCACGGATTTGAAGCCAGCCACAACGGCATTATCATTTTCAAGGAGAATGATCTGCAATTTCAATTCTATACATTAAATATATTTTCAAAATAACTATCAGGGGATGATAAGTGATCGATACTGATGCCAATAATGCAATTAGTAAAAAATTTGGCTGTATGTTTGTTATAGAAACAAAAACTACTGGGCGGATTTTAACGAAACTTGGTACAATTATTTTTCATACTTCTGCGCAGGTTATAGTATACTTTTCATCACGCTACGATCAATAGGAGCAGAGCAGTGATGGAAAGTGTTGGGAATACGGGAGAAAATTTTATCTGTATGTCAGATCGCGCATCACGCGAAAACTACTTATTAACTATGAAATTGAATGCGGTTTTCACCAATGTATTGCTAGAGGTCTAACTTAAAACTTAGGCACTAGGTCTATACCTATGTATAGATAGGTATTTTATGGAAGTCCTTTATTTTTGAAAACCGATACCCACGCGTGCGACGCCGCCGGCACAGCTAGTACTTATAATAAATCTGTAGAGGGGTCAATTCTGTACATGAAATACATTTTCAAAATAACTATCAGGGGGCGATCGATATTGATGCCAAAAATGCAATCAGTAAAATTTTTGTCTGTCTGTATGTTCGTTATAGAAACAAAAACTACTGTACGTCCAAGTTCCAGATCAGCTTGGATGGTCAAAATAGTACAAGGCAACCAGGACAACTAAGTTCGTGGCGATTATGACTTTATGCCGTAGTAGTAACATAAAAACTGCATACGAGTATACGAACCTTCTGTATACAACTGGCAACAGCCATTACGTCCAGCATGGTATACTTGGCGGGATCATAAGCGCCCGGTCGTGCCAACGTCACTATTTCCTTGTCTGGACCGATGGGGTTGGGCAGTATTACCATGGGCCTGAAAAGAATGCGCATATTGGTCTTTAGAAAATTACACTTCCTCTACCTGAAGGTTATCTGGAGGAGATCACTTACTAGCGATATTGTACCACAAAATGTCTATATCACCTTTTCTGTATTTATTTTACAATTTGTGCAATATAGAATATCTATCTATTGCTCGTGAGTACCTTATACTTTTTTATGTTTGAGTTGCATAGTAATAAAGTTGCTATTTTGTTATTATCTTAAATACTGTTCGAGCATTGGTAGGTTGTTTTACAATAGAACCATTAAAATTAACAATTTAACTATAGTCAGTCCTTGTTTAAATATTTTCCATGCCGTAATAGAAAATATCATAGCCTCAGTTCTTCCCGTGTCTTAAGAGTAGACTCACGGGCTTGTTGAGATTTCAGCTTCTCAGCCATTGGTCCTATGTACTTGCCTGTACCACCACTTCGATCGCGGTTCAGGATTTCTCTTACGGGCCAGGTCGGCAGTGGAAACTGACAAATGATTATGATCTGATTACTTGTCCGTTGTTAGAGCGACTTAGACGTCTCTTTCACTTTCTATATGACGGTTGGCCAATGCTTCACTAAGTCAAACTCGATCCTCTTGCTGTTACTACTATATCTATAACTAGCTTTCCGCCCGCGACTTCGTCCGCGTAAAGTTTTTAAGGAACCCTATTTTTTTCCAAAATAAAATTGTGCCTATGTTACTCGTGGATAATGTAGCTTTCGAATGGTGAAAGAATTTTTAAAAACGGTCCAGTAGTTTTTGAGCCTATTCATTACAACCAAACAAACAAAGTTTTCCTCTTTATAATATTATTAGTGTAGATTATTTTTGGTTACCCAAGATACAGGCTAAGCCAAGTTTGGGATCCCCTATTCCATTCATTATTCCTTAGACTTGTGCAATTTATATAATTTTATGATTAAACTACCATCAACTGTATAGTCTAGGTATGTTATTCTGATAGTAATAAATCATTTTTCATTTTCATTTTAAACCCAAAATCACGTTTCTGAGGACCATATCACTGCCGACTAACCCGAAACACCAATATAATGGTAATGTCTTACCCCAATTCCAGAATTTCGAAGAAACGCTCTCCATCGGGCTTAGCATTAAATTCTGGTACAGCAGTGCGCATGGTGTAGTACAGGTCGAGCTTCTCCTTGGCTCTCTCCAAGCTGTACTTGCATCCTCGAAGGAAAACCACCAGCCATTGGTCATCTGGAAGGTTTTGGCAATTAAACATAGTAAAATCGTCCCAAACATTAGCTAAAGACCTTTTGATAGGCCTAGCTAGATTATTGTAAGAAGACGGTAACTACTACGAGAATACTTTCCTCTGCGTTATTTCTTATGCAGCGGCTTGTTTACACTATCTACCTCTAGATGCTTCTGAGTTCAAATGACAATCACTTGTAATAACGAATGAATTGATTGTTATGCCATATCGGCTATGTCGCAGAACAATGCCAATTTATTTTTATTTTAAGCAAATAAGCAATATCTCGAAAGATGCAATTTTCATAACTTAGTGAGACCCATTGTATAAAAATAGCTTTTCGTGAATTAATGAGCGATAAGGCCCATAGTACACGGCGTATTTTAAACGCGCCGACCACGCGCGTTTCAGGAACGCACGTCTTCGGCGCCGTGGACGCTGCTTGTTGCGTTTACATTGATGAAACAAGCGCGCGCATGAAGCGCGTATACTCGCGTTCGAAGCGATACAAACGCGCGTACAAAGGAGCAGAGTTGGAGCATAGTAGTAGCCATTGTGCAACTGAAGAAGAGGAGTCTCTGATCAAAACGCAAAAGCTACGCGCATCTACTGCGCTTATGCGCGCAGATACAGCGCGTATAAGCGCAGTAGAGGCGCGTTTCACGATCGCCCGTGTGCTTAGGTTACTAGGTTGCGTTCGAATTGCGTTTGAAGCGCGTATACGCGCGTCATCTGCGCGTCGTCGGCGCGTTAAAAATACGCCGTGTACTATGGGCCTAAGACCGCCTAAATTGTGCCACTATTGTATACTTTCCTAGTTGTAAAGTATTTTTTTGTGATGTACAATGAAGTGTATATATCTAAGAATTAAATAAAATGCGTAGCTCTAATTAAATCATATATCTATGACTCAGCATTAATAAGTAATCTCAGCATTGTACGCTGCTGAACCTAAATGAGAATTTCCTTGTGCCTTATCGTAATTTTTGACCAGATAAGTTAAGCTATAATTTCAAAAACCAAGGTTAGTTCCTATCGATTGGCTTAGTCGTCAATTACATAAAATCGATTGCACCTGTTTGAATCACCTTATTTTGTACTATGAATATGAGCACGTACCTACTAGTGAACATGCTTACATATGTACCAAATTTACACTAATATCAAAACGAGGAAATATTTGATTGTTTGTTTGTTTGCATTGAATAGGCTCCGAAACTACGTGACCGACACTATCTCCGCTGAACATACCTACGCTTGGAAATTTGAAATGAGTTAAGGAGCCTTACTAAAACGCCAATAACGTAACCTAATGAAAAATTTATCTGAAATGTCCCAAGTGAATAGTAGTCGTTAGTCTGTAAGTAATACCTACTACTATCGGCTTAGATTTTCTCAAATATCGTCTTACACCTTAATACAATATATTTTGTTAAAAATTTCATCATTCACAAATCCACTATAATAATGGTCCAACTCTACTTCTGTGATCAATACAAAGGGTCAATCTTAATACTTTTAGCAGTCGCGATTCGCCACATGTCATGACATCCTTAAATATCTGAATGAAAACTTTATTGATGAACACATAAAATATTTTGTATTAACTAATTGCGAAGGTCCTCACATATAAGGAGTTTACATATTATTAAACAAATTACTCCTAGGGATGAATAAATGACGCAAACTCTGAAGCCATTTCTTACCTGTTCTCGCCCTTATATGGGGCTGTTTGGCTAACCAATCCTTGAGGTGTTGGATGTCACTTTCGATCCTCTTGGGATCCTCGTTGAGCTCCACTCGAGCCTTCTCGGCCAACTCAGGTGTCAACGGACGCACCGGCATTCTGCAGGCAACTACTAGCCAAGGTTCCTATACGTCTTTCCGTACAAACTGCCTGCTCAAACTATAATTTTTGCGGCGTGCACCAGTAATATCGTTGATTAGCTATCTATTAATCCGTCTTTTATATAGAATTATAAAACATATTGTGTTCAAATGTGGGCGAGTTAGATATTAACGCGATAACGACATCGAGTGATTGTGGCTGCGTTGATATTACGAGTACTTATTGGCTTAAAATACTCTTGTCAAATGTTTTCCCTGTGTTTAAAAAATTCAGACCAATAAACTATAATAACTTTATTAGGTTAAACTAAAAGACTTCTTGAAGGAATCTCCCATTTATATAGAATTAAGTCCTTAATTTTGCATAGAATATTCCAACATGAATTCGTTGTCGAGATAAATCTGCACTAAAAGACGCGCAAGTAAGCTTTGCTTAATTTAGTCTAAAAGTAAGTAAGTCTAATGTCTGGAGAGAATAGATTTTCATTTTTCACCTAGCGAATTATCATTATTGAGACTTCTAATGTTACGTTGAATGAATGTAATGTACAAAGCTTTCTTTTATGATTTGGGAGGTATAAATTGATGCTTGAACAGTCGGTTTACGTCCACCTAGTGTAGTACATAACATTATGTTATTGGTATTTAAGGTAATTGAATAAACATAATGTCTGGAGGTCATGTTCTAATATCGTTTTTATTTCTTTATTTTCATTATTTCTTATAAATAATGTTTTATGTCCAGCAGTGGATTGATAAAGGCCGATGATAATGACAATGTTCAATAGACTTGGTTATACACATTTAGCAAGTTTGGTGTCCTGAGCTAGCCCGAAGTGCAGCTTTCTAAAAAAGCTTTGAATAAAGATTGTTCACTTTCTTGTCTAGGTATATAAAAATGTTCCTAAAGAATTCTTAATATTACACATTACAGTCAAATCTTATAGTTTAGTTAACATTTAAAAATATATTCGGATGCCATCCTTCGGAGTTCTAGTCAATCTGGAGTTGTCTGAACGTGCCATCGACGCCCCACATTTCCACAGCCGTGTTGGGACCTCCAACCCTCTTGGTCTCATCCGTGCCGAACTGCTGGTCTTCCTCTAACCAAGCGTTATGTTCGTTTACTCTTTTCTTCCAATTCTCTGTAATGAAATAAACTCTGTAGAAATATTAATTTCTATTGCCTATTTATTAGTCTTAACTCTTTAATACTGATTAGTGTTATGATTTAAGCGGTGATACCGTGAAATGACAGCGATTGACTCATAAAGACTCCAAAATTCAATAAAAATTAAACATTTTCCTTCGACAGTAAAAACAAGTACGCTTTTAAAATAAACAGAAATATACAAAAGGTTTTTACTATGAAATTAAACATACCCAGTATATATAATATAGTTCCGCCGTCTCCACCATATTCGGCTGGTAACACATGCTCGGGGATATACGTATACATATCTTCTAAACTATTATGAACAAATAACTGAAAAAAATGTTATTCGCTAGAATCGAGTCATCAAACAAACTCCATCTATATTTTTTTATAGTAGCTTGACATAATGGCTTCCCTACGCCTGATGAAAAGCGAAAGAGAAGCCCAAGTCGCTGCGACAACGGGCAAGTAACTGGTCAGTTACTTGTCAGTTGCCACCGCCATGCCGGCCCAACCCTAACCCCCCACGAGTTCCATGTAGCTTCTTTACTTACCCGACTTCTACTTTTTTCATTTAATAGAGCTTTGAAAGCATTCAGGAACATTTCAAAACCCGGGGGCACATTTATGAAGTGAGTGCCTTTTATTCGAAACGGATTTACGTCCTAAAAGAAAAACAATATAATAAGTGGTCCATATATTCCCTATTTTGGAATTAAATTATAATGATATCCTAAAGATGTTTGGACTAAAACCAACAGATAGTTGTAAACCCCTATTTCGAAAGCATAAAATTCTAACATTTCCGTCTTTATTACCCATAATCGCCGCGCTGGGCAGGCGGGTTGGCGATCGCAGGGCGTAGCTTCTTGCTCCGGTGACGGTGCTGCCCGTCACCGGCCTGTGATATTTAGCTACGCCTTGTATCGTGATGGTTATACCGCCAACAGTCGGTTTGCCAGAGCCTCGTTTGTTGTTCGGCAGGATGTACCACGTGCAGGTGAGGATGGCTTGGAGCGAAAAGGTGATAGGTCGCTCCCTTACATCCCTTCCATTATCTAAGTAGTCTGACTTTATATAATTTGTACACCGTAAAGGTACGACATGTTGAAACCTGTATTATTGACCCGACATCTATATACACATGTTTCGAACGAATAAATTATCTTTATCTTTAAAATATGGCACAAAATACCTGAAGAGATACAACCAATTTCTTCATCTGTATTGGTGTCATTTGTAAAAAGTGGCCAAGGGTAACATCTTTGAGGTCAAGAACAGCTCTGATACCTGCCACTACACAATTGTCATCCTCCATTATCATTATCTGAAAAATCAATACTACTTATCTACCCTTCTCCAAAGTTTCAGTGCTGGAGTGAAAGGATATAACATAAAAATTGTTGTAATATGTAGTCTGTCAAAGTGAAACAAATAAAATGCCATATAGCTAAGTATCAGTCAATTTTTGTTTACGACTGTTTAGTATTTTATACAGCCTCGAAAACTTTTAATAATTAGGTCCATACTTTTTAAAACTAACCTTTTGCAATATATTTGAGACAGATATAATATCGGAGACCGTATATTTTTTGGGATCGTATGTTCCAGGTCTTACAATCGCTATTCTTGGCTCTGCTGGTCCTGCACATGTGGGTAGAATTAGGACACTCCTGAAAACATGTAAGTTTATACTTTCAACTATCGTTAACTTATCCTCCTCTTTGCTTCCTATGCCCCAGTAATGGGGGTCGCCCTTAGGAAATCTTCTCTGGTACCTACGGTATTTTTCCATCATCATCTTCTTAGGCGGCGAGGCGGGCGTGGTGAACTGAAGATTTGAATACGATACGGATCTGGTAAATATGGCATGTCGCCGGTGGGCAATAACTTGCAGGAATACGGGTAGTGCAGAAGCATTCGGCCTTGTTCCTATCTGCCCTAGCCAGCCGCGTATGAAAAGAAGCCGGTACTCCTGGTCTAGGAGAGCACATATCCCCCATTGATAAAAATACCTACCCTAACTCGAGGATTTCATAAAACAATGGGTGTGTGTGTGTGATCTGGAAAAGATCAGTTGCCGTCCCTCGGAATGTGTAATGGAAGTCAAGCTTTTTTTTAACCCTCTCCAAACTGAACTTTGAACCGCGCAGAAATGCTGCTAACCACTGATCATCTGAAATTAAGTAAATTAATATTAGCCCAATTTAATAAATCGTTGAACACGAAATAGGCGATTATGGTCATATCATCATCAGCCTATCGCAGTCCACTGCTGGACATAGGCCTCACCGGTGGTTCGACACTTTGGGCATACACCTGGAGATTATATCCATAATCCCCGAAAATACAGCTTGTTTTTGCAATATGCTATTTTTGCCACCAGAACATAGAAATCTCTGGGATGGACAGAGAGAAACCTTATTTATCAAATGAGTGAGAATTGAAAGAGATCGTGGGAGCGGATCTTTCCGATCACGTCAGAGTTAATTGCATTAGGCTTCCGAGTGAGTGATAAAACCATTTTTGAGTGATAAAATTATTTAAAACAATTTGAAAAATAATATTAACATGTTCTCCCTATTACAATACCTACAACTTTTCATATTTTCAAAACCACAATTGACATTCATTTAATATTTAAGTACAATAAGAAAAGGGTAAATTATTTAGCTTTAAAATTAAACAGGTACCTAGGTGATTCTCAATGAAGTATAATCCATTTAATATTTCAATGGATAGGTAGGTACTTCTCCATTCTTCGGATTTAGAATAGGACCACCCCATCGCATCCTATGGATGTCGTAAAAGACGCCTAAGGAAATATAAGGAAACACGCAGCAGCGTTTACCTGGGTACAGATAAAACCTACTGCGGTCACCAACCCTGTCAAGCGTCGTGACTCATGAGAATCCCCCCAAATTTTATCATTTGTGTGTCATTGGGGGAGCCTTCTGTCCAGCAATGGACGTCTCCAAGCTCATGATGATGAGATACTTCTGGACAATCCGTTACTGACCTGTCCTGGCGCGTATATGTGGTTGTTTCGCGAGCCAGCCCTTGATGTGTTCTATACCACCGAACATCTTGGCGTCATCTTCATTCAGCTCCCGGCACGCCTTCTCGGCTAACTCAGGATTCAACACTCGGATAATCATTATTAAACGTCACGTATGAACATTTATTGTTGTATACTTTTTATCTCAAGCCAACCATCCCCACGTCCGCTATCTAGATTGTTCATATCTGTACTAAGCATCCGAAATTCTGCCTGTTTACCTCTAAAGGTAACCTATATCAATAGGTATGCATAGACGTATCTGCTATTTTGACATGCACAATTGCACACTTTAGTTTCTAAATATTTAACTGTAGAGTTAATGTTGATGAATGACGTTTTTAAACAAGGTAGATTTTAGTACTGTTATAAAAATATCTTTAGATAATTACGATTTATTATATAAATTAATATAGAGAAATATCATGATCATCAGCGTAGAACAGTCCACTGCTGGACATATATATCTATGTATATTTCTAACGAGATAAATAGGTGGATATTATTTATTGCACACCGTACAATTGTCTATTTTTTTATCGCCAATTTTTATTCTATTTCTAATTTACGAGTAACAATAAAAAAGTAATTAAACATTTCGAAATTACAAAATGGTTTACAGAAACGGTTCCACTGCCCTACATGTTGGCACATCGGTAACATTGACATGAGGGCGTTAATGTAAAACAAAAATGTCAAAAATCAACATTAAAAGTGAAGTTTTGTATGAGGTGACGCTTTAGTTACAATTTCGGCCACGTGCCAAAACATCCTTATCGGTCATAGTGCAATTATTTCACAGTCCATGAAGTTTTTTTTAAATGTAACGTATAAGCATAATCAAATCAATCACTTGTCAGTTTTCGCTATGCCGGCCTGTAAGATAACTCTGGCTATACTTTGATCGATCCAGAAACGCGACCGAATTCACTTTACGGGTTTTCTTAGTCTGTTTATGTACATAATGTTAATTAGTTGGTGTAAACCACCTCTTCTTGTAGGACCCTCACAAATGTTTCAAAGTCACCTCTTCGGGAAGTGCCTACTTGTTTATAAAATAACGACGTTTGTAGGAAAAATATTTTGAATGAGATACACAGAATATTGTTTTCATATTTATTTGCAGATAATCTTATTCTTTTAGTCAAATTCAAGCTGCCTAAAGGAGCCTTCTACGCCGAACATGTCCTCTGCAGTCTTGGGTTTGCCGGGCCTTTTGCTTTCATCAGTACCGAATTTCAGGTCAGCTTCCAACCAGTCACTGTACTCTTCCACCTTCTTCAACCAGTAATCTGCAATATTATTGTTAAATTATGTTGCATGTGTAAAAATAAAACTAGTTAAGTCTGCTAAGCAGGCTTTAGACTCAAGATTAACGCCTCTTCTGCCGATATCGTTAGAAACTTCCTGCCTTCTAATAACTGAATTTAAATATTTATACTGTGACTGTCTCACACACACACAAACAGAAATACTTAATATTTAGGTACAAACAAAAACAGAACATTATGTAGCACCTAATTGAGAAGACTGGTCCTCCACAACATAAGGAATCTAAGTGTGGAGACCAAAGCTACCTTTTCTCTTACATTGTAATGTAACCTAGAATTTTTTAATACATTGTAACAGTGGGTACTAATTAATTTTCTGCGCTGAATAGGTAGCCTGTATTTAGACTTAAGTTAGTATAAGGAAGGCGCCAAGCGCTATGTTCTTATCATATATCGTAGTTACATCCACCTTAATAAGTTATCTTTACTTGCTTTGCGATTCAAGGCAACTGCCAAAAAAATCACGCCATAAATCGTCTTGCGTCCCAAAATTAATGA
The DNA here is from genome assembly GCA_031163375.1 of Conogethes punctiferalis. Lineage (NCBI taxonomy): Eukaryota > Metazoa > Arthropoda > Insecta > Lepidoptera > Crambidae > Conogethes > Conogethes punctiferalis. The sequence continues at coordinate 8,925,907 of CM062080.1, forward strand.
GTTTCTATTAACTGATTTATAAAATTGGATACAAGTTTTAACCATTCATCGGATAAGGGAGAAGTCAGTCTAAAACCAACCAACCAACCTATTTATAATAATGTACCGAATAAACGGTTTCTACGAGTATTCTACTCTAAAACTAAACAGGACATCGTAATTGTGATCCTACCTGTAATTTCTTTGATCGTTCCTGCTTGGCCTCCATATTCCGCAGGCAAGCATTCTTTAGGAATGTACTGGTACATTTCATCGTAATTCTTATTGTGGACGTATAACTGTAACCATACAAGAACATTTAGTAAATTAGTTACTAATTACTACCGCCGACTACGAGTTAATAGGTAATATTCAGAAACGTCATCGTTAAGGAGTCTATGCGTAGTTGGTAACCCTGCGGTATGAGGCGTAGAATACTAAAGGGCCTTTACTAAACATAAGGTGTTAGGAGGACACCACACAGTAGGTTATTCTCCACTAGGTAGGAGTGAACCAATAACATAATATAGACATAGGTAACCCTGGTTTAGGTATGCGTAAAATTTCCGACGAAAAATAAAGCAAGACTTTGAACTCGAAAACGAAAATTTAAGTAGGTACGGAACCTAGATCGGGTATGAGGCAACTCTTTTCGATTAGCAATGATTTTTTTCTTGAGAATAATGACGAATGGAAAAATTAAACTATAAGTGCACTATATTACAAATCTTCAGCAATAGATAAGTGTAAACGGTTAAAGTGTAGATCCATACTCGGCTCCTATTCTTCTCATTCAACAAGACTTTCATTGCATTAAACACGGTCTCGAAGCCAGTCGGAGTGTTCAGGTAGTGTGTCCCTTTCATGCGTATTGGCAAGGCATCCTGAAATCATTAAAAGGTACATATGAATTAAAAGTTGTTGCTAATGGCTAAATATTCACAATAGATTATTTATTCTATTTACATATTATACTATAATAACTCTTAACTTTTTATGAATGAATACCTATAATAATTATAGGTATTCATTCATAAAAAGTTAAGAGTTATTTCTTCTTTTTAAAAAAATATAAAATGCTCAGAATTGTTCTTAAGCTTCTTTATTGAAAAGATGTAGAATAAGTAAATGAAAATTATTTACAAGTAGCTACATAATTGAGTAAAGTAGGTAGGCAATACTATTGACTACATACCTGCCCAGAAACCACCATCTTCTTCATCAATATAGGGGTCATTTGGAAGAAATGTGCCATCGTAACTTTGTCCAAATCAAGAACTGATTTTACTCCTGCTACAACTGCGTTGTCATCTTCTAATAGAAGGATCTAAAAATAATAATTTGTTAACTAGGTAGGTATATCAAGTAAATTAATATTATCTACAAGGCATGACGTCTTTCGTTATGTTTCAATCCCAAGGGATATAGGCCTGGGTTGGGTGCCAATATTGTATTTAAGTAAGTATATGCATATTATTAGATATTTCCCTTCGTTTTCTCCGATTTCCATAACACAAGAGCTTATGCTACATACTTTGGTATCAGATCAATATAAATGTGATATTGTATGATGATAGCCATCTGTGAAAAATATGCATTCGGAGCTTTTGAGCTTATCTATTTACCTGTTTTCTACTCTTTATTTTAATAATGTAATTTCATATTGTAATTAATGCACCCACAGCGAAGTGCAGCTTTGATAAATTATTGTACCTAATAGAAAACGTGGTTTAAAGAGAGCTCTTTCGTCGCATTAACATCAGACCTACCACCAGCAGCAATAAAAAAAAGAAAGGAAAGTAGGCTACAGGAACCCATTATAATAGAACTTTTTGGAACCGTATGGCACCACACTCTGTCACGAAACGATTAACTGGCATTATGTATTTCATGAAAATTCAAACCATCACAGAAATTTTAACGGCGATTGGTCTGAACTTACAAGTGTTGACAAATACGGAACTCACTTTGATTATAACGTTGGATACTGATAAAATGTCTGCTATGTTATATTTATCAGCATCGTACCTCCCAGGGCTAATGAGACCTATTTTGAAAGATCCAGGCGCCACAGGTTTTGGTAGTATTAAGTAGCTCCTGGAAAGTACAAGATTTTTAAAAACATTTCAAATCCATTCTTCAACGATGCTCCATGATATTAGTATATTGGCACCATACATATCCTTATAGCTACAGTACGAGTTAAAAAATACTATAAATTCTCTACTAACCCCAACTCAAGAATTTCCTTGAAAAGCGGATCTTTGTGATGAATCCTGTAAAGCTCTGGAGCAGTCTGGCGAATCGCATAATAGAGGTCTATTTTTTCCTTCGTCCTTTCCAAACTGTACTTGCATCCTCGTAAGAATGCTATCAGCCACTGATCATCTGAAATATTGTACCTACAGAATAAATCCTAATTCCATTATAATGAAAATTAATTACCTAATTAATGCTAGGGCTTTGAAATCGTCGTAGTCCATCAAAATACAAGATAGCAGCCAGTATACACATTAGGTACCTACACATAAACCTAAATTAAATTGATTTCCACTCATTAATAGTATTTTCTTTTTAAATCAAGCATAAAGTAAACCTATCTGAACTTATTGCTCCAAATAGTCAAGCTTCAATTCATTTAGAACTACATGTATTTAGAAAAAATGTGCATGTAATACCGGTTCTAGCAGATAAGTGTGGTTGCTTAGCCAACCACTCCTTAAGATGCTGCAAATCCGCCGCTATCCTCTTTGGATCCTCGTTTAGCTCAGCCTCGGCCTTCGCCGCCAGTTCAGGACTCAAAGGTCGCACAGACATGTTTAAAAAAACAACAAAAAAAATAATTAAAATAAAATTAATTTACTGTTGCACGTTGGCGAACAGCTAAACTAATATGAAAGTTACAAGGTAGCATTTATTAGTTATCAACGTATCAAATTGATAATGTTATCGGCGCTAATTCCACGTTGATAGAGTAAGTGGATAACAACACTTATAAATTGATTCCGTTTTAAAGGTTTTAATCCTGTTATTATCCCATGGATTCTAATCTTCTTTGTTTTAACGTATATCTATTTTCCTTATATATAAGAATTAATCCTAACAATGCATAAAACTTACTAAATTAATATTTTTTTTAAGATCGGGACTGCGGACAGCAGAATATAAACAATAAAAGTCATTTAAAATCGAACAACACATTTATTCTTGTGTATTTACATTTTTAATTAAATTTACATTTACAACCCTGTTATTTGTTGTTAATTTAAGTTGGTACTGCAATAATAATAATTTTTATGTATGACACCAAAATAAGTTTACCTTATTGAATAACAATTTTGAAACGATTATTTTATATTACTTGCCCAGACTAATAAGATCACAGAAGTTATAAATTATGGCTGACTATAATATTTATACCTACATTATTATAACTTTTATCCACGAGTCAAATTCCTAGTATGAAGGCAATTTTTGGTGAGACAGAGTGTTTTATTTACAAACCGGTTGTATACTTTAAATTAAAAAAAAAATATGAAATAGTCAATACTTATTTACTGTCATTGTGGAAATATTAAAAACAGCAGCTAAAAACGTTACAATGCTAGAATTATCGCATGAACGGCACACTTAATTTAGTTTATATATCGTGTTTCCGTATCGTATATGACCGTAAGTCTTAATCACATTACGTTATTACCTACTCAGAGACTGATAGGTTTATACATAATGTTTCCATAAAGTTATATTTACGGATACGACATTAAAAAAACCACGTGTGTCATCATCGCAACTAACAAATTACCTACAAATTATCTTCGATACTAAGCATTTGGTAAAACTTGTATCCCCAATAAGTATCTACTTACAAAAATATTATATGTGAACTTACAATTACATTAACAATATTATAAATTAAATAAATCACAAATATCAACTAACCAATTAAATTATAAATACTAAAATTCAAATAGTTCTTACTGACTACCGTTTGCACTAGGAAGCATTGGAATTATAACGCGTGTTTGGAACTGTTACACTAATGGCGAAATTGCACGGGTTAAATAATTTTATTAACGCATTACGTTTTAATTAAATCATCATTTATAACGATTAAAAATTATAACTAATAGTATTCAAATGTTGACTATTACAAAACAAACATCTACAAATCTACTTGTATAATGAAAACCTAGATTTAAAATATATATATAAATATATTTTGTTTACTTTCTGTCGGAAATACATCGGTACCTATCACCTCTGAATAAGAATTTAGGAAGCATATAAATTACGCTCTTGTTTTTTTTTTGTTGAATATAATTTTTTTCCTAAAGTTAGAACCAATAGGAAAAGCTATGTAAAGAAGTACATGTAAATTGTAAAATTATCGCGTAAGCAATATTATTATTGACAGTAAAGTAAAAGTAAAACACTTTTTTAATTAAATTATTAAATGTTTATATCCATTATACCAGTTCAATATGCAAATATTTTTCATCTATTTCGTCAACAATCGAGATGATTTACCTCTGTTCGACTTGAAAATGAACTTGAGCATAACACCAGCACAATATTTGTGCATTATTATTTAATATTTCATATGATTTTCACACAAATGAAAATAAATTTATATACCTACCATATAAAAGTCACGGGTTAACATTTGATTTTCAAGTCGCGGGTACTAGGTAATTCTATTACCGATGTCCTACGGATAACATTTTCTATGACATAATAATAATTTGGAGACAAAATAATATTATACCGAATAAAAATACATATTACACCGATGTAAAAAAAATGCAATATTCCGCTTACCAGCTACTACACATACGCATTAATACAGTCTCATACAACCAATACATCTGTATACTACATGCACACTTGAGGTTCCCATTATTCCACCCCTCACTGTCAATAATAAAATTAGGATCGATGCCATGGCATCGATATAGCATGCTATAATATCATGAAACTGATAGGTACGTGTAAAACATTTCTGATACAGGTTTCACTAGAAAAATTCTTAAAGACAAAACTTACACCGGTGATATAAATATGTAGGTAGGGTATGAATATTTCAGTTCATCATAGAAAGGATTGTATCATTTTAACTATAAAAGACATTATATCCTCGTCCTATTACCTACCAATTCCTTAATCCAAGCTACAACGCTTTCACATCTATCCATCAGCGTAAAAGCTCAATTTTGTAGAAAATTATCATTGCTTTAAACAGTATGCTCGTACATCTTTTGTAGAAAAGCTTCAGCCAATCTGACATGTTTATCAAGCGGTTTAACTTAAAAGCAAAATTTTTATAATTGTTTAATTACTAGGCTAGATAACTGACATGTCCTTTGTAATCACAAATTCTGGCTTTATGGAGGAGTAGTAGAACAAAACACCTCGAGATCGTCAGGAGTAGGTACGATATCGGTATCGATAACATGGTTAAACTCTTAGGCGCAGCGTTTGCAGAAAATTAAACACTAGAAACATATGTCACTTGTCTAGGCTTTCTGGTAGTGTGGAATAACAGGCGACCCTCGGGGTGCGAGTGGGGGCGCGGTCCCGGCGGGGGGGGGCTGCGGCGATCAGAAGTTGGCGAACAGCTTCAGCTCGTCGGGGTCGAGGGAGCGGACCGACTTCCAGTCCGTTTCTGGGTACTCGTCGAAGTTGGAGGTGTCGCCTTCGTACGATACTGAGGGCATTATCGGCGGCTGGAAAATAAAATGAGACTGTTTAAAATCCAATTTTTTAAAGAATCCATTTGTATACGGGTCTGAATGTACAGAGAGAGAATCCCAGAATTAAAAATATTCCTGTCTATTGCTTCCACAAGAGCGTTAGTATAAGTATTTAGTAAGTACTTAATAGAAACTATGTGGAACCAATTTTTATTTGACTGGCTCATTTGGGTTCGATCCCCGGACAGTACAATTGTGTGCATTAACATGTCTGTTTATTTACAAAAAAAAGTAAGTAAGATAGATAGATAGATATATACTTTATTGCACACCAAACAATTTACATAGAACTAGGTACAGTATAACAGTAGACATTTTGTTGTACAATATAGGCGGCCTTATCGCTATAAGCGATCTCTTCCAGGCAACCTTAGGGTAAGTTTATCAGTTATTGTCCAGTACCCCCCATAGTACAAGCTTCTGCTTAGTTTGTAGCTAGATGATGATAGATCTAGCATGTCTTGGACTAATTTAGGATTATTAGAAAACATTGCCCCATATAACTATTAGAATAGATAGATACAAAACCAGTAGCTAGCAATAACTTCATTATCAGAAGGGTTCGACCAATGTAAATAAACCCTTACTACCGATCAATAAAATATATCCATGTATTAATATCTTTAGCCGCCGTACAAACATACAATTATGTAAGTGTATAGTCCAGTTGATCGCCAGTGTAAATAAGCCGTACATCAAATGCGTCATTCACGCATATAAATCGAGCAATAGATAACATAATCTAATCCAAGACACCAACTGTTTCGCGTCGACAGGGGCCTGATTAGCGCTGAGTGTGCTCTGTGCCAGCTACTGACAGATGTGTTTTGGCAATCCCGTGATTGACAATAGCAGATTCGTATTTAGTGGGTAAGTATCTACGACAGAGACACTCAAACTTTTTTATCAGACTAGAGCTATTTTAGGTCGAGTTAGCGGAGTTCGGTTTAAGATTGCCAATCCCTGTTGCTATTAAAATGAATAACAACGAAGCCAATGGGCCTTATGGGAAAAGTAAATTATTTCTTGCTGGTATAACACCAGTGTGTTATACCAGCAAGAAATAATTTACTTTTTCTTTTACTTAAAATTGTGGTCCACATAAACACAAGTTGATTAAAGGATTGTGCCTATCAATACCCACAATATATTTATGATTCCTTCTTATATTGCTTAAGGCCCACGAGTATAAACACGTACAAGCACTTTGGAAATAAAGCCATTTATTTTAAACGAAATGAAAAACTTTAGATTATTTAGTGACAAAGGCCAATACTTGTAAATCACTTCGTAACCGTTCTAGTTTTTAATAAGATGTTCTAATTCAAGATTGTTTTGGCTTTCCCTGGGAATTGTATCAACGGGGTCAATGCTGTTACTTCACACAACAAAGAAGCTTTTCTCCACTATATACAAATATTTTTTGGAGTACGACCAAGAAAATCAGATTTAGGGGGCAACAATGATAAGTGATTAAGTTCTTCAGACTTTAGATTTACTGTACAAAAAATACCTAGTTACTTTGATCAGCTTTTGTAGACGATGTCATCTTTAAACGACGAAGTACAAGATTATTTATCAACTAACCGTAATATAGCAACTTTTTTTATTTTAACAAAGTCAAATTAGGGCTTCCTATTGTTTTATCAATACTGCCACCAATGGCAAATTGCGACTATTACGATGTCTCCTACACCCAGACCTAGGGCAAGTTACAAAACTCAGTGTTCTTATCGTAGTTAAAGTAGTAGTATAGTATTAGTCGTGAATTTTATGTACTAATGTATACCAACCTGTAATTTTTTCATGAAAACGTCAGCCCAGTCTATATGTTTAAACCATCTGTGCCGTTTAACATCCTCCGACCCGCACTGAAACAAAGAAGCGTAACCGATTTATACAAAAACAAATAAACATTAAGAAAAAATACCAGAATTTAATGGGGCATTTGTGAGGGAGAACATCTATCATATTAATCATAACACCATGTTTGAAACTCAAACAATCGCAACCGTCCAATATAATGCGACCTGCGGGTGAGCGAATTTAGAACAAAATTGTTATTATTGGCTTTCGCGACGTTAGACATCGTAAACTTAGGTTCAGAATGAGCGAAACATTTCGTATATAATCTTATTATCCATGCGGTTGATGCCAAACAGGCCATTTTGTTCATTATTACTGCGTATTGTGGTCCGCTAGAAATCGTCCCGTATTGTCAATCAATACGAGTCCACTAAAACGGTATTGTTGTATCACGCAATATATGGAACTAGAGCATGTAAATTTTGCGTGTAGGTATTAAGAGGAATTAACAAAGATATTCACTAAGAATAAAATGCGTATGTCGTTCATTAAGCGAAAGATAATTATTTATTGAAGTGCTCGCTCGTGTCAATCTAAGAAGTATCTGACAATTGAGCCTCCGTCATTAGTCCAAGAGTTTAGACATTAGGCTTCGTATCAAGTTAGGGTAGAAATCAGGTTTTATCATGATTATATCATCTGAATTTGTCCATAGCTATGCTCGTAATTATCATGGCTACCAATGAGAATATTGTCCTTATTCCGTGCGTGGTAAACTAAAACTTAGCTCTCCAATGAAGAGACGTTTCACACATCGACACCAAGCGTATTATCTCGCGCTGAGTAAGTAGCAATATCCAAAATTTTTCGACCAGTTCTATAAAAATAGACACTTTAATATAGATACTGATACTATTCATATAAGAACTGCCCGCATTATAGAATTTTCAATCGGACTAGGTATTGAATAGATTTGTGAAAAATCCATAAATACTTGAATCCAGCTTTGAAACGTACTTTAGGAACTAAAGCTCTTTTCTTACAGTCTCCCTACATTCAATATTAAAATAAAAGTACCTTGGCGTAATAGTTGCGTTGAATAAGTAATGCACCTACTGGGCCGATGCAGTAACGCAAGTCACCGCGATTTCATGGAACCTAGTTTTCTATCATATGCGTCAGACATACAGGTTGTTGTATTATGTATATGTCATCATAATATTATCGATTAATTTATTTACATGATTGTACTTGGTAAACTTGTTTGTCACTGTACAAACAACAAATATTTATGAGAGTAGGTATATTTATGGATTCAAAAATACAAAACTGATTACACACGAAAATAAGATGCCTAAAAACATGTTATGATTTAACTAGATGTCGCATATTCGTACTTAGATAATACATATAAGTGTACTATATGTCATTGTGAGAAACAAGACTACTCTCATAAAAAATGTTTTAGGTACCATATGCCAAATATCATCTGACATCATCTTATCAATAAACATTATTGTTTGAACAAAATAAAGATATTTTTTGCAAAATCAATCATATTTAGATAGATAACTGATAAAAATAACATAACGTTATAATCTGAAGTACTAAAATCATGGTTATGTTCAAATGAAACATTTAACTTCCAAGATTACATTACATATAAAATATTTTTGACTCTCGCCACTTAAATTATTAACAAAATAAAATATTTGCTACTAAGGAATTACTTTCTATTTGGGAGCATGTAAAAATTTAGAGTAACTTTAAACAAAAATCTTACATCAAAGATAGTTTTGGTTCATACACAATCTCGCGAAGTATTATCAAAGCTATAAATACATAACATCGTCAAGAGTTAGATTGCATCATTTTCCATATGGTATCGGGGCGTTTGATTTACAGCAAGTTCGGATCACGCTGTATAGTATATTTGCCGCGGACACAAGTCAGCCGGGATCGGGCGTTTGATCTCGCCCGCCGGACACCTGACTGATGACTTTCTAAACGCAGCAGCGACATCGCGGCAAAAAGATCCGAGAAAATACACAACCACTAGAAACTGCAGTTTAAAAATAATCTCCCACTCGCGTACGAGGAACAGTGCGGTGACATCGGACTTTTTAAATTAAATTCAGGTTAGAAACTCTCGCACTAAAACCAGTCTATCGCATACGTAGCGACCATTGCAACATGAAAGTTTAATTTGCTGTAGATTTAATGAGGATGTTAAACATCGTCAGAGAATTGATTGAATTCTTCAGTAGAAAATTTTGCGTATGAGTGTTCACTATTACATTTAGAAATACGAAGAGATAGTCCACACTATTTATATTATAGGTAATCCAATTTATTACAAGTTCTTTGTTACTTACTATACTCTTACTATTTTGAAACTGCCAGTCATATCACATCAATGAACCGGTTAAAAGGAAATGTTAATTATGTAAGTAGAGCTGTTCTCGTTCGGCAGTAATTGTACTGGACAAGTTCACTTAATACAGGTTTTATCAGCGCAAACGAATGCTTTGAGGTATACGTAATCTATAATTTATACACTCTAGTTCTGCAAGAGCTATTTGTAAATAACCCATTAATATCATTTTCATTTCGATTGGAACTGCAATTGATGTGTTTTCTTTTTCGCTTTATATTTATAAGAAGTTGGTTACTTGGTTAGGCTACATTTACCAAATCATCCCTCTAACCAGTGTAAGTACATACTATGTTACTAGGTAGGTACATGTATATACTACTATGTATTAATTTGTTTCTTTAGTATAGATGAACAATTTTAAATATGACAGTTTATTTGAAATATTTGCCAAATGGTAGTTTTAATTCAAACAATAACTTTTTAAAAATGTAATAATCAAATATTTAGACATGTAGAGACTAGTTCAAAGGCGGGTCAAGCACAAGGCTGATTATTTTCGTTCAGAAACGCAAACACGATCGCTGTCTCCGGAGGCCGATCCACGCATTTAAAACGTTTAACAATAAACAATGTCTACTTTTAACGCAGACTAAAATAAAACTATGAAATAAGCTTTTAAATCATGTATTTGAAAGCTTATTTCATAGTTTCAATAACTTTTAAACAACAACAAACACGTCATTTTATACAGCTTTATTTTTAATGAGCCGCTTTGTATGAGACACATGAAAGCTAAACTTTTTAGGATAGGTGTTTTCCTTATATGCAACATATCGTCAATAGGAGGTTGTCGAGTCATAGTACCATGAATCACCAGTTGAATCCTCTCCACGCCAAAACTTGAGGTTAGAAGTGGGTGTACCTAATGCCAAAGTCGTAGTAAAACGCTCCTAACAGCAGCTTTATTATCACACTAACTTTTTAAAACTCGTATTACCTATACGGAAAAAAATTCTTTGAAAGTAGAAATAATTCACAATCGCCTCTAATAGTAATGTGGTGGGTTGTATAGAGTACCTACTTTAATGTCCGAGCGGTTGTTGACCCTATTTTGGTAAAATAATCCTTAATCGTATAGTAGAGTTGACCTTTGCGTGCCAATTTACAATACAATTCGTGTTGATTGTTATGAATAGGCTTATAAAATCTACATTAAATATAGAAGGCTAATGAGATGTCTGAAAAAGTGAAATCGTACAAATAATAATTTATGTACCTTCATATTTCCTAATCGTTTCGTCCTGTCCTGGACGAGCAGTTTCTTGATGATGTCCTTAGCCACAGGGTCCAGATGTCGGGGCCACTCCACTCGCCCGTTCAAAATCTTCTCATATATTCCAAAAGGGTTGTCATCATAGAACGGAGGGTAGCCTACCAGCATCTCATATATGAGCACACCTGGAAATAACAAATTTCGTACTGTAAACAAAGAGAATTTAAAAACACCGTTGGTTTTTTATCAAACATTCTCTATCAAAAACTCGTTAATTTTTATTGTGGATTTTATAGTTCGCTCGACGTAAAACTTCTTCAAAAATGTTTGATACGGATTTTATTTAGAAAGACATGCTCATAAAATCTGAACGCTTTGAAGCTGTACAAATAAAATCAATAAAATGTTTATTTTGATTAATCAAACTATGAAATAAGATTTAACATTTCATTAAAGATACAGAATTAACTGTTGTATTTCTAATTTCAATCGGTATCCGTGAAAGTAGCAAAAATAAAATGAAGTTAAATTGCGGTTATTAATATAGATAGAATTACATCAAAATGCAAAGCTACCTATATGTATCATTTATATTTTGAGCTAAGCAATTAATATTTCATGTTCACTGCCACAGACATACCTAATGAGTCGCGAAATTATAATATCTATTTTATATTATCAAATGTAAACAGCCAAGACGAATTATAAGGAGCTTTTATGATATAAATTAACGAAGTGCTCTCGTGAGATTTGGCACATTTCGCCAGAGTGGGACTACGAGATACATATATCAGCGGAGTTGTAAACATTCGTAGTATAAACATAGTGCCAGTATTTGCCATAAATAAAAGATATTACCTACTGTAAAACAATGACACACAAAAGTATATGTGACTGGCTCGATGGCTCACTTGGTAATGACCTGCCTTCTGAGCCAAGGGTCGAGGGATCGACCCCCGCACAGTACAAGTAAACATTTGTATTCATGAACATGTCTGTTTGTATTGGTCTGGGTTTTTACTATGTATAATATGTATTTATTTCCAAAATAAACAATCTAAGTAAGTTTATAAGTTGTCTAGTACCCATAGTACAAGCTTCGGCTTAGTTTGGAGCTAGATGACGATGTGTGGCCCAGCTTGGCATATCTTGGGTTATTAATTAGATCGTAAACATATTTTGTAAGAAAAAAATACCTTTAAAATTTGAATTATATATAAAGTCGCTTATAAAGACATATACATAATAAGAATAAGTAAAAATAAAATATAGGTAGGTATAAGTAAGCTAAAACTAGTAGCGTAAGTGCAAAATTTATTTACGTAACATACAAGTAAACCGCTTCAACGGCGCGAGAAAAGCTGTGAAACCACTTGTTAAGGCGAACGTAATAGATATGTAAATGGGTACAGTTAGCATTCACCTTGGGATTATTCAACGACTAATAGGGGACAGGTGAAATGGCGTGACTTACGTCCATCCGCGCACAGAGTACAACAAATGATACGACATGTTTACACCGGAATAAGTTAATAGCCCGACTTAACATTATGCGACATAAAATATTATAACAACCGTTTCCATAAAAAACAATGTAATTTTTTCTTGTACCTAATTCTTTTGCCATACGAAACCATAGTTATATTATAGATACGAGATATGCTTATCTGGTTCTTTTTTGAACGTTTTTAAAACTGATTATTTATTGTTTCATAGACTTGTTACAGTGCTGTAAAAATACAATATGCTGTATAATAATACATGAGCAATAGCTCCTATATGAATTTAGAAAACAGAAACAACAAGTCAACATGTAATTATTACATCGTTAAACGTCACTTCCGATAAACATGTCCGTCATCAGTATTATGCAGATTATAAGCACGCATATATTGGAATATTATTGTACGTCAGACTTAGAATAACAAATATATGACGTCAAAACAATTGACTGATAATATAGGGCAAAGTAGACAGATAGACACTTGTTATACCCCTTGGGTATAGAAATTATCCTCTGGCTATTTAGGTAACTTCATACGGTACTCTTAGTAGTTTGCTGGTTTCCGTAAAAAGCCGTTTCACCACAACATTTTTGTTATTATATATATTACGGTTATTTATTTACCATCAGTTGTACGTTAATACATATAATTTGAAACCCACAATAATGTAGCCAATGCCAATCAAAGGTAAAAAGTAAAAGGAAAGGTAGGTTGCATCATGCAAAATAGTAAGTAGGTAGAGTTAAGTACCTACTGTGAAACCTAAGTAAACTAAAAATCAAAAATAAAAGCAAACTAAACTATTATTAAATTAATGTGATACAATATGTAACTGAGGCAATTTAAGATCATATTCTTAAATATAGGTTCACTATCAGTGAAAACGTTCCGACAATTCACAATACCTATTCACGAGTCTTCTACACAGCCGCGGAATAGACCCAGTGCAGTTTTCCAGAACGGAGCAGAAAGGATTGTTTTCATTGTCCGTGTGTGTTCATTAAATATAGTGGTGATAGATAAAACAACTTACCTAAAGCCCACCAATCTACTGCTTTATTGTGTCCTTTGCTCTGAATGATCTCAGGCGCCAGGTACTCGGGGGTCCCGCAGAGCGTCCACGTTCGGTCCGTCAGCTTCTTCGCGAAGCCGAAGTCGGTGATCTTCAGGTGACCGTCCCTGGCCAGAAGCAAGTTCTCCGGCTTTAGGTCCCGGTATACTATGTTACGCGCGTGAAGATATTCTAACGCTGACACTATTTCTGCTGCGTAGAAGTTTCCTGTGAACAAAGTGAGAAATTTAGGAAACCTTAGAGATGTTAGACAAATATCCACAGTGAAGCGTATCATAAGTATCTATATTGTAGATATTGACTGGCCTGGATATTAGTTAAACTCCATAATCAACAATGCTTGCTCATTGAACACATTTAAAAATAGGGTAATATGCCAATAGGATACACAAACAATCCGATAGTTAAGTTAACTACCTGGTGAACTACTTAGAACCCTACTTAGATACACGTACTTTATTAAGATGTACGACGGATTCATGTTATTTATCCGTATTTAAGTACAGTGATAAACTGTACTTAGTTTGCAATAGCTGCTAACATTTTGTAAGCAACATTAATAAAGTTTAGAGAGTTTGGAGAATCTATAAAAATCACTTATTATTAATATATGCCAAACGAGAACTAGGTTTCTCAAAAATTCTGCATGATATTCAAAAAATACAGTTTACCTGCCTTTCACCGCTGTCAGATCAATAGACTTACTTTTCTAATTCCTAATTTTGCATTCACGGTAACTTCTTAAAATTTATGTCCAATTAATTGTGTTAAATGATATTATTTATTACACCCAATTCCAAGTTTCCTGTAAATCTTGTTCTGTCATACTTTACGCATTTAATACTCCAGCAAAATAAAAGCATAGGATGTTGAAAAATAATGGAATCACGTTTATTTTTGAGTCGTGAAAACCAATGCCAATTGCTAGAGTCGGGTTGGATGGGCTGCGCGTCACTTGACGGTCGTATTATTAGTGGATCCGCCGTGCGCACACGCCGGCTAAACTGCCACCTGGCCCTAGCACGAATATCGCGCACTCGTATTGATTAATCGAGAGCACTAATTACAGTCCTCGTAAACAATATCCATTCGATTTTGGATGCCAAAATTACTATCAGTTTTACGCCTAATTAGTGATCTTTGCCGTATTTTCATAGTTGAACGCTTGCAGTAATGTTATGCACGCTTTAATTGTTTTCTGATTTAAGCCGACATTATTGCATATACAGCGGCAAACATTGCCTACATTTCTTATAGTTTCAAATCATAATACTATTGACTTTTTAATAAACAAGACGAATAGAGAGCCGACCAAATACTAATGCAATGAAATTTTTATGAACTTGAAAGCACTACGCTTGATCTAATATTTCAAGTATGTATCTTTGTGAAATCGATATTATACCTCTAGATATAAGATCATAGCGATAGGACCGGCTAAATTGTACAACAATTAATATCTTGTCCAGTTCTAAGAAAACTTCTTCGTGTGCAATGAAGAGTATAAATCTATAAGTGAAAACGTCGTGTAGAGTTCAATGGCAAGATGGTCTGTAAATTAAGGAAACAAATGAGTTAGTTACGAGATAGTGGGCGATGTGCGTCACACCGAGCCAAAGCCGAACCGTGGCCATCGCGCTTACGGCTGACATCACTAGAGTGGCCACCGCCCCCATCGAACCTAAACAACGCGCCTAACAAGGGCATCTGAACCTCAATAACATTAGCAATATCATTGTTCCACTTACCAAAATAAATATTTGAACATGAAAAAATAAGACATTCGCGAGACTTTTAAAATAGAGCCGGTTACATCAACATCAAATCAATAACTTAAACCGAGAAATTACGGTATTTCGTTTAAAATTAACTTTTCATTAAAATATAGAAGAATTAAGTACGTTAATTAGGAAGAGATAACAAATTTGAAAATGACGATTAGACAAACATTCACACGCATTAGATAACATCAACTTGCTTTCAAATTTTACCTTCTCATAACATCTTTGCATGTAGGTACATATGCCCAAAATGTTGTAGGTAATAATGTATTAGAATTAAGAAAGGTTTTAAAAGAAGCCATTGACATAATTTTTAAAAATCTAATAGCAGTTAAGATCCGTTATCCTACAAGATGTGTTGCAGGACATCATACCCGTGATCATACCTACCTCAGAACAAGTTGTTGAAAACATTTTAAACAATATTGGAATCTAAATCAAGAACAAAAGATAACATTGACGAATTTTCGAAAAAGTAAGCGTGTAAACATTAAAGAAAGTGTTATAATTAGACGTAGACAAAGCGTAGAGCCGATTGCGGCGTCGCGACGTCTGCGGAGTGACCGCGCAGACGCCACCGCACGCGCGGCCCGAGTCGCACCCTTGGGAGACCAATAAAACAGCCAAGACGTTGTTGCGTTAATCGCCGCTCGTATTATTTAATCTGTGTCCGAAACTGTACTTACATGCGCGCGTCACGCGGTTATTTTTGACCAGTTTAAGCCGCGAACAGATTAAATATACGGGACTTTTCGAAGGCGTGTGAATGAACATGCGCTGACGGATCGTTAAAGTAAATCCGTAATAGTTATACGAGTATTACTTGCCCACTTCACGCAAAATAGACGCCCAGACGCCAAGTTGCAGAAATTTTCCAGTTCAAACTAACTAGTTATATTTTATAAAAAAAATTCAAACTATAGAGGTACAATCACAAATCTCAAAATAAATATATTTATTTATTGCTTATAAATAATTTTACTACACAAGTGGTACACGGCAGTTAACTTCCCTAGCAGCCAAGCATTCGTCATAAACACCCTGAAATAGAAACTCTGCTTTGACTTTCTCTCTAAAATTAAATTAAATTTATGCTGATTGTTTTAGGTTTAGAGAGTATCACGATAACTGTGTACGTGCATTTATATGACATATAAAACATAGTAACATTAGTTATAACCGTAACAAAGTTGCTGAAAGCAGAGGGTAGTTATAGCTAGATATATGTTTTTACAGCTGGCGTCAATTGCAATCTTGTGAAGTTTTTACCAATAATTTTATATATTTCTTTATGTTCCTTATGTACTGTACGCTTTACATAGATATTGTCAAGTTCCATAACTCGCATACTAATCACTAGATATATTTGTTAACGCGCACTAGCTTTATTTCTGTCGATGCAGGAAATATGTTTTCATTAACTAATTTCTTGGTTGTTTGTATTTTCGAGATGGAACTGCTAAAACACCAATTAAATCTGAAGAGGAAGAGCAAGTCGCGCCAACTCTGAATCCTAGTGTTATCGCAGAATCGTGAGATACGGCGCACAATCTTGGCTTAAGGTTGGCTGGACCAAACTAACTCCGCCTAAATATTGTGCCAATTTCTGTCTTTGTAGGAGTTTAAAAATAAAAGAGTGATTCCGGAATAAATTATCACAAAATTTCCTTACAACCCTATTTTACATTTACTTCATTCAAAATCGGTCAAACGTTAAAATCACGCATATCAGATTTATTTTAACGTTATCACAGCGTATTAGAAATGGCGACAATATTCTCCTACTTACGAAAAATAATTTTAAAGCTAATAAATTACAACAAAACAAACCCTTCATGAATATTTTTAGAGATCATTTGTAACTAAATGTTATAGTGTATGTATAGACACAGCTCTGGAGCGGTAAAACTCTGTCAAGTAGTGGACATGATTGCAAAAGCCAGCGAAGAGCGGCGACGCTGGCGCAACTCCAACTCTTATTTATTTATCCCGCTCCAGTTTATTTATTTACACCGCTTAATAAATAACAATATATATTATTTTTATGATTACCCTGAGTTTCATTATCATGTCATCAAAGCAATAAGCGCCGACTACAGATTCACGGCTTTTACTACTGTTTATAATCATTAAGCGCGTTGAGCATGCGCCTGTCACGCACATCAAAGCCAGGACCGGTGACCGCGCTACTATCGGTCCGAAGGTCACACGGACAAGGTTCTTGCTGTCAAATAATGCAATCTTCCGTGTAATTGGGACCCCTAATTAATTAAAAGATAATGAGAAGTGATAATACTATCATTACTTTAACTTGCTTCTTACCTATATTATGTGTGTATTATTTTTCGTAAGTAGGAGAATATTGTCGCCATTTCTTATAGAGCAATAAATATATAATTATACGTATGTAGAATGGAAAAAAAATGTACATAAATAACAAAGAACTCCTAAAATTCCAAGAAGTTGGGCTACATTGATATAAAATACGACGCAACTAAGTTTGGCAAATTATCTGCTGCTACTAACGAGGTACCTACGTCACAAAATAGTAGTAAATTAAAGTAGGCCTGTGTAGTAGGCAAAATTCTATTTAAAACGAACTACCGACAGACTCCACGGCACGCATATGCAGAAACGGATTTCCTTTTACTAGTTTATTTATTAGAAATTTTACAACCGACTAATTTCTCTTCCGTTGCAGAAATTGTGTTTACAAATTATCTTACAAAGCAAACTAAGTTTCCCATTCATAAAATAAAGTCCTAACTAAATGCGAAAGTGCAGCGGTCTCTCTCACGTCTCATTGGACGCTGTGATGGATGTATCTCCATACAATTTCGCATGCGTTTTCGCAACCTTTGTTCTTCAGGTAAACCAACATCCGTGTGTTATATTATTAATCCTTTTGTCACTACGAACTGACGTAACATTATGCGGTTGTTTTAAATGGTGGCAGCGCTAGCTGGAGAGCAAGATGTCTCGATTAATACAACAATACTTAATACATTTTTTTAATTAAGAACTTAAATTAAATCCGAAATTAGACGAATTAGTTATGTACACCTTTGCATCGAAAAGACACGTTTGGACCATTGATGCCTCGATTTCTTGATTATTAAAACGAACGAAAAGAGAGTGCACTTATATTTAACACGTCAACTGCCATGGGGGTCACAGGGTACCGTCAAACTATACTTTTTCTATTGCGTCTGGTTTCACGGGGGAAAATGAATCGGTTTCTGTTGGATGAGCGCGCACCATCATCGCGTAATATCAGGCGAATTGGGGTCTAGTATCTACTACCCATCTCCTTATAAAAAAAACACGCTCACAAACTTACCAATACTATTGCTGAACCTGCCGGCGTTTCTTAGGTACGAGAACAGTTCTCCGCCGCAAACGTAGTCGAACAGCATGTAGATGCAGGAGTCGTCGTGCGTCCACCACCGCCTGGACAAAAGACACATGTCAAAATATATCATCTCCGAAACACAAGTGACCGTAACGAAACACGCAATCAACAACTTTGCCAAAAAACAACTTGCTCGCCAAATAACCGATAGCTGATGATGTTTTTATGTGCGTAATATTAACAAATTTGCGTTCATCTTAATCAACTATCACTAATAAATACGTCAGACAATGCACACCAACACCTGGGCTCAAACCAAGGTCTTCCTTTATAGGTACAATGAGCTACAAATGATGCACCCACTCTCTAGTTTTTGCTGTCGGATATGCTTACGTCCACAAATTAGGCACTGGATTAGAGTAATATGTAGGTAAACGTAACAATAAAGAATTTCACATACACTCTAAAACTGTACTAAGGATTATTTATCGAAATTCTATTACCTACAAGCAACATAGCTATGTGTCACTTCTGGATAAGCCGAGACCATGCAGTGACTATATTTCATTTCAGATTTTGGACGCATACGAAACTAGGGGCAGAAAGCTAGTGATCAATAAACAACAACTGCTACGTAAATGCAGACCAATAGATCATTGTGGCGTCTGATAAAAAGTGACAGTGCGACGGTTGCCAGATAGAGTACGGCATTCGGCGCACGCGCGGTGAAATGTATCGCCTCGCCCCGCCTCGTAGTTGGCGCCTAACGGACGCTTCTTCAATCCAAATGACAGCATTGTACATATCTCGTCTAATAAGATTATTTTAAACGTAATTAACGTCGAATAGATATTAATACGTTGTAATGCAAATGAAGCATTACTTATGTGCCTTTTTAGGGACATCGACATACACTTGGCTAAAATGATACAAACACTTAATGTCGCGTTATATTATTGACAAGGTAATTGTTTTAATTAAACTTCAAAGTTTTAAAGGTAATTGACGTCGAATAGATATTAAACTTCGTAATACAAATGTAACATTTATGTACCGTTTTAGGTACGTCGAGACATAGTTGACTAAAGTGATACAAAAACTCAATGTCACGTGATATTATTGACTAATAGTATTAATTAAACTTGAAAAACACCTCTCACCTTATTGTACTTAGTTATGAATTCGATAAAGTTAAGCGCTTGTTTGCATGATTTCTTAACATTTTTCAGTTTATAATTTTCGTTTAAATCCATGTATGCAAGTAATTGGCTTTGCACACTGCACCAGCTTGAAATACGAGTAAACACTCATTGTGTTTACTGTTTATAATACACGGTCTTTATTAGTTTGTACGACAATTAAACTTAAGACGTCATATTCTAACATTGAACATGGAAATGTGGTATTTCCACATTTAACTTCTCCAAAATACTGGTAGACAATATTGGCACCGCGCCGCCGACTGTCGCGGCATAATTGGCTTGCGTCATATGCACCTATGCACATTTAATTACCTAGCCGTCCAACATTGTATCAACACTGAACTTCGTTACCCAACCGAAATAACTGGACATTAATCTATACGCAAAATGAGTAGTCGCCGAGTCAAATCTATTCGTTATTCCTATCATAATGTGATCATTAGGAACATGAGGTATGATCAACGAAACGTGTTAATCATCTCAAACGATCATTAAACACTATATCATAGATTTAAATAAACTCAGTCAAACTAAAGACATGGTTTTTACAAATGCCACTCATTTGTACCTGCCTAATTATTTTCTATAAACGTGAGTGAAAACGAGAACCAAATCTTATAATTATGTCGGCCAAATTCCATAATTTTAATGGACTGTTAACTAATCGGATTTCAAATCAAAAAGGGTTTTTTATAAATATGGTCTTTATCGTTACACTGAAGTTCTGAGGCCATCTCGTCACATAACTCTCATGCATGGGAGTCATCGGTAAAGGTCTAACAATAGTTTTTCTGTTTCATATAGAGCCTTGTATAAGCAAAATCCACAATGAGAAAGTTACTTGATATTCATACTCATTATACGCTAATTGATGACACTCATACTCCCTTTAAACCAATAAGGGTGCGTTTCCACAAAAGCGATAACACGCGAAGCTAACAAAAGCGAAGGTCAATTTTTATTACTTCCACGAAGCTCCGTTTAGGGGGTAATGGACCCTAATGTATCGGAGTAGCTAGCTTCGTATGGGCCCAGAATTGTACAACGACAATCTTGATAAACATATTGTAATAGGTATTTATATTATGCGGTTACCTATTCTGTACAGATGCACTCGAATGAAATAGAGGTGTCATAAAAGCTTTCATCTACGCCATTCCGGGGGTGGTCGGCCGACCTTCTTTATAATAAACTGCTAAATCGAAGGGCTAGCTTTATTGTAATTACTTCCGTTTCATACATTTCTTGATTACCACGTGTTGCCCACAGACGCACAAACTTTAATTGGCGTGTCGACTCACACTTTGCCGTGTTATTTTTATGCTTCTTATTTCTGTGCGCACGTGCATATACATGCATGGTTTTTTGATATAAAAGTAGTTTATGATAAATTACAGGGAATGGGAAAATAGTACGTAAAGAAATAGGAGAGTGATTTTCCATTCTTGATATGCAAACGAACTGCACCATGTCGCGGTGGTTAGGTAGGCCTACAGACATTTTTAATGCCTAAATGTATTAAATTATTTATTTATGAAATTACTGGGAAACAGCTTCGGATTAAGGAAGTTGGCACTGATGCATCGGAAAGCGCTTTAAGTTGTTGAATCCTGCGCTTGATCTCTCTTCGGCTGTGTCGAAAAGTAACATCGAATTATGAGAGTGTAGGAACTGAGAGCATAATTATGCATACTCCTGCGACCACAGATGCCAATATCAAAGGATCTATGTCTTAACTACTTGCCCACTATATAAGGTGAGTAAATAAAATTATGATATAAAGTATGGTTTCAGTAGACACTCACAAGTTAACTATGAAAGGGTGGTTGATCTCCGCTAGTATGCTCTTCTCGTTCATGACGTGGTCGACTTGTTTGAGGCGGATGACGTCAGCCATTGACAGGATCTTCATCGCCAGATACTCGTCCGCCGCTTTGTCTCGACAGAGGCAGACCCGTCCGAATGTGCCAGTACCTGCGACAGAAAACACTTATTTATTTCAAAGATTGGGAGGGCGTTCAACAACAACATTTATCAGGTTATTTTTGCAATACTAACAGACATAAGTCTGCGTATAATAATACACCCGTAAAAAATACACTTTTGAAAGTCAACACAAAATAATGATGTACCCCTATGGTGAATGGATTAGATACTACATACGGCTTGTTAGTTGCGCTATATTTGGGGTAGGTTTCTACAGAAGCGGAGCTGTGCTAATCTGACAAAAATTTACCATTACCAGACATTGGAGCGAAGATGACATACTTAGGCGATTTGATCAATTTTGTTACCTCGCACATCCCCGCTTCTATGGAAACGCACCCTTACTCTTACACCAGATGTTTTACTGTAGGTAAGTTACAGAATTCATTAACTGTGTTTTATTATACCTGTGAACTTAAAAATATCTCGGTATATCATTTTTTTATGGAACTACCTGGAAATATAGAATTATCTAGTGGCGTTCTTAGAATTTGAAAGAGTTATGTAGCACACAAACAACAATAGGTATAATTGTATGTGTGGTAAATGCATTTTATGGGTTCTGAGATCATACTTAATATAATTTTAAGTATGCTCCTGAAATGAACTATCCACGAAATAACGTCTTAAATCTGCCCTTTTGACAAAAAACGTTAACATAATACTTCCTTCTTCTTTATAATTACTATCATTACTACCTATTTTCAAAGAAATGGGTAGGTACCATATTGAGTCACAGACGGGAAGATCCGAATTTCATTCGCCAATGTAAATAATTCCGTGTAACCGTAATGTGTGGATGTCGGGTGTGTGTTGGTAATGGTAATGTTCGTATTCGTTAGCATCGCAATGCGCCCGATATGTAAACATGGTGAAAAATAAATTACAAGCAAACAGTCGTCACTCACAGCCGATACACGGATTTTGTCTATCTCTCAATATTGCGTGACTCATTCGCGTTACCCACATCTGATGGAAGTACCGCTGCGGTGTAATGTTTGATAACGTTCGAACCGCATCTTACCAGGGCTGCTTCTATGATAACGTGAGAACTTACACAAGAAATTAAGATATAGTGTGAAATATAGTAAATAATTGTCCAATAACGTAGAGAGGGTTTCTATGAAAACAAAAACCCATCAATAAATTCTAAATACGAATAGATTAGGTCCACTACTTACTACCATTTTCATATCTCATTACTTATTAGGTTGTAACACATCAACACCGATAAATTAAACATGTCACAGGTCGGCCAAGCCTTTCGCCATTTTCTTTTACCAACTTTCCCGCCCAATAGGCCCGCCAGAAAAGAATATCCACAGGCTAAAAAACAAATGACGCCGTGGTGCTGTCCCTGCTAAACGAGTCATTTATTATTTTGTCAATAAAACATGTATCATCTAGCAGGGTTTTTGAAAGCAAGGGATAACCAACCTTTTTTTAAAAAAACGAATTCCCAGTCATTCAAATCGCGCTATGGTTTGTTACGATAGAGAAAATGTAATTTAGGTACGAACGTAACGTAATTATTATACACCCATTTTAAACTGTTTTATATGCAGGACCAAAGTAAAACTTAATAATATTTTCTTGAAGAAAGTTGTATTTCAACTTTGCTGCTTATAAGCGTGCAATTTTTAATTTTATTAGCAGAATGAGATAAATACTTAACCGTCGATTAATTAATTCACTAAAATGCAATTTACTTCCATTTGGACAAAACATTCATACCAAATGTTCTACAGTTTCACAGTTTGCAACGGTATTGTATAAAGATACTCCAAGTATTAAGTCCAATATACTTGTTATGATTATGTGCATTGTGCAATAGAATGCCAACCCTAGGTGATAGTGTTACAACGTTATTCTGTGGGTAATATTGAAAGTTAATGGCTAATTTGTGGAACTGTTGCAATGATAACAAATGATTTATAAGTAGTTAATTTCATTTTATTATGTAATAAAAAACAGCCAGTTGTTTATTTAGCAATATTAATAGAAATATTTGATTCAACAATGTATTTTAAGCTCACACGTGAGCTAATATATAAAGAGTAAAATGTGGAAGAGTGCTGAGCGCCTTGACACATTTTTACAATCGTTGATATTCAACGATACAATGTAGTTACATTATAAAATGTTTGTTGATATAACTTACATTATCTTTCTATTTCTTGACAATTTTGTTGGTCTAATAGGAGGTGATGATGCAAGGAATAGTAAAAATAACGCTTTATTTTCACACACAAACCTATTCGTACTTGTGTTAAACATGTTTATTCAATCTATTGCACAATAGAAATAGTGTACAAAAGGCGGACGTAATACCATTCTCTACCAGTGGTATCGGCATTCTATACCAGTCAACCATTGGGCTAAGCTAATGTAAGTATTTTGCGTGACTTCAGAATTTAATTTTGCATATTGAAGTTTGTCACATTATTTTTTAATCCTTAAGTTTCGGAAAGTACGGTGAAGTGATATTCAGGAACCCGAAATCAACTATATCACAAATATTTACTAAAATTACAATTTAGAATTAAAATTATAACAAAGAACACCCAGGCACTGGTCAAACTTATTATTATTGTAAAGTTAGAAAACTAAATTATTATTTCTTTGTAGCATCTTGACGTCAATCCTGATATAATAACTACATTTTATCTTAGAAAATAATAGTCGCAGTGCGATAGCGAATTGACAACATGATACCAAATCAAACATGCGGAAGCCAATAAATGAAATCACAGTGTTACAGTAATCACAGACGCTATAATCTTCCTACACTCTCTATAAATTATGTAGCTATTTATTAATAACGTATGTGTTTCGCTTGAACTGCCTAATGTTCTGTCTGATATTCATGCATTAGTAACTGAGCAAATGCATGACATGACCTCACCTCTTCAACTCAACGGGGCTTACAAGCAGAGCCCTTTTGTATCTGTATTTGGATTATTAAACATCATTGTTCCTACCGATGCGACGCGAATAAAGTATTTGCACAAAATTTACATCGTCATGTATTCCAATTTGCAACCACCATTCGTAGTGAAAAATACCTATTAAAGTTTGAAGAAAAACAAACAAAATTCAAATAAATCAGTTCTTACTTGGTTTTAGAAACCTACTAGAATAAATGTTTCTACTGCAAACAAGTACAGGTACTCGAGTCGAATATTGCCTGCAATATTCTCGTCGAGTGCGTGCGATGCTAGCGCGGCGCATCATCTCACAACTTTCCCGCGTCCGCGCCGCCATCCACCGGCAACTAATTAGGACTTAACACACGACAGCACTTTGCCAACGATTTAAGGAATTGCAGTGGCAACCTACTTCATCAGACTTGACGTGACTTGCGGTGGATGCGTCGCAATCACGGGTTCAAAATTGACGGCGATCGATCGTTAGCTACCAACAAGCCAATCACTAGCGAATATATCAACAAATGCTGTCCGCCGTGTTGAACTCGTTTTCACACACAGTATACCTAATGAACATTGTAAAATCTCCGCTTCACCTGTGGGCGGCCAATAACAGTCAATTATCAACTCTGTTTGAAGTCGCGGCAAATAATGAATTTTCTCTCCGGTTGTCATTCGTCCAACCTATTTCAGTTACGGGCTCGAGTGCAGAATAAAGCACTATTTTACGTTTTATCTGTGATTTTGACGACATGTCACATAATTTACGTTTAAATTGCACATTTCGTTACGAAATCAACTTTATGTTTGTTTGTTAAAGGTCATACAAAAGCGAGAACCACTCATTCATGAATGGAAATGAAGAGAAATCATGAACTGGAATGAAGAGAAGTAAGTTACGATTATATATGTACATTGGGAGAAGGCACAGGGTAGAAAATATTTATATGTCGTATCATTACAACGGTAAGTAGTAAGGTTAATTTAAGATGAGAGAATGAAGTAAGCTTTATGTCTGAACACTGGCACTACCATAATGTAGGTAATTCACTAATGTTATACAGACACTGAACAGTTACTGTTTACAACTCGCAACTTTCTACAGTTGTGAAACTGAAAAAAGTTCTGTGTCACATACGAGTACCTATAGGTACTACCGATAGGCAATTATTATAAAGATTCAGTGCATTTCTCTGCCTTTAAAACATACTTTTTTATTAAAATCTCCAGGGAGTTTGATAGCCTTGTAACCATAATTTAGATCAGAAGGCTACTGACCCAATATTTTTAAATCTAAGGTGAAATTTACGTAACGCTTGTTAATCCAGTTGCCAGTGACGTGAAACACGCCCAAGTTTCCACATAGTGCGTTATTTTCTGATGTCCCTTGCGCAAGGCTGCTCCAGCAAGGTGTTGACGGGATGCGAACTATGAAAATAATCTAACGCATCTGTATAACACGGCACAGGTAATATAAATGTTGCAACAAGACTGTTAAAATAACCAGTACAGTTCAAAACGTTGGGCTAAAGGTGGGAAGGACACGCAGATAGAAGGGCAGCAGGCAGACTGTCGACTAGCCGAGGCCGGCAACGAGACCTTGTTACGCAAACTTTATCCTCTAAAATCCAATAGAATTCCATTAGAATAACTAAACGTTGCGGGTCCTGATTACATCAAGTAGGAAACGTTTGATCACGATATGATATTTATCACTTTATTTAGGCATGAGTCATTGAAATGATTAAGATGATGCTGAATCATTGGACTCCTTTTAGTTTGCTTACGACTGGGAACTGGAGTATGAAATGTATTAAAGTTTTTACGAAATTAGCTGTGACTCCAATGCTTCGGTAAACGCTCGTCTCGTGCCTTAACTTTCTCCAGTGTTGTCTCACTCTCGTCCTATGGACTTATGTACTTGTGAAGTGTTTGAGCAGTCACTCTCCAGCATTAGTTGTAAACACTGACAATAAAGTCTGCACCTACCTACATAAATTATTTGTACTTGGGTACATTTCGGAAAATTTCCCATGTACCTACATCTTTCACTAGTGCCTATTTATTTCTTTATATAATCGGAGCTTAATGTTACATATAAGCATTAGACTGACTTCACAATCTTACTTCATCATACAATAGTATTGCTTATTCATGTCCGATTGTTCTGCCCAGTGTTCATTGTTATCTTTATCTGCATCAAATAAAACTACCTAGGTGGGTACTTACTTATTGTTACGATCTGGATTAGTATATTGGATAAACTCAATCTTACTTAGTAAGGATGCGGTGATGTAACAACAAATAATATTGTTTACAATAACAACGGAAACTACTTTAAACAAAATATCATGAGTACGTTACTGTAAGTTTTACAACAATTCACGAGTCAATGAACGGGGAAATTCCACGGAAATTTCATTTGTTCTATCATTAGTTCAACTTTAAAACAACACTGGTTCATTTTATTGAATTGGCTTTTGCTCGGGTACCTACTGTGTCGGTCGGACTGTTAGCCCCTCTGACTCCGATTGTATGCAAAGCGTCCGGCGATAACCGCATTCCTACTTTAACTTATTGTTTACCCAACTGTAACTGTGCACTTTTAAACAGGCATAGATATGGAAAATTGTTTATGAGTATAACCTACTCTATCATGTTTAATACCTACTTATGACAAACGTTAATGACCGCTTGTATTAAAAAGACATTGTTAATACGATGTGTTATTGTTACACTGCATCGTTATGAACGTTGTCATAATAATTACTTGTTAGGTAGGTACTCATCAAAAGGCATCAAGCAAGACATGCGCTTAAACTTACTGAGCAATTACGGTTAATTTAGTTCCATTACGATGGTTTTTTGGGATGTAATGAAGCGGCCCATCATCTTTTCGCTTCAAGCCAACCTCACCTGCCCGTGGTGCATCCTGTCGAATAACAAACGAGGCGCTGGTAACCGACTGGTGGCGGTATAACCATCACAATTGAAGACGTAGCTACGTACCACAGACTGATGACGGGCAGCAGCGTTACCGGAGCTAGAAGCTACGCCCTGCGATCTCCAACCCGCCTGCCCAGCGTGGCGATTATGGGTATGTCTTCCAGATGTTTGCCCTAAATGGCGAACAACTGGGGAGGCCTATGTCCAGCAGTGGACTCCAATAGGCTGATGATTTTTTTTTAAGCAAATAGGACATTGCATTGATGAATTGCATGGATGGATGTTCGTTACTCTACAGTGAGCTTATAGATAGGCTATGATTTATAATTTCACTATTCATGATGGAATAGTCAGAATTGCCAGTATATGTGTTTCCTCCTTTCTTTGATATGTGATCCTTTAAATCCGGGCGTGAAGAAGCATCTTACGGGCTGGCATTGGTGGAAACTGACCGGTGACTGGCCTGTTACTTGCCAGTTATCGCAGTGTGAACTTCTCTTTTCTTTTTCATCCGAGGTAGGGGAGCCATTTTGTCGTGCTCCTATAAAAAATACCCAATTAGTGCTTTCAACTACGCTTGAATATGGATATATTAAAGCGGGCCAAGCCACGGGCTGCTGCTAATACTCGCTACGGGCATATGTCTATAAACAACATGTATACTCGTATGTTGTATTCTTTAAAAACTATGTCCTTCACTATCTAAAATATTGTTTTAGTTCATAATCTTTAAACTCATTTTAATGCATTGAATACAGTCTATCGCAGAAAATCTTAATTGTGCCTCAACCGGAAACATTGACCCGATCATTATATTTTCGAGTAGGCTGTTGACTTTTAAAGTTGGAAAAGGTGCTTTGAAATGCGATACAAAACATTAAATGTTTTCTAATCTTTGAGCAACCTGCCTGTCACCATTATCACCAACAGCCTTCTAACGTATAGTATAAGAAATGCAGGAATTAGGCGACACTTTGATAACTAATCTACGTTTAATAATATCAAAGCGTCCCCTAAATACTGTTTGCGGGATTAGCTTAGGAGCTAGGCTAATAATATGAAGGTATTTTGGCCACAGCGGTCAATCTCTAATGAGACTAGCCAAGTATGCAGGAGACATTAAGACGAGATGCAAACACAAGTGCACTCTCTGTTCCTGTATTCTCCGATACGATGGGACAATAGTTCGACACGACTGGAAAGAGATCTGACGTTGGACCAACGGCTTAGGCATAAGCCGGACTTAACTACGGCTAAACGCCGCGGATTTTAACCGCCCGACTTTGTCAGTAAAGTAAAAGGAATGGAAGCGGCCACACTGACGGTCTTTTTCACGACTGATTTCAAAACCTTGCTTTGCTGATTGCACCTAACGGGAAAAAACTGCGCACAAATTTGTAGTACATAGAACTTGAATTTTTTATAACGTAGTGTGTGCATCTCGAGCGGCTTTGCGGTATCAAGGTTTACCGCTTGCGGGAAAAAACCGTAGTGCGGCCTAAGCTTTATAGTGCTTTCCGATGCACGCCATGTATCACCGCTAACTTCCTGACTCCGGGGTACCGAGTAATTTCTGTACAGAGAAACCCAGTAACAATTTTTGTCCGAATCGGTTGTCAGGTTGCACCTGAGACCACTAGATGAACGAGCCATTGTCATGAACTGGGCATTAGTTAGCAACTAAAATTGGATGTTCCGCGTTACGTAACATTGGACGTACAATTGATCACCGTGAGCTGTGACATTTAGCCCGGCTCGGTGAAGGGCCGATCCGCGAACCCCGGACCACTTGCCCAGCTACTTTCACTGCCCATAAAGCTCTCTGACGTCGGTGCCATCTTAGGCCTACTTCCTATAATTTATTGCAAACTCATAACAGTTTCCAACACATACATATGTGACAGACCACTTTCTTAACTTCTCCAATATGTTAATTGATTCGGTTTCCGGTATTATAATCCAGTAGTTTGGAAGCAGTGTATGCATCTAATATGCATATATACTCATTAGGTATTTAAACGAATATCAACACAGCTATTGGCTCTTCTTCTGTCTGATTTGGCAAACATCAAATAAACCAACCCCGTGTCCGATTTATCGTTTTTATGTCTTTATTTGTCACTTTTAATGTGAGGCAAGTTTCTTATTAATGTGGTTAATGTAATGATCAATTATAATAAAAATGTTTTATCTTATTCCATATGTAGTCACTAACGAATAAAACAGTAGGCATTATCAGTTGTGTACCTACACGTCAATGACAGCTTTGGCATCATGTAAAATCGGAATATGCCTGTAGGAGCATCTTTGTTTTTTTTTTTTTTCTTTTTTTTTTATAGTGGCTCGACATAATGGCTTCCCTACACCTGATGGAAAGCGAAAGAGAAGCCCAAGTCGGCGAGTCGGCAAGTAACTGGTCAGTTACCTGTCAGTTGCCACCGCCATGCCGGCCCAACCCTAACCCCCCACGAGCTCCGGAAACCCTACTCACCGGCAGAAACACGACCCAGAGGTCATTTGACTGCGGTATTCTATAGGGTGGAGGTCCTTCCCCGGACAGGCGGCTCAATTCGAGCGAAGATTCGCTATGCCCTACCTCTCTTAAAACGTTTGCACGGTTTGTTTTTGCACGGTAACGGACAGTGCCGAAGATCGTAGACAAGAAAGGAGTAAAGCTAGTTTGAAGTCGTTAGGTAGGGGGTGATCTATATGATTGACACAACCAGACTCCAGTGGTGCTATTAAACTTTCTCGCACGTTAATATTTGTTGTGCTAATGGCTTTGAATGATATTCATTAATTTTTTCGAATCCGAGCGGAAATATGCATTGTGAATAGGCCTGCTGATTTTGATAATTGAAAGCTAGTATCTACACTGAGGTTATAGATAAATAATGTAATTTATTTTAAGGACCATGAATTACACAAATACCTTCAAAGAGTTTGACAAAAAGCCGTCCCCGGCCTTGGCCCTGCGCGCGCGCCGCCGACTGCGCTAACCTCATCCTAAACAATCACGCCCAAACAGTCTCATTAAACATTGACATTGACAATCACCAAAGGCACATGCTATCAGCAAGATGCTATAATTAAATCACGTACTTTGTCCACAATTGACAATAATTGTCTACAATTGACGTCCATTACGAGTATATGGAATGAGATCTCAGATACAGTTATGTACGAATTTGGAAAGGTGAACTGTGAAGCGACATTCACTATTACAAGAGAGCATTGTTTATTGGCCGCTATTGTTGGAATCTGTCTGAAATGTTAGAGATAATTCCGTTCGCACACGGCCATAACAGCCCGGGTGAAAGACATTCAATGATCCAGCTTTCTTTTGGAGTGCTTCCATAACCATAAATTTACATATCCACTCTAAAAGAATAAATATAGTTACAACTTCACTGCCTTTATGCTAGGCTCATACGTTTACTACCGCATAGATTTTGGGTGAGCCCCATTTTCTAGTGAAAGCCTCCAGGCTCTATTACTACCGATTTTGGTTGGTCTGCATTTATCACGTGGTCGGTCTATCTCTTATGTGACGTATAATTTGAGGAATCTACAAAACACAATTATATTGGTTCTGCGAGTGATTGTCTTGTCTGTTAATATGGTTCCTAGTAAGTTCCTTTCTTTTTTACACGTTATTGTCTATATTTTAACATTATTCGATGACTTCCAAACATGTATCCTTTAATTAGATTAATGGCCATAGGTTCACAACTTCACACAGCTTTTCGCATTTATCAACAGCGCATTAACAAGTAGCAACGACTCCAGTAGCTCAATGAGTTAGAACAAGATGCCATTTATTTCTATTCTTATTTATACGTAATACTTTCATAGACATTTGTCTATGTTTTCGTTGAGCGCCAGTCGGAGTTCCGATGACGCAAATGCCTGAGAACACGAGTCAAAACTCCGGCTGCTGCCAATCGTCCTGGCTTTCTCACTTTTCTAAATACACCATTTAGTTCAAATATTTTCGATAGATCTGGTAACTAGGATAAACAATGCATGTAGAATCTAGTTGCTTCAGCGTACAAGGTTGCCGGTAACCTAATAGTGACTTAGATGTCAGTTTCACCTTTTTCTGTAATGAAATTAACCGATGAAAGAAGAATAGGAGACGCATGCAATCTCACATAATATCTCTAATGTCGCAGCCCGCGGCTCTACCCGCGTAAATATTCTTACAAATCATACTCGTACATACACAAGCATACACACACACAAGCAATCATACACATACATCAAGCATCAGAGTACTCTCTATTTAAGTTTCTATAAAATCCGTTTCGTAGTTTTTGCAAAAAAGAGTAACTAACATCTATACATCCATCCAAAAAAACTTTCGCAGTTATAATATTAGTAGCATTCGCTGCCGGATATTTTTGTAGTTATAAGTATTTTTCGGTTCTTCCTGACAATTTCCGCTTACACTCACGTCTTGACATCTTCAAATGTTTACATATTATTTTGAATATGAAAAAACAATATAAATAATAAGAATTGCTGCGCAGTAACATCAGCTCCGGAAACATCTTAAGAGTTCCCCATCTGTTGGCTTATCTTCAAAGACCGACAAGCTATCACTAAAAGGCGTCCGTTAATTATCAAAACACCCGTCCGCTTCATCAACAGAAGCTTGGTCGATACCAATTGACCAGACACGATATACGTATCGAAAATACACCTGTCAAATAGTTTTTGCTTTTCGATAAGGCACACGCCCACTTGAATTTATTCCACAACGATTCCAATAATAAATAAATCATCAGGAAAGCAAACATGATATGTAGGCAAGTATTTTTGCAGAGCGTGACGTCTACGCGCAGCTGTCTCCCGTGTCTGGGCGACGAGAAACTGACACGATATTATTTTTATTCCGAGAATTTATCAACATTAATCTTTACAATCAACATAAATAACTCTCCGCATCGCACTACCCTTGCCGTCACGAAAAAGATCGCTAACATCGCTTACCATCGAAGTCCGTCTGAATTGGAAAATACCTAATTTTACTAAAACAAAAAATATGTTCTTGATTGTACTTTGAAAACTAAAAGATGCCCAAAATTTAATTAAAGTTTTTATATTGCGAGAATAATAAATTCTACGCTTTTAAAAGTTTTGTAAGACACGCTTTTGAAGAGTTTCCAGGAGACATCTCAACGTCTCCTGGGAAACACTAAATAATAATTTATTTTTCTTTATTAAATTTAAAGCCAAATGTGAAATACCTAAATCATTAAATTATCTGGCGCTAGCTATAACTGTACCTATAACTTATTACTAATCGTAACGTTAGCTCGTGGTACCGATTGTACAACATTCGAAATAATGAATGAATTTATAATACTCCGTCTTTTGTTTCGTGTAAGTACATAGTCATGTTACAGACAAGAATACTAAATGTAACCATCTACCGCGTGTCAAGGATTCAAGTCAAAGATGTGATCTTTGGAAATCGTCCAAAATGCCACGCCAGCCCCATTTGCTTTAAAATATGAATGAATTTTGTTATCATTTCCTTAACTAACACTTATTCATATCGCATTGTACCTTCAGTAAAAATAAATTGATACTAATCAGCTTGGGCGACAGTTTATTTACCGCTTCGACGGTTTGATACAACGCGAACCACAATTGTTGGGCCGTGTTTAATCGAGAGTGACCTAAGAATAGATCATTAGGGTACCCGAAGGTTATACTGAAGGAGTACCTACCGTTCCAGTCACCACTCTCTGAATGCATTACATCATCGCTCTAAAATAACTTAATCATTAATTCTGTTCTTATACAGTGAGTAGACAAGACCAGTGTCTACGAGACACCTATTATTATGATTCGTACTAATGTAATGCCAATTTACAGTCAATTCTACACGTCAAAAATCATTTTAACTGCCTCATAAACTGTGTTATGTATGAAATATTCACCTGTATTCGATTTGCATTGTATCGTATCGTAAGTATGACATAATAGAGGTAACCGGTGCTCATTTGAAGCTCGCCGAGCGCCCGTGGGCACACTTACTCTCGTTACACTGTTCTACATAACATCTTGCTTGTGTAATTGCTCACTAGAATCCAATTAATACATTCAAAACAAAAACCTTTCGAAGACAGTCGTAAAAAGTTTAACTCTGAACTGTTTACGTAAGACATCAATGAAGTTTGGTTAAATTTATTTTAAATTACAACTTAAATTATCGATATGTGATAGTTCTTTACATAAATAAAAACCTTTCGAAGATAGTCGTAAAAAGTAACCTAGACCACCAGACCTATCTGAATCAATCGTTTAGACTTTAGTCGCTTAATGCCTAATTCGCAAAATGGCACCCGAGTCTGAAAAGGACTAATTGTCCTTCATTTAACCTATCTAAAATACTTTAAAATTCAAGTTCAAAACGTCAAAACTGTGTCATAAGTTCCAGGAAACTGAAAATTATACACAGAAATGAAAATACATTAAACGAGTAACTGCAGTAAACACGCAAGTGGTCTCTTTAATTTTAAGCTTTTTACGTCTGTGTGAGTCATTATTAAAATTCACCCGCTGATGACTCTTTGTGAAAATGTGGTGTTTCGTGACTGAGTTGAAGGTTTTAATATTTTTCAAACCCCCCTCCCTACCCCCATCGCGTGCGCCCCGCAGGATCACAAGCACGACAAAAATTGCTAACGCCAGAATCTTGCATACTACCTACGAAAATATCTACCTACTTACATTTGTTATGTAAATCTGATGCTTTACATTACAATTTGGTGGCAGTAGGTACATAATGAAAAATAAGTAATTTTAAAATTTTAAAATGTTTTTGACCATGAACAAAAAAATTCTTGGACTCTCCATTTTGTTCTGTGTTTTCGCCGACTCTCCATGTCCGACGATGTACCTCGCGTTGTATGTTAAAAATACAAAGACAACAGCTAAAGATATTTTTATAGATTTCTGTTTAATTGCGTAACTGCAGAAACGTCAATTGGCTAATCTAATGCTATTTGGCATTTTCTTGCAGTTAACTATTAGGCGAGACAAATCTTACTCGTAATGTGTAGTAATAAGAAGTAACGGTATAATTGTGTGAAAATTGTACAAAAATATATAGAATGATCATAAATAGTAAAGTACTAAATCAGACTTTACCATTACTAGCCTATCGCAAACAAAGTATATTTATAATGTGCCTACTAAATACGTAATTAAGTATCGTAATAAAAATGTACAACGTTATTAATTGCAGTAATGGTCACGATTAGTGCGCGAGCTTGTTCGTAATTATAATAAAATATGAACAATTTCCTTTATAATGTCTACTGATCCCTATGCTAATTTCTTGCAGGTAAGCAATGAATATTTAATGAGAGTGGACAGTAAATAAAGGTGTTTTATATTCATGGGTTCAGGCAGTTCAACGGTCTTTGATCGCAGCGCGTAATCTTCAATGGCGGTTAGCAGTAGTGTTGCCAAGTGAAAAGAGTTGGAGACATTTTTTTCTAATTAAATAGTATTATCCTCCAGGAAGAGACACGAAAATTATGCCCGTGCCGTGCTATCTAAGTATTGTTTTTCAAGACAAAATGCACACTTAAAGGTTTTTATGAGATAGGTAAATCGGGACTAAAAACAATAAAAACGGTCCTTTGGAAAAGTTACATATAAAATTAATGAGAATCCATAGTTGTAATACTTTTAAAGACGGGTAGTCTTTAGCCACATTTTTTATATAGACCCATATTATATTAGGTATATTAGTATAGATAGATCGTCTTAGTTTAGGGTAAGCTCCAACCTCTCGTTAATAGACTAATCAGTAGGTAGGTATAGACGTAAATAATTATCGACTTTCATATCGTTCATCCTTCTATCCTTATTTGTTACATACCGGAGCTGGCAACACTAGTCAGCGACGCGCGAGCGAGGTAGCCTTTTTGCAGAACCAAGATGCACGCAGGAAGTAATTTCACGTCCGGATGTGGGTAAACGTAGCGGCGCGACTGAGTTCACTTTTTGTCCCATTATTCTTTATCATACATACCTACATGACGTAAACAGATTCACCAAGCCATTCTGATTACACATACTGATTGAAATTCACCGATGTCTGAGCAAGTAATTAAGCACTTTCTCCATTAAATCGACAATGAAACAAACGCTAATGTTCATTTACATATGGACTTCCAATATTGTGACGATCAGTTTAAGAAATTAAACATGTAGACACTATTACAGAATACATCCAGAAGAAGAAAATAATGCAAGAGTAAAGACCGCTTATAGCGCTAAGACCGCCTAAATTTCTACATAGGTAGTATAAAACAAAGTCGCTTTTATTGTCTGTCTGTCCCTATGTTTGCTTATATCTTTAAAACTACGTAAATGATTTTGATGCGGATTTTTCTACTAGAAAGCCCTCTATCAATAAGCGGTCTCTTCTCTTGAATCAAGAGGAAATGAGGAATCTCTCTATTCAAGAGGAAGGTTTATGTGTATAAGGTATGCATATAGAATTGCACCCGTGCGAAGCCGAGACGGGTCGCAAATTTTATAATATCCTACCTAAATAAATATCAGACAACCATCACATTACATTGCTCCGCTCCCAAAGTAAGTAGCTTAAGCACTTGTGTTATGGGTATCAGAACAACGAAGGTACCACTAGTAAATACTTAAATACAAATACATATAAACACCCAGACAAGGAGCATACACAAGTGTTCATCACACGAATGTTTGTCCCGGATGAGAATCAAAACCACGACCAATTGAGCCACCGAGCCAGCCTGTCATAATAAATGTGTTTTATGCTTACCTAGCTTAAGGTCAAATGTGTGTGTGCACTAAATAATATTTATCTATCCAGCAAACTTGGGAAGGAAATTCTAAATTTATCTGTCTATCGTTTCAATAAAACACGAGATATTCCTTTGAAAAGATCTCCTAAATCAAAATAATAGAGCTTTATGATTGTTATACGAGCAGTATTAATAGCAATGGCGAAACGTGTCTACTCGTAAAACACGTAGGCACATCGATGGACGCGCGAGTAGATCCCGTGACGTGGGCGAAGGGTGCAAGATCCTATAATGTTGTATTATTTCGAGTTCCGCTTTGTCGGCACGTTTTGGCAGCGGACGATACACCAATCTTTCATAACAATGTTAAACACACTTTGCTCTCTCAAGCAATTATTCCTCATCCATCTTCATATTATCCTCTACTTCGGAATTGGCTGGCCCCGTGCTTCTATTAGTAATAATCCTGCCTTCTGATCCTAGAGGGTTATATAACCTCATATATATATATGAGGTACTTAAGTTGTTCTAATACCTACCCATAACATAAGTGCTTAAGCTACTTCCTTTGGGATCGGAGCAACATTGTACATCAACAGTATACATGGTGATGTCTGATATTTACCATAGGTATAGAAAAATGAATCCCTATTTCCCTTGATCGGTCACCCCATGACGCGTGAACGGCTGGACCAATTTCACTCTTTCTTGTTGTCTTTGTTATATCAGAAAAAAATTACAAAATAGAGCAAAGTCCAGGGAAAGTTTAAAAGGTGAATAACGGGTGGTACGATGTCTGCCGGGTCAGCCAGTCAAAAATTAGTAGATAATTTTTTTTATACCTAAGTGTCCCTGAACGCTGACATCCGTATAAAAACTTCATGATACGGTTTATACCTACTTTAGGCGTAAAGCCATAACAAACGCACTCGCTTCCGCGTTTAAAATACTTAGCTACATATATCAGAATGTTTTAAAATGTTACGTAAGAATATTTTCTACTTTCAACATAATAATACATAAAACCATTATTTCCCAATTACGTAGAGATTTTTTTTACTTATTAAGGTCTTATGGTAAACGTATTTATATAATTAAAAAATCGTAGGTACCTACTATAATATTGATAACTATATGTACCTAACATAAGTGATACATTTTCAATTAAAACTCGAACGTCCATATACCATCACTGATGTAGATTGCAAGCTGCTACATAACAACAAATTGCGATATCATAATCATAAATTCACATGTAAGTACCCATACCATAACCGTTCCAAAAAAAACAACCATGGATCTTATATTCCTCGTTCTTTGATGAAACGTTTGGTTTATAAATATAGCAAACAGATAATAATTTCATCAATAGCCTCGTGTACGTCAAAGGGAACAAGAGGCGAATCAACATGTTGTTAGTATGAATTACGCAAATAAATTTGGTGTTGGTTTATATCAGGATTACGAGTAGGCACACAAAAGATTATTACTCTAATAGGATTGAACTTTGTTGTCTTGCCGATAATAACCCGCCTTTTGCCAGGCAAGACTTTATCTATCTTTAAATGAACTAGCATAACCTCTAGACCTGTATGGATCTAACTAATTAGAAGTGGGAGCCCACGGCTCCCCTCAGCCCGTTGATGATGACAAGACTGCCTGGATGGCTATAATTGTAGTCTCTTAGAAAAAAAGAAAAAACTAAGAATGTCCTAAATAGAAAAAGCTGTCGGGAGTTTAAATTGATTAAAATATTAAACCCTTTTATAAGAAAAATCCTTTTAAGAAGATAACAATATTAAATTTCTTTTAATAGCTACCAATAAATTAACGCTGACGACGACCAGATAACGTAGATGGCTAATATGCAAAAGCACGGCACTATTTTTAAACTGAAAAGTATTTTATACTTTTATTTCAGTTGTATTTTATAAATCAGATTTTGTTCATATTGAAATCATAGAAAGAATAACTACTAAATTGTTAATTAGACTTAGTACTTTACTTAAATGAATTGTAAACAAAATTTTAAGGGCAAAAGTAATTACAAGAAATCCATGCTTTAATTTACGCATGCAAAACGCATCGTAGCTATTGTATGCGCACGTCAAGTCATGTTCAGAAGCTAAATTGGCGTTTTATTAACTTTTGTAACTGCGTGTCGTATTTGACGCTTAATAAATTGTCAAAACACTAACGAGCGTTTCCCAGAAGCGTGGGAGCGACGCACTCGCCCGCATTTAATTTAGGTCGGCTTTTAAACGGAAAATCACTCCGTTTATACCGCATCACCTTTTTTATGTCGGCTAAATGGATTATTAGGACACTAAGATCTATAGATCACCTGAATTTTATCGATCTATTTTACTCCGAGGTTATTTAACTCTTTCTCTGACATCATTCATTAAATTAATGGGTATATCAAATGTTTTTGCAAATTCTATTCCACCATTTGACCCGAATCGTTTAGTAGAAGGTAATCATTCTACAAGAGTGATATATATTAGCTCTTTTGGTGGATAGACAAACGAGGCAATAAAGTAGACGATGGACAAATCACAATGAAGGAGAGTCACCAACA
This sequence comes from Conogethes punctiferalis, assembly GCA_031163375.1. NCBI lineage: Eukaryota > Metazoa > Arthropoda > Insecta > Lepidoptera > Crambidae > Conogethes > Conogethes punctiferalis. Next base: position 8,965,260 of record CM062080.1, read on the forward strand.
CAGAGACAAAAAAGCATCTGAGTAGGTATGCTACAGGAATCGTTGAGAAATCCGGGTATCAAATTTCCGCCAACACCTCAACTGCGCATCGGCACTTTCGTGTTAGCTCTCCAAAACATTTCACTTTTTCGCTTGTTCCAACAAGCACCACGGAGGTAATATTGACGTTCGCTTCGTGCGTTAAGTAAGGTTGCGTAAGCGCATCAGCCGTGGCCATCGATTAGATCGGTTGATTTAGCGGGACTTATTCGCTTTTAAACGCATATTGAATTATATGCAATCATTTTAAAGCAAGAATGGGCGTAAGATTTACCGGATGTATATGTTTAATGAGTTTCTTAAGGTTATTTCACAAATAAGGTTTGATCTCTTTTATAATGGGGAATGAACTACCTACCGCCCACACCGTCTGCGGGGCGGGTTCGGCGTGTGAAAGGCTCTCCCTCATCTAAAGGGCCACCCATACCCATCAAACCCTACCTACTCTGTTTAGGGTTAGAAAGTAACAATTAGGTTCCTTAAACCATCTCAACCTAATCTTTTCCAAAAACAATAATAATTCGCACCTGAGACTCACCGAAGCATAGTGTATTGTTGCACATTAAGCATTGTTCTTAACATTAGCAATTTGCCTCGTGCGGCGCGTACGCAACGGCTGATAAGAGCACAATGTCACGGCTGCGCACTCGTGTGGAGAGAAAGTCGCGGGGACTGCCTTGGGTACGCACACATACTTGAAATAACTTCAGTAAAGCAATATGGATGTGAATATTGCTTTATTGTATTAATATCGATACGCATATTAAAAGCAATATTAAAATATGTATATTTAATAATATTAAACTAAACATAATGTTATAAAAAACTGTGTCGAAACGTTTATGGGGTCTTATCACCCATGACAAAAGGAAATTTAATACAGTTGATTGGATAACGAAAATTTTAAGGCAGTTAATGATCTCGGAGTCTGTAATAAGCATTACATTACAATTTCTTTCTCGGCACATCTGTAACTTGCGTTCGCTCGCGCGCGCTAGATTAAGGACAGCGCACCGCGCTACATCCGACTTCTCCCGAATATCAACCCTGGCGTGAACACAGGAGAGTTTAGCGGGATAACTGGGCACCGCATAACACCGTCCGCGTCCCGGTGACAGAAACAACAACAGACAAGAAAGGCAGACACAGTTCTACCAAACCTAACACCTGCCAAAATTTACTAGAAGCATGCGAAGGTTACAATGCAACTCTCTTCTTACATTACACGAATCAGTTCGGAGATTCCTCACTGCATACTAAGTTTGAAGGGCTATCTATGGACAGATATATCGTGTCGAAGCGCACTCGGGCGCAGCTGGTGTTGCGTAAGCGGCGGTCGTCAGTTTTCGTCAACGCAACTAATTTGTTTATTTATTTACACGCCAAACCGGAAACTTTTTTTTCATTCAATATTTATATTGGGGAAACAATACTGTCGTCTACCCAGTAGATACTTGGTTAATTACTTGTTTAAAATTTAACTCCAATTTCTGTTGACAATTATTTTCAAAGATGTCGCTAATAAGGTCTAAGGGCTAAAATTGCATTCTTCCCTTCGAGTCGCTCGATTCAAAGAACTTAGCCTCTAGCTCTGTCCTCAGCCACCTGTCGCCAGTCTGACCGTTAAAGGTAACTGAGATCCTTTTCCACCTGGTTCATCCTGCAGGAGCTAGGGCGTCCCACCGGTTTACCGATTGGTCGACCCAGGTATGCTTTCTTTGCAGACTCCCAATCCGAGTACATTCTTTTAACGTTGATAGTTAATAAATAATTTATTTATTACCTACGATTCCCAAGCAGTATTAGCCCTTATTAGTTACTTTTACCCATTGGAGCGCATGTAAACAACGATGTCCATGCACATACTTTAACGACTCTATCACAGTCCTACGTTTCCATTCCAAACAGAATGCATAAATTAATTGCGCGCTTTTTTAAACCGTGATTCCTAGTATCTTAATAAATGCAATAATAAAGGAACACTCGCACAGCCGGTAATTCCTGATATCTTTATCTGTGTAGCATTGGTGTGCTGAGTGAAATCTCGTGAAACAAAGCATAAACGGCAATAACTGACCTTCGACCCGCATGAGAGTTTACGATTATAGCCAATATTAATAACATCGAGTGAGGTTGTTAAGGGAGTGTGGAAGACGGCCAAGGGCAGTGCAGCGATGCGCTGCGATTGCGCACACTGCGCCTGAGCGACGTGGAACGCGTTATGAGGGCGAGCTTATTAGGAAAATGACTTTTGCTGTTTTGAATTTTTTAATAGATTATGAATATTGACCAAATATTATGTAGGTTAGGTAGTCCCTGTAATTAGGACAGTTTATGCAGGTAGTTTCACGGCCTAACCAAAAATGAATCAAAAATTAAGTTTAGGTAGGAAGGAACCTAAAGCTTAACTTATGCGACAAAGAAAAGCAAAAAATGCAACTTTTACATCAAACTACCGTATGCTGAATGCTTATTTTTTATGAAGTATGCTCCATTTTCTTTCATTTCATCAATCGCTAAACCAAAACTTATTCGCTCGGCAGCAATCCCGGCAAATTTAAAACCACTACTTAGAGTAGGTAATTTTCATTATAATGAAGTCTGAAACTACAAGTAATTTTACAATAAGTTGACGTTAACATTGACCGTTGAACTAAAGTGTCATTTTTCTGTAAAGAAAGGGTATATTAAAATTTGTCTGTGCTGCGGCTCCTAACACACGACTATTATGTGGCGTTTCCGTTTCCAATGACGTATTTTCGGTAATTTTAGAAGAATATTATATAAGAAGTTTCGCACTTGGTGATAACTGCGACCAGCGACGGCACATTATACGACGGATCGCGACCGGTTCCATCTCCGCAGCAGCGGCTGCCGCTTTCAGACCTCCACATTGTTCTCAACTTTCTTTTCTTAATTTGACTCTCCCGGTAACGTGAGCTTTAGCTGTGTGCGTGAACTATGTGAAATGAGAACCGTCCGCGAGCTGCCAGTGATAATATGCTTACTTAATTACCCGCGTGGTACCTACTTTACCGAACTAGAACACGTGCGCTAGTTCAAATGCCCGCATTTTCGGTTTCGCGTCTGGCCTGGCCTACAAATTATAATCCCTGTGCTAGCTACACGTATCACTCATTTGTATTTTCTAAAACAAATTAGATTAAGATGCATAGTCTAGATTTTACTATAATAGTGACGTATTTATTTATTATGGCGGTGGCTTCCTATGTTTGCATGCCGGCATACTGACCTACATATCTGCCGCTAATCACGCGTGACAAAACAATCGCTTGCGTGCGCAAAACTCATAATATTTTATATTGGCCGTTCATTAAAATGACATGTTTGCATTCCTCCCCGCGACGTAAAAGTCAACATTGTCTGCAGGTAGCCACTGAAACGGTATTCTACTTGTATATGTTAAATTAATTATATGTAGCAAGTATAAAGTATCTAGAATTCTCATACGGAATCATTTTTTTCGAGAGAAGTTAATGCAAATTTCATGCAAAGTTTATACATCCATGCACTCATGGTGCTAGATTTAAATTGAACACTATGAACGAATTAATTACTTATGAAGTCCCCTGTACTAAATACTATTTATATACGTCATACATATTATATAATCAATATCAATAATCAAAAAACATATTTTTGACAGTAAACACATAAAAATACACTATGTTCTATACATATAAAATCGCCTGCTCTATTCTCAGTGTATCTTTGTTTATGCGAATAAATAACACGTTGTCAGACGATTATGAATAGTTGGCTGAAAAGTCGCAAACAGCACCGGGCGCCAGAAAAGCACAATGCGAGCGCAAACCAGACCCAAGTAGCTGAGCTGTTTTGTGCTCTGTTTGGCTACCACAAAGGCGCCTGTAAGCGAGCCTCTACGTAAAGAACAGTTACATGCACCGGTGTCCTACTGAAATATAATAACTCGACCGACGCGTAAATGTAATCTAAATAATGTTGATGCAGTTTTTTTTTGCTTCATTTCAAATATAATGTACTTTCATTTTTATTTATTTATGTTCTTTTCAATTATAAACATGACAGCTTCTCTTAAAAACATGAAATAAAATTTAAAATTTTGCGACACTATACCTACTTAAATAAGATGACTAAAATTCCACACAATGTGCCTACTCATTGCCATGTACAGAGGTCATGTATTGAAATTTTGAACATTCTACACTAATACACCAAGTTACCTACGATAGAGATATTATTATCTTCAGTAAAAAATCTCAAGAAATATCCTATTTTTGGAGATTCAATTAGTCCCTCAAATCGTCTTATCTTCTCAGCAAGACCACTTTGTCCCAATGTTATAGGAGAATGTGCAGTATATTTGTAGAGACGGCGCTCACATTTAATAATTGTGTCAAATCATTATTGCAGTGTACCTGCGTACTTATCGTAAGGTGCGCAAACGTGACCGCGACAGCTGTTGTCCTACTAGGTCAGCTGAATGTGGCTCGATCGACCTTGGCCCATTTCTGAGCTAGAATCGGGTCGGAGCAGATTACAACTCATCGTTCTCGCATAACCACTTTCGCTGATATCGTATCAATCTCTAATGTCCTTGTCTGTATGGATGTATTTTGTACAAGGACGACGTATACAATATTTCCCATGTTCCATGGCGGTGATCTTATTATTCGCCATTGAGTACGTCTCAATCGAATTCAATAAGCATTTTACCTATAGGGCCGCTCATTGATACGTTCGCAGAGTTCGAAGTAGATTATATATTATCCTATCACTGCCTTAACTTAATGCAAGTCATATAATTATAGTCATAAATAAAGTGCGTAGAAATATTTACTTGACATTGTTTCTATTTTTTGTGAAGAGAAAACAAACATCGGAAATAAAGGATAATAAGTTTTAAAAATTCAATTAAAAAGATGTTTTAAATTTATTTTGCTACGCATAATCTATATATATAAAAGGAGAAACTGACTGACTGACTGACTGACTGACTGACTGACTGACTGACTGACATATCAACGCACAGCCCAAACGGCTAAACGTAGGCACTTGAAATTTGGAAGGGACGTAGCTTAGGTACCGTAGGGGTGCACTAAGAAAGGAATTCCCGAAATTCCCACGGGAACGGGAATTAGCGGGAAAATCCTTTTGTATGAAAAATCTAAACCGCTTAAGTTAGACGCTTGAAATTTGGCATGCAGGTACCTTAGTAAATATAAAGTTTAGTTACGGCTGTATTTTGAGAAATTCCCACGGGAACGGGAGTTAGCGGGAAAAAACTTTTGTATGTATAAATTTAAACACGCGGACGAAGTCGCGGGCAAAAGCTAGTAGTATCTAATTATGTAGACGCCATACCAAATTATGAAATTACAGGTACATAGTTCACAATACGTAGGACATAGATAGGTAGGTACTACAACCGCCTACTTTAGTCCTGAACACATAAGTGCAAATGGTACTTAATATTTAGGTATACTCAGTGCCATGTAGGAATTTTGACCAAATATACCAACGAATTATAATCAGAATATACTTATCTATAAGCTTATTTATCTCATAGAAAACTTATACAAACAAAAAGCAAATTATGCATGTAGTTTTGTATTGTAGGCCAAAAAGGCGCGACGAACAAGGAGCCAGATTTAAAAAATATATACCAACAATCGTCACGCTGCACGCTTTAGCCACCGATCGCAAGCTGTTGACAAAGCACGCACTCGTTCGTGTATTGTTTTTCCAGGGAAACCGCCTGTCGCGAGTCGCGACGTCGGCGTCGCGTGTGGGATGCTGCGACCTCGTGCTTGCTTGATGTCTTCTCGGAAACCCAACGAAACCCTCGTGCTTACGTACACGTACTGTAATTATCTTTTAATTACAGTTATACGACGCGCGTACGATATTGCTGCTATAAACATGAATAAGAAAATTTTCACCTCTCGTATTTAGTTGGCACTACAAAGGTAGCGAATGTTTTTGACCATTAAATTAATAGCCGCTTTCGTTTGTAGGGACAGGCATAGGAAGATAAATCCATCATTGTATGTGTAAATCACAGAAACTGCGCACCTCCTCTTACTATAAATCAACCTTTGATGGAAGATAGGTAGAAGTAACTGCTGGATCATAGATAAGTTATGTTAGTAAGTTAGTGCTCGCGTTTCGGAATCAATTGGTAGGTATAAAGCCTACAGCTCACTGATAATAATAAATGCAATCACTTACGAACAAGTAACCAAATACTGATTTGGTTACTTGCGATAAAATACCGCTATATTGTGTAGTATTTATATATAGTATAACAATAGGTATATTAAAAATGAGGTATCATAATATTTTAAGAAGTTCTAGGTTTGTTCTATGTCTTAGCAAGCTAACGTCAATATGGTGAATGAGGTGCCCGTTATGGGGTGATACCATGGAGCAAATACCATGCCGTGGGTGATATACTCAGCATAAGGCAATAGGTATGTAGGTACGTGGTAATGTTGATTGTTAACAATCAATATTGCTAGGTATGTTACTAAGCAAACTAGTCTCTATGAAGCAGATTGTACCAAGATTCTATATTTAATGGATATTGAATCAGCATAATTACCTATTCTTATTTATTGTCTTTGGGATAACGAAATACCTATATCATCCAACATTTATCCAATTGGATATTATTTGGTTATACCTAATGCAAGATATATTTTGCATTAGGTTTGCATATTATTAGGGCTTCTCTTAAAACCTAAGTTGTTCATTCTTTAAGCAATTTATAGATCTACGAGTATACACGGATATAGGAAAGTAAAATGCGAAAAAATAAATCATGAAATATTTCCTACGGAGCTCTGAAGGCATTTATGGCATAAAATTATTTAAATGACTAAAATAATTAAACTTGCTTAACCACGTCTTTCGCAATAGGCATGTTTCAGTGTTATAAATTAGGTATTTCGTTTATTATACCTACCACAATATCATCGTATGCAATAAAGCTGACAGTTACCATTTAGAAAAGTAGGAAGATACCTATACCAAATAGAGAATTTGTAAGTCTCATCCCGACATTGTATTTGACTCTATCTACCTATATTCTTAACTAGCAGTCGTTATGATTACAACGGTTATTGGAGAACATTGAAAGAATTACTTTGAAATTTTCATAAAATCGTAACTTTGATTAACCAGGAACTGAAACTTGCGATCACAGAACTTCATAAGTTAATAAACACCAACGAGGGTTAGTTAGGTAGGTACATCATGTACCTACCTAGATATGAAAAAAAAACACATTTAACTGGCACTTACCAATGGTTTTTAATATCTGTAGATCATCCAACTCGTATTCTTTCTCCTCCTCCGTGTACTCGGAGTCTGTGGTGGTGGAGTCCTGCTCCTCCGAAGAGGCCACGGACAGCGAGCGCACGTCCGAGCTCAGCTCCGAGCTGCACTCCCGCACCAACTTCGTACTTGCCATCATCATTTTGCAAGTGTACGTCACTGGTCCTTCACAAAAAAAAATAAGTCTGCTCTATTTTTAAACTCAAAATAAAAGTTTTCGAATCATTATTTTACGGTTCCCTAAGCATGACCCAATATAAACTTTGGTAATATTTTTTTTAAAACGTCCGTACAAAAGGAATTGATTTAATTTTTAATAATCCAATGGTTGTTATTGGTAATCGCGATAATGCGCGCGTGCGATACCCCGCGTGAGGCAAAGGAACGCGGTCTCACAGCTGCGGCGCGAATCTCACTGAGACCGGAGAACCACTCCGACTGCCGAATCGGCGCGTGACGCTCGCCCGAGCCGCATATAAAACTCGCCCGCTTGTCTTTCTTAATACACTATTATAAATCATGTTCATCACCGCTGAAAAAATAGTAGGCACGCTAAAAAACTTAATCTATTCAAATTGGATCCTATCTTTCATACTTTTATTTTAGACGTTGGTAGATACTTACCTACAATACTTTTTATTGATTTCGTCTTAGATTTAGGTTCATTATTATATTTTAACGTTTTAGAATGTCTTAATTTTGTTATTAAAAACAGGTACATAAAATATGCTGGATATATTCTCTATCCGTGCGTAGGTAAATCTGTTCCGTTATCCTTCCTCTTTAGATCACCGTGGCCTGTAATGTCATGTAACATGTAACCAGAAAATCTTTAAGGATAACAATTTCTTGGAAAACTTTAAGTGATTGAAATCATTCATCTAGGTGGAATTTGGAATATTGTATACCATTTGTTTTTCTCTGATCGGTGGTCCGTATAAACAGGTAGGTACACGACCGACGATAGTTGAACTTCGATTAGATTGCGCGTTCCCGTTAAAACTTAATTTAACAGACTAGACCAACGGCCCTATAATAATTATCGAAAACGATCGTTCGATGGACGGATCTAGTATTTTTGTACTACAAATCCCTGTTCCCACTTGTCCCTTCCATGTTCGTACACGTTCATACCTACTAGGTATACTATAACTCCTTGTACGTCCGATCTGCAATTGATCATTGTCTGTTTTTGTGATTCAATAACAGGTGATCCTATTCTTCTCATCAGTTTTTGTTACCCTCTACCGTCCATGGATTCTCTTAATCTTTTTATAGATGTTTTTATCTTTTCTCCAGCAATTCGATTTCTACTTCCTAAGATTCTATACCTAAGTAAAATTACTTCAGACAGACAGATGCACAAAGTCCAACGCTTCCAAGCCGATAGATAAAAGATGGCGTTTAGATAATATAACAAACGTTATCGGTTAAATAAAATGTAGGTAGTGAATATCTCAAAACGGTTCGAATAATATCTATATTATCTTCCTACTCGAATGTCAAGATTGCGGATTTAGTAGGATGGTAGTTTCACGGTGCAAGTACCAAGGGCTCGCACAGTACAATTCGCCTCGACTTTCATAGTTTGAATGCCAAGCCGTGGAACTCTGCTGCTGGATTTCTTGTTCCCCGAGAGATAAGATCTTCAGGTTTACAAAGCGAGTGGGCACAGTTTTTGATGGATGATCGCGCTCCATCGTAGACCTCAATGTCGCTTATATATCAAGCAAGCCCATTACGAATAAAAAAAAAATACTTGAATGAACGCGTTTTGAGACTACTGAAATAAAATTATTTGTGTACTTTGTATATTTGGATTAAACATTTCATGGAAAAAGGAGCACATTTTTTCATATCTTCCATCCATGCATACTTTCAATGCCTACAGGGCTAAAAATTTTCAAAATACTTTTTAGTTGGCGGGTCATTTCTTACGTTGGTTTAATAAGAATTATTGAAGAATACGGATATTATCATTATTTTATACTAGGTACAGCAGAATAGGAAAAACATAATCAATAAAAACAAGTAGATGCTTTCATTAACCTTTATTTCAGAAAAAAGCAATATCACTCTTAAAAGTAAGGATATACAGAAAGTTAAACAATAATATCACTGAGAAATCCGATATATACGTTTCTGGTACAATCTAATCTAGGAATAAATAATCCTAATTTTAGAGATATTTGTTAAATAATAGTAGCCACATAAATTATACATACCTCGCATATTATTTATATTACATTTTGTAACCTTAATATTAACATCAAGCATTTGAGCCCATTTACATAAATAGTAATTACCTTACAGGTATATAAAATGTTATTAACCAAATTACGTACTGCACACCCTTAACCCGACCAATATTTTGACTATCTCATATAATATTGGATGGATAGGATATTGCAAAAATATTGTAGTGTGTACAATTTTATTATTTATTCTTCCACAATATATTGTTGTAAAAACATTAAACACTTATTGAATTGCAATCATTCTTGTGAGCTCTAATAATATACGAGAAGGTTTTTGAACAAATAAGAAAGTACATGGATGGACCGACATGGATTTTTGACGAATGGGTGACTAGGGGACGACGTTACAGACAGACAAGGATGTTTTAGACACGTGGGTTAATGTGAACAAAACACATAACAAACGTCAAAAGTAACATTTTGTTTGAGGGCGAGCAGTTTCTAATTCAGACACGTGCTAAACATCCTTGTCGGTCTGTAGTGTAAAACAAAGATGTCAAACATGTCTGTCAAAAGTGACATGGTGAGTTTTTGTACAAAATCGTCCCGTTTTCGGCCACGTACTAAAATGATCCTTGTACATGCCCACGACTACATAGTCCTATTGATTGAACGCAGCAAACAGATTATTCTATAGTTCATTCGCGTTAAGAAAATAGTGACTGACAGGTCACTGACAGGCCACTAGCCAATCAAAACGCTAGAAATTTAATTTCTAGCGTTTTGATTGGCAACATCAAAAGGCTGTAAGGTTTAAAATTGCAATGTACAATATGTCATTAGGTTAATGGAATAAAATTAACTTATAATAAAATATAAAAATCATCTACATTTTGTTATACCTACTAAAATCAATAACTGTAACAATAATTTTAAAGACAAGTTAGAAAATAATCAACATTAAGAATCACATAAACTCGGCATTATAGACAAGACATTTTATTATTTTTTGTTTTAAAACTATGAAAAGTTAATATGCTCAAGTTATTTGAACAGAGAAAATATTGAAACGTTGACCAATAAATAATGCAAGGTTGGATAGAATTAGCATAAATAATATTTATACAACTATGAATCTCTTTATTAACTTAATAGCAAAATAATAACTTACCTTACTCGACGCTGACTATACCTACATAAAAACAATAAAATAATAACTTGTCTACATATACGTAGAATAGACGTCCAGTCCAAACCATCAACAACATAATTAATTAACAACAATTATTGTGGTTGAAGTTAACAAAATCCTAATCAATTTACTCGTATCAAATAGCTAAACAGCATAATACATGCACTAATCTTTCGGCAGCAACCATTTTCTTGTGAAAAATGGAACGCTTAGTTTCTGGTCTAATTGAGAGTCATCGAAGCATTTCATATAAAACATTAATTATTCTATTGGTACAGTTATTAAGGTCCTATAAACGGCTAAGTATTTCTTGATAAATAGCACTGTTCTGTAAATCACAGTTGTTTTATTTATGTCTTGATGTGTTGTATTATTTCACTTACGAGATAATTTCATGGCTATGAACTGTCTATCTAATTAAATTGACCTGCTGATACATTGAGAAGCCATCGAAGTGTCTCGACAGCTTTTTATTCAATATTCAACGCTTTTTAAAATATATTAGCAAGTCACAAACTGGCAGTGAATATTTTTCAAACAAGACAAGTAGATAAATGTGACACATCCGGGAATTTAGTGGTCACCGTCGTTACAGTGATACATTCTGTTATTTTAAAAATAACTATATTGGCACTTAGTATAAAAGCTTGACTTTGTTTCACAAAGTTATATACAGTTATCAAATCACATTACCGTATCTATTGAGGGGGGGGGGGGGGGGGACTGAATGCACCGTGTCTCACACAGGTACGACCAGTACGAAGCCGGCGTGCAGAGCCACTGCCACCTTCTCGTGGTGGCTCTCTGCCGGACAAAAGGCCATCGAAGTGACGTCGGCCAACGGGAAACGCTCCGTCCAATGTTCTTTTACTGTGTTTATTGAATTATTCTGAAAGAAAAAATATTTGGAGATAAGGAGCCAGGAGGTCATATTGTTGGATCATTTGTTGATATATCGATATGCCACCGTGAAATTGTAAATACCGTTAGATTATAATCCAACTTGCGAGATTTTAAACTGTCGAAATATTGTGCACTGTAACATAATTCTTACATTTAAACTATCATTAACTATTATTTTTCGGTAGATTTTGGTCGATCAAAGTGGAAGTGTAATAGCTATAAGAATAATAAAATGGGCAAATTTGTCAGAATCTGTCAAATCAATTAAAAAATCAATACATTTTACAATATCAAATCAATCATTAACCATTTAGTCAAAAGCAGGTTTCATAAGAAATATGTTACCAACTATTATCTTTAAAGAAGTCAAATGTGAACTTACTTTATCATTAGGCTCCACAAAGAAGATTTCTACTCCATATTGCGTTATTACTTCATCGTAAGTCAGCGGTTCCACTTTCATGGAGAGCTCGTCGTTAGGCCGCCCTCGCTTTTTCGTCAGCGGCATTGCTTTGATTCCTAGTATGTTCTGTGAACAATCATTCGTTTTAGATTATGAACAATATGTCTGTTCGTATTGGTGCTTTTTATGTGTAATATGTAAGTACTTATTTTACGAAAAAAAAAGTATCTAAGTAAGTTTGTTAGTCGCTTAGTACCCATCAGTCTTAGTGTTCTCTACCGTCTCTACAATGGGGAATGCTCCGAAGAGTTATTCCATCGTCTCCCGAACAACACGCGCTGCAACAGCGTTGTTATCCGCATACCATACAGACAATAATAGTGGCGCGCACCAAGAGGTTTAGTTCCTCGTTCCTGCCCCGTGCCATTAAGTCATGGGATGCCCTTCTATAAAAAAGAGTCATGCCAGTTTCGGCTTAGTTTGGGACTAGATACCTAGATAGTCTTGAGTTTATTTTTAAACAGAGGATCTAATCCGAGGCCCAGCGCACACACTCACCTGCTTGCGCAGGTCGGCGTAGGGCGGCAGCGCGCGCATGGTGCGCAGCATGGGCGGCGCGTACAGCACCACGCGGCCGCAGCGCGCGCAGCCGCAGCTCGCGCACACACTCACCTGCTTGCGCAGGTCGGCGTAGGGCGGCAGCGCGCGCATGGTGCGCAGCATGGGCGGCGTGTACAGCACCACGCGGCCGCAGCGCGCGCAGCCGCAGCTCGCGCACACACTCACCTGCTTGCGCAGGTCGGCGTAGGGCGGCAGCGCGCGCATGGTGCGCAGCATGGGCGGCGTGTACAGCACCACGCGGCCGCAGCGCGCGCAGCCGCAGCTCGCGCACACACTCACCTGCTTGCGCAGGTCGGCGTAGGGCGGCAGCGCGCGCATGGTGCGCAGCATGGGCGGCGTGTACAGCACCACGCGGCCGCAGCGCGCGCAGCCGCAGCTCGCGCACACACTCACCTGCTTGCGCAGGTCGGCGTAGGGCGGCAGCGCGCGCATGGTGCGCAGCATGGGCGGCGTGTACAGCACCACGCGGCCGCAGCGCGCGCAGCCGCAGCTCGCGCACACACTCACCTGCTTGCGCAGGTCGGCGTAGGGCGGCAGCGCGCGCATGGTGCGCAGCATGGGCGGCGTGTACAGCACCACGCGGCCGCAGCGCGCGCAGCCGCAGCTCGCGCACACACTCACCTGCTTGCGCAGGTCGGCGTAGGGCGGCAGCGCGCGCATGGTGCGCAGCATGGGCGGCGCGTACAGCACCACGCGGCCGCAGCGCGCGCAGCCGCAGCTCGCGCGCACCGGGCCCAGCCGCCGCGCGCACCCGTACCACTCCAACTCGTTCGGCGCCTGGCTCGCTACACCACAAAAAAAACAAAATATGTCAAGACAGAAGAAGACTATACAATTCACCTCAATACCACATCATAGATAAATACTAGCAAATAAATAAAATAAAAATAGTTGCGCCACGACGCCTTGCTGCATTTTGACAAGCGCAGGCGCATTAAAACGATTTATCAATTGTGTAGGTATGGCGTTTTTAAGAATAAATTGTGTGTCACTGTCAGTTTAGACAATTTTAAATACATGTAGTGCGGCACCAGTTACGCCACGCCACTTCCCGAGGCACAGCCCTTTTCTCGCCACGCTTGCCAGCGATGGAGCGCTCCACACCACGTGGCACCTCAAAGCGCAGTTTATAACTTTATTTATTTTTCGTAAAATAAATAAAACTATATTAAATATATTAAGGCGCTCTCGTCTCAGTCTGATTTGACCCTAACACGGCGTAAAGGTTCCCTAGTCAAAAAAACACAGGGGTAGGAATATGTGTATAGGTTGTATGTGTAGGTACCTATAGAGTCATCGACGGCGATGGTGACGGAGGGCCAGCCGGGCGCGAACCGGCAGCCGGTGGCGGCGCCGTGCGTGTGCAGCCGCGCGCGCCCCGCCGCGCCCAGCGCCGCCGTGGCGCCGCTCAGCGACGCGCTGCACACCACATCGTCTGCCTCCGACGCAACCGGGAACGAGTCCAGATCTGCAACACAGAACAACACCGTGCATGCTTCTTCTTTGCGTTTCGATGGCAAATCGAAATCAAACACGCTGTGCCCACTGCTCCGCCACCCCAACCGCACCCCCAGTCACGGACATAAGCAGGTCTCTCCACTCGTGGGACAGCAGGCCAGGTGACCATGACCATGGAGGCACCACACTCGCAGGCAAGGTCTGACCCATCAGGAATAGTTTCCTGATATTATTATATTATCTGCCAACCGTGTATGCAAGACACCGCAAAAGTATTGGTTCTTAAGATAATGCAGTAAGGTACACTTTTGAATGCTCCAGTAGAAAGAAAATCGGTCCAGTAGTTTCGGAGCCTATTAATTTCAAAACAATCCTCTTTGTAATATTAGTTTAGAAAAAGCAGTGGTAGGGAAACTTTTTCTACAGACGTGTTATGATAACCAGCGACCCCTTATAAGACACTTTATAAATTACCTATTGTAAGTACGTATTTAACACAGACATACACTTTTTATTTTGTAGTTTCACACCCTGTCAATATAATAAAATTAAACGTTCCATTTAATGTTTTGCTTGCAACCTCTTCTTCTTCTTTAGGTCACCTTTAGAGCAAACTTGTCACAATGACTATTTCACATGGATTAATTTAACGTGCATAATAAAAGACTAAAATAACAAAGTATAAATGATTAATGGACTTCTAAACAATAGTAGATAATACATTAAACCCGATCCCAAAGTAGGTACCTAAGTATATTAAGCACTTGTGATGACACAATGGAAAACAGAACAATGAAGGTAACACACACAGATAATGTATACCAATAGTTGATTAATGATTAGACAAACCTGCAATTGAAACATTGTGCTCCCGCACATCATGGTATGGATAAATAACTGAGACCCCGTTGTCTGTTGATTGTAGCAAGGGCGAAGTGTTGTTCAAATCATATAAGGCAGTGGTCCCATTTGCGTAGCCCACTGCCACGACTGCATGACCTCGTTTCTGTGAAAATACAAACGTATATTAAGCATTTACTAATGGTAGGTACACACTCAATACTTTATAATATAGAATTTGACATCATAAAATAAAGTGTATGTAACATTCAATGTTTATGTAATATTCAATGTCTCATAATATGACTAACCTTTGACCAGTTAATAGCAGTAGCCTGGCATAACTTTCTTTCTGAACTCATTGACAATTTCAGTATTGCAAAGGGCTTCAGTCTAACATACGCACCGCTAGAAAAAAAAATAACTTTAATTGAACTCAAATATCAAAATAAATGATTGGCAAACTGTTTCATAAGTATTACGCTAAGTACATATTTTACCTTTCTGCTATTGAGCCCGGATACGGTACAGAGAGGATGTAGACCAGGCCATTGGAGCATGCCATACCCAAGAGTCCCAATCTTGCCCATTTCTTATCCCCACTGCTATTAATCTCTCGAGCACCGGATGGACACCAATCCATTGCCCAAATTGTTCCGAAGTCATGAACTAAGCCCAACACAAACTTCGGTATTTCCCTGTAATAAAGCAAGTTTTAAGTATATCAATGTAAATGTGTTTAAATCCCCGGTATATTCTGTCCATTGTAATTCTACGATAAGACGACTCTTTATATAAATAGTGAATACACACGTTTTAAAGTCACCAAAATCCCAAATTTGTATAAGACCCGCGTGTGCTACGAGTTCGTCGTGGTTATACCGCGGACTGTCGCTTCCCTGGTGGCCGGCTACGGCTAAGTAATTGCTGCTGCTGTTGTCATCATCCAAACGAGGAGGTATCCATGACAGGCAATGCACACTGGCACCCACAAATATACTGCAACCTAAAAACAGTAGGTAATTTATAACACTTTTCAAACACATTAGCCAAATCTATGTAACTTTTTACATACCATTGGTAAACTGTTGGGCCTCGTAACGGGTGAATGTCTCCCAATCGTTATTAAATTTAATTTGACAAGAATTCTCCATTACCGGTAAGTATTCGCTCAACTGATCGTCTGACAATATTTCATATTCGCCAGTGAGCCACTGTGGAAACAATGTATCATTCGTGAAATGTACATTGTAACTGAAAAGCAAATCAATCATCAATGTCCGTTCTATATCAAACCTATATGACGACATAAATATGATCATAAACTTACAAATCTTGTTTACTTTGCGCAGTGTATGAATTGACTTCGTTGTATTTGAAAGGCACATTTGGCACTTTAGCTTGCAACACTGAAAGGACAAAATTATTGTATAAAATGATGTAAATTTGTACAAAAATTATGGATGTTAAAATATTGTTATACATAAGTAACTGTTCTAGGTAATGACATTATGGAAATCGGAACCAACGAAAATGCCATAAATGTAGATACATATAAGAAAATATTTGTGGTGCTTTTATTGCCTCAAACCCAAAACCAACACTAATGTTTTAACCTAAAATTTGGTCTCGGTGAGTTTCAAACCCAGAACTTCGATTGAAAAGACAGGACCACTAACAGCCAATCCAAGGTCAAGATCATTAATAAATAATGACAAACACTAACTAGATTCCTTGTTCTTTTTCTTTTTAGACGTATCTTGAATTTCTTCCTCTTCAGATAAATCTAGATCTTTCAGGTCCTCAGAGTCGTCGGTTTCATCGGAATCCGAGCTTTCGTCAAATGTTGCTGGTACGCATTTGTGGCGAGCTAATTTCTTTTCAGATTCCGTCTCAAAGCCGCAAGCAGCACATGTGTAATTGTTCTAAAACAAAAAAAAAGTTTTCATTTATTTTAATTCCGCATTCTTAGGAGCTCCGCACATAAAATCAGAGAGAGAGATAGAGAAGAGGGGGAGAGACACATAGGAGAAGTGACGCCTTGCGGCTCAATTAGAGCTAGATCCCACTTACAATACCTTCGTAGGATAGGTGGGACGCATGCATGGAACACTGGGAGACTTGGACTTTTTGAATAGCGTATGCGTTGTATGTTAAGATTCCCTCAGTTTCGCAGCATCGTTCGCAGCGAAACTGTCCGACCAGCTCTGCTGACCACTTATCTTCAATGCCTGTCTGTGACAGTGTGTAAGCGCACGGCGCTTTCGGTGTGCGGTTCTCAATACGCACACAATAAAAAAATACTGGGCATCCATGTACTTGCTTATTTCTATTTAGGAATTCCGGTGTAGCTCAGTCTGGAGACCACGATTATTACAAAGAAATACAAGTAACAAGTTTTCTAGGTACAAAATATTTTTACATAGATTTAGATATCCTAAAAATTTAACTTACCTCATTAGTACTACTCAATTTTTCAATGACATGGTTGGCCCTGAAATAAATAATAAATATGAAAGTAAGTATAATAATTAACAAGGACTAGGTATTTTTTGCTAGATTACGACTTGCGTAAAACTCGTAAATATTCTAAATAGTAAATAAAAGACACTTTGACTTGACAATGACTACACGTTAGGTAATAGTATGCGATTAAAATGCACATAATCACTGAAACTACTCCCTGCAGAACTGCTCCCTGTGGTACGGGGCTTAGAATAAATACTACAGAGATATCTCTGACTGTTGCAAGGGGATTTTAAATGATTTTTGGAGTCGTGCCGCGCCTGGGGGCTTGGGGTCGTGGTGCCTTGCATTCCGGTTCGAGGCCCTAAGAAAGACGACAACATGACAACCTTTCGAGGTTTAGGGTATTGCCGGAACTACTAGCATTTCGACATGAGCGATGACCTCCTAACAAATTCCGCAAGAAAAACATAAGCCATTTAGCCATCTATTTTTATAATAGACTTTACAATAACCTACATAAGTTCAATATTGGTAACCTTACTCACTTGACAGCGGCCTTGCGGCGGCCCGGAGGCACGTCTTGCACCTCTTCCGATTCCTTCATTTCCAGCGACTTAATTTTACGTTCCTTTGCATATTCTTGTTCTTTATGAAATGCCATATGCTGGTTTTTATATATGCATAAATATTTGCTATTGCACACTTCACAAACATTTTGGAACTCTTCTAGTTCCTAAAAATATATAAAAAAAAAATGTGTTTTTTAAAGATTTTTATAAATAGATGTTGAACACAAAAACAGATATTAGATTTTATATAAAGTAATCTATACCTCCTCTGTTTTCCCACAGGATAATATGTGCGCGTAGAAACCTGGAATTGACACTCTACTTATCCCACACTTGTTACAAACTAGTTTGCCTTTCTTCAGCTTGTATTCTTTTAAGTACTTACTAGTTCCATAATTTGATTTCAAATCCTGAAATGAAAATATTTTGTAATATATAATTATATTTATATATATATATATAGTGTATACAATTTTCCGACGAATCTAATTTGTAAGTCATTTTACGTGTATACTTACAATAGGAAAATCGCCTACTTTCCAGGCGATGTTGTAATGATTGTTCATGGAGTGATCATTCCAATTTTTTAGTGTCACCGTTTCATGGCATAGAGCGCATTCGCATATACCTTAAATCAAATAATACATAATCATATCAAAATGACGTTCATTTAATTGTCAGTGTATAAAATATTCAAAATTTCATTCATTTATTTATAGGTCGTAAATTGGTGCAATATAATAATAAATGGGTACACATGTAACATGTTGGCCAAATCTGTCGAAGTGTCTAATGGATTAATTTTGACATTTTTGGCATTAGACAAATAGTTAAAATTTCTTTGGGAAAATGTTTCAAGGATCGTTTAATGGAAATTGGAACTTTATACAGATCGACAACGATGTTTTGGCATGTGGCCGAAATCGGAACAAACGCCCAAATATAACATACATAATATCAAGTTATATGTATATTTTTGTCATTTTTGCAAACCATCCTTGTCTGTATTTTAAGATAACGTACCGGTCGATGAGACACTTTCACTTATATTGTCATTCTCAGCAGCATTACAGTTTTCCAAGTGGGTGATGAAACTCTTAGGATACTTCTTCTGAACTCCACACTTTGAACATTTGAAAGCCTCGACTTTATTTACCAACGTGAATAAATATTGTCTGATGCTTTCAGTGTCGTCCAACGCCTACAAATAAAGAAATAAATTAACACTCAAGCCATACTAACCCCATCGTATTTCAATCAATCAATCAACAGCCTTGGTCCGTCCACTGCTATATCGTATTTGAATGCTAAAGAAATTACTGAGAATAAGCACATAAGTGCTTTAGGTCCATTAGGTCTCTGGACGCAAATAAACACCGTTTCATATAAATCGTAAAGAACATTTTTGAATTATACACCTTTATTTAGAATGTTTTGTTTGACCACCCCAGCATGTTTTTACTAGCGCCCGTTCAGACATGTGGTTTTTTGCGTTCACTGTAATCCGCCCGCGGCGCGCGGATAGTGTGAACACGGCCCCAAAATCGAAAACGATCGTTCGTTGAACGGATCGCGTACTTTTGCACCATCCCATTTGTCTCTCCCATGTTTTATTAATCATACCTATTATAATTAAATTAATGAAAATCTACTTTGACGAATTTTAATTCCTATATTCGAACACGGGAGGGACAAATGGGCGGGATTTATGGTGCAAAAGTAAGCGATCCGTTCAACGAACGATCGTTTTTGTTTTTGGTGGTACGGGCCCAGGGGTAGCGGGTTGATGGCGGTTTCGCGGGTGGAAACCGTATGTTTGAATGAAGCCTTAAACAAATACATACAATATTTATTGTATCATTACTTATTACTTACTAGAGGAGTTTCGCCATCTTTCCAAGCTAAGTAATTATGTTTACTTTCTATATGTTTGATCCAGAGAGATTCTTTCACATCTTTTCCACAAACTCCACATTTGACAAGGTTGTCATTTTCAACTGTCTTAGGATTCTGCAACTATTATTTTTCACTATTAGATAAAGCCACAGTGTTATTTTATTCTGGGTACAACTTCAGAGCCATATTAAAAAGGAGGCGTTGAATGTTTACTTTTTACTATTGCAAACGAGGGTGGTAATCCATAAAAGATTAGGTATTCATATTACTGGGAACCTATACCACAGATATTCTAAAATTTTATAATTGTAAAATATTGTCTGCAACAATTTGCAGTTGCAATCAACCGTTCTGAATCGTTTATCAAGTTTCATATACTGACCTCTGTGCAAGTATTAAGATGTAATAAATATGATTTAACAGAATCTGCTTCAAAATGAAAGTCTAAACCACAGATAGGACAACACAAACTTCTGTATTCGTTGTTTATTTTGTGCAAATGATCTTCAATCACACCCTCTTGCTTTATGTTCTGGAAAAACAAAAAATGATATTTTAAAATACAGTCATAGGCTTCAATATCCCTTAACATCAGGCAAATTGTACCGATCCCAAATCCATAATGAATTATGAAAATTAATGTATGCAAAGTCTTCTATCAAGTCCATTATTTTATTTATTTATTTATTTAAAACGGTACAACAACAGCATATATACAGAACATTCATCACAATAATATAACAACATAAATTCTTGTACATATGCCCATTATAGGCGTACACAACATTTAATGTAATACACTACACACTATGTTAATGCTACCTATTCCTCGTACATCAAATTACGTCTAAACCTGGCCAAGGAATCGTGAAAGATATCAATAGTTTTCTCATCCTCATTATATTCGCTACAACATCTCGACATGGGAGCATGCATGAGCTATTATACTTTAATAATAAAAAAAATCAAAGGCTACATTTAATAATACAACTAAAAAATACTCACTAGTGACGGTTCTCCATCTTTCCATGCAATATAATTATGCCGACTCCTGATATGCCGTAACCACTCACTGGGCAGGAACTTTTTCCAACACACGCCACATTTGATTATTTCGTTTTTAACTTTAACGGACGAACTATTAAAGTCCGATAGCTGACTCTCGTTCATTGAATCGCATACAGATTCGTTTGTGGATGGCTGCAATAACAAAAAAAAGTATATCTCTAGAAACTTACAAAGACATGCTTTTGTTTTTTTTTTGGAAGTAAATAAATAATGAAACGAAACATACCTTTCCATCACATTCCTTTATGTGACTCAAGAATTTTTTAACATATTTACGTTTTATACCACATTTAAAACATGTCAATCCATTTAGCTTCTTGGTTATAGCGTATAAATGCTGCCACACCTGTTCTTTATCTTCTAAATCCTAAAATAAAGTATTTTATTAATAACCATTCTTTTAGTATATGTATCAATATTAAGTTGTTTTTTTTTTATAGTGGCTCGACATAATGGCTTCCCTACACCTGATGGAAAGCGAAAGAGAAGCCCAAGTCGCTGTGACAACGGGCAAGTAACTGGTCAGTTACCTGTCAGTTGCCACCGCCATGCCGGCCCAACCCTAACCCCCCACGAGCTCCGGAAACCCTACTCACCGGCAGAAACACGACCCGGAGGTCATTTGACTGCGGTATTCTATAGGGTGGAGGTCCTTCTCCGGACGGGCGGCTCAATTCGAGCGAAGATTCGCTATGCCCTACCTCTCTTGTCTAAGTATAATAAAAAGTACATTTACAATTGAACAATCCATTATTTTTACAGATACTTATGGTAGTCTCAATAAGATCAAATGTTTAAGTAATGTAAAACACAGATTTTGATTATATGTATTATTAATCAATGTCGAACAAAATCCCAACGCGATCCATACAAATTACTGTTTCATCTCTATTTAGCTGTTTATAATAAAAAATATGCTACATAGTTTGGTATTTTGGATTTCGATATCTGTCTGATAGCTATCAATGGTTATATCTGTAATTGCCGAAGCCGGCCCTTCCCGCCGAAGCAGCGTAATCCAAATAAAGAGAACAAAACATACAACAGAATCTTCTCCTTTTTTCCAAGCCAAATAGTTGTGTTCCTTCCCAATATGATCAAACCAGTCTGACTCTGTGACTTCCATGTCACAAATGCCGCATTCCACAATTGATACTTCCACAACATTTTTTTCTTGTTTAATGATTGGTTCATTTCGTGAAATCACTATCTCTTCAATATTCACTTTCTCCTCAATATTCACTATCTTCTCAACTTCCTCCTAAAACACATAAGGATATATTTGATCATAAGATAAGTAAAGAAATTCCAAGTTATGTAAAACATTTATTCATACTGTAAAGTAGTTACACAATGATAGGTAATAGTAGTTACCTTTACAGAAATCTCCCCTTCCTTGCTACAAGTTTTGATATGTGACATATATGTCTTTACACCCCTCAGTTTATATTTTCGGTCGAAACCGCAGTTTGAACAAATTAATGGCCCATGGTTTTTTATGATGCCACACAAATGTTTTTGTATCATATGAGTATCATCCAGGTTCTGAAACAAATAAAATCGATCAGCTAATTATCTATAATATATAAAGCTATTACTTAGTCTCCACGAACAACAAGTGAGACTCCATTATAGATTACCTCCACAGTGTACAATAAATGATATTTTCAATATTTAAAAGAAGGAAATAACTTAGAAAACATAGGTATTATAAAGTTCTTAATATAATGAAACAATTATTCGCCTTCTGATAATTAATGTTGTACATTCGATTACTAATTAATTACTATGCATGCTTCATACATTGTCCATCTTTCTTCATAAAACATATCTAATCAATTTAATTAAGTCTTACCAAAGGGGTCTCTCCTGTTTTCCATGCAATGTAATTATGTTTGTGGCAGATATGGACGATCCAATCTGAACTTGTCACATCCTCCTTGCAAACACCACATGTCACTACATTATTCATTGATTCTCTCTTCGTAATAGATACCCGTGTACGTGTTTTTTTGTTATTACATACAAACTGAAATCAAAGGAATTCACCTCTATACGCGGAAATAAAGAATAGTTACCGTCATACAGTTTTTTTATAGAAACTAGTACGGACGTTAACGGTTAACGTTCATGCCGTATCTTATTATTGTGCTACCTGTAACTTGTAATTATTTTAAGATTTAAGATATCAGACGTAACAAATTTATACTAAGGTAAGTGATACAAATAAGGCCTACCTAATTTCAACCACTCTTTTCATGATTAATTATTTGAATAAGGTGAAAAATAAAAGCAAGGCATTATTAATTGGTTTATAAATTTTAATTATTTAAGAAAACATTTTATAATTTTTTATCTATAAAATCACTTAAAAAGAGGTAATTCTGGAACCTTAGCCTTAGGCCTTTTAAAAACATAGTGTCGTAATAAAGCCTATAAACTTAAATATACACTGATATTTAGAATATTGTTATAAGAGTATTAATTACATAAAATATGTTTTTCTTAGCCTTTTATCAAGCGTTTCCATGAGATCTATAAAGAACTTTATACGTTATTTTACTAAATATTTTGCTTCAATTGCTAGTCAGACTTGAAGTCATATATCAACAAGAAATGAAGAATAATATAAAAAAAAACTTATCCATACCAACAAAAATTAGCAAATGAACATGTCTTCCAAAAAATATTATTAAATATTACAAGTAAAAAATATTTTGATAGGCCTTAATAAAGCAAGGTAACTAAATAAGGCCTTAAATAGCATATTTTCCTTAGGAACATTAACCAGTCTTACTGATAATAAGTATTAGTACTTAGAGGAGTCTTGGAGGAGACATACTGAGATGATCAATCTGTAAATAAACATAATAAAGTCCAAATTCAGCAGGTTTCCCATTAAGGCCTAGAGTCTGAAATAAGGCCTATTAAAAATGTAGGCTTTATTTAGTACATCATACTTCATAAATATTTTAAGCAGTAAATAATTCGCATATTCTAAAAATTACAATTTAAAATAATAGTTACCTTTTCGATGAGTTATATTTTGATCCGCATACATTAATTGAAACAAAACTTCGTAGATTAATTTATTAAAATTCGATACAAATGACGACAAATTAATAACGCGCAATGAAAACACCCATCGTTGACAAACAACTGGCCACTGCTGTCGTTGTGAGCGCGACCGGGGCCCTTGCACACTTTTGGCCGAGTCGTAATGCTGTCGTATATGTGTGTGTGAAGTATTTTTGACGTAAATATATTTTAAACGACTTTTTCGAAGTATAGGCCTTATTTGAGCATAGGCCTTATTTGTATCAAGTACCTTAATAAAGTTTTATTATTATTATTATATACTAGCTGCGCCCCGCGGTGTTACCCGCGGTTCCTCGTTGCATTTATTCAAATTTTTCCGCCGTAAGGACCACACTTGGACTTCAACGAACATTTTTAAAAAAGAATTGGCCAAATTGGTCCAGTTGTCGTCCAGTTATGTGCTTACCAAAACATTTTGCGATTCATTTTTATATTATAGATAGTTAGATCTCTACAATTTTATTTAGGAAATCTAGTTGTTTCGAATACAAAGACTAGAACTATCGTAGGGTAGGATCGACCTTCTTTATTAAGCATAACAGAGAAAACAAATATGTAATCGAATAATATTTATGTAGTAGAAAAATCTCACCTTTTCTTTATAACAATGTTCAACATGATAGATGAACCTTTTAAATATTTGAAATTCAACATTACAAAATGTGCAACGTAAAATTCCATCATCCTTAAGTTTTTGCCTAACTTGTGCCCTTAGTTCTTTGTCTTCGAAATCCTGCAAGTAAGGCGTTTTTAGCATAGGTACATTCAGTCAGCCCAAATTAATAAACAATTACGTATAATACGACTGGCTCGGTGGCTCAATTGGTAGTGACCTCTGCCTTCTGAACCAAGAGTCGTGGGTTCGATCCCCACACATTACAAACATTTGTGTGCATGAACATGACTGTTTGTATTGGTCTGGGTGTTTTCTGTATTTATGGTGTGTATAATATGTATTTATTTACAAAAAAAAATGTATCTAAGTAAGTTTATCAGTTGTCTAATACCCATAGTACAAGCTTCGGCTTAGTTTGGGGCTAGATGGCGCTGTGTGGCCCAACGTGGCATGTCTTGGGTTATTTATAATGCCAGACAATGTAGGTACACCTACAAGGTGGTTGGCATTTAATATTGTATGGCATTAACTTTTGTTTAGTTTGATGGAAAAAAGTTTAGTGCAGGTACACTAAAATAAGTTTTTTCCTTGTACCAATACAATTCATTCATATTTATACAATACACGCCGATCCAAGCAAATTAAAAATGTAGTTTCCTTAAATGCCTCACCGGGAATCGAACCAGAAACCTTTTCCGAGCTTTTGGAGATAAAGCCTATATTTATTAGCCACTGAGGTCGTTCTCATTTGTCGCTAGGATTCAATCGGATTAATTAAACAGATTGATAATTATCTGAATTTAAAATATGATCAAACTATTAATTATGGAATAGCCTTTTAATATCTAATTAATTCGTTAGTTCTACACATAAACTCTTTCCCCCTAACCTTATGACTGGGTAAGTCCAGCAGAAACCCGATTAAATATGAATACTAACACTGTTGAAATAAAGACACTATTGCGTTACATTAAGATTTAAAGTCTACAAAAACTGAGTCTCATGCTGTCTCTGTGTGCAGGTGAATATGGTGGGCAAGCATCAATAGCAAACGAATACATTTGCCGCTCATACGCGGATCGGCAACGATTAGCTCAGATATTTTCTCGCCTTGTAAAAGGAGTTTTCTAATTTGATATATTTTTATAGGCTTTGCTGCCGAGAAAAACTGTAGTTTGTGTTCACCGATGACCGTCATAGCGCTCAACATGTTAAGGTTTTTTTTATAAATATATACTTACTATTGTTTTCCCAGCCTTCCATGCTATATGCCCATGTTTTTTTGCTGAATGTTTGTTCCATTCAGACTTAGCCAAGATTTGGTCACAAACACCACATTTTACATCTTTCTTACGATGGGGCTCTTCCACGTCTGTAGAAATTCCGCAATTTATGTCGGTAGTACTAATTGTTCGCTTCTGTAATAGTAATAATAGTAGGTATGTTGAGCCCTCACGCATTCTAAAGAACCGGAAAAAGAATGGAGACTACATAGTTATAATAGCCATTGTGGATAATCTACTTTCAGCAAGAAATCTCTGAAATAATTCCATTCCATTTCCGGAGATAAATATTAAAAAGGCCATAGTAAAATAACACAAACATGTACAAATTTTACATAACGTCCTTTTATCTACTGAACAACACGTGCTGGACAGCGTTGTCATCCGCATACCATTCAGACAATAGTGGCGCGCACCAAGAGGTTTAGTTTCTCGTTCCTGCCCCGTGCCATTAAGTCATGGGTATGCTCTTCCAACTCGTGTGTTTCCTTCCTCTTACAATCCTGGCTTCTTTAGACGGGGCAAGAAACGGCATCTCAGTGAGCCTTAAGAATGAGGGCGTAAGGCACGGTGGGTTTACCCTGGTGCGCCTGTCGACCTGACATTTGGACCTTACGACCACTTACCATCAGGTGGAGTGAGATAATCCTAAGCACTCTTTTTATAGAAATAATAATAATACTCGTAGGTACATGTAAAATGTTTGGAAATCTAGGTAGGTTGCTACCTATAATGGTGCTCCATTGCTGTGCCTCTGGCATTGCAGATGTCCATGGGCAGCGGTTACTGTTTAACATCAGACAGGCCGCTTGCTCGTCTGTTACTAATAAGCAATAAAAAAATATATCTACCTTTACTTTCTTTTTAGGAGTCATATTCATATTTTTTACACTAGCATCTTTTTTAACTATAGGTTCCGACACCTTTTCAATGTTTCCCGTCAATGCATTTTGATCTTCGTTTGATTTCTATAAAATAAAAAAAACACTGTGTAAGCTCAACAATCGAAATTAAAATAACAACAATAAATAGCACAATAAAACATACAATAAATAGCATTTAAGTCAAGTATTAAGGCTGGCTTTGCACATAACAAGATTAAAAATATTATAATGTGAAAAAAAAATGATTGAAAACGTAAAACTAAAAAAAAGAGAAACATTTTAAAATTAAGAAGTTAACTACATAATTAATAAAAATAATCATTTCAATACATTATTAATTGTAGAATACATACGGATCTGATCCATCAATACTAAATATCTACCTACCAACATAAGAAAATAAAATAAATAAATTCTTTAGGAACATAAAATAAAGTATAGCCTTAAATTTTAGGATTAAAGAAATGAAGGCTATTATATATACTATTGTGTACAATAGTAGGGTTATTAACTAAAATTAATATTGATTTGCGTGTCTGTTCGTCATGTCAACATAACTCATAAACGAATTTGTTTTTCTATTTGAAAGATATTTTAATCAAGTCTTCTCAGCTAAATCAGCTAAATGTGGTTAAATAAGAACCATAAATTATATAACTTAGTAAGCGAACTTATTTTTATTGATTATTCGTATTTTAGTACATACTTATATTTCCACACAGAAAATGTATCACTATTGAGCCAAGCCTTGGTATAATATTATTATATTACGAGTATAATATTATATTTCATCTACCCACACTAGCCCATTGTGCCTAACCTTGGCATAATATACTTACAGTAATATTTATACAAGTATTATTAATGAAATCACTTCTTTCTTTAGGTTCTAAATTGTTTTCTGCCTCTATTCCAGTTGTATTATTGTCTATGTCCACTAAAGTAGAATTATTTACTGCCTGTGAAATTTCATTTTTGACTTCCACTTTTTTATTTTCTACATCGAGTTCAAACACCAGTGGTATAGGGTTTGTGATTGTGTTTACAGATGTACATGTAACATATTTTTTGTCATCATTTATATCGTCAAAGATTTTGTTCCAGCATATCTTGCTCAAAGTTTCTTCAGGGCTTTTTGCAGTTAATTCTATTGTTCTATCGACATTATCGCATTCATTAATAGAATCGACATTATATATACTGAAAATCAAATCACGATCAGAAGTAACGTCTTTGTGATTCCAGAAATGCAAGTGTTCATATGAGTTATCATAATCATAGTATTTTAACTGACCATAATCCTGGCACAAACAAAATTGACGAGTTTTATAAACTGTATTTAAATCTACAGTAGACTCCATATTTTCAGTTGTTCCATGTGAATCATGTAACACAAAATGATTCAGATGTGTTTTTGTTTCATTCACGCTTGTTTTCTTTCGTGTATATGTTCTTAGAACACTACTATTTTTTATGCTCTCATTTCTTTCTTTGTTTGAATGGTCAGATTCAGATAACACATCTATAGATTTTTTAACTTTCGTTGTTGTGAAATTTGGTTTGTGTTTTCTTACATTAGAATATACTACAAAACCTCTTGTGCTACCTGTTTGATTACCAACATTTCCACCCGGTTTTTCAACACCTTGTATACACAATTTCGATTTTCTGGATTTAGTAATGGAATTATTTATCTCTTTTTCAATGTTATTACTTGGCATTATTTTTGACAAACTCGTCTCCATTTCTTGGTAAGCCTCACCAGTTAAACAGTAATTTTCACTGTTCATACATTTTGGTGATTCATGTTTATCTATCAAACATATGGATGTTTTATCACCTTCTGTCTTTTCAGAAACGGTCTCTATCAATATTTCCAACTCTACAGGTGTCTTTTCAATAGTAGTATTTAAATAACAATTTAAAATTTCATCATCCGAACATGATTTAGGGCACAAATCTAATTTACTAATGTCTCCTAATTCACCGTCATCAAAAGGGCCATTAGGTACATTCTTTATTACAGGCACATTATCTGTACTACGTTCAGATTCTGAAGAATCAGCAGAGATGTCCCCATTACTCGAGGCACAAACAATATTTGTATTATTAACAACAACAGAAAAATTATGTAATTCGTTTTTTTTAATTATCATCTTATTTGTACACAAGGATGCACCATTATCTGCTGTACATTCTAAGTTACTCAAATTGTCATTAAAAACTTTATTTTTATCAGTTACACTATTTCCTACTTCGCCATTGTCATTCACGTTCATAAGTTCATTTGTTTCAATGTTTTTATCATATGGAGTTTCAAATACGTTCGCGGCATTTTTAAAACACAATACATCCACATGCTCAACAACATCATTTACTACAACGTCACAGATTTTTTCAGATGGTCTAACATCTGTTTCAGCTCTACCAACATCATGTAATAAAGTAACTACCTTATCGGAACCTTTAATTTTTTCCGTTTTATTTAAATCAAGCACATCATTTCTTTTCTTTGCAGTCGGCAATAGCATATCCACTGATACTGGTGTTAAAACATTATTATTTAAATTTGGATTTGCTGACTTGCGCCTGTAAAGTTTTGTTACATCAATCATTTCTTCATTGATAACATTAATTTTCTTTTTCTTTGGTACAGTATCTTTTTGATCCAAACTATAATTAGAATTTGTAGAAACCAGATTATTTTCCCTATTAATTTCAGTATTAGCTAAACTTGATTGTTTTCGGATTTCAGCAGTCACAGACTTATTATTGTCATATATGACTCCCACAGGCGATATGAAATCATTGTTCAAATTTTCCGAAGGTACGCCATGTTTTGTATTTGGGAATTCGTGACCACACGTAATTTTATCATTGGCATTTTTTATTTTTAGAACATCAACAGTTTGATCTTTTTTTGAACTCTCCAAATTATTGCATGATAATTTCTTATAATTTTGGGTTGGGTTTATTTCAACAGGAAGACTATCAGTCTTTTTTGCATTCTCAGCAATTACATCAAATCTTTGAGCCTGATAATAAGGACGGGCAATTTCTACCTCGCCAGGAATTACATTAGCTACAGTAGGCACAAATGTTGGACTCAATAAAACGGATTCTTTCATTAGAGATGCAGTTTCTAAAATTGAAGACTCATTACTTTTGTTCAAATCTTTTGTTTCAATATATTCTTCTACTTCGTGATGACTGGTTACTAAAGGTCTATCAACCAAATCTGTAAAGAAATGATAGGTATAAATGAATTTATTTATGGCTTATTTTTATATAAATGTTGATTACATTTATTTTCAGACTGACCTCTTGAAAACTTTCCGGGTGATGGTAGAGTTTCATTAGAACCAAGATTATCTAATTTAATGCCCAATTTTTCCAAGAGATTTGGTGGTAACACAAAAACCTCTGTTCTGCCATCATTAGATTTACTTTCACAATAACTGGCACCTTTGTGCTTTTTTCTCTTGTTAGTATTCATAAGTAAAGTATTTTTTTAATTATATATATATATAAGAAAGAATACAGTCTAGCCTCAGATATACTTCATTACTTCCATCAATTCACCACTCTGCAAAAGAAATTGTAAATGCAAATGAACCAAAATGTTTTAACAAATAAAACAGTACTGTTTTATTTAAAACAGAATAAGACTGATTGACTAGGAACTACTATAAAGTATTTTAGTTTGCCCCATGATTAATTTTAATCTGTTAGTGTAAAAGCAGGGCCCAATTGATCCTATTGGAGACCCACGGGCTGAGTATGAATTAACCTATATTTAATGACTACTTTATTAAACAGGCTAAAAGTAGAAGAAGTTGAAACATTTATGAACTCTTTCAAAAGCGTAAAAAATTGTGTTAACTATATATGTTTTGATATTTAAGATTCAAAACAAATAAATCGGATGTCATGAATCAATAGAAAGGGGCTGTATGTATTCAAATAAAAATATACCTATCTAAAGACATTCAAGACCTTAGGCATTCCTCAACCCATAGGATTCATTAAACCTGTAAGCTCTAACAATCCATAATAAAAAAAAGTCTCGGTAAAGAGGAATTTTTGGAACTTTATTCTTTCATATATATCTTAACAACATACCTACTGTTATAAACTACAAATATTAATGCAGGTGACTTTAAAAAGACCTTAGCATCACTCATAATTAATTATCCCATTTTAGCCTGCTGTCCTAATATATTTTAAATTTTTATTATATCTATTCATTTAATGGGTAACAGTTTATAATAAATCGCCTTTTGTGTGGATATGGTAGAACAAAAACCATTAAAAATTTACTTAAATATGTTTCATAATTATTTCAAAAGTAAATAATTAAATTGAGAAGTAAGGATTGTCTGCACTTCTGTACAAAAATACCAAAATTAAATATAATTAAAATTTAATGTTCACCTATGAAAAAATACATAATCAATCAATAAAATGTTTATCAATGAAAAAATAATCAACTAAAATATTTATGGAAATTATAGAGTTAATTTTGAAGTATGTAGATATTTTTTAATCTAGACAATAACATAAAATCTGTGTACAATTGTGAAATCTATGAAAATCAAATAATTTTATAATATCAATCATTTAAATTAATTATTTAATAGATGTATTATGTTTTAGCATACAATAGTTAAGTAGCTGAAGGGCAATTAGAATTAAGTATTTTAATATTTCTATTATTGTACAATAAGTTAATAAACAACAAAATAAACGAGAATTATTACTTTAAAAGGAAAAATAAATAAAATTATTAGCCTAGAAACCTCCGGAATCGAACCCACATTATCTGATATCGTAACCTCACGTGGTACTAACTACGCCAAAGGTCCCAAAAAGATTACACTGTAAAACCGAAACGGTATCTAAATCTACACAAAATTTCCTAAAAAAAAATATAACTGATGTAATTTTGAGCTTTACAGTTGAAGCACTCCAAAGTAAAAAGTACTTACATTATCTACCGTCATTCAAGGCGTCTGCAGGTACTAAAGCAACGAATAATAATATCAATTCACTCTTTCACTGTGGTAGGAATTGTTAATAATAAATAGAGAATGCCAATAATTCAACTTAATTAAAACTGAACTGTGTGCAACTGCGTAATATTTCGCAAATGTGAATCAATTTCCCATTTTTCTAAAGCGTTGAGGTTAGAAGAACATCTCTCCCTCCCTTCCTTACTTTTTGATTGGTATGGTATTATATGTGAGTGACATTCTTTTTTTTTCATGTCATAGACATGGGTGTCCTTTTTTAATAAATGAGCAAGACATATGACCACAGATTAAAGAGAAACATTATACGAGGCGACTCGAAAGCGATTTGTTCGTACCAGTTCGTACGCGCCTACGTATTGCTTGGTTTGTCATCCTTAATCAACTAGTTTTACGCAAAAAGAGGCGCACTGATGACGCGTTTGTATTATCAGGCGCACAACTCGCACGCGTCGCGCGCTTTCTTGATGTCGCACTCTACTCTTTACCTACATGTTGCAGAAGAAAATAGTGGCAAAACAATAAATCTAAAAGATTTTTACATTACCGTCTTTGCCAGAGCCGGTAGACCCCGTCGGTCAAGGAATGCTGTTCTTAAAATTTTGTGAGCGTCAAAATCGCGGGACCAAGTCCCCAATTTGAAATATAGCACATGTAAGGGTTTGTACTACATTTGTACTATTTGTACCCGAAACCACAAATTTGTACCTCTAAAGATTTATTTATTTATTTATTTAAAAACCTTATGCTACCATTACAGGTATAACCCAATGCGATAACATAGCCATCCGTAAACTTACACTACTATACTATAACTTAATCTATCTACTATTATACATTTTATATTTATTATATTGCCTATTGCTTTGTACCTAAAACATAATATATATATATCTCTCTATTTAACTTAACCTAACTTAATTTATAACAAATTATCCCTAGTGCATTCCTGGCAAATTCACTAAAAGCACATGAAAATAGGTCCAACTCCTCATGAATCGTGTTCATTAAGTGAAACGTTCGAATAAGAGGCGTTTTCGCCAGTAAGTTGGTCCTGGCTACAGGCACGGCCAGCAGGCGCGGGCGCCGCCGCCTCCACACGTACCGGTCCAGCACGCTCAGCTGCAGGCGGCGCAGCTATGAAGATAAAGGAAGTATGTCAAGGTTTACCTGGTCCCGCCATTATGACGTCAAAGTGGCGGAGCCATCGGAAAGCGCTACTCGGAGGCAGGTAATTCAGACCCGAAGACTTAGTACTACATTTGTACTTGTATGTACTCAATTTTCAACGCAATTGTAAGGGCCAAATTAAAGTTATCTGATTAAAACATTGGTCCCGCCATTTTGATGATTCATGTAATCGCTGAATTCATATGAAAATGATACAATTTCTGCAAAATTTCTAGCCAATCAAAACGCTAGAAATTATATTTCTAGCGTTTTGATTGGCTAGTGGCCTGTCAGTGACCTGTCAGTCACTATTTTCTTAACGCGAATGAATGAACTATAGGGTCCCCGCCCACCCGTTATTCAGTGCCCTGAATTTAGGGCCGTGTAATAAGCCTTTCATTCATGTCAAGTGTCACTCTTTTTACTTGACACTGGCTAAAATGCACATCCTCAGTGCAAATCCATAAAAACAAAAAATAAAGTCACTCAAGGTGTCATCAATCAATGTCAATCAAGCCGAATGTCGAAAAGTTGAGTTGAATCTATATAGAATTCTAGAGCCTTGTTTTGCGATTTATCCTAATAGAAGATCTGTGATTAATAATATAAATACCATTAAACCTGTATGTGAAAAAGTTAAAAAAGATATTTCTACAAAATTTGCTATCACTATGGGATCAAAAGCACTGGCATTTCAAGTTCAAGCTGAGTGCAAAACTTCTAGAGCGCGAGCAGGCCTCATGAAATTGCCGCATTACGATGTCAAAACTCCTGTTTTTATGCCAGTAGGAACTCAGGTACAAGGTTTAACCTACAATTTAATGATTACAGTCTATATTAGTAATGCTGTCTAAAATGTCTATAATTCCAGGGTACCATGAAAGGATTGTTACCTGATCAACTTGAAAAATTAGATTGTGGTATTATTCTGGGCAACACATACCATCTAGGAAATCGCCCTGGAACAGAAGTATTAGAAAAGGCTGGAGGTCTCCACAAATTTATGTCATGGAATAGAGCCCTCTTGACCGATTCTGGGGGCTTTCAAATGGTATCCTTGCTGAAATTGGCTGAAATTACGGAAGAAGGTGTTAAATTCAGATCACCATATGACAATTCTGAAATAATGCTGACTCCTGAAAAGTCTATAGAAATTCAGAATAGCATAGGTATGTGGTGAAAACTAATATAAAATAACTTCATAAATTTATGATTACTATTGTTAATAATAAATGGTCTTTCTTTAGGTGCAGATATAATAATGCAGTTGGATGATGTTGTTCAAACAACATTTCAAGATTATGATCGTATAAAAGAGGCCACAGAAAGAACAAGCCGGTGGTTAGACCGTTGCCTAATAGCTCACAAAAGACCAACTGAACAAAGTATATTCCCAATTGTGCAAGGCCTTCTGAATAGAGAACTTAGGGAACAAAGTGCTAAAGAACATATGCAGAAAGATGTTAATGGCTTTGCTATTGGTGGATTGAGGTAATACAATTGTTATACTAATTTATCATTATCAATATAAATCAACAATTTACATTGACTGTTTTATTCATTTTAGTGGTGGAGAAGCCAAAGATGAATTTTGGCCTATGGTTAGTTTGAGTACAGGAATCCTAGACAAAAATAAACCCAGATATTTGATGGGAGTGGGATTAGCTATTGATCTTGTGATTTGTGTAGCATTGGGTGTGGATATGTTTGACTGTGTCTTTCCCACTCGTACTGCTGTAAGTATATTTTTATAATTAACTACCTGTAACCCATGGTTTGTGTGTGTAAGGTGGAAATTATAAAATCCTTTTAAATTTTATCCTTGTGTTTATCTGATGCATGTACAGTTTAATGGTCATTTAAATTTAATCAGTAATTTTCTTAGTAGGATGGATTTATGTTACTAAGAAAATTACTGATCAAATTTGAATCCATCCAAACTTTTGTATTAAGTAGAATTTCAATTTATAAATGTAGCATATATCTGCTACTTGGAGTGACCATTTAATGATAAATTAAATCCTCATTGATTGTATAAATAGCTAAATTAATTTTATCTATGACCTTATTGGTTTTAATCCTGAATGTAATGCCCTAACAAGTTATAAAACATAATTTGTTTCAGAGATTTGGATGTGCTTTAGTTAACACAGGGCAGCTAAATTTGAAGCAAAAGCAATATGAAGCAGACCTGTCTCCAATTGACAAAGACTGTTCCTGTTCCACATGTAAAAATTACACAAGAGCATACTTACATTGCATTGTGACTGTTGAAACAGTAGCTTGTCACCTTATATCTGTACATAACATTGCTTTTCAGGTAACAATTATTTTGATAAAAATATATTTATCTATTGACACGGACTGACACGGGCTGATGGTGATGATGATATTTATCTATTTCCTACTATGTATTTACTTCCTACTATGAAATACATATTTGGTATGGTTCAGTCTTCTGTCACATAATTTATTTATAGGTGCAAACACATATACCTATATTTGTTAATTTTATAAATCTTTTCTACAGATGCGGCTTATGACAACTATGAGAGAAAATATAGAGAAGGGAACCTTCCCCCAATTTGTAAACAAATTTGTTAATGAATTATATAGCGATGGAAATTACCCTGACTGGGTTTTAGGTTCTTTAAGTTCTGTGGGAATAAATATTTGTAAAAATTAATAGTTTAGAAGACTTTTTGTATACCTAGTTTCCTATTTAATTTCTATTTCAAAATGAGTACGCTTATGTGACTAGATTCTATGAAAACCAAAATAGGTAGGTACTTGATTTTATTTTACATTTATGATACCAAAATACACAATAATATGACTTATCTCCTCCATTTTATGCTTCAGGATATTTTGCCCATTTCATTGTCTCAAACTATCATATTAATTTTTTGACATATCAGAAGCCAATGGCTACAATATAGATCACAGGATTAATTAGCACAAAATAAAATATAGCTCATCATTTACTTGCCCCACTCTCAAATTACCTTGAACCAGTGCAATAAAATCAAATCTGGGTAGGTATTATGTGCCTAAAAATAACAACACCCAAAACTTTGAAGCCTTTATAATTTAATAAGCTAATATAGCTATTTGTTTTTCACATAAAATCATCAGAATCATTGCCATCATAGTTAGTGGACATGTTCTCTGTTTTCATTAAAGTAGAGTAACTTCTAAGTTCTGCTTCTTCTTTCTTTTTCTTTTCCTCCTCCTTTTCTTTCTCCTTCTTTTCTCTCAATATCTTCTTTTTGTCTTCCCTTTCCAGTCGATCCCGAGATTCTCTTTCTAGTCTTAGATCAGGAAATGCTTCTTTTTTTGTCTTATTTAATCTATTTACTATTTCATTGCTCCTCTTTGCCACCCTGACTTTT
Source organism: Conogethes punctiferalis (assembly GCA_031163375.1). Taxonomy (NCBI): domain Eukaryota; kingdom Metazoa; phylum Arthropoda; class Insecta; order Lepidoptera; family Crambidae; genus Conogethes; species Conogethes punctiferalis. Next base: position 9,001,731 of record CM062080.1, read on the forward strand.
CTTACATCTTTGTCCTTATGAAATGCTACTTGTCCAGCCTGAAACATTGATACAAAAAATATTGTTGATAATACAGGTTAAATTTTATATGTTTTATTGGTTGGGCATAACTTGATGCGGTAATTGTAATAATAAACATTTTTAGTGGTTCTTATCAAAAAATCTATTACTGATATGAAAGATGCTCTGAATTAAATAGATTTAAATCATCTCTCTGGGCTAAGCCTTCTTGACATAATGATAATTATTTTAGACAGGTTCTTTAAAAATAAATATAGCTTTAATAAGAAAGAAAATTTGTAGTTGTACCTCCATTGAGGGTGTCTTCTTTAAATTAGACCACATAGTGTAAACAATATCAATGTCATTCATTTTGTTTCCCATGATTGAATTAGCTTTAACTAGCTGGCAGGCATCATCCAGGACAGAATTGGCAATGTCGTCAATGGTTTGGCCCTGGAAAAGAGAAACAAAAATTATTTATTTATTAGTTCACTTCCAGTCTGAAGAGTACCTACTGTTTATTTTTAAACTTAATACTTTGAGCAAAGACAAAAATTTTATTATACTCACTGGTGCTAGACGAAGGTAAACATGAGCTGATGACACCTTATCTACATGAAACCAAACATCCTCTGGCCAACCCCATTTTATAAGATCTTCATCTGAAAGCAGTGATTAGTCAATGCACATGTACAAAACAGGAGCTTTGGTGTTATTTGAAATCCTACATCCATCAAATGAAACATGTCATTATAGAACTAGTTTTCTCAGCAGCTGATAAGAAAGAAAATAAGAAAACAACTACTATAATAGAAATACACGAAACTTTGAATTACAACCATTCCCTAGGTACATTTGCTAGTACTCTCTGACCAACATATTAAACCTCAATGATAGTCCAGCAACAATAACACTATTAAATCTCATTGGTTTTACGACAGGTGAAGACTTAAAACTTACTTTCATGCTTATCAGCTCCCATAAATAGGGTTACAGGTGGAGAAACGACACTACTTGTGAAATAGAACACCATATTTAAAACTTCGCTCCGCTAGTGTGACAAGATATTATTTACTAGGTACTAAATAAAATAGCACTTTCCCATGAGTTTATCTACAATACAAAACCACCAAATAAATAAATTGGCTGGCACTCAGTCTGCCTGCTCATCTGCTGCTGGTATTTTAGTGACAGACAATTGACATATACTGTCAGTCAGCATTGTCAAATTTGTCAAGAACTGGTAGCTCCCTTTTTAGGGTTCCGTAGCCAAAATGGCAAAAACGGGACCCTTATAGATTCGTCATGTCTGTCTGTCTGTCTGTCTGTCTGTCTGTCCGTCCGTATGTCACAGCCAGTTTATTCCGAAACTATAAGAGCTACATTATTGAAATTTGGTACGTAGATGTATTCTGTGAACCGCATTAAGATTTTAAAATAAAATCAGAAAAAAATCCAAAAATTTTGGCGTTCCCAATACATAGAACTGAAACTGAAAAATTTTTTTTCATCGAACCTATACGTGTGGGGTATCTATGGATAGGTATTTGAAAATGATATTGAGGTTACTAACATCATTTTTTTCTTAACTGAATAGTTTGCGCGAGAGACTCTTCCAAAGTGGTAAAATGAGTGTCCCCCCCCCCCCGTAACTTCTAAAATATGGGCATGATAAAACTGAAAAAAATATATCATGTGTATCACTATAAAAACTACTAACGAAATTTGGTTTGAATGAAATCTAGCCAGTAGTTTTTTTTTAAACGTCATAAATCAAATTACCTAATTTTTTCATTTAATTAACTTCAATATAATAAAACGTAAAGAAAAACATTTATTTAGCTGTAGCTGTGTGGTACGGAACCCTACGTGCGAGAGTCCGACTCGCACTTGGCCGGTTTTTTTTTAATTTTCGAATTTAGGATTCACATACCATGGGCATAACTATTTATTAATCTGTGCCATGGGAGAACAGTTTTGAATAAGTTTTTGACGTTCACTTTTGTATATTAAAAGAGAAAATTCAAGATATTACAATATTGTAAATTTTCTCTTTCTTTCTTCTTTTCTTTGATTGTATTAAAGAAATCTCGACACTGTAGCTTAATAGGCACACTATATAGAGAACTTTCACTAGTTTAAAAATATGTGCTATAAATAACTTTACTTGTATGTACAGATTTCCATGCCAATATTGCATAAGTGTGCGGACATAAAAGTCTTTATTACGATCTCATTATACCATACTTTTGCAAATAAATTTCTATTTTACTTCCAGAGCTGTTAAACCCATTTATAAAAAACCTGACACTGCAGACAGGGTCTTTTTTTTTTTTTTGGGCTATTTGGCTCTGCACGATTTGTGCTTCAGCCACAGACTGAGTTTGCGAGGATTGGTACAAAAGGTAAGGAAACGTAGACAGGGTCTTGGTACTAATACCCCATTTACACTCTCGCCTCGCGACTCGCCTCGTACCTCGCCTCGTGACTCGCGCCACGCCCCCTGAAACGAGCTTGGTGTTTACACTCTCGTCACGAGTTCAGTTGTCTTTGAGCTCGCGACAATGGAGGACGTCGAAATGTTAGCGGCAACAAGTCATGGTTTATTGAACTACACACATTAAATACAAATAAAAAAGTAAAATGTCTTATGTTTTAAATCAATTAAAGGTCTATTCATTTCATTTGTAATGACAACCTCTTCCACGCATCGTTTACTTTTTGGTTCATTTTATGGTATTATGGCTAAAAATTGTAATTAGTCCGTCTTTTAGCTTATTCAAAAATAAAAGACACGTATTTTTTTATTTGTAAATTAGACTAAAACTTACAAAGTTATAGCCCGTTGAAATTACGCGTGACGTCACTCGGTGAGCCATTTTTACGGGAGCGAGTTACGTCAAAGACTCCCACTCCTAACTTTTGATGCCTTGTATCTTTGGTATTGTTTATTTAATTGAAAAAAGGAAAAATACGTGTCTTTTATTTATGAATAAGCTAAAAGACGGACAAATTAAAAATTTTTAGCCATAATAGCCTATTGGTTCCCTTTGAAATGCTCCAATAAATCTAAATGTTTCCTCATAAGACTAATCCATTTTAACGACCTGCGCGGCACAACGCTGAACCGCGAATGAAGCGAGAGCGCGAGTGTAAACACCCCGCTCGCGTTCGTCGCGAGGCCCTTTGACTCGTGACCAAAAAACCGCTCGCGACGCGAGCGCTGCGAGTGACGAGGCGAGGCGCGAGCGAGTGTTCACACTCTCGCCTCGTCGCTCGCCTCGCGCCTCGCCTCGTCACTCGCACGCGAGTGTAAACGGGCTATTTCGGATCTGTGCCGTCGGCTTGACCTTACGGAGATGATGCCTTTGCCTTACCTTCATGTGATTGCATTTTAGCTTAAACTATCCCTAGAGTGACAGCGAGACGGTCTGTGAGAGCATGGAACGCATCTTATAGGGTGCCGGCTAGGAGCGAGCGGATCGCGCCAAGCTCGTCTTTCTTCAGTACGCTATTGCTTTCGCTTAAGTGTGTATTGTTTTGGAATTGAAATTGTTTTTGAAAGCTGATTACACAGAAACAGTGAGTAGAAAATGTTTATATCCCTACGGAAAGTGACAGTGAGTTTGTTTAACATATAACTCGATCCTGGAAACGATGCTATCGTTGGATTGTAGTTCATCTGTTGTTTTTTAGGTTATGTAGGTATGTACTGTGAATAACTTTCAAATCCAAATCCTAAATGGTATTAATACTTACTGACTTAACTAATTACAGTTAAATCAGTTATCTGCGACGCACGTAATAAGTGGGTTTTCCTGTTTCATCATATTATGTGTTTTTTTCATGAATTTCTTTCAGTTTTTTTTTGTTTGTTAAGCTTATTTTCCCGCAACCTCGTGAGGTTCGGTAACAAAAAATAATGATTATTTAATCATATCAGGACGGATATCGGTTTTTATCACTGCCGCGAAGGCTTACCGATTTACATCACATGGGTGGGCAATGCCGCCTTATGTGTTTCCGTCCTAGTCATCGACGGCTTGCTTGACACAACCGTCTTTGGCTAGATGGCCGCGGTCGCATGGCCATCGAAGTCGGCTCCTTGAGCCGAAACCGTTGACGGCTCCTCGAGCCTCACGGTGTCATTGACGGCTCCTCGAGCCGCAGCTATTGACGGCTCCTCGAGCCGCAGCCATCAAATTTCCTCGAGCCGCAGCCGTCTAAGGCTCCTCGAGGCGCAGCCTTCGACGGCTCCTCGAGCCTCGAGCGCGAGTATTTAGAGTGGCACGTTAGCCCTATATCTGTGACTTTGTATGCTCTATGGTACATTTGGTCAAATTGCCATAGATTGAGATCTAACACAGTGATTTCTATTGGTGCAGATTGCGGTGCTACCACTGCCACCCCCATTCATAACAATGGAAGAGCTGCTCGAAGAGTCAGGTGAAACGGCGGTAGAAGATGTCTTCTTTAACCAACTTAAGGCCATGGCGCTGCGTACCATGCCGGAAGGATGGGTGAATTGGAAGACATTAAATTGGTCGAAGGAGGATCTTTTTGGACAAGAGCTCGATCCTCAAATCCTTAATAAACTTCGATTTGCGCTGCCGACGTTGGAGTGTGTGAAATTATTTCTGCCCGAGTCATCATATATAGCAGAAAAACCTTTTCGGGATATGAAGATCTGCATGCTCGAATGGGCTTTATGCAGAGCCCTAATAATAAGTCCGCCTTGCATTGTTAATAAAATCAAGGGATCGGCAGCTCGGGCGGAGATTTTTATTAACGCTGTTGAACCTATGCGTCGTCTAGTCCTGACAAGGATGGAAGTGTATCGACAACTAAATATAGATTCAGATTGTGAAAATCGTCAACAAGAGGAAGTAGTGTTTTCGAAGAGATGTCGGCTGAATAGACTAGAAGAAAAAGTAGATAATCTTTGTAACATTATAAACCAAAAGGTGGAATCTCTAAGAGAGTTTAACATTAGTCAGCAAAGAGTTGGTTCAGCAATCGACAACAAGAAACCTACACAGGAAATCTATAGTGATATGGTAAATGATGATCAATCTGATGAGATTTCAGATTTTAGTTCAGATAATGAGGGTTCAAACTCCTTTCAAGCTCCCGATGCAGGACTTGAATTTGGTAATCCTCGTCCAGGGGGAAGTAAAGATATAGATTTTGCACCTACGGTAAAAGAAGATGATCCTTAAATACCTACTCCGTCGGAGAGTATTAAAGCTCAAGGCATAGCTTGTCAGAAACTTGGGTCCATGTCATGGAATAAGATTCGATATAAGGAGGTTCAGAAAAAATTACGAGTGTCTCCAGTGTTTGATGCTCTTCGAGTAAATGATCAGCTAGGAGGCATGGTATCAAAAAGCTTTAGTACTGATATTTTAGTCAATGCCGATACGACATTGGGTACTATTTGCCATGGACTGCTTAAGCAAAGAGAAGCTGCCGTGCAACAAGCAAAACAGCTTTCAGACAAGTACCCCGAAATATCAGATGATCTGAAAAATTTATTTTATGCACTTCTTCACCTTTTAAAAATGTGTCAGATGATCTCCTTCACTACACATGTGCTCGTAGAGCGGAAATAATAGAGTTGAGACGAAAGGAGTTTAAACCTGCTAATGATTTTTTAGCAGCAAAGCTGTCTCAAGTTCCACCATCTGAGACACATTTATTTGACGACGAACGTCTAGATGATCTCGTTGATAAGCAGGGAGGCTCCTATCGCCTTTTCCGCTCCTCCAAGGGATCCCTACAGCCAAGGACCAGTTATAATTACGCAAGGCGTAATAAACCAAACCCGAAACCAAGTTCGAAGCGAACGGACTGGAAAAAACCGCGAGCTTCTACCTCCACCTCGGGGGCTGGGACTAAGCAGAGTAAAGTTGGAACAAACACGACCAAAAAACGTCATCATCACAAGGGACGATCATCGACTTACTGACTATCCGAAGTTCGAAGGTGGCCAACTCGCTCGGTATGCCGTGCTTTGGAAGGAACTCGAGTCCCCGAAACAGATCATCCCAGAAGTCGGGGTCCCTGTCGAAAATGTTCCTTCTAAAGAAGTCGGATGGAAGCCAGCGCCAAATATTAAATCTTCGACGGTTAAATTTATACCTAAAACCAAAGAAATTTCGTCTAATCAATCAGTCCAAAGTAACAAAGTTCCTGCAGAAATGCAATAGACCTCTCAAGAGCCTATCTACATGTGCCAGTAAAAAGGGCTCACCGCAGATTCTTATCCCTCAGTTATCGAGGCGTAGTATAACAGGACTTGCCTACCGATAGGTCTGGCCAGTGCGCCCTGGGCTTTTTTCCAGAATAACAAATTGGGTAGCAAACCTACTCCGATCAAGGGGAGTGAGGGTCCTAGTTTATTTGGACGATTTTCTGTTTGCCCATCAGGACAGAATAGTTCTTCAGAGTCAGGTTCAAGAAGCCTTAGATCTATTTGTAGCCCTAGGATGGATGATAAATAGGAAGAAATCAGTGATTATACATCACAAGAAATAGAATTTCTGGGAATCACTTTCAATACCTACGCTGCTGATTATGAAGGCTCTTCCCGAGAACAAAATCACGGACATACGAAATTTCATTCAAAAGATAGTCCGCAGTCAGCGTTGGAATTGGATTCAGGCAATGTCTCTTCTAGGAAAGTTACAATTTGCCGCAGAAGTAATTCCTCTCGGCCGTCTTTACTGCAGGCAACTCCAAAGAGTGCTTTCGATTACCTCACCCAGCGATAAATAAGTGCTTATGGTGGATAAATCGAGTAATGGAATCAAGTCCAATGTTTCAAAAAGAGCCCAGTGTGGACTTGACAAAGAAGATTCTACTCTTTGTAGAACGGCTCAATTCTGTTGTAATTCCTTATTATGTTCCCGGAAAATACAACACAATGGCCGATCGCTTATCTCGGGGATCTATGACAACGGACTGGCACCTGAGAAAAATTCAAACGGACATAATTTTCAAGCGTTGGGGTATTCCACAGATAGATTTGTTTGCGACGTCGAGGTCCAGAGTAGTCCCCATTTATGTATCAATAGAGGCGAGGGAAGTCTAGGCACACTTCATAAATGCCTTCAGCAAAATATGGGATTTCAACCTAGCGTTGGTGTTTCCTCCTTTACCTTTGATTCCAAAAGTCATCCAACATCGGAATATGTCCCGGTGAACATACTTGGTAGTGGTCCCCAGATGGCCACGAGCTTTTTGGCGCCCAGCTCTGAAAACAATGGCAACAGCTCCTCCCATGGTAATAACGAATCTTTCAGATCACCTCTGGAAATCTTATGGGTCAGCATCACTGGGTAAAAGGTGCAAGTCTGAAGGGGTTGTGCCAAATGCACCTACTCCGCAGAAAGTAGCGAGTTATTTAAGTTATTTATTCAGAGTTAAGAAAGCACCTTATAGCACAATTCTGGTCAGAAAGTCAGTTATTGTAACATTTGCGGATCCAAAAGGAGAACAAGCTATTGCAAATTATCCTTTAGTTAGATCTATCTTAAAAGCTATTAGTGTCAAGTCTGCAATGATGATATGTCTGAGTCCGCAGATATGGAACATTCAAGAGTTAGTTGCTTCTGGAAATAATCCGCCAGTTTATGGAAGCATAATATATCAAATTTCGAGACATTGTGCTATTGCTCTTGGCGTCTGGGAGACGAGTTCACGATTTGACTCTGCTCCAAATAGACGATAAACATTGCTGTATTAAGGAAAATTCTATAATGTTTTGGCCTTCTTTTGGTTCTAAGACCGATCGCGTCAATCAAGACAGTCGGGGTGGTTAATCTTAAAAAAAAAAAAAAAAAAATAGATACGTAAATCGAACGTATCATGTTATTGAATGGATAAAACATTTGATTAAAGTGTCTTTGAACAGACGAAATGCATGCTCGAGCTTAGCAAGCCTGTTTATCACTACAAGAGGCCAGGTAAAACCGGCGTCTAGATCGGTTATTGCAGGATGGCATAAACTGGTATTTACTGATTTAGGCCTTCAGGTTTCAGCGGGTTCGATCAGATCGGCTGTGGCTTCGTATAATTTTGAAAACAATTTACCTTTGGATGATTTATTAAAAAGAGGTAATTGGCGCGGGTCAGAGAATTTCTTTAAGCACTATTATAAACCAGTGTCAGCGCCATCATTACACTCTAATAATTTTTTATTACAATCATTTGTGCCAGTTTAGAGGTAACTTGATCTCATATGAAACTGATTGTGATTTTTTGTTTTGTTAATATTTGATAATTACGCAGAGGTTATTTATTAAATAGTATTGTTTAATATTGTTACAAAGTTAACGAGAATAAGTCTGATTATAAGTACAAGATGAAGAGTTATGACCAAATACTTTGTAGACTTAATCTAATTTCGCAAGAAATTGGAATGATTTCATTGTTGAAAATGTGAGACTGTATTAAATTTCTATTTTAATGTAGTTGTTTTTGTACCACCCTTGGTGTATTCATTAATTAATTTTAGTCACAGTACGCTATACTAGTGCCGGCAGATAGAGAAACAAGTCTCCGTAAGGTCAAGCCGACGGCACAGATCCGAAATATAACCGTTTTCTACCCCGAAGGGAGGAAAACGAGTATTTCGGGTCTTGCCTAGGCTTGACCTGGAGCAAGCCCCTTGCCGTCAAACCGAGTACTGAAGAAAGACGAGCTTGGCGCGATCCGCTCGCTCCTAGCCGGCACCCTATAAGATGCGTTCCATGCTCTCACAGACCGTCTCGCTGTCACTCTAGGGATAGTTTAAGCTAAAATGCAATCACATGAAGGTAAGGCAAAGGCATCATCTCCGTAAGGTCAAGCCTAGGCAAGACCCGAAATACTCGTTTTCCTCCCTTCGGGGTAGAAAACGGTTATATAACATGTAGATTGACATATTCAAAGCGTCGTAATCTGTGGTGTTTGTAGTCTCGCTGTCTTGTGGTGTCTGTCAGTGTCAGCTGATTGATTGATAGATGGTAAAGTCATCAAAAACGATATTATTTTACTTAATTTTACGTGGAATAATGGGCAGCCCAGAACGTGAATTATGCCCGCCTCCTTCAGAAGAAGACGAATTAACATTGCCACGGGCGAGTATTAATAAAATGATAAAAGAATTGGTTCCCTCTGTCCGAGTAGCATTTGAGTCAAGAGAACTTATACTAAATTGTTGTACGGAATTTATTCATTTACTCAGTTCGGAGGCTAATGAAGTTTGCAATCAAAGCAATAAGAAAACAATAAATGCCGACCATGTCTTAACTGGTAAGTACTTTCGACCATTCATGCATGAGAGATTAATTTACCATGAGATTTTTTTTATAAAATGAGTGTTCCTGTTCAGTATGACTTCACTACACCTGATGGTAAGTGGTATGATTCCTTCAAAGACTTATTTTTTTGCCACCAAATTTACCCACTCAGAAGAAATCTGAGCTTAGCCTTATCGAGCGCTAGGAGAAGAGTAACTTGAACTATTATACTGTTCAAAACATTTGGAGGCGAAAGGATTTGGCTGTATGACGGCAGGTTTAGCAGCACAACATTTTATCGTGTATTGTATTTGTACTCCTGTAATTGTAGACAAAATTAATCAAATTATAGAATTATCAAAATGGTGCATTTAACTTTTTATATTTTTTTATGTTTCAGCATTGGACAGATTAGGTTTCAATGATTACACATTAGAAGCAGAAGCAGTTCTTAAAGATTGTAAAGCTGTTGCAGCCAAAAGAAGAAGACAAAGCACAAGACTTGAAAACCTAGGCATACCAGAAGAGGAATTGTTAAGGCAGCAACAAGAATTATTTCAAAAAGTAAGTTATATTTTTTTCTTTTTTATAGTACAGCAAGCATAGTGGCCTCCCATCGTCTGATGGAAAGTAAAAGGGAGGCATCAGTTGCTGTGACAATGGACTATTGTATAGGTACAGCATGAGAGATTTAATTTACCATGAGATTTTTTATTTTTATAAAATGAGTGTTCAGTATGACTTCACTACACCTGATGGTAAGTGGTATGATTCCTTGATATTGAATACTTTGTTTCTTTTAATCACCTCCTGCTCTGCATGTTCCTAGAACATTTAGTTATTCAAACAAACTTTTCTGTAAACTAATAATTTCTTCGTTTTTCGCTGATGCAATTCCTCATTTCAGTATGAGTCACCATCAGAACATTTTGTGCTTGGGTATCAAACTAATGTGAATACTAAATCGCTGCCCCTTAAGTAAAACAAAAGTATTTTTTTAGCTTCTGGGACAAGGGAAATGAAAGTGGAGATATTAAAATATTTAAAATTTGAACTTTGGGTGAAAATATCAATCTGTCATTTATTTGGGGTGGTTTGCCTTAGTAACCACAATCGGCAGGTGGTTTGACTGCAGTAGGTTTTATTTGAACCCGGGTAAACATCACTGCCCATTTCTGGATATTCCCTTAGTCATCTTTTACAACACATACAGGATGAGATTGGGATGGTCCTATTCTAAATTCAGAAAATACATGGTACCTACATTATTCTTGTCATTATAAAACAAAAAATTTGGAAATTTTCCAGGCTCGAGAAGAACAAGCTAAGCAAGACCAGCAACAATGGCTGCTACTCCAGCAACAAGGATTGGTAGGAGCCGATGGTACTGCACAGCCCTATGTCCCTCCACCTGCTGCGCCCAGGAATGATGATGACGAGGATGATGACTACTCTTAGGCATTTATCATCACATACATATTTGTAAGTTTTTATATGCATAGGATAATTTCTATAACATGATTTAGAATAAAATGGAGACTGTAAATGTTTTCATTTAGACTAGCAATGTGAAATTGTAAAATAGGATAGGACTATACATCATAATGTATTAACATATTAATTAAGGCATCTTCATTAAGAAGTTAATGTACAATGATTCATTTGTAATAAACTTGATTTAAGACATACAAATTTGTGCTTTGTTTTATAAATACATACAATTAACTGACTTGAAAAAAAACAGGAGGTTCTCAATTCGACTGATTTTTTTTGTTTTATGTTACCACATATTATTCAAAATTCAAAATTGTTCATTTCATTCATAAAACATACATTTATCAAATTGACGGAGCCTCCTTTTAGGCATAAAATTGCCTGTGCCAGGAGGCAACGCTCTGCATAGCAAAAGATGTATAACAATTTCAATTTTAATGTTAAGTTAAATTAAAATTACTAAAATTAATACATTTATTATAATTGTTTCTATTATTATTTCTTTATAAATTATCAGTAGTCAATTCTAGTTTTTACCAAGGTAGGTACTTTTGGCGGGTCACCCCCTGTTAGGATGAGGCTAACAAATATTGAACAATTATATTAATTAAAAGCAAATAAAGAAATTGAAATTGAAAAAAACGAGCATGTAAATATTCATATTTTATTTAAGATGAAATTTGATCTCTAAAATGAACTGCCGGTTCGTGTAGATGCCTATTTTTAGTCTAGAGCATTCTTTTCAGTCGACATTTCAGTTTGAGAAGCTGTTTCGTTTGCCTGAAAAAAAATAATTAAACTGATTATTAATCAAACACATAAAACAGTAGGTAATGGATGCACATCCCATCACACAAACTGTACCTGGGAGGCGTCTACTGCTGGACATAGGCCTCCCATAACGGTCTGGTTAAGATCAGGTAAAATAATGCTCATTTTGTCTTGCCTACATTATGCTTTCTTAAGCTAAAGGAATTATATTACCTAGTAGGTACCTACTCCTTAAGTTGTATATTTTATTGCAACTTTTTAATTAACTAGCTACTTACTATTGAAACAAGATATAGGTAAATATACCACTAAGATAGGTAAGCGCATTTATTTCTAAAGAAAAAAATGGTTTCAAAATTAATCTAAGAAAACTTCTACTGCAGGTTTTTATTAGTGGCTGTCTTTGCTGAGGGCTACAAATTAACACAGATTATCAACTTTTAAGTAGTAGTTAGGTACGTATAAACCATCAAACCACGTACTTGAATAATTTCCGATTGCAATTGTTCCTTGCTCGTAACTATATCGCAACTCCCATTGATGACGTCGGTGTTGTTATTCGTATCTGCACAAATTTCTTTCTTCTCGCTGTCTGCTTCATAATCGTCCCCTAAAGTAATGTTGTCCTCGGTTTCTGCATCGTAATCACTTGAAAAACCTTTTTAAATTAGTGGGTAGTAGGTAATGGCAGCATCTTCTATGGTCTATCTATATAATAGGTACTTGTAGGTAGTGTGAATGAGATGTAAGGGAGCGACCCATCATCTTTCCGCTCCAAGCCACCCTCACCTGCCTGAATAACAGATGAGGCTCTGGCAACCAACTGGTGGCGGTTATAACAATCACAATTGAAGGCGTAGCTAAATACTACAGCAGCGTCACCGGAATGAGGAGCTACGCCCTGCGATCGTCAACCTGCCTGCCCAGCGTAGCGATCATGGGTTAATCCTCCATCTCCATGGGTTAATCATCAATCTGTTTGGATAAGATGGCGAACAACTGGAGAGGCCTATGTCTATATGATTATGATGAGTTAGTGTGAATAGGTAGGTACCTAGGAGCTAGGTAGCTATCCTGGTTTTAAAATGGAATAACATTATTTTTTCTAAAGCCTCGTTTAAAGAGACGTGTCGGGCGTTGTACCGCATATGGTGCCAGCACTTTAGCGAGTAAAGTTTGGGTACTCTAACGGCCGTATTCACAAACGTTACTATGCGATGCGCGGACGCAGCCCAAAATACTATACGTTTTTGGGTACCTGTGCGTCCACTTAAAACCGTACACTACACTAAAAACCACTTAAAACCGCCTGCGTGTCGCTGTCGCGTCTCCTTAAACACACATTTAACGGGCTGCTTTGTCCTCTAATCCTCTTTTTAAAGTACGGGTAAGGACGTTTTAGTATGAGCCCATGTCACAGGAATTCATCTATTACGAATTGATTTCCTGAACTGAGTTCCGAGTAAGAGAGAGAGAAAAGTGAGTTTTGTTATAGGATTCTTTGTAAAGTCCCCTGCTTATCGTGTTGCGTAGGCACGAGTACACGTTTCGAGTTAAACCATTAACATGTTTTATGACCTGCGCTGTAACTACCTACCTACTTAGGTATTCGTAAGCGCTAGATAGTTATTTATTATTATAGTAATGAAATAGCAGCGTTTTCCCTGAAAGAAAACGCATATTAAAATTCTTACCTAATTCGAAGCTTATAGATGAGATAGGCACTTCCGTTTCCCGTAGTTTTAGTCAATTTCGTACTAATTTTTACCTTATGATGACGTATTTCCGTTGGCTCAGCAGGCAGTGGCGCCATTTAACGAGTATTAAAACTAGTGCAGCGCCATTTTTTCTCATTGGCTTTTGAAATCATCAGGCAGAGGTATAAAGTAAGCTTCGAATTAGGTAAGTATTTTAATATGCGTTTTCTTTCAGGGAAAACGCTGCTATTAAAAGTACTTGACCGTAATTCGAAGCTTATAGATGAGAAGTGTTTGTTTTCGCCTGGTGAGACTGGGTAAGACTAGAGCCTAGGGTGAGTTAAGGTAAAATATTATGCAAAAAATAAAGAATACGCCAATGTGATTCAATAATATTATGTATTACCATATAATTATTCCATCACTACACATATTAATATTATTCATTAATTTTAAGGTATTTTAAGTAAGTAATTCGGACAGGCTCGGTGGCTCATTTGGTAGTGATCTCTGCCCTCTGAGCCAAGGGTCGTGGGTTCGATTCCCGCACAGTACAAACATTTGTGTTCATGAACATGTCTGTTTGTATTGGTCTGGGTGTTTTCTATGTATAATATGTATTTATTTACAAAAAAAAAAATGTATCTAAGTAAGTATATCAGTTGTCTAGTACCCATAGTACAAGCTTCGGCTTAGTTTGGGGCTAGGTGGCGTTGTGTGGCCCAGCGTGGCATGTCTTGGGTTATTTATAAAAAAAAAAAAAATTACTTATTCTAAAAATTATGAAGATTACATAATTATGTTTAATTTTCCTACATAATAGGTATATGATAGGTATAGGTATACTATATAGGTAATGTATCTACACACATTACTACAATTTAATCAAAATCAAGCAGCAGTTTTTCTTAATTGATTTCTTATTATGACATTAATCAATAGGATTGAATTGTGTTATATTATTAGAAATTTTATCACCTGTCCTTATTTCCCGTCTATAAAATTTTTTAAAGGTATTGGCTGAACGCCAATTTCCCCGTGCAAGGACTTCATCAAGAGGGTAATTTAACCAGTTCTTCGAAGCCACTGCAGATCTGACGCTGCCAGGACTGAACTCGATTTTTGCGTCCTTGAATAAATGTTTGATCCAGCCTGCTATGACGATTCGGGATGCCGGCTTAGGAGTACCCTTGACCGTCATGAATAACTTATATGATTTCGCGGATTCACGCCGACTTTCTAGCAAGGATATCAAAGTGTTGATCCAAAAAATTGGATTTAACTGTAAACTGTCATTATTTATAATCAACTTCCAACCTGACTGTCTGTGGTCACTATTATCAGTTTTAGAACCAAATTCTGGCCAAAAAATTATATTATTCTGAGACCTGACACAATGTTCGGGGTCTACTCTAAGCAAAGTCAAATCATGAATGCGGCGACCTGAACATAACAATAACAAGATAGCTGTGTGACGTGAAACTTGATAAATATTACTTTTATCAATCGAATAAGTGGACAAATACTGAACTAGACTATTAATGTCCCAAATAGGTGGCTTTACTTTCTTCGTATTTTTTAAAGAAATTGATTTTAAAACATGTTTGACTAATACATGAGAACTAAGCTGGCTTGACATATTAGCGTTACAAAGCGTTGATACTACAGATTTATGTAAAAGAATAGTATTATATGATAAATCATGAATTATGTGTAAATCGGCCAAAAACCGAGCAAGTTGAGACCCAGTTGGTCTTTTAAAATCAACGTTATGAGATTTCGCCCATATTAGCCAACTGTTCCACGCTGTTTTATACGTTTTTAGAGTAGATGGTCGCCAAGAATTTTTTAGCAACGATATTTGACTTTCATTCCAGCCGTCTATCTCCTCGGTCCACCCCCACATTTCCACACTTCCAGAGTGAGGTCTTCTAGATTCGGGGGAGGCAGACCTGTCGATGTGTCCATCAGATTCATGTGTAGGTTTCTCAACACAAATGGAGCTTCGAGGGCTCTTGCTTTGAGGTCCGCCCGCCAAAACACCTTGTGCCATCGGGGCACTACTAACAGGAAGACTCCTGCAGACTGGTTGAGATGCGATAGTACCTTGGGTACTAGAAATGGGGGTGGAAATACCCATGCTAGAGGGTAATTCCACGGTACGCTGAAAGCATGGTGAAATAGTGCTTTCGGGTCCTTCAGGTCTAAGGATACATAATTGCTGATCACATGTGCCGTTTTGGAGGCAAAAAGGTCTATCATGGGAGTTCCCCATTTTAGAAATATTTTCTCCAAGCACCCTGGTAACAGATGCCATTCCGGAGGATGTCGGTACCTCAAAAGGTGATCGGCATGATTGTTGTACTTGCCTGGGATATAGTGGATCGTGAATGAGATCTGGTACTGGTCTAACAGTGTTAGTAATTGACGGGTTATTTTCATTAATGCCATCGATTTGGTCCCCCCTTCTTTTCTCAAATGAGCCACTACAGTCTTGTTGTCGCACTGTATTAGAACTGAGCTGCGACTCAGACATTGAGCATGCATTTGAATGACATGCAAGATTGCTAGCATTTCTTTTTGATTGCAGTGCAGATTTTGCTCCTCTTGCGACCAAGGGCCGCTCAAGGGGATGTTGTCTAACTGAGCTCCCCACGCCAGGTCTGATGCGTCTGTTGTGAGAAAGTGGATCGGAGGGGGTAAATGTAGCCTTGATGTGAGATGAGCGTTTTGAATCCACCACTTTAATTCTGTTTGGATCACTTCTGGTAGTATACATTTTGTCGTTGGCTTTAGCAACAGGGAATTCATGAACCTTAGCAAATGGCGATGGTTCAATCGGCCGCGTGGTATGACGAAACTGGCAAAGTTCAATAGACCTACGAGACTTTGAACTTCGTTTAAAGTTACTTTCTTCTGACCTAACATTTGGCGAACCTTTTTTACAACAGTATTGATTTTGTCTATTGGCAACGACTTTAGATTGTCCCACGTGTTCCAATGAATACCTAAGTATGTTAGAGATTTCTGGGGGATCGTTACCGATTTCTCTAAGTTGACGCTCCAGCCGAGAGTCTGAAGGGTGTCTAGACACAATTGTACGTGCTCGTGCAGAACAACTGGGTCTTGATGAGCAATTAAGAAATCGTCTAGGTAAACTAGGATTCTTATGTTCTTTTGACGCAAGATCTGAGCGATCCAATTGGTCAGAACTGAAAAGGCTTTCGGGGCCGAGCTCAGACCGAATGGGAGGCAACTTATTTCTAGCAGTTCTTTGTTGTAAATTAGCCGTAGAAATCGTCTGTGTACTTTTGCAATTTTGAGATGGTAAGCTTGACTCAAATCTATTTTGCACATCCAATCTTGTTGCTGAAGGAAATTGGGTATTTGATTCACATTTATGAGACGAAAATGTTCGCTCTTCACAAACTCGTTTAAAGCCTTTAGATTTAAGATTGGGCGGAGTGACCCGTCGGTCTTTGGAACTAGGAAAAGTGGCGAGACAAAACTGGGAGTCCAATGAGCCGGTTTTAGAATGCCTTGAGCTTTCATGTTTTGAACTAACAGAGTCATTTCGTCTGAGACACGTGTGTGACAAGGGTGATTGACATTTGGTGTAGATAGAGGAGGTTTTTGGATGAATGGTATACGGTAGCCCTCTATCATTTTTAAAATGATATCTGGGGCCCCCATTTCGCTCCATTTTTCGTAATAATGAGCCAGTTGTCCGGCTCGAAATGACCTCGAGTCATTGTTCATATCGCTTGGATTGACCTCTAGGGGCATGAGCAGAGTTCGCTCGGCCTCTCCCCCCTCTTTGTGAACCGCGAGGCCTCGAGCCTCGGTATTGAAATGACCCCCGTGTATTGTCACCTATACCACTATTACCTGGGCAATTGTCGTGGCTAATATTGTGGCATCCACCCCTCGAGAGTGGTGCATACAAAGGCTTATTTAAACCAGATGTATAGTATGGCATGGTATGGGTGCCGCTCGACGGACCCGTATATTTCTTGGCGGTTGCGCCACGAGAGGACTGGTAGTTAGCTTTATTCGATAATTTTTTGGAATGTTCAGGTTTATGGGGCCAAAAAGCTTTACGGACACCACCTGCCTTTTCTAACGCAGATGAAAAAACATCCGCTTCAAAAATATGAGTAGGCGATGGGGGTATTTTGTTAAGACAAGTTTTCACTACAGGATCCTTAACATGTTTGAGAATTGCATCCCTCCTTACTTGAATAATTTCCGATCGATGGCCGCAGACCAATTGCAAAAGGTCTGTCGAAGCCTTATGGAATTCTCCTTTCAGGAACAATTCCTCAATTTTTTCCTTTAAATTTTCAAAATTATTATCCGATTTAGCCCAGCTTAACAAGCAACGAATATTTTCTTCTAAAGATTCTTTTTGTTTCAAAATGCAAAAGGTAAGTGCCGCGTATGCTTTGTCGGCTTTGGCTAAGTGTGGCAAAGAATCATAATTTCGTATCTCCTCATTAGATTCAAGATCTACGAAACCGGGAGTGTGATTGTAAAGCTTTTGGGTATCCGCATACCTTACTTCAGACCAGTCCTTTTTGCAAAAATGTTGAACATCATTTATCATTTTCAAAAAGTTTTGAGGGGTCTTCGGAACAGGGGGTTCCTTTAATTTAGTTTCAATGTCAAAGGTAAAGTCAGATTGCGAAACTTTAAGAACGTCTGGTTCATTATTCACATCAGCATAAAGCTCGCCACTTACGCCCGAACCAAGAGATATGTGATCATCATAATGCACGTCATTATGATAGGTACGGGGCTGCGATATAAAATTGCGTAACTCACTGATTTCCTTGCTAAGCTGTCGCATGGACTGCAGTTTCTTGCTTTTCTTATGACGGCGTCGACGCGAGCGTTTCCGCTTTGAGCCCGAAGAAGACGAGCTTGAGCTGCTAGAAGAGCTGCTGCTGCTGCTCGTACTGCGCCTACGCTTCCGCTGTGCGCCGCTAGGTCCAGCTTCTGGTTGCTCCTCATCAAGAGATGGTAGAGGAGGATTCACTTCACTCATTCTGAAAATCGTTCAGTATTATAAAAATGTTCGAAGTTTTTTTTTTTTTTTATAATAAGGGGCGTTGCTTAATTATTCTCGAACGGAAAAACCGTTAAAAATAAGTCTAAAAAACTTTTAGTTGTGTAAGGTAGATTAAAATTGAGTCAAAAGAAACGATACTCATTATAATAAAAAGGAATATTCTTTTTTCAATAATCTATCACTGTGCAAGCTGCTAAGATTTACACGTTCGTAACGATAACTATATTTCATATTTCATAAGTAATATGTACTCACTTTTTCTTTACACTGCGAAATAATTGTACTTGTAGTTTCAAATTTCTTTCACAAGTAATAATCATGTAATAAATAGGTACTCACTTTTTTCTTACTCCAACACAACTGTATAAAACTTTTATAGATTTAGCGTCTACAATTTCACTCTTCACTTGTGCATAAGCACAACTTTTCACTACGGGAGTTAAAACGCCAATGAGAAAAAATGGCGCTGCACTAGTTTTAATACTCGTTAAAAAATGGCGCCACTGCCTGCTGAGCCAACGGAAATACGTCATCATAAGGTAAAAATTAGTACGAAATTGACTAAAACTACGGGAAACGGAAGTGCCTATCTCATCTATAAGCTTCGAATTACGGTCAAGTACTTTTAATTCCTTTTTGTTGCCGTATTTCGACAATGCAATGTTTAAATATGAACACAAACAATAGCCAATATAAAGTTTACTTACTACTATTAAACAGCGCAGAAGCCATGGATGTAAAAGAGTTACTGTTTTCCGTGAGCCTCTCCAGCCATTGCTGAAAAAATTAACTCCATAATGATCACGCAAGTAGGCCCTAACTTGCATATTGATAAATAATACCAGCTGTTTGAAGGTACCTTATCTCTAGGTATCAATCGGTCTGCTTTCTTCATAAAAGTGAAGTTAGCCTTCTGCCCAAGATCAACTAAATGTTTCGTTACTTCCGTAGTTGACATCACTTTATTCAATACTCCCTCTAATGTGTTTGGGTCTTTCTCTAATAGACCAGGGAACATGATCGCCAATGGTTTCATTTGAGGGCCATCTTCGCATTCTACCTAAATTTGAAATACCTATTGTCAGTCACAAGTGCTCTGAGTAAAATGTAGAGGAAGATAGATGCATCATGGTCCCCGGCAGAACCACTTTATTATTAACAATTATAACTAAGTACCTACTACTGGTGACAGGTGGTGGTATAACCATCACGATTGAAGGCGGAGCTTAATACCTACCACAGGCCAATGACGGGCGGCAGCGTCACCGGAGCGAGGATCTACGCTCTGCGATTATGGGTATAACATTCAGGTGTTTGCCCAAAGTGCCGGACAACTGGGGAGTATGTCTAGCAATGTACTGCGATAGGCTGATGATGATGATAAGTAGGAAAATATACTACCTAGATAGTTTCGTTGTAACCCTAAATGCAATGGGGTTCTGCTGGGGAGCACATTTCTGGCAGAACCGCCATTATATATCTGTAAGTGCATGTAATGTGGTAATGTAGTACCCAGTGGTTCTGCCAGGGATTATGACGCAGATAGATGCTGTCTGGACAAAATGTGTGAACAAAATTTACGAGTTGCAGTACTTCCTCCTCATCAGAGACGTTGGAAGAGGTCACGGACTCTGGGGCCGGCGTCTGCAAGATGTCTACCCATTCGGAATCTTTTGCCGCTAAAGGGCATATTACTTCTGGAAGTTTATTTTCTTTATGTATTCTATTACAATGCCTCTGAAATAAATTATGATTCTTTTAACTTTATATTGCATAAAATATATAATAAAATATTTAAAAAATGTTTCATAATTACAGAGGACTCGGGATTGGTGGTTGATTGTGTATTTTGTTTTGGTCTTTTATATTTCTTGTTAGTACTACTATTGTTCATTTTCTAGAAAACATCTTGACATTCGATAGTTTGTTGTAAACAGAACAATTTAATAGTTTATTGAGAAAAATACATGAAAAATATTACTGCATGACTGACGTACCTACGTAAACGTCTAAATAATGTCAATAGCCATAATGTTTTATAATCTATGCATAGATCTATGCGAAAGACGAGACTTGGGAGTAACATAACGGAGTAACTGACACTATAGTAGGAGGTACCTACCTCATTGATAGACATAATTAAAAGATCAGTGACCTTGAACATTGGTAAAGTAAGAACTTAGCACAAATAATGCTGTAGGTACAAAAAATAGTCTGAATCGAGTCTCACACAAGAATAATGTACCTATACCTACCTACCTAATCATATCTTCAACTGGGTGCACTAGAAACGATTCGCAGACAGAACCAGAACCCGATTTTGAGTGCTTACCGTCCTAGGCTATAATTTTTGCAGCAAGAAATTGGACAGACACACAACGCAACTGATCTATCCTTTTCCTATTCTAATCTTAAGTTTTTGAGATATTGCGACACAAGCAAGCTTAGTGCAGAGCCGCTAACTAAACAAGTTCACAAGTGATACTTGTAATTTGGAAATAAACGTTTTATTATTATTTTAGACATGATTTCTTAATTAAATTTTATGTATACGACCACTTGCGTATCCGATGACATGCGTGTGAAACACTTCAAGTGTATATCGTCCTTAATGACTTATCATGGAAATAATTTGTGAAACCCATGGAAGTAATAAGTACTACCTACTACGTACAAGTACGTAGCGTAGTACTTAATGCTTCCATGGTGAAACCTTATTATATTGTTAGCCACAGAATAACCCCCGTATCTAAAGCGAAAAGTCTACTATTAATGTCGTTGACAATCACACCTGCATTCACAAACAATACTTAACTATGAAGACCAACAACCCTATGCGAAGCAAGGCATTTACAATGCCGAATGCCACTCATATGTTTGTAAATGTCTTACCTTGCATAAGTGTTGTAAGTTTTCATAGTTAAGTATTGATTGTGAACACGGGCGTCCGCGTCAGTCACTAGACATTCAGTCTAGTACACAATTTTTGGACATCAACATATAAACAATAAAACCATTATATTGGAAAGAAGTTATTTATCAGCATGTGATGAAATTACATAAAATTATACTTATAGCTAACATATACATATATAATATGAATAGAGAAAGATAACCTTTTATTCACATAGACTAGCGACCACCAGTACGTTTTTTGGCGTTTATATAAATGCTTTATACATCTCGGAATAAAGAACAAAGCTGTTTTGTTTTTGGAGGCTAATAATAAAGTATTTATAATAGTAACACTGAAGAACTCATCTATTTATTTATACAAGATTACAATGTGTAGTGTACAATGTATTTATATTGAAATATTATAAGCTCTATTGAGACTTTAAGTATTTCCATAATCTCACACATAATATTTGGTAGAGTAGGTACATATAAATGGTATGGCCATATTAGGTCATTTTCATGGATCTGGTTGTAAAATTAGGAATAAAGGCAATGCAAAGAGATGTGAGTATCATAGGATATGGGTATATAATAATGATTTTGTACCTAGCAACCAATTTTAAAAGGTAATAATTAAAGTTAACCCTTGTACTTTAAGTACAAATACGACGATTATGAAAATAAAAATATCCCGAATATGAGCCAATTTGGAAATTTCGTCTAAATTGCCCCGACCGGGAATCGAAACCGGGAACTGGGAAATGTTGACTTTGACGTACAGACAGCCACATGACTACATTTGTATTATATAATTTCTCCAATGATTGACATGAAATTTAATATTTTATATGTGGCTGTGTATATGTACATCATATTTTATTTATTATAATAAAATTAATAATGTAACAATAGCTACCATCATACAACTATAGGCTTTGGTAATCTGGTTGAAAATAAACTATATGAATACACATAATGAGAAAGTCAAATACTTTAGATGATATGTAGTAAAATGCCAGTAGGTACTATTTATTAGAATGGATAGATTCATGCTATATATTAATTATACATGCACACACTGTTACAGTAATACATGATGATACATACACAATTGGATACATAAATTCATGGATGTTACTTTGATAGATAAATGCTGAATTAGTGATCAAATGACAATAGCATACATAAGAATGTTAGAAGAATTCAGAGATATTCTAACCATCTCCAATTAAAATATTATTATATTGTCGCGACCATGACTTAAGAGAATGTAAACATACAAGATCTCTATAATACAAACCACTGCTATATCTTAAATTTTACATCAGTCTAAAAATTTTATGTAATGGTGATAAGCACTATTTTTGTCAATGAGAAGAATTATTTCTATAATAAATTATTATAATATACATACAGTCAATACATCATTGATCATAGAACTTCACAAAATTAGTATTGCATTATTATTATACAACAGGATATAAAATATACACTAGAGTCTTTATACTTACAACTTATGAAGTGCAATCATAACGAGCTGAGATTGTATGATTAACCTGGAGTCATTATGGAAATAATGATGGAACTAGTTCCATCTTCATTAACAGTATGCCACCAAACAGTGCAACGACTGTGGTGGCGAGCAGGCGTCACGTGCGCGGCTTGAGCTCCACTGTGGGGACCCGCATGCAAGCTAACTGTCATTGAGTCGGCTTCAGAGCTGCCATCTTGCGTCCTCGAGTTCTAGCTTCTTGTCTGGACGTGGTATACTCAAACCATAACACATTCGGTATTAGAGTAGTATCCCTAATCATCAGCATTTCACAGAACTTCCTGTAAGTTAAAAATAAAGAAAGAAGTTTAATATCTACTAAAACAAACATTTTCAACAACAACAATAATGTTTGATTTTCTTCATAAATTAATATTTGAAAAGTTTGTCTTATTTAAAGTGTAAGTGCTCCATCAAGTTAGTAACTATGGTCTTTGCATCATACCTATGATGTGGGGCCATTGTTATGATTGATTCAAATCATTATTTTATAAAAACATCATGAAGATGAACCCTTTATAAGTAGTGGTGAAATTCCTATAAAAACCAATCAAATTCTATTTTATGTATATCACGGAACACTTGATATTGGTAGAATCAATGAGTTAAATCAATATGTGAGATGGTCCATAGAATAAAGAAAATAAAGATATCATACTTACAATGAAACTAGCTGAGGGAACAGTGGAGTGAATATCCTGTGTACAATTAAAAACCAAACTGTAGCAAATAGGAAACCCACGAAGCCACCAACAACTACTTGGTAGGTGGTGTGGTAATGCAAGTACACTCTCGCGACACACACCAGCAATGACAGTGTCATGCACCCGCCAACAATTATCACTCTCCATAAAGCTGATATTATACTATTGTTGTTGATGTGGTGTAACCTGAAAATGAATGAATAATTATCAGACCAGATACATTCATCTGTCCCTGAATTAAATTTGTGTTGTTATTTATATTAAGCACTAACTGTGCCCCACAGTTTCCCATTCAAAAAGAAAAGGGCAGTTTCAGGGTTTTACCAGAGGAAAAGAATTGGCCAAAATGGTCTAAGCATTATTGAGTTATGCATTTAACAATACATTTAGCAATTCATTTAGATTTGTGTTTGTGTAGATATCTTTTGGTTAACTTCAACTTACCTAATAACCACAAAGTAGAGCACATAAACACTGAAAAACCAGATAAATTGTGCATGGGAAGATGGCATTCCATATTCATTGTACAGGTTACCTCTGGCTAAAGGTCTTTGTTCACAAAAAGTGTGCTTCAAAACTATGTTCAGAAGTTCATTCACTAAAGTGCCTATAAAGAAGGCTATCTGTAAATAAAGGATAAAACAATTATTATATCAATATGAAATCACTTAAACTTGTTGTAAATACAAAACTTAAGCACTTACAGTGTGTAGGTCTCTTCTAAATAAAATAAGAGCTACGAAACCAGCGCCAATTCCAAAAGGGGATAAACTTAAAAACGCCAAAAATTTACCGATCCAATCCCCTGCAACAAAATAATATGGCACAAGAGTATTTTAAAAGTAGGGTTCATTAAACTAGGTCTAACATTTCTGTGCAGTTTTGACTTACCTTTTGGATATTCTACAAGAGTAAGAGCCAGTGGTTGCCATTCAATATCACCATTATGCAAAACATCTCTTATTGGCGAAACGTTGTCTTCCATGATAAAGGTTTTTACCGTTATTTCATTATTTTCTAGTCACAGGTTTATTTGGCGAAAAATATAAGCCTCTAAATACTTTTCCAGTTCAAAGATCATGACATCAAGCCTGCTTGCGCAAGTGTGTCTACAAAAACGCTGAAAATTGGCGAACGCAAAGCCAAAAAATAGTCTCCTCGTCCGACGTATTGACAATGACATTTGTTTTTTTCTTTACAGCTCTGGATTTTCGTACATCTAAGGTTAATCCAACCTAACCGTTTTTAAACGAAAACGCACAACTTTTCCCCAGACGTCTAAATGACCTGCAAGCAGTGCTTCGGTTAAATTAGATGAACACTATAGGGTTAATTCATTCAATCATTCGAAGGTAATCATTCGTTCGTTCCATCCATTCTTTCAAAATTGGATTTCTTTTCCTTTCGTTCCTTTACGTATCAGTCTTCAAAATAAAGGAATCTTTCTCAATAAATATCTGGAATTTTTAAATCATCAAGATGGCAGAATCAGACGTTGCAGATTTGGATCTTACAATTGATGATCTAGTTCCAAAAAGCCCAGAAAGGTAATAACAATATTCGTATTATGTGTCTGGTTAGATTAACAACGTGAACTTCACAAAACAATACGTAATGTTTTCGTTTTCATATTAATAATTAACGTCTTGCTATTAAATTGGCATGTACTAAAATATGTCTGGTTTATTATAGATAAACGCAGCAATTTATTGACGTTTGACCTACATAGTATTGTAGTTCAGTTACCTATGTACTACTACTGGCTTTGTGTAGGTGGTTTCGCTAACTTAGTCATTCGTAAAAGTTGATTTTATTGTAAAGTAGGTGGAAGTCCATGCTAGAAGGTATTAATAATGTTAGTTCGTTTAACAGTATAAATTTAATGCATTAAACATTATGATAATTTTCAGACTGGCCGAAGAAAAAAAAGAAAGTGGAAATCACCTATATAAATTCAAAAATTACAAAGGTGCCCTGGCTATGTATGATGAAGCAATAAAATTATGCCCCGAAAATGCAGCATACTATGGCAACAGAGCAGCCTGCAGCATGATGCTGGGCTTGTACAAGAAGGCCCTAGAAGACGCTCAGAAGGCTGTCTCCCTCGATCCTACATTCACTAAAGGATACATACGCATTGCTAAATGTTGTATTGCATTAGGTAATTAATTTATTAATATTCCAGATACAATAAGAAATTTATTGTTTCATGGGTAAATTCTCCTGATATGGATTAATGGATAGTTTTCAGGAAGTTGACCTAATTGTTATTAATTTGGGCTTTGAAACACTTGTGTATAACTTTTCAATTTTGTTTAGTAGTAGTAGTGCTATGTAAAGATTGGGATTATGGTTGGTCAAAATTTTACGACTTCAAAAGGAATAATATGGCCATGAAACAATAGATTTTCCATTATGTAAAATATATCTTTATTACATGTATGTACCTATATGTATAAATAATAAGCAAATATCAGACAACATCACATAATATTGCCCCAACCTAAAATAAGTACTCATGTTATGGGTTACAGAACAACAAAGGTACCACAAATTTATCACCATCATCATCACCTTATCACAGTCCACTGCTGTACATTGGTTTCTCCATATTTATGCCACTTTGGGGAATCACCTGGGAGCTTGACTCATAATCGCCACACTGGGCATTGCAGGGTGTAGCTCCTCGCTCCGGTGATGTTGTTGCCCATCTGTGGTATTTAGCTATGTCTTCAATCGGTTATACTGCAACTATTTGGTTGTAGACTTACATATGAACACAAACATCCTGATATGGAACAAATACATTAGTATTCAGCACTACCATGAATTTTTGACCCAGGACAAACATTCATGGTTATGGATGGGGATCAAACCTACAACCCTTGGTTCAGAAGGTATGGGTTGCTACCCACTGAGCCATTTGGGCAGTATAAAACAAACACTTCTGAATTTATTTCAAGGTTCTCTGTCATTATGTTTTTATCAACAGTGATAAAACCATGTCAACATTATAAATTAATTAAATATTTTGTTTCATTTCATGTGACAAAATATAATTTATTTTTGCATGTTTGTCTCATAATTGATAATTGACTATATGTAGAGTCCTGTAAATTACTACTAGAGTAAGTTTATGTACCTCAATTAAATTATTTCCTGTATTTTCTGCCATTTTATGTTCCTGTCTTCTCAAAATCTGTAACAGCTACTTGGATTGGTATCATCACAAGATCATGAACCTTTTGTTTTGTAATTGTGGTGCAATTAACCTGGTCATCAAAAAATTGGCCCACCTACGTTTGCACGAAAACTCTTGTTACGGGCATTTAACTTTGAAACCACATGAGCGATACGGCAAAAGCGAGATGTTTTGGTGATTGCAATGTGTGTATTTATGTTTATGGTTTGATGACAGGCGACCTGTCGGGTGGGGAGCAGGCGGCTCACCGCGCGAGCGAGCTGGGCGGCGCGGAGTGCGCGACGAGCGAGCGCCGCGCGCTGGAGTCGCTGCGGCGGCTGCACGAGGAGGGCCAGCGAGCCATGGACGCCGGCGACTACCGTCGCGTGGTCTTCTGCATGGACCGGTGCCTTGATTACAGCCCTTCGTGTTCCAAGTTAGTTGGTTTTGTTTATAATATACAGCGTGTAAAGTCTTTTTACACGCGATATATTACTTTTCGTTTTTCATAAAATTTTATAACGTATTTTCAGATAAAAAAAAAATATTAATACGTACATCTTCTGATACAATCTAGGCGGTCTTATCGCTACTAAGCGATCTCTTCCAGACAACCTTCACATAGAAGAAATGTAATTATTTTCTGAAGAGAGGGACTATGTCGTGCAAACTGTTTTCTTTTTTTTTATTCATGATGGGTTTGCCTTTGACTGCAATTTAGCTGATGGTAAGCGATATCATAGTCTACGATGGAGCGCGCTCACCTAGAAAAAACCGGTTCACTCTTGCCTTAAACATTTCTAAGTTGATGGTCTAATCTTGCTAAATATTTTTTTGGGATAAATTAACATTATACCTACCTATTACTATTAATAAGTCTAGGTACATAATTACTATTAATAAGTCAAAAAAATATTATTGGATGTTTAGGCTGAAAATTGTTAAAGTTATAGATAGATAGATACACTTTATTGTACAACAAACATTTGACTAATAACTAAATACAATAAGATAATATTGATGTAAAAGTTAGGCGGTATTATCGCTTTAAGCGATATCTTCCAGACAACCTTATTATTAGGTTATGTCTCAAATTATTTTCATTTTGCTGTAAATAGGTATTGTTGATTAACTATTGTACCTACTCTTATTGTTGCATCATAATTTTATATTATGTAATAATGACTAATTTCCCAAACTTATTTTACAGACCAAATTTAATTTTAGATGATCTTTAGTATAACAACTTCTACCTCAAATTGAACCTTAAGGCACAGATTAATAAATAGCTAAAGGCCTTCTCCGGAGTGTGTTACCGAGGTTTGGGCCGACCGTCACGATGGTTTTCAGATCATCATCATCATCATCCCACATCAGTCCACTGCTGGACATAGGTCTGGTTTTCAGATAACCAGAGTTAATACTACTGCAGGTTTAATGTACATCAGACTTGTTTCAGATCATACAGACAGACAGATATCCATACAAAAGTTAATGAAATTTATCATTAGTTATAAACTGCTAGCCCAAATTACCCCAAAACATTGGAGTAGGCCTTCTGTTCTATATATATCTTAAGATTTACCCATGTAACAAACATTAGAGCTTATCTTTTTTTATCAGAATAATTAAGATGCCTGTTATACAACAATCTTTATCTTTACCTAAAATATTTAGTATGCAAATAGATGATACAAACAGAATCAATTTAATACCCACACCCCACCCACCCAATAGAATGCATCATGTATTAGTTGTTTCAACTAATATACAGGCCAAATAGATAAACATTCCAATC
Organism: Conogethes punctiferalis; assembly: GCA_031163375.1. Classification (NCBI taxonomy): domain Eukaryota; kingdom Metazoa; phylum Arthropoda; class Insecta; order Lepidoptera; family Crambidae; genus Conogethes; species Conogethes punctiferalis. The sequence continues at coordinate 9,030,184 of CM062080.1, forward strand.
AATATTGTTTTGACTCAAATGCTATAAAACATAACTATTATCTACTGAACATTGATCCTGCATATTGCCTATTGTTTGATAGTTTTAAAGTAATCATTGACATTGTTTTATGTTCCAGGGCCAAGCTGAAAAAAGCGGAATGTCTGGCGTTGCTCGGGCGTTGCCAAGAAGCACAGGAAATCGCAAATGACTCATTACGATTCGATAGTTTGGATGCCGAAGCGATTTATGTGCGAGGCTTATGCCTTTATTTTGAGGTGCGTCCCAACTAGCCGTAAAATAATACTTGTGTTCGTAACAATAAATGCAATCATTTTACATATTTTTTTTAGGACAAAGATGAACAAGCCTTCAAGCATTTCCAACAAGTACTTCGACTTGCTCCTGATCACAAAAAAGCAATGGAAGCGTACAAGAGAGCCAAATTACTTAAACAAAAGAAAGAAGAAGGTAAGAGCACACAACATGAACATTTTTGCTTAATAATTCTTGTGATAATAATTATTAAAAGTATCATGTTTGTGGTTTATTATTAGATGGACAGGTTGTTGTAAACTAGTTGTTATGTTGCTTAGGAAATACCCTCATTTTGTATTTCAGCTTCTGATGGATCTTTCTTAGGTTTTATATGGTCTTCATGCAACAGTTAAAGCGTTAGTCTCATTTCAGCATCAGTTTAATTTTATCCTTTTTTATAGGTAACGAAGCGTTCAAAATGGGCCGTTGGCAACAAGCACTCACTCTCTACAATGAAGCATTAACTGTGGATAAAAATAACAAAACTGTAAACGCCAAGTTGTATTTCAACAAAGCAACGGTTTGCGCCAAGCTGAACCAAACTAAGGACGCGGCACTGGCGTGTACGGCCGCCCTGGAGCTCGACGAGAACTACGTAAAGGCGCTCCTGAGACGCGCCAAGTGTTACACGGAGCTCGGCGAATACGAAGAGGCTGTCAAAGACTATGAAAAACTGTACAAAATCGACAAAAGCAAAGAAAATAAACAACTGTTACATGAGGCCAAAATAGCACTTAAGAGGTCGAAGCGCAAGGACTATTACAAAATTCTTGGAATAGAGAAGACTGCTTCAGAGGATGATATCAAAAAAGCCTACAGGTACTTTTTTATAATTATTCATTTATTTATATGTCTTATCTGTTTGCTTATCGCACAGGTGTGGTTAGAGAATCTGCGCCCACGCATATACTGTACTATACTGTTCACCCAGTTTGGCTTGATTAAATATGTACTACAATGAGTGGGAGAAATGCCTAACTAACTATTTTGTTTACAATCTACATTTAAATCAATTACAGTCCATTTTAAATTACATTGAAAGAATTTGTGACGTTCACACTGTTTCCATTGTCGTTGACCATGAAACCTAGGGTCAAAAGTCAAGTTATTTAATATTAAACAGTTGTCATAATATAATCGCTTCACACATTTTGTATGGCTTTAGGTATCTATGACGTCACTAACTTTCCAGTTACTTGAATAATAAAATTAGATTTTGTCGAAAATTATACTTTACAAAGTAGGTAGTTTCTGTTACAAGAAACTTTGAATGAATATCATTCCAATTTGATATGAGCTGTACTAGACTAAAGTTGATCACGAAAATAGGCGTTCAGACGTCGACTCGACTTGCTGGTTTAATCAAACGAATGTCAACCAGAACAAACATGACAGAATATGAGAAATTTTTAATTGGAAAATACAAAAAACGACGCTTTCGGTAAAGCCATGAAGCCACCACTAAGCGTGGTGTCTAAGGCAAATCCCCCCAAATGACAATCTTCATTAGGTGGTTCATGTCCAGCTGTGGAATTCTACGTTCTGATGACGATGAACGGACCAATGTATGATGTCGTTCGGCATGAATGTTTCCAGAAAGCGCGCGCTAGTGCACCACCCGGACCGGCACTCGGGCGCGTCGGACACGGAGCGGCGCGAGCAGGAGCGGCGCTTCAAGGAGGTGGGCGAGGCCTACGGCGTGCTCAGCGACCCCAAGAAGCGCGCGCGCTACGACCACGGCCAGGACCTCGACGACGACGGCGCCGGCATGCCCGGTCGGTACCCAGACACTAGCCGAGGACCCTTTAGGCCACGGCACACTAAGAGTCCTTATTCCGCCAATCCCCATTGATAATCCCCGTCAATGGGGATCAGTGAACTTTTTGTTCATTAATCCCCGTTTACTCAGTTTAATTAGGGCAGGTGAGGTTGGCTTCGAATGAAATGATGATAGGCCGCACCCTTACACCCCTGCAAAAAGAATAAAATTAAAATATGGGCTTGAAATATTACTCTTTAGATATTTTTCACATAAAAGAAATACTAAAGACCGGTGACGGGCAGCAGCGTCACCGGAGGAAGAAGCTACGCCCTGCGATCGCCAACCCGCCTGCCAAGCGTGGCGATTATGTTATTATGATTATAATAATGTCCACTACCAACATCACTTACATAACCAGTTTTGCAACAAGTTTATTCGTCCTTGGTGTATATTGTGTGTATGCATTTCGAGGACGTTCCCCGCAATTTGTTCGAATATAATACTATAATTTAAATTAAAATATTTTACTATTTATTTTTCCTTTTCAGATATAGACCCGAACGTTGTGTTCCAGTCCTTCTTCAACCGCGGTGCGCAGCCTTTTGGTTTCCACTCTGAAGGCGGATTCCCTGGGACGGCATACAGTTTCCAGTTTGGTTAAATATAGAGTCGCAAATATACCTACTATATTTGTTAATTGGAAAGTTATTATTTTTAACACAATTTAATTGAAAAATGAAAAATATCTCCCAATTAATGTTCTGTCATTCCACACTAATGTTATTATTTAATGCCGCAAGTCTTTGGCAACAAAGACAAATGTCTTACAAAAATAACGAAGTGTTTGACCATAATGTATAAAGCTGTTATGTGTGGATGATTGCACATCTAGGAATTTTACCACAACTATGGTCATATAAGGGACCGCCTTACTTATTGTAAAAATAATCTATGTATTCAGATAAAATGCATACAAACTTATTTAGTGATTATTGTAATATGGACTGATTTGGTTAAGTAAATTTAATTTTTCATGATATCCTTTATATTGTGTTCTGTGAATATGATTCTTCTATTATAGTCATATTATACTCATAATAATTGCATTATAATAGTACTGTTGTTAGTAGTGTTCAAATAAAAAAATATTTTGTCATAGAGAAAATGCTATAAAAATAGTTTCCCTAACCCGTATGTAACTAGTCTATGTAGTTACACATAGTTACAAACCCACAGGTTTGGAACAACACCTTGGGTAGTTCCGCATAATAATTAGTCAATGAACGACCATAAAAAGGCATGTTTTACAACATCGCGTCGTCATATTTAAGAAGGACTACGGTTGCACCATACTTTATAAATATCGACCTATTTCCGGAATGTAAAACCATTTCTATATAAAATGTTTATGAATACAATTGAATGAAGGATATACGCGGCCGTACACGGACTGCTTCAAGCAGTTGAAACCGACTGCTTTAAGCCGCGACCGCGCGGTAAACTATAACCATTCATTTGCACACTTGACCGCTCGAGCAGTCGCGACCGATTCAAACCGTCAACTGTATTTGGATACTCCTGTGTAATAGAATATCAACTGCTCGACCGCTCTAGCTGTCGACGGCTCAGCCGTTATCTGCTCGAGCAATCCGTGTACGGCCGGTCTTTGAGTAGAGTACCTAAAAAGGTGATATTATAGGTATATAGAATAAGATTTTAACACTGCCCCCCCCCCCCCCCTTCAACAAAGAAAAAATAGGTACATACCTAGTTTGCTTTCTTGTTATTTCAAACTGTACAAAGTTAATCCAGTTTAATTCCTTACAAGTTTAGTAGCTTAAACTAGTACATACTTGTATTCCATACTTTTATCATTTTCAAATAAATTTAATTTTCACAACCAATATTAGTGTTTATTGGTAGCTTAATTTCGTAGCTTTTCCCATTCCCGTAGTTTGTCAAAATAGGAATTATTATTGCCGCTATTTTTATCAATTTTAAAGACCGCGCCATGGATCGCGAAGAATCTCAAAATCTACAATAGGGTTATTTCCATGGTCAAAAAATACTTAGGTACATAATATTTTAGATTATATAAAAATATTAGACGCGTTTTTCGGTTAAACAAAAAATAACAAATATACAAGGCATCAAAGGAGTCTTTGACGTCCCCCTTGCGAAAAATGCTACAAGGAGTGACGTCACACGTAACTTTACCTTTACGAGCTATACCTTTGTTATTTTTGGTGTAATTTGGAAATTAAAAAATATGTCTCAAATTTTTTAAATAATTTTAAAGATGGACTAATTATTTACCTACATTTTTTACGGCAACAACGAGCCTATTGGGGATTCGTATAATTAAAAGCAATATTAAAGCGACCTGCACCATCCAGCAAATTATACCCTAAAGTTTGATCGAGCGGGACTGCCTATGCATAGAACTTTCATCTAATAAACATCTCGGTGAAGGTCGTTGTACAGCGGGATCGTTGTCCGTATCTCTGTGAAAAGAGGTACGGACGGGTACCATTCTTTCCAAGTGTGAATTATTATCAGTAGATAAGATAGGATAGGCACCTGAAATCTCTCCCATATAATATTAGAATAAATTAAAAAATATTAAATTAATATTTTATTCTTCAATAAATGATTTATTAATATTCATAAAATTATAAAATATTTGTGTACATACAATAAGTAAAATAAAAACAATGTTAGTTTAACAACTCCCGTTATTTCGTTTTATCTTGCGGTTTTTGTTTCTTTTTGTCTTTTTCGTAGCTCATTGCTTTGTCGCCTTTTTCACGCTTATTTTCAGTCTTACTTCCTACACCTTCGAATCTGTGAAAAAAATCAAGTAATCAATCAATCAATAGCGGCCACACATTAATATGTGAACACACTTGTCCCTACGAAAAGTGGAAGTACATATTCCTTCGAACTAGATGATAGTGCTCAGGGACCGCGCGGTCAGACGAACCATCTTAATTTGCCGTATATTATGATGATAAATATGTGGTAAAATTCGTAAGTTGTAAGTAGGGAATATTCCACTTTGCCCCACCGAGGCGCCCCACTGGTGTGGCAAAGTGGAACGCCTTAAAATTCGCAGTGGGATCTGCCCCACTAAATCGATTTACTGTATTGCATTGCTTAAATTTATGTATACTCTGCACCACTAGGGTTGCAGATTTTATATAATTAGAGTTGTAGGTGGTCAAAGCGTTCTATTTTGCACCACCAGTGGGGCGCCTCAAAGTGGAATAATCCTGTTAGTAGGAGGACAAAGAAGTATGTTGTTGTAGTGATTTGGAGATAGATATCGCTTCAGCTTTATAGGCACAATGCCAAAGAGCCCCACCAAGCTACGCTGCACTTACTTACATCATCATAACAAGTGCATTAATGGATCTATAGTTTTTAAATTCATAGTAGGTATAATCGCCTACCTATATATGCAAATTGCCTGAACGCCGTTGCCGAAATCGGCATAGAATAATACTCCTACTACTATTATGTAGGTAGGTAGATAATAATAAGGAAGAGAAATAAGTATTATTACTTCTTCATTTTAAACGGCTTCTTCTTTTCTGGTTTTGGTGCCTGGTTGTTTGTTTTAAAACTTAAAACGTAACTTTTCACTATGTCTACGTTTACAGTGGTATTCTCAGGATACATGCGCTTTTTCCAAGCTTCCCTTTCTTCTAACCACATCCTATGATATTCGTACGATAGCAACCACTCGATGCGGGACTTTCCCTCCTAAACAAATAAGTTTATGTTATTTTATAGATTACTGAATACATTATGAATAATAAATAAGTAATTTACGTAGTTAATGACCAAATCCATTAAGATTGCTACGCAACAAGCAAGCAGTATTTATTCACCATTTACACAGCGGACGCTTGTTTTATATTGAAAATAAAAGAAGAATTGGAAGCAGCATCTACTTTTGTTGACCGTATGTTGAACCCGTCCGTCATATTTGCCTATGATATACTCGTAATACAAAGTACACATGGCCAAACATCAAGTTACCTAATGCCAAAAATTTAGTTGTCTATTGGACTCTATGCATTGGAAAATTAGTTTTTATGGTAGGGGAGCCCGGGATGCTAAATCGGGATTTACTCGAGCATCATAGAGACCTATTCGATTGCGAAGCTTAAATAATTAGAAGAAAAAAATGTTATATAATATATACACTTTCATTGGTGGGGGGAGCGGCTATACATTTTCAAAAATGTAAAAAAAAACCGATGCATGGACATACTGGAGCGCGTCAGATATTGATAGCATCAATGTTTTACGTATTTTGGAAGATGTACGTATGTTAATCTGATTGTTTCCATGATGGGGGTAGTCATACGTTAGGGTTGAAATCGATAAAAAAAAAACTTAATCGAGCGCGTCAGATTTTCTAAGGGGGTGTTAAGTGAACCTAAAAAAAAGCTCTTATATAATAATCTGACGATTTGGATGTGACCCAAACTCGCGGCCATTTTTAAACTGTGTAAAAAAAATCGCCATTTTGAAATACTCGAGCGCGTCAGATTAAGATATATATATGGTTCATCTATATACCCTAGACGTGCTGTCTCATAATCTGACGATTATCTAGAGGGATTCGCCTAATCTGACAATTGAAAAATTTTTTTTTTTATTTTTTCAAATCTTTGGCGTCATGGCAACAGAAACCAGAGTGGGGACGGAGTGAGAGAGTCATAGATAGAGAAAAAGTGAGAGAGGAATAGAAACGCGGAGTGGGGAATACAGGGATTACGTAGCTGCACGCAGGGCTTGGTAACGTTACCAATTTAACATTATAATAGCGGTAAGTAACGTTAATTTATAATGTTACTTTTTTTACCGGTAAAATAATTACCGGTAAGTCGGTAGCGATACTAAATTTTAACGGTAAATTATAACGGTAATTTTTACCGGAACGCAAACTTAACGTTAAGTTTCAGGTATCGATACTGCAATATAACGTTAAAAGTATCGATACCTGCTTTAGTTACCGGTAAAAGTAGCGATACTTATTACGCTACTTTGCTGCGTTGCCGCTCCGCACGGTTACCTATAGCAGAGCGGCAACTTCGCGACACGAGACGCATGAGACCATGTTGGGTGGGAGCGATAGAGACAGAGAATGAATTTAATCCAAAATTAAGTAAGTAACGTTTAAACGTTTACCGATACTTTTACCGATACCATCATGAAGGTAGCGGTAATTTATAACGTTAAAAATTACCACTATTTTAGGTATCGCTACTTAAAATAGTATCGATACCTCGGCGAGGCAAAAGTAACGTTACCATATTTTTACCGGTATTCCAAGCCCTGGCTGCACGCATTAAACTTTATTAATTAGTTTTCCTTACTTCGGCTTATGGAAATCGTCAGATTATATATTTTTTGTAAACGTTGAATTATTTCTTTCAAAATAAAAAAAAAATTAGCCACGCTCGAGAAAGTCGAGATGACGTTTTTTTTTTACAAGTTTGTAACCCACCTACTTCTTAACGACAATCGGAAATTGTCAGATTAGTGGAATATATACTTTTTAGCATGTAACTAACTCACCCTACCTTAATCTGACGCGCTCAAGAATTTCTGATGATCAACTTTCTTTTACTAATCTGATCCTTTATCCTTGACGGGCGGCCGCATTTACGGGACTCATGTTTGGTGGAAGTATTTAATCGGGTACAAGGTATCTCCCTATATGTTAATCTGCCGCGCTTTAGTAACTCCCGAAATCCCCCCTTGGGTTCCCCTACTATAATTATCCAAGTAAGGCAAAAAATTAACAGAGGGCGGTGTAAGGTAGGTAGACGTCAGTACCTACCTACTTTTCCAAGTGTTTTTAATTAGTTACACCCGAAACCGATTTCTCTGTATTTTATAGGTAGGTACAAATACAAATAACATGATTGCTTACCATGAACTTCCATGGCTGCGGATTGTACTTAGGAAAATCCGACGATATAATATTATGTACCGGAGCACACCGAACCGCCTTCTCCCATTTAATTCCACCCATCCTTCCCATGCCTGTAACAAAACTTCACTTGTCTATTTAAAACTGTAATATAAAAATGGAAAGCTAATATTTTTGGTAAATAATGGTAAACAAATTTACATTGATTCGGGAGTCGTGAATGAAATTGACAGAAAGTGTCAGCCAATATATAAAATTCGAATTCAAAACGGTGTCATCGTGAAGGTAGGTACATATAAGTCAACCCAAATATGTACGTAGTACATAATACTTCCATGACCCAAATTAATACCTAAGCTTGGAAGTAACTTCCATGTACCTAAGAGGTTCATTCCAAATACCGACTTCTCAGCATTTATCTACCTAGATATAAACCTCTTTTTAACCGACTTCAAAAAGGGAGGAGGTTCTCAATGAGGTTTCTGAAATTAGTAATCCACCAGACGCCATCACATAGGCAGCAGGTCCAACTGTAACGTACCTACCTACCTAATTTAACTTGGACATAGCACTGACATTATGTAGCAACTGACCAATCACATGATAGCATGACCGCAGGGCTATATAACGCCATCTATGAATAAAGTTAGGTTGCGAGCTGTCATATTTATTTTGCAAATGGAAGTTTCTAAATTGTCAGATCGATCGAGATATCTGGTAAGAATTCGACAGGGGGATTCGAGGGGCCCGGGGCAGTGCTTCGTTTAGCCCCTGGCCTGGAGTTACGCCACTGCCTACCTACGTAATAAAAATGTTTTCTTCTTTCTTTCTAAATTTCCATTTTTAGACTGGCAACCTTTTCTTCTTTATCAATGTATGTTGTCCTATTGCTGGGAAAAAGTCTCCACATTATTTACACGACTGTACCTCCATAGAAATGTAGGGAAAATTAACATTTTTTATTTTAAAATTAAATCAGATCAAATTTGTTTTCGCTGGAGACGACTATTTAATGACTATTTTTTGGCACAAACTCGAAATCGAAAATCGAAGGCGTTTCGGAGATATTTGAAGTTTTTAAATGTTCAAGCTAGAATCCTCACAAGGGTACCCTTATATCTCTGGAATCTCTTAGCGACTATTTCTAAGATTTGGCATGTCGTTGCGACTATTTCATGACTATTTTTTGGAACATAAACCAATTCAATAGACTTTGTCGTTTGCTTGCATCAGAGGTGAGGATTGCAGCTCCGAAACTATAATGCGACTATTTTTTGGCATAGGTAGTCAAAATTCGTTTTCATTGTGATTTAGAGATGAGGATTACAGCTTTAAGCACACGCAGGGGGGCAACACGTACATAACGCCTACAAGAAAAAAACGAGCAAAACAGCATTAAAACATCAGACCATGTAGCCATGGAAGTACCGTAAAACGGGGTCAATAGACACAGTTTTGAACTTTGACTTTATTTTTAAGGATATTTTTATTAGTTCGAACAACAAGTATTGTGCTTATGTTACGTCTCTTAGACGTTTTAATGATTTATAGCCATCTAAATGGCAATTTATTCCCTAATTACTGCTCTAAATGCAAAAATGTGTGGCGTTTCTATTGACCCGCAAATGGGTTCAATAGAAACGGCATATGGGGTGAATAGAAAAAAATGGTAGGGATGACACTTTCCCAAAATATTTAAAAGTCCACATCACGATTAAGCAGTAGTAACGGCCCTATCGGGTTGGCAGATAATTATGGCAGTTTGTATATGAGAAAAGCAACTTAAGAACCTACATTACATTAATGTAATATCTAAATCCTCTATATATCGTACAAAAAAACATATTTCAATATGTAGCAGCCCTAGCACATATCTTTCTATTCACCTCTTTCTCGTTTCTATTGAACCCGTTCTCGTGTCTATTAAACCCATACTACGTATCTAATAACCCCATACTACGTATCTATTCGCCCCTTCCCCGTATCTATTAACCTCATTTCAAAATAGAAAGCATACATGTTTACAATTTTACAAATATTTTGAAATTTGCATCACTAACGCACTTACTTTAGCATTAATTTGGTTCTGAAGAAACTAAAGAAGATATATAACAAGATATGTTGGCACAAAACACTTATTTTCACAATAAAAACTAATAAGTTTTCAGGACTTCATTTTACGCGCTTTCGAGGAGCTCACTTCAAAACCCTTTTTTAATATGTTGGCCAAACCTAATGTCAAATCAGTGTTACTATTTCAATAAATAATATACTGCAGTTTTCTAAAAACACAAATTAGTAATATTTTTTCTTTGAAAAATGTTGGCTACATTAAGTAGAAAAACTTTTTTGATTTTGTTTCTATTCACCCCTGCGTTTCTATTGACCCCGGTTTACGGTACCTACTACGTACAAATACTTCCATGAGTGTAGCACATACCTATTGCAGTAGGTAGGTCGTAGGTACCTATCTAATGTTTTTGTTTATTTGGGGGTAATCTGTGATAGGTACCTACTCGTTTTTCCAAGCAATTCCATGGCATAATGCCACGAACACACGCGTACGCGTCTGTTTCCCCGCATACCAATAATAAGTAGGTAGGCACTTAGGTACCCCGTGTTGCACCATCCTGATATTCTAGCCAGATAGTTAGGTACCGTAAAACGGGGTCAATAGACACGGTTTTCAACTTTGACTTTATTTTTAAGGATATTTTTATTAGTCCAAACAAAAAGTATTGTGCTTATGTTATGTCTCGAAGCTGTTTTAATGATTTATAGCCATCTAAATTGCAATTTATTCACTAATTACAGCACTAAATGCAAAAATGTGTGGCGTTTCTATTGACCCGCAAATGGGTTCAATAGAAACGGCATATGGGGTGAATAGAAAAAAACGGTAGGGATGGCACTTTCCCAAAATAGTTGAGTCCACATCACGATTAAGCAGTAGTAACGGCCCTATCGGGTTGGCAGATAATTATGGCAGTTTGTATGTGAGAAAAGCAACTTAAGAACCTACATTACATTAATATAATATCTAAATCCTCTATATATCGTACAAAAAAACATATTTCAATATGTAGCAGCCCTAGCACATATCTTTCTATTCACCTCTTACTCGTTTCTATTGAACCCGTTCTCGTGTCTATTGAACCCATACTACGTATCTAATAACCCCATACTACGTATCTATTCGCCCCTTCCCCGTATCTATTAACCTCATTTCAAAATAGAAAGCATACATGTTTACAATTTTACAAATATTTCGGAATTTGCTTCACAAACGCACTTAATTTTGCATTAATTTCGTTCCGAAGAAACTAAAGGAGATATCTATCAAGACGTATTGACACAAAACACTCCTTTCCACAATAAAAACTAGTAAGTTATCAGGACTTCGTTTTACGCGCTTTCGAGGAGCTCACTTCAAAACCTTTTTTTAATATGTTGGCCAAACCTAATGACAATTCAGTGTTGCTATTTCAAGAACAAATATACTGCCGTTTTCTAAAAATACGAATTAGTAATATTTTTTCTTTGAAAAATGTTGGCTACATTAGGTAGAAAAACTTTTTTGATTTTGTGTCTATTCACCCCTGCGTTTCTATTGACCCCGTTTTACGGTAGGTACTTAAGCAATGCAAACTCCACCTTGCAGTCAGTCACAAGGACTTCAACCAAAAAGTAGGTACAGTTGCACGTTGCAGTCCAGCTTTTTTTTCTAAATGACGATTGATAGGTAGGTAGGTACCAACCAAGGCGGCCTTGTCCTAATCTGTGTCATCATCACCGGACTGTTGGGAGGAGCGAAGTCTCTCACCCCCAGAAGCAATCCAGCGAAGACGATATGATAATGCAACACCTGACCTCAACTTAATTGTTACAGTTGTGTACTTTTCTACTATTAGTGCCTACCTGACTCCTCTCTTTTTTCTCAAAGAACCGGGATCACACACAAAAGCGTTCGGGAGATTTCTCTCATTCAAATTGATAAAAAAACTTTTATGCCGACGGAAATCTTTTAGAAAAAACAGCCGAGATCGTTTCGAATGGATTTTTGTGTGACCAGTTCTGCCAGCTAGCTAGGTACCTAATTTCAGAGAGAACGAGTACCTACATAGAAATTATCTAAGTAGGTACCTACTTAAGTGAGTACTACCTACATAGTTAGAAGGTATTTGTTGATTAATATCATGTATGGCAAGTATGAAATGAAACAGTAAAATGGATTTTTATGTTTTATTTGATACATTTGCAGTAGCAGAAGATGTTTCTTTCACTCCCCAGATGTACCTGTAACCAAAATGTTAACATTAGAAAAATGTGTGTAGGTACCTATGTATGGCAATTATTGTACAGCTAAGTTATCTGTCTAGGTTTATAAAAAATGGGTAACACATAGACAGGGATTCTTTAATTTATTAGAATGAGAAAATTGGATAGCTCAACTTGGTTTATCTAAATGGCTATGATGAAACAATCATCACTTAACAGATTGGGAGGCTTGTGTAAATAAAAATGCAGTTCTAAATGTACACCTTTTGTTAGTCCTTTTTTATAAATTGTTATAAAAAGGGTGGAGATGGTATAAATAATATGTCCTCTGATTCTTTACATTAATCTCATTTTGAGATAACGACTGCCTCAGAGGAAAAGTTAAATACATTCTATGCAGATAAAACATTTGTCTTAATTTCTGTGTAAGTACACAAATAACTAACAGTATCAAGCATTTGGCAATCCACTATTAAAAATTTTAAATAATTTCGATTGGGGGTTTTGGAAAATTATGAATACATTTACAGGATCAAGGCTAACAAAGTAGGTACCTATGTTATAGCACTCTTATTGCCTGTAAAACATCAATATCAAACATTAACTAAATGACCAAAAGATGCAATACCCAAACTCTTTTTTCCTATACTGTTTGTGTTGTTCTGTTGGCAATCAAAAATACCCTTGATGACTATGGTAATCGGGTAACTTTAAATTAGGCAAAATAAAGAAATTTAATCTAATCTAAATATAAATAAAGCTAGTGTTGACAGTATTGTATTACATTTGCCTTTGTCCACACTGTTTTCATATGGAACTAAATTTTTTGATTTTTAATTATTCGGCGCAGGCGATATCTAGGTACAGACGACCACCCATCAAACTACCCTTCACTAGGAATTTACCCCAAAGTTATTTTTCAATTCAATTACATGGCCAATATTTATAACGCATTGAAATATTTTGACAGGTTTGGATAACGTGATGTGTGGCCATGCGTACATAACAAAAAAGAGAGTTGAAGCACGTGTCATTTTTACTACGAAGGCAGTTTGTCTAGTGTTTTCATTAATTGCAGGACATAATATAAAAACTATGGAGGTAAAAGCCTACAAAAAGAAGAGGTCACAGATTCGCGATGGGGGTAAAGACATAGTTAAATAGAGATCCACCAAGAAAGCACTCTACGACGAAGAGTAGGTACCGGTTGTGGTATAATATTACGAGTAGGCATGAGATTATAGGAACAGAGAACTTACACCATGAACACGCTGTTCTCTAGGCACATTAACTTTAAGACTATAGACGGGAATTCATTAATCGCCGCCGCCTAAACAGACCAGATTAAGTATTCTTTAAATGTTTAGGTACCTGCGAACTACATCACTAAACATGTGTACATTAAAGCCGGCTATGGTCGAAAGCATGCGCGAGTGTAAAGATAAGTAACCTACAAAAACTATTAGAAATCTTATGTTCTACTTACCATTTTATTTGGACCTCGCACGCATCTTCCTCCTTTTACGCTTTAGCCTTCGCATGCGCTTCTTACGCCACTGTAATAATAAAATGTATTTAGTATCACATAATTATGTTCACTGATTTTCACATGATGAAAGATGATAAAGGAAAAATACCTTAGCACGCATGTTCTTAAACTAAAAAGTTTAAACTATTATTTTGGCAAGGAGCTGTATCCCTCAGGATTACTGAGTAATTTCACGATACAAATTGAGACTTGCGTGACGGTCCACCACAAGTCACGAAAGAAAGATATTGGCTAGGTGAACGAATGGATTGAATGAATTTGTTGTTCAATCAATAGAGAAGAGCTGATTCAAACAAAAGGTCCTATAATTCGATTGGATAAAATTTATTCGATTATGTTTTATGTAATGTCTCATAATATTAAAATGATTTTAAACTGGGTATGTAAATATTTTGAGTGTAAGATGCGTTGTAAGATCCACAAAACGGGAGTTAGAATAAATAAATAAATTAGCAAAAAACTTTTAAATAGTTGTAAGTATGATAAGACAAGACAATTGCTATCAAATTCCCTGAATTTCATTAATTATCGATAAATAAATTAATTTTGATAGATTTAGATTCATAGTTGATGGATAAGTGGTTACCGCGCTGTATTTCTTAGAGACAGAGTATCCCCATCTGCCAAATTCCTTAAAGAATTAGGTGGATAACACAGTGGATAATAACGAATGAATTTTAAGGCATTGTATCTCAAATTGATTAAATAAATAAATATCAGACAACATCACATACATTGCTCCGATCCCAAAGTAAGTAGGTTAAGCACTTGTGTTATGCATAACATCACATACATTGCTCCGATCCCAAAGTAAGTAGCTTAAGCACTTGTGTTATGGGTATCAGAACAACGTAGGTACTACAAATAAATACTTTAATACAAATATAAACACCCAGACACGGAACAAACACAAGTGTTCATCACACGAATGTTTGTCCCGGGTGGGAATCGAACCCACGACCCTTGGTTCAGAAGGCAATTGAGCCACCGAGCCAGTCAATTACTTGAAAAGATTGAATGGCCTTCTGTGCAAAAAGATGTTGCACTCCATTCTAAGTTAGAAGTTAGTGTTAGAATTTCTAACACTAGCTTCTGTCTATGGTTTTGATACCGATACGCTCCGCTCACTCATTCAGAAAATATTTCACTCTTCCACCCATGTCTTCCACAGCCACCTTAAAAAAAAGAAAGTCAAATGAAGTGACACTGACAGAGTGAAATATGTGAGAGTGATATTCGCGCCAATTGTAGATGATTATAGCCCATTTTAGTAATTATTACGTTTCCACGTCTCGTGTAGAAGATTCTTTGAAAGAAGAAACAAATGTAAGTAGATTAAAGTCATTGATTGAAAGTGTTTTTCCTACAGAAATAGTTATATGTACTATTTTATTTTACGACCTCGCAGCTGATGTTTTTACAGTGTTACCAACATCATGACATAAAATCTGTAGTTTCCCTCATTAATCAGTGCTGTACATTACGTTCAACAATGGCGACAACGATATCATATTTTATGTTATTTTGGTCATTGTTCTACGTTAAATCTTATTCTATTCGACATGTAGACATTAAAAAACTTAAGTAAATAAATGAGGATATTAATGAAGCCGCTAGTGGACACGTTTTGTATCATGTTGACATCAGTGTAGAGTTCTACGTATTAGTGACGCTGTGAATGTTTTAAAACATGGTTACCTCAAATAAATTACCGGAAAAGAAGTTTGCGACGATGGCGGGACAAAATACGAGTGCTGTTGTACCGCAAAGAACTTTGTTGGGGGAAGTAAATGAACATATAACGTGCCCCCTTTGTCGAGGCTATTACATAGACGCCACCACTATTGTGGAATGTTTGCACTCCTTTTGCCGAAGCTGTATCATTAAACACTTACAAGTAAAGAGTTACTGCCCTGTATGTGAGATGATGATAAATTCTGCCAAACCGAATATTAAACTAGATAAAGCACTTCAAGACATAGTGTATAAATTGGTACCTGGTCTGTTTCAAAAGGAAATGGAAAGGCGTCAACAATTTTATTCCTCCAGGCCAGGACCAGCAGCATCTGCTACTCCTGAACAACGGGGTGAAGATACAGAAAGAATTATATTTAGCCCAGAAGATGTCATCTCATTTTCTTTGGAATATGCAGACTTAACTGATACAGACAGTATATCCAGTAAGTCTTCTGACAGTAATGAGCCTCAACCAACAACAGGTGTCACAAGAAGATACCTACAATGCCCGGCTGTTGTAAACATCAGTCACTTGAAAAAATTTTTGAGTATGAAATTTGATATAGATAGTACTCAATTTGCTATTGATATACTATATAAAAGAGTACCACTGCCTGATTATTATACTTTGATGGATATAGCCTATATTTACAACTGGAAAAGGAATGAACCAATGCGTTTCTTTTATCAGATCATTGACTATATTGCTATAAGGAATAGAATTTTTGACATTAATAGAAAGGGCTCACATTTTAGAGACCGAAAACCGAGTCCTACCTCTACAGAAGATACAAATATTAGTAGTCCCACACCCAATTTGAACGACCAAGGGTCAGAAGGCTCTTCCGGGGCTGACAGTCCAATGCCAGATGATAGTTCCATGAAGCAAACAAGCGACACATCGAAAAAGTGTGATAAAACAGTGCAACAAAATAAAAATGAAGGAATTCAAGACAGTGCAAGTGTCAATAAACATATACCTGTACCTAAGAAAAATGATGATGAAGTTGAAAAATCACAATTTTTGAATTCATTTGAACTTACTGCTAAAAATTCTTCTGTAGCTGCGAAGTCTTCTCCAACAAAATTGATGAAAAATGAAACCAACAATTCTCCTAATCAAACTACATCCAAAACCACCATAACATCTACTAAAGTTGAAGATTCACTGAAGAGAAAGCACCAAACTCCTCCAAACACTCCAGAGTTGAAGAAATTGAAAATTGAATTGGAGAAAACTAAAATACCTCCATTGATTGGTAGTTCTAATAATAACTTGTCTCCATTAATTCATCAAAATTTAAAAACGAATGATAATTCTGTGAAATCAAAGGAATCTGAAAGTATTTCTAAAAACTCCTTGAACCTTCCAAATACCATGTCGTCTTCAGTATTGCCAGCAAAAGAAATTAAAACACACAATGTTGTGACCCCAACAGTAAAACAAATGCCAGATAATTCTGGTATCAAGAGAACCGTGCCAGCTACACAAAATAACACATCTTCTCCCAAACGCAAATCAGGTAATGAAGCACAGTCAGTAGCACAGTCTGTGCCCCATGTGCAAAAAACAGTGTCTCCACTTAAATTACAAGTACCAAAATTAGAATCACAAACACCAAGTTCTAAACCTAGTGATATTCCAAAACCTACAGTTAAAAAAATGCCTGACCTTAAACCTAGTCCCTTAGTTACACAGCCTTCCCAAAATAAGGGACAGCATGTGAGTAAAGTAAGAATGGATCTTTTAGCAAATAATAGTGATCCGACCATAGATAGAAGCAAAATTTTATCACAAGTGAAATCATCTTTAAGTTGTCAAAATACTTTACAGGGCTCTGGGGACCCATTAAAGTCCATATTCGATTCATGTAATATTAATATTCCTTCGTCATTATCAATTACCCTCACTGATCAAAAATTAGACCCACGTAACCCCAATGAAACAAGTAATGATCAGAAGAAAAATATTGTAAATAAAAATATAGCTGTAGCAAGTTCAACACCTGGTCATAAAGTTCCAACCCCTCCAGTTCATAATTACATAGAAATATTAAAACTTCCTGACACAGATCCTAAAAAATTTAATAAAATTGAAATTACAAATGAATTGAAACTTAGTGGTGCGACTAAATCTGATGTGATACCACAGCCAAAATTGTTAAGTAAGTCTTCAGAAACTTCAGCTAAAGGCCCAATCCCTAATTTGAAACCGATTTCCGATACCAAAATAGCTAAGCAAACTGCAAATTTCTCAGCTCCTATTACTTTTCAACAAACATTTGAACAACAATTGCAATCATTGCAAACTGAAAAGAAGCCAAAATTGCTTAAGACCAAATCTCAGGTTCCGAAGCTGGTTCCAGCACCAAAAGTTTTTAATGTTGTAAGTAAATCTACTAGCCTCAATAAACCAAGTACTGGTACTACAGAAACTAAATCTAGTTCTGCTTTAGACCTGTCTACCCCACATAATATTCAAAGTCAAGTTGCACCGCAACAGACATTTGATAAAGCCTTGGAGACAATGCAATCTATAGCCAATTTGGCTAAAAAACAAAATTTACCTTCAAAAGGGTTGCCATTAACGTCAGTTGCCCAAAGCAATACATTTTCATGTGCTCCTAATAGGCCCTTGACATCTAATGTAAGTTCAATTAGAGTTCCTTCATCTAATACTGTTACTCAATTAAAATCTGATAAATCAAATTCTCATAACAATACTATAAGACAAGATGTGAAAAATAATTCAAACAAGCCATCAAGTAACCCAAATTCATCTTTATCATCTCCAAATTACCAAATCATTGGTTCTCATAATGCTACAAGCACTGCTCAGCCTTCGCCAAGATCCCAAACTCGTTCGCCTAGTTCTTCTCCTAAGTTAGTTATTGCTGAAGAAAAACAAGCGAGTAGTTCTTCAGAGCACGGCGCTAGCCATGTAATATCAATAATGAATCCTCAAATGCCTGTATTGAATACATTTAAAAATGAGTCTCCAAAACCTTCACCAGGTCCTTCAAAATCTAGTTTAAAACCAGTTAAACCCTTGACACCTGCCGGAAAAGTTACAGGTATTCGTCCACCATTAAATTTAAACCCAACACCTATGAATCCAGATTATTTGTCAAGGCCGCAAGTAATGTCTCCTCATCATGCATTGCTGAGGCAACAAATGGATGCTTGGATAAAAGTTCAAAGACAGTTTGATTTAATGAAATCCATGTCAAATATGACTCATCAAACACAAAATGACTTTAACAATAAAGATAAATAAATCTTAAAAAAATTACATTTTATCTCTTATCTATATGTTGTTTTTATTATGGAGAGTTGTTATAAATTCCCATTGATATGCACTACAGTTTTTTTACGTAGGCATTTTTTGTCTTATTAAGGAATTTTATTATGATTGTGTATTGCATAGGTATGTACTGTAAATTAGCCATTTGGAATAGTTACATAAAATTGTACTGTAAAGCAAATCTTAATAATTGAAATGAAATTAAGGGAGCATTTTTCAAAGAATACCACATTAAAATTTTTGAACTTCTTAAAGAATTATTTATTACTGATGTTTCAACCTACTATTGCTATGCAATCTTTGTAACCATTAATTACTTTACTTTTTCGCAATAATATCTAATTATAACTAAGGTGGCAAATACAGAGTTTTCTAAATATTTATTCTGTAAGAATAGTTCTGACGCCTGAATTGGCCACTTGAAAATTGTGTGGGGAAATTAGGTAATAACAAAGTTCCAAATTCCCCCACATGTCAATACATCCTTGTCCGTTTGTATGGTTGTCTGCACACCTACTACAATGTCAATGTAAAATCTATTAATTAAAAATAAAAGTCGTGATTCAAGAACTCATGATTCGTGCGGCATTTTAGAGTGGGCTGCTGCTCACGCCGGGGTATTGGTAGGGATAAACAGGAGTTAATAGGACAAATTTTTATGATAAATGAAATAAATAAATTTGAATTTGCTGGTTTACAACTCGTCTCATTAAATAAAAATTCTGAATAGGGTCAAATTATGGTATGACACTGTTGATGACTAGTAATAGTAAAGATTAATCGTATTTTATTTTAGTATGTATAAGATACTTAATAAAATAATTTTCTACCTAAGTAAAAAAATAAAAGATAAAACTTTCACAGACACATTTTTTGTTTATATTAAAGTATTGTAATAAATACTTAAAAAAGAACAATCATGTTGTAATTATCAGAATAATTATTTATTCTACTTGAAAAGGTAAAATGGCGTCAAAAGAAGACCTATGTGTATCATTATGTGAAATTCCTAGGAAGGTAGATTGGATATACAATTAGTTTACATTGTAAAGTATATTTTAAGTAACTATGTAACGTATTTTATTTATGTAAGTATTATAGGTATAGGTACTTTATGAAGACCTAAAGAAAGAAGAAGAGAAAAAAAGATGTTTCTGTAACCTATACTACTTATAGTTGTGTAGACATTGTTTAAGCTTAATTATTACTATAATGGAGAGTGTAATTTGGAAATAAAACCTTAAGACCATCTTTTGTGTATTATTATACCAATTTTATTATAACAGCAGTTTTAAGCAAAAAAAACCCGACTTCAATATGGTGAAAACGGGACCAACTAGGAAGTCCCTACCTACACCCTTCTGAACTGAAAAAAATTCAAATCGGTTCACAATACTCGGAGATAGGTATGTGGTAACAAACATACAACAAAAAAAATAGTCGAAATGAGAACCTCCTCCTTTTTTTTGACGTGTCGTCGTTAAAAATAATTAGATAGGTACCTATGTTAAATCTATAGGACTTTTATTAAATCTGTAGAGAAGTCAATTCTGTACATGAAATACCTATATTTTCAAAATAACTATCAGGGGGTGATTAGTGATCGATACTGATGCCAAAAATGCAATCAGTAAAATTTTTGTCTGTCTGTCTGTAGTTATGTTCGTTATAAAAAAAAAACTACGGGACGGATTTTAACGAAACTTGGCACGATTATTCTTCATACTCATGGGCAGGTTATAGTATACTTTTCATCACGCTACAATCAATAGCAGAGCAGTGACGGGAAGTGTTGGGAAAACGGGAGAAATTTGGTTGAAAAATGGGCGAGATACAGTCGTTGAAAGCAAATATATCCGTCTCTCTCTCGCGAAACAGATTTTTCTATGGAGTTAGTACGGCGCTCACGGTACGTGACGTCATCCGCCGCGTCGGATCTCTCTGTCTAAGCAATAACTTTAACGCTTTATAACTCGCTTAATAGAAAAGATAGTTTAAAAATTCTTCGATATTTATGTATCTGGAAGATAAAAGATCTCAATAAATCCATAAAAAAAAGTCATGCATATTCCCTATTCACGCACTTTCAGCCCGGCTAGCAATATCTATCCCATAGTATGATTAGCGGTGAGAGTCTTCCGCTCCTCGAAGTCCGGTGATTGCAAAGTCACCTTGGCTATCATCGTAGTCATTTTAAAAAATAAAGGTTTGTACCTAGTAAGTAATTTTGTTGTTGGTGTTAATATACCTAGTCGGTGGAAATATAAAATCTTTAAAAGATTTTATACAAACGCCAAAAACAAATCTAGAAGTAAGGTACCTACACCGTAACGTTACTTACACCTGCGCAAAAGTCTCATTTTTGGAAAGCGCTATAGGTACCTACTTAGGCTTAAAAACCTCCGCGTTTGCGCGCGAACCGTATTTATTTGCTGCTATTGGTGGATGCGAGCGCACCTTATCTGTAGGTAGGTATAAATAAAACTTTGGGATCTCTTTGGACCTAATCTAATTATAGTTTACTTTAAACTATAATCATGTACTTTAATTGTTTCAGATGTCTGTTCTTCAAGCTACAATTCCGTTCAAGGCACGCAAAAAGGTGCGCACTGTTAGTAAGAAACTATTGAATATAGAGAACGAAGATGATTGCTACGAAATAGCACCTAAAAGGAGTACAGTAAAGAGACACCTAAAAGAGGACAATTTCGATGTGAAAGGTATTTTATTTATTTATTTAATCTTTATTGCACAATAAAAAATTAGAGTACCTACCAAAGGCGAACTTAAAGCCGGGTAGGCATTCTATACCAGTCAACCTTTAGGCTAAGCAGAAACAATTAAGTTGGTAGTGTGCTGCGCTGCAAAATTAGTGTGGAAACATAACAAATATGCCCCAAAATGAAAATAAAATAATATCTAAGCATAAGGTAAGGGTACGGTATGCGTGGTAATATTTACGTATTAGGTACGTTTATGAGGGCCCCATTGCACTATGTTAACTACCTACAACTAAGCCCAAAAGGAGAACGCGTGTCTAGGTCAAGTTTAGAGCACATTGCACATTGATGTATTTGTTATGGACCAAGTGATTAATGCGGGCATTATTTATAATGCTAGGGCATTATGAATAATGTCAAATTCTATTGGGCAAAATGATAATAAACTATCTAAAC
The DNA here is from genome assembly GCA_031163375.1 of Conogethes punctiferalis. Classification (NCBI taxonomy): domain Eukaryota; kingdom Metazoa; phylum Arthropoda; class Insecta; order Lepidoptera; family Crambidae; genus Conogethes; species Conogethes punctiferalis. Next base: position 9,052,237 of record CM062080.1, read on the forward strand.
TTCATTATTTATCACATTGCCGGTCATTATTGTATTGCTACTTGGCAATTAGGCAATTTGATAATAAAGCAAAGGGGATCGATGTATCCGGTAATGTTTTTTTTAACCGACTGCGAAAAAGGAGGGGGATCTTAATTCGTCTGTATGTATAATTTTTTATGTATGTTCACCGATATTTCCGTCAATTATATGTAGATGGATGTCAAAAAAATTTTTTTTGTTCGACAGAAGACACTTCCGAGGTGATCCCATTATCACCAAGTCAGAATCTGATGATGGTATCCGGAAGAAATTGAGGGCAACAACCAAAGTTGTATGCTCATATGGTGATTTTGTTACGTAATCATATCCTACTTAGGCATATGCTTTCGGGCGTCAACATCTGGTGCTGATGATGAAGATAGAACTCCTTAACGGTTAGGATATAGGGGACAGTACTGCCATTGGTCGATGGGAACTTTATGCAGGGCTAATAGGGCAGCTGATTTGACAAGTAATTGGGATGATGACTAAAAAATAATTTAATGTCCATCAGATAGATTAATGAAAAATATTGGATACGTATTTTTTATTTTGCCTCTTGTTCAAAAACTTACGAAGATACATTGATTTTAAATGTCACATGACGTCACGTTAGAGTACAAAATATACTCTAACGTGACGTAGTTAGCCCCCACTCCGTAACTTTAATGCGCTATATCTAAGTATTTTCTTGTTATTTCGACAAAACAAAAAATACGGGTCTTATATTTTTTTATTATCTAAGAGACGGACTAATTATTTTCCTCATTTTCATACCTTGTCATCATCCGTATTTGCTTGATTCTACATCGCAACGTTTTCACTTGACTTAAAGCAAATTTTTTCTTTCCTAAGTAAAACTCTTAAGGACTTTAGTTCCCATCATTATGCAATAGTGCTGCATTTGCCGAGTAGGTATTACTACTGAGTGCGTCATCTTGGAGCAGTCAGAAGTAATGTCTGGCCTGTGTATCACATACACATATTATATTATCTCAGGAGTGGATGAGCTTGTGCCCCCACGCAAGCCTTACAGAGGACCAGGAGACTGCGAAATAGTTATAAAATATGTTTTTATTACTTTGTCCAAAGGGTGATAAACAATATTTATAATGCCCGATCAATTTGATTATTTTAATAATGATTATCAAATTGCCCTCTCATATTGGCCATTTATCAGAATGCCCGGGCATTATATATAATGCTACATTTATCACTTGGTCCATAACATATTCATAAAGAAAATGTGCCTACTTAATTAATTTTGACTCAAAAGCCTACTCTTTACCACATAGCAAATAAAATCTTTTTATTTTGGAATCAGAAGTCAAGAAAGAAGGACTTTCAGCACCTCCGAATATACATATATGACAATCATGATCGTCATCATCATCATTAACAGCCTATTGCAGTCCACTGCTGGACATAGGCCTCTCCAGTTGTTCGCCACTTACCTAGGGCAAACTTCTGGAGGATATACCCATAATCGCCACGCTGGGCAGGCGGGTTGGCGATCGCAGGGCGTAGTTTGTCGCTCTGGTGACGCTGCTGCCCGTCACCGGCCTGTGGTATTCAGCTACGCCTTCATTTGTGATGGTTATACCGCCACCAGTCGGTTGCCAGTGCCTCGTTTGTTGTTCGGCAGGATGCACCACGGGCAGGTAAGGTTGGCTTGGAGCGAAAAGATGGTAGGCCGCTCCCTTACATCCCTGATGACAATCATGATATAACGGTATTTAATTAACTAATGATGTTATCATCTTGCATAAAAAAACATGAGATGAAATACATACATACCTAAGTATGAGTAATGGCATTGTAGGGTTTTTGTAAGAAAAAATCTTAGCATGTTTCTTTTTCTTTTTCAGATGCCTGTACCGCTAATAAAGTAAAGAAGAAAGACTGCTCCCTCGATATTTTAGAGAAGAGGTACGTAAACATGAGTTTTCTCTTTAAAAAGATTCACAGCCAAATAACTCTCACAACTAAATACCTACAATTTTTATGAATTAAGGATGATGTGATATAGTACCAAACGAGTTGATTGCAAAAAGAAACCAGAAAATCATTAAAGTTATTGAAATAAGAAACTATCCTTTACAGTACTGGGTCACCGGAGTCCGAGTCTCAAAAACCCCTTACCAGTCGAGAAGAAGAAATAAGCTTCCTGAAGGATTTTTTAATAGGACAACTTAAACGTGAAGAGTCGGCGTCTATATACGTGTCTGGTCAACCTGGCACTGGTAAAACTGCAAGTTTATCTCACATACTGCAGCTGCCTGAGGTAAGCTGTTCAAGATTTATATATTTTTTAAATGTTATTTCGATGAATTACCACTGTAAAACATTATGCCTCAGCCAATAACAGAAATACCTGATGGCATAGACCGAGGTTAGTTTCTGATCTTAAATAGACATTAATTTTCTCATTATGTCCGGGCGGTTTTCGGATTAATAGACCCCGTGGTCTATCTGGTGGTTGGTCAGTATCAACCCCATCTCAATCAGTGGGGCATAGAAGACGACTAAGGGAATAGCAGGAAACAGGCAGCAGCGTTTACCTACGTACGAATAAAACCTACTGCCAAGGGTCAACCCCAACTCTTAGTGACTAAAGCAATTCCCCCAATGAACATAGTCATTTAGAGGCCTATGTCCAGCAGAACACGTTTGCAAGTTAATGATATTCATCTTGAAAGCATTTTTATTAACTTTGATGCATGCATTCATACTTCATTTTATGAACAATTAGGTAATTATTATTTTATTTTTTTGGTTTCAGATTGCTCAAGGTTATAAACAAGTTTACATTAACTGTACAATGATGAAATCAGCGACAAGTATTTATAATAGAATATGCATAGAATTGCAATTAAAAACTTCCGGTTCTACGGAAAAAGCCTGCTTGAGTGCTATTGAGAAATATCTGAAAAAGAAGCACAAGATGATGTGAGTAACTTTAAAACACTTTTTTGGAACAGTACTTGAAATTTAAGCTGGCCTTTGCTGGAATTTGCGCACTTTTTAGATTAAATTTCATAACATAAAGGTTATTTTCCAAAATACCTATATTCCAAGCGATCTATCATTCATTTGATATTATTTTTGTTTATACAGTACAACCATGATAATAAGTTAGTTTCCACTGTAACTGCGTAGAAGTAAATTTTTTGGAAAGCGAGGAAAAATCTTAGCCAATCGTAATCTTCCGAGTGTACGCGCGAAACGTTATCGTTTGCTATTGGTTGATGTGAGCGCGCCATGCTCGGTGCCCGCTTTTTTTTTGTGGTTTTTGGCAATGCACGGTTTATTTTGACATAATGAATGAGCTATTTGAGCGAGATAAAATGCGACTCAGTTTTTTTTTTACTTTAAATCTTAACGCAACGCAATAAGGTCACTATTTCAACGGTATTGGCGTTCGTTTATAATCGGCGTTATAATGTTCCTACTGTCTACAGTGTCAAATAAGGTTTGTATTCATTGATCTCGTTTATTGTAATATTATTTCTATCAATATGTTTCCTAACCTTTTCACAAACACTAGTGGCAGAAGCACATCCTGTACGTTGCCACAAAATAAAAAAAAAAAACGATTTTCTTTAAAATATGTACTACTGCATCACATTGTTGTTGTTTTAGACATAAATAAGACATGTAATTCTATTTTGCAGCCTTTTAGTTTTGGACGAGATAGATCAGTTGGACAGTAAAAGGCAGTCCGTTCTCTACACCATATTCGAGTGGCCGGCTATGGCGCAGTCCGGCATCGTGCTGGTCGGCGTGGCGAACGCGCTGGACCTGACGGAGAGGACGCTGCCGCGGCTGCAGGCGCGCTGCTCCCTGCGCCCGCGCACCTTGCACTTCGCCCCTTACACCAAAGAACAAATTATTAAAATATTTACTACAGTATTAGCTAGTGAAGATAAAACGAACGTGTTTTCACCAGTTGCATTGCAAATGCTAGCAGGTAATTTGATTCTATGTATGTCTCTTGACGGTTTGCTCTTTTATTAGATTAAATTCATAATTAGTTACGATCTGTTAGGGTGATGATGATATTGAAAGAAAGTTTTGGAACTTGCTTCGTTATTGCTGTCAGCGACTGTAAGAAGTTGCAAATTAAAGTCGAATTTAAAGGATGAACATTGCTTTGTGGTCTTAGGCCCTAAGGTACTTTTAATATCCAAAGTTGTTTGGCTGTTTCTGGTAGTAAACCTTTACTACCAGAAATAGACAAAGCCAAGGGTCCAACTGTAAATCTAAAACCTCTTGACTAAGTTTTGGCCACAGCGGCTAATCTCAAAGGGGACTATAGCCAAGTATACATCAGATATTAAAACATACACAAGTATGTGCGCAAACAGGCACGTGCTTTATTAACACAACTTTTTTGTTAACAGCGAAAATCGCAGCTGTATCTGGTGACATGAGACGAGCGTTGGACATCGGTCGGCGAGTAATCGAACTCGCGAGACGGAGCAAGTTCCGTGAACACCAGTCCGTGGATTCATTGATGGGCGACCCCACTGTCACAGTAGAGCTTAAACAGGTGCTCGAAGTCCTAAACGACGTGTACGGTGGCTCGAGAAAGATCGAGACAGATGTAGAAGACGGGTTCCCTATGCAGCAGAAACTCATTCTATGCAGTTTAATGTTGATGCTGACGAAGGGGAAAAATAAAGACATCATGATGGGGAAACTGCACGATGTTTATAAAAGGTGACTGTTTATTTTATTTCATTTATTCATTTACTAGCTGTGCTCGCGACTTCGTCCGCGTGGAATAGTTATTTTTTCCCCGTTTTTTTTTTACATTTTCCATTATTTCTTCGCTCCTAATAGTTGCAGCGTGATGTTATATAGCCTAAAGCCTTTATCGAGGAAGGCTTTAGGCCCTAAAGCCTTCCTCGATAAAGGGTCTATTCAACACAAAGAGAATTTTTCAATTCGGACCAGTAGTTTCTGAGATTAGCGCGTTCAAACAAACAAACAAACAAACTCTTCAGCTTTATAATATTAGTTAAGATTAAGATAATTAAGCCTACAATTTTACTGGCTGTGGAGGGGGTCCTAGAGCCGGGAATCGGAACCCGGGTGCGGGCGCGTTCGAAACCCTCACAGACTAGCGTCTCCATTATGCTGTTTATGTATTTTTGTACGCGGCTATGGCCACTAGTAAGTATTTTACCCGAAAAACCGGAATAACCGACTTCCGAGTTCACACTCGAAGGACCAATGTCGTCTAGGTCCTGGTGTTAAATAAAATGGACTGTAGATAGAGAAGGCCAGGCGCACTACGAATTTTTCGCCGCGCGGCAAAAAAAACCCTCGGCATAATGTCGCACTGTAATGCAGCACCAATTGTATTGCGCGTTTAGTTTGGGGCTACTTGGCGATGTGAGGCCCAGCGTGGCATGTCTTGAGTTATTTAGGTGGGCCGCATACATCGGAATTCCGAGTTGAAATTCACGTTCGCAACAAAAAAGCTCTATTTGCATACAAAGCGCTCCAGCATTTTATATGTAAGTAGAGCAACATTTCTGCAAATCTGAATAACAATTCGGAATTCCGCATCGGTATTCCGAATGTATTATTTATTTACTTATCGGTGTTCGTTCGCAGAGTGGCTGGGGCGCGCAACATCCTGCCGCTGGACATGGGCGAGCTGGCGGGCGCGTGCGCGCTGCTGGAGGCGGGCGGCGCGCTGCGCGTGAGCGGCGCGGGGCCTGCGCGCACGCGGCGCCTGCGCCTGCAGTGGGACGAGGCCGAGCTGGCCGCCGCGCTGCGCGACAAGCCGCTGCTGTCCGCCATCCTCGCCGACGTCGCCTGCCTCGCGCCCGCCTACTAGCGCGCCTGCAGTGGGACGAGGCCGAGCTGGCCGCCGCGCTGCGCGACAAGCCGCTGCTGTCCGCCATCCTCGCCGACGTCGCCTGCCTCGCGCCCGCCTACTAGCGCGCCTGCAGTGGGACGAGGCCGAGCTGGCCGCCGCGCTGCGCGACAAGCCGCTGCTGTCCGCCATCCTCGCCGACGTCGCCTGCCTCGCGCCCGCCTACTAGCGCGCCTGCAGTGGGACGAGGCCGAGAGTCCACACAGAGCCAGATGTGTGCCATGCCTTTGGTAGGTGAAACTTAATTTACTACAGACAAGTATTCCCGGGGCTTGTAGGCTTTTAGGCTTTAAATTAAGCCTATCAATTTTTTTATTCTCACGATATTCTCTTGATAGGCATTATTAGGCTTTTAAAAATCCTATAGGGCTGAATAACTTTTCAGGATTTACGGCTTAGTCTTTTTTCAAGTAATAATACTTGGTTCGAGTGTAAACTCGAACCTATCCACCTGTCCTAGAGGACTACAAATCTTTATAGGCTTTTAGCTTCTCAAGCCTTTCAAATATGCGCCTAGGCTACAAAAAGGATAAAAGCCTGTACCTAGTCCTCCTCAGATAGACAAAAAATAATATAAAAGGCAGGCTTTTATCCCGCCGTAGCCCCTAAATTTATAGGCTAGCCTTAAAAAGCCTAAAAGCCTCTAGGCCTCGGGAACACTACCGCAGACAGACAAGGATATTTTGCCCTTGCAAGTCGAGGACGCGAAGTTCTGAATAATAAACATTGCGTTTCGTATGTAACAGCGATGGAGATTCACATCAAAATTGTTTATCTGTGAAGCCTCCCGAATAGACACATTGAATGATGTGCATGTTTTTGTTTGGACGCATGCGTGCGTTCCGGTTCGCATGCATACATTTAATATGTTTCGTTTTTAATCGTACTTTGTACGAAATGGTTGACTATTATAATCGGACTTATTGTTTTTAGTTTATGACAAGGCGTATTTTATTTACTTTATAAGATACCTACTTATAATTATTGTAAGATGTTTTAAAAACGTTTAGACCGTTGGATCAATCTACCTGCATGCCTACTCAATACCATACATACTTAAAAAAACCGTCCAAGTGAGAGTCGGACACGCGCACGTAGGATTCCATTATACAGCTAAATAAATGTTTTTCTTTATTTTTTATTATATTGGAGTTGATTGAATGAAAATATTATGTAATTTGATTTATGACATTTAAAAACAAAACTACGGTCTAGATCTCATTCAAATCCGAAGTTACGGGGGGGCACATTTTACCACTTTGGAAGAGTCTCTCGCGCAAACAGTTTAGAAAAAAAATATGTTAGAAACCTCAACATCATTTTTAAATACCTATCCATAGATACCCCACACGAATAGGTTTGATAAAAAAAAAAGTTTTAGTTCTATGTATGGGGAACCTCAAAAATGTTGAATTCTTTCTGATTTTATTTTAAAATCTTAATGCGGTTTACAGAATACATCTACGCACCAAATTTCAATAATGTAGCTCTTATAGTTTCGGAATGAACTGGCTGTGACATACGGACGGACAGCCAGACATGACGAATCTATAAGGGTCCCATTTGCCTACGGAACCCTAAAACATATCAAATCTCTTTATATGTATTATGCATTTTTAATACAATTTTTAATGTTGCTTCTAATTAATATTTGTGTCCATTTACGAAAATTATTACATCTCTCCACGTAAAGTACTTCTTACTAAATGGCTAAATATCTGATTTAGGGCGACAAAAATCTGATCGTGCACTAATATAAAACGATGGTTTTAGTTAAAAATAGTTGTGCATATATTTCTATGTAGGTACCTACTAATTTCTATGGAAATAGGTTACACAGTTTTCCATAGAAATATCTTTTGGTGTTGTAATTAGTGACTACCACCCATTGTGAAGACTGAATATGTTTGTATGTTTACACAATACCTTTATTTATGACAAGAATAAGAATGAATCGTCTACTTTTGCCTACTGTACAAATAGCCTACGTTAAAAAAAAAATGATTGGCAAAATTTCTATTGAATCTGATGATCATGAAAGTATACCACCTGTAAGATAATTACATTGTACATACAAGTTCAAACACAGAATGTAGATCAGGGAAGACTATTTTGCCAAATTTAAGAAGTACCTATATATCTAATGTAGTATATAATATTGTCTAAAAACTTAGATACTATGCTATATTTCAAGTCTTTATCTGCAACTATAATTTAAAATAAAAAAACGCAGAATTAATGGAATTAGCATTAATTTTTAAAAGTCCACCTTATTTTAGCATACTTTGAAATTGAGAGCGCCTGTGCAAAATTTCTTTCTTATACAGTCGACACACCGGTTTTACCCGTGTGTTAATCAAGTTCCGTGTTTTGGAAATGTGTGATTGGTTTCATAACTTGTTTCGAAGGTAATGTGTCTATGACATAAACAACGCCAGTAGTTAACGTACGTCTTTAAAGCTTTCTCCGGCTTGTTATTTATTATTTTCGGCAATTATGCGACGCCTGTTCTTAAGACATCGGAATGCATACACTTACGTGCATACCTACATACTGAATGTACAAGAGTACTAGGCAAACACGAGTTTAGTGTTGCACATCTTAGGTATTTAAAAATTAAGTGACCTACACTTAATTTTTTTACAACTTGCAAATAATATTATACATATACAGTTCAGTTGACTAAAGTTGGCACGTCACACATTGACACTAGCGTCTGTGAATGCTTTTTCAAGCCATGACGTCGCCGCGTCGTACTGCTTGCGCGTCATGAAAAGTCTGCCTGTCTCTCTCGCGCGCGGTCTAGCGTATAAGTGTGAAGGGAACCGTTATAGTTGTACCTTACATACGTACTGTATAGTGAAATTGCATAGGTGTGAGTAGGTACTGTTAACGTGCCAGCTTTAGTTAACCTATCTGTACCCGTAGTATCTATTATCCGCCTTACTTAGCATATCCTCCTAGGATCGGTTAAATTGTAGGTATTAAACTACAATAAGATTGGTCAAGCTGAGGGTAAAACGTTCCAATTCATTTTCGATTTGATTACTAAAGAGATACTGAGACTAATTTACAATCAATCAATTGGATTAAGTAACTGTTTTATAAAATCAATTTATTTTCTAATTATAGTAGAACTTGCATAATTTATGACATCACAAATAAATATATCCCTATTATGTTTAACTTATCTAAACTTCTCAGGTCATGATATTTGAAACTGGAACCTAAAATTGATTTCACTATGTTACATGGTGAAAAACACTTAGAAATGTAAAATTAATAAAGGCACTTCTATTTAATATCGAGTGTATCGAGCAACATACAAATAATAGTTTGATTCGTTTTGTAATATTTAGATAGTTGCTCATACTGGTTTCGATATCTTGAATCCATCACGTGCTTTATTAACGACCTCGGTGGCATCATGCAGGACGTTCTCCTAAGATAGCACGATGCGTAACCTCAAGTTCTAGGTCGAATCCCGATCGACGTATCTTATGTTTTTTTTCCATGCTGGCTGGGTTAACTGGGGTTACCTAATTAAGCAAAGCAAGCAGTTTCTCATCGCGGTATCATCTGGTAATCAAAATTTAATAAAACCTCATAGTGACCAGTGGGTAAACGTGAGCGAGAAGCGATTTATTTATACTTATTAAAATTTATCAGATCAATTTTAAGATTTTGCGTGAAATATTCAATGAAACTATGTTTACGGATTACTCCTTAATTAAAATAAAATGAGCACTGGACCTTAAAGAAGCCTTCGATGACACAAACTTTAAAGAATGGCGTGACAAACTTTAGATATTCTAATTAACTAGATACTTCACAAACCATTTTCTACGAATTCGTCGAGGTTGACCCCGTTAATAAAATCGCAGAGATTCTATGTTAACATCTCGTGCCAAGCCAACACACCAATATTTTGCACAAACATGGCCAGCAAGGGTGACTATATGGCCTTATAGCCCCTATTTCTCAGTCTCAGTGGGGGACTTTATGTCCTGTTGATGCTTCACAGTTTTAGCCCTTTGGACGCCAATAACGCCTATAAGCGTAATAACAATTTATTTTCTATTGGGTCTCATTTCTCGGCGGTCAAAGGATTAACAAAAAGTAGTAGTAGTTAGTGTGAACCATCAGGCTCCTTTTTTTAGAACCGGCGCGCCCCCCCTGAAACTTGAAACTGCCGCCCTGGGCAAGTGCCCTGGAATCTTTTTGATGTACTGAGCACAATGTAAGCTGGAGCCAAAGTTTCAACTTCTGCTGGTGGTTTTATCATTGGTGGTTCATTAAAAACTTAGATAACTCACCTTACGTGCTCCTACTTTCGTATGTCAAGATATGGTTGTAGCAGATACTGAAGTTGTAGAAATATAGGAATGTAAAATAAGTTAACCGCGAGTTATGTGTAATAATAAGTAAAGAAAAACATTTATTTAGCTGTATAGTGGTACGAAACCCTACGTGTGCGAGTCCGACTCGCACTTGGCTGGTTTTTTTTCAACAGTAGTATGGTGCCTACCACCATGATATATGATGTAGATAAAACTCACTCTACGCCTCTAGAACCTTAGTTTTAAGTAGATTAGATTATGCAGTTAATATATCGCACTTTTAATGGATGTTTTCCCAGCAAAACGATTGGCTATGCTTGTACATAGTATTAATAGTACAGAATTAAAATGTTAACTTTTCTTTTTAGTTTAAAAATAAAAACTTCAGCTTCAAAAGAGTATGAAATGATAATACTTATTGGAAAAGTAGGAATAACTTGTAAGGTGATTTCAGTGGTCAGCTGATTGCTCAGCTATCTCATACCACACAACGGCGAAACTACAACCAGCTCCAAATCAGCATTTTCTGATTTAAAAAAAATCTACCGATTCATGAGCTTACCTACTATAGAAACACTACAGTTTCCCTGCGGGAAAACAATCATTAAAATAACTGTGCATATACACAGTTGAATACACAGTGCACATACAAGAATGAAAATTTCTACTATTAAGTCAATAAAAATAATATAAGAATATAATACTGGTTTTTAACATAAGAATGTTTTAAGTTTTGACTGTTACCTAAGAATATTTATTAATTGATAATGATGATTCGAATGGTCACGTGTATTAACATAACAAAGACTGAATTGATTGAAAGACATTCGACTTCTTTTACTAGGTAGGTTTTGTAATTATAGATTGTTATTTCATTATGTGTCTGTTGCGTTTAAATGTTGACTGATCTTGGTTATGAGAACCATTTCATTGTAATATCATGTTTAGTGTTAATATGATTAAGGTGTACATGTCAAAATCATATTGCTCCATTATTTTTACACAGTTACAATTTAGCTTGTGTTCTTTATATCCTTCCTACTAATATTATAAATGCGAAAGTTTGTTTGGATAGATGGATGGATGTTTGTTCCACTTTCACACAAAAACTACTGAACGGATTTTAATGAAACTTTACAGGAATGTAGTTTTTACATCAGATTAACATATAGGCTATGTTTTACACGAATATTCACGCGGGCAGAGCCGCGAGCAGCAGCTAGTATTGTATAAATGGAGAATTAATATGTGACATCGTTATACGTAATTTATAGGTATAAAGAACACATATAAAGAAAACAGGTGTTTAAAGTAGATGACTTACTTACATGAATAAATATGTATAGTGAATAGCTATAAAACCACTTGGGTTTTAATTAGGGGTAGGCAGCTGTAAGTATTCGCCAAACTTGAGGCCCTACTCTCTCGGCAACTTCCGACGTTTCGGGCTGTCACGAAGTTATTCGAAACTTAGTAGGAATATCTTTAGCATGACCTTGTGGTACAACCCCGCGTAGCAGCTGTGAAATGTCGGAAAATCTTTGTCACATTCTCGAATAATTATCGTGCCTGTGCTTGTTACATTTTGATAACTCTACTAGGTATTTATATTCACACTCTATATTGTATAGTCAATGAAGTGTTTACCACTGTGGTTTTGTTTTACTATAATTAGTGATAAGGTTTAATGTTTGCATTTCTACACAATAAATAAAACCTCAAAATTGATTTGGTATTATTTTTTATTTTATTCTAATACTTATAGTTATTCCTATTTTGTGCAAAATAAGACTTTTTACAAAGTATTACTTAATTCAGTGAAAAATACAAGGCACCAAAGAGAAGATGACTGACCTTCAGGTTGCGACAGCGATTTCCCCTATTCACACAATACAAAACAAGCTTAAACCAAAGGTTTACATAATACTTTTCACTGAGCTGTCACAACATAAATTATGTACTCTTCGGCCGTATAAATTGTCACTAAATATGGTACCGGAATACCTAAACGTGAGTCATGATAATTTGTTAAATTAATAAATAACTTAAATAAAGATAGGCGTAATAGCCATTCAATTTTGTACAACGTCAGCCATCTAAATTGTTAGAAGGCGAGAGGTGATGCCGGGAGGGTGCTCATAGGCGCAGGCCGGGGTTACGCGAGCGCACGAAGTTGAGCAGCTCGTCGCTGTCTTCACACACGAACGGCTTGACGTGGTGGCACGCCACGTCGTGCCACTTGATGCCGTCGTTGTAGAAGTTGTTCAGGATCGACAGGCACGACTCGTCGTTACCCTGGATCAAAAACAGATTGTTGTAGCGACTGACGATAGTTCGTAGTATAATCAGAGGTCTATGTAGATATATTTATTATTAGTAAGTAGTAATAATGCATTGCATTCCACTGTGAAAAACGACTATTGGGTTTGACGACCAGTTCGGTTCATTGGTAGGGAACACGACCTCTTGCCTCTGATACAGGGTCGTGGGTTTGATCCACGAACTGTACAACATACAGTCTATTAACATTTGTGTGCATGAACATGTCTCTTTTTATTGGTATGGGTGTTTGCTATGTGTATTAAGTAATTATGTCCAAAAATGTATCTAAGTAAGTTACCAGTTGTCTAGTACTCATAGTACAAATTTCAACTTAATTTGGGACTAGACGTGGCCCAGCGTGGAGATCTTGGTTATATTATTATTGAACTGAAACTTGCGATTTCCAATATACTCGTTTCTATGGAGAGAAGTCAAAGGAAAATCAATGCTGTGAGTATGAGCATCTTAGGCCTCTTTTAAGGAGACGAGTTTTTCCAGCACTTTATGATATAGAAAAACGCTCGACGTCGCGTCTCTTTAAACGAGGCTTCTAGGGTATGATCTACATACTTATACTATGTACTACAACATGTTTTGTAGTGAAAAAATTATGTCATAATGCGAATCCACGCCATAATGTACTACACACAAGTGTTGTTAGTGCCAACTTACTTGAGCAGCTTCTCTGTTGTCGGGCTGGGGTTGTCCGTAGCCGCCGGTGTAGGACCAGTCGCCGGTGTTGCGCTGGGTGGTGGGCCCGATCTTGGCTCCGGAGCCGGACCAGAACCAGCCGTTAACGTTGGGGGGCTGCAGGTCGGGGCGGTCGCAGCCCGCGAAGTTGCACTTGCGTCCCGATGTCCAGATGTATCTCACGTTACCGCGGGCGATTCTTTGTTTTATAAATTCATTTTCCTGTGAACAAAAAAAAATACTTAGATTAGAATACTCGGATACTATGCGAAATTTTGTATAATCTCTGAAATCAAGTTTTGCTGCAACATAATGCGAGTCAACGAACCCACACATTACGGTACCTAGCATAATCTTTTAATGTTCTCATCCAGTTGGAGTGCAAAATAAACCTTTGATCTTAATCAGTTGGCCGCTGCCGTTATTTTTAAACTTATGTTTACATCTTGGGCAATCCTGTGACCACACATTTTTGTAATATAACCTACACTAGTATTAGTACATATCACTAGTAATAGTACTAGTATCTGATCTACATCATGCGTCTAAATAGGTAGGTATTTTAGACGCTATGAAGGATCAACGGTCCTTTTGTTTAAGGCCAAGAGTAAATCAATCGGAATAAATTTATGTAGGTACCTACTGGTCCTGTCTATACTAGAAAAGTCTCTATTTCATAGTTTTTCATCAATCACAGTGCTTTACTTGCAATAATATCTATCTACCTACATATATTTCCCACTATAGGTAACTATTAAATCAGATCGTAGAATCTGCAATTTACGACGACGAACGAGGCTTTGTAATACATTTTTTATACGTTTTTATTAGATCGACGTTTCTAACCAATGTCATTAAAATTGGTGTGGGGGATAAAAACTTTGCTTTTTCGGTTCATTAAGTAGATAAGTAGCAAAGCAGCTGTGTGCGGATCAACGGGAAATGTATGTCCGTCGGGCGCGTCCGGCACCGGGCAGAAGTGGGCAATACGGCTGCGCGCGGTATGTGTGCCGCGTGCCACTTGCCCGGCCTCGCCTGCGCCTGCGCAGGGATGTGACATTAAGTGAAAAAAAATTGAATAAGTGATTCTTCTGTCCTATATAAAAATCGGTTTGTGAATTAGTGAATTAGAATCTTGTTATTATAAAAGTTCCTCAAAAAAGGGTCAAATAACTAATTAATGCATTATTTGTTTCTTTTCTACAATGACAAACTATTATCTTTTATTTTGGGGTTAGGTATAGGTACTGAAATCACCACCATATCCATTAAAAAAATATCCTTCAGTGAGTTTTTGGCAATTTTTTCGTTGGAAATAGACATTTGTACAAGTTCAAACTGTATTTCCCTTCCAAACTAACGAAAGAAAAAAAGTTATTTTTGAAAAAGACAAATAGCTGTTAAGTACTTACTAACATAATAAATCATTCTCTCTTACTAACGATTTATACAATAAAAAATATCTATTAACTTTTCACATCCCTAGCCGCGAATCGGAGACGCAGCGTCGTGACGCACTCGGCCGTTGCACCCCTTTCACGCGACGTCGCGCAACGCTCTACAAATCGAATCAATCTAATAGTCTGGCCTAATGAATATTAATGTTAGCTTAACTTGCTGTATTTGGTTTTCATCGGCTGTCATGCAATTGCGGATGTTGGAGCAGCAAGCGATTGTACGCAGCAGGTATAACAATGTCTAATAACAATGCGATGAGGAACGGCGGCGTTCGTTGACATCTTGCGCCCGCGGCAGGAAGTACGTACCTACTTAGAGAAAATGCCTATGTGCTACTACTAGATTCCGCCAATACCGACATGAATGGATGTAAGTAAACAAACACAATAAGGGAAGCTGTTCATGCTGTAGGTGTAACAGCCTCATGTATGTAGATTTAACAATGCTACTTACATCAGTTAATAATGTCCGACAAAAAAGTGTGAATGATGGTATCTGATACTACCTAAGCTAAGTACCTATTGTGTTTTTTCCGGGACTGTAGTTCCGTGTGTGTTTTTCAATGTTAATTTAATGTTCTAAATCCATCACTTCGCTTTGAGTTGTGGTAATGTTGTACCTTCGTGACGTGATCGTTAAACTTGAGACGAATGAGGCAGGCAATTTTTTAAATTGATAATCTCGATTATCCTTGGGCGGTAGGTATTGGCAATTCAAAATTACTTAATTAAATGATCATGCTAACTTGGAAAGTGAATGCATCACGAGTTCACGAATGACCCTGCTTCGTGATATATCTAGAGAGGAGATTGCATTCAAGTTATTACAGATAAATGGACTTAATCATCTGCAGCATCAGCCACTAAACTAAATTGAAACGAAACTCAAGGCTAAGGAATGTTGTAACTTGTTGTCGGGTTCATCTTCACACGAGAACATTACAAATCGCAACTTTACAATAGTTAACCTGAGTTGAGCAGCCTTGCCTAATTCTTATAGAATAGCAAACGCTTCAAATTACAGGTTCATTGGCGTTGAATGTCATCTTCATCATTTAACATCGAGAAGAAGGAGCATGTCGGGTTTTTTATGAAATCTTTTTCCCCCTCCAATAGCTAAGGTGTATTAGTACTTACGAATCGAGCAATTGATCCAGATCTCGTTAGCCTGAATTGAGAAGCCTTGCATAATAGTGGTGTGACATCACTGGATATTTTTCAGCTGAATAAAAGTTACTATAGCGCCAACTAACTGATACGCATAACTTTAAAAAATATATACCTATCCAGTGATTTAGTAGTATCATACACATATTAATGGAGAGTGGGAACAGGTTTTGCATCCTCCTTCTCGTTCTAACGTCATGTAGTTATGGCGATAATTATTTCCGGAGGAATAAATTAGGTTTAGGGTAAACGTAATCTTCTTCATTACTCAGGTGGTGTCTTGATTGCATTATATTGATAATAGGCAATAGGTACATAAAGCATCAGTTTAGCAAAAGTACCTGCGGGGTCTCCATGGAGACAGCGTCCATGCAGTGACGGCGACAGATGTTCCTGGCGTCGAGCCAATCGACCTCCAGGTTACGCGTTGGTGCGTGTTCCCAGCTGAAGAAGTAGGAATGCAGCACTCCGCGCGCGTCGCGATATGTCGAGTGCCGGACCCCTATATAGAACACAAATGGTTAGCTGACTCAAGAAGAAATGTCTTCATAAGTAATTTCTTAAAAAATGTTTGGTAGGTAGATGTTTGGGAATTCTCAGGCTATGCATAAATGCGTTGGGAAAGATCTCTTTCGGAAACAAGGGATCCGAGCGGTAATTTTCGATCGTTTATTCATGTTCAGTGGCGGCGCTAGGCGTCGGCGACGTCGGCGACCGCCGACGGCCTCGCTCCTGTGGGGGCCTCGCAAAAAGTTTAAAAATGCTAAATTTTAAAGGTGTAGTTATTCGTATATATCTATTTTCGTACGCGTGAGTAGTATTTGGCCTATTTGGCCAGAGCCGCTCTGAGTGGTCTGGCAACACCACTGGTAAGTGGAGTGTGGGCAACACTATGAAAGTTAGACTGCCGCGCGTGAGAGTCGGGGAATCCCCGAGTAGTTGATTATTTCTGTTTTTAAGCGAATCCGCTTCCGATTAGGCTTGGAGTTATCCCCGAGTTCTTTGTGTTTCATTCATCGTTCACAAAATTCAATCCTCGGTTTTCTTTCACAGACAACGCAATACTTATTATACCGTTTTTATTACTAAGTAAGTGAAAAATTAGTTAGGTATTTGTTTATTTCAAAGAAAGTATTACTTAAGAAGATAGTATACATTTATGGTTATAGTGTTCCACACTAAGTTTTGTTACATCAGTCGCATTGGTGTGACGCATGTGAGCGTAATGTCCAAAATAAAAAATATTAAAGGGCAATGTCCAAAAATAAATATGACCAATTTATTATATTATAATTACATATTTCTGACTGGGTAATGAAAAAGGCCTCGCAAAGCTGATGTCGCCGACGCCTACATTTGGTCTAGCGCCGCCACTGTTCATGTTTGACAGTTTTGACTGAAAACTTCTTCGAGAGGGCTGGCGAAATTTTGACAATTAGATCGAATATTAGAATGAACGATGTTTCCAAACGCATTCGTGCATAGTGGTAGGGGAGCCCGGGATGCTAAATCGGGATTTACTCGAGCATTATAGAGACCTATTCGATTGCGAAGCTTAGATAATTAGAAGAAAAAAATGTTATATAATATATACACTTTCATTGGTGGAGCGGCTATAAATTTTCAAAAATGTAAAAAAAAACCGATGCATGGACATACTGGAGCGCGTCAGATATTGATAGCATCAATGTTTTACGTATTTTGGAAGATGTACGTATGTTAATCTGATTGTTTCCATGGTGGGGGTAGTCATACGTAAGGGTTGAAATCGATAAAAAAAAAAACTTAATCGAGCGCGTCAGATTTTCTAAGGGGATGTTAAGTGAACCTAAAAAAAAGCTCTTATATAATAATCTGACGATTTGGATGTGACCCAAACTCGCGGCCATTTTTAAACTGTGTAAAAAAAAATCGCCATTTTGAAATACTCGAGCGCGTCAGATTAAGATATATATGGTTCATCTATATACCCTAGACGTGCTGTCTCATAATCTGACGATTATCTAGAGGGATTCGCCTAATCTGACAATTGAAAATTTTTTTTTTTTATTTTTTCAAATCTTTGGCGCCATGGCGTCATGGCAACAGAAACCAGAGTGGGGACGGAGTGAGAGAGTCATAGATAGAGAAAAAGTAAGAGAGGAATAGAAACGCGGAGTGGGGAATACAGGGATTACGTAGCTGCACGCATTAAACTTTATTAATTAGTTTTCCTTACTTCGGCTTATGGAAATCGTCAGATTATATATTTTTTGTGAACGTTGAATTATTTCCTTCAAAATAAAAAAAAATTTAGCCACGCTCGAGAAAGTCGAGATGACGTTTTTTTTTTACAAGTTTGTAACCCACCTACTTCTTAACGACAATCGGAAATTGTCAGATTAGTGGAATATATACTTTTTAGCATGTAACTAACTCACCCTACCTTAATCTGACGCGCTCAAGAATTTCTGATGATCAACTTTTTTTTACTAATCTGATCCTTTATCCTTGACGGGCGGCCGCATTTACGGGACTCATGTTTGGTGGAAGTATTTAATCGGGTACAAGGTATCTCCCTATATGTTAATCTGCCGCGCTTTAGTAACTCCCGAAATCCCCCCTTGGGCTCCCCTACTATAGCCCCGCAGAAGTGTGAAGCAAGTTTGTTCAACAGAAAGTAAGTATTTTGCATTGTCTGCTAAACGTATTGTATTCAACATTATTTCGTGCATTGGTTACACGGAGAAGAGTAACAGCCGTTGCGACATCTCCTTGCACACAGACCGCTGAATGTTCGATACAAAGGCAACATAGGTACCTATTGAGTTGGAACGCGTGTGTGAAGCTGACGACAGATCTAGGTGGTCACATTTCGTAAGAGTCGGTATTTATCTAAACGACATGACTCTTATTCACGGTTTTACACAACTTTAGCCAATTGTGCTGATTCTCTCAAAGAATAACCGTAAGTTGGTATGTAGGTACATGCGTATAGTAAGTACATTATGTATACCTATCTAGTCTGTAAAACGACTATATAGGTATTTCAAACCTTTTGTTACAGACATGTTGCGTACCTACTACGTACAGTCAACCAACGTAATATTATACGTATACCTAGATGATGCATTATAATTTAAGGTAATTTTTAAGGGTTCTAAGTAAATATAACTAATCTGTTGAAGTTTTTTACAGGATTTACGAACATTATATTTTGACATAAGTAGATTACCTACTGTACAGATTTTGTTACCTTAATTTAGCTGTTATCCAATAGATCGTCGATAGTTATTTATATACTGATCGATCACTATCGATCGACACGTAGACTACTTAATTGAGTTTTACATCGGATCATGCCTTCGATCTTCCATCGATTGATGTCATCGATCGATTAAGTAGTAAATTACGTTTTTCCAAAAAGCATTTTACTTTTTTATAAAGGATTTGTCTATGTAACTATTAGCTTCATGCCATGACCCCAATATCGTAAACTAACATTTTTTTAATTAATGCTCAGGCATACAATGGTTCAATAATGACGTAATAAAGCTCTCGCTCTAATGCGACGCATTATCGCCCGTGAAATTGTATGCAATCAAGACAAGCAAGCCCATCGTCAGGTCTTTCAATGAAGCGTCTATTTCGTAACTAGAAAGTGTCTATTTTGAACCTCTCTCTGCACAATCTTCTCGAATACTATTACATAGCCAATCACACACGTCTTCCAAAAATCATTACGTGTCTGCAACATGACCGGAAGCATCGACTAATCTTACGTCCGAAAATATTCTGCAATATTGTATTATGCAATAGGTAGGTTGTGCCGATGATGGACAAGTATGAGTACGTTAATAGTCAAGACTTGAAGCATGTAATGTAGATGCAGAACAAATGAAAATGTGAAGATTTATAATACTACATTAGTAATTATATAACCAACAAGTACTGGCGTAACCGACCCTTGAAGAAAGTAAATAGGCAAGTTCAAACGTACACCGTAACTTGTAACATCTCGACTCCGAGGTGAAAGTCGTACACAGAGAATATCTCTGTTTCAATACTTCTTTATGCTTACTTTTGTGCTTTATTACAAAATTATTCATACGCAAATTTTAGCAAGCTATTCATTATGAATATTTTTGCAACTTTACAATAAAGATAACAGTCAATAATATTTAACGACTGTGTTATCTCTGTGTTCTTTTAGTTTAAAAGCGGTGAATGTGTTTGGAAGTTTGGTAACATACATTTTAGAGGTTAAAGGTATTTCGCAACTGACAAAGGATCTTTGTTTGCATTGTATGCACTGAGAGCTCACTAGCTGAATGTGTATCGATCGTTTTGTGCGGCGGCTGCGCACACGCACCCAATGACATTACCTACTGCCGCCGCGCCTTCCATACGGGCTCTACATACATGTTGCGAAAGCTTGTACCATTTCCCACAATGAAGTCATCCACCTAACATTACAGTATTTACGAAAATTTGGCGGTTATGATAACTTACTAAAATATGCTTACCTAACTATGACTTCACGAAATATTTTGACTTGGTAGAGATGTCATCTGACTGTCTTTACTGAATGGAAATTTAACTATTTTCCCCGAGTTCGTTAAGATTAATATCGCTCTTAAAAAATTCCCGATAGAACGAAGGGCCTACGTCGTGAGTAGGTCTAGACCTAGGTCTACTTAGGTAACTATGTGACTCTATCTATTGACAGCATGTTGCGAATGTACCTTTGTGCATAAACAATTTATTTATTCTGCGGTCATCTAAGGTAGTACATCTAAGGTAAACTTTCTAGTCACGCTATCAGTTACGATTGAATAATTTGGTAGGTAGGTACAACATCGGATTTCTGAACTTTCTTCATAGATTCAATTTGGGCTGCACTTTGCTTTAAAAATATAATTATGGTATGGTTAATGGTGGCATACTTACTATTTGCGCAACTTCTTGGGTCAGGCAAAGCAAGTCGGCGTTGAGCGTCGGCCACACATAGTAAAGCCAACAGGGCGGCAACCGCCAGGCAGATGTGCCGGCTCATATCTGAAACAAACAATAATAACTTTGATTTTAAGATACCATCTTTCTTTTATTTCGCGCCCTGTCGGATGTTCGACCATGATCAGAGAATCGACCGGATTCCGTTAATTAAAAGGAGTTTTTGCTACCTGACCTTCGCAACTCGGTAGGGAAGTTCGAAAGTCTTGAGATTTTCTCAGGATGTTTTCCCTTATAAATGTACAAGTGGTGAATTAATTATTTCGAATCTAGCGGCACATGTCTGGTTTAACAAACCAGCAACATGTTGGACAAGGCTTTTGTTTTGCTTATTGAAGTAAACTATAAAATTAAGTTACATATGTAATTTTAGCCACTACCCCGCAGCTACCGGGTATTCAGGGTAGTCAGCAAACACCGATTTTTTTTTCTAAATGACTACGATGATGGCCAGAGCGGCCTTGTCATCATCACCGGACTGTTCAGCAAACACCGAAACTACAAAAACTACAAAAAAAGAAAACGATCGTTCGTTGAACGGATCGCGTAATTTTGCTCCATAAATCCCTCTCATTTGTCCCTCCCGTGTTTCTAATATATCAATTAAATTGTTAAAAATCTACTTTGACGAATTTTAGTTCGTATATTCGAACACGGAAGGGACAAATGGGCAGGAAGTTTTATGGTGCAAAAGTAAGCGATCCGTTCAACGAACGATCGTTTTCGTTTTTTGTAGTAGGGCCCCAGGCGTTCATCATCTAATTATAAAGTTTGGTAGAAATTATTTTGGGGAATATCATGGAATAGTCTTTTCTTGCTGTGATTAAGATACAGATTAATATAGGTAGGTACCTACTTTGTACTTCCCTTATTTACATTAGAAGAACGCGACCTACAATTTAAGCCTTTAAAGTTACCTATTTATACCTACATAATAAATAACGACAGTATTCACAAACGTTACTATGCGTCCGTGTGTCGCGTAGTAACGTTTGTGAATACGGCCGTAACTATGATGCAGGTAAACTAGCTAGTACTCTATTGCTATTCACATAACAAGACATGTCGGGACAGAGATAATCTTCTTTCCAATTGGACACATAATTTATTGACTAGACATTAGTAGTTAATTTTACAGGGATGATAATGGCTGGAAATCGGTATCTACTCGTAGCACGAGTGCGGTGTTATCCGATGGATTCGCCGCATCGGTGGCGGAGCCCTCAGCTGGGCGCGTCAAGTGGCATTCAGTTACGACGAAAGTGGTCACGGGTTACTCGACGAGTCCGTATTACGACTTCGCTTTCTTTTATTTATGCAGACCTCGAATGCCCGAGGACAATCGATACGTGAGATGAATTTATTTTGTTGTATTTGTGAAAGCAAAACACGCCTCGCTGACCTCCTTGCTGTGACTTTAAACGTTTGCGTGAAAAGCTGTTCAGTGCGAGAAATCGTCGATTTGGGACGCATTTTATAGTTACGGAAAGTTACGTTGTTCATGCAAGATGAATAGATTGTTATGCGTAATGGACTGTGTAACGATCTCCATACTATCCGGTTAACGTCGCTAAGTTTCCATGAATCGGGAATCGGAATCGGCCAATAGCCGATAAGCTGCATTGTAAAAATGTTAAATGCTTGAGATAGCGTAAACAAGCTTTCGCTAGGCCAAAACATTACGTGTTTAAAAGCTCAAATAAAACTTAACAAAGTTTCTTGACCCAAAAAATGTTTAAGTATTTTTTTTTTATTAATTTGCAAATGTTTACTAAAATTTTGCTGACATTAAAATTTTGTTTAAATATTATTATAAACGGCAGATTTTATAACATAGCCTTTTTTAGTATACAGTAGGTGGGTATAGGTACACTATAACATATTTAGGTTACAATTATAAACTAAAGTGTATAGGAAGTCGCAGTCTTCAATTATAGGTAGGTACCAGTATTTCCGACTACGTATCACTAATGTAAAAAATGAACTAGAAACTTCGCAACAACTTTTTAACACTATTCTTCCATCAGATCATAAGTCCTGAAAATCCCTGATTTTCCTAAAACCACATCCGTGCACAAGTGTCCCGTAATAATATTTTTCATGTAAAATTCACTGTTTATGAGGTTCGACGATAAGTACCTCTGGTAGTTCGTGATGCGGTGTCGAAGACCGTGGAGGGTACGTAGCGTGCGCGTGCGACGGAATGCGAGACGAGCACGAGCGAGGGCCGCGGCGGCGTCGGAGGGACTGGCGCAGCCGAACACCTCCTCTCTAATTAAGCCTGCGGCATTCATTCACTTTCACTTCCAATATATACGAGTGAAGAGGAGTCCGCTACACCGCGCCTCTTCATCACTCAGGACCCAGAGACCTTCTGGAGGTCGCAGCCGGATTCAATAATCACTTACGTAACAATGCGTTAACGAGGCGTGTAGGTACCTGTTCGACAAATAAGTAAGATAACGACGAAAAAGGTACTCACTATTATTTTGTGGATAGATAGGTACTTACCTATATTTTGGTTTTAGATACCCTATCCAAAGGCTTTATTTAATGGCTTTTGATAATTTAAAAGCTTTAGGAAAGGGTTAGCTCCCCTTTCCCTAGTAAAGTCCCCTTGTTTTATATTGCATAAATTATTGAATCCTTTGAATATTTACTGTTTTGGGTAGGTATAAATATGTAGGTAGATGCCATTGATTTAATAATAGTACTTAAGTTATCAAAACTTGTATTTTAAGCTTAGAAAACCTGCTTTTTGAAAAGTCTTTCCATCTTGGTAATACATGGTAAGCAACTTATCACTTTTGTAAAATAATAATTTATTATTATAATAATTATTGATCATGCATGATTCAGATTTGAAATGGCAGTCGGGAAAGAAAATACAAAAACCAGGAAAAAGTTAATTTTGATTAGGTTAATATAGGTATTATGTTTACGTTAAGTTAGTACTGCGATGTAGATGTACTTTTATATTTTAGGGACGGATTTTAGTAAAACTTTGGTTGCATCTACGAGTAGGTACCTACATACATGCCCGGTTAGTCGAAACATTTAGGCTGCGTTCTAAATAGTTCTGAAAATCTTTACATCAGTGTGTATTTACATAGACAAGAAATAAATAACCTACACCGGTACCTTCTACGGCTTTTGCGCTTGGCAGCGTCGTAAAACTAATTCATTATGTCACATTCAGAAATTGTGATGCTATCAAAATTAGAGCTTTGATCTTTTAACCTTTGATCTTTATATAAGTAAGTAATAGCGTAACGAAGACGAATACATTTTTGCAAAACAGCTTCCACCGAAAACTTTCCTCCTTTCTCAGAAGCAGTACTCAGCCGTATACTCAGCCCGAAAAACTTCCATTTTCGAAAACAATTTTTTTACATACATTGTTAGGTACAACTAAGATGGCTTATGGACACCTGCAACACCAGGGTATCACACGCGCGGAGCTCACACTAACCCCCGTCTGCCGAAGCAGCACTTCACCCTACGAGCTCCGGAAATCAACTACCTAATTTAATTTGATGCGTAATGTCACAAAATGTTTCAATAAACATGTTTAAGGAATTAGGAAATCTAAATCTCAAAAGTCTACATGTTATGTCCTGCATACTTACCAGACAATATGATCTTATATTGAACTCTAACACATCAGCTACATTATAACATGTACCTATAGGAATGATTTTATTTAACTTAAATGCTTCGTGTGGTGAGCAGTTTTTTCTAAGTCATCAAAACAGTCCACGCGTAGTTTTAAGTCGCAGGCACAGGGGTCTAGTGTCTGTTAGTTTACACAGAGCATCGAGAGCCAAGCAACTCTGTGTGACTCTGTTCCAGACTTCGTAGACTCGCGTTACAAAGTAACTCACTATCTCATTCATAATGAGTTTTGTTCCCACGCCTACTGAATAGGATAGTTTTAACAAACTATGTTTGATTTTGCAAGTTACCTCAAGGTAGGTACTTAGCCGATGCATCCCGAAGGTACGAACAGTAACTAAACTAATATAACATGACTGTGTTAATTTAAATCGTTTTACAAATTTTCTATAGTAACTTCGGATATACATAGTATTTAGCTACCTAGTATAGTACAGATAGATAGCAGAGTTCACAAAACAATTTCCATAAAAGACACATTCAATGTCGCCTTTTTGATTTAGAAATTAAATGAATCCACTTCGGTGTGTTTGCAACGTCCGGTGCATCGATGTTGCACAGAGAATGCATTTGATCATTTGACATTTTGATAGTGAACGTTGAGTTGAGTTTGTACAAGTTCATCCGAGTGTTCACAATTTTGTTCCAAAGGTCAAAA
Source organism: Conogethes punctiferalis (assembly GCA_031163375.1). Taxonomy (NCBI): domain Eukaryota; kingdom Metazoa; phylum Arthropoda; class Insecta; order Lepidoptera; family Crambidae; genus Conogethes; species Conogethes punctiferalis. The sequence goes on from CM062080.1 coordinate 9,077,449, forward strand.
AATTGCGACATGTACCTACCTATCATTAAAATAATATTATGCATGTAAAAATAGAATGCAGAATGAAAATTAATTTACTGCAAAGGTGAGCACGTGACACGAATAAAATAATCTCACAGTAGTATGTAATACCTACTTATTATATACTTTTTGTGTGATGTGTACCTACACATACATTTTTTTTTATACTTCTAAAACTGAGATTTTACGAAATAATGCATGCTTCGTTTGTTTTTGTAATATTTTTTCATAATATTCAAATAAATTATTCATTTCAGGTCATGGTCACAGAAGAAAAAAATAAGAATAGAAGTTACTTAGGTACATGTTGGATTTTGGCTGTTCAGGATTTAGCTACGATCTTAAAATCGAGTTTAACTCTGCTGATTTAATAGAGATACGTGTTTAATAGAGATACTTACGTGTTAGTAAACACAATACACTCATTCGCGTTGGTGCGTTCAGCAATACAAAACTCGGTTTACGATAAATAGACATGACCTGTTACAATGGTGATTTGCGACCTCCAAATCTTACCACACGTCACGTTCATTGACCACAATGATACTGAATTTGTTATTACTTCAGAGTTTAGATGTCGGGTCCATTCAACGGAAAGCCAATATTTATCTTTTATTCAATTCGGCAATTTTATTGTTTATGCCATTCAAAAGACATCAACGCAGTAGGTGAGAACAATGTGCATAAAAGCAAACTGTTTTAAAAATCATTAAAGTATTAGATGCTTTGATATTTACTTTATTTTATAAGTAACCTTTGTTATTTAAGGACGAATTAATTTTTTTTTAGTCGTCGTAGTTATTTATTTAAATATAAATGAATGCTTTCGTAGTGTAATTTATAAAAATAAATAGCGGCCTGGATTCAAGTACATTAGAAGTAACGAATTACAGTGGACCCCCGATAATCCGGCCCCTGTCTAATCCGGCGCCCCCTGTAATCCGACATACATGACAGAATTATGTTTGACAATCTTTGCTAATATGTATAGATCACGCAAGTTTGAACAGGTCACAACTCGTACGCGCCACCGCTATTGTGCTCGACGCTTAAGCGTTGTTTTACTTAATTTGAATTTGACTTCTAGTGATAGCGGTACGGCCTAGCGTAAGTTCATTGTTTACTCCATATTTCGACTTACATAAATTAAGTCTGTTTTGTACTTCAAAGTACATAGATATGTACGTATAATATATAGACTCTCGTCATTAGATATGTAATTTGTCGGATTACAAGGTACTCTTTCGTAAAAAAATCCGGACTATAGGGGTCTTATTAAGCAGTGCTCTATAATGCGACAAATTCGATAGTCCGACACTGCCCTGCATAATATTTGTCGGATTACCGGGGGTCCACTGTAATCCGTCGGAGTACCTACAGTGAAATTGGAACGAGATTACCTATATGTACTTGCATTTGGTATTTTTAATGGGTACGGGTTCGTACATAGAGAAGATATTTTCCTACTGGTTGGCACAAACAAGTCGATATATATATTTGTGATGGTCGGTGCAGGCAGAACTTGAAATAAATAAAGTAACCGGCAAATCTGTACATAGTAGATAGCCATCATGAGTTCGAGTTCGTACCCGTACCGATCTGACTGCATCAGAAATATCACTTTGAATTATAGACTTTCTTCTGTTAAATGAGAGATATACCTACGCTTGTGCATGGTTGCACATGCTTTGCTAGAGACACATGTGCAGGCATCTCGTGTAGATCGCAATCGTAAGCTTCAAGGTGAATACCCGATTGAGGCCTGGAACCGGATGGATGCGATGTGCCATCGAAGAATTCCATTCCTTATAGGTTTTACGGATATTATTATCACCATTTAAATACAGTATTAAATAGTACACTTATTTTATAGAAATAAATTGCGTGTGTTGTGGTCATGTCGAATTCACGTCATCAATATATTTCTTGTAGAAGCTAATACATGACATATTTTATCTAGGTAATAGGTACCTACAAATGATACGTTTGTTCTCGATACTTACATTAAACACTATGTAGGTGTTCAAAGATATGTTTAGCAGAATAACGCTTTAGCAGAATAATCAGCCCCTGGTAGCTACTACACAAATCTATTAAGTGCTTATAGAGATAACGTCTAAAAGTGACATTTTGATAATTTGAATTACCTACTTACCTATTAGACACGTATTTTCGTTTAGTACGTCTTTATATTTTTGTTCAATTATATTTGGGAGGACGCTGCAATACCATGTAGATTTCAAAGTAGGTACAAACCGATTTAAAACGTTCAACAATGGAAACAGAAAACCTAGTTCCCGGCCGCTGAGCCTTGAAGGTTGATTTTAACACTCACAAACGATCATCTGGAATGAATTGCAGATGGAGGGGACGTAATGATGCCGATTTGAGTTTCGCAAGATCTCTGCGCCAACTGACTGGGTCGCTCTCTCATGAGATAAATTATCTCGGGGATAATTACGAGGGTATTATCGACAAAGTAAGTATGGTTAAACAACGTATGTGCTTGTGTAGTGTATGTACTGGTACAGCAAAGTAGTGCCGAGAGGATTTGCGCAACGCAAGTGTGCCGCGCCGTGCGGTGTCGCAGTCCCGCGTAGACGCCGACTAGAGGTTATTCGAGTAGATGACCTCCTGTACCGTTCGTTGCAATTTGCAATCCAACTTAGGTACCCAAAGCTATTAAAATAATGTACCTACCTAGCTAAGTATTAATAGGTAGTTTGCTGTTTCCAAATTGTTTGAGTCTGTAACAAGTGATGACTTGATGCAATACCTAGGTACCATTCATTTTAGAAAGGAACGCTTTAGGCGCTGTCACGCCGTCTCCGGGGGGAGTAGATAAGCGTTATAGGACTAACACATCCCATTATGATGCAACGGGGAAGTAACTGGTCAGTTGCCACCGCCCATGCCGTCCCAACCCTAACCCCGGCTGCTGATGCAGCACTCACCCCACCGACAGAAACACGACCATTTGGCTGCGGTTTTATATAGGGTGGAGGTCCTTCCCTGGACGGGCGGCTCAATTCTAGCGAAGATTCGCTATACCCTCCTCCCTTATAATAAGACTACAGTCATGTCCTAGGCCTAATCACTACCACTTGAGTTTGGTCGCCTCGTCTCTCTCTACAACACACTAGTAACAAGTCAGCTTTCTGCATTTATTTATTAACCCAACCAATGTAACTTGCTGTTGCCAAGCCAAAAGGTTGGGCGCTTATCGAAAGGGGATTTGCATGAAGGTACCTACTTTAAAATAAATGTAATTATTTTTACATGAAAGTATGTAGACACTAATCCACTTAAATATTTGGATCATCGATCCGAGATATTGCTTACTATCACGAGTTGGATCCCATACATCTCAACGTGCCATTTTATCCTCATGGATGCGGTGGGAACGAAAACGACTGCGCTAAGTTTCTAGAAAAGAAAATTAAAATAACGTCAAGGAGAATAAGGACGAGAACATTCAGAAGTTTAGGTTTACGAGCTATTTCACTACTTACCATGGAAATTTACCTATTTATCTATCAAACTATAATAACTATCGACTAAACATCATTAGTCGGACTTGAAATGTGCACCTATCATTAAGTAAATAATAACTTTTTCTAGAGGTATTTAAATATGTTTCACACATACTTAAATACAATAAAAATTCATAACATACTTAATTATCTCATTACTCGTAGACCGCATGGTAGCTTATTACTACGAGTATTATGTGGCTTGTTATTATAAACTATCTAAGAATAATATACCCGACCATCTAGCCCACAATAAGATAGTAAATACTTTCCTTATTATATAAGTAGGTAATATTTTAAATGCTTTCGTGATACGAATCATAACTAGATTTTTAGTCACGTATGCCAATTATTTGATTACGAAATCGAATGTCGAAGCTATTAGCGGATTTACAATTCCGCACTTGTTATGGTATCATTTCAAACTTCGATGGGTACCCATACCCATGTTTACCTTTAATTGCTAACTGCTAGAGACCTCCGACACCGGTTATTATATAAGACAATACATGATCATGTTTTGAATAAGAATGCGTAATTTGTTTACGTTTGCCATATTGACTCCACTTTCATACCACTTTCAAAGTAAGTCAACATAGTGATGTGTGGCTGCGGTGGACATGCGGACAGACATGCCGAAAAGTCAGAGATAATTAGTCTGATGTAAAAAGTCAATGTATATTTGGTTACACAGAAAAGGCTGCACTTCCTCGGTACCGGACAACGAGAGGCTGCAATACGCTCGAGGCGAACTTTCACAGCTAAATTCACTGTCATAAATATTCTCTGTACGATGCGAACGGGTAGTCGTAGCGCACCGCACTACCACGACAAAGCAAATGTTTGAATACATCAGATCCGTGACTGTAGAAATTTGCAGCGAGGTGTGGCTTACTCGCGTACCTTATGTAACAGGTGGTAACGAGACTAACGAGATTTTTTGTTGGAATCTCGCTATGTGCTACTTTGCATGACCTACAAACAAATTCACCCATAATAGTCATCTAATAATCAGTAACGCATAGTCGGCTTACTTACACAAGCAGATACTTATGTAGGTAATTAAGGGAAGAGGGTAAAGTTTATAGTACCTAGTTAAAGATTAACAATTAAACAGGATAGTGAATGTTGTAGACCTTGTACGGCTAGCGCATCATCTACCTATGTCTAAATAAGTAAATAAGGTCAAATAGTTAACTGTAGACACCTATCTAGTAGATAGCTACATCCACAAACAGAGGGAACCTTTAAGTAAAACTAGGTAAGTACCTATATGCATAAATTTGGGTAATTAATTTCAAGGATATAGTAGGTAGGTACTAAAATAATGACCTGATTTCATTCTTTCGCTTGACTAGGACCCCAATATTACCCTCTTCTCGAAAGAAGTCAAGGGTATGGTCCGGCGTAGGTATACCTCCTTATTGGAGTATCTAAGAGTATCTATATAGTAGTAAGAGAGGTGGGGCATAGCGAATCTTCGATCGAATTGAGCTGCCCGTCCTTGGAAAGACCTCCACCCTAAAGAACACCGCAGCCAAATGACCTCCGGGTCGTGAGTAGTTCAGCTGGTGAGTAGGGTTTCCGGAGCTCGTGGGGGGTTAGGGTTGGGCCGGCATGGCAGTGGCAACTGACAGGTGACTAACCAGTTACTTGCAAGTTGTCACAGCGACTAGGGCTTCTCTTTCGCTTTCCATCAGGCGAAGGGAAGCCATTCGAGCAACAATAAAAATAAAAAAAATCTATGATAACAGATGAGACTGGTAGGTACGAATTGGCGCCTACTCTATTCCGGCATCTAGCTGCAATTATTTAGTTCAACGTTTAGCGAATATTTCGGAAATAGTCCTTCATGCAGGATCGAACCCGCGACCCCTGTGTCAGAGACAGCTTTCACTACCACTGAACTAAACTGGTCATCATCACCTAATTGTCAATTTAACCTAAAAACATTGCATATTTTGGAAAGATTCGCATAGACACACGTTACGTGATGGAGAGAAATGTCCCACGTGTAATAATGAGACAACGTTCTGCTATTCTACCTACTTAAATAATAGATACAATTTCCCACAGTCTCCAAAGACACGGATTTGCTTATACGTAATGTTTTTATTAGGTATCTTAAATTACCTACTAAGTATACCTACTGCCTGCAACAACATCGTTGAGTCTCAATATAAACTAGCTGTGCCGGCGGCGTCGCCCGCGTTGATATCGGGTAAATATGTCCAACTCTCTCGACATTCACGTTTCAACTGATTTAGGGAGGGACCAATATTCAGTGTAGTCTAATAGCCCGTTTACACTCGCGTGCGAGTGACGAGGCGAGGCGCGAGGCGAGCGACGAGGCGAGAGTGTGAACACTCGCTCGCGCCTCGCCTCGCGCCTCGCCTCGTCACTCGCAGCGCTCGCGTCGCGAGCGGTTTTTTGGTCACGAGTCAAAGGGCCTCGCGACGAACGCGAGCGGGGTGTTTACACTCGCGCTCTCGCTTCATTCGCGGTTCAGCGTTGTGCCGCGCAGGTCGTTAAAATGGATTAGTCTTATGAGGAAACATTTAGATTTATTGGAGCATTTCAAAGGGAACCAACAGGCTATTATGGCTAAAATTTTTTAATTTGTCCGTCTTTTAGCTTATTCATAAATAAAAGACACGTATTTTTCCTTTTTTCAATTAAATAAACAATACCAAAGATACAAGGCATCAAAAGTTAGGAGTGGGAGTCTTTGACGTAACTCGCTCCCGTAAAAATGGCTCACCGAGTGACGTCACGCGTAATTTCAACGGGCTATAACTTTGTAAGTTTTAGTCTAATTTACAAATAAAAAAATACGTGTCTTTTATTTTTGAATAAGCTAAAAGACGGACTAATTACAATTTTTAGCCATAATAGCCTATTCTGTGGAACCCAAAAATAAATACCATAAAATGAACCAAAAAGTAAACGATGCGTGGAAGAGGTTGTCATTACAAATGAAATGAATAGACCTTTAATTGATTTAAAACATAAGACATTTTACTTTTTTATTTGTATTTAATGTGTGTAGTTCAATAAACCATGACTTGTTGCCGCTAACATTTCGACGTCCTCCATTGTCGCGAGCTCAAAGACAACTGAACTCGTGACGAGAGTGTAAACACCAAGCTCGTTTCGGGGGGCGTGGCGCGAGTCACGAGGCGAGGTACGAGGCGAGTCGCGAGGCGAGAGTGTAAATGGGGTATAATAGGCGCCACACTAACTAGGGTCCCCGCCCCGCCCACCCGGTATTCAGTGCCCTGAATTTAGGGTCGTGTAATAACTGCTTTAGTAAATTACTTCCTGAATCCTATTACACCACCCTAATTCAGGGTAATAAGTGCTAGAGCGAGTCTGTCGTTCATAGACTTTTTTTTATCGTACATTTATCTACATTGTCTATGCCGCCGTACACCACACACCATGACAAGCCATTCTATTCACTCACTCATTCATTTCCTCATTCCTTCTTTCTTTTGCATCTTGGGGAAAAATGGCTGATAATAAATTATATGAAATATTGGGGGTTTCGAGAAGTGCAAGTGAATCCGATATAAAAAGGGTAAGTTATGCACATCTTCTGACAAAGTTTTACAATAATAGTTACTTAAAATTCACAAAGATAATCATCACGGACACATGTCATCATTTAGGAGTGCACGAGCATTCTATCCATTGTTTAATCGTAGTACCTACTGAGTATCACGTAATAATGCGAAATTTTTCATCATTGACAGAGCTACCACAAATTGGCAAAGGAATTTCATCCAGATAAAAATCCTGCGGCGGGTGACAAGTTCAAGGAAATAAGTTACGCCTATGAGGTATTATCTGATCCCAAGAAGAGGCAAACTTACGACAAGTATGGGTTGAAGGGATTGCAAGAGGGCGGTGGCCAAGGGGGATTCCAGCCTGATGATATATTAGGACATTTCTTTGGCGACATCTTCGGCATGGGCGGTGGCAGTAGAGGGCGAGGGCCCCCTCGTGGCGAAGACACCATTCATCCATTGAAAGTTACTCTAGAAGACATGTATGTTGGGAAAACAGCCAAGTTGCAGCTAAGTAAAAATGTTATTTGTGGTCCTTGTAAAGGTATAGGTGGAAAACCGGGATCAGTAGTGTCTTGTAAAGATTGCCATGGACAAGGTATAAAGGTTTCGTATCAGCAAATCGCACCGCATATGACCCGTCAATTCCAAACACGCTGCCCTACATGCCATGGTCAGGGTGAGACAATCAATGAGAAGGACAAATGCCCTAAGTGTAAAGGCAAGAAAGTCTTGAATGAGACCAAAATATTGGAAGTGCATATTGAGAAAGGGATGCGAGAGAATCAAAAAATCTTCTTTAGAGGAGAAGGTGATCAGCAGCCTGATACGCAACCTGGTGATGTTATTATTGTGCTGCAAGAGAAACCTCATGATGTGTTTCATAGAACTGGTGATGACCTTATCATTAAGCGTGAGATCAGTTTGACGGAGGCCTTGTGTGGTTTTGAATTTGTTGTGAAACACTTGGATGGACGAGATTTACTTGTAAGACATGCTCCAGGTGAGATAATTAAACCAGGTGACTTAAAAGGTATACAAGGTGAAGGGATGCCTCAGTATAAGAATCCCTTTGAAAAGGGCAATATGTATGTCAAGTTTGATGTTGTTTTCCCTAAAAATAACTTTGCAACTGAAGAACAGTTAAAACAGATAGAGACAATACTCCCACCCCGTCCTGCTTTTGTGATGCCTACTGGAGAAGACGTGGAGGAAGTGAATCTGATGGAGTACACAGCCAGCGAGCGAGGCCGCAGGGGTAGGGAAGAAGCATATGCCAGCGACGATGATGAGCATATGCATGCTGGGCCTGGGGTGCAATGTGCTCATCAGTAGTTCAATTTATCCACTATGGATTTCACTCAAACCTCACACTATGTAATTTTATCATAGGTAGTTTAATAATATTATATATTTATAAAGCAATTGAAACACCACAGTTTCGAAATGTTACAAATTGACTACACATGCAGTACTTTAGATCAAATTGCAAGTGGTACAATATTTAAAGTCACCATTGGAATTGTTTGTAGCCTTTTTTCATCATTAATATAAATTTGACACATAATATAACTTATTATTTTATTTGTTGAGCATGTTGTGATTAAAATGCTAGTGAGAGTTTCTTTTTCATGTAATTCATTCCAGGGACTTTGTTTTTTATGGCCAAGGCAAATAATCATCATATTTGAGTAAAAGAATCGTTTTATTTAAAAATACCCCATTCACAGACTCAAAACTTTACCATAATACCACATGATGGGGAGACATCCCAGAACACATATTGTAATATTACCTAGGTACATATCTATTAAGTTTTATATTACCTACTTTAGCAAGTAGCATTTTATAGATTCGAAGTGTTTCCCTTTGCCGCACTGGTGGGAAGTATATAATCCAGGAAAAAAGAAAGATTCATTTCATTGATTGGATAAAATGCTATACCTATATGTAGGTAGAAGAGTAGCGTCCCATGGACCCGGGACACCCCGGGGAACCTCTTTCTTCTACCTCTCTGGCTTAGCAGATGAGGCATCTTTAAAATAAGGTAGAATGGCTTACTTTAACCCGGTAAGCTGTAAATAACCCAAAACATGCCATGCTGAGCCACAAATCTCGCTAGCGAGCCCCAGAAACTAACCTGAAGCTTGTACTATGGGTAGTACCTAACTAGACACTGATAAACTTACTTGATACTCTTTTTTTTATAGACATTTGAACACAAATGTTTGTACAGTTCGGGAATCGAACCTACGACCCTTGGCTCAGAAGGCAGCCACTAGGTACCAGCCAAATAAGCCAATAGAGTCCATTAGGTACTGCGATTCAGAAATTAATCAGTGGGTGTGTAGAGTGTTTGGCGCTCAACAACAAAGGCTCTACTTAAATAAATATATTAAACGATTGTTTCTTTGCTGGTTCTATTGTTATGAAAATCGAACCAACAAAGAAACGATCGGTGCTATGGCACCCAGCATTTAAATTAAGTAGGTAGAGGTAAACCTATTGAGGGGAGAAATTAACTGTGTTCGTGTTTGTAACCCATTTCAGAATAGGAGGAAGATTGTCAGTCAACTATTAAATTCATTTTAACAGTTTCTATTATTTTTCCGGCTGTATTCAGAAATAAAACAAATATCATCTATTTTTAAAACCATTTTATTTAATTATAAATTAATTTTTTTAAACCATTTATGTAACATCTTTATTTTCCGATTCAAATGACTCATAAAATCTTTTAAAACCTTTTTTGCTTCTACATAACACATTCAAATTTATTTCATTTAATCCTAATTGCCTTAGCTTATCTATTCTTTGCTTGACGGTCTTTTGTGATGCCGATAATATCCTGGGCTTACTTATAATATCTTCAACAGTAAATCCTTCACTTAATAGGAAATCCAAGAAGTGTTTTGCCTGTAAAAAGGTAGATAGTCTTACATTCAATACATAGGTACTTAATTTATATGTATTATTTAAAAAAAACAGTAAAAATCATCTTAGGTGGAACTTTAAGAGAGCAGTCACACTTAGCAAAGTTTTTCCTACCTATTCGTGGTTTTAATGTCATCATAAGAGTCTTGGATGTTAGCATTTATTATTATTTAACAAAACCGTTTTAATTTTATAGATATTTTAACATAACAAATATTTCAACATGTGTAAGAAGTATAAAAATAAAGGAACATTTCTGCATTAGCTTATCAGATAATTAAATACCACATCAAAAAGGTAACATATATCACCTTTGTCACTCTTATTGTCTTCAGAGCAGGAATACGTGAACACATATCATTTACATTTTCAACAGTTGTATCTAACCGTTTTGCGAGATATATTTGTGTAGACTTATTTTCCCCTAATATGTCTTTAGTTTCTTGCATTATGCTAACATACCTAAAATAACAATAATTGTATTAATATCTTAAATTAAGTAAAAAGTATATATGTAGTAGAAGACCAGGTGGTCCACCAATACTCTTAATTAATAAGTTATACTCATAATCTGGAACCAAATTGGTCATGAAAACATATATTTTATATTGTGTCTGGAATGTGGGTACAAGACCTTGTCTGAAATTGAATCGGGAATTATAAAGATACTAAATGGGTAGTAGTTAGTTAATTAGAATGGGCCGATCTCCGCAATTTGGCAACTAAGCACCTATTTTGTGTGGGGTGGTCTGAATTTATTAGATAGGTAGTAATTAAATTTTTAACCTTTGCATCTAAAAATATGTCTTTTTTATATTGTAAAAACAATAATACCTGTTTAATATATTATCAGAACATCTCACCATCCAAGGATACATTTGTTCTACTCCCATATTTTTTACTTGTTGTAGTCTCTCCCGGATGGTATCACTGTTATATTTCAAAACCCATAAATCTCTGAGAATACGGTCACTTGAAACACCCATGTCTGCAATATCAGTTGATATTATAATTGGTGTAATTTGTTAAATTGACCACATTATTTACACAATGACTTCTACATGTGTCTATACACTAATTCTTACCCAGGAGCACATTTAAGGATTTTTCAAGCCAATCAAAAGACAAGCCATATATGAATGTCCTATCTGCAATAACTTTACTGATTAACCATGGAGGACACTGAAAAAATAAATCACTGAATATGAGTGCACTATGAACAGTTAAGAAAATCAAATAAATGATGGATTTACCTTTAAACGTGATGCAATGTAATACAATCTATTTTTACAGTAACCATGCTTCTCATCATTTTTTGTTACTTTATAAATATGAAGTAAAGTATTTATAGGCAATTTGTAAAAGGGTCTGGCATGTTCGCTATTCTCAAAATTTAACTTCAAAATTATTTCTTCTTTAGCTGATTCAATACCTGTAATCAATGTTCTCATGTCTAATTACCTATTTTGGTCCAGTTTTACACCATGTATATGAAAGGAAATACCTACATATATCCAGATTGTTGCAGTAACTCAAGAGATTAAATACAGATACAAGCTAATTCATAGAATCTCTTATAATCTCTTATTCATAGAAGATGTAGATATAAACTTACTTGTAGACTTGCTTAAAAATCTTTTGTAAATTATTGGTGTAATAGAAAATTCATTTATATACTTATTTTGTTTAGTTGCATACTTTAATGTAAATAAACAGTAATGTTTTTCTGAAGTTTTAGTTGATAGTCCAACAAAAGCTGGTCTTAATAAACAAAATAAATGTTTTTGAAATGCCATTTTCCATGAAATACTCATTCCAGAAGTACATTATAACACTTCCTTCTTTTTGAGACCTGTCTGTTATCTGATAACATCAGACAATTTTTTTGACACATAACCTAACTTTTTATTAAATGTTTTTTTTTTCTTTCGCAGACCTGGAATCATGTCCATAAAACCGAAATCCTTTATGCTGGGGCCAGACTACCGTTTAACGTCAATGGCCATTATCTCGATAATTATTGCGATAATTTTTTTCGCATTAAAAGTGGGTGGCTACGCTTCAACGGTCAACGTGAATGCTCATTATTAGCGATGAATACGACGTTTAATTTACTTCAATTCAAGCAAGATGGACGTCGACAGAGCTCTATATTTCATGAGCGTGAAATTATATTATTTAACTTTATTTAACATGGTTCTGTTTGCAGAATCTCAAGAAAAGTAATTACTTTCTCGTTACTCCACTCCGTCGCCATAGTACGTATTCCAAGACAAAAACGTGCGATTTTGAGGTAAATCCGTTGTAAAAAACAAATACGTCCGCTCCCGTTGCGCTCTCGACACACACTGACAATACGTAGTGTCAGATGAAACGACCACACTGCCGTTTCATCGCATTAATTCTCGCGTTAATCTCTTTGATGTACCGCCACTTGAGCTATCGCCTAACGCCAAATGGCATTGTTAATGCCATTGTAAAATTATCCCGTTAAGTTGTGGCTACACCTATGGTTAACGTCCATTATCGCGATAATGAATGGCATTTCTCGTTAGTGTGGCCCGAGCATTAACTAGGTTAAAATGATTGGGCCATAATAACTTAAGTCAAGGTAGGTATGTATGTGTACAAAAATGAGTCAGTGTTACTTTAATCTAAATAAATGAATTAATTGAATTGATATGGACTTTTGGTTGAATGAAATCTTCATTTAACCAATCAGCCTGTTATGTAGATAGTCCTTCTTACCCAAGATGTGCGGAGACTCCCCAGTCATGGTACTCATATTATAAGTAACGTGTTGTCCGACTTATTTATTTAAGGAGCTCCACACATCATACGCGATACGGCGCGAGGCGAATGACTTTGACTTTCGAATTTTCTAATATCATCATCAGCCTATAACAGTCCACTGCTGGACATAGGCCTCTACAGTTGTTCGCCACTTTGGGCAAACGTACATAATAATTATAAGAGTAGAGTACACCGAACGCGGCGCGCATCTGCGTCTCTGCAAGTCAAAGCGGTTAGATGCGGACTGCGGTGGACTTGAAATCGTGCCGCATCGCGTATGTGGTATGGATTTAGTTCCTAGGCTATCGCGTCATTCAACTTAGGGATGAACGGTCTCTCAATAAAATAAGCTAATTTTATTTCCATTTTACTCTATTCTAATTCTTTATGATGACAATTTTTAAAGGGTATAAAATTAATTGATCGAACGTACATAGCTTGCTGGATACCGGTTGATCGCAAGACGTCCATGAGTAAGTACGTGTCCACCCGTGGACCACCTGTTGCTGGCTTCGGGTGGGTCTAATGAGCTATGACTTTATCAGGTACACTACTATGACAATCGAACGAACAAAAAAGACGATGGTTCGATGAACAGACAGTGTGGTTCCTAGACCAATATGTATATGTGTGATTTTGTGCCATAAAAAAAGAACAATTACTTTTTGCGGATCCGTCAACTTCAATGTTCATGAATTTATTTCATATATATGTAGATAAATAACACGGGAAGGACATAATATCCATCGAGCGATCGTTTTCGATTGTTATTGTAGGGCTGAATCGAAGTTACTTACATTATCTTTTATAATTATCTGACTTTCTACGAGACCTACGGGAACTTGTAGAATGTCTTTTATCCCTATTATCCTCTTGGTGATGTTTTCTTTCTGATGATTTGGAATATCTTCTTACGGGGTTTTCTCTTTCCGGTGATTCGGACCATCTCCAACTTCGAGTAGGTGGAGAATTTCTTGAACCAAAATAATATTTATAACTAACATTATTTTAAAAGGACTTATTTTTACTGAGCACAGACGACTGAAGACATAACGAGCAGTGCAAGTTATGACAATTTCAGACATTGTTATACAGAGAAATGATTGTCTATAAGACTGTTTGTTACTCTTTCACATGAAAACTCCTGAACGGATTTCGTCATCGAAACCAATTAAGGTATGGCTCATCATCATCATCAGTCTTTCACAGTCCACTGCCGGACGCATGACTGAGTCAGCCATATCCTTTATTAAATAATATAATCAAAATACCATAAAATAATACCTTCTAACGGAGACTCTATGTCGATCCACTCTACTATTAAATAAGTTGTTTGGATTTTTAAACACATGTAAAAAATTGCAAGCATGCCCTTTGGGGCAACGTTTTCTTGAAGCCAGACCTGAAATTTAAATGAAAATAAGGCATTTAAAATTTCTTTCAACATCATTTTCTTCTATTTAATCCCCATTTTCTATTTAGAAAACACTTACAGTTGATCTATGTTACATTTAAACGAATTGGTCTGTAATCCTAAGTCACATCACATGCTGGTGTAGAATAATATTATAGCTTGCAACAGGTTTGTTTTGCAAGTCGGAAAAATCGATCGACGAAGTCACGCGAGAAACGGGCAGAAGCTAGTTTATTAAAATCATCGTCATCAGCCTTTCGCAGTCCTCTGCTGGACAGAGGCCTCTACAAATGTTCGCCACTTTGTTTCTCACTAAACTAAACTAAATCTAGTTAGTTTAATAACAATTATTACATACATTGAAAATAAAAACAACCAAAAAAATACATACCACATATTGCGCTGTTCCAAGAATCGACTCTACAGAACTGCAAAGAGAGTTGCCTCCCACCATACCAACGGCAGTGTAGGGCCCTGTACGCCGCAACCGCACATCGTAATTCCGCAAATTCTATGTAAGTGTTACCCCGAAGATGTTTCTCGTAATTATTGCAAACCTGTATGGATGGTAATATTTATGTAGGTACTCTACTTAAAGACCAGTAACATCATATTTATTCATAATGTTAAGTAGATATTTAACTAATTAAGAGAGTGGTAAAGGAGGAGAATGATCGAGTTGAAATTAGTTGTATTATAATTTTTCTCACTATGGAGAATATAAACCATCATATTAATGGTTAATAGCTGATGCATGATGAGGATAGTCCGCATCTAAATAGAGTTATTTTATTACTCTACCTGACCTTATTAGGTCTAAATAAAGTCTTTGCCAGGCTTGAACAAACTAACACTGAAGTGAAAATGAAGGATATCTATCCATTACTAATCTATACTATCTATATACTAATATTTTAGATGGGAAAGACTAGTGTGTCGTTGAAGGTATGGAGAGTAACATTAGGCTACTTTTTGCCCCTTTCTAACCCCCCACTTCCCTAAAATGGGGGGTGGAAGTTTATATGGAGCATTCACGTTTGATCGCGCATCACGCGAAAATTACTGCATGGAATTAAATGCGGTTTGGAACCAATTGCTAGAAGTCCAACATAAATGTAAATTTATGAAAGTTCGTTATTTTTTGAAATCCAATATCGCGTGCGACGCCGCCGGCACTGTTGATTTTATAAATAGCAAAATATCACTTACCTTAAATTGAGTAATATTACCAAATCTTTCAAATTCTGGTAAAACATCTTTAAAAAATTCTACAAATTCTTTGTAAGTGTCGCTATCTTCATATTCTAACATTAAATCTGTATCATACTCATTGACATTGGTATTATTTAGTCCAAAATGTACAAAGAAATTTTGTGCTAAGAGAATCTGAAAAAAAGATAAAGGTTGATGAAAATATTTTTTTACTAACATTAAATTTACGACATTGTGGTTTATGTACATAAATAATCTGTAATGTTTTTTCCTGTGCATACATTTGTTATTTCAGTTTTAAAGTATTGTGCCATAATAATAAAAGGAAAAGCTATGCAATGATGGTGTGCTGTATGCAATAAATACTATATTAGCAGCAGTATTGCCTAAAAATACCTACAAATAATCTTCTTTATTTATGAAATTGAGAGAAGTTCTTAGGGTTCAAATCACAGGAATGCCTAATTCATTAGTTTTTATTTTATAGTAACTGGAAAGCCCTAATCAATAAGAACCAATTTGCTGCAGATGACAAGATATGAATAAGTTACCTTACTAATGCCAGGATATTCATGATTTCTAGAGCATTGGTCCCCAAAGCGGCAACATGCAGTTTTTGTAAAAAATGGGCAAGGTTCTCCTTCGGGTTTTGTATGTCTAGACAATAAGAGTTCAGCTGGGGGCTTAACGGAATTTCCTGAGAGAAACTGTTCCAAGTTTGTCATAAATATAGCCTGCCTCTGATTCTTTTCCTCTTCAATCTGTTTCAGTTTCTCTTCTTCCTCCTTCTTGCGTTTTTGTTCCATTTCCCATTCCTAAAAGAAGTATCAAATAAATAACTTACATCTCAAAGTAACTTTTTGTCTTGTATTATGAGTAGTAGACAGTGACTCGGGGCATCTCCCATCGAAGAATCGTGACAAGTTAGAAAAGTTAATTTATTAAATTGATCAGTCTGGGAATCAAACCTGGATCCATTGGATTGTCCGAACTTTAGGTTGAATGCTATTTAGCTCATCATCTCAGAGGTGTAGGTATGTCTCATTTGGTCCACTTAGCATCATGGTTTTCAATATTGCATGGTTGCTATGTTTAGTATATTGCATGTCAATAGCAGTGCATTGGGGCCTTCCATACATTATGTCACACTTAAGGAGGGAGTCCATGAAATGTGACATACAAGGAAGAAAGGAGTCCCATAAAAGGGGCCAGCTGTGACAAGGAGGGGAGAGGTCGAAGTTATGAAATTCATGTGACTTAATTTATGGACGACCCAATTCTACTATTATATATAGAGAGGTACTTATATATAATAAAAAAAAATACCAATTTCCGTCTTGCTTCACGTTGTAAGTGTAGTTCATGCAGTTGCTTTTTTTTCTCTTGGAGAAAATTCCAATTTTTAATAGCAACCTCCTCTGCTTGCATCCATTTTTGATTTTCTTCGATATTAGATTTAAATATCTGTTCATATTCAAAGTTCTGTAGCCTTTCTTCCTCTTCCAACCAATGCTTATACTCACTAGATTCTTTATCTATATTTTCAGCTATTGAGACAATTTGAAATTGTGAAAATAGTGTAATATTGTTTTTAATTTTATTTCTGTTTTTTTCAATATAATTGTATTATAGTAATATAGTTATATTGAAAAAAACAGAAATAATTTGAATTTGAATATTAAATAAATCAAGTATGTACAATGCTTATTTTGTCCATTTACCTTTCTTTCTGTTTTCTGATTCCTGAGTTCGTATTCTCCGCCTCCTCTCTCTTTTGGCAATTTTTCGCCATTCATTATGCCTGCCCCATAAAATGTATACTTTTTAGATACCTAACTTATCTGTATGAATACAAACAAATTCGTATTAACTGAAAATACATACCTTCCCATATTTTTATTGAATTTGATGATGATGATGATCTAGACACGATAATATTATTTTTGAATCAAGTATGTACATCAAACAGTGCGTCAGCCGCACAAAAAAAGTATTTGCCTAAATACACAAGAATTACGAGGAAATATCAATGTGGGTACATAGGTCTCGTATTCTAAAAACGTTATTTAAATTATATTTTAGCTCAAAATGTGCAGCAGTTTGTACCTACTGTGTCTAAATAAATAAATAAACAACAACTTTGTCAAGTGTCAAACTGACAGTGACAAAGACTATTTTTTATTCATTTTCTATACAGCATTAGGCTACAAGCATTTAGCCAAAATCCATAGAAGGTACCATAGGTTGTAGTTGCGTTTTGTACATTTTAAATATGTAGGAGGTACATATTTGGGTTTTTCACTTAACCCTCAGATTTGCATTCATTCTGACTCTGAATGAAACTCAGAATTACTGAGATTGAAACTGCTTTAAACTCTTTATCTAAAAAAGGAGGTAGGCATTAAGTATTCTTTGATAGAAATATGATGGCCAGTTTACAATTTACTGTGGGTACTTCTCAACACACGATTCACCGTTAAAAAGACGATATTAAAGTTACATACAATGGATAATATTTCTTTTAAAATAAAAAGTTCTATTTATAACAAGGATGAAAAAAAGCTAATTGAACTGCTGAGCACCGGCTTAGATCCCAACTTTGAAGGCGGATGGCCCATACGATTAGCTGCAAGACAAGGTTCTCATTCACTAGTAAAAGCTTTAGTCCAGTTTGGAGCTAATCCACATACAGTGAGTGAGTCAGGTAAGTTACAAAATGAAACTAACATTACATTTTTCTTGGCAAGAAAGCAGTAATTAAGTTGATGCAAATGCAGTTTGATTCCTGCCTTCTTCTTTTGTATTATGTTAAGTATAGCTATTTACCTAGCATCTTGCATTGTTTTATCAGGCAGGATATTATTTTTCTATCTACTTATTGATGAAGACTTTGATTGTCAAGTGTAATTTGGTAAATCGAAAACAGGGATTACATACATACACACATTACAGGATATAAATGCAAACTTATGTAATATTCATATTAGTACCTATGTACCAATTACCTATTTATTATATTTTAGGAGCATCAACCTTGCAGCTTGCTGTATACTCCGAAGACGAATGGTTAAGCGATAAATGGGATTTTTTACTTTCATGTTGTGACTCCTCACAGTTAGCTGATGGAGCAGCAGTAGCCATAATATTTAAGAACACGTCAGCTCTAGAAAAAATATTAGAAACGGGTCGATGCAATACAAACGTGCCGACTACTTTAACAGGTAGGTCTGGTATATCTTCCGGATTATTTTTAGGTATATTTAGTACTCGTAGTACTATGTTACCGTCTATATAAAATACCTACCACAGAACACCAGGCACCGACCGTGCCTACCTACCATACTCCGAAGTTTAGTAATGAAGTTTTTCAATTTTAATTACTACCTATTTAATAAATCCCACACCTTCTTTTAGCCGTAAACCTTATTTATACAATGGTTAGCTGTTAGTAATCTAGCTGTGTTACCTGCAGTTAATAGCTTTGTGATTGCAGGTAACACATCGGACGCACATAGTCCTAAACAGCTTATACCTAAAATATATAAGCCAAACAATACACACGTAATTATGTACCTATGCATGTAAGTAATTGCCACAGTACCTACCCTACCTAAGTATAATGTTTTGCTTTAATTAAGGTAAAACTGTGGAGCAACTAGCTAAAGGATATAAGTTACAAAATCTACACAATCATACATGGGAAAATCAAACAAATGTTACTCCAGCTAATTCACCCAGAAGTTCGGGACGACGAATGGTAAGAATTAATATTTTTCATAATTCCTGATCATTATGAAAATGTGACAGCTAAACATGTTATTATTTATGAACTTTACAGGACGCGATGAATTGCCTCACACCTCGACAAGAGAGGCATAGAAATCTGTCTCCATCCGTAGCCAGATTTTTCGATCAAACCGCAGGTCAAACATCCTTGTCATCACCAAGAAATAATATGATGGTTTATTCGCCAACGAATGAACGCATATCGACGTAGGATGATTAAATTCTTACAATCATGCTTTGCTAAGCATGATTGTACAGCTACACCTACTTACAGATACTTGTGGACCGGAACAAGAACTCATGTTATCAGTACCTAAATTATAACTATTTATGAATTTAGAAATTGACATGTACTAACTAGCTTTGTAGTTGGATTAGAATATTAGTAGGTACCTACCTATTAAAGTAGGTCTTATACCATGCACGGCTACATAGCAGCCCTTTGACAAATTCTGTAAATTTTCCCCACACAATTTTCAATCTAGTGTCCAAGACATGGAGGCCATTATTATATCTTATTTTGTTTTGGGAAAATTTTATGGATAGGTTTAGGTTGTAGAGTGGCCGTCTGTACGACTGTAATACTGAACCGAACAAAGTATTTAAACATGCCTAATGTAGGTTAAGAAAAATATTTTCATTTATGCAACACCTTTTTCTATGTTTCTTTTTGTAAATGACTACGATGGTGATTAGAGCAGCTTTGTCATTATTAACGGGCTAATGGGGGGAAGGCAGATGGCTTTCATAATCTCCTACTCATGACGAAAGTAGGCACCTATGCTTAGTCACTAGTAAGGTTGGAAAAAGACAACATAGGTAGGTACCTAGTTACTTAGTACATAGAAGTATTAAATAGGAAGTTACTTTTAATTGACTTTGGACAGTTCTGTTAAACTTTGCTGGGGCCCGTGGGCAAACAAGAATTCTGAGGCCCTTTTGGAAAGTAAACACGAAAAAGAAAAATATTTATTTATTTAGTATGATCTTTTAAGGGGATTTCCTAGTGAGCTATACTTAATTAATTTTTATCGATAATGCTTTACATTTATTTGCCTTACTTATCTTTGAGAATAATTTAAAGGTATTGTCAGTTCGTCGAGCATTTGAGGGCCGTCCACAAATTACGTCACACAAATTTTAACACTTTTTGACTCCTCCGCCTTCCTTGTCACAGCCAGCTGGTCACTTTCGTGCGACTAGGTCTTAGAACAATAACACGTTAATAATAACATGTTATTATTCTAAGGACTAGGTACTTTCTTCCTTGCGTGTTGTACTTACTTTGTGGACTCACCTCCCCTACCCTCCCCGTACTTGTGACGTAATTTGTGAACGGTCCCCGTTACTACTATTAATAAATTGTTTATTTATTAGCAGTAGGTATCTGCGTACCTACTGCTAAGAAATTAAAAACACATACATACTTGATTTGGGAGGTAACAGGAGGAATTTATTTTCACTATTAACTAGACTTATTTGTCCCTATCTACCTACTTTTATTTTTGACTGTATAGACTGCCATACACCAATCTACCTCCTTTGGACAGATGCTGTTCCTGTTCCCCAAACAATTTCCAAATAAAGGTGTTTCCGCAGCACCTGGGTTACGCGGGGTTAAACCGAGGCTAAGAATGCGTTTTAACAGAAGCGGGGTGCGCGGAGCTAACACGCTAAATGTACCAATAATATTGTTCCACTGCAGTGGAACAATATTATTGGTACAGTGCACTGTAGAGAAGCTGATATGAGATGTGTGATTTGAGCAATGATATTGTTGGTCAAGCTTTGTTAGCTCCGCACAGACCCGCTTTTATGGGAACGCACCCTGACCCGCCCGTACCCTGAACTGAAGTGTCTTAATACAGTGCATTATCCATCTAGACAATTTGACAGACTAGGTAAGATGATGTGTGGCCATCTGTACATACTGGTATAAATAAATAGGTATTCACAGCTTGACACGACCTGTATATTTGCTGCAATAGGTATTTATTTTTCCAAGTACCCACTTAATTATTTATTAGGATTCTGGGGGTCACCTTTTAAACGTGACGCATCGGAGGTAGGTACAGTCAGCATCAGATATTATGCTCGTTCGTGAGATAGTTCAATACATCTGCACAATGTTCAATAAATCAGCCAAAAATATTTAAGCACCCACCGAAAGTCAAACACCTTGGTTGTAAGAACAGTTGTTTCTTTGTTTACTACTATTTCATTGATAACTCTGCATGTTTAAATGATAATCAGTTTGAAGTATGGGATTTAATTTTGAAACTTTGGGCGAGATATTTTTGGCTAGGTATAGATAGGTATAATCTATTTGTGTAGCTTACGTGTTACTTGCATTCATTATGCTAACTGTATTTATAAACATACGTAAATGCTGGAAACTTTCAGATTGCAGCAGGTGTACATAAGCAACAGTATTAGTATTAGACACAATTTATAGTAATAGGTACCTACATTATGGCACGGATTTTATTGTATTTAGCAGGTAAGATGATTTAGCTAGTTACCTAAGTAGACAGTTCTTATTTAAGTTATATTTTTTTTGTAAATATCGAGTATCGATCCAATAATAATAAATAAAAATAATAATGCAAGGTTGTTTTAAATTAAGAGTTTAATTAGGTATTTTAAGTAATATGTGACAAATTAAATGGCAAATGTGTTTATATCCTTTGTTTCAATTTAATCTGAGTCTACACTACTGGTGTTTTTATGAAGCATTATGAAGTAGGTACTTGAGTGGGCGTACACAAGCTAATCGCTAGTGTGTCGGGTATCTTGTCATTGTACACCTGTAAAATCATAAAATCTTGTAAAAAAAATTAGGTAATTTGATTTATGACGTTTAAAAAAAAACTACTGTCTAGACTTCATTCAAACCAAATTTCGTTAGTAGTTTCTATAGTAATACACATCATATATTTTTTTCAGTTTTATCATATCATACCCATATTTTAGAAGTTACGGGGGGGGGGGGGGGGGGGAGAGACACATTTTACCACTTTGGAAGAGTCTCTCGCGCAAACTATTCAGTTTAGAAAAAAATGTTGTTAAAAACCTCAACATCATTTTCAAATACCTATCCATAGATACCCCACACGTATAGGTTTTAAAAAAATTTTGAGTTTCAGTTCTATGTATGGGAACCCCAAAAATTTTGGATTTTTTTCTGATTTTATTAATTAATTTATTAATACATCTACGTACCAAATTTCAATAATGTAGCTCTTATAGTTTCGAAATAAACTGGCTGTGACATACGGACGGACAGACAGACAGACAGACATGACGAATCTATAAGGGTCCCGTTTTTGCCATTTTGGCTACGGAACCCTAACAATAATAATTGAGCTAGTTGTTGCCTATGAAAATTTGAGACCTAATACCTAAATACACATGTATTTGTTGATTTGATACAATATTTTAATGTGTGTAGTGATAAAAAAATATCCTGTGTACATGAACAAAACTTACCAAACCCAGTTTAATGTTATGTGGAATGGTAAGAGGATGTCCTAGAACTTGCGGCATTTTGTCTTTTAAGGTTTCGGCAAATTGCTTTAGTACTCCTTTCTGCAATAATTGGGTATCTTTTAGTTAAGCTGTTGTTTTATAGCATACAAATACAAAATTATTAATTTAATTAGGTGGGTACCTATATTTGGTACTTATTATTATATTTTCATAGACCGAAGTAATAACAAAGTAACTATATAATAATCTGTGGTAATAACGAATAATAAGTAGGTAATCAACTGACCTCCTCATGCATTGGCATCGGGGTCACCACTGGAAAATGTCTTATTACACATAATTTTGGATAGGTTAATGGATCACCTCTCCAGAATCTTACTTGGCAATAGGTTATTACGTCCGCTTCAGGCAACCTGTATCCATGCTAAGAGAAAATGTATATATGTAAGTACAAAAAGTTATATAAATTGTTTGATGTTCACCGGTGCCCACTATGGCGTAAATACAGTTAACGCTTTAGGTTTTTAATAAGTGGATATTTTATTGAATTTATAAAAAACTCACAATGTTTTTCCAGTGACGACGAATATCTCTGTACGATTTAAAATGTCCTGTAGTAGGAAAAGTACTACAACAATCTTCTACAACGGCTTTATTTAGGCTAAAACAAATAATACTGACAGTGTTTCAAAAAAAACTGAAATTAGTTAGAGCGGTGACGGCAAAGTCAAAGAACACAAATAACCGCCCATTTCTTCCCGTGGGTGTCGTAAGAGTCGACTAAGAGACATCTTGAGATTACAGCTTTTCAGCTGGTGGTGGTATTTACCTACCTGGCCGGCAACCACCGTACACTCCGCGCAACTCCCGTAAAGTTAGACTGGTCGCGCTGCGGAATCAGTCGGTGTAAAGCTAGGACAATCCTTATAGGCCAGCATGGTTAGGGCAACGGTCAAGTGATTTATTTGCGAACTTGTTCGTTGCCGCAGGGGCTCTCTTTAGTCTCTTTCGTCTTCCGTCAGGCAACGGGAGGCCATTATGCCGCCTACTCTAAAAAGTTTAGTTTAGTTTATGGATTATTTAAGTAATGAATTTACCTACGCACATACCTCGGTAAAACTCTAACCCATTCTCCTGGCAAGAAATCATTATCGCTACCAATCATGTTTATTTTTACGGGTTTTAAATTAATTGTGACACATTTATCTGAAACCAAAAAGTTTGCATTTTAATCTATAGCGGTAAGTAATACGACTAGTTCTCACAGCGCTGATGGGTTATTGAAAAAATGAAAATGGCTTTATTAATCACAAAAACATACCTAGACTCAACAGTTGATGGTAGTTTAAACTTAAAAATTATATATAAATTGCACAAGTCTATGGAGCAATGAATGGAACAGGGGATCCCAAACTAGGCTTAGCCTGTATCTTGGGTAACCAAAAACAATTATAATTTTATTAGTAACTAACAGAGCATAATAAATACTTACTACGAAAATTCTAACTTATAAAGCTAACAGTG
Source organism: Conogethes punctiferalis (assembly GCA_031163375.1). Taxonomy (NCBI): domain Eukaryota; kingdom Metazoa; phylum Arthropoda; class Insecta; order Lepidoptera; family Crambidae; genus Conogethes; species Conogethes punctiferalis. The sequence continues at coordinate 9,101,724 of CM062080.1, forward strand.
CCAGTTTTGGCGTGTGAGTTGAATGTGTACCGATAGATAAAAACTCTTTATTGCACAGAAACACAGACATTGCAGGAAAACACATTACAAAAAACACAAAGTACAATCTAGGCGGTCTTATCGCTTACTGCGATCTCTTCCAGACAACTTCCAGATTGACTATGGAAATGGGTAAACCAGTGCAAAACTATCTAACTATTTTATATTAAATACGTAAATAATATAATAATAATAAACATAGGGAAAAGATTGTACACAACACATATCTCATGGACACAGGGGATACTATTGATCCAGTTGATAATATTCTAAGTTATAAATACCTAGGTTATAACCAAACCCGACAAATTCATGAAAAACAAACAAAGGCAACTATCACACATAAATTCAAAACTAGATTACACAGAATACTAAACTCATATTTAGATTCAAAAAATACTATTAAAGCTATAAATTCATTTGCTATACCTGTTCTCACGTACACATTTGGAATTAAACATTGGTCGCAATCAGATCTCAAAAAACTACAACGAACAATCAATACACACATGACCAAAGACAGGAAACACCACCCAAGATCGTGCACACAGAGACTCACGCTACCTAGACACGAAGGCGGTAGAGGCCTTATAGATATCCAAAACCTTCACAACAATCAAATAACCAATCTCCGTTTATTCTTCCATAGCAAAGCACAAATCTCGAATTCTCATTACGCAATTAGCCAAGCCGACACTAAATTCACTCCACTCAACCTCAAGAGACCGTGCACCCCAACCCAATGAATCCATAACACAAGTACAACAAAAACTGGAAGCCTGGCAGCTAAAATCCCTTCACGGAAGACACCGCCATGATCTCCTCAACCCTAATGTCGACAAGAAAGCGTCGAACGCATGGCTGAAACAGAAGGATTCATGCTGGCTATCCAAGATCTGACCATAGACACCAAAAACTACCGAAAGCACATCATCCGCGACCCCAACTTACAGTCCGACCTTTGCCGAAAATGCCATAGTGCTTCGGAAACCATACAACACATCACTGGAGCTTGCAGATCAATTTCGCAAACCGACTATAAACACAGACACGACCAAATTGCCGCAATAGTCCACCAATACCTTGCTTACAAATACAAACTAATCACAGAAAAAACTTCCTACTACAAATACACACCAGAAACAATATTAGACAGGTCACATTTCAGAATGTACTGGGACCGAACCATATTACTGACAAAACAATCCATCATAATAGGCCAGATATAATACTCTACAATAAAGACAGCAAAACAGTTTATCTCATCGACATTGCAGTACCCAACACACAACCTAACACTTACAAACACAGAAAAACTCAGCAAGTAGGTACACAGACCTCGCCATTGAGCTTAAAACACAATGGCGAGTAGATACCGTTAAAACCGTTCCAATTATAATTTCATCAACTGGAGTAATACCAAATACTTTACGCGACAACCTAAAAACCCTTGATATTCACACTCTCACTTTCCTCCTTCTCCAAAAAGCCGCTATTTTAAATACCTGCAGTTAGTAGTACGAAAATTCCTCACACTTGACTAGCTCTTTCTCGACTTACCATTATTTCTTTTCGTTTTGGCCAAAAGTATGTCTTATCGTAAAATTGCTCACTTCATGAAATATTCAAGAATTTTATGAAACGGTCGCATTTCATGAAATGTTACTTTGTCGTTTAGCCACAATAATGATGTACCTACCTTTTCCAGATCAATGGTAGGTAAGCGTTTGTAAATATTTCAACTAAAATCGCTGAGGAACTACTTTGTGAGATTATCAAAAGTAAACAGACAAGTTTACATAATTATTTATTGTGTCCAGAATTCCATATCTATATATGTAGGTCACACAGCTTCTGTGCTCACATATATCTGATGCGGACTGTACTTACTTTAGCTAAAAGTAAAAAAATATGCTTACTATTGGCTTTGACGTTATATTTGACGCCTTTCTGCGGGCCTTTAGCAACCAAGAAATCCCGATTGTTAATTAAATAATCTGTTCCTAGGACATTCCACTTTGGCGATAATTTTGCTAATAATGTATACTGAAAACACATCTGGTACAATTCAGGTGTGACCACATCTATATGCCCATCCTGTAAATTTAAAAAATAGATTGTTCAGTAGCGACATAATGTATTTAGAATGTAAGTAGGTAGGTAGTACATACACACGGCCATAGGTACATCAAGGTTACCGTATGGCCTGTCAGTGACCTGTCAGTCACTATTTTCTTAACGCGAATGAACTATAGGTGCAGCGCAGACGGCACATTTTTTGTACGATAGAGTCTGCGTCTGAGACATTTAAAAAGAACGTGTAGGTCTGCCCGACAGAATGATCGTGAATATCAAGATGGCGGGACCACGCCAGGTTTTTCGAATATAATATTGAAAAGATTTCATACAGAATTTCTACTAATTCATACTTTCACAGAAAAATTCTACACTCAAAAATTATCAAAATTTTGTAGGTAGTAAGGGGCGCCGCCAGGTCAAAATGGCGGGACCACAGCTCTAGTCATTAAAACACATGTCGTAGTCTTAATTAGTATACACCACATTTTAATACGATATACCTAGTACGAATACGTTTGAATCATTATAAATTCTTAAAACTGTAATTTTAATAAATTGGGATGTAAGGGAGCGACCCATCATCTTTTCGCTCCAAGCCAACCTCACCTGAACGTGGTGCATCCTGCCGAATAACAAACTAGGCGCTGGCAACCGACTGGTGGCGGTATACCCATCACAATTCAAGGCCTAGCTAAATACCACAGACCGATGACGGGCAGCAGCGTCACCGGAGCGAGAAGCTACGCCCTGCGATCCCCAACCCACCTGCCCAGCGTGGCGGTTAAGGGTATATCCTCCAGATGTTTGCCCTAGGTGGCGAACAACAGCAGTGGACTGCAATAGGCTGATGATGATGATGAAATTCCGCTAAATTATAACTCGCGGGATTGTAAACTCTCGAAAGATTGTAAACTGTAACTTAATGCTTACAGTTTAACTATTTATTGTCCGGTAGATTGTAATCGATCGAAGCGTGAAATTCTTAAATTAAAATCTGTCGCTTCGCGTAGCTCTCAATAGGGCAGGTAGGTAACACAGATAAAATTGTACCTAATAATATTAATGATTATTATCAGTAATTATTATACAGTAGGTACTTACTTGAACCAAAGAAAATTTCATGAATAAAATATTGAGCTTGTCGTAATCGTCACTCTTTTTATTAAATATTATATGTACTTTCTTCACATCATATTTATCGGGGCATGCCAAAATTGATGAATTCGAAAATATTATCATCCTGAACATAATAAATATTTATGTAGGTACCTAATGTTATTGCCACAGTGCCCACATTAAATGTCGAACCAATTCAAAGTAGATAGATACCTACTCGTAGTTTAAAAAGTTCGGAAGAATTTGTATTTTACAATAATAAAAAATATCTAAAACAATAACGGCGACGGCTTTACCTGCACTTCAAAATTTTCCAGTGGTAGTCTGAAGGAGCTGATCGATCATGTTTATCTTTCAAATTTGCTACCACCTTAGCATAACCCATATCTTCGAACTCCGGGTTATGATAAAACACCAACTCGTAATTCATTATTAGTTATGTACCTAGGTACAAAGTTACAGAAAAATTAAGGTAGGTCTCCAAATGTAATGGCAATTTTAATAATAGGGACTTGCACAGGTTAACCTTCGGTTAAAATATCCAAGCAGGGGCCTGCACGGCCAACTCTGATTTCTCTTCTGCTGCTGCCACCGTCCGTTCGTCAATTTGGCGCCATTTTATAGGTTGGTTCGTCAAAGACTGTCAAAGAAGTAATTTTTGTAAATCCTAATGGTGTTTTTTAATGCTTGCATAAAATGTAGGTACTTACCTACTGTATTTTCGTTTATGTTCATGTATAAAACCGAGTAAAATGCTATAGGTAGGTAATTGAAAGCAAGCATACATATAACTGTATATTGTACGTACTATCAAAAACAACTTTTTTCGAATTTAGAACCATTAATGTACAAACCACTAGATTAGAAAAGCTCATACCTACTTGTGAACCTGAAAACAGTGGTCTCTGCAATTGCCAATCTATTACCAAATCCGCGTTTGTTAAATATCTTGGCGTCCTATTAGATGAAAGACTTAGTTGGCAACCGCATATAGAGTTGCTAGCATCCCGAATCCGAAAGCTTGTCTGGATTTTTTAAAAACTGAGAAATGTAGCTGACCTTGATATTATGCCTTAGTCCAGTCAATATAGGGAGGGGTATTGCGTGATTGTTTGGGGCGGGGCCTGTAAAACCCCGTATGATTCAGATCGAGCGAGCACAGAGATCATTGGTACTTAAAACTATGACTTTTAGCCCATACAGGTTCCCCACTACAGAATTGTATCGGATGTGCAAAGTTCTGACGGTTAGACAACTATACATCTTACGATCTATAATTAGCCAACATCGCAATACTCCTTACGATCCAACTGTAGTGGGGAAACGTGTGTGGTGGGTAATGTTTGTAGGCTCCCAAAATGTCGCACGGCTATGGCTAGGCTCAATGAAAACGAATTTTGACTAGGTATGCCAAAAAATAGTCATGAAATAGTCATATATAGGTACTTAGTCGCACAAGTGAAAAAAAATAGTCGCATTATAGTTTCGGTGCTATAGCTATAGGTTGTTGAGGATTCTGGCTTGAACATCAAGCTGTAATCCTCACCTCTGATGCAAGCAAACGGCAAAGTCTATCGAATTGGTTTATGTTCCAAAAAATAGTCATGAAATAGTCGCAACGACATACCAAATCTCAGAATTAGTCGCTAAGAGATTCCAGAGATATAAGGGTACTCTTGTTAGGATTCTAGCTTGAACATTTGAAAACTTCAAATATCTCGGAAACGGCTACGATTTTAAATTGTCATTAAATAGTCGTCTCCAGCGAAAATTAATTTGAGATGATTGAATTAGTAAATAAAAAGTTTTAATGTTCCATTCAATTCTGTAGGTACAGTTGTATATGTCGCAGTCATCTGGTTGAATCTCCTATTCAATTGAATCGCTAGCGCGTTCATTGAATGACGACATTCAATTGAATGACTAGACCGAACGTTGACTAAACACGCGTCACTTAACGTCCAACTAGGTAGCGGATTGAAACATAGCCCTTTGAAAAGAGAGCGGACGTAAAAGCAGTCAGGGGATTGTAATTTAGTTCATTCTTTTCCCACGCGGCGTTAGTAGTCACCAAAACAAATATGGCGTCAAACATGATCAAAAAGATATGAACAGTGTTGATATTTTTTGATTAGATTCGTAATAAAATAGTGTGACATCATGGATTTACCTATTATAAATACGCCGCCACCGGATACTTTTAAAGAAAAATGATAAACTAAACATTACACAGTCGGATTTTACCCATTCAACGACTATGCTATAAAATGACGTTCAGTCAAGACGTTGAACGTTTCAGTCAATAACTTGACGAGTTGTCCTTTAGGCATTCAATTGAATGTCGTCATTCAATGAACGCGCTGGCCATTCAATTGAATAGGAGATTCAACCAGATGACTGCGACATATACAAATGTTTTACTTCATTTGATATTATAGTGAAATATTCCGCTTAAAATATAATATTTCGTCTAATTAGGTGTTTTCCATGGCAGCTGTTATGATTAAACAAAAAAAACCTAACATTTTTAAGTAGCTATTTTTATTAACCTATTATAATTTAATGTTTGCATATGCGTACAAAACTTGTTTAAATCTGAAATCAGTACATATAATAGGTACAGTATTACCGCCCTGCTCTGACCCAGGCAAAAGTAATAAAATTCAACTATGAGCTTTAGGTATTGTTCTTACATTTACCAAAGTTTATATCAAAGCAATGAGGCATTTTTAAAAAGGTAGAGCTAGTTCCACAACACTTACTACGTAGATAGATTTTTTGGAACATAAACCAATAGGCTTGTTTCCTTAAAAAATTTAATTAGTCCGTCTTCTAGATTATTCAAAAATAAAAGATACGTATTTTATCATTTATAAATTAGACCAAAGATTACAAAGATATACCCCGTTAAAGTTTCGCGTGACGTCACGCCGTGCAGCATTTGGTAAAAAAACGCACAAAGACGCAACATCCCTGCGTAGAGATAGAGGGTCTAGTCTAGCTTGTCTATAATTGGGATGATGACTAAAAAATAATTTAATGTCCATCAGATAGATTAATGAAAAATATTGGATACGTATTTTTTATTTTGCCTCTTGTTCAAAAACTTACGAAGATACATTGATTTTAAATGTCACATGACGTCACGTTAGAGTACAAAATATACTCTAACGTGACGTAGTTAGCCCCCACTCCGTAACTTTAATGCGCTTTATCTAAGTATTTTCTTGTTATTTCGACAAAACAAAAAATACGGGTCTTATATTTTTTTATTATCTAAGAGACGGACTAATTATTTTCTTCATTTTCATACCTTGTCATCATCCGTATTCTCGGTCGTCAACGATTCGAGCCGGTCGCTCTTCGCTGGATACGGTAAAAAGGAAAGAGTTGGTACTGAGGTGCCCCGGCCCACAGACGAGAACAATATTCCATGTGAGGTCGCACCTGTGCCTTGCACAGTTAAGACGGTAGTCTGGTGTATCACAGATGCATTAAAGCCATCTTAGGACAAAGTTCTGTTATTATATTTACGGCAACAACCCCAAAACAATATTTAAATTATTACGAAACAGGCGAAAACCTGGAAATGCCTATGTCCAGCAGTGGACTGATGATGATTTGGGATTTACAGTAATTACGGGTAAGGATCTTTCAACGCGTGGCCTAAATCTTAAATTAACGGCGACATATCAAATGTCACTTTTGATGTTGCATGTGTATTTTTTGCATGGAAGTATCAAGTACTTCGTACAACAGGAAGGCGCTCTATCTATGCATATTGAAGCTAAAATAAAGAAAATGAAACCTTATGTTAAGGTCGTAAGAGTCTTGTTCAAAATAAGTCTTGTCAAAATAAGAACGTAACCAATGAGAGGGAAAATAGTGAACAAAACGTCCCTTTCTAGCAGCGACTAGATTGCTAGATAGAGTACGAAACACCGGACCTGGGCCCCTACCACCAAAAACGAAAACGATCGCTCGCTGAACGGATGGCGTACCTACCCTTGAGCCATGAATCCCTCTCATTTGCCCCCCCCGTGTTTGAATATACAAACTAAAATTCGTCAAAGTTGATTTTCGTTAATTTAATTCATATATTCAAACACGGAAAGGAATAATGGGAGGGATTGATTTTGCAAAAATACACGATCCGTTCAACCAACGATCGCTCTCGAACCGGTGGTAGGGGCCCTGACAACTTCACATGACATCGGCGACTTTGACGTCGGTGGCGGGGATTTTTAATTTGTTATATTTTTCTTAATATGTAATTAAAATGGGGAGAATTTGTGTCGTGGGGCTTGTGAAAGCGAGTATTATCCGGATTGTAGTTTGTCTTTTCACAAGTAATACTTTTAAACATAATTTGTTAATGAAGAATTAGGGTGACCATGCATTATTATCCAATCATAAAGTCCGTTGTTTTTTTGTATCGGAAAGAGCGTAATCTGTGTCTTTTATTATTGCACGTTCAACGCGTGTTATCATGTTTCGACGTAAAGGAACGTACTATATGTACGTTCCGTTATTTAAAAAAAACTATAAACATAACTTACCACGCACGTTAATACAATCCAAATAAAGAAATCACTGTGAAAAGGTTGCACTTTAAAAGACCATTGGCAGTCATTGGCATATTACTGTATTGATATTATTATCATGATGCTTAATACTTAATTTATAATTTACAGCCCCTAATATTAGTTGTTTGTACTACCTCACGTTCACTTTGTATCAATTTCAGATTTCCTGGAAATCCTGATGTTAGGGAATTATGGATAAATATTATACCCATTAGATCTACCCGTAAATTGACGAATGCATCAGTTATATTGTGTTGACATAACACAATTTTCGGCATTTACTGCTTTTATAGACCAAGGAAAACTAAAGCATGTTTCCCGATTCGTCGATTTCAGAAAGCTTTAGACTGTATGTAGTTAGTTAAAAATTATAAATGTGATGATAACATTGTAAACACTATGTTGAAAAGAGTGAATGCTGCTTTCCGAACCGGTGGTTTGTAGTTTTGACGATTTGTTAGTGTTTTTAACCGACTTCAAAAAAAGGACGACGACTGAGTTTTTTTTTGTCAGTTTGTTACCACATATCTCAGAGAGTTGTGAATTCTTTTTTTGTTCGAAAGGGTGTAAGTACTTCCTAGTTGGTCCCATTGTCGCCATATTGAAGTCGGTTTCTTTGCAAAAAGAAGTGGTGTTATTTAAAAAACGATTATGAATAAAAAATATTTTGGCTTTCAATGTTGGCCTTTTTTTTGTACGTATGTATTGTCATTGTCCTTAAATCATATTTTAATATAGTCACCCTATTCAGAGAGAGACAAAAGGGACATGCACTGTGCTTTCGTTCGGCTTCGATTTTCCGACAACAGCTTGTTCCTTATATATTACTTCTATGATTTTTTGTTATTAACGCCCCCATGTCAATACTGGATGCGTATAAAAGATTGTGCAGTGAGGTCAGGTACTCATCAAACTACGCTTTGCCAAAATGTAAATACAAATATCACTCCTCCTAGTATAAGGGCGACGTTAGTTCAGATTTCGGCCATGCGCCTAAAGATCCTTGTAGGCTTAAAGGTTGGGGTCGCCTGTAACATAAAAACAGTCAGTAATTTTATCAAAATATGTATTAACTGCATACTTAGACTACTAATATTATAATACAATACTATTTCATAAATTAAACTTTAAAGTACAAAGATTCATGAAAGGAAAATAAAAAGAACTTGAGTCTTGATCATTAAAAAAAAGGTTCTTTTATTAAATGAACATCCAATAGGGAATATGCATGAAAAATAGTTTCATGTATTTAGTAATTATCGTAAAATAAATAAAAATATACTACGAACAATGATAACAAAATCAAAATTGGCTGGAAAATGGGGGAGATACAGTCGATAAAAGTAAATATATCCGTCTCTCTCCGTGGACACGGACACAGATTTTTCTATGGAGTTTGTATGGCGCGCATGGTACGTGACGTCATCCGCCACGTCGGATCTCTCTGTCTAAGTAATAACTTTAACGCTTTATAACTCAAAGATAGTTTAAAAATTCTTCGATATTTATGTATCTGGAAGATAAAAGATCTCAATAAATCCATAAAAAAAAGTCATGCATATTCCCTATTGAGTTTCATTTATCTAATCACTCGGACAAATATTACAATGTCATTATGTTATTAAAAATAGGTAGTATAGTTGTAAAATATTACCCAATAATTAGGAACATATCCAAAGTCCTCATCGTTATTCATAATATTATGTTTTATTAAAACTTATTAAAAAAACATTTCCTCATCACCCAGAAAACTTAAAGATATACACTTATTTGACAAAGGAAATTAATTCGTTCGGTCACTAGGTATAGTTCTGTTATGTATTGAAGGAAGAGCAGTGTCTCCTGACACAAGCATTTAAGCTTAAAAGGAGTCACTGGATGCTTATGTTTAAAACGCTTAATTTTTTGTTAAAGCCATATGTATTTTTTTTTCTTTTTTTACTAGTGTCTAATTTCGGTGTAAGTGAAATCAAAATAGTTTAATAATTGATTGTTACTGGCGGTGAAATTAAAATAAATCAATTTGGATGTTCAAGTTGATCCCGGGCTTTACGCAATACTCCTTGAGTTTTATGTATTTCGCGACAAATAGCACGTTGTACACTTCTTTTCCTCATATTAGCTGCATTAAGTTGAGCCAGTGTTTCTGCTAAAGTGGCTTTTGTCCTAGCAAGCTTTTGTTTTAATGTGAGATTTTCTTCATATAGAGAACCTGAAGAGAAATAAAACAGTTAAATTATCAGTACCATATTTAAGCTTATTTTAATTTTTAATTAAATCTTTAATTTCATTCTTATCTATCACAAAAGGCTTACTTTTACCGCCCTGCTCCCATCCAGCAAAAATAATAAAATTTTAAAATGAGCTATTAAAAATTATATTTCACATCGGCATAGAGCAGTCTGTAGGCGGTAAGATCGCTGTGAGCGAACAGTCTGCTACTTATTGATGCCAATCTATACTTATAATAAATCTGTAGAGAGGTCAATTCTGTACATAAAATATTTTTTCAAAATAACTATCAGGGGGTGATAAGTGATCGATACTGATACCAAAAATGCAATCAGTAAAATTTTTGTCTGTCTGTCTGTCTGTATGTTCGTTATAGAAAAAAAAACTACTGAACAGATTTTGACGAAACTTGGTACAATTATTCTTCATACTCCTGGGCAGGTTATAGGATACTTTTCATCACGCTACAATCAATAGGAGCGGAGCAGTGACGGGAAGTGTTGGGAAAACGCGAGAAATTTAAACCTGTATGTTTGAACGCGCATTACGCGAAAACTACTGCATAGAATTGAATGCGGTTTTCACCAATGTATTGCTAGAGGTCTAACTTAAAACTTAGGCACAAGGTATAGATGGGTATTATATGGAAGTCCGTTATTTTTGAAACCCGATATCCACGCGAGTGACGCCGCTGGCACAGCTAGTGTAAAATAATTATGTCTAAAATGCAATATTTGTAGTGGGAGCTGGGCGGTATAAATGTGATAATATGCTCTTTAGAACTGCCATTAGCGTCGTATAATAAATGGCAAATATCAATAAACCACCTGGAATGGTTGTTGTTGTTAGATTCTGTTTAAAGTACGTAATTTGTAACTTACGGGGTGATAAGGATACTGCATCATTTTGTTCAAGACTGGATAATCTATCACTGTCAATGCCTTGGTCAGGAGAGGTGGGCCGCTCTTCTTGCAATAGATGATTTTCGTGAACAACAGCTAGATTCATATTAGCTTCCATTGCCACTTTGCGAGTTATCTCTATCTCTAGCTGAGTGTTAACTTCTAACGAATTGGCTAATTTCTCGCGAGTTTCTTCAAGTTCTCTTTCGATTCGTAACCTGTCATGTTGAGCACGCGCCCGTTCCAGAGCCGCTTGTGAAGCTTGGACGGTAGCCTCATCTGCTGCTCGTCTCAAAGACCGCTCGGTTTCTGCATGTGACGACTCCAACTCCTGCCTCTCTAAACATAACTTTTCTACGCGTTGGACGGATTCAGTTAATTGTCCTTCGATATTCTTCATTTTCGACTCCATGGATAATATATTTTTGGTCATAACTTCTATATTTTTGTTGGCCTCATTAAGGTTTGCGATTTCTGAAGATAAATTACTTTTTAATTCATCTCTTTCTATTACGAGTTCGTTTATTTGTTTCATGGAAAAATCTAATTTACTTTTGAGGTCGTTAATCTCGTCACCAAGTTCCTCATTTCGTTTTGTAAGTTGATTGATTTCTTCAAATAAGAGAGATTCGCTTATGTTTTTATTATCTTCCGATCGCGAGCCGTATGATACCCGTGATCTTCTAGAACGGTATTTATTAATATCGGACGTTGTTTCTACCGCAGCTATTCCTGTATCACAGAGGCCAACACGAGCCAATGATACATTTCTATCTGGCTCTGACCAACACTCCGATTCGGACATAACATCTGCCTGAGGGAAATGCTTTGAAGGTCTTTTAATAGAGTATCTGTTATTGTCATCACTGCACAACACGTGGTGACCGAACATCATAGTTAAATCTTCAATTTTTAACGATCGAGAAATATCTAGGTTACTTTCATCCATAGTAAATTCTTCAGGTGCCATCGATTCATCTAATTTGAGACCTACAGGTAGAGCTAGGCTTTGTTCTAAAATACTTTCAGCTAACTTTTTCTTATCTTCATCGAGAACGCATCTGCCAGATAAATAAATTTTATAAATGCATGACCAAAATTAACAAAGGACTTTTCCTTTAAAACTTTAAGTTTAGCACCAACGATATTTTTATGCGAGAGGAGAGAGAGATAGAGACGAAGAGAAGACGAGCAAGTGTGATTTTAATGAAAATAATTATATTATGTATTTCACTTTATAATCTGTGCTTTAGGTGTAAGTGACGAGTGAAAATGTACATGATAACAACTTACTTATGTGACAACAACTTGTCTAAGAAATAAGCTAGGCCTTGTAAACGTCTTGTCAACAATTGCTGCAAATTCCTGGAAATATATAAGTGTTATATTAGATAATAAATAAATTGTGTTAAATAAATTAATTTATTAATACGACATCTAAAAATACGACACTTACCCAGTATTGTCCTCATTTTGTACATTTTCAATATGTTTCTGTAGCTCTCGGACTTTGATTTCAAGGTATTTTATATGCTCATCTTTGCATTTTAATATTTCTTCAGATTTTTCCATCTGAGAATCACTTACGTGTGCATATTGTAGTTCCTTAGTCTAAAAATAAATGCATTTATTGAAATAAAAAATATAGGTCTGAAGTGAATGAAACCTTTATCTTTATAGATAATGTTTATGTTTATACATAGAAACCAAAAACCAACTAGAATTAACTTACCAACTTTAATTTCTTGATTTCTTTATCTTGTTGTTGAATTTTTTTCATACATCCTTTAATCATTTGTAATGCCTTCCGATTTTCTCTCCTCAATTTGACCAATTCATCCTACAAAGAAAGTGGATCGTACATAAGTATATGTTCCACTAAATATTGGTGTTTTATAATTTTGGAAACATTAAACTTCATATTTTGTAAATGAAACGCCAGGAAACATGCAAGATAAGTAATGATAAAATTGTTATGTTCTGAATTGGATTAAACATTAAGCTCACCAAATTTTCATTATTAACTGTGTCACCCAAATAATCCCTGAAACGGAGAATATAATTATACTTTGTACCAATTTATAATATTAGATTAAAACTAATTTATTAAAATTATGACATCTTCTTACCCAGCTGACTCTGTCTCGACACATGTTTCATCAATTGTTTCTTTTCTATCAATATCCTGTAAAATTCGTATAAGTTTAATACTCTCGCTCGTAAATTTAATAATCGCTCTACAATCAGGAACTTAATTGGTATTACGCCATTACCATTTATTTATTTATATATTCTTTATATTATTGCACACCATAAAATTAGATAAGACATAAAACTAGGTACAGTAGGTAGATATTTGTAGTACAATATAGGCGGCCTTATCGCTAGAAGCGATCTCTTCCAGGCAACCTTAGGGTAAAGGATAGATAAAAGAAAGGGTGAGGTGACCTATCTACTGAATCAGAATTTATTAAAGAAAGATATTATAAGTAAAAATACAAATACATAATTTATTTAATATTATGTCTTAATACTACTATGTATATGTAACTTGTAACGTTATACGTACATTTTCAAATAAATGTTTTTTTAAACCAATAGTTTATTTTAATTAAATAATAAGAACAAAGTGTTTCTAATTTTTGTTACTTATTCTACATTAAAATAAAGATTATACTATAATTACAACTTCAACAAAATACTATTCAAGTAAACATTAATAAAACTTAAAATAGGTACATAAATAATACTCAAGAATAATTGCTAATGGTTCACTTGATGGTCGCACAGTACCCTAATATAAGTCCTATATATACGTTACCGGAAATGTATGAAATCTCGGAATTGTACACAATTCCTAGGAAATATATATAATTCCGAAGCTGTATAGGAAATGTATGAAATATTCTTTTAAAACTAATTTAATATACACATATCCTAGGAAATATATCGATTTCCTAGGAATTCTATATAATTCCAATATCCTATTAGGAAATGTATGAAAAAATGCTTTCTGTAATGAAAATACGTTGTTAAAATAAGAACAATACCTTGCCAAACCAGCCTCGCTCGTTATTCGGCAGAATGCACCCCGGGCAAGAGACCGGGGTGCATTCTGCCGAATAACAATCTGCGTATACGTATCCCTCTGCATTAAGAAGAACTCTTGGACACTTTACTTTGAGATCGATCGAGATCACGTTACACAATTGTTTTAAGATTTCTTTCTTGAAACCAATTTGATAGAATTCATCATCGGTTTTAGCCAAAACTACTTCTGTAATATTTCGGGCATCATCACGTCCGTTTTACATTTCCGGCTGCTATTTAGGAAATGTGTCCAATATAATTAATTTCACACATTTCCTTGCGATTTTAGAAATCACATACATTTCCTAGGAATTGTATATATAACTAGCTTTTGCCCGCGACTTCGTCCGCGTGTTTAAATTTATACATACAAAAGTTTTTTCCCGCTAACTCCCGTTCCCGTGGGAATTTCTCAAAATACAGCCATAACTAAACTTTATATTTACTAAGGTACCTGCATGCCAAATTTCAAGCGTCTAACTTAAGCGGTTTAGATTTTTCATACAAAAGGATTTTCCCGCTAATTCCCGTTCCCGTGGGAATTTCGGGAATTCCTTTCTTAGTGCACCCCTACGGTACCTAAGCTACGTCCCTTCCAAATTTCAAGTGCCTACGTTTAGCCGTTTGGGCTGTGCGTTGATATGTCAGTCAGTCAGTCAGTCAGTCAGTCAGTTTCTCCTTTTATATATATAGATGTCGGTTTTACACATTTCCGGTAACATATAGAATAATAATAGAGAATGTATTATGTAGATAGGTACAAATATTAAAGGAGAAATCTGACCACCGTTTTGCTAATTTCCAAGGGGAGTGCCGTGTGCATTGTGGTCGTTTGTTATTACTGTCAGTATCACCTAATTACCTAATTAAGTGACGTGCCAGGGTCCTCGTGTATGAGTAACGGAATTTCTGAATAAAAAAAAGGTAATGTGTTCTCTCACCGGGAGCGTTCGTGTTTAATGCTATATAACTATTTTATCTACTTAACGACATTTTCAAACCATTGTGTATTTGATATATGTAGAACTATAGCTTCTACGATATTAACACCCAACTTAATAATGTAACGTTTTATGATACAGCACTCATTCAAATTTCAAATTTACCTACCTGTTCCAGGTGTGACGTTTCTCTCTTCATTGAGACATTGTTATTTACAGTCATATCAACACTGTCATTAGAAATAGAACCCTGAAAAAGATATTTATTTTAAATAACATAGGTAGATCTTTCTTACAATATAGAAAGATGTACGTTGTAACTTGTACGTAAGTGATGGATCACAAACCTGTTGTTCTAGTACATCGATGGCTTCCGCAGCCGCAGCTAAAAGTTCCTGTTTATCCGACAGTTGTCTTCTTAGTTCTTCGACTTCAACTTGCAATCTTACATTATGCTCCAATAATCCCTAAAACGATAACTATATTTATAAATAATAACCACCTTTGATTGATGACAGACTTACCTATGTGGATAAACTCTTTATTGCACAAAAACACAGATATTACAGAAAAACACATTACAAACAAAACAAAATAAAATTTAGGTAATATTATAAACATTAAAATATGTGCAAACAACCTAGGTATAAAGTTTTTACGCTTACTTGGACGGCGGGAGGTGATCCATGACCCAATTTTTCCTCTATGATATATATCCGTAACTTTAAATGAAAGTTCTCTTTACGCAAACTGTTAAGCTGTTCTTCATATTGTTTCATGCTAATGCCACTTGCAATCGTGACATCTGTAACAAAAATATGTAAAATATTGGAATTAAGCCTAGAAGTGTTAAAGTCGAGTCTTATACTGAATTTCGAAATACACTATTTGGACTAGACGCCTCTTTGAACGTACGACGATATTTTTTTTATAGTAGCTCAACATAATGGCTTCACTACGCCTGATGGAAAACGAAAGGGAAGCCCAAGTCGCTGTGACAACTGGCAAGTAACTGGTCAGTTACCTGTCAGTTGCCACTGCCATTCCGGCCCAACACTAACCCCCCAAGAGCTCCGGAAACCCTACTCACCGGCAGAAACACGACCCGGAGGTCAATTGGCTGCGGTATTCTATAGGGTGGAGGTCCTTCCCCGGACAGGCAGCTTAATTCGAGCGAAGATTCGCTATGCCTTACCTCTCTTACGATTCGACAGAACAATACTTGGACAAATCACATAATTATTCGACAGATTTCTAGTCTAATATTTTGACGAAATATCTAATATTTTCGAGCGAAGTTTCGCTATGCCCTACCTCTCTTAACTATAAATTATATTGCAACGATACTGGAAGTATAAAAGTTTACGCCAAAAGTAGCCTATGGCTTTGCACAAATTTGGTATACAAATATGTAGTATAACGCCTGACTGCCTGTATACCAAATTTCGTTTAAATAGGTTAAGTAAATTGGCGTGAAAGCGCAGCAGGCAGTCAATTATGTACTTTCATTTATAATATTGTATTAGTAAGGAAATAAGGATAAGATAATTACTACCAAGGTACTACTTACCATGACCGTCTGGTGTGGGCAGTGACATTTCCTGTAGTTGTCGCGGACTCGTACTGCAAAATAAGAATAATAAATATAAGTATGTAGGTACATTAGTTGCATTGCACCCCGCATCTTTTCCCGCGCGTAAATATCTTTGATGAACTATCACATCCTACTTCTTACTATATAATCCCTATAATCCCTACTATCACTACTAATCCCTACTAATATTATAAATGCGAAAGTAACTCTGTCGGTTACGCTTTTCCGCGTTAACCTCTCAACCGATTTTGATGAAATTTGGCACAGACAATCATTAAACACTGAGAAAGGACATAGGTACCTATAGGTAACTTTTATTGCGAAAAAAGGTTGAAGAAACACTTCTGTGACACAGTCTACTAGGTGGGCCGCTTCATTTGATGTCTAATTGGAAGATCTGAAGTATCTGATGAAGAATCCTCAGCCGGTCTCAGCTGTATTAGAGATATGGTAATGCCCCTTCCTACTATTTGTACATAAAAAAATCGACTAAGTCCAGCGTAGTGGGCCACATCTTCTTTAGTGGGACACGTCTTCTAATTTGATCTAGCCCATAGCGTTGCACTGCTGGGCGAATACGTCCCTTTCTTCTTTTAACAGAAAATAAAATTAATCAATCAAGTTTCTACAAAAAGCAGTGAAATCAAAACATTCTGTTAAAAACTAGCTAAGGCTCGATGGAGCTGCTTGTTTATCTCTAAAAAGTAATGAAATCTAGACAAGTCGTGCCAAGGCTAAGGTTCGATACTGCGATTTCTTTATTATTAGGTGTAGTTAATGTTGTGTTACTTGGCCGTTGAACATTCTTTATAGGTACTGACTTACACAACATTTGTAATGTTTTCCAAGTGGCGATTTTCCATCGTCAGTGGGTACCGCTACCCAATTCTGGCGACCGAATAGTGCAATGGCGTCATGCAGCACCTGCTTAGAAGGGTACCTACAATCCTAGACCCTTCAACGGCCAAGTCACACACCATTAACTATAATAATAAAGAAATAGCAGTAACGAACCTTAGCCTTGGCACGACTTTGTCTAGATTTCATTACTTTTCTTAACTACAGTAGGGCCTCGGTAATTCGGACTCCCGCTTGTTCGGTGATCCCTGTATTCCTGCCGGCCGGGATAGTGGCCGGCGGGTGTGGGTACAGGCTGTCATGAGTACTCATGAGCCAATGCGCCGTCAGTCTTTTGTTTATCGCCTTTCGGAACTGACAGAACGTGGTGCCATGGCTTTAAACACTGCTTTAAAATGGGCAGAAGATAACGAGTTTGATAGCCACGAAGTTATGTTTCTTCATCGACTTAGAGACCGTGCTTTTGAAATGAAATACAGAAGAGTATTATCTACAAAATTGTTCAAGAAGAATTAACTAATGTTTTATTTTAACTTACTGATTTCTTTACCTAGTTGTAATTTTGAACAAAATAATTATACATTTTCACTTCACGCTATAAATTAAAGATTGATTAAAGAAACTAAGGTTAAACATAATGTTTCATAACATTATAATATGGCATACCTACTAGGTTATAATCCGGACGCCTCGATAATCCGAAAAGAGTCTTGTTTTTGCCTCTCCGGATTAACGAGGCCCTACTGTATAAGGCCCTAAATATTATAAAGCTGAAGAGTTTGTTTGTTTGTTTGAACGCGCTAATCTCAGGAACTAGGTAGGTACCTACCTACCTACTTGTCCGAATTGAAAAATTCTTTTTGTGTTGAATAGACCATTTATCGAGGAAGGCTTTAGGCTATATAACATCACGCTGCAACTATTAGGAGCGAAGAAATAATGGAAAATGTAAAAAAAAAACGTGGAAAAAATAACTAGGTAGGCCTACTATGCGAAAATTTGTGTGGATGGTTGGATGGACGGATGTTTGTTACTTTTTCACGCGTAAACTACTGAACGGATTTGAATAAAACTTTACAGATTCTATAGATTTAAATTAACAAATAGGCTATAATTTAAAAGTAGACCATCATTTCCATATCGATATTCATGCAGATAGGCCGCGGGCCGCAACTACATACCTACCTAGGTACCTAGTAAAATATGAAGTCATAATAACGTTATCTACGGCAACCCACGGGTGCACATAAAAATAAATTTTGTGATCTTCTTTTTGTAGCCTAGAAAAGCAGCTATGAAAGTACCTATCAATACAATATAACCAAAACATAAACACACTAGCTTTTGCCCGCGACTTCGTCCGCGTGTTTAAATTTATACATACAAAAGTTTTTTCCCGCTAACTCCCGTTCCCGTGGGAATTTCTCAAAATACAGCCATAACTAAACTTTATATTTACTAAGGTACCTGCATGCCAAATTTCAAGCGTCTAACTTAAGCGGTTTAGATTTTTCATACAAAAGGATTTTCCCGCTAATTCCCGTTCCCGTGGGAATTTCGGGAATTCCTTTCTTAGTGCACCCCTACGGTACCTAAGCTACGTCCCTTCCAAATTTCAAGTGCCTACGTTTAGCCGTTTGGGCTGTGCGTTGATATGTCAGTCAGTCAGTCAGTTTCTCCTTTTATATATATATATAGAAGATTTATGACATGCATCAAATTACTTTGGTACCTACCTACTCACAAACGTTGTACTAAGATAGGTAGGAGTTGTTTATTTTTGCTTACCTAAATGGAGATGGAACACCACACGAGGCATGCCTTGAACTATGAACTCGGGGTAAAGTTGCCATTTTAAACAGTTACTAATAAATTTTCATTATTTTTACAGTTTTAAACATCCACTTTAAAATAGCACGGTACGTATTACTGTAGAATGATAACAAAGACCACCAGCGCCACTAACTCACTTTATACTGTTGATGAATAATACATTCATTATTGGGAGATAAGGAGGTCCGTGTTCAATAACACCTAATTATAAGTAATAAACTAATCACAATAATGAAAAATAAACACAAAGCTAAGTAGTGTCGATGAATAATTACATCTATTTGTAAATACGTCACATATTTTTAGCAAATAAACGGCGTGTTGATTCTCCACGAGTCGCGCAAACACTGGATCGGTTATGGGAGAAGACTTCGTTCGGGATCGGGAACAATCGTTTTAGCTCTTAAGGTATTGGTCATAAAGGATGTTTTTGTCTGGCTGTTTGTTTATTAGAATAGGGATCAGTGAAAGAGAAAAGTAATGCGTAAGAAAGAGAAACAGATATCAAAGGCGGATGCTGCTAGCTGCACTACCTACACAGAAATAGAAGTGCCGGCGCCATTAGGTGCTCCGCTCTGTTCCAAATTTTCGATTTATGTGTTACTTCCTGCATGTCGTTATATTGGCTAACTAATGCATCAGAGAGGGTACTACGAGTATAACTACTATTTATGACAATACTAATTAAATACCGAGTCCATTTTCAGAGATACGCAATAGGGAATATGCATGACTTTTTTTTATGGATTTATTGACATCTTTTGTCTTCCAGATACATAAATATCGAAGAATTTTTAAACTATCTTTTCTATTAAGCGAGTTATAAAGCGTTAAAGTTATTGATTAGACAGAGAGATCCGATGCGGTAGTTGACGTCACGTACCGTAAGCGCCGTACTAACTCCATAGAAAAATCTGTTTCGCGAGAGAGAGACGGATATATTCACTTTCAATGACTGTATCTCGCCCATTTTTCAACCAATTTTGATTTTGTTTTCACTGTTCGTAGTAGATTTTGATCTATTTTACGATAAATTAGTAAATACCTGAAACTATTTTTCATGCATATTCCCTATTACATCGTACCTACTTTTCGAATCCTTTAAAAATAGTCATTTATACTGGAAATGAACCATTTACGCAAAGTTAATACTTTAGAATAATAACACATAAAAACCGAGTCAACGCATGAAAAGTGAAGCCAAAAATACTAGGCCGTTACGGCCTGGTAGTCGAAACGCCGCGTCAGTGCTCAAGGCCAACTTGTACCGCTAACATCTGCGTTTGCTCTCCGATAGGTATTTTGTTTAAAATGACGGTTTGTACAGTTAATGGGTGTGACAATTCAACACAAAACCACTAAGGAACATTGCAACATAACATTTCACTTGTAAGTATTACATTTGGCTTGTTGAATTTGTCGTAAAACATTTTTCAAAACAAACACGAAATTATAACACAGGCTCGGTGGCTCATTTGGTAGTGACCTCTGCTCTGTGAGCCAAGAGTCGTGGGTCGATTTCCGCACAGTACAAACATTTGTGTTCATGAAAATGTCTGTTTGTATTGGTCTGGGTGTTTTCTATGTATAATATGTATTTAGGTATTTACAAAAAAAAATGTATCTAAGTAAGTTTATCAGTTGTCTAGTACCTACCCATAGTACAAGCTTCGGCTTAGTTTGGGGTTAGGGTGGCACTGTGTGGCCCAGCGTGGCATGTGTTGGGTTATTTATTTATTTATTTTATTTATTTATAATAATGTAAGCCGTCATACTGTTAAATGTTGCCAGGGTAGGGTAAACATTTTCCCAACATAAATTTATTAAATTAATATTTTGTTTTAAGTTTTAACCGATTCAACAGCAAGAGTGTATTATTTAGAATAGTTTTATACAGGGCAATAATAATTAATGATTCATAATAATTCAACACGGAGCTGCTACTAATTTGACGTCATTATTTCACATAGTTAAATGTTCATTTTGCTACAGATTTCTTTCTGATCCAACTATAGCTAGTCAGTGGATCGAAAAAATAAAACTTAATCGTAATGATGTCAATTGGAAGACACGAATTTGTCCCGGGTGGAAAGCGAACCTACGACCTTTGGTTCAGAAGGCAGGGGTCACTACCAATTGAGCCACCGAGCCAGTCATATACAGTGAAACTTGATTAAGTGGGACCTGGATAAGTGAGAAACCTCCATAACTGGAACTCATGCTGAGGTCCCAACACTTTGATGGGACTGAATTACCTCTGTTAGTAGGACGAGCTAAGCCTCTATATCTGGGATAGCTGTGCTCGCGACTTCGTCCGCGTGGAATAGTTATTTTTCCCCGTTTTTTTTTTACATTTTCCATTATTTCTTCGCTCCCAATAGTTGCAACGTGATGTTATATAGCCTAAAGCCTTCCTCGATAAATGGTCTATTCAACACAAAAAGAATTTTTCAATTCGGACCAGTAGTTCCTGAGATTAGCGCGTTCAAACAAACAAACAAACTCTTCAGCTTTATAATATTAGTTAAGATTTGTTCTTTCGATTTATCATCATAGTTACCTCTATAACTGAGACAGCGAGTAAATTTTATATGCATAATCCTCTGTAACTGAGATAACATTGTTTGTTTACTCATTCTTATTCTACCCAGTGGCGGCGCTAGGCGTCGGCGACGTCGGCGACCGCCGACGGCCTCGCTCCTGTGGGGGCCTCGCAAAAAGTTTAAAAATGCTAAATTTTAAAGGTGTAGTTATTCGTATATACCTATTTTCTTACGCGTGAGTAGTATTTGGCCAGAGCCGCTCTGAGTGGTCTGGCAACACCACTGGTAAGTGGAGTGTGGGCAACACTATGAAAGTTAGACTACCGCGCGTGAGAGTCGGGGAATCCCCGAGTTGTTGATTATTTCTGTTTTTAAGCGAATCCGCGTCCGAGGAGGCTTGGAGTAATCCCCGAGTTCTTTGTGTTTCATTCATCGTTCACAAAATTCAATCCTCGGTTTTCTTTCACAGACAACGCAATATTATACGGTTTTTATTACTAAGTAAGTGAAAAATTAGTTATTTGTTTATTTCAAAGAAAGTATTACTTAAGAAGATAGTATACATTTATGGTTATAGTCTTCAACACTCAGTTTTGTGACTTATTTTATATCTGTAAGGTAAGTAATACTTACATCAGTTGCATTGGTTCACATGCGTAATGTCCAAAATAAAAAATATAAAAGGGCAATGTCCAAAAATAAATATGACCAATTATAATTACATATTTCTGACTGGGTAATGAAAAAGGCCTCGCAAAGTTATGTCGCCGACGCCTACATTTGGTCTAGCGCCGCCACTGATTCTACCCACAAATTCCACACGTAATTCCAAGTACGTAAGTACAAATTTTGAGCTTCAATTACCTTCATTTTTAGTTTCGCGTTTAATGATCGCACCTGTATAACTGAAATAACCCGTATTCTCACCTCTATTAATGGAACCCTCTGTAAATGAGACAGGTATTTATTTATACCTGTATATCTGAGACACTGGGTAAGTGGAATACCTCTATAAGTGAAACGACATTGCAGGTCCCTTGATGTCTCACTTAACCATGTTTCACTGTATATCATATACCTACTAGCTGTGCTCGCGACTTCGTCCGCGTGGAATAGTTATTTTTTCCCGTTTTTTTTTTACATTTTCAATTATTTCTTCGCTCCTAATAGTTGCAGCGTGATGTTATATAGCCTAAAGCCTTCCTCGATAAATGGTCTATTCAACACAAAAAGATTTTTTCAATTCGGACCAGTAGTTCCTGAGATTAGCGCGTTCAAACAAACTCTTCAGCTTTATAATATTAGTTAAGATTTATTTACTAACGAAATATTTTTTACAAATGGTATACTATATGAAGTAAATAATGTTGGAATATACTACTGCATGAATGAACATAATGATTTACAAAACCAATGAAAAATTGTATATAAACCAATGTAATGTACTTGACACTACATTGGTTACTACTTGACATTCAATTATTTTTATAAATATTGTTTAATTTTTGATAAGTATTGTTGATTTTTTGAAAAGAAAAAGAGTTACTTTTGAGCTTTCAAATTTACTACTTGACATTATCAAACCATTTACGACATAATATTGTTATTTAAAAAAACATATTACATGTTATCCTCATTCATACTATGTTAATAAAAACGAAACCTAATTAAAATATATATGACTAGTTGCTGCCCGCGGCTCTGCCCGCGTGAATATTCGTATAAAACATAGCCTATGTGTTAATCTGATGTACAAACTATATTCCTATAAAGTTTCATTAAAATCCGTTCAGTAGTTTTTGCGTGAAAGTGGTACAAACATCCATCCTTCTATCCATCCATCTATCCAAACAAACTTTCGCGTTTATAATATTAGTAGGATTTGCCAACCCTTACATAGCATTTTATTTCCCATATTCACTCAAACTACTTGCTGTTCATAGAATTGAAAAATCAGTCAGACTGGAAACTGAGGTTTCCCGCCCGTTATCAGAGCGATTTGGGCTTCCTTTTAGCTTTCCATCAGGCAAAAGGAAGCCACTATGCTGAACCAATATAAAAAAAAAGTCATTTATAGAATCAGTCATTTGTAGAATCGGTCATTTGTAGAATCAGTCATTTCGAGAATTGGTCATTTTAAGACTATGTAGTCATTTTGCGAATCGGTCATTCTTAGACTAAACCGCTGGCACAGCTAGTCATACATAAATATAAAAAAAATTATTTATTTTTATCACAAATAGGTAAGTCAAGTAATGGGTAGGTACATAGGTATTATCTAAGTTTATTATTTTCTGCTTGTATGCCTTCCTATTCACACATTTCTCTATTGTCCAAGCTATAGGTATCTAGACTTATGGCAATCCATAAACCTATTTATGGCAGTTATCTAAACTATCTGTGAAACCTAAAAAATAAAATGTTGTTGATTTCAAGTATGTAGCTGTCTCAAATTTAAAGATAGGTAAACTATGCGTGCATGAGGCATTCCAGAGCTTTATCTACTTAGTTTTACCATAATTTTATTGCATTTTAGCCAGTTTTATTACAAGTATCATAATAATTCTGTGTAAATGTTTGGAATTCTAAACTACAGATACCTAATATTACAGAGAATCTTAAAGAAAATGGATAGCATTCTTCAAGTCCCCTCAACAAATGCTATACACTACTCTTAAGATTTTATGAGCACAATCAATGTCTTCAACAGAAAAGCTAAAATTATTTGCGATGCCGGTTGGAGTGTAGGAAAGGGTGTGCAAGGCGATTTGGACTTAGAAAATTTTTCACAAAAAATTATGAACTTCTATAACAGTCAAATCTTTATTTTTAATTGGATAAAGGGGGTTAAATAAAACACATTTTGCTCTTTTCATTTTTTCTTTCATTCTTCAGGTTTAGCAGTAAAATTAAGTTTAACATCGACGGCACCAGTTTTCCGCGTAACCTGATGTCCTCCAAAAAAAAATGCAAGAGTAAAAAGTGTTTATTTTAACCCCCTTTATCCAATAAAAAATAAAGATTAAACTTTTATAGAAGTTCATAATTTTTTGTGAAAAAATTTCTAAGTCCAAATCGCCTTGCACACCCTTTCCTAGACTCCAACCGCGATGCCTACTTGCTGCAGCAATGGCATCAACACCAAACATAATAAATGTATCTTGAGAAGGTCAAGCAACTGAAGTTTGTTTATTTTACATACCTACCTACCTAAGTAACTAATGTACCTACCTACCCAATAAAAATACTGAAAAGTCTATCTAATGTAATAATAGGAGGACATTGATTGTTAACACATGATGAACCTCACTGTTCAAGGTCCTATAAAACATGGCAGGTTCAAGAAATGCTGGCTTGATGTTGTAAAAGTGTACATTGCAGACAATAATCTCACACCAAGGGATACCAATGATCGGGCCAAGTGGAGGAGATTGTGTAGGAAACCTGACCCTGGTATGAGTAAGCTGGGAAAACGCTAGGGCGAAGAAGAAGAGAAGAGGCTACACTCTGACTTGGCTTGGTAACACAATACTGTTATAAGAATAAAGGTATACCTATCCTCATATATATAATGACTGTGGGTTCATCAGTGTTCAAGTCGATAGATGTTACCATTGGCAGGTTAATATTCCCATTTAAATGGGTTTGTGTACACTTATTAAGAACCTCCTTTTTTTGAAGTCGGCTACAAAGGAAAACACCTTAATTTAAGGCAGATGTCCGTGTTTGGCGTAATAATAATTATGACGAATTATGTACCTACAAGGTAGGTTTAAAATTTTTACTGAAAATAATTCTCAGTCGCAAATGCCTAAAAATAAACACATAATAAAAAATATGCAGTATTCCAACGTAGGTTGAATAATTTAATTTTATTACAAAAATAATGTATGAAGTCGAAGACATTAATGCAATGTTTTGTTTAAAAACATGTCCTACTTACACTATATATTCTGTAGAATCTGCATTTGCCTCAGCCATAATCACAAAATTATGTTCACTTATTAATTAATTAATTAATTAATTAATCAAACAATAAAATCAAATGAAATTGAGCAAATCGTGTTCGCTATTTCTTCGGTTACAAGAATTGTCATTTTCAATTCAAATTTACTAGAACCAAAAAGTTTTCGTTCATATGTAGCAGTTAAGCAGTTATTACACTACCCTAAATTCAGGGACCCTGACCCCGAATCAGTGCGGTGTAATAGGATTCAGGGAGTTAGGTCCTGTCCGCACAGCGATTTTTCACCGCGCGATTTTTTTTCCGCAATTCTGTAACTCGTGCAACACTATAGAAGTATCCGCACTGGCGATTAAAAATTCGCGCGGAAAAAAAATCTGTGAATTGATGCAAAATGACCGCGATTTCTTTCCGCGCGAATGTTTTGTGCAATATAAAGTGGTACGGGCCTGTCCGCACTGCGGAAAAAAAATCGCGCGATCCGCTCAGTCGTAAACTAACAGCGCAAGGAAGACGAGATTATGGAAGGAAATATTATGTAGATATATTTTACTTGGGAACAATATAGTGTTGTTGAAAAAAAATAAAAAGGTGAATAAAGCTAATAGTTTATTAATTTGCCTAATAAGTACTTTTAAATTATTATTATATTAAAATACTGTGTCAATACTCATTAGATGTTCACATCGCCGTCGTTTTAACATCATAATTGAGCTATTGATGGAGTATCAAGTAAATTAAAATTTTTCTTCTGTCCATTGTACACGTCCGTTTCAGCCGGGAACTCCATCGAAATGACAAAATACGCGCGGAATTTTATTCGCAGTGCGTATATAATGTGATTCCGGTCGCGGAAAAAGAATCGCGCGAATTAAAATCGCGCGGTGAAAAATCGCTGTGCGGACAGGGCCTTACTGTAAGGGTCCCAGGCAGCCCGATTAATGAAGTATGTAATCCTATCAATGTAACTTAATTTCCGTGCTTGGGGTCCCCAAGATACAGGATTTCCTAGTTTGGGGCCCATTGCTAAATTCTTAGTTTTATCATATAAAGTGTCTTTTTTGGGAAATAAATTTATTTATTATTATTAAGTAGTCTCATTTGGATTTCACGGGTAGGTGTTACCCCTTCCGGTCTTTTGGAAGGCTTGCATGGGGGGCACAGGCCCAACACGTAGAGACCCCTTGAGTCAATTTAATATGTGTATGTGATGTGAGATGGGATTTAATAGTATTAATATTATAGCTACCTAGGCAGCCCGATCGCCCTATATCGGGACACTTACCCTAAATCTTATTAGACCACCCTTAATCAGAGTTAGGGGCCCTGAATGCCGGGTGGTGTAATAAGCGCATTAAAAGGAACTTCCGTTGCTAGGTAGTCTGTGGGTATCTAGGTTTTTTTTGTTGTCGCTTGACTGTCATTCGAAGGAGATTTAAGGTTATGTCCAACCAAAGTTTAAAATAATTTGATTAAATAGCGTTCATTTGAAGACAAAAATATGGCATTTAAAAGTAATATTCGTTCACTCATGTACCGAATAATTTTAACTGACAAAAGGCCTGCCAGCGGCATTCGTTGTTATTCAAATACGACTGAGGGAGCTGATACAGAAGAAAGCAAAGAGATTGATCCTTCCAAAGATAGATCAAAAATTATACCAGTTGAAATAAGTATGAAGTATTTAGAAAGCTCAGCATACAAACAAACTTACGGTGATAACCCAGTTTGGACCCTTTATCGTCGTAACCATAAAGGTGGTTTCGCACCAAGGAAAACCAGAAAGTCGTGTGTAAGGAATGGTGTTATATCTACCGGAAATCCATGCCCTGTATGCCGAGATGAGTACTTAGTGTTGGACCACAGAAATACCAAATTATTACAGCAATTTTTATCTCAATATACTGGACAGGTATACTATTATTTTACGTTTCTTCTTCAGAATTCTTCCGGCTTGGTTAATAGGGCTTTGTTTACTATGTACATAATGAGCTATGTATATAATATTACATGGACATAATGAGCTGCTCGCCTGCACTTAACAAATATTGTATTAATGTATGACATCAAAAGTATGATAATTATATATATTTTTGAAAAAAAGGCAAAATTGATGAGTTTCTTGCGGCACTTCTTCTCATCGGGCCTCCTTATCACGTCGAAGTGCTAGTAGGGAAAAACAAGTTTGATTACTTGTGAATCTATTTGCAGAGATAAATTATTTTTATTTTATGTTGTGATACCATCAGTATTTGTAATTGAAATCTTTCATTAATTTTTTTTAATATTTAATATCAACAGAGCATTTAGTTATTATTTTATCTTCCATAGTGTAACACAATTTCCCTAATTTATTTATCTCTATAAAAAATGTTGAAGATGAATAAAATTGATAATAGGTAAATGATGAGACTGATTGGTGATCAGATCTATTTCACAAAATCTGTATTTATGTCACTATGAAATATTGTAAATACCGTTAGATTATAATCCATCTTGCGAGATTGTAAACTGTCGAAATATTGTGAACTGTAACATAATTCTTACATTTTAACTATCATTAACTATTATTTTTCAGTAGATTTTGGTTGATCACAGTGGAACTGTTGATCAACGTGACAGATGTTAATTTATGAATTTCATATAGATCGATTACAGTCTGTGACTGAATAATAGTTAAAATGTGAGCATTATTTTAGAGTTCACAATATTTCGACCGTTTACAATCTCGCGAGATAGATCATAATCCAACATTATTTAAAATTTGATGGTGACATTTATATTATATTTTTATTTCTAGTACATATTTCTATTGTTTATGTCAGCGGTTCTCAATCTTTTTTGGTGACGGAACCCTTTTGGATAGCAAAATACTTGATGGAACCCTACAATAAAACAATGGTTTTTAAGTGTATTTTTTATTAATAAGCATAATTAGATGTAACAGTTACTTATTACTTACTTACATAACAAGTATAATAATAGTGAATCGTGATACGCCGCGTCACAATGGTCGACTAGAGAGGTGTTTTGATTTTTTTTCTAACTTCTTGCGGAACCCTGACAGGGGTATCGCGGAACCCTAGGGTTCCGCGGAACACACTTAGAGTATGGCTGGTTTATGTTATGCACACATTTTTTATTGAACAATATTAATTAGTTAATTAATTCAAACTGTAATTTTTGTATTTCAGATATTGGATGCTTTTCATACTGGACTATGTCAAAAGAAACACAAGGAATTATTGGTTGCCATTGAAAGGGCCTGGGATCAAGGTCTGCTCACATATGATGTACCTTTCAGGGAATATGATTACTCTTTGTACAATAAAAATGCAGTAATGAAATAATTTTTTGTAATATTATATGTATATTTTAGTATAGAATTTGAAAAGTAAAATATTGCAACACTATCAACAGTATGTATTTTGTATGTAAAATATCATTTAGAATTAATAATTTAAAGTACATGGCACTATAAAATGGTAGTTAGATGGTTATTATGACTAAATATATTGATGATAATCTCATTAATGTTTATATTGTTCAAGAAAAATTATCCATTAATTTTGATCTGTTTCTTTGAAGTAATAATTCCCTTATTAGTGCTGACTTTTCCCTTTCGAGAACTGATATTCTTTCATTCTTTCTATTCACTTCCTGAAATAAAGAATATAGAAATTAGAATTAGAAACATACATGAGAACCTTAAAATATAAACAAGTTTACTTTAAAATGTAAACGAGCAAACCTCTCAAATAAAACCAGCATTATGAACCCTTGTTGCTTGCCAGTATGTATTTTTGGCAAATGCACCCTTCCAGTCCATGGAATTTGGGAGGGGTTCCATCATCATACACCCCCTAGTCTGTATCAAGGACCAGATGATTTCATTTTATGATTAAATGTGTAAGGCTGTCAATATACACAATACCGTCTTCACCATAAGGGCACACGAGGCCCGTGCCCAGGGCCCCCATTCTCGGGGGGCCCCGAAAGATCCACAATTTCTCTCACACATTTATTCTCAAAAATTTTTTTGTCGGGCATAATAAACTTTTTTCACAAATCAGAAAAGGTTCAATTTACAATATACTACGCCATTATATTATCGATGACTGTGACTTTTCCTACTGTACTAATTAATAATATTTCCGAACGCAATACCTATTTTACTTCGCTTTCTTTACTTTCAAAAAGGGCCCCAAATTCTTGTGTGCCCAAGGGTCCCAGCCTAGTTTAAGACGGCGCTGAATATACACATCTATCAAATTTCTCCAAGAAATGCATTGTCCATTATCCATCTAGATATTTGGACAGATTTGGGTACCTAACCTGATGTCTGCCTGTGTAAACTTGTAACAGGTAGGTACCTAACTCACCTCTGCAAGAATACGATTTTGAGACCTTAGTACCGAGGCATTGTTGGGTGTCGCCGTAGGCGCAGTGAGTGCCATAGCCGGGAGCGCCAGGTTCATATGCAGGGAGAGCTGGCCGTTCCGCCAGCCCGCCGCGAGGGCACCCAACTGCCTATTCAACTCTAGAACACGCGCTCGTAGAAGCTCTAGCCGCTCCTGATGAGCTTCACTCCACGGTTCCTGGTAAATAACAAAGTAATATAATTTGTCAAGATATTGTCACAGTTACACCTTGACGAAACAGGTTATGCGCCTGTAATTAATTTCAACCACTTGCCGATTCAGAACACATTATTCAATTTCGATGTCTATGTTTTGTCTTTTTCAAAGTAGGTAAACAGTTTGACTGTGACGAAACTGAGATATCGTAATCGAATAATAGGTAGGTAATGTGGTTTTCTAGTATTCCGAATTGGGATTGGGTCCCGCGTATTTTTTCCCCATAAATACGCAGCATTTGTCGTCCCGTGTCCGTATAAGTATATGAATTAAATTTAATTATGAAAATCGACTTTAACGAATTTAAGTTCATATACGAAAACGGGAAGGATTTATGGTGCAAACACCCAGACCCGAGACAAGTAAGAAAAGTCCATTTCTTAACCTACCCCAACCGAGTATCAAACCCGGAACCTTCGGCACGCACGCGCTGCAAAAGCGAGGCCCGTCAGAGATACCTATTTATACCTATGTCACTACCATAAGCAGTGCCTCCTCATCTACAGGTGGGGCACTGCTTACGGTACACCTAAAGTATAGGTAGGTACTAGTGGGCAAAAACTAGGTAATAGGTAGGTATATCAAAAATTACCACATACGCGCCCATACGTCCAGCGTAACGCATCTTTTCTTGCACTTCGGTTAGTTGCTTCAAATACCACTCTCTAGCTTCTTCCACAGCTGTAAGCCCTTGCAATAACACATCTTTTTCTTGCTCAATTTGTTTCATACGTTTTAGAAGATTGTAATCAACACCGTTGTGTAAAGTGTGTCTTCGAGGCTCCCGGCGTCGCGAAGTTCGCCTCAAATGTGTCTGTGTCTCGTTGGCGGAACGACCATCCCCAAGGCCCCGTCTTTGTTCCTCCATTGTTCTAGATAACGTTTCAAAATCCATTTTAGTTTCAGTTATTTCTTCAGTATCAAAAGTAATTTCTTCTTCAGATTTGTAGTTAGATCTAGTACCGTCTTTTCTCTCTCCAATGACTTTTTCTAATCTTGGTGGCTTTGGCGGACCATACACTCTGTGCGGTTCATGTTTGATTACCCCTGAAGTAGCCCCGTGATGTCGCAATTCCTGCATTGGTTGCTCTTTGCGCATTATTAATTGTGGCATACTGATAGTTCTATGTTTTGTAGGATTGTCGGATTTATTAATTACATTCCAATTCGTATCTAAATTTTGAGGTTCGTTCACGTCTAGCAATGGGGCAGATGGAGGACGATGAACGTGAGCACTCAGTTGGCCGTGTAATCCTGCGCCCTCTACGTCACTGTTTAGTCTGTCCACTTTATTAGAGGCGTTTTCAACTTGATTACGTAAAAGACATATTTTAAGCCCAGTGCAAAAGCGATCAAAACTCAGTAATCCATCATGTGAAGCGACTTTTTGTAAGCTCTCTATAACTCCTCGCGGCAAGCCCTTCGTCCGATCATCACGCCAACGGTTTTCAATATCCGTAAGATTAACATACCCAGAGCGTTTATCATCCATAATATCAAACAGAGTTCGCATTGCTAAAACAAATTGTTTTGGCAAGGATTCCATGTTTCTTGAAGAAGCTTGTGTCATAATGTTTAATGATGAGTATAACTTGTTTATACTTCGTACATGTCTAACACACAATAGCTATATAGCTAGTATGCACAAATCTTATTTAAGTATTTCAACTATTGTTTTTGTTGCATGTTCGTGTAGACACTGAATAAAAACTAAATTAGTAATAACACTTCACATAGATATTATTAGTTACTAAACTTGTGATCCACTCAACATATGACAAGCTTCACGCGACTTTTATTGTTTTGAGATGACATGTTAATATGAGGACAAAAATCTGAATCTCACCATTCGCGTTTGTTAAACGGTATGTTTGTGGGCGAGCTAACCGGCTAGTGGGAGGGAATTTGCGAGAGATAATAGCCATGTGTGCGAGCGGGAGAACCGGTCAAACAGCATTTCGGACTTCGAACGGGCAGGTAGCCGGCCGTGGCCCGACCTAACACGCATACAATCTCGATTTACCATATTTATTTTGTCACATTTGTTTAATACTGTGACAACGTTTATGATCTGAAGACTCCTCAACAAAACTGTGCTCCTGTGCCAATATATTTTGCACAAGTTAGGTATCTCACTAATAAATACATTATAATCATACATGCTATGCTAATTACCAAGTAGGTAATACGGTAATACCCATTACTTATTACATAACTCTTACAATAAATTAGCTCAGGATTGGCATGGTCTGGGGTGGCGATCAAAAGTTTCGGGTACCAAGACTCAATATTATGAGCCACATAAAATGATTACGTATGATAAGGTTTTACATCAAGTGTAATAGGCGTTGGCAGTGTCGCTTAGACTACCAAAAAAAACAAGATGTCTTTAAGCCGTCCAACTTCGCTGTAATGTTTGCTTTTTCGGCGACCCGCTTGGCACAACGCGATGTTTCTCCATGAACATGGCCATAGTGCAAGTAAACGGCGTAAACTCGCATTGGCCTAACTAAGCAGGAGCTTACTAGGCTACCGTTTGGCTCTAAAATTGAGATCGAAGAGATAGCAACCAATCCGCTCTACCATACGGGACTATACCACTATAGGTACATTGCTTGCTAGGTACATAGTCTACAAATACCCACACCTACCCTCTATTGACAGATGCTGTTAAGTGCGATCTGCCTATATAGTTATATAGGCCCATCGGCCTTTTGCCGATTATTGCATGATGAGCCCAACACAAATTACCTAATAAAAAAATAAAACCGGCCAAGTGCGAGTCGGACTCGCGCACATAGGGTTCCAATATATATCTAATAAATTGTCATAAATTGGAGTTGATAAAGGTAAAGTGCGGTTTACGATTTATAACGTATTAAAATTAAAATAAAACTAATGGAAACCGAAAATTAATTTTCGGTGGAAGTTGGCATGGTAATGTACCTATTTCTTTATTTATTTTTACATTAATTATCCCCTTAATAGACACTTAAAGAATTGCAGCACTCGTGGCCTTTTTAAGCCCACTCACTCACACCTTCGCTTTGCACTTTTTGGACTTGACTGTGTATTAAACTTGACGCTCTTCCCACCCGGCAATTAAAAAAAAGTGTGTATCTGAAATACACACTTTTCATTTAATTGAAAAAGGAGATGATCTCCTTTTTCCATTAATTTTTTCATAAATCGTAAATTATTGTTCTATAACATCTCGTGACGTCAGGCTCTATCCATCAATCCATCATCAACTTTTAGTGTTCGCAACCATAGAAGTTACTTCCATGTTCGCAACACGTTGCAACATTGATCATTTATCGATCCGATTGCATAAATTCCCTCAATAGTCTGTGGGTTATATCCAATGCGAATGTCCAGGTAAAAAAATTAACAAACTTTCGTTCGTCTTTGTCATCTGTCAATATTTGTCATCAATCAAACCATGAGAGGAATGTGACTTGGAAAGTGAATTTATTTTCCTGTTCATCGCTTTATCTACTAAAATGAGTAATTTAGATGTACATAATAACGTGTCAGAAACAAATGATTCAAATGGAAATGTACCCCAAGAAAAACCACGAAGAAGTTGGGTGAAATTTGATGAGGAATCTGGACATACGAATATCCCATTGGGCGAGTCACAAACGGCTGGCGATGGCTCTTCCTCGGCTACCACGTCTAATTCTCTAGGATCGCAGCCTGCAGCAGTTTTAAAAACAGAATCTGTACATGTCAATTTAGAACGTGGAGACAGAAATGCTGAACCTGTCACCCAGAACGCTTTATCGAAGAATATAGAATTCGTTAATGTACGTCACGGTTTCAGTAAGTATACTTTATGGCCATTGTTTATTAATATCTATTATTGTAAATGTACTAAGATATGATATTTATTATGCTTTTAGCTAATGGAGACATAATAGTAACACTGCTGCCTGTTAACACCAGATGGCCATGGGTGACGGCAGCCCACTTCAGACCAGAGCTGGTGCCTGAGGAGCTCATGGCTCAAGGGCTGACTGTGAGTGTTTAGTTGTTAGACTATTTTGTTTAACCCAAATGAATTCAACCTTATTCATATTGTTTATTTGTTCTAGTTAACTGTTGAAGAATATGTTCATGCAATGGAATTGCTAGTGAATGATGCCCGTTTTACTCTGTACAATATTTGCTACAAACGAGTACTGGTGTGCTGGATCAGTCTTGCATTTCTTGTCCTCTTGGCTCTGTTGTTCTCGGGGTTGACTGGCCTCACTTTATTTTCCCTTGGTGTGTTGTGGTTGGTTCTAAATGCAGCTGCAATATTTTTATGTATGTGGATAAAACTGAGACTTTCCAAAGGGCTTGAGCAATGTCTAGCAAGTGTGAATAAGTTGCTCAACAAGCACAAGTTAATCCTGACTTTAGATGACAGAGGTAAAATATCATGTCACAAAGTTAATCTTTGTTTCATGTACTTAGATTCTGGTCCATGTATTGCTCACATACAACAATTTATTGAGAGTGAAGAGGGTAAGACAATAATGCAAGGCTGGGAACAGAGACTAGATGTGTCTTCTAATGATATAGTGATCCAGGGCAATCAATCCACAAGATTATCTCGCAGACAGGTTTGTATTAACACTTTCTTATGTTTTATTTATTCAATAACAACGAAGCCAAAACTAGTATAAGAATTACAGGAACTTTTAAAATTATTGGGTTGAAAATTTTAAAAAATTTACATCAGGAATCCATACTTATATTTTTTTACACAAAACTACATGCTAAGAATTTAAAAAAAAATGTATGTATGCCATATCCTTAACATTGTTATGCTAATCAATATTACTAACATAACCACCGAGAATGTCACCTTCTAATAAGGTTGCTCCATCATGTGGGATGACATTGTATTATATTATATTTAGAGGATTCGATCCCGGTCGATTTTTCGGATCCCGGGATTTCGGGATTTTCTACAGTTAGTCCCGGGATCCCGGGATAGTCCCGGGATTGTATTAGTAGTAGAAAGTGGTAACAAAAAGACAGTAAAACAAAAACTAAACAGAATTAAAATTATACACCATACAATTCATGGATTCTGGATGGATTCATCGTTAACTTCTTTAACCAAATGAAAAAAACATTTATGCCGCGGTTACATATTGGATTCAACTTTACGTGGTTTATTTATCAGTAGCTGTGTATGCGGCATCCCACGCGTGGATATCGTTTAAAAAGAAATGCTTAAATCTTAAGTTAGACTTCTAGCAATACATGGTGAAAACCGCATTCAATTCCATGCAGAAGTTTTCGCGAGATGCGCGTTCAAACGTACAGATTAAAATTTCCCCGCTATCCCAACATTTCCATTCACTGCTCTGCTCCTATTGATTGTATCGTGATAAAAAGTATACTATTATAACCTGCCCAGGAGTATGAAGAATAATTGTCCAGGAGTACCAGGAGTATGTCGTTAAAATCCGTTAAGTACCTAGTTTTTGTTTCTATAACGAACATACAGACAAAAAATTTACTGATTTCATTTTTGGCCGTTTTTTCAATGGGCCGTTACGCGTACGTAATAGGTACATAATTATGCTTATTACTTGCATCAGACATGTACTGAACGAAAGAAAAGCCGATGGTGGATGATTACTCGATAAACTTCAAGACCTGTAGTGCATTTTGCTTTTTTTTTTACAAATTCTTTGATGAACAAAATAAATATCAATACATATCACGACGAATATTCACTCACTTTTAAACATAGTCCGGTGCCGGGCGTTAGCGCAATCAAATGAAATCAGCCGTGTAAATGAGATGGCCGTCAAAATGTTAGATGAAAGTAAGTGCGTTTCGTTTTACGCACATTTATATTAACGTATATTAAAATATATCAATCCCGAAAATCCCGGGACTCTTTAAATTTAATCCCGAAAATTTCGGGACTGAAATATGACCGGGATCCCGGGATCCCGGTTTTCGGGATCCCGGGATCGAATCCTCTAATTATATTACAAATTTTCTTATTACCTACATTCAAAAATTCATTGCTTTTTCAGTTGTGTTTTATGATTTTCTCAAATAAATAAATTTTTACGACCTTAGTAAAATAATGAACAACCAATTAAGGTGATTAATGAGAAAAAACGATTTTATTTTAAATTTATCAAAGAAAAGTACCCACAACACTACTACACAAGGTGTAATTAACTAAATTCTCAACATCAACATTATCAATATGAAAATAGCCACAGTTTCCATCTAACCTGATAAACCCTAATATGTTGATAAATCCTAATATCCTATTAAGAATGTTTCTCCACTTACATTTTGAGCTTGATCTTAATTTAATTTACCTTAAGGTACAAATGAATGAAACAGTAGAAATGTCTTAAGACATCACTTCAATTAATTATTTAAATGCTTTTAAACTTATATTTCCTAACTTGAACAACCGAGACATTTTGAATGGCATGTTCACATGGACACCTATTACAAATTATGGATAAAGGCACATCAAGGTGGTTTTTTGGCCATAATATATATTGCTTATATTGGTCTCTTCCTATGAAATAGCCGATTTTAAATTCATACTAATATTAAAGATGCAAAAGTTTGTTTGGATGTTTGTTATTCTTTCATCCAAAAATAAGTAGTTCTGTGTTCTTAATTTAAACATATAAACTGAATTAGAAATCGACAATTTCTTTCTGTACACCCGGATATACATCAAGTTACTAAATTATGTCAAAATAAATCAATGGCCAATGGACTCTATGCATTGGACACTTAAGTTGAAAATTGTTTTACACATACCTAAGGTTAAGTTAATGTGTGGCCGTCTGTACCAAAGACATGATAATGGTTTACAGCAATATTCAATTATTTTTTTATATTATCATATTAATTGTTATTATTTATACTTAGGTACTCAATATAGTCCTTTTTTGGTTTTGAAGCAATACATACCTACATTATGTTACTCTGTCAAATTTACTCTAAAAATCTAGAATAATAATAAGACATAGCCTAGCACATAGCAAGACATAGCCATAGCATAGAATCTGCAAGATATTTGGGTACATCAATGTGTTACTGTGTGTATATAGTACTCTAGCTGTCCCCCTGTGGCTTCCCTCGCATTCATGAAGGTGGGTCACAGAAATGTTTTGCAAAAAGACAAAAAGTATGTAGGTAGCCTATGTCTTTTTCCATCTCTTAAACTATCTCTACGTAAAAGAATCATGTCAATTTGCTTTTCCATTTTGCCGTGAAAGATTGAGAAACATAGTGACACACACAATCTTTCAACCCCTATTTTACCACTTTACGTGGTCAATATTTCAAAAAGCTGAAACACGTAAATTTTTATTTTGTTATTAAAGACTGAATCCGAAATTTCAAGGCCTAAAAAATGTATAGTCTAAAAAACTATCAAAGTTTCATTCAAACTTTCAACCCCTATTTGACCCCTTAGGAGTGAAAATTTCTGAAAATCAGAAGCACGTCATTGTTTGTTTTGTTTCATTCCAACTAAATACCAATTTTTGATTTTTTTTAAAGTTTCATATAAGCTTTTAACCCCTATTTTACCCCTTTAGTGGGTGAATTTCGAAAAATCCCTTCTTAGCGGGCGCCTACATCACATATCCAACCTACATGCAAAATTTCGTCGCATTCGCTTCAGCAGTTTCGGCTCTGCGTTGCTCGTTCAGTCAGGACATGTTCTTTTATAAGTACCTATAGATGAACCAAGTGGGCATTAGTTGGCCATGCCATTTTGTAATTGCTAGCTTGGACCAAGTGATAAATTTTCTCTAATATTCATTATATATCACATTTGATTGTCTGGTTAAAATAAATATCGCTACGTGACCATAGGACGGTTTCATAATAGAGCTGCGTTAGACGAGGTGCGGGAATTAAAACAAACGTGCGATACGCGATACCTAATCCTACTCGTACCATAAAGTATGTGTAAGGTAAATCATACCTACATCTGCCCGGCAGCAGAAAATAGTATTAGAAGTTCCCAATCCGGCCACATGCTAAAATATCTTTGTCGGCTTGTCAGTTTGTATTTGGCTATAAGACAAAGCATAATTATTATTTTATTTGTACCGCCCTGAGCCCCGCCGAAGAGTAATTAAAGGTGAATGTCAAAATGACGGGACCCCGGCTTATATTTTGTTCATAGTGTGCTCATTATTTAATGCTGATTTTGTTATATTTTGTTCCTTCATTCCAAATTTTATGCTCTGTGAAAAT
The DNA here is from genome assembly GCA_031163375.1 of Conogethes punctiferalis. Classification (NCBI taxonomy): domain Eukaryota; kingdom Metazoa; phylum Arthropoda; class Insecta; order Lepidoptera; family Crambidae; genus Conogethes; species Conogethes punctiferalis. Next base: position 9,140,394 of record CM062080.1, read on the forward strand.
AATTTATATATTTAATAATCAATGTCACTTTATTAAAATATTAAATCCTTACATACTTACTACTTTAGTAATGAAATGTGTACAGTACTCTGTGGAAATTATTTTTATATCTATTATGTTAGTACATATAAATTCAAATGTATGTATTTAATAATCGAGTGTGAATAAAAAAATATATATGTAATATGAAAAGAAACGACATGAATAGTACTTTGTCAACAACGACCAGTGGTCCCGCCATGTTGATATCAAACTGGCGGGACCACAAATATATTTTTTTTTCTTAATCTACTGGAGCACAATATTCGGAACGAAGGAACAAAATAGAACAAAATCAGCATTAAATAATGAGCACAATATGAACAAAATACAAGCCGGGGTCCCGTCATTTTGACATTCACAATTAAAGCCCATATTTAAATTTTATTCTTTTTACTGGGTGGGAACAGCGCGGTAAAAGTGAGCCATGACCCTTATAGCGCAGTATAATGTTAAACAAAAAATAAAATAATGGAGCATAATATGAACATTGTTCCTAAAGTTGACTTTATGTATACCTCGACATGTATAATAATAACCCATTAATCACTTGCTTCATAATATAAAATACCTAATAGGTATAGCTATACGAAAGATCTTAACAAAATTAGGGTGACCAAATTTATTAATTTTAAAATATGCTTCAGGACTTGATGCGTAGTAGATATTGCATGATGCATGTAACATAATATGTCAACATTTTCATCGCACATTTTGGTACATACATACACGGAAGAACCACACTCTAGGCCCGGTGTTTTGAGTAAATATTTAACATTTTATGAACTTAATTTAGATATTACGTGGTCTAGTGGTTTCAACGAACCTGTTTTATTATTTAAATACATAATAATGGCAAATCCATTCTAGTTTCCTAAACTAACCGCCTACATTTTTTTTACCGGTGTACAAATTTCAACGTGTGATAGTACCTATAAGAAGGTATATTTATTTACAATTTTTTTACACATCGGACATAGTAATAAACAATTAATACACTCATTGCTATTGTGTCCTATGCGAAAAGTGTTTCTCGATTTAATCAACACGTGTGGTGTCCTTTTTTTACTTTTAGAGCACTGAATACCTACTTTGTGAAAATAGTAGAGTTTCTTTATACATAATTTATACTGAATCATAAGACAAAAATTAGAGCACCGTTAAAAAAAATATCCTGTACCTATAATAAATAATGTACTTACGTAATATGTAATTGAAACTATAGTGAGTTTGGGAAATACATACAAGCATAATAATTATTGTTTTATTATCTAGATATAATTTTGTTTAGTTCTGTAGTTATTATAATGGTGTGAGTAGCTTTAGTGGGTAAGCGAAGCGTATAAATGTGCAGGGTATGGCAGACCAAGTGTACCTCAGGTACCTACAGCGCTGGGGGAAAGACTACCTACGTCGCCGGCTCGACTGGACGCTAGACGAGGATGGCGGGAACCCGGCGTCTCCCCGCCACTTGTCGCAAGCGCTCTGCCCTTGTCAGTACATAGAGGAGATATTGCGGAACAAAGAGCCCAAAGATACCCGCGCCTGTTGTCCGCTCTGCAACGACTGGCTTAGGCGGCGCGGTCTCGACTGACCAAACCGACCGAACGTTTGGCAAGTCTCAACTTTAAATTCTATACTTTTTGTGGAAATCTTTCGACCTACGATAAAAATAACACTTACGGCAATCTGTTTAATACTTACAGGAACGGAGCGCGCTTCTATTCTTGCGGTACGTGGGCCGATGGGGAGCATATGCAATCAAAAACAGGTTGAATCTCAGCAGTACAGTGGCCGGACGCCACGGCCCGAAGTATGTGTGCCCGTGCCAATTTATAGAAGAGCATCTTCAAACAAAACCACCTGCTGGTATAGCAAAATTTTTTTCTCTACCTAATCAAAGTATTCAGTTGTATTAATGTTGTGAGTTAAAGTAACAGTAGACTATTTTATATTCCGTCCTTTTACAATATTAAACATAGGTGATTATTTACAATAATTAAGCTGGAATCTATATTGTATTATATATTTAACATAACGTATAGATAGGTAGGTACTTATAATACCTATAAAAATCCGATACTACTTATCCGTCCACTATTTGCATGCATTTTAAGTCCTTTACATTCCGGAGTTAGGCTTACCTACCTATTTACACAGTAAGGATTCCGATATTTTTTTAAACTTCTTAATCTAATTAGATAATTATGATACATTAACTAATCACCTACGAAACATTCATGTTAAGTACATTTCATTTCATTCATGCCTTGTGAATGCTTCTTTTCTATTCCCATTGTGTTCGAAACACAGCCGCATGAGATCCGAGACTTAAATATATCGGAAAAGTGCATTTCAAAATGGAAGTAGCGTTTTAACAAATCGTATCAAATATTTAAAATAAATAATGGTATTATTTTGAATCTATATAAATTGAATAATACACTTCCTTTATATGCGTAGGTAGGTATGTAATAAAAATTTGCTTTCCCTTTTCCCACTTGTGACCATTTTAGAAATTAAGAATTAGACGCCATATTTTACTGGTAATGTTAAACATTTATTTGACTTCCTACTGTTATATTCGTGAATTAATTTTATTATTTATTTATCAATAAACTGCACATGTAACATACATAAGGAAGATCTTACAAACTAAGGTTTTAAAAAGAAATTATTATCTTAGTCTTATTAAGCACCGCGTCAAATTATACTCAAAGTCTAGCGTCTTAAAGGACAATTATTTTTACTGATGCAAAAACGAAGCGCGCGATTCTCCACAACTAGTTATTGCAAAGTTGTATGAACGCAAATCGCAAGAATGCGTAATTTGTTATGTTAATAATTGGTTATTAACATAACAAATTATATTTATTCAAATATAATGACGCTTCGATGCGGTTCTACTCGGCGCTAGTATAAATTAACCCTGCGTCGTAAGACCTATGCGTAGTTGCTACTTTAGTTTGTATTAGCGTTTACTAAAACTTTCACAATTTGTTAGAATACATATTACTTTAAGTGGCCATATATATTTATGTATTACGTTTTGTATTGGTCTAATATACCTATTATCTATAGACTAGCTAAATAACTTAAATAAATAAACGCAAAGTATTTGCACATAAATATTCTCCACTATTGTAACACAAAGAAATAATCAAAGTACCTTTAATTTTGTACATATATTTTTTACTCATAAAAATCACAAATAAAGTTGCGATTGAGCTCCTATTTACCTAGATGTACCTACGAATTAGAATTTATAATTCTACAAATTTAGTACTTAAGAAAACAATATTTATCTACGATAATAATTAACCTCTTTAATAAATGTACGAAATAGAAGGTATATAATATTTTATATTATAATAACTGTATTATTATTGAAACACTTATTTATTAGAGCTCTAGAGGAAATACTTTAAATGGGGATGTAATTGAAGTGTATTGAGAAGATGCAAAGATCACGGTGCTGATTTATTTTGTGGTGGGGTCTTCAACCTATTAATTATTTAATAAACATGTAATAAATAAATCACTAAAATGTAGATAACATTTCGAATATGTCAAACGTTTTAACCTCTAGAATCTAGTTCATCACCACGAATTGCAAATATAGTATTTCAAACATTTTTATGTAGTGTGTGGTAGGTAGTACACATACCTACATTTACTTTAATACCTAAATCATCCCTGAGCGTGCATATGGTAGTGGTATAGGGAGGAGCACGAGTCATAATGTTGTAAAAAAGCTTTGTTACCTCGACATACGAGGTTGGTTTTCTTTTTATTTCAAAGGATCCGATTTGATAGCATTATCAGGATTACGAAAAAACATAAAATCTGACGAATTTCACGCGATGAGCTGTGGTTACATTCAAATCGTCAGTCATTTGAATAGGACACTTCTTTGAGTTCACAAAATAATTCCTTTGAATCCTGACATGTTCGGAAAACTTTTTTCTAATTTTATTGATAAATTAATCGTCAGGTAATATCTCGATTATCAAAAAGAAAATTGGTTGGTACACGCAACGTAAATATTGGAAATTTTTACATTGACTGTTTTCGTTTTAGAATCTACTACTAACTGCAAGTTTAGCTTCCCGGGTTCCTCTACTAATAGGTACCTACTCATTGTAAGTGAATATCAAATTTAATAGTCTTTAACACACTAGACGCAAAAGCGGGTAACTTCACAAATATATGTAGTTGTTAAAATGTTTTTACATCACACCAAATAGTAGACATTATATTCATTTATTGAAACAAAAATTAACGCTATTATTACACTACAATTTCTGACTGTTCTATCATAATAATTATTTTGACTTTTTTTTATTTTATATTTTCGTTTTCAATGCCTAATTGAAATAGGTAATTTTGTAACACGATTTAACTGATTCGTTGCGGATGACGCCCGTGGGGCGTTATGAAATTCTTTTGTGTTGGCGGGTGACGCCTGAGAGGCGTCATTTTTCAATTTGTTAAAACTCTGTGTAAATGTCGTTTTAAAGGTTACTGGTAAACAAGACTACTATTATTATTTTCTGTAGTTTATCCCTGTAGTGTAGTCGTATCAGGATATAGCGTGAATTTCAAAACTTCAGAGGTTGACAACCTTCGATTGACAGATACGAATTAGTTCTCGAATTCCAAAAAATTTGTTTGCCACGGGCAAAAATTTCCAAAAAGTACCGTCGCAATGAATCGGTTAATATCTATCTGTCTAACCCTTGATTTATAAATTCTCCGAATTTCCGAATCAGAGATGGTTCGGACTGCCCACAAATAAAACAAAGATTATATACCTATTCTATTTATTTGCTAAAATTATTTCGTACCTACCTATTAAATTATTATCGTTTTTATCCTCGCTAGGTAATGTAAATATAAAATCCAAAATTCCTCTATTGCGGATACAAGGGAAAGCAATACATAGCAACAAAGTTACTGAGGTGTTGATGAGAATTTTAGCTGACCTTACTAGTCAATCAATAACATCTAAAGTATATTTATATAATTTAAATTCGACATACATAATTATAAACCAAAGCTATTTTCTTCTTTCAATTTAAGGGCCTACCTACTTTATGCTCTTTTTTAAATTATACATATTTCTTTTAGTTTATGCCTGTTCTTGTAAGGTATGTTATTTAAAAAAATAATGTATATTTTATGGTTAACACAATTTTAGAGCGTTATTATTTATTAGGTACATGCATCATATACCTACGTGGTTTTATCCGTGCACATTTTTTCTACATAAGTTTTTTTTTTTTAATTTAAAAAATATGCAGCAGGATCCTCGCGTGCAGTCCATATCATATGGGATGTAGTAGACACCACCGACAAAACAATGCAAGAGACACTTGTCGAGCTTGGCATGGCCAATAGCATTACACCAACCCCTACACGGTCATCGCTTTTTATTTTGTCCAAAATTTGAAAGAAAAATGCACTTAAGTAGGATTTACGATTACAAAAGAAAATTTAAAAAAATGTGCATTGATAAAAAAGATTTCCTGTTTCTTGTATAGTTTCTACCTTAATTCCTTCCAACCTAATAAATATTTAGTATAGAAAGTGGTAGGTAAGGAATATTATTTAAAAACGATGTAGGTACCACTTATACCTATACTTGTCGTGGTAATTTTTGATGAATTAATGAGTGAAGTCGTTTTTCTTTTATGAAAAAAAAATCGAATAAATATTAAATATGGAAATATAAACAGATAAAGCTATTTTGTGCACACGAGGGTGACCAGCATTAAAAACTTAGTGTTCATTTCTGTATTGTAAGAATATATTGTGTAAAGATTTTTTAAACATATCCACTTACTAAGAATTAATTTTTTATCATTTTTATAGTTAATAACGTGCTATTTTATTGTTACTAACAAACCTATTAATTTAATACACACCATACCGTACCCTTTCTAGACGTTAGGTAATATATTTCATACAAAAATTTGGAAAAATATGCCAAATCAGTTTATTAACTAGGTATTGCCAATTAGAGCTGTAAATAAGAAGAGCAATGTTTTTATGTACTACTACATTATTATGTGTAAAAAAAAGCTAAGAATGAAATTTCCTGTTGTGATTGTAACATTCCGTCCTAGTTAAATCGAGTACTTAATAATTTCTAGAATAAGTAATAATATCTGTATACATATTTTTATGCAACTTTTGTTGAAATAAATACATATCGTAATTTTAGTTTGTTCTTTCATTATACTTAATATAATTTCCCCTTAAGCCGATTGATTCTTAAATGTAACGATAGAATTTCCCTCTAAGCCAAATGAGGAGGGCAGGAACAAAAGGTAATTTACTTTTTAGTCAGGAAACATGAAAAGCGTAATAGGTAAGCACTTTATGTAACTGTCACACAAAACTGTTAATACAAAATGCCATTTTCTGCTAAAGACGGGCCGCGCTGGTGGTGGCATGGTAGTCCTAGTCCGAGGTGCCCATGGCGCCACCCATCAGACGCTTGAGGGAGGGTTTTGGGATTTTATTGTGGCTATTCCCTGCTTCATTTCCATCTCGCCCCCCGCGTTGACTAACACTCCGCGCTCACCTTGCGCGCGAACATACATTTTCCATGATATCTTCGATCCTAATAGTTGCAGCGTGATGTTATATAGCCTAAAGCCTTCCTCGATAAATGGTCTATTCAACACAAAAATAATTTTTCAATTCGGACCAGTAGTTTTTAAAAATTTGAAATTTTCAATTTTTTTTTCAATCGTGACTTTTGAAAACTACGAGTAGGTATGTGTCCTAAAGCAGCCAAACTAATACAATCTATCAAACTCTTCATAATAAAGTTAATTCTAGGCGGAATATGATTAATTTTAGTTTTGGTGGAAATGGCACTTATTTAAACCTATTGATTCAAAAGAAAAAACAGTCGATGCTCCTCTTATTTGCAATATAGCTCACTTATTTTACGTGCAAGACTTTTAATAGTGCTCATTTTAAAGCACTACAAAACCCTATTTGATTAGAAAGCATAAAATGCATTTGCTCGCTGCTAGATGGCATTGACAACATCGATGAAATTTCAGATAAAATAAAAAAACGGCTTTGATCTTTAATATCTAGCTTAATATTGCACTTAGAATACTTTATAAAAATTGATAATTTTTTTACCTGCTAAAATTTTGTTCCATATAAAATTTTCGATAAAACGTATATTTTTGGAGATATTTGAAAAAAACCGATGAAAAACGTGAAAAATTTGCGAATTTTCAATTGCCAATAACTTGTAAAGTATTAGATTTTTCGAAAAACTTTATAGATGATTTTTTGCTTAAAATTAGACCTGCAATCGTTACCCGAGGTTATTTTGAAAAAAGAAACCATTGACCCCCGAGAAGGGGTGGCAACCACCCCCAGGGTGGTGGCGGAGTTCAAATCATTTTCACTTTTGAAGTTAATGGTAAGATGAACCTAATCCTAAAATTGTATGCTATAATTATAAATTATAAAAGCTATAATTATAAAAATATATAATTCGGTTCACAGTAAAAAAATTCGGAGCTATAATGCTTCATTGACTCCACTATAATGGTATTCGCCGTGTGCGCGATGACAGCGCCCCTAGTGGCCTCAACTCTTCGGGATATGACATCTATCAAATCATATCAACTAGATGTTTTGATAACCATTTTCGACTAGTTTTTCAGCGAATTTAAAAGATTATTGTAAAAAGTGAGTGTGTATATTATACCTAGTGATTTTCTTCCTTGCCAAAAATATGATCATTATAATACGTACGGGATTTGCTTCAATTAAACATGAAATACATTGCCAACCTCAAACTGTGCTAAAAGGGAAGAAATTGGATGTGAGAGAAGTGGAAGAGCTTAGAACGAACGGGGAAAGCTTCTTAATAAGAGCTCTGATCATAAGACAAACGTCTGTGACACAAACTCCCTACAAAACATTATTAAATGTGAGTACCTACATAATCAAGTTATAGAAATAGAATATTTGAGTTAGCCATGGAAGTATCAAGTACTACGTACAAAAGGAATGCGCTCTATCTATGCATCTTGCAGCTAAAATAAAGAAAATGAAACCTTATGTTAAGGTCGTAAGAGTCTTGTTGCGCGCAAAATAAGAACGTAACTGTTAGGTATCTGCACACTTGTACTAGGAATGACGCGGGAGAACAATCAAAGACGCTAGTTCGTTGCGCACTGGTGTAATAATATAAAGGCGCGGGCGCGGGGCCCGCTAGGGAGGGGTGCGGGGACGCAGCCACGCGCACACTATGCTACGCGTACATTACACTTCCTTACCCTATTTTTTCAATTACAAATAACAAAATATAATACAACATAACCCAAAAATATAACCTACAGTAATTGCTAATTGCAAAAAGAGCAATGCTGGCGGAGACCCCGTAAACGACTTCTCAAAACAGGGCCCCGTCTCTGGTTGTCCGTTGTTGGTCCGTCTTCCGATGTTGGCTCAAAAGCCCGGACTGGAGCCTGTGGCGCTGGGGAAGGCGGTGAAGCACTCGGCTGCAGCGGCAGCGGCGACAGTGGTCGCGGCGGGGACGTCGGCGGCGGCGGCGGTGTCGACGACACCAGCTGCGGCGGCTCTAGGAATGCTCCGTGACCCCCATGACCAGCCCAGCCTTTATTTAGCATCAGCTGGTTGCTGTGTCTTTTATGTATTGTTATATTGTCTTTTTCTTTTACCAAATATACCACCCTCCCTAATTTTTTAAAAATTGTCCCCTTGGTCCATACAAATTGCTCTTTATTACTGTATTTCTTAAAAAAAATTTCATCCTTTTCTTTAAACTGTCTAATGTTGTCTGTCTTAGTTTGCGTAAACTGGTTATTAGAACCGTGATTAGATAACGCCGATGACGTGGGTGACGATGACTTTGGATCACAAATATCCAAACGCGATCTTAATTTCCGACTGAAAACCATTTGAGAAGGTGAGAGACCCGTGGTAGTGTGAACGGAGTTGCGATAATCCATCAAATATTTTAATAGTTTGAGCTTACCTTCTTTATTAGGGTTGCTATTTACTAAGCAAGATTTTATCCCCTTTTTCACTATTTTTACGAAACTTTCCGCCTGGCCATTGCTGGCTGGGTGATAAACTGGTGATGTAATATGTTTAATTCCATTCGATACACAAAACATTTGAAATTCCTGCGAACAAAAAGCTGTGCCGTTGTCACTCGCCAACGTTTGCGGCATTCCGAACCTTGCTATAAAATCGCAGAGCCTCTCAATCACCGCGCTAGATGTAGTTGTATTTGACATATGGTATACCTCTACCCATTTGGTAAACGCGTCCACTACCACTAAATACGTATAACCTCTAATTGGACCCAAGAAATCTATGTGAATGCGACTGAACGGGCCTGGCGGCTGCTCCCAGGGTGCGGGCGGGGCGCGCGGCGGAGATGGACGCAATTGGATGCATATATCACAAGAAGCTATCACTCTCTCTATGCAGTCGTCAATACCAGGAAACCAAAATCTTGAGCGGGCCTCAGCTTTAGTTTTAACTATGCCCAAGTGTGACGAGTGAAGCTCTTTTAAGATAATCCCTCTCAGATTTTCTGGTACGACGACTTTGTGACCTCTCATTACGCATCCATTTTCTACGGACAATTGTGACTTGCAGAGGAAAAACGGTTTTAAATTTAGGTCACTGACTTTAGACGGCCAACCATTAATTATAAATTTAGATACTTTATTTAAAAGCACGTCGTTCTTAGTTTCCTCCCTCAATTTCTCTACCGTCACTGGCAAGCTACCGTCCACTACAAAAAAATTATAAGTCGCGCGGTCACAAATCGGCTCGCTTTCGGCGCAGCGCCCCGCGTCGTCGCACAAACAATCGGCGCGGGCGCGGACGGCCGCGTTGCTAGGCAACCCAGCCGCGCTCGCTGCGGAGGCCGCAGGCAGGCTTGCGCGGGAAAAATAGTCGGCGCTATTATCAATACTTTTAATGTACTCTATTTTATAATTGTAGCCGCTCAAAAACAATGCATACCGCTGCAATCTGTTTGCCGATACCTCTGGTATGCCTTTATATGGCCCAAAAATAGAGATCAACGGCTTATGATCCGTACGGAGTATGAAAGGCTCCGACCTGCCGTACAAATACTGATGGAAGCGCCGTACGCCGAAGATAATAGCCGTGGCCTCCTTTTGAATCTGTGCGTATCTCTTTTCCGCTGCGTTCAGCGTTCGTGACGCGTACGCTATAGGCCTCTCTACCCCGTCTGCATCAGCCTGAGATAAAATGGCTCCTAACCCAGAGGGCGAAGCGTCCACCGTCAGTATGAGTTTTGCATTCGGATTATAATGAGTAAGTACCTCATCTGAAGCCAGCAACTCCTTGATTTTCGAAAAAACCTTATCATGACAATCTGACCAATTCCATTTAGTCCCCTTTTTTAATAAATCATACAATGGACTGAGTACAGACGAAGCATTCGGTATAAAATTGCGGTAGTAATTAATTAAGCCCAGAAACGACTGCAGCTGACCCACGTTCGCTGGGACAGGGGCTTCAACCATGGCTTTAACTTTTTCCGGTGCCTTTTTTAAACCATCCTTATTAATCACGTACCCTAAATAGCTAACCTCATCCTTAAAAAACTCACATTTTTCCTTTTGTAAGGTTAGTCCTGCATTTTGAAGTCGCTCGAGAACCGCGTGGAGCCTGTCCAGGTGTTCCTGCCTATTCCTGCCTGTTACCAAGATGTCGTCCAATAGGCACAGCACGCCGTCCAACCCGGCAAGCACGCCCTCGATGGCGCGCTGGAACACGGCCGGCGCGCTGGCCAGACCGAACACGAGCCGCGTGTATTTAAACAGGCCGCGGTGCGTGTTGATACACGTAAAGCTCTGCGATTCCTCGTCCAAAACAAATTGGTTGTAAGCCATTGATAAATCAAGCTTGGTGAACTGCTCGCCTCCATATATTTTTGAAAACAATTCGTTTGCTGTGGGGAGTGGATATTGTTCTACTAATAATTGTTTGTTAAGACTGACCGAGTAATCCGCACATAGTCTCACCGAACCATTGCGTTTGAGAACCGGAACTATCGGTGAGGCGTAATCGGAATATTCGACCGGAACTAGGACACCCAAAACGACTAATCTATCGATTTCCTGTTCTACTTTGTCGCGTAATGAGAAGGCGATCGGGCGCGCTTTAAAAAAAACTGGCTTTGCATCCTCCTTTAATGATAACTTTACTTTGTATTTATTAAACGTCCCTAATTTATCGGACCATAATTGTGAATACCGGTCTTGTAACGTTGCAATTAAATCTGCGTCAAGGCAATAATTCACTCGCGACAGTTTCAGTTGAAACTTGGATATAAAATCCCGGCCCAAAAGAGGGGGCCCGCCGTCGCGGATCACGTACATTTCGAGTTGATGATTTTGTCCCGCGTATGACACCGGTTGCCTAATCGTACCTATACATGTGATGTTCTTACCAGTATACGTCATCAAGTGTTTACGTGGGACTGACAACGGCACATGGCTAAAATGGATTCTGTAATAATCCTCTGATATAACGCTAACCGCGGATCCGCTATCTAACTCAAATTTATATTGCTTTCTGTTAATAGATACCGTCTCCACCATGGGTTCTCCGCTCAAGGATCGTATGCAAAACAACTTACCGTCATCGTCATCCTCACCCTTGTCACCGCCGTCCACCTCTACGTAGTTAACTTTCGTACACATTCTACGCAAATGGCCCTTCACGTGACACTTCCGACACACATAGCTGGCGAACCTGCACTCCGCCGCTTTGTGGTTGTTATACCCGCACACACTACACTTTACTTTGCACGTTTTGGCGATGGCGAACAGCGGCGCGTCGCTCGGCGGCGGCGCGGCGGGCGCGCTGCCGACGGACCCGGCGGCGCCGCCCGAGCTCGCCGCGGCCGCGCTTCGCGCACAGTTGTACACTTCCGCCAACTCCAGCGCCTTCGCCATTGTCAACCCGGTTAAGTCTTGTGTGTAAAGCTTCTCCTTTTCCACTCCCGGCCGCATCCCCATCAAAAATTTGTCACGCAGCGTCTCTTCAATAGAGTGAAACCCACAATGCGCCGACAAACCACGCAGCCGTGCCGCCCATAGTGAATGCGACTCTCCCGGCTGTTGCGTGGCAGCATAAAAAACATGGCGCTCGCCGAAACCCACACGTTTAGGCGTAAAATGGTTGTCCAGTAGCTCTAGAACCTGTTCGTACGCCAACCCCTCAACGCTTCCGGGCTGCGCCAAGTCTGTTAACAGACTATAAGTGCCCTCACTCAGTGCGCTGAGTAGGATGGCTTTTTTTTTAATCTGCGCCTTGTCCGCCTCCCCGCCGATGTCGTTTGCGATAAAATACTGCGTCAACCGTCCTTTATAAATCCGCCAGCACTGGGCATTGTGATCGAAACTATTTAAGATTCCTATATGCGCTCCAGTGCTGGCCATGGTGCTGAACAAACTATGCACACGCGGAAATCGTCGCCACTGTTAGGTATCTGCACACTTGTACTAGGAATGACGCGGGAGAACAATCAAAGACGCTAGTTCGTTGCGCACTGGTGTAATAATATAAAGGCGCGGGCGCGGGGCCCGCTAGGGAGGGGTGCGGGGACGCAGCCACGCGCACACTATGCTACGCGTACATTACAGTAACCAATGAGAGGGAAAATAGTGAACAAAACGTCCCTTTCTAGCAGCGACTAGATTGCTAGATAGAGTACGAAACACTGGACCTGGGCCCCTACCACCAAAAACGAAAACGATCGCTCGCTGAACGGATGGCGTACCTACCCTTGAGCCATGAATCCCTCTCATTTGCCCCCCCCCCCCCCCCCCCGTGTTCGAATATACAAACTAAAATTCGTCAAAGTTGATTTTCGTTAATTTAATTCATATATTCAAACACGGAAAGGAATAATGGGAGGGATTGATTTTGCAAAAATACACGATCCGTTCAACGAACGATCGCTCTCGAACCGGTGGTAGGGGCCCTGACAACTTCACATGACATCGCCGACTTTGACGTCGGTGGCGGGGATTTTTAATTTGTTATATTTTTGTCGGGGGGCTTGTGAAAGCGAATATTATCCGGATTGTAGTTTGTCTTTTCACAAGTAATACTTTTAAACATAATTTGTTAGTGAAGAATTGGGGTGACCATGCATGACTATCCAATGATAAAGTCCGTTGTTTTTTTGTATAGGAAAACTAAAGCATGTTTCCCGATTCGTCTTCGAAGTTCTAAAATACACGTAAAAACTATTTATAACATTATCAAATCCATCATTAAAAAACGTAGGTACACAAAAATAAAACTACCATGTATGTTGTCCAAGAATTTTATAGCAAACAACATAGGTACATTGTTAGATCCACCACATCCTTCTCAATCTATATTTGAAGATCCACGTGATATTCAATTGGTAAAGGCATTAGCCAATTCATATTTAAATTTTCGCCATATTGAAGTCGGTTTCTTTGCAAAAAAAAAAAGGTGTTATTTAAAAAAACGATTACGAATAAAAAATATTTTGGCTTTCAATGTTGGCTGTTTTTTTTGTACGTATGTATTGTCATTGTCCTTAAATCATATTTTAATATAGTCACCCTATTCAGAGAGAGACAAAAGGGACATGCACTGCGCTTTCGTTCGGCTTCGATTTTCCGACAACAGCTCGTTCCTTATATATTACTTCCATGGAGTTAGCTTATTATTTTATCATAAATTAGTTTTATTAGTTTTATAAATATATTTATTTATAAAACTTGAACGAACTGTTGTTCCCATTGTTTTTACAATTTACGACACAGCATGTACTGTGACCCATATCGCAAATTTTTACGTTTTTACATAAAAATAAAAAGGAATCTATGAAAATAAAGCAATTTGACACATGACATCCCAGAAGTAATTCACATTTCTGCCACATCGTGCGTTTCGATCGATTTGCCGTTCCCCACCACCCACTTCGCACAAAGCGAATAGCAGCCACTCATTACCCTTGTCTGTCAAAATTCCCCATAAAATCTTAAAAGGATAATCGACTCGTACTAAACATCTAGTTCAAAGTTGTTTGGGGAAATGTAACAGTAGGTAGGTAAAGGTATATGTCAAAGCAGCAGGTTTATGTGTGCCCATCTGTACCTAAGTACAGTTTTTTTTTATATGAACCTAAAATTTACCTTCCAAATGAGAGCTTCAACAACTCTGTGATGATCCAGGTAAATCCTTCAGTTACAGACATGAATGAATAAAATACCTATATAAAATTTCAATACTTAAACTTAAGTTGATGATAATGTGTAACCTATCTGTATGTTAAAAACGGTTCAGAATTTATTAAAAAAAACGTGGGGTGAATAGAAATAAAAAATATTTATTCAATGAAATATCACAGACTATTTATATGGATCACCGTAATCAGAAAATAGATCAAAATTAATAACATTTTGTAAAAACAACGCATCTAACTAATCGTACCTATCTTTGCGTTCGTAATACTATTTATTTTTATTTAAATAAAAAACGTGCCAGAAGTCAGCCAATATTAAACACCAAGGAGCCCTACTACAAAAAACGAAAACGATCGTAACGGATCGCGTATTTTTGCCCCATAAAACCCTCTCATTTGTCCCTCCCGTATTCTAATATATCAATGAAATTGTTCAAAATCGACGTTGACGAATTTTAGTTCGTTTAATCGAACACGGGAGGGATTTATGGGGCAAAAATACGCGATCCGTTCAACGAACGATCGTTTTCGTTTTTTGTAGTAGGGCCCAAGGTTCTTTTACAAGAAATTTAACAAAATGAGGTAGGTCAATGGAACACAATTAAAGAGCAGAGCGGTAGACAATTTCTTCCATATAAATTCGCAAAGCTTAATAATTAGCCCCTTTTTTATCTAATTCGGGTTGTAGACCAAGAGCTAAGTTAGTTCAGCTTAGCTCGCATAGCTGACGCATCTTTCTATGTTGTGTGCAGACCGCAAACTATGCGAATAATATGGAAAGCTGCGTCAGCTACGCGAGCTAAGCTAACTTAGCGTAACTCTTGGTCTGCAACCGGCCTAATATCCACTAGGTAGTCCACTAGCCAAACAAAATTTACACGAAGCTCACATTAGTACTCTAATGAGTACATCCCATCCCATTTATTAAGATACTATTTCATATTAGCAATTTAGATAGAATTTTTTATGTAGGTCTGTCTGAAATAAAGCATTTCTATTTCTATGGAAAGTATAGGTACACAGATTGTAGCAGTAATTACTCGAGCAAGAACCATAATATTAGCTAACTAAAGGCTGTTTAGAAAATATATTAATTATTTACTACGAACTTTGGTACTAAAATCAAATTTCATAGAACTCATTATAAAAGCTAGGATTGCTTTGTACAGTCAAAAGCAATAATATGTAGGTACATATTATACAGTTTAAGACCTTACCACAATAATAAATAACATGGCAAGTTTATGACATGAAGTGGGAAAAAACTACGAGTTCATTATTATGACAGAGTTCTAAAGTGTATGTATTACTGCCTCTGACTGTACGTATTATTATGAATCGGTACAAGGTAATGGCAATGCCTAGTTCTTGGCTCACGTGGCGACTTTGAAACAGTGTTAAGAAGTTTTGTAAAATGTATAATGTAAACTGTTAAGTAAAAATGGGACCTGTTAAGATGCTGTTAGGTATTTAAATTATTACTCTATTCACAACGGATATCTACAAAAATCTACATTTCACTGTATTATTAGTTTCTTGATTAAATTATAATAACCTGCATTAGCTCTTTATTATTTTGTTTTAGTACCAAATAATATGTTACTAAATATCACATAATTAATTAGATAATACTATTGAGCAAAAGAAATTATGAAAATAGTGATGTATGTATATAAAAAAACTTCTAATTTACAAAAAGAAAAAGCCTCTTAGCGAAAATCAACACGCTCATTTTACTCGTTTTCATTTTTACGGGTTTTTTTAGAGGAGTCCTTGATGTCTCCGGCCGGAAACATGCCGCGGAACGAGGTGCGCTGCTCCTTCACCTGCGACTCCTTATCGACGCTCGCGATGACGTTGGTGTCCCTGTGACGCTTTAAAGTCCGATCGGCGTCGTCGCGGAGGTCAATGGAAGAGGCGAGCGACTCGAGAGAAGTGACAGTCGAGCGCTCCTGTATTTTGTTACGGACGGCGAGGTCGAGGAACGGCCTATTAGCAGATTCGACGACGGTCTGCACCGAGGCGGAGCTCTCTGTGCGCGGCAGCTCTTCCAGCGCCGCCAGCCGCACCAGCTCGCGCTCCGACTCGCGCGCCTCCACCAGGAATATGCTCTCCTGCGCACCGGCACCAATCGGCGTGTTATACATCAATTAGCGCAAACCAAATTAACTGGAACTAATCTACCGTAACTACGAAATACAGCTAAGCGGTGAGATGTAAGGAATGAATTAAAAGTATGAACGCTAGTCACTACATCACTAGTGTGAATTAATAAATGTCGAAACGATATTAATATAGATACCTTGACTTCCTTAGTGGTGTACTGATCTAGTTTGTCGTATATCACTGCGTGTAAACCCATCTCCTTGAGTCGTTTTATTGTATTCTTGTCGTTGTTGTCATCGCCCCAGCAAAATATAACGAGACCAGCGTCGGTAGCTAGTTTAACCTGAAATAGGGTAAGTTTTAATCTTCATAAGCTGTCAAGCTGCCTAAAAGACGAGTGGGCAGCCCCACTTCGCCCTGTCGTACATAGCATAATAATAATTAAGAAATAGAACAATAACCTGTGTTGGATCTCGAAGTAAGTCTTCTGTGTGCACGACTATTCCTAAAATATCTGAACTAACAGCACTTTGTACTGCTGCGGGAATAGACAAACATCTTGGATCACGATAGGGTTGATATTTTTTTGTAATGCCCTGGAAATAAAAAAAATAATTAAATACTGGCAATTGGTAGGTACATAATTAATATTATACTAAGAGCTACACAATACACTACGTGCCAAATGATACTCACGACTGTCAAAAACATGACAGGATATTTATTCTGTTTATATCGTACCATGGTACAAATATCGGGATTAAAACAGGAGAATACTATTCTGCGTTGTCCAGCATGTTTTAACACCACCTCTAAAACCTGTAAAAACAAGAATTCCTTCATTTGGTATGTACCTATTTACAAAGAGGGTGGATTTATTAGTAAACATGTACGACTATCCACAAGTACCATTTTTGCTGAGCGGAAGAAAAGATAGAGCCGATTATCCTATGAATACCAACACCATTGAAATATAGACTTTATTGCATTATATGGTAAGATTTTAAGTCAATAAAAATGTTATCTGATGCTATTTCGCTCATAGCAATGTGTCAAGACGACGGGCACCAAATGACCAAACATCACATAATAAATTCTTTTTTAGTTAACCATAACTTTGCCAAATCTGTTATTTCATTTATTATAACATCTGTAAGCTTATGCATTGGCTTAGAGACAAGATATTTTTTTTATCACAAGTCTAAATTATTGACTAAATGGCCTGTGTCACATCATGTCAAGATTATTATCGCGATGGTTTCTGCTGATACCATTGGCATTTTTTAAGCATATCAGAATTATTATTGAAAATAATAGATATAATAAATATTTTTTTGTTTCTTTCCAACTGCCATCAGTCGAGTCGACTATAATCAGTTCAGTATGTGATAGTATTGACTTTATCTTGGTTTTGGAGGCCTTTGTGTGAGTGACTAAAATATGGTTGGTAGAGGACCAACCATATTTTAGTCACTTCCGGGATTCCGATACCATCGGAAACTATCGGGCCGACACTATCTATAATCCGACACTATCGGGATTCCGATACAAGTACAGCATCCAATTTGTTAGTTACAAGTATTGTTTAGAGTGGTCGATTTCCAAGTGTCGATATGCAATCCTTCGAAATTACTGTGTTTAAAAGTCCCATATGGGAGAAAGATATAATATAATTTAAAGACTAAACACTTTTTACCTTGTAGGTGTAGAGTAGTAAATGGTCTCATACAATAGTTTAATAACAAGGTTTACCTATATACAGGGTGTAAAAATAAAGTCAGAGTTAAAATCAAGGGCTTAAGAGTAGAGATTTTGTTTAAAATATTTTTCTTGTAAGAAATTGATGTGAGTTTTTCTAAACTCGATTGACATCCACCTTGAATTTAACTCGTAGGTGTACTTTTTTTACACTCTGTATAATAAATAGCATACCTTATCCACATAAGTGTTCATATCAAATGGATTATTCAATTCAAAAGTGCCATCATCCATCTCCATAGTCCATTTAAGTTCAACATTGAATCCAACATGTAAATCAATTACTTTCAATGCTTCTTCCAAAGTTGGAAATGGTTGATGTTCTTCTAAATCCTCATCAAAGAAAAGTATTTCGTGATTTCGGCCTTCCACTAAATGGTACACCTGCAATAACAATATAATGGAAAGAATAATATTTTGATTTCAGTATTGAGAAGTAGGTCTCAACAATGCCAGTTATCTTTGCTCTTTAGAAGATTTACATAATTATAATGTGTCTGACCTACCTAATTAAACTTAAAATTAGATAGACAATTGGGACGAGTTTCAAACTATGGATAGGATGGATGTCAAACAATTGTTTGAAACAAGGCCTTTTTTCACATTATTTTGTGTAACTTAGTAAATAATAGTCATGACTTACAATGTCTCAGAACATAATAATTAAGGAAATTATTTTACAAATTGTTTGTTCTAGAATATTTATGATTGGGAATAAGAAACCCCCTGTGAAGGCTGACTCTAAAAGTTATATATGATCCCTCTTTACTGATAGGGACAATTAGAAAACATAATTCAATAATCATTTCATCAACAAAGGAGGAGCTGGTTCAACACCATATTTATATAAAACAATGTCCTACTTTTTTAATCTGGAAAGCTGTTTTAGCTATACATGCCTATGATTTCAATGATAACAAAACAATGTAGATTTTCATAGAACTAGACACGAGTACCTTCAGTTTCTGTAGGTGTTCCAAAGTCAGATCCTTCACAGGTAATTCTAACATTTCAGTGAACTCAACTTCCCTTTTTCTTTTCATTGATATACACACATGAAAGTCATGATAGATAACTGGTATCATGTCTTTACTTAGCTGAACATCAAATTCAAGCAAATCTGCACCACTAGCAGCTGCTTTCTTAAGGGAAGCTATTGTATTTTCACGAATAGCATTTCCTCTGAAAATGATTACATATTATGCAAATAATAGACAAAACACTATATAATAGTGCTACTATCTAAATAATTGAACAAATCATGTTTCTTTCTACATATAACACAACATACTCACTCCTTAGTCTTGAAACTAGCACCCAGACCTCTATGACCAACTTCCAGGCCCGTCCAGGATGGATCCCAATGTTTTGTATATGATACCTGTAAGTCACATAGCTTCTCTTCCATTGGACGAACAATTAGATATTCAAAATTAATTGTTCCTAAAGGTCTATGTTTTACATTACAAGTAACAGGCAATTCTAAACTGCCTTCAGACAATTTGAACATGTTTGGTAGGACATAAGTATATCCTATATGGCAGGGTGGATCTTCTGAAGAAGCCCGTGAACTATAAGAATAGAAATCAATAAGATATGCCAAAGCTTTGGGGTCGGGAGCCACAACATTCACCAGCATCACATCATTTGGTTTATACTCTCTCCCAAATTGTTCTTGTGACTTTGACATGCAAACTGAAGGATCATTGTCTAATGTAGAAACTTCTACAAACACACCAACAGGCATTTCTTGTTCTGTTGTATCAGTACTTAGTGATGAATCTTCTACATGAGGCTCAATCCCAAAAGATAACTTTACTGGTGTGACTTTGATGTTCATAAGTCTACCAGAAAGGCGAGTTTTCAATTTTAAAGGATTTTTTATGAATTTGAACTGCACCAAAGTCTGAGCCGTCAACCAACCATTGCCAACCTTTTGCTTACCATCATATTCGCCAAAGGTATCCGTCGAAGGGTGTAGCATATTTTCAGTTATTACTCTAGGGTGTATAATAGTTTCCCAGCGACGAACAATGAACTCAGTTCCATCTTCAGTCTGAATACAGATAATATAGCGATAGAATACATCGCATGTGTTAGGAATGGTTAGAGTTTTAGTCCACAAATCACTACCATTCTCATGATCCATGGGAACGACCTTATTATAGTCCCATTCGCCTAGTTCCTGGGTACTGCCCGTAATACACACTTTTTCCTTGGGACCAACATCCAAAGCAGAAACAGTAAACAACCACTCTTGAGAAGTAACTTCTGCAACAGGTTCTGGCTCTCGTATAGACATTTTTCTTGGCAGTTTGATTTTGGCCTTTTTACGATCTTCTAAAAAAAACCAACGTTGCATGATTTTCAAATCAAGGCGTAGTTAGAGAAAAAAAGATTTGAAGAATATTAACAAGAGAAACATCATTACGAAAAATTTAATTGAATTTATGACAATATACCAAGGTAACTAGATTTCCGATTCTAGTTCTTCTTTATGATAATGATGTGATGAATGAAACAGATGATAAGTACCTAGGTACTGAAACTTTATTTTATTGACAGAGTTGACACTTGACTGACAGATAAATCCATAATCACCACTTAATTTTTTTATTGCTTGTTTTTTGAAAAAAGAGTAACCGCTTTGGACATATCAGAACTTGATACAAAATAAATGTCAAGTGGATCTGTACGGCGATTTGAAAGCTACCTTGTAGGAATATAATGTAGTCTCAAAGGCTATTTTCAAGGTATCCAGTATTGCGATAAAACTCTTAACAACTGTAACTGAGTTATATTGAAGCTTTGTCAATTTCCACTTATAACTTCATAAGTATTTTGGCATTGGCATGAAATAGGGATGTAAGGGAGTGACCTATCACCTTTTCACTCCAAGCCATCCTCACCTGCCCGTGGTGCATCCTGCCGAACAACAAACGAGGCTCTGGCAAACCGACTGGTGGCGGTAAAACCATCACGGTAGAAGGCGTAGCTAAATACCACAGGCCGATGACGGGCAGCAGCGTCACCGGAGCAAGAAACTACGCCCTGCGATCGCCAACCCGCCTGCCCAGCGTGGCGATTATGGGTATATCCTCCAGATGTTTGCCCTAGGTGGCGAACAACTGGAGAGGCCTATGTCCAGCAGTGGACTGTAATAGGCTGATGATGATGATAATGAAATTGTGGCAAATTAAAATAAAAGGGCTTCCATTATTATGTACCCTCCCTCCCACAGTTGACCTCGGGTAAACTTATTTCCTACAATATCTAGTGAATACGAGTAGTACATTACAGCAATGCTTTAATTACAAATGAATTACGTCTTTGGGACCTAGGTCCTAGATACCTAGGTATCTGTCTAAAAAGACTATAATGGAAGTAATTAGGTACCTATGTAACGATAATGTAACAGAAGCAAGTACTTAATACTTCCATGAACAGAAGATACAGAGGAATAGGTACTATTCTATGGGTCGACGGCATAGATAAGTTCTCTTATTAAGTTTCGATCGATGCTATTGTCTTTTATATAGTAGCACAACATAGAAGCTTCCCCTTGCCTGATGGAAAGCGACATCCACAATTCCACACACACAGTGGCGTTTGGGAACGTATTTCACCGAGTGTAGGTACGCCTAAAAAGCTGAAGTCAGTCGCCTAATCGACTCCTAAGGACACACGGAAGTGTTTTCCATCACCGCACGAATAGGTATATTATATCAACTATTATTGACATAGTCATGGTATGGTGTCCAGTAATGAGGACCTCGGTGGCGCCGCGGTCTTGTTCGCTTAACAATGATCGCAACGTTGTGCAACCATTGGCGCGGTCAATCCGATGATGGGTGACCAAAATTTGACACCGATTTCCTCCGTGCTTCGGAAGGCACGTTAAGCTGTTGGTCCCGGGTGCTATTTTTACCAACTCAGATAGCAGCCGTTACATCATATCAGAGATAATGGTAACTCTGACGCCTAAACTGGGAATGGGTAGGTATAGCTTACCATAAGTGTTGCGGAGGTCTGATGACAGTCGCTCTGTGTAAAAGCTTAGCCCTCGCCAAATCTCTCAGTTTGGGAAGCCGACCCTGAGACAATCGGGAAAAAGGCTAGGATGATGATGATGGTGTCCAGTAAATAGCAAGACATATTTATTCTATTATAAAGAAAATAGCAAGACATATTCTACATAGGTGACACCACGGAATATTAAACACACTTGTGTTTAATATTGCGTGGGTGACACCAAGGCCTATTTATTTAAACTTCATTGCACAAAATGGAACAAAAGGCGAACTTAATGCTAGAAGCATTCTCTACCAGTTAACCTTTACATCATGCAGGGGGCAGAAATTGTGTGCGGCCTATCAAAATAACGAAAAGTATGTTAACCGAAATTTCACAGTTTTCAAGTTATATTTCTGCATTTTTTTTTTTTGCACAAATGACAAAAATCCGTATATTAAATACAATTTCGTCCTATCATGTCTTTAAAAAAATATTTATGCATTTTTGAAATGAAATGATTTTTATCGTAAAAAAATTTGTGAATAGTTGTTATTTTTAAAAAGTTTGCTGGGCGAACGCACTCGATACTTTCTGTAGGTATTTGTTAACTCTATTTGAATTTTTTTATGTTCACTCGAATTTGGTCGCTTAATCCACAAAAAGTATGACGAATGGATTTTATCCTTAGGAAGAAAATCACTAGGTATAATATACACACTCACTTTTTACAATAATCTTTTAATTTCGCTGAAAAAGTAGTCGAAAATCGTTATCAAAACATCTATTTAGTTGATATGATTTGACAGACATCATATCCGGAAGAGTTGAGGCCACTAGGGGCGCTGTCATCGCGCACACAGCGAATACCTAGCTGATTTTTTACACACGTATTCATAAGACAGGGCTCACTATATTGTGAAAGCATGAAACAAGTCAGCTCACAGAAAACTAGTGTATTCGTATTCGAAGTAATTTCATTGAAAATAACCTTAAAAAAAGAATAAAATACTTAATATCTCGCCAATGCTTTGTAGTAGGCCGGCGAAATTAGCTAACTAATTGGCACTAATTCCTTGGTCGTCTTCGTTCGAGAACACAGATTACTTCGAGAACTAGAGGCCTTTTTCATTATCTAGGAAATAATAGAATAACTGCTGAACCATGCTAGTCATGATAATGAAAATTAGGGCACAGGAGGGCACACACGTATTGCATCTGCAAAATCATGACTTTGCGTTCAGCCGTTTCCGATATACAGCAATCGTCAAAACGTTCGCCCAGCAGAAAACGAAATATCTCTGAAATCAATCAACTTCAGGTTTCAGAAAACCGACAAAAAAAAATTCTGCTGCGCGAACGCACTCGTCTGGAAGAGATCGCTGAGAGCGATAAGGCCGCCTTATTTGTACGTCCAGTTGTCATTGTACCTAGTTTTAAGTCATCTGTTTTGTGCAAATAAAGAATATCTATCTATCTATCATACTAATAATACCTATATATGTTATGGATCAAGTGATAAATGTAGCATTATATATAATGCCCGGGCATTCTGATAAATGGCCAATATGAGAGGGCAATTTGATAATTATTAAATTGATCGGGAATTATAAATATTGTTTATCGCCCTTTGGGCAGAGTAATAAAAACATATTTTATAACTATTTCGCAGTCTCCTGGTCCTCTGTAAGGCTTGCGTGGGGGCACAAGCCCATCCACTCCTGAGATAATATAATATGTGTATGTGATACACAGGCCAGACATTACTTCTGACTGCTCCAAGATGTACTCAGTAGTAATACCTACTGCAGCACTATTGCATAATGATGGGAACTAAAGTCCTTATGAGTTTTACTTAGGAAAGAAAAAAATTGCTTTAAGTCAAGTGAAGACTTTGCGATCTAGAATCAAGCAAATTATTTATCAAATCAGCTGCCCTATTAGCCCTGCATAAGTACAGTACATACTACTACCTAGTTCCCATCGACCAATGGTAGTACTGTCCCCTATATCCTAACCGTTAAGGAGTTCTATGGCTTCATCATCAGCACCAGATGTGAAGCATATGCCTGAGTAGGTAGGTAACAAAATCACCATATGAGCATACAACTTTGGTTGTTGCCCTCAATTTCTTCCGGATACCATCATCAGATCCTGACTTGGTGATAATGGGACCACCTCGGAAGTGTCGAACAAAAAAAAAATTTTTGACATCCATCTACATAATTATAATTGACGGAAATATCGGTGAACATACATAAAAAATTATACATACAGATGAATTAAGAACCTCCTCCTTTTTCGCAGTCGGTTAAAAAGAAACATTAGGTACCGGATACATCGATCTCCGAATAAGTAAGTGATTAGTTACGCGTGCGTTCCTGCCCTTTGATTTATTATCAAATTGCCTAATTGCCAAGTAGCAATACAATAATGACCGCGCAATGTGATAAATAATGAAGTTTAAATAGTAATTATCACTTTGCCCAATAGAACTTGACATTATTCATAATGCCCTAGCATTATAAATAATGCCCGCATTAATCACTTGGTCCATAACATATCGTCGACCGTAGGCTCAATTAAGGTAAGGGACAAAATACGATTTTTCAGGAGAGGCCGACAAAGTTTTTTTTTGGAGTAAATCGTACATAACTTTCTTTGTAATTAACCTTTTTTAAATTTCTTTTCACACGTTATCTTATATTTAAGTGCACTATCTTCCTGTGCAGTGTTTATTTAAATATTTTAATTATTTTAGAAAATAGATGTCCCTTACACCGACTTTTTTCGTTCGTAATGTCCCTTACATGCCAAGTTACTTGTAGTCTCGTCCCTTACCTGAAATTGACCTATACGTTGTGTGCATAATATTAATATAAAAATAGCGTAAGGATTTCGTTGGAATAACGAAGAAAGGGTAAGGGGATCGTTTATAAATTATTAAAAAAACTCTTTTGAGGTAAGTCGCAAGTTTAAAGTGGGGCATTCGTGTGACAGTTATGAAAATGTATTGAATTGTGTGTGAATTATTTATGTGTCCCTTACATGGAATATTTTGACACTTTAAAGTTGTTGATATCCACAGATTACCCCCAATAGATACCGCATGTTCGGCATTTTGCTTCGAGTTTCGCGAGTCAACTTCAGGTGGTATGAAGGGTGTGCGAGGTCGTAACTCATTTCTCAAGTGATGTACATTTGTATTGTGCAATGTCGATAATTTTATCGACAAACTACCAATCAGGTATATTAGACTAGATTTATGTCTGTATCACCTTTTCAGTATTTTGTGCAATACTGGTTAGCTATCTATGCATGCATATAAATATATGTTTAAATACAACTTTTATTATGGAAACCTTAATTCATGTCATATAGATTTGTTACTTTTAAAGATGGTATCTTGTACTGCAGGAACTGTAGGTGCACAGATCACCCCTAAATCATAGTACTATTACTATTCGTACTACTACGTCGATAATAATCGTAGCTAAGAAGTTTTGAACACTTGTATTATGGATATCCGAACAATTTCGATACCACAAATATATATTACTAGCAGCCCGACTGGCGAAGGGTGACTGAGAACAGACCAGGGTGGCGAAATCTCGTGTCGGAGGCCAAGATCCACTTTGGGTCGCTGAGCCAGCGTGTTCATATTTTTTGGGTTCTTAGAGCTTCATGTCACTATAATTCAGAATGCCTTGTTCACGGATTAAGCTAGATCTGTTCGACTGTGCACTATTCCTAAATGTTGTTCCGATTTGTTGCTAAATGAGGAGCCTCCAAGCTGATAGCAGCATTGATGCAGGAAACACCAGTGGTGTGTTTTCAAGTTGGTCGTATTTTTAGCTATAGCAATTTGCAAGTATTTTCTGAAGAATTTTATCCTGAAAGTAAGCCGACGGTTCACAAATATTTATATCACTGTTTTTTGTGATTGTGAATTTCCGATAATTCCGTATTTACTTCGATGTCAGTACCTGTCATGTCAAAATGACAATTTCTTTGACAAATTCAAGAAATGACAATATCTATGGTCATTTCAAAAAGTATGTAACATATTTTGCCGCAATTGTAAATTCTAAAATGAATAATACCCTTGTAATCTATAGCCTGTGTGTAAATCTGATGCATAAATAACATTCCTGTAAAGTTTCATCAAAACCCTTTCAGTAGTTTTTACATGAAAGTACGATTTCATATTAGAATTTATTTATTTAGATGTCATAACAGTTTCGGTTGCTATGGGAACGTTGTCATGAGACGTCAGTATGTAAGATCTTTTCTTTTTTTGTAGATTAAAATCTTTTTGGTAAATTTGGGTTACAATATTGGAGTTTTAGCACGGATCCCTAGAGCCTATTCGTATCAAACAAACAAACAATCAAATCTTTCCTCTTTATAATATTAGTTTAGGAAGTTTACATTATGTATGTTTTTAAAATACTAACACCTAGACACGGAACAAACACGCTTCTTTGATTAGGTACCAAATTTCAAATGCTAAAATACTGAGTATAGTTATAAATATGGTTATGTAAAGCAAACACAGCAGTTTTCATTTACTCGTCTTCTATCCTTCATACATTGAAAACTATCCTATGTAAATGTCTCTAACAGCAGGGTGCGGCATTTGTCCATTTTAATGTTCTTTCAGGACACTTTGGAAATTTAAAGTAGAAACGATAACATTTTTCAAATCTTGCATTATCGACATACTTGAAAGTGTGGCTACTCTTACGTGTACATGGTTTAATGAAATAAGAAGTACACAGTTCTGAAAAGAACTATTTCACTCTTTCGTGTGTTTCACTGATGGTGGCTCTGAAAAGAGCCGTTTGGTACTCTTTCGTGTGTTTCACTGAAGTGGCTCCGAAAAGAGCCGCTGTCACTGTACGTGTGTTCCATGGATGGTGGCTCTGAAAAAAACTTGCGAAAAAAAATTCACAAAAACTTAGAATTTAGTAAGAATGAAATGATAATTATGTACTTAGTAACCGGTTTAAATTGTATTGTTTCTCCATGTTTATCACTAAATTGACAAATCAACCAAGCGACAGGTGAACGCGTCCTGATAAACGGTTTTTTAGATGCCCGCCCGCAGCTAGTGCGTCCTCTCTTTCACACACAGAGCGAAGATATGGAATAGAAAAGGACGGAAAACGTGCACACGTGCTCTTCTCCTGTGTCTTGAAGTTAGATTTGTTTGTAAATAAAGGTAACTGGTATAAATATTGATCAGTATTCAGTTGCAAATTGGTGTAACGGACACGAAACCTAAATGGATATCGAATCAAATTGGTGTAAGGGACGCACTGATTAAAATATAATAATGTAAAATGGCGTAAAGATTATTTATTTCAAAACTCGTGCATACGTTTTAAGGTATGGGCGGTATTGATTTATGAGACGAAAAATGCATTACAGTAACGCTAGTGTTATAAAGTTTTCTTTAAAAAAATACCAGGTAAAAGCTATTCTTTGATTACGAAGACCGTTACTTTATTTAAAATCGGTTGGTGGAAGTCATTACACCATTATTAAGGTTGCTACATTATTTTTTTTGTCAGATACATGGTTTTTGTGGGCCGGAATTAATTTTAGACCCCAAAAAATTATTAGAGTAAGGGACATTTTTTTCAAGATAGAATTTTTTCATATATATCATTCGAAAGAGCGGAAAATTCTGAAAAAAACTGTATACTCAACTCATTTTGTGAGTTTTGTCCCTTACCTTAATTGAGCCTACGGCCGACGATATACATCCTCTTCATCAACAAAGAACTCTTTGGCGTTACGTTATACTACGCATAATACATTGCTGAGTTTTCCTTTTAATTTAATTTGTTGAGTAAAACATTCTAGTTAGGTAGGTACCTTAATCTAATTTCTACTAGGTACCTACTGATGTTAATAATTAAATAGGTACCTACATTACGAATGTGGCGAGGCTTAATAGTCTAAGATCCGACCTAAGAACGATCTTCACCGAGCTGATAATAGAATGAATCATATTTTATAACAAATTTAGTATGTTAGAAAATATGTTAAAAATGGGTTGCCTAAAAAAATCCTGGACAGACAATTTTTAATTATTTAAATAAAAAAATTTATTTTTTTATTTTTGTAACATCAAGATAATAAGAAAATTTTTACCCTGACTTAAAGTATGAAACGTATAGAATGTGTAGCCGTTGGGTTGCCTATTATTTACCTGGACAAACTACTCGGTTGTCAGGTATAAACAGGTGTATGTCGATGCCAGTTACCTTCACTCGATTGGATAATAGAAAAAAATTTATATCAATATAAGCGTTGTTTTATTGCGAACACGGTGATATAGGGTTGTCTGCAAAAAACTTGGTCCTAATAGGGGTTTGCGAATTTTGAAGATTTTAATTTTAACGCGATTGGAAATGTGTGACAGAGAGATCCGAGTTGAGTATAGCGTGTAATAATAAAGGACACAACATGAAACAACTGACATTTGAGTTGTAAATAATAATAATTATAATAATATTGTAATACTAAAATATTAAACAATAAAACCTCAATTAAATAAATTAATAAATATATATACATAAATGAATTTACTTATTCTTTTATAAGTATCATTATATATTTATACAAGTTTTTGTAACTCAAAATATAATGACGTAAACGTATTATTATAATTATTATTATTTACAACTCAAATGTCAGTTGTGCCATGTTGTGTCCTTTATTATTACACGCTATACTCAACTCGGATCTCTCTGTCACACATTTCCAATCGCGTTAAAATTAAAATCTTCAAAATTCGCAAACCCCTATTGGGACCAAGTTTTTTGCAGACAACCCTATATCACCGTGTTCGCAATAAAACAACGCTTATATTGATATAAATTTTTTTCTATTATCCAATCGAGTGAAGGTAACTGGCATCGACATACACCTGTTTATACCTGACAACCGAGTAGTTTGTCCAGGTAAATAATAGGCAACCCAACGGCTACACATTCTATACGTTTCATACTTTAAGTCAGGGTAAAAATTTTCTTATTATCTTGATGTTGCAAAAATAAAAAAATAATTTTTTTTATTTAAATAATTAAAAATTGTCTGTCCAGGATTTTTTTAGGCAACCCATTTTTAACATATTTTCTAACATACTAAATTTGTTATAAAATATGATTCATTCTATTATCAGCTCGGTGAAGATCGTTCTTAGGTCGGATCTCCTACTATAAACAGTGAGTCGTTATTGTAAGTCGCGGCAACTTACAACGGTGAAACGGAACTGGTCGTATACTGTCACCCGCACCATGCTACAGCGCAAAAATTTGCATGAAATCTTAAACATGCCTAATGAATTAGTTTTTTAATTAATTTCATTTCATAAGCCGATCCTGCGATGCATTCGGTGGTTGTGCTTATAGGACAGTACGACAGGCAAAAAGAAAACTAAATACAACTTTTAACAACTCAGTTTATTTTTCTTTTATATAAACTATTAGTAGGTACTTTACATTATTTACATTAACCAGTCTTTTCGAGTATCTAACTCTATATTATTTATATATAAAAACTCTTAGAGTTTAACATACATACCTACATTAAAATTATTATAGTAACAAAAAATAATCACCTTTATTATATTACAATAAAGAGAACGATGTTTACATAAAACCTAATATGGGCAATTTACACCGGGATGTAAAAATGAACAATTGTCACCCTGTCTACAAGAACCTTTTCTCTGAAAATATATACACACTGCTTTACGAGCACCACGACCGCCGCCGCCTCTACCTCTTTGTGGGCCGTCCCAATTGCCACCGCCTTTACCTCGCCAGTGCCCACCGGCACCCCGTCCTCGCATTGCCCCGCGGAAATTGCCAGGGCCTGAGAATCCATCCACGCCTGGAGGTCCTTGAGGTCCAGGCATGTTGTTGTAATCCATTGGAAACATATTTTGCTGCATATTAAAACCTTCTGGAGGCACTGGATACATTTGATTTGGTCCGCCGAACATATCCGGACCCATCATCATATTTTCTGGTGGCATCATGATCCCCGGAGGCATACCGCCTGGTGGAAGGACACCTGGCGCAAGTGACGGTGTGGGCATGGGGCCTGGCATACCATTGGCCATAATATGGGGAGGAACGCCATTTTGCCAATCTCCCGGAACCATATTAGGTCCTTGAAATCCTGGCACATTTGGAAACTGAGGATTCGGAAAAGTGTTTGGAAATTGAGGAATGTTTGGTGGAAACATAGTTGGTAAATTTATGTTACTAGATGATGGCGGTGCATTTCCTTTTGGTTCAGGCCATGGCATATTCCTAAAATCACTAATATTATCTTGATTTCCTGTAATATCATCTAACGGTATAACAGTAGGTTCTGAGTAAGGATGCGTTTCTGGTTCTGGTTCTAACGGAGAATCGGGTATCATTGCTTTGTGGAAGTAGAGGGGTTGTAAGGTTCCTTTTTGCCTAATTGCTTGAATATCTTTTTCTTTGCTGTTTTTACCGTGGTCGACCTGAATTTGCCCCTCAGCATCAATAGGTATCAAAGGTCGCCAACTTGTTCTTTCTTCCATAACATCATCATTACTGAGATTCCTCCCCTTTTGGAATGCTTCCCTTTCATGAATTCTTTCCAAATATTTCATATCAGTGAATGTCTTTGTAACATTCACTCTTTCTGTTTCGTCGAGTTCAAAGTATTGAATTTCTTCTAATTCGGAATCTGGCTTCCATTTTATACTTTTTTTGGGACCCTTTCTTTTATGATAACACAAAACACCTTTTAAGCCATTAACGGTTAAAGTGTGAGGTTCTGAAGTATCCATAGATTCATCCGGCCCCTTTTCATCAGAGTTTACTTCCATGTTTTCTTTTCCATCAGAACTATTTTCCGATAGTCTTTCTTTATTTTCCTCAGTTTCCAATGTATCCTGATAAAACCTTGGTGGTACGGATTTATTTTCACTGTTTGGGCTACTAATAGTTGTGGTCGGCGTACTTGGCGGTGAGCCGTCATTTGGTGCATTTCCATCTTTTGACCCGCTAGTACGTCGTTTTCTTTTCTTGGGCTCTTTTTTATTTGTAGCTGAAGCGTTTAATGCGTCCATAAACATGTCACTTTCTAGTAGCATCATTGCTGTAACAAAGATAAGAAATAAATTAAATAGCGTGACCCTTTATATGAAAGTTTATAAATGTAAACGACAGACACAGAAATAAAAAATCGAAAGCAGTAAATCTAATATACATAACTATGGGTTCCACATTTAATTTTACACCTAGGTAGATATTTTAAGTCCTATAAATGTTAGGTACGCGTAAAAATCTATTTAATATAACTACCTAGGTATTAAAAGTATATCAAAAAAAGTCCTCATCGCCGATAGTAAGGCCGAAATCGGTATTGAATAATCCCGCAGCAGCAGCGTTATATAACTAGGTGCTGTACTATTATGTTAAACGGATAAAAATGTCAGGTTTTTACATCGACTATCGGGTCGTGTTTTACCTACCAGAGACGCGGCTTGTGTACGGTTAATGGTATGTATGTACACGAAACGAATACTTGATCGCCAGCTCGGTGTTCAATTTATACACACGTTCTTTATAAACCATAGGTACACCATTGTCAATCTGGTAAAACAGTCCGTTACCTGGTAAAAAAACATATAGGTATACAAGCGCTCATATAGCTGGTCTATATACCTTGCAAGATGATTCTTAAAAATTTAAAGAGCTTGTTCAGAACTGGTTATCTGTAAAAAATAAGTTTTCCTCAAAATCCTTCAATGCAACTGGTGCTAATATCTTGGCTGGCAGTGAATATCAGTAAGTAATAATTAGCTCATTCAAAGAAATATCGCTTCTATAACTCACCTATTTTATCTACCAATTTCAATCTCTACACAAAAGTACGCAAAACAATCGCTCTGATCTATTTCGAACATGATATATTTTTTTCTATGTTAGCCACAAGAGCGCATTACGTGGTATAAACTTGACCTACTATCCTGTTCACAAGTCTACGCGCCGTATAGGTACCTATTATGCCAAGCGAGCCGCCGAGCGACAATAAAATTAAGTAGGTATAGGAGGTAGGTACTCATTACTGGTATGCTAGGTCTATTTTAAGTGTAGGTACCTAATCTAGTTTTTGGATACATTGTGCTACTAAAATAAGTAGGTATTTAACATTTTTGTTTATGAAAACGAGATGGGCAGTAAGTAGGTAGGTATAGGTACAATACCTAATTTTAATTTATATGTAGATATTTTACCGCTCCTGTGTATATAGCCAATAGGTAGGATGTCTACCGCTCACAAATCTGCCCTCTGCATGACCTAAAGGTTAACTGGTAGTGAATGCTCGTAGCATTAAGTTCGCATTGTGTACCAATAAAGTTTAAATTAATAAATAGGTACATGTATTCTATGAAAACATTGTATGATAGGTAAAACGTCTCCATTACCTATCTATTAAGGCCATATGTACCAATAAAATTAGTTTTTCTTTGGTACTTTAACAAGCTCTACCTACCTATGTACGTATAATATTATATTATAATACTTATTATGTATAAGGGTACCAACGGTAAATAAGTACATACTTAGGTAATAACATCATGGGACAATGTGAAATCTAACACGAAAACTTCATGT
Organism: Conogethes punctiferalis; assembly: GCA_031163375.1. NCBI lineage: Eukaryota > Metazoa > Arthropoda > Insecta > Lepidoptera > Crambidae > Conogethes > Conogethes punctiferalis. The sequence continues at coordinate 9,173,271 of CM062080.1, forward strand.
CCAAATTATAGGCGATGATAACGCGCACATCGACTAACTGATCTCAAACGAAGGTTTTATATCTTTTAGTAAACCAGATTAACTATGTAGGAACACCAAATAGGTAGGTAGGTACCTCACGTTAGGCAATTTGCTGTGACCACATTCAAGTGAATGGACACAAATTGGAGAAATCGCAATGCCATTTCTAAAATTAAGATCCATTAGTAGTGATTTGTCACTTAATCATTTTGGTATACAGAGGTATCTTTACGTTTAACTACAACGAATAAATCACTAGGTTAGTCGTTTGACGTAAATACCTACATTATATTAATATCAATGTAAATACATAAATAAATAACCCAAGAGATTCCCACGCTGGGCCCTCATAGTAAGTATCTACCTATGCATATTTGAAATAAGTAACAGGTAAAATAAATAGGCTGCTTTCAACTATAAAGAATACCTAGTCTTCCTCTGGAAATAGCTTAGCAATTAGAGTTTCAAACTTATAAATATGTGGGTATGTACATACCTACCTACATTAAATGATTTGCTTACGCAATAAATAAAAATAATGTAGGTATATTATACCTGTACATACTGGATGATTTGCTTTTCGTCAGCTTATTAGATTTGTGTTTATTATTATATTACCCATTACCAATTTTCGATAACTCATTTTAGAATGAACCATGGGAATAAAATTTACAACAGAACAGCGTCGTAATTATTAAAAGTAACAAGAGTTATAAAAGCCTAACAAACTATCGACCTTCCACGAATTGGTCCCTGTGAAAAGAATACCAAGCTACCTACCTACTAATTAAGCTAACCTACTATAACGACGAGATATAGCATGACACTAAAAAAACGTGTATCTTAGCACTCAGCATTTTGAACTAAGAATGTACTACCTAGTTAATTCAGGCTATTTCAAAATTAATTGTACCTCGCAAACATTCTCACCGTTCACTTGGCTAGCGCAGACAGGCTGTTGCAAACAAGTTATATCTTGTAGGTGTAGGCAACAGCTTCTTTGAATCACGATATCAAACTTTGGCTAGCATATTTCACTCAATGCATGATTTTGATAAACGAGAGTTCACATCACACTCTTGGGAACATTTATAATACTTAATTAAATATGAAGTCAAGCCTCATCAATTTACTTAAAATAATGATGCATAATTTGTAAAGCATTATACTCTAGGTACAGATAGTTACGAGATCAGATCATAGTATTTGATAGACTGAAAAAAGGCGCTAAAGTTATTTCCTTGTTTATAGGTCGGTACACATTTTTTTTATTGTTATTCATTACAGTCAACCCTAAATGCACTAACTAAATACCTAAATAACTATTACGCCAGTCTCTACTTTTCACGGTTAGGTACCTACCTAAGTCGGTTCAAGAAACCGAAATTCAGGAATTCGAATGAGATTAAGAACAAAGGTATACTTACGTATAAAACGCTAGATCAGCCTTTTATACGTAGGTAGGTAAAGTTCAATATTAGACACGTTTAGGCTAATTACCTATACTTTGTGCCACACACGTACGGTAGCTCTAGCTCCAGAACCGTTGCCAAGCTCTTATCAGTCGCAATTGGAGTTTTGTTCCTACGAGTTAACGTTTAAAAAAAGTATATCTTACAGGAACAAAAGTGTACATATCTCCGAGGAATAATTTGAGTAAATGCCGGTATAAGCTCGTGCGCGCGAAGTTTGTAAAGCGCGCTTATGCTGTTACGCTAAAAGGACCACGTACAGGCAGGAAAACATGATTATCTAAAACCACTCTAATTACACTGACTCCGGAGTAATACTGTTTCGCGAAAACTTGAATTTATTAGTGTGATTATGCATGGATGAATAATGCGGAACTTCTGAAGCCATGGGGAGGTATAATTAAAATTGCATTTTTATTTCCGCATTTTAAATAGCACATACCTAGGTAATTTAATATGGCATTTATTGTTCTGAAACTTAATCCCTATGTCAGTCATTCATCCATATAATTGTCGGAAGTTGCACCCGTTCAAAGTTACTTAAGTACAGTCAGCATCAGATAAATGCAGAGTAGGTAACCTACTCAAATAGATCTACAAAGACCAAAAGTAGACCCTCAAATATCGACATCATTTTAACGCACAGGATGTTGACAGCATTATGAAGATTTAATTCAAATAGATATTTTGGTTGTCATGTCATTTTTAGTCTAAGATCTTAGGCCAAGATTTTTACATCGTCATGGGACAAACGGGGGAAGCGGAATGCTCATAATTATCCTAAAATAGGTATACAAAAAATATGTCGTGCTCATATTAATTAAAAAAGTAACTAGTTATGTACACAATAATCAACAGTAGGTATGTACACAACAAACAGAAACCCTTTTTATATCTGGCTTTTATGCATGGAAATTGGAAATCAATGATGAATTGTATTTTCATAAAGTCTGTATAAATTCTTATAAAATTCCAATTGCGCAGATGAAATCAGGAAAATATTATTATCCAAGTTATAGAATAATACCGTATAGTATAATACCGTTTTCAATGTATTATCATTATCAGCCCCAATCAATAAACAAAGATCGATACGTCTAAGAACTAACTATGCAAGGAACTCATGGCAGACCCTAAATAAATTCAGTCAAAGGTAAGATAATAATAATTATGAAAAGTATGACGAATATGACGATACAACTTATATATCTCTCTCTATCTTTGATGTATTGATGATTCATAGAATAGTTCTATGCTCTACAATAAAATTATTGTAGAGAAGAATCCGGTCCTTAGGGTTGCGACAAACGATCCGTCCACAGGAATTTCTACTCTCACCCTGTCGCTTTTGAACTACTACCTATGTTCCAACTTGGTCCTGGTTAGTTAACTAATATTTTGTTTTAACCTACCTACATGCACTTGTGTGAAAAATAGCGATTGGTTGGGGCCCATTTATTCTTCTATAGGTACCTACCTAGGTCCGTTCGCAATAAGGAGATTTGAAATAATCCTATATTAAAATGTCTCTACATCTGAATACCAGGTATCTTTTTGTCAACCAAAAACTTGGATGAAAATAGTGCATTGTGTAGTCTTCGATTTCTTCCGTTTATCAATAAAACAAAATAGGTAGGTAGGTAGGTACCTATGTAATCAAATGTCGTAGGTACCTATATAATGTAAAAGCAGTGATCGTTCTTTCGGGAGCGACATCGTGACTTTGTATTAGGTAGGTATTTGTAATTTAAACTAAAGGGAAATACGTTTGGGTGTAAATGAAATTTTTCAAACCTTCCCAAGTCAATGCTGTTGGTATAGGTTAGCTCTTGTTCCAGCAATTTTGCTATTTATTTGACTATAATTGACAACAACATATAAAAATAATGAGTGAATAGCTTGTACATATCTACGACTTTATTTTACTTATTCACGCCCATTTCAACACTGTACACGAGTACCCACCTACATAATTGGCACAATGACAAGTTTCTGAGGCATAGTAGGTACCCGAATATGCCATTAATCTTGGTATTGGACCACATGCTGAAATTGGGCCCAAATGCCTTTAAGTAGGTAGGTAGTACAATGAACTCTCCAAAAACACCTTTACGGATCTGAAAGCTGTAACACTTTAGGTGCACTCTACATAATGCGAATAATACAAGTTGGAACAAAGGAAGTTGCAACATTTTGTTTTGTTGTTCTTTCAAGCCTCTTTTATACCCTATTAAAATTTGAAAGGTAGGTTTGTTACAGACTAAGTGTCTTATTCTTCTCTAATTTGAAAATGCTAAAATAGAGCCATCCTATACCTACAGATTTGTATAATTTTTAATAATAGTTTAGTACCTATAAAATTATTTACTGCCAAGTTCTGCCAGAACTCCCAAAAATTAGAACACTGTTAGTCGAAATTCAGGCAATACTAACTTACTTTCGTAAAAGCGTTTAGGTACCTAGGTAGGTACTAGGTATAGACTCAAAATGGAACACATCCACCACACTAGCTGCAGGTAAGTACATAGTTAGTCAAATCTGTCCTGTAGGTTTTGTTTGTACGTATTTTGTTTACATACCAACACCAGGACCCGAAAATATAATTATAATATAAACATAGTATATTAATTGTAGCTTCAATTTATATACCTACTAGAATCATGCAAATTCATTAGGAAATACCCCGAACTATACTCTCCCATCGAGATTAATAGACGAAACGACCGATATATTTATATAAATTCAAGTTCCCTTTTGTAAGCTTAAAATTCCTTCAAAATGACTCATTTGAAAAAAAGCTAAAAGCCATCCTTATTCAAAATAAAAATGTCAGACGACAAATATTAGGTAATTTAAGTTTGTAAAGAATTTTAGTATTATTAATTTTTTTCTTTTGTTAAGTGTAATAGCTTTTAAAATTTTTGATATGTTCACAATGCCTTGAAAAGGTTAATTTGTAGCAGACTAACCTTAACTACACGCACTCGGGCGGCATGGCATATGGTTAAGCAAAAAGGGCCAAAAATTCGTAGGTATGTATTAGTTTTACTGCCCGGTACCTACCTATATTATATACCGTATATAACTGAATGTTTGTCCATGTACTTATAGGTACCTATGTATTTTTGGAATGAAAAATTTAAACCTCCTACTTAAGTGAATATGCAATTAGTGAAAAACAGACCGGTGGATATAATTGATGTGCCATCTAAATAACTACACATCCTATAACCATATTATGGGAAGTTACAATAGTAACTTAAATTTTTCAAAGAGTTTTCACTTAGGTATATTATCACTTCACTGTTTAGTTTTTGAATAATTACGTACAAAAAGTTTCGTTATAACTTATTACAGTCTGAAATTAGATTAAAATTCACTTATTCCCCGAGTTATCTAAAACACGGAGCGGGATTTTATCGTTGTTTACTTGTTACAGTCGCGGGTAGGGATCCTATTATAGCGGATAGGGATTATATCATCATCAGCCCGTATCAGTCCACTACTGGACATAGGCTAATAAAATTGTGTGTATAAACTGCCCCACTGCTACGATTTTGTGTTTTTACTTAATATTGTAATATTCGTTGTTCTGTTGCCCAAAACACTTTAGTGCTCACCTATGCTACTTACTTTGGGATCGGACTAATGTATGTTATGTGATGTTGTCTAATACCTATGTACTTATTTGTATATTAAAAAGTACCAAGAGCGCATAGCAAATTGTGAAGTAGAAAATCTCCGAAGATGAAATAGTTAGGTAATTTAATAACTAAAATTATCTAGCCGGAAAACACTAGTTTAGGCGCAATTACGTCGGATTGGTACGGATTGCGGCGAAACAAGTGTTATCGGAAAAGCTAATTTTGTTATTAGATTACCTATTTCTTTTTCGGAGGTTTTATACTTCACATACTGCTGTACGCTCCTGGTACATTTTAAAATACAAATAAATATCAGACAACATCACATAGGTACATTACTCCGATCCCCAAACAATTAGCTTAGTGTGCATCAATCTGTAATCCTCAACTCTGAAATCTCAATGAAACGAATTTTGACTATGCCAAAAAATAGTCATGAAATAGTCGCATAAGTATAATAATATCCTCCAGAAGTTTGCTCTAGGTGGCGAACAACTGGAGAGGCCTATGTCCAGCAGTGGACTGCAATAGGCTGATGATGATGACATATAAATGTTTGTTTTTATTTGTTTAATCATAATAGCAGTCTTGGAAAACATCTAATTGGACGAAATATTATAGTTTAAGCTGAATATTTTACATTAGTATGAAATAAGGTAAACATTTTTTACACGACTGTACGTCCATAGAAATGTAGGCAAAATTAACACTTTTTATTTTCAAATTAAATCAGCTCAAATTTATTTTCGTTGGAGACGACTATTTAATGATTATTTTGGCACAAACTCGAAATCGAAAATCGAAGGCGTTTCGGAGATATTTGAAGTTTTCAAATGTTCAAGCTAGAATCCTCACAAGGGTACCCTTATATCTTTGGAATCTCTTAGCGACTAGAGATTCTGAGATTTAGCATATCGTTGCGACTACTTCACGACTATTTTTTGGAATATAAACCAATTCGATAGACTTTGCGGTTTGCTTGCATCAGAGGTGAGGATTACAGCTTGATGTTCAAGCTAGAATCCTCACCAACCTATAGCTATAACTCCGAAACTATAATGGGACTATTTTTTTTTACTTGTAAGACTACATATTTATGACTATTTTTTGGCATAGTCAAAATTTGTTTTCATTGAGATTTTAGAGATGAGGATTACAGCTTGAAGCACACCGCATTTCTTCATTATCATCATTATCAGCCCACATCAGTCCACTGCTGGACATAGGCCTCTCCCAATGCTCGCCACTTCTTATTGCACCGCACACACCGCATTTCTTATTTACATTTAATTAGTACCTTTCTAAAAACCATACGTTATGTAGGTAATTAAAATATATTTGCATTTTAGCAGAAAATTGTTTTTTTTTACCCATGCTGTAGCAAACGAACGTTTAGTATGTTTGAGCTTTCTCAGCATTCAAGATGGGGGCATATTATTGAGAAGTCTCAAAGGTTAAGAAACCAATTTTTTGGTAACGCGATTTTGACGCTCACAATATTAAGTAAAAACCCACCTATACTCGTAAGGTGTTTGCCCTAGTGGGGCAGAATACACATGAATAAAAATCTGTGTACGGTGCCCCACTAAATCTTAGCAGTGGGGCAGATGAGGTACCTACTCACACAGTTTTTAAGTGATCTATTTTGCCCTACATTAGGTTTGCCGATACGCAATCTCCACACTCCAGAACTCGTTTACCCCAACGGTTATCGGTTCTGCGGCTAATGTGGCCGGCCCACTGCCACTTCAGCTTACTAATCCGGTGAGCAATGTCGGTGACTTTGGTTCTCTGCCGGATCACCTCATTTGGGATTCGATCCCGCAGAGACGCCGAGCATAGCCCTTTACATAGCTCGCTGAGCGACCTTAAACTTGTGGACTACCCGTACCGTTAGTGTCTACGTTTCGGCTCCGTATGTCATAACCGGTAGAACGCACTGATCGAAGGCTTTCGTCTTTAGGCACTGTGGGATCGACGATGTGAAGACTCGACGAAGTTTCCCAAACGCTGCCCAGCCTTGCTGAATTCTCTTACTCACCTCGTCCTCAAAGTTGTTTCCACCTAACTGCAATGTCTGCCCGAGGTATACATATTTTTGAACAACTTCGAGGACGGCGCCGTGTACTGCAATCGGTTCCGGTAGAACATGTTCATTGAACATGACATTGGTTTTGTCAAAGTTCATCCGTAGGCCGATGCGCATAGCAGAGTCAGCCAGTTCATTCAGCATTATTTGTTTTAGGCCCTGCCTTATTTTAGCTATATAGGTTATTTAGATCCTATATGATAATAGATGGCGCATAACAGAACACCGGTGTGTTTTTCACTAATTGAAAGTAGGTACCAGGAGTGCATAATCACAAATTAATCAAATTAAAGTTTAAATAGCGGTTTCATCATATTTGTAGGTAACGCCTAAAATATTTTTTCATTAAATAAGTAGGTACCTACCTACCTATACCTACATAGTTATACAAAACTGAGATGCTTCTTCAAACTTAGATTCGAGTCCAATTAGTTATACCGGTGGATTTTTTGTCCATTTTGTTATAAATGCCGTATAGCTAATAGTAGATGGACTGGAAAATACATTGTGGATAGGAATTTAAAGTATGTACCATTTTGTTTTTCTAGAGTTGATTTTCACTTCAGTATTTACGCAATATAGGTACATCAAACTGAAGGTCATTCATAACCTATTATAAAACCTTCGGAGTGCGTTGTAGGATGGCTGTAGGGTTGTTTATCGGAAACGGTTGAACGTAATCATGGTTTTATGTACACAGATACAGTACGTCAGTGCCCCTAATTTCATTATCCTGACTAGCACGGTTCAGGAGTTATGAATAAGGCTCTGGTTCTCGAACGAAGAAGACCAAGACCTTAGGAGTTCATTCAGCTATTGCGATTGGTACCTACATACTATGCTATATTATTCCCTTTACGCTATATATTCCCATTCTAAAATATGGGCACTATAAAACTGAAAAAAATATATGATGTGTATTACTATGTAAACTACTAACGAAATTAGTTTTAATAAAATCTAGACAGTAGTTTTTTTTAAACATCATAAATCAAATTACCTAATTTTTTTCATTCAATCAGTGGTACGGAACCCTACACGTGCGCGAGTCCGACTCGCACTTGGCCGGTTTTTTTAGGTTACTTTGAATGAAATTACTACAGCTGCCTTGGAAAATACCTAATTGGACAAAATATCATATTTTAAGCGGAATATTTCACAATAATATCAAATAAAGTAAAACATTTTGTATACAACTGTACCTCCAGAAATGCAGGGAAAATTAAAACTTTTTATTTTTAAATTAAATCAGCTCAAATTTATTTTCGCTGGAGACGACTAGGGTATTTATTGACTATTTTTTGGCACAAACTCGAAATCGAAAATCGAAGGCGTTTCGGAAATATTTGAAGTTCTTAAATGTTCAAGTTAGAATACTCCCAAGGAAACATACCTCCCTTATATCTCTGGAATCTCTTAGAGATTATTCCTGAGATTTGGTAGGTATGTCGTTGCGACTATATCATGACTATTTTTTGGAACATAAACCAATTCGATAGACTTTGCCGTTTGCTTGCATCAGAGGTGAGGATTAAAGCTTGATGTTCAAGCCAGAATCCTCACCAACCTATACCTATAATTCCGAAACTATAATGCGACTACCTATTTTTTTTTACTTGTGCGACTATTTATGACTATTTTTTGGCATAGTCAAAATTCGTTTTCATTGAGATTTCAGAAATGAGGCTTTTGAAGCACACCTAAAATGAGCCAAAACTATCATCATTTGCCTGCCCTGTTCTACGTAACTAAGTAGGTACAAGAAAATTAATTTACTTTTATAGGGAACGTGAATCTTAACGTTACGCGGCTCCACATAATGGAATGAAGCATCTCAATTTATAATTTATGCCTTACAACCGCATTTCTAATAGGTAGATAAGGAATTTAAATAGACACATGGGGAAGCTGATCCTGGGTCAGCAGAAATTTTCATTAGTACATAGGGTACCTACACGTTTTTATAAATTACATAGGTACTAGGTACCTATGTTTATCATGAACCAAAACTATTAGTGCGTATCTACGCATTGGCTCTGATAAAATTACAGCGTGTGGTAGAGATGCGCCAGACTATTGATGAAAAGGTTTAAAACAGGTTTGTTTAGTTTACTTCTGCGCGGACGAATATAATTCACAACCTAGGTACCTAATAATACTAGATAATAGGTAGGTAAGTAAATATGCTTGAATTTCTTATGGTTCTTTGTGTGTGTAAATCTCTATACTTCTATCAAATATTTGCCTTGTTAGCGATTATGCAATTATAATTTATTATTCTCATTTTACTGTATGTCTTCCGTAGATTGTCGACGGCTGGTCGTACAACTGCTCTGCCGAGGATCTTCGGGCGAATCCTTCTGTAGATGTATCATTATTGTCTGGGAGTTTTATTGTTTGTTTCTTTGAACAGATTCAGGTCAATATTGAACGAAACATTAGTCGAAAAAATTCAGCTTTTATTTGCAAGAAATTCTTTACAAGTAATAGTACTGTGGAACCCGATAAGTTATACATTTTAGACTTACCACCGTCGAATTTGTAAACTAAACTACTGAGAGAACTCGGCGCTAATACGTAATTTGGGATGTCACCTGTAAAAATAGAAAATATTAGTAAGAGATTTTTAAAGGTTATCAAAATTATATACTTACGCTTCGGCTTAGGAGGTATCAATTTAATAGATCCTGGCTTTTCAACAGGCTCTATGGTCTTAGGTTTCTTTTCTGGAGGGGTTTCATTATGTACGGGGGATGGTCTTTTTGGTATTGATACTGTAGGGGGCAAAGCAGGAGTAACTTTTTTGTTTAACAAAGTAGCCCGAGATGGTGGAGGCTTTACTTCTTCTTCTAGGCCATGTTTCCTAAATTTGGAATGAAAAGTCTTGACAGTTTTTGGTTTGGGCTCATCAGGTTTCCTAATTTCTATCGATATTGACGGTCTCTCCTTCTTAACATCGCTTAATTTAGGAATTTTGCCCAATTTTTGAATAGATGGTGTTTGCATTTTTTCATCTAGCTTTTCGTTTGACGACTTCTGAGTATCCTTATTTGTTTCTACTTTTACTTTATCGGAACTTTTTTCTTTTTCTATACTTTTATCATTATTTTTCTCTTTATCTCTATGTCTATCCTTATCTGACGATTTGGTACTTCGATCATCTTTTATTTTACTAGACGAAGTCGACAATTTATCTCCAGATTTTCTACTAGAATCACTTCTGGATTTAGAACTATGCCTCTCCTTATCCTTTGCTTTATCATCCTTACTTCTATGGCGACTTGAGCCACTAGAACTAGAAGAACTACTTTTATGGCTACTTTTATGTTTATCCGAAGAAGACGAATGAGATTTACTCGAATGCTTAGAACTAGATTTTGAGCTGCTGCTACTTCTTCTATCACTAGATTTTTCTTTATTTTTACTCCTGTCTTTAGCCTTCTCATTATCTGATGGTTCTTCCTTGGATTCAGCATCATCTACCTGCGTGATTATTTGTTTACCATCTTTCATAGTAATTTTTAAAACTGGCAGACTTTCTTGTTCTTCGTCAGCTTCTTCAGACTGTTTGACACGCTCTTCACTAACAGCTCCGTCTTCGAAAGTAATTCCATCTGACTTTTGGACATTGTCAATATCCGACTTCGCATCGATTTTCTCTTTGATGTCATTATCTGTATTATCTTCACTTTTTGGACAATCGGAATTAATTTCCGACTGTGCATTCAATATTATTTGTGCTATATCAGTTTCGTGTACAGGTATAACATGTTCTCCTTTAACTGTTTTTAGCCACTGTTCAACTAATTTCGATGCTAAGGCCCTTATTGCTAAAAAAAAGAAAATTCTGTTAAATTAAGTGTAAGACGACTGGTAGAAAAAACTCAAATTGCCTTTTGTACTTGTGTATTCAAATTAAATACTCGAATATAAGTAATATTGCACATAAGCCTGAGAAGAAAACCTAAAATATACACAATATGTACCCTATTTGAAATTTCAGCTTTAGAAAACAGATAAAAACGATAAAATTAAAATATTACACATGCTTTGCCAGGATCAAAAATAAAATATAAAGACATCATTGACTTACCAAAATGATTACCATCCTTTGATAGTTCCTTTACAAGTTTAGGACAGTTGTTTGTTTTTAAACGTTCTATATCTACAGGGCATAGTAATAATAATTCAAGTAACTCTCTAACTAGAGGCCAATTCTTAGCAACTATGCTTTCTGTTAACCACATATGCACAAGTAGCCATCCTCCTGAACCCATGAACAGTCCGAGTAAATCGGTTTCTGTACATTTCAGGATTTGTATGTATATGCATTTTGAGACCAATTTTTTGGAGAATTTAGTCATCAAACTGGAATAAAAAGGTAAAATTAATACACTAAGAAAAACTGATACTGATACTATACAAATTTTAAAGTTTTTAAGGTAACATGGCTTACCCTGCTAGTCTTTGAACTTCATTGCGGCTTTTTATTCCCCCATTCGGAGACAAAAGGACGCTCAGGCAGTTCAGCAATTGAATGGGATCAATACGAGGCTGAAACAAAATGAGACTACCATTAAACATCTTAAGAAATAGGGAGCGCAGAAAATAGCAAAAATTTACCAATGATATTGTTCCACTGAAATGGAGCGCGGAGGTGTGATGACTGATTTGAGCAATATCATTGGTATTTTTTGTTAGCTTTGCGCACGACCCGCTTCTGTTCTACAGACCACTTGTACGCACTCTAATGATATGTTTGTCAAAACACAGTCGATAATAAAAACAGCGTTGAAGATTTTCATTATATCTTTCATCGCTGCTTGTTTGTCTCCTACCCATTTCAAAGGCTATTTTTTTGTACTTGGCTTCGCTTACTAGTTGGCCGTGCCGGCCGTATGTAAGCGGTGGGGCGGTGCAGCCAACTAGTTCCGCGCACACTATAATATTCCTTTTAGTTCCATAAATAGGTATCTTAATAATAATATGGGTAAATAGACTGTTAAGAAAAATAAGCATTCCGTAATAGTAGCTTTACAATATGCCGTCACCAGATGCACGGACTACATAGATCCTTTGTTCCTACTTGTACTACCAAGTAGTTCTACTGTAGGACTACTGAGAATTTATTGCGGACTAGCTGGCTGGCTAAGATCAAAATTAGCCAAATCGGTCCAGCCGTTCTCGAGTTTTAGCGAGACTAACGAACAGGAATTCATTTTTATATATAAGATTATTACTTCAAGAAGAAATCAAAAATCATCTTTTGTTAGGACTCTTTATGTTGGAACAGGAAACGTAGTAGATTTATTTACATAATAATTTTTTTGTATTAATAGTTATAATAACTAGTGCTCCATCAATAGCAGAGAAAGCAAGTGCATGGTGAACCTACAAGTCACGAAGACGTGCGCGAGTATGAACCTAATTGTAATCTTGAAGTGTACGAATATAGTACAGCAACAAGTCGAGGGCCACCGTTCAGTACTATTTTTTACCAACATCAGATGTATTGTAACAGGGTAAAATTGTTCATAATTATATAAATATATGTATAATATGTATAATAAATAGATGAATATGGTACATAAAATAACAAATAACCTAACCAAATATTTATTACATAAACTATTTGTACAGTGCTGATTTGTTTTTTGTTTTCAATTTTAATGAAAATTTCAGTGACAGGAGTGACGATCTGCGCAGGATGGCTGGCAAGTGCTGGATGCGGGAAGCCCAGGATCGATTAAAGTGGCGAACATAGGGAGATGCCTATGACCAGCAGTGGACTGATATAGGCTGATGATGATTAAAATTTATCGATAGGCATAAAGAATATTTGATATAATGTTTACAATACTTATTTTAAAGTCAATTATATAGTGTGCAATAAAGAAGAATAATCTATCTACTTGTTTCTAATAAATCGATGGTTTTTATATAGGTAATAGATTGATAGATTGATTATTCATTAGATCAAATAATTCTGCTTCTTCTCTTCAATGGGGTATTTGACTATGTTTAATTTTGCATGTTACTTCTTAATTACCAGAAAGAATACATAAAATAGGACTTCTATGAAGAATAACGCTTGTGACGTCACACGGCTGTCGCCTGTTGTGTGAACCGTATTTTGACAAGCCCATTTATTGTGCTTTTGAAATTGTAAGACAATTAATGCTAATGAACTAATTTTTTCACCAATATTTTTAATGAAGTATTCTATCGATAGCAAGCCAAAAAAAATTTCAAATAGCCTTTTAGTTTTCTGACACTGATCCTTCATGGCATGGCTTCCAAGGTTGAGATAAACAAATTAAGTTCTACTGCGAAATTAATGAATAATGCTGTCATACAATTCAGTTTATCTAAGATTATATAATTACTAGTTGTGCCCGCGACTTCGTCCGCGTCTTAATATCTACCTGTATGCCAAATTTCAGCCCGATCCGTCCAGTGGTTTGGGCTGTGCGTTGATAGATCACTATGTCAGTCAGTCACCTTTGAGTTTTATATATTTAGACATATTGAAATTTATTAAATGTTCTTATATAATAATGCCGTCAAACATTGGTCTACCAAACCGGATTTCAACATGTCGTTTTTAGAGCCGACGTAAATATACAAGTCTCATATATGGCTAGGTGAATGAGTAAGTAGAATCAATAGTTAAAAATTAAAAAGTCTTAATACATATATTAGGTAATTGATTTGAGCTTAAATTTATTATTATTGTATTTTCATGGGGTAGGTACCTACCTAATTATGTTCTAAACTAATATTGTTCTTTAAATCAATTATTGAAAGTATAGTTTGTTTTCATTATCACTCTGAGGCATCACAAATGGACACATACTAATAGGGATGTTTTGGGGGACAAAATAATTACATTTATTATTTTATTAATGCATATTGTAATTTTTTAATTATAGTCCGTATATCATAAAATGTATTGGACACGTATTTTTCCTTTTTTCATTCGAATAAAAAATAGCAAAAATACAAGGCATCATAAGTTGACGAATAGACGAGAAGTCTGTGACGTCACTCCCTCCCGTAAAAATGCCTCATCGAGTGACGTCACGCGCAATTTCAACGGGCTATAACTTTGTAATTTTTAGTCTAATCTATACTTATAATAAATCTGTAGAGAGGTCAATTCTGTACATTAAATATTTTTTCAAAATAACTATCAGGGGGTGATAAGTGATCGATACTGATGCCAAAAATGCAATCAGTAAAATTTTTGTCTGTCTGTTCGTTACAGAAAAAAAAAACTACTGGACGGATTTTAACGAAACTTGGTACGAATATTCTTCATACTCCTGGGCAGGTTATAGTATACTTTTCATCGCTTTTCACGCTACAATCAATAGGAGCAGATAGTGCAGTCAATGAAGCATTATAGGTCCGAATTTTTTTACTGTGAACCGAATTGCATACAATTTTGGGATTAGGTTCATCTTACCATTAACTTCAAAAGTGAAAATGATTTGAACTCCGCCACCACCATGGGGGTGGTTGCCACCCCTTCTCGGGGGTCAATGGTTGTTTTTTCAAAATAACCTCGGATATCGATTGAAGATCTAATTTTAAGCAAAAAAGTTTCTATAAAGTTTCTCGAAAAATCTAATACTTTTCAAGTTATTGGCAATTGAAAATTCGCAAATTTTTCACGATTTTCATCAGTTTTTTTCAAATATCTCCAAAAATATACGTTTTATCGAAAATTTTATAAGGAACGAAACTGTAGCAGGTAAAAAAATGAACAATTTGGTTTTTTACAAAGTATTCTAAGTGCAATATTAAGCTAGATATTAAAGATCAAAGCCGTTTTTTATTTTATCTGAAATTTCATCGATGTAGTCAATGCCATCTAGCAGCGAGCAAATGCATTTTATGCTTTCTAATCGAAAAGGGTTTTGTAGTGCTTGAAATAAGCTTTAAAATGAGCTTTATCAAAAGTCTTTTGCACGTAAAATAAGTGAGCTATATTGCAAATAAGCGGAGCATCGAATGTTTTTTCTTTTCAATCAATGGGTTTAAATAAGTGCCATTTCCACCAAAACTAAAATTAATCATATTCCGCCTAGAATTAACTTTATTATGAAGAGTTTTATAGATTGTATTAGTTTGGCTGCTTTAGGACACATAGTTTTCAAAAAAGTCACGATTAAGGGAGGCTGTGACTGCGCTGCCACGCGCTCTTTAAACAATCATATCTCCGTCAATTTTTATTTGATAGAAAAAACAAAAAAAACAAATTGTTTGTCAGAAAAATACCTAAATTTTTTATCCCTACACTTTTATACGTATCTGTCGTCATTTTTGAGATATTATGAAAAAGGGGTGGGATTTTTAAAAATTTGAAATTCTCGATTTTTTTTCAATCGTGACTTTTTTGAAAACTATGTGTCCTAAAGCAGCCAAACTAATACAATCTATAAAACTCTTCATAATAAAGTTAATTCTAGGCGGAATATGATTAATTTTAGTTTTGGTGGAAATGGCACTTATTTAAACCCATTGATTGAAAAGAAAAAACATTCGATGCTCCGCTTATTTGCAATATAGCTCACTTATTTTACGTGCAAAAGACTTTTGATAAAGCTCATTTTAAAGCTTATTTCAAGCACTACAAAACCCTTTTCGATTAGAAAGCATAAAATGCATTTGCTCGCTGCTAGATGGCATTGACTACATCGATGAAATTTCAGATAAAATAAAAAACGGCTTTGATCTTTAATATCTAGCTTAATATTGCACTTAGAATACTTTGTAAAAAACCAAATTGTTCATTTTATTACCTGCTACAGTTTCGTTCCTTATAAAATTTTCGATAAAACGTATATTTTTGGAGATATTTGAAAAAAACTGATGAAAATCGTGAAAAATTTGCGAATTTTCAATTGCCAATAACTTGAAAAGTATTAGATTTTTCGAGAAACTTTATAGAAACTTTTTTGCTTAAAATTAGATCTTCAATCGATATCCGAGGTTATTTTGAAAAAACAACCATTGACCCCCGAGAAGGGGTGGCAACCACCCCCATGGTGGTGGCGGAGTTCAAATCATTTTCACTTTTGAAGTTAATGGTAAGATGAACCTAATCCCAAAATTGTATGCAAATCGGATCACAGTAAAAAAATTCGGAGGTTAGCCCGTATTTTTCGCTTCATTGACTGCACTAAGAGCAGTGACGGAAAGTGTGTGGGAAACGGGAGAATTTTTTATCTGCATGTTTGATCGCGCATCACGCGATCACTGCAAACTAATGCATGGAGCTAAATGCAGCGGTTACCAATGTATTGCTAGAGGTCTAATTTAAAATTATGGTACCATTTTCTGGAAGTCCGTTATTTTTTAAACCCGATATACACGCGTGCGACGCCGCCGGCACAGCTAGTTTACAAATAAAAAATACGTGTCTTTTATTTTTTAATAAGCTAAGTCGGACTAGTCACAATTTTTAGCCATAATAGCCTATTGAATATGCGCAATGGTTCGAAATGCTTCTAACCAATAGATGTCACAACTACTTCACCGTTTTCCACAACATTGTTGGTCTAAAATAAATAATAATGGCCAAATAAGAGTACAAATAATTCCCATCTAAACTCTTCATAGAAAACTTATGAATGATACAAAAGTGATCGAAGCGAAATACACTAGTAGCATTGTCAAAATGCTGCTGAATATGGAGCGAAGCTGCTAACTATGTGTTTTCACCGGGGTAAATGATTTTATATAGGATATATGCGGGATCCGCGCCTCCTTCAAAAACTGGACCGGCGGCACCCTGCCTAATTGCTGCGAAATAGGTGTTTCGTAACCTTCGTACTTCAAGATTGTTATTATTGTTAATGAAACAATTTCATTCGACGCTATTTAGGCCGGGTTTCCATTACGCCGGACCGGCGGATCTCCTGGTCCGGTAAAATTGCTGGAAGGCCTAGTGGCGGTACAAATTGTATGAAGCTCATACTCAATTCACATTATCCCGAGTCCGGTTTTTTCGACGAGCCCGGCATTTTTCCCGAGCGTTTTGTCACTACAAAATGCCGGAAAAATCACCGGCCCGGAGTAATGTGAACCAGTTACAGCCGGTGTTCCCCGCCCCGCCCCGTCCGTTGTGCTCCTCGCGGTTTTCTTGTCGGATTCGGTGAAATGTGAATACTATGTCCGGTATCCGGTTTCCGGCAGATCTGCCGGTCCGACGTTTTAGAGCCTAGTGTTTAGAGCGTTATCAAAAGTTAACCAAAGACAGATAATCACTTCATAGTTTATAACAAAGTAGCTTTTTTGTCTGTCGGTCCCTATGGGTAGATCTAATCTGGCAACGGATTTCGAAGCAGCTTTAACTAGATACAGTGTTTCAACAGGAAGGTTTATAAGTAGGTATAATACATGCATAATGTAATAGAAAAACACTGATTATCAAAGAGGTTTCTGATGTGATGTAGTGAGCTACCCGAAGCGAAGCGAGGGCGGGTCGTTAGTGTAGATAAAGTAATACAGTTGTGGGTACCTAGTTGAAGTGATAAAGTGCAAGAATACCTAGTTTGTTTATGCATAACGTGACCATACGTCCCGCTTTCAGGCAGTCTGTCCCGGTGTCCCCGCGAGGTTGAAATTGTCCCGCTTTTGCAAACAGAAAATTATGTACCGAGTTCCACATTTGGTTTACTCTAAGAATGACCGATTCGCAAAATGACTACATACTCCAAAAATGACCAATTCTCGAAATGACTGATTCTACAAATGACCGATTCTACAAATGACCGATTCGACAAATGACTAATTCTAGAAATGACTGATTTTTCAATTCTATGAACAGTGCGTAGTTTGAATAGGAATATCGTAAATATCTATGTAAAGGTTAGCAAATCATATATTTAAAACAGTTTTTTTAATTAACAAATGAGGAAAGCATACATGCTTACACTTAGCATACATTACAATGTAAACTAAAAAAATACCCATTTTATGTCCTATTGTTATAATGACATTTTGTAGCGCAAAAGTTATCAGTTTTCTTTTTAAAAAAAATACAAGTACTTGACATTCAATTTTTTTATAAATATGTATTGTTTAATTTTTGATAAGTATTGTTGATTTTTGAAAAGAAAAAGAAAAACTTTTGAGCTTTCAAATTTACTACATACTTGACATTATAAAACCATTTACGACATTGTATAATATTGTTATTAAAAAAATCATATTACATGTTATCCTCATAATATGTTAATCAAAACGAAACCTAATTAAAATAGGTATATATGATTTGCCAACCCTTACATAGCATTTTATTTCCCATATTCGCTCAAACTACTTGCTGTTTGAATGAAAAATCAGTCATTTCTAGAATCAGTCATTTGTAGAATTGGTCATTTGTCGAATCGGTCATTTGTAGAATCAGTCATTTGTAATATAGAATCAGTCATTTTGAGAATTAGTCATTTTTAGACTATGTAGTCATTTTGCGAATCGGTCATTCTTAGACTAAACCCCACATTTATCTAAAACCGACCCGATATTTTAAAACAAAGCCGATAATTATGACTGGCTCGTATAAAAATACAAACTATAAGTCACGCCACTACTTAGGTATTCGTTTTAATTATTTTGATTTATAAAAACTGCTCTCTACTTGGTCCAAAGGTTGACTGGTAGAGAATGCTGCTAGCATTAAGTTCGCCTTTTGTACCATTTTGTGCAGTAAAACTAAAATACTTAAATAGAATAGAATAGAATAAAATTTATTTGGCACAAACAAACTTATAAACTTATTTTTAAACATAATTCTGCAGATGTCCCGCTCTGACAAAAAAAATAAATGATCACGTGATTTATGCATGCACCTAAACCGGTTATAAGAGTAATTATCTACTCTGCAGACATAATTACGATAGATAACACCCTGGATTGTAATAAAGTCCTTGTTTTCAAAAATAAATACCTAGGTCAATTTTATTATTAAAAACAAACTACTGCCATACGCGTACTCGTTGAAATAAATGATAATTGCGGCAATAACTTCGCCAGAGTACAAAGTCCAATACAAGTCAACATCAAAAGAGCGATGACGCACAATGTGCATCTTGGCAAAATTGATTCGAGCATGGTTTTTTTTTAATTTCGTATGTACATCTTGGGATTAAAGTAATATAGGTAATACCTACGGCATTTGGTTCAAAAACACTGGTAGGTACCTACATATCTACACATTTTATTTAAGCCCATATTTGGATAATGCTAACTACAGAGGCCATCAAACAATTCACCTAGCTGTATGTCTTAAGCTTTATTATTATTTTGGAATAGTAGCAGTAATAGTCAATTGAATATTGTAACTTACCATATTTACTTTGACTTGGTATGAAACTCGACACCCGTCGACCTCGCCAGCTCACGCCACGCCACGCCTTTACAAAATAGGCTCATACAAAATGGCGGCTCATTGCGTGGAATGCGCAGCAGAAAATCATGATCACGTTAACTCGATACACTTATTTTAGGGTTGATTTTTTGCAAATCAGTAGTACACTATTACCAATTCTATTATCAATTCACGTATGCAATTAATATAAAATCTTATGTATTCCTAAACACATTGCAATTACATAATCATTTAAGTTCTCAAAAGTCTTTTCATAATCTATCCCTAATAGTATCAACGTCAATTCTATGCAATAAGATTGACGGAGATAATTGCTATTAATTTATATAATTTTCCTTATTTTATTTCACTCCAATATTGGTGCGTTGGCAAAATCAGACAAGGCCAGCTCCGACGTCCGATTCGTGCGCACGGCTTGCAAGCGAAAAGGTTGGTTCAGAAATGGCGTCGGTAATCGGTATATTCATAAAAGCGGATGTACATTTTATGCTAGTGAGGTGATGTACTATTTTTTGGTGTTTATATCGAGTCAAATCAACTCGATTCAGTAGTTATCAAATGCGATTCACAAAGTGACACCATATGAGACTTTTTGACGACCAATAACGTGGTCGACCCCAGCTTATTACTTTCGGTACCTAAAGGATAGACTGACAAAGATATTTTGACGTGAATCGGACGTAATGCGAAATCGCCATACGCTCTCGTAACAATGTGGCACACATGGTCTAAACTAAGCACTTATTACACCACCCGTTATTCAAGGACCCTGACTTTGATTTAGGGTGGTGTAATAGGATTCAGGGAGTAAGGGTCCCGATTTAGGGCGACCGCGTCGTCCCGGTCTGCCTTGCTCCCTAACCGCTCTGCCGACCGCGTGGTAGCGTAATAACAATTAGGGCGGTTAGGGAGCTCAGTATCGCGCCTAACCTAACCTATTAAAACGCTAGAAATTATAATTTCTAGCGTTTTAATTGGCTAGTGGTCTGTCAGTAACCTGTCAGTCACTATTTTCTTAACGCGAATGAACTATAGCTCTGTACATGATTTCTCGGGCACTCACAACAGGGAAACACACACAACACAACAAAAAAAAAGTTGTTCAATCTGAATTTGTATGAATGAACGGTTTAAGCCCTCGCATCGTCGTATGAATGAATCTGAATTGATTTAAACGAATCCGAATGTATGATTATGTCAGTAAATCTATCGATTCAAAATAAATCGATTAATAAAATTAACAGACAGCCCTAGCCGTACGCTTTTTTCTATATGAATATTTACAGCCCTGGAATCGCCGGAAGTTGGGTTGGCTAATGTGGCCACATTTTATCTGCCGAATTTTATTAAATCGTATATTAATACACGTAAACATATTCGTTATATATACCCATTTTATTCAATTATGTGAAGGTCCTGTAGCTGCTGCATCCTATCGACAGTAAAATAGCTCGCGTAGCCATATCTTAGAAGTTCAATGATGGTGTTCTGTTTTCACTATCGCCGTCTATTCTAAGGCCGTAAAATTATTTTAAAAATGTCTTTTATTCTGACAGTGACAGTTCCTTTGTGCTGCTGTCGCGTAGTGTGGCCAATAAATGTCATTGATGAATGACAGATTGTAATTTGCAACATTTCTTCAATTTAAAATTGTAATTATTCTTTCTAAAATCATTCGGCTGTAATTGTGGGGACAATGTGGAGTGATTCTTTACTTATCGTGTTTATTTCTTTAAGTACAGCATTTTTAGGTGAAGGTAATATTTTAATTTCATTTATAATCCTTGTAATAGCTGCCCCAAAATTTAATCTTGGGGATAGGTGTTCATAGGAATGGACAATTTTTAGTTAGGCCGTTTCTTCTTGAACACCACGTCAGGCTTAGAATACTATTTAATATGTTAATAATTACAACAAAATCGGATTTTATGGAGTGTATTCAGTGGAGATGAAGCTGGACAGATTTTCATGGTTATGTGACTTGCTGGATTAGTCTCCATCCCGAATAGCAGAATAACTGGTACCTAGACAAGATGTGGCCTATGGACGGGATAAGGACTTAGATAGATATTCTTTATTGCACTCCATACAATTGACCTAAAAACTAGGTATTACAGACACTTGTTGCACAATTTAGGCGGCCTTATCGCTATAAGCGATCTCTTCCAGAGAACCTTATGGTAGAGGATAGGTGAAAAATAAAGGGTGGGGTGGGCTTCAAAACATCAAACAGAAACGAAATTGATGCTAGCTAATAAATATAAATACATGAATAATAATACATAGGTACATAACTAATATGCAATGCACTATACATATATATGAAATATAGATAGTAATTGGATTTGGGAAAGAGATTAAGGTTACAAAAATTATTATTGTAGACTGTGTTCTCGCACAGTACAAACATTTGTGTGCATGAACATGTCTGTATTGGTTGGGGTGTTTGCAATGTTTAATAATATGTATTTATTTACAAAAAAAAGTATGTTAGGACCTATAGGTACTAGACAACTGATAAACACAAGCTTTGGCTTATGTAGTTTGAGGCTAAATTGCAATGTGTGGCCCAGCGTGCTATGTCTTGGGTTATTATTATTAAATCAAAGTAAATTTAAATGTACTGTTCTTTTACAGGATTGACCTGGATACTTGTTTATAGGACAGAGAAATACCAGAAGCTTAAAGTTGAAGTAGAGCGTCAGAGTAAAAAGTGTAAGTTCAGATGTGTAACTTAAGTTTCAAATTTTAATAGTCTATCAAATGTAGGTGTAAGGAAAAATATATGACAACACTATAAATTATTTCTTAGATTTACTCCCTAATGGATATCCACTGGATGATGATTGATCGAAGATCCTATATAATATTATGTCACTTTGGTATAGTTTACTACAAGTTCATCTACATTCCTTTGGTGTTTTTTTTATAGTAGCTCGACATAACAACTTCCCTACGCCTGATGGAAAGCCAAAGAGAAGCCCAAGTCGCTGTGACAACTGGCAAGTAACTGGTTAGCCTGTCTGTTGCCACTGCCATGCCGGCCCAACCCTAGCCACCCCCACGAGCTCCGGAGACTCTACTCACCAGCAGAAACACGACCCGGAGGTCATTTGGCTGCGGTATTCTATAGGATGGAGGTCCTTCCCCAGACGGGCAGCTCAATACGAGCGAAGATTTGCTATGCCCTACCTCTCTTAAACTCGTTTTTGTGTAAATGAGCATTGATGGTTGCAGTAGGCTAATTTCTTATAATTTGCAGTAGGTATAAGTTGTTTAGTACTTTTAAATATATTTTGAATTTATTTCAGTGGAAAAACGAAAGGAGGCTCATGGAGATTCCTTGGATAAACAACATAAGAAAAAAATTGAACGTGAAGAAGAAAGGCTTAAAAACAATAATAGAGATCTCTCTCTAGTGAAAATGAAATCAATGTTTGCCATAGGTTTTGCATTTACTGCACTACTCAGCATGTTTAATAGTATGTAAGTATTATGAGAAGCCATAAAAAAATATTGGGTCTGTTCCTTTATTTTCGCTTATCATAAATCATTTATTTATGTCCTTTTTGTTTCATTTGCAGATTTGATGGCAGGGTTGTAGCAAAATTACCATTTTATCCTATAACATGGATCCAGGGTTTGAGCCACAGGAATTTACCAGGAGATGATTACACAGACTGTTCTTTTATTTTCTTGTACATATTGTGTACTATGAGCATCAGGTATTACTTTGATTCGTTGAAGGCTAGAACTTAATTTAATTCTGATTCCTTGTTCAATTCAATTCGGTTGTTCATTTGATATTTTGTTGCAAAGAATTGCATAGGTACTAGCCATTCATACAAAGTCTAAGGGAAGGGACAGAATCTTCTATGAGGGTATAGAAGATTACATATTAATACATATATTATTGATAGGTATTACATATTATAATCCTTTTTGAGAAGGTGTGCAAAGCTCTAATGATAGAAACAGGCGTCTTGATGGGGTTCATCTTTAAAGTTTATCTTTACAAGTTTTTTAATATATTGTAGGAACAATTTTCAATTTTAATTTTTTTTATTTGCTCTCTAAGTGTACAGTGTGGGTGTTATACATTATAGGAACTTATGACTTATTCACCTTTTGGGTATTGCAATGTGCGAGGACAGCAATTCTTATACTAATTTATACTTATAATTAAATAATATAATTCTTTACATAACTTAAGATATTTATCCAGGCGAAAGCTACTTCCTAAAGTATAGTTTCATTAATAGTGGATTTTATGTTTTTATAATTGCAGGCAAAATATACAGAAGATTTTAGGGTTCGCTCCATCTCGTGCAGCTTCAAAACAAGGTGGTGCATTATTTGCTGCACCTCCAGCTCAGTTTAAATAGTTGGATAAATATAAACAACATAGTTTAAATAAATTATTATTATCTATAAATATTAACTTAAATAAATACTATTTAAATCCATTTTGAATTTTTTTAATGTGCCTTTAGTAAACATTAAGTTCTACTAATGGTTCCTTTGTTAGCAGTCTGTCAAATCCAAATCTGGTTAAATCAATTGTTGTGTAATGACTATCTATGATTAATTCGGCAACAGCACGCCCAATTCCAGGCGCATGTAAACAACCTGCAAAAAATATTTGAATATTATACAATCATAACATTCTAAGAAAAGATTTTACTGTTCACTCCTGTAATTTACAATATTTTAATCAAAATTGATTGTTCGGTGGAATTGAACTATTAGTGTGAGGTCTGTAGGGCTACGGAAGCTGTCTCTGATTTACAAGATACAGTGCAGTACCTGAATAATTCCCTCAATACAGAAGAAGAAGAAGAGAGGTGGGGCATAGCGAATCTTTGCTCCAATTGAGCTGCCCATCCGGGGAAGGACCTCCACCCTATAGAATACCGCAGCCAAATGACCTCCGGGCCGTGTTTCTGCTGGTGAATAGGGTCTCCGGAACTCGTGGGGGGTTAGCGTTGGGCCGGCATGGCAGTGGCATCATCATCATCACCAGCCTATTGCAGTCCACTGCTGGACATAGGCCTCTCCAGTTGCTCGCCACTCAGGGCAAACCAGCCAGTTGTCACAGCGACTTGGGCTTCTCTTTCGCTTTCCATAAGGCGAAGGGAAGCCATTATGTCAAGCTACTATAAAAATAAAACTCCCACACACAAAATAAGTGCTTAGATGCACAGTTGCAGAAAACAGCCTGTTCAAACTAAATAGAAATACATACAGAACTTTTCAGTAGCCAAGAGCTTCATTGCTACTAGAAGAGAGGGATTGGAGTAACAGTCCTAGTGTAAGATAGTAGTAGTTCATATTATTAAGCGAAATTTTAATAAATCTGTATAAAACTCACCATGTCTTCCAAAGCCAGTTGCAATATACAAATTGTTATGATATGGATGAGGGCCCAGAATCCCAGAGTCATCAAATGTATTACAATCATGTTTTTCTGTAGCCAATTGTAGCATCTGCATTAAAAAGCAATGTGAGTTAACCATTAGTAACCAAAAGTATAATAATAACGAATCATGTTTTTATAGTGTAAGACTGGTATCAAATTCACTTACCTCTGCATTCTCTAAACTTGGTATTCTATTTGATAAAGAGGGCTTAATAACATTGACATCATATTCTTGCTTTGTTAAGTTTTTTGTCTCATCTGTGACCAGTGGTAAATGCCCAAATAATAATTTATCTTCCAGACTGTTTCTACGTAACCATAATCCACTAGTGTCCATAATCATGGGAGTATTCAAACTTGTAGTATTAGCTGTATTTTGAACTGTATATAAGTTGTATTCCCTGTAAAGAAGTAAAGCTCGAAAATATTTAATTTACTTAATCTTCACTGGACTTATTATGTGCTAAATGACATAGGCATTTTCTGCTGATCATCGATTGTGCTAAGTTGAAATTAATTAAATGTTACATAGGTCAACAACAATCACATAATTAATTTTATTTATGTAGGTCAATACAATTTTAGTCACCTTTTTTCTATGGGTAATGGTACAGTAAGTAAACCTTCTCCTGTACCAATTCTTGCCATTTTAGCTATATCTCCTGAACTATCACCAGCTGCTAGGACACACACTGCAAATTTTACTGCATACTCCTTATTATCAGCCATCTTGTAAACCACTCTATTGATTCTTTCAAAGGAACCGGGGGCAACACCTTCCATAAGTACATCTCGCTGTTTTTCTAATTCAAAACCAACTACTTCGCCATTAGCATATAGAGCACCAAGTTCTTGTGATTTCCTTATTAATCCTTGTAAAAATGCATGGTTGTTGAAAGAGCCTTCATTCTCAGTTCCAATGCAACCTAAATTAAACAATAAAGAAGATATTTTTGTATCATCATCAATCAAGAAAGGTTAGTGTAAAAGATTGATTTATTTTACATTGTTCTGGGTTTATGAACTTACCTAGCTTAATATCATGTGTGTTTATCCATGGATATCTCTGTTGAATATCACTGGCTGATAAAAGATCATATTTCAGTCCAGATTCTTTTAGTAATGAGACATTTTCTTCCATTTTGTCTGCATATTTCTCACTTGCTAAAATAAGGTTATTGTTTGGACAATAATCAATATCTGCAGTTTCACCTAAATGGTCCTTAATATTCCTTAAGAATTCAGCACTGTGTTTAGACAGTTCAATATTTTCAGGTAAAGAGAAATGCTGTGTTAATGTTCCTAGTGAAAAGTTGTTCATATGGTTGTACTGAAAATTAATGAGTTAATAAATTAAAATGGTTGCTGTGGAATATTATTGGGAAGTCGAAGATGAATAATAAGAAGAAATTAGGCAAAATTTTAAAGTACCGCTAACGAGGAACACAATATATTCTAAGGCATTACATCACTTAAAATAAGGGCAAAACAGCTAACCGTCATATCTTTCTCTAGAACTAAAACAGACAGTCCTTGCGCTGTTCTAGTCTTCAGCCAATATGCAACCGAAGAGCCTACATAACCGCCTCCAATCACAACTATATCAACATGTTCTGGATAAATCGGGGCTTTTTTGTTTACCCCTAAGAATTCGGACACATCGTTAGATAGAATATTCCAACTTCTAATTAATGGATTTTTGCTTGCTAAGGTCCGTATGGGAATATCTTTGATCGTACTAATTTTAGTACTGTATTGGCTAAGTAATCTTGTTAATAACATTTTTAATCAAATTAAAAATCCGTATCCATATAAGGTTAGTACGTGAACAATACTGGCATAGCACAACAACACAGCTGACTGACAAGTTGACAACCATGGAAGTACATGGTGACAACTGACAAGACAAAGTGACTTTAGAAGTTTTTTTAAATGATGGAATGGGCATGGGATTTCTAGTATATGAAATCAAATCCGTTTCAGTTCGTATTAGTAAGTACAGGTACAGTACATAAGTACATAGTATAGATACAGCAGCTCAGCAGCGTCACCGGAGCAAGAAGCTACGCCCTGCGATCGCCTGCCCAGCGTGGCGATTATGAGTATATCCTCCAGAAGTTTGCCCTAGGTGGCGAACAACTGGAGAGGCCTATGTCCTGCAGTGGACTGCAATAGGCTGATGATGATGATGACATAAGTACCAGGTAAACCTAAAACGCTTATTACACCGGTTTCAAGGGACCCTAACTCTAAATAAGGGTGGTGTAATAAGATTTAGGGGTCGGCGGGGCAGGGCTTGGAATACCGGTAAAAATATGGTAACGTTACTTTGCCTGGCCGAGGTATCGCTACTTAAAAAAGTATTGATACCTAAAGTAGCGGTAATTTATAACGTTATAAATTACCGCTACCTTCATTATGGTATCGGTAAGCGTCTAAAACGTTACTTACTTAATTTTGGATTAAATTCATTCTCTGTCTCTATCGCTCCCACCCAACATGGTCTCATGCATCTCGTGTCGCGAAGTTGCCGCTTTGCTATAGGTAACCGTGCGGAGCGGCTACGCAGCAAAGTAGCGTAATAAGTATCGTTACTTTTACCGGTAACTAAAGCAGGTGTCGATACTTTTAACGTTATATTGCAGTATCGATACCTGAAACTTATATAACGTTAAGTTTGCGTACCGGTAAAAATTACCGTTATAATTTACCGTTAAAATTTAGTATCGCTACCAACTTACCGGTAATTATTTTACCGGTAAAAAAGTAACATTATGAATTAACGTCACTTACCGCTACTAGCCGACCCTGAGACAATCGGGAAAAAGGCTAGGATGATGATGACCGCTACTTATAATGTTAAATTGGTAACGTTACCAAGCCATGGGACGGGGACCCTAGTTAATGCAGCGCGTATTACACTACTCTGAAAAACGGTCCCTAAATCAGTTGATATAATCGCCTTAAATGTTATTAGATTAAGCGATAGGCAGCGGTTAGGTAGCTAGGCCGCCCGATCGCTCTAAATCGAGACCTTTACCCTAAATCTTATTAGACCACTCTTATTCAGAGTTAGTTTCCCTGAATATAGGGTGGTGTAATAAATGCTTTAGTCCTTAATACAACGGACGATCTGCAGCGATCTAATTCGCCACTGTCATTCTAAATTCCTAATATTGTCCATAGCTTTACACGATAGAGCGACACTTTTTGCACACACATGAGCACATTCAAATCGCGGCGCTACGTACCGTACCGATAAAATAGTGAGCGGTATAATAACGACAGTCGTTAGAATCTTAATAAAAAAAGTTTCTGTTTATGAAAACTTGTTTTTTCGGAAATGTCTGACGTTATTTCCCCGAGCCGTACAACTATTTAAAAAAATAGGTCATGTCAATCAATTAGATGTCACTGTCAGTTGCGTGTGGCAAGGCAAGGCGTGTGTTGAATTGTTGAACAAATAATTTAAAATTTCCCTAAATTCTCTTAATAAAAGCGCGCCTTGACTTTTGGAAGTATTATCCTACGATTTCATCTTATCAAAGTGTTATATCGTATTAAAGCAGTTCAGGTTAATAAAATGTTTTCCGAAAGCAAACAATAACATTATCCCACTTTTTAAAACGTGGTAGATATTTTTTATATACTACCTACAACAACAAACAACTTCTCAACAATATGCTAATATTGTAATAGCCAGTTGCTATACTGACCATGGATTCTAAGTACACGGCTATCGCTAATATAAGTAATTGTAGTTCTCTCAAAAGAAAACATACTTTTGAAAGTGTTAAAGTTAAGAATACAAAGGTATCAAAATTAGATATTGTAACAAATGGCAATAAAATACATAATGGCCAAGAACAGAAACCTCAAACAAAAGAAATTGTTGTTGAAAATATACAAGAGGCACGAAAACGTTTGCCAGTTTATATGGTTAAAAACAGGTGGGTATTAGCAATATTTTATGTGTTTATCAAATTATTAGGTGATTGTTGATTTATAATAATTTAACCTTTGCTTTTGAAAATATTTTTTTTAAACACATTATACTCATATATTGTTTTTCCATAATTTACAGATTATTAGAAGAAATTAGAAAAAACAACACTATGATATTAATTGGTGAGACAGGTAGTGGAAAAACTACCCAAATACCACAATTGATTCATGAAGTGCGTTTGGAAGGTGCTGGCATCATCGCTGTTACTCAGCCTCGTCGTGTAGCTGCTATCACTATAGCTCATAGGGTGGCCTCTGAAATGAATACAGAAATTGGAAACATTGTTGGGTTTGTATTTTTACAGTTACAGTAAATAAATAGCATAAAAATGCTATAAAATTACATACAAAAATGGTAACGGGTAATAATGCACCGTTAAATAGTACATTGAGCAACGATTGGCCCATTCGAGGACGATTTTACTTGTGCCAGATACCGTATGTTGATGAATTTACTGAAATTCATTGCGTAAAATAATACATTTCAACTACCGTTTGCTATTTTCCGTAAATTAATCAACTACCTAGGAAATTGATCAACTTACGATTCTTGCTATTTTCCGGTGACATGTTACTAATAAACTCATATAGTACTGGACCTATTTTAGTAATTTTTTTTTATTAGAAAGCTACATTATCACTGAGTAACATAGGCTATACATATTTAGTTTAAAAATGTTTATCTAAAACACCCCAAGCGAAGCAAGGGCGGGTCGCTAGTATCTTTATAGAGATTTTTATTTTCAGGTATAATGTTCGTTTTGAAGATGTTACTAGTCCCAGAACAAAAGTAAAATATTTAACAGATGGTATGTTACTTCGAGAAGCAATAGTAGATCCATTACTAAAAAAATATTCTATTGTGATACTAGATGAAGCCCATGAGAGAACTGTCAATACAGATGTTCTTTTTGGAATTGTCAAACTGGCACAAAAGGAAAGGAACCTACAAAAATTAACTCCCCTTAAGGTGTGTATTAAGCTCATTTTATTTTCCTTCTTAGAAATAAGTCTTACAAGCTTTTCTAAACTATTTTAATTAATGAGTTAATGCTCAACTATGATTGCAGGTAATTATAATGTCCGCTACAATGGATGTAGACTCATTTCGAAAATACTTCAATAATTGTCCTGTTATTTACTTGGAAGGACGGTCTTACCCTGTAACTATATATCATTCTAAGATGAAGCAAGAAGATTATCAGTATGCGGCTTTGTGCACTATTTTTCAACTCCATGCCACCACTCCAGCAAAGTGAGTCAATTGCATTCATATTGTAATTTAGTCATAAATAAATTCTGCCTGTGATGTTATATTCTAAGCTTGTATGTCTTGTATATTGATATGAATATTTAAAAAAATGTCTAATCCTAGTTTTTTATTTTTTATAGTCACGATTTTCTTGTCTTTCTGACGGGCCAGGAAGAAATTGAGACAGTCATGCATAATATCAAACAAATAGCAAAGGTGAGGATTTCATAGAGCTTAAGTATAAACTTAAGATCAATAAAGACTAATAAATTATCTGATAAAATAGATATACTGCCCATAAATATATTTATAAACAAATGCTATCTTTATGTTACAGGAAGCGCCAGGGCCTTCAATTAGAGTATGTCCACTATATGCTGGTCTGCCCGCAGCGAAACAATTGCAAGTATGGAAGGAGACCCCACCGGACACAAGAAAAATAGTACTCGCCACCAATATAGCTGAGGCTTCAGTGACCATACCACAAATAAAATGTGTTATCGACACAGGGGTAGTTAAAGAAAGGTTGGTATTGTGTTTGGTAATAATTTATCACTTATTTCAGTGGTATTTTAATTACCTTAGCATACTAGCCATTCAAGGAATCTGTGGTTATACTACTATACTGTTAATATTTAATTTATATTAAACCAGACAGTTATTAATATTAAACCAGCATATCAACAAAATCAGTCTCATAATCACGAGCTTTTTAATACAGAATTTAGAAATGATCTTCCTAGTGCTGATGAAATGCCTGGATTTTGAAAAAATTTTGGAAAGTAGTCTGATTATTTAATATTATCTGTGCCTGTGGCGTCGCACGCGTGGATATCGGGTTTAAAAAATAACGGAGCGCGCAAGCACATTTATCCTTTGGAATGTGTCAAAAAAACCGACACTCGTCCCGTTCACGGCAAGCGCACGCACTTGCACAATGCACATTCAAACAGTCGAACAGCCTGTTCTCACGCTTGTGCTTGTGTTTGCTCGTTGAATGTCGTATTGAACGCGAGCGTGTAAACGCGCCATTAGGGCACCGGGACCGGTTTGCAATATCTAGTGGTGTACAGTGGGTGTGCTCGGGCAGGACGTGGTGCACGCGCACGGGCGCGGAGCGGCTGCGCGTGCGCGCGTGCGCGCAGGCGGCGTGCTGGCAGCGCGCGGGCCGCGCCGGCCGCACCGCCGCCGGCGCCGCCTACCGCCTCTACCCCTCCGCAGACTTCGCCGCGCGCCCGCATCACAACACGCCCGAGATTATTCGGTAACATACTTCTTCTTCTTTGCGTTTCGATGGCAAATCGAAATCAAACACGCTGTGCCCAGTGCTCCGCTACCCCGGTAAGATACTGAGATTACAGTTTTTGGAGAGGGAGCGAGTTCTGATAGCACAGGTGTTGCTTGTACTTACCAGGGGTATTTGCCCTCCCCGTACCAGGAGTGCCGGCCGCTTGTCATCTGCGGCTGGCCGGTGCAGGCAGGGATGCGGCCGTATGCTTCGGCGTTACCACCAAAATCGAAAACGATCGCTCGTTGAACGGATCGAACATGAATTATAATCGATTTCGATTTTAATTAATTTCATTAATTAGGTACTAAAGTTCCCAATTATGGTATGGTTTTTATATGGGTTTGTTTCATCTACAATAAATTTATTATAGGTGCCCATTAGCTCCTACGATACTGCTGTTGATCGCGGCGGGGCTAGAGCCGAGTACGTTCCCTTTGATTGATGCGCCTCCCGAGGATGCCGTCGTGTCTTCACTTACGCTACTAAAAGAATTGGGTAAGTTACTAAACTAAAACAACTATGAACATAAATTAATCCAAGGTACACTTGCGATGAAAATTTAATGTTTTATGCTTTCCCGATCACTTAATACTTAACGGGGTTTTTATCGTGTATTTGTGGGGTGCCGATTTAGGCTCTGTTGTAGGCGCCATAAGCATTGAAGAAAATCACTTCATCAGGCTTACATGTCAAATATGTAGGTACACGGAAAAAAGCCTATTAATTTATTATAACATGGTACAATATTTTAGTTATTGTATTACTTTTGTAGTTTTTGTAGTTATTGTATTACTTAATACTTAAACTAAAGGCTAAAGATTTTTTAAATTATGTTTTATTTGTTTTAGGTGCCATTGACAATGAAACAAATCCAAAGTTGACTATTCTTGGAAAAAAAATGTCTGCTTTTCCAATTGATCCCAAATATTCAAAAGTGCTATTGTCTGCACCGGATTATGGCTGTTTGGAAGAGGTAAGTTGATTTACATATTCGCAAAATAGTAAGAAGTGAATATTATTTTCTAAACTAGCTGTGCCGGCGGCGTCGCACGCGTGGATATCGGATTTCAAAATAACGGACTTCCATAAAATGGTACCTAAATTTTAAGTTAGACTTCTAGCAATACATTGGTGAAAACCGCATTTAATTCCATGCAGTAGTTTTCGCGTGATGCGCGATCGAACATACAGATAAAAATTTCTCCCGTTTTCCCAACATTTCCCATCACTGCTCTTCTCCTATTGATCGTAGCGTGATAAAAAGTATGCTATAACCAGTCCAGGAGTATTAAGAATAATTGTACCAAGTTTCGTCAAATTCCGTCCAGTAGTTTTTTTTCTATAACGCACATACAGACAGACAGAGACCAAAAATTTACTGATTGCATTTTTGGTATCAGTATCGATCACTAATCATCATCCCCTGATAGGTATTTTGAAAATATATTTCACTAGCTTTTGCCCGCGACTTCGTCCGCGTGTTTAGATTTTTACATTCAAAAGTTTTTTCCCAATAACTTCCGGTCCCGTTGGAATTTTGCAATATCGCGTTGCAAGTAATCTTTACGTTGATTAACACGTTGACCGCCATGCCGGTCACCGGTGACCGACAAACAATAGTTTTTCTATGGTGTCTAGTTTCTCGGCAGTCAAAGACTTAAGGTACTTTGCATGCCAAATTTCAATCATCTATTTAACGCGATTTAGATTTTTCATACAAAAGGTTTTCCCGCTAACTCCTGATCCCGTGGGAAGTTTGCAATATCCTGTTGCAACTGAAAATCCCTAAGGTACCTGCATGCCTAATTTCAAGATTTTCCCGCTAATAGGCAATATGGATGACTTTTTTTATGAATTTAAAAGATAAAAGATCTCATCTTGTATCTTTTCGTAGATCATAGAATTTTAAGCTATCTTTTCTATTAAGCGTGTTAAAAAGCGTAAAAATTATTGCTTAGACAGAGAGATCCGACGTGGCGGATGACGTCACGGACCGTGCGCGCCATACAAACTCCATAAAAAAATCTGTTTTCGTGAGAGAGACGGATATATTAATTTTCAACGAATCTATCTCGCCCATTTTTCAGCCAATATTGATTTTGTTTTCACTGTTCATAGTATATTTTTATCTATTTTACGATAAATACATGTTACTATTTCTCATGCATTTCCCTATTCTCGTTCCCGTGGGAATTTCGGGAATTTCTTTCTTAGTGCACCTCTACGGTACCTAAGCTACGTCCCTTCTAAATTTCAAGTGCCTAAGTTTAGCCGTTTAGACTGTGCGTTGATATGTCAGTCTGTGAGTTTCTTTTCTCCTTTTATATATTTAGATTTAATTTGACCGGTAACGCCATTTATTAAGAGGAATTAGTACTTTTGGGCTATTTTATTTCTCGGCCTTTCTTTTCCTATTTTATCACATAGAGGGTCGATTTAAAATTTTGAAATTTTAGCCCTTTCGGAGTGGAATTTATCAAAACCCTTTTTTAAAAAAAAAATTGGTTTAAAATTGACAAAGTTTCATACAAACTTTCATCCCCTATTTTATCCCCTTGGGGCTCGAAATGATTAAAATTCTTTTAAGCGGATGCTTAAATGTCATAGCACGTCGTAGCTTTATACATGCCAAGTCTTAGCCCAATCGACTTAAAATTGACAAAGTTTTATACAAACTTTCATCACCTATTTTATCCCCTCGGGGGTTGAAATGATTAAAACCCTTTTTTAGCGGATGCCTACGTTAATGTAGCTTTATACATGCGCAAATTCTTCGCCCAATCGGCTTAAAATTGACAAAGTTTTATACAAACTTTCATCCCCTATTTTATCCCCTTGGGGGTAGAAATGATCAAACCCCTTTTTTAACGAATACCTACGTCATAGTAGCTTTACACATGCAAAGTCTTAGCCCAATAGGCTTAAAATTGACAAAGTTTTATATTAACTTTCATCCCCTATTTTATTCCCTTGGGGATGGAATTGATCAAAATCCTTTCTTAGCGGACGCCTACGTCATTACATCTACTTGTATGCCAAATTTCAGCCCAATCGGTCCAGTAGTTTGGGCTGTGCGTTGATAGATCACTATGTCAGTCAGTCAGTCAGTCAGTCAGTCAGTCAGTCAGTCACCTTTGAGTTTTATATATTTAGATGTACAGAATTGACTTCTCTACAGATTTATTATAAGTATAGATAGGTAATGTAGCTTTTTTATTTTAGGCGTTGAGTTTGGTTGCTGTGTTATCGAGTGAAAATGTATTCCACACGCCCTTGCATAAAAGAGAGGAAGCGTTGAAAGTAAAGCAGAAATTCATTTCACCGATCGGGGATCACATAACACTATTAAATGTGTTCAAAGCCTTCTGCAAAGCACCTCTGAAGAAGGTATGTAGAGTAGAATATGTGTAATGACAATTATGTTTTCATGATGTTAAGTTGTTTAATTAAATTGATATCTTGCTAGTATTCGTAGTTTTCTTAAATCGTTAGCTTCTGATGAATTATCTTAAATGAATAATATTTATTCTTATGGAGACTTTAATGTATAAAATTTTATTACAGCAATGGTGCAAGGAAAACTATCTGAACCATAAGAATCTATCGTATGCTTGCGAGGTCCGTCACCAGCTTCAGACCATTTGCCAGAGGTTAAACTTGACATTCGCGAGTTGTGGAACAGCCACAGACCAGGTAGTTATCTAATATAATTTATGTTTAATATGATAATAATTTGACAAATACTGCCAGGCAGCAGATCAAACAGATTACTTTTATAAAATGAACGGCATTTCAGCCTCACGTGGCTGTAAGTTATCATGTTTGTTAGATGTGAACACTCCAGATTTATTACACACTAGCAGTGCCCGCGACTTCGTCCGCGTGGAATAGTTTTCCCCTTTGTTTTTACATTGAAACTTTGATAATTGTGGAGGGATTATATTCGGAGCGCGTGGCAGCTGCGTCTGCGTTCGAGTTCCGTCGTCGACTCCGCTCCCCGGCGTCCCAGTGCTCCAGGCGGCTGAGAGGGGGCGGCGCGGGGCAGCGCGGGGCATCGCGGTCGCGGATCGTCTCCCCCCGCCCCCCGCGATGACTAACACTCCGCGCTTACCTTGCGCGCGAACATACATTTTCCATTATATCTTCGCTCCTAATAGTTGCAGCGTGATGTTATATAGCCTAAAGCCTTCCTCGATAAATGGTCTATTCAACACAAAAAGAATTTTTCAATTCGGACCAGTAGTTCCTGAGATTAGCGCGTTCAAACAAACAAACAAACAAACAAACATACAAACAAACAAACAAACTCTTCAGCTTTATAATATTAGTATAGATTAAGGTCATATTTATAATAAGATAAACACTATGTTTCGTGATTTTTTCGAACCCATGATCGGTTTTGAAATAAAAAAAAAGAACTGCACTGAAATACAGGAGGTTTTAGGGTGCGCCCACATCTGACGAATGCGCCGCGAATGCAGCTCGCGACCGACTAGCGGCGCGTACCTTGCGCGCAACGGCGCGCGTGCAGCGCAGGAGTGGCAGACGGACAAAAAATGCACGCGATCCGCGCATTCGTCAGATGCGGACGCTCCCTTACAAAACGGGAACGATCCCCTATGATCTAGATTTGTATTATTCCGTGATTTTATCCGAACAGCCTACGCGTACGCGTTAGGGTGTTTCAAAATGCTTGTCTTCTTTACAGGTTCTGAAATGTCTCCTGAGCGGGTTGTTCACGAACTGCGCGTGGGCTAGAGGGGGCGGGGGCGCAGGTGGTCGCTACGTGACGGCGGGCGGCGCGGCGGCGGCGCTGCACCCGGGCGGCGCGCTGCACGCGGCGCGGCCGCCGCCGCCCGCCGTGCTGTACACCGAGCTGCTGCACACGCGCCGCGCGTACCTCGTCACCGCGTCCGCCGTGCAGCCGCAGTGGCTGCACCAGGCCGCGCCCGAGTACGCGCGCCGCTGCCAGGCGGCCCGGTGACGTACCCGCCGCTGATGTACTGTTATCGCGCGTGTTAAACGAAATTAAACCTTTTATTACAATAGGCTATTATGGCTAAAAATTGTAGTTAGTCCGTCTTTTAGCTTATTCAAAAATAAAAGACACGTATTTTTCCTTTTTTCATTCAAATAAAAAATTGCAAAGATACAAGGCATCAAAAGTTAGGAGTGGGAGTCTTTGACGTCACTCGCTCCCGTAAAATGCCACTCCGCGTGACGTCACGCGTTATTTCAACGGGCTATAACTTTGTAATTTTTTGTCTAATTTACAAATAAAAAAATACGTGTCTTTTATTTTTTAATAAGCTAAAAGACGGACTAATTACATTTTTAGCCAAACAAGCCTATGTTTCATATGTCGTAGGATTATTGCAAAAAATCGAATCTTCGTGAAAATTCTAGAACGATTGCAAATCGCCGGATAATTGGAACCGATGAGTTAATTTATACTTAGATTTAAATTATCCTCTCTTGTAATAGTCCTAGGATTTTAGCATAAATCCGATTTCTTCAATTATTTTTCTTCTTACATCACGGTGCTTTTTTTACAGTTTTAAAAATTTGTTTGTACGAAAGTGTTTTGTGTTTAATGGTAATGTGGTCTGTAATTTGAATTGTAAAATAAGTTTCTGTAATTTTTTTTAACGAATTTTATCTGTTCCTAATATTGTTATAACTATATCTATTTCTTTTCTACCAAGTCTAGACCCTATTCATTTTTGTCAAAGGTGTTGAAATTTCCCGCTCGAAAATCCTTTAGAACAGTGTACGTGTTTCACATCATTAAAATGTCCTTAATCATGGCTTCATCGGCTCTCGGGCTCTCCTTTAAAAGTTTAACGATTCTAATGCCTCATTGCTTGCAAGGCTTAAACTTTTGCAATATTTCAATATCGTAATAAAATTATAAACTGGCATAATGATTTATTTGACAAATTTAAATCTGTAAAAATTAAGTGAGAATTAATTGGGATATTTACACTTATTTTTAGATATGTTAAGTAGGTAGGTATATTATTAAGGTGAATGTTGAGTGTGTGCGAAGATGACAATGCGTTAATATTGTTGTGAAAAGTCACATTTTTGTGTTTTTGTTTACAAAGTGCCCATCACCATCACTGCTTAATAAAATGTTTGATTGAATATTCAATACAATCTTGCGACTTGCTGTGTGTAGAGTATAGCTGATATAAAGTACAAAGACACATTTAAATATTTAATAAATCTTGAATAGCATATTTTATCTCCTTCTAATTCATTTACTTGAATAGAATGTCGAAGGCCTGCTCTTTGCAGATATTTTTTTTTAATAAACTGTCGCTCATGCTTTCAATAGAACTGAATTGTAATTTGTGTTCGGGATAACTATTCAGAACATCGTTTTACTACTAAGTGTATATTAGTTAAATTAACTCATTTTAGAAACAATGTTAAGAAATATTATGTTATATTCTTAATTAACTAATGATACCTATATTTTAAATTAAGTACCTACCCTTAAGAAGTTGGTGCTAAATGTTGTACATAAATTGAGCTGTGTGATATACCTATTGTTTATAGTATATAAGGTAGTTATAAATAAAAGTTATTTTACTTAAAAATATTGTCTGCTTTCTTATTTTCCATATTTTCAATTCCACTTCTACGCAAGTATTGTAATTGGTAGATAATTTTAAAGGATATTTTATAATAGCGATAGCGCGGTTTGGTATTTTCCCTTAAACTCTACACGATAACTGTTATACCTACTTACACTTATGACTTATATGACTACCTACGTTACGATTTTTGACTGCACCATTGTTGCATTCACTTCCGGCATTCTTTTCCACAGGGGTCTCTCACTCTCTGGGTTCCTGCCTAACTTGATTAAGCAAGTCTGGTTGTTAATTTTTGTATTCTACCATTTTCCTTTTGTACCTCCAAGGGAACATCACACAGAACCTACTGATATAAGACTACCAGTCAACCATTGGGCTAAGCAGAAAAATGTGTAGGTTGTGAGTGCCTACTTACTATTTAGATTAATGTGTAATCATAATACCTATCATTCGAGCTGCAATTCTCAGAATTACGTTATGATATTACATAATTATTACGAGTATCAACACTTGGTACCTACGAACAATAACTCGTACGTTTGTACTTAATAATATCCACGTAGTTGACTACGTTGATATTATTAAGTACGAACAATACGTAGGTAACTATTCTATAATGTTTTAATAATCCAGTGACGTGTTAATAAAACCAGCTCGCACTCTGTGATTTAATAAAATATCAGTTTATTTCGATATCATGCCATTTAAGGCTAGTAGTCATGATAAAATTCAAATGTGCACTTGTGGAATACGAGTAGTTATACCTACCTACACACGCACACTTACAACAGACACCAGCTTCCTGTTATCTAGCTTTGTTAGCATTTCCCACCTGCTAGTTACCTACTGAAAGCGCAAAACCAAGTTAACTCAATAATTATGCAAATAGCTCAAAATAATTTATGAGGATTTATGACGTCCATTGAGATGGGATTAGGTGTACGACATTTACTGGTCCTAAGTATTTAACTAGGTAATCCTTTAATGTAATTAAGAAGAAGTTCTTTAATATTTTACTAATTTAGTTTAGCTTTCGTTATTAGGCTACCTATCTATAATGTGGGATTCGGGTTACGTACGAACGTGTACTCAATCTATATACCTAATTAGGTACAATGGCTAACACAAGACGTCACAAGAAAGTACAAGAGGGGAGAATTTTCAACATACTTACATGTTATTACCAAAATACAACATTATTTTAAATAACTACTTAATCAAACCAGTAGGAGGTATCAATAGTCCCATTTCGTCCCCCGACAATGCTACGGAAGGCTCATTTCTTTCACACACCAGAATTGCCAAATTACTTTTACAGCCGTAAAAATTGTAATAGGTATCTACTTATATGTAGTGTTCGCCATTCTATGGTTTATAATGTATCTGTTACCGGCAATGTTTATAATTCAGGTATTCTATAGAATACCTAGCAACGTAAAGAATACCTGAGGGGTTCAGGCAATGTATGAAATATTATGAATATAATTATCCATTACATAGTTTACCTAGGTAATGTATACAATTCCTAGGGATTGTATAGAGTACCGGCTGTTGCAACGGCAATGTGTAAAAAAAGGGATTGCTGATGTGTAATCTGTGTAAAAATATCCCATAAACTGTACGCTACTTCCTCCGCGCGTTTTCCTTCAAGGCTCTTAATATAACAAACTTCGTGAAACGATTCGCAAGGTCTATCAAGGCCATTATTAATCTATATTCCCGGTCTGGATGGGGTTGATATTCAATCACCTTTCCTTTTCCATCTTCACAGAACCTCCTTACCAATTCAAGATATTCTTAGGAACCTTGGCAATATGTTCGTAGCAACCTTAATCAGTTCCTCGTACTGACGTTTGGAACGTTTGGACCTCACAGCCGCTCACCATCAGGTGGAGTGAGGTCATCCTGAATGCCTCATTTAGAAAGTAAGTAAGCAAATCGCATTATGGACGAGAGGGGACGTACCTACTCTTCCCTTGCTCTAGTCTTTTTCATCCATTAACGTCTCCACATTCAGTATTGTTTAAAATATCTAGGCAAAGTATGAAATAAATAATATTTCATACATTACTTGCATCTTTTAGGCATTTTATATATTGC
Organism: Conogethes punctiferalis; assembly: GCA_031163375.1. Lineage (NCBI taxonomy): Eukaryota > Metazoa > Arthropoda > Insecta > Lepidoptera > Crambidae > Conogethes > Conogethes punctiferalis. The sequence continues at coordinate 9,213,569 of CM062080.1, forward strand.
CTAGGTATTGTATAGAATGCCGGATTATACAGATTGCCGTTAACATATCTACTTAACGTTTAAAATCAGGTAAGTGTAAGTAATCTAGATACAAACAAAGTCGTTGTATGCTTTTATACGAATCCACATTTTGGTTGGTAGGGATAAGGTATTAGGTAGGTACCTACCTATCTACAAAATTTCTATACCCGCTGTGTGCGGTTAATGGGACTTTGAAATGGATGACGCCGTCAATAACGTTCTCCGCGCCTCTGCTTTTTGTGTTTTTGCTGCTAATTGCCCAACTTTCTTCTTATTTATATTGCATGGTTTTGATCCCTAATTTATTTATTGTCCGTAATGGTCTCGCATTATTTTTACAATAAATACCTATGTATAGGTTACAGATTATGGTGTTGGTAAAAGGTTGTGGTGTTTTTTTACTCGTCTGAGTTCACATGAGGACGATAGTCACTTTATATTATTAGGTCTTGGGAATACGAGGCGAGTCGGTGGGCCACGTATTCACATCGATATCTATTGACACTCGTGCGTAGCAGAAGAAAATGTATAAAAGCTTTTCGAGAGCAAATGGAGTATGGATATTTCCAGAGCGTCCTCTCGGCAGGGTCCCGTCTCGAGGGACGGGTCGGGCCGTATGCGAGAACCTCATTACGTGTATCGCATCAACATTACGTCCTTCTACAATAAACACTAAACGATAAAGAGAAAGGGTCCCGATTAATAGGATTAGAATAAATTGCTGAAATCATTTAATGTTTGTGCTTATCCGCCCGTGTCTCCTATCGAATTCTTCATTTTCTAACTCCTGGACAAAGTCCATAACATTATCATCTAATATTTAATATTTTTGGAGGCAATAACGTCCAGTAATGGATATTTGCAGGCTGATGATGCACATTTTTAACTATAGGCTGGTAGGTATACCTGTATGCTTTCCCAGTGAACGTTCCATTCGTTCTTATTACATATAAGTAGGTATACGTAGGAGTAAATTATTTAAGAAAAAAATTGCAAGGAAAACTTTCAATTTAATGTTGGTCTTCCTACATTTGTGTTCTTGCGTGAAAGTGCCGGATTTAGGCAAACTTCATTTCTATGCAACAATTTGAACATCTAAATCTTACTCGAATTAATTTGGGAGTGGATTATCTCTGGGAGGTAGGTAGGTACAATAAAACGCTGAGGCAGTTAATGGATTTCCCTGCGAGCGGTTACCTACGTTGACAGCGGTTTTAATTTGTTTTTAATTAAATTTGCCGCAATAAATCAGCATCTTCTGGTCGAGTTGCGGGCAGTGCTGTGTTGATACTTGCAATGTGAATACGCTTGCATGTCCATTCGAATTGGTTTTTCGGTAAAATGCATCAACTAGTTTGTATGCAAGTACTTACTGCAAGTCTGAATCGGCTATGGGTTTCTGTTTCAACATCGGTGGAAGTTACCACCGATTCCTTGAGATTTCTCGAGAACGTCGATTAAGTAGGTACTACTTTAGATTCTTCCCCAGACATTGTTATTACTCACATACGCAGTATGTACCTACTTATCTCTGAATTTATCTACTTTTAATAGCAGCAGGTAAGGTGTGGAGGGAACACATCGTGAGAAAATCTGCAATGTATACCTTAATGATTTCTTTAACTAGATGGTAATTAATGAAACCAATGGATTCTCCTATCGCTTCGCGTAGATTATGCCAAAAGTCAGATGGTATTCAGTAGGTATATCATGACGAAGTTTTGTTAGGCCACCATCGTAGCGACCTCTTTGCTTCAAAGAGAAAATATCATAACAATCTGGACAACGATGGGATTTCATACTTCAGTTTTTGTATATTTCCTATTTTGGTGAAGTAGGTAGGTAAGGAAACAATTCAAAACTGACTAGGTTCGTCGTTCGACTAGGACGCAGATTATATTAAACATTCATCGGAGTCTTCATTTATTTTGTTCAATGAAGCTATTTTAAGTGTGAATTCAGAATCTAAAGATTCATTCATTTAAAAACTTTTGCGTAATGTGTCTTGTTCGTCTGAGCGGGCACGCTTGAAATGGTATAGAAATTCGTTTACAAGCTAAAAGCTTTCCATTTGCCGGGTAAAATGCCGCTGTAGGTACGATGCGTCGTCCTAGTCCTTCTCCATTTATCTTGACACGTAGTACCTACCTATTCTAAGTATAAATAGGGACCTACTAACGCTATGGATAAGTATTTAGAATCTTGGAAACTGTATTCCATGCAAGTGTATTTGTAAGATTTAAGAATGAAGATGGAATTCCAAAAATAGTTTAGGTAACTAAATGTTTCATATAGGTATACCTAATTTTCTTTTTAGCATTGCCAGCTGAAAGAAGCCTATCTATGTACCTAGGTTTTCGTGTTTGTAAATCAAAATATTATGTTTTGATTGATTCATAATTACCTATAAGAATATTATGTATGACTATCTGTGCCCGCGACTTCGTCCACTTGGAATAGAGTTAGGAAGTTTCATCCCCTATTTTATACCCTTGAGAGTAGAATTGTTTTATCCTTTCTTAGCGGATGACTACGTTATAACATCTACCTACCTGCATGCCAAACAGCCCGATCCGTCCATTGGTTTGGGCTGTGCGTTGATAGATCACTATGTCAGTCAATCACCTTTGAATTATATATATTTAGATTTATTTATTATTTATTTATTATTTATTATACGCCCTTTTTTTCCAATAAAGAAGGCAACACAAGTAGGTATCAATCTCGTTACAATATATACTCAAATTCTCTATTGGTGCGTAAAATAACATTGTACCTTTAATGAATTCCCCTGTCTATACCTTATTTTGTATACAAAACCGTTAGGCGATGATGCGGGAAATAAGTAGAAGCTTAGATAAAAATCACCAAAAAAAAGCTCGTTGGTGTCGGATATTTTTGGAAACTTACCTACTTATATGCTTATAGGTTGGTACCTACCAGACAAATGTCCAGTAGGTTAACTGTGTTAGTATCAGAGTAAACATCTAAATATACCGCACTTATAAATATACCGCTTATAAATAAATATACCGCTTAGGTAGACTATAGATACTCCATCATTATCACTCATTTTTCTGTCCCCCGGCCCCATATCATTTGGGGTCGGCGCAATATTCCACCCGTATCTATGAGCCGTCATCGCCCCCACTTCATCGTCCACTCTCTTTTCACTCATATAATGAAGCCTCAAATTCCGAATACCCACTTGTAGGTTATTTTGTTTGCTTTGGCTTATATTTCTCCAATGGTTTCAAGGTGGGCTAGCTGCAAATACCTATGCTTTAATTATGGATGTGTAAACAATGAATGTTCTTGCGAGGCCAGGGTGGTTGGTAAACGACGGGCGAATACAACTAGGCTGTTGTAGCGCTCGCAGTAAATTAACCCTTTCTCTGGGCCGGCCACACACCGCTTCGGATTGATTTCCGCCACTATTCAGCGTGTAGGAAAGATATAACGCTAAAACAAGCTCGTTTATAAATGATAGGACAATCTTATTTATAAAATAGATAGGTAGATCGGTGATTTGTATTACTCGTGCGATAAAATTGATAGAGAATACAAAATTCACCACCCCATCTCTTCACGTGGGTGTTGTGAAAGTTGAAATTTCAGTTTTTCAGCTGGTGGTTCACTCACCTGGAAGGCGTCCCGTCCACCCTATAATCGGCGTAATATCCGGGACCTTGTAGTCGAAATTCAAAATATCCAACGTTGTAGTTAGATCAAAACTAACCTACCCAATTAAGTTTTCCGTTTTCATTTCAAAGTCAGTAGGCATGTTAAGAATGAAACGATTTGATGTTGTATTAAGTAGCGGATCGCGCAATGTTGTGAACCGCAATAGACGGTAGGCAGTCTCGGCAGTAAATCAGGCGGCCTTCCTGCGGCTCGCCCGCACTCCGCCTCTGTGATTGGCCGCTTCCTTCCGCCGCCACACACGCATCCTGACGTGCTGGTAACACTGCCTTTACGATTTTTGCTACTACATACTTAATGATTCTGTTTTGTTGAAACATTTGTTTTAGGTAAGAACTTTAACATAAAAGAGAAGAGAAGCAACAAAAAAGTGCGAGAAATTCTTGAAAAAAGAAGTCTTCATAGTTAGTAGGTACCTACAATATGTCAATTGCTACCGTCATGCCGACTCGGTAAGATGTTTCTTCACTCCTCGTTCAAAGGAAGGAGAAAATTCATGTGCCGGCTAGGAGTTCCACATTTTAATACGTCTTTACAGATTTTTTAAAAAATTTAAAACGGCTTTATCGTCAATACTTGAGATTTTTAAAACAATCTCTCCGAGAATTGCGACATTGTCACATGCACGAATACGAACTTACTGAACACTCACGGTTGTTTGTCGTAACCGTGTTCGGCATGAATTCTGCGATGTAAATCCGCTTACAATGATCCTGCCAAAGAGAATTCGCGCGCACCCTCGTAGTGCCAACTGTAATTTTGTGAATTACTTTAGCTTACTCCCGATCCCGAAAGTGGTATGAATAACACGCTTCGAATTAATTGTATCTTGTTGTACAGTTACCAAATTTACGTGGAAGTAACGTAATCATATTATATTTACTAAAGTTTAAGCGCTTACAGGTAGTGCAGTAGGCGCCGCTGAGATCAAATGGTCTGCTCGAATCTCGGGTCGGGCTTAAAATTCGTACCTAACTGGAATTTTCTGTGTAGAAATGATTCGATTTCACTTTAGGTTTAGTTTTTTGTTACATACTTTTATAAATTGTATATTTACATTATATTTAAACTGGTTCGGTGGCTCAATTGGTAGCTAAAGACCCATGCGTTCTGAACCAAGAATCGTGGGCTCAATTCCCACTCGGGACAAACATTCGTGTGATGAGCATTTGTGTTTGTTCCGTGTCTGGGTGTTTATATTCGTATTTAAGTATATATTTGTGGTACCTGCGTTGTTCTGATACTCATAACACAAGTGCTTAAGCTACTTACTTTGGGATCGGAGCAATGTATGTGATGTCGTGTGATATTTATTTATTGTTTTGTATGGCTCCTTCCTGAACTTAATAGTTCACGACGTAATACATTTTAATCCTGCGCTTGATTTCATCCAGAGTACCTACACCTATTTTTATTTGCGCACTCGTACCTATAAAATTTCCTTCGACTTGGCTAATATCCGCTGCTGTGGCTGAACAAAAAAACGGTTCTCCCACTGCATCGTACTCCGCCGCGGTGGGCGTTTAATCAAGCCAAACCGGTAGGATAGAACCTCGGGATCAGATTCTGCCAAATCTCTCTCAAGATATAAGTACTTTATGATTCGGTATTCTGAAATACAATTTATTTAAAGGTACCTGAGATATATGACGGAAATTCCATACTATACTGAAATGCACACTAGCGAAATCGCGTATACCTAATTCGATTACATGACATTACCGCAACCTAACAAAGGATGCACTTTTCTCGAGACGTGGTTTATTTCAACTGTAGGCATCTAGGTACTTACATTAAAATGTAGACGTGTGACCTGCTTTACAATAAATCCTTCGAGTAGCTACGAACAATAACGTACAGTGTACGATCGTACGTATGTGGTTGCGGGGAAGCAGTCTCAACACCTCCGAGGTGAGAGCAAAAAGTTGCGAGAGCGTTGCTTTCCAGGTTAATATTTATTATTCCGTGGCACGAAGGTGCAATTCACATATTGCGCGGCCGGAGCGGAAATGAGCATCGCGCTCGCCCATACTTCTTTGGAACGTGTTGTCTTTCCATTTGCCAACTGCTGTACTTACTTTTAGTTTGATGCTTAATTTTATTGTTATCGCGTTATCCTAACATACCTACTTTCAGCAGCGGTGTTTTCGATACGACTAAGACAGCGATCCTATACCTACATTTATTAAAGGCTGGCATCTGCGTTCCACCTCGTGTTTAGTGTGTCTATGGGATACGTTGATAGGTAATTTTTAAATGTTTGTACAAAAAACAGAGGATAACATTAAAAATTGGTATATTACCATCAGGAAAAAAAATTAATAAATTTTGATTTTTGTCTCCTCCGCGTTATCGACGCTAATTCCAAACGACTTAGCGTTTCCGCTTTAATAAATTAACTATTTTGGAAATTTTGCGTCATTATTTGTTTCCTCTGCCCATGTTATATTTTGTTAATGTTAATGAACAGGTTGTTTATCATTAATTTAGTTGAAGATAATGGTTACGCAAAGGTATGGACACATTCGGTTGTAGGTGAGGGCATTTGTCGACAAGATAGGCGCAGGGTGCGAGGGCCGCGGCAGGCGGGGGAGACAATCTCTGCGATGGCTCATTCACTGCTGCAACGAGCCGAGCAGAGAATTGAATTGGAAGCAAATGTGCCGTACGAAGACTGCCGTCGAATATAAACTGAACCACTCCCAAGTAAGCACCCCGAAAACTCTCTGATCAAATTACGAGGGAAATAAAGAAAGCCTCGGAAATAAATTTTGAACACGTCTGCTGATTTTTAAGCAGCCGCGAAATATAAAGTTTTGAGCGTTCTCTGTTAAATAAAGATTGTATAGGCTTAGTGTGAGGAATGCGAGCGGGCAAGTTGGGCTGTGACTTGTGACACAAGGCGTGCACCCGACAGGTATGTAATGAGAGGAGGGTGACGCAGTGAGGCTGTCACTCCGACCTGTCTCAGTGCTGACTCGGCACCAACCGCTTTCATAATATTTTTTATCTTTGCCTTCTTGTTTATTAGTAGCAACTGTGCTAGTATTTCTTAAAAAGTCATTTTTTTATTGTTAACACACTGGCAAATAAAAGTAACCTTTACTTCTAAAATATCTACCTTGGTTGTAAGTTAGAATTTTCATAAAGTTTTATTAAAATATAAGTAGGTGGACACGGACACACAGACTACTTAGGAGATTTAGCGATTTGAAGTGTGTTTTTGGGCGCCATGCTTTCCACCTTTATCGGGACACCACTGACTATGTAGGCTTGTATATAAATCCTAAGTTATGTTTACAATGGAATAAAATACAAAACCAGAATATAGACCGTGTTCTTTGTTTCTTGCGTAAAAATCAAATAATCGCCTGTTCTTTTATTTTCTAGTACACAGTTGATGTTATTCAAGTAACAACAGAGCGGTATTGTGTGGTTAGGTCGCTCGAACACCTGTTTTATGAATCGAGAGTAACGTTACGCGACCGCTAATGTTTGCGTTTGTTGCAGAATTTACAGTCAGCGTGCGAGTTTACGCTGCGTAAATGATGTTTATGACAGGACATTGGAAAACCGCCGCGGGTTCACACGCGGGATGCGAACTAACGGGAACTGAACTAACGGGCCGCGCGCAGAGGAAACCTTTGCCGGCTGGTTCATTTCCGTGCGTGCGTCCGCGGTTGCTTCCCATTTCCTTTTGCAGATATTATGCCGTTTACGATCACGGATTTTTACCGGGTAACCAGAATGATATAAGGCTGTGGTAAGAATGGGTAAACACAAGTTACAAGGTAGATTTAAAGATGAATACATAACACCCGCATCACAGGAGAATAATTTCAGAGAGGTAGGGCATAGCGAATCTTCGCTCGAATTGAGCCGCCCGTCCGGGGAAGGACCTCCACCCTATAGAATACCGCAGTCAAATGACCTCTGGGTCGTGTTTCTGCCGGTGAGTAGGGTTTCCGGAGCTCGTGGGGGGTTAGGGTTGGGCCGGCATGGCGGTGGCAACTGACAGGTAACTGACCAGTTACTTGCCCGTTGTCACAGCGACTTGGGCTTCTCTTTGGCTTTCCATCAGGCGTAGGGAAGTTGTTATGTCGAGCTACTATAAAATAAACACCAAAGGAATGTAGATGAACTTGTAGTAAACTATACCAAAGTGACATAATATTATATAGGATCTTCGATCAATCATCATCCAGTGGATATCCATTAGGGAGTAAATCTAAGAAATAATTTATAGTGTCGAGCCACTATAAAAAAAAAAAAAAGAATAGGCTATTTATATATAATCGAATTGTAAACACGTTGTTTAAACAAAATAAACGCCTATATGAAAATAGTTTGAAACAACGTTTCTATTTTCAATAAATTACCATTTCACCAATACAAAAATAATAGTACAAAATAATAGGTAATGTACAATACGGTACCAACCTATTATTAACTATACATACCTACCTACATTTATTATGTCCATAGTCGTACAAATATTGCCTAATAGAAGAGATCGGCACTGAAATATATTTCCATTTGATGAGTTAGAAAATTAATTCCGCGGGTAGGGTCCATTTCCCGGCCATCTAACGGATGAGAGCGCCCGCCAATGCCCTTACATTTGTCATTTTCAATACGAAGAAACACCTTTCGACTTATTCACATAGGTGCTAAGTGCTAGGATATTATAAATGTGAACTTTAGTTACTAAAACATTAGGTACACAGAATTTTATATTAACGACCATTTTAACTTAGAATAGAATAGATTACCTATATTTATTGCACCATGTTCATAGACAGTTTACTACATACAATATTATACTTACTAACTAATACAGCAGTGATAGTGAACGTTGCTTCTGATGCAACCGATGCGTAGAGGTCACGGGTATGATCTCCGCATAATACAATCCTTTTTTCTGGACATATTTATCTGTTTGTATTGGCCTGGGTAATTTTGCTCTGTATAATGAATATTTATTTACACAAAAATATCCTAATAAGTTCATCAATTTTATTGTTTTGTATCCATAGTATAAGTCTCAGCTCAGGGACTAGATGGCGCTGTGAGGCCTGGCATGGCATGTTTTGGGCTATTTTTATACATCCTTGTCGGTCCGTAGTAAAGCTGCTGTCCGTGTGGTTTACGGACTTAGAATAGGACCACCCCCTCTCATCCCGCGGGTGTCGTAGAAGACGACTAAGGGAAAATCAGAAAACGGGCAGCAGCATTTACCTGGGTGAAAAAAAAAACTTACTGCGGTCACCAACCCGTCTACCAAGCGTGGTGACTAAGGCAAACTCCTTAAATAATAATTGTCGTTGGAGAAAGGCTATCTATATACAGCCTGCAAAGGTCCACTACGGTTGCTGGCTGATGATGATGAAGAAAGAACTAAAATGTACCGTAATGAAGACAGTATGTAATAAGCTGGTATTTTCATATATTTAAAAGGTATGAGGTTATTCGGGGAATGCGTACGCATTGTAGAGAGCGTCGTAGTTGTGATGCGGCGCTGCGGTGTTGCGGTTAATGCTTGAACGTCGGCGAAATAAGTGCGCCTCGAATATTACCGTTGTGCTCTAGGGTTACCATCGATTAAGTAATTACAGACGGGACGAATTATTGCACTTATAAATCGGCGGCCATTGTTAAATGCGTCAGCACGCCCAATGACGTAGTACAGTCGTTAAGTTGAACAATGACATGCCTCGTTACTTTATTGCTATGTAGGTACAAAACGGGGACGTCCACCCTTTTACGGTGTGAAAACTGCACAATGTCAAAGTGCCAAACACTACATTCAGTAATGGTATTTTTATAGCCTAACTTAGTTAGTTTAGATCTTGCCTAGTCGAGTCTATTCGGGTTGTTACCAGTTTGTGTCATATGGAAGCTCCTCGATCGTTTCTATATACAATGATGGTAGTTTTTAATTTAGGTCTCTATTAAAGATCTGTAGGTTTTAAAATATTATTCTTTTATTTATCTGAGGGAAATTTTCTGCACGTGTGCGATAGATAATTGCCGAGGAGTTGAGGGGCCCTACTACAGAAAACGAAAACGATCGTTCGTTGAACGGTTTGCGTATTTTCGCTCCATAAATCCCTCTCATTTGTCCCTCCCGTGTTCTAATATATCAATTAAATTGTTGAATTTTAGTTTAGTTTAGTTTCGTATATTCGAACACGGGAGGGACAAATGAGAGGGATTTATGGGACAAAAATACGGGATCCCCCAGTAGGGTGTAATGAAACGTAAGAAAAATGGATTTCGTCCCTAAAAAAATTACATACCGTTCGTACAGAACCTCATGGTGACCCTACTCGGGTGTCGTTTATCGCACGTTCACCGAGCGTCTATCGTGCGAAAACATGCCCTAAATCACCTCATAATATGCCAAGAGATATTTAAATTCACCTCTGGAAATATTCCATATAGAAAGGGAAACGAAGAGTTCTTTGAGAATAAATGCTTATTTTTGTATTAAGACGAATTGTGATAGTCACCATGATTAAAACAAATGGAATAAATCAATGTGCCCCAGAATGTACACCTACTACCTGATCTTAAACTATGTTTTTGTGATAATGAACTACAATTAGGGATTGTTTTTGTCTTGATGAATTCCAAATGAAACTGCCCGACTTAAACTTTGCCTTGGACCAATTATTAGGGGTGATAGGTATACGAACGCAACTCGAGATAAGTCTTAGTTCTCTCAGTAATTATCGTCTTACTTCTCTTGCACATTACTAAATCACAAATACACGGTACAAAATAACGTAGTAAGAAATAACAGATTTTAAAAATGGCCAGCAAGCAAGACGGCCTAAAGTTAGATCAACAGTATCCTATTTCAACACATCGAATCTCACTGCAAACGAATCGTTTCTAAAACCTTTTAAACAAAACGACCCACGCAGCTTACGTAAGTGTCCATTCTGCAATCGTTTTATCTTTGGACTGCGCAACATCTGAATATTAGGTACAGGACAAGAATATCTGAATTGTTTTATCTCAATCACATATAACGTAGCTTTGCATGCTTATAATATCATTTAAGTAGTCAATTGTTTAAAAAAATGAAAACAAAATTAGTCTCCCGATTTGTTGGTTATTTATTTCAAGTTATCATTCTCCATTACCTCAAAATTTTGTCCCATTCATAATATGGATGGCAGAGTTTTGACAACTTAATACTTTTCTCTTAGCAGCTATGTACTTAAAATAAAAGTATTAAGTAGTTATTGGGCTACTAAACGGATTCCTAAATTATTATTTGCTATCATTTCATAGTCAATTATCATTCAATATGTATGAAGTGGGGAATGCGACCGCGCTTCGTCCGGTAACAACTTCCTTTGTGCCCGGCAGGTATCCCGCTCTTGGCTGCTACATTCGTTTAGGGAATACCATTAGCGTTCGATTGAACGTGAAGCAATTGCTATAACGAATCCACTTCCTCCTGATTTACTTGGAAACTCGCAAGTCGAAAAGGTGCTTATTTGAATAGAAACGACACGGTGATGCCGTAGATTTGAATGGCTGCCGTTCGATAAGCGTGGCTTGTGCTTGATATGAACAATATTTAAACAGATGTGCAAACCATTTAAAATATCAAAGGAGTAAATAAAACCTCTTCATCGACCGAGATATTTGCTTGATGGAGAGTTAACAAGATAAGTTTACAGAATAATTTGTTTTTTGTTTGACATTTCATCAATACACACTCTGAAGTTGAGATTCACATAGCTTGATAATGTTTTAAGGTAGTTTTTACTTGTTTACGAGTATATTGTGGTTTATTTCAAATGTCAAATTTCAAGGGATTTTCAGAACATTGTCCATTATGTCCGATATTTACTGAAACTTGCTGTAGTTAGTAAAATTATATATACGTAAATTAAAAGACAAATCGTTTATATGTCAACGCAAAAGGCCACACGCTTTCTCATAGGTAGACTGTAAGTAGGTTACTTAGTACGGGTGTTAAGAAAATGCAATGCTCACTATGTATTGTATCTTGGACAGCTTTATTGCCTGCATCAGTGCTCAGAACAAAATGTGAAATATAAAATGTTATATTCCTTTTGAAAGTCAAACTGATACGTCAAAAATTCCGCACTTGTATCGGGAAAAAATTAAAGAAATGTATATCCGCTATTGTAAGTTGCGCTGATCCAGTGAAATATGAAACATGTAGGAGAACTGGCGGCGAGCCAGATGCTTGCATCACACTATAACAAAGGGTTTCATATCAGGAAATTGTTCCTAGAACAATAGGAGAAAATATAAGCCTCTCGTATAACATCGCTGAGAAGCCTCGCACTCCAAATTAGTATTAAGATATTGGATATTTTAGGCCAGATTATTCTCTTAGTGTCGTGTTTGTGCCGTCCGTCCCGATAATCGAGCAATAACTATTGTGTTTAACAATGTCACAGTGTCCTGTTCTTGTTCTAAGACTTATGTATGTATTAGGTATAATATTATTATATTGTGTCCATTGTACATCCATGAATATCATGTATCTAATTAGTTGTAAAGCATAACTAATTTCTTATTATGTTCATTAGATAAGTTCTAAAAAACTAGGTACTACATCCACCTCTAGCATTACAGTTATCACAGACTATACCGAACAACAATATTTGAGAAACTACGAGGGCTTTGATAAATGTGCTGATTTTTCAATCACTGGTTGAAGTTTATCATACTGAAAAAACGTAATAGGATTTAATACAACAGTCATAATTTGTAAATAACGACCTACCGTGGGTTTTTTATGAATTGTTAATGTTTATTCAGCCTTTCAAAAATCAGACCTAAATGTTATACTAAGATCAACACAATGAATTGTTTCACCTTAATCACCTGGGCTAAGAACGAATACAAATGTGTATGATAAGAATGTGTTGATGAGATCGGCATCTACAAACTACTGCGGTAAAATCACTGCCAACGCCAATCGTGCCGTTAAATTAGTCAGACACAACCTTCATCTCTTATGTCTGTTCTATCACAATCTCAGGAATTCAGGAATTAAGGCAGTAAGTACATCTACTAAACAATAGCAAAGAGGCAAGAGTGGCGAGGGAAGAAGGCAGATTCCTGCGATGTGACGCTACGCCGAGAGCCGCGATGCCCCGCGGGGCCGCCAGTTGGCTCTGGGCCATTCCCGATATTGTTTTTTAGACTTTTTATTTTTATTTTTGACGCCACTGACAGAAGTTATTTTTATTAAAGGTATCAGTAAAACTTTGTACATTTTCTATACTTTGCTTTTCAAATGTAACATTAATTTTTCCATCGCACAAATATCTATGTATCGTAAAAAGCTGCTGCCCAAGCGTACAGGAGACTGAATTGGTAGTTCATTTTGTAGAGTCCATGTTTCGTTATCTATGGTTGTGGGTTGAATGATAAATAATATTACGCGGCCAGCATTTGGAATGACTTACCACCACCCATGAAAACGAGAATGAGTACAGACACTTTTAAAAGTAAATACAAAGAAGCCTTAATGAAAAAACAAATTGCAGCAGAGAATCTTCTTCATGCACACTGGAAATTCTTGGCCCTAAAAATGTTCTTTCCAGTAGTCTAGCCTATACACATCCAAACACGTACCCCATACTGCACACACTCACCACACACACAAAACATGTCTACACATACACTCACAAACCCACACATAAACACAACTCCGATACATGCAAAAGGTTCGATAATACTTGTAGGTGGGTACAGGAGTGCCAGATAATGATGTACTCGTATATACCTACCTAATGAGTTTTTTTTATTCATTCTATTTGTATTATTTAATTTTGTTAAAATTTTTTTGTTTTTTGTTTTCAGCTCGCCTGAAATATCCTATAATGTTGAAATTAAAAACTAGCCCTATCTCGTTGTACACCTGCAGAGATCATGGGAAAAGCTGAATCAGCGCTATCCGGGACATGGTTCCTCGGACAGCATAGGCTGAGCTATCTCCCTTTGCTAGTTGTAAAGTACTTACATACATGTTATTATGTTAAGTTGTTATAGCTGCCTAGAAATTATTATGTATCTACCCAATTAGCAATAAACATTATTTCATTCATTCATTCATTCAGGTGACCTTATTAATGACATGAAAACGTATTTTATGTATACTCAAAGGCCCTTATCACATTGACGGTTGACATGCGGTTTTAAATCGGAGTAGGTGTTGTGCAACGTACACAGTACACACTGTGGTCGCGATAGGAGAAATCAACAAATGTTAATCTATCTGTAATTTAGATACCGGTTATTACCATCGTACTATATTTGTGTTATTTTCATTTACATTGTAGGTGTTTAAGTAATTTATTTATTTCAATTGAGGAGAATGTACGTATGTGCTTTATGATTAATTGTTTATCGATCTATTTCTCCTGAAATTATGGGATCATTCTAAACACTATACTGTATGTTATAGATTATTTTTAATCAGAGATGAGCCTATACAAAGACTTGGCTAGTGAGGGAAAGTATAAAGGTGACGGCTATGTCGTATTGGGCTGAGAGCCTGGCTGTATTCCCACGGGGTTGTTGGCTCGGGGCCATTCCTGATATTATATTTTGCGGTCCTTTTTTAATGTAACAGATATATCACGCATTTTCAGGATCTCTAAAATAAAAGCAAAGTATTGTAATGTAACAAACATGAAAATAAGAAGCAGAGATACTAAACCTGCAGAAACACAATATGAGCCAAGTAATAACTAACATTTCTAGTTGTTGCCGGCGTGAACATGAAGACGTAACAACCTTATTGTGTTTAAACAAAGTCTGTCGTGTTCGCTAAACAAAGCTCTTTGCTAAAAGGTAATGGCAAGTGCAATAATTATGTTACTTGGGGCTTTTGAATAAAATACTAATAAAATAGAGGCAATATTTTTCGTGACTAACTACCCTACCATCAGTTTATACTGATAATAAAAATAAAAAACAGTCTTCAAGCTTATGTTTGAAGACTGTTTTTAACCCGTTAATAATAAATATTACCTACTTCGTTAGCATGAAAATTTTTCGAAAATAATTATATTTCAAAACCACAAATTATAAAGTTATTGTTGCGGACAGAACGACCTTTTTATATACTTTTACCTTTTTGATAGTTTTGTACGTAGTTTTATTTTTAGAAGTGTTTTTTAAGAGTAATAAGTTGCTCTGGTTTTGATTGTTTATTGTTGAAGTTATACAGTCCATCGCGGCTGTGTGTTAGTGTTTTTTTGGTTTCCCTATTATTTGTTTGATTTCACACCCCCTGACGCCAGTTCCAGCCGCAACAGGTATCAAAGGACAATAAGGACATAGCAACTCTAAGTTGCCCAGATTATTCCAAAAGTATTATGGGAGACAGTTTTTTTACTTATTTATAAAAGATGTTCTCGTAGTTTTGACAATTTAAGTAGAAAATGTGATACCAACTCATAAAGTCATAAAAGTGTGATTTATTTTGCTGCTGTATTCGTGTGAACCTGAACACCTTTAGAGGAAACGCATGATACACATTAAAATGTTCTCATAAAGATACAGTATATTTTACAATCAACAAGTATTGCGAGGGGAATATTATGAAAATTTTCATCGCCAGACTGTGGTTCGCGCCGGCCCTACAGGCCCAAACTACGGTGTCCACTGTTATTACGCCGTCATATAATTCCTTGTGGGCACAAATAAAGATCTCCGATAATAGAAATCAAGCCGGTCATTTTATTCCATTGTCCGTTGGGAGCTAATTGTGGATTATGTTTGCGTGTCTAGCCTTATTTATGTGTTTGTTTATGGCGGCGTCTTCCCACTGTCCCCAGTAATTGCACCGCTGGAGATGTTTATAGACATAGCAAATTACTCTTACCCCAGATCCAGCGTAATGTTAATTTTGATAGACTATAATATCGAATGTCGTTTATACTAATCACGTAACCGCAAATAATGAAGTTCTGTAGCAAGCTTTCGTAAGCGAAAAGCTTTTTTATTTACCGACTGCTTTAAAGATGTAATGTTTTATTTACTATTTTATACATATATAGGTAAGTGTCTACATATAAGAATTTCAAATCCCTATTTCCTTAGGTCACGCCGTTGATTTTATTATAGAAGTATCATCATTATTAAAATTTTCTGAATTTCCTCGCAATTTTTTTTTATAAGAAACTTTTTTTGACTATAACAAAGACAATAAAAAAGTGAAATTGGTCCAGCCGTTCACGCGTGATGGTGTGACCAAGGGAAATAGGGATTCATTTTTATACATATAGATAGATAGATTAAAAAATATCACAAGCAATGGCTGATTACGAAGCAATATTGACAACAGACGACGTATGTGCTGTGCAGTAAGTACGTACGATCAAATTAATAGCCGTGTAGCGGTTGCAGTTTCAGACTCGCTCTAAGACTGTGCCAATGTGGAAACTGTGCGATGTAGTGCGCTATCAACTACAATCGCAATATACTGGTGGGTTCACAATTTATGGACTCGCCGCGGGTCGTGTATCGACTTGTGATGCTAAGAGTGTACCACACTGAAAGCAGCTCCGCGGCGGGATGTTGATGAATTTCTTTATAATAAGAGAACCCACCGTTTATTCTTAGCGAGTCACACTCAAACGTGTCACACTGTGACTGGTTGCGACGTGTTTTACTAGTTTTTCCCTTCCCTGCAGTCTAGTAATGATGATAAAACTGCCTTCGCTATCATCATAGTAGTTTCGGAAGGTGAAAATTTCTGCCGTCCATTTTTTGAATACTCGGTTCGTTCTGAAGTAAGTAATCATTAAAAAAACGGAAAACGTATTTCCTACGAAACTTGCACGACTTCAGTGTTATTAACTTTCTATAGATTTGAAATATTAATCTTCGGTTCGCTTTTTAGGGTTCCGTAGCCAAAATGGCAAAAACGGGACCCTTATTAATTAATATGAGTTTCAGTGCAACATAGCTTTTCATCAAATGAGATGGGAATTAATCGTAATTAATTTAATGAAAAGCGAGACGTTTATGTTGTAAACATTTCGTAGAATATTTCTCATGAATTTATGTTAAATAAAAATGTTTCGGAAAATGAATGATGTTCTTTTTATTGAGAAACGTCTCAATTTCATTTTAGGTAATTTAATTATATTTTCCTAAGTAAAAATGTTGGAATTGTGGTAGGTATGCTGATTTGATAACAATTTTTTTTTATAAGACTATCAAACAGGATGACCTCACTCCACTTGATGGCTGTGAGGTCCAAAAGTTAGGTCGACAGGCATAATAAAACAAACCCATTGCGCCTGTCGCCCTCACCCTGAAGGCCCACTGAGATGCCGTTTCAAGCCCCGCCTAAAGAACTCTGTGTATTTGCCCTGTTATGGTATATTCCAATTGAAAATATTACATACGTGTTAGTCTTATATACGAGTATCTTTGAAGATACTGAGCAACCAAGCGTCAATAAAACGTACACATCCGATGAAATATCCATCAATAGACGTGACTTTCGAAACCCATGTGGAACGTAGCTTGTTCGGCTACCCGTAGCGTTGTCTACGAGACTACGGCGTAGCGAGCTGCTACGAGCCCGCCAGTAAACGTTGAACCATTCTCGGCAGACAAGTTGTTTGTGCAATTTATTGCTCCCTCTGCTGGGATCCGTTTGACTTGTTTCAACTGCATGATATTTTAACAAACTGTTCGACTTCGAGGCACTTGTATTCGATAAAATTCAAGTAATTGTGTTTACCTAATGAATTATTGAATCAAAGTTTCAATAGAAGTTTACCTCTCGTATTACATATAGGAAAGTCAAAGGGGGTAATAATAATCTTCTTTTTGTATTTCTGAGGAACAAGCGGCCCGTCTGATGTTAAGCGGTTATATCGCTGCTCATAGACGGCAATGCCAGAGGCACAGCTAAGCCGCTGTCTACCGAAAGAAAAGAACTCTTTATGCCACGTTTAAAGACGGGTAACCTGTACTAATATTATGAATAGACAGCAATTCTGTATTCCATTTTTTTAATTGTCTGTATATTGAAGTCAGGAGAATGACATGATGATACTACCTTTTAGCATGATATAACCAACATACAAGCGTGCAGAGCTTTTTTATATTACAGGTAGTTGCACTGGTAGTTCTAAAGTAAAAAAAAAATAAAAATAAATTTTCTTAGAAAAAATATTATATATGTACTTAATATTATGGTTAATTTTAAGTAATCTGCTGGACTCCAAAACGATTACTCTAGTATTAGAATTTTTCAAATATCTATGGCTCAGTTTATAACTGGCGCTCTATATCGGGATTTTATTTTAATTGAAAAACCTGAAGTTGTAATTAAGAGTATTGCGTTCATCATTACGACGGGATTCTCTTAATTAAAACTTATAACTGTTAAGGCATGAATATAAATATGTTTATGTAGACGCAACTTGTCCTAGATGTAATAAATATCAGTGTTTCAATGATATACCATAATATTTTTGCAAGTAAAAATATTTTGTTGATTATGTGGTTATACTCGTAGAAAGGATAGGTATGTTACACCCTAAAACATTTTACATTGTGTTTAGACAAATATTTTTGTTATATGAAGGTAGATAATTCATCCTGATTTTTTTCTAATAACTCTATCCTATAAATACTATCTAGGTACAAACAAACTACATGGATCCTTTGAATATAGGAATAAATACAAATTATAATAAATATAACACAACATCGCTCCGATCCCAAAGTAAGTTAAGTAGTTCAAGCACTTGTGTTGTGCTAAGAATAGTTGCTAAGAATATTAAAAATAAACAAATGAATGGTTAAAAAGATAATGAAAAATGTTAATGACTACAATTACGGATTACTTACACGCCATCATATTAAATAATAGTTTTTGTGTAGATGTTATGTTGCTGGTTAGCAAAAAACTTCACGATAGAAATATATATAATAGAAATATATATAATAAAGATAGATGTCTCTCTATTTTATAAATATTTCTATTGTGTAGCCTTCTCATAGTTACAGTGTTAAGCTTGAAGCGCGGGCAATTTGAAGGTTCATGATTCGATTCCCGTTCGGATCAATTTAGGATATGAAGGAACTTTGTTGTTTCTGATCAGCGTTTTTTGGGAGTCACCGCCAGTCATCATCTATTATCCATTGTTAATTAAAAATACCGTAGTTTACAGACAGTAGGTTGGTGTGAATTTATTTAATTCTTTGTTTAGAATTTAGGTACGCTATTTGGTGAAAGTACTTTTCTCTTATATAAAATAATGTCGTTACTGTATTTGACATCGTTTGAAAGGGGATCATACTCGTATTTTTCGTTGAAGAGTTCTTCAAGTTTATTGTTTACGACATTTTTTTACGAGGAAGAAATACCGTTTTAATTTAATTGTTTCAAATCGAGAGCAGACATTTACGTTACGGTTTACGGCTTTTATATATTCTTATAAAAATATTCAGGTTTCGTATAACACACCTATCGTTAATAGAAAATGTAATCTTCAGTGAATTTCCACGTAAATAGTCGTCATAAAGTAACGATGGAAATAAACTCTTTTTTTATATTTAATTCTAAGAAAACATTTGACCACAATCACACCTGATGTTAAGTGATGATGTGGTCTAGGATGGAGCATGCTTAATTAGATAAAGCCTATTCACTCTAGCCTTAAAAACCCCCAAGTTGTAACACTCAGGAAAGACGTCAGCTGGCAGAGAATTCCATATTTTAGCTGTTCGCGGCAGGAAGGAATTAGTAAATCTTTTTGTACGGATGAAAAGTATGTCGGCTACGTAAGGGTGGTAGGCCAACCTACGTCTTGTATCCCGATGATGGAAAGGAGCCTGCGGCATCAAAGCATGCAGTTTCCTTGCATATTCTCCGAAATGTATCCTATAAAAAACCGCCAAACATGCTATGAGGCGGCGGTGATTAAAATCATCTAACTTTTTTTCTGTTAGTAACGAACCACCTACCTATGAATTGCACGCTTTTCAATCGAGTCCAGTGCGGCCAGTTGGTATTTGGCAGATCCGTCCCACAGGTGGCAGCATTACTCCAAGCATGGTCTAATCTGTGCTTTATATAGCAATAGACGCTGGTCCGATGTGAAGTATCAACCCCTGTGTTTAAGCACCATCTTAAATTATACGAGTAATCATATTGTTTTTTAATAAAACTAAACTTTTTTATGTATTTAGATATATATTTCTGTAATATATTATTATATAAATAACTAGCTGTGCTCGCGACTTCGTCCGCGTGGAATAGTTATTTTTCCCCCGTTTTTTTTTACATTTTCCATTATTTCTTCGCTCCTAATAGTTGCAGCGTGATGTTATATAGCCTAAAGCCTTCCTCGATAAATGGTCTATTCAACACAAAAAAAACAAGAATTTTTCAATTCGGACCAGAAGTTCCTGAGATTAGCACGTTAAAACAAACAAACAAACTCTTTAGCTTTATAATATTAAGTTAAGATTTGTACGACTTTGCCCCTCTCTTCAGAATAGTGCACTTCCTCTACCTGAAGGTTGTCTGGAAGAGATCGCTTACTAGCAATAAGATCGTCTAAATTGTACCACTACTTGTCTGTAATACCTTCTCTGTAAATGTTTGTATTTTATTCTTCAATAAAAAATATCTATCTATCTAGACTGTAGAATATCTATAATGATAAACAAGATTTTTGGGCTAGAAACCTACGACCTCCAAGAGTTCAGATATCAGACAGCAGACATCTCTCGGAGCTAGATGGTTTCGCGATGTGCTTACGCTTCAAGAAAAGCTGATTCAGAGCTTACTGCAAATCTATTTTACAAGCAAAAATCGCATTGTCAAACAGCCGGGCTAATAAGGGTCGCTCGTCGGAATGAGAGTGGAAGACAAAAAGGGACATTGGACAGTAACTCGATCTGTTTGTTTGAGATTAAACTAACCCGAAACTGGATCCGCGCTAATGCGTAGTGTGCGTGAGTCGACCGCCGCCCGGCGGACAGAAGGACTCACTCCACACTCGTTACATAGGAAAATAATCATCTATACGCGTAAGTATGGCATACTACATTGGCGTACAGAGGACAGCGACCTACCTACACACCTGAGGCTAAATATACTCCCATGCAGTCGTCGTAACGTAAATTTCACAACGTATGTAAATGTCATTTGCTTTATAAAAAATGTATGTAATCACTCTGAAAAGCTCATATAAGCAACTGAAAAATATTAAGTGTACTAAAGTAAAAAATTAATAATGTACTAAAGTAATAATTAAGTAAAAAATATTAACATACAGATGTTGGAAAGTAATGATTCAAGCAAATGGACTGATTTTAAAGCATTTTTTGCTAAGCCTTATTAGCGGTATCTGTTAAAATATTAATTATATATACATGTTTTCAGAAACTTACTAACAAGTGGTGTAATTGGTCTATACTGGTGGCTTAGACTTTGTTAGTTTCGTATACTCGTATTTGGCTTCTTCCACTGGTATTCAATGTTTGTTGTTTGCTCTATACCTATAAAGGTAGGTAATGCATTACAGATATAAATATATATGTCCACACTCAACCCCAACTAACAATATTATTTACTTCGTTTACGATGGATGTGATCTATTCAGATTCTGCCGTATCCTTTCCAATAACGTTTTTATATTTGGGCATAATAAAACGAAATGGAAATCAGACACATACTGACCTCCCGAAGAGGATTGGAACCAATTTTCCCGGGGAAAGATCGACGAAGGTCAAGGAGTGATTATATTTTTGTCATGCCACCCGAGGTTGTAGCTGGCTTTTATACCGGCGCATATTTTATATTTGTGGCTCCAGTAAATTCTACTTGTGCTTCTTTGTATTGCAATATAATACAATTTTGATTTATTACCTCGATTGGAATCTGGGGTAGTATTGAAACAGCCGTAGTTCGTTAATTATGGAATTCAACTTGCGTTTGTACCTACGTGTATAAATGAGAAATTGTACGTGCAAATAATAATTAATGTGTGAATTTTTATTAAGTATATTAACCTTTTTTAATAAGAATGAATTGACCACAATCACCATGCATGAAGCATGTTATGTTTACTGTAATTACCTATACTATACATATATTAATTGAATTGTATATGTTATATGTTGTTCTTGATGAACCTTTGGTCACTTTAATGATATTCCAGTTTAGATATCGTACATTAAGAAGAGCTTTAGTTTCTGATACCTACTTACTTAATTAAGTGTCTAATAAATTGTGTTCGTTGATGTTGGATAACCGAGGACGCACCAAACTTCTAGTCCCGATCAAAGGTTTCCCTGGTGCTATGAGAATCAGGTGATCTTGAGTGAATTTTGTTCCGACTGGGATTCGAACCCGAAATGCTCGCCTTAACTCAAACGCACACATTTCACTATGGGCCTCTCAGGCAAAAATACGGTATGTGATCAGAGAAAACCGTATTTATTGTCAATCCAATAACAAACATGGATAAAAAAAATCTTGACGTCCGTGAAAATACGATACGGAATTATAGCAACGTCTTCACGGTTCACCGCAATATTTGGGTTCACAGACATAAGTAGATATCAATTTGCGAGCGCAATTCGCGGAGGTAATAAATTTTATTAAATTCGACATCAACATTTTCACGACGCGAGAGATTACGAATAAGCCAAGACGGTCTGTGTGCTGTGTGGTAGAGTATGTGGAACGAGTGGTTATAAAGCTAGGGGTAAAGGGGTAACTTTCATCTAAATTTTTTTTTCGTCGGGAATGTCTTTACGCATAAACCAGGGCCCTGGGTACGGAACCCCTGGGTTATGTGGGGCTCACTCCTATTTAGCGGAGAATACCCACTCCCCTCAGACAGAGTGCTCGTAGCCGGTGCGCTACGAGCACTCTGTCTGAAGGGAGGGGGGTCGGGATTCCCCGAGGCATTCGACATAACCTCCCAGAGCACTGCCAAGCGCGCCACTACCCCAAAGGCCTTTTTAGTTGCCTCCAACGACAGGCAAAGATACCTCGGTAGTATTCTACACCCCATAGCGCAGGCTGCGACTCTCGTTCTCTTCGACTCGCTCGACCTCTTCGCTTCTTAAGCGATGATATTAATAATACTACCTCTAGCTGTCATCGTAGTAATTTGAAAAAAAAACTGTTAATATAACTTATCGATATGGTTGCTAACATTTGTTAATGTGCCTCGTGCGCAAAAATAGGAGTGCTGTAAATATACCGAGAGTGTTTGTGTAAATATCTGTCTATATGAATGGCATTAGAGAACATGCATTGTTACCTACCACGAGAACTTCAGTTCAACTTAAAATTAATGTTTTGTAAATAGTTACGTATTCGTTTTATAGGTATAGGTGCAATTGCATTAGTTGGCTTAACTCCAAACGAGTCTGTGCCCATTTACGAGTACATTGCTTTTTTTATGTAGTGGAAAGATATTGGTGTGAATGTTATCTTAACGTATACATCGTTCAGTTCAGCCGGAACACAGCATCGCTATTTGCCGACACGGGCCTGGGGTGCTTCGAGTTTCACTTGCATGTACACACCACTTTTGAATTGGCAAGTATGATAAATGCGACATGTTTTCTCGTACTAAGCTTTTTGTACAATGTCAAAAAGATTTGTGATGAAATAAAGCTCATTTGATCTTCTAGAAAACAATAGAACATTTTTGAACTGAATATTAAAGTGCTTAGCTAAAACTTGTCTGGTAGCATGGCTCTATCTTATTGGTTGTAATCGATGTCCTCTGAATCAACGGTAGATTTTCACCTGGTACAAACATTCGTACCTATTATGAGCGTCAATGTTTGTTCCGCGTCTGGGTGTTTGTATTTATTGTTGTTCTACTCGTAATACTGAACATAACAAAAGTGCCTAAGCTACTTACTTTATAATCGGTGCAATGTAGTCGATGTAGTCTGGTATTTATTTATTTACTGTGTGTGAAAAATATATTTCCTCTCAAAAGACAATATTGATGGATAAAATGGCAGTGACATACGAACAATCCATTTGTCGTACTACGGAACTCTAGCGATTCGGTTATGATAGCAATTTTCTTAAAAGCAATCGAAGAAGACATATTACCTATCCTACCTAGAGACAAGTACACTTCAGTCTCTTAAAGCTTATTGCCCGTAAATTCAACCCATGTGTGGCAGAAAAAATTTGAAGTGACGACGATCACGTATTATGTATTGGTGACAGCGCCAGTCACCACCATTACTTACTTAAATTCTCCTATGGTATTAACTCCAAAACTTATGTTATTTTTGATAAAGTAGGTAGGTACATATTAGTGCCATATTAAAGTATAGGCAACTGCTTAACTTATGATAATACGAGTCGAGTATGAATGCAGTTCAAAATCCATTCTTATCTTACTAGTGATTTTCGTGAATTGTAAATTACCAATTTGAGGTCGGTTATATGGAATAATTTACCTACGTACTAAGAAGAGTTTAGTAAACTGATGAAAGTTAAACTAAACGTGCAGATTAGTCAGGTAGGTATTAAACTTTGGTCTCTGGGCGAAGTTTGACCTGCGCTGTATCAGATTTACATAGAGGGTGGAGCAAAGCAATTGCACTATCGAAAATTCCATCCAGTCGCCGCAGGGAAATGTGCCCTGTTATTAGTAAATCCGTTTGACAGTCTCGGTGAGTCATTGTATCAGGTGCTCACTTAAAGCGGGAAGGCCGTTGTCACTATCCTATTCATAATGTAGGAAGGAATAGTTTGGAACAGGTGGTCGGTGTGCATCGCGATGAAAATGAGTAAATATCGGGTTTTTAGATGGAGGTAAGTAGGTTTTTTTTTATAGCAGCACAGCATAGCGGCTTCTCCACGCTTGTTCGAAAAGCGAAGAAGTAAAGAACCGAAAGTCGTTCCGTCAACGAGTAAATAACGAAATTAATCACTTATTACACTGACAAATCAATGGAGTCAATAATTGCAATAATATCCTGCTTTTTTTGTTGTACCTTCCCAAGGTAAATTGCATTCAGCAGATAAACAGCATAACCAAAGTTTGAATTCGTCAGTTCCAGCCGTGCTTGTTGTAGGTATTCCTTAATGTTATGTTTTATCAGGACTTATTCATTAAACTTTCCAACAAGTACTGTTGGAAAGGAAAGTAGAAGAACGTGAAATCCGCTCACTCGTTTAATATAAAAGTAAATAAAGGCAGGAAAAATAAAACGAAGTTTTTTGTTCCTTTATTTAATATGCTTTCGTTATTTTATGCTGGAATTATACTTTTTTTTTTTAAATCGTCTGGCCTGTTAGCCTTCACCGTAATTAAACGAATTAACATAAATCTGAGCAAACGAGAGGAGCGGAAGAGTCTCGACGCGACGAGGTGTAACTTCGTTAGAGGAGTAGGCACCGCGGCCGACCGCCTGATCCCGCCTTACCCCGAAATAACTCGCAATAAAGTGTTGTCATTCAGATAATGAAATATTTCCCCCCCGAGTAACAAGAGACCGTTTCACTTGGACAAATAAATTTATGCTATTGGTTATAACTTGACGATGCGATACGATTTAAAATATTCTAATTAGCTACTCATATCTCTTATATTAAACTTCTTATAGTATTAAGTACTTCTTATAGTACTGTAGGGCAACTACTTAGTGACACCAGATATTTAAAGAGCACGAGTACCCGGGTTTAAAGCTCGGAACGGGTTGAAAGGCGTTCTTTTTTATTTAGAAATTATTGACTGACGGATAGAACATATAAAATTAACGATAGTGCGTTGGAAACATGCGTTAAGCTCTTGATCTTCTGCTTGACTTGTCCTAAATCTGATTAAACAGTAGATGCAAAAATGCCCAAATATAGTTGCAGTCTACCTAAATTTGGGCGTGTGTATCTTGTGCATTACAATATATCTCAAGTACTATTTTTTTGCAGATTAGTCGCTGGTAACGGAAACCAGGCTTCGCTAGGCTATGACGTACCTAAAGACATAAAGATTGAGTTAAGAAACTGAGAGAATATATTTTGATTAATCCTGTATGTTTCTCAGAATCTATTTAAATGCAAAAAGTCCTATGGCCATATCGTTGCTCCGTATCTACAGAATAGTTCCAGCTCCCTCCCCGCTGACCCATCTCGATGGATTACCATAGCTTATTCAAATTGCTTAATTTGCTTAAAAAGTTGTCTATTCTATTCGTGTTATTTTGCATGAGAGTCCCTTTATTATGGAGATTTAAAATACAGTCAATGAGTGTGTTTGGGAAAATGGCAACATCCGCTAGCGCCGTGGAATTGACTATACAATCGTCGTGAAGCAACAGAAATAACAGACGCTTGTTATTTTGGGCATTTTCGTCGTTTGTTTTCGAATGCTATCGAACTCTTCATTTTGTAGTACCTATACGCATACTGCTTCCGTTACCTACACTTACGCAGATGAGACGTAACGATCAACAGCCCAACACGCGATGGATGTTGCAAGAATGGCAAGTGTTCATAGTGTGCTACTGGACATACATAAGAATGAAATTCAATTCGACTCAACACTCGTCATAATTCGTCGGAATGCGAATAGTGTGTGAAATCTGTTTCCGGCTTAATGATGATCATTACACATCATCATCAGCCTATTACAGTCCACTGTTAGACATAGGTCTCTCCAGTTGTTCGCCACTTAGGACAAACGTCTGGAGGATATACCCATAATCGCAACCCTGGGCAGGCGGGTTGGCGATCGCAGGGCATAGCTTCTCGCTCCGGTGACGCTGCTGCCCGTCATCGGTCTGTGGTATTTAACTACGCCTTGTGTTGGTTATACCGCCACCAGTCGGTCATTACACACTATCATAATATCTGATTATGCCTTCTCTAATACCACCTCGCTATTATAATTCTATAAAGAACCTCCTAAAGTATATGTCTACGAGTTTGAAAGTTAATTATAAGGTAAAATTATATTAATTTGGGGTGAACAGATCATTTTTAACCGACTTCAAAAAAGGAGGAGGTTCTCAATTCGTCTGTATGTATAATATTTTTTTTTTTTTTTTTTTTTTTTTATGTATGTTCACCGATATTTCCGTCAATTATGGATGGATTTCAAAAATTTTTCGACAGTTCGACAGAGGACACTTCCGAGGTGGTCCCATTATCACCAAGTCAGGATCTGATGATGGGATCCTGGAGAAATTGAGGGCAACAACCGAAAATGTTATGTTTTGTCGATGATAAAAGTTTCTTATTTCTTAAAATTGTATGCTCATATGGTGTTTTTGTTACGTCATCATATTTTACTCAGGTATATGCTTCCGAGCGTCAACATCTGTTGCTGATGATGAAGCCACAGAACTCCTTAACGGTTAGGAGTTAGGGGACAGTACTAACATTGGTCGATATTAAACTAGGTAGTAGTATGTACTTATGCAGGGCTAATAGGGCAGGTGATTTGGTAAGTGATATGCTTGATTCTAGATCGCATAGTCTTCACTTGACTTGAAGCAAAATTTTTCATTCCTAAGTAAAACTCTTAATCATTAATTAGCCTTTACTCAAGGTCACAGTACATCAACGCAACTAAAAATAGTGAAATAAAATTATTTTTAAAAAAAAATTAAACCGACTTCAAAAAAAACACAAACGACTAAAACTAAAAAGCGATAAATAACTTAAGTAATTCTATCCTTAATACATAATTATTTAAATATTACAATTATCACTTATTTTTGAAGTCGGTGCCAGCCAAACAAATAAATGTATATTGTCGTGTGGATTTGCCGGCCGCGCGCGTCATACAACAACAGTCTACGTTAGGTACCAAGAGCTGGCACCGACTTCAAAAATAAGTGATAATTGTAATATTTAAATAATTATGTATTAAGGATAGAATTACTTAAGTTATTTATCGCTTTTTAGTTTTAGTCGTTTGTGTTTTTTTTTATCGTATTGAATTTCATTTCCCATAAAGTTTTCACAGGACATTTAACAATTCCTAGAATCACGTTTTGTCGCAATTTAATTTCATCGTATACTGATTATCTACAAACTCACTTTATCGCCTTCACTGTCAAATCGGTTACGTTATAGCAATCGGCTTTTATTATGTAACTAGCTGTGCCAGCGGCGTCGCACGCGTGGATATCGGGTTTCAAAACTAACGGACTTCCATAAAATGATGCCCAAATCTTAAGTTAGACCTCTAGCAATACATTGGTGAAAACCACATTCAATTCCATGCAGTACTTTTTGCGTGATGCTCAATCAAACATTCAGATAAAAAATTCTCCCGTTTTCCCAACACTTCCCTTCACTGCTCTGCTCCTATTGATTGTAGCGTGATGAAACGTATCATATAACCTGCACAGGAGTATGATGAATAATTGTACCAAGTTTCGTTAAAACCCGTTGAGTAGGTAATTTTTGTTTCTATAACGAACATACAGACAGACAGAAAGACAGACGGACAGACAGACAGTCAGATAAAAATTTTACTGATTGCATTTTTGGCATCAGTATCGATCACTAATCACCCCCTGATACTTTTTTTGTAAATATATTTTTAAAGCTGAAACGCCTGTGCAAAACTATCTACCTATACCTACTTCACTTAAAAATAAATACTTATAACTACTTTAATTAATAAAAGTACCTACGCTTAATAATTTTTAATTTGAACGAATATTTTACAATATAACAACAAAAGAAATTCAAATTTAAAACTATTTAAACACTAAAAGTCGCGCTGATAAGCACGGTTTCTCAATATCAATTATTGTCTGTCAATAAGGTCGATCGCTCTGAACGCATCAACAGCCAAGCTCTCGGACCTCCCGCCTTTTTATACCCTACCGCCGCCGCGACCCGTGTCGAGCGCGGCAACCGTTACACAAAAATAATCCTTATAGCATTATTCAGTATTCACGTGCGACGGCGCGATGGCTTATTTCATGTATAAGTTTGGTGTTTCTATACCGATTTCTATGATTCTTTTTTTATTGAATAGGTAATAATGATAACTTTTTTAAATTAGGGATGAATGAGAGTATTATAAATGTAAGAGTAAACAAATATAATCAGAATGCTCCGAACTGCTAAGCTATCAGGAGTTACACGTGTTATTGTGAGTCAACCATAAAAGATAGACATATGCTGTTGCGGGATATTTTTTAGTCAATTTTATGTAAAATATTTCTGTCATACATAATTTCTATGTAACTTTAACCATTAAGGCTGCACACGCCACGGAAGCTTAAAAAATGGAGTAACTTCTCCCGTTTTCCCAACATTTCCCTTCACTACTCTGCTCCTATTGATCGTAGCGTAATGAAAAGTATACTATAACCTGCCCAGAAGTATGAAGAATAATTGTACCAAGTTTCGTTAAAATCCGTCGAGTAGTTTTTGTTTCTATAAGGAACATACAGACAGACAGACAGACAGACAGACAGACAGACAAAAATTTTACTGATTGCATTTTTGGCATCAGTATCGATCTCTAATCACCCCCTGATAGTTATTTTGAAAATATATTTCATGTACAGAATTGACCTCTCTACAGATTTATTATAAGTATAGATATAGATAGATAAATGTCTACTACTATTAAATATCAATAACCTACACAATGTTTCAACCAGTTTATCAGTCACTTGCCACATCGATATGAGTTGAAATATACTTGTTCATGAATAACGAATGAGATGGTGAAAACTGGCAGGAAAAGAGCGTATTATAGGCAAACACAAAGAGGGACGGCCTCTTTTACATATAAAAAGAGCTAAATCAAACGTAGCAAGCAAATGTTCCTTTATGATTATTATATCTATAAACACAGATTTTACTGTTAACAATGCTTGGGCACATACATAATGTTCTAGCCGTAGACTTCACTTTTACTGTATAAACCAGGTGACATTGTTAAAACTCTAAAGCTTAGTAATGTAAGGTGTAAAGGATAATAAAAGCAGATTACAATAAATGATATGGTTGAAGCTAAGTTATTCCTGAAATTTTAAACCACAAATAGTCAGATTCAAAATCTATACTCATCACAGAGTCAGTAATTTAATTAACCGGGATTATAAGGGTGCATCACTACAGAAGCAGGCCCGGTGCGGAGTTAAGCTGAGGCTAACAAAAGTTGGATATTGCTGAAATCATTGGTCTGTGGAAACGGTCCCTAATACTGTAATCTCACCTTTCCTTTTTATCCTGAATTTTTCATATATCATTCCATTCC
Source organism: Conogethes punctiferalis (assembly GCA_031163375.1). NCBI lineage: Eukaryota > Metazoa > Arthropoda > Insecta > Lepidoptera > Crambidae > Conogethes > Conogethes punctiferalis. The sequence goes on from CM062080.1 coordinate 9,243,556, forward strand.
ATAGAATATTTGTGAGATTTTATGGATTATGCATAATCCCATAAGACATATAAATGGGATTGGATTAAAAAATATATAGCGGCGTTCTAAGAACAGAGTGAATTTGACAAAGCAAAAATGACTTTGACAAATGAAATTCTTATTTCAGCTTGAGACAACACGCGTCGATTGCGGTTGAGGAAAAACACACGGCGTCGGTTCCGTTCGAGGAAACACGGCATGCGAATTGTATTTTTAAATACGAGTACAAGGCTTGAACGTGAGTATTTACTCTGTACAATTGTTATTATTTGTGTAATTTTGAATTCGATACACGTGTCCACATTTCCATTACACTTTTCCATGATTCAATTAATAGCTGTCTACTTTTAATAAAGTTTTAAATTTCACAGTTATATTAATAAAAAAAAATAATTACGGGCTATGTTTGCTATTACAAAAATACCTATCATTGTATGCAAAGAATATTGACTGAAAAAAAGTATGAGTAGGTTACATTTTCATTAAAATGAATTACTTTTATAATTATATGTGCTAACGACGGTATTATTTTCATCATTTTATGTAAGTTGACCGTGGTAGCCTTTTGTGTTATATATTTTTATTATTCCCGTATTTTAAATACATACGGAAATAATATTAATTCCATTGTAATACGGATTCTCTTGATCGATCTTGTCAGCGAACACGTACAAGTCCACAATACGAACGATAAGTGGTTTAATTCGATGTTTTAAAATTAAATTTGGTGTCCATATTGTTGTATATCATGTCTGGGTCCCTAGTGGCATCGTCAGGGTGACTAATGCTGTGGCCTGGAATGACAAAAATGTTTCCGCGCCTGTCGACCTGCGTCACTCGCCATCTTTCTGCGGACCTTTGTTACCCGCCGATCTGCTGAATTTTGCGAATCATCTCGGAAATGTAACGCCCCTACGATATAAAATGAATTATTTAGTACTCCTTACGTTATGTCCTTCTTTCTACATACAAACACATATGCTGAGAGGGCGCGGCCATTTGAATTTGGACTGTAGCGTTAGCGAAGACTTTGTGTAGTAGGTCACACAACTGACGCCCATACACACTAATGTGTATTTTATTATTTACTCAGATAATAAACAGTAAAATAAGCTCTTGATTGTTACACAACCAATATACTCTTGACAATCTAAATAGTCGTCATCTTGCTGAAGTGCTCCATTGGTGTCTCCAACTTGATGATTAACAGCTCCTTGAATGAGTAACTTTTAGCGTCTCCTATAAACCACATGCTCAGATAATTCTCAGTTAATTACTATTATAATCATGGATACGTATCCAAAAGTTACCCAAATTTCAAATTACATGGTACAATTAAAGTTCAAACGATAATATTATGTGATATAAATTAAAACCGATGAAATTAATTCCAAGCGCTAGATCCGTAGCAAGACAAAACTTGATATTGCCAAGGTCCAAGATATCAGATTTGCATCGGAAGTTGTGCTAGAGTTGCGGAAATTAGCTAAAACTTCATTTAGATTTGCTCGGTCTTGGTCGTTCTCTACTATTTTAAATTGGCTTTTATATTACTCTTAATTGAATTAAAATTTCACACACAGCAAGCTGCTACTCGTTTCTGAGAGACTTTCATTAAACGTTTCACCGTTATGACGGTGTTTCAGTTCAGTATTTGCTTGCCTTTAGAGTACGAACATCAAATAGGGACTCGATTTAAAAGTTTAAGTTCTAAAGGTAAAAGTTCGATATTATTAAAATAGTGCGATTGCCAAAAGAGCTTAGTAAATCGAAATAGATATGTAGGTAGTTGAATATTGAATTACAAAAGTGAAGCTACGCACAAGGTTATTAAATGTTTAATGCGCATTAGGTCTGAAAGTAGGTACTAGATACGAAACCCGGTTCGGTAAATTTAATGACAGATTCCTTGTAGAGGATCGATTCTGGATATTCTTCTAGAACCTTTTCTCTTTTATATGCCGAGGAAAATTCATTTAGGCATCTCCGTCACCCGGGGGGAGTAACGGGGTTTGTGGGATTCACCCTGCCTCAGGATGGAAAGGAGGCAAGGAATACCCACTAAAAACCCCGGCCCTTCCGTCACGCGCCTATTGGGATGGTGTCACGAGATCCGGAGTTACCAGAACTGTCGCAACCCCACCAGCGCTGCCCCCTTACGCAGGCCCGACAGCCCCCCCCCTACATAGGGAGCGACAGGAGCGGCCCAAAGAGCTAGAAGACTCCTTACGTAGCTAAGTATGAGGCCTGGTGCTTAGTGTGAATTATCTGGCGCTTTTATTTATTACTAGAGACATCTATCTAACCTTACAACCGATATGGGAATTATATATTAAGTGCAAAAGCTTTTATGTAATTTATATTCAACATATTATGTACTTCGTTTCATGGTTTCATTTAATACTGAAAGCGGCGCGTCTAATACGTTCCAAGGGCAAATAATTATGCGCGGTTTCCTCGGCATACCGGCCCTCGTTCTTGCTGCGGTATTATATTGGTGTATATGCCGTATATAATAATGGACAAAGGCATACAATGACACGAACCGGTTGTCGGGACTCATTGATATCTATTCGGGGCACGTAGAAGCTATATGAGACATCGCTAGTTTCACCGCAAATGAAGACGTGCGGCGAGCCGCGCGGCCCGCGTCGATGCCGAAACGGCTTCTACTCGTATTTTAGATATTTGTCGATTGGGAAGATGAACTTGCTCATTAGTTTGGTTTCGGTCCCGCTTCGGCAGTCAACGAGACTAAGAGGCGGCAATATTAATTGAAATAGCTAATGAGTCTTTACAGTTCTCGTAAAGTTTTTTGGTGAACACACTCAAGAACGCAAAGATTAACATGAAAATTAACATTCATTACAAGTCCACATAATATAATAATAATATTGTAATGCTCCGTTTAGGAGGACAAACACACGAATAGTAGGTGTATATTAGGATAGGAATGAATTACCTTAGTAGGACACGGATTACGATAACTATAACGAGAGAATGGTGTTTATGATAATTAATACACAAGAACATTAGACTCTTCGGGTACCTACTCAAGAAGACACTGTCGAATCTAAATTTAGGACGGAACCTATTTTATTAAGATTCTACTTTTATGTGTTGGGTTGGTTGTTTATGTGAAGTTATTGGCAAATACGGGGTTAGCAAGCGTATTTTGCCGTAAACGACTTAGCAGTGGGTTTAACGAATGCAAATGGGCGTTTCTCGCAGGCCGGCGCCACACGATCATGGCGCTGGTATCGCAGCGCCGCTCGATGTTGTGAAATTGTTCAAATTGCACAATTTTGCCTGCATTCTATTGTAGAAAACATAACTGATATAAAAGCTTATGTGCTCACTTAATTTTATTATTTTTGAAGTATCGTAAGCATAAACTACTGTACGGCAAAGAGGAGATTTCATTTTATGATGTTAACTAGGTATGTTAGAGTGGTAGGGCAAAGCGAATCTTCGCTCTAATTGAACCGCTCGTCCAGGGAAGGACCTCGACTCTATAGAATACCGCAGCTAAATGATCTCCGGGTTGTGTTTCTGTCGGTGAGTAGGGTTTCCGGAGCTCGTGGGGGTTAGGGTTGGGCCGGCATGGCGGTGGCAACTGACAGGTAACTCTCATGCTCGTTGTCACAGCGACTTGGGCTTCTCTTTCGCTTTCCATCAGGCGTAGGAAAGGAATTTAAGCCGAGCTACTTTTAAAAAAAGTTGATGTTAAGCGATATTGCAGTCCATGGTGGAGCGCGCTCACCCAGCAAACATTAACAGTTGTCTTGAACATGGAAAGATCCAGGAGTTCCATAGTTTAGCCGTTCGCACTATGAAAGTAGATGCTCATTAAACAAGTCATTGGGTTTTGCACCTATTCGCCGTATCTATGCTCGGTGTCCTAATGAGTTGGAGACTTTATAGTAAATAATAGTAGTCTTACGTGGGAATACCTTTTTAAGACCTTTGGAAAAAGAAGTATGTTGCAATATTAAGTGAAGTTATCGCCGACGTGGTAGGTTTCTATAATACAACCTTGTTTGTTCCTATTTCCGATTGAAATTATGTATGTACGCACTGTGGTGAACGTAAATCTCCCGGGAGATTATTGTTTATTCAAATGGAATTTGTTTCTCACTTAGAGTAAGTAATACGAGTAATGTAAATCTACTTCCAAATAAGTTGTTGGAATGAGGCCCTCCTCCCCATATCCCATTTAATTAGTTTGGACCTGTCGCTATTTTCCGAGACGTTACACAAGCTCTACTGCTGTTCCTAGATGTTACGATGTGTGTAAATAATGTTATCTATTATTATTTCTATTGCTTAGGAAAGTTGGTCTTATGCGCTGATCCGGGTATTTAATCTTGATTTCTTGGCTTCGAATCTTGCGTCAGGTCAAAAATGTTGGAGACGTTTTCTAAATAGGTGTATATTTTAAGAGAGGTAGGGTATAGCGAAATCTCCGCTTGCATTGAACCGCCCGTCCGGGGAAGGACTGCCCGTTGTCACAGCGACTTGGGCTTCTCTTTCGCTTTCCATCAGGCATAGGGAAGAGAGACATTATGTCGAGCTGCTATAAAAAAGAAATAAAAATATACGAGTAAGTATAAGAACGCGCAGACAATGCACACTTGCCATCAGATATACTTCACACACTCACACTTGACTTCTTATAGAAAGGAGTTCCCTTGCTCTATTAGCACTGGTTAATGAGTGCTAGTCCAGTGGGCTTTGCCCCAGACCCAATGAAGTACATTTCGTTTAGTAGATTCTCTCGATCGGAAATCGAAAGTGACATAGCCAATTTCCAAAGTGTAATATATACGGCACATGACTAAATCTTCCTTTAAGGGCCGTTTGGAAAGACTTCACGCGATGGGCATTTTCCTGGACGCAGCGTCAAGCCCAAATATGGAAAAACGCCTGATGTGGCGATAGACGCCTCGCTGAACGCAACGTCTGACGCATCGCATCTTTCTAAGCAAGACGTAATAATGGTAGTGTGGTTGATGTTGAAGGGTCATAGAGAAATTTGGTAAATAAAAATATTTCTAAAAAGACATTTTGTAGGTACTGATATTTGTTTTCGTTTGGATGTTTGTGTACACTTATGATATAGCTGTTTGTTACGTTTTAACGTATAAACGGATAAGCGGCTTTAGATAAAGTTCGGCACACAATTTAGGAGCCAGTAGTAAATACATTTAAAGTAAGAACGCGTGTAATATAAGACTTCGCTTGTTCAAATAACACGCGTAGGGGAATATTTATACTGCTCATTCCGTTGGAGGTAGCTAAGCGTGTATGTGTAATGAAAGGTTTGTATCGCATCGCGTAGCTGATAAAATATTTCGAGTGCCGCCTTGGGCTGTTTTGAGGGTGCGAGCCAAAGTGATGTATCTACATGCTAATGCATACCGACACTTTTATATTCACTTATTTGTGGGAAGTCAGAAGACAAAAGCCAGAAAATTATACTTGTAAGATGTGATGCAATGATTTACATATTATTATAGATGTAACAGTGAATTTATACTTTGAATAATGAAATGTGTTATTTGAATAAACAAACCAAACAAATGCAGTAATAGAAATGTAGCACGCACTCTTTATGTGCTATACCGATTATAAGCTTTATTGAAGTACTAGCAGTGCCCGCGACTTCGTCCGCGTGGAATAGTTTTCCCCTATGTTTTTACATTGAAACTTTGATAATCGTGAAGGGATTATATTCGGAGCGCGTGGCAGCTGCGTCTGCGTCCGAGTTCCGTCGCCGACTCCGCTTCCCGGCGTCCCAGTGCTCCAGGCGGCTGAGAGGGGGCGGTGCGGGGCAGCGCGGGGCATCGCGGTCGCGGATCGTTTCCCCCCGCCCCCCGCGTTGACTAACACTCCGCGCTCACCTTGCGCGCGAACATGCATTTTCCATTATATCTTTGCTCCTAATAGTTGCAGCGTGATGTTATATAGCCTAAAGCCTTCCTCGATAAATGGTCTATTCAACACAAAAAGATTTTTTCAATTCGGACCAGTAGTTCCTGAGATTAGCGCGTTCAAACAAACAAACAAACAAACATACAAACAAACAAACTCTTCAGCTTTATAATATTCATCATCATCATCATCAGCCTATTACAGTCCACTGCTGGACATAGGCCTCTCCAGTTGTTCGCCACTTAGAGCAAACATCTGGAGGATATACCCATAATCGCCACGCTGGGCAGGCGGGTTGGCGATCGCAGGGCGTAGCTTCTTGCTTCGGTGACGCTGCTGCCCGTCACCGGTCTTTAGTATTTAGCTACGCCTTCAATTGTGATGGTTATACCGCCACCAGTCGGTTGCCAGCGCCTCGTTTGTTATTCGGCAGGATGCACCACGGGCAGGTGAGGTTGGCTTGGAGCGAAAAGATGATAGGCCACTCCCTTACATCCTTTATAATATTAGTATAGATTAATCACATAAAAAAACCAATCCTATATCATTATTATTATGACAACAAGTAGACAAATAATTACTAAAATATGAATGTCATTGAAGGTAGACAAATTTTTTTTGACCATGAAAAAGCCACACGAAGAAGTATAATAAAATCTACATAAAATGCACTTAAGCAGATGTTTCAGGAATAGAGCGGCCAATACATTTTTAACATGTGCTTTTAGCGCAAATAGGGCCGATCTATCCTATATATGTACATTAAAATAGTTTAAATTGTATGTAGTACAACAAGTATCTGTCACAGACATGTACCTACCACACAGAGAAAAGAGTACCTATATATTCTTTTTCAAAATACATTTAACCCTGTATTGCTTGACCATGACTCAGCAAGGCTTCATATTAAAACGGGACGACTAAGACTGCTCGGCTACCCAAGGGAAGCCACACCGATTGGATCATGTTCATGCATACAGATCTCTAGATTTATCTGAATATGTAGAATTTTCCACAACGCTTTTCCTGAAGATTAGTTGGTAGTCAGAGTTGATAAAAGTGGCAAAAAGGCAGAGTAGGTACAATACAATATGTAGTTGTAAAATACCTAACACAAATTATAGTAGTCGTTAATAAAAATACGAGTATCACCTAGTAAAAATGTCTATACTTTCCTAATCACATGAATAAATTTACTCGTAGTTAGAATATGATATCGTATGAAATGAAATGAAATTGTGCTACGACTAGGAATTTTTTCAGCAATTTACGAATATATAGGAAAACGCACAAGTCGCGACACGACCTCTTAAACGAGGTTTAACATTGAAAATGTGACTAGACAAAATATTTATGTATCTTTTTCATAAAGAACAAAAGTATGGGACGGCTATTCGACGACAAAACCAAGAATTTTCATGAAAACAACATACCCATGCAATATAAATCAAAGCGGTTACCTCTGAGCCTTTTGTCGGGCATAGTCACTTTTATGTTCCCACGGGCAGCTATTAGATTTTTTCGCTGTTCAAAATCTATCCAAGTAATAAGTTGTGCAAATCAAATGTACCGAAAATTTGATGGATAGTGTTTGCAAATCCTATCTACTGACGACATACTCGTTATCAGGTTGATAAAACCAATTTATCCATAGTGTGAAAAATAAATTGCATTTGGTTTTAATTAAAAGCCCACAAACGTATCTAATCGGGAGCGTGTCGTACCAAATGAGAGCCACTGTGAGCCCGCTTTTGTAGTTATCTCTCTAAATTTACCGCCCGACCTTTCTAGCTCGATCGAAAACGTGTTATAATAGGGCTGATATAATATAGTGCAAATTAGGTTAGTACATGGAATATATTTATGGAAGAGCCAAAGAGCCAGAGTAATCTATTCAGCTAGTGTTTCATCATTATTCTGTAGCATACTGATGAAGTTTTAACGTCCTAAAATATACCTATGGCCTACTACTACTACTTTAGTTTATCTTAAAATTACATAAATACTTTGTTAGGAATTGACAGAGAGGCTATATACTACTGAAAAATGGTACAAATGTTAATAACTAATATTTAGGTTAATATCATTATGAGAATAAAAAACACGAGTATGTATCCTGAAAGCTCTAGAAAATTTATAAAAGTTTCTTAAATTGCTCCTACCGGTGGTTATACCCGGAACCTTGGGTTGTTCACGCTTCAGGCTTAACACTCGAACTATTGTGCCACTGAGATCGTTATATACTCGTATATAGATCGAAATAAATACCGATTTTAATCCCTCTGGTCAAAATGGGCACCTTTAATAAAAGCTTACCGCGGAATAGCCGTAGTTAGCGTCAACTAAAAATATTTTTATGTGAGGGTTTACCTCTATGGTTATGACAAACTGAAATATCAGCAGGATCGTTTTCACGACCGGCCATTATTGGCGGATCTCGCTCCAAATATGTGGGTTGTCGAATTTCATATCCCGCGGTCTGCCAAGCGGTGCGGTGCGGAGCGGTGCGGGAGGCATGCGGCCGCGTAGCGGGCATTTCGCTCCTCATTCATATAATCGGGCGGGCATTGCATCATTTGCGGGCACAGACTTCATTTACCCGTAACGAGCTCGCCCGCCGCTCCACGACGCCCTCAGATCACTCTCCGAATATTTTATCAAAATATTCCGGTCTCGGAACGATCACTCGCCGCAGCTGCCGGTGTTTTCGGTTCACTTCTTATTATATTCGCGTCTGTAGTTCCGAAATCTTCGGCAGTCCATTCTGTTACAGGTGGCGTTCGGTACTCGTAAACACGGAGCCGGAATTTATTTTCTGTCGTCGAATAAAATGTAAATTAGATAGGTGGATTTTCATCATAACATTGTTTTAAGCTTTTGAGCTTAAAACAATGTTATGATGAAAATCCACCTATACTTATACTTTTAAATTTAGCTTCATATTCAAGTAGATATCTACTAAAATACCTATGTTATAAGACTTTTTGGTTTGATATAAGATTCTGAATAAAACTGTTATTCGTCTTGATTGACCGTGCCTGCTTGTATAGGTATTCAAAGGCAAACTCTAGCCCAGCCGATAAAGTATTAGATTAGGCATTCACAACCATGCTATTGTGTTAAAAGTAGCCGTCTAGCATCCTTAGCCCGGCAGGTCAGACGCGACTCGGTGAGCAATGTCTTTGTTATAATACCGTCGGGCCGCGATTATTACCCGCTTACGGACGAGCCATCTCAATCATTGATCAAATAATTTTCGCGTCTTCCGTCCCTGGCAACAAATGGGAGAATTTCGGCTCGGTATAGATTGATTCCGGGCGGTGCGGGTTCCGTTCGCCGCGTTATCCCATTGCGTCGAGGAAGTCCTTGTTCCTGTTTTCTATTGCCCTCCAAGATGTGTCTTTGACGAATTATTTATTGAATTACCCAACGACTATTACGTGGTTGTATGTAGCGTTTTGTGTAACTTCCGCTTCGGAATGCGTTTGGAAAAGATATTGGAATCTTTTTATGTACCTATCTACCAGTATATATCTAGATGATTAATGAAGACCGTTTTATGGAATTCCTATTTATTTATGTAATTTCATGGATGTTGTCATATATTTGTTCGTTGTCATTATAAAAGTCATAATGATATTATGATACCATGTGTAAATATTTTAGTAGTTAAGTTTTTAAAGTAATTTCGATTCAATAATTACAAAATTTCACTTATTTCTAGTACTAGTATTATTAAATACCTACCGCTTACGCTAAATAGTAAAGTTATAGTCTCTGTAATTTTATACTAATAGTGATACTATTTTAAGATCCTCGGCAATCAACATATGCACTAGAGTTCGACCATTTCTACGAGCCACGACTTTTATCGATTCCCATGTAGGGTACTTAGAACCTACTCATACCAAAATAAATAAATAGTAGCATGGTAACTTTGAGTATGCGTTTTCATCTATTGTCGATATTTTGAATTTATTTTGAGTTGAACTTCTGTGTTAGAAGTAATTCTCAAATAAACTATTTTACATATTGCCTATTAGTCTGAAAATTATATTTTATATACCTACAACATATAATCATGCAAGTGAGTATTTACCAGAGTAACGGGCAAACCTCGCAAAAACTTTTATAATCTCATTCGCAATTAAGATCCCATTTAGGTATTTTACGGTTATTCGAACAATTCGCGGAGTTCCAAGTAGGTAAGTCCATAATGAAATTTAATGATCCGGAATAAAGGGACCTATCTATAAGATTCCGTACTCATCAGACAAACAAAAAGAGGGTTTGTTTGTATGTATGTAGTGGAGTAACGTTTGTTTAATAGCAAATTGTGTAATTTGTTGTGTGGGCTTGTTTCAATCATCTATTCTTCGAGAACTGATTGTAGGCACGCAACGTATGTTGCCTGTGATTTGTTTCACTACAAGGTAATAAAACTAGCTTTTGTTTACGAATGCATGCATTAGAATTTTTATTTTTTGTAACGCGATTTAAAATATAAAATTTAAAGAATGTAGCTTCAGTTTCTATTTTGCACACATTTCATCATTGGTTTTATTTGAGTTACAGTTCTTTAAACAGCAATTCATGGTGACCCGATTATGTGTGACCATGGCAGTAATTTGTGTAACATTGGCATTTCAATATCCATAATATTATATTCAAAATTTACAGACGTTTCCCGGCCTAATTATTTATTCTGGTGATGAGGTCACATAATTACTTTATTCAACTTCCTTGAGTTCGAGACAAAAACATTGAATCCAACATTGTTTTAGTCTCGACAAGGGTCTAAAGTTGTTGTTTTGTAAAAGTTTTTTTGATGCTTAATTAATTGTTTCAAAATATATATCTAGCCTTTTCTAATCAATTGGTGATATGTTTTATTTGATTGTTCAATTGGGTACATTTTAAAACGTGGCTCTTAAAAAATTGTGTGCTCGAAGACCCTCGTCGTCCTCGGGGTTGCCGATCCCCCAAGAGAGATCAAGAGAGAGTCCCTACCCCTAAGCGCGCCACAACCCCGAAGGTCTGGGATATTTAACTGGCTACATTGCATGTTATTTTCTAGTTAGAAAGTTACCTAGTTAGGTATATAAGAACCTTTTATTAATTCAGTTATTGATTAAATGTGTTTCCATGCAAATATTATTTATAATAGGAAGATATAAGAGTATCGTTCGAGCTTCTCGTATCTTCTTCAATTTACCAAATATTGACGAAATCCTGCGCGTTAAATGGCCCATTTCGGAAGGTCTGTATAAGCTCGAGAGAGTGAAACTTGTACGGGCACCTAAGTTCTCTTTGATCTGCATATATGTCACATCTGGGAAACATCCATGACTTTTATCTCGATGTTATTTCCATTAGTTCAACCTTTGGCCCGGAGTTCGGACTTTAGTTATAGCACTTTGGGCGATTTACTTATTTTGAGTACCCTACCTACTTAATTTTACTTTGCACAACAGTTTTCCACGTGAACCCTTTAGTTGCTAAGTAATTACGAGTATGCATGATAAATTACTTGATGGCGTGTAATAAGCAATACCACCTATGTACCTAGATTTAAAAGTTAACAACGTCGGTTATTTAAATATTGTCCCGGCTACTAACCGTTTTAAGTAGTTAAGTATCGTTCTTTGGCGTAGGTAGGTATTCTGTTAAAACTTAGCCAAGTGTAGAAACAGGTATCGAGTACAGAACGTTAACTTCTTGTCTTACTTTTTGATCCGATTTTGTGTTCGTTAGGTGTGAATTTAGCTCGACTTGCAAGCGAGTACATGCCAATCTATTCGATTCCAACTCGAGAACTTTCGCGAATTAGTGTACCTATCCTATTTAAGAATGTGTATAGTTCTCTATCTCATTGATGACATTTTAAATGTAGAAAGTTTATAAATCGTCAAAACAGTAAATTAAAAACAATTTAACTACCACTAGATTCAGTATGCAGCTTCTATCGAGAAGAACTGGCAAGAAACTCTATTACTCTTCTCAATACCAATTTTTCTTATAATTGCATTATAGCTGCGTTATAACTTACATAATACAATTCAAGTGAAGAATCTAGATAGCTAGATCGGCAAGATTTGCCGGTGTGGTCGACTAAGGCCTTATCGCTTTAGTTAAGGGTAGACTCGAGCCCCTCGGCGGGGTCATGAGCTATTGATGATGAACTTACATATTCGTACTTTATCTGTACGAATATGTCACACAAAGTCACAAAGATTTATCAAATCTACCCAGCGGCCCTACGGTAATGTTCCTTTAAGCCAAAGGCCTCACTCCCAGGCTATTCTCGCCAATGTAGGTACTTATATCATGAGGGTTACCGAGGTATTAGAGGCACAGAGCGTTCATGTAAATTAAGTGGTCGCCAGGCGAATGGGCTCGCGTGGCGACAAACAGCGCATTGTATCCCGAGCAGTGCATTAGCATCATAACTAAGCCGGGCGTCGCTCTCCGCCGCGATTGTGCTATTCAGACCTCTAAATATTTACATAATTTGCTGTCGCTCCTACGCTCCTACGCTACAATCGACAATTGATTGCGAAACTTGAACTATTCGATTTATTGCAATATCTGTATCGTTCTTGCGAGCGTAAGCAAGTTAAGAAATTAATTTGTCTTTAAGTTTTGGTGCATATCGACTGTTCGTGGTCTATTGCTAGAAGCTCATGTTTGAAATGTATGTGATCGTTGCTCTTTTTTAAGCATTAAACAACAAATAAAACTTTCCTAATGATGGAAAGTTCCGTAATATTATTGAAGAGGTACCTTCGTTTTATACGTTCCCAGTACGATATAATCTTTTAATATTTGTTTGTGAACAATTTTTTACCTGTGAATTATGTTTATTATTTTCTGTATAAAATGACAAAAACAACATTGTATACCAAAGTTCCGACTAATGAGCATATACTTTTTTAACCTAAAAAAGTAGGTTGTGGATGGGATGTGTGCGTTACGTCCCGAACACTTCCATTCCTAATGAAGTCACCTCAAATGTAAATATTCATATACCCATACCATATAATATATTTACACCCATAGGCTGGGATAGACACCAATGTACCTATTTGATATAGATCTTGTCCTGGGTGGGATTTGAACCGACGACTAAAGACGGCTCGATGAGGGTTAAGCTACTGGACGACCCAACGTGGCAGTAGACACACTAAAGTGCGTTTGCTGGTTTTTTCATTTTCGTACATAGCACCGGGTCGTGATTTTTGACACAGAGATAGTTTATGGGGTCGGGAGTGACATTTTACCTCGGAAAATGAATAGTTCCCGAGAGATGTAAAAACACTCCATGGCTGACTGTATGGGCGGGTGAAGTAACTCGTATATAATACAGGGATGTATTTTTCTATGTTATAGCGAAAATGAGCCAACGGGTTATTTGCGATATACATATGAGGAAACACAAAAGAGTTTGCTGATGAATTGCCCGTTTTTAAAGTGCTGTTTTATAGCAGCATAGAGTACTGCCTCTATTTACCTAAATAAATGTAAGGTAAATGAGATAAGGAGTCCAAGTCAACCAGCATCCACGGATTCCTGTCAATAGTCACAGAGAAAGAGAGGGTTAATAAGAAGGAAAGACAGGCGCCAGCAATAACTTTCACTTCTTAACGGTGTCCAAACGTGACTTCCTCAACGAATCTATCACGTAGGTACCGATGGATTGTTCTAAAATGATAACGTGTGGTTCTGAGATGGAAAGAGAAAGGAACATTTTTCTAAATTTAACTGGTGTTTGCGCTATCCAACAACTTAAATGATGCCAAAGTAAGTCGTGGGCTTTATAATGTCTATATTTAAAGAAACTGTTATTTAGTCTTTAGGAAAACCAAACCATTTGTAAATAAACCGACTTCAAAAAAAACACAAACGACCAAAACTAAAAAGCGATAAATAACGTAAGTAATTCTATCCTTAATACATATTATGTGTATAACTATAATTATTTAATTATTACAATTATCACTTATTTTTGGAGTCGGTGCCAGCCTCTAGGTACCTAACGTAGACTGTTGTTGTATGACGCGCGCGGCCGGCAAATCCACACGACAATATACATTTATTTGTTGGCTGGCACCGACTTCAAAAATAAGTGATAATTGTAATATTTAAATAATCCTCCTCCTTTTTTCGAAGTCGGTTAAAAAGAACCCCTGCCTTACGATTTTCAAAATAATGTGCAAAGTGGTGCTGGTTAGCAAAATCCGTCTCGACGAAAAGTTCAATTTAATGGAGAAGACTTAGTGCCGCTCGCTTATGTAATTTGAATACAAAATAATTTATATTACGATGTACGGAGTATCTTGCAGCGTATGAAAGAACAGAGCATATGAAATAAGCTCACGCTCGCACGAAAGAATATAAATTACTTGTTGGGGAATAGTAATGTTTATTTTAGAAGGTAATAACAAGGTACGTCCCTGGCATGGTTTCAGTGCGGGTTGAACTTAGTGCACCGTAAATTATGTCGGCGTGCATTGAATAAAACAATAAGCGTGGCCGTGGATCAGCCCTGCAACAGGTACAGACGCTCCGTCTGCAGACAACCTGTAATCCTGTATTACGTCACCGGAACGTAATTACTGCTCTCCCTTCTCTGCTCGTCGTCTTTCACACCAATTTGATGTTGGTGTTCGACTTTTTAATAACCGGATTTGATGTTGAAAGCCTATTGGTGATCACTCTCGTCTTGTTGTTGCATGAGCGGTATAGAGGCTATATAGTAACTGAATCTGGCAAACATCCTTAGAGTTACTTAAGTCGCACTTCGGGATACAGGCCAGCAAGGCGGTCGCAACTGGTTGATTTGAGTACTTGTCCGTTGTTGTCACACTCACTCACTTTTTTTTCGCTTTCCACTAGGCGAGGAGAAGCCACTATGTAGTGTTACTCGTACTATAAAAAAACTCGAGTCGAATGGTTGAAATACTCGTAGCTAGAATTAGAAAGTTGGCATACAATATTTTCTCATGACTATCATCTTGTCTTTGTCTACGCAAAGGCGAAAATATCCTGAGTATCAGCGGAAAAATTACGATGCCAATCACTTAAGAAACAATCTATGGCTTTTGTTTTTGGGATCCTGTCCGTTGGACATGCTGTAGCTACGTTTATTGAGATGGAAACAGTTTCTCTGAATCCAATAACCTTATAACGGCGAAGTGGATTGGTTAACGGAGAGATTAGATCATTGCCTTAAGGACATTTGTGCTTATAAACAGCTGTTCTCTTTTGATTTTCAGATTATATTATGCTCATCTACTGTTTACTTAACCAATCCATAATTTATTTATTAGATAATAAATAAAGTAGTATAGTTTTTTCTCGGTAGAATGTGCATTCTGAATGGTGCAATGAACGTTTTGTAAGAGATTTTTAAAACTTAATACGAATAAATTACTTTTTATTCGACTTTTATTTCACCGACCCGTGTGTTGAATTCATAAACTTTTATGCATTGGTAAAACATTTTTTTAAAATAAATGTAGGTATTTAGCTAGCGACAAAATGTTTGTCCAACTAGGTATGCGATAGTAGAGTTACGTTTTGGAATGCTGGTCATAAAATGAATGCCATCAATACGCATAGCCATTTCAAGTATACGAGCCATGTACAGGAAAAGTTGGCAAAGTTTAGGTGTTTGTTATTCTGGAAAGAGGCATTAGTCGGAAACGACGATTTACGATATGTATCTTTTAAAAGACGCGTTGTGCTCGATTTAACTTGATTAAGAGTTTCTTACGTTTTCAATAAAGGAACTAAATAGATGTGCACTTAAATTATTTTGGGTAAATGCTACGTTTCGGTGTACTTAATATAATGAGTATAAGCTTCTAAAATCGGCGTTGGCCGTCCTTATCTCTTGACATAAGTGAGCGTTAGTTAGTCAACATTGTTGTGACTTTGGCATATATGCCTCGTTAGTATTTATGCCATTGCATATCAGATTAAAATGTGACCAATTATTACTTTTCTAGTAATGTTTATTCTATAGAAATGTTTGTTTATTTGCAGTTTACCACAACGCTCACAGTACAGTCAACTTAGAAGTCAATTAAAACTTGCGTCCCATCAGAAAATGCTACCGATCAATTTAGCCGCTAGTCAAAGCATCTTGATTTAATTAAGCGAAGCAGTGACAAAATTTATGCTGTAATTGAAATCGTCTCGTTTTACATTAATTGGACGTCTCCAGAAAAGGTTTAACGATAACTCGGTGCTGAGTTATTGGTTCATTAAGTAGTAACTGCGCAGTTATTATTGATACAAACAAAGCAACAAGCTACGGTACAAATAGGTTGGTACCAATGATAACTAATTTCTGTCACCTTTAGATATTTTGTGGTGACGTCTGTAATGTGTCTGAGTCCAAGATCTATTTGTGAGCCAGCGCAGTAAGTATGTAAGAGAGGTTTTATTCTAGAGGTGTTAACATTTATAAAGGATATCTTATCTAATAATATTGTGAAGCAATAGTTGGCTTTATGCAAATGTATGTCGTACATAATGGGCAAGAATGTGCACTAAAATAATAGCTACCTACATGAACGAATTAGAATCTCATGCACGTAGTAGAAGTTAAAGTCATATTGCAAGTTAATTAAGAGTGTTAATAGTTGCTAATACAGAGTGTGCCGTTGAATACGTTGCAGATTGCGGAGGCAGCAGAGCGTGGCCGTCTGAACTTCAAGAAATTATGAGGAGCGTCGGCGTTTAATCGAAAAGTACTCTCATTCCTTTGATCTCGGCTGCCTACACTGCGACGCCTATGACGCGTTCGTGCCCAACTGACTAGCGTGATGAAATAAACGCGCCGAGCACAAAGCCTGTGACGATTTGTTCGTAATATTACATCTTGAGCGCTTTTACATTATGTGACTACAGTAACAGTAGTAGTAGTGGGTCGTGTTTCTGCCGGTGAGTAGGGTTTCCGGAGCTCGTGGGGGGTTAAGGTTGGGCCGGCATGGCGGTGGCAACTGACAGGTAACTGACCGAACTTACTTGCCCGTTGTCACAGCGACTTGGGCATCTCTTTCGCTTTCCATCAGGTGTAGGGAAGCCATTATGTCGAGCCAATATAAAAAAAAAAAAAAAAAAAAAACATATGCCGTCAACTTCATTTACCCGCGGCCTATAAGAAAAGCGCATTCTTTTAAAGCAAATAATGTCATGTGGAATGCGCGCGTATGCTATCGGAATGTAGGAAGTAGGGTACGACTCTAGGGCATAAGTATGCTTTGCTGGTGGACTTATGCTAAGCAACAGATATGAATTATGTTTACTTGAATGCAAGCTGTTTGACGATGGATGGATACTGTTTCCACTATTACTTCCACTACTGGACAGGCTACAATATATAGGACCTATGGTCTAATTGCCCATATGTGCTAGTTGTTTGTTTTAGGAGAAGTTCGACGCTTTAATTTTAATTCTAGTTCTAAGCTTTAATCGCATTCAGGAGTCCTCGATTTACGAGCTCCATAGTAAATTCAATATCTTCAATGCAAACTCTTTCTACCAGATCCGAGATCGAATCTTCGGTCTGGTAGTTTACTTAAGCCTTAACGGTCGTATTGTTCTCATCTAATTAGCCGGAAAGTATCTGATGTAGGTGTATTCTCGGGCGACAAAATGCATCCGTCAATAAACGCTAACTGAACTTTGAATACAGATGAAATGTTCCCGTAATACCAGCCGGTACGTAATCGAGTCTCATCCTTAGTGTTTGTGACATGATGTTCTAAGAGGTATGTGTATTTATAATATGTGTCATACATATTTATAAATTATATAAAAGACTACATCTTATTTCAATATGAACTATGGCACTCTCTAGAGTAGATTTTCATTTATATAGTTTGTCATTTCCTTTTTTATTAATATTTGGTCGTTAAAAATTGTGATTCATAATGTGTAAAAATTCGATATAAAGTGATTGTTTAATTTTTTAACTGTAAGGAAGATCTAAATAAACGCCTGTCTGAACAGGCGCTTAGATCGGTGAAAGTTACAACGCCTTGTCCGTAGGCTTCCATTTGAACCAAACTTTGTACCCATGTTTTTTACTCAGTTGTGTACTTGTGTGTCATTGAACTGAGTTATTACTAGTTACTAACTTCCTTGGTTTTAATAACCATAAAAGTATATAAATATCTACTTTACTTTTGGAATTACATTAATTTATTATGTGACGTTAGAAATTTGTCAAGAAAACATGTAAAAAATTATTTGAAAAACGGATCCGAACTATAGGAACGGATAGATGCAGGAAATAAATCACTCAGTCCAATAAATAAAGTTTATCTGGATGGTACCTTTGGGAGTGCGGATTTATGAGGTTTTGTGTAGCGCAACGCAATACAATTCTTACCAAGATTGGCTGAACCCTTCACTATTTCTACGAGTGAGTGAGATGGCTAGATGGATCTACGGCAGGATGATTTGGTCTTTGTATACTGGGAGATTGTGATTGCACGTTCATGGTGATTGTATGTACATACAGTACACCAGAGTCCGTAGCTTCATGTCGTGGAACGTTTAAAGGAAATTAGATTAAGTAACGCCGAGCGGATTATTTCATTTCGTATTTTATCAAGTTCAGTTCAAAATATTTTAAACAGTTAAGCCAATTTGTACCTCTTATCTATGCATTTTCTGCTGACTGAGCGATAATATGCCTTAATTCCCTACATACTACAATATGTCCGTATTTTTCTATATACGTTTTGTGCAATTAACATAAACCCTACCTAAATTTTAAGTTAGACTTCTTGCAATACATTGGTGAAAATGACATTTAATTCCATGCAGTAGATTTTGCGTGATGCGCGATCCAACATATAGATAAAATGTTCTCTCGTTTTTCCAACACCTCCCATCACTGCTCTGCTCCTATTGATTGTAGCGTGATGAAAAGTATACTTTAACCTGCCCAGGAGTATGAAGAATAATTGTACCAAGTTTCGTCAAAATCCGTGAAGTAGTTTTTTTTCTATCCAAAGTTTGTCTGGAAGGGATCACTTAAAGAGATAGGACCGCCTTACCTGTATTTAGTTCAAATCTTTGGTGTGCAATAAAGCATCTATCTACATTTTATTGTTGAAAATTATGTAACAAGTTGTGTAATTGTTAATTCTGTCGCAGCGGTGCGGCACACCACGACACGCCTCGAGACGTCCACAGCGCGTGTCCGGCCGCCGTTATCTCGGGGCGGTATCGCGGCACGCATCTGTGTCGGCCAATCGACGAGATTTATAGGGGCGAAGAAAGACCATAAAACTTGCTTTATTATTCCATCAAATGTGTGCCGACTCAGGCGCTCGCCTAGCAGATTCCGATTTAATATTTTTATATTGTGCTCATAGCTTTTACTACGTCAGACGTCCGCGCATATAAAATTGAATGTAGAGTACTCAAGTCTGGCCGAAATTAGCGGCTTTATAAAAATTTTGGCGAAATTTCAGTACTTTTTTAATATGCATATTAAATAATAATGCTTGGTCGGCAGTGTATATTAGGAAAATTTTTTCTAAGATGATAATATTGAAAGTAGTTTCATACTTGAAACGAAGGTTGTTGTTATACGTTACGTTTTTGTGCTGTATCTAATCAAATTAAATAGTATACAAAAATGATCTTAAAAGCTATATCGACGAAAATCTATTAGAAAATCTTTAGTAGTTTACCATGAAACAGGCATAGGACTAAAATAATAATAAAATACTTATATCATTTTGTACAATATGACATACCTAGCTACATTGAAGGGCATTGAATATTTGTCAGATAATTAAGTTAGGAACTAAGCGGTGATACAACCTTATGCATAGGAAAGCATATTAAGCTTTATTCGTGTTGAATTGTTTGGTTGGCACCGTTCTATTATGAGACCAACAGATAATGCACCCGCATTTGCGCACTCTGACTATCGCCTATACCTATTATTATAATTGTGATATGCTAGTCACAATTATTGTGACTAGCAAATCACAATTAGATCATAGGCATAAGTAACAGTTAGACCCTGTGAGACCATAGTGTGTGGAGAGTATTCATGAATATTGATGACTATGGCTGGAATGTAGATAGGCAATGACGTCCTTTGCACCAGTTTGCTAATACATCTAATATAAGTAGTATAACAAAGCTGTCTATCTAGATTATCGCAATACTATTTACGACTTACTGGATCAAATAAATCGCAGGATAAACGTTCGCGGACAGAATTTTCCCTAAAGGTGTGCGAACTGAGAATAGTGTGGGCATCCCACCTTTCCGATTTATCTAAAAGCCAATAACATTATGCAGGCGTTTAGCGACATTTATATGCGCGCTGACTTAACGAGATTGAGGGTTAGTGAAGTAGTACCTATGTAAGGAACCTGTACCTATCTAGTAAAATTTAGTTGAAAAGGCGATAAATTGTTAGCAAATATATAAATGATTTTTTCGGGTTTCGTCAAATACTCGTAGTTTTAGCTATACTTTGAGGTTGAAAAAAGACCTGTGGTACGTTCGTATCAGATGCGAAAGCTTAGAACAACACTATTGCAATAATGTGTAGTTAAAATGATGCAACCACCATCGAAGCGAAACTAACTAAACAATTAAAGAAGTGTTAAAAGTGTCGTTTACAGAGCAGCCTCTATCAAGAAGTTCATTTCTCGGAAGTTTAACGCAAAACAGTAAATAATCGAGTTTGCTTGTCGCGAGCGCTGTACCGCCGCCGCTCGTAGTCCGTAGCTGTTGTCGTAGCAAACAATGCTACTTGCTACGAGACGCGACTCGACTTTGGTTTGGCTACGTTTTTTTTAATACTTGACCTTTTTTAGTCCAGTCAAATAGACAATAATAGGGTATAAAGCACTTCAAATATGCATTATCCAGACACGTTTGAAATGTAATTATTCCGCGGCTGAATTCGAAAGAAAAAGGTTCTATTAAAAAAAAACAAAATTATACAGTCGTAGCAAAAGCACGTAATGTAAACTTCTCATTATATTTTACACGTTATGTAAG
Source organism: Conogethes punctiferalis (assembly GCA_031163375.1). NCBI lineage: Eukaryota > Metazoa > Arthropoda > Insecta > Lepidoptera > Crambidae > Conogethes > Conogethes punctiferalis. The sequence goes on from CM062080.1 coordinate 9,264,562, forward strand.
CTTCACGTTATATTTCTGTGTTATATTTTAATTTTCTGACATAATCGCATAAATGATCAGCAAAGAACTATATGTGTGTGTTGTAGCTCATTCATATTTCATGGGCTTCTTTGTCTAGTTAACACACTTAGTAGTATTAAAGACCGACATTATTCGTAGAGATGTTACCACCATTTCATGATTATTCTAAGCTTATGAAGAAGCATCTATACTTTTCTCCCATTAAATAATTGATCAAATGTTCGATAGTAAATTATACTTTAGCTTAACGATTATTCAGTAGCTATTATTTTATTACGCAATAAAAGCGCGCAAAGAGATGAGTGCGAATCTTACTTCATTAATATTCATGGTTAAATTATTCCTTTCATTGTCTTTCAGCCAAATGAATTGAGATCTGGAAGGGAAATAAACGTCGTGATATTAAAATATCGTAATTACTGTATGAGTCGTTGGCTTTAGCAGTGCGCAAACAAGGTGTCCTTAAAATTTTCGTATACTTCCAATACACTTAATTTGATAAAACTCCAGTTATTATGGACTTATTAAATATTATTTTGCCCTGATACACAAATATCGTAAATTGAAAAATACCTATTCTAGTTATACAGATTTTTTTAAATATTATTGATTAGAGATAGAGATCTGATGAATATGATGTCATATTACACACGCGCCATACATACCTTCTATGGAAACATCTATTCTTGAAGGACGGATATTTGCATTAATTGTTTTTCACTGTTGCATAGCATATTTTTGTTTATTTTATGTTAAGTTAATAAATGTATGAAAGTTATTTTGAAACACATTGATTTCAGTGCGTTCGTACATATATCCGTGTTGATGATGTCAGTTCAGTCCATAACATATTTTTTTACATTTAAAGATTATACCTGTCATAAAGTTAAATTTGCTAAATGTGGTACTTAGTTTAATTATCGTAATTAAAATCTAATTTTAGCTTCGTTTCAGATTTATTTCTTGATTCTTACTTGGCACCATTTGCCGACAGGCCACAATTGTGTCGCAAAGTTGGCACCAGTGTTTTTTTCCTGGTACAATTATCGTAACTGGCACCCAAATTCAGCTTTGGGTGCTTGGTCTTGGAATTCTTTCTGCCATCGTTAACTGTCGGGCTAATAAGTATGGCGCAAAGTTTGTACCAGTACCGCGAGCGAAAGAGTGATAATGATTTATCTTGGTACTTGAAATTTTCAGGATGCTGTTTTTGCTAGTGGCAAGTAATTTTCACGCTCGTTAGAGTCATCGTTCTTGTAAGGGAAGAAAAGTTTAAAGTAGTAATTGTTAAAGGCGGTTTTGTTTTTACTTTGTATCCAACAGTAACAAATGACCATGGATAAGATATAATATAGGCAAAAGCCGAGCGGCTATGTCTTAGGTTTGACACCATCATTGATCTAACGATTTTGATAAAAGAATCTTTGATAATCTTAAAGTATTGAAATAGAAACGTCAATATAACTATTTAGTCGTCGTGAATCAAACATAATAACAATTAATATTAAGATTCTCACCGTGAGAGGCGTCGAATAATTATGCTTGCTCATTGTTTGCCGGCTGAGTACGATGACAAATGAGATCATCGTTACAGATAAACATTATTGTGCTGTTATGATCGTGGATTCTTTGGAGGTTGGTATTTGATATGGCAGATCTATCTCAAGCAGCTTTTTATCTCGCGTGCGTGTATTTTTAGAGTAATTTATGATTGGTAATTTACGATATACTCATATAGGGTTAGGTACTATTAATAAAAGACGCTGTTATAATAAGTAAATACGTATTTTAGGGGAAATAAGCTGCAGCTGTATTCAGTAGTAAAGTTTATGCACCCATGTTAAAGCAATAAAATATTTTTATAGTCCTTCTTATGACTTCACGACAGGAGTATATGGATAGAAAATACTCAATCATGTTAAAACCAGAGTGTACTGATTTTTAAAGTTACTTGTACACCTGATGATTTAAACTTGGGTATGGATAGTATTAAATAACTTAACGACCTTTAATGACACGTGTATTAGACGAAACTTATTTTATATGTAATTAAATATGTCAATAAATATAATGCATATTGGTTGCCGATCAAATTTTGGTCCAGGGTATGAATTGATGGATATTAGATCATAAAGGGAAACCATGATTCCGTCAAAGATCTCTCTAGCTGTTTAAAGTTTGTATGAAATGCTCTGTCATTATCATGCTATTAAATTGTTCTTCATATTATAATACAGAAGAGTGCTTAGTTTATGCATTCTATTTTCATGTAGAGTGCGCTACTTAATATGAACCTGCTCACAATGTATTTTCAAGTGCTCTTCTAAAATGACTGTTATTATCAGTGCTACAAAAACCATAATACTACCAATTAGTTATAAAATATGTATAATAATACATAATTGCACCCTTGTTTTACAATTTCCTAACAAAGTCGTTGATAGTTATCATACACTTAACGTGTAATTTAAGACAATCTGATGAATAGAATTCAAAAAGGCTGATCATACCGAAACCGGCCTCAAATCTCACAAAACTTAGGTAAAAGGTATCTTATGAAATTTATTGGCTACGATCTATTGTGTATCGTACAGAATTATAATCACGTCGATATGTACGGTGAGTTAGTAGTGCCTCAATTGCCGATTTATAAGAGGAGTGGAACTCCGGGGAGCCGCAATAAAGACGCAAAGCCAATCGCTCCCCGGACCGTCATTGGTACTTGACGTCATTCCCGGGTATACCTACCTACGTTGTTAAATTTAGATGGGTACCTATTCAAATTTTGATTCTTATTATTTTTGAATTCGGTAATAAATTAGAATAAATTTTAACCTCTTTCATTGTGTTTTAAAGTTAGTCAGGGATGTTAATTATGATACCTAGTAGGTAAACAATTTTAGCCATCATCTATATTACTCCTGCCCCCCAAGTTCTATCATTATTTTTTTAAATGAAACAGCTCCGAAATGTCATCGAAAATTTATAACATATTTAGATATGTTACTAATTTTCGATGACGGTACGGCATTAGCACAGATTAATAGTTACTACGTAAATTAGTGCCGTACCGTCGAAAAGTGGAACTCTTTGCCAGCATATGTTTTTTCACCTTTTTATAATATGGGAACCTTCAAACGAAGCGTAGTAAGCATTTTTGCGGGCCAGTATGGCTGTACTGACTGACTGGATACTCCGGTTCCTTGTCCGTTATTGGAGCGACTTGGACTCCTATTAAGCTTTCCATCAGGCGAAAGGTGTTCAATATGCTACGCCATTGTAAAAAAGTGTACAAAAAATAACGTTGTAAATCAATGCTAACAACCACTTTTCGGGGTTCATGTTGTATCACAAACACATCAGTGTATATAGTTTCTTTGTTATGGGCATGTTTGCGACACAAAATATTTATGTGAGATGAGACGGGCGGTGCGGTCTCGGCCGACATTCCAGGCGTGACGTTCTCTCTGTATAGCTAGTAGTTTACATTTTTCCACATATTGCTTATAAACAATCTTGCCGGTGTACACATATTTCGTCTTCATTGCTGTTTACAAATATGCTATTTATCAGGAGTACATTCCATTTTATTATACTAGGTATCTTTAGAAACAATCTTTTTGATAACCTGTAGGTACCTATTATGTTGCAAAATGAGACCGCAATAGAACTTCAACGTTTATTTGTTAATTATTGAGAACTAGCGACCCGCCCCGGCTTCGCACTGGTGCAATACTATATGCATGCATATATTATACACATAAACCTTCCTCTTGATTTCCGCATCAAAATCCGTTGCGTTGTTTTGAGGATATAAGCATACATAGATATAGGCACAGAAAGAAAACAGAAGTGACTTTATTTTATAATATGTAGTGAAGTCAATTTCAAAAATGTAAAATTAATTAAAAACACTATAGAAAGAAATTCAAAATACAGGGTCTAAGATTAACTTAACTTATAAAGTAGTCTAAATTTTACATAATGTGCAGCAAAAATGGTATCTACTCAGTTAATGTCATGGCATGAAGTAACGACTGCCAAGACGGTGATTTTCAATAGAACAGGCAACGGGGATTATACCACTTTTCATTATATATTTTTCAACATATTTTGATGTGAAAGCAATTACATTAACGCAATATTGAATATATCTATCTAGCAAACTTCTAACATGAGGCATACAAAACATCGCACATTATAGGCGTGACGTAACAAATGATAGCGGATGGTATACGTTTGTAAAAAATGTATCATCCCCTATTATTTGTTATCGCTTATTTGTCAAATAGCAATCGTTTGTTTTCTTATTTTACACATTGGGCTTATTTATATACCAAGTAGGTATTAATGCTATTATGATGTCTATGTTAGCAGATAAATGAAGTCTTGTCTGGAGGTCAGATTTATTCACGTAATCATCCCATAGGCAATGAAAGACTAATTTGACGCCACGGGCAATCTAATATTTATCTCCTACGCATAGGAGTGGAAAATTCTAGATGTTTTTTTCTAAACGACTATGTTGATAGCCTAAGCGGGTTGATCATCATCACAGTTGTGGGAGCAGAAGCCTTTCACCCTAGAAAATTTTAGAAAAAAACCAGACATCTTTTTATTAAAAACAGTGTTAGCACAGGTGATAGCAATCTGAAGTATTGTGGTCGAGGATGAATCGCGCGTCGGGCGAGGGGCGACGCGCCAGCGGCGACTCAGGTAGGGCTATCACATAGAGTTTTATGGAAATTTGTTTAAACTTTTTAGTCAGTCGTTGATGATATTCTTCTTCATAATAATAACAAGGGATAACAATTTCCAGAAATCTGTACTAAATTCGAACCCAAGAAACGTTTAAACATCCTTCACGTATAAGTAGGTAAGTAATACTCGTATGTGAAGGATACAATTTTATGAAGTATGTATTACATACAAATAAATATATTTCATAAAATTTTTGTCTCACTGTCTTTCTTTCACGTTAAGATGTGACAATCGATCGACGTGATTTTTTGCACAAAGATAGCTGGAGGCGTGAAGAGAGAAATAAATTACATTTTATCCTTGAAGAACGCGCTGTTTCTAAGGGTCGTGTGATAAAGACTTTGTGTGGTAAGCCGCATTCTAAGCGGGTAAAGTCGTTGCTTAGACTTATTAAAAAACAAATGAGGGAAAAAAGCGGGGGTATCTCCGTTTAACTTAAACTATAGTTTCATGAAAGACATTACGTTTACACTCTAAGACAATATTTTTTTTATTAGGTAGCTATAGTTATTTTTAATAGTGCAAGTAGGCACATGCCTCTACAGTTTATTTGTAGCATAGTATGGTGGCTATGCCATAAATATTTTTACAGATTTTTTATGTTTTCCACCTTGTAGCATTCAACGTTCATATACCTACTTGTTTGTGCTTGTCTCAATTGTTGAATGGCCTTTTGTAATTGTTTCCTTTAATACAGCCAGACACAGAACAAACACAAATGTTCGTCACCTGAACCACACGAATGCTAGTCCCTGGGCCCCTACCACTAAAATCGGGAAGACAAATGGGAGGGATTTATGGTGCAGAAGTACGCGATCCGTACAATGAGCGATCGTTTTAAATTTTGGTGGCCCTGGTGGGATCGAACCAACGACTCTTAGATCTTCTACCTTATAACTTTCTCTATAATTCTTATATTATGAATCGCCTAATGTGTTGCTAGGTGTATAACCCGTGAATAGCTGAATTCATAACTATTTTGATAAGAGGATAATTAGTGTGGTAAGGTATATGTAGTTATAGTGTAGGGCAGGTATAAGGATCCAGGTAGGATACGTACAGTGTGAATTAAGTCCTGTCGGACCGGTTAGATAATTAGCATTATGAGCCAGCGGGCCAGTCAGAAAATGAGGCGTAGTTGACCCTGCATCGGCGCGGTTCCTCGCGCGAGTGTTTGCCGCGCAAACAGCGCCGCACTCGAGCGCGCGGCAAATATCGCTCGAGGAGCACTCACCTGCGATACCGCCCGCGCTGCCCCTTGTTTCACTTATGCTTACATCTCTCCTATAAATATTTGTAGCGTTTTAACTCAAAGATTGCGAGTTCCGACGAATGTAGGTTCCAACTTAAAATTAATATTATGCGGACGGGGATGTAAGGGAGCGACCTGTCATCTTTTCGCTCCAAGCCAACCTCACCAGCCCGTGGTGCATCCTGCCGAATAACAAACGAGGCGATGGCAAACGACTGATGGCAGTATAACCGTCACAACTGAAAGCGTTGCTAAATACGACAGGCCGATGACGGGCAGCAGCGTCATCAGAGCGAGAAGCTACGCCCTGCGATCGCCAACCCGCCTGCACAGCGTGGCGATTATGGGCACATCCTCCAGATATTTGCCCTAAGTGGTGAGCAGCTGGGGAGGCCTATGTTTAGCAGTGGACTGAGTAGGCTGATGATGATGATGGGCGGGTAATACTCTGCTGAAAATTAGTACTCGTATTCTGTATATAAACGACAGGTTTCGTTCAGTGAACGCTGCATTTGAAACAATGGTTGGGGGATCGATCCCCGCATAGTGCAAACAATTGTGCATGAACATATCTGTTTGAAATTTTCTGGTGCTTGGGTGGGCTACATTAGCGGGCGAAGATTCGTGTCGTAAGTGACAGTACCAGACATGCGTCGTCTTCGCCCGAATAACGTTAGTCGATATTCGCCGTAGTACACTAATTTACTCGTAGTAGAGCATTGAAATTTGAATTGAAGGGGTTCGGGAACCAAATTAATTTACGGTTATCTAACAATGTTGATAGAAATTGGCAGGCAATAAGTCGTTGCGCAAAAACAGATATGTACTGGTAAGTGTTTTAATGTCTCCTTAAAAGCCTTTCAACATGGCCAAAACAAATGGCCTTTAAAAACGGTTGTACGCGTACTCAGCGAAACAAAATCAGCGATGCGTATGGCGACGCTCATGCACCATCCGACTGCTAATATCGAATGCTGTTTATTGATTTGGCGAAGCCTAATGCGTCTTTTGTCATCCATTAAGCCGTGAACCTATTGAATTCACTTTGTAGCGGGAGATCTTTGTTAAAAGTTTATTCAGGCGTCCCGAAGAACGATCGGACAACTTCATTATGGAAACGGTCGGAATTTACAGTACCAGCAAATGTAATGCCTGTGTCACAGTCAACTAGCTTCATCAGCCAATCCGAGATTGTTTAGTTAACTAAATCGTGTGGCGGGCGATCGATGTTTTTTTTTATAGTAGCTCGACATAATGGTTTTCTCACGCCTGATGGAAACGAAATAGAAGCCCAAGTCGCTGTGACAACGGGCAAGTAACTTATCAGTTATCTGTTAGTTGCCACCGTCATGCCGGCCTAACCCTAACCCAACTAAAGCAGTCAACACCGCGCATGGACATCCGCAACTCAAATCGAGTTATGGGGTCGCTGCCGGCCTTTTAAATAGGAGTACGCTCGTTTCTTGAAGGCTCCCAAGTCGTAAGTAAATGTGAATAGTAGATATCTACATAATAAGTTTACATAAAATCTGTCTAGTTACCTCATCTACATTTATAGACTTACTAAGAGAGATCGATATCTTTTCTTAAAACACAGTTCATGTTTATTTTCGGTATTCCATTATCTTCCAGCTTGGAAAGTAGTAGGTACTATGAAGAATCCATTATGATGATTAGCTAGTGAGGATTGATACGAAATGCGCATAAATGAGATGGCGGTCGTATATTTAATATTTACATAGCTAAAACTTCTCTCAATTTCTTTAGTGTTTGCATAAATCTGATATTTAAATAGTATCCGATTTGTGCATTAACTAAATTAAATGTTGTTGTTGTTGTGGATTTATGTACACAACTAATGGATTGTACCCTTTAAAATATAAGAAATACATTAAGGGTAGAACGACCTTATGTGCGCTAAAACTCGACTCAATCTTGTACTATTGTGCATGAGTTATGGAATAGATAGGAGCAGTTCACATTCAAAACGCTTTCTGAAGATTTTTCTAACGCTCGTTTCAAAGTGAACGCCCAATCTATTTGAAGTTGTTTCGAGCGTTCGAATTTTGAACGTTTGTAAAAGTATTACGCTGTGTTTGTTTGAAAATAGAACGGTATCTATGGTACTTTATATACACATTACATAAAAATAAAGATGTCAAGTTGATATTACGAGTGACTACTCGTAATACTTATCAACTTGACATCTTGTATCTCGTACATTTTTCCTTATTTTGAACGGTAGAATTATGAAGAGAAATCTGTACAAACACATTAAACAATTGCAAAAACATTCGAGTAGTACGTAAAACACTAAATAATTTTAGGACCGAAAGAATGGAATAAGAGAACAGTAAAAGGAAAAGCAATAAAAGTTGTTTTATTGCTCGTCGGCGAAACACCTGCCACATAATGAGTTTTTAGTTATTTCACCGACTCATTGGCCAAATCGGAAAAACATTTATTTTACATGATGTTTTTACAAATAGAGCATCGCCAATACATTGTAGCTTTTTTTGTTTGTTTCGTTTTATTAATTCTATGAGTGGATATTTATAGCGGTTGAATTATTTATTTCTGGATAAGTACAATGTGGAATAAGCTGCATTTGAATTGTCTAATGTATCAAATAGTGCTGTTTTATGTCACTAAACTATCTCTTAGGGATAGGTCCCCGCTGCGAACGACGCGTGCTGATTTTTATCAATTACATTATTGACGACGAGGCAAGTGCCCTGTCTATGTCATTTACGCATAATTTGATGTTACATTTAAAAGCTATATTACATATAAACCGCGTCTCTGCACATTTGCAGAACAATGGCAGTTAAAACTGCTTTATAATCTACATCAATACGCGCCGATATACATTGCAGATTACATCACACGTGTCACACGATTCAAAGGTATGTTAAACCCTCAATAAAACCGTTATGTTAAACCCTCACATGTGTTAGGCACATCCCCAGATAAGAATTTCACTTTCATGCGAACGTGCATTATTCGATATTACGGTATCGGGGTTTACAACCTCAACTTCATTTGATGATATTTAGTGTTCGTGCGGATTATCGGCGCGATCAATGCTTAATCGCATCTAGCGGCAGATGGAACTCGGTCATGCGAATTACTGTCTTTATTCTATTTATGGTTGTGGTTGACGTCGAGTTTACTCTGCAGGCGGCGCCGGTCCTGAGTTAAGGAGGTGTTATCTTGAACATCCCGACCCTCCTCAGATAGGTACACGTAACGGGCCACCGTCAGGTTTAGTGGGTATTCTCGTGCGCCAATGCAATCTTGAAGTAAAAAGAAGTTCTCTTATTCTTAAAAGATTCCGTTTCCTGTAAAGGAGAAATAGCAGTTTTTCTTTGAAATAAAAAGCTTTTGCATACAATTTTGAATATGAGGGCTAACAACTGGTCGTCCCGTATTTCGGGCACTGTATGTTGCCTGACAGTTATTTGTTATTTGTATAGGTATAATTGACTGGCTCGGTGGCTCAATTGGTAGTGACCTCTGCCTTCTGAGCCAAGGGTCGTGGGTTCGATCCCCACACATTACAAACATTTGTGTGCATGAACATGTCTGTTTGTATTGGTCTGGGTGTTTTATATGTATAATATGTATAAACTTACAAAAAAAAATGTATTTAAGTATGTATATCAGTTGTCTAGTACACATAGTACAAGCTTTGGCTTAGTTTGGGACTAGATGGCGCTGTGTGGCCCAGCGTGGCATGTCTTGGGTTATTTATTTATTTATTACTAGCTGTGCCAGCGGCGTCGCTCGCGTGGATATCGGGTTTCAAAAATAACGGACTTCCATATAATACCCATCTATACCTTGTGCCTAAGTTTTAAGTTAGACCTCTAGCAATACATTGGTGAAAACCGCATTCAATTCTATGCAGTGGTTTTCGCGTAATGCGCGTTCAAACATACAGGTTTAAATTTCTCGCGTTTTCCCAACACTTCCCGTCACTGCTCCGCTCCTATTGATTGTAGCGTGATGAAAAGTATCCTATAACCTGCCCAGGAGTATGAAGAATAATTGTACCAAGTTTCGTCAAAATCTGTTCAGTAGTTTTTTTTTCTTTAACGAACATACAGACAGACAGACAGACAGACAGACAGACAAAAATTTTACTGATTGCATTTTTGGTATCAGTATCGATCACTTATCACCCCCTGATAGTTATTTTGAAAAAATATTTTATGTACAGAATTGACCTCTCTACAGATTTATTATAAGTATAGATTATTATCTTTTAACTAATATGTAAATCTATACTTATAATAAATCTGTAGAGAGGACTTTTCTGTACATGAAATATATTTACAAAATAACTATCAGGGGGTGTATATGGGGGTCTGTATGTTCGTTATAGAAACAAAAACTACTCAACGGATTTTAACGAAACTTGGCACAATTATTCTTCATACTCCTGGGCAGGTAATAATATACTTTTCATCACTCTACAATCGATAGGAGCAGAGCAGTGAAGGGAAATGTAAGGAAAACGGGAGAAATTGTTACCTATATATTTGAACGCGCATCACTCAAAAACTACTGCATGGAATTGAATGCGGTTTTCACCAATGTATTGCTAGAGGTCTAACTTAAAATTTTATAAAAGTCCTTTATTTTTGAAGCCCGATAACCACGCGTGGGACGCCGCTGGTACAGCTAGTAGATGAATAATAATCGTTTGCCGTTTATGGTGATAATTACAGTATTGAATGTCCAGTTTCAATGTGTATTTTAAATCATTGCGTGTACGAGTTGTACGCTCTGAAAGCTGCAGCTCTGGGACGTTCCTAAAGCCAAGTTTAATGATTCACTCACATTCCGATAGACGCATATTTGAAATGAAATGCATCCTTCATACAAGCAGCTTTAGGTGCTTCAGTTTTAATTATTTCTTCCAGATTAATTACGAAATAGTTCATACGCTCTAACATTACTTTTTGTGTGTTACCGGCGTTCCTTGTCTGATACCGCCGCATTCATTTTACATTTTTAGCTCAGTACACAAAGAGTCTTGCCGTCCAAATCTGGGCTCACCGTCTCGTAATGAATCCACGGCGGAACACACGTATGTGAAGATTAAACAAAGCCTTTCCTGTGCCATCCGTTCACTCGTCGGGTTAAAAATAGCTCCGCGAGCCAGCACTCGACAGATCGCGACTAAATTAAACGACAAGTGGCGCCCCCGCCCTGTTTTTAAGGGAGACAGGTAACAGGTGTTCTGCTTAGCCATATGAAAAAATGCCTCCTCTGATATTCCCCCTGTTTAAAGTCATTATTTATACGTTACAATTATATTGAGGCTGTCATATGACTTACAATATCTCGTTTGTTAGTTATTACATTGATTGGGTATATCCTCCAGATGTTTGCCATAAGTGGCGAACAACTGAAGAGGCCTATGTCCAGCAGTGGACTGCAATAGGCTGATGATGAAATTGATTGTATAAATATGTTATGAGTCTGACTGATTGAAAAACAGGGGTTGTAATATGGGTATTTTAAGCTATCCTTTAATAAACACATGCAGCCTGCCCTTCCATGATCTTTATCCTCCGTGTGATTTGAAGACATCACGCATTCATTTGTTTTTAAAAAGTTGATGTAATGCTTATTGTAAGGGTTTACCAAGTTTTACACTCTAACTTAGATAAAGATAAGATAAAGATATACATAAGAAAGGGTCATTTGTCTGTCTGATTAATATTTTAGGGAAATTTATTTAATGTGATAGGTAAATTTCTTAAGAGATAAAATTAAAATTCTAATTAAAGATAGCCCGCATTTCGAGATGAAGAATGTCTACGTATTGTGAAGCCCAATGAGTTCCTTTGTTCCGGAATTCAATAATCAGCAAAATTTTAGAAGGTGCCGTCTATTTTACAAGTAGGTTAGGTAGGTATTTAATAAAGGTTTTATTTTATTAGACAATTCTGTTTTATTAACAAATTACATTCCATACTTTGTAAAATCTAACTACAAACAAATATCAGAAATATCAAACTACTGCGCTACTTGTAATACAAATATTAATCGGACTCGTAGGTCAAGTAATATGGAGTGCTACCTAACAGTCAAACCGATGCATGGACCCAAGAGGTCCGGTGTTCGAACGAAACCACTCGGACCATAAATAGGGTTATTTCCAGGGTAAAATACTTGTGTACATTATATTATTTAGTCCTTAGTTGAGGTTATAAAAAATATTGGACACGTATTTTTTCTTATTATACAAAAAGTAACAAAGGTACAAGGCATCAAAATTTAGGCGTTGGTCGGGGGATGCGTAATTAGTATGAAAGTTATGTGATTTTCAAAGTTATTTTAATAAAATGTTAAATGTCTGGTTGAAATGTTCATGTTGTGAGTGCCTATGTATTTTAAAGAGAATGACATAGAGAAACGATAATACGAGTAGAATAAAAATACATAGCTTCTAGGAAAGAAGAATAATACGAGTATGTGTACTTTCTATAGGGTTAAAGTTACTAAGGAAATACCTAGTATTTCTCTGTAGTCACGTAATACCAGCCTAATAAGCCTTAACGAGTGAGTCATAAATTTTTCTACAGTCCCCTATTTAATGTCACATACTCGTATCTTCCATTATTAATGTTACCAGAGCCAAGTACGAACAATTGTTTTGTTCCGGAAAACAACTTGTTTGAACCTAAGTAAATACTTTTTGTATCTCAAATTTGTTTTGGACAAAAACTTCGTAGGAAACAAAGAAATAGAAATAGGAACACTATGGCGCGGTTCTGGGTTAGAAGTTGTTTGAATTAATTATTTTCACTTCTTGTAAATGAATGAAAAGAATGAAAATGTTCTCAATTAGTGTTGTATAATAATAGCTTTCTTATAAATATATGAATAATGAATGGATACTTAAATTTAAGAACGACTAAACGAAGATATTTTCAAGAACGACTTTTAAGGATATTTGTAGATAATATAATCATGACGGGATGTAAGGGAGCGGCCTATCATCTTTTCGCTCCAAGCCAACCTCACCTGCCCGTGGTGCATCCTGCCGAATAACAAACGAGGCGCTGGCAACCGACCGGTGGCGGTATAACCATCACAATTGAAGGCGTAGCTAAATACAAAAGACCGGTAACGGGCAGCAGCGTCACCGGAGCAAGAAGTTACGCTCTGCGATCGCCAACCCGCCTGCCCAGCGTGGCGATTATGGGTATATCCTCCAGATGTTTGCTCTATGTGGCGAACAACTGGAGAGGCCTATGTCCAGCAGTGGACTGTAATAGGCTAATGATGATAATCATGACATTTTTTACACTTTAGTGCAAAAAACGTTTCAAAAAGCGCTTTCTTAATTTAACATACTTTATCCCATTTAATAATTTCCTAATCTATGATAAGTATATAAAACTGCAAATTATAATGGCAAGAACAGAGGTTATTATAATCGATTTTAGTACTTAATATAAAACGATTATTAGCATAAGATAATAAAGACTCACCTACTTCTTATTTCGATAAAGATCATGTTATAAAATGTAGAGTTGTAACCAACATTAAACTAACCTGTTTAAATGTCAATGGAAATAACAACTCTCGTTGAAATTTTGTACGGTTCTTAGAGCAGCGTGTATGTACGTAAAGAAAGCTTATGGGCACTATGAAGATTGCACCGTGAATATGAAACTGGAAGACGACATAATATTTCTTTTTTTGTTTCCCTAAGATAGTACTCTACTATGAAAATTTAACCTTTTGCTGCAATGTGAGCCACAAATGTATATTTGCGCAAAAGCAAGTGCCGTATATACTCGTAGAATGGTGTTGGAGTTTATATGTTATACTTAAAAATTAGAAATGACGATAAAAGTTCGTTCGAGACGATAAAGACGATAGTCTTGTAGTGGTGTTATTTGTTTGTAATGATATTTAATAATGTCCACTAAATAAACGTAAGTTTCTATTTCGCACCAATGTGGTCCTTCGCTATAAAGACACCTTCAGAAAGTAGAGTCATCACCAAATGAGAGTCAAACAGTGATGATATTTGTATAAATGCATTGAAACTTGCGATGCAATACATGTGTATATTTCCACAGTAAAACGAGATATCAAACTACAAACTAAAAGAAGTGCACAATATCAATTCCTATACAGTCCAAATTAAAAGCGTTCCAAAATCAAGGTAGACGAGCTTGATGTGTCGAGTGCTTGTGCCAAATCCTTAGGGTCCTCCCATTGTGCGGAGCGTTCCTCGCGCTTCCTCCTCAACAGCCAATAGAGGAACTGTTATCTCTCTGATTGAGCGAGCAATAAATTCGGATTGCCTTTCTGTGTGTTGAAATACTCAAACAATTGCTCAGTTCCCCCTCTTCACTTATTGTGTATTGGATATTTTTACAGGGCAGTTTCCAAAATGTTATTCAATGTGGAACAATCGGTGAAGTTTCATATAAATATCGGGAGTATTCCTATTATTAGCACTTTGTAAAATATGTAAGCATGTGTAAGAAAATAAATTGAAAAATCACCAAAAATCTATTTAATTTATTTAATTTTGTAATATTAAAATATAATTTTAAACGTAAGAATCTACACTGTCAATCATTTAGATGGAAATAGGCGCGAGGGTAAAGCGTTGTATGCAAGTACACATATGAGTTTCCTTTGAATTTGTGTCACGTGTTACCTATTTGTTACCGTAAGTTGAGTAATGTATTGCCTAAACCCACTTACTTAAATGGAAAAAATATAAAGAATATGTTCTGAATAAACGGTTTTAGACTAGCGGTTATTAAGTTTATAAGTAGACAATATGTTTAAAAATTAATGTCATTGTATTATAACTTATCTATGCGCTCGCAATCAAGAAGCTTTTAGAGTATTTTCGAGTTGAATACATGTATCCATATACTTATAAGTAGATATATAAAATTTGCTACTTTTCGATATGTAGCTATGAAATATTATTCGCCATTTGAGAGAAATTAATATGGAATATTGTATTTACTGTATTATTTACTCGTATATCAACATTATGGTTAAGTTTGCACAAAATGAAAACTTATTTAAAGTAAAATAATGCTCGAAAATTCACAAATAAGCCATGAATAATTATACTGCATAAAATGTTTATATTTAGTTGCATAATGTTAATAATGTTCTCATGTAAGTGACTGTAAATTGTCTTATTGGGAATAAATTCTTTAACCATATGTTTAAATATTAACAGTAACATATAGCTTTTAAAACTACTTCGTAAAACCATTCAACTACAACTTTCATAACTTTGTTATGAATAATAAAATATAAAATACAAGTTTAAATTTAAATTACAAAAGTAATATAATAATCATTATAAAAAACATATTGCTTAAAATTAGGAAAAAAAACCGTTTATTTCATATAGTGCAGTCAATGAAGCATTATAGGTCCGAATTTTTTTACTGTGAACCGAATTGCATACAATTTTGGGATTAGGTTCATCTTACCATTAACTTCAAAAGTGAAAATGATTTGAACTCCGCCACCACCCTGGGGGTGGTTGCCACCCCTTCTCGGGGGTCAATGGTTGTTTTTTCAAAATAACCTCGGATATCGATTGAAGATCTGATTTTAAGCAAAAAAGTTTCTATAAAGTTTCTCGAAAAATCTAATACTTTTCAAGTTATTGGCAATTGAAAATTCGCAAATTTTTCACGTTTTTCATCAGTTTTTTTCAAATATCTCCAAAAATATACGTTTTATCGAAAATTTTATTAGGAACAAAATTGTAGCAGGTAAAAAAATGAACAATTTGGTTTTTTACAAAATATTCTAAGTGCAATATTAAGCTAGATATTAAAGATCAAAACCGTTTTTTATTTTATCTGAAATTTCATCGATGTAGTCAATGCCATCTAGCAGCGAGCTAATGCATTTTATGCTTTCTAATCAAAAAAGGTTTTGTAGTGCTTGAAATAAGCTTTAAAATGAGCACTATCAAAAGTCTTTTACACGTAAAATAAGTGAGCTATATTGCAAATAAGCGGAGCATCGAATGTTTTTTCTTTTCAATCAATGGGTTTAAATAAGTGCCATTTCCACCAAAACTAAAATTAATCATATTCCGCCTAGAATTAACTTTATTATGAAGAGTTTTATAGATTGTATTAGTTTGGCTGCTTTAGGACACATAGTTTTCAAAAAAGTCACGATAGAAAAAAAATCGAGAATTTCAAATTTTTAAAAATCCCACCTTTTTTTCATAATATCTCAAAAATGACGACAGATACGTATAAAAGTGCAGGAATAAAAAATTTAGGTATTTTTCTGACAAACAATTTGGTTTTTTTGTTTTTTCTATCAAATAAAAATTGACGGAGATATGCTTGTTTAAAGAGCGCGTGGCAGCGCAATCACAGCCTCTCTTAAGCCCTTTCACCCTTCACCGTTTTAAAACAAGGTTTTTCACTATATATTGCAATAAAGGATGTTGTGGCTCTTTTAATCACCTTTACAATGGTATTTCATAAATTGTGATAGCATGAAAATTTAAGGAGTTATGGCCCAAAAACTTATCATATTTTTTTCGACTTAGTAACTGAACATTTCGGAGTGTGAATATTTGGAGCAATGTGAAATGATTGGCGACACATCCAAGTTATGAGATGTCTCTATGAAGCTGCCACTATGTCCTGAGCCGAAACGTGGACATGAACTGTAAGGCTAGTCCACAAATTAAAGGTTGCTCAGCGAGCTATGGTAAGGGCTATGCTCGGCGTCTTTCTGCGGGATCGAATCCGAAATGAGGTGATCCGACAGCGAACCAAAGTCACCGACTAGCTCACTGGATTAGTCAGCTGAAGTGGCAGTGGGCTGGCCACATCAGCCGCAGAACCGATAAGCGTTGGGGTAAACGAGTTCTGGAGGGGCGAGGACGCCCTCAGGCCAGGTGGAGTGCCGATTTGCGCAGGGCGGCTAGCTAGTGCTGGATGCGAGAGGCCCAGAATCGATCTAAGCGGCGAACATAAGGAGAGGTCTATGTCCAGCAGTGGACTGATACGGGCTGATGATGATGATGATGATGAAAATATTACTTACTCTCTACTTACATCTTTTTATGTCATACCAAAATATTTTTGTGATTTTTTCAATTTAGGGGTTGTTTGCTTGGGTTGTAAGATTTTCAAGGGGTTGAATATGATTTTAATATGAGGTAATTGTATTAGAAAACACTTTACAATTTCAACACTTACTATTAGACTGGTTTCTAGCGATAAAATGGCTCAAACTCAATTTTTCCATTAAGGGGTCATTCAGACCCCTTAAAAATAATTGGCGGAGTTCAGATCGTTTTCACTTCTGAAATTAAGGGTAAGATGAGCCTAATTCCAAAATTTCATGCAAATCGGATCACAGTAAAAAAATTCGGAGGTTAGCCCATATTTTTCGCTTCATTGACTGCACTAATAATATTGTTGTCGAATCAGTGCTATGCTACGAATGCTACGACGTAGCTGACGGCCGTAGCAGATTTCAAATATCCATGTAGTAGACTGTAATAAATAAAAAACTACGATCATATTGCTCTAAAAGTATGATTTAACATCATAACATTCTCGAAGCGAAAAAAGGGCAACTTCTGAATATTCGACCACTTACGAAAGTTTCTGACGAGGTTGTGTACGAACACTTTGTCAAAGTTTGGATTTGCTCGACTGAGAGGTGACTGTGTAGAACTTAAAAAAATCAAGGCACTCGAGGAGCGGGCGATGTGTGTGCGTGTGTCGCGGAGGGTCGTGCGAGCGTGCGGGTGTGGGTGTGGGCCCCGGCGGGCGCGACGGCGGTTGGGGCGGGGTGTATCGATCTCGGCACGGCGCGTGCGCCGCCGGGCGCGGGCGGCGGCGGCGGCGGCGTCGGCGGGCCTCGCCGGACTCGCCACCCGCGCAGTCCGCAGCCGGCCGCCAGCCGACCGCCTGCCGACACCCGCGCCTCGCGCCTCCTGCGCCGCAACGTTTGACATTCACCGCGCGATAACATTCGAACAACCTCAAACCGCCTTCCCCGTAGGAATTGCTCTCCAGTGCTATTACTTCAAAACTGTTACAAAACTAAAGAGGAACGCTTGAAAAGATTACTTGGCGTAAAATCGGTAGAGTTCACAGAGTGTAACAACTTTATTTACAAATAACCTTGATGATATTTTGCATACCGATAAATAACTTCAGCTGTAAGTTTGACTGATACGAGCTCTCCGATTTTCTTTTCGATTGTTTTAAAATTGTGTAGTGTTGCCGTAGGAAAAGTTGGAGTGCGTAATCTTCTAAAGTGATCGTGTTTGTGACTGAAAAAGATAACGGAGTCTTGCTCACGAGTTTACGGGTCGTTAAGTCGACGAAGGATAGAATCTGAAGGAGAGGTCTTCGTTCGTGTCCGTTCATCGGAGTGATAAAATTTATGACAAACGGTAAGGAGCATGTAGTGGGTATAAGGGTCAGGTTTGGCGGCGTGTTATCGTACGAGTGTATCTGGCTTGTCGAAGGCGGTGCGAGCGTTAATTACCGCTCGTCCTGCGGGAGCGCGAGTGAGGAGCCGTTATCAGCTGCCGCCACTGTGGGCCGCGCCGGGACTCCGCCGTGATAACGCATCCTCCCGAGACATTACTATAATTACGTCTACGATAAAAGGGTGATTACTGATAACTTGTGTAGAATTTTTTTTTATAGCCAATACCAGTTACCGCCTACGTTTCGATGTAATCTTATTATTGTTATCTTTTTACTAGACAAATTGAAGGTTTTCATTTGACAATCTAAATGTATATACTTCAGTCTTACTTTTTCTTCTATGTTACTAATATCACAAGCTAACTAATAATGCACTTATTTTTTATTTTGTTTTAGCGTCAAGTATTGAGCATTTTAGCATGTAGAAACGACTGAGTTGTAGGTGTTTGAACATAAGTTGATTTATTTAGCACACGTTACGTTTATTGAACTTAACCTGTCCTATATAAGTAAGTAAAAGTAAGATTACACGACTAATTATTAAGATTACAGACAAGCAGTTGTACTGACTAATCTTACTTCTTTTACTTAATTGAGGTCACATCTTCTAGGTACAATAATGAAAAAAGTAAGCAACATTTGCCTTAAGTGTAAGACTATGCTCATTTTATATAAGGGGTTCTTACACCGAGAATATGTTGAGAGAACCCGCAACCCTCGGCTCTGTGGCGAGCGCTTTCACGATAAGATCAAGTGGGTAGTCGCCTGTGGTTTGTAACGTCAGCAAAGGGTATTGTCTGCTTTACAACGGTTGCCACTAGTTAAGGATTAAAAAATACAAGACCTACTTAGTTAGTAAGTAGTTTTAAGGTTTTCTATATTAACATTTAGGAGCTTTTTACACATGTACCTACTTTATAACGTGGAGAATGGTAACAGAACCAACAGTTATAACATATTCATAATGTAACGTTATAAACTTAATTGCAGCTCTCTACCAGGCTCAATTGATGTCTAAACCTCATCATCCCCATCATCAGCCTTTCGTAGTCCATTGCTGGATTTAGGCCTCTCCAATCGTTCACCACTTGGATCGGTCTTGGGCTTCTCGTACCTAGAATATTTCTATCTAAACATAATGCCCAAAAACCCAGATGAATATTCTTTAAAAATATTTTATTAATATAAGGAGAATGTAAGGGAGCGACCTATCACCTGTTCGCTCTAAGTCACCTGCTCGGGGTGGATCCTGCTGAATAAAGAACGAGGCTCTGGCAACCGACTGGTGGCGGTATAATCATCACGACTGAAGGCATAGCTAAATACAATAGGCCGATGACGGGCAGCAGCGTCATTGGAGCGAGGAGCTACGCCCTGCGATCGCCAACCCACCTTGCAGGTGGGTTGGCGATCGCAGGGCGTAGCTATACCATATACTACGCTTGCTGTCCAGCTGCAGTGATTATGGGTATAGCCTCCAGATGTTTGCTCAAAGTGGCGAAAAACTGGCGAGGCCTATGATGATGACAAAGATTTTATAAAAGTCGTTTAATATTTTATATTTATATATGCGGCACTGGAGATAGGGCATTTTGAATATTGTGCGTGACACCCGCAAGTGTCTTTTTCATACAGATATTACAATACGCGGGATACAGGGCCACAGGGTCAGGTCCAGCACGAAGACCGGGCAATCCCACGTGCGTGATAAAATTCGCACGATATTAAAAGCACCAATAAAAGGCACATTTCCGCTTTCGCTCCTGTCAATCTGTCAAAATGTGCAAAAGATGTCGTTTTGTTTCTTAAACTGTCAAAGGTGTCGCTAAGTCTTCCAATATATCCCAATATACTGCAGAAAAACTTTCAATGGCCGACCGAGCCAGTAAAAGTAAAATTTACTTCAGTTATTAGGTACATATTTATAAACTGTTATTATAATTCAATATTCGTATAAAAACAGCCTTAAAAGTTAACCCTAAACGTATTCAGAATAATAAGTAGGTGCTTCATCATCATCAGCCCTTATCAGCCCACTACTGGACATGGGCTTCTCCCAATGTTCGCCACTTTAATCGATCGATTAAGTAGGTACTCAAGTGTAATAAATCGTCATATGTTTTTAATATTTTATACAGGGTCCATGCCTCAACCAATTAAATAATAAGACATAATTTTAAACATATCTACAATAATAATATTAAATTAAACTATGTTTGTCTAAACGTATGTTTTTATCTCCTTAGATACCTTTTCAGGTATAGTAATTTCAAACACTTTGACAATTGATAGTTTTGTCAGTAAAAGTTGAATAATAACAAAAGTATGAGAAGTAGGTACTTATCCAGCGGACAATGACCATGCGACAATAGATTTCACCGCAGAGACGGATAAAGTGCTATCATAAAGATACTTTCAAAGATTTTAAGAAAGTAAATTACTTTTAGAGAATACTCTTTTATTATTTAGTTTCGAAAAATATCTAGAAAACGGGAATAACTTACACGTTGTATACCGCATTGCACCACAAAAATGCTGTGGTAGATTTTCTCAAGACCAATGTTTATAAAATGTATTTTTTTTAAATAGGAGACTTGTTAACAAGGCTTTTTTGCTTTAATCTGAGTCTGTGTAGAAATCTAAATTTAATTTTTAAAAAAAACGCAAGTACTTATAATAACATTTTTAATGTGATTTGAAAAGGGAAAAATAAAATAACATAAGGAAATGGCATATGAAAATACGGAGTTATTTGCATATTATGCACGGCACCTGAACCCGAATCCTTAAATCGGGGGCGACATCTTGTAATATAAAATTATAATGACACCACGGAAGGCGTACCGTCTTCAAAAAAGGTCGAAGTTGGATCAGGGCGGGCGCGGCGCGTAATCCCTTGGCCCTCTGCCGGCTCCTGGCGAGCTCGTAGACATTTCGCCGAGACATACGATATCCTCATAAATTTTCACGCAAGTTTGAACCCAGCGTTCTGGGAGACCCGCTTGTACGAATATTTTAGGCTAACGAGTGTGTTATTGGTACGAAAAGTGTCCTTTCGTCTTAAAATACGAGTAAACCTACTGCGTTCTACTTTCTGGACATTTTACATCTGATTCATGATTAGGTGTTGAGAAAAATAATTACAGAAACATAATATTTTGATCCCAATCTCCTACACATTCTAGTAGGGCAACAAAATTTAGTTTCACAACACAACATATTTTATTACATAGGAGTTCAGAATAAAAAATGCTGACTGTAATTCTGAGTCAGGATGATTCGCCGTCTGTAAAAGTAACTTTAATATTTTGAATAAACTCATTATACTCGGCAATAAACCGCCTCATAAAATGGACGTCCAAGATTATTTTGACCGATAAAACCTACCCTTTGCTTTTTATTGAAATGTTTATTGTGTTTGTACCTACCATCGACAATAAACTCTGATTGAATAAATAAAAGTAAAAAAAACTGATTAGAAATTAAACTCCTATTTTTTTAAGGTTTCCTCCAAGTGGGTTTCATAATCGTGCCATTTAATTGACCTCTGAAGACTACTTGTGAACTTTCGTCGAACTTTAGTCTAAACAAAGGAGGCACTTCGAGGGAAATCAAGTTCAATTAAATCATTGTACAGCACAATACATACCCACGCGTTTACATTCGAGTGGATCTCATTATTTAGTTTTTATTTAAAACGTACACGGCCGAGGAAAACGTTTTAAACTGCTTGGAACACTTGAGAATAGAATGAAAATATTAGCATCGAGTAAATTTTTTATTTCCGCTAGGTTTTTCGTTTTGTTCCATAGATTATTATTGGTAAATTTCAGTATGGACTTTAAACGTATAAACGTGTGTAAAATAATGTAACGTAATAATCAAATCAATGAAATCTTTATTCGTTTAAAAGACGTGAATGATCAAGTTCCAAAGTAATGATACCGTTAATACTTACTCGTTGAATCAATAATTTTTGACATACAAAGAAACGGCCCAACTTTGGGCCCAACTATTTCAGTCGTCTCTAACATTTTTTACTTACGCTTCACCGGACGCTAAGTCATTTAAAAACACCGGATAAAAAGTGAAAATGCTTAAGTTTGCTTTTAGCATTCCACTTGGTCGGTGTTGACCGCCATTATCCGTTACTGCCCGCCCCCGGCGATGCTGTTACAGGGTGTCCATTCTATGTGAATAAACAATCCTCGCGTTTCCTTACTATTATCTTTGCCCTCTTGGGATAACAGAGAACAAGACACGAATTCTCGCTTTTCTGCGGGTATCGCAGTTTGTATACTGAAGATTGCAATCAGGGATCCGTGAAGAAATGTTATTATTATTGTGTTAACAGGTACTGGATAAAACATTTTGTTAGATTTTAGTATTTTCTTTTCAATTTGCTCTTATTTTTAAATTATTCTATTGTATGATATTTGAAGAAATAAATAGACAATTCTGAAAACGCACACCATATAGTACTCGTGAACGATTCCACAACGTTGGGGTGTTTGAATATTTCATGAATATTTCATCTGATTACTAATTTTAAAATAACCTAAGGCAAATATATAAAATTCATTTGATAATATCATGTCGTGTCAGATGTTCTACAAAGTAAAAGGGATTGGGCCGTTTAGACAGTTCGTAAAAAGTATTTTATTTCCAGACTAATCAACAACTCTTATCTAAAATTTTATCGTTATAAACAAACTGTCCCAGCTACTGGCGGGTAGACATATTTTAATACAATTATGATAATTATTAAATGGTCAGTCTAGTAATAGCCGATTCCAGTGTCGGCCGATGACAAGTTAAAAACTATTAAAGTAATAATCGTTCGGTCACTTGACTACACATGTCTGCAAAATATTCTTGATTTTGAGGCAGAATGTAGGAATTCCCAAATCATGCCCACCCTGCAGCGCCTACTAAAAGCAATGGAGTTGCACGTTACGGCCTAAGTACATACCGCAGAATGGGCGCAGCTGTACTTTTTACGAGACAGCAATTTTATGTTTTCAACTGTTTATTGTCTCATTAGTTAATTCAATTCATTAGTATGCCTCAAAAAAAGTCCTTTTATTAAAAGGAAGCTAAGGACTACTCGTACATAAATAACTCTAGACATGTCACGCTGGGCTACACTAAACCGAAGCTTTTACTTTGGGTACTAGACAACTGAAATACTTCATCATCCTATTGCAGTCCACTGCTGGACATAGGCCTCTCCAGTAGTTTGCCACTTACGGCAAACATCTGGAGGACATACTCATAGTCGCCAAGCTGGGCAGGCGGGTTGGTGATCGCAGGGCGTAGCTTCTGCTCCCATGACGCTGCTGCCCGCCATCTGTCTGTGCAATTTAGCAACGCCTTTAATTCTGATGGTTATAGCGCCACCAGCCGATTGCCAGCGCCTCGTTTGTTGTTCGGCAGGATGCACAACGGGCAGGTGTGGTTAGCTTGGAGTGAGAAGATGATAGGCCGCTCCTTTAAAACTTTATATCATAATAATCATCTGCCTATATCAATCCACTGCTGGACATAGGCCTAAGTTTTATATGTTTTTATTCAATTATTCAAAAATATAGATAAAAAGGGAGGTGTAAAAATAGCCTTAATAAATTAAATAACCATTGCTAAAGTTACGAAATGAGGAGCAGGTGCTGCAGCCACAAAATTTCTCGTCACATTTTACAACATTGAAAAATAAAAAAGTACACCTCGGGGAGTTTGAACTTTTCATTTGACGTCGGCCGTATTTGTAGAAAATGATCCTATCTGCGGCTTTCCCGGACATGCCCATAAAATAAATTGTCAGATGACGGGGACTTCAATTTTGTGTGAAAATTACGAACATGTTTCTTGTATACGGCCGGCCGGCAGATAGTGAAGGCGCGCACTGATTCACGTCACGTAGAGACCACCACGGCTCAAAAATTAGGTCCCCATCCTCGGCCGGGCGAAGTTTGAATGTTGCGAGCGGACCCTTTTCATACAAAAAAGGATGAGTCAGGGATTTACGTGAAACTAATTATCCACCAATAGATTAAACAGTTCCAAGGAAAATGAACGGGAATTCTTTAATTAGCTGCCTACTGAAGATGTAATGTAATCTAAAAAGTAGGCGTAAAATACGTGCGATATATAAATACGCCTTCGAATATTTATTTTTCGTACACAGCTACCATAGTGTTACTCTAATTGCAAGTTACGACTGTATTATGACGTAGCACGTGTAACGATAACCTAATAACCTTTGGGAATGACGGTCTGGTTCACATTTAGATACATTTTGGTACGGTTGCCACGTAATACCGTAATTACAGCGGCACCACATGTTGTACTATTGTGTGGAGACGCGCTGAGCATTATCGCCCCTGACCCATTCATTATTCAGCCACAGATGCCGATCGGAGCAAGCACCGACCTATTCGTATATTCCATTCATTCGCTCTTTTTGCCAATTCACTCTTTAACACCTTCTTATGCCCTGCCTCACGGCTTGAATAAAACAGCGGAGCTAAGCCTCACGAGGGATCATCAACGTGTGCTCTTGGCTGCCTCTAGAATAAGGATAACACTTTTAAGCTTACTTACACCATTAATGTTTAAAATCATTTGTACAATTAAAATAAAAAACGCAATAACTAATTTACATATTTGTTACTTTAATCAGTGCTCTCATCTAATTTTCTACGAAGTCAGATATTATAGGTCTTTGTTTAGAATCGTTGCAGCAATCGGTCTTAAATGCACTAAAAATTTAATTATTAAATATCTCTTGTGTTAAATAAGTGTTAGTTTTACCGAACCCCTATATTTCCCCCTTTGTGTGGTTTCAAGACGCTGTTCCGTCTTAATTAATGTTAGCGATCTTGCGAAAACACCCGACACCAACAGCTTAATTCGAACGTGGGAGTCGGAAACATTTTAATTTAAGATAGCACATCTCAGAGACTACCCAGTTACATAAACGGTTTATGCCATGCATTTTTAAAGTATTCCCCCGGTTCTCAAAATGTACGCTCCATCTCAGTAATTTAAGGGCATCGTAACACTTTTTTGTCACGATTCATTAAAAAGTCAAATTAATGAGTTACTGCGTGCGAAAAAAATTGGTCGCCGGTGGATCAGCATTAATAACAGATGCAGCGGGGTTAAGGCGTCCACAATAGGATGGGTAACAAATTGTGGGCGGACCACGCGTGCGTACCCTCCCGCTGTCATTCACCTTGAGGTATGCACCCGACCTGCCGCCCTGAATAATTACTAGCGTAACGAACAACTCTCCCAACCGCCCATGCCCTCGCCCGGTCCTTATATATTACGATACACTTTGTATTCATCTTGAGGATTTTTACTTCCAAATTAATAAGAATGTTATTAAAAAAAATTGCCGAGGTGGACGTAATTTTTTTCCATTATTATTATTTTGAGTTACGAAAATTTTCCTTTTTAAAACGAAAGTTAAATATTCAAATTAATTTTCACTGCAAAGGCACGTTTTGATTGTTACAGTAAAAGAGAGACGAGAACCACGTTTAGGAAAAAGTTTTTACTGCCTATTTTAAGAAGGGTTTTATTTTAAACTAGCTGTGCCAGCGGCGTCGCACGCGTTCAAACATACAGATAAAAATTTCTCCCGTTTTCCCAATATTTCCCTTCACTGCTCTGCTCTTACTGATCGCAGCGCGATGAAAAGTATACTTTAACCTGCCCAGGAGTATGAAGAATAATTTCACCAAGTTTCGTTAAAATCCGTTCAGTAGTTTTTGTTTCTATAACGAACATACAGACAGACAGACAAAAATTTTACTGATTGCATTTTTGGCATCAGTATCGATCACTAATCATCCCCTGATAGTTATTTTAAAAATATATTTAATGTTCAGAATTGACTTCTCTACAAATTTATTATAAGTATAGAACATAGATATAGGTTATCAAAAAAAAAGCTTTAACATTTAAGGGGCTGGCCATTACTCGCCATCATATTGGTAACGAGTAGGTAATAACCAATTATAGCTAGTTAACACTGTGTTACTACTTCAATGGAGAACTACAGGAGTATAAAATATCTATTCCATAAAAATATTTTCGACACACGATTTCGCCATGATTTTTCATTATTAGAATGTAAGATTTATATAGGTACGCATTAAAATTGTACATAAGAACTTCAATTTCAGTGAGGTCACAGTTTTGTATTGAATAAAATATAACTAAGTAACTTTTTGCGCGTGCAAAAACTTTGAAGTTTCTTTGTTGGTGAATAATTTTGCGGCGATTCATTCCAGTCACGCCTGTTTATTCACATACGCCCAGGGAGCCCCAATAATGGGGTAACTCCTTCGCCACATGCGAACAATCTTTTGTACAAGATCGCTTTTTCACTTCGCACTTAGATTATTTATTTAAAACTGGCGTCAAATCTTGGCTTATATTTACTAATACGGAAAAATAATTACGTATAACTATTTGATTAGTATGGTGGCTTATTTAGTAATAGGCACCAAACCCTTTTGAACCAAAGGCTGTGGGTTTGATTTCCATCTGGGACAAACATTCATGTGATGAATATTTTCGTTCCATGTGTGGTTGTTTGTATATATTTGTGACCTTTATTGTCTTGTGTTATAACAATTAAGCGTCATTTACAGCGGCTGTTGTTATTCTAAAACGGTCGATGAAATACATACCTACTTAATTACTTGTTGAACAATACTTAGCGTCAGTCAAAGCTGAGGAGTCCCGGTAAGCGACCCAAAGGGCAGTAATTTTGAGAAAATGGCATCTGAACTGTCAAGAGTTGAGACTTAGCCTTGTTAGGAACATCTGCCGCCAAGCTATCGTGACCACAACTCACGGACGCTTACAGCTTCCGTTTCATCCGCATAGAAAGTTTCTTAATTACAAATGATTCATCCATAATGTTCATATTCAAACTTTTTCAAATCTAGTTTAACTTGCTCTGACCTTAATTTAATTTTAAATGTTTAAAATTATAAGCAATACTTATTTTATCTAATATTTAGACGAAGTGGAAATATGCTTTGTGGCTAGCGCAATTATTTAGCAAATGAAACGTAAGTGAAAAGTTATATTAGGGAATCATAGTTTTTTTAAATTAAATATATTTACATTATAGCACCAATTTAACAATCTATTCTACAGTTTTTCATTTTATTCATAACCGCTTACACACTAAACATAAAAAATATGACTCAACTTATTTCCTTTAGTAGCCCGACTCGGCAGTTATTGCGGTATCAATATCGTGCATGTTTAACAAAAATGTAAATAAATCAAAGACCCAAGAATTGTTAAGTGTTCGAGGCATTGTATGGTATATTTATACACTCGGCGTTTCCGAAGCTGCCCGCCCATTATGGTGCTTCGCCTGGGATCCGAATACCTTAAAATTGTGTCCATAAAGATAAGAATTTTTGCGACTTCGTTTCGCCAGTCTTGGGCATCCCTAAAAATTTATGATCACATTTCATGACTTCGTAAGAGTTTTGTTGGTTTTTCCAGGGAAAATGTGATATCTGGTATCTTCTTCAGCAAAGTCTTCAAAGTTGTAAACTTTTGAGTACGAAAATTCAATATCCGTTGCTTCTTTATTGTAAAAAGGTACTTCGAATGCTGAGATCTGTAATTACCTATGCTTTTGAAATTAATGGAACTTCAGGCTTTAAACTGTTTAAGTCGTGCTCATGACAATTTGGACGTATTTTATAAAGTGTAATTTTCTTAAATAATGATGTTGTTTTAGTATTTTCGATTATTATTATAGTAATTTCCTTTCCTTTTAGAAAATGTATCTATCGACCATTTAAAATATTTCGGAAACTGTCTAGGTTAGAAAGAGAAACCTAGATGTTAGGCTGTGTCCTTAATAAAATACATAATAAAATTTGATAGATACACTAAAATGTTACAATAAGTTCATTATTTCGTCGTTAATGAAATGCCACACTATACCTACTAAGACAATGTAATTAGCACGTGATTATATCGTTACGCAAATTGCAGAATGAGATAGTTTGTCAAGGGTTTTCGACGCACAATAAAATTATGACAATTCCAACCGCCCCCGCGGTCTCGTTAAAGGGCTGAAAGGGATCCCGTCTAATTGTGTAGAATAATGTTCTCATGAATAGCTTTTCTCTATTTTAAACAAGTATAGCATCGAGATAACAGAACGAGGACAAGTATATTGTAAATAGTTGGTCGTATTTCCATAAACTTATCCTTGAGGTACCTTTAGTAACTGATCATTTGTGGCTTGAATAAGTAGGTTGTCTAGGACCAAAAAAAGGATAACTAATAATGGTAATACAGTATAGTGGAGATATCTACGTACGCATCATTACCATTCATCATTATTTTTACAGTTGCACAACATAGCTGTCTGATGGAAACCGAAAGAGAGGCGAATTTCTGTTAAATATTATTATTTAAGTATAATTATACATATTATATGAATAGGTAAAAAATATACCGTAATAATAAAATAATTCATGACTTACTAAATATTTAATAATGTCCATATAAATTGCTTTGAATACTGGAGCATAAAATCACTATCATTATTAGCTCGTCTACAGTAATAAAACTTTATTAACGTTTGAGGTAAAACTTATCTTTATAATGCGCTTTCGGGTAACATAGGATATTAAAGGTTCAGCTATTCTCCAAAATTACTGGGTACTTAAATAGCAGTTGAAAATGTCAATCTTTCAGTTGTCAATAACACAGGCTCGAGACAGGTTGATTAAGATAATCAATCATCCGTGAAAATCTTTCAATAAGCTGGTAATTCAATGCTAACCGAGTGCACTCTGACAAATAAAATTATTTTAAAAATGGCCTATTATAATTCGTCAGAAAATGACAGGTTTTAAGTATGTATTGAAACATTCTTTTTTGAATTTGATTAATTAGTTAGAGATCCGATGTGGTTCTGTTGAGATTTGAATTTCAATTGTTAGGTAAATGGTTGGTTTGAAGAATTTGGCGATCGTACACATCTCAGTTAGCCCTGCGCTTTATATATCTCGCCAATTAGATGAACCTGCTTATATGATGAGAGAGTGAACCTACGAGTATATTTACGTACATGTTCTACACTATAGGTAAATGTTCACTGTAGATATGTATTTGGCTAATATAAGTAGGTACATATATACTAGTATAGATCTTCTGTGACCGGGATTCGGTCATGAGAATGTTATTATTAAAGGTTTAATGTATTAAGTTGACATTGTTTGTAGTCATGGCGTTTTCAGAGTGGGCCTTACTCGGCGAAACTGCGCGCTAGGGTTATTATTGGATTAATGTTCTGGTAAACGGGAATTCGTCCTCTATATTTGTCGAGGCTGCCAGCACTGGAATAACTGGGTGGCCCACTTTACATTTGCTCATTGTAGTACCTATTAGGATAACATAATGTAGCGTATTGGAAGCAGTTTAGTAATTGTTATCTTCTTTATAGAAATGTAAAACTACAATTGAATTGGACGTGTAACGGTCAAAATACTAATAATATGAACGATTTATAACTTTTTAATCCAGTATTTGATAATATTATTACATTTACGACTGCAAATCAAAACAAGGTAACTTCAGTCGCTACATTATACCTAATCAGTTAATACCACTTCCTGTATTACCTTTTTTTCATTTTATCTTCAATATAATTCTAACATCAATGGAAAATATATGGCAACGGCTTTGACATACGAACAAAATGTCCCTATACCTTAACAGGTCAGCACTACGAATGGCTTTTTGAATATTTATCCCCCGGGGAGATTAACTAGGGGATGAAAGTTTCTGTAGAAGTTCCGATGTCAAGTCCCATTGGGCACACGGTTAGTTAGATAATAAAGTGGTGGTATGGTCCTTTAAATAGGCACAGATTACGTAATTGACCTGAGTTAGCAGACCTTGTCTCATATTTGTGTTTGCATATGTAAAGATTTTTACCATTTTTAGAATATTAGAGTCGCGGGTTCGATCCCCACCAGGGACAAACATTCGTGTGATAAACATTTGTAAAGTATCTGGGTGTTTATATTTGTATTTAAGTATTATATTTGTGGTACTTTCGTTGTTCTGACACCCGTATCAAAAGCAACTTGCTTTGGGAACGGAGCAATGTATGTGATGTTGTCTGATATTTACTACTACTCTTTGTTTTCCTTCGTTTCACGATTCTATTTATGAAGTATTTCGTCAGCCACCGTTTTCTCTCTCGCTCTTCTCTGGTGATAAGTTTCCTACGGCGCGTGCTTCGCTTATGAATACATCCAATGTTTCCTATTGATTGATCATTGCTAGTTGCAATCTGTTCTTGCAAATGAAGTCCCTTGAAATTAATCCAGCGGCAGCCGCCAGTTAATTGCGTAGTGGACGGAATGGAGTAGGCGCAGCAACAGGCGCGTCGATGTGCCACATGAATTATGGACGGGCCTGTTCCCTCTAATTGATTCCTGAGCTTTGCACTCGCCCTTATTAACCTCCCGGTGTCTGCCACTGAATCTGTTACCGCCGAAAGACGTTTTAGTGAGATGAATGTATTAAAGGTAAGAAAATATCTTGCATTATGATGGAATAATCCATACACAATTTGTCGTCAATTCGTTGTCGTTCCTAGGAGTGTATATGCAAATGGTTCAATGAAGTTTTTAAAATGAGGAATTTTAAATAAAATAGAATATAACCATTAATTACTATAGACGTACCTATGTTCTTACAGGGGTTAGGGTTTATCATTGTGGTGAGAGAATTGGCCAGCCTAGATCCTAAGTTATCGGGTCTAGCTGTTTCCAGGGTGTGCCGCGTGGAGGCTTCTTTCGTGCACCCCAATGTTCTTACAAATATGTATGTATTTTAATATAAATTATTAGATTTATGCTATCCTATAGTTTTGTATTAAGTATAATAAAATAAGGAATTTTTTTTGCAATCTACACATAAGGAAAGAAAAAGGACAAGGTTAACGAGATTTTTTTCTTATCGTTTATATCCCTAGACGCAAACTTGTCCTTCCCACGTTGTGACATAATTTCACATTTTCACGATCGATATACTGTTTGGAGCATTTCCAAAGCCTATTAGTTCAATTTCTAGAATATAACCTATGTTCAAACTTGGTATATTGTAGAAATTGAAATTTTGAAAAATATTTTTCTTGACTTTATAGTCGGAATCCGTTGCAAAATAACATTGTACACTACTTTACTTTTTTAAATTGACGAGGACGATTGAGGTTTGTGATCATTTCCCGTCCGTGAGGTTTCCAGATTTAGAATAGGACCACCCCATCTCATTCCATGGGTATCATAAAAGAGGACTAAGAGAATATCAGGAAACGGGAGGCAACGTTTACTTGGGTACAGGTAAGGCCTACTGCGGTCACAAACTCTGCCAAGCATGGTGACTACGGTAAATCTCCCCAAATGACACATAAAGAAAGAAATGTCCCAATCTAAGTCCAGTAATGACAACTGACTTAGTTGCAGTGGATTTCTGTAGGTTTATTATGATGATGATGACCAAATTTCCGATGAATAATTTGTTAATAGTTTCTATTCACATTACTATTTAATAGCGTTGTAACATAAAAGTACTCATAGTATATCGAAAGTCATTGTTATTTACTATATCTAAATCTTTTTGACGCGCATAAGTCCCTATATCAACTCTTCTTTACATCTACAAATCAATTACGAAACTGATGTAAAACGTCGAGCCATGTTTATAATAAAGCGAGTAACGCTCTTAAGGGATCTGTCTCCAGAAACGGTGTCAGAATGTTGACGATGTTTATCAATTTGATTCATCACACGCTTCGTGCAGGAGTACCTATGTTTCATGTACTTCGCTAAAGTTGTTATCTTCATTATAGTTCCCAACTTCTGGGAACTCGTGTAAGTAGGCCAATTGATAATTAAGCTTTATTTGTTATGAGAATCATTAGAGAAGGGAACCTCTTCTTAAGTTTTCAGGGTGTTTAGGATGTTTGTTTTTGAGATGAAGTCACCTATCTCACGGAGTCTGTGAAATAACAAAGGGAAGGTTGTGTTTTCTTGTTCATGAGCTCTGTTAATTAGCAGATTTAAGTATAATTAAATACGCTGTTTCTTAAATCGTTGTTATTTATAGTCTTTCTTGCGTATAAAAGGATTTATTAAAGTAACCTGACTTTGTTCAATTATAAGTTAATTAGTAACTTTATTTCAATTAGGTTTAAATAAGATTTTTCTGAAAGTGGAATAAGGTGCAACCTTTTTGTAGAGAAATATATGGACTGTGTTTTTTACGAGCGAGTCGGTATTTTCATTTCAGCCTAAATTGAAATAGGTTTACAAAGAAGTGTAATAGATATAATGTAGTAGCTACATTATGGCTTTTATCTTTTTTAGCTAAAGCGTAGGCATCACTCGAGAAAACGTATATTCATTTTGTAGGCTGTCATGGTTGATTGAGCTGAGCTTACATTACAAGCTTTAAGTCTTATTTTGTATGTTTTACCTGAATCGTAGCTGGATAAAATAAATCTCTATAGGGCTTTATCAGCAAAGAGATATTTTTAATTTGCCATTCAACTTGATCTAGATTTAACATTTTCAATCAAAGGGGACATTATTATTAACGATGGTTCAGTGCTTTATCTTTTAAGTTTCACTTTATTTTATATCATTTTCTTTTCTCCATTTGGTCGTCCCTAATATGATAGATATTTGTTGATTAATAAGTATATAATGTAGGAAGAACAGTAATTACAGTTTATGTACAAATGAAACCGATAACATTATACACGCCAGTACAGAAATGATGAAATGTGTGTATATTCAACGGAGTATTACATCCCTTAAATATAATCATTGTACAAAAGGACCTCGCGGCATTTATCGCAGTCCTAGTGTATGTACTGGTACAATACATTGCGTCGAACTCAGTCCAGTGTGTGATCATTGACAAGCAAAACAAACACATAAATGTTACATTCGGTAACGTACGGTCGCACGTTGCCTGTTTAATGTGCGCCGGTTGTGCGTACGCACGCCCTTGTTACATTACCTACATACCTATGTGTTCATAAGAAGTTATATTTTTGGCTATTATATATTTGGATTAACTCTGACGCCTAAACTGGGAATGGGTATGGCTTACCCTAAGTGTTGCGGAGGTCTGATGGCAGTCGCTCTGTGTAAAAGCTTAGCCCTCGCCAAATCTCTCAGTTTGGGAAGCCGACCCTGAGACAATCGGGAATAAGGCTAGGATGATATATTTGGATTACTACATAAATCATTGGCGAGAAAACGCACCATATTTGCCGGTTTGACCACCTTGAAAGTTTGATGCGGCATCGTTTCATTAAAATGGCACCTGAGTCGACTGGTTGACCGATGCCCACTGGGCTGACTTAGGTATCTCTGGAAGGACGTTGTTATAGTTGATCTTCAGGTCAATGACTGGCAGATAGAAGAAGTATCAGCTCAGAGACCAAGACTCGAATAAAGTCGCTGAGCCAGCGCATATAGTTATATATCTTATTCATATACAAAGCACATAGAACTTTATTCATGAGACACCAACACGTGGCGTCTAATTAAGTTTTTCTTTGAACTATGAGTACCTATTTGCTGATTATTCCATCCAACTGATCCACAAATGCGATCGGGAAGATCTTTCGCGAAAACATTGTTGATTGTTCATTCAAATATTCGATCTAATAGTCAAAGTATTCGCCAGCCTAAGAGCTCTCGGGAAAGTTTTCGAACTGTCAAATTTGAATGAACGATCGAGGATGTTTCCGCTCGGATCTCTAGTTTTCAAGATAGATCTTCCAGACCGCATTATTGGATAGTCCCGCTGAACCGATTGAGAAAAGATCCTTTTTAATATGAAGATATGCAGCATAGTTTAACTAATATAGAACTGAGAGAAGATTTTATTTTATTTGGCTGGCACGGTTAGCGTAAAACCCGCCTTCTGAACCAAGGCTTCGATAGCCACCCGGGACAAACATTCGTCTGTTGGCCGTTCCGTGGCGTGGGTATATATATTTCTATGTATTTAAGTATACTACCATACGTATTCCGATATCTATAACACAGGTGCTCAATCTACTTACTTTGAGCTATGTATTTGATATAGTCTGATATATTTTAACGATTGCGATAGATTTTTTTACGTTTAAATATAAGATCAGAAGGTACAAATAATTTATTGGAAAAATACGATTCGAGAGGGCGTTTTTTTAATACAATTGTATGAATTAAAAGGAGATAATAAGATCAGGAAAGCAAAAACCGATTATAATCGGAAAATACGTGGGCGTGTTCCATGGCTCGCGTCTCTGAAGATGGCTTATGCGCAGAGTTCCGTATCGAGCTTTTTATAAAACAGACAAAATAAATAAGCTCAGATACCCCATTTTTCATGGGTGCTTTGTGATTTGGCTTTAATTTGAATAATATTGGAAAAATTTAAGGAAAACAGAATAAGTGTTTATCTATATCAATGGATCTTCAAACTACGTTATTATAATAGGGATGTTGACCAGTTTTCATAATTGATTGTTTTCATTATATATAGATACACACATTTGATAATTCCGAAACCGTTATATTATTGGGTATTTACAATAAAATATAAGCTCATTCTTAGTTATTTCGCACCTAAACGCTTTAGGCTGACACATGATTATAATGACGAAAGGGTACGGGAAGTATTACATACGAAATCTATTTGTGTGTGAGCTCTATTGTCTCATTTTTGAATAAGATCCAGTTACAATCATTGATTATGTGGATTGATGGCCCATCTACGAGTATAACTTACCTACTTATAGCTAGCCAGCAGTATTCGTGATTGTTTCAATTTTAATTGTGTTTACGTGTGTATTTAGGTACCAACACCAGTAATACTAATGAATGCACTGCAATTAGACGAGTAACAAATGACAAATTCGATTGTCGCATTCCATTTGTTGATATCTCATTGATTTAGGAGCCTCACAGGCTGCGTTTGTGATCATCATCATCATCAGCCCACATCAGTCCACTGCTGGACATAGGCCTCTCCCAATGCTCGCCACTTCGCTCGGTCCCGGCGTTCGTGATCGTGGCTAGCTAATCAAGTACTTAATCAATAAACAACATTATACTTCGACCTGAAATGAGAACTAGTAATATTAATATCTGTTATAACATGAACAATTAATTACGACAGTGTTCTTGTTCTCTTGCCAAGAATGAAATAAAAATTTTTATTACATGGAGTAACAACTGTTCATTTTACATTCTTATAAACAATTTCGTAAGTTAACATTTCGATGGACAACTGACAAAGCGAATACGCGCGGACGCCACATGGCAAGGTAATCTGATTTGTGCCCGTGCACCAAATAATTAGCGCTCAATGCCCCGGGCAGTTCGTGCTGCCCACACCGAAATCCTATAAAATTTAATTAATTATATCATGGAAGGTTCACAGTATTTGCACTCTGTATTAAAAGTATTAAATGTCGACTCGGAAACCAATATTTTTATGTTACTCTCAGTGCGATGTAAAAAAGATTAATTTGACTTATGCATAGTACCTACCTATATTATATCGTGTTGTAATACATAAGTAGTATAACATTATGCTATTGCTAAGATTGAAATTATCGACATTATATTATATTGTAGTTTTATGCGTTTTAGTCTGTCAAGTCTTTAGGTGTGCAGTCCAAATTATGTTACAACTCGATGGATTTTTAAATTAGAGCCGTTACGCACTGTCGACTAGTCGCTGGCGACTCAGTCGCTGCGTAGTGTTATGGTCGCCGAGAGACTGAGTCGCCAGCGACTAGTCGACAGTGCGTAATGGCTCTTAATGTCAATTGGTAGATCTATAACGTAAAGATAATAGTCTCCTGGCTGAATTAGGTCCGTTAATTTATGAGAATATAGGCCAAGTATTGAGGATATATAATTCTGCTCAAGTGTGGGAGCAAACACAGAAGATCTTTCTATTCCTTTATTCATATAATTCAGTGACTTACATAAACTCTACCTTATTATAAAATTTATGCCTCTACAGAATCTATGCTCTCCATTCCTTTGAAAGTTAAATTTAGTATAAATATTTATTAAGCTACAGAATCCACTCTGGTGTTGACAGTTAAATAATACGCATACCAACTACGGAATATGCTTTCCATGTATTTGAGTAAGTGTTCTATCATTGTAACGACAACCCACATTCGAGTGAGTAAGTCAAACTGATGGAATGCTATCTTCCTCAATACTATAGCGTGGCTGTGAATATCATCATTAATCATACAACCAACTATTAATATTGGCGAAACTGTAGCGAATGTACGCGAAAAGAGGTTTTGTATAGCATAGTTGTGTGGTTGTATGTTCATACAATAATGTAATCTTAGTTTCAATGTCTTACAAAGAGGAGTTTTTGTAAAAAGTGTGACCAAAAGCATTTTGAACCTGCACACTGACGACTCGTATCAACTGAAGAGACGACAAATCTTTCCAAACCTCTCAGTACCTAATTTACAAAAACGCCTGAATCAGTAGTTATGAAGAAATTTGTTAGAAAATACGAGTAAGTAGTTCTTTATAGGTCACTTTTTGGATGTATAGCTTGCTGTAAGGCCGATGTGGGCCGATATTATTAACATACTAACTGATTTTTATGAGAGAGCACAAGACGAAGTAGGGTAGTATAGTCAACAACTTATTAGAAAAGTATTGGAGTTTTCCTCGGAAACATTTCTTAACTAAAGAATTTAGGGTTACTTAGGCGTTGTGACATGCGGTATTGGGTGGATTAGCCGGTCATCGCCCTGACCCGGTTGGTATACTTGGAGCTTAAACTTGCACTATAATCTTCAGTTTTACTTAGATGAAGTTTTAAACAGAAGTCATAGTTTAAGTAAGTCGAATTTATTTCTTAGTTTATAGCTGTGATTTGATTCCTTAAGTTTATTTTTATCATTCAGGCACACAATAAACATTCATACATATTGTCGTACATTTTAATATCGTGAGAAACCCGCACATTTTAGCTTCAAATCTTACCATCTAAATTTTAGTCTTTCGACAGAGGGATCTGATTACACACTGACGGATCTGTGCTACCTATTTCCACTAGTTCGGAAATAAAACTTCTAGACCGGATGTATTTTAAGCCTTCTATTCGCGTGAAAGCGGACACAATAGAAATAGTACTGTTGACGGTCACCTGTGACCGCCATGGCAGTTAACGTGTTAAAACTTTCGAGGGAGAGGGTCAGAACTTTTAATATTTGAGTAGCTGTGTTTCTGGTAACCCGTTCAAATTCGCGTTCTACACCAATCTTCTTAACTTAGCACAAGGTAGGGTTGGTTTTAGTAAATATTTAAATAAGATACTAAAAATAAACTGTCATAAAAGGTAAGGTTTCATAATAAATTTTATCGTAAACGGACGATTTTTGCACACACTATACCTACTTGAATATTTAATTTCATACTTTAAATGGCTAGAAACCGTCGTATAGAAAATATTTTATTTGTCTTTATCGAAAGGTTGGAAATAATGGCGTTTGAAAATAGGTGTAAGATGTCGGACACATTACTTATTTATCACCGCATTTGCGATGGGGCCGTAAATATCCCGCTTCAGTGTCGACGTTACACACTGTTAATGTTCCAATTTAAGAGGGTCAGTACACTAGCTAGCCGCGTGTTTATGTATTACGGTCTCAGTAAAAACTGAATGGCAATAATGGCCACTGTAAGCGCGTTTTACGTAAAAAGGTACCTATCTAAATTGTTAGCATTTAGCCAAATATTTACAACGAACTAAAATATTTACATTCAGCATTTCAATGTCTATTCTGGATATAGGCTTTCCCCCCAAATACTTCAACAACGATCTATTCTGGGCGGTCTGGATCCATCGGCAATATATAACCTTGATAAGGTCATCTTGTAGGTGGCCGCCCCTTATTTCGTTTTTCAGCTAGTGAGTAGTTACCACTCCAGAACTTTTGGCTACCCAGTGATCAGCTATTCTGATTCTGAACTTTAAACAGGAAACATTAAATAAGTAATTTTGTTCAAGAATAATACAATAGATGCACATTTATTGAATTTTAAATAAATAAAAAACCATTCCAAAGCATCCATTTATGTTAACGGTAAACGAACAATTTATAATAATCTATTTTCCAAGAAAATGAAACGTAAAAAAAGTGAAAAATATTAAAATATTTCTACAAATAATGGACCTGTAAATTAATTTTAAGTCGCTCGTGACGTCGACGAGTCGAGTTTTTCGTTACCTTATTTTTGATTCATTTATAACTCAATAAGCTTTCACTGCTTTATTCTTTTCTGGTTACCAGCACTGTGAAATGTTTCCATTGAAAATCTATGCAAATAATATTTTAAAGTGGTGATTTTTCAAGCGCCGGATGAAGTTCAACAGACTGACAAAAAGGTAATAGGTACAACTGATTACAAAGTAATGATTTCATTAAAAAAAAGTAATGATTTATTCAGTAAGAGAATAAATAAAATATTAAATGACGATGATGATGATGATGTTAAAGTTTATCGTGCCATTGAAAAATCAGAATTTACGGATTAGGTCTTATAAACGTTTCAATTTCCAAATTATCTCTTTCAACCAGAGTATGTTGTATTTCTCCAACAATTTTCGTATTAAAAAATTCCATAGCCATTCCATATTATATCTTCTGTTTGCAGTTTTACCACTTCGCCGGTTAAATCTGCCGTTTTGCTGTGAATAAAGTAAACTGGACGTCAATGCGGACGCCCCGATTGAGTGGTCATGTTGATCGATCATAAGCCGATATTCGGCTTCGATTTCAGCCAATCGAGTCAAGGATTGCACAATGGCAGCCGAGCGACGCTTTGAGCCTCCGAAGGGTTCTGTGAGATTGCAGCCTGGGACGCCCATGAACGAGCCAATTAAAAGCACTATACAATCATAGTTTAGCATAAAGCATTATTATTTTTTTAAACTGATAGGTGTTGAAAGAATTTGTTAATTTATTTTTACATGATTACTACATTATTATTTTAATAAGTGGGGGTGTTATTATCTGTATTAAAATATGTCACTGGTGCTGCCATCTGCTCTGAGCTTCTCGTGTCACTGTCAGTGCTTATGAAATAAAGTTCGTTGTTCGTTGTATCTTGCAAAACCTAGTTTAATTTCAGGTTTACCTATATTGTTTTAGTCTATATAGTATGAAAAACTATTTTAAAGCAACAACAGAATTTGGGAAACTAAGCCAACTCTTCACACAGTGCCTAAAGACGAAGTTTCAATCAGTGCATCCTCCCCGTCATGACGGAACCCTTACGGCTGATCCACTAGGTCTAAAGTCGCACAACGAATTATGGAAAGGCATATTATGTTCGTCGTTTCTCTGTGGCATCAAATTCGAAATGAAGTGATCCGAAAGAGAACTAAGTCGTCGACATAACTCAGTGGGTTGCCATGAGACTGATGATTTGGCTACTTTATATGTAGGTATACGTTGCTGACTTGGGCTTTTCTTTCACATTCCTTAAGACGGGGGGAAGCCACTAAATTGTATGAGTATTTATTTATTTATTTATTTATTAGGCTTACCAACAATTGCTACAACAATACATCTTAGGTAAAAAACAGTTAGTCTTAAAGTTAATTGCACAATTAATTATAGGTAAACACCACATGGAAAATTACTTTTAAGTACATAAATCGCCTAGCTAAACTATGTATCTTCAAAACAAATAAATTTATAAATCGACTATGGCTTCGTGCAAGTGCTTCCGAAATTTATTTATAGAGTTAGCATGAATATCTGTTACTTTTCCATACAAATTCAGAAGCCTACTAGCTCTGGGAACAAAGGAACTAGCTCCCAGTACAGAGTATTTTTATAGTAACACTTTTTATAGTGTTCGTATAAAGTGATACTATAAAAATACTCATACAATTTAGATAACTCGAGAATATACTGATAATTGGAAATTTGGTAATGGGTACAGGCATAAGCTGGTGACACACAATCGTAAACGCGCTCACATAAAAATTTACGACGGTCCTGCGCGGAATTTACTTAAAGTTTATTGTTGTAATAAAATTACGACATTTCATAGTTTCATAATTTTATTTGATCAACTATATAGGTTCTTTTTCATGTAATCAAAATTTGTAGGTAGGTAGTATATTATTTTATTATTGCTAATGAAATCGGAAACAATTAAAAATTATATCTAAAGAGTTACATTTTCAGTATTAAGACAGAATTTACTGAACTTTTCTTAAAATGAACATCTAAAATGAAAAAAAAAGTCAAGTTTCTGTTTACTCGTATAGGGTTTATTGATACTCGGATAGGGATTTTCACAATACCTATCAGGAAAAGAAAGTAAGCCTTCAATATGTCATAAGATGGAAACAAGGAATTGTGACGAGAACCGTATACTAGCAGTTTAAGTGAATCTTTTTTAGACTTACTAAAAATCTACCTAGACAAGGGAAAATATGGATAAACTTAATAAATTCGCAATTGCGATATCGATGTTGTTAGATTTAAGGTGTTATTATGACGAATGCACCCGTTCCATTCACTCATTTTCGTCGACAATCACTTACCAGCGAAACTATCGCTCGTTAAGCGGCTCGTTAACACTGTCGGCGGCGCCGACGCTGTCAATTACGAATTGAAAAACGATTGTCATATTGCTGGGCGTGTAATTGAGCATTATTAATTTGTGGCGGGATACGTGCGTGACAGTAGCCGCTCGGCGTACATTTGTCACCGTGATTAAACGACGCGTCACACGCAATACACCGACACCGAAACTTTTTTTATTACCCGAACCATTACCGGCGCAGTTTATTCCCACCGAAGCTGTTTTGTCCCGATTAAAAAATCTGCTTGCCCCACCTCAACGTAAGCCAAACCTCGTTTTTCAACTTTTTAAATATTAGCCCGCCCTTAGGGGCTTCCCGCACGAGACCGAGATTAGGGATCGTATTCTACTCGGACTCAGTTTACGTTGCGTAGACCGCCCGTTTTTCCATTACAGTATCATTTCGAGAGCGACCGGCATAAATCAAGTAGATAGGTAATTATAAACCACGAGAGGAGCCCACCTAACAAATTTGACCTGATTTTATTTGGGTAGCTTGAACGTGTTTAAGTGCCTATGATATTACATTTTTGTTTCCCATAAATTTCATGATTTTTATTAAAAACCACAAGAAAAAGTCGATAGGCCTCGACTCGCTCTCTACTAAAGTCGAAAACTGTCTTGGCGTTGCTAAACGTTTTACCCGTGTACTTCACGTGTAAGGTGTTTTTATTCCTTTGTTTATGTGGGGTTTCCCATAAGAGGTGAATTGTGTATCTGGGGTTGTTGTAGGTAGTTTGGCCTTCTACCAAATAACGCAAATAGTTAAAATAAAAGCTGTTTGGTTTCGTGTATTCGTAGATACATTGCGTTCTTGTACGTATTTTTTTCATTGTTATTTCAGAATAATTGCTCACTGGATTTGGTTTTATTAATAAAATTAATGACCACTTTTAAAATAAAGAAATCATGAAAAGCCACTTAGCTTTTAATACTGTTTAGTATGATTGGTAACCTTTCAAAACCATTTCACCTTTTCAATGATTGTAGGTAATTATACTGACCTAGTAATTAACTTAGCATCATATCGAGTGCTAACCTAGCATTCGATGTTTTGGGTCAGATACCTTCAAACAGAATTTACCTAAGCCTTAGCTAAGACGCTTAAGCTTGAACATCAAGATAAACAATAGTAGTATATAAATCAAAGTGACAACAAACAAGGAATGGGTTTCCGTAAAAAATTAACTGTGAAAGCTTTTGAGCTTTCCGTAGCGATAGCGAGTACTTGCGTTATTTACACCAGATTCATCATTGTACAAGCAAAGCGCTATTTTCGCAATCACTCCATTCTTTGCCGCCCCCTGTTCCCTAAACCCAATTCACTTCGGGTTCCAAGTTAAATATTTTCTCGGGCCGGGAGAATACAAATAGCTGTTCAATTCAGCTAATAAGATAGCTGGAACCCGATTCAGGAGTATTGGTTAGGTTTAATTGCGCGCGATATAGGTTACAGCCATTCCGATTATTGTTACGATCGCTGCCTGTACCTAATGGATTTTTCTTTTTTATACCGTACACACTGTAGAGATAATGCAGATATTTTGCATAGTACGTAGAGAGCGTTAAAATGCTGATTTGCCTTTTGTGATGGATTGTAAGATTGTTTTCGGTACCGAGCGTTTTAGCGGGGATACTACAGACGCGGACTCAACAGAACAAACATCGTAAACAAAGTAAACCTTAAAGCCAGAACCAAGACGCATGCCGTTTAGCCCACACAGCCCATAAAATAGCATCAATGTTACCAGTGAATGTGTTTGTTACATTACAATAAAACCACTCTATTCAAATATTTCTAAACAATTCTATTTAAACTCCAAAGAACATTATGCAATCAATTACTGATAAAATATAGTATTTTAGGTTTGTTATGATATATCTCTAATCTCGACGTGACTTTCTACATAGGCCTCCAGGTATATATAATAGGTACTTCTCATCTTTTGCCGCTCCGCTGCAAATTTACTCTCTCTCTTGTCCTCGTAGTCATTGTTATTTAGTTCTCCCATATTTTTTGATCTCCTCATATTAATTCGGCTCAGAGTATCTCTGGCTACAGGTTACTTAAAAATCTATTGCGAAATAAATTATTATTTATGTATAACAATGCATGCTGTGTCCACTGTTTTTTAGAATGAATATAATGTATCTTTTCTTTTCATATGTATGACAATATGTCTATTTGTTACATTCCGTTTGTGAACCGTAAATAAAAAAATATCATTTTTAGCGTCTCGTCGTGATGTAGGTGTGTAAGGAAGTGCCAAAGCGACTTTTAGGCACCGAGCGAAACTAAGCACCGTTTATTGAAGTAGATGCAAAATTAATAGGGATCTTAAGAAAATCCGTAACTGAATGTTGATGGACACGAAGAACAATTCCGCTTAGAATTTCAATTAAGAAGTTAGTAGAGCTATTAAAATTCAAAGCAGAGCGCGGTGGGCGCGGGAGCGCAGTTAGAATGCGATTGTACCAAAATAAACGTTACTATTTAATCAACACAGTTAAAACTTTTCCCTCTTTTCTACTCGCACGTAAATTAGTAATGCGGGTAGTAATCTATTGTTAGCTGTAGAATTTAAAGGCATATATGGAAACGAAATACAACATGTATATATATAAGCTAATTGGTTTCCTTCATCAAGACAAGGTTGTTTTTGCTTTTAACTGATTGTGTAAAATAAAAAGTACCTATTATGTAGTTAGTTAACCTCACAGTATAACAATGTCCGCACATCTCGGGGCTACTTACTCGTGTCATTAGTGCAATAAACTACACGAGTTGCGAGACATAACTGAGAGCAAGATTCATTACTAAGACAAATAGCAGAAAGTTATTTAGCAAATTCCATTTCTGTTGAAGAAATTCACATTTTCTGTTTCATTAGTAAAATTTAATCTTATTACGCGGGAGGAAAGAGAAGCAATATCTTGAAGGAATCCTTGTAACGAGTGCGGGAAAATGTTTTTCTTTTTTCATCGCTGTAAATTTGAAACGGGAATTAATGTAGGATTGAAACTTCCTCTGTTTTAGATACTATGCACGGATTTATGGCCGAGTATAATTTGTACAATCGTTGATATTTTAGAACCTAATTATTATTATTGGTATCACGGAGCGTAATTCCTATTTGGTTGTGTTAAATAAGTTACTGTTTATGATTATAATATCCGTGGTAAATTTAAGGTATTTACGTCTTCAATTTTCATACACCCCTATCTAATGGTCATCCACATGGAATTTAGTGGAGTAATTCGAAACATCATTTCAATATCAGCCATATTTAAATTGTTTAAAACTTAGGACAATGTCTTTGTGTTCTGTTACTATTACCCAATTGACAAAACTTGTCAAGAGATGAATAAAACTATCTAAACAAATCACGAACTAATAAGTAAATGAAGCTAACGAACTTTCTACTGTTTATACTCAACGGGTTGGTATGCGAGCAT
Organism: Conogethes punctiferalis; assembly: GCA_031163375.1. Lineage (NCBI taxonomy): Eukaryota > Metazoa > Arthropoda > Insecta > Lepidoptera > Crambidae > Conogethes > Conogethes punctiferalis. The sequence goes on from CM062080.1 coordinate 9,309,273, forward strand.
TGTGAGCGATTGAGCTAAACGCGCAGATGACCGCAGCTCGCGCGATTCTATTAATTACCGGCGGCAGCGGCACACTGTGCAATGGAACACCCGCGCATACCGCAAGCATAAATTGTGTTGCAAAAATCACACATTGTCACACTGTCCATTTAGGTACAACATTCCACGCCAGACGCTGCCGTTTCAAATCTTTTCCTGGTTTCCGCTGAGAGTAATTCAATATCGCTCCGTGTGCTTCTAGCTTTTCAATAAATAAAAGCCTGGAACATTTAATTTCATTTATCCTGTTCCGCCAATGAGTTCAAGAGAGTTTTAACATTCAATTTAGCTACCAAAATTGCTATATTTTTATTATAATAACCTTGTATCTCTGAAACCAGAGGCTGTAAAAATATACTCAGTTGGTAAATTACTTATTTATCTGGCACAATGTCCTTTGCGGGGCAATCGGAACGGATGGGCCAGACCCTTTACAATTATCATTTCCTTTCATGTTTTATGGGCACGTGAGGTCCAAATCTATTCAGCATTTTATATCAACAAATGGAGACCCTCCAAAGTTTAAATATTTTTTATTCCGAATAATTTGCTTTTGACGCTTTGTAAACAAATTTTTGAGGTTCTTACCTAAATCACTGAATGGTTTTTGACGTGCTGGACTTGAACCTATGACATTCGGTGTCTAAAAGCAAAGTTTTACGTAATAAATCCAACACATTTTGTAAACGAATAATTGTAGAAGATTTATACATATTTTATTAAAGCATGATATATCACCTTAATTTCGATCACTTAAGAAACCTAATATAGTCGTAGTACGTACCTATATAATACAATATTAACACATTGTACGTAATCCTTATTTAGGGTAAAAATCAAGATATTTAAAGCCTGGCCTACTTTGGGCCCCCGTTAAGGAGATTTGCCTCGGGCGGATTTCTCAATTTTCCTGCGTTTGTTTACAGAAGAGATTTTTGTGAAACTCCCTAAATCACCATTTTGCGAAGCTAGGTTGACAAACGGTACGATTGTTTAAATCCATATTTTATTCATTAAAATTGTTCTTTCTAATTTAATATGCAAAGTTGAAAACTCTTAAATGCTATGGTTCAAGCGATCATTCTGGTACCGTATAGGTATATTTTATTCTGCCTAAATATATACATTGACCCGATCCCAAAGTAAGTAGCTTAAGCAATAGGCTGTTATGGTTAAAAATGTAATTAGTCAGTATTTTAGCTTATTCAAAAATAAAAGACACGTATTTTTATTTGTAAATTAGACTAAAAATTACAGAGTTATAGTCCGTTGAAATTACGCGTGACGTCACTCGGTGAGGCATTTTTACGGAAGCGAGTGACGTCAAAGACTCCCACTCCTAACTTTTGATGCCTTGTATCTTTGCTATTGTTTATTTGAATGAAAAAAGGATAAATACGTGTCTTTTATTTTTGAATAAGCTAAACGAGGGACTAATTACAATTTTTAGCCATAATAGGTAGCCTATTGCAATATGGTCATCGGAATCAATCAATCTTAAATATATACTCAAATATAATTATAACACCCAGACAATAACAAACACAAATATACGGCACATACTTTATTTGTCCTGGGTGGGAATCGAACCTATGACTCTTGGTTCAGGAGTCAGGATCACTATAAAATAAGTCATTGGGCCAGTTCACAAAATTAATTAATATCAACGAAAGCTATTTCTGGCAACGTCGACTGAAGTAGTATCTCAATACTGTAATTTAACAATACAGGCGTTTAGCTTTATATCATTTTACTACGTACCTTGCAAGCCACTCCTCCCGTGAGACGTTATCGATACAAAGTAAAGTTGTTACTTTAAGTTACTAGACATTCTAAACACGTTCAAAGTAGATTTATATCAGTCTATCTTCATCATTTCACCGAACTTTAGATGATAATACTTATTATCTAAATTTATACATTACTGCGTAATTTATTGTACACATTTAAATAGATCACTTAAAACTACCCTCAATAGAGTTTTGCATAATATTATTACTACTATGGGTACCTATACCACGTTGACAGATAGGGAACCGAAAGCAATTATGGAACGCAATGAATGAGGGACTGTATAAAATTACTGAAAGGTGAGAGTAAGTGAGAGGTACTATCTAGTATACAATCGCATAAGAAAGAAAAAAGACTTACTTTTGAACGTTCTATCATATGCCTCTAAGAAGTAAAAGTATATAAAGTGCCTACTACATCTTTTGAGCGTCCGCCCTGGCATGTTCTAGAGCGTCATTCGATTAAGAAACTACTGACTACTAGCAAGCAACAATGTCTGGAACTCTAATAATATAAGTAGACTTATCTACTACTTACTTTTGAACGTTCTATCATATGCCTCTAAGAAGTAAAAATATAAAGTGCCCACAACTTCTTTAAGCATCCGCCTTTGCCTGTTCTAGAGCGTCATTCAATTAAGAAACTACTCACTAGTAGCAAGCAACAATCGAATGCTCCCGCGAAACTTTTTTTATTGCGAATCTACAGGATTCTGTCGAGGGACTACGTGTTCGATAGGAATTTAAACTATCCTTTACATCGGATCCCAGGCAACCGGCCTTGGCGGCGGTTAGCGCCCGGCTTCATTCCGAAGCAAAATCAACGGGCGGTAGACTGCATATTGGAGCACCTTTAGCCGATATTATTGTTCACAGAAGTAACGATTTTCTGATGATACTAACTTAGCTTCAAAATAACGTAGTTTCATGTTGGTTGGATTAGATAACTTGATTGTCGTTTTAAATTAAATTAAATTACTGTAAAAACGCGGAGTAGTTAGTTATCAAAGTATAATGGTTCAGCTTATATAAAAAAAATGCGTTCCCTAGTTCCTTTGTATTTAACGATGTATTTGAAAATATGAAACGTGATCATTTTCACCCTGGTTATTTGTCCCTCAAGAGACCCAAAAACTGCCCGTTCTGTATCTATAGGAACCTATGTTTTTAGGAAAGCCGACTTCATTAGGTGAAAATACACCCTGTTTTTTCTAGTTGTCTAGTTGTTGAAGTCAAACAAAAAAATAATTTTTCAAATTGGTTCACTATTCTCGAAGATTCAAGAGAGGTAGGGAATAGCGAATCTTCGCTCGAATTGAGCTGCCCGTCCGGGAAGGACCTCCGCCGTATAAAAAATCAGTCGAATTGAGAGCCTCTATTTTTGAAGTCTGTTAAAAATATTGAAATAAAATAGAGGGAAATGACTTATACACACTGCATTAATTATTATAAATGGAGGAAAGTAATGATATGAAGAATAATTTCTGTGCAACTGATCGTATTTGTGAAACTACTAAACCAATACTAATTAACTTTATTTGTCAAGACTAACTCCGATAATACTATCCCAATATGCTGGTGCATGTTCGAATATTTCTAGATGAGTGACCATAATATCGAATCGGGCTGGTTTCCCTGTCAGAATACCGAAGTTACATTACGAAGATTGCTGATTCCATTAGAATAACCAGATGTGTTCAAAACCTTACCAAGCTCGAAAGCAAACCTTTATGCTAGTGAGCCTGGCTTAAACACTTGGACAGTGATTATTGAAAGACATTCGATTTATTAGTGCTAGTATATATGGATAAAGACATTTTTGCTTTTAAATAAATAAAAACTCAAGACATACTACGCTGGGCCACACAGCGCCATCTAGCTCCAAACTAAGCCGAAGTTTGCACTATGGATACTAGACAACTGATAAACTTACTAAGTTCTTTTTTGTAATTAAACCCATATTATACATAGAAAACATGGAACCCCTTGATTCAAAAGGCCCTCTGTCCTTTGAACTACCAAACATTCCAAATGAGCCCTCGTGCCAGTCAACTTCTGACTTTGACTTTGACTATATGAAAATTAAATTAATTTCCTTACACACACTTACTAAGTGAAAACTATCTCGATCTCGTTACTATTAAAAATGTTATGTGAAACATTATATTTTTAAAGTGTAACGACGTCGGTGCCATATGTGCAATACAGTTTTAAGAGTGCCAAAGTCATATAAAGATAGAGGAATATAATAGTAATGTTAATGTCAGTGGATGTGCTTGTGTCGAATGGAAAATGCATGCAGCTAGCTTTACAGCCCTGACGTTGTTTTATTTATCGCGCTTTATTGACTTGCTTATGTCAGCTGTTTTGGTTTTATTTATAAGCAAATCTTGGCTACCATTTTTATCATGTCATTACTTTATGGAATCTTTAATTATTTTCGTATTTCTACAAAGACACTTCTTAATAGGTTAGAATTATAGATCTATAATACAGTAAATTTATTATTAACAATACAATTTGTAATCGTCATGTGTCAAAACAAATTTTAGGTTCGACGTTTGATCTTTTTCGCTAACACTTACAGAATTGTTCACTGAAGTCGTTTGTCTAAAATCTTTTAATAAGTCCTCAATTATCTTTGATGTCTGTGACCCTTTTTACCTTTGACCCGTCCTTACTCAAAGGTTGAGGCCTTCAGCAACTTCAAAGTAGACTATCTCTAAGCTTGTTCGACCTTTGCTTGGAACTAGCAGTGGAAGAAGAATTGCTTCACTAATTTTATATTTTCTCATATTATTTTAGTCATATATTAGAGGTCTAATAAAAGTAAATCACTTCATTGAAAATTATTATAACTTACAACTACGGTAATAATAAAGGTTTGTTATTCATCTTTTGAAAAGCAAATTATTTCTCAGAAAGCGTGGTAACCTGCGTAATAGCGTATAAGACCCCTAAGTTAGTATGCAGTGCACTTAATTTTAACGTCAAACTTGGAGCGTTTGGCGAATGTTAATGTAGGTAATTGTTTTATACGAAAACTACGTCTAGCTACGTTACAATGTAGATTAATAAGATCAGGCAAGTAAGTGTATCCTTCCCGCATAGCTTAAAGCGTCATTAGGGTATTTGTAGAACTATATTTCTTTAATAGTCATATAATTTTAACTTAAGTATATATTAGTAGCACATTGGATAGGATCATGTATAGAACACTAAAATCACGTACTAATTTTACGATATTTTATCACAATATCAGAAACATGTCAAAATTTCTTCGATGATACTAGTATGAACATTATAAAATGTTCATAAATATGTAATAAAAAGAAGGATCTTTCTTTCTTTCAAATATTTATTAGTACGTAGTAATATGATAAACAACAATTTATGCCATAATATGTAACAATAAGATTTATTACTGAATTTGTAAAGGTAAATCCTAATAAAATACGCACAGGCGCACATAAGTGGTATTATGAATGAGCGATTGAACGACCCAATCAACGTGTAAGAGACCGTTTTGCGCTGGACAAATGATGCTCAATTTGAGCGCCCAGGAGACAAACGAGTGTCACTGATGTGACACTAAAGCTGACTATTAGGTAATGTATCCCACGTTTTGATGGCGCAAGCTAATTTTGGCACCACATGATGAATGCAGTTAGGTTTGGGCACTCGGCGAAATTGTGATTCATGCGCAGTTATAAATTGCGGATGCGGTGCTTGCGTGCATATAAATTAGGTGATATAATAAATCTGCATTGCTACCCCGTTATATGTGCAGGTTCTAACTTTTGCAGTCCAATTTTTTTTTTTCTTTTAACTTACTTAATTTGCTCGAATCGCTCGAATCGTGAGTCTTAAATTGAAATAGATATTTTTCATAAACCTTCTTAATAAGGGTAACGCAACCAATATAACTAATTACAATAAAAAAAACTGAGTAACTCGAAGTCACAAGCATTCTATGTCTATCCATAAATATTCTCAATAATAGATATTATTCAGAACATTTCATGTGCTTGAGCGTATAATAATATAATTAAGTTGCTCACATTATTTCCACACATATCATCACCAGACTCTGCACCGGTAGCGGCACTCAATTACCGATTAAAAGATTAAATGTTAATTACTTTTCTCGTGGATTAATTCTTCTGTAAATTAATTCATTTTCATTTAGGCTGTATCCGCAACCCAACATTTTGACGTCGGTTTTCTTGTAGATAAAGTAATCAACGTAGCGAAATGTACACCTAAGTCGTTTGGTCTGTATACTTCGGGTATTCATTAATTTATTAAATGAAAAGAGTCGTCAAAATCAAAAGAATCGGTAGGTTACGCAGCCAACGTCCTGGGATCTTTTCCACAGGGACCCATTTTAAAGATTGTTATTGCTTATAAATGTTATTAAGTTTAGGATTAGACATTCCTTATTTTTTTTTATGTAAATTGGTACTTGAATGATGATGATTTGCTTGAATCTACTAATAAAATAATGGAATCTATTCAAGTTGTTGTAATAGAAAAATGAGAAATAACGAACATAGTACAAATATTTACCTACTGCCCAAGAACTTTCTTTAATGTCGTAAAATGTACTGAGGAACGTAATTAATGTAAATTGTCTCCTGTGAAATTGACAGTAATTTTTAATTATTTCACGTGATAACTTCGTTATAAAAGCGGTCTTTTCTTTGATCGGGAAAACGTGAAAATTAAGGCAAATGGTGCACCGTCATAAATTAATTACTACTCGTCCTTTCTTAGAAGCCAATTTTGTGAAGACTCGTAACTGTATTAAAAGTTTCAATAGAATTTATTATTACGAGTACAATCTATATATATAAAAGGAGAAACTGACTGACTGACTGACTGACTGACATATCAACGCACAGCCCAAACGGCTAAACGTAGGCACTTGAAATTTGGAAGGGACGTAGCTTAGGTACCGTAGGGGTGCACTAAGAAAGGAATTCCCGAAATTCCCACGGGAACGGGAATTAGCGGGAAAATCCTTTTGTATGAAAAATCTAAACCGCTTAAGTTAGACGCTTGAAATTTGGCATGCAGGTACCTTAGTAAATATAAAGTTTAGTTATGGCTGTATTTTGAGAAATTCCCACGGGAACGGGAGTTAGCGGGAAAAAACTTTTGTATGTATAAATTTAAACACGCGGACGAAGTCGCGGGCAAAAGCTAGTGTGTATAAAAAGTAAAATAAAAATAAAATTTATTTATTACAGATTAATATGTATTTTATTCCAAGGTCGTTTTGTGACGGAAATATTACAAATATTTTAGAATAATTAAATGTTATGAAATATGCCATACCTATCGATGTAACTCCCATGTATGGTTTTGTAGTTTTCGAAAAATCGTGTAATTTTCATACTTCATAATTTTTCTTTCTAAGTACATTATATTACTAGTGTTTTTGCATAATTTTCTCAATTCTGAGATTGGTTGTCTCTTTACATTAATAAAAGACAAACAAAAAAAAGTCTGCTCATGAAATTGAAAAAATAACACACCAAAATACTTCTCGAAAACTACAAAAAATCGTGGAATATGTTCCACTGATTATCGATGATCGAGATATCGATACGATTGGTATGGCACCCTACTATCAGCTCGCACCGGCTTGACACCTTAGAAGTAACACCCTGTATAGGGATAGTAATGGGACATAGTACGATATCAAATCGTTGGCTACGCGATGTGGTTCGTTTACAATTCTTAAAATATTATATTATATTTAGATACAAATAAATTTCGTAGTATGAGGTATGTGCTACTTCGGCAGGTATCATTGTCTTATCATCCGTCGTACGGGCCCGGTCGAAATGGTTAAGTGCAGTTGCGTAACAACGTCTGAGTGGTCCCAACGGATCGTTTTATGAGTACCCAACTATGTAAATCTGCGTGTGACCTTGGCTAAATTATGCTACTTTACCCTGGCTCATCAAGAAAACGCGAAACAGGCGTTTACCTATGTTTAAAATGAATTGACTGTCACCCTTGAACATTTTAGCACCTCTATGAAGAGTCTCTAAGAGAGACAATGTGAATGATCACAACACAGCGAAAACGTTTCCGATACGGAAAGTCCGTTTCCGACGTTTCGTGAAAGGCGGTTAGTGTGAACTGCCGGTCGCATTTATTTTATGAGTGTTGTGGCCAACACTCATAAAACAAATGTCAATTTCATCATCATCAGCCTATTACAGTCCACTGCTGGACATAGGCCTCTCCAGTTGTTCGTCACTTAGAGCAAACATCTGGAGGATATACCCATAATCGCCACGCTTGGCAGGCAAACAAATGTGGTGACAACCCAAAGAAGCTGTTAAATTTTAATATTATATCAACGGTTCGAATTTGAAAGGCTGATCAAATAAATATTAGTTAATAATAAATATTAGTCAACATCACATACATTGTGACTTTTGACTGGCTCGGTGGCTCAATTGGTAGTGACCCCTGCCTTCTGAACCAAGGGTCGTGGGTTCGATTCCCACCCGGGACAAACATTCGTGTGATGAATACTTGTGTTTGTTCCGTGTCTGGGTGTTTATAATTTGTATTTAAGTATTTATTTGTGGTACCTTCGTTGTTCTGATACCCAAAGTAAGTAGCTTGAGCACTTGTGTTATGGATATCAGAACAACAACGGTACCACAAATATAAACAAACACCCAAACACGGAACAAACACAAAATGTTTATCACGCGAATGTTTGTCCTGGGTTGGAATCGAACTTACTATCGAGTCACTACTAAATATGCCATCGAGCCAATCAATTACCTCCACTCAGCCAATAGCTGTAATGTGCAAATACAAATTTGTTTCAAGCACCGGAGAATTTCGCATAAGCCTACATAATGACAAAGGGTTAATATAATTTATTTGCACTTATATTTCATATTGGTGTACGTACATAGTTGCTTTTTTTTTTTTATAGTGGCTCGACATAATGGCTTCCCTACGCCTGATGGAAAGCGAAAGAGAAGCCCAAGTCGCTGTGACAACGGGCAAGTAACTGATCAGTTACTTGTCAGTTGCCACCGCCATGCCGGCCCAACCCTAACCCCCCACGAGCTCCGGAAACCCTACTCACCGGCAGAAACACGACCCAGAGGTCATTTGACTGCGGTATTCTATAGGGTGGAGGTCCTTCCCCGGACGGGCGGCTCAATTCGAGCGAAGATTCGCTATGCCCTACCTCTCTCAATGCCTCGCTTGTTTATTAGTTAATATTACTTAAGTGACGGAGCTAGCAAATTGGTTGACGTATGGTGTCTGCAGACATCGTGTTCAATGGACTGCAAATTGTTCAGTTGAGCATCGTATCACTTATGTTACGTGAGCCGATCCGTTACCGGCGCCGTGAACTGAATAGTTATGATGGGGCACTAACGCTTTAACATAAGTTGCGAAATAATCCAACAAAAAGAGGTCGGACCGGACGGCTTAAAAGCTTTTTATTTTAAATACGATATCGTTTATAATGGTGACTTTGATATAAAATGGAGTACGGGTAAGAGCTAAGTAGGGTAGGCTTTATGATAGGTATTACTTTTTGCGAATGTATTTTTTCTTGGTATTACTGCTATTGTAATTTGTTTAAAATACTCTCCTGTCCTATATTAGTACCTATTGTTACTTGAGCAATACATACATAAATCTACCAAAGACGTTAGTAGTTACATTAGCTGGAGAGATCTTCCCTTATAGCTAACAGCTATCAGCTATAACTATTTATTCGCCACTGAAGATAAACTGGCGCGTTAAGTAAATAAAGAGCTTCAACTTCAACGGAGGTATTTGCGAGTTGGATCGATGTTATAAACTTTGTAAGATTTACTTTCTTAATAATCGTAACTAGCTTTTATGTAAGGGCGAAGCTTCTAAAGTCAGAACAAATTGACGTGATACTTCGCGATAATCATCGTATTTCCCAAGTTTTACAACAATGTCAAGTTATTTGGCTTGTTCCATATATAAAAAGTGTTGTGATAAATGTACGTCGGAATGATTAGACAGAAGCGACACTGACAAATGACATCACGAGGACACCGAACATCTGTTATTCACAAGAATAAGATAAATACAGTGAGTTTTTGCGACATTGAATCCTACTCTTTATGCGCGCTTTTTGAAAATAAAGAATATTTTAATTCTGGTGTATTATTCTGTAATGTGGCTTTTCCAAATATAGCTCAAAGTTTCCGAATCTTAAAGTTTGGGAAAGATATATCTCGGAAACTTCCACAATTTGACTTTAGTCTAGTACAACTAATGTCAAATTTGAGTGACGTTTATTCAAAGATCCGAAACAGAAAATCGGCATCGTGAATTGCCTTGCTAGATTCTCAAACATAAACATGACAAGAAGGATGCAACAAGACAAGACTGGAATGATGACTAGTATATATTCTGTTGAATATATACTACAAATATACTACCTATAAACCTATATAGTGCAGAGGGCTGCGAAGACAAACATAATATTACTGAAAGGTGGAGCAGTTAGACATAGACGTGATGTAAGTCATGTAGATGGGAAATTAATACGAACCCAACCTTTCGTTTTTCGTTTACCTAAGAAGTTTATTCATGTTGTAACGAATACTAAACCTTCTCACCCAATACATAGGTTATTAAGTTCCATGCGCAGATAGGTAAGAATTCATCTTTTCTATGGTTGTTAAATGATATTTCCTCACAGCTCGTACTTTCATTTTATTTCCTCGTTCTTGTGTCAAAATTAATGCTTGTTATTTCAGGACTCAGTTTTATTACAATATTTTTATTATGGTTTATTTTTATTATGTCATTGTGTTAGTTTTATTGACGAAAGTTTTTTGTTACCTAAATGTTTATAGCAGGGCCGCAGTCTTACCAATATCGATTAAAGTTTAGTATTTGAAAGATTCTAACTTATTTATGCCCTGATAAATAGATGGCTTTATAGACTTACGTATTAAGATACTACTACAAGGTTATGTTGAATATGAGTTTTATTAGGCTGGTCGGTATATCGCTTTCAGTATTTTTTAAACGGAATTATATATTCTTCTCCGTCGCCCGTATTGTTATTATATTGGCCATCCAGACTACGAAATTTCTAACGAAAGTTGTATAAAAATATATATACACTTTGGAAGAGTCTCTCGCGCAAAGTATTCAGTTTAGAAAAAAAATAACGTTAGAAACCTCGACAACCTCATTTTAAAATACCTATCTATTGATACCCCACACGTATAGGTTTGGTGAAAAAAATTGTTTTGAGTGAAACTCAAAAAAGGTCTATGTATGGGGAACCCCAAAAGTTTTGGATTTTTTTCTGATTTTATTTTAAAATCATAATGCGGTTAACAGAATACATCTACGCACCCAATTTCTATAATGTAGCTCTTATAGTTTTGGAATAAACTGGCTGTGACATACGGACGGACAGACAGACAGACAGGTATGACGAATCTATAAGGATCCCGTTTTTGCCATTTGGCTACGGAACCCTAAAAACGACAAAACGAGAGCACCGCAAGCAACACAGAAACGTTTGAAATTAACTGATCTTTAAGTGCGGCCTCCATTCTACTCTGCCGAAATTTTCTCAATAGGCGGGGAGTGTAATAAATTAAATACTGCTTAAATGACTTAAAGCTTTAGATACAATTGTGAATAAACCTGTAAGGGTCAGTGCGGCTCAGAGTGGCTTTGCTAAATTGATTTTACGTGTATTGTGGAGTTCGCCGTCGTCGGCGTATTGATGTTTCAGCTAGACGCCGGACTATCTGGGCTTTACTAAACTGTTTCATATGAGCACTTCTAGAGCTTATCATTGTCTTCTTATCCTTGGAACAAAGCTTTGCTTTACGTTAAATCTGGGGTAAGACTACCTACGTTTCTTGTGTTTTGTTCTTATTATACTTAAGTAAGAAACACAGTTAGTTGTCTTTATTCTATGCAGTTAGATATACTCTTGACGACCTATATGGTACCTATATGTGAAGAGTCTTAGTTTAGTTTAAAGCTAGAAATATTCCGGGTCTTATTGTTGGTCGAGGTAATTTAGAAAACTGATATTATTAATTGTTTTGGAGGTTATTAGTAACTCTTAGCGTATACCTAACCTAAATGAAGTCTGATCAAAAGCAGTTAAAGATATGTATATGTATCTCAGATATAGTCAGCGACCTCGCTATAATTAACTTAGTAAGATACTCGTAAAAGTAACATGAACCAATAATGATCAGATTAAATCTAATTATGTTTTTTGTAGATACTTCATTGAAATGTATTTATTCTATAAAGTTGTGAAGCTTTTAGTAAGCTTTTAACTTTCTCTTGGAGTTTTCATAAAGAACCAAACCCTTTCATGCGGTATTTTCGGATTTATAAAAATACATCGTATAAAACCGGCAATCTAAGACAGAGGGTCTGTAGAAGATGAGGTCACAGAGTTAATCCAGTTTGGTCGGCGCTCCGCGGCCGGAGAGCGCTCGGGGCGAGGCCGAGGGCAGCCGACAGGGCTCAAAATAGCGTTGCATTTCTTACAGCTCAACTCGACAGAAATTGACTTAAACCTTTATACGGAATCTAACTAATTATAAGATAAAAGTTCTTTTTATGTAGGTTTCTTAGCATCCATTTCATGATAGTGCTTTTACTTTCTTTATCTTAAAGTGGAGAACTTTATTACTAAATCTTTTAAGAAGATGTTTTTGCGTGAGTACCTTTATTGAAATTTCTAAAAACGGTTATCTTCATTACAGCTATATGCTATGCTAGTGTACTTAAGGCAGGTTCACTAATAAGCCTACACCTCTTAAGCTAACAACCTAAAGGGCTTATCTTAAAAGCTAGGATGCTACCTAAGCACATTTCATGTAGCCCTCCTGGGTTATTGCGGTAAATAGATATAAAAACTACAATATATTCCATTGTGGTTTTATATAATAAATCCCAATTACTTATATAATAAGCTAAAGGTCGTCGAACGCGGAAGGATGGAGTATAATAACGGCATTTATATATAAAGTGAAGTTTAATTTCTTTCACTTCACCTGAATTAGATTAAGAAAATTTCCGCCTATTTTTTCTTACAAACGGCCCCTCGGTTGTTCGCTACGACAAGCGCAGTCGATGCGAGTTGATATAAACGGATCGAACAGTTTGGGTTTTGATTAATGACACTTCATTCAGAGTGGTAATATTTCACAGTATCCTAATGATTTATTGGTATACCCTTCGGTCGTTTAAACATCATTCATTCAGTGACTGAGCTCACAAAACAATGTAATATTATATGAAATATTTCGATAGACAATGAACCAGCTACTAAGTCCATGCAAATTGGTCTAGTTCAAATATATACTGAGTAAACGCTGTCTGTAAAATGTTCTGAGTTTTATTGAAAATGTAATATCAGTTCTGATAGCTACATGGGTAAACGACATACTCTTTGCCATTTCGTTACCAGGCTTAAATCGATTTCGCGAGCTATCGAAGGAATTAATAGCTTATTTTGCTGCGGACGAAATAATGAAAGTTGAACTCTTAAGTGGCTGTGATTAATAAGTTCGACAACTGATAGCCTAGAAGTATTATTGTAGAGAGTTTGTAGAAATTTATTGTTTGTAAATACAAGAATAATGTTCGCATTCAACAATGGGTACGCTCGTAGTTTTTCCACCTCCCTTATTAAGACAAAGCCAACCCTACTGCTTCATTTAATATAAATTTAAATAAATTGCAATGATTCCTGCGACACAGACCTTAGGTATTTCTTAAAAATATACTGGCGCTTTTTTAACATATCTCGATCATTTAATTACTTTTCATCTTATAGATTATTCGGTGGCTTAATTCTTGAAATGAGGGCCGATATTCAGCCGTAAAGATAAGCTAACGACAAGGCGCAACCAATTCGGATGTTGCGGGAAGGCTTAAGCCGGCAAGATTTAGCGCATCGGTGTCCATTAAGACGGCGGTGACTGCTAAACTCGACTAGGAAAACGTTCCGAGTTTATCGGTGCTAGCTACGTAAATGACTTCGTGTACAAATACTGCTAATGTCTTGATTCTCGTGTCAGATAAGATTTTTCATGCATCGATTCGAACCAAATGAGTATCCTTAATGTTGTACCTACATTATTCAAGTGATTGAATAAGGATATTATGTAGGTACTAGGTGTTCTTAGTAACTACTTATAAACTCTTTTCAGTACACATTTCTGAATATAGGTACTCGTATATTCGACAGGTCTTATTCTAGGGCAAGCAAAAGAGGGATCCTAAATTACTGTAGCAATTGGTTCAACTGGCAATGTTGATCAAAAATATCTCAATGCAAGAAAGATGAAACAAACAGAAAGAAAATTCAAACACAGTGTATTTTGTTATAGAAAAATTAAACATAAGATCATAAACGTTTAATTCGTCATTTATTTGACTTACGTAAAAAATATTCTATTCGATATTTCCATTTGAATTTAGGTCGATATCTACCGAAATTAGAACACATCCTTATACAACACCGTGCAGCTCTCGGGCATCGCTCACAAGCGCCAAGTTTTTTCAAAGTTAATCCCTAAAGGTTTGGCAGCTAATTTGCGAGATGCAAAATTCGGTCGACCTTAATCGGTGTACGTAGAGTTTATCAGCGGCTTGCGACTGAAGACGAGCGTGTGCCATTAAAGCTCTGCGGCGGACGGGCGGCCGTGATTGATGACGCCAATTCGCCACTTGTCCGGCAGCCCGGCAGCCCGGCAGTCGCTCGCCGGAGCCGCTCACCCACTCCTCCCGCTCGCACCGCTCGCTTACTCCTCTAGGTACGTCGAAAAACATCGATGTATCGATTCTTTTTCCAAATAAACTCGTACCTATATATTATTTAACGTACAATAAGCGTTATGCGTCGGGTTGCGGAAAAGGTCCGTTCTAAATTTGTACCAAATTTTTTCTACATTTCTGCAAGAATTGCTAGTTTAAAACTATCGATATTGTACGATTTAGGACAAAGAATATCCTAAACGTACCGTGGTGAATTTTTCATAACCGCACCGGAACAATAAAAAATTGTCTTATTTAAAACTATCGTAAGGCAATTCCTATTTGTCTGTATTATGTAATAATTATTTGTTATGTAAAAAAAGAAATATGTAGATAGGTAATATTCCTATCTTACTTCAAACGTAACGGTAAAACGTAAATTAAAACGCTAATTTAGAGTTGGTTAAGTGGTAGGTAGTTGCTTCTTGTGGAGACCCTTACAAACATGTAACTATGGTGTGGTAGTGGACGTTTAGTCCATATTAATGGCTTCCGAAGCATTTAAAAATCCCTTTTGTACATGATTCGACCCTAATATTATGGTACATACCTAAATAAGAAATATGACATAAAATTGTATAGAATTTTATAACAATATACTACGTCTTTTATATTTAGGTACCTATATCGAAAGACAAAAAGCTATTGAAACATTAGCACTTACCGCCATACGGAATCACATCACAT
Organism: Conogethes punctiferalis; assembly: GCA_031163375.1. Classification (NCBI taxonomy): domain Eukaryota; kingdom Metazoa; phylum Arthropoda; class Insecta; order Lepidoptera; family Crambidae; genus Conogethes; species Conogethes punctiferalis. The sequence continues at coordinate 9,324,638 of CM062080.1, forward strand.
CGAAGACAATTAGAACACAAAGTTACATACTAAAAAAAGCATTCATAACCTCTTTATTCAATTCAGCGAAATAAGATAAATGTAATCTTTATTTAATGCGATTAACAAGTAAATTTCAAAAAATCGATGTAGATTAATACCTCCTAGCTCTGCATGCACCCCATCCTTAACCTTCGTAGACACGACTTGGCACGCTCCCTTAAATTAAATTGGATACTTTTTACTGCACTTCTCATTCAAAATTACAATTTAAAATATGAACGCGGAGTTTATTCACGCCATCATTTTAATATTAATTGTTAATAACATTGCTAATACAACCCGATGAGCGTGTTCTGCGAATCGAATGTCTTAATTTACGAAACGACGCACTCGTCGCTTCTGTTACACTCATTAATGTAATTGATTACTTAGTGTTGCTCGCTCGTAATGAAACCGATGCGGCGTTACCATAAGTAACGAGTTCTTTAGGTGTTTCTCAATTAAATGTTACATGTAACAAATTACAACATAACATTCGTACATAAAGTCTTGCTTTGATTTATAGAAACATAAACTTAAATGTTGAATTACAATAATTCGTTTCATTACTTTTAAACATCCATCAATAGGTTGTAATAAAAAAACACTGTTAATCAGAGATAACTAAAGACCAATATTGACATGTGGGTGACATCGACACAAGGGCGTTAACATAAACAAAAATACAAAAGTCATTGTCAAAAGTGACGTATCACATGTGGACGGCGTTTAGTTCTTAATTCGACCACGAGGCAAGACGGGCAAGACATCCTTGTCGGTCCGTTGACTTTCAATTTCTTTCTAATTTGTGATGTCAGGATCGTATCTTCAGATGTTTGAAGAACATTGTGTTTATCAAAGAATTTAGGTCGCAAAATTTAAAATTTGTTTAAACTTGATGTTTGATTTTCTACACATTACAAGTGTTAGTAAATAAGTAGGTGTATTAAGCTTTATTTTTTATTAGATTTTGAAATTGTTTTTGTCAATGAGAGAAGAAGTTGCATAAAGTTTTGGAAAATAAGATTTTCCTCCATTGGCGTATTAAAACCGTGCATATGTAGCTACCTACAATAAAATTGTATTGAACAAGAGTAAAGTTTGCCTTTAGTAATCAATCATCTTGTTTGCTATCCATAAATTACATTTACCATTTTTTCGGTTTCATCGAAATATTTACATATTTGGTACGTTCGCACTTCAGAGAAACTGGGTGATTTTTTACCAACGGGATAAATGGAACTTGACAGGTAAATATAGGTGCCATGTTTATAAAGTAATTTTCGTATTCGTCATAAAATACTGTGGTAAGTTCAATATCAGGCATGGATTGATGAAATAAAAATGTAATGTCATCAATATTAATAAACTTTAGCCCACTGGAGTTTTTATCTATACCTAGCCACTTAGCTATGTTTTCCGGCGTAAAAAATATTCAGTCGTATAATGGGTATCGTACGTTTGCAGTGCATAGAGCTAAGATGCTAATAACGTTTGTATGTGCGCTGAGTGGGTAACGATCGATCACCGTGCCCTGGCGCCGTCGCTGTATGTAGGTAACCGGCGTGTTATCTTGGGCGGGACGCGACATGCCCGGCTCGATCACGCCTAAAAAGATTAACATGTTGCCCGCAGATTGATGTCGATGCTTCGGAAAATTCACCGGCTATATTTTAACGCGCCATTATAAGCTCTTAATAACGACACGTCATTCACTTTGCCAATAAATACTTCTAAAGATTAAAACGTTATCAGAGATCGGCGCCAATACTTCGGAAAATAGAGTGGCGAGATTTTAAGCTGTTCGACGTTGCAATTACTGTATATTAGTTACCCAATAACAGCTTGCGTTCGTTCGGTCTTTAAAATTGGCTATTACTGAAACGAAGTAAGCACGCTTCGTTCTCGGTCATAAATAGAAAGAGCCGATAAGCTTAATGTCCGTGAGGGGATAGGCGCATATTACGGGAAATAAAGTTAGTTATATTATATTGGCTACCGTACTTGAGTACTTGCGATTTTTTTCTGATTATTTAAATCAAACTTAAAGCTGTTGCGACTACGGTCGCGTTTCAGGATCAGTCCCCAGAATAAATCGTGCAGGCCAGAATGGGGGTGACAACTGATATTTGATTGATATTGCTACTTGTCCGTTGTCGCATAGCCTTGAGGCTCCAAGAGGCTTAAAGAGCTCTATGAATAGAAAATAACATACTGAAGATCTATTTCCTCCCTTATTTCACTTTGTTATGTAAAAAATGTAGATATAACATTTTAGAACAGCGCTAACGAAATGCAAGCTAAAAATCTTCCATTTGTACTAAAATGTTCATTTGGTTAATAGCGAAATGCGTGCACGTGCAACATTTGCCGTTTCACTAACGTGACCGGTTTGCTCGTGACTAATGTTATAATTAAAAGGTTTGGCGCTGAATTTCCCTTATAATGCCTTCCGAGGCTGCCGAGCTGTTATTGTTAATGTCGGTGCTCATTTAAATAGATGCCTACCTGTACTCTACGTACATTTGTAACCGCAGCAGCAGGAACGCTGTGCGTAAATGCGAATGTAAAAAGAACTCGTTAAAGCTTGCATATGAGCATAGGCAGGTATATTTTAAAAACCAAATGTAAATGATTTTTTGTGGATGAGGATTTTAGATTCGTAAACGTTGTTTTAAGGTTAATAATATGACTATAATATGTTTATAACATATGTATAACTGGTTACTATCTTGATATTTACTTGCGTTATCAAATTTTACGAGTAAACCGCTTTCAAAATGCAGGAAAATCACTACACAAACCTCACTTAAAATCACAAATTGTGCAATTTACCTAGTCAACATTGGCTTGGCCTTCTTATTCACATAGATGTAATTCGAAAATCCGGCACCACGGCGCTGGTAATCTGCGGATGCCTTGCCAAATGGCATCTGGTACCGGACAGTTATATTACGATTCACTAACAACTACATATAAATAAGGAAAAAGTTTGAAAAGGCCTCTTTAAATTATGGAACAAGTTAAATACAATACCACCACAATAGATGAACAACCCATGAAACTGTAATCTAAAATACATAGTAAACACGAATACTAGTGTAGAGTGAATTATTTTGATACTCTTTGATGAAAATCATTAATTTTGCTGGGTTGTTTGCGCCCTAGTAAATTAGCTAGGTTGCTAATTGAAAGGCTGATTATAATTATAATTGCCGCGGTATATATTCTAGTATAGGTTTTCTTATATTACCTCGATATAATGGCTTCCCTACACCTGTTGGAAAGCGAAAGAGAAGCCCAAGTCGCTGTGACAACTGGCAAGTAACTTACCTGTCAGTTGCCACTGCCATGCCGGCCCAACCCTAACCCCCCACGAGTATGTATATAGACCCTATAAATAAACGTTTCCGTTTTTATAACGTTCATTTCCCACAAAAGATTTATCACCGTTTATGTCGGAGCTTCCTGTTTTCTTATCGTGGATTTGTCAACATTTTAAACAAAAATGGACATTTGTGAGAAACATATTTTCAGCGGAGCATTTCAGAGGTCAGTGACGCGACAATATCAAGGTCCATGCAGCAAAATGTGGGACCACAAAGCTTATGCTTGTCACGGGTCTGATTGATGGCACCCGAGGGTGTTTCTTTGTAAGCCGCTTGCGCACCAAATGCGTCTCAAAACGGTACTGCCGGGACAAAAATCCGTTTAATAAAGCTGACACCCGTCAAATATTGCTGCTAAACAAGTATTGGGATGATAGACGACCGATTAGCATTATCTCGGGTTTTCGGAAATTGTAAGATGATTGGACGGGTAAAGACATTCTTTTAAAATCACAATTTATTTGTGGTCAATCTTTTTTGTCTTAATGTGACAAGTAAATACCGTATCTTTAGCATCTATAAAAAATTTAAAAGCTTTTATTTTAAATATTAAGTTATGTGCTTATGTGCTATTTAGTAAAATTGTTTACAATTTTCTATTTATTCTTTTATCCCAATTACCATAACCACCACAATTAAGCCATTGTTTTTCTTTGGACTACCTCCCTGCCTCTTTACGGGGCAGCGTAGACGACAGACTATCCGTTTTTTGTAATTATATGCAGTAACGCCGTAACACGACGCGCAAAAATCTGTCGCGGATATTTCACAGACTCAACGCACACGACGCACATCTTCGAATATTCTGTCGGCAGACCTAGACGCTCTTTTGAAATGTCTTAGACTCAGACTCTATCGCACAAAAAGTCTGTCGTCTGCGCAGCCCCTACAACGCACAGGCGATTAATTTTTTTTACATTGGCTTATGCTCTGCGAGATTCTACGGTCGAAATCATTATAAGGAAAATACGTTATTTTGAGATCAGCATTGGTATGGAACGCAAACTCGCATTTCATCTCTCTGCCACTTCGCATCCGAATTCACCCGCCTTGATTGTTTGATCTGTCATCCAATACGATAAGTGACAGAAACTCACTTAACTTCAGTTGATCTCGCTGGCACGTGTTCGTCAGTGCGGCGCGGTAGCATTTGTGAATCATATTGGAATTTTTGGAATGGAATGAATTAACGCAGAAGGTATATTATAGGCTAACGATATTCACAGCTAATATAGTAACATTATTCATATTTTGATATACACATCCATAGCTTATAAGTAAACCTGAACTATCTACACTTCAATAATACACATTTATTTACTTACCTTAAAACAACAATTGCTTTATTATACTTAACAATAAAATAATTATGTAAGTATAAAATGTTACTTTAGGTTTACATAAGGTAAAATAATATTTTTATGTTTACCTATCTTATATTTGTTGATATGTTTCCGGTTCGTTACGTGCGAAGTTCCTCTGTTTCTAGTTTTTTATCTATACTTATAATAAATCTGTAGAGAAGTCAATTCTGTACATTGTATATATTTTCAAATTAACTATCAGGGGATGATTAGTGATCGATACTGATGCCAAAAATGCAATCAGTAAAATTTTTGTCTGTCTGTCTGTCTGTCTGTCTGTCTGTCTGTCTGTCTGTATGTTCCTTATAGAAACAAAAACTACTCAACGGATTTTAACGAAACTTGGTACAATTATTCTTCATACTCCTGGGCAGGTTATAGGGTACTTTTCATCACGCTACTATCAATAGGAGCAGAGCAGTGAAGGGAAATGTTAGGAAAACGGGAGATTTTTTTGGAACGCGCATCACTCATAAACTACTGCATGAAATTGAATACTGTTTTCACCAATGTATTGCTAGAGGTTTAACTTAAAACTTAGGCACTATGTATAGATAGGTATTTTATGGAAGTCCGTTATTTTTCAAACCCGATATCCACGCGTGCGACGCCGCTGGCACAGCTAGTAATAAATAAAACCACAATACGCTTCTACTTCCTATTGCTAAGTTGTATGAGTCAACAAAGTCGACAATTTGTAGAAAGTATATCGAAGTAATCACTTCAGGCTACAACAAGTAACGATGTGGTTTAACCTCGTGGCGTTGCATGAACTCCGCCGACTTTTTTTCACCGAATAAAGTTTTCTGCAAAAACGGCAAGCGCTTAGAAATGCGATGGCAGTTGTCGTGTTTGTGTTACATTAAATTATACGAATGCGGGGTTAGGTCTGTTAGGTAAACATTTTCCGTTACCTACTCCATTGTCCACGGCCCGGCTTACTCCGTTCATATTTGATTAAAATGGAAATTTTATGAAAATTTACCTGCAATGTTTTAGTTGGGTACGCTTTATAATACAAACAAATTATTGTATTTAAGTTTTCGTTCATCTACAAATAACAATATTTTACATTGTTTCAGGTTTAACCAATGGTTGAGTTAACAGAGAACAGCTATTCAGCGGCCGAAACATGATTCGGGTGAGTTCGTGTAGATGTGCTGTGAACCTATTGAAAATTTGTGATTTTGTGCTCATTGTGTGATTTGATTTTAACTGATACTTGTTAACATATTTATATAATAGCATAATTTATATAAGTAGGTAATCTTTAATAAAAATACAATCATAAACAGTACCTACATAGTCACATACGCTCGAACAATTACTATTTTTTAAAATCCCAATTTTTTTATGGAAGCTAGTTCTTATAAAATCTTGGATTAAATTATTAACCTTAGAATACCCACCTGCGTGTCAAACAGGAGAAGCTTTATACCTATTAGTAAATGATATAAACAAAGAAAATGGTGTGTAGATGCTAAGGTACTGGTATGTTGATTTTAACCTGTTTTTGAATCCACGCTTAATTATTATTGGCGGGGTATTTAATTTCAATATTTTCTGGTTCATGATACTCGGTGTCAAGTTACCAACAATCAAGCCTCTCATTAGGGCACTACTAAAGCGATTTAAGAGACGTCAATAGAAAAAAAAGCTTAGTTAGAAATTTTACCAGAATTTTTGTATTTTAAGATTTTAAAGTTCAAGTAAATCAGTTCGGGCAGCGTGGCGTATCGCCTGGGCCCAATGCGTACGCAGCTCGCATTTTCAGCAAAGCTCTACCACCAGTATCATGTAATTATTTATAGTTTTAGTTAAATCTGCTAAGAAGAGAATTAAAACGAATACAGGTATTCCTAAAAGCCTATTCGGATGTACTTGAACAGTGGGCGAGGGTGCGCAAGAAGGCGTCGGGATGAGTGGGGCGCGCGCGGCGGTGTGCGCGCCGCGGGCCGCGTGATGCGCGCGTGGGGCGGCGCGTCGCCCGCGCCCGCGGCCCCGCCCGCTGCGTGCGCGAGCGCGTGCGCGTGCGCGTGATGCGCGCGGACCGCGCCGCGCTGTGCGCGTGGCTCGTCTGCTGCGCGGCCGCCCTCTCCTCGCACAAGTACAGCACGCGCGTCATACGCACCAAGTACGGCCCGCTGCGAGGCATCGTCGTACACTCGCATCCGCAGGTCGAGGCGTACCTCGGCGTGCCGTATGCTACGCCGCCCCTCGGTAGCCTTAGGTAATTCCTTCATTAATTGTTTTTTTTTAACAAAGACATTTGCTTTCACATAAAATCATTTATAGGTAACACAGTTATCATTTTGACAAAAGAAAATGTCTTCGTGAGAGTTTGGCATCTATATATAGCGTTAATCTATGTGACAGATCATCATCTTTATTATCTTTGCAATTTCACCTAATAATTGCACATGGCTTACTTAGGCTTAAAAGAAAAAGCCGTTTCATTTATATATGTAGGTAACTTAGGTTACTACCTAATATAATACTAACTTTATTAGGTTACTACCTAATAATATTTTATTATTTTATAATAGCTACTTAGTTATACGTTCTTACAGCAAGAATATATAACTAAGTACCTATACATAATACAAATCACAAAACTTATTTTAACAGTTATGAGTATTTAATTTGCATAACTTTGGCTAGAGTTATTCAATTCTGGGAACTCTGTAGTACGCTCTAGGCAAAGTCAAAGTGTAGAATGTGTAAACATTCATGTCTGAGAATATTGGATAGTCTTATTGTTGATGCCCTAGGGATTACCTCCTGATCTATCATGTATTCTAAGAATGTATTTTTACAAGGCCATACTTTTCCCGTGGTAAAACGAGTTGGCTTTTGTAACTAGGGACGAAATTTATAAATGTCAGTATAACCTTATCAAGTTTCATGCATAGATCATTTTTTAAATTATATTATAATGTAGATGAAATATAACAAATTTACTAGCTATGCTTTTTTGATGTGAATTGATTAATGACTCCTTGAACTTTATTATAGAGCAAGCAATAAATTAGCATTTATTGTGCTTTTCTTTTTTATTTTATCACGGCATATGATATACGAACATTGGGAGAGGCCTTTGTCCAGCAGTGGACTGATACGGGCTGATAATGATGATACGATATAGTATTATATCATCGAAATATATCATCATATCTATTTGGATAGCCAATGAAAGAGTGACGTCATGCCAAGTTTATTGTGGTTGATCGCACAACGCATCGTGCTTTTCTAACATTAACACGACCGGGCAGATACATGCCGCCGGTGACGCCATCGCAGTGGCGGACCACGCGGCTTGCGGACGCGCTGGGCCCCGCGTGCCCGCAGGCGCCGCCCTCCGCGTCCCCGCGCGAGGACGCGCTACTGCTGCACCCGCGCGCGCGCATCCGCCAGCTTGAGTGCCTGCGCCCCGTGCTCGCCAACCAGAGCGAAGACTGCCTCTACGTCAACCTCTACGTGCCTGTTAACGGTGAGTTTGACTGTACGCTTTACGAGGAACTCGCGCCTTGATTTTATGGAACCAACTTCCTGCGACAGTCTTTGTGAACGGCTACGACTTGAGAACCTTCGGGAGCGTATTCATATTGAAAAGGCCGGCAGCGACCTTAGAATTCGATTTGAGTTGCGGGTGTCCATGGGCGATCTCTACTGCTTACCATCAGGCATTACACATGCTCGTCTGCCGCCTCTATAAAAAAGTTATGACCGATGAACTCGTAGCCAGCTGTCACCACGGTGCGGGGACTATTGGCACCCGCGCGCGCGCATCCACCAACTCGATGCCTACGCCCCGTGCTAGCCAACCAGAGCGAGGACTGCCTCTACGTCAACCTCTACATGCCTGTCAACGGTAGGTACGACAGTACGCTTTATGAGGAACACCTTGTCTCGCGCCTCGATTTTGTGGAACCAACTACCAGCGACAGTCTTTCCGAAACTAAAAATAAGAAACGTTCCCATTAATAATGATAATAGAGTTAACGTGTTTTCACGAAATCATCATAATTTATTCAATGCCTTTAATATAAATCATTTAGCGGTATATTCCTGGAAATTAGGGTCAATGTTTAGATGCCGACATGCCGCTAAACCACAACCAATTCGGGTTCTGTGGGGAGCTTTAAATACACAAAGCCTTTCGTCGAGTTCTTGGTAAATAAAAATTGCTCAGATTTCTGGAATCAAATGTATGTATTTTAATTAAAAAAAACAGGAATTCTACCTTTGTACCACAATATAAAGAAACAATAGCATATCGAAAATATATTTTAATTATTACAGTGGTTTTTGTGTGCTAACCTCGATATTCACCCTTAATTAAGATGAACAGCTCAAGAGCTCAGGATGCACAAAGCTAAATGGTACCTACTAATTCCCCTACCCTTTATCAAACGACGCAAAGGAAGGCTCACCAAAGGAATGAACTTCGTTCACAAAGCTAAGTCTTTGGATTCAAACCGTATTTTAATAGAGGAAATATTCACATCAGATATATTTCTGACGTTTACATAAGTCTTGTCAAATTATACTCATTAGTCGGCATTGTATTTACGCGTGAGGCTTGAAAAACGTATTATTATTTCATTTATTGCCATAAATTATGTGTGTGGTACAAAATAACGACTAAATGTGTAGCAAAAAAAATACGTTAAATACTCGTACAAATTACTAACAAAAGTGAAATAATGAAATAGGAACTTAGGAAATAAGCAATTTTATATAAGTAATGTCAAAGCTACGTAATTAATATGTTAAACAATAAATAAAGCAATATAATAAAAACGCTAGATAGTAAAATCACAGTAAGATTTTGCAAACTTTTTATTTGGCCATGTTTCATATAAATTCACTTGTACTATACGGATATTGATCTTTCAGGAATTGGTTTAGCACTCTAAAGAAATTGTGTACTTTCGTTGAGTATTAGAGTATTGAGTATTGTTATTGTCGTATTCTTAAAATATAAGCCTATAAATTTCATAATGATATTTAAGTTAGCAACTAAATTTTAGTTAAGAAACTAAGTTTGATGCACGTAACGTACATAAATCTTGTAGTAAAAGGCAATCCAACAAGCTCAATTATTGTTACCCAGGCTGTCGGTGCAGTAACATCTGATGGAATAGAACAATAACATCAAGGTAATGGACCGGCTGCGGCGCTGATTCGCGGTGCGGTCTCGGCGGTCGTTAATCCTTGCCAGCCAGTTTATTCATAATTTATTCACGTCATTTCTCCACTAATTCACTGTCCGTTAAATAAGCTGCTCTTCAATTATGTAGCGCCCGAGCTGTGAGGAAAATTCTGTCTTCCGTATAACGTGTAACAGATGTTAAGCTTTATTCTTTATGAAAATGCACGTCGGGTTAAAAGTGAATTGTTAAGGTTGAATTGCGGTAGGCGTAGCGGGACGGTGACGTCATGTCTTGGCATGTGGGTGTCCTCTCGTATAGATTTCTATAAATTACTACCAGTGGTGATGATTTGCCGTCTCGTTGCAGTTTCGCCGTGTCTTCGTGTGATTCAACTTTGAATGTTTGGCATCTGTTTTAGCAATGAAAACTACTATTAATTTTAGTACATAGAATGTGAAGTAATATACTAATTATGTATATAATATAAGTAAGGTAAGGCAGTAAATTAAAAAGAAAATGTTTTAGCTAAACACAAATTTGTAATTCCGGAATTTAAAAATGAAGGGCTTCATTAAGAGGAAAGTTACTTAATAACACAATTTTGTTTTATCTCTAAGAAAGCTACGAATATTTCATGAAGGTTTTGGGATATCTGAGTGGTGAAGGTTGAATGTTTCATTACTCTTAAAATTGTTTCAACCTGTAAAGAAACTAATTTACTCGAGTATTACGATAAAATGTAATAAGTAAGTCAAAAGAAATGTAAGTAAGGAAAGTGAATAATGAGCAAGTGAATACTTATGAGAAAATTCATCGCTTGGCTGAATACCAGATGATGTCAAGAGTGATGGCGTCGAGCCCTCAATTCCGTAGTGCATTGCAGTGCATCTTGCTTCCTGCAAGCAGTGCGGAAGTGAGGTTAAGATAGCCTATAATAGCGTCGTTGTGCATCACAGAAACGGAAATGAAAAGACGACATGTGCGCACGAAGAAACTAAGGCGTTCCTGGAAGCCTCAAGAAACAATACCGAACGTTCGGGTGACTTATTATATTAATTGTTACCATTCTGCTTAAACTGTTTTCTTATTATGCAATTTCTACTGATTATGATTTTGTTTTCTTTAGGTCTGGTTGTGCGAACTTTTTAAATTATTATCAATCATTTCTAAGAATCATCAGGTACAATCTGATTATATATCAATAAAAAAGATAAATTGCCGATAGTTCGTAGGATAAGTTTGAGGAGATACTGCGTCGGCTCAATTGTTACAAGACTTAGAAATTACTAAATGTCAACTCAGATTAAAAAAAACGTGTGACGGAAATGACGGTGAATTAACTTGGTTGGAATCAGCTTGTTTCTTTCATCATGTCAACACGTATGTAACAAACATCCGATATAACTATAGGAATGTGCATCTAACTTTACGATGACCTTACTAAATAAGTGTTTTTGAAGATTGGCCAAATTGTTTAAAATAATAGTCATAAGAACAATGCTGGATATTTGGTCAACTCGAACATTTTTTTACTATTTTTCACATGACTTGCAGTCCGCTACAAACATGGCGAGCGCAGCAAAATTAGTGCAACAGAAATAGCAGTTTGGATAGCGACCAAACCAAACACAAATGGTCTGGAAACTAAAATCGAACGAATGGAATGGGCGGAATTTATTGTCCAAAAATATGTAATGTCGGAGGTCAGTTCGGGAGCAGCGCGGTGCAAAAAATGAAATGAAACCGCATACATCATTGCACGCGTCAGTAGCCGAGTTGTCAGTTTAATTTACTGTCGCTGCCTCGTTTTTGTGGTCACTGGATTTTATTGTTTATGTTATTGTAGGTACTCGAACATGTACATCATAATGACTATTATTTTATTGTTACTTTAGGTGGGCCGCATACATTCGGAATTCCGATGCGGAATTACCAATTGAAATTCATATTTGCAGAAATAATGAATGAATGAATATTATAATTTATAATTTTATAATTTACCTTTCTAAAAAAAATGAATTTATTAACCATTCTAAAACATTAGATACCAACTAAATATAGGCAACACAAATATTATTTTCTTAAACTCTAGACATCAGAACATTGATAGTTATAGCCAAACAATTACTCATGTAATTTAGGCTGAGGCTTTAACTACGAGTATAATCTCGAAATTAATAATCATGGCGAATATCAACCGCAAAATTTCAGATTTTATTTGAAATGTGTTTAGGTACCCAAGTGCATTTAATCGATTGTGAAATAATGCTCGTATATCTATGTGGCCCTTGTATCATTATTTTCCTACTCAGTTATTAAGCGTAGCTCTTAAGTCTTACAAAAACATATATGTAGTTAGAATTAGTACTTATTAGTCATAATTATTTAAGACAGTTTGCACAATAGTGAAATAATAATCTTAGTAATATAAGTGATTCATGAAATTACTTTCCAGCTCACAGATAAGATGAAGGGACGCGAATTGAATAGAGTTCATTCGATTCTAAAAATCCAATGCATTTCAAGGGATTTCCTCATTCTTGTGTTATTTTCACTCGAGTTTCATTAGATTAGAATTCAATCGGGACCCGTCAGCGGCACTCGACTCTCATCCCACGCCCTCACTCACACTTATTTGTTACATTATTGTGTCTACAGTTTTATATTTCGCGGCTTTTACCCATTATTTATCCAGTCGAAACCTTATCTTCCTACCTAATTCGTATGTACCTAATATGTGTAAAAATATGTTGTTATAAAGGAAGATTTTTTAATCACTAGCCAAATTTATAGTGGGCATTAAGTATCGCTAATAAGTAAAACCCATTTCTGCAAAAAGAACTGTAGATTATATTTGCGCAATAAATTAATTTTCCCTAACCATTGTAAGTTATTTATACAACGTTGTGATGCTATTCTCTCAATATTTTAGTTATAAGTGATACTAAAAGAAAAAATACGTATTAGGTATAGTGATTTGCGCATCAGATAATAATATCATTTGGATAGTCATTAAATAAATCTTCCAGCACGCATTTTATTAATTTAAGTACATATTACAGGGTTTACGATTCATTAAATGCTCCACCCACATAGATGTTAAATGTTTTTTTGGAGCTTCATAATTTGAAACTACAACTTATTTTAACGTCGTAATATCAAATGGCCTTTTAAACTCCAAGTTCTTTTGTTAAAACTATTGTCTGGAAATCTCGGTCTTCGAGGTTAAAGTCGTATTATAAGATTATGTTGAAGATATGAACTTATGAACATAACTTGTCGTTGGTAATACTCGTAGTAAAGCATCAAACTTTACTGATAGTATTTTTAACCTTATTTAGTTATATGATAAGATTTTGTTAAATATACCTAATATGCCTTAATTTTAGCAACAATCAAATTAAAATGTACATAAAGTCAGTTTAAGATAGGTACATAATTAAATTTGCATTATCTCTTCCCCCCTTCCAGTTCATTTTTCCAATAAACGGCCGGCGTAGAGGTTAAAAGTCATTGGTTTTAGGTCAGTGAACGTTGGTGTTTGCGCTTAACTTATTTCGTACGATGGCACAAAAGACTTTGGAACCCCCACTCGAATTGGAGAATTGAACTAAAGTCGATTGGGGCGGTCTGATGGTCTCTTGTATTTTAAATACGCTCTCCAGCGGTGATTGCTTTTGATTGCCGTTTACTTTAGGTTCGTTCAGCGCGGCTGTGTTCTTGTAATTGAAGAGCTGCTTATTCTGAAAGTATCGTATTTGTTTCTAAGTCTAGACGTTTATTTAGAAACATATAGATTTCGTTTGTAACCATAGGAACACAAATACAGCGTCAGTCAGAAGAAACAGTTGATCAATAAGGTATTGTGTATATTCAAAAAATGAAGCTGGTTAAAAATGGGCAGTGGATACACGAAATTAGCAACTACATAGCGTAGAGCAGGCTTATGTAAGCCTTTGACTGAATAAATAATAGGAAAATAGCACAAAATTTGGTTATACTTATAAATTTGTATACAATTACTCGCTACAAACATTTAAGAACTAGGTATACTTAAATAATAAAAAAAAATAAAAAAAATAAAATAAATTTTATTTCAGAACATAGTCCCATATTCATTCATTACAATTACAATTTTCCAATTACAAATAAAAAATAAATAAAAATTCATGAATTACAATTACAATATTACACATAATAATTAAATTCCTACATTACATTACGTCATTATCTCAATCAAATTAATAAAAATAAAAAATAAATTATTCATTCATTTGATACTATAATATTACGTACCATTTGCAACCGATGCACCTACAGTTACAAATGTTACGCACTTAAATATGCATGTTGCAGCAGTGCCGCATGTAGGGGCAGTCCAACCGCCCAGCAATCATTGCCAGGACGGCGTTGGAGCTGGCCCGCACCCTGCGCACCAGGGAAGCACACCGTTTGCGAACGCTCGCATAAAAACAGTCGGTGTGCGCCGCCGCAAACATCCCTGAGGCGCTACAGTAGCGGGGCAGCCCCAACACCGCTCTGAATGCGTTATTGAATTGCACTCGTAGAGAGTTGTACGTTTTCTGGGTATAGTCCACCCATAGGCTACATGTGTACAATGACGTACAGTACGCCCGGAAGAGTGAAATTTTCACGTCATCCGAGCATCGTGCAAACCTACGGGCTAACATGTTTGCCCTAACAGACAACGCTCTCCGCTCGCGCTCGATGTCAGCATGGTCCCTAAGGTCTGCCGTGAGCTCATGTCCTAGGTATTTAAATTGCTCCACTCTTTCCAGAGGCACCGAGTTCAACAGTAGTGTTGGTAGGCTTTGTGGGCACTTAGCTCCGGCAGCCTCAAAAACCATGTATTTGCTTTTCGCCGTGTTGTACTTGAGCCCGTGCCTACCCGCATATTCCTCACACACCTCCAACAGGGCCCTCAAGCCACAGATTGATGCACTCAGCAGCACCATATCATCAGCATAGCTCAAGTTATTGACACAGACACCGTCAATGTAACAGCCAGTACGCTTACTGCTGAGGGCGCCAATCAAAGCGTCCATGTACAGGTTAAACAGGGTGGGCGAGGTTAGCCCACCCTGCCTCACACCGCACTCCAGTCGGTAAGGCTCTGACATTGTCCCCGCCCATCTGACATTGTTGGTCTGGTGTGTATACCAGTACTTAAAGATAGTTATAAGATCATCTGGCAGTCTGATGCTTTCCAGCTTTTTCCATAATACGTCATAAGCAACCAGGTCGAAAGCCCTGGACAAGTCAAGGAAACATGCATATACTGGGGTTCGGCGATCGGTATAGTATCTGACGGTATGCTTAAGGGACAATATTGCACTCTCGGTCGATAAGTGTGGCCTAAATCCAAACTGGTTATCGTGCAGGTTAACATATTTATCCAACTGTATGTTAAGCAAGCCGTCAAACACCTTAGCTATGACCGTGGCCAATAAGATAGGCCTATAGTTCGACTTATCAGACATGTCACCCGTTCTATTTTTAACTATCGGCACTACTACCGTTTTCATCATATCTGGCGGTAGATACGAGTGCCCAATGCACAGCGAGTAAAACATCGCCAGCACCCTAGACACATGACAACCAGCGTGCTGGAGATGTTCAATGCTGAGCCCATCATGTCCCGGTGACTTTCCCTTAGTCATCTGCTTGATTACGCCAGCCACGTCTTTAGCACTAAACCAATTTAAACCAAACTTACTGATGAGTAGATGAGGACCATTTCATACATGAAGAGACATATTAAATAGATGTTCATCCCAATTGGCTACATGGATACCTTGATTATTTAAACTTCAATGCACATCACGATGTACAATAGGCTAGCTCAATGATGTGATGATAATTGCCTATAACAGGAAACGGTCATTAATACAGGAACAAGTTGAAGTTGATTAATTGCAATTACGTTGATTCTGTGATGCATCCACTTCACATCTTGCGGTTCATTACTTAATTTGCGTAAAAGGGAAATATGATATCGTACATTATTATGCACGATATCATATCGTTCATTATCGGCCAGTTAAAATTAAGCTAAAATTCCATTGCGGGCTTTTTCTCGATTCAAGTGACATTAAATTACATCAAATACTTATTTCATAGTTCTAGATGATGATGAAGTTATTAAAAGGTTATATTTTTTTATAGCTGACATTTACATACAAGGATATGACTTGTTTAATGGTAAATAGTCACAGCCATTCATGGACTGAGGCAATGTTATTGGCACAGCCAAGCCGCTGCGTGAAAAGAGAGCTTTTAGAACCACGTTTAAAGGAGGAACGTTTTTATTGTTATAGTTATTGTTAATTGTTTACACGGAAGCGTGAATTTATGGTAGTACTCCTGTCTATGTTGTTTATTCAACGTCCGTACAAGCCATAAGATGTAAACCTTCTAAAATGAGCTTCGGCGCGTATGAAACGCTGAATTGAAAACGCCATAATGGTTTTTCGTAGGCTTAGAATTGACTAACGGTTTAAATTATACTCATATTAGCTGGTTAGAGTCAGTCAGGAGGGGAATAATGACGATGGTTTTGTATACAGGTGAGAGCGAAGGGCCGGGCACGGGTCTGCCCTGCCTGGTGTTCGTGCACGGCGAGTCGTTCGAGTGGAGCTCCGGCAACGCGTACGACGGGAGCACCCTCGCGGCGCACGGAAACATTATTGTAGTCACTATCAACTTTAGATTAGGTGTATTGGGTGAGTGTTTTACTTGGATAAATCCTATATTGTAAAAAGCTATAACTTAAAAAATGTTCGCATTGCATCATAAGATATGAAATGGGACCAATGGTTCAGTGTTAGCAATCGCTGCCTCTGATGGTTCCGGGCCGATTCTCGCACAATATAAACATTTGTTGGCATGAACATGTCTGTAAAGCAGTAGAGAGCTTTTGGGATACTTAAATTATTTTGATGACCTACCTACATAAAACCTCGAACAGCTTACATTTTAGATAGTGAGTCATAGTGATGCTTAAAGCTCATTGTAGCCGTCAAACATAACGCCCAAATCCTTATTGACATCATCATCACCATCAGCCTATATCAGTCCACACACATAAGCCTCTCCCAATGTTAGCTACTTTGATAGTGACATAGTACCAAGTAACGAATTTAGTACCTTACTTTGAAGATACTACCCACAGGCTTACATTATGCATGCACAATGATAAATGTAAATAAAAAGCTTTTTGATTTTGATTTTGAAATCACACTAGGTAGTATCATTAAATCAGGAAACACCTACATATAAAATTAGGTGCATGATTTAATATGGTTCCGGCACAGTTGATATGTACGTGTTTAAAATAAACCGCAGGGTATAATGAAAGCATTCGGAATGAAATGTGAATTAGTTGGCCGGAGTGATTCCATGTGTAATTTAAATAAAAACCACTGCATATGAATTATTTGTTTGGCTTGCCTTTTCACATGGCTAGGTAGCCAATTCAATTTTCAAAACTATACATATTATATGTACTTGGTTGTATGATGGACTTCAGTTGCGCTAGTAATTATGTGTCTGTACTTAATACATGGCGATGTTTTATTTGATAGTGATTGTATCTGCATAGTCTGGGACCATCATAGGTTCAAATTCAGAATAAACACGTAACGAATTTTTAGATTTGTTCTCATCTACATTATTTCACCATCATTACATCTCATTTATTTTAATTTTATTTTAAATACATAAATAACCCAAGACATGCCATGCTGGGCATCGTCACCTAGCCTCAAACTAAGCCGAAGCTTGTAGTATGAGTACTAGACAACTGGTAAACTTACTTTGATACTTTTTTTTGTAAATAAATACATTATTATACTCGTACATAGTAAAATTAGTAAACCCAAACCAATACAAACAGACAAGTTCATCAATCAATGTATGTGATACTTGGCTAGTCTCCTTGAATATTAGCCGCTGTGGCCGAAATTCGATCAGGAAGTAATAATAATATTACTAAGGATAAGATCTCACATTTCATAAAATTGTACCTATTTCAAAGTTTCAAAATGAACGTGTAACTATTTATTTGAAATACTTGCCTACGCCTTTTCCTTTTGTTTGTTGTCACAACATAATGTAATAAAACTTCCCGAGTTTCCTTTGTGAAGAAATTTTCCGTCGAACTTGTACAAATAAGCGCATGAGACAATTTGCACTTTATGTGAGTTTAAAAGTAAGAATACGTCGTTATACAACGCTATGTACTTATTATATGGCGGTAAACAAGGAGCGATAATTGAGAATCAGTTGAAAATTATTTTTAACTAAATAGAACAAGAAATGGAAGGCGAAATCAGGAATTGAAAAATGTCTCTAAAGATACTCACTGAGGTAAATGAGCCAATGAACCTGTAAAAAATAAGGTAATTTTGGTAGAATCCTGTCCGTGCTTAGATACATTAAGATTCTTTTCTTTGAAAATTATCTGTTTATTAACCCCTATTATAAGCATAATTATGTAAGCTTCCTTGCTAACTAAATTCGAAAATTTTAACTACCCACCAAAGTAGGTACAAATTGTATTTGAAACTTGAATACGATATTAACTTTTACTACGACCATGTCTGTTTAGGCT
Source organism: Conogethes punctiferalis (assembly GCA_031163375.1). Taxonomy (NCBI): domain Eukaryota; kingdom Metazoa; phylum Arthropoda; class Insecta; order Lepidoptera; family Crambidae; genus Conogethes; species Conogethes punctiferalis. The sequence goes on from CM062080.1 coordinate 9,343,200, forward strand.
ATTTGTTTGTGTAGGACTGAAATACATTCTTAATCATTCAGATACAAGGCTATAGTCTTACATAGGAAACCTTCTTTGACTTCAAATGTAGGTCAATATCAAGGGAAGTACATAAAGAGACCCAAATGCTCCTTCACGAATGACTTACTCGGACTCCTTAAGAAGCTCTTGTGTGTTATTGTGAGTGTATTTTTATATTCGGACTAGCACTTGTTCGCGAGTTCTTCCGCGTGGACTTCCGTGCCCGTCGAAATAATCCCTTCATTTGAGTTTTCCAAGGTTCACGTAAATTTTGGCCGCAAAATTTGTTGTCTATAAAGCCGTGCCCGTTACTATGTACTTTATATCCTTTTTACTCTCAGGAACGCGGAAATATACGTTACATTAATGTGCTAAAAATTCTCATTATAAGCCAACAGGCTGTGTACATTAATAAGTCATTATTAGTAATGTTTTTAACTTTAAAATAATTGTTCTGTTTATTATTTGCGATGGTTGGTTTAAACATAATAGTTTTCAAATAAATAAGATGGTTTTATAAAGTATGCGTCTCCGTTTGGTTTGACCCCAAATCAGGATACCCATGGTTGATAATATCCACCATACCATAACATACCGCAACATAATAGTTAGTAGCATTTTGATAACAGTAGGGGAGAATTATTATTGTCCAATATTTATTCTTATAACTTTTACTAACACTAGGCTATAAGTTATCGTGACTGATGTGATACTCCCTTACATTGTCTTACATTATGCCTGTCTCTTACATTATATCTTCTATCTATATCTATATCTCCTGTACTTATAATAAATCTGTACAGAGGTAAATTCTGTACATTAAATATCTTTCAAAAAACTATCAGGGGGTGATTTATTCTTCATGCTCCTGGGCAGGTTACAGTCAGTATACTTTTCATCACCCTACGATTAATAGGAGGCACTTTATGTAAGTCCGTTAATTTCGGAAACCCGATATCCACGCGTGCTACGCCGCCGGCATAGCTAGTCTTCTAATAAATCTGTAGAGAGGTCAATTCTGTATCAGTTGTTTTAGATATCCAAAAATCGCATAGAATCCATTAGTAGTAGTTGAATATTAATAGGTAAATTTTTTGCAGGTTTTTTAAAGACTGGTGCTAAGGGGTCGGCGCAGGGTAACTTCGGGCTAATGGACCTGGTGGCGGGGTTGCATTGGCTGCGGGAAAACCTGCCTGCGTTTGGGGGGGATCCTGAGCGGGTGACCATAATGGGCCACGGGACGGGAGCGGCGCTTGCTAACTTTTTAGCTGTCTCTCCGGTTGCTAGAGGTAAGCGAGACTTGCTGGACAAGAATAAATATTGAGGCTTAGAAATAAATATTATGATCATGTCAGCTGCATAAATGAGTAAATAGAGGTAGGGCATAGCGAATCTTCGCTCGAATTGAGCTGCTCGTCCGGGGAAGGACCTCCACCTTATAGAATACCGCAGCCAAATAACCTCCGAGTCGCGTTTCTGCCAGTGAGTAGGGTTTCCGGAGCTCGTGGGGGGTTAGGGTTGAGCCGGCATGGCAGTGGCACTTGACAGGTAACTGACTTGTACTAACTGGTACTTGCCCGTTGTCACAGCGACTTGGGCTTCTATTTCGTTTTCCATCAGGCGTAGAGACGCCATTACGTCGAGCTGTTATAAAAAAAGGTTTCTAAAATAGAATAGAATAGTTATTTATTTAGCACACACAAAATCGACTATATTATATGTAACTATACGTTATACATATTGTTATCAACCCTTTTTCTCTCCACACAGACTAAAAGGAATCCCAATTTTGTAATATGAAATTTATTAGCAATTTTCATAGGTGTTCTCCCAGCAAACAAGACTATGCCAATTTTAATGATCTTCAATTTATGCTAACAAGCGTTGAGTAAGTCTGTTTGGATATAGATAAATCTATTTATAAAACTCTGGTTTTTATTTATTGAAATTTATTAATATGTTTAAATACTCTATGATAGTGAGGTGACCACGTGAAATATTTTCACTTTGTCGACACTCACATTTTTATTATATAAGTACCTATAGGTTCTATATTCGCAGAACGATCTAACGTTCTGCATAGTACCTACTATAAATATATTTTTTTTTATTTCGAGCTTGAGGTATTATCCCGTAGAAAGAAATGCGAAAATTAAAAGCTATTAATGAAAACTGTCGGTACGTTGGGATCGTTAACAAATGGCATTCTAATGTCTTTCGTTCCTAATGCCTCGTAATAAACGTTTCCTCATTGCCATTTGTCTTTTCGTAATATACTTTTGCCACGACAGATTTATCGCCGCTTGTGGGTATTGAAACGGTCGTGAGTAAAGTGTAAATAATGAAAAAGTGTAATCTAAAGCGGCACAGACACGGAACCGCATGCGTACACGACAGCCCGCATGGACCGCGACACGACCCACCATTGTCCGTAATTACACCATTCCGAGCAGATTTCATTATTTCGTGTCACCATCCCGTTTAGATCCTCTGTCACTTAATGCGATTAAAAGGGCCACATCAACTGAGTGCAAGAGGGATCGTCTAAAGCGCAATTTAAAAATAAGGTCAACACCGTGCCTGCTCGACTTAAAAAAAATCTCCCCTTGAGTAACGTCGCGACGAAATACAAATGTTTTTCTTCCGAAGAGATTTCATTATCTCGGTGATCCTTGTTCGAAATGACAAAATTAAATTAGGTTATCTGTTTCAGAACTACTGAAGCGTGTCATCTTGTTAAGCGGGTCTGGTTTGAGTTCGTGGGCGTTGCAGAGGGAGCCTCTTACGATAAAACGAAAGGTGAGACGCGAACACTTAACACTTGTACCGTTTGAATTATAGATAAGTGAATATACGAGTTCCGCTGGAACTAGGGGAGAACGCTTTAAAGCACAATAGACGTTTTAATTCATTTACCCGATTTTATGTAATAAGTTTGGGGAGTCGTTTAGCGTAATGAAGTTTATTTTAAGATAGTCCAGTGAGAAAGATGTTGGCGAGAGGTAGGGCGTCCATTTTCAACATAGCGCTCGAGCTTTCAAGTACTTGGACAATTTGTTCGTATTAAGACTACGATCAAAACTATGTAGTAAGAAATTTAAGCTCGAGACAGAAACTGGTCCGGATACTGACAGAAATAATTGAAGTAAAGACGACAGTTAGAGTTACACAGCAAAAGTAAGAGCTTTGAGCGTAATAAAAGACGAAAGCACCAGAAATACGAAGAGAGTAAAGAAAAACAATGATGTGCCAACGGCTGGTCATGGTGATAGAGTCAGAAAATGAGAGTCAGTGGAAGAAAGAGACAGATACATATCTTTATTTATAGCTTTTTATGCTCTGATTAAATGATTTGTATGCTATACTATTATATTAATTTGTTGGGCAGGTTGCGGAGCAAACAGGATGTCATGGAGACCTTTTAGAAGACGACCTCGCGCCGTGCTTACGCAACAAACCGCTCAGCGAGCTACTGGCCGTTCGGCTTGACCCTCCGCGGTTCCTCCCCGGATTTGCGCCCTTCGTCGATGGCACTGTCATTGTCAATCCGTCCTCTGTAAGTATCTTGTATCCAGAGATGGTGGCTCTTAACGACCATCCGAGTTGACTACCCGCGTTCATAGCACATACTTACTATGATGTATGACGTAGTTCTTATTATTTCCATGTATATATGTAGTATAAGACTGATATAACCGCCGATATTATGCCCGTGGCGCGGGCGACAAACGTGACTCTGAAATCAGCCTAATTGTGATCAAATTCATCATCATCATCAGCCTATTGCAGCCGACTGCTGGACATAGGCCTTTCCAGTGGTTCCACTTTGGGAAAACATCTGGAGGCTGTATGCATACGAGTAGGTACTTTTAATTGCCACCCTGGGCAGGCGTGTTGGCTATCGTAGGGCGTAGCTACTCGCAATAAAATTGTTATTTTTCTTTATTGTATAGGGATTTGTAATATAAGTTCAATGCAAAACGTATACAATATTATTATCTTTAGGTATGCATGTAGTGTTTCGAATTAATTATTTCTGCAGTGAGTGTTCTTTAATGAATTTGTATAATTTCTACACTAGCAATTCTTTTTACATAATACTAGCTTTCCGCCCGCGACTTCGTCCGCGTAAAGTTTTTTTTTCCAAAATAAAATTGTGCCTATGTTACTCGTGGATAATGTAGCTTTCGAATGGTGAAAGAATTTTTAAAAACGGTCCAGTAGTTTTTGAGCCTATTCATTACAACCAAACAAACAAAGTTTTCCTCTTTATAATATTAGTGTAGATTGATGGTTAATTTATGATATTTTGATAACTTTGCCAGGTAATAATATTTGAACATTGACCAAGATCGGGACAGTGATATCAATTAATCTTGGAGACGTCCATAAGTATGATCATATTTCTCACTACGGTTCGTGTCGAAAAAGGTCGAATATTTCAAAAGCTTTCCCTAACACCTAAGGTGCTCTGGGCAGAAAAAACTCCTTAAAGCGTTACGTTAACTTTGAAATAAACTTGATAGTGCTTGAACGCAAAATGGCAACTATCGAAGACTTATCGAAGTTAGCAACGTAGCGCGCTGATAACTATAAAGTAACCTACTTTTTTGGTGCTACTGAACGTTATAAATCGCTTGTTTACTAAGTATGTATGTATATTATTATGTACAGACCTGCGTCAAATTATTTTACCTGTAAAACGTGTAATGGGTGCTTAATATAACTACACAATGTTATCCAACGGTCCTCTTAACAACATGGGTTGATCCACCGTAGGTACATGCTTGATTCGGGTCCTTTGTCAACATCACTTTCATTGCTAATTCATCCTTTGTGTCACTTTAATCTAATTAGGGAACGTTTTAAATTTACCATTATTCAAATAGCAATCAAAAATAGCGTCGTAAGTAATCCAATTATTTTATCGTTCCTACTTGCATTAATGTTATACATACATATAATTCATAAACGTTAATTATTACTGTTTAAGTTTTCATATTAATAATTACAGCGTATTTGCATCATCATTAATACGTACATAGCGAAATTTAGCGCGATATATTCGACGTGACTGAGAGAGAAATGTTTCTATTAATAGCTTGGACTGTATGATATTATTACATGGATTAATTTGTATTCGGTGGTTACTTTGATTTACACCTACTCGCACCGTCGTATTTCGTGTTTAGATCGATTATTCTCGATACACCATAGGATTAATCACTTAATAATGAATCGAGCGTCTTGATTACACAAGTAATTGTTACGGCGGTGGGTCCTTTAATATCTTCCCACGTCGCGTCGGCTGTCGACCGTCGTCGAGCACCACGTAATGAATCTGCAGATACTAAAATACATCACTATTTCGTTATTATTGTGTGATATATTTCTTGGGAATGTTAGTGTTAACGAGATGAGGATTATACGTATCATAAATATGGCTTGTCCGGAGTACGAATCAATATGGTGGAGTAAACATTGTCCTTTGTGGGTGATACCTTCACAATACCAAACAAAATAATTGAATGAGTTAACGTTAACAAGAATATTATTTGCTTCATTTGATAAGCAAAGCCTGTATCACGGAAACCTAGTTTGTAAACCAAAGTTTCTTAATAGAAACCAAAATCAATGTGTATTCGTTTCACGCTTCTAACTGATTAAACAGCCTTATTATCACATCTTCGATAAGTCGTCTTATCATAACTTTTCGGTGTAGTTAAATATGAATTTCACTTTTCTTCAAAATTATGTGCTTGGTTGGACTTCGGTAAAAGTTAAAGCAGCGTTTTAATCAAAGACAGAGAGATTATTGGGAAAAATCTTTCGTTATTTTTCTTCGGTGGTCGGAGTTTTATATTTTCGATTTACGGAAATCGGAACAGCAAACTTGAGTATTGTATTCCGATTCTCTTTTTGAATAGGTATTGCTTTCATTTAAAAGAATAAATCTGATTTTCAATAAGTCGGTGGAACTTTATTAAATCGGATAGTACATAGTTTTATTAATTATCATTCAGAAATTGTATTGGCAACTACAATAGACAATCTGATTTTTAAAATAAGCGACCATTGACTTGATCACAATTAGTTGGTGTCTGGGTTGTTTTGTTTTGTATTTAACTAATAACTATACTATACTATATTTGTGACATCTTCGTTGATTCTGGTTTCCATAATAAAAATGCTTAAGCTTACCGGGTATGGATCAATTTAGGTACATGATATTGTTTGATGTTTAATGAGGGGCCATAATTGTTTTACCGTGAGTGGTTGATAAAGAAGTAAAGCATAAACAGTATTTAAACTTAATATACCAGAAGAGAGTGTACAGTACACGTGTATGAATACGTACTTTTGACCTTTAATATCCTACGTAATTGGCAAGTCTCCTCAGAGATAGGGGGTGAAAATTTGGACTGGAGAGTATTGGTGCGAAATGATATGCGTGTCAAAGATGTGAGTTTTTGTCTCGCAGCAGGGTTTTAGTCTCGGAAAATCTGACCGGTCGTTATTACCGACACAGAAGACAAGACACGAAGAAGAAGTTGGTATATAAAAGTAATAACGTGTATTGTTCACACAGGCCCCACCTCCTACAGACAGCTCGCGATTGGGCGCGGGCGCCGCGGCGGTGGCCTCAGCGGCAGGCCACGAGCTAGCCGACTTCTCCCACAGAGAACTGATGTTTGGACTCACCACCACTGGTGAGTTGGTTTTAGTTGATAATCCATTCTACTACTAGTACCTTTACAAGTATGTGACGAATCGTATACATAAAAGAGGTTTTGGATTTATCAATTTATTTATTATTTTCAAGCACGTAACAAGCGAAGTAAGGCTCCTAGTAGTAGATTAACGAATTTTCTTTAGTTTATACATATTTCAACCATGTTACTGTCAAAGACAATTTTACGTAGGGAGTAAGATACTTAGATTAGGAGACTGAAGGTGAAAATGAGCACTACATTCGCGCTCGTTCTGTACCTACCAGTGTTCATTGAGATCTACCATTAAGGCCATACATTGTTTGTCTCAGCTCCTTAGGCTAGTTTTCCCCCCACCATGCCGACAGCTTGTCATCTGCGGCTGGCTGGGGCAAAAAAGGACGCGGCCGTATGGTTTGCGCTACTCGTATACCCTGTTAGTTGCTGCTCATTCGATACAGTGGGGCTTAGTGTGTATACCCTCCTATTCTGGCAGGTGTGAGTTCCACACACCATGCCGTCTCCCCCTGGAGACGTAGATTAGAATAAAAAAGATTTTTCCCATCAAGGAAAGTGAACACTATGCTACTGTATAAAATGTTACTGTAAAGGTACGGTTCGCCAGCTACTGGTTGGAAACGAAAAAAATGCCTGCGTATGCACACATCAGTTTTATTTTTCCGATTTGGCTTGCGGCACCTCGGTGTTTCGCCAGTACTGTTTCCGTCGTAGCATAGCACAGTACGGTAGTCTTTTTTTCGATTGTGTGAATATAGGCTACGTTTTTTTTTATAATGATAGGATATAACCGTCTTATCTTCCCATATAATTGGTTGAGACAAACGTTGACAATATTCCGATCAGACACCTTAGTTATCATAGGGAATATATAGATCTTAGTTATTATAAGGGAATGATTAGCACCGCCCACTCAATACGAGTAAGTAAACCGGGCTAATAGGGTATCTAATAGGCTAATAGGGTCTTTTGGATGTATTTCTTCAGTCTTCTATACATCTAGTTGCTGCTGAGGAAATGTATTATCGTTTCATATACTTTTGTAAAGTCCTAGCGTGCTAACATTGGTTCCACCAAGATCTTAGAGTCGTCGTAAATGTGAAGATAGTACACGAAAACGTTTTCATGTTTTGATTAACTATAAAGTCTAACTTTTATCAGAAAAGCCTTATTTAAATTATTTTAGATGGCCTTCACGTTTCCTAGAAGTAAACATCCATTAGTAACTCGTATTCAACAGTCTTAACTCAACGCGTTTGTGGTGAATTAACTCTTAGGTCGTTAGCTTGGCGCTGCGAAGTTCTAAGTGGTTCAACCGGATGGTTTGGGACGTGAGTCAAAACAAATTGAGAAAATTTGTGCAACACGCCTAATTTGGAAGGGGTTTTAATGCATATAAGAGAAGTTTCTGGTTCCAGAGACATCATAAAAATATTATGCTTTAACTAAATGTTGGCGAATTATATTTTGGTAAAATTGAAATCAATTTTTTTTACTTTTACCTAATTACTTACTTTATCTTTACCTTTTAATGTTGCTGGTTTGTGTATTAATTTAATTAATCGATTTTAAAACCGAATAGAAGAACTTTTGTGTTCAAGTATTATTGTATAGCTTAAAATATTTTTTATAATACTTCAATACACAGCATGATTGTGATAAATTACCAGAGCTGAGGACCATAGGACCTAAAATTTATTTTTGTTAATGTCATTTTAATAACGATTGTGTCACTAACACTCATACTTCTTTACTGTGTATCCACGTTTAGTATAGTTAAGTATATACTGCAAAAAGTATTACACACTGAATTAATGAGCGCTCATTTGTAAGAAATAACAGGGTGGCTTTCCATCGCCCTTCCCATGTCATACAAATGCGGGAGGAGGTTAATGTACAGATTTATTTCCATTTTCCTTATTTGGCTTCTGATATCATACATGCTGATGTTTCGAATATACGCATAATTTATAAACCTACGCAATTCTTTATTCAAAAATATATGCCTGAAATTTACAAATTATTCTAAGATTTCTCGAAGAAGACTTGTGAGAATACTTACCAATGAAGATAAATATTATAGTTCATTCAATAATTATAAATAGACTGTTACACCTATTATAAACTGTTCTATTCAGCTGATATTCAAATAGGATAAGTCCCAAGAATGGTTGCCGCTATCTAAATCAATGACTTATAGCAATTAACGAACAAAGGATCCCGAAACTACGCTATTATTTCTCACATTGAATTCGCGCATGTTTCAAACTTTAATCGAAACATACATGAATATATTAAGTGCTTAGTCGCATTCGAATGTCTTTACTTAGTATGCGTGGCGTGCACAAGTATGCAAATGACGAATTTCTTGCAGAATCGTATCTAGAATTCAATGCGCAAGACTTGGAGTTTGGCTTCAATGAAAGCAGGAGGGACCGGATTCTGCGTACGTTCGTGCGGAACGCTTACTATTACCATCTGAACGAGATCTATTCAACCCTGAAGAACGAGTACACGGATTGGGACAAACCGGTGCAGAACCCACTCAGTGTCCGGGACGCCACGTTAGAGGTAAATACTGTTATGCTAATGCACATATACGAACCATTGTGAGTTTGCTGATAAAATATGCACGTAGATACTTTACGCGTAATGGAATCTGAATTGGAACTGGACTCGATATGCGAACGTGTCAAATAAAGCTTTCCTATAGAAGTTAAGGCTTTAAACTTAGATTTTTCGCTGTAAGAACTTCGAGTATTAGATGGCGCGTAATAGTAAGGTCATTTCCCTAGAATTCACAGGGAGATACGAGTATTTTGTTTTCTAACGATTTCGATAGAGAATTGAGCCATTTCGTGCTAAACGTTTAAATAAAAACGTCGACATATTAAGATTTATCTCAGTAATTTAAAAATGATTAAGATGTATATTTATTAGCCACAGCAATTTTTCATAAACAATTGTATTAGTATTTGTAGACACTCTTTGTTCATATTTCCTGATATATTATATCGAACGGATGTTGGTAAACATAACTTTTGCCATAAATATGTTCCTATCCATTAGTTTACTTAAGTAGTCCAGTAGCCTGTTTAGCCTTGTTTCTTTTAGCTTTCTTATTACTCCGCTCAAGCAACACAGTACCTACATACGAGCTTTCAAGAAAAATGATAGACATGAACATTCTCGATGACCGAGATAGCGGGTGACTACACAGAAAGTAGATAACTGTCAGCTGACTAGACGCTCTTAAGGCGGCCGCGCTCTATCGTGGCCGATCTCAATTTAAACCTCGAGAGGTTTTCGCAACTCACCGTGCGCTCCTGCGATGTACAAAGGGAGTTAATGACGCTCGCGCACGATGAATACCAGATGAGAGAATTGAATGGCTTTATTGGAAAAGACTTGCATCATCGCTGTAAGAAATTATGACGACATCAATGTTTATGTTATTCCTGCAAACTTATTTAAGCAGAGCGCGACTGGTACATATTTTTGGTTTACGGTTCAAAGGCGCTCTCGGGGTAATGGTCGTATATTATTATGTTTATGACGCATATAGTTTTACGAGTACTTGGAATTTGAACGGTGACTTTGTGCCAGTTTTTCGGGAAGTGATAGTAAATGTTTTGTTAAATAGATATTTAGTTCTTTTTAACAAATTTGAAGGAGACAAAATTGTAGACTTAATAGAAAAGGATAAGAATATATATTTTATAAAGGATTGGAACTTAAGCAAACTATTGAATGTAAAATTTTATAGACCAATAAAATGGCACAGACGGGTAACACAAATGGATGCAATCTTCGGTAATATTTCTCAGGATATGAGGTCGCTGTGGATAAATTGTGCGGAGATAAAGCTACAGTAGGCCGGAAGCTGCATTCCGCTTATAACGACATTTCCATATTAGCTAGAGGGGATTTATTAGGTGTGCCGCCTTTGCAATATTCTCGCTAACTTGGTTAATAAAGTGTAGAGAACAGAATTTTCTACATCATTGAATCTAAATAGGTACTCCTCACTTATGATATAAAGTCATTACCTCAAGTGATTTACTACTAGCAGTATAACCTAAGTTATATTCAACGTTTTTGCTTTATTTACATAAAGTGATGTAACGTAATAGTTTACAAAACATAGTTAAATCTAAACACTATTTTAGTGGCTGCTACAACGAGAACAAGAATGTATAAGTACAAAATGTTTATATGTAGGTTTATTTATTTTAGTGGAAGAAACTGAATAATTTGCTTTTTCTTTTAGCTATGGCAAGGCACAAATAAGAATAAAGAAGAAGATTATAATTTAAGAATTTATCTAACAAACACGAAATATTATCTTCAAAACAATCATGTAGCTGGCCAGTTAGCTACAGAAGAAACTACCTATTAGCCAATTTCGTCTCTGTTCCTCTAAACTCGCAATCTATTAAACCTCAGGGACATTATTTTTTATGACCACTCGTTTATCTGCCCAAACTAGTTATATCGTAATTGTACAAGCGAATTCGCAGTAATGAAATCGGACTGTTAATTCCCACGAGCAAGATAAAAGCTTTATTAAGGCAGCGGGTTCCGAGACGTTGTACACGGGATGTCACGGAGTAAACCTCGAGTGCCGCCTGATGCTCATTGTACTATTTAATTGAAAACATTGTTCTACTTGTGAACGCAAACGTGATTCAGGAAGGTCTGAATCGTTGTACTGTTAGGGGTGCCAAGTGCAATCTGCCGTTCAGTTCTACAATATACGAGTATTTTAGAAGACATTGATGATGAAGTGGCCCTTTTTTCTAAACAGACTATGTTCCAAATTAGATTCCCGATGATTTTTGAGAACGAATAGTTTTTGGTAATTTGGGATTTTCACTCATTATTTAGCAAAATTTGTTAATATTGATGCAATAAAAAAATTTGTTAGTATTAGTCATTATAAACTTGAGATATACCTTTTAATCCAACAGAAATTATCTCTTTCATTATTAAAATCTTCAGATCACTGAATCGAATCTAGATTGAGATGAAGTTCTTCCAAGAGTTTTTAGTAATTAAGTTCAGTCGAGTTAGAACTGAAGTCACATTAATACTGCTGAATTTCTGCTGAGTTTCTCTTGATAAGTGAGAGGTACGACGCGCTGAGCATTGTACTTTACATTATTCCTCATTAATCCCACGGGATATCACTCAATACGCCAGCGGGATTTATTCCGCATTTTGTGTACGGAATCCCGGTATTTCGTAATCTTGGTAATCAACCACGTTTATAAAATAATTCACGGGTATTGGATGAAATGCGGATAAACTGAGACAAGCCGGGCAGGCCAATCCCAATCGGTTTATAAAATGATCGGATTCAAAAAAAGTTATGGTTATTTAAGAAAGTTTGATTCACATGTTCCGGTGACGTATACTCTACTATTTTAAGCAATTTGGATTAAGCTTTTTTGGGAACGTCAAAAAAAGTGCCTAAATTATAATTATTTGTAAATAATATTGCACCCGCCCCGATGGAAAAGAGGAATTACCTAGTCAAAAATTACGATTTTTCAGTGCGCTCAAAAAACCGAATTTATGGGCATAACTACGTTATCTCTAGGCGTAGAATAATCTTGATGATGATGGTTTTGACATAGTGCTAATATTTTTAGTTTATCAGGAATTATTGAAATAATCGACATTTTGTAGTAAGATTACTTATGCTTTTTTTACACTGATGGTGAGATAATAAGTTTTTGCAAAAATAAAAAAGTGTATCGTGAACCCTATTTCAGTACAAATGTGTTACAGGTTCTTAGTGACGGGCGCACCGCCGCTCCACTGATTAGGCTGGGATACCTTCACGCGTTACGAGGAGGCACTACCTATTTCACGCACTTCCACCACCTGTCACTGGATAAGGACTACCCACAGGTAATAAATAAATCCGATTTAGTAGTAATTACTTATACCTTTCGCACACAAAGATTTGTACCTCTCAAGAACTGTCGTTGTAGGCTGCGTGTTGAAGTTTATTTGTCTTTCAAGATCTGGCTACTAGTGATAGATACAAAACCTCTCGGTATTGAAATCATATAGTGATTTTATTGTTTATCTATACTTATAATAAATCTGTAGAGAGGTCAATTCTGTACATAAAATATTTTTTCAAAATAACTATCAGGGGGTGATAAGTGATCGATACTGATACCAAAAATGCAATCAGTAAAATTTTTGTCTGTCTGTCTGTCTGTCTGTCTGTCTGTCTGTCTGTCTGTCTGTCTGTATGTTCGTTATAGAAAAAAAAACTACTGAACAGATTTTGACGAAACTTGGTACAATTATTCTTCATACTCCTGGGCAGGTTATAGGATACTTTTCATCACGCTACAATCAATAGGAGCGGAGCAGTGACGGGAAGTGTTGGGAAAACGCGAGAAATTTAAACCTGTATGTTTGAACGCGCATTACGCGAAAACTACTGCATAGAATTGAATGCGGTTTTCACCAATGTATTGCTAGAGGTCTAACTTAAAACTTAGGCACAAGGTATAGATGGGTATTATATGGAAGTCCGTTATTTTTGAAACCCGATATCCACGCGAGCGACGCCGCTGGCACAGCTAGTGTTTTCTAAAAATGGTAAAAAATTTCTAAAGCGACAATTAAAGTAACATTGCAATAAATAATAGCTCTGGAATACGTTTAGAGTATAGTATAGTTGCATTGATAGCGTTTACAAACTTATTGCACAGGTATTTACTTCCTTTGTCCACATGTACCTTTTTCGCATTAAGAAGTACTCAGCCTATATCACGCCATTCTTATTCACTGGAATATCTATGTACCAGACATTTAAATCGGTTCAGTGGTGCTGGCCTGAAAATGTTTCAGACAAGGTCACTTTTGCATATAATATAAGGATTTAGGAAGTAACAATAAAGACCATCAACAAAAGTTATTTTGCGAAATGTATTATTGACTGTCAGTACGGATACTAATTTACAGATCAACAATCTATATACTTATAATAAATTTTAATCTGTAGAGAGATAAATTCTGTACATTGAATATATTTTCAAAATAACTATCAGGGGATGATAAGTGATCGATACTGATGCCAAAAATGCAATCAGTACAATTTTTGTCTGTCTGTCTGTCCGTCTGTCAGTCTGTCTGTATGTTCGTTATAGAAACAAAAACTACTCAACGGATTTTAACGAAACTTGGTACAATTATTCTTTATACTCCTGGGCAGGTTATAGTACCTTTTCATCACGCTACAATCAATAGGAGCAAAGCAGTAAAGGGAAATGTTGAGAAACGGAAGAAATTTTTGTCTATATATTTGAAGGCGCATCATGCGAAAATTACGGCATGGAATTGGATGCGGTTTTCACCAATGTTTTGCTAAAGATCTAACTTAAAATTTAGACAACATTTTATGGGAGTCTGTTATTTTTGAAACCCGATAACCACGCGTGCGACGCAGCCGGCAGCTAGTCTATAATATAAAAATGAATCGCTAAATGTGTTAGTAAGCGCATAACTCAATAACGCCTTTTTTTTTTTTTTTTTTTTTAAGAGGGGAATGCATTAGGCACCTTCATGCCGTCTCCGGGGGGAGGCGGCATGGTGTGTGGGACTCACACCTTCCAAAAGGAAGGGCATACCCACTAAACCCCCCTGTGTCGCCAGTGGGCAGCAAGTTGCAGGGACACGGGTAGCGCCGAAGCATACGGCCATATCCCTGCCTGCCCTGGCCAGCCGCAGATGATAAGCGGCCGGCACTCCTGGTCCGGGGAGGGCAAATACCCCTGCCCCCGGATCCGGGGAGCAATAGAGTGCTCCCCGGGCGGACCTCGTGCAACGGTGTGGCTGCACCCACCACACCGTTACGCCCCTATGAGTGGATCGCGCCCCCGCACTCACCACTCGGGGCACGAAGGAGAGGTTCAGAGGGCATACGATGCGTTGTATGCCCTCCGGCGACGCCCGGGCAACTCAATAACGCCTTTTTTTTTTTTTTTTTTATGCCGAGGAAAATGCTTTTACGCATCCCCGCTACCCGGGGGAGTAGCAGGGTATGTGGGACTCACACCGCCCTCGAAAACGGGAGGACGGCACCCCGCCTCAAGATGGAAAGGAGGCAGGGAATACCCACTAAAAACCCCGGCCCCTCCGTCAAGCGCCTATGGGGTGGTGTCACGGGACCTAGAATGTCTAGAACTTCCGCAACACTACCAGCGCTGCCCGCTTACGCAGGCCCCACTGCTCCCCCCCTAAGGGGGAAACTCAATAACGCCTGGACCAACTTGGCCAATTATTTTACTAAGTTCAAGGATGGTTCTTACGTTCTAAAAATCGAAAAATTGTAACGAAAAACCGCGTGTAATACCGCGGGTCGCAGCTAGTCTATCATAAATTTAGCCATTTCCTATAAGCCGGATTAACAATAGCGTTCCACAACAATGTTAAACACGATGTGTTAAATTGAAACTTCCACAATCCCCGTTAACCTGTGTGTTACATGGCTTGCTAAGATTTTACCCGCTCGTTATGAAATAGAATGCAACTGGGGCATTGATTTAGATATTCCAGGCCGGGACTTAACGGATTATTCTTGATATTAATCCCGATCTCGAATGGATTTTCTCGGGATTGGGGATGTCGAGCGAACAGAAATCTCTTGTAAAGACAGCATGCAGGGAACGTAATTTATGGACAAGGAAACAATAACGCTATATGAGTATACCTACTAACCGGCTTATTGTCAGGATTTTTTTTTATTTATCCTCTAAGACCGGCTTTATTATTTTGGCTGTCTAATATTTCTTTTATACGAGTTATTACGGACTCATTTCACGTAGGATGGTAATAAAATTGTTCGTTCTACAGAAAATTGCTATGTGTTAAGTCAAGAAATAAGTTCGGTTTTTGAGCGGTCCGTTGATGCTTAGGCACTACCAGGCGGCCCTTTCTTAACTGGATTATAGAGCGGGTTACCTGATTGTAAGTCACCATTATAGTCCGTATCCCGTAGGTATGTGCTTAACCATAGATACGTAACGGGCCTTTGAAGAATTAGTAGGGTCGCTTCGTAAGGATTTCCCAAGTGATATACAATAAAAATTACCAACTGAATCTAATAAAAGCATAGGTACATCGACTAAATATGTCAAACCATTATTTTTAAAGACGTATTACTTATGTGCATTAGTATGCGTTCGGTGTGGTTCGAGTTCCTTCAGTAGTCTTACCAAGTAGCCTAATAAAAGCTAATTAAAGGGCAAGGGTTGATGACTTTGTTTACTGAGCTCAGAAGCATTCGAAACAAACATTTTACGAGCTCAAACTTTATCTTTATTTATTCTGACTAATAAATCATTATTGGATATTTTACTATTTATTTATCGCCGGATCTCTTGAAATAATAATTTGCAACAGCTTTTATTATACAACAAATCTAAATATATAAAACTCAAAGGTGACTGACATAGTGATCTATCAACGCACAGCCCAAACCACTGGATGGATCGGGCTGAAATTTGACATGCAGGTAGATGTTATCACGTAGGTATCCGCTAGGAAAGAATATTGATCAATTCTACCCCCAAGGGGATAAAATAGGGGATGAAACTCTATTCCATGCAGACGAAGTCGCGGGCGCAGCTAGTACTAGATAAGTTAGCGGACAGACTTTGATAACAACGTAAAGTTACGGAAAAGTAACTTTAAAGAGAAAAAAAAGTAAAAGGTTGAAAATTACGATTTCAAGACATAGAGATAGAAACACCAGTATTAGGCTCACTAAAACAATCACTGTTTTGTGTATGTATCGTCCAAAATTGAGCATACTTGAATATGTTAAATTACGCAAACTAATGATGTTAGCTTACTAGCAGTTTAGCAACTAAGCGCGGATTATTGCAGAACCTTTGAGTTCGCAGCAAGTCTGCATTAGAAGCACTATTAATAGTTTCCGAATATGCTTATAATCTTACATGTGAAAGGCACCTTCAAATAATATCTGTATTTAAACTGTCTGCATGAATGACTTGAGTAACACTGTGAAATCCAGAAGGCTTCTATTGAAATAAACCTGCCAAAAACTGAGGAAAATCTACACCAAGTTTCCTATTGTTTGATTTTTATGTACCAACCAATGTATATTTTATTACATATATTAAATGCGAAAACCCAAATGCGATATTAATAGTTTGTGCAAAAGTTTATAAACCTTGAAGTGGTTCTAAGTTTTCATTATTAAATTTTTATTATTAAAAAGCTTAGCTCTCGCCAAATCTCTCAGTTTGGGAAGCCGACCCTGAGACAATCGGGAAAAAGGCTAGGATGATGATGATGGTTCTAAGTTTTCATTGATATTGGTGTACAGAGACCGGGTTCTGTGCATGGGGAGGAGCTACCATTCTACCTTGGAGTGCCACTATCACTGGCCCACCAGAAGAACTACACTCAACAGGAACAGCGAGTGTCAAGACTGTGCATACATTACGTGTCCAACTTTGTCAGATACGGGTGAGTTTATTTGGTCAATAAGTACGCAACATAGTATGCGTTAGATGTCCTGCATGCTCTAAGTATTTTTGGCGTATGTGAAGATTTGTGCAAGATGGCTGGCAAAAGTCCTGGCGATGCGGGATACCCTGGATCGAGCAAAGTGCCGAACATTGGGCGAGGCCTATCTCCAACAGTGAACTGCAGGAGGCTGATGATGATGTGCGTCTAATTAGAAACGTAAATCGAAATTAGTACTCTTGTGCTTCACTTGACTCCTCTTACCATGCTTCCTGATACTAACAATAACCTTCATCATCCTCATCATCATCAGCCTATTGCAGTCCACTGCTGGACATAGGCCTCTCCAGTTGTTCGCCACCTAGGGCAAACTTCTGGAGGATATACCCATAATCGCCACGCTGGGCAGGCGGGTTGGCGATCGCAGGGCGTAGCTTCTTGCTCCGCTGACGCTGCTGCCCGTCATCGGCCTGTGGTATTTAGCTACGCCTTCTATCGTGATGGTTCCACCGCCACCAGTCGGTTTGCCAGAGCCTCGTTTGTTGTTCGGCATGTTGCACCACGGGCAGGTGAGGATGGCTTGGAGCGAAAAAGGTGATAGGTCGCTCCCTTACAACAATAACCTTAAATTCTGTTTTTTTTATATACTAGCAAAGATAGTTTGCTTGGTCCATTATTTGTTGTTAAATTAAATGTAAGTACTTATTTGTTTTAATACCTTGAAAGAAAAAAAATATGATGACTTGTTTCGAGAACTAGTACAGCATTAGTTATAATTATAATGCGGATGGGTATTTCAATCTCGATTTCATGAGAACAGGCTTTAAATTAATCTAGTGAGATTAAGATCTCTCAGTATTAAATAACCTTTATTCTCAAGGAACTTTCAAATGTCTTATAAAGCGTAGCTGAGGTGGTATTAAACTGGTTAACTTTAAATATTGAAAAACTTTTTCTCTTTCCAAAATTGAGAACCGAGTTTATATACGAGTCGAAAGATGGCATGTAACGGTTTGTGTTTTTTTCGTTTTTAAGATTATTGCTCAAGTTTTGTGCTTGTTGAATAAAGACAGATAATGATTCCTCTTTCTTTCTAAATTAAAATATGGTCTTGTTTACTTTAATGAATAAGAATAAGACCATTTATTACACTTGGACATCACAACACAACAACAGTAATTAGACACATACATTTAAATTTGGACATATAAAAATTACAAACACACAGATATCAAACAAACCGGAGACGGGGATGTGACGCCAATGTAATGGAGTATTTGAGGTAAAATTATATTGCAATTGAAAAAAATATATTTAAGCCATTCTATTCGTGGTAAAATACTGCAAATATTATTAGTAAATTTATTCGTGAATTATTGGAATTATTTAGTAACTTGACGTCAGTAGCCGATTTCCAACAGGTGAAGGGAGCCCCGTTATCCTGGGCCATTATAAACAAAAGGTGGTTGTAGGTTCGTCAACGTGTTAACGTTTGTTTAAAATCGCAAATTGTTAAATTGACTTTACCTACTACGTGAAATATTAATTTCTTTTCATTATTATTCGCAAGAAAGTATAGGTAAACTTAGGTATAAACATTACGAATCTCGGCTACTAGCGCACATCGGCTGCGTGCGGTAATAACATTGTAAACCTTTTTGGGTTGTCTTTGGGGAAGGCCTATGTTCGGCGGTGAATTACGAGTATGCCTTACGACTGATGATATTATTATAATATAAAATTTCTCTATTATTCATGCAATGGAGTCTGTTATGTTTGTCATCTCTAGAAAACACGTATTGGATTGAATATAGAACAGTATTAAATTCTTTTCGAATTAATATTAAAAATTAAAATTCTTAGCACCCACTTCTCTTATCAACCTTACCGCGGCGTGTATGTATGTATACCCAAAATACACATTTAAATACAGGACGATATATGTAGTATTGATATACTTATCTATTTTAGTTATCTTTACCGCATCGATTCAATGGTGAACTTACAAATTTTACTAGAACTTTGTAACAGCTGATGAAAAGTTGTGATTTGTGAATTAGGAAAAAATATGACTCGATTTTAATCTTTTTAATTATTATGTGTCAACTTCTTACCAGTTTAAGTTACCTGTATTTTATCATTAGCACAACATATTATTTTAATGTTTTTTTTTCTCAGAAACCCAAACGACCCATCAGCTACTCCGCCTCCGAGCCCCCTATTAGGGGAGTCCCCGCGACTGGGTCCAGACGAGATCCGCTACTGGGACACCTACGACACCATCAATCAGCTGTATATGGAGATCAGTGCGTAACTGTCTGTCTATACATGTAGAACACCATATAAACCTAAGTGACATAAAAATAGATAGAAAAGAAAATGGAGCAAAGGCATGTATGCAATAGATATCAATGCAAAAAGATAATGCTCAGTGCGTTGTTTACTCTATCTTTAATAAGTACTCGCATCATATTTTTATGGTATCCAACTAGCGGGCTAGACGGCGCGATTAATTTCCACAGTTCACCTGTGTAACTTCAATGGCCAACATTTTTAAAGTTAATTACAGTTGAGACGGCAACTAGAAACTCGCAGAGTCATTCATTTAAAGTTTACGATCGGTACACTTGCCGGATCCGAGCTCCGCAAATTTGTTTGGTTCATTCGTTTCAATTTGATAGAATCATCGATAGGCTTGAGTTTAAGGAAAAATAATTAGTAATTAAAGGGTCCTATGGTTGCATTTGAACGGTAACCATACACTACGCTATGCTAAATTGAGCGTACGATCCGGTTCGTTACATATACCTATTATGTTTGTGATTGACTTGCACTAAATATTATTAATTAAAAATCTTATGGGGGCAGGTAGCAAGCCAGAGATGCGAAGCCACTATCGTGGTCACAAGATGTCCTTGTGGCTTTCGCTCATCCCGCAGCTACATAGGCCTGGTCTGGATATGCCTGACACTGGTATGAGGCACCATCACTTCCAAGACGACAACGCTAACTATTATGAAGGTAAAATAAGATTTCTGATTCATCAATTCATGATTTTTATAAGTACTATACCTACCTATTTCATTTATTAAAAACATCTTTCTTTCTAGGCGCGGTGCGACCTCAATCGATGTCAAAAGCACACGTCCCACACGTGGTTAACTTGGATGGAGCCGGCAGAGGAGACCCGGCACGCAGCACGCCATTACCAAAATCCCCACCTAGACCATCGCCTATACCGCCGGCACCTTCCACCGAGTGCCCTCCCAATGCAACAGCCACTCCAGTCCAGCCAGACGACGCGCTCCTACGTCGTCTAGCATCATCCCATTACCAATCCTACACTGCTGCTCTGACAGTGACCATCGCAGTCGGCTGCTTTCTACTGCTTCTCAACGTGCTCATATTCGCCGGGATCTATCACCAACGAGGCTCCCGGCCTCGGCGCTCCAAGGACGACCTCGCCGAGGCCGGGAGCTCCTCCTCCTCAGACAACTACGATGGAAAGTTAGACTATGAAGTGCGCGCGTTTGACGGCAAAGGTTTCGGTTTCGAGTGTAAATCTGCCCACGTGGCGCGCGGCTCCGGCTCTAAGTTCGACTTACGGACGTTATCAGACTGCGGTGAGCCGACGTTCGGTGAGTACAGTTGCTACGACGAGAAGCATCGGGCGGCCCGGAGCTCGCTGCCGGACGTGAGTGTCGGTAGTGCGATAGAGGCGGGTAGTGTAGTGTGTATAGATACTCAAAAGCCGGACATTCAGAAAGTGGAGGGCCGGCAGGACTCAATTGGGCGAACTAGCACGTTCGAGCCTCGCGTGGTGGACAGTTCGACGCAAGTGAAGTTCGGACCGGCTTCCGAATCGGAGGTGGCGTCGGAGTCGAATGGAGATTCGGATGGCGCCGGCGCGTCCGGCATATTGAGGGTGCCGCCCGCCGCCACCACGCCCGCGCCGCCCGGCATCATGAAGAAGAGAGTCCAAATACAGGAGATATCCGTATGAGGGTTCCTAGATGCCGCAGAGGTCGTCGTTAATAAAAGGACAAAATTGTGATTTTTAAATCTAGTCGTGTATATAAAACCTTACGCCGTAGTGATTTAAGACGATTGTGTAAATATGAAATATAAATAAATAATTTTAACAGTGCGTACAGCAAAATTTTCGGGGCATGCATGACTTCTTTGCCTTACATACTACGACTGTCAACAATGTATGCGATATGTCTTCACTTTCCGCTCTACTTGCCTAAATGACGTTCGAAGAAGAAGGAATATAATAATAACAAAAAAGTTTTATATCGCGAGAATCTACAGAACAGTTCATAACGCCATCTATGAATGAAAGATGTAATTTATATTATTATATGAGTACCTATCTAAGTAACATGGTAATGGTTGTTATTTATCAGAATAATGACACGATGCTTATTTAAAGTAACGATTCTCGCCACCGCCTGCTATTGTTGTATTCCCTAACCTTCGGATTTATAATGAAGGAATTGTAGGTTCTTGTGAACATATTCGTCTGTAATGAATGTGAATATAACAATAAATTAGTGACAAAAGACTTAAGGGAAACCCATGTTAGTATGTAAATATTATATCAAACAAACCGTGTTTCAGTACGTAGGATAATATAATTCAAAGCATTGTGTATGTTGTAACTTTTTGTAAAGTTAATTTAAGTGAGTTGTATTAATTTTGAGTAGTTTTTGATAAGTAAATATTGAAAACTAATTACTAAATGGACGAGTACCTAAAGGAAATTGTAAATTAAATTAAATTTATATTATGTAGTCGGGTTGGAAAATTGTTTGCGAGTTAATCTATTTGTTTCATTCCGTGTCGTAACAAATTTTAAGGTAATCAGGGTAATAGACCACAGTTGTGTAGGTACATCACACTATTCCACCAAACTTGTTCATTACATTTAGGTACTTACTTTAACAAAATATACGGCCTCTTACTAATGTAAGGAAAAACAAATTCCGTCACTACATTAAGATAATGATGTATTTAAGTAATATGAAATTAGACAGTTGTGGACTCAAATACTATAAATATATACTTTATTAGTAAGAGGTTTGAAAATATAATGATAAAAATATTATTCCCAATTTGCCCTTCATTAACAAAGCTATGCAATAATGTCTCGTATATATAAGAGATATTTTAAATAAAAATACTAACACGTAAATCAAATTTCACGATTATGTTGATTATTACTCGGGTTAAAATAAGTTCTGTCAATATTTTACACATTGTAAATTTAGATTAACGGAACTCACACGAGGCAACTATTTGTTTAAGATCAATACGTAGGTACTCGTACTTACTTCAAGTTCATAAAACGTAAGTTGGTGCCATGATTACGATTTACGATTAACGAAAACACTGTACATATAATTTATGTTCCTTATAAAGTGAT
Organism: Conogethes punctiferalis; assembly: GCA_031163375.1. NCBI lineage: Eukaryota > Metazoa > Arthropoda > Insecta > Lepidoptera > Crambidae > Conogethes > Conogethes punctiferalis. Next base: position 9,365,898 of record CM062080.1, read on the forward strand.
GTTTTTTTATGTGTTCAATTCAAATAAATTTGAAACGTCCTTCAAATGTCCTATTAAAAATTATTACTGACAGTTTTAATCATCTTATATTTTATGGACTATAGTCATGACAGGATATAACGCTCACAATATCGTAGTGACCTCACTGAAAATACATTAAATGAGAATATAAGTGACTACTTGAGGGTAGTAGAAAATCTACAAGCACGCCTGACCAGTTGATACTGGACCGTTCGAGTCCACTTGAGACCACGGCTGTTGCAACACAGTCGGAACGTCAATCTAGTAGTACAATACATAATGTATTTACTACACAATAATTCTAGCGTGTTAGTCCCGTTACTCTAAGTTTTGATAGAACGTGAACAAATATAACATTATCTCATTATTTTGATTGCTCGTCTCATTTAAATCTTGCTTTATATAACGGACCGTTTAGCCTTGTTTTCTTTACTAGTATTAATAAGTATAAGAAAAAATTAACTGTGAGTTCGCTTGTGTACTCGTCCATGTTTTTATCTTCACAGGAATTGATGATGATTAACTAATTGGTGAGTGGATTAATAAAATAGTAATAATATTGCCATTATCCAAATTGTGACAAAATGTGAATTAATTAGATAAACTCAAAATTAGATATTATAAATCACAATGAAAATATGTTTCTACCTATTCGTACATAGATAGATTATTTAGAAGTTGGAATTGAACATAATGAAGAATTTGTATGTAATCGATAAACAAGAAAAATAATTAGAACTTCTTCCAAAATTAAATTGTCAAATTCAATAGGTTGTTAATAATCCTATTAGCATCCTAGACCAGACCAGTTACATACTTAACAAATGGAGTCTATTTTACTGTACTTGATGAATCTGGAATTTAAAATGATTTTTTTAAATTAATGTTTGTGCAGATATACAAGTAGGTATTGTGTTCCTAATTTAAAACGTATTTATTGATAAATGATTGCAAGATGCATCCACTTTCAAACCCATTTTTTTATCATTAGGTAGTAGGTACGGTTATAAAGATGCAATCCATTGTCACGGCCTAGTATTGACGGTTATGTAAAATGGTATCTTTATATTACTAATATATTTACTAAATATTTAGAAATCTTGACTATAGCAAAAAGAGTGCAATGCAGAAATATTTTTTCTTAGTATTGATAGCAGTATGTAGTTTGTTTCTGTGAAGCTTTAATTTGTTGATTGATAAATATTTGAACTTCCTCGGAGGAATTGCAGATAAGTCGCTAATAAAATAAATCTTACTTCATATTTGATTACTGTTAAATATTTGATTAAAATAATTATGTGAATTGTTTAGTTGTAGACTTATATCATTATATTTCTTGTTGACGATATGGTAAATTTATATTTCATTACTTATGTCTAAGGTTTGTTGATAAAATGGAAAAACATAGTTTTCCTGTTTTCAGTTATTGTAAAATATTTATTATAGATGAGACAACAAAGCGTTTATTGCGTTTTCGATAAACCAATGTATAAAAAATCTATATAATGGAAATGTCAACATTTTGTTACAATTGGTGTTGAAATGGAGTGCATAAAATATGGTGTCGAATAAAGAATTGAAATTTAAATGTCTTTTAAATGTAAAACTTATGGTCACCATCTGGTTACCTATAGTAAGCTACCTACCACAGATAAAAAACAGAAATTGAGCGGTAATTTATCAATTGATAAGGATTCTTGCTTGAAAAGAGAGTTTTGCTATTTTTATCCACCCGTTCGTAGAGTTAAAAATGTCCACCCTAAAAAATTACATCTTTTAAATATGCAAAAGATCTTACGCTTTAGAGATAAATGATCAAAGTTAATTTCAGCAAATGGAATAAGTAATACGAAATTACATTCAGAGTAAAGAACATTTTTTTATTACATAAAAAGAGTAATAAAAAGCTTAAGTTTAAACATCAACTTTTCTTTTAATCTCTATAAGTTTTTTAGTATTTTGTTTTTATGATGGGCTTTCATGCAACGTTCGCTTAATTAATAAGATTTGCGTGCGGCATCCTTTCAAAAGGTGAAGTTTGATATTGGACCGAGAAAAGAAAAAAAGTAGAGAGGGCTCGAGGTAGAAAGTTAATGAAAGTGCTGATCCGTTGCTGACACTGTGTGATAATTCATTTAGACCGGCGCTGTTACTTTGCGACAAAGCGGACGCAGTTGAAAATCGCAGCGAGCAAATTTACCTCAGCCGTGGTACACTGGCGAGTGATTAATTCAAGTGCGGAACAGTCTGAATCTAATTCGACAGTTGAAAGGATGCAAGGACGTGAAGAGTTATCGAAGTGATTTCCGAATGCACAATTACTTTGCTAGCTTTGCAGGAACTTTATTGGGAAGTACCTATCGGTTTTAAAGTTTACTCGTTTAAACACTATGTTTTGTTGCGCTCCTACTACGAGTATATATATGTTGTAATGTTGTTTAGCCTAAGAGTCTAATAAATATTTACTAGTGTTCAAATTACACATCTCATATCGGCTTTATTTCAATGGAATCAGGTATCTTAATTATAAGCCTCAGTTAAACTCCACGCCACCGTCGTTTAGGTGAAACACATTTTTCACTACGAGTATCATCATGATGATGATGATACTGTTTGAAGCCCCTACGACTGAATAGGATGTTATTCAGTCGTACGAGGTCCACTGCAGGACAAAGGCCTCTCCTCAAGACATTCACAACTGCCGATTGCAAGCTGCCCGCATCCAGCTCTATCCCGTGCATTATTACTTTTTCGCTTATTATCAGCATCAAATGATGACTTTCACTGACGAATCAATTTAAGGTAATCAAGGATCATGATACTTAACCAGGATCGAGTTTAAACTCTTCAGTGCTTGCGCGACTAAGGAGTTGCAGATTGCAGATCGTCGCGAACTTTGATTAGTATCACTGATTTATTAGAGACTATTAAAAACTATACTACATTTTGATTTCACTTTCTATAGGACTGTTCGTTTAGGAAGTATTAGATACTAATAGAAAACTGCTATTTGACAAATGTACAGATGTGCTTATAGCTTCAATATTTGTTTCCAAAAAGGAGCTAAAAACGGTATTCATTTTGGTCACATTTTAATAATCCTTTTTTTCGGTGTTAGTATCTCTACGTCTTACCTATCTACTTTGACTATCCAAAAACTTAAATTGATACTTAACCAGCACAAATATACATTTATAGGAATGTAATAGACTAGGTGAATAAATTAATGCTTAAGAAACTTTGTGCAGTCGCGAGGTGCTCCGCTGTTGTCGGATTAGGTCGCATGTAAGCTTGTTATGTTCGCAATATTGGAAAAGTTTACCAAAGAATACAGGATTAGAAAACTTTCATACGGCACTGAGACGACGTAACATCAAGTTATCTAAGTGTACCTCTCTCTATGGATGCTCTTAGCGGAGTTTTTGTGTTTATTTTTTATTGTACGTGCCTGAACAACGGTACGGACTGTGGACATTGAAAGCGTGGTACGCGGATTATGGGTTTAGAAGTTGTGGACATTCGGCGAAATATATTGCCCGGATAACTTGCTCGGGCTAAGTGCATCTGCACTTGAAAAATTTTAAGTAGATTATTTTTGTTGCGTTTGAAGTTAGTTCTTGTAGGTAACATTTTTCAATCAGAAGCAAATAAGACATGACATACATGTTCCGTAAATAGATGAGTAGATACCTTACCTACTCCAAAATATACATTATATATGTAGTTTGTATAGGTATAGAAATAGGAAATATCCCTACTCATTAGATTAAAAGCACGCACCTCTGATACGTCAAGCGCTAATAAACTTGACTCAACCGATGAGTCACAAAGGTGGTCAGTTTCTTTCAAGAATATTTGCCTCGAAGTCATAGAGTCCTAAGACAATTTGATTGATATTCACGCCGACTCATTTGTCAAGCTCGGGTATATCTTGTGCCAGACCTGGCTGTAAACTTATACTAGTTTTAGTTTACACAATTGTTTATGTTTTGTGCTCTTTTCGTTTGGTGTACCTACCTACTTTTTAATTTTTTTTAAATTAATGTCTGTCTTCATTATGCATGCGGTGTTTGCCTTAAAAGATTGTTACACTTAGTTGTTAAGTAAAATGTTACAAGCATAGTACCTATAGTTTTAGTGTATACAAACACTGGTAAACCTATCAAATAAATAAATAAATAAATTTCGACGCCTGAAGCATGTATAATCACTGTTTTAATGGACCATGTGACGCAAGTCTTTGTGATAAATTGGACTCTGTAAAGAAGACAGACTCTACTCCCTTTCGTTTCTCTATCCGCCTAATTTACGTCGCTGTGGACATGTCGCGTCTCACTATGGAAAACATTTTAGTTTCATTATTGTCATCAATACTAAAGCAAATTTTAGATTACAAAGTCAATTTACGTGATACGAGTATGTTTTTATACAGTTTTTAACAGACGCAGAAATTATATGACTTAGTTTATATTAATGCTACTGAGATTTCGTAGTATTCATCAATTTTCTACTCGACAAAACTTAAATTTATTCCTAAAAGTTTCTTGAGCCTGAGGATGGAAAACTTTGGCTAGTAGTTATTCCAACTTCGAATTCTTCTTCATAGAAGCACCCACAATCTGCGCTTTATTTTAACAGCTCGTTTTGGTTTGTTCAAAACTTTTCACAACAATACCGCGATTTTAGTGCAAGCTTTAATATGCAAAGTTCTTAATTGAATAACCTACTTATACAATAATGTACACATGGGAGCCTTGCATATTAAAATACCGTCGGTCTTATAGATTAAGAAGAAAGATTTCAGGGCTCAGCCTGCGGCTTCGCACACATATTTAGGATGTCGTTTTTATATAATTTAATGAATATTTTAATATTTTTCATTATATTTGCAGAATAACGTAGATGGTCCACTGCTAGTTAGGTCATTTTAGCTAAACTTACGTGCCTACGTGAGCCAGTTTCTTTTTATAAATGTGGCATTGTGCCATAGACACATTATGTATGAAAAATTGGCTCAACTAGGTACCGGAGCTAAGATAAAATACCTACACATAAACGTAAACATTTTGATTAAAATGAAATAGTGACGAATTGGATGACATAACTTTTATAATAATTTCGTTTTAATAACAAGGCTTGCAATTTTTAGTTTATATCAATTTTTATCCATATTGATTGTTATAAAATAGCATGGGTAAAATCCAATAAGTACACCAATTGTAGGTATTTATGTTACAATAAACCTATAATTTTGTAAATTATTTTGTATTCATTAACCTGAGAGAATAATGAAATTGTACGGCCTGTTGCGGTTACCGACACCTGAATATTTCGATAAGCCATTTTAACTATCTCCGCAGCCATTTGCTTTTTAATTTCACATTTCATTGTGATGCAAACAAACCAACTTCCATTAAACAAACAAGCGGTGCGTTCGTCGGCGATAAACATTTAAACATTTCCAAGTTACGGCAAAATAATTGCGTTTCCATTTGGATATGTGAGAGTCCAGCTTGTAACGGACGAGGCGAGCGAATGAAGCGGACCGCGAAACCTTCAAATTGAATTTTAAGCATCCAATTTGTTTGCGCGGTGCCGTCGCTTGTACGGTTTATATCAGCGGGGATAGCGGGAATCGCGGCCACCGCCCGCTAGTTCCCACACTCGTAAAGCGATTTTTGCCATCCCGCAGCCGACTCGGACTGGATTTGGATGAATTATTTATGTATCCTACATGCGCCCCTGCAGTTATGTAAACGCATCTATTATTTGCTTCCGAAATACCTATTCCGTTTTAGCGGTTTCCATTAGCTAGGTCAGGATTTTCAATTTACTGTATTTAGTAGGTAAATATTGGTTTCAAATAGTGCCGATAGATGATACTTCGTAGAATTTCTATGAGCACATTTAAGGAAAATATTTGCTATTCATTAACTTCAAAGAAATTTAAGAGCAGCAGCTCACATTTATATTGACTATGAAAATATTTTTCTTCAAGACTTATGATAAGCAATCATCAGGCTTAAATTAAAATTACACTAATATTGAGATAAACCGGCAAGAAACTTGATAGTTACTCTTTTTCATGGCATATATTTTTATAATGGTTGTATTTGTAAAGCTACATACATTGTAAAGCCAAAAATTGAGTGCTATATATGAAATGCAAAATGATTTTTTTATAAAAATAGAGAGTATTTACTAGGGATCCAGCAGTTGCCGTTCAAAAAGTCAAAGGCATCGGCCTGTAGTTATGATTTCAAAAACGTGGCCTGGTTGCTGATTAATCCAAGATATCATCAATTTCATTGTACACAATTAAGCAGAGTAATGTCACTATGTCCACTTTGGTTCCTCATTAATATGTTCTGCGGTGGAGCCTGTTATTTTCTACTCATGCGATAAATTAGCCTGGCAGGCGATGATAATGGTAGACACAATTTCAATGATGCTCCCAATTTCATTCATTTTCATTTTCAATTGAATGGATATTTTGTCGTTGATAGTGCGTATTGCGTAAAATAATTAATGATTAAACTAGTCCAATCTTTATCTTTCTATTTTTAATTTAATTTTGGGTTCTGTATTTAAAAATATCAAAACACAATCTTATAAATATACTATATGGCCTAGAAACTTCTAACTTAAGTGGAGCGTGGAAGCTTCGTTCTCTGTTAATACCATTCTTGTTAGGAATAAAATAAGTAGAGATCATCATCAACATCATCCTTTCGCAGTCCATACCAAGCTCAAATTATTATACAGGTATTCTGGCATATAACCAATTAGTGTAGTGAGTAAATAAAAAATGGATCCGACCGTTAATATCCGTCTGCGTATACTCGAAAGTATGTAGGTAATTGTTGAAAAATATTGCGGACTGAAAATTTGTAGCAAACAAAACAATATATACGGAACTAGACTGCATATATTATTAGGCATGCCAGTACTGAAAGTAGGTCCAAAACTGAAACTCCGAACTTATTTGTTTGGGTTAGGCAAATGAATCTATTAGAATACTTTTTAAGTCTTCTTATATTTGTTGCATAGTAGGTAATTGCTTTTGTCACTGTTTTTATAGATAACATCTGGTCGTTGATTTAGACCACTGAAAGATCAGCAAAGTTATATCAAAGTTCAAAATGTTGAGTGCTCGTATCGTTATAATACTGAAATTAGAAAATCAAGTCTGAATGCACGAAAGAACGATTTGGAAAAATTATATTTTACTAGTTAATAGGTAACTTTTCCGAGTATAACTTGTAGTTTTTCTAGTGAAGTGTGAATTCTTCCACATATCTAATTGGCAGGTTATATAAGCAGCTATAAGAGTGTATAGAACATAATTGTATCATGTAAAATAATGTCGGCAGGATAAACGAAAGCATAAATCAAAAGATCGCGTGCCGAAACACCATTAGGCTCTGCTAGCTTAGTACAAGTTCTGTAGCCGACAGCTTTTCATATGCACTAACCCATAGGTTCCCAACCTTTCATGGACTGCCTCCTTATTTAAAAAAGAACATTTACAAGGCTCCCTTCACAGGTTGCTAAACAGTTCATCCTCTACACCCGAGACGTGCAACACGTTTCAAAAATTCAAAGTAATCTTAATTCATAAAGGTTAGTTACTTACACTTAGAAATTAACAAATCTTATAAAAACGTAGAAGTCGTCAATTAACCGGTTCTGAAAGCAGTACAAAGAAGAAACTAGTTAAAGCTCGTATAGTTTTGTTCTATACGATACTTAGCTAAATTCAGGACGGTGAATTTGACTGCGCACGATGTCTTGACATTAATTAGGTACTTATAGGTTACATTTTCTCTTTTGACCACGTTATACTATACAGTCTAAGGCCTTCTGTAGCCTTACAAAATTTAATATAAACTACCAGATACAAGGTAATCTATAGACCAATACCAAAGGCAGAACCAGGCCACCAGCTTGACGTGTCTGCCAGCCCTCGCTTCTACCATATTGAAGACAATGTAATGATGACCCACTACACCCGTATAGTTTAATTTCATATTTTGTGTCCCATACTCCCTGTAGTAATTAGATGTTTTACGTAACCGATGGTTTGCAATCACCAATACTATAACACCTCATTTGTTAAACACCAGCTACTGCCCTGAAGAGGCCCAGCGCCCCCTAGGGTTCCCTTTGGGAACCTATGCACTAACCTTTTCTAGGTCGGTATTATAATATTTCGCGAAACTATTTCACGCGCTCACGGGCCCCGTTCCGATAGTATCGGGATCTCCAATCCGCCATTCAGTTGGATGTACGAGCAGACATGATTACCTGAACAAGGATTGCGATTACATCTACACATCATTTCCACGCAAATATGTGAAGTGAGAGATAGTGGCTTTCTAAGAAATATCTTCAAAGCGGTGATGAAATCTTATCTCCAAAGAATGAGAGTGAGTCGCTTTTTCAAGCGTTCGCAGTCTCGCCACAACACTTAACTTCTATTAGATTGGACGTTCTTTTTGACATGAACGCTAGAAAATTCAATATAAATACGACGTACCAATTATTTTATTCGTTATATTTGACGCTATACAATCCTGCACCATAGTGCAAATCGAACCAAGTTCAGCGCCGCGGCGCTTGCGTCACGGCTAATGCTGAGTGGTTACCCTTTTGGTGCATTGAACTATTAGTGTACGCTATTTTATTACGATTTACATATTTGTTAAAACTGGCATGTATTGTTTTGCACTGAATAAACGTTTTTCTTTCTTTTTCTAACATACTCAAGTTCTTGCAATCTTGTAGGATAGCTGTCAACTAATTTCAACTTTCCATCTAGCGACGGGAGGCTGGAGGCCACCCGTCGTTGTGCTACTATAAAAGAAGGTGAACTAAGATTGTGAAGCAAAAGATACCATTAAGCTTGTACCTATCATCATCGTCAACCTGTAAATGTCGGCACTATAGGATTTGCCTTAATCACTATGTTTGGCAGGCGGGTTGGTGACCGCAGTAGATTTTATTTGTACCCAAGTAAACTCTGTTATTCCCTTAGTCACTCACCGCACACAAATTTGCTCTCTGCATGATCTAAAGGTTGACTGGTAGAGAAAGCTCCTAGCATTAAGTTCGCCTTTGGTACCATTTTGTGCAATTAAGTTTTAATAAATAAATAAATAGTCGTTCTACAACACCCACAGAATGAGTTGGAGTTGACCTATTCTAAATCCGTAAACCATACGGATATTATGTTTGTAGGTAGGTATATTAAATATCTTGTATAAAAATACGATCTGCAACTTCACGATTAATATGCGGATCTTCATATGTGTATACTCGTTATCTCCAGTCGCCACACTTCATAAGAATAACTCGGTTAATTTTCGCAAATTCCAGCCTATAAAGGGGTAAAAGGATAAAGAAAGTGCACAAAGCGCCATACCTGAGCGTAAACGAGCCAACGTGGAGATGCGAAAGTGCCGCGGCTCACGCTCACATTACATAATTTATGCCTCCTCAAGCGCTCACTTTTATTCTACATGTGACTCTTTTGATGTTCTCGAGAATTTGTGAGTAAATCAAATTACAAAGCACAAGTGACTTTTATGGGCTGACGACGTTTCACGATTTATGAATTCACAAGGGTGACCCGTTATCAAATTGCGCTGCAGTGGGTCGCCTGTACCCTTACTTTATGGGCTCGGTAACGAGCAAATTAAGAAAGTTTAATAATAAGTGTGATGTTTGCGTGACTTTTTAATGATGCGGTAGAAAATTTTATGAAAAAAGCTCTTTTTATTATTTTTTAATTTAAAATATTTGGTTATGCGTTAAGCGGGGCCATTGCTTTTCTTCGTCTGATGGAACAGTTTTGTGACCGTTAAATTCTAACTAACTATATAAAAGGCCACAAAATCATTAAACATGACATGTCTGGGAATAAATGTACTTACTTAAATGCCTTTGTGCGTAGATCGGCGTTTCGGCATAAAAAAAACTGAAAAAAAAAGCGCGAAAACTCCGTACGTTAGATGTCTTATGATGACTCAACGTGAAAGCGTACAAAAGTTCATTATCTAACTATGTAACAACAATGGATTATTACAATCCACATTAAATAAAATTACATACGCGAAGTGTATAATGCATAAAACCAACATCTCCACGTCATTACGAGGTTAAATACAGATTTTGAAACTCATAATTTTCTAACAAACGACTCCCTGGTGCCTTCAAAAGTCCATTGCAGCGGCGAGAAGGTAAATTGTGAAATTATTCATATGTTTTTACGGTCGAATTGCTAACGGATGGGTAGCTCATTCGTGCCGGTCAGAAGTGCGGGGTAAATCATTTATCCGCTTTTCACTTCATTGTGATGCACGTCATATAAAAATATTTATATTTCCTCATTAATTTTGGGAGCAACGTGCCAGAATCTGCAATGTATTTTCACCATTCAGCGTAATATGTATATTACGCTGAATGGTGTAAAATAATGTTTTATCAGAGCATATTTTCACTAGGAAGTGCAATGTTGATATGCTGAAATGAAAGTACAATATTTTACCCTTGCAATGTACATATTTTGGTACTGGTACGAATAGTTATTATTATGGTATTCAATCAGAATAAAACAATGGACTCATTATGGATAATAGAGTCTACATTTGTTAAGGAATATTTATCTCAACAATGTTTGCTTAGAGTGTCGTACGGTATGTACTTGTTAATTAAAATATTTGTATCTTATTTAATCAAATTAACTTGTTTAAACGATCTTTGACTCGTCGAACTGTTACTACAAAGAATACATTGTTTTACACCTGAGTAATAATTGCACATATACTAAGTTATATGAAGTAAGTATTGGGTTGGTACCTTTAATATGCATTAGTGAATGCTTATATTTCATATTGGAAATGAAAATTCCAATTTAATGTTTCATATTGAAAACATTAGACCTAGTTTACAGTTTAGTTTTAAGGAAAAAAGCTATAAGATTGATGTAATTCGAAGGAAGTATTAGTCGCCGACGACTACAATAGGCTGATTGATTTATTGATTCCAATTATGCGACAGTGAATGCTTAAGGATAGTAGATATTTTATCTTCCTCCCTTCGTAGGGATTCAAATGCTTAAAAGAAATCTTCAAACCTTAAAAAGAATTCTTGGTACGCTTCAAATTGTACTATACATACTCAAATATTTTAGAACAACCCATTGTCCAACCCATAAAGACAAAAAGTATACATATCGTAAATGTATAATGTTAAGTTAAAATTATACATAAAATATCTATACCTATTAAAAATAGCATTGAATTCGCAATGAATTTTATTTCTAGTTCTTAATCGAGCTGGAGTGAACTCCAGTCAAATTCACACTGACGTTTAATTTTATTTTCAGGGCCTATAGACCTCTTATCAAACATTTAAGTGGGTTTAGTTGGTTCTCGTTGAAAGGCACAAACAAGCTCAAACATATTATATACAATATATGCCTGCCTGTATAGGCAGTGGGTACATACATAATTTCGTATTTAATAATTAGTTAGAAAAGTATTCTTCGAGGTTAGACAAGTAGTTATTTCGTAAATAAATACCCGTATCCTTATTTATATTAAACCTAATAATTAGCAAAATCTAATACGGCGTTATTTTCGTGTAGATAATAACGTACATCACTACATAGTATAAAACAAAGAGGTTTTTTTTTCTGTCTGTCCTATGTATGCTTATTATCTTTAAAACTACGCAACGGATGCCGTTTTTTAGTAGATAGAAGGTTTCAAGAGGGAGGTTTACGTGTATAATAAATGCATTATGCATATTGCACCGGTGTGAAGCCGGGGCGTGCCGCTAATCATAGATAAATGGGTATACTATGTAAGGTTTTGTAAATAAATATTATTTGGTTAACATATTATTATTACACGGTAAAAAACAATTGATTATACGTATATTAGTGAACTAGATTGAGTTCGTTTGTTACTAAAACAGGTTGTAGACACCTATGTTCCTAGGTAGCCTATGTTAATTATCCGGTCTTGTTACCTGGACTTCTTTTGAGAATTTGTATATTGATCTGTTTAATGATGTCAATTTTCGAGTGAATATGCAATACAAAACTAGATAATTAAAGTTTATTATATTCAGTAACCCCATAAATAAACTCTAATGAAACAAATTTATAGAAGTTCTTACGACAGATATTTTATGAAAAGGATTTGAATAGCCAAATAAGTAAATGTTACGTATGTATAGATCTGATTCATAAAACGTATTTTTATTACAGTGCTTTTAATATAGCGACTGTGAAGCGACCCTGCCGCTTTAATATCTTATATGTAGCTGTCATCAAATGTGATACGAGTCCTTCGAGCAAGCATATACGAATTAAACCGAACTCATAAATGTGTGTATATCAATGTTATTTAAGATAAGAAGTGTACAGCGACAGTTGTGTATTGTGATGGTAGAAATTGGTTTTAGGATAATGATAATGTTAGGAGACTGGCTTGGTGGCTCAATTGGTAGTGACCCCTGCCTTATGAACCAAGGGTCGTGGGTTCGATTCCCACCCGGGACAAACATTCGTGTGATGAACACTTGTGTTTGTTCCGTGTTTGGGTGTTTATATTTGTATTCAAGTATTTATTTGTGGTACCTTCGTTGTTCTGATACCTATAACACAAGTGCTTAAGCTACTTACTTTGGGATCGGAGCAATGTATGTGATGTTGTCTGATATTTATTTATTTATAATACCTACATATATAAAAGCGCGACAGAAATAGAAATGCGTCATTAAATTCACACCGACCACCTAGATTCAAACTAAGATTTTCTCTACTATGAACACCAGTTAAAGCGGTGACGCTCTGCTAAATAATGTTATTGATATTACAATTGCTGCTTTGTTATAGTTGCATTCTAAGCTTTGAAAGATTTGCTCGTAAGCTGTATCAAATCACTTCCATAATGAACATACCGTAAACGGCAATAGTACGAGTATATTATCAGTTGTATTTAAATTTTAAATAAATGATGATGACGTGACCATCCACTTTTACTGCAATTAAAGTATGTCTCAATTATTTCCAAAATTTAGCTTAAAACCTTTAATGACGATGTGATGACTATTATTAATGTTACGTTAACGCTAATGGGCTGCCACTGTTCGATTTAATAGGAATGACCACCCAAAATAAATTATAAACAAAGCGAAAAGTATAGCACTCGTATCTTTTCATAGTTGTTGGGATTCTGTGAAACAAGGAAAAACTTGCCGGAGAATTCCGAACAAGCCTGAACCCTCATGATTAATGATGGACACGACACCATTCAATTTAACTCTGAATTTCCTATCCAATAAGATAAAAAGAAAGTTTTATGTATATTTTTTTATTTAAGGTTTCACTGTTCAAGTTATTTGATTTTCATACGATATAATGGGGTGTCTGAAAATGTAAATTATGTAATATTAAAAAAAAAGACAACATTATTATAAAAATACACACAAAATAAGACCAGTCTTAGTTTATAATTTTAAAACAAGTGTGTTAATATTTCGTTTCATACATCTGTTTCATACTATGTTAAATGTAAGACAAATCATGATGTATGTGTCCATAGAAAGTTTTTTTGAAAACCTATACAAATAAAGATTATTTTGAGTTTATATTATTGATTTGTTATATAATTACACAAATTATATTTTTAGATAACTATCAAAGGGATAGTTTTCGTAGATTTCGGAGAACCTAAAGCTATTTGGAATGCCGTTTTAATACCTAGCTTTTTTATTGTAAGCAATGCATTTCTAAGGACATGATACTTGTAAATAGGAAATTATGTTGCATCTGTTAATGAACGGCACGTATATACGAGTACAATATACTTTACGGCCGCGTCATTCCTTTTTACTTCGATTTTATTTGTCAATTACGTAATAAACTCTCGGCAGTTGGCTGTATTTGATTTAAGCTTACCGAGAACCCAATTGTCTTCCTTTTACTTTATTACTTAATAAAAATACTGCCCTTGCTCACGCTTCGCGAAGTCCCTAGGGCTGTGGAGTAGTGCCATATATATAACTAGAGGCATATTAGTTGCTACGGAGCGCGTATAACATATTATCACTTACATAAATTGGGTTGTCAGTGTATTGTGTACCTATTTTCAAAATTATGAATATCAGTGCTAATGTGTATTAAGCTACGATATGTATGTAGATGGACAAATGCTATTTTAATCGTGATTATTCCCTAAGCAAGTCTTAAAAATAAAATGGTAAATAAGCTAATATTTCTGAGTTTTGCTGTTATAGATTTATTCGACGTGTTTGTCTGAACCAATTTCGAAAGTCGTGAAATAATTACAACTTGTACTAGGTTATTATTATTCCTGTGCAATAAAGTACTGTATCTCTTTTAGTTTTACAACATTTTTAGAATTAAATAAGTAAAAGTGAAAAAAAAAAATGCTTTTCCTAAAATAAATGTCTTCGCTGGAACTTGGCAGACACGCTCCTGCGTGTCTAGATACTACGAATTTATTACATCAATACAAACATAATTATTTTTTAACTAAAGATGACCCAAATACCTAATTGGTACAAGGTTTTAAATAAGGTGCATCCACAGGGCAATTTTATTAACGTTATGGAGTAACACCGTATAACAAGACAACAATCCCTAACTTTTGCTACTTGTTGTTGTTTGTTAACTGTTACCGCTATTTATAATGCTAACGGCTAGGGTAACGTTTTTAAATCTATCCACTTCGCAGTTACCTTTTGCAGATCATTTAACATATTATTATAGTAACAATATATCTTTTTGCTGCCAGATGTTGATCAGTTACTCTTGGAAACGTTGATCTACAAGGAGAGACTGTGGTATCGATGCACGGTAAGAAACAAACGACATCCTTAATTGAAATGAACTTTCTGTAGAACCAGATATAGTTTTGCCCTTGACAGATGTTCCTACAGTTGAAGTTTCTGAAGCACTCGCTTGATGAAATTACATTTATTTTCTGATGAACTTGGCTGCGGAGGACTCCTCTCGGTGCAATAAAACATGGCAACTTTATGAGCGGTGTGAATAGGCTTCGGGTTTCTTTTCAGAATCTATTAGACAGAAAGTTATAATATTCGATCTCGGTGCTGCGTCGTCGTCGTTTACTATCACTTAACTCATTTTTATACTACCCATTTTGGCTTGCTCGCCACCCGCCGCTATGAATACAGAATAGAGCCTCCCTTAATACGATACATGGCCTACTTTGAGAGGGTTTTCCGGAGTCTATATTAGTTGTTTACATTGATCTACATACCCACGTACTATATTCTTATACGTGACTTTTTATGGGATTCCGTATGCCTAGATGACTTCTATCGATGCCTGTAGCGTCGTCGACTTCTGTTCAGATGTTATTGTTAAGAACAATAATGTAACTAAGATAAAGTGTATATAATTATTTTTTCCTGGAGGTATGTTTATTGTACACGTTAGAAAATAATTAACAAATTTAGAAAAAAGATACGTGGATATAATTATTATTACGAAAAATAATATGTGTACTACTTACATAAATGATTAAATTAACATAATTTTTATGATAACTTTTGTATGGTAGGAATGCTGCCAGTTGACAATAAATTGGTTCTGGACGTGGGTTCCACAAAATTCTTCGCCCTCGCACTTACGAGAAGAATACGTGCATATCTACATTCAGAATTTCAATCAATACTCTATTCTTGTAACTTTTTCTAGGAGTCAAAGGTCCGCTGAATCCCATTACATCGTGTTCCTTGAATATGAAATCTGATATTTTCACTAAAGCTAAACTGCGAGAGTCAATTGTTCCGAATAGCACGGTCCGGGCTATCAATAGTTGGACCGCTCTAAATCTATATAGTTTATTGAATTGTGAATATTTGAAATCCAGCTTGGAGCTAGTGGGCGACCACAAGCGGAGCAATAAGGCGCGTGAAGCGGTCGGGCCTTGTCTTAATTGTCAATAAACGTGAGTCCCGGCGTGCCCGAGCCCGCTCCGCCGAATAATTAACGAACTTCCGCGATTTTCGAGTTTGTAAATTGCCTCATGGTCTCGTCGACCCGCGTCCTGGTTTGCTGATATAAATTATGTGCGCGGAAAATTAATCTTAGTGATTTAAGCGCACCCTTTCTTTGTAGCCTGTCGTTTGGCTACTTTCTTCAGACATAGCCTATTTTTTATTTACACGATCGATTAAATTGCCCCAATTTTACGTTAAATAAGCGTTGCTTTTGTTATTACGGGCCGAAGATCGTCAAGAGCTTTTGTGCTTCGAGAGTGCGGTCAGTGAGTATCGAAAAAAGCAGTTTCCTCAACGCTATAGATACTAAAATAAGATAAGGTTTTATGTATCGAATACCCAGGGGCGAGACGACACTTATCAATAATGTCGACGACTTTTCGAGATTATCTTGGGATGTTTCAAAATAAAAGCCTGATGAAAGGCAGTGGAACTTTTACTGACATTTCATATATTCTTTCCATTTTCGTTGACATCACAATAAGTCTCCGAGGCGCGCCTTTCAGCTTTCGTTCGTGTAACAATTTGTTTCAACGTGAGTATTAACGGTGAACAAAATTTGGGAGTTGATAAGTAGAATCTATGTTCGCCGCGAAATAGTATATTGTACTAATTAGAGCTTTATTCACATGATGTAACATTAATACAGTACGCGGTTCGGCGAGAGACGCGGCTGTGCCGTGACTGTGAGCATAAACAGAGAATTTACAAGCCCACGCCTTTCATTAAAATGTAAACAAGCTTCTATATAATTCGTGGTGCGTAAATACATCAGTGCGGATAGCGGGGTGGGGGCAG
Source organism: Conogethes punctiferalis (assembly GCA_031163375.1). Lineage (NCBI taxonomy): Eukaryota > Metazoa > Arthropoda > Insecta > Lepidoptera > Crambidae > Conogethes > Conogethes punctiferalis. The sequence goes on from CM062080.1 coordinate 9,382,782, forward strand.
GGCATAGGGCGATGTTTATGGTCAACATTAGCCACAAATGGTTGTCGCTTAGAGCACCCTCTTTCGCAACTAAATCTGTGAAGCCCATTCAAGTCTTGTTTACGGGCTAATTTTAGGTGGAAAATTAATAAGTGTTTATGATTAATAAATTGCCTTTATATGTGAAACAAGCATTGGAACCGTACCGGGAACTACACGTCAGCACTTTGACAGTTAGATTCCTGTGGGAGAACAATACTTGGCCACACGTTACTACGATTGGCAAATGAGTTAATAAACTAATTAATGTAAGGGATGCACGTAGAATAACTGTAATTTACACGTTTTTATGTCTTTAGGTTATTTTGTATGACAAGGCATAAGCTTATTATAAGTATAAAATAATCATAACGAGTTGCCATGGGATTTCTTTAATATTATGATTCACGTTATACTGCTGACTTTATTACTGTAATCAGAATTGTAATTATATTTTTACGATCTCATTTTAAGAAAAGCCTTTAACATGGCCACGAAAAGTTTTAACATGCGTAGTACGAAAGTAATAAATCTATAATAATCTCTTCAAGCTTAGAAATTTATAAACTAGGCAGTTTCACACAATCGTAGAATTTCCTTTTCTTGAGCAGAGGACCTAAATTTGCTTGGAAAGACCATAAGGATTGTACCTATCTACTACATTATCATATGTCTTATCCTGTAAATTTTTTATGCCTTAAAGAATATTTATCGATAAATTGCCATCTGGATACCAATTTATCAATAACATCCGACTGAGGCCGATACAATATGCAAAATATTCAATTGATTCGACCTTTCGCAAAAATGCTTTCAAGTTTTTCACTCTCAGAAAGTGTAAGAGAAATATTTCGTAATATCTAATGGAAAAAAAATGTAGTCGCCGCAGAGGAAATCAGAGGCGTTTTTATAGCGGATTCCTCCAATTCGATTTTGTGGGAGCCGAAGAAGTTAATTTATTTTTTCTTTACTGTGGAAATGTACTTCTTATGTTTGGCAAATGATGGTGGTTTCTGAACCATTCATTCCTGGCTGGTAGTTGATCATAATGATTCCCAGAATTCATTTGAAATATAATATAGATATAAAATGGAGAAGGTAATTATAACCAACGATATTTCAAAGGTTCCAGAAACAGAAGTTAATGTTGTGTTACTTACTGTGTTCTGACCTGTAAAATATATCAGTTACATGCTTTTCAAAATAATGCAACAAAAAAGAAAAGAAATACAATATCATGTTATTGAGTAGCCGTAATATATACTAATGATTATGAAGTTCTAAATGATTTATTTATTTTTTCACGTGCTATCTCAACTGATGACGTCACCACACAACAAGTCTATATAAAAGTGTTGGTTAATGACAGTTATACAGAGCTGTCAACCGCCGGACGTTGGCGAAATCAATTTGTGTTGCTCTTTATAAAAAAAACTATATTTGTCGTACCTACGACAAAAAACATACTGCGTACCTACGCAGTATATTTTTAAATTGAATTTTTCACGTACAGCGTCTTAAATTTGATTGTATTGAAGATGACAAGTTTTAATTATAACATTCACATTATTTAAATTATCTAAAAATTGTTTAATCAGGGATGATTGACAATGCTAATCCTGATTAATTAAATCCTTTAACTATTAACAAATTTAGCACTCGACTCGACACTATCGATTTAAAGTTTCAATCAACACGAATTTAAGCCGTGTAAGTAGGATTTGGTAAAGAGCTTACACCCTCAATTGCGTTGTCTGCAAACTTGTTTGGTTCGAAACGTTATTATAAATTCATTACACATGCTTCTCTACATCTTACATGCCCAATCATGAATGTACAAAACAAAATGGATAAACTTGTTCTTCGAAGGAATCGTTTATTGTTTTTATAGCTTTATTTATTTTATTAAATACAAAGTATTTTGTGAAATCTTTAATAATGCCAACATAGTATAACTTAATTAAAAATGAAACAAAATATAACACATTCCAGGTACACGAATAATTCACAGGAGTTTCTCTCCAGTTTTCTTCGTAACATCGTTTATTAATGTATGCCTAGTGACTGTTCTATTAAAAGTAGTAAATATGAGGTAAAAAGGTCTTTGTGAGTCTTATTATTGAAGTAACAAAATAAGCTTAAGTAAAATATACTGGAATAACATTAAGTCGTGATTAAAGTAGAACCTCTAACCGCTTTCACTTTCACGAATATATTATTCGGCACTCTTGTAGGCCAGGTCTCGTATTAATTACTACAGGTATTAATGTACTAGGCTCTTTAAATTCATCGTATAGAATACCGCTAAAAGGAATGTTAATCTCCAATTTAAACATTCTGCTCCAGCCCCACTTTAATGCTAAAAACACGTGTGCTTAAAATTATGGTAATATCTACTTATTATATTTAATAAAGTGCTCCTTTATTTAAAACAACTGCCGCTGTGAATTAATTTTCATATAGGCAGAGCATTGTCGCCTCACCTTTATTATTTCTAACCTTGTTTCCTGGTGGTTGGCTCTAACACATTAACCCTTTACGAGGGTCACCGAAGCCATGCCAGATAATGACGTCTAAAGTAATTTCTATACATAGTCACGTGCTAAGATAACGCTGACTCCTGTATATAGATAAACTACGTAATCATTGTTTAGATTGGGTCATAAAATAAATATGGGACAAGATTTACTTTAAATGAGGCACAAGATACAGAAATGTATCCCTTTGTAGATTTCTTTTGTTTTATTACGAACTATCTGTTAAGTCACTGCGGTTGAGAAGATGATAGTCTGTCTTTGACAGCTGCAATCAAATAAGATCTGGGAAACGCCTTCACTAGTCGTTCTGTGAATTCGTATCAAAGGGAAGGAATATTCTTGTTTGAGAACGGTATCGGGTGCCCTAAAATATTTTTGAGTATTGAATATACACCATCTTTGTAAAATGTCTCAGTGCCTATTCGTTTTATATATGTTTACGTTTGACAGTTAGCTAACATACTAAGTATGTATGTACAATGTTTATGTAACCAGTAGCAAAGCAAGCGAAGCTCAATTACTATTGGGGGTACAGCTATTTTACAGTTGTTGGTTACTATTAAGATTAGTAAACTAAATGAAAGGTACGCATAGTGATAGTGCAATGCAGGTACTAAAAATACATGATTAGTTGGTGTACTCATTGGAAGTTATTCTAGGACACCCATAGAGATCTCTCTATATTAATAAAATATCATATTATGCTAGTTCATAATCTTATCTTTTATGTCTACTTTACGTCAGTAGTGCCACGTACTTTTGGAGATGAGTATGAGAAAGAATTCGTTATTCGTCCTCCCTAAATTTTTACTTGTTCATTTTTCTTATTAGTTTACCAAATTTCTTCCTGTATTCGTACTGACACAGATTTCAAACAGTTTCCGCTTTCAAAGCCTGTGTAAAGATTTTGCTGTAAAGTGCCGACTTCAATTGGTCACATAATTATATCCTGGAAAAATATAACAATTCTTTAGATACGAACTGCATTTTTGCTGTTTCTTATTAGTGTTAGCTTTCAATTAACATGTGTATGAGAGTGCGCTGTAAAATTGCATCACTTAACATTGGACGCGTCTAAATGAATTCGCTTGAACTCTGAACATTTTCTGAGCGTAGTTAGATAAGCTTTGAGCGATCCACATATGCAAACGATTACAAACATGGCGTAGATTATTGCTACCTGCAACTTAATTGAGGGTTTAAATGTCTATGCAAAACGTATTCCAGGCACAATAGGAAATATGTTGCGCCCGTTTTGGGATTATAAAATTTAATGCGTTAAAATACTTCTGTGTACTTAATACCTACATCTTATTTTTTTTTTAAATAAATAAGCAGGATCATTAAAATTTTGCAAGACCACATGAGCATAAATCCATTGTAGTTATAGTGCTTCTTTGATTGAACTTACAGAAATAAGTTTGTTACCTCCATTAGCTGACCCGATGAACTACAATACACTAAAACAATACATTCATCTGACAACTTTCAGAGGTTGAATTCACAAGTTGAATTCAAAAAAATCCTTTTCTTTGTATATTGTATGAGAATATACATACATACATAACGTCACGCCTTTCTCCCAGAGGGGTAGGCATAGACCACCTCGTTCGATTTGCTACGATTCTAGCACACATTTTCTTCGTCCACATCTTCAATCTTTTCATACATGCTCGTTGGTTTAGGGTACTAGACTATGGTATAAGAATATTTATCAAAATTTAAGTTTCTACCCTAAAAAAATAAATACTTTCATACAAATTTCCTTGTCCCTTTTCTCCCACTTATCGGGTGTATATCCTTTATTGGTAAGCACCTACGCACGAAATTTGTAGCTTGTGAGATTTCGTGATGAGTGGGTGAGTGACCTTTCATTGTTATCTAATGTAAGTTTGAAATTCAATTCAAATTCGAACCATGAATTTTGTTTTAATTTAATATAATTCTCAGAAATAAAAAATATACAGGAACTTATCTATAAAACACCTGAAATATTACAAAATCTATGCGTTGTTACATGAATTGTCTCTAATCTACGAGTAATTGTTTTTCTCTCGACAATTAAAATCCAGATATTCTGTAGAGAACCCTGGGTACGACTTATGTATTATAAAAATAAAGCAAAATGTTTTTTTTATAGGGTAACTTTTAACTATAGCAGTATCGGAAGCATTACACTGTTGATTGCGTATGCCGTTTGTGATGCAAAACCGGCACGTAACTTATGTACGGCATTATTATTTCTATGTAGGTAAGTCCAAACACGTATGCATGTGAAGTCTGATATTTTTGTTTAATCCTAATATTTAGTTATTCGATGGAGATCCAGTGAAGGTATCTGCTATAAATGTGTATATAGGTCAAGTACCAACGAAATGAAATGTTTTATCACATGAATATTTATCCTTGGTGGTATCCACGTCTATGACAGGAGCGTTACTAACTGAGCTATTTTTAACTTTCTGTATATCTGTTTATTAGTTTAGTAATTGAAGCTCTATCATAGTCAGTACATTGAAGTCAGTCTTCTATGAAACCGCCTGTCAAGTTCAGACATTATCAGTCTGTCAAGTTTAGTCTGCTCTATGCGGGCAGCTCAACTTGATGCCGTATCTGGAACTAATATCATGAGACAGCCTTCGTGTATGTCACACTTTGATGGCTCAGTCAACTAAGCAATTTGTATGTAAGCATAGCAATCAAGTGCATCGAGACCAACAGGTAGAAAGAAAACAACGCAGCGAGTTGATAACATAGAACATTGAATACCTACCTAGCATAAATATTATGCTTCAGAAAATGCAAAACGCAGTCTATATATACATGACAGTCAGTCTCAGCGAATGTACTTACTTCTGGATATAAAGAATTTATTTAACACCAATTACGCAAAAATTTTCTTAAGTTAATAACTGGAAAATAGTTAGTCTTATTTCATTTCGCAGAGAGTTAAATTATAGAAATAAAAATAGAATAGAAAAAAATATGGTATAAAAAGTGCTAAGAAAAAGTGAAATTTCCCATGCGATGGAATGATACAATTTTGTAGTAAATAATATAATCTAAAATTATTTCAATTACATACTAATAAATTGATTAAATTGTCGCAATGTTTTCTAGCAGTGGTAGATATCGCAATAGTATCCGCCACTAAACCTTGATAGTTTTGTTCTTGTAACAGTGAAATAACATTATATTCATGCCTATTTACTGTTAAAACAAGCTTTAAGGACCAAAGTATAAAGTTTTTAAATGTGTCCTGGGAGACAGACGCCTAGGAAGAGTGAGCTTATTTTAGCCTGCTCTGTAATTAAGTATAATGTAACTGCTAGAAATATAAATAAAACTAAGAGTAGGAAATTAATGATTCATACATTTTTAGTTTCCACAAAACTACTATCGTGTAAATAAACAGTTTATGCAATATTCTGGTAGAACAATAAAGCCATCAGTTAGAATAAAACAACGATAAAATATAACGATCTATTGTCAGGTGTGGATAGGGAGAGAGCCAAACTTTTATTGAAAATACTGCAAACGCAGATTAAATTCCATCAAAGCTACTATTTATTTATCAAACCAACCCTTGTAAAATATAAATATTATTAATTTTAAAATTAAAATTAAATATACGCTAGAGATTAACAGATAAAGTAAAAATAATTTACAATATTGTGAAGTTGTTTAAACTAATTTATTATTTATTCTAATACCTACCTATATCTGACACGACCTCTAAATTATGTAGCCTATCAAACAATAGTGAAGACTAACGAAACCTAGAATATTTATGAAAATTCAGCTTAACATTCAATGGAAACAGCACGAACTACTTAAATTGATAATATTTTAAGCCAGGGCATTTGGCAGTAACTGTTGAAAATAGTTAGAACAATATGCAAATAGTCTGCTTAACTTGGCTTAGCGTTCAATAAAACCATTTAAGATTATAAATTTAGATATTGTTATGTAACATGAATGCCGCTAGGATGTTTAACAAAGAGCCCTCTGCGCTTTAAATTCACATGTGGTTTAGCTTGAGTCACTTAATCGGGGAGAGACTTAGCGGCCGTTGCTTCTGTATTTACACAAGGGGTGTAATATATACCTATGATAAAACTAATTTATTAATGATGATGAAGAATTGATGTCAATATTTATACAGAAGGATTCGGTTAAATCAGCTATAGGCACGACGTGATGGCGTAAATCTTTTTCTATTCTATTCTATACAATATCAGATTTGCATCTTAAGATATTTCCTCTATACTTAGTCAACTAATAACTAACTACTAATAACTTAATAACTAGTGATTTATAACTTATTTGTTAAAAATCTCAGGCAGAAAGTAAGTCCCAGTAAATAGACTACTAAAGTAATAGAATCAGGGTATACAGTGAGTGAATAACGTGCCAACCTGCAATCTGCAAAACACCCTTACTTTGGTTGCATTTTAGCATCAGTCGGTGTATGGCCAGAGACCAGAGATGGCTATCTTATATGCCGGCATGACGGTGGCAACGAACTAGTGATTGATTTGGTTAGGTACTTATCCAAAGCCGCAGAGCAGAAGTCTAGAAGCGAACAAGCACGAGATATTATAATACCTGCTGTAACCTGTGTATGGTGCGAAATAATTAGCTTTGTTGGTTTCTAATTAAAGACTTTGATCATATTTTTGCCGGGTAGGAATAAATTTGTTTACTATGAAATATTTATATTTTCTATGATTAAAAAAATTTTACTACATATTTTTTAACACCAATCTGAAGCTCAATAGACTTTACATTTGTTCCTTAGTTAAATTAGTTTGATAAACATGCCTTGGTATTCCTCACTTTGACATTAAAATGAATACATTTCACTACTTCGCTGTCGTCTAATTATCACACCTCCTAATTGGCACGGTGCACCTCGTGTGAATGCGCAGCTAAAGTGACTCACATTAATTTATTGTCTTTGTGCTTTGCTTGTATAAGTGGAAGCTAAACTTATAAAAGCTTTTGTCTCTCTTGAAAGCTCCCTATAGAACAGGGATTACACCGGCACCACAACTCGGAGCGCTTTTTCTATGAAACTTAAGTATGCTTCGCAAGTTATTCCAACCTACTTGAGCGAAAATTTTAAGATGCAAACACTTTTCCCTTTAAGGAGATGTTTTGTATTCATCACAATGAATAGCTTGTGCTAGATTTAGTTAGAGTTTAGTAGTTATCTGTTGTATATTGTAATATATGATTTTTATGTGGGTGAGAGAAAATATATAAAAATCTCACATAATGAGCTAACTTTCGATATTTAATCATAATCCTATTGCGTTGATTCCCATATTTCACCGTGGAAGTTATGTATAACCTACATTATTAGTAACATATTCACTTATAAAACCAATTTCATAAACGCAAAATATACTCGTTATACAGTTATCCAAAAGAACCTCTTACGGGACGCATACAAAATATTTCAAATTGTGAATATACTATCGTTTGTTATCTAAAATAAAAAATAGTCATGTTGCCTATCAGTTGCATATAACGCTGAAATACTTATAGGATCTATGAGTATTTGGATGTGCTACCATTTACGCGAAGCATTGTAGCATTCGCGAGTAAGCACGGTTGCAGGGGGATCACTAGAGACTTAAGTGTTTCGAATAAATTGGGCACGTTATTCACAAAACTTGGCATTCACTCGACTGTGCGCTTAGATTCTAAATCCTTCCAAGAACACGCCACTTAGAAAATATGAGGAGGCCATAACTCTGGTAAATGAAGGACAGAGGATCTCAACGGCGTCGCAGGGAACGTAATGGAAGTGACAAGGGTTTCTCAAAATGATGGAAGGAATTCCGAGGGCTCCGTCTTGGACCGTTTTATGAGTCCCCGCCGAAGATAGGTATCAGTCAATCGTTAAGTTCGATTCCCTGTGCGGGAATGGCGTGAATGTAAAATGTTTATGCGGAGCGATTATTATCTTACCGAGTTAAAGAATTTCCTCGTGTCGGTTTTATGAAGTGATACACATTTCGTTTTATGATTATGATGCTTACCTAGTGCGGCAAGAATTATATGGGTGATTCAGTAAAAATGTATTGTGAACTTTAAGCGGCAAAAAGGAAACTTCACTTTTAAATTAAATTTCCTACTCTTTTAAGTTATGTATTACTTACTTTTGTTGTTTATCTATTATTGCTTTTGTTATAACTTGTCTTGGTTTCTGAAAAAGGTCAATTATATATGATTCTCCCACTTTATTCTGTATTAGCTTTTCTGTTAGCTTAAGCTTTTTAGTTGCTTCGTTTATACTGCAGTCGAATTTATGCCTGATTTAACTTTAATCTATATATCATTTTATTATGCGACTATTAACTGATCTTCACAGTTTTGGAGAAAACCTGTACAGTGTTTACAAATTCAGAAAAATTCGAATTTAGAGGTTTTCTCATTTGTTTTCTTATAAACGTATAAATAACGTCCGTATGAGTCTATGACAAAGCCCGCAGAAACTTCCTTATTTGTTTTTTGATTAAAGAAGTGTGCGTATTGCGCTAGCGAGGAGTAATTACTTCATTGTGTTGAACCCGTTAATCCTATACCCGTAGTTTTCGTCTACGCCTAAGGGGTGGAGTTAATGAGCCTATTGTGCAAGTCTCGAGCCCAGCCCATTTAAAGACAGACAATACCCATTGTCATATAGTCAAATAATCCTAAATTTGATGTGATGTCTTTCCACGCTTCGAAGTTTGAAGCAAACCTAGCAATGAACGATTAACTAGGTGAAGTTATGTTTACGGTAGCAATGACGTGGAAGCACAAAGGTCTTGAAGTGTTGTTAACCCTGTTAACAATCCCTTAACTTAACGTTGACCCACATTTGCAACCAGAATTGTGTTTTGTTTTCAGCTTCTTCCGACTCTGTAACTGCGGCTTTCTTTTCTTTAAACTTTTAGCCTCAAAGAAAAATACTGTTGTCTTTTTATTTTTAGCGAATGGTACCGTTTAGTTAGTTTGAACTTTACCCACACGAGGTTCTATTTAAGCAAAGAGCTCAGCTTAAATCCTACTACTGATTCAGTCATACTCGATACTGACATATCTTATGTCAAAAATGTTGCTTTATTTTTATTTACACAGAATTAGGTTTACATGTAACTTTTTTAATTTCGGTATACTTGATTTTGATTTTGCGTATTATTATGTTATCTTCGACTTCCTTGGTTATACTTTTCACGCCTCTAATGAATCATCAACAGACCGGAAATTAGACCTAGATATTTCCTTCTACCATGCCTACATGAAACCACACAGAATGGGTCACAAATAATTCGAATTACCAGTATTATATCCGTTTTCAGTGAAGCACTTAAAGAGATTCATGTATTATAGAGTTTCGTGCTTGGTAAGTTATTCAAGTGAACTATTATAAGCAGGTATTCCCGGAACAAACCCTTTCGCGGGGTTTGTGTGTGTACATCTTTTCAAGTTTACGAGCAGCCACCATAAAATCTGCTTTAAGTGCTAGTTCGTAGTGTCACACCAACCCGGACAGTTCGCGCTTTTTATATAGCTTTTTGATGTTTGACGCAGTACGCACGGAGGTGAGTGTTGTTTATTTAGTCCATTGATAAGTTATTTTAGGTTTAGTTTCACTTTAGAGGCCATTGGAGTCCGTGTAGACAGATACTACTGCTAGCTTTTCTTCATTTTCTATGATATTGATAGACACTTCTTCAGTTGTGTCACTATTGGAGAAATTGCTAAATACCTGCAGACCTAAACTTGGTTTACGCCTTTTAACCACTGTGACCGAATTTCAGCCAATAGAGTCTTATTGTCCTTTAAATGTGACTTATAAAATATAAATGAAAATAATCGCTTATTATGAAAATAGTGAGTACACTATAGTAATACATACATAAATACAACATACTAATGCATTATGAAACAGAAACTCGTACAGAGACCAGCTGAAAAAAACTTGTACGTCCTCTGGAATAACTTTGAAATGAGAAATACTAAACAGTGCTTTGCGTGCTTTGAATCCCAGATAAATGTACAAAATCGTTTCAGTTGGGAGAAAAAGTACAACAAATAACCTAGGCACGAAGTTGTACGTTCGTCTTCAGGGGACGTTCTCATTTCTGAAAGTAGGCACTAGATTGGACGTCAACTTTGCCTCTTTTCCTCCGTGACAGAGACGAGGTAAATGCACACAAAGAACTTGCATCTTTCGATGAAGAAAACCTTTCATGTCTACCTGCTTAAATATTATTTTTAACCAATCTAAGCGAAATTTAAAACTTCGTGAACGAAAATTAAGGGTTCGCTTTTACGTTGCAGAGCTATGAATTCGTTATTGATAGTTGAACAATATGAAACAGTTTTATTTATGACTAGCTGTGCCAGCGGCGTCGCTCGCGTGGATATCGGGTTTCAAAAATAACGGACTTCCATATAATACCCATCTATACCTTGTGCCTAAGTTTTAAGTTAGACCTCTAGCAATACATTGGTGAAAACCGCATTCAATTCTATGCAGTAGTTTTCGCGTAATGCGCGTTCAAACATACAGGTTTAAATTTCTCTCGTTTTCCCAACACTTCCCGTCACTGCTCCGCTCCTATTGATTGTAGCGTGATGAAAAGTATCCTATAACCTGCCCAGGAGTATGAAGAATAATTGTACCAAGTTTCGTCAAAATCTGTTCAGTAGTTTTTTTTTCTATAACGAACATACAGACAGACAGACAGACAGACAAAAATTTTACTGATTGCATTTTTGGTATCAGTATCGATCACTTATCACCCCCTGATAGTTATTTTGAAAAAATATTTTATGTACAGAATTGACCTCTCTACAGATTTATTATAAGTATAGATAGATTCGCTTCGTAGTTAAAGGCAATTTGGTCATGGCTGTGAGGGCTATCCTTTCAGTTAATTGTTCCATTGTGCATGCAATTGTAAATACATTTTTTAAGCGTCCACTTGGCACGGTCGGCCTGGCGTCAAGTGAGCCGAACGCAATAATAAGATAAAATTACCACCCTCCGTCGAATTGCCAATAAAATGGAGATGAAATGTACTAGTGATGTTCATTTTGCGACAATTTGATCGCGGGCGGTCATTTGCCATAATGGATTGCAACAATTTTCTCTACGTTTAAATTTTAATGATGGTATAAAAGCAAATAATGCGATTTGATGCTTAGTTGCCTAAGGCTCTCATCCATTTTATTCAGATCTAAGTGAGAGAAAGCTTTAATATAGTATTTCAATCGTTTACCATTATTCTTCGGAAAGCGTACGAGGATTCAATGGTTGTATTCGAATAATTTGGCAGTCTCTTATACCTAAACAGGCGTGAAAGTAATGGGATCACGTAAACGCTCTGTCGAACAAGTTTTGATTGTGTTTCAGTGTGACCGACAACTGAACTGAGTAAGGGTTGAACTCTGTCACTCACTGAAGATTCCGGTTGGATTCTTGTTCCTCTATTTGCCGATCATAAACTGATTATCGGCTTTGAGTTTTATCAGTTTCCTTATGTACTTACTCCATATAGGTTATATTTTTGAGAACGTATATCAAAAGTTATGAAAAATAATAAGTCAGTCAAATTAAACTTCTTAAATACAGGCTGTTGAGGATTCTTGAAGATCCATTATTATGATGACAAATAGTGCGCAGGTCAGTTTCCTGGAAACTACATCATATGCAGGTAACTCTCTACTGTTTCCTTTTTATGTGGAAAGCTCAATTAGCAGACTGAGTCTGAAATTCCCTTTATGTATTTTTTAGAACGTTGTCCATTAAAGGAATAGTAGCGGTACTAAGACGCCTTCTTAATGTCGTGACAAACTATTGTCAAGTGTTTTGAATGGGACGAGTTCGTGAGAAGTGGCGCGGCGGACGTGCGCCGGCATAAGCCGCCGGCAACTCGCTCGCTTGCCGCCGACACTCGCCGACACTCGACGCAGCGGCTACGTGACCGTGCAGACACCTACACTAATCTCATCCCGCTATAATCGACCTACATGCAGCTATGCACTGCTTTGTCTACATTAAGACTGATCTTATATATTAATATTCATCGCGACTCCTAATGTGGCCGTTTGATCTGATATTGGCTGACGCGGTAATGTTGATTTAATGATGGAGCGCATGAGAACGTACGGGTATGCGTTTGTAATATATGCATATAGAATATAGTATATTTTAATCTGATGCTGTACCGATGTGCAAAGTACGTGTATGTATGTATTTGTTATGATAATAAATTATTACTTACATTTTTTAAGTTATAATAATTTTTCTTTTTATATAAGAAGTAATACGAGTACAAGCCTTCAATATGGGGTAAGGAAAATAAATCTTACTAACACATGGTCTGCTAACAATTAATATTACTAAAGAATGGCGAATAATGATAGCTATTAATAATTCTTAACACCCCGAAAGGTATAATACCAGCTATTACACATGAACGCCTTTTGGCGAACAATTTGTGTTCAATAATAGGTGAGAATATTTTATAAACAGAAAACGTTTAACTCGACGCAAAATTTATGAAAGGTCGAAAGAAAGAAATTGTTTATACGAATTCCTGGTCACGTCCGCGAGCACTAATGCACGATTTCAACTTTTTTTTTCGCCCTTTATCGATGACGGAAAGACCAGAACAAAGTGAGAAATAAATGGCGTCGAAATGGCAGAGCGTGCTGTTTTTGTATTCAAAGTTTGCCACTAAATCAAGAACTAGTTACTGTAGAACGTGTCTATAAACGAAACTGAGATGTCTCTTATTCATGACAGCATACTATTCGTTTTGAATTAGAGACGACGTGACCCATCGAGTGTGGCTATTCTGCTTCGTTGTCTTCATACAGGGTTAAGTACATAATACTTACAAACCCACGAATAATATTCCACACAACGGTTAGTTTATAGCTCTGAATCACAATGCGTTTCGATAGGTGCATTTTTTCATAAAATAAGAAGAAAAAGGTTTTTTGATATTTATATTATTTTACTTATAGCTATTTATTTATCTTGTCATAATCATAAGAAACTAGTTTAATTCTTGAAATGTTCTATGCTCTATGTATGACATATGCTTATTTTATATTTGCAACCAAGCTAAGTAGAAAGGAACCTAATCATGAAATCTGAAATACCAATGATAGGAACTTTGATCAAGTCTTCATTATCTGCTCCCGAATTCAACGGTGGTCCCACTTGCTAACCTAACGATGTTTGCTTTGTTTAACCAAGTTTCGACACTTAGAGAGTAAGTGACGGCCTACAAAGTTTGTGTAAACCGGCTAAAATGAGTTATTTGCTTACCTGGCATTAAATTATACGCTCCACCTAAATTTACGCTGAACGTGAATGTATCAAACTTAGGCTCGCGAATTCACTCTGCCTTATGTGTAATTCAATAAAGGAACTGTGACAATATTTGTATTTAATGAAAAACCTCCAGTATAATATTACGTATAAAATAATACTATTGTTATGGTAAAAGAGAAGGGTCGCACCATATCCCGTTAGATAGCCTTGATAAGTCTTAAGGACCAAGTACAAAAGGTTGTGAAAACAATCAGTTGTTTTTAGATAGTATAAATTAAAAATCATCATAATTTTATATTTTCTGATATATTATTTTTTAATAAATATATATCTAAAAATATATTGGAACTTTACATGGCTAGTAAAAAATTCCATAAGGTAAGCTAAACGGCCTACAGTGACTGGAAAGTTAAAAGTATAAGATCTGGTTAACAGATTTTTACGTCTGCTCTTCCATCGAAGATTTGATTACGTTTTGTTCAGAATATTAAGTAGGTAAGACCTTAGTGTAGTGATACATTTTCATGATAAGTAGTTGTGTCGCAATGCGGTGAGTCGGTATAAAGAAAGTTTCTACCATTTGGATTAAGGCGTTAGCACTCAAGACGTATGTATACCTACCTAACGTAAGTTGACAGTAATTATATCATATTTTATCATGGAAACTATACATGGATGCTAATATTCCAAAAATATTAGTTTTAACACATATTTGTCAAACACAACAATACATATTCAATCACATTATAAACAGATGAAATTGTCAACTTCACACAAATTACCTATTTGATCTTAAACTAGGGCCTTCCTTGTAATTTTAGTTTAGTGCCAGAAGATAACTAGGGGCATCACCCAGAACACTAGACCCGGGACGGGGCTTAGGTTCCCAGATTAGGAACCTAAATTGACGAGAGCGGGAATCGAAAATTTGACCACTTTAGGCTTAACGCTCTAACCATTGCAACATTCTTCATACATAAGTTAGATAATAGACTTCCATTTTAAAATTAAGGTGATCCGTTTTAACATTATGTCATTAAGAGTAAGTCTAGGTTATTTAATTTTGCTGCTCACTATACCACTAATATAAACTTGTGCTCTCACTCACTTTAAAGGTGATTCATCATCATTATGGGTAAGCATAAAGAGTTTAAAACTAAAACACTGATATATAATATTCATTTGATAATATTCATTTTATTATAAAATACATATAATCCTGTTCTCAGAAGAATCGTTTCCTTTATTCTATTGAGAGAAAAAGGAACGTAGCAGCTGAAAAAAATTCCGATGAATCGATCGCTTTGAGCAATCACCTCCAATGAGTTCGAAAGATTCCTACCGAGAAAAAAGTGTGAATATTAATATGTGCGCGAGGGAATTTAATATTTGGCACAGAACAAGAAAGCAGAGGAAATTCCACACCTGAATTTCATATATGATATGAATTGAGTGCTGCGAAGGCATGACGGGAGGGATAAGCACCGAGCAATTCTTTATGAGTTTCCCCTGGGATCGTAAGTCGACGACATAACATTACACATAGACATGAAATTTATGAATGCTTATTACTTACATTTATATATATTTTTAAATAAACGAACGTTAAATTTAAAGATGTATGTGCACAAATCCCATTAATATTATAAATGAGAATGATTGTGTGGAGGAATGGATGTTTTATACTCTTTCAGGCGAAAATTATTGAACGGAATAATGAAGCTTTACAGTAAAAATATTTTCATCATCATCAGCCTACTGTAATCTACTGCTGGAATATTTGTACTCAATGTTGTTAAAAAAGCTTTTAAATACGCATGTGTACCTCGTAGCCTATGGTACACCACTATAGCCACTGGAGGTATATGTAAGTACTCGTAGTACCTAATTTTCGTAGTATTCGTAGTACTTAGGAACGCGTAACATCAGTCGTTATCGTTGTCAGTACAACAAAGTAAATCCACACCACCGATTTTACACATTTCTTACCATTAATTAACAATATTTATAATCCATAACCAAAAATTTAGGTTTTCCTTTTTAATACATTCAAGCTAATTTTGTAGCCACGAAATGGCGACGTCCTATTTTATGGAACCTGGCTGCCACAAAGATCGTCAAATACTTAGTGTTTCTGTACTAATAAATTATTACGACATCTTTACATTTATTATTCGAGATATTATAAAACAACAAAAATTCTAAGATGTAAATTTTTTTTGAACTGGTATAGTAAAAGATCAAAATTGAAACAAAATCTTAAGTATTATAATAATTGTTTTATTCATTGTATTACTGCAAGCTGTGTTTTGAAAACAAAAGATGAAAACTGATGGCGTCGTTAAGAAATTCCTAACAATATTCGCTCGCCCGCAATAGGTAAGTCAGACAAACAAGATAGCTAATTAGCGATAGGATGTAACGTACACTTTGAGTTACAAATAATATCTTTTGATAAATATTATTTGTAACTCAAACTGTAATGTTAAGTGATAATTTAAGACAAGAGCATTGGAAGACATTTTGGTTCAAACTGTACTATTATTTTTTTAAATTCTGACTGAAACCTAAGCTCATTATTTAACTACTTATTCGGTGGCGAAGAAAAATTGTGAGTCAATTTTGAATATACTTACATATAAATCAGATTATTTCTAGACAAAAAAGAAAGTGGAAAATCCAAGTCGTTTATTCTTCTATCGGATTACGAAAGTCCGTTGTTCATTGTATTGTTTCGTTACTTCCTAGGTCTGCCATACTACTTTTACTAAAAGTTAAGGATGAGAATTTAGCGTTCTACAAAATTCGAAAATTAAATAACATTAATTGCGTTTTAAATTATCAATCAGTACATTTTCCACGTCTATTTGTATCACCATATGATTCAAATCAAAATTAGAATTTAAATTGTACTAGTAATTTCCAATCCCAGCACGAAAGTCATATTCGATGTAATCTATGGCAGCAATAATTAGATCGGAGTGAGACATAAATCTAACAAATTGCTACCTGCTACAGAAGTTCTAATTTAGAGCAACAACTAACTCGCGTAGTGAACTTTATCAAGGTGCCGCTTGCAACTATAAATAGTTTATTTGCTGGTGTGATAATATACGAAAAGCAATATGAGGTTTACTTGGTACAAAGCGTTATTGCAGCTCCGAGGTACAACAGGTGAAGCTATTCTTTACTAGAGTAGCTTGCTTTCCTACTACACAAAACAACATTAATTTTTATTACTTTATATACTATACGACAAAGTTTAGAATTTTAAATTCTAGCATTTGTTTTTTATCATTTATTTTCAAATAGTCTTTTAGAGAAAGTTACCTTAACTGTCATCTTTATATGGAAATGGACAGGTCACTAAATATATCGAAAAACAATAATATAAAAAGTGAAAGATCTAAACATTACCTACCTCAAAAGTGAACTTGGCTTTCAACCAAGTTTATAAATATTTAGTCTTGAACTGTTGTTACTTTTTTGTTGATTGTAGGTTCCGGCGTGATGCCTCCATTATTTATTATATGTAGTATGTACTCGTATATGTACGAATCAGATATTACTTCAACTGTCGATGAGCTTTCGTAGTTCATTTTATATTGAAGAAGATAGCTGCATCATCATAACTAGAATGATGCAGGTACCTACCAACATTAAACTATTCTAATCTTGGTACGTACCTGCATCATAGTCATCTTAGTAATTTTGTTTTGAAAATGTGTTGTTTGTTCAAAAGTGGACGTTTTCTGCCATCCAGGTCTTTTGCTTTGAAATTTAAAATACAGAGGAAATCTCTCTCAAACGCATACATTACCTAAGACAATAAGTGGCATTTTTGTCAACGTACTATAAAATGTTCGTGGTAATATCGGTATGATATCATTAACTTCGTCGAGAGGCATGCAAGGAGGCCAATTGCTTAACTAACAAACCATTAACGTATCTCATCGCAAAGTGCTGGGACATTAACAAGGTAAGTGGCAATGCTGGCGTGTCTCAACCAAATCGCTTGCGTACTAATTTACGTCCTAACTTTGGTGACACGTGTGTTCTATTGATTTGGGTAATAACAAACAAGGGGATAGTTCCGGGTACCCGACCAAAGTGGCGAATGGTGAGTTTCCAAATCCATTTTTAACCACGCTTTGCTAATCCTTTGAGAAGCTAAAAGCTTTTCCGTATATTTCTGAGGAGTGGTTTTAAAGTGGTTTACCAATTTGTGTGTTCTACTCACACGTTAATAATATTATGACATTGAATTACAAATTTCTGTAATAATAATTAATTAATAATAAATAGGTATCTATATTTTACACTACACGTTTAAAGTGTTTCAAGCCATTTACTTCTTGAAATTATTTCAATAGATAGTGTCATTTTAATTTAACTCAGTGGCAACAATTTTATGTAGGTACCTAAAAAACAATAAGTAACATTTTGTAGTGTGCCAAAATACCTGCTTGGTCTTCGTAACTGACTTATAATGTAACGTATGTGACACACTACTAAACTGTTGCTTCTTACGTCAAGAAATTTTAGTTAACGCTCTTAAGAGCGCGCATACAGAATTCGACGTATTTGCGGCGAAACTGGTATTTTCGGACGAGCTATTATCATAGAAAACGATTTTTTTTAAATAAGAAACATAGTTTTTTATATAGATAAAGTCTTCAAGCAGTGCGTAGGCTAGATAAAATACAACATTTACTAGTATATTTTTGTTTATCAAAGATCTCCCGTAAGCCGATTCGCAAAAATGCGAGTCAGAGTCAATTTCGAAAGTCTTAATATCAATTGCATTACATACATATGTTTTAAATATATGTTTATACAATAGTTTATATGGTCTATTAGTGCACTAGACAAAAAAACTTTCAAAAATGTGTTATAATATTGCCCAAAATAATTTTTCAAAATAAGCTCAATTCACACTTTTCAACAGTGTTTTTCTAGTAGAAAACACTGTTTTTTTTAGTTGAAATTTTGTGTAAATGTAAAAGAAGTCTTTCTTAAGTGCACCTAATTATTATTTTATTAATATTCTATGCCTCTTATTTTATACGATTTTTTTAAAAGTGACTATAAAGCCACGCGCGCGACGCTTGCCGATTCAGTCCAAATCACAGAGTACTTTGTAATATACTGAAATAGAGACCAATCTTGGCTGTCAAAAGAGGTAACAAATACAGCGCCACTCGACGGTAACTTACGGCAACTTTTCGTCAATATACATAATCACAATACAGCGATATAACTACAGCATACTCTGGTCTTGTACCTAATTAATTATAAGTATTATTTCATTAAGGAATGAATGATGAATTTTTGCTATGAATTGCCAACCGCAGGCATATTTTTCTGAATCATTTGTTAACTTAGGCAAATAAACACAAACTAAGATCATTCAACATTTGAAAAATAAAAGATAAGTGTAAAAACTTAGAAACTTTTATTAACTTTCACATTTTTACACACCACACACCATTATAAAATTAAAATATTGGTTTCATAATCATATAAGTTCTTAAAATCACATTTTCTTTCCAATGTAGATTAAACTTTCCGCGGGTTTCTTGCAATTACAGTTTTCTTGCGGATTTTAGACCCTTGGTCACAAACTTTAGCAATCACATTATAATCTGCTTCTTGTACGACCGTTTTAAAAAATGCTATGAGTTTCAAGTTCTATTAAAAGCACAAAGTTTTGAAAACTTGATAAATTAATATTGACTAAAAGGAAAATTTTAAAACACGCCATTTTAAGCTGTGTTGCCAGAAATTTGAATCTATAGTTTACTTACAGTTTAAAATCAGTAAATTCTGAAAATGGAGAACAATACGTTATTTAACCCAATATTCAATAAATTAAGTGTAGTAATATATTATATAAGGAATACATGAAATTAAAGTGAAATATAACTAGCGTTCATCTGGTTTTTTAATTTAAATAAAAGGACCGTAATAAAAAAAAAACTACACAAACTGTACAATATTGTCGAAACGTCGCAACTAAATTATGCTACCGAATTTGAAAGGCAATTTAATCCTTACTATTGTATAGAAAATAGATACCAACTTTAATCAATGAATATAAACTCCACCTAGAATTCAAATATGGAACTAACATGGTATAACCCAGGTAAATTGAAATGATCTAAGTTCTAATGTGTGCATCTAAATATTTGTGTACAATTAAATTTGGTCAGCTGTATTTATGTGATTGCCATACAATTTGTACTAAGATTGTATAGGCTGGTCCAAATCGGGTCATCCCAGAGGGAGGACGTGCCGCTCGCTGCTCCGCTCACGCACACATACGCACAACCACTTTTATGAGCGTATACTTCTCTGCGCGCGTGCAACTCCACGAGTTTGATACTTTGTAATATTATTTTTGTATGGAAAATTTATTAAGTTAAAATAATATACATACTAAATCAATGAAATGATTTACCTAATGTTTAGTCATGAGTATCAAATACAAACATCAGGATTATTATAATTATTATTATCTACAACCACATTTGCTAAATATTTCAAAAAATTAATATGATATTTGTTTATTAGTTCACTAATGAAGTTACAAAGTAAGGCTAGTCCAATGATTATTAATATGCTCGTTAACATCAATGGTCAGAAACAACTTCCATGAAGAAACTGATAAGGAGATTCATTTGAGTTGGGAGCATTTAAGGAATCTACGTCACATGTTCACGACTATAAATAAAGGCATACAATGAAGCTGAAAGTCATAGAAATCCCATAGTCGAGTTATTATTAGTAAAATTATATGTGTAAAGATGGATGATAAAATGTTTGATGGTATGCACGAAATTGATATATTTAGATTTAGATAAATCGATCTTCGAATCCAATTTTGAAATTGTCGCTTAATTGTTTAGTGTGAATAAGTGAATATTTGTGTCACAATAATAACAAGTATCTACGATTAAAATTAAATCGATCAAAGTGGTCAAACAATGGGAGAGGCCAATGTCCAGCAGTGGCCTGTGAGAGGCTGATAACGATATGAGATTACTACTTTCATTCAGATAGTATTAGAAAGAAGTAAAAATTATATTTTATAGTTTCAAAATGTAAAACCAAAATGCAATATGATAGTTGTGAAATGTACGGCCATTACGGTTACTAGGGGTGATTTTAGCGAAAAGGCTGGTAAGATACGGATATGTTACGGTAACTTATTTACATACATTACGTTAAAATTACCGGCTACGTATGCTGAATGGTAGTATGGCGACGAGCAGGGCGAGCATGTAACTTGCAGTATGCAAGTCGCAAGGTGCAAGGTTGCCAATGAGGGCTACCGTTTTTGTAATCACCAGAGGGTGCCACTGTATAGTGAGGTCTTCGGGCATAGCTGTTAAGGTTTGTTTTATGCATGTGATGACTGTTTGTTCGTTATAAGAAGGAGGCCATAAGTTTCCAAAAGGCAAAACTGTTTGTTAACGGTTAATAAACAAACCAGTGAACTAGCTTTTCTTTCATACTGCTAATTTTTATACCTCATTTTCTCGGCTCCGCTTTTAAAGCGCAGATAATCACTGAGCCGTGTCTCATATTTTCGAAAATTAATGCCAGCTATGCCAAAATTGCACAAAATTATTTAATTTTCCGAAATAAACTCGTTTAACCCACAGAACCTATGTAATTTGACATTTCGGATACCTCACGCTACACTAGCACCTCTGGTGGCGAATTCACACGCGAAATGGGCGCCCTCATTAGTGCAGCAGTTTGCCATAATAGGTATTGTTATTTCTTTTATTTGCTTCGTCGCCGTCATTGGAATTATGTTAAATTCGAAATATTATTAAGTAATTAATTAATTCAGTTTAATTTCCAAAATGTCGATTTTGGGGGAAAAGGTAAGAGCCCAAATTGTTCGGAAATTGACTCTCTAGAACTTTGTTTCTTTTCATTCATGCCGTAAAAAGTACAACATAGGAGATAATGATACAGTTTTGAATATGTCGCGGTTTGCGAGTTTTATTTCCAAAATATCGATTTTAGAGGAAAAGGAAGGAACCAAAATTGTTTAAAAATTGATTTCCTACAAGTTTAGTCTTCTTAATTTAGACCGTAAAGTAGAAAATAAATGAGATAATGATAACATTTTTTACTTGCTGTTGTATTTAATTTTAATTTTCAAAATACCGATCCTAGACAAATTTTGAATATATACAAGAGGACTCACCATACCTACCTATTCAGATAGCTCGCCTTTGTAACCTGTCCATTGCATCTTAACTATAACTAATATTATAAAGCTAAAGAGTTTGTTTGTTTGTTTGAACGCGCTAATCTCAGGAACTACTGGTCCGAATTGAAAAATTATTTTTGTGTTGAATAGACCATTTATCCAGAAAGGCTATAGGCTATATAACATCACGCTGCAACTATTAGTAGCGAAGAAATAATGGAAAATGTAAAAAAAAAACGGGGAAAAATAACTATTCCACGCGGATGAAGTCGCGAGCACAGCTAGTCATTTATAAAATTGCGTAAAAGCAGTATTCTACGCAAGATTTGTGCCTTATACAAAAAACAGCGCTGGTCAGTCGTGATATATTCTTTCAGAATCAGGTTCAGGACACCTATTTAGAGAATGCTGCAGTAGTCAATGACTCCTTCAAGGATCGGGACCTTTAGGATTCGGGTCATGACGAATATTCATCCCGAGAATAAGTGATGGATTGGTCAAGCTGGATAGGAACCAGACTTTAGTTGTTGTAGGCCATTTGGGGTTTCTGCTACGAAACACAAGCACAACTTTCAGCACAAGCATCAGTGATACATGCATGATCTCTGTGATCAGTGCATAGAAGACTTAGGACCTTAATTCAAATTGACAAATTGTTTACAAACTAATCTTTTTTGAATGATGGCAACCAGCCTCTTTGTGAGATCCATTTCTGCCGAGTGAAAATGAACAAAGTAATTTTTACAAGTTAAAATATAAAACGGGTTAGAGTTATATCGTGGCAACCACGGAGACTGCTCTTTCCTTAAATAATAATACAAACACCTAAACACAGAACAAACACAAATGTTCAGCACACGAATGTTTGTTCTGGATGGGAATCAAACTCACGACCTTTGACTCATGATCACAAGGCAAGGAAAACACAGTAGGGATTATTGATTTTTATCAAGCAACATTAATAATGTCAATCACTCACACAATACCTTTGGATAGGTAAATACCTGGTACATATAAAGATAGAAAGACAAAAATATTGTTATATTTTTCTTAAACCTTAATTAGTAAACACTTAAGAATAATGTACTCTAAAGTGTTTAAATCAATTTAATAAGTACGCACCTATACTACACTAATAAAATATTTAGCAATAAAAGAATGTTCAAATAATTTAGATGAATAATAAATTGTTAAGTATCAAAATATGTTCGTCCGCCGGAGTTAGCGTCCGACACGCCGCTCACCCACACAGACACAAATGATGTCTATGTGTGTTTCGGAATCGGCTCCCGCGTGCGTTTCGAGTTGCTTAAAATTGTATGCGCGCTCTTAATTCTTCCTGTGTGGACTTATTCAAAAAGAAATAGTTTGTAGGTAAATAAATGCGCCCTAATATAATAGCTTAGTCAATTCAAGTTAAAAATATTCATGGACACAATATTATATAAAAACTTAACATCTTATCTTAATAATGCAGAGAAAAGGGTAGGTTCGATTGCGCTTATTAAAGTTTAGCAATAATACACACTAAATATGGTCATCATCACCACAAATATGGCGGAGACACATTATCCAACGCTTCACATAGCAATATTGTTCGTTCATTTGCAAAAATAAACTATTTTTTTTTCATGAATCCCCAAGTATGTGTGGCATTGCTGACTTTACAGGCGCACCTGTCGACGCCCGCTAATATCCTGCTAACCTATTCTCCTTTAGTATACGTTTCAATTTAGAATTATCCTTGCGTGGCTGCAGGCGTCGCGCCAGTTTCGCTAACTCGCTCAGCTATTTGCATTTTATTTCTAGAAAATTAAGATTCGCAGCGCGCTCTCCGTCCTACACCGGCACGCTCGCGCAATTCTTCGCCTCAGATAAGCAAAGCAATATTTCTCATTAGGTACATATAACGTTTTACAGATGGCTGGTCACACCTACAGATTGCAGTTTACATTAAAGTATTAATTTTTCCCGGTTTATGAACAGCATTGGTCAGTCCGATGCTGAACTTGAGGCCTACTTCCTTTAATTCTGAGTTCAAGTCAGTCATTTCATGTAAAGGTCAGCCCAGTAATGAATACCTTCTTATTTCGTGATTTATAAAGTATATCTTGATTAAAAATTTTGGCTTGCAAACGTTTAACTCTACTAATGAACACAAATGGTATTTCCTAATATACTCCAAGCTGTATTGAAAATAATAATTACTAATGATGCTGAAAGTTGTAAGAGCTACGAGGTTGTCTCATGAAACTCACATTGGCTTTAGTTTCTAAACGCGAAACAACAGCTCACGCCCCGAGCTGCCGGTGACAGCGCGAAAATTGCACACCAAATTTTAAACTAAAATGTTACACGACTACCGCTAAAGTAATAAAAATATTGCACAATTTAAGCCACAGCACGGCACACAAATATAAAGTTGAACTTGTTCTATGGAACAACTTTACACATACGTAGAACACTAAGTACATACGAGTATATTGCAATTAGTCGTTTACTGTCTTTGCTGTTTGCTACCATTTTAATGACGGGTTCCGAGAATGAAATATGCGCTGAATAGTGGCAACATGTATAGTGAAATGTCAAAGTTTCGTTATTAGGTCGGGCTTCTATCATCTTTTCGCTCCAAACCAACCTCACCTGCCCGTGGCGCATACTGCCAAATAACAAACGAGGCGCTGGCAACCGACTGGTGGCGGTATAACCATTGAAGGCGTAGCTAAATACCACAGGCCAATGAGGACCAGCAACGTCACCGGAGCGTGAAGCTACGCCCTGCGATCGCCAACCCGCCTGCCCAGGGTGGTGATTATGGGTACATCCTCCAGGAGTTTGCCCTAAGTAGGGAACAGCTGAAGAGGCCTATGTCCAGCATAGGACTGTAATAGGCTGATGATGATGATAGTGAAACTTAAGGTATAAAGGCCCTGTTAGTCGCCTCGGCAGTAATACCTCGATATTATTCTAAGCCCACGCGCATCAAATGGGACTTTAAATAATGTGCAAACCATTGATACAGCAGCGAATAAGCGAATATTTCATGAGATCTCGACATTAATACAATGACCTAATTTAAAACATCAACGTCCCGTCGTTAATGCGATTAAGCCCATTAAAATAAACTGTTGACTGTTTAAAATGCTTATACTCGTATGTTAAATGTATCCGTACGTATTTAATTCATTGATAATAATAATTATGCATGAAATGTTATTTAGTATAACTGGATCTTTGTTATTTAATACGTACATCATCAATTGTGAATAAATGTAAAAAATAAATATTGGAACATAAGCGAATCTGATACCTTTTTTGTCATAGGTAGGTAGTATGTTATGAGTTTTATAGACATAATCATTTAAGAAGACCTCATTTCCATAGTCTATTATATAATTTTTCTTTACTTTCAGGAAAGATTTTCTATTACTGTCTCCACTTCTCAAAGTGCCTGCATCTATATTTATTATAGTTGTAGCACAGTTTTTGGACGTCTCTCGGGAGCTATTCACCTTTCCAAGGTAAAGTAACCTATGTCGCACTCCAACCCGTAACATATAGAAATATTTTACATAATATAAATAGGTACCTATACAAAAAGAAAAAATGTATTTTAGACTGACGATGAGTACCTATTAAAAATTTACAAAGAATGGCACTCGTTTTTAATTACAATACACCACCAAGAAAATCTTAATAAAGTAAGTAGTAGAAGGTTTAACTAATCATTAATCTGTGTGAAATTTTGCCATAAATACAAGTTTGTCAAGAAACGAAACTGTTTTATATTTAGGAACAGGAGCTACACAAAGCAACATACTGAGCCTGTCCGCTTGACCTCTGTGTTACGAAGATAAACATCGTTGTGGTTTTATCCTGAGTTTAAATACATGCGTAATATCAGGTTAAACAGAATCCTGAGATATTTAACAAGCCTAGGGACCGTAGGTACGACGTATTAGCCTACAATTTTTGCTTTTAAAAATTTAACTTTAGATACATAGTACAGTTCTTATGTTCATTGAATGATATAATGTTTCGAATATTTTATATTTCATGTGAATTTGTGAGCTGTTTTTGAATTCGTAGCTTTATATCGAAGGAACCAAGTCTGATTGCAGTTTTAGTATAGGAAAAATAATAACTGTTCTTAGCCAAAATTCATGTTAATAAGATCAAATTAAAATAATCGACTTTATTTAAGGACGTACAAATAAGTTACATTAAAATATACTGCAGTGCTATTTTCTGCTAAAATCATCAATATCCAATTCTGTCGGAATAGACTACCTACCTACTGCTCAGAAAATATCTCAACCAGTAAATCCTTAATACGTTTTCCAGCACTTCGCTTAATAGCAAGGTCCAATTTATGTGACGCCCGTTTATTTAAAAAGTTAAACAACGTTTAAAACAGATGGCTTGAATAAATGGGTACGAGCACATTCGGTGAATTCTGAACGATGTATTTATATGTTTATTTATTTATCTAGCCATGTAAATTTAATTAGATTGTAAGTGGTAAAAGCGTGATTACATTTTATACTATTGTGCATGGTGTGAAAAACGTTACTACGTACGTCAAATTTAAATGCAAACAGAGAAGTTAAAATCCAAGACTATATGAATGTTTTTTCTAGCGCTCATTTCAAGGAGAAAGCGCTATTGAAATAAAATTGCATATTTTTTAATGTTTGTATAACCATATTATTAATTTGTAGGTTTAGGTACAATGTTGGCAATTAAAATTCGAAGAACACTAAATAATAATAAGGTTTGATGAAGTAAGATTACGCACTATCAATCATCCACTACTGTTAAATTTTAGAGTAACGACTTTGAACGACTTACTGATCGACCTAACGGCCTAAATTCCCGTGATATATATTCAAATCATCGGTCCATCGAAACACTGTTTTTCAGCTTGGAGTCCGTTATTTGAATAACGATCGGGGAAGTAAACTAGGCATGAACAACGGGGATTAATGCTGTGCCAATTACATGAGACCCGCTACGCAGAAACAAAAAACTGCTTAATGGCCCGCACTAGCGGTTTGTTTGATTATTTTAATTTTATTTTGCCATTATATTTCAAATGTAACTTGAAGTAGAAAATTGCTACTAAGAATAGTAGCAATTTTCTAAGCAATATATATTTTTTTTTAATTTATCTATTCTATATATTTATTTATTTTTAATTATTTATGTACAAAACTTAATAAGTGGTAGCACGTCCATTCTAAAGTTGCACAGCATAGTGGCGTCCTAACGCCTGATAGAAAGCAAAAGAAAATCCCAAAAAGTCCCCTAGCTCAGTTTTAAGCATCTTTTCTCTTTCCTAGGGTGTTTGATGAGAAGGTTATTTGTTGTGTTTATCCGTTACCACACAGATTTATTTCCACATTGTCGTGATCTGAGATACCTACAGTCAAAATTTGCCATACGCACTGAAGCCTGAGAGATCCTTACGGTATTTACCGTGGTATTTACCCTCAATACCTACCAATGATTAAAACGACAAGTATTTTTTTATTATGAACTACCAAGTATAGTAGTATCTGCACATTATTTTAATCTGTTTATTCTTAAACCCTGCTTAAATATTTTAAATTCATCCTAATGAAATCCTTATTTAATTTTATACGACGACTAGTATACGACGATATTCTAAACCTGTGAAATAAAACTAGACTAATTTTAAGTAAACCCGTTTTCCATTGCCTAAACAAACTTTAAAAATAAATATGTACATGGGTCCCACGGGTAATGAACTAATATTTTTTTTATATGTTATCTACGCTTCCAACTAATATCTGGGATTAAGTGAAAAGCTTATAAAACTAATATTATTCCAGCCCTCTAATTCACATAACATCGGGAATGTATTCTAATTCTGAAGTTACGTTTTCTATTTCTGACTTAAAACGAATGGACTGTTGTCATGTCACTGTTCAATCTTCAAACATAGACTTTTTTATTAGATACTTTTTTGACTACAGACCGACAAGAATGTTTTGACAAGTGGCTGAAATCGGAACTAACGGCTGGCTTCACAATATGAAATGTCTGGCACTGACAAGATATAATGTTTTAGTATCTAAAAAATCTATTGTTTCGCTTCCATCTGAAAATAGGCGGTCTTGTGACGTCACATCCAGTTGGCGTCCCGCTACTGTCACCGTCTACGGCTGTCACTGTCACCCCTGTACGGCTGTCACTGTCACCCTTGTACGGCTGTCACTGTCACCTCTGTACGGCTGTCACTGTCACCCCTGTACGGCTGTCACTGTCACCCCTGTACGGCTGTCACTGTCACCCCTGTACGGCTGTCACTGTCACCCCTGTACGGCTGTCAGTCACTCCTCTTCCGTACCCACTCCCACACGAGCTGCATACGCATTGCTGTGCGATGACTCATTCAGTTCACTTCCGACTCTCGTCGTGTAAAGACTGTATGCCTAAACGCTGTGTACTAGTTAATTAATGTGTGTATGTGTGTGTATGCAAAGGTGTATAGTGTCCGTCCTACAGTAAAATAAATTAATGTAACTTGTCAATTGAGAAAATATAGGGATCTACCTAGTTTTGTGTGTGTAGTGTGTAATTATAACAACGTTAGTTCGTGATTATTATAAAACTAAATTATATATTTAGGATGTAAGGGAGCGGCCTATCATCTTTTCGCTCCAAGCCAACCTCACCTGCCCGTGGTGCATCCTGCCAAATAAAAACGAGGCGCTGGCAACCGACTGGTGGCGGTATAATCATCACAATTGAAGGCGTAGCTAAATACCGTTGGTTAGATCTGCTGTTCACCATATGTCAATAAAAATTTATAATAAGCTCCCCATAGAAATTAAAAATATAGATAATAACAATGAATTTAAAAGAAGGTTAAAGGGCTTTTTAGTAGATAAATGTGTTTACAATGTAAAAGAGTTTCTTGTTTAGCAGATAAATAGTATTAAGTTTTATATTAAGATGTAATTACTCACTTTATAGATCTAAGATTTTGGTGTGCCCTTGCAGGGTTTATGTGAGGTACTTATCCATTTGTGTAATCTTTTGTAACCACATCATCATCCTAGCCTTTTTCCCGATTGTCTCAGGGTCGGCTTCCCAAACTGAGAGATTTGGCGAGGGCTAAGCTTTTACACAGAGCGACTGCCATCAAACCTCCGCAACACTTAGGGTAAGCTATACCCATTCCCAGTTTAAGCGTCAGAGTTATCATCATCTCTGATATGATGTAACGACTGCTATCTGAGTTGATAAAGATATCACCCGGGACCAACAGCTTAACGTGCCTTCCGAAGCACGGAGGAAATCGGTGTCAAATTTTGGTCACCCATCATGGGATTGACCGCGCCAATGGTTGCACAACATTTGCGATCATTGTTAAACGAACAAAACCGCGGCGCCACCGAGCTCCTCCACTCTTTTGTAACCACATAATGCAATAAATATTATGATTACCACAGACCGGTGATGGGCAGCAGCGTCACTGGAGCGAGAAGCTACGCCCTGCGATCGCCAACCCGCCTGCCCAGCGTGGCGATTATGGGTATATCCTCCAGATGGTTGCTCAAGTGGCGAGCAACTGGAGAGGCCTATATCCAGCAGTGGACTGCGATAGGCTGATGATGATGATGATGATGAAATTATATAAATTGATTCGCTAATCGTGTATTCTTTCTGATAAATTGGAAGGTAGTAGAAGCGGAGTGGACGCTAGAAGGCAATCGCTCCACTGTATCCTAAAACTTGGTTATACAGACCTTCGCAAAAAGCTACCCGGCTTTGTAGCAGCTACGTAAGCAACCATCACAATGCTAAGATGATGAGTTTTATTATTTCCGGGTAGAATAGATTCCTGAACTCTCTGTGATAAAGACCTGTCTCAACAGCGTGTTATTTAGGATTGATTGATAGAGATGAATATTCAGACGGCCCCGTCTACAAATCCCGAGATGTTCCCGCGGTAATTCCCGGCTGCTCCTTCCCTCGGATGGCAAAAGCAGGTTAGTAACTGATTTAGAGATTGCATTTTATAACACAATTTTGCTACACTTTGATTCAAAACTTCCTATTCTAAATGTGGAATATGACGTTTATTTATTTAAACTTTATTACATAAAATGGTACAAAAGCGAATTTAATGCTAGGAGTAACCTCTTAAATCATGCAGACAGGAGATTTGTGTGCGATGAGTGCACAAGTGCGCTTGTGAAAGCAACTTAGTTAATTTATCTATATTACATTACACGTTCATAACCCAGTAAAATTGATTATTTATTTAAACTTTATTGCACAAAATGTTACAAAACTCAACTGGTGTTTAGTAAATAACCTCGTAACAAATAATTATTTTATCAACAACTTTTGGTGCCATAAAAAAATGCTTGCTTGTCTTAAGCTTCGGCTACATAAACAGGCCCTGGCGAATATTGGTTTTATCGTGATTGAGTAGATCGTTGCAATGTGTAGAATTTGAACGCAGACAATGTTGGTACTCAGTCAGTCTTTAGCACGCCAACGTCTGATTTATATAATTTTTTAACTAGGTATGTACACAAAACAATCTATCAACAACATCAAAAAGTATAGGCATTATATGTGTGATTGAATAGGAGGGACCGTTGAGTTGACAGTTCTTCTAGATTGAAGGGACTATCAGAATATAGTCAGTCTATTTCTTTATAAGACAGTTGAAAAGTTAATGCAGTAGTCGATAAGTCGATGTCTTTTATAGTTTTTATTATATTCATAGTTCAAATATGAATTCGCATTTTCTGAAACTTCGGTAAAGTGAGGGAGAAGGATCATTGAAATAAATCGTCTCGGAACGTGCATCAAAGTTCGAGTGGTTTGTCTCGTAGGCTACTTGCTTCGTACCCGATGATATCTTGAAACCTGCATACGGATTATGTAAAACTCCATAAAGGCCGCGTCGTTATATACTGTTTATGTAATTTCATTAAACTTTGGTAGATCACCCCCACAATGATATTATCAACAAATAATCTTAATAAATTACTTTTCCTATTATGGAGTTGCGACAGATCTCTACTTTTCGATTTAGTTACTTTATTTACTACCAAAATATTCGCTCAATCACATAAAATGTATCCTTCAGGTATTTGTACTTTACCGCGACAAAAGTTGCCCATGTCACGGTTCTTCCCAAATATTTCTATGTAAATGTCATTTCAATAAGGTCGCCGACTTTGATGTGAAT
Organism: Conogethes punctiferalis; assembly: GCA_031163375.1. Taxonomy (NCBI): domain Eukaryota; kingdom Metazoa; phylum Arthropoda; class Insecta; order Lepidoptera; family Crambidae; genus Conogethes; species Conogethes punctiferalis. Next base: position 9,414,155 of record CM062080.1, read on the forward strand.
GAACATACAAAATAGCCTTATAGTTACATAACCTTTATCATTAAAAGTAATATTAGTTAGATACTAAAGGTATTCTACTATACTTATCCAAAAGTTGTTCTTTAAGCAAACCTGTATACAAAATGTTTTTCTCATAAAGCTTAACTAGCTTATAAAATAATACGAGGGCGGAAATAGATCTCTGTAAAAAAATAAAGTGCTATTACCTATTTATAAAATGCGAAGCTATTTCAAGCACAATCATTAATTCTCTTCATGTTAAAGACAGCTGAAAGAAAACTTAAAACGCTCCACAAATCTAGAAAATTCGAGAATCGATCAGGGTATTTGCAGACGACAGTGAGATCCTGCGTTATTTCCTAGGGCATTTAGCTCTCCGTCCGCGCGCACTCATAAATCCCTTTTGCAGAATGCTGCCAGAGACGCTTGGAATCCAAGCAAATTTGAATAATTTCCTTTTAAATCATTGTAGTGTATCAATGCACTTTTTACATACATACCTACCTAATTAAAAAATCTTTGTTGGTTTCTTTATTTGGCCGCGAATATTGTGTCTGGAGCACATATAGAGGCGAGTGAAGCAGTAACGCAATGATTTGTGTACACACGACTACTCATCAGGTTTCCCAAATCTGTCAAAATATTTCGGCGGATCATGGCATGGACTTTATGTTGGGTCTAATTTTTCAATCGACAGATAAAGTTTAACAAATTGATAAATGTAAGATAGCTATGGCGAGACGTCATCTCTTAGCGAATATACCTTGAATTTTCGAATCAGTCATTTTATTTTTTATCAGTCTATTGAACTCAGTCCATTAATTGGGAAATCCCAACTAAGTTGAATAATGATTGAGGCAATTTGGAAAATAAAGGTATGTATAAGAAATCTTTTTGTGTAAATATTTTATTAAATAATTTTAAAAATAAAAAGAAAAACATTTAAAATCAAATAAGTCTCTAAGGAACAATGAACAAGTTTCGTAAACGATATTCCAAGGCGGACAATACTCAGTCTTAAAATCCCAACTCGCTTAGGAGTAGGTACACATTTCCGATGCAAAATGCGGCGGCGAGAAAAGCCGGTACACTGGTTTTAGTATCGTAACCAGATGTTTGTAAAGGCTTTATAGGACTAAGTTTATGTCTTCATAAACATTATCTGCAATACACGGTAAGTACTTAATTTAAAAAATAAAACTGGCCAAATCCGATGTGGACTCGCTCACGAAGGGTTCCTTACCATTGCCTAGATTTTAAGCTTTTACCTGGTGCTGATTTTAAACAACTTCCTTGCACCTTATCATTCAGACATGATGATTATGTCAAAAAACGTTAGGACATATGACATTATGGATAAAAAGTATCACTACATAGTATAAAACAAAGTCATATACTCGTATCTTTAAAACTACGCAACGGGTATTGATGCGTTTTTTTAGTAGACTGATTCAAGAGGAAGCTTTATAATGTGCCGGAGCGAATCTATGGCGGGTCGTTAGTATGAGATAAAATAGAGAAAATATAAACATATTAAGTAGATTTATAGCCAAATAAGCCCTCATCTGAATGAAGTAGATGTTCATTATAAGACGTAGGTAACTATTTATTAAGTATCCTTCTCCTGTGGTAACACTATTGAGACGAACACTGCGATTCTATTTATAGCAGAAATATCCCACTGAGATCGTGATGGTTGGTCACGGTATATACAAGGCGTTTTCTCATAACGGTTTATGTCGACAATTTACCGAGGTTTAGCCGCGGGGATCTGCACAACAATTTGTTTGGACTGCCGCTCTTGGGGTATCGCAAATGCTCGCCAACTTTGCTGCAATATAGCTCATTAAAATATTATGCGGTCTCAAAAGTGTACGAATTCGGAGCGTAATGTCCTCGATAGCAGCTATATTTAACTCGAATTTTCGGTAGGTACTTTCCATAAATGTACGGAGATGCGACGCAGTTTAATGTTACAAAATATGTAAGAATTCATATACCGCAGAGTACAGTTAAACAGTCGGTTTATTTTATCTGTTAACATTTCAAGCAGTAATAATATTGTCTAATTTATTTCTATGACAATTTTTGCAAGAGAATTTCACGAAATTTGTTAAACAGTATTATCAGAATATTTTGAATATGTGTTGATACATACCTATTGTTCACATAGCGTAACGATATTTTAATTTATTTTGTAAAAATGTAAATCCTTTATTCATTACCTTTATAAGTGTATATCTAGTTGTGTATATTTAATTTTATTAAAGCGGGACTAATTTGTGCGTGTCACAATAGTTACCGTTCATTTATTTCTTTACTTAAATGGTTTGTAAAGTAACTAACTGACTAGTAGTCATTAAGTCTAAATAAACCCATTAAGCACATTAAATTACTACGAACAATATTAATATAACTTATCTGAAAATCTTCAAAATATATATCTTATGAAATATGTAACAGGCATTTTTAATTATATGTCTCAAATAAATAGTCTCATCTGTTTAGTGGCCTACTTTAATAGAATAACTTGCTTAAATAGGATACCAAACTGCATTATAATTTATAGTACAAGAGCTATGCTAATATTCGAACAAAGCACTTTAGTTTATATAAGCTACGTTGCAGTTTAAATATTTCACAAAATTAAAGTGAAGCTGCATATTCTACTAATATTACCGAAAGTAATCCTGCAGGTAAAAGGAGCGTTACAAACAAGTTGATGCTATTGCCTCACTCTGCCAAACATGCCGACAAGTGGCCTTACTCCGTGTTGGCTCTCAGCGTCCAAGATACTGCAGTTGGTTCGCCAAAGCACCGCTGCGGGCAGACGTATATTTCTATCCGCGCTGAGTCAATCCAATTTGCGGTGACAGCCGAGTGGCCGCTACACCGGTTTTATTTGTTCAACATGTCTCGCTTCTGCGAGTGTCTCCGAAATAAAACCGATGTGTCTCCAGTCTATTACGTTACACACACCGTCGTTACGGCCATGTTTCGCTGTTTATCTAACAGCATGTAAATCGAGATTAATGTGCTACCATAAGGAGTGTTCTAAATATTTAAAGCTGCTGGTAATATAATGAGGTTGGGCTGGACTTCATTCGCCTTTTTATGACGCAAAAGTTAGAGCGTAGTTTTAGTTTTGCGTGGGAAGTTACTTCACTTAAGACTGATTTTTCAATCGTCGGATAAAGTTTAACAGACTGAAAAAAGGTAATAGGTATAGAACTGATTACAAAAATCGTGATTTCTTTTCAGTTAGATATCTTCTTATTTCTGTCAGAGGCATCTTACCTAATAACACACTGTTACAGTTTAATTAAGAAAAATTCAACCTTAGTGTTTTACTGCACAATGGTCAAATGATCAACGCTTCCTTCGATGTTATGAAGCTTAATTTTTAAACGGTTTTTCCTTATAGAGTTAACTCTTTACTGAGCAAATTTGTGAAGAAAAAATTAGGCTTGAGAAATTATCATTCACTAGCTGTGCTCGCGACTTCGTCCGCGTGGAATAGTTATTTTTTCCCCGTTTTTTTTTACATTTTCCTTTATTTCTTCGCTCCTAATAGTTGCAGCGTGATGTTATATAGCCTAAAGCCTTCCTCGATAAATGGTCTATTCAACACAAAAAGAATTTTTCAATTCGGACCAGCAGTTCCTGAGATTAGCGCGTTCAACAAACAAACAAACAAACTCTTCAGCTTTATAATATTAGTTAAGATAAAGAATAGCTGAATTACCTTTGTATGGGTTTTCCTATAAACTAACAAATATCTTTTTAATAATTCTAGTTTGTACAAATGTGGTCTTGATTGCATATAAATTATGACGTCCCTATAAAAATAACTTTTATTTACAAAGTACCAACATTTCTGTTTCTCTGTCACAGTTAAATAAGATTGAGATGTTTTTCATTCATTCAGTAGACAGGAGAGTTCGTAGCAAGTATTACCCATTTGTGAAATGTTAAATGAATACCCATCAGGGGTGTTTCCATTGTGCTACCGTAATTAAGGGTGTCTACAAAAGTCAGAGATGTTTTATCAACACCCGTTATTTTGCAAATGAATGGTGGAATGTGGGAAAATGTCTCAAACTGAACGTTCTCCTCTGTTAATAATAAATAAAAAGGTATCAAAAACTCATAAATCAAAATCAAATCTTTTTAAACATACATATTATATTGCTCGATCAAGTGTGTTATTACTTAGGTAGTAGGTATTATTATAATGATGATGGTGGATAAAATTTGATTGCATGTAGGTAAAAGTGAGATTAAACATTACGAGGTTATTTAATAAAAATAAACATTAAAAAAATTTAATATTAAAGTTAAAAATGAGTTTTAATAAAATATTCTTCACGTCAAAAAACTTTGTGAGAATATCACTGATCAATATTCAGCCTAAGTTAATAAATCACTCCGACGTAGGATATTCTAACTTATATAAATAATTTCTCGCTGAAATATTTCATACACAATTCAGATGCTCATTTGTCTCTATCCTAAATCGCTTGACCGTGTCGGACCCTTTAAATGAAAACAGATGTTAAGTAGACTAGTTCCTGAGTAACGCGTTATATCGTCTTGAAGTTCTGACTACCCAAGCGGAGATTAAACGCTTGTTTACCTCAAGTGGCCAAGAAAATTAACAATTACAGGGGTCTGGTCCCCATTCACCTAATGGAAGTTTGTAGGCAGCGCCTTCAAAAAATGTTTTTAATAGGCCTTTGCCCAAAGTGGCGAACAACTGGTGGACAACCGGTGGACTGCGATAAGATGTGACGATGTTAAAAATGTTTTTAATATGTAACAAAATATCTACTAAGATACTACTAGCGCCATCTAGTTTGATTGTATACATTAACTGAACCTATCGTTGTAACATTCAAATGAATAAATTTCACTCTGTTGCAAATACTTATTATAATATATAGATGATAGAAATAATGATATAGGTAGGTACCATTTAATTAAAAAAACGTTCGAAATTTTAAATTGACTTTCAAGTTAACTAATGATATTATTAAGAAAAATGTTTCTCTATTATTAAGAATAGGTAAAATTGCTTTTCAAATTAAATTTTATATCGTAGTTACGACTCATAAAAACTTTCAGATGAAGGCTCTTGAACCCATGAAAAATATCCTACTATTTTAGAAAGCAAAATACGTATATGATTTCACACATATATAGATACATTCCGGTAAGATATACAACTATATAATACATGTATGAATAGTGGTACCCGTTTTAAGACATGTTAAACTAAGCCGAAACAGCCAATACAAGTATTGGTAATGAAACCACGTTATTTACCAAATTAATGGCAGAGCTTACATAACTCATCGGTACATCGATTCATTTGTATTCCGAGTACGGTAGACGGCTAAGAGTAGGTACGCTCGCAGTACCAATTACTACAATTATCACGTACAAGTGAATGAGATCGGCCCTTATCGTTATTTCTGGGTGTCGGAATCTCTCCAGTGCGCTGATGCAAGAAGAACCCATCTTTTTCGCGGATAAGATTAAGAAATGTATGTATTCTCTTGATAAAGAGCAGGGTTGCCATCATCATAATTACTTATTGTGTCGTACACGTAATTAATTAATTTCATACTGGAGTATAGGCAAGATAAAAGTTTAATTTCCTTTTCAATGCATACTATATCGCTGCTAACCTCGTGACTCGGAGCTAAATATGAACTATTTATTGTATTAATTCTTGGCAGAAACTCTCTTCAAATTAATTTGCTACTTATAACTAATATTATACAGGAAAAAATAAAGTAAATGTCTCCTAGTAATTAACCCACTTAATAAACAACATTTTGGGGTATGGTACCGAGTTTAATTTGGCATTTGTTCAGCAAGTACAGTAGACTTCTAAAGTAGATGACCGATTTAATTTTTAATATTTCAATACAGAATAATTCACAGAATTTTATTTACTTTAATTTCCCAGAAGCATTGCAGCTAAATATAAAAATTGAGAATGCAAAGTTTGATTGATAGAAACCTAAAACTTTGGATTACTTACTTGTCGTATTTTACTACCGCTACTAATTAGCTAATGACGCACCCTTAATTTATCTGTGTTTTAGGTTTTACTTTTTTAATGTATATGACTTGGTTAAAGTAGTGACTTGGTTCTTGCTTGATCCACAGAAAATGCGATCATCATCATCATCAGCCCGTGTCAGTCTACTGCCAGCAGTATATATCCAGTATAGACCTCTCCTAATGTTCACCACTTAGGCCGATTTTGGGCTTCTCGCATCCAGCACTTGCCAGCCGTCCTGCACAAATCGCCACTCCACCTGGCCTGAGGGCGTCCTATGATCAAAATATGCGATCTATGAAATAAAAATGTGTGTCTAGTACTTAAATCTATTTAATTATACACTTTAATTGTTACACAACTTGTAATATTATGGACACTAAAAATGATTACACTTTTGCGGTCAACTGTACATAGTGAAATATCGCACAAAATGGTGGCATTTGCAAGCAGTAATGACGTGTCTCCAGCCGTGGGTTACGTGGTCGTTATCGTCGGAATGACCACTTTACGAGGTTATAAAATAAGGGACATTTTTTCACCGCCGCACGCGGCTCCACTTGGCATTAATAAGAAATTATAGTGAAACCACTAAGTAGTCATAAACGCTACGTTAAGTCGCATTACGGCGTAGGTTAAAAACACATTTCTCATAATGCACGAATACATTCAAACAAAGAAAAATGTTTGTGTAAGAATTAGATTAGTTGTGGCGTGTATTCAGGTAATATTTAAACAAGTATGCCTACCTACATAATCAATAGGACTGAAATAATTAAATATAAGGAGTTATTGTACCTGTTCATTTAGACTATTCACCTAGAAATCAAGTTGTAGATGGAAACTAGTGTGTTTCAGCCTATAACTGATGTCTATCTATGGTTTTGATTAGAACAAACAGACGCAGATGGTTCTCACGTCTAGAATCCATCGCCTAAATTGCCTAGTCTTATTTGCTGTGTTGCAACGAAGCAAATCTAGGTACTATCTTAGTACTTAGACAATTACTTGACCAAGATGGCAATGTAGGTGCCACCGTATATTAGAATTATCTCCGTGAAATATAAGTGTAAAGCATTTTTGTATGAGAAGGAAAGCGCACATTAACTACAGCAATTAATGCATACAAAAAAACATAATAACTCGTGTAGCGTACTCATATTAGAATCGGTCGGCACGTTCAGCCGACCACACATGGATCCATCCCCCTTTTGACAGTATGTGCCTTGCACAAATAATTTTCAACTATGTAGCCAATCCAGAATTTAGTATACTCGTATTAAATGATTCCTGATAATAATACATATGTTCGGCTCTTCAAACGATGACCATCATCTGTAGATGCAACTTGTAGGTAAGGGAATTCTTGATATTTTGAACTGACAGCTTCTTTGCCGATGGTAGGGTTTTCTCGCTTGGCTGGAGACCTACTACACTCGGTGAAATATCTGTGATGTGACTTAGGTCGCGGTTCAGAATTAGTCGATAGCTATCTTACAGATAAGGATCGGGCGGTGGCAATTGACAAGTAGAATTGTTTTTTCCTCGATTACTACAGCGACTAGAGCTTTTCGTTCAAGGGAGCGTTTTACATCAGATGATGGCTCTCTCTGCTATATTTACTTACTCCGCCGGCTCAGCGACTCGTAGTGGATCTTGGCCTCCGACACAACAAGACGCCATTCTTCCTTGACTATCTCAGACCAGTTGCCGATTTGTAGCCCTATGCTATGCTGCTATAAAAATATATTAGGTAATATTATCATTTCGTAAAGTTAGTGTTTTTGGTGGTAATTTCCAGAGTAGTTAGCAATTTGCCAGCAAACGTTTACAGCTGACCATATTTAATTCGCTGTTCCGCCGTCTCATGAAACTGAAATAACTAACTTTCGGCCGGCTCTCCCGTAAAACGGTCCCGACTGTTTTTGTTTCATCAAGCACCGAAAATAAGTTGTCCAAAACACCTACAGTTTTAAGTGAACATTTTGCAGTAGACTATCAGTTGTTAATCATTTGTAACGAAGTTGAAACCAGTGATTTATTTGATCTGAGTTCACTGTTGAATGGCGACTACGTTTGTGCATTCATTTAGCGATTGTGCGAACGTGTGATTTTCAATAATTGACCGAATTCTTGTTTTAACTGAAACAATTCCAGATTAAATATATCTCCATCCGTGCTGTAAGGGATGGAGATATATTTATTCTGTGAATTGTAAGTAAACTTTTAAGATTCCAATATTACTTGCAAATGGTATACTTAATTCTCTTTTACTTAATTAGTGTTTTGGAATTTATTGAGACTGTTGTTAACATTCCTATTCAGTGGTAAATGAGTTAAAACTAAAACTACTTCTTGCTGCAAACTAATTCTGACTACACGTTCCATGGTAAAGTTACCTTTCAGTATTCCAATGACAAAACCGGTTCGATTCGAGTTCCCGCATACACAGTTGCAGTACACGTGGAATATAAACAGAAAACGAGCATCCAATGTACAACGTATTTATCGATAAATGGATTCCCAGTTGCCACAAGTAGGTGTACATATACCTGGTAATTAATTAGTACTAGCTAAGATCTTATCTGAAGTAGAATCTCTCTTCGAAAGCGCTCGCCAGTTTATGAAGCCACGAGTTATGTGCTTAAACCTATTTCAATATTTAGTTCGTTTCAGGGGCATCGTTTTATGGGCATTTTTTCGTATCCTTTTTCTTCTTTAAGTTTGTATTATTGTTTTAAAGTACATATTTGATTTCTTTTACCTTCGTTGATTAAAAACAAAAGGTCTTACTTTGCGATCGGGGCATATAGGTAAGTGTTGTTGCACAGAAGTCTACTATAGTCTACTAATATACATATTTTAAGTATTAGTTTGAAGGATGTCAATTATTATAATCAAGCGGTTTTTAGCCGAGTAATACGAGTATACTCGTACATACTCGTAGACTTGAAGTCGGGAGCATTGTGTAATAATAATAAAAGACAAATAATGTATTATGATATTTGTTGTGCATTATCTGACGTTTTTATTTATTTTACTAAAATTTGTAAACAAACCATTATTCTCATCACTAATTAGATAATATCCAGTTATCCACCCAATTTTTCACAACTTTATTACTTTCATTTTAATAAGTAAGTACAACACCTAAATTCATTTATATATATTTGTCAACCAATTTTCCGGGACTTTGTACCCTAATGAACCAAAGGTGAACCTCATTTTGAAGATTAAAATAACGTTCGTGCTGTCCTAACTTTGCCTATTAGTTGACTCTCACTGAGTGAAATTAATTGAGAAAATTTTCACTAAATTTGTGTTGCTCGCCAACATGATAAATTCGTAAAAGTTTGGAGCACCTATTCCGAACAAATATTCGCCAGTCGGGGGCCCGCACGTGTCGGTGCCTGTAACAGTTTATCGGGATTTTAATTCCATTTCATGTTTCAGAAAAAAGTTGCCGTTTGAATTCTGGAAAAGCGATAAAACTGGATGTTTATTACATTTTCATGAATTTTGTGAATGATTCACGTTACGTTTTCGTGGAATTTGTCTGCTCTTTAGTCACGTAGTGTACTTGGGTAATCTCATGCTCATAATGTAGGTAGCGTATTATATTAAACATTATAATACACAATATTTAGCATGTGAAAATCATTCTTATTAACATAAAATAGAAAATAGAGGAAAAGCAATATTGGCGGGAACTTGATGTATGTACTGTCAACTATCATCATAACGGTAGTACCGTGTATTATCTTAACTAATATTATAAAGCTGAAGAGTTTGTTTGTTTGAACGCGCTAATCTCAGGAACTACTGGTCCGAATTGAAAAATTCTTTTTGTGTTGAATAGACCATTTATCGAGGAAGGCTTTAGGCTATATAACATCACGCTGCTATTTGGTGCGAAGAAATAATGGAAAATTTAAAAAAACGGGGAGAAATAACTTATTCCACGCGGGCGAAGTCGCGAGCACAGCTAGTTATCCATATAACCGGATATACAGCCGAATAACAAAATAGCAACGAAGCGGTAGTCTTTTCAGTGCTCGTTATTTTCTCGAATCATACTCAGCTTTATATACCACCAATAACAACGGGAGCGCGCTGGTTTAGCTGTGCGATTATGGATATAACTTTCGACAGCGCTTGTAGCTATATGGCGACGACTCTGAATACATACTACTATACTACAGCATAGATATACAGGGACAGCTAGCGTGTGATCCTTGCAGGTGACGGGCCATAACTAGATATGACGGCACTTAGCCTACGCGGAATCTGCAGGTCCCCGCCTCTCGGCCATCCTATTACCGAATTTACGACGCCTCACTGCATTCGAGCCCCGGGGTAACATATTGCTCACCATTCTGTTACGCGCCGTTTACTGGCATAGCACGTATACGTATCACTAGTACCTACCTGGTTATACCTGACACAAGTTTGTTAGTAAAGCCTAGAACCCAATCACTTCAACATCACTGTCGCTACATAGTATAAGACAAAGTTGATTTTCGTGTCTGTCCCTATCTATGCATATACATATAGATCTTTGAAACTACGAAATGGATTTTTATGCGGGTTTCTTTAATAATAGATAGGGCGATTCAAGAGGAAAGTTTATACACTTAATACGGAAGCGATGCGAGGGCGTCTCGTTTAATAACATTGAAATCGAAACGTCTGATTTCATCACAATTTTGTGTTAAGGAGTCGCTACCTGTTGAGTTTTCATTATCTACGATAAGATAATTCTCAGCCATTTACAGTAATACAATAGGGCACACACACACATTTTGGTTAAAATTTTGTTGCTTGTGACCCAGTGCTACCACTGCTGGAATGCCCCATGTGCCCCCTTAGAGGTACATACTAGTTAATTATTAGTACCTAAAACTTTGTTGCAAACCAGTAATCACTAGATTATCATTTATAATATAGTGTATGATCAAGAAAATCTTCTTAACTACACAACTACGAGTAAGACCAGCATTGCTACGATAAAACTTTTGTTAGGTACTAACTACAGCACGCTCATGACCCTGCTCTTGAAGATTTAATTCTGTCACATAAAGACTTTATCTTCATGGGATGTAAGGGAGCGGCCAATCATCTTTTCGCTCCAAGCCAACCTCACCTGCCCGTGGTGCATCCTGCCGAATAACAAACGAGGCGCTGGCAGCCGACTGGTGGCGGTATAACCATCATAATTGAAGGCGTAGCTAAATACAACAGGCCGATGACGGGCAGCAGCGTCATCGGAGCGAGAAGCTACGTCCTGCGATCGCCAACCCGCCTGCCCAGCGTGGCGATTATGGGCATATCCTCCAGATGTTTGCCTTGAGTGGCGAGCAACTGGAGAGGCCTATGTCCAGCAGTGGACTGCAACAGGCTGGTGATGATGATGACTTCATGGAGTCGTAGTGCGACCGTCAAAACGTAATCCCATTTAAAACGTTCCATACGGTTATGTACTTAAATGTCTTTAAAAATGTTTAGGTTACGATTGTGATAGCGTATTGACATCTTGTAACAAAATCAGTATGAGTAGGTAATATATATTTTACTAGCGAATGTGTAATACTACCCCTATATGCATGCATTATGCACATAAAACTTCCTCTTGAATCCTTCTATATATTAAAAACTGGCCAAGTGCGAGTCGGACTCTCGCACGTAGGGTTCCGTACCACTATACAGCTAAATAAATGTTTTTCTTTACGTTATATTATATTGGAGTTAATTAAATGAAAAAATTAGGTAATTTGATTTATGACGTTTAAAAAAAAACTACTGGCTAGATTTCATTCAAACCAAATTTCGTTAGTAGTTTTTATAGTGATACACATGATATATTTTTTTCAGTTTTATCATGCCCATATTTTAGAAGTTACGGGGGGGGGGACACTCATTTTACCACTTTGGAAGAGTCTCTCGCGCAAACTATTCAGTTTAGAAAGAAATGATGTTAGTAACCTCAACATCATTTTCAAATACCTATCCATAGATACCCCACACGTATAGGTTCGATGAAAAAAAAAATTTTGAGTTTCAGTTCTATGTATGGGGAACCCCAAAAATTTTGGATATCTATAAGGGTCCCGTTTTTGCCATTTTGGCTACGGAACCCTAAAAACGCATCAGAATCCGTTCCGTACATTTTAAGATCTAAGCATATTATAGGGACAGACAACAAAAGCGACTTTGTTTTATACTATGTGGTGATTACTATCTGGTGTTAAGCTTTGATAGCAAATTGATAATGATAGTTCAGGCATCACCTATCTCGGAATCATATTTACAGAGATAAATAAATTATTGTAACAGTCTTGTTGATTTCTACGTCTTAAACAAATGAAAGTCAATGCAAAAAGTAGGAAAGAAATAAAATTTAATGTGCTAAAGTCGTAGCGACACGGAATTCCGTCGGAATGGGTGTGATTATGTGCTAAGATTAATGAGTATGGACGAACGAAAGAAGCATTTACGTGAAGAGAAATGGTGCTATCTGTTCGAACTACCTTGAGTTGGTGTGCCTTTTAGATATAGTAATAATAGAGAGAAAAGATAAACATAAGAAAAAAAAATAGCAAGGTATTGTAGTTAAATTAGATTATTATAGGTTAGATATATCTGGCTTTGTTTAAAAAAAAAAGAGAAAATTTTTGTTTTTTACTTCTGTACGTAATCGTATGCATGTCGAGTACACCTCTAAGTAGGCATACATAAACATCTAGGATGTACAAAAATATTTTTTTTGTGTGTATTTGTGTAATGTCTGTTGGTGTACCTTATCAATAAATAAATAAATTAAGTTAAATTATCACGCGTTCCGTGGAACGCAATCAATACATATAGTTAAACAGTAAAGAAGTGTCTGTGAACTGAATAATTTTACCAATACATATTTAAAGGTAAAAATAGGGATTAGAATATGAATAAACAATGTCTTGTCAGTTTGTTCATGATAGTTTTTTAGAACGGTTTTTTCCATAATTCGACACCTTGCGCCTATTTTGCTGCTATTTATTTTGAAAGAAAGAAAAACAGTTTATTTGGCGCACAAAAATCACAAATTAAAAAACATTATTAGAAAAAATTACAATATTTTAGTACAAATAACAAACTAACAAAACAATAAATATATGTTTCCGCCATGTTCTTCCAGGAAACCCCGGCCTGCTGACGACGGACTGCCTTGACTTGACAAAGAAACTTTACTGGTAGTAGACAATACCTTGGTACTCCAGAACTACATGTACTGCTTTTTTATCAGCCTGAGTGACACTCAAATTGAAGAAAAGGTATTTGTTGAAAGAGCCGTGTCCTCGTGTCTCAGTTGTATGTTACCTAACTTTAGGAGGTTTCTCGATACCCTAGGATTTGTTTGGTAGTCAGGCTTTAGTCCGTCTGTACTTAACTAAATAGTTCCGTTTGTTGTTATGTAGGGCTTTGGTGCGTGTTCGTATTTGAACTTTGGTCCAGTTGTTGGGAAGTGGAATTATGTTGTACCTACATGCTAATCTGTGGTACTGCTAGACGGTTTTGAATAAAACTTTCCTTGTTTTTGGTATAGTCGTAATAAGTCTGGGAAACGTGTTTGTATGTGTATATATAATTTCTAGTTTCCATAATTATATTATATAGTGCATATAATTTATGAAACTGAAACAGATGATGCAGTAATACAATAGACTAAACTCAGTGAAATATGAAAATGGCGCATAAACAATGATCAATAATATTCCACCTGATTAACATTTTTTTCTGAGTCTGAACACTATAACATACGACATAAGAATGACGTCTCAGCAAAAGTGGTTCAGCATGATGAGTATTTATGTTGTCTTCTAAATTTCCATAGATACACTACACAAATAATGAACATATCACTGAGTTTAGCGTCAAATTAAGTGTGTGTTACTCCGCATTCATGTGATTTTTCCACGTAAAATACTCAAAGGAATTTCACACTTTCATTACATTGCATTTGTGCCTAAAATAACAAAAAATATTGTGAGCTCCATTCTATAGCTCGCCAAAAGTACAGGCATTTATTTTAAAACCTGTTGTTGGAAAAACCTACTTCTCTGAAAAAAGACAAAACTGCAAATGTAGGTGATATTTTACTTTCAGTCCAGCGGCTCGACCACAATTTTTGAAAGCTTTTGCTTTGTAAATGTACCTTTTGTTTGCTTATGTACTTATTTGCAATTTTTAGACTTTCAATTTGCAGCGATGTTAAATGTAATCATAGAGACTATGCAGCTAATGAAAAAATCTGGGTACCTAATACTTAGGTACCTATTACATAAGAAAAATAATCAGTAATTTTTACCGATTGATCAATAAAACTACTTCATACCAGATTCAAATCTCAGGACGTGTTAAATCAGATTTTTAATCTAGAAATGGTTTGTTAATCTTTCTGCGAGGAACGAAATGAAGCTGGTATTAATAATTTTGCAAGCATTTTAGTTAATTTAATGTGTTATTCCGTCGCCTGGTCCTTTTTTGACTGTGTCAATTTAATGTCCGATCGGATTATATGAAAGTGTATGAACAGAGAATTGACTTGTACCTATTAAGTAAACTAGGTATAGCACCTCTTCCCCTAGGTAATAAACCATTATCCTGTATAAAAGACTTTCTAATATTATATCCATTCAACATATTTATATCTCTGTAGTACAAAAATTCGTTATCAAAAAAATCTATCTTGCAAAAGAATGTTCATTGTTCATAGCTAATAAAACTTCTTTTATTAAACGGCCTTTTTTAATCTATTCAAAGGGAATTTAAAGCGCCGTTAGTGTCAAAGCTACGCCTTCACTCTTCCCAAGTAATGTAACTTAGGCAAAATTTTATGAAACCCTGCCACATTTCATTAATTTGTATTGTATTACACGCTAAAATATTTTTGTACTAATATTTGAAATATTTTGTCAAAGAAAATTCCGTTGTAAGAGATTTCGAATATTGCTAGACTGTTGTTGTCGATAACTAACATTGAGTAGGTATGACTGTTTTACTTACAGTTTATGTACCTATTTTCTTTTCTAGCGTAGATCGTGACTTTCCAATTTCAATGTATGGACTCTTAAATTTGAAATAGCTATATTCGGGATAGGTTATTTTAGAAATTGTAGGTATTGATCTGAAATTGTATAAGTAATTTATACTATTGAAATGTTTAAAACTAAATGTAGTCTACTATACACATAATAAACATAATGTAGACACATATAAAAGGGATAATGATGAGGTGATCCTGGAAAATGGTATAATAGACAGAGATGAGAATGGCTGGTTATAAGGCCAGTTCGATAGAGTTTATTTTCATCTTACCTCCTACAAACACACATTCTATGTAGGTAAGTATGAGTTCTTTATATAATGGACGTTTCCATAAAATAATGAATTAATTAGCTGTAGACTATAAACAAACTAATATTAAGCTCGTGAGTATAACGTAACAATGAACACAACTCGCACGCTTCTCATGAATTTCACTTCAAAGAGCTTTTAAATCTGGGTTTATGTTACATGAATACAATGCAATCTTTTATATTACACTCAAACCCTCACCTATGTCGGAAAGAAGCCTTTGTTACGAAAAAATCCTCAAAGCAACGAGTGAGAATTTAATTAAAACATATAAATGACCAAGGTCCGAGGAAAGGCACTTATCGGCTCGCAGTTCGCCACTCCACAAAGTGAATCTTCTTAATTGCGCACAAGTAATTGGCTACTCGCGCCACATAATATCGGACGTGCTGTTTCAAAGAACCGCCATTCCTTCATTAAGATTTTAAATTCCGATCAAATTTAAAGTTTTACTTAACTTTACAACGTGCTTGGAAGATATTTTTGGAAGTTATTGATTAAATTTAAAGTAAAATTCTTTGCTACCTAGAGAAATCTTAAAAGTGAGGTTTGGATAGTTTTATCTATTTATACCACACTTTGACTATAGTAATATATTTAAACTATAATAAAAACACTTTGTTTAGTTTTCATAACAATATTAGCGCGTTATTAAGATGCATCTTAAATTGGGCGAGTACTTATGAGGGAGGCGTATTCTCGTGTTCAACTTAATATATAAAAAGAAGAAGATTAGAATAAGTTTATTTAGTATACACGGAAAGGAGTTCATACGTCACGACTACTGATAGTCTGCGGAGCTAGTTAACGTGACCTACTTACTTTAAAATTCTGCGTAAAATTCTACTTATGTTTAAAATTCTGCGTCATACAACTTACGATACTTGGCTGAAAGCGTTGGCTATAAAGTGTGACAAGCGTGGCGTAGTACATTTCTCAGCTGGTTGCCATTAGAAGTTGACTACAGAGCCATGTTCCAGTGGGCTGTTGGCGCGGCGGATATCGGCGTATAAATCAGCGCGCTTCCGGCCCGTGTTCGGGATGCATGGGCCTGCCGCGCCCAAGCGCACGCCTGCATTAACGAATCGCTCGAAAGTCTTAGAATTTCTTAAATCACACTTTATTTTTTATATTAGCTCAGTAAAGTAGCCTTTTCCGCTTGATGGATAGCTTAAAAGGGAAGCTCAAGTCAAACAACCGGCGGGAAACCACAGTTGTCACTAGAGTCAAGCTGGACCAGATGATGCTTCTTTACGCTTTCATTAAATAAAATGTTATTATAGGAAGGTGGATGGATTTTATGTTTACATAGACTTAAGACAAGAACTTAGAAATCATCAAGCTTTCTAAACTCTATTATAAAATGTTTATTTAACGATATGCAAATAAAGAGCTCAAGCTCATTTAACAAGCAAAGGTGTAATAATGATAAGCCAATAAATATAATTATGTTAAACTAACCGTTCGTACATAAAATAAAACATAAATAAAATGAGTATCTGAAAATTAGTGTTTTCGGAATTCTGGAAGGCATCATATATACCAATAAATATTATGTGCAGGCACAACAATTTTCTTTAGTTATAGTTTTATTGTTTCTTTATGCAATATATTCTGACAAATTATTAATTTCATTACTTGTACGATGTCGCACATTGAACTTATTATTCTTCTTTTTTTTTTTAATTTTTTTTTTTATAGTGGCTCGACATAATGGCTTCCCTACACCTGATGGAAAGCGAAAGAGAAGCCCAAGTCGCTGTGACAACGGGCAAGTAACTGGTCAGTTACCTGTCAGTTGCCACCGCCATGCCGGCCCAACCCTAACCCCCCACGAGCTCCTTTCGCACGAGCTTATTCACTTTCTCACAGGCGATGCGAGGCCACTATAAATAAAAATGTTTATACTGAAGAGTGGGTGCGGTAACTCATTGGCTTTTTGCTTAAAAGCATTTGATTGAAAACCGTTCTCAATTCTTCTTTGACTTATTCATCCCATTCGCACAAATTCACCCGGTTAGCGTGTGATTCATTAATCCAACCTCGTACTTGCCAGTGTCCGCTATGGGCGGGCATGCTGCCCGCTACGGCGAGAGTTGCAATGTATGCAATTTTTACTTACAGGTACAATTGGAAAAGTCTTAACCCGGTAAAAATGAAAATCCTTGTCGATAACCCACTCACAGGCATGAGTCAGGAGTAGGTATAGTAAATGAGTGTTACCTATATTACCAGTTTGACCACTTCTATGTTTTCATCATCATCAGCCTATCAAAGCCTATTCCACTGCTGGACATACGAGTAGGGCTCTCCAGTTCTTCGCCACTTTAGGCAAACATCTGGAAACAGGGCCCAGGTTAACCTGGGGTTGTATGTTTTCTGGACGTAAAAAAATCTGGATCATCTACCCAGTTATGATTGAAATATATATAATTTTATTTTTTCTGCTCATATGAAAGTAAATGATCCATTGTCCAAAATCCACGAATTTTAATCTACCACTATTTCACTAGTAACATTTTTTAGCTAGAAAGGATTGTAGAATATTATATATTTAATGTTATTTCCTCTTCCAAGATGCGGTGGAGTGATAAGGGACTCTTGAAATTAATCATCTTTGGGCTTCAAGTGACAAGTCCCTAGATAATGACTTGTCGCTTGGACAACTTGCTTTGTAACATTGTAAATTACATTACATCTTAGAACTTGCTTACAGCAATGAGAACTTCGAGAAGCTTGAAAGATTATAATTCTATTCACGAGATTTAGTTGGTTATTTCTTAAAAAAATATTATATTATAAATATCATTTCATTAAAATAAATGTTTAAGTAAAAATACCTTTTAATGTCAAATATGCTTTTAAAAGTTAAAACAAAGGGGTATATTGTTTCCCTTGAATAATATTTTTAGTTCTTTGATGGAACATTGGAACAATAATACCAGAAAAAGATATTTCCATTTCCACATACAGTAAAACACTGATGCGCTTGATGGTATATTCCAATTAAACAGGCAACTGACGATGGTCCGTGATTGATTAATTGGATAAATCTATTATGTTCTTTTGTTTTTGGCGCCTACAAAATAATACATATTTTTTTAGCCAATCTCGATCCAAAATAAATAATCAAGGCGAGACTAGGCTTTACATCAAGTGGTTAAGAACGCGAACCCATTGGGAATTAAACGTCATTCTTATTTTGAAATAACGTAGGTATAAATCAAACAATAATACATTTAAAAAAATTACTCTACTCTAAGCACGATTTTTAAATAATCGAATGCTCGATTTATTTACTATAATTTAATATAGGAATTGTATAAAAATCAATCTTGTTACAAAAACATCGCCATCCCTACTGGCTGCTCCGGTTATGAGCGTGGTGTAAGCGTCGTGGCTCGTTCAGGTGAGGCATTCACCCGTTATGTTATCGCTACTTTGGCTCTATTCTACACAGTACATGTTTTGTTAAGGTGCATTTTACCTGCTGGCCAGCTTCAAGGACATTGAATAGTTTTCGAGTACACACTTACTCAAACCTAAGTTAGTAGAGATGGGGATTTGGAAACGTAAAAATCTGTTTTTGAGAGGTTGGACTGGTTCAGTGGCTCAATCAGTAGTGTCCCCTGCCCTCTGAACATAGGGTCATGGGTCTGATTCCCATCCGGGACAAACATTCGTGTGATGAACACTTGTGTTTGTTCCGTGTCTTAGTACTCGTATTTATTTGTGATACCTTCGTTGTTCTGATACACATAACACAAGTGCTTTTTCTTACTTTGGTATCGGAGCAATGTATGTGATGTTGTCTGATATTTATTTATAAAAAAAAGTTTGATAGAGGCAGGGTACCCACCTACTAATATTTTGTACGTTTGTGTGTGTTTAAGCTCCAAACATTCAGAACATTTTTGGTTTGTTTTCTGACATAAAAACGATTGTCTTTAGATGTTCAATTGTCCTCTAGTTGGCACTGTCGCGTCCTAGCTAAATTTTAGATTTTGTTTAGAAGACTGTACATAAATAATAAATGAGAATTTAAATATTCAGACTTAATTCGGGAAAATGGGTGATCGTAATTGAAGATTAGTGTCGTTACAGAAATTGCTAGAACACTTATTGTTGAAGTTTATATAAAATAGTATTTTCATTTCATAATTATTGTGTGATTTGTGCTAATAAGTAAACTCTTTAAAGTCTATCATAAATATTTGGCAGCCATAGTAGCAGATCATATTTGAGATTAGATTCTTTGCTTCAGACTTCAGAGGAAACAGAACTTAACCCAGTTCTGGCTCAAACTACTTACGAGTATTGATATTGGTTATTCTGTTTCTGATACCTAATCATAAATAGTGAAAAAATTACTTACTACTATGCTTTTTTGAAACAAAGTAGGCAAATACCAAAACTTATAATTATATAGGCGATATTAACGTAAAATTGTTAATTGAACACTTACTTTCATCAATATCAATAATTGCACTAGAACTAGGTACGTATATAAAATTGATGTGCCGAAATATGAAACTATTTGTAACGTTAGACATTGTAAAATATGAAGAGAGAAACATCATACACCAGTGAATGGGGTACAATAATTGTTTATAATTAAATAATTTTGTATTTACAATAAACCCTTCTGTCATCTTTAAATATAGGGGTAGTTGTTCTCGTAGGTGTGTCTATAGGTATACATATACTTTATCCGCAAATAATATGTGCAGCGCTAGCCTAGTTCAGACGTTCCGGTCAGTTTCAGATAGACAGCGGCATTTTTGTGAGTCCAGTGTCGCATAATAAAGACAAGAAATTTCGCATGTTCCACGATAAACGGAAAATGTAAAATAAGATAACAAAGGAAAGCGGGAACCATAAAATATGCAGACGTGCGCAACACAAATTGCGCTAACTTGAGAACGAAATGCAAAACTTGAACGTCGTGGAGGCCAAATGAGAGTCAAGTGTGGAATAGAACGGCTGCTCTATAAATAGGGACGGGCTGACTTGCGGCGAGTGGGGCTAACTTCCTTACAATATTATTGTGTGTAGTTAACTAACTTGTTTGTCATTTTAGCCTCAGCGCGAGTAGTGTGGCGCGGGCTGCGATTCGCCTCGAGGACTCCGCACGCCGCTTGTTCACGACGCTCTTCAACTAGAATAATGCAGCATTAATTTTGAAGACACTCCGAGACTCTGGGGCATTATTGTGAGCGGCGAATACACTCGACGCCAGTTTTTGTGACAAACGGACAGCAATCTCCCGTTCATTACGATCGTTTTTCTAAGATTGAAGTTGTTGGTGAAATATGTTTGGTGAAAATGTCGAAATATTTATTTTATTACTTTGCTACTTCTTTTCGCCTCTCTTTCTTTTTTACGTCTTTTCATTAGTAGTTGCAAGACGAGTTGAGTTTTAGGTTGGAATTCCGAGGTCAACTTTATAAATATAGGTACTAGTGACCCGCTCTCACTACGTTTCGGATATTCCATTATACATAAACCTTCTTCTTGAATCACTCTATCTATTACAAAAAAAAACACAACAAAATCCTCAATTCAATTCATTTTTTAAATTAATAACTGAAAATCCAAATTTCCTTATTGCCATTGTTAATATTAAACAAAAAACAGCCTTAGCCTTTTGCCAGTGGTCCACGGGCAATGCAGGGAAGGTACGTTAGCTTGAAAACCAATAACCAACAATTTGATTAATTTAAAAGTGATAGACAGATCATTAAACATATGTTTACAAATTAATTTTTTATTACTGAACTGTGTAATACTCAGATATACCTATTGAAAATATTTATTTTGTAGAATCAACAAGTATCTGAATGAATAGGAATCACGAATAGAATATAGCTTCCAAAGTTGGGTTGGCAAACCAAAATCTTATATTAATACAAATACCTTGAAATGTATTTGTCAACATAAGTTTACAATAACTTAGGTACATATTTCTCGTATGCCAATAAACATTCCTCCGGCGCTCTCATACTTTCGGCGTCGGCATGGTTTATTTTAACTATTCAGGACAACAATACGTGTCTTTTTCGCCTGAAACGGGCCCATTCTTTTTAACATAGTAATAATGGCGCTGACTTGAGAGACTTTTATTTGAGTCCATTCGGTCAGGATTTAGGGGCTGTTAGCGTCGTATAACCGCAATTTAACCGTTGCCTACGCCGTCTTCGCAATGTTTTCAAATATTGTTAAAATTACCACATTTCATACGTTACGAGTCTCTACGGAACTCGCTATGTCGGGAAATTGCTTAGAAGTCATTTTGTGATCTTGAACGCGTTTTCTTTACTTGAATTGTTTATTATGTCTTTATGGGGTTGTTAGGAGGGATACATTTATGAAGAGATTCGGCGGTTTCATCAACATGTAATTTATTTTTATACCTAACCGAGGCTTTGCACTGAAATGTTTTATGAAAGGAAAAATTTCTTTTGGTACTTCGATCATTTTGGTGCAACGAAATTTTTGGGTTAATGAATATCTTTCAGTATATTATATCCGTCAAAAAATGTCTATTGTTCACCCAGTACGGTCAGAGAGTGATGATTTTAATAAAAGTGCATTTTATTTACAGTTTTGAGTTAAAAATGTCCACCATGTGACGTAGGTCGAAATGTTTATAAAAATATGTGAATAGTAAACCTGTACCAAATGTTAAATATTATTATATGGGTTCGACTTAGATTTAGAATAAGAGGTGGAATTGGAGTTGAATTTGGGGTATACCTATTTAAAGATTCTAAGACAAACTATTTAATAGCCTCGATAGCGCAATAGCTGGAGTGTTAAGCTTAATGCGCGGTAGATTTAATAGTTCCAGGATCGATTCCCAGTCGGGTCTATTGAAATGTCTCCGATCCTTTCAGTATAAGGGAAAACCCTAGTTTGAGATAGTATTGGTATGAATTGTCTCTTATTACTTTTCATATATTTATTCACTAGTATTCACTATCTGTAAGCACTGTTTTAAGTTTTTATTCACACCGGCGTATTCTATACAGTATTAGTATTATGTGTCTTTAGACAAAGTAAAAGTTATTGTAATCTTTAGCAATATTTTGTTAAAAATAAGCTTTTTATAAAGTACCTATCCTACTTTAACCATTTGGTAAAGAATAGTGAATTTAAGTTAGAGATTACATAAAGGTAACATACAATTCATAAGATTAATATAGTATTTCATACAGAAAAATACGATCATTTCGAAAATAAATGTTACATTATACATCTATCTAGTATCCACACGTATGTAACCATGAAATATAAATGATGACATAAAACTTTATAACGTCACAAGATAGGGAATCGTTACACGAGATACACACAATTTATGAGGATGAGCGACTTACATCAAAATTAATATTGTCTCCGAATATATGTAAATAAACATGTACCTTACATGTTGATTTAACATAACATTATGCTCTCAAGAACACGTTTACTTCAGTATTATTTGGTTTGGCTGTGAAGAGAGGATGTTACATTCTTGTATCATATATACGGTAGTGTATTTGATTCTTCAAATTGTTTCATCAATTTTATGTGCAATAATTAAACCTTCGTAGGTATGAATCTTATTTGAAAAGTTTTGGGCTTTCACGTTCCGAAAAATGTAAAGCTAGATAAAGACCTACTTATTGTTAGTAGGTGGGTACTATTACTATAAGTACTTACATAATATTGTCATCATTTACATAATATTTTTTTCTCAATCTATACATAATATTTTTTTCTCAATCTAGCGTACGTATTCATAACCATCTTGATATATATGCTACTTTTTTGAGATTGTTAATATTTTTATGGGGATTTTAGTGCATTTAGAAAGAAAATTGTCATAAATATTTACTATATTAAGAAATCATTGTGTCACTGATATCTTCGATAGATGTGTGAATTAGAGGCGCGTAAGTTAAATGGGTCATTGTCATAACCGCCTAAAATTGTGTTACAAGCAGAAAAAAAATACTTAAATGTAAATAAAATACCATGTTATTATTTTATAGTAAGGATAACTATTCAATCATTCAAAATGTATATTCGTAATTTCAAATAAAACTAAAATATAGTAGTTATTAAACAATTTCGGAAGAAAAGTCCGCTTCGGTGGACTGTTACCGCTCTCCTTCTTGATGTAAATTTGATCATATAATGAAAACTGTTATGTAAAGTTAACATTTGAATATGTTTTCCCCAAATAGATATTCTAATTGCTTTAATAACTAAGAACTAAAAATAATGAATTAAAATAAAAACACTTTTTGTACGTTGCAATATTGTTACTAAAATCTACATCTATTCGGTGGACTTCATTCATTTATAAAAATAATTATGAAAATAATAAAATTTTGTAAACAGAACGTTATTCACCAACGCGTCCAATACTCAGCTGATCACCAGCAGCGCAATTTTTAAGCGGCTCGCATACGAACGATTTTATTGCTCCTTGTTTAAAAATAGCTGGTGGTGTCAAAGTTGAAGTGTCTTTTCGGTTCCTTGTGTATTTTGGTAAATGAAACCTTAATAATTCATAACTTTACGTTATGCGTTAGATTTCTAATGTATTTATCTAAAAAGACTTGTGATTTCAACATAACATCAAAATAATGCTTGGAA
This sequence comes from Conogethes punctiferalis, assembly GCA_031163375.1. NCBI lineage: Eukaryota > Metazoa > Arthropoda > Insecta > Lepidoptera > Crambidae > Conogethes > Conogethes punctiferalis. The sequence goes on from CM062080.1 coordinate 9,438,264, forward strand.
TCTTAAAATTTCTCAGAAAAATCCATTTGGTGGACATCTTTTCGGTGGAATTTGGATGAAATATTTTATTTTTGTTTTGTGCACACTGGTTTTGCATGTGTTTGTTAATGCAAATTAGATATGTAACTGCGTAATAGAGATATTGCATTCGGGATGAGAATTCTGGATCCTGTTTTTGGCTTTTTACATTGTGCCATGTTCGCTGTTTCTTTATTTATTGTTAACGCAGAAGTGAAGTCAGATTATCTCTAGACATTACCATACCATACCATTGACTAAACAGTCAATGTCTAGAGGCTTGCAGTTGACTTATACGTGAAACATTTGTATTCCACTTTAATAATAAAACTTTCGTTTGTGCTTTGTGCCTTGCTTAGGCTCCCTCTTTTCTTTATCCATAGACAATGGCTAGAACTAGAAATAAATTGACTGAATATGAGAAGAAGAAAAGAAGAAACCAGACTCCAATAGTCTAACTGTTGCTCAACTTGATAGACAGGAAAAAGTTGAGCCCAATGTTACCGAGACTCAAAGCAATGATTTAAATAAACCAACACGCTCCAAGATCCTACATGGACTTAGTTTGCTTATGTTTACTCCAGCTGTTCATGTTCACCACCTATTTCAAGACCCGAAACTCCAATAGAAGTCCACCAGACGCATAATCAACATTTTTGGTCGTCATCCAAGGAAGAAGATATTATGTCCACCAAGAAGACATAGTCTTTTTGGTGGACAAAGGGATTTATTTAATTTTAATTTACTTTTCAATGATACTGCGTTGGCTTTTTTTTATCGTTTTTTGTGAGACGATTGGATTAATATTATAGAATAAAGATTCTTTAATTATGTTAAGATTGTTGCTAAATTACACTTTTAGTACATTCGGTAGACATCTGTGTCTTTTCGGTGGACCCATAAAAACGTTTTTTTTAAATAACTATTCAAATTGTTAAGGTTGATCTCAGACAATAATTTGTTATTGTTACAATTTATCTCTTTTATTAAATAAAGGACGAATTCTTTAAAAATAATTGATTTTGTTTTATTTATTTTTCTGAACCCTGTTTTGACAATGACCCAAATACAAACGTAGGCTCCCTTTTTGGAAACATGTCTGAATGAGCTAAGGAAGACAAAAGGTGAAAAAGAACAAGGCTCCGAGGAACACATGAATCAGAGCCATAAGCCATTAGGTACCTAATGATTCATCTGCGCAGCGATTAACTTTTGTTCGCCAGCGGTTTACTGGCGGTTCCCTAAAAACTCTTATTTCCTCTACGTTCGCTAATCGTGTTTTAATAAAACCCCACTTTTGGTTATGCTAACTTATGTTAATTACTACTAATTAGGTGTTTTAATGCGTTTCATATTGACATGTAGTTTAAAGTAACAGTTACCTAGTACAAGCATATTCCAACATCTAATATTATTACGGAAAGATTGGTTATGTACCTATACAAAGTCATAAAAAACTGTCTAATAAAGTTCTTGAATTAGTTCAAAAGAATACCTAGGTACATATATTTACGTTTATTTGTAATTAACGTATTCGCGCATGGTAATTAAAAAGCAAAATAGAGCCTCCATCCTTGTCTTAATTTAGTTAAACTACGATTTTACCGAACCGCAACCCGAATTTCACAGCTGTGTTCCAGCAGTGAGAATAAATTGCCGTACCAAATATGTTGAACGTTTGAACAAGATTATTACATTTGTGATAGCATTCATAGAACGTTTTTGTCAAGGAATATGTGAGATATTGAAGCAGGAATCGGCGAGTGCGGCAAGTTTTTCATATCGACGGCGGGACTCGGTGTTGCACCGCTATGCAGCGCTACCACGAGACATTATCCGAGCGTCATCTTCTTATTGTGACGTCATCCGTCGCCACCCCTCGGCGAACACCCCTCCGCCCGCGTCCATGTCTCTCATTGTGCCCGTCCCACTTTTTAATCTGGAGACGTCGTACAAAAGCACAATACTCCTCAGATACATCGCTGATATTTTGTTTCACTTTTAATCAGGGAATAGGCAGTCTGCCTGCGCCCTCGGTTGTCGATGAGCATTATCTAGTTATAAACGTGTATTAATGATAGAGGATGGAAGAAAAACTACGCGTCTAATATTAGCGCCACAGTATTAATCTAAGACGGCCGCTCGACAACACATCTTCTGGTGTGGGATTGTCTGCGACGGGCGGATAAATCATAGCGATATTACCAAGTCGGTGTGTGGCGGCCCGTAATATATCAAGGGGCATAAAGGAGCAGGCTCGCGGACGTCGCACTGGCTGGAGTTTCCACCTCGTCGCCGCATTCGCGTGAGAGGAATGCGCCCGCCCCGTGCCACTCTTCAACAATTGAGATAAATGTTGGAGCCAACACGCGATCTCTCGTCTTGTGCCACCTCACGTTTTTCTTTTTAACTTTAACTTCCGAGGTGGCTGCTTATTTTTAAAAAAGCGTCGTAAAGAAAACATTTTTGTGTACGTAGATAACATTTTGCTAGTTTACGACCCTACATTTTTGTTTGTATTGTGTTGAGGTAGAGAAAAAGAAAGCTTATTTTTGATTTTAAAAGTTGGGTATCATAACAATATTAGATTTTAGATTCATTTCATATATGTCAAAGCCATGATCAGCTATTTTAATTTTTTTTAATGGCGACCTTACCTCATATACACTGGCATTACACATATACACATATGTGTTTTCTAAACCTTCCTATTTTATTTCAGAAACTTTAATATTATTAACGTTTATAAGTAAAAAAAATAAATAAAAGCCTTGGAGAAGGCACATATACACATAATTTATAGTATCAGTATGGGTATTGAACCCAACGTAAACGCTTGACACAGGTGCAGAGTTATCTACTTTGATGGGATTGGTTGAATTGATGCGTCTCTTTTCTTTATCTTGTTACCTACATGCGTATACTTGTATATTTTCCAAGTCGTAAAATACCCCGTAAGCGTTTTGTGAATCATACACGGATCTGTGTAGTCATATTCTTCGATTGCAGTTTGGGAGTACCGACGCGAAATAAGATCAACATCATATCTTTTACTATCTTCTTCAGATGAGTGCCAAATGCTGATACAGCTAGTTGTTTTCGTTCACCGATAAGTCTGTACTAATATTTGAGAAACTACTATCCGAAATTTTGTTAATAATTTAAAAAAATACACACACAGTAATTTAATTTATAGCTTGTCATTTGCACTTAAAATACCTACACGAACATTTTATAATTATAAGTTTTTGCAACTAGCATGAGGGCATCCTACACTACGTTTACAAAGAAGTGGTATCCACTACAGTAAACCTCCAATTCGTTTACTGCAACGTTTGTCGGTTCTGCCTGGCCTATATGGCTTGCCACTTTAGCATACTAATTTTGTGTCTATTTGCGCAAGATGCCTGGCAGGACTGGATTGGAGTGTCCTTTGCCCAGCAGCGAATTGCGAGAGGCGGGTGACAACGTTTCGTTTACTGTCCTTCAAATGAACTACAAATGAAACTATTGAACGAATCGTAGGTCATACTTTCTTTACCAACCTATACCGTCCCACTGCTCTAGCTGGGCAAAGGTCTCCCCCAAAATTAAAATATGTATTTGGTTTTCTGTATGGAATATATGCATACCTACATACTTATATGCATATTTTAGGTAGGTATACCCGATTAATTACGAACATGTTCACACAGGGTAATGTAAGTGTAATGTGATATAAACAAGTTGAGATAGGTCGTATCTGTAATCCCTTGTAAATCTCGTAGCAGGTAAGTACGGGCGGAGACAAAGTTTTTGTAAAACTATCTGTGTGTGAGCGAGTGCTTTGTATCAGCGCAACAAAGCCTTGCGCCGGGCTTTTAGGCGGGTAGTTATCGTGCCAACCGCAAACGCGAATTTACGCTTTGCATTTTGAAAAATTAAAAGCGACATTTTCAATGCAATTGCGAACGTTCCTTCTACAGTCGGCGCGGGTAATGGCCACTCCAATACGAAATTGCGCGGTCTTTTTTTTGTTGCCAGCGCTTTCGTAAACACTCATTTGTGCCCACTATTTGCAGTACACTACACTTTTACTTAATCACCAACTAAATGTTACCATTTTTGCGAAATATTCTATTATTAATACTCACTATTTCCGCGCGCGAACTTCACCCGAGTTTCATCCACGCCGGCTATTAATAAAGTTTGAGTTTGTATCGCAACTGAACTTTTACTTATTGATTACAATCAACACTTGTTTCATTTTTTCGACAGGCTCGGTGGCTCATTTGGTAGTGACCTCTGCCCTCTGAGCTAAGGGTCGTGGGTTCGATTCCCGCACAGTACAAACATTTGTGTGCATGAACATGTCTGTTTGTATTGGTCTGGGTGTTTTCTATGTATAATATGTATTTATTTACAAAAAAAAAAAAGTATGTAAGTAAGTTTATCAGTTGTCTAGTACCCATAGTACAAGCTTCGGCTTAGTTTGGGGCTAGGTGGCGCTGTGTGGCCCAGCGTGGCATGTCTTGGGTTATTTATTTATTTATTTATTTATTTAAAAGTAAGTTGCAGTCAAAAGAAATTTCTTTTCATTATTTTATAACACTATATTTCTATGGTAAAAATAAAACTACTAAAGAAGGAAAATCATATTATAGAGACAAAACAACGTAATGATAGCAATCACTGCTCAAAAAATATATCTTCCTTCATTCAGATTTCATTCGTGCCATAAATAAAGACGAATTCATTTTAACCCACTGTTTGAATGGCGATTTCTTAACGATTCCAATTAGCTTAAATACGCAATTTAAATAACCAGATGTTGGGTGGGGAGTCGGCGTGCATTGCGAGTCTGAAATCGCTCGCCTTACGTGCGACTTGAGAAGCCCCTTATAGCCCAGGAGCTAGAGCGCACTGAAATTACAAATCGCAGGAGATCAATTAATAATATAGAGTTCCAACCTACACGATCTTTCGAATAGATTTCAATACTTACCGCATTCTGTATTTTGGGTTAATGATACAAGACTAAAATTTTAGTTCTTGTGAATAAACATTATGGTTTATTAGGATAACATAAGGTATTGTTTGCTATTTAATGTTATGATGACAATACATGAACAACATTATTTATTTACACAGTAGAAATAGTGTACAAAAGGCGGACCTAATGCCGCAGGTACACTTAAAGCTGTATTTGTTACAACTTTGTCGTGGCCACCGCGCTTACCTGACGCCTGAAATTTTAGACGTTTTTAGGTGTTAAATAAAAAGGTAGGTACTATTAAATAAAGGTAGGACAACAGTTTGTTATATGACCATTCACTCAACACTCACACTCAAACTTTGCATGAGCGGACTGAGTAGTTTTTGTTACATCCTCTCATTAAGTATCCAAGATGAAATATGTTGTAATGTTTTGCTCTCACAACGCGTCATAATAGCCGATCCTTTAAAAGAGACACGTTAAAAATGAGCATCGTTTTTACAGGTAATTATTTGGGACGTCCGCTCTCATGCTATAATGGCCACTAATAATAAAAGCAAACGAGGGAACGACTTGTAACAAATTGCATTATCTGCCGAAATGGCCCCTGAAAAGCATTTGCGTCGCTTCGTACCGTTAACTCTTTTCGTTTTGATCTTCCGAAAATTAAGTTTCAAGGCTTCGTTTGATTCTCGGAAACGTGAGTACCTACCTACCCACGTTTCTCGTTACGACCGTTTGGTCGAAATCTCCGTAAGAGGAAGACATGCTTTCCCTTTTCATGCGCCAAGTGATTTATTATTGCATTATCTTTGTAGGCGTGTACAAAAGAACATACTAGCTTGTATATTAATACTAGCAGACGCAGAATCTTGACTTCAAAATTCTTACAGGCATTTGATTACTCAATCACAATTGATTGAATACAAATGATAACTCAATCAAATGTAGGCTTCAAAAATAAAAAATACGTTGGGTTGCAAACCTATGACGAAATCACGCAGTTAATCGCTCTATATTTCTAAGTAGTGTGTACTTGAGTATATAGTCCTTTATTAACCTTTAACTGGTGACAAGCGGTCTCACAGGCCGCGCGACGTTAGTGAAACGTTATTTCACCACCTTCCCGGCTCTTCCTTTGTTCATGCGTCTGAGTAGCTTCGTGTTTAGTCGCGTACGTGCTGCAGCGGAGGATAGTTGTGTCGAATAGGCATAAATCGGTAAGTAACATCGATGCAAAGTTCGGTAGCGGCCTCTCAGACCCTACGTCACCACTTATGTGACTTTTTTAAATAATTATATTGTATGGATTTTTTTTAATTTTCAGATATTTACTGCAAAGATTGTTTCTATATCCTCAAAAAGAAGTGTAGAGAGGCAGAAGCTAGAAATGTAGTACAATTAGATGTTAATCCTATATTCAATAGGTAAGTTCAAGAATGGCTGGCACAGGAAGTCTCTAGTGGATCCGAAGCGGAAAATTTTCCCGAAAATTTTGTCAGTCCTAGATCATAACTCAGAAACCGAAGGAAGAGCTTCGGAAGTAGAAGAATCGGAAACACACCAATGCTCAAGCCAAAAAAAGCAAAAAAATTATGTCCTCACGACATGTAAAAAATACCAAAGTGTGGGCGTTGCCAGTTTCGTGCAATGCCACTTGCGATAACCAAATTGTTGTTTTTTAAGTTGATTATTATGTGTACTTTGCCAAAATAATTTTGTTTGTTGAAAAAAAATCTTTTCATGTCCATAATTAGCAATTGATGATATCACACCTAGTTTTTTGATTATTGAGGCTTAATATTTAGAAATGCCCAGTTCCTAATAAACAATATATTTATAGTAAATTAATTTGTTTTATTTTATTCATAAACATGTTATTAAACTATTTTTCAACATCTTAGTGACCTACTGTATCTAGGTACATGTGCTATAGACCAGACTAGATGCGGCCTCTCAGACCGTTCGTCACCAGTTACGTTACAAATTAAACATGTCACCAGTCAAAGGTTAAAATGTCCGGAACCATATGTAGTGTCATATTTTAAATTAATAAAGATAGCTTCTCCTTGGTTGTACTTTCCGAAATATTATTATTAAGAAATAATAATTTGTTTATCTACTCTACTCTAAATGTAAATGTATCTTGGTAAAATTTGAAGAAGCGTAGTCTTCTAATACATAAAAGGAGACTCCAGCCATTTTTAATGTATTACGAGTATGTTATAAAGATACTGAATAAAGATTTTCATTTTTCATTTACTCAAATTTCCTTTTTATTGGGTTAATATTGAGTAGAACATATCTAAACAATATATAAAGGAGGGAAGATAGTGAAAAACGACACTTGTTTTCAATAGACGATAATAATTTTTAAAGTTTCAAACTTATTCATATCGATTTGTGCTCAAGTTTTGGTCATACCTACATTATAGTCATACTTAACGGTGACTTTAAAGTTTTCCTATTGAAATATGGATTCAAAACTTGTTTGCATCACAAAAGCATTCAAAACTCGGTGTAGTATTAATTTTTACTAGCGACCTTTCCGGTAATCTTTTGGCAAAAAGCCACTAAATACAATGACTTGTGTCGCAATGATAGGTAGGACGTTATTAAGCTAATGACCCGATACATCACAACGCTTAAGCGACTTAGCTGTATGAATTTTCAATAAAACCGAGATTCAGATGAGAAATGTATCACATCTAATACACGTAAAGATGATGCTAATTAACTGATCTATATTTTGAGTGGATAACAACCCTCCAGCGCCAAATGGCACAATGCCCGTAGGCATTCGATAGAATTATTGCTACTCCAGCCTAAATATTTATTACAACCAATTTGATAGTCTTTTGTTGAAAGTATTGTGAAAGTGGAAAATTTAATAAGCATAATTATCTGCTGATTTTAGTTTTTGTTTAGTGTACCTAAGTATAATATTTACGATAAACATAATATAATAAATCTAGTTATTGTTTAAGTAACACTTACGTATTGACAATTGACACGAGAGCATCAAAGTAAATAGAAAATGATTCAATAATGGACATGATAAACTACCGGGCGTGTGAAGCGAATTATCATAAATTAGGCGCGGTTCAACACTCAACCCGTCAAGATTTTCATACACAATCACGTCTATTGTGAAGTTTCCCGTCCAACTGGACGTTAACTAAACGGGTGGAGATAAAACGAACGATCTGTGACGAAACGAATGATTTGTGGCGAGCTCGCTGCGACGGAGAAATTTGAGTTAATTACGGCAATTAAAGCAGGTAAAGTAGTAGTATATTTTCACAATAAGTCCTAGGTCCCGTACTGTCGTTTTTTATACTCCGAACTTAACTATTCCCGTGATATATTGAGGTAATTAGCAATTAGGAACATAGCTCATGAAACGGTATTTGTAATTAGTTTACATTATTCTCAAAGACACTAAAAGGAAAATATTGGTTATATCAAAGATTCTCTGTTTATTTCGAATTAATATTTGTTGTGTGGTGTAGGTAATGTTTATATTTTTACTAGCTGCTGCCCGCGGCTCTGCCCGCGTGAATATTCGTATAAAACATAGCCTATGTGTTAATCTGGTGTACAAACTATATTCCTGTAAAGTTTCATTAAAATCCGTTCAGTAGTTTTTGCGTGAAAGTGGAACAAACATCCATCCATCTATCCAAACAAACTTTCGCGTTTATAATATTAGTAGGATTTAAGTATATATTTGTGGTACCTTCGTTGTTCTGATACCCATAATACAAGTGCTTAAGCTACTTACTTTGGGATTGGAGCAATGTATGCGATGTTGTGTAATAAAAATAAACTATTATTAAATACCAGTTTGACCTGATTTCTACATTTAATTTAAATCAATGCTCGAAAAATAACTGACACGTATTGCGGCCAGGACTGGCATTGAGCCAAATTATGATTGTCGATGGAGATAATTCTCTCAACTCCATTGCACTCGTAATTTTACAATTCAAATCCGTCATGAGAAAATTGAAAAATTTAAATAAGATGATCCTATTAAGCCTCGTTCAAATTGTATATTTCTCGATTATGTAAATTAGGTACTTACGAGAACAAGAGAACAATATTAGTGCTATTTCAAATATCTTTGTCGAAATTAACTAGCGAAAATACCGTTAAATAAGTTGTTACGTTTAACTGAATAGGTTATAAAGTAAAATATACTATGCAATATACTATACAAACAGGACTTTAGTATCGATGAAAAGCATTCGATGAAGTCGTGACAATGCCATTGAAATCGTTTAGGTTACAAAATAGCTGGGACGTTAAGGCTTTTACGACGAAATTAAATTCCACACTCGTCGTCAGCATTTAGCTGCAACTTGAACCACTTTCGGCGTACTCGTTACATCATAAATCTCTTCATAAAAACATTCCGAATCCATAGCGTACATAGTTGGTCGAAGTATTACAATATCCACAGAGTAATGCAAATATTTCTTATGAAAAGCAATGGAGATTCTTTTCGGCATGAGCATGTATAAGAATAAAAGATGTATTGTGTCCATTAAAAAAAATACTAGAAATAATTAACAGTAAAGAAATATACAAAGGAAAGAAGCCTATCTTGATTTAGGCAGTAGGTAAGGAGTTTCAACACTAGAATCATATCAGTGTGAATATCATAACTGGGCAATATCAATTAGTATAAAAAACGAGGTATGTTATTTAATATCGTACATTTGATTGTAATTGAATTTAAATTTGAAAAAATTATAAAATATATTTTTTAAGTTGCTTATCCACAACTCCAGAAGTGATATCGCGTGTCAATTCAATTTAGTTCGACTGCGAGTCCGTGTTTGTCTGGTTTAAGAACTTTATTATTTCTCATTAAGAATATAACAATAATAATTCACTTACTGAGAAAACAAAATAATACTAACAAATTTACACGATACAGCGTTTTTAATATATGTATTTGACTGAAACATTGCACAAAGATTAAAATCTTTTGGTCCATGTTATTTACAGAAAAAAATAACTGTACTCTTCTGAGAAGTGTAAAATTACTGATTTGATATTTCATAACCGTTCAAATTAATTATTTTTCATGAAATTTTATATCAGGTATATACGATAATTAAAATAATGGCTTGTGATCATTTATTTTACCATTTATATTTAGAGTATTATATTTACTTTTAATTTAAAATAATAATTTTAAGGGAAACTGAACCATTTTAATTTGCAACTCAATTTTCGCGGAAAAAATTATAGGATGCTATGCGAGGTTCCCTAATTTTGGTTGTATTGAATTTGACTATAATTTGAGTCGTTCTTATCCATGAGAAATATTTGAACCCTTTTATTCTTTACGTAGCTTTCCATGTAGGTACAACAAGCTGCAATAAATAGCATAAAATAAATATAAGTGTAAGAAAAATATTAATATTGCTGTCAGTGTACGAAGTATCTAAGTTTATGTGGTTTTCATTTCATTTCATTTATTCAGAAACAATATACATTGTGTTTGAAATTTTTACAAACAGAAAATACAATAATTAGGTGATTCAATCATAACGAAAAATTTTTTTAAAATAATGTCAACAATAATTTATTTGTACTATTAAAAATGATTATGTAATGTCAATGTACTTAACCTAAAAATTATAAAGCAATAAAATTAAATAAATAAAATGTCATTAATTAAAATTACAATTCCTCTACGCTGTACAAACACTTTTCCAAGAGAAATGACTTCAACACACTTTTAAAACTAGAATGATAGATCTTACTTTTAATGTCTACTGGCAATTTATTGAATAATTTGACCGCCTGGTAAAGTGCACAATGTTTAACTATGTCAAAATTTGGATTTAACTTGCACTTTAGGTCCATTCTCCTCGTTTTTTCTCTTTTCTGTCTGTCATACTGTGTTTCATATTGGCTTATGTTTTTTGCGAGATAGCTTAACAATACAAGGATGTACAGGGATGGTACGGTTAATAGTTTAAGCTTTTTAAAATAACTTCTACAGGAATCCTGTTGTTTTATACGAACAATTATTCTGATTGCTCTTTTTTGCAGTATGAATGCTTGCTGTATATTATATAAATAACTGCCACCCCAGAATAATATACTATATCTTATTTTGGCTTCCACAAGTGCAAAGTAAACAGTTCGTAATACCTTGACATCAACTTCGTCACGTAAGCTTCTGAGGACGTAGCAAGCCGAGCTGACTGTTTTTTCGATACTGCATAGTTCTCGTTTCCATCTAAGGTTGACGAGTAATTACACTTAAAGGTTCATCAATATTATGCATAAACTGTACTGCATTAAAGTTAACTACAAAATTAAATTCACGATAGAAAAGTGCGTAATACAAGGCAACATGCTTTGTTATTCTCGCTGGCTCACGTCACTGTCGCAAAAATACGCCATGAAACCTTTCATGCGAAAACATAAAACATCATTATGTATGGTAGTACTCCGCTACTAGTAAATTAGCCTAATTAACCCCGGCGAGAGTAATAACTGTTTACCGGTACCCAATTACAATATTCGGTAGCAATTGCTCATGTGTTTAATGTTTATTAATCTTTTTATTCATACGCATTAGCGGAATGGCCGTTATCTCGCATGTCATTTCAATTTAGTTTGAATTACCGCTGTTATTTAGGTACCCGGATTTGGCTATGCAGATTGTGGGGATAATTTCGTTGATCTTTATTCGTATTGGTAAATCGGAGTGTGAAAATTTTGTTATAAATAATCATGTGCACGGTTGGCTATATCCTAAGTAGAATACCGCAATATAGTACAGTCAACCGTAGATATTGCAGATATATAGGTAGTTATTCTTTATTAAACACCGACTTTAGTTGGTGGTAACTAAGTATAGTAGACTAGCTGTGTTCGTGACTTCGTCCGCGTGGAATAGTATTTTTTTTTTCATTTTCCATTATTTCTTCGCTCCTAATAGTTGCAGCGTGATGTTATATAGCCTAAAGCCTTCCGCGATAAACGGTCTATTCAACACAAAAAGAATTTTTCAATTCGGACCAGTAGTTCCTGAGATTAGTGCGTTTAAACAAACAAATAAACTCTTCAGCTTTATAATATTAGTTAAGATATTAAACATGAACAGATGGACATTTATCTCATTGTAATAAAATTATTGACTTCTGGGACAATCGCAAGAACACCGGGATCACTAGTTTTCTACTGGCATATAATGTATGTAGTCTCCTTTCAGCGGCTAAAAAATACTAGCGAGGAACATTCGCCCTCAATTAACATGAGGAACTTTAAAAACCTAAGATAATTTTACACAATAAATTTGTCTCTGAGCATGACCTAAAAGGTGACTTGTTGAGAATCCTCTTAGCGTTTCTAAGTTTGCCATTCATATTTACCATTTTTATGCAAAAATAAATACATATTTTTTATTTTTTTAAATATTGTAAATAAAATATAAAATATTGGTAAGTAAAACGAGTACCTAGAGTATAAAATAGCAGTTACTCGTTTGTCAGGATTCTTCAAACTATCCAATGGATTACCAAAACTAGGTATGTAAGTAGTACAAGTAAAATAACCGAAGATCCAATTTCACACAAAGCAATGTATCACTGGGAAGAACGACAATACCAGCCAACAGTACAGTAGCGCGTTATTACGAAAATTGCTACATTTATTTACCATTAACGGTGATTTATTCATAGACGTCACAATCTGAAATTTACTCCGACTGTAGTGTAATTGCTGAAGTTTGTTAGGTTAGCAAAAAGGCTTTGAGTGCCTCCAACAAACAGGTTTGGAAACTCAAAACTACTTTATATTTAATGGAAAACTGCTGGCTAGCACTTACGTTTCCGCGAATTTCCGTGATTAAGCTTATAACCATAGATTAAGAGTTAAAACTCTTGTTAAAACTTATGGGAATCATAGACGGTATATATGACTATGTGTAGTTATATCGTTATAAATGGTAAGTTAATGTTATTTCACATTTTGTCTATTTCATCTCGCTTTGTCATCATATTATACTGGACAGCATATAGTGGCCTCCGGTTGCCTTATGGAAACCGAAAGAGACTTTCAAGTCGCTGCGGTAACGGACAATTAACTAAATCAATCGGCTATTCTGCCTTATAAGATTATTCTGGCATACATCGAATGATCTCGAAACGCGACCGAAGTCACTTTACGGGTGTTTTGTCAAGTGTACGGTGGAATGGTACGCTTTAAGTGGTAGAAACTCTTTCGCTAAAAAAAGGTCATCAAATTTACCAGAATCATTTGGAATGTTAGAAAACAGTGCGAGATTTATGTTATTCAAAATGGGTTTGCATTTGGCCACAAGTATTTTGACTTGGAATATTCCACTTAAAAGGAGTAGCCAACTGTTGTTAGCTGTAGTCTACACCAACGCAGGTATCAGAGAAGTGAGCTATTTATATACGCCCTGGTGAGTAAAGGATTGGTTTATTCTCACCCCGATAGACTCTGGGGATCCGAACGTCTTTACAAATTTTATAACTGGATCGCAGACGTACAATAGCTTGCATTGCTAACACACCGTTCGTACCGTTGCACTCCGTTTCTGAATAGAGATTTCAGCCGTATCCAGTTTATGGACAGAGATTTAGTTAGCGGGATATGCTTTTCACACGTTACATACCTTTGCTTACGCCAACTCCCATGTGGTTGGTATACATAGGAAAACAGTTCTTATTATCATCATCAGCCCGTCGCAGTCCACTGCAGGACATAGGTCTCCAGGCTCTCCAGGTGTCTGCCAAAGTGGCGAAGCCATACTCACAATCTCCACGCTGGACATATAGACAGACAGACGGACGGACGGACATACAGACATACAAAAATTTTACTGATTGCATTTTTGGCTTCAGTATCGATCACTTATCACCCCCTGATAGTTGTTTTGAGAATATATTTCATGTACAGAATTTATCTCCCTACAGATTTATTATAATAAGTATAGATAATCATATAGTTCTTTAGCTTTTCGTGCCTCTTTTTTGAAATAATATTGTCGTAATGTGTAGCATTACGACAATATTTGATGAATAAATTTTATCAATTTTTAGTCAGGACTCATCTAACAAATTTAGATCGTCGTTTTCGGATGTATACGGTTGACTTTATAGTACCAAAGTAATTCACTGCCGAGACGATCGAATGAATAGATCCTTTTCATAATGCAGCCCAACGTTGCAAGGTTGGTTTTCAACTTGCTTCATTTCAACAATGCGTATTGATAACTAAAAGTTGTTGATATTATTTGTTGTCTCAGTATCAACAACTTTAAAAACAAAATAACTTTTGTTTCTATAATTGACAGATCAAACCGGAAAATAATCTTACTTGGTAGATGATATAGACGAATAAAATGACATTTTTTTTTTATATTACGATACAATATCGAACCTCTCGATAATCTGGGCTAAAATACCTGAACTTAAATTGTCTTGATTCTTGGTAAATTTTAACGCATTTCTTCATCTAGAGCATAGTCATTTTTTATTACTCATAAACCGTAAGAAACAATATTCTTATTCCATACAAAATGTGTCGATTTAAACTTGTCCTTAGACATAATAGAATTCATACACTCTATTCTCAAATCTTCAATAGCGAAATGAAAATTGGATTTAAGACAAATCTCAGTGACGATTCAGACATTCAAATGTCTTCGTTTGAATATTATGCTAACCCCTTGAATTTTAATCAGGAATATGAAAATACATTTTGTATACCTATAATCGGATATGGAAAACTCTAAAAAGACAATTTTCTATAGAAAATTTTGTTTTTATAGATAAGCACTCGTAATTTATACTCGTGTGTATGAACGTTATTGCTTATTTAAACCTTCATTTTTATATATAAAACCTATTAAAAAGCTTATATTCGTATTCAGGCTTAAACATAGACCTAATATTATTTAAACACAGTAAGATATCAAATATAGTAAGATATCAAATAGACGTTTCCTATCGCCAGGTGAAAAGTAAAAGATAGGCCCAAGTCATAGCGGCAAAAAACTTAACAAATTTTTATTCATTTATTTTACTTATTATATTAAGCACTGTCTTTTGAAAAACTATTAGTGTTTACAATACACAAAATATAGTAATTTCGTTCATGATTGCCCTGGTCCTTATTCGTCGCAAAATATTGTGCCAGCCCAAAAAATTTCATTAATATTCATCGCAAAACGCCGCAAATTCATTTTTTTGACATTGATTTATGTGCGGACCTGGCACGCATGCATGCCTGTGCCTACATGATAGGCTCAAAAGATATTATTATTCAAAATATTCATGTAATGTACAACGCTAGCTTTATGATCCGCGATGCCTGCGATGTTCATCTCGCTCGCCTTTGATGCTATAATCAGATATCGAGGAGGATTCTTTTTGTCCTTGTATTGAGACTCTCTTTATATCGCCAATTTATATAGCGCTCACTGGTAATGCTCGATGGTGAGCTACGTCATTATAGCGTATATAAAAGGAAATTCTTGTTCAACTATCTCTACATTACTTATTTATTTATAATTGTAAGTTGCTAAAACCGCAACAAAAACAAATAATTCATGTAACGAAAATTCTGAAGTAAATGATGTTAGACAGAAATTGTCACTTATTTAAGAGTAATTTATGGATAGACAGATTATTATTTAATGCACAAAATAAAAACAAACTACAGCACAATATTACAGACTAAAATGGATTTTATCTAGAATTTAGGTAGACTTATCTCTAAAAGATATTTTATCTCCCAAACAACCATCAGGTAGAGAAAATAAATTTTATGTAACCTTAAAACGTGCAAAACTGTTTCCAAAAATTAGTGTTCACGCTGGCCTCTACTTAATAATCTTTAGGTGAAAACAAATGACCATAAATATTTAGGTTCTTACGAGTTTAAATAAAAAGACGAAGGTGATGTAAGACGTCGGGTATTGCATTCCAACTACTGTAGCAATTGTATACTGTACTTAGAGCATGCTGGCTTTAATCTGATTACACGAATACGCCCAGTCTGTTAATTATTATTAGATATGTGTCTGATCGGCATGATAATAGGGTAATAGGCACATGTGTCAAAGTTAACCGGCTAAGCATAATAGATATTGACTTATAATATTATTGTATTAGTAGTTCTAAAACGATCAAATGACTCCACTTAAGCGTTCTATTGCATACCACAGCTTGAAAATACCATAAAAATTGTGTAATTTCCTTACAGTTTTAAGTCCATTGCTTCATGTAAATAGAATCTTAATAATAGTTTAATTAAAAATTAACATCACAAACGTTTCCCCGATTCCAAAGAAATACCCAGACACTTACAAACAAACATTTTCATTACCCAAATTGTTTGTGCCTTGTATAAATCGAACCCATGACCCTTGGTTACCTCCTTCATGGTCACTCCCAAGCGGACCACAGAGCCAGGCAATATTATTTTGTACTTACCTACACTACAAAGATTTTGAATAATTGAAGTAGTCTAACGTATCTTAGCAAATAAGGATTTTTTAATCATTCATTTGGATTTGCTTTTGATGCACCCGCAACTTATAACTTCTCTTTGTATGATGTTCTCATTTTATATGTTGTAAAGCAACGTGTATCCAGACCTAATATTACTTGTCGCAAGCTCCCTACAGGTATCAAACGATTTATTGACCCGGTCCCTCGAGTGGCATTCGCCGTAATGTTGATTCGAAAAACAATTGGATGTGGATCGCGTCCATTTTCCAGAAATCCCTACCGTAACACAAATAATAATTGTTAACTCTGACTTATCTAACCACTTGGAACCATTTCCAAAACAATTGCGTATATCTGCAAATAATATTAAGCCCAGACATTGAACACCAATTATACATTCTGTAACTAGGTCATCCCTGTAATATGAATTCGGGATAGGATCGGGATTCGGTATAGAGTCTGACCCAAAGCCGTTGTAGAAAACTTCGTGTTCAGCATTGACCCAACCCGAAATTGAACTGGGTCTTTATACACATACTCGTATCTAGAATTTAATTGTTATGAATAAAACGGTTTTCATAATGTTTGTTTTTTTAGATTTAACTGAATAAATCTAAACTAATATTATAAAGCTGAAGAGTTTGTTTGTTTGTTTGTTTAAATGCGCTAATCTCAGGAACTAGTGGTCCGAATTGGAAAATTATGTTTTGAATAGACCATATATAGAGGAAGGTTTTAGACTATATAACATCACGCTGCAACTATTAGGAGCGAAGAAATAATGGAAAATGTTAAAAAAACGGGGAAAAAATAACTATTCCACGCGGACCAAGTCGCGGGTACAGCTAGTTATAGATAATTCCAATGTTTTGTTTAGTCGTCAGCTTAGAATGTGAGAGCGATCCCATTTTTTGTTTTCCAACAGTAGCAACTCGAAACATGCCTCCCTGAGGACTTTCAGCACTTATCAACATAATTTAAATTCAAGCAAGGATGTGGTCTGCAAAAAACACTTAGTAATCCCTTGAATTACAAGTATATCCTTTTTCAGTGTAGGTAGAATGATACTTAAAGCGAAAGCGACTTCGAACTAAACTGCGGATTTTATTTTGATTTGCATGTTTGCAACTGTCGCTTAATAATTTTACATCCGCTCAGAAAATTCGGTCAGATACGAGATGGCACTCTAGTTATTACAGAGACTCTTGGCTACACAAGACGCACGAGTCGGTCTGAAGCACGTTTAGATCCAACAGTCCGTGCCAACAGGCCTGAAGCATGTCCAAAATACGAATGCACATGTCTAGCTGTCTGCTTGAAACATTTTGCCACACAGTCACTTTATTATCGAACAAAGGATACCCATTTACTAAGTTATTTTTTATCATGATTGAACTCGTAAATTTCAATTTACAAGTTTGAACTTCTTTGACTTTTGACTTTAGTAAAGTTTCGTGTAGACCCGTAAAAGGTAACTTTAGAACAGCTTTAGAATTACGTTTAATGTTATTAAATATTTGTAACCAATGTCAAATAACAGATCAATACCAACTACCTATTAGTACATAAAAGAAGCGTTAAATACGATAAATAAGTATTTTAAGAATTAAATACATAGGTGCATGAAAAGCTCGTAATTTGTTTGGACCTAGAACATCTTCGTAATTTATTATACTTAACGAAAAAAAGCACACTTAATAAAGACACAAATAGTTCCAACGGACTAAGCACGTGGTAATATTTTAGTTTGAACAGTCAACATGAACATTTTGTGCGACAAGATACAAATTACTTAACTAACGTGATAGCCCAACTGAAAGCAAATTTCTCCTCGTACCACTACCGCTTACGCTTACTTTGAGTCTTCATCAACACTTTCCAAACCTCATTAAGTTATATACGAGCTACAAGTAGAGCTCGCTCTTATTAGTTCCTTAACGATATATGTATCTGTTAATGTTTCGCTGCTGCTAACTGCTCCTATTTCCGAGTTTAATTAAAGACAAACGGTTTGATTAACGAAGAGAATTTACGTTGAGATCGATGAATATACCTACCACGTATACATTTAAATGCTTTATCCTGACTGATTGACGGATCGACACACAGCCTAAACGGCTGGTCGAGATATCTGAAATTTGAAGAGTGTTATTTAGGATTCACGTAAAACGTGATTTTCATTTGTTTGTTTAAAACTCATCACCAAAAAAGCGACATAATTTTGGGAGTGATTTGTTTTGAAATTTAAATCAATATCATTCATTATTATATGAAAAAATACGTAAGAGATGTTGTTTCAGTAAATTTAATAATACCTATACACGATAATATTGTAGATTTTATTAAGTGCATTAATAACTAGCTAACGTTATTAAAGTAAATAAATGTAGTAGTAGTAGGTATGTAGTGTAGCTAATTTAAGACAATAAGGGCGAACCAACGTTTGCCCCTATTGTAGTGCCACATTATTTTTACTCGCATAATCCGATGAAACGAGGGTTTGGCACGATCATATAGACGTTAGATACTGCTAAGCATCACCACAAAACCATAAAATCAGTGAATTGTCATTTCTATTGTGTTCTCTTCAATTAGTTACAAATTAACATAGTGTCACTTTGCTCAGTAAATCACGAGCGCTCGCAAAAAGTTACTCTTTAACGCTGCCGATGCCATTTTTTAAAAAAGCTACTTTCTTAGTTGACAAATGTCGATTTGGGAAAGTTTTTTGGCTCGCGTCTGCGATCGATGCAGCTCTGGTGGCGAGAAATCAAATGTTATAAAACAAATAATCTATCAGTGTAGATTCGCTGATGCGATAATTTGCAAAAACAAATTTAAACTCCCATTTCGCGAGCCCGCCGCACTCCCGCCGCCACACCTTGAGGACAGGGTGGAATTACAGCTTTTGGATCTATTAAAAGATAGAAAGTGCACATTAAAAGATTTTACGACAAGATAACGAATATAGCATGCATAGATGAGCATGAGGATGCACACTAGACTAGGTAAAGTAATTTAACTTGTGTCGTATATTTAATATTTCGACCTATGTGCCTATCTTCCATTAGGTTACTTAGGTTTGCAATAAGTACATATTAAAAACAAATTAAAAAGCATTTTGCAAGTATCGACATCATAATAAATATATTAATACTCACTTATCAAAAATACTTCTGGAAAAAATACTATACCTACTTTATGGTAAGTACTTATTTTCCTACGTTAATATTGACACTGCGCGTCAAAAAAAACTTAGCTAAAAAATTACTTTTGTAATCAAAGAACTGAATAATTTAATCTTAAATTCAGCTAACAAAATTGAGATGAAAAAAATATCACTGGCTGGGAATAGCAAGGGCGAAAAGAAATTATGAGGCAGAGCATAAAACGTGCCCGAGAAGCGATGATAGGCCCGTCTCGGATCATTAAACAATCTTCTGAGCCTTCGACCAGTTACTAGTTTGAATTCGCTGTCAGAATATAAACAAACATGTCGGAGAACCACTCATTGGATTCTGTTTTTTGGATATAGCTAATATAAGCCATCAACCTCGTTGTTATTACAGGCGTACCTCATTAAACCTTTTACATTTTATGTTGTCTCTGATTTCCTAATATTATTTCGAAATACGAGAGATATTATAGGAATGTAAATGTGATGATAATGTTGTAAACAATGTTGAAAAGAGCAACTACCTACTTGATTTTCATGCCGGTTTTTTCTCTGATACTGCTTTCCGGCAGTATAATCGTCTCAATCAGCACTGCAATGCAAGTTTATAGTTTTGACGATTAATTTTTTTGACGATTAAAGTTTTTTTAAAATAACACTTACAATCGTCAAAACGATATGTAAGTGTTTTTTTTTAAAAACCTATACGACTAAAGATTATTTTGAATTTGACTTTTAGATTCTTTTTGGTTTTACCCATATTTAGCGTATCGCTTATACACGCCACTATAGAACATTAAACAACATTACACAACTACTAGTATTTCTTGGCTCATTACTGCATATAGTACTATCTTTTAACATAATGTAAAACATAAATATCTTTAGTATGTGGGTAAGTTCGTTCGTAGAGCACTTAGCATTCAAGTGGGCCGACCGGTTATTTTATAGACAAATATTTCACTGAAACATACGGCAAACGCAAATAAACTGGGACATTTTTTCTCTACTTCAGTTATTTGTATCTTTTGAAGCTGGCACCTAATTCAATACTGAACAATATAATTTTTATTATAAAATACAACATTATAATAGTTCGTCTTTCTCTGAAGTCCTTTGACTTACAGTATTTAGCCATAGCTATTTTACAAGCCAGCATTGCAGTGAAATGGTTGATTTGGTTACTTAATGGTTACTGACTGTTGCCGTAGCGACTTGGGCTTCTCTTTCGCATTCTATCAGGCGACAGGAGGTCAGTATGCCATGCTACTATAAAAATGTATAACGAAGATCAAGCTTTTAATTTAATCTATAGTTTTGCACTTCAGTTTTACTATAATAGCTTTATTAAATTCCAGAACGTAACTTTAATATAAATGATTGGGTTTGACGACTTGGGTTTAAGTCATGAGTGTGCTTGCACATAACTCTTATTATATTATTGCAATATAAATTAAATAACCAAGTAAATATATTTGCACTATTTTATACGGCTCAGGCATGAATGTAAGTACATCACCATGATAATTATTTTGAGTTTTAAACTGGAGACGCTTGTCTCAGTAGGCACGATCACATAGTTTTTTTTTATAGTAGCTCGACATAATGGCTTCTCTAAGCCAGATGGAAAGCGAAAGAGAAGCCCGAATCGCTGTGACAACTGGCAAGTAACTGGTCAGTTACCTGTCAGTTGCCACTGCCATGCCGGCCCAACTCTAACCCCCCACGAGCTCCGGAAACCCTACTCACCGGCCGAAACACGACCCGAAGGTCATTTGGCTGCGGTATTCTATAGGGTAGAGATCCTTCCCCGGATGGGTAGCTCAATTCAAGCGAAGATTCGTTATACCCTACCTCTCTTACATAGTTTGGAAACTAAGCAAAGAACAAAGGTTTTTTTTTTATGGAATAGGGGGCAAACGGGCCTGAAGGTCACCTGATGGTAAGTGATCACTTCAGCCCATAGACACCGCAACACCAGGGGAGTCACAGGTGCGTTGCCGGCCTTTGAGAAATCTATAGGCTCGCTTTTATATTTATAGGTACATACAAAATTATTCGAAGTTTGGCCATAATAAACAAAATACAATAAATGTTTCTTGATACGTGCACCTTTTATCACTTTAAATGATGCTTCTGTGCTTTTTAATAAAAATAAGTTTTAATACAAAATACGAGCATCTAACCGAAGCATTATAACCATTGGAGAGGATACTCAGTGAGTGAGTGGCTGAGTGCCCTCGAACAATTTACATAGAGCATTATTCGCGATGTTCAAAGCACTCGTCTCGAAATACTTAACGCTGTCTAAAATTATGCCCGTTTCACACAAACGTAGAAGGGATGCAAAATAGTCACATAGCGCAAAAAGACAGTTATTATTTTTCGGTCCTAACATGAAAAATTTAGACAGAACTGTCTGTTGCAGACGACAAATGCGTCGATATTTTTGCGTTACGATCGAAATTTTCACATTTGCATTAAAATACCTTGATAATGATCTTCCTCTGTAGGAGATAACACTAGAGCTTATACGTACTCGTAGTTTTAAACGTAACTTTTTTTAATAAATCACTTTAACTCCGAGCGAGTTTTTTTTTAAATTTAGAAGCACATTCCTACTTCCGGCTAATGTAACAAAGTATTACCAGACAACCTATATCTAAAAGGCTACTGTAGGCAGAGAGGTAGGAAAGCTACTTACTTCTTAAAAGTAAATTGACTACAGTTCCCGCTAATTTGGACAATATTTTCGTTCACCCGTCTGCACAGCTAAGTACTACCTACTAGTTACTATGTTAGGTTAGCACGTATTGTTATATCTACTACTATTATTCTACGCTCGTGTGAACCTGGCATTACTATAATGTTGATCGTGTCGTAGGCCGAGTAAGTGTTAAACGGCAATCGGAACACTTTAACTAATTGTGGCTATAAAAAATCTAAACCATAAAATAGGAACTTCCATCATCGCCGAAGATAGATTTCTTTAAGTAAACGTTTTAATCACGATGTAATTACGTTTTGTAAGCCTTATGATTTATTGGTTACGCTTAGCGATAATCTTTTGAATTAATTCTTCTATCATAAGCTTTATTTAGGTAGGTAGGTACTACGTACTTTTAATCTTTTCAATCATTCATTGCGACGACTAAACTTGCAAAAGAATCTGAGTCGAACAAATTCATGCTATTTTTATAAACAGAGCGTCATTAATAATTTATGACGCTCTGTTTATGTACCTAAATACCTAAATATGGTATTAAATGAGTATTTACCCTTATTCACACGTTCTGTATAATAATAACATCGCATTTCAATATAAATGAATGGTGAATAAAAATCATTGAAATTATGAATTATAAGGAATTATTAGGTATTTTATGGAAATCCGTTATTTTTGAAACCTGATATGCACGCGTGGGACGCCGCCGGCACAGCTAGTGTTTGCATAAAACAATAAACACGTACTTTTAATGTTTTATTATTCTGTGCTGAAAACGTTCAAAGTAGAGTGTCAGCTATAGTTCCATAATCCCTCCTGCCGTATTTTTAAAGCGGCCCACAATGTGTTCAGACTTATCAGTATTCAAATTATTCCCTTTGTACGATGCGATTAATCAAATTGCTAACCAATGTAAAAATAAATATAAACTGCAAATTCACACGACCTTAAATACGTAATTTTGGCTGTCTCATGCTTTACATATAAATTATACACAATTTTGTTTATCTTGTCTATTTTGCAGATAGGTGCTAATAGCAGCTATACATAGGTGAGAAATGGTAGTTTTAGGAAAGGACTTCTTTGGCTTCTAACTCTGAGCCATTTCATCATCACATTGTTTAAGCATACTATGCGTCTAGCTATTGCAAAATATGTACAAATAGGTATGAATTTAATTCTTCTTCATACCAATGAGATTATTTTATTGTACGTAATAAATACTTAGACACAAACCTTATACATATGCTTAAGTACTAAACAATGATTTATGGTATAATATGCAAAAATACTATAAAGTTGTGTTCAGCAAGCTAACCTCAAACAAAACCACGTCAATGTGTTGATTGTTGACCATTAAACAAACATAAAGCACAAAGCGGGCAAAACAGGACACAGAATAAACCATTTACAGTATTCTAACTGCATTGGAAATGGTCTAATCGAAACTGTACCAAATCATGGTATTTTACTTTGGTAGTACATAGTAGTTTGCTTGTATCGAACAAAACTTCCGTCACAGGTATTCGGGATAATTTCTTGAGAATGTGCATTTAGTATTGTAATAGTCAAAAATAGAAATAAAATAAATTGGTTGGTGGCAATTGTCTTCAGTAATATTTTTTATTGTTATTGATGGCAGGCCAGCAGTGGACTGAGAAAGGCTGATGACGATTATGATGATGAATGGTGGCAGACAGACATCGATGGCGACTCGATCTGATGATAAATGTTAAGCTGGGGAATACAATATAATTAAATGTACCTACGAGTAATCATTGCTCTAGTAAATTAAATTCCATATTTTATGTGTTGTGATTTTTTATTACGCCCACATCATCATTTGTGTCAAGAAAGTGATATGTCTATAGTACATACAATTGGCTGGGTGTGGGAAGCCTAGGATAAGGAAATGCGGCGCGAATTAAAGGAGGTCTACGTTTAGCAGACGACGGATCAGAGTTTTTGTACAAATAATTGCATATGACAAGAGCAATCAAAGCATTTTCCCGCCGCAAACGACCTGTAAATATTTAAATCCAAGACACCGCCTCGACAATACTGTATCTATCTTTACTATGACAGTTGTGAGCTCACCATTGAGAGCTGATTTAATTAGTGTTGTTGGTAAGTTGTACGATGCCTGCAAATAATCTGGGTCTAGCTTTTAGACCTCTACTGGAAAGTGCCGGAACGTAGTACTTTTCCATTCAGTTTGAATAAACTCTTAATTGCCGGGAAGCAGTGTTTAGCACAATGTTCATGGCAACTCGGCCTTTTGACTCGAATAAAGTGTTAGCTAGCTTTTGCTCGCGGCTTTACTGGAGTTACTAATACGACTGTAATTTGTCTATGTATGCCGAATAGTTACTCAGTGGTGGACACTTTACTATAAGTATATTGCCACCATTGCAGCTAAAACATTTTAGCTACAACAAAATGGAAATAAATAACAGACATATACACATTTACAAAGACTTAGAAAATAAATAACGCAGTGCATAAATCATAGTTCAAATAATATAGATGTAATAAATTTAGTGTTTCGTTACATTTCTTATGTCTTTTGCTAGATCCGAGATGAAATAATCTAACTATAAAAAGGATTAACGCTCTTTAGCGTAATACTTACTTTAGCGTTGATCCCTGATCCTTGTATTTATGTATGAAAATAAAATTGTCTTAGTAAGTTCGTAAGTTGTCTAGTACCCATATTACAAGCTTCATCTTAGTTTGGGATTAGATGGGGGCCCAGCGTGGCATGTCTTGGGTTATCACTACATAGTACTTGTATACTCGTATAAAACAAAGTTGTATTTGTTTTCTGTCTGTTCTATGCTAGGAGGATCGCTAGTTTAGTACTATATAATTCAAAATATGTTTATTTTCCTTCACAAATTAGGCAAGCTTAAGGTTAAATACAAATAAGAACATATATATACATATAGTAGCTATAAGGTATCGGAAACTTTGAAATCGCACCTTATTTCGATATACAACGTCTACGATGCATGCACTGATTTTGTTTTTGATAGCATGTTATCCTTGTCACCTCGATGGCAGAGTGGAGGATGTTGATGTAATCCAGGGATCCGGAATGAACACGGATCGCATCGCCTCGATGACGGCTCGAGCTGTCGACGTATCGCATGTACCAAAGCTGTCATCCACTAATAGGACGAGATAGTAATCTCGGCAAGCTCTTGAATATTCTAGGTGTAAATCTTCATCAAATACTCTGCACGTGTAAAGAGATTGATAAAAAATTTTGTTTACATTTTGGAAGTATCAGCATAATATTTGAATGGATCATTTTTTAATGTTATCGAATCCAAAATATTTTAAAGCCATATTTCAATACATTTCAAATACAGTGAAATCCCTGTAAATATATGTAGAAAGGAAAAAAACGAAACAATTGTGATTGTGCTGTGAGTGACTATAACTCTTAAAACAATGACTCTAAACATAAAGACTGGCTTAAAAGGGCACGTTCCCAGAACCGTAAAACCTAATATAAAAAAAAATTGGATTGTAATTGTGTTGCCTTTTAAACAAAGGTATCGATGACATAAGACCTGAGAGAATGAGGTTGCATGCATTGTCTGCCATATTTGTTTCTCTCAATCACGAAACTTCAAAATTGGGTTCCTTTTGTATTTCTAAGTATGCACTAATATACCATTCAAATAAAATTACCTATCAATAATAATCTACTAATAGTAACATTCTACTACCGAACGGATTTGAACGAAGCTTTGCAGTAATGTAGTTTACACAAAAGATTAAACCATAGGATCTTAACATTTCACCTATCACCGATGAATATCAATTATAGGTGAAATGTTAATATGAATACGCGGCTAAAGCAGTTAGTGCGAAATAAGTATCAAAGCTCCAAATGGCCTCAGCTGCTATTAGATCCAGTCGATAAGCCCAACGTTTTTTACCACTAGCATACTTTATCAACCGTAATAGGCACTGCGTATCAAACGCTAGAATTTACGTTTGCGGCTCGGGGGTTAAACGAATACAAACAAAAAAAAATCGGTTACGCAGTATTTTTGTCAGCGCTCGGGATCGAATATATCCTCCTCAATATCGGGCTTTGTCAATCGACATCCCATCCATTACCGAGCGAGTGCGACCGCAAGATCTGTCAGCAATTTGACGCAGCCACCAGAAATTAGGTTATGCAAATTGGATGCTTATTGAACGCTCGCCGTGTTATTCAAGAAATACTAAAGATAACAGGGTTAGATAGGGCGGTCTTCTGGTACCGAAAAAATTGGTGTGGGCGAGTCCGGTAAACGATCTAAGGAGAGATCTTTTATGTGGGCTGTAAAACTTTGTCACCTTTATAAAGTTAACAAACGTTGCATAAACTTGTGGGTGGTAAAACCTAAGTTAATTTAATAAAAGTACATGAATAATAATAATTCGTTTATTTTCTCTCTCAATACAGATGGGTTTAAAAAGCTTCACTAGAAATTTAAATCTGCGAATTTAATCGGCATCATTATCAGACGTTCTTGTGTAAAATTAATGACGAAATGACAAATGTCATTTAATGTCCATTCAACTTAATGTAGGGTTTGGAAGATCAGTTTCACCTCCCACAAGCAATGTAAAGTTAAGACTCCTTTTAACGGGGTGAATTACGATAAGATGAAATCTCAAACTTAATTTTGATAAAGAAAATTTTATTTATTTATTTTATTTCACGTTTTAACCTTTCATTATACTCATTATTATTATTATATAATATATTGTCGTCAAGTTACATAACCGAATACACATATTAATCCTTCTACTTCCTTATACATTACTCATGCTAAAT
Organism: Conogethes punctiferalis; assembly: GCA_031163375.1. Lineage (NCBI taxonomy): Eukaryota > Metazoa > Arthropoda > Insecta > Lepidoptera > Crambidae > Conogethes > Conogethes punctiferalis. The sequence continues at coordinate 9,465,510 of CM062080.1, forward strand.
TTGTACCGTAGAGCTAGAAATTGTGGCTTATATAATTTTATTCGTAGGATTTCCACCAAGTTGGCGCGCTCGAGATCCGAAGTTAAACAAAACTTGGGCAGTGCTATCTCGTGCGAATACATGGTGCTCCACAGTGCATTGCTTGCTTACAGACATCGCCAGCCATGTACTGGGTTCGTCTTGAGTTCGCGATTTCGTAAAGTTATACATATATAAATGTTCATACCGTGGTTAGATTTCAAGCAATATGATTCCATATATTTTACATTTGCCTACAATTTGTTCACTAATGTTGACACACTATAAGCATTCACTCAATTAAAACACTATACCTATAAACTTTAAAGCAACAACCCCGACGCTTAATTTTAAAAATAAAATAACTTTATTAAATTAAAGTTTAAATTAAATAAAAGTCTTCTAAATTAACGAAGTTGTTTCTAAAACTTCTAATTGCGATTATGATCTGCAGGAGATTAATTACACACAGATGTATATTTTTATTAGTATTTTTAACCGACTTCGAAAAAAGGAGGAGGTTCTCAATTCGTCTGTATGTATAATATTTTTTTTTTTTTTTTTTTTATGTTTGTTCGCCGATATTTCCGTCAATTATGGATGGATTTAAAAATTTTTCTACAGTTCGACAGAGGACACTTCCGAGGTGGTCCCATTATCACCAAGTCAGGATCTGATGATGGGATCCTGGAGAAATTGAGGGCAACAACCGAAAATTGTATGCTCATATGGTGTTTTTATTACGTAATCATATTTTACTCAGGTATATGCTTCCGGGCGTCAACATCTGGTGCTGATGATGAAGCCGCATAACTCCTTAACGGTTAAAAGTTAGGGGACAGTACTGACATTGGTCGATATTAAACTAGATAGTAGTATGTACTTATGTAGGGCTAATAGGGCAGGTGATTTGGTAAGTGATATGCTTGATTCTAGATCGCAAAGTCTTCACTTGACTTACAGCAATTTTTTTCATTCCTAAGTAAAACTCTTAAGGACATTAATTAGCCTTTATTCAATGTCACAGCACATTAACGCAACTAAAAATAGATAAATAAAATTATTTTTAAAAAAAATTAAATCGACTTCAAAAAAAACACAAACGACCAAAACTAAAAAGCGATAAATAACGTAAGTAATTCTATCCTTAATACATAATTATTTAAATATTACAATTATCACTTATTTTTGAAGTCGGTGCCAGTCAACAAATAAATGTATATTGTCGTGTGGATTTGCCGGCCGCGCGCGTCATACAACAGTCTACGTTAGTTACCAAAAGATGGCACCGACTTCAAAAATAAGTGATAATTGTAATATTTAAATAATTATGTATTAAGGATAGAATTACTTACGTTATTTATCGCTTTTTAGTTTTGGTCGTTTGTGTTTTTTTTGAAGTCGGTTTAATTTTTTAAATCGACATTTCAATTATTAAAACCCTTAACGCGATGGACTCAATTGTGCGACTGTATCTTCGAATAAAAAATGTTTACTGGAAGAATAATAAAATGAATTGCGTTATCCTTATAATAACACATTCATTTATTTAATCTTTATTACACAGTATAAAGTTTACTGTATAACATTGTACAAAAGCCGGCCTTAACACCGCATAGTATTACTTAAGGCCTTTTTTGTGTAAAATAAATAAATACCAACAAGAGACTAATATTTTACTCAACAATTTGATTACGATTTTGATTAATTATTCACACCTACTGACGACCAAACACCAATACAAAAGATTTTTCTTGTTAATAAAGTTCTTCTATCGTGTACCAGAGACGAACTGAGTGGTCAAGAAATCAGTATTCAATAGTCGGCGTGCAATAAATTGAATGCAGCAAGACAAAAGCTTGTCTGGCATCCGGGGCTCGTGGGAAAAATTAAATTCCCGTCCCAACAGTGTCGGGAACACAGTCCGGAGTGACCAGCGAACATTCTCACGCAGGGAGGCTCGTGCCTCCTTTGAATTAAATGGTCAGTGAGTCACCCACTGTCCCTTGACCAAAGTGAGCCCTAGTTTTATAAAACCTATAAAACCACCACGCCACGCGCTGTTCAGGTCTAGCTGACCCGAAATTCAGTAAATCTTGTTTATTATCCATTTTATCTATTTGAGGAATCAGATGGAAGAGAGACAGAATAGCAGTTTGACACCATTTTTAGACATGATACCTTTACCTAGTACTTAAATACGTAGGTACATCATCTAAGCAAGCGAGCTAGATATCGATACTGGTACTAAATGATTACTCACGCACACCACAAGAACAATCTCAATATTGCAAAACTCTGAATTTCGATACAACAAACCTAGCTTCACTCAGTAGAAAAGTTATCGATGTGCATATGGTCTGATGATGCTGAATGTTTGTTTCGGCGTACCTGAAGCGTAATGAAGACCAGCTAGTATTAGAAAGAAAAATAAATGCAGTTAGCAGTTTTTAGCGTGGGCTACCTAGATTTTCGAGAAGTAGATAGATTATTATTAATAAATAACGGCTTAAGAGCTCATCTTTAGCAAAGTCAGCTATGTGAGCAGCGGCCGAGCGGCTTGAGAGAGGCATTGTAATCCGGCTTCGCCGTGAGACACTTCTTAATATTCTTTTTGCAATGCAGCTGAAGTGGGCGGCGGCTTAGCCCGGCTGTAAGTTGTAAGGCGCTGAACAAAATTAATGGCGTGTACCGTCCTTAGCGGAACTCGCCTGTGGCTTAATCCCGACCAACATGTGATGCAATGGCGCAGTTTGCACGCCCGCGGCACTTGTGCTTATCAACTTTATGTAGCAATACACCTAGCAAAATTAGTTGCAGCCGCGTTTAGTACCATTTGTTATACTGAAATTTAATAAAATAAACAAAAGCGCTATCTGAATGATAACATAGTCTACGTGGCTCTCGCCCCTTTTAAAAATTGCATAAAGATTATTTTTACTTTACATCCTGATAATCACAACCTGATAATGTAAAAAAAACTTTGCGTAATTAGAATGTCCATAAAAATCCTGTACTTACAATAATGTTATTTATAAATAATCAAATAATAAATAAATAAATATCAGACAACATCACATACATTGCTCTAATCCCAAAGTAAGTGGCTTTAGCACTTGTGTTATGGGTATCAGAACAACGAAGGTACCACAAATAAATACTTAAATACAAATTATAAACACCCAGACACGGAACAAACACAAGTATTCATCACACGAATATTTGTCAAGGGTGGGAATCGAACCCACGACCCTTGGCTCAGAAGGCAGGGGTCACTACCAATTGAGCCACCGAGCCATTAATATAGGAGTGTATGACAGGAACCAAATGTAGTAGGTTTTCGCGACGCTCCCTTACTGCTCTTGACAGTCAAGTGTGATATATTTCAATATGCTGATATAATATTTTTCCGGAATGGTAGATATTGAATTTAGGTCAACGTTCCTAAAAAGTTCGAGGAATTTAAAAGCTATTCAAATATAACTATATTAAATTGTCTCCCAGTAAACCAAGATATCTAAATCTAATAATTCTATATAGTGTACATGTCAAAAATATCCTTTTTTATGCTGCACTAACTTTATACATAAATTTCGCTTTAGAACGACTAAGAAACTTATAAAGCACGTTTTCAAAAGAGGAATTAATCAGCACATTGACTGGGCGGTTCAAAGAAAATGTCGTTAGGCTAAGAAGAGATTTGATTTATTGTATCAAAATAAAATGACTCGTTCTCTATCAAATGTTAAAAAGCTTTTCCCTCTTCTCTGAATGGCGACATAATGTAAATGCAAGATTTCTTGAGTCTTTTCAGCTTAATTGATTCAATTATACTCGCTATTTGTTTTTATTCGCTCGCTGTTTCGTATTATAAATGTTTGCTTAGGTGTAGGAAGCGCTCCACGAAGCTGTGCATACATACGCAACAAGAATCTTATTTAACAAAGTTTATATCGTGGTTAATAATATCTTTTTTACTTAGAAAAATTACATCAAACTTGAAATGCATTGAACTTCATAGGGGTTTCTCCGTATGCTGAAACTGTCAAAATAATATAATAATAATTTCCCTATAGATTACGAGTTACGATTTTTAAAATAAATGCTGCTACCCATTCCCCAAGAATTTTCTGCAGTTGACTTCTATAATACCTAAGAGGTAGGATGAGGTGGATCTATTCTAAATCCAGAACCCAACTATTGATAACAAATGACAAAATAATGTACTTATGATGATTGCTGGAGCAAATAAAAAAGTATACTTAATACATTGTCATCAATCAACAGCATTGGTTCGTCCACTGCAAAACGTATGCTCACTTTAATTTGCACCAAATTTCTCTATCCCGGGCGTACACAATCCAGCTAATGTCAACAGAATATCTTCTAAGGTAATTAGCCCAACGGGGCGTCCTATACTACGCCTATTTAAAAGCGGTGTCCACTCCATACCGCACTGAACGATTGTCGGTTCTACGGCAGACATGACCAGCCACCAATACCATACCAATCCTTCAGGCTATGTCGATAACTTTTCGCATCCTATCTCTTAACCAAGTACCAAGCATAGCTCTTTCGATAGTCCATCTCATTTTAATACTTACAGTAAGCTGAGTTGATTTAAATACTAACCAAGAATCGAGATAAATCCCAAAGCGATGACGAAGTTGGCCGACAAAGATCGATTGAAACATTGAATTACCTGTTTCTAAACCTTTGTTGCCCGCACAATAAAGCGACCCTCCAGATTAAGTTAAAAACAATACAGACTCTTGCCGTGGGTAAATTAATTATTATGATCAAAGGCTACTCTTTTTATCCGGCATATAAATATGCGGATTAAATTTCTGCCACTATTTTTGATTTAGGATAATACTACCACTATTCGGATTTAGTATAATACTTAGTCGAACATAAAATACAATATCAATCAAAAAATTTGTATGTTAATGAAGGGAACCTAGTAAAAATTTATAACCGTAATTTACAAACAGCAAAATTTACGAAATAGCAAAGTTACAAGTGATTTAATGTGAAATTCGTGATATAGATTAATTATTTTAGCTTTTTCATACATTAGACAAACCGCCAATAAATCACAATAACCGTTTAGCTAATTAAATTTATATGCAGTAAAATAAGGTTTTTCAAAAGTGGTAGGTTTTTCAAAAGAACTCATAGTATTCTTTCATTCATAAAGTAAACGACGATTGTTTTACTAATATCTAATTTACAAACCATGAATGGATTAAGTTAAATGGAACATGATTTAATAATGAACTAAAACAATGAAATAAAAGCGTAACTCCTAGCTATGTGTGTCAGACAAAGCTGAGGATCTTGATCATTGTTTGCAATGAAACATGACCGAAGTTTTAGTTGTGGTGAAAACAAAAGTCCTTGACAATAGCATCCAGAGTAACAATGGCGAGATTCCTGTGGCAAGGGCGCTAGAGGATTTTAACACTTTTTAACGCTGGTCCCGATTAACAGAGGCGATAGGCTCTTAAGTAATACAGGGCTGCCACCTCAAAAATAGATATAACTTTTTTTTGTTTAGTTTATAGCTTGGCACTATGACCGTTCATTTAGGAAAAATATAATATTTACAAAAATGACGATCACCCAAGAGGTGTTCGAATTTCGAATCACCGCGAGTTACTTTTTCAAGCGTTCGGAATTCAAAAAATAGCGGCGGACCGGATCGCTGAACTTAAATTTAATTAATAATAATAATAATAATAAACGTTTATTTCTCACCATAAATACAGAGTAGAATGTACAGTAGTTTATACTTAATTAATAAAAAATAAGGTACATGTAATTATGGCGGGTTGATATCTGAACTAGGATAGTTCCTGTATCTCAGATTATCAACCCTCCACCCCAATAACGTGATCTTAAAAGTATATGACTACCAAGTCAGTACACAAATTAAATAATAAATAAATAAAAAATAACAAATTCATAATATAAATTTTGCGAAATCTCCTTCAGACTCAGACAAACGCTAGGAAAAACAAACTTAGAAAATTTAGGAGCATTTAAAGTTGCATTTGATAGTGCGCATAGAATAAACTGATATTTTACAACCACGCACCATAATAATTGACTCACGCGGTTTACGTAGGTTGGTATACATAATTTCATCTTTAATAGATTTCTCGTATAAACTCGACTAGTGGCGTTCGTAAAGTTTTAGCAATCTCAAAGGAAAATAGCCAAGTTCACAGAAGATAGAACATAGGATAATGCTCAAATGTGTGTACAGACACAAGTGTAGGTACTCGCTCGAAGTGTCCGAATGCCAGATCTGAGATGCGCCGCTGTAGTTTGGTAAGGAGAGATTATTATTATTATTTCATACGTTAGTTATATTGGGGTTAGATCAAGGAGCGACATAATTTGATGACATCTTTTTATTGTATCGGATAATAATTAAAACTTATTGTTAACTTTCCTACTCATTTGTTAAATATGTGAATTATTAACTGTAATTTAAAGAGAAACAGTTAATGAAAGTTTAAATATAAGCTCGAACCTCTCGGCCATAACATACCTAATATGACCTGTTGATGCAGATAACTGTCTAGGCGATATCTAAATAGTCACCAGCTCTTTTAGCCAACTTAGGACTTAAAAAGGACGTTTTGAGTAATATTTTTTTCATATCCGCGGAATTTTTCAAAGGTAACCCTATCATACCGTTACAAAGTTGCAAAGAAAACTCGTATCAATGAACCACATCGAGCCGCGTGGGACGCGCGGTTCCGCAAATTAAACAGAATGCCAGCCTGCGCATAAAGTACGATCCGAAGCTAAGTAATAAAGTTCATCCGAAAGGTCTACAGTGCCACTAATACCATTGTGGTTCAATTTAGCGGAAAACTTATTACAGATATCCGATTCCGACTACGTCTTTTGTTCGCGTCACATATCTCTTGATGTAACGTATTTCTGTCGATCTATCACATTTATTCTTCCGACTGGACTACGTAAATTCAGTATTTTTCGTTGCAAGGCTAGTATCGCTTTGGTATCGCATTGGCATTTTGCAAGACGCTTGCTATAAACATAGATAAAGTATTTCGAATTGGCTTATGTTCGAAAGATCCAGAAGTGACCTTTAGCACAGATTAATAAATAGTTACTACGACCTTTAGTCATCTAGTGTTACCACCATTAAAAAAGAAAATGTTTATTGGAAATTTGAGGAAAAATTCACACACCAGTATGACGGTAACAATTGACATGGAAGTCTGCCTGGCGTCACAGTAGGATCGTTGTTTTACCTACAAAAATACATTTTATTTGTTTTATATTATTTGTTCATTTAATAATATACAGGCTAAAATATAGTGTAGTACTGCCCGGTAAAATACTTAAAAGGTTAAAATACTTTCCCATTTTGCGAGACTAATAAATCCATATTCTAATTAAATTATCAGCAATAATATATGTAAATTCTTATGGGTTAATAAAGTTCTTAAACCGTATAATCATGTAATGTCGTTCCTTCATCATCAACCTATTACAGTCCACTGCTAGACACAGTTGCTTGCCACCTAGGGCAAACATCTGGAGGATATACCCGTAATCGCCACGCTGGGCAGGCGGGTTGGCGATCGCAGGGCGTAGCTTCTCGCTCCGGTGACGCTGCTGCCCGTCATCGGCTTGTGATATCTAGCTACGCCTTCCATCGTGATGGTTTTACCGCCACCAGTCGGTTTGCCAGTTTCGCCTCGTTTGTTGTTCGGCAGGATGCACCACGGGCAGGTGAGGATGGCTTGGAGTGAAAAGGTGATAGGTCACTCCCTTACATCCCCTCGTTCGTTCGAAGCACAGTATCTATTTACTAGATGGTTTTCAAACGGAATAGGAAAAAGACTAGAATCAAAATTTTAGGGACGTGTTTTTAATATTGGAATATTAATTGGTTATTGTTTCGACTCTAAAAAAGAAAAGGCGTATTCTGTCGTGAAACTTGATGCCCACTTCGATTTCATTTTATTTTAAGTTCATGATGTATTCCCGTAACTTAGACGCTTAATATTATATGCTATAGAACTAGTATGTACATTAAATCTACCGTAAACAAAAACTAGTTGAACATAAATTTGCCGTAGGTACGTGTGGTACAGGGCTTGCATGTATGCTCAAGGGACAAGCATCACGTTTCGCCTAGGGTTCGTTGTCTATTTGCGTGAAGTTTACGAGGGGCCCTCTGCCCGACAGCCGGTCCGCCTGTAAACTACGTCCGCCACAAAATCTAGTTACGTGATACGCACCTAGTATAATTGCCGCTTGTCTGGTTTTAATACGACGTTATCTCTTGAAAACATTGTTTTTGTCTTTATAGCTTTAGACAATATATAGGTAGTGGCTAGCGTTGTCTAAAGCGGTTCAATTCCCGGTCGGGTCATAGGAACTGAACTTATATACATTTTTTTGTGTTCTGAGATGCTCTCAGTTATCCCCAGGGATGCTAAGGAGCGGCTTATCATCTTCGCTCCAAGTCAACCTCACCTGCCCGTGGTGCATCCTCCCGAACAACAAACGAGGCGCTGGTAACCAACTGGTGGCGGAATAGCCATCAAAATTGAAGGTATACCACAGACCGATGACGGGCAGCAGCGTCACCGGAGCAAGAAGCTACGCCCTGCGATCGCCAACCCGCCTGCCCAGCGTGGCCATTAAGGATAATTATATACTCCAGATGTTTGCCCTAAGAGGCGAACAGATAGAGAGGCCTATGTCCAGCAGTGAACAGCTGATGTTGATGATGAAGTTATACTCATAGTGCAAGGGAAAACCTTAGTTTAAGGCTCGGTGGACATTTTTTAGGAATTTAATCTCTTCACGTTACTATCCCGCCGCTCACTAGAACATTTTGGTAAAATTAGTAAATATGTCCCCTCATTTACTAAACATGCTTGTATTATTCGTAACTGTAGGAATAGTTTACCATTTTTTTTGCTCGTATAAAACTTTATAAGTATAGCTTTAAAGTTAAAGCTGCTTTATGCTCTCTATGTTTAAAAAAGCTGACAAAGAAAACTTATAATAAGTCGAGTGCGCTTTAGCCAGCTGTTACTCGCCTTAAGTTTATTTTGAAACGATTATATTGACAAGGATTTTGTTCTTCAACTACTTAGTATTGGACTTTAAAATTTACATATACAAATTTTGTAGGTAGTTTCATCATCATATGTAAACTTAAAGACATTTTCTGCGTTACACTTTAAAGGCAGGCGTTACAGTAAAATTGTGAGAAACCAAACTTCTTAATTTCAATTAATAATCATAGATAGATAGATAGTTCAGTCATGTTAGTTCGAATATTAGATAATGTAAAATTTTTATTTTAATATTCATAGATGAAAAGGCTTCGTAGAAAATAATTTATATTTATTGAAACAACATCGTACTACTGAAATTAGGTACATAGTTTCTTTAACAGGCATAGTTTATTTTATACACACATGTTCGTCGAAATTCGCACTAAGGTATAATAATGAACTGATTTATTAAATTAAGTAACCTGTAACAATTATTTCGCCCGTATTCGAATTGTCCACCGAGCCGAATTTATTAAATTAATTCGGTCCCTGGATACTAATTGTCTTTTGTATCAATTCCATTCCAGGTTTGAATTTGAATATTATTCCAAAATGGTTTCCCTTCGCGGCATTACCATCTACCTGCCCACTTACGTAATTCGCCATGTATAAATGTATGCTTGAATGAATACTACTTTTTCATTATCTAGGATTTTGATTAAATTTTTTTCCACATTAGTTGCTTCAAATTACTATAGCAAAACCAATGTTCGTAATCGATGTTTTTTGGCAACGTTATTTTTTGTTGTAGTCATATGAAAAAGTTGTATAGCTATGATGCTAAACAGTCATATTTATTTACCCAAGATTATATTATTTTAACTCAAACAGTAAATTAATTTTATCTATATACTTATAATAAATCTGTAAAGAAGTCAATTCTGTACATGGAATATATTTTCAAAATAACTATCAGGGGGTGATTAGTGATCGATACTGATGCCAAAAATGCAATCAGTAAAATTTTTGTCTGTCTGTATGTTCGTTATAGAAAAAAAAACTACTGGACGGATTTTAACGAAACTTGGTACGATTATTCTTCATACTCCTGGATAGGTTAAAGTATACTTTTCATCACGCTACCACCAATAGGAGCAGAGCAGTGACGGGAAGCGTTGGGAAAACGGAAGAAATTTTTATCTGCATGTTTGATCGCTGATCACGCACAAACTACGGCATGGAATCAAATGCGGTTTTCACCACTGTATTGCTAGAAACTGTCTAACTTAAAATTTGAGTACCATTTTATGAATGTCCGTTATTTTTGAAACCCGATAACCACGCGTGCGACGCCGCCGGCACAGCTAGTATTAATATAAATGCGAAAGTTTGTTTGGATGGATGTTTGTTCCTCTTTCACACATTAATTAATGATCGGATTTTAATGAAACTTTACATTAATATAGCTTATAGGTACGTTGGATTAACACATAGGCTATGCTATAAACGAATATTCAGCAGCTAGTATTATAATAAAAATACACAAATCCACCTAAGCACTTAATTGAATTGTCTCGAGATAGTAAAAGACAGAGACAGACCATAAACACTGTAATAACTGCTTTGCAGCACCAAACTTCAATTGTAGCCGAGAAGGCAAAGGGTTGTTTAGCGTAGTCGTTAGGTCCACGCAAGTGCTTTGTTCCACGGAGAAAACTAAGTCTAAGTACTGTACCCAGATAGTTGACTAAGGCCTGCTCAAATTTCTCCGTAAACTTAGCCGTTAGTCGAAATTCCGCAGTGCAGTCCCTTTATCACACCTCGTGAAAACTGTACAAACCTATCATAGACAAAATTATAATAATTGTTTAATCTTCACTATGCTTGTTCCGGTCATAATAGGTACCTACTTCAGACTATTTGAACTTCTTATAATGAAACCAATCTCAAGTAGTAAGTATTAGCGTAATGAATATGATGATACTTACTACGAGTACATAAGTAGGTACTGAACTAAATGTACTGTATGCCATTTCTTTATGTAAAAATATATTTTTTATATTAACACGTCAAAATGACTGGATTCTGCCTAAGCAGACGATGAAGTCCAAAAAACATTTTTTTATTTTTTTATAGTGGCTCGACATAATGGCTTCCCTACGCCTGATAGAAAACGAGAGAGAAGCCCAAGTCGCTGTGACAACGGGCAAGTAACTGGTCAGTTACCTGTAAGTTGCCACCGCCATGCCGGCCCAACCCTAACCCCCCACGAGCTCCGGAAACCCTACTCACCGGCAGAAACACGACCCAGAGGTCATTTGACTGCGGTATTCTATAGGGTGGAGGTCCTTCCCCGGACGGGCGGCTCAATTCGAGCGAAGAGTCGCTATGCCCTACCTCTCTTAAAAATCGTAAACAAAACAAACGATTCGCATCAAGCTTTGTTAGTGCAACACAGATCGATCACACTATGGCTACCTTGAGTGCCTTACCGCGTTTTAAAGACCCAAGACTATAAGAAGAAGTGAACACGAGTTCTATAACAATTAGATAACTAGCAAAATTTTTGTTTTTAAGAATCAATTATACTTATACCTATTTTAGCAGATATTAAACAAAAGATTGACTGTGTACCTAATGCTTGTAATACCTATTTATGGCACAGGTATTATATACTCATATTTATATTGAGTACGAAGCTGTAAATTAGCATTCTATATTTAGAAAATTATTCGATGTTTTTGTTATATTAATATCTACTTGATAAGATAAGAGGCAGAATTTAAACAATGTCTGAATTTCATCAGAGTAATTTCGCCGGTGTTTTCATTACGATAAGAGAAAAGTAATTGATATTCAACATTGTACAGAATAAATAATTATGATGCGGATAATAATGGAGTTCTTAATATTTGTTGCGATAAATAAATAACGTATGTATGGCTGTGCAAACAATGTTTTGTTTGTTATATAAGTAGGTACTTTATAATTGCGCCAGAAGGCATTTTCACAAAACGTCCAGACATGAAATATTTTACGCAAGTTCGTATCCACACGTACCTACGTAACATACAATAAGTAGGTTGTGTGAATGAAATCGCTCGTAGCGATAAAACCACCTAATTTTTTTTTTGTTTCATTGTAAATATAATTTATTTATTTATTTAACATTGTACAGCAATTATGTAATTTTCCTTTTTTTTCAAGTCAATCAGTCAATCTTTGGTGTGCAATATATAGTATCTGGGATGTAAGGAAGCGAGACATCATCTCTTCGCTCCATGCCACTCTCACCTGCCCGTGATGCATCCTGCTGAATAACAGACGAGGCTCTGGCAACCGACTGGTGGCGGCATAACCACGACAATTAAGGCGTAGCTAAATACTACAGGCCGACAACGTGCAACAGCGTCACCGGAGCGAGAAACTACGCCCTGCGATCGCCAACCCGCCTGCCCAGAACGTGGCGAATATGGGTAAAGCGTCCAGGTGTTTGCGCAAAGTGGCGAACAACTAGAGAGGCCTATATTCGGCCTACTGTGATAGGCTGTTGTTGTATATACGAGTAGTATCTATATAACCATCCAACAAATAATAATATTTTAACGAGTTACTCCCATATACTTACATGAATGAGACTCCTTAAAGGTTCTATGAACATTAATTAAATTACTTAACGACGTAGGTGATTTAGACAGTGATGAAGCAAACGCCCAACTGTTTTATCATTGCTTAGAAGGTTTTGAGATACGATTACGTCGATTCAATTTATGAAACGGACTTAACTAAATTGGTTTAGATATTGATGTTCTAGGAAACGCCTCTACTTATTTACATTTTTGTCTTGACTTGCGTCTAAAGAGAGTGCCTTTAGGAAGATTTAATCTATGAACTCATCACATACAGATTTAGACCCGTATTTGTGAACAATAATAGATGATCAAACGAACTTCCGAGTGAAGTTCGATCGCTATTATATGAGTCGCTTCATTCGAAGATATAATTTTATAAACGTAGTCCCTTTAACCTACAGGCAACATCGCACGTCTTTAGAGTGAAACTTAAAAAAAAAAACAAATGTTCAATCATTCACCTGTCATCTGTTCATGTCAAGTTTCTCATTTCGTTTAGAGTTTCTCACAGAACAAAACTTTACATAATGGGTCTGTATATCTCAAATATCCATTTGAATCATACTGGGTGGGGAGGGTTCGTATATCTTCGAATGAAGCGACTCATATAATAGCGATCGAACTTCACTCGGAAGTTCGTTTGATCATCTATTATATTTCGTCGCTTCATTCTTTGATATAATTTTATAAACGTAGATTTTTAGAGAATAAAGTTTTGTTCCGTAATTCATAAAGGTATGCTATATTAAATGAAACAATTTTTGAATAGTTCATGTTTTTAATTATTTGTCATTTAAGACGTAACAAGAAAACTATAATGTATATTACATCAACCAACTTAATTCTAATCAGACTGATTCTTAGGAAACATTACAGCATTTGCGAAATCACCTTCGCTTATAATCGGTCGATTATAAAAGCGAGCAAAAGCCGTCGAAGTGCTGGTCCAGCCAGCTGTTTTCCTGATGGCGTCTACACTGAGCCCCGCTGCCAGCGCAGCCGAGGTGGCTGCGTGGCGCGTACTGTGCGCGCTAAAGGTGCTTACGTCTACGCCGCTTTCTGACAATAGTTGTTTTATCCAACGACTAATGGACTGGGGGCTGGCGGCTGTGTGGGGTTTTTTGTACGTTAGCAAAAGTTTATCTGCGTTCGAAGTCCTCATATTTTTGGTCACAAAAATATAGTCCTTGAGAACTGAAGCAGGACATATATTAACGTTCTCGTGGTAGAACGGCAAAAAGAGTACGGGTTGGTCACGGCCCGGTGCGGAAGTTTTTATGATATCGCATATGGCTATCTTAACGCCGGTTGAAGTAATAAGAATATTCTCCAGTTTTATAAGGGAAAAAGTCTGGACTCTATGTGCTGTGCAGAGTGCTAGCAAAATAACTAGCTTTTTTGTAATTTTTTTCTATATTTAGGTCTACGTTTGGGTACCAGTCTGATATGTAATTTAGAACTAATTGTGGATCCCAGACTGAACTATATTTGGGGCGATCTGGCTTGATCTTGAATGATGAATGTGATAAAAAAGATAATATTAGTGTTTTAGGGCCTGCAAAAACATCTGAATTATTTAACGTACAAAATTCCCACCAAAGTTTTAAAGTAACACTGTACTGTCTAACGGTGCTGTCCGACAGCGAGGCCAGCATTAGGTGCAGGGCTTCTGGCGGAACGCCCCGGCGTGTGAACGCCGCCCGCAGAGCCTCGCGGCACCCAGGGTAAGCCTCGAGTGCAGTGGATGGTGGTCCCTGAAATGGGATTGCAGGAGGTGTTTATTTGGGTTAAAAAATAATATATCAGAATCAAGTATGCTTTGCAAAAGTGGAAACCAGGGCTGAGACGGCCAGTATGGAAAAACTAAAATACCAGTAGCATCATCGTCAATAATTTTTCGTAAGCATTTTAACATGAGTGCAAATGGCGGGAAGGCATAAAAGAAATCAGTTTGCCAGCTGACAGTAAATGCGTCTACTGTGCAGGCGTCTGGGTCAGGTTTCCAAGAAATAAATTTTTCGCATTTGGTATTGTTGCGCGAGGCGAAAAGATCAATATTTGGACAACCGAAATTATCTACTATCGATTGGTATGCTTTGTTAGATAATTCCCATTCGGTGTCGGGGTTCATTATTCTTGACTCGGCGTCTGCACAGTTGTCCTTGGTATTCACGTAAGACGCTTGCAACCATATGTTACGTTTCTCGCACCATTGCCAGATGGATCGAGCCAGGTTATTCAGGTGTGGGAATTGGATACCGCCTTGGCGATTAATATAGGTAATAGCTGTGGTATTATCTATGCGGAGCAGTATTGTGCAATTAGAATCACTCTTTGCAAAACTTTTTAGTCCCAAAAAAGTTGCCAGTAATTCCAGATAATTAATATGGTGTTCTAATTCAGCGAGCTTCCATTTACCGTTAGCTTTCTTACTACCACAGACGGCTCCCCAACCCGTTCGGGAAGCATCGGTAAATATTTCTTTTTTGCAACTAATGGTTCGCATGGGACAGAAAGTTGTAACGATATTGTCACGCCACCAATTTAGGTCCTCCAAAATTGAACTAGGTAAGATGATCTTTGCGTCATAATTATCGTTATATTGTTTTAGTGCTAAAAACTTTATGCGTTCCAAATATTTAGTATATAAAAAACCGTATTTGGCCGCTGGACATGCCGCAATTAGAACACCAATCAATTGTGCGAAATCGCGAATTGTGCATTTGGGTAAATTTGAGAATCTCTTAATTTTCTGGGCAATGTTTTCGCGTTTTTCTTTTGGCAATGATATCGAGAAATGTTGCGTATCATACACGAAACCAAGGAAAGTGCAGACTTGAGAGGGTTTCAACCTACTTTTTTCGTAATTAACGACGAAGCCTAAACATTGTAAGAGGTTTATGGTTGAGCGTACGTTATTTTCACATTCCTGTAAACTATCACCTATACATAATATGTCATCGAGGTATAATACCGACTTATGACCTTGTTTTCTAAGATGAGACATAACCTCTCGCATAATTTTTGTAAATACCCTGGGCGCTACGGAAAGTCCGTATGGCATCGCTGTGAATTCATAGGTTTGAAAATTATTTGAATTTGGAGCTTGAAAATTAAATCTTAAATATTTTCGATCGTCACTACATATAGGGACCAATAAATACGCTTCTTTAAGATCTATCGTTGCTAAGAAACCACCATGTGGTATGAGTTTCGATGCGGTCCGATAGTCTTCCATCTTAAAATGGCTTGTTGTAATGAACTGATTCAACGGTTTTAGATTTAAAATAAAACGTTTTCCGCCGTTTGCCTTAGGCGCTAGAAATGTTTTTGAAATGTATTGGTCGTCTGATGGAACACATTGTGAGACAGCTCCCAATTCAATTAATTTATCTATAGCCTCGGCCATATTGCGACTTTCGTCGAATGTAAAGGCAGATTTAGGTACTATGGGTTGAACCACATTCTTATGAAACGGTATAGAATATCCATTATGAATCCACGACAGTACGATTTGGTTATTTGTAATATGAGACCAACAATTAGAATAAAAATGTATTCTGCCGGCGTGTACCTGTATCATTGCGGCGGTGCACGGGGCTTGGGCTGGTTGTAACCCCTCGATTGAGACGAGTTTGGTGGTGGGTAGGCGCGCCGTGTCGCCAGCACTGGCCTCTGACCCCTGTGGCTGTGACCTCCCCGCCCCCCCCCTGTTCAACGGGTATCGAGGAGGTCCTGACCAGTTTCCCTGAAAGGCAGGACGAGTGACAGTCGACTGGACTGTAGCAGGTTTCTGACTTATAGATTTTCTTATTTGTAGACCTTGACGTTCAATTGCTTTACTAGCTTTAATTTTCTCGGACAATGAGTTGCCAAACAATGTGTCATCCCTCTCAGAATCTTGAATTACATGTAGGAAATTCTTTTCTAAACTGGGTGTTATTAGTTTTATTCTATCTTTTGTAAGAGAATAATGTAAGTCGGCCAATATGCGACACCCGTCACTCAAATATTTTAAGGCTTGAATTTTGTTATCCGAGGAAAGCAAAGTGTCCATTGCTCTGTTTATCGCCGAGGTACCCGCTCCGAGTTGTTGTTGAAAACCGGCAAATTTCTTATCACGTCCTCTGACTACATCGGAGACCGCTGACGAAATTTCCGCATTTAGTTTTGGCGCCTGTAACATCTTACAGTTGCCGGGTACTAGGTACTCCTTATCCTTCATGATCTTTTCTTTATCCTCTTTCGGTAAGCCTTTCTTCAGTATTGGTGTCCATAATTTCGCTAGACTATCGTGTATGTCACTACCAAAGTCGGGTATATCAAACGAAGATGCTCCCAATGCAGAGAGTATCTCAGGATCTAAGGGTATCTCCGGTACGGAGTCTTGAGCAGCCGCTGTTGGCAGTTCATCGGTCAGGTCAGGTTGTTCGGAAATTACGTGGTCAATACATTTTGTCACGTTTGATGGGCCAGCTTCCGGTTCAGGTTGGGTTTGTACGATGTTCATCGTATCTATAACAACCATATTAATTTTTGAAGCGAAAAAAGGCATAAGAAAGGGAAAAGAAAAAATAAAATAAAATGAGGGTACATAGTATGTACAATATAAAATGTGTACATGTATTGTCCCGCAGACAATAGTTTGTAGATAACGAGCGTTTCATCAGAAAACGCAAGTAATTTCTACATATTATTTATGTCATAAATATATGACCCATAATTAGCCCGCAGCTAATTATGTTTTCGCAATTGACCCGCAGTCAATCCCGAATTGGTGCGTTTTATGAGTATTAGCATGTTAGGAATGATCAAAAAGCTATTACTTACTCACCTTTTAATAAATTATAAAAAGTGAAGGTAGAAAAAAGAAACAATATAAATGCATGAAGATTGAAATTCAAACTAAGTTTTAAAATCGTATCATTTTAAAACGCGCTTACATACCTGTAACTATTTCCTCATCGTCTGATGAGTTTATTTGTCGGATTCGCCGACGTCGCGATAGTTCTTCCTTTTCTTTTAATCTTCTAAGTTTCTTTTCGTAATGATGCATTTTTTCTTCTGCACTGCGCTTCGGCATTTTTTGAAAGCAAAGGCGCGTGCGCTAGTTGCCTCGCACGAAAAAGGAATGAGAAACTTGACATGAACAGATGACAGGTGAATGATTGAACATTTGTTTTTTTTTTTAAGTTTCACTCTAAAGACGTGCGATGTTGCCTGTAGGTTAAAGGGACTACGTTTATAAAATTATATCAAAGAATGAAGCGACGAAATATAATTATCTATGAAAACCAACAACACTATGCAAAGTGAGGTATTTACAATGCCGATCGCCAATCATCTGTTCTCTAACCTATTCATATAAAACAGTTGAGAGGCATTGTAAATGCCATACAGCTCATAATGTTGTTTGTTTTCATTGATAAGTATTGTTTGTGAATACGGACGAAAGAAAGACAGCACGCCAGTACATGCCGGTAAAAAAAACACTTAAATTTTCTCCCGATATAAATGTGCTTTCAAATTCAAAAAAAGCTACACAATTGACGTCAATTCGACGCATTCCTTTGTACTTTAATTTCCAGCTCGCAATATGTCAACAGCAGGTTTTCAGTGCAAAAAGTGTAACCCTGTTGCGGAAACATATTATTATGCCAGCATAAAACTTCAAGTAAACTCTTGTTATGTATCATAGTATTCGTTCAGCGTTCACCCCTCACAATCAATCATGTAAAGAGTAAAACATGTTTTATTTGCACGCATGCGTTTCTAAAACGGTCGGTAATATGTTATACGTGTGGTTATATCCAGAGAGGAATATTGCAAATCGTAACACAAGTGACACGAAGAAATTGGATAATTTTTATCCGCCTTAAAATTTACCGTTTGGTAACTTTCACCTAATCTATAGTTTGCTTAAGGCAAACTGCTAAGGGTTTACATTACTACCTATGTACTTACTTTTTATACAAAATGTTGTTACTGTTCGAAAATAATGTTCTGAAATTAAACGTTTCTCATGGAAAAGAAAGCGAAAGAGAAGCCCAGGTTTCTACAGCGGACAAGTAACCAAATCAGTCACTTGTCAGTTGCCACCGCCGCCATGCCGGCCTGGGCCCGAAACACGACTTAGTTACCTCTCAGTGAAAGACCCGTGTTTCCCTGAGGTTATGGGGCTCGCTAGTCGAGCGGATAAATGCTATTACCGACTGTGAAGTTGACATATCAAGAAATCTCTTAATGGACTCTTACGACATACACAACACACTCACGGGAGGAAATAATAGGATTGCGATTTGTATTCTTTTCCGTCACCGAACGGATGTTATCATCACACTTACTCGCGCAATAACTTAATACTTGAAAAAACACAATGATGCTCCTAAATCAGACAAACGGCTATTTTAAACATATTTTTGCTTACGATTAAAATAAGCGTATAAATCCCTCGGGTGCGAATGTTTTATTTGAACATTTTTATTAACTTGCCCTGCAAAAAAAAACACGCATTTTAGGCAATCACCTTTGAACTTAGATCGTGTTTAAGTTATTACTTTCGTAGATGTTAAGGAAATTATTTTGTCGGAAAATATTTGTTGAGTAATTCGTTTTGCTAACGAGAATATAGCAGCAGTGTTTAACAAATAAGTAGAGTGGAGTAAGTTTTGTATAGAAAATTTGAAATTGTAGACGCTTTCGCTTGCGGTCAGCCGCCGTCTTTAACATTATTCAAAATTACTGCTAAAAGTTGTTGCCGCCGCACACCGTTAACAGAGTTTGCCTTTGCCTGACGCTTTTCGCCTCCTTACCTCTTTGAATATTTTAATAACGGTACATTAAAAATACATTAACAACATGTAGCTGTAACATTCCGACTCCCCTCCTTAGAACTGACTTTCCCATTTGAATACTCATTGTTCCAAAGCCTCCATTAAATGAAATGACAAAATGTTGTGCTGGTGTTTGGAGGGACTTAATTTCATTCGATTTGACTGCCTTGGAACTTTGAGATCCTCGTGAAGAATACAGAAATAAAATAAACATGGCTTTTTTAATTTGGTATTATGAAAATCCTTGTTGGAACACAAAAGTAATTCATATTAAATTGTCTTAGGTGATATAAAAAAAATATTTTCTTTTTAATTTATTTAAACTACACATCCTCACCCTTTCCGTCTTGCTATACCGTACACAAAGGTCTTGTGGAAGAGATCGCTCATAGGATATAAGGATAAGACCGCCTTATGCTAGGCGCGCACTGGTGACTTTTTGTCACCGTGACAGTCGTTTCATCTCTTTTGCACTTTTAAAATGAGAGGAAGAGAGATATCTGTGCGCGCCTAGCCTTAGTTGTATACTTTGCCTAGTTCTAAGTTAATTATGGTATGCAATAAAGAGTGTCTATCTTCTTCTTGAACACTCTCCGCACTAAGATTTGCTATTTACATGACCTAAAGGTTACCTGGTAGACCGCTTCTTAATACTTAAATTCTGCTTTCGAACATTTTCAGCTAAAATAAATTAGATTTCAGATACGCCAAAAGCAACTAAATTTGAGCCTTGTTTACTCGGTGACAGGTGGGGCTAAGCAAAATGTAAATAAGTCTGATTATTCGTTGAAGTCTGCTAAATAAAACACGTCACCTAATTTTGAGCATAACACCTTACCTTTGCGTTGTACAAAGAAATAACCAGTAGTGTTTGAATAGACTTAGGTACCTAATAAAACAATTAACTTCTTAGCTGACAATCTTATTGCTATTTACGTTCTAATCTAAAGCACAATACAGTCGACTATAAGGATATTGTAAATGTTTATATTTAAATGCTAATTGAAGAATTACTTTAACATTACGATTCAAGACCGTTTTACTGTTTGTCTCGCGTCTTTCAAGACATGTATATCAGTTAAAAAAAGATTTATTTTGGATTGTCATAGGTCATCAGGTCATCTTATGGATAAGATACTGGAGTATATCAAAAGAATACTAATTTCATTTTATTTTAGTAGGTATAGATATTTTGTTAAAAATAATTTATTTTATAAATAAAACTATAACCAAATACACTTTGACTTGTAAAATGACTTGTAAAATAAAATCACATAATAACAAGATCTCTCTTAAAGTAGGTAGTAATCACCTTAGAACTGATGCAGAAGTAGCAAATGAATTTGAAAACTACTTCTCTAATATACCTATATCAGTTACAAGTAAAGTAAAGTCATGTGTACATCTGGCTCAGTCTTTCCTTAAGGACAAAGTAAGTACATGCCAAATCTCATTTAAATTTTCTCATATAGATTTCATCACTATATTAGAGACCTTTAAAGAATTAAATTTAAAAAAGACTGAAGACTTATGGGGAATCTCAGTTGTGGTTCTAAAAACAATTATACCCACTATCGCCCCACATTTGGCTATAATATTTAACGAGTGCGTAAATTTAGGCCAGTTTCCAAATTTAATGAAGTGTAGCAAAATTGTTCCATTATTTAAATCGGGACAAAAAAGTGACCCTTCAAATTTTCGACCTATTTCTATATTGCCAGCACTTAGCAAAATCTTTGAGAAAATAATTTTTAACCAGCTTGTATCTCACTTTAAGGAAAATAAATTGTTGCATGAAAAACAATTTGGCTTCACTAGAGGTAAGTCCACTACCGATGCAGGAGTGGCTCTCATGAAACATATCTTTGACGCATGGGAAAGAAAGCAGGATGTCATAGGTATTTTCTGCGATTTGTCAAAAGCATTCGATTGTGTTGAACATACTACTTTACTTATGAAATTACAGCATTATGGTGTCTCAGATGTTGCGCTAAATTTGTTGCAGTCTTACCTTACAGACAGAATACAGAAGGTTGTAGTAAATGGAGTTGAGTCTCCAGGCGCCCTTCTACGTATGGGGGTGCCCCAAGGCTCAATATTAGGACCCTTACTTTTTTTAATATATATTAATGACCTTCCATATTTTGTTGAAGGTTTATGCGAAACAGTGCTGTTTGCTGACGATACTTCTTTGATTTTTAAAGTTGACAGACACAAGGAGGTTTCCGTCGAAGTGAATAGTGCTCTTTCCCAAGTTCTGCTTTGGTTTGATACGAATAATCTTTTGTTAAATTCTAATAAAACCAAATGCGTTAAATTCACAATGCCAAATGTGAGGCAAAGTAATACTAATATAGTTATAAATAATGAACAAATTGAATGTGTCAACTCGACCACTTTTCTGGGTGTAACGTTAGATTATAAATTACAGTGGGCTCCTCATATAACCGCCTTGGCTGGAAGACTCAGTTCGGCTGCATATGCTGTTAAAAAAATTAGGAACCTAACAGACATTGAAACAGCAAGACTTGTTTATTTTAGTTATTTCCATAGTATCATGGCGTATGGTCTGCTTCTGTGGGGATCAGCTGCTGATATCCAAA
Source organism: Conogethes punctiferalis (assembly GCA_031163375.1). Classification (NCBI taxonomy): domain Eukaryota; kingdom Metazoa; phylum Arthropoda; class Insecta; order Lepidoptera; family Crambidae; genus Conogethes; species Conogethes punctiferalis. Next base: position 9,487,655 of record CM062080.1, read on the forward strand.
CCATTTTTGTGTTGCAGAAGAGGGCCATTCGTTTCTTGTATGGACTTAACTCGCGTGCTTCACTTAGAGAATTATTTAAAGAAATTAATGTTTTGACTGTAGTATCACAATACATATTTGACTGTATTGTGCACGTACGAAAGAATATTCATCTTTACAAAAGAAATGCTGATTGCCATAAATTTAACACGAGAAACAAGAACAAACTTGCTGTTCCAAATCTCAGGCTGCATAAGACTGGCAATTCGTTTGCTGGGCTAAGTGTAAAATTCTTTAACAAAGTACCACAGAATATTGTTGAATTACCAATACATAGGTTTAAGTCTCATATTAAGTCATGTCTTATGAAAAAAGGATATTATAAAATACAAGACTTCCTAGACGATAATATTACATGGACATAATGAGCTGCTCGCCTGCACTTAACAAATATTGTATTAATGTATGACATCAACCTGTATAATGATTATGTATATTTTTGAAAAAAGCCAAAATTGATGAGTTTCTTGCGGCACTTCTTCTCATCAGGCCTCATCCTTATCACGTCGAAGTGCTAGTAGGGAAAAAAAAGTTTGACGTGCAAAAGAATTTACTTGTAAATCTACTTGCAGAAATAAATTATTTTATTTTATTTTATTTTATTTTATTTTACATACATAGAATCGGCGCTGACTATAGGGCCCCGGTGGCATAATAAACAGTGCGGTAAGCGTAAAAAGCAAGCGATCGAAAGATACCTGGTTCGATTCCCATTTTTTAAATATCTCCGATCTGGGTGTACTGGGAGACGACTCCAGTTATAATATGCTAAACATGGAACATGGGAAAACCTTAGTTTTTGAATCATCATCATCGTCAGCCCACATGATTTTTTAATAAAAAAAAACTTTAGACTTAAACATCAGTCCACTGCTAGACATAGGCCTCTCCCAATGCTCGCCACTTTGATCGGTGAAAGTTGAATGCTCGCCAGTTTTTGAATGGCGTGACTTAGTTAGAAGTTAGAAGAAGTAACTATTGGGCCAAGCTGAAATAAACGTGTAGGTACGTCATATTCTTCTTTCTAAATTAATTAACAGGGAATCGAACCTGAAACATTTTCATCGATCTCGCTTTAGACTTAACTTAACAGGCCGTCAATAAATTACCGAATCGTTTACCCACCACTGAACATAGTTTGAGCGCAGCACTTTCGCAAATACAAATCTGTTTTTTCCGTGTCGAGCGGCGCGAGCGACGAAACATCGGGAAAAAAATCCCACACCGACCCGGATGCACCTGTAATTGGCGGCTTCCACTTCCGGCCCGCCCTCGCCGCCCTGTCTCCGCTTCGGTCGTAGTCAGTCGTAGTCGTGGCGAATGACTTTGCCGCTAAAGGGGACACAGAATTTCACTAGAGCCGCTAACTACACTTTTATAATTTTTTTGTAGTTCCGTCGCATTTTTTCGGCGAGCACCGATGTATCGATTCCTCTGATGTGACGTTGGTCGTGGTTAACCGCCAAAATTAGCTAAAGGTCAAAAATTTCCGCAGGGAATAAGCGACCGAGCTGAAATTGTTAAATTTATCGGCCTTTCTTATTCAGTGATGTAAAAAATATTCTGTATTTTTTCTTACGTGGGCAATGCCTTCGAATCTTCGGCATCTACAATGAAGGTACATGATACACCGGTGTGAGAAGCCAAGTTATCCCGCTAAACTTAACGGTCACTCATCTTTGCCACTAAGCCCAGGGGAAAATCTGCCACGGCTCCCCCGGTAGTAATTATAACAAAAGACGGCTGACCATAGCAGCATGCTCAGTAACGAAGCACACCTCATCCCAGTAGATCCCTTGCTGGGTACCAGTCGACCCGTAACCAAGCACTCTTAACTTAGACACAAATTATTTGGTTGACATATCTGACAGTAGCGCATTTTCTTCTTATCTGAACAATCCAAATTGTTACAACCACTAATTCTGGTAAATAGAGGCTGAATACCGCGATTTGAATAAGAAGATAAAAAGAAAAACAAAGGTAAGCAAAAGGTGTGTATCAAATTACTAGAACCAAAAACATTTAAATGAATTTCGCAACTTTTGTCCGCGTGATCAAGAATATTTAGGTATTTTTCTCGAAGGCTGTATTAAATTATCCGAGTAATGTTGACAATTTGGTCGACAAAAGTATATACTACCTTACAAGTTACGCGAGTGAACTAAATTCAAAATCAATAGGTATTCATACGGCGCGCTTGTTCGCGTATGTAAACATTACCCGAGAAGTGCTCTGGGGCTGCTTGATAAATCAGAATATTCTTCAAAACGGCGTTGCGACGTCTTTACCGATACCGTTGGCTGCGCTACACCGCAGTAAATTTATCTAGAATAGGGACGGAGACCGACTTATAAGTAGATAGTGATATTTTAAAATTGCTCCGCTTGGAACAGATTGAACATTGAAGTAGGTCTTATTTGCCTCACTTTTCACTTTATTTTTAGTAATGGATTTATGACTGAGCTATGGTAATTCTTATATTATATTTATGGTCAAATCGGTAAAATAAGGCTTGAAAATTCTTTGTTTTGTTTCACTAGAAAACACAATTTAATATTTCACGTTTTGACTAGCGATGATTTTTACTACGATATAATGCACCCTACGATCGCCAACTCGCCTGCCTAGGGTGGCAATTATGGATAAAGCCTCCAAATGTTTGACCAAAGTGGCTAACTGGAGAGGCCTATGTCCATCAATGAACTGCCATAGGCTGATGATGGTGATGATATTTTTCCGTAAAAAAAATATCGTGTGGCATACTTATACGCTGTACAAAAATATAAAACGAGTAAGTATATAGCACTAGGACACACTCAACAGAACACACTTGAATAAAATATTATGTAACTTTTAAACCGATTAGAGATAGTGCAAAAATGTTAAGAGGCGTCCAGTGACGTACCGACTCACGTTTGAAGATCAGATTAACGTAAGCTCTCTGAAAGCAACGTGACCGGTTTCCATGCTACCAAAATAGGTGTGCATTTATTCCCACATTTAGGCACTTTATTTTGTATAAAACTTTATTCCTGGCATATACAAAAAACACTTATCTATACTAATATTATAAAGAGGAAAGATTTGATTATTGTTTGATACGAATCTCGAATCTACTGGGCCGATATGAATAATTCTTTCACTGTCGGAAAGCCACACTATCCCCGGTATATTATATTTATAAAAACGTTAGGGATCCGTGCTAAAAGTTTAATAATGTAACCCAAGGTGTGAAAAAATGACCAAAAAGCTATCTTTCAAACTGACGTGTATTAAAAACGTTACTATAGCAACCTAAAGTACCCGAAGCGAAGCGAGGGCGGTTTGGCTAGTTAATTAGATACTCATTATCTTGAAAACCCAGCAGAGTTTACCTGGATACAAATAAAATCTACTGTAAGCACCTACCCACCTGACAAGCGTGGGGACTGAGGTAAATCCCCCTAAATGGTCATTGGAGGAGGCCTATCTATGTCTAGCAGTGAACGTCTTGAGACTGATGATGAATGTAGCTGTACTCCCCTGTTAAGGTCAATTTTGTATCTCAATTGAAACCATAAAGTTTAATAGAAAATGGTGAAGTTTAGATCTAAGTAATTTCCTTACAAAGTAGAAACATTAAATCGTAGTCGACTCGCCATAAAACTAGTTCACGATCTACTGGGGGTCGACGCCCACAGATTAAAGACACTGCTCAAATCCAGCAATGCTTCGAATCTTTTACATTTTATTAGATGAAGAAAATGTACGTTCGAAGGACTTGATAATGTGGTCGAAATTGGCATTTATTAGGGAGGTTCAAAATTGCAGCGTACTTAATTTGTGGGAGGCCTATGCAGCAAACTAGGCAAATTAATCAATCGGTTCAACCCGCATTGACGCGGTGTTCATGAGTACGGCATCCGAGCATACTTAACGATCCATTGATAAATGGATGACTGGTATTATCAACCCATAGCATGTCGAAGTTTAAATTAAAACATGGTAGCTATACGACAGCGACGGAGCATTCGCATGTCGCATTTTTCTAAAAAGGAAAAATTCTGTTTGATATGTATAAATTCTGGATAGTCATCAGTTACTTTAAAATCTACGTATCTCATTCATATTTTCCACCCAATCGTCGAAAATTGTTTTGAAGAGATCGCTCAATAATCTACATTGAATATATAATATACAATAAAAGGGAGCGACCCATCATCATTTCGCTCCAAGCCAACCTCACCTGCCCGTGGTGCATCCTGCCGAATAACGAACGAGGCGCTGGCTACCGACTGGTGGCGGTATAAGCATCACAATTGAAGGCGTAGCTAAATACCACAGACCGATGACGGGCAGCAGCGTCACCGGAGCGAGAAGCTACGCCCTGCGATCGCCAACCCGCCTGCCCAGCGTGGCGATTATGGGTATATCCTCCAGATGTTGGCCCTAAGTGGCGAACAACTGGAGAGGCAGTGGACTGCAATAGGCTGATGATGATGATGATGTATATATATAATAATAAGTTAAACTTATTTAAAAATATTATATGAGTTGTCTACTTTAATTATTTGCTTGATATACTTAGAATAAAAAATATCCATCTCATATTCATAATCTATGACTATATTAGTAGACACAGCCTATATATTGATACCCTTGTTTCGAACAATATTTTTTAAAATTGCTACTACAATATCAACTCTATTCTAAATACCGAGAAGAAGCTTAGGAAAGTAAGCAAAATTCAGAACAAAACACAGTAGGTAATAAGTTATAATTTTTTTATAATTTAAAAAAAAAATGCTATTATTCTATCATCAGCTTGCAAACGTGCACTAATGGACATAGCACTCACCCAATGACTATTGTAATCTGGCAGGATTGGCCTTAGTCACCTCGCTTGGCAGGCGGGTTGCTGACCATAGGTTTGATTTGTAGCCAGATAAACGCTGCTGCCCGTTTCCTGATATTTCCTTAGTCGTCTTCTACGACACCCATGATGAGGAATATTATACTCGTATTATTGCAACCAATGGTAATATACGTTTACTTTTAATTATATTTACAAAAATGTAATTTTACCCGTGGATTTACTTAAACAAACAGCACTTAACTAGATTTCGCTGTAAAGGACGTTTTATAAACAGTGGGTCGGGTAACGAGAACCAACGATGCTCTCAAACAGTTCCTTTGGAGATTTTATGATATTTGCAAAGGAGTGTACCGCCAATTCCATTTCTCTAATCTTATGGTAAAATCACTTCCGCTCTTTTATAGCCCTGGTCTCGTATTGAAACTTCCGAGGCTCGAGCCCCACAGGGGGCGCCCTCAGCATCGTTGCTTAAATTTTTAGGGGTGAGAGCCTTCCGCTCCCCCAACAGTCCGGTGATGATGACAAGGCCGCCCTGGCCATCATCGTAGTCATTTAGAAAAATAAAAAAAACTTTACAATCGATAAATGCCACATAAGCTTTAGTACATAGATACAGTTTAGAAGATTTTTATTCAGATACATAAATCAAAACTGCTAAAAGCAGCAATATCCTTACGACCAGACAATTCGATATAATTTACTATATCGGACATTATGCATAATTCCCGGGCATAAGTATTTTCCCTTCATTAGTCACTTGGTCAATAATATACACCCTATATTTTAGAAAAAGAAAAACATGGTTATCTTAATAGGTATATACTTAACTAATAAATTATTTTTCATAAATTTTGTAATAAGTGTCTCACAACATTTGGCAACCCTAAAGTCTAAGGCCGCTCGCCCCCGGCCGCCTGTTTTCCGCACATTTTTTCTTATTATTTACAAGCTTGCGCACTCAGTGCTTACAAAAACGTATTTCAGTGGAATATGTCATCACAGTTATACTCTCAGTACGTACATTTTTAACCGACTTCGAAAAAAGGAGGAGGTTCTCAATTATATAATATGTATATGTATAATGTTAATATGTTATATATATGTATAATATTTTTTTTTTTTTATGTTTGTTCACCGATATTTCCGTCAATTATGGATGGATTTCAAAAATTTTTCGACAGTTCGACAGAGGACACTTCCGAGGTGGTCCCATTATCACCAAGTCAGGATCTGATGATGGGATCCTGGAGAAATTGAAGGCAACAACCGAAAATTGTATGCTCATATGGTGTTTTTGTTACGTAATCATATTTTACTCAGGTATATGCTTCCGGGCGTCAACATCTGGTGCTGATGATGAAGCCACAGAACTCCTTAACGTTTAGGAGTTAGGGGACAGTACTGACATTGGTCGATATTAAACTAGGTAGTAGTATGTACTTATGCAGGGCTAATAGGGCAGGTGATTTGGTAAGTGATATGCTTGATTCTAGATCGCAAAGTCTTCACTTGACTTAAAGCAAAATTTTTCATTCCTAAGTAAAACTCTTATGGACATTAATTAGCCTTTATTCAAGGTCACAGCACATTAACGCAACGTGACAGCCAAACAAATAAATGTATATTGTCGTGTGGATTTGCCGGCCGCGCGCGTCATACAACAACAGTCCCGAGAGGCTGGCACCGACTTCAAAAATAAGTGATAATTGTAATATTTAAATAATTATGTATTAAGGATAGAATTACTTACGTTATTTATCGCTTTTTAGTTTTAGTCGTTTGTGTTTTTTTTGAAGTCGGTTTAATTTTTTTTTTAAAATAATTAATTTGTTGTGTCGAATATTTAATGAAGAACCATACATGACTTAGTTTTAATTAGGAATTAAGTCTCAATCTGCAACCTACATATGTAAGTTTGTATGAATGACTCGTTTCTAAACTCGAACTCCGAACGCTTATTTTCAAACAAATTTATCGTTTCAAAGTTATACATTCAATATTTTTTTTGCTCTGTAGATACCTCAATTTATAAGCTTTCATCAACAAATATAGAAAAGCCAGTGGCAGCGCTTAGCATGGCCTGATATTCTGCCTTTTATAAATTTTGACATGCAAATATAAACACAGCTCTACAGATTGACGTCAGTTGTAAAACGATGTCGATTCAACGCAGCAACTTTGAATAAAAATTGCTTTTCGTGAAATAATGCGAGCGACATCGCTACCCGTCTCTGCCCACCCTTTTATGTCTTACAAAAGACCTGTGGATTTCAAAATAGGTTGCCCACAGCTTGTCTTTCAAAAGTTTACTCCTTTCATATCTCCGCTTCAATTTCGCAGTGCAATTTATATGCACTTTGTAGCGGTGAGCGCTCAAAAGCACCTCGGCCGAGCGTTTATTCGTGGAGAGTGCTACTGTTAAACGCCGTTTTTTCTGCTGAAGAAGAGTCTTGATGACGGCGTTCATAGTTAATGAGCAGCCAGTATCCGGGTGTTACAGCGAAAATTGCCCGCTCTTTAGACGCTAGCCGTTTGCCAACTCGGCTGAAATCGTTCTGGCGTGAAAGAAGCTTCCGACCGTGCGTTATTGTTTGACGTTGGAATGACTTCCTTTTAGTGGTGCGCGTAACTAACGCCACGCTTGGAGACTAGTTACGGTCGGCAAACCGAACCCCTCCAGCTTATATGTGTCACATTACCTAGGTCCGTATATAGAGGGCCGAGCGGAGTGGAGTGCACTCAGGTGAAAGGTTGTTTTGTTACGTCAAATAATTGCCAACTTTGCGGAATTTTCTTTTCTTTTTACCGGTCTCCTAATACGTTGTTCGAAATATATACGCGTTGTAAGTTTTTAGGGGTTCATTTATCACAACGAAAAAAGGCATCCCATAAATGTTCAAGGGTTAGGTTAATTTAGTTGATCTATAAGACAAATATGATCCTGTTAGAGACGTGCAGATACTATTGCTTTAAAAAGATATTTTTATCGACTTATTGTAAGATTTATAACTTGTAATTTGGTACAAAAGCATAAACCACATAAAATCTGCCTTTCATAAAACCTATCGATTTGTTACACACATACCTAAAGCGATTTGACAAAGGTAAATGTTACCTATGTCAAATTTTCTTTCTTGCAAAAAAACCAAAGATAAATATTTCAAAATGCTTTTGTAATCGCACGTTCACTTGTTCTTAAAGACAAAGGTGTTTCTTATCACTCTGTCATTATTGTGTTTGAGATTTGATATCGCTTGCTTCTTTTTATTTATATAAAATAAAATGACGAACTCCATGTAAATCAGTTTAAAAGGTTTATGCCGACTAATGAAGGGAGAATATTTATTTATGCTAGCTTTCATAACTTTCATAATAATATCATGTCAATTATTTATCAAAAGTATTTACAAATATCACGAACATAATTTGGCGTTTAACCAGATTTTCCGCCACTGAATAAATAGTAATGTTTATTAATGAAGAACATATTTACCACATATTTATAGCTAATTCGAGTGCAAGAATATTTTTCAAATATGATCAATAAGACGAAATGATGATATACATAATTATCTTGTGATAGAAGAATCTAGGAGCAACCTTTCGACGATTGCTTAAAAAACATAAACGACCAGTTATAAATAATTAATTAACTTCTTTCGCATATTACATGTCTCAGCAATAAAATCGATCATCAGAGGGTACCGAAACGCCACCTTTCAATGTAAGTTCTCATACTAATCTATGATTCACTTTATAGATTTACACTATCAAGCGCAGTCATAGGAAATGACATCTTTTCTTTATTAATCCTATTATTCAAGAGCATTTCATGTCGCCATATTTTTTTTATTTAGCCCACCTCATCCCACTGCTGGGAAAAAGCCTCCCCCAAGTCCCTTTATACCTCGCGATCCATCGCAAATATTTGCCAAACTTGTGCGAAACGGTCAAGATCGCCATAGTACAGAAGTAAAATATCTCATACATTTATATAAAATATACATACGTAACACTTACCTAATAATAAGATAACAACACCAAAGGATATTCTTATAAAACATGTTTACAAACTAAACAAAAATTAAATTTTTAAAGATCATTATTTACCAAACCACATAACCATATTGCATTATTCTAGGAAACAAAAACAATAAATAATTGTACGTTTGTAATACCTAACTCTGCAGTTTTAACAAGGGTCTCTTTTAACTGTAGAGTTAGGTACCTATGTAGTATGCAATAAATGCATTGTACTGTACACAGTACAGTAGAAGTAGTACGAGTAGTACACTACTCGTACTACTTCTACGTAAACAATAAATAAAATTACAATAGTACATGTGTAGGTTACGAGTAGTGTACACTCGTACTACTTCTACGTAAACAATAAATAAAATTACAATAGTACATGTGTAGGTTACGAGTAGTGTACTACTCGTACTACTTCTACGTAAACAATAAATAAAATTACAATAGTACATGTGTAGGTTGCTCTCTCTAAAATAATATGGGTAGTTAGATAATATTGCGACATGTCAGTATAAAACAATAATAATAAAATAAGTTTTACTATTTATTTATGTTCTGTAACACGAAACAATAACTTTAATTTCAATATTTTCATAACTATATACTTTGTAGAGTTTATTTTATTTTAAGAGTAGGTATCAAAAATCAGCAATCGTTTGCCTAAAAATAAAACAGACAATTGAACTTATGCCAACTCAGCTGAACAAACTAGTAGTTCTAATTTTTCTAAACAAGGACGCTTACGTAAACCGTTTCGATAAAACCAAACGACTATTATAATAATTACAGTTTTCTTCAATTCTCATGCTAATTTCTCATGAGCATTACAATTACTTTGTTCATAATAACATCACCCCAACAATACGATTATGTGAAAAACTACAGAAAAATATTATAGTCTTAAGTTTATTGCATTGTATCAGCAATATAAGGGGATTTACATACGACTTCAAATGTACACATATCTAAAGGACGTCCGTTGTTCAGAGCCCATGTTGAATAACTCTACCTGTATATTTTCAAACTGAATCGATTGTGTGCATACATACTTCTTTCATTGACATTTCCAATGAGTGATTAATGTGTCTTCTATTATGGCAATTGGACGCAGTGCGCATGCGACGAATTTTATTATTAGATAGACGGTAAACGGGATCACACGGGCACGAGAGCTTTAAGTGTAGTGTTGACAACTGTACAACATGTGTTTACGTTGCCGATGCGCTGCCGTCACTTCGTGTAATAGTATAAACTAGTTCAGTTTGCGTGAAATATTTCGTTACGAGTGCGTCACGGCCGAGAAATATGACGAAAGACTGTGGAGCCGGTAAGCTGACACCTTTGTTTGCCGAATTACTTAGTGATAAAATGATAAAGCATCATTTAATTGCCACACATGGCCAATTAATTTCATCTTTATCATGATGTTGATATGATAATATTTATATGAATTACAAGTTTGAATTACGCTCTTCCAACATTTCTTATCAATTTCACAAAAATTTATTGATGTTAACAATTTTAAATATACTTTTTACTTCGTGAATTAACTGACAGCAGTATGTAATTGTTTTAACAGTGTAGTACGGTAATTAGCTTGATTCAGAAATTAGTACCCACGAGTTTAAATGACAGTTTTCAGACATTCAGCGACATGTTCCTTCCCTAGAGGTTTTTATTTAAAATCGAAATGTTAACTGTAGTTTAAGCGAATATCATGATGATTCGTAGAAAGTTCTTTTGAATATGGAAATAATATATGGTATTGTTATTCCCTCTCGTATTGATATCTTCATCAATCTGATCCCCGGCCACATTAATCACATACATACCCATATTCGTGTGTGTATGTACCCACACATGGTTTCGTTTGTCAATACCAGGCAGAAGTCATCATTAATCAGTGAATTAGTTTATACCATTTGTATCGTATGTACTGTACTATTATCTCGACAAACACTAGTTTCGGCCTACATAAAGTTAACTCGACCCGACTATACTGGATAGAGTCGCATTTTATTCAGTCATTCAAATTGATCATTAACATATTTACTACAGCGAATGCCTTGAATGGTTAATTACTTACGCTATACAATGCAACATCAAGCTAAACTCCTTGAACTTTATACAGCTATTAAACCGAATAGCATAGGGGTTGATAAAAAACACTTTTAATGTAGATGTACATACGAGTATATCGAAGTGCCGTCAACGGTTTTATAATTTACAAACATTTATTGATGATATCAGGTCTTACACTATATTCTGCTGTATTAGAGTATTTTTTTAATAACGAGTAAAACCACAATAGGTATACCTAACTAAACTATGATTTCATGTACGAATTCTTATAAAAATGTATCACTTCATCAAACTTTTTGGAAACATCCAAATATTTCATAATTATTATTGTTGTTGTACCCTAATATTCTTCCTAGTAGGTTACGGAGATTAGGTATGCAACTGCTTTTTCTTGAAAACCAAATCACCTTAACCTGCTACAGGGGCAAAAATATAGAAAAGAAATCCAAGATGGGATGAACTACAGTACCTTGGTGCTTAGTTAAAGTACATACTTATTGCGTTTAATCTCAGTACTTTAAGTAGGGCATAGCGAACCGAATCTTCGCTCGAATTGAGCCCGGGGAAGTACCTCCACCCTATAAAATACCGCCGCTGAATGAGCGGGATTTCCTGAAGTTTCTTCGTTAGATACTCCTGGTATTGCAGGCATCCATAGGCTGCTGTAACCGCTAAACATCAGGCGGGAGACCGTAGACTTGCTGCCACCTTAGTAGTGTAAAATATCAACTCTATCCCGGACTAATCTATATCGCGTTAGCTCACTCTATCCACGACAGGATGGATGACGTCACTTTACAAAGTACAAGGGTTTTGATCTCTATCTAATGTTAATCCATAATAACGCGTATTAGCCTAAACCAATATTAATGGTTTTTAACTCGACTTAAAATTAATAAGGTTAAAATTATGGTGGTCGCCGCAAAATTTTCATATTAAACTAGCTCACTATAATAGTTCACAACTAAAAAACAGTAGGTAATATTATTGCGTAAGATCAACTCCATTGTATTGGTTACTTTGAGTACCTACTATTTGCCGCCGATAGTGAGTAAGTACTAAATAATACAATGGATGTATGTGTGTCATACATCCATTGTATTATTTAGTACTTACTCTTCGCATAAAAATGAATAGTAAAATAACAACGAGAAAGCTTTCCATAACAAATAACTACATAGTATTTTAGTGATAACCCTTATGTAGACTATGACTGTATATCATAGTATTTTACATGTAGGTAAACAGGTGTTTCTTATTCCGCATGTCATCTGTCAATGTCCAATGATTATCACCTATCCTATATTACATTACTAGCTGTGCTCGCGACTTCGTCCGCGTGGAATAGTTATTTTTTCCCCGTTTTTTTTTTTACATTTTCTATTATTTCTTCGCTCCTAATAGTTGCAGCGTGATGTTATATAGCCTTAAGCCTTCCTCGATAAATGGTCTATTCAACACAAAAAGATTTTTTCAATTCGGACCAGTAGTTCCTGAGATTAGCGCGTTCAAACAAACAAACAAACTCTTCAGCTTTATAATATTAGTTAAGATTATTTAAATTCCATGTAGAACCTGTAAGGTTAGAATAATTCTCAAGATATAAATCCCATCCTAAAGTAGAGCTTAGATTAGATCCTGTTCATTAACGTTGTCATGGGCCTTCTATGTGTTTTTTTCTATTGTTTGTACTAAATTAGGGCAATTTAAACAAGCTTGTCGAATAAGCAGAGTGAATGCTCGGTCAAACAAAAAATACGTATTTTATTTTTTCACTTCCGATGACGACTTGGGGGAGAAACGACGATAATAATATGCTAATTGGACAAAAAAGATTCACGTTTCAGCTGGTGAAAAATATAATCCACACTATTATTATAATTGTGGAAGAACTGTCTGCATCTGTCCCGTTTTTACCACATGACATCTGCACCATTTTTCAATTGATTTTAATAAAATAATATGGGCATTTGGAAACAGATAATTGCCTTGTTATTAAAATAATGCGAGTTGATTTTTTGCATGGATAAATAGAAGCTATTGATTTAACAGCCATGAAATATTGTTTGTACTTAAATACGAACTATTTTAATATTCAAATTGTAGGTAGGCCCTTTTCTGTTTTTTATTATGTATGGACAATTTTTGATAGCTGCTCATCAACAAAAGAAGATATATCCTATTTGTATAAAGTCAATTTAAAATTAATTATCATTTCAGATGGAACAGAAATCCAAAATGGAAGGAGTAACGTGATAAGTTTCGACATAAAGCCCTCCAAAACGTGAGTAAGTAACTGTAGATTAAATTCAATATATTTATTTGTAATTAAATACATGTAGAGCGTTAGGTTAAATAATTTTAAGGGTACTTTATTTTAAAACAGGCATAATTTTAGGGGTATTTTATTTATTTCGATTACCTAGCCAGTAACGATAATATATTATTTACCTATCACATGAATAACAACTAAATAAACCACTTGCAAAGAAAGGCTTCAGGAAATGTTACTTATTTTCATAATTCAATAAAAATTCCTCTACGTCTATAATTTTCCAAATAGATCAAGTTTATAATAGAGTATCACATTTAACTTATGAGTAGCTGCACAATCATTACTACTGTTTTTTATTTGTTTCCTTATATCTCTCTAGGAAAGACCATGGACCCAAAAGCTATTGCAAAATATTTATATCAGCATTGCCCTCAGTAAGCGAAGTTAAACAATACACAGGAGTTTTAATATGTGGTATGTATGATTTCAATTTCTAAACAATGTGAACCCTATGTCATGTGTATAGAGTCTGCATTTTACTGTTTGCCGTAAATTATGGAAAGCTATGAATAATAAAAGGTGGATTACTCTATGGCGATCTCTCAGCGAGGGAGATGGCTTCCTATATTCCTATTTAGGTACTAACCACCAAATAGTAAGTAAGTCAAAATAAAATTAAATTCTAGACTGCACAAAGAAATTCAACTTTAATACACATATATAAAGTACTTTTTATTTATTCGCATTTTTTATCTAAAGAAACCACGATGACTCGTGTTAAAAAGTCTATTAAGTTTCTTGACTTGATCGATTTGATCAAATTAAGAAATTGAATCGATTTTTATTGAAAATGAAGGTTACCTAGTAAAGGTTTCAGCCTTCATACCACTATAATTTATGCATGGCAAAAGCATTTTACGATACCCATTTGATAATTTAATTTATTACTAACATACATAGTCTATACGACCTCTATCATCTCACTTGTACTATACATATATATTATATATAGTAGCATTAGGTTTAATGGCTATTATAGTAATTGAAATTGTATATCCACCGTAATACATTAATTGCGTGCTGTAAGTTTTCCATTTGAAAATGCTTTTTATCATATCAACACTTCTGTGGAAATTGTATTAGAAACATTATCTGCTATAGTTTCAAATTATTTGTAGAATTAGTAGAAATTAGCTGTAAAAGATTTGGAAGAAAACGACAAAACTATGCTTTCATATGTTTTTTGGAACATGACGTAACCAAAACTAGCACAAGCAAAGCAGCGAAATGAAGTCTACAGCCTTCTTATTTAATTTAAAATCACTCTACTCGGTCTTTCATTTCACACAAGCAATCGCGATCCATCTAATCTGATAGCAGTGATAAACTAGGCACCTATGTATACCAGGCAGAGAAATGGACGCCGTGATTTAGAAAAAGACCTCTGTCTAATAGTGGACGTAGTAATTGACCTAATTTGTTAGAGATAAAAGATAACTAACACACTAAAAGATAAAGGCCAGAGAAAAAAAGATGCGTAAACCAATTTCTTTTCAGGTTTAACGTTATGGACAACATCTTGGTTTGTTTTTTATGATGCCGTTGTTCCTGGGGGCTTTTTATTCAACATGACAGGAGTGGTAATAGCCGGATACATTGTTGGTCATACTCTGGAAAGGTACACCACGTTGAACCCTGTTGTCGGTATGACAATTGTGGGTGCGTTGTTCAGAAACTTGGGCCCACCAAATTTCTTGGAAGATCCTGTGGCAGACACTATTGATTTTCATTTAAGGTATGTACGAGTAATGCGTCATTTTCAAAATTGCAAAACTCTAACAATGGCACGCAGACAAATGATAGCAATTCTGTTTAGAATGAATGAATTAGAATACTAGACGAATGGAAAACGTATTTTCGGTAGTAGATAGGTACTAGGAGTTGATAAGACAGAGGTAACCTGATTCGCACAAAGATAGCTTAAGCTTATTGAGACTTTTATCTAGCATTGCTAAGAGCTTCTGATTATATTGTTAACTAGCTGTGCCGGCGACGTCGCAAAAATAACGTACTTAAATAAAATGGTATCCAAATTTTAAGTTACTAACAATACATTGATGTAAACCGCATTTAATTCCATACAGTAGTTTTCGCGTGATGCACGGTCAAACATCCAGATAAAAATTTCTCCCGTTTTCCCAACACTTTCCATCACTGCTTTGTCTGTATGTGTATACTTACTATTCATCGCGCTTCAAGTGAAAAGCTTAACCTAGTGTGTTTAAGAACGTTACGTTTATTCTTCATTCATCTCGTTATTTAGGATAAACTGCCAAGATAATGAAAAGTAATTTTACAGTGACAATAAATAAGAACACATAATTGTTTTAGGAATTACGGTGGTAAAATAAAGCAAAACATTTCTCAGGATCCTATTTCTGATTTTACCAAGTTTGTAGAGTATATTTATATTGCAAATTAGTCTAGTTAAGCGCAAAGTAACTTACTTTTAATGAAATATCACCAAATTAAAATTACTAGTAAATGATTTTTATATGTGTGGTTGATACAAAAGAAAAAATATAAATTAGATTTAATTAAACCAATCAGAAGGTCATAATTGTGTATATCACGCGGGCGAAGCTCGAGCCTTTTTCAAACCTCAACAATTAATCTGGGCGGGACAGGATCCGGTTAAAACCAATTCAAAGGACAGAACAGGCCGTTTTTCTTTCAGACGAATTTACCCCGTAATTATCTTGACGAAGGGCCCACTCAGCTGGAACTGGGAATACATAAAAAACAATTCATTGAAAGTTTTTTCGTTGGCGACTCTGCCCTGGATTGTTGAGTGCTTATCCATAGCCTTCTTCAGTCACCTACTACTGGGATTTCCGTGGTACTGGGGTAAGAAAAATTTACCTTTTCTGTCTACAATATACTAAGATACACACTATATCACATACGAAGATTACAAGAGAACATATTACTTAGTTAAATTAATACAATTTATGCTTCTTATCGTCAATAGTGATCTCTTCCAGGCTACCTCCGGTTAATTGAAACACAAAGGGGTGAAGCCTTGCAAGGCAGTATGTTTAAGAATTAATTAATATGACTTGATGCAAGAATGACATAAATGAGAAATATTATTGCAATTACGTGTCTTCATAAAACGTTAAAAAGAAACGTATTTTTATATAAGTACACAAGTTAATAAGTACGAAAAGCTACACGCTCTTCGACAAAGGTGTCGTTTACAGCAATATTAATTTCTATATATGGTTTATGTAACTGAAAAGAAGGTGAGTACAAAGAAGGGTAGGTTTTACATTAATGTTCCTTTTGTCCAGGTCTCCACCTCGGAGCGATCCTGTCTTCAGTGTCTCCAGCAGTGGTGGTTCCCACAGTAGTGAAGCACAGCGAGCGAGGGTTCGGAGCCAAGAGTCAGATGGCTCTCCTTGTTGGCAATGCAGGGGGACTGGATACAGCCTTCACCGAAGGCATGTTTGGGATAATCAACAGTGCCATTTTCTACCCTTCTTCTATGACGTATAGGATAATCAAAGTAAGTTGTTAACAGGCGCGGCCTTTCATGTAAAGACTGACATAACTCGAGTGTTACGAACACATGTATAGTATCATGCTAGTATCATCTAACTCGACATCTAGACAAGGTTCACCTGCTCCATCGAGAGACGTTCCCATCCAAGACTATCTAAGTCTAGCCTATCGTTTCTTCCACGTACATTCAAAAACTAGAACGAACGCTAAATATCCTTTTGTAAAGTTAATTTTAAGAGAGTTCTCTCCTCATGGGCTTGTCTGTCTATGGAATTTAAAAAAACTTTTTTACGTCTTTGGCTTCCATATATGGGATGTCATCGGACTATATTCCACTCACGATCGCGTTATTTATGAAACGAACCTTTTTAATTGATTTGGTTAATTGTATTGAAAGGGAGTTTCCTATCAGTATTCATGGTGATAGCAGTCTCCAGTTTCACTACCTAAGTACCAAAAATGTAAAACTTTGCTTTACAATTTCGGACCAAGTTATTCTAATAACTTGACTTGATTATATTCACTTCATGCATACAGAAAACCAAGCTAATCTGCTATGTAATAAAAACGATTCCATAGTTAAATCTATTTTTCGATATGGTGTTCACATTTTACTTCCACGATAATACAGGTACCTACTTGTGTTATGAACCTATTGTCGATGTTAGTACATGCCCCACAAAATTGTCTACATGTAAATTTACCATAAAGCACTTTTTATCATGAATGATTCCGACTTCAATCGACTTTACAAAAGTGCGCTTTGTTCGTCTTTGTGAACTATTCGAATTCATAACTCTAAGAAAGCTTACCTTTCCGCTTCCGACCACTTTGAAGTTGAAATCAAACTACGTTTACAAGAAATTCTATGTGCTGGCATACGAACATACTGGCGATTCTATATATTGTTTTAAATGTGCGAGTATGTTTAGTTGATCTTTACCAAGCCAATTTTTACTAGAAATTATAGCTAATGTAAATGGAATATGCTATTGACAATGACATTATTTGGTTTTAAAATGAGTGGTATTACCTGCTTTATGTAGTAGGCATGTGTAGTTTCCGTCTAATGTTGCAAAATAATACAAATTACCGCCCTATTTCTTCCTAAGGATATGTTAATAGTCGACTAAAGGATTTGAGATCTTAGTCGGCGATAGGGTGACCATCACACTCGTCGAAACACCCTTGACTTAACCGACAGAGGTAGCAGTAAAAGTAAGGCAGGACGTAACTGAAAAATTATTGATCTGATTACTTTCTGTCACGCGGCAAGAGGAACTCAGAAAGTAATGTGTATGGTGGCCACCATACTGTGCAGTGGCACGGTATGGTGGTTATGATGGTGTATTTTATAGTAATAAAAATACAGACCTGGAGTATCTAAATGTGATACATAGGTAGATTGAAAGGATTCACGCTGGTTGATCCTTTTGAGTAGTAAGCATAATTTATATATAGCAACATTTCTCAGAAGTAGCAAGTCTACACGGCTCCCATAAAGCAGGTGCCCAACTACTCGCGTCCGGAGCAAGTTTATCTTTTTACATAATTTCGACAGGCAGTGATGGCTGTGTTTGTGGGGATCGCCCTTGGAATATTATGGGGCGTTTTGGCGGATTTCGTCCCGGATCATTGTGACCCGTACGCCCCCGCAGTTCGGAGCTTGCTTATTTTCGGCGGGGGCTTTTTGCTTACTTATGCCGGCGGATACTTTGGTTGGGGCGGTACATGTAAGTAAATATAACTTCAATTTAATACACGTTTTATATTGTAGCCTGGTGGAAAAGCGCAGAGATTAATGTTTGCTTTGCGCTATTGTTTTGTTGATATAAAAGCTTCAATTAACATATACAATGCAAGTAAGGAAGATAAATGTTTCGAGTAGTATTTCTTTTAAAAACAACTATATAATCTATTGAGCAGGCCAGAAATAGTTTTCTGGAACTCGAAACGCTATCACCATAATAATAGTTTATATAGCGCATAAAGCGTACAGTGAAGGATCGCCAACCATCCAGATGATGAGGATGGAATTGCAGTCGGACGTGTGATTAATTTGGTTACTTGTCTTGTCCGTTGCTGCAGCGGCTAGAGCCTCCTTTGTTTATCGGGAGGCCACTATGCTGTGTATAATAAGTACTAAATATATCAACAGCAATAGTCAATGAAATGATTGCGTTAACAAGTAGGTATAATTTAGTTTATTGACTGTAAATTGAGTCGTATATCCAATTATAGGTATGTATAAATATTTTTACTGTGACTGTAGGTAGGTATACATTTCTTGCGGCTTCTTCTAAGAAGAATGCAATTACTTTAGTTTCTGTAGAACAGCAGCTTTTACCAAGTAATTGCTAGCGCAGAAATGAAAATATATGACTTTTGATTTAGACACTAAAGCCGCCCCTTTAAAGTTATGTATTCAGAAACTATTCACCATAGTACATTTTTGGCGCATTTCCAATTTGCTATGTGAGAAACAGTAATGTTTGGTACGTTTTTACATTCTAGGTTAACCCGATTTTGTTTCCTTTAGCCGTAATCACATTTAAATGCGCAGTTGTTTGTTAATTATTTTTTATGTAAATTTTTTGTATTATTTATTTCTAATGAACATAATCATGACATCTATTTAATATGAAGATGTCTTATTAACAGGCTAAGTTTAGATCATATAATTCCAAAATGCAAACGAACTTAGACCTACCTTTGCCACTTGTCTTGATTTTATACCTATGATATCCGTGATTTATCAAAAATTAACGACGTATAGGTAAGTTTCTAGAGACCCTTTAAAAATAAATAAAAAGTAATAATTTATCCGTCAAGAGTATGTTACATAATTAAACAATACCTACACGTTGCCAAACTTGTTCATCCTCAGAATTTAATTATTAATTAACATTAAATTTGAATAAATTATATCGGATCGTCCATTATTACCATTAGTGACAAGCTCCAATATTTACAGAAAATAATAACAAATACATCTGTTATCTGGTTGGAATTTTAAAAAATTCGCACGTTAGGATTTTATATTCATAGACCTTTGACCTTATCTATTTTAAGGGTTTATCTTCATAAGTCGTACAGGAATATAGAATGTTTTGATTGATACAATACTCATTTTATACAGATTGATGATGCCATACTCAGAAAATAAATTCTTAGAGATATTTCTCTTACTTATTAGCTGTTTGCCAGATGTCTATATAATTCTAGATTTGGATTGTCAAACATGGAAACCAAATATGTAGCAATAGAGATAATAATATGACCTTTCTATTTACCAGTCACAGTATCATGTGATTCAGTAGGTAGGTAATTATTTATGAAGTCACTTTTAGTGTCCTTTATAAGAAAGTCATCAGAAATCACGAGGGTCTTCTACAAACATTGTCATTATGAAGATTAAACCAGATCATGTAGGTATGCAAAAATAGCCGTTGTTTGCATACGAGTATCTTTATAAGATGATCATCACAGTCATTAGGGTACCATGTTTATGTTTGCCTACATTTGATTGTCAATTTTGATATTCATATCGTAAAACAGTCATTATCCTTCAGATAAGATTAGTTCTAATATTCGTCATGTTTCAGTTTTATAACAAAGAAATTTTCGTACAATGTTTAGTAATTGATATTATGCCCTTGATTGATATACGTGGGCGGTTTCACTTGAGAATTTTCCCAAGCGCATACAAAATGTAAGGATTTAGGAAGTAATTTTCGAATAGTATTACTGCAATATAATTTTTATTTTTTTTACTGCGTTGCATCATTCTTGGTAGTAATACAATAATCTTGCAGAGCACCAATTAATTATTTAATTACTTTGCTTTCGTTCCACGAGACTAAATTTCACAAGATACATTCTGCCTTGTGCTCGGCAGAGGAGCTCGGTGGCGCCGCGGTCTTGTTCGTTTAACAATGATCGCAAATGTTGAGCAACCATTGGCGCGGTCAATCCGATGATGGGTGACCAAAATTTTACACCGATTTCCTCCGTGCTTCGGAAGGCACGTTAAGCTGTTGGTCCCGGGTGCTATCTTTACCAACTCAGATAGCAGTCGTTACATCATATCAGAGATGATGATAACTCTGACGCCTAAACTGGGAATGGGTATAGCTTACCCTAAGTGTTGCGGAGGTCTGATGGCAGTCGCTCTGTGTAAAAGCTTAGCCCTCGCCAAATCTCTCAGTTTGGGAAGCCGACCCTGAGACAATCGGGAAAAAGGCTAGGATGATGATGACATTCTGCCTTTTGCTGGTCTCCATGATATGAAAATAGCTCAGAGTTAACAGGGGCAAGTGCCAAAGTGAATCGCAACACTAATTGTTATGTCGTATTTGTTAGCCTTCGTTTCAATTGGGTTCAATCAACAGCATTGTCGTGAGCCCGTGGATCTTCATTGCTTGATTATATTTCGAGAATCCCAAACAATGGCCGTGAATGGACAGGCAAGATGAAACATGTATTGTAATTTCTTTTATCTTTTTATACGAGTTTTGCATTTCTTAAATGTAATTGTTATTACATTATGTTACAAAGACATAACTAGCCGTTATTTCTTTAATTTTTTTTTTTAGTAACAGCACCAATATATTGTAATAGCAACTTGGGCTTCTCTATCGTTTTCCATCAGGCACTAGGAAGACACTGTGCTGTGATGATTTATTGTGATGACATTAATAATATATTTATACAATATTTTGAACAGCGGGTGTAGCAATAATGGTATGCGCGGGCACAGCGGCCACGCGCTGGGCGCGCCGAGGCTGGCCAATCAACAACAACCCCGTTTCTGAAGTCTACAAGGTGCTCTGGAGAATCTTCGAGCCTATGCTTTTTACTCTTAGTGGATATTTTCTGGAGGTACCTTATACTTATTGAATGCCTACTTGACACGTTACCAAAAAACGCGATAACAATGTCTCGTATCTAGAGTTGTAACAAACCGTATGCATTCGTTACCAGGTGTAAATTCCACACAAAATAACGAAATGTTACTCACGAATATATTGCATTACTGGCATTTATCGTACTTACTACTGATTATGTCACTGTCGTCGTTAAACGAAGTTGGTACGAACGAGTTTTGCTTGTTATGGTAATGAATCCATACGGTTACCCTCGTTAGTTTTTACAGCTGCTTAGCTTCTGGATTGTCTCCTAGAACATGTTGATAGAGAGAGTCAATAATGAGTAGATCCAATTTAGTTACTTTTCACAACAAAATAAACTAAGAGCCTGTTATGCTGATAAACCACAGGCGCTAGCGGTACCTAACAGTTAATATAACTGGATTCTAAAACACGAAAATAACTCGATTAAAATATTTTATCTATAGAAATAAGAGAGTACGAAAATATAAAATAAGAGAAAGGTTAAGGTTTACGGTGGGAATGAAAACCAGCGTCGCGGTGCCCCCGCGCCACCACACATGCTATTTGAATGCATACCTTATTAGGTACTTATACCTTGTACTAGACTTAAGTGGGCTACCAAATTGTTGATGGTGTGGTGGTCCAAATAAATTTCTAGTTATGTTATCGGAAACTAAACATTAACAGCATTAATGTGTTTGTACAAATAAATTTATGTGTTTGTTGCCAGGTATCAGAAATAACAGCGAAAGAATTTTGGCTCATAATGGGCTGTATCTTTGGGGCGCTATCGTTTCGTCTCCTCGCCGCCTTCTTGGTGTGTTTAGCGAATGAATACTCCTTGAAGGAAAGCCTGTTTGTGGCTGTGACTTGGATACCTAAAGCTATAGTAGAGGTAAGCGTGGTTAATTTGTATAAAGATCTCAGGCTGCGGAATGAGCTCACTGCCGAGGCTCTTTCCCGTGACTACAGTATCGGGTTCTTTAAAAAGGTTGTGAAGAGATTTTTCTAAGTGTCGGCAACGCGCGCGTGGCATCCATCGTATTGCAAACGTCCATAGGCATCGGTAACGGCTTAACATCACCTTAATAATAATTTATATAAAAAAATATAAACGGACCAGCGTACCGGATACAATATACAACTTCACAAAATCCACTGATATTTGGAACTTTAGATACCCGAACTCTCTAAAATAAAATTTATGTATTCGCGGCTGAATTTGACCGATAAGGGTTTCATCTCTTGAAACGATGACGAGAGAGATGTTTTTTTTCTTGCTGGACTGTTTTTATTCCCCGAGATAATACTTATAACCGACCGGTGTAGAGAGTGCATCCGTTTTACCAGGTAAAAGCGTTCCATCGTAGGTTTCAATATCGCATAACATCAAGCGATTTGTGACGAAGCTCAAACTGATTATGAATAAAAATGTTTACAATAGTTATAGGCTTCATTTTTAGTACTTTCATTAATTTAGATTTAAATGAAAAAGGGACATTGTTTGTAATTAATGTATTACGCCTACACAGTTAATGAACGTTCGAAACAAATGTTCGACCACCGCCTCCCCATCTAGGGCCATTATCAAAATGTAAACAGTAACAGTTTGACGTTTCACCATGCCCAGAAAATTGGTAAGTTAATATTTGGACGGCTGATGTTAGTTCCGCGTGACGGTGATTAATCATGTTTTATTATACGGCGTCCGTGAAATTCAGACACGCCTGTCGCTTACTTCCCTTCTGCCTATTATTCACAAAATGAATATAACTTTTCTATTACGTTTACCTACTAAAAAGTGATTACTAAATTAAGTTTTCACTGATTGTACTTTTTATAAAAACTTATAACATTCTGCAATGCCGAAAGTTACGGGTGTTTACTGCGTTTTATCCTGAAGCTCTTATGCTTGTTGCCGTAAAAAATGGGATTAGTCCGTCTTCTAAATATTCATAAATACGAGTACATAAACCTTCTTTATCTAAGTTATTTAGTTTGCACGCTACAGAGTACAGACTGACCGCTATTATTTTTATTAAATACTTCTCTTTTCTGTTCGTATTTTCTCTTACTTCTTTTGATTCTATATTTACATCAATGTTTGATTCTTTTTTCGTTTTTCTATCTTGTGTTTTGTGCTTTCAACCTTTGCGTAGATTTTATTTTCTGTTTTCTTTATATAACTTTTACTTGTTTATTTAACGTTGTATATCCTGATCCCGTCTGTAATATTATGTGTTAAGGCACGGTTTAAATATCATAAAATGTAACACACTGCAATTTATTACGAAACCACATTTTCAAAGAACAAGAGACACATTTTCAGGTGTCCAAATGATTGACTTGATTACTTGTCCGTTGCCACAGCGACTTGGGTTTCTCATTTCCTTTGCATCAAGCCAGGCGAAAACTTTTCTGCCACAAAAAAATGTAGTGCACGTTTGTTTACGTACCATTTTTATATCAATTTTGTTATAAAATTGGCCACTGTGGCTGATTTTTTTTTCCACTTCTTTTATTATTGTTGCTGTACTATGGTAGGTACGCAAGCACTAACAATTTTTAACTAAAACGGTTTATCCGCATCCATATGACTAAAATATTTTCTAACGTTTCAAAAATCATTTTGCGTTTAAGCTGGAACACCACCAATTTGGGCGGATTTCAAAAAGCACGCCTTTTTCAAATAACCGTAGTAATCCGCCCAAACGATATTTTCCCGTGGGAAACAATAAAGTCTTTCTGTGTTGAACTAAAATCCAAACCAGCAAAGGCAGAAAGAAAAAAACACATTTTTGTGATCACTGTTGTTGCCGTAAAAAAACTATAGACAAATAACAAACTTGTGCCATTCTACATATCTACACCATAGTGCTAGAATGAGCCTCCGTACCTCTGCTGCCCCTCATCGGCCTGTGATATTTAGCCTCGCCTTTAATTGTGATGGTTATTAAACTGCTAGTTGCCAGAGCGTGGTCTGTTATTCAGCAGGATGCACAACGGGCAGGTGAAGGCAGGCTCTACAATGCAAAGTTAATCAATTATTGTCTCCAAACATGACATAAAATACTCCGAGATGTTTCTTTGTAGTGATCATGTTTTATTCAGCATCTCCGGGCGGCTAACTTGCGCCGCATCTTTAAAGCCTTGAAAAGTAAATTTTTGCATGCGATTACGTATTCCGACAACCGAGATGAGTTGGGAGAAGTTTGAATTAAAGTGTGTGCTTAAAACTTTACTTTGTCTAACTCTGTACTAATATTAAAAACCAAATTCTAAAGAGGGGACTACTTAATTAATTTTTTCACCGCAGTTTAATGTTTGACGTCAATCATCTGGTAAGAAAACAAAAGTTCAATTTTGGGAAAGTTTTATAAGTTATTTTAGTTGATAAGAATCACTACGAGTAACATTTTTCAGGGTAAGGAATTCGATTTCTCGAAACAACGGCACAAATATCGATACTTCAATAAGATTGCGCGTTCTCCTTGAAACTACCGTTAAAAATACATTTGGAATGGGCATTATTGATATAAATCTTACTGACGGTACAAGCTAATTGAACTGACGTCTTACAATGCACAAAAGTGCGATTGAGGTACGCCTTTAGCATATGTTAGGCCCATCTATCATTGATACAATTTTATGGGGCGTAGAACAAAACCTAGGACCTAGGCGTAGAACAAAACCTAGACTAAGACTTTGAAAAGTATTTCTATGCTTTTCAATTCCTGCTTGCTGTGTGGCATCTCCATTAATCACCTAGCTCAGTCATTTAGTTTATAATTAAAACTGGGACATTTTTCCCTTGTAAAAATGTATGAAAACGTATAAATCAAACCATAATTATTTTTACAACACGATATTAATTTTAAAAGACCTATTAAAGTTAAGGGTTACGGGGCATGGATAAGTATAGCATGGGCCATTGAGTTACCTTCTTCCATATAGTCGGGGGATATTATTTATTCACGTTGCAAGTCGACCCCCAGGATCATTTGTCGCCCCTATCCCTTGCACCTCATTATTCCTCGACACTCCTCATCAAAACTTGTATCTAGACCTTGTATCTAGACTCTTATCTTGTATCTTGTATCTAGACCCTAGATTAATATACCTTAGTAATTTCGCTGTATCTAGTCAGATATTTTCAATATAACTAGTGACCTGCCCTTGCTTCGCTTCGGATAATTGAGATAAATATTTTCACATAATATAAACCTTCCTTTTGAAAGGACTTCCACTCTATCTATTTAAAAAAACCCATATAATATAGGGACAGACACGAAAAGCGACTTTGTTTTGTAGTGATAAGCCCTGGCCATAAGCGACCATTTATGTATTTCGTAACTAAAATTTCATAAAAAACCGTCAAATTCATTTCGCTTATATTACCCCCAGGCTGTGATGGAAAGAAAGCCTTAGGTCGGCAATTTTTAGGGTTCCGTAGCCAACATGGGGAACATGTAATTATAAGAATTCTTCCACGGGATCTACTATGGGTGAAATGCTGGCTGATTTTTTAATATTGTCCGAACTTAAACAAATCAACACAATTGAAAACTCTTATGGTAATATTTTAGATCTGATTCTAACCGACATCCCAAACAGCGAAGTGATACAAGCGACAGACATTCTATCCAAAATTGATATACCTCACCCACCTTTGGTTCTTCAAATAACTAATATAAATCGACATAACCTTGGTTTTAATAATGATAACACTGTAAGATATAATTTTTACAAGGCTGACTATGAGGGTATTAGAAGTGAACTTGCTAAAGTAAATTGGTCTGCTAAATTTAATCATGATGATAATGTTAACGATCATTTAAATATACTTGAAAATGAAATATGGAATACTGTAAAAAAATTCGTACCAACTAAGAACCAGACAAGAAAAAAATTCCCCCCTTGGTTCACACCAACACTGATAAACCTACTTCGTGAAAAGAACAAAATTAGGTGCCGTTACAACAAATTTAAAAACCCTAGGGACCGAATATCATTAAATTTGATTAAATCCAGATGTAAAGCCCTCACTACAAGCTCTTACAATCGTTACACCCAGAGTCTAGAAGATGGCTTAGTTAAAAACCCGAAATTGCTATGGTCATTCGTTAAAGCTAAGAGGGGAGGTACGAGTACTTATCCTAGCATGATTACCGATGGTCAACAAACCGTAACAAGTGGAGGAGAATTATGTCAACTCTTTGCTTCATACTTCGCCTCTGTCTATAGCGACTTACCACCCAACTCCCAACAAGTAACTGATATCTCAGGGTATTTAAATCATGACAGTCTTACCAACATAGAATTAACGCGCTATCAGGTTTTCAAAAAATTGCAATCTCTGAATGAAAACAAGAGTTTTGGATCGGACGACATACCACCATTACTTATTAAAATGTGTGCAGAAGAATTGTCGGAACCCCTGCAATATATCTTTAACAAGTCTTTGGCAACAGGAATATTTCCAACAAAGTGGAAAATAGCTAAGGTGGTACCAGTGCCCAAGGGTCCTCGCTCCATTTCCGTAAGTGATTATAGACCAATATCACTTCTGTGTGTTTTCGGTAAGGTATTGGAGTCACTGATATGCCCTCACTTAATATCTCACTGTAAACATATTTTTACCGAATATCAGCACGGTTTTCTTGAGGGTCGATCTACAGTTACTAACTTAGCCTTATTCGGGGACACATTAGTTAATGCTCTAGACACACAAACACAAGCAGATGTCATTTACACGGACTTCAGTAAGGCTTTCGACAGGGTTGGGCACTGTGTTCTACTGAGGAAATTGTCGTCATTTGGGGTGTCAGGATCTTTGTTGAAATGGTTTGGGTCATATTTATCAAACCGCCTATTCTATGTAGTGGTTAATGGGTTTGAATCAGATAAGCATAACGTAGTATCCGGTGTCCCGCAGGGATCACATTTAGGACCTGTATTG
Source organism: Conogethes punctiferalis (assembly GCA_031163375.1). Taxonomy (NCBI): domain Eukaryota; kingdom Metazoa; phylum Arthropoda; class Insecta; order Lepidoptera; family Crambidae; genus Conogethes; species Conogethes punctiferalis. Next base: position 9,515,353 of record CM062080.1, read on the forward strand.
TTTAACCTATTTATCAATGACATCACTCAATGCTTCAAGAATTCGTCGCCTTTTTTGTACGCAGATGATCTAAAGTTGATGCGAATAATAAACTCAAGTGATGATGGTCTGTTGCTGCAGGAAGATTTGAATAGACTATCTGAGTGGTGTCGTTGTAACGGTATGGACTTAAACACTAATAAATGCTCCCAGGTTACGTTCGCACGTAAGAATCAGCCTATACAAGTTCAATATTCCATAGATGGTATTGGGTTAAAAAAAACAGACACGATTAAGGATCTGGGTGTTATCTTCGACAGCAAGCTTACATTTGTACCGCATATAGACAATATTGCTAAAAGAGCTTCTAAACTGCTGGGGTTCGTACTAAGGAATGGGAAGATATTCAAAAAACCTAAAACAAAAATAGCTTTATTTAATTGTTTGGTACGAAGCATTCTAGAATATGCGAGTATAGTTTGGCGTCCACACTACGCGGTACATATGTTAAAACTAGAGCGAATCCAAAAAAGGTTTATGTGGCACTTGGCTTACTCTCAAGGGATAGCTAAAAGTAAAAAGTCATACACAGAGAGACTAATTCATTTCAAAATGGTACAACTAAATGATAGATTCGACCTTATAGACCTTACATTTATTTACAAATTACTAAACCATAAGATAGATTGCCCCGCTCTATTGAGTAAAATAAATTTAAGAGTGCCTCGTCGTAATCCGCGAAAACCCATAACACCTCTCTGTCCCCCATTTCGCCGTACCGCATTTGGTAGCAACTCGGCCATACCTAGATTTTGTAAAATAGTTAATAAATATAGTAGTAACACAGATATTTTCAACGACTCCTTTTGGAGAATCAAGCGAGCATTTTGTTCGACCAGATTACCGGACTATCAAACCTAGTTAGTACTTATATAAAAAAAAAAATCTGTAGAACCTAAGTGTATTTTTTCTTTTGTCATGTGGTGTCAACCTGTAATTGGTTTTTATATTTAGCTAAAATATTGTCTTAGAATGTTATAATTAATTAAGCAACATTATGAAAACTGTTGGTTGACAAATAAACATGGCAAAAACGGAACCCTTATAGATTCGTCATGTCTGTCTGTCTGTCTGTCTGTCCGTCCGTATGTCACAGCCAGTTTATTCCGAAACTATAAGAGCTACATTATTGAAATTTGGTACGTAGATGTATTCTGTGAACCGCATTCAGATTTTAAAATAAAATCAGAAAAAAAATCCAAAATTTTTGGGGTTCCCCATACATAGAACTGAAACTGAAAAAAAATTTTTTCATCGAACCTATGATGTTGAGGTTACTAACATATTTTTTTTCTAAACTGAATAGTTTGCGCGAGAGACTCTTCCAAAGTGGTAAAATGAGTGTCCCCCCCCCCCCCGTAACTTCTAAGATATGGGCATGATAAAACTGAAAAAAATATATCATGTGTATCACTATGAAAACTACTAACGAAATTTGGTTTGAATGAAATCTAGAGAGTAGTTTTTTTTTAAACGTAATAAATCAAATTACCTAATTTTTTCATTTAATTAACTCCAATATAATAAAACGTAAAGAAAAACATTTATTTAGCTGTATAGTGGTACGGAACCCTACGTGCGAGAGTCCGACTCGCACTTGGCCGGTTTTTGATATAGGAGCACAGCTTCCCTACGACTACGCGGAAAAGCGAAAGCCCAAGTCCTTGTGACAACGGCAGGTAACCGGTCACCTGACCAGTCACCTGTTAGCTGCCACCACCATACTGGCCCCTTAAGGTTTTTCATACCCCGTTTAAAAGATCCCATATCAAATTAAATAATACTCGTACAGCTCAGGGAAAGCTAAGTATGCAACAGCGGTAGTGGGGTAATAAACCTATCTATAACCGTTTTTAACATTAATTCTGACTTTCTTTTGCAAGATATCCTTAATAATCCTTACCTTAGTGTTTCATATGACTTTATTAGGTACTAAATACTATTTAATTTGGCGCATTAGAAATAACGGCGGGAACGTTAACACCGCTACTAATTTAACCTGTTCTCCAGTCTTTAATATTTAGGTCAAAGTCTTTGGCGTCTCATCTTTACGCAAAAGTGACGCAAAATTTTTATTTACATATTATGTAGTTGCACCAAAGTAAGTACTAACGTAATATTAAACCCCAAAACACCCATGTTATAAAAATGCAGGTACATACTATGAAATAACAAAATATCAATGCAATTATAGTAATATTAAGATACAGAACAACTTAAATGTTCGTGAAATGAATGTTTACCTTGAATAGACAGAAAATTCTTCAGAATCATATGTATTGTCATAGGTATTTAGGAACTGAACTGAATCAGTAGGTAATTAAACTGAAATTCCTATATTAGCAGTACGTAATTTTCATTCAAAATTCGGTTAGAGATTTCGAATCACATCTCCGGAATTGGTAAATGGATTAAAGCTATAAATACAACGGTGGCGCTTTACCAATGTTGTTGTATCAGAAGCACTGTGATTAGACAATACCAGTATACAAATGCGAATGTTTGTTTGGCACTTTGGGCAAACATCTGAAGGCTTTATCCATATAATCGCCACTATGGGCAGGCGGGTTGTTGATCGTGGAGCGTAGATCCTCGCTCTGGTGACGCTGCTACCCGTCATTGGCCTATGCTATTTAGCTACGCCTATTCAATTGTGATGGGTATACTGCCACCAGTCGGTTGTTAGAGCCTCGTTTGTTATTCAGCTAGATGCACCTTGTGCAAGTGAGGGTGGCTTGGAGCGAAAAGATGATAGGTCTCTACATTGGCCAGAATTCACGTAATGTGACATGGAAGCCTACTGTGAAGCGCACTTACCCAGAAAATGCTGACTTTCTCTCGCTTTGAATACCTGTAGATTGCAAGTCTTGAGTCCAGTAAGGAATTCCATAGTTAGGCCGTTCGTTCTAAGAAAGTAAAGGCAAACAAAACCTCTTAATACATTCTCATTTTGGAACTAAACAGTTCCATTCGTGTTTCGTTGAACGCTTTTGGTCACACTTATACCTACAGCTCTGCTTCTTCTACTCGCATCAGTCGCGCACGGCGTCGTAAGAATGAAAAAGCCGCGAAAGCTAAATATGCGATAGATGCGTACCCATCTCAATACAAAATCGTTGTTTTCTATGGACAACAACACTAAATAGAGCTTAATAATTGTGTTTAGTATTTAACAAGTGATATTTGCAGGCAGTACTGGTGCGCGTGGCGACAGACTCGCTGTGGGACAACGCGACGCCGCGCGACAAGCGGGTGGCGGCGATGCACACCAATATAATCGTTATCGCGATTGTGTTAACGTCCGCATTGGGATCCGCGCTCACGACGCTGCTGGGGCCCGTGCTTCTGTCGTCGGAGTCGCGAGTGGCTCCCGAAGGTATTGTTGGCACAGTCAGCTTCAGATATACGTGAGCGTACGCTACGCAAATACCGATTAATAGCTACATACAGCCTAAATATCTACACACTGAAAGTGTTTAAATTACATCAACTCACACAATTCACTCAGAGAATATCACTCGGAGAATGTGACCTATCTTACCACATCTGAAAAGTTATGGTTTTGTTAATTTTTTGTGTTCTATGTAGGTATATATTTGTAGTAAAAACTAGGTACTGTTTTAAATGGCTTCCTACTACAATTACATGCTGTAAATGTTAGTAGAACAGTTTTCATTATTTGCTTGTTATAGATAGATTTACTTTATCATAATGCTTTATCTGATGTTGGATCTGATCATAATGCTTAGTTCAATAAATAATCAACACTATGTATCAAATTCATCTTAACAAACAGCTTTCTATAATTATCTTAAAAAAAACGAAAGTGCTAAAATGTATCTAAGCAAAATATGTTATCACGATTGCTTAAAGTACATTCTTCGTTCAAAGACTTTGGTTGCTTAGATACATTTGATTACCTTGATTGTTATTAATTTATTACCTTAATAGTTATTGATTTGATTACCTTAATAGTTATTATATTGTTGTTGAGAATATTGTGAAAATCTGTCTGTTTAGGTACTTCTATTTGACAATTGTATGATTTTGATATCTTTTTGAAAGTTTGCTGTGTATCGGTATACCTACATAGATCTATTTGAGTAGCTTGCCTCACACATATCTGATGCTGACTGTACATCGCACGGACAAAACCAGCATTTTTTATTCACAGACGTCATTTTGGTGTCATGAATCTGAACAGTCTCATTTAATTACTAATTTATGATAAATCTCTCTTTTCCTCCTCCCCCGAATTTCCAGACATGATATTACAATATTTTCATTAGGATCCTGATTGGTGGGTTAATTTAAAATAGTTTCGTGGGAAGAAAATACACACTGACAATTGTATTTTATTTTTATTTGTTAAGGTTGTACATACTTTAATAGTTTATGCTTCGGCTTCTTGACTTAGCTTTTTACTTTTCATTGTTACAGAACTGTACCAGACCCAAACTCCACACCAGACCAGTCATCTTACCAGGTCGAACACTGTGCCTAGCTCTCTAAGTCGTGTAGATATTCAATAAAAAACTTTAAATGCATGCGAGTATAATTAATTATTGGAACTTTGGATAGGAAAATTATTTCTCAACATTCCTCCATACAAGATCATTGAGGTATCATAGGTAATATGGAACTAATTATTTTTTACATATTTAATACAATTACCTCCATAGTGTAGATAAAAAATGTGTATTCGTACAAAGTTATCTATTGTCTGACGCATTTTATTTAATCACATATTCAATAAATGTACTTTGTCTTCGGTATTTCCAAAAATAGATTAGTGATTCTCTGTAGGTATTGAATATTGGCTATCTTTTGCATAATCGAATTCATCTTCATTAACATAATGTTAATAAAATCTATAGTAAGAAATACCTACAGTAAAGTAAGTTCAATCAAATAGGTAATGTTGACTGAACAAATTATGTTGATCATACTTTTATATTGTTATATAAAACAACAACAAACCCATTTTACGGGTTTATAATTACGTCGAATTTCAATAACTTTATGATGAGTAAATGAAGCCTGTCTTATTTCTGAATAAAATTTTTATAAATTAAATTATAAAAGTACATAATTTCGGAGTGTACTTATCTGTTCAGTGTCAATGGTGAAGACTTAGTACACAGACAACCTTCCATAATTCATATAGTTTGAAAACTGAGTTTTAGGTCCACTATATACCTACTGAGGTAACTCGTAGATGTGTGCGATAGTAACTTGTAAGGTAAGTAGAGCTACTTAGCTCATGAGTAAGTTACTTGAACACTTGTTACAACTAAGACGCGACTTGTTCCAAAATGTCTGTGTAAGTATTTCCAAGCGCTCGACGGTAAGGGAAACCACTGTGAAGAGACCTCATCTGACTGTGAAGAGATCTTAGATCATGTCTAGATAAATGATGTAGGTATATTCTGTATTTTCTTGGGCAATTTCAATGTTAACATCAGTTCAGAACTGCATATTGTGAACGCCTGTGAAAGTTTCTGAAAACACTCGGACCCAAGCCACCACCGGCTTGTTTATTTATTTGTTTGTTACCACCGGAAATCTAACCCTGAACTATAGCATCATGTATGTCAATGTGTGAAGGTCTTGGTAAAGCTAACTTTTATCCAGGATATACATACTGTTGCTTAAAATACATAAATACCTACCTCTACTTAAAGATACATTTCTCTTAAAGATACGAGTATAATATTAATGCTATAGAAGCTACAAAAAGAAGGACTTCATAAACTTTTATTTTACAAAATCAATACTCGATACTTTGTATAAATATTGCACACAAGGTTTTAGCTAATTATATTCAACTTTAAACCTGGCTGGACACTGGTTTCATCTAAATATAGCCTGGGCGCGGCTTAAAATAATTGGACTTAATGGGCATACCGACAATTTCAAGTATCAGCCACTATCAACAGCGAACCGGGAAGGCGAGCGAATGACAACCAAGTCTATATTGGTTGGATCAACGTGACGGCCGTCTCCGAAGGCGCACTCCGCGTAGAGCGGCGCGTGCGCAGCCCTTGCTCGTTTAATAACCAAACAACTTGGCGCCTATGTAGTCGGCTACACAGGCTTTTACAAACACTTTAGTGGTTATAACTGAAAAGCTACTACAACGCTCTCGTTAATTGCCAATGGAATAAATTACCGAAATGCAAGAAAGTGAGTATTCGGTTCTAATTTATTTTTAAGTGCTCTAATTGCACGAATTGGAAACAATGAACGTTAATTTTTAGGTATATGTAGTTACGTATCCGTGTGTATCAAATAAATACTGCATCAATATATCCAATAAAATTGGACTTTATTAAGAATACATTCAACCGAAACATGAATTTACAGTTTTATTTGCGAAGATATTCTAGAATACATGAATCTAAATACTGAAGTTAGTATTTCTCATTGCAGTGTAAAACCCTGTATGTTTTTCAATGACACAACATTTTCTTTAAACAACGAGAATATATTTCGTATAACATAATGTATTCAATAATATAATTCGTTACTTTGTTTTGTTGTTATTAAAAGTTATTCCCACATTCTATCTCTGGTAAACCTTTTATATCATTGATGTTTCAAAATAAGACTGTAATAAAATTGTTCCTGCCTTTAAACCATATTCATCTTTAAGATATCCTTGCTACATCCTCAACTTTCGCTTCCAAACTAAGGGTCTATTATCACCATATATTCCAGCTACTGGTTTAGGTTATAACAATAGAACAAGTGTCATAATGTGACTCCTATCACCCGATAGAGACGAAATTGTTACTATACATCCGTTGTATAAGTTAGACAAATGAGAGAGCATTCATAACTTTTTTAAATAGTATCTAATCTGGCAAATAAGTAGCATATCAGCCGATGGTAGCTATTGTAGCAAACAATAGCCATTTCATTTTAGATGCAAGAGATGAGAGTTGTAATCTTGCAAATCTAGCTTACAACCCCTTTCCTCCGCAACAAATAAATGCAGCCTGTACTACACCTCCGTTACTTCTGGCTTGGTGATGACCGTGACGTCTTCTGCTACCACCATAAGTACCACCGCAAAATCATAACAGCCAAATAAAAATTTATAAAGATCTAAAATCTTAATTAATACTCGATTTGTACACTTACCATATTGTAGCCTAAATCCCTAATTGATTGAACTACACCATCTCAATTACCCTCTATCTTGATTTTCTCTCCAGTAAAAGGTTGTCTGTCAGTAGAGATTGTTCGATACTTAGTTGTACAACTAATGTAACTACTTCTGCAGTCTATTATTTATTTTAGACGGATTTTTCAATTTAATAATAGACGGTATTAAGTTTACTATTAATACCGTCTATTATTAAATTGAAAAATTCCTCGAATTAAAATTCGAAGTACAAACAATAAATACACAATCGCGTGGATTGCGTGAGAGTAAAAAAGGCAAATTGCCATGACCTACCCGCAGTGACCATTTGGCTAAACAGATATTTGTTCCAACAAGTGCGGCGAGTTTAAAAACAGCCATGAAACTGATAAAAAATTCAGCGAATTTTTTATGCGTGCAATTCTAGTTATTGCAAGAATTCAATTTATCTAGTAGCGCAATACAGACTGTTTATATGAATACTAGTTTGCAATAGTCTCGGATAGTCTTTGATTGCATCCATTGTTTCTCGAATTCATTAATGCTATTGTTTGATTAGTCTATTAAGTTATTTGGTGATGCTATCATGACGATGTGATAAATAGTTTGGTTTATTCTGTGTCTGGTATTCAATATTCAAGACGTGTAGTTTTTGTGGTACTCTCGTGCATTGTTCGTATGGTGACATCGAATCAACATGTTAACAAAGGTAATATCCAATTCTTTCTGTGATGTTGTAACCCTTTTTAAAGGAATGGTAAACACGTACCTACTAGTCAAAAATAGTTTTGTTTGAGGTCGGTCGGAGGTTAATATAAGGTGGGTGGACCATGGAAGGCCACGCTCCTTTGAAGGCCAACTATCAAAAAGTCGTAGTTATTGACATGTAAACACATATTCCTTCGGCTGTACACTAAGATCCATCAAACTCAAGGCCACAGATGCGGCGGCGAGTCGCTCGCGCCGCTATTGTGGCAGTGCGATCTCACGCTTCGTACTCGTTAGAGTGGCCTTCCATGGTCCACCCACCTTAAATCAGGGCCGTCTCTACCAGGGGGTGCACCCACGAGGGCGCAGGTAGAGTCCGGCACCCGGCGCCGAATATACTTAAGACGGCCCTGATATGAATCATAGTAACGGTGTTTAAAGCATTATACGGTTGATTGAACCACCTTGACCGGCTAAATGATAAATTTCGCATTTAGATTTACGTTACTTAAAAAGTTAGGATATCACCTAATTCATACACAAAAATTAATCTAATGAATGAATGTTAAGATAATGTACGTATCGATATTAATTCAAAAGTGATATGAGTGAGTGTGTTCATTTATCTTTGTTTAGATCGAAGAAGATTGACGTAATTTTTTATTAATATAGAAGGCGCCCGGAGTATGCTCGCTACTTAGTAAATTAAATCATAATGTATGTTGTTTCTACAAAAACTGGAAAAATATTAAATATTCGTTATTATTAGGTGTTTAAATTTATTTATCTATACTTATAATAAATCTGTAGAGAGGTCAATTCTGTACATGAAATATATTTTCAAAATAACTATCAGGGGGTGATTAGTGATCGATACTGATGCCAAAAATGCAATCAGTAAAATTTTTGTCTGTCTGTCTGTCTGTCTGTCTGTCTGTCTGTCTGTATGTTCCTTATAGAAACAAAAACTACTGGACGGATTTTAACGAAACTTGGTACAATTATTCTTCATACTCCTGGGCAGGTTATAGGGTACTTTTCATCACGCTACTATCAATAGGAGCAGAGTAGTGAAGGGAAATGTTGGGAAAACGGGAGAAGTTACTCCATTTTTTAAGCTTCCGTCGCGTGTGCAGCCTTAATGGTTAAAGTTACATAGAAATTATGTATGACAGAAATATTTTACATAAAATTGACTAAAAAATATCCCGCAACAGCATATGTCTATCTTTTATGGTTGACTCACAATAACACGTGTAACTCCTGATAGCTTAGCAGTTCGGAGCATTCTGATTATATTTGTTAACTCTTACGTTTATAATACTCTCATTCATCCCTAATTTAAAAAAGTTATCATTATTACCTATTCAATAAAAAAAGAATCATAGAAATCGGTATAGAAATACCAAACTTATACATGAAATAAGCCATCGCGCCGTCGCACGTGAATACTGAATCATGCTATAAGGATTATTTTTGTGTAACGGTTGCCGCGCTCGACACGGGTCGCGACGGCGGTAGGGTATAAAAACCGGCCAAGTGCGAGTCGGACTCTCGCACGTAGGGTTCCGTACCACTATACAGCTAAATAAATGTTTTTCTTTACGTTTTATTATATTGATGTTAATTAAATGAAAAAATTAGATAATTTGATTTATGACGTTTAAAAAAAAACTACTGGCTAGATTTCATTCAAACCAAATTTCGTTAGTAGTTTTTATAGTGATACACATGATATATTTTTTTCAGTTTTATCATGCCCATATTTTAGAAGTTACGGGGGGGGACACTCATTTTACCACTTTGGAAGAGTCTCTCGCGCAAACTATTCAGTTTAGAAAAAAATGATGTTAGTAACCTCAACATCATTTTCAAATACCTATCCATAGATACCCCACACGTATAGGTTCGATGAAAAAAAATTTTTTCAGTTTCAGTTCTATGTATGGGGAACCCCAAAATTTTTGGATTTTTTTCTGATTTTATTTTAAAATCTTAATGCGGTTCACAGAATACATCTACGTACCAAATTTCAATAATGTAGCTCTTATAGTTTCGGAATAAACTGGCTGTGACATACGGACGGACAGACAGACAGACAGACAGACAGACAGACAGACAGACATGACGAATCTATAAGGGTCCCGTTTTTGCCATTTTGGCTACGGAACCCTAAAAAGGCGGGAGGTCCGAGAGCTAGCTTCATTCAATATTTGGCTGTTGATGCGTTCAGAGCGATCGACCTTATTGACAGACAATAATTGATATTGAGAAACCGTGCTTATCAGCGCGACTTTTAGTTTTTAAATAGTTTATTTGAATTTCTTTTGTTGTTATATTGTAAAATATTCGTTCAAATTAAAAATTATTAAGCGTAGGTACTTTTATTAATTAAAGTAGTTATAAGTATTTATTTTTAAGTGAAGTAGGTATAGGTAGATAGTTTTGCACAGGCGTTTCAGCTTCAAAAATATATTTACAAAAAAAGTATCAGGGGGTGATTAGTGATCGATACTGATGCCAAAAATGCAATCAGTAAAATTTTTATCTGACTGTCTGTCTGTCCGTCTGTCTTTCTGTCTGTCTGTATGTTCGTTATAGAAACAAAAATTACCTACTCAACGGGTTTTAACGAAACTTGGTACAATTATTCATCATACTCCTGTGCAGGTTATATGATACGTTTCATCACGCTACAATCAATAGGAGCAGAGCAGTGAAGGGAAGTGTTGGGAAAACGGGAGAATTTTTTATCTGAATGTTTGATTGAGCATCACGCAAAAAGTACTGCATGGAATTGAATGTGGTTTTCACCAATGTATTGCTAGAGGTCTAACTTAAGATTTGGGCATCATTTTATGGAAGTCCGTTAGTTTTGAAACCCGATATCCACGCGTGCGACGCCGCTGGCACAGCTAGTTAATAATAAATGTGTTCAATTACCCACACAACAAACATCGACAATCTCTGAACGTTCAAACTACGGAATTCTTAAAAGATCCTGTTGAAAGCACATAGAAAGTAATAACATTGCTAATTAAATCGTCTTTACTCAGTTCAATGGTTTCTTTGTAATACTTACTCGTGTATCTTCTTTGCTGAAACGAAAGCGAATATTTTAATATTTACATAACTATTCCGGTTAGAGTATTCCAGATTGACAGGTTCACGGTGTATGAATAATAAAATGTGATGATCACATTATACGTTACATGTATACGTTTTGAACGAGGAATTATGGGTATTCCCAACATAGACACAGTTTCATATTTTATTCTGTGTGTAGATATTTGTATGTACTAAGGTAGGTAAGATAGGTACTAGGTATATTATGTGTACAATTGAAGAATTGCATGTCAGGTGGACTGCTATAGTTTGATGATAATATATTTGTGGTGTCATCGTTGAAGTTTTTTCCGTAAGTTTAATTCACTGACATTCAGTTGTGTGTAATTTTGATGCCGCATTAAGATAAGGCATAGAACTAACTTACCTAACTTCTCTATTCCATTTTTAGAAGGTACTTGAAATTATTTTCTTATAACGTACGTTTATTCTGGATTAAATGAAGACAATTTAAATCCAGAAAATTTACAATTGATCATGATTGAGTGTTGACATTTCCATGAATTTATGATGTGTGAAATGCAAAAGACCGGCATAATCTAAATATGAAAATAACTTCTGACATGGTTTCAATAATGTACAACTATCTGTAGGTACATAAATAATGGTTATAGTAATGTGTAATGTATGTGTGTATGTATGTTATGTATGTATTGCATATATGGTTTCAGTAATGTACCCTCATAATGCCTCTGCATTATTCTCTAATAATAATCCTATTAATTACCGCTTAACCTATGTAACGACATACCTATCGAGGAGATTCATGTTCTATGTTGTTGTATGTTTCTATTATTACATAGATAAATCATTACATAAATTAAACATGTGTAATTGTGTACATTTTAAATAAGGTGTAATACCAGAAAACAATGCAATATTGTATTATTTGCACAGTTTAATGTATACAGTTATTCCTAAGTCCTAGCCTAGTTAATCATAGTATTGTAACTTATTTTCCTAATGTCTTTCTGACATTCAATATCGCCCTAATTTTCTTATTTAGGGTAATATTATATTTTTATATTTGCCCAACCATGAACTCGAGTATAAATTTGACTGCTCCAATTCCAAAGTAAGCAGCTTGACAACTTTTGTTGTGGTATCAGAACAACGAAAGTACGAACGAAGGTACAAATTCGAACACCCAAATACGAATCAGAACAAATGTTCATCATAAAACTGTATATCCCACATGGGAATCGAATCCAGGACCATTGGTTCAAAAAGCAGGGGTCACTAACAACTAAAGCCACCGGGCCAGTCAAGTCGATTTGATTACGATTTTAATATAGTCGAGGTCTATGTCATGAATAATTACAGAGTGTTATCTCTTAACTGAGCTACGTATCATAGTAAACAAACAGCTTTATTCTCCTGCTCTCAGACGCACGCCTTGTTTTCACAAGATTCAGTGCTCGGATTCCTTTCAATAATTCATTCAGATTTATCTCGCTTCATTTGCTTCAGATAAGGATGCGGCTTCTGGCTTCGATAAGGCTTATACTACGCTCTACCACAAGGAAGTGAAAACGTGAGTGTCTTAATGATAAGATTGACTAGTATGTCTTAGTGATCACATCTAATTAACCACTTTATAAAAAATGGAACACTGCAGTCTCTTACAGTCTAAGAAAGGAGCTATTATGACAGACACTTTGTACGAAATAGTTTTAATTATCTTCTGAAATTTGAGATTATCGAGCATTACATTAAATGTGTTGATGCAATTTTTCAATTTGGTTAGAGTGCGAAAAAAATCTTTCACAAGTTTCTCTTTTACAGAGATTCAGATCCTTCGACGGCCCAGTGCGATGTAAAGGGAGGATGTTTCAGTAAAGATAACAAAAAATATTTACAGTGGTACTCCAGATCAGCTCCCGTGATTTCGCATTATTTAACTTTGACTATTGTAGGTAAGTATGAAAAATGATTTATTGTCATTACTTTCATAATTCATTTCTTTTTTCTTATATTATATATTAATGTACTATTTAAAAATATTTGCAATTTGTTAGAAATTACATTAACACACAGCTTTATCCATGCTGTACGTATACTCGTAATGTTCGGTTGCTTTAAAACTTTTTTCTTTCAAGTAATTTGATTTCGATATTTAATTTTGTTACTCCGAACCCGGCCAACTAGCCCGAAGTGGAGTATATTAAACATGAAATTAAACGAACCGTTCCGTAGTAAATTAGATTTCCCGTTTCCTTGATTTTTTCAGCCAGACAAGCCCGATATTATATAGGAAACCACTTTTATAAAAGAAATCTCACGTAGGTAGTTCCTGAGGAAAAAATTATAACTGTTTATGTTATACCACCAATGAATAGGTATTACTCCATTGAACGTCACGCACGATATCTTTTTAGTCAAACAAAGACCGCTCACTGAATTTTGTGACTACTCACATAATGTGGATTTAAATATTTGTATATGACTTCAAACTAATTCTGGAAATTGCAGCAGATGAGTAAGTGTTTGTATTTAATTGAGCTACGTCACCACTATTGTGCATGTCTATTTAAATTAAATCTGTACTATATATAGACTAACGTATAGTTTCACAACTTACTGAAAAAGTCTTCGTTAGTTCATCTGGCAAGCTAATCCCGGCTATCAAGGTAGCGTATGAATAAATGAAGGGTTGCAGTCAAAATTAAAGGTACAACAGTAGAGTTCATTAAAAATAAATAATTATAATGCGTGGCAAGGCTTGAATCGTACAGAAGTCAACTGTCATAACCACTAGGCAGGCTACCGACGCTATTTTACCTATAATAACTTTTAAGCTTTCGCGTTGCATAATATAATAATATATAACTAGCGGGATTTAACGCGCATACCTTTTTTAAAAACCCGACGTTTCGGCCGTGTTACAACGACCGTGGTCACGGGAAGTACTGGTGCAGCGATGTTACTCCGTCTGCGCGGCAGAATATTTTTCTACCCGCACATTTTTGTTTCTCCAACCACCATCACAAATCACACTAACAGTGTCCACATTTTGACGAGAATTAACCGACTTCGCACTAAAAAGGGGGGAGTGTTTTTGCAATCACTGGATTCCATGTTGTAGACAACTTTAAACCATCCTCACGATTGAAATTATTTGGGTGTTTCTTTATTTCAACCGCCTCACGTACAAGTCTCGAATGGTGATGACGTTCGGATGACAGTATTTGTGTCCGGTAAAACTCAATCCAGTGATTGGTACCCGATTCCAGCAGATGTTCTGCTATGGCTGATTTGGTGGTTTGACGGTTTTTAACAGCTGCAATATGTTCTTTGACCCTTTCAGCAATGGTCCGCTTCGTTTGGCCTATGTAGGAACTACCACAGCTGCAATCCACCTTATAAACACCTGGAGTATCTAATGGCAAGACATCCTTAGGACTGCCCACCATACCGCTGATCTTCGTGCCTGGTTTAAATATCGTAGGTATAGACAGACCTCTAAGCACTGTCCCAATCTTGTCTGTCACTCCTTTAATATAAGGCAAGTAAGCTGGTTGTCTGCTTACCTCCAGATGCTTGTGAGGGACTCGCGACATTTTGTCCAGATATTGGAAGACCTCACATTGGAACCTGGAGAAGTAATGGTGAGCTTTGACGTCGAGTCGTTGTTTACCAAGGTTCCAATTAAGGAATGTTTGGATGTCGTGAAAGACAGGTTGTGTGACAGCGAGATGCCGTTAAATTATATTGACCTGCTTGAAAACTGTCTGGACGGGAACTACTTCCTTTTTCAGGGCCAATATTACCTCCAGATAGATGGCGTCGCAATGGGAAGTCCTGTAGCCCCTGTACTTGCCAATCTCTGGATGGAATATTTTGAGCAAAAAGCCTTGGTCCAAGGTCCGAAGATCATCAAGCTTTGGAAGAGGTATGTGGATGATGTCTTCAGCATAGTAAAAGGAGGTGAAAAAGAAGTGGGTCAATATATTGAACATCTCAACTCCATCCATCCAAACATCAGATTCACGTACGAGATGGAAAAGGATAGATCGCTGTCATTTCTGGATATAAAAATCACGGTAAGGCCTGACGGGTCTTTGTCTCGCTGTGTATATCGGAAACCCACCCACACGGACAGATACTTACACGCTACGTCGCATCATCATCCGAGGCACCTGCAATCCGTTGTGACATCACTCACGAATAGAGCCCATGACCTCTGTGACCCTGAACACCTGGAGCGTGAGCTTGACCATGTTCAGGAGGTACTCAAAAGCAACGGATACCAGGTGAACCGATGCGGGAGGAAACCGAAGGTGAAACCTAAGCATCTGGAGGTAAGCAGACAACCAGCTTACTTGCCTTATATTAAAGGAGTGACAGACAAGATTGGGACAGTGCTTAGAGGTCTGTCTATACCTACGATATTTAAACCAGGCACGAAGATCAGCGGTATGGTGGGCAGTCCTAAGGATGTCTTGCCATTAGATACTCCAGGTGTTTATAAGGTGGATTGCAGCTGTGGTAGTTCCTACATAGGCCAAACGAAGCGGACCATTGCTGAAAGGGTCAAAGAACATATTGCAGCTGTTAAAAACCGTCAAACCACCAAATCAGCCATAGCAGAACATCTGCTGGAATCGGGTACCAATCACTGGATTGAGTTTTACCGGACACAAATACTGTCATCCGAACGTCATCACCATTCGAGACTTGTACGTGAGGCGGTTGAAATAAAGAAACACCCAAATAATTTCAATCGTGAGGATGGTTTAAAGTTGTCTACAACATGGAATCCAGTGATTGCAAAAACACTCCCCCTTTTTA
This sequence comes from Conogethes punctiferalis, assembly GCA_031163375.1. Taxonomy (NCBI): domain Eukaryota; kingdom Metazoa; phylum Arthropoda; class Insecta; order Lepidoptera; family Crambidae; genus Conogethes; species Conogethes punctiferalis. The sequence goes on from CM062080.1 coordinate 9,531,167, forward strand.
GTGCGAAGTCGGTTAATTCTCGTCAAAATGTGGACACTGTTAGTGTGATTTGTGATGGTGGTTGGAGAAACAAAAATGTGCGGGTAGAAAAATATTCTGCCGCGCAGACGGAGTAACATCGCTGCACCAGTACTTCCCGTGACCACGGTCGTTGTAACACGGCCGAAACGTCGGGTTTTTAAAAAAGGTATGCGCGTTAAATCCCGCTAGTTATATATTATTATGCTATTTTACCTGTTAGTATTTATTGAATATATTGTGAAAACATTGCGCCTGACAAAAACTTCACGGAATTGGTTAATTCAGCCAATAACACATTCAAAAGGTCATTAATTGCTTTATCCCCGTGTTTACAGTCGCTGCAGCCCCATATTTACGATTGTGTTCAACTCACAATAAATTATTCTGTTTCACAGATAATTAAGCTTAAATAACAAAAAATATATAAGCGCAGAAGATTTTTAAGCCTCGGTAGGGTCATGAAGATAATTATCATTTCATAAAGCATTATAGAATGCTTGCCTATTTCACATTCTAAGTCAATATGTTGCATTTAAGACGACATTGGTGTTGCAATGGTTTGAGCGCTGGTCCGGTCATTTTAGGAAATTAACTTTCTAAATTATCTCGAATATATTTTGGAAAATGCGCCCATTCATCATCTATAGTTACTTTCGTTGGAGACCAGATGGTTGGATTGAATTGTCTGACGTATTTATTATTATTATCTAATTATAGATAGGGCACTATTAATAAACATAGGAATATGAAAGGCAAGAAAAATTTCGTCTTGTAACACGTGCGTATAGTATGCGTACAGCGTGCGTACAATACTTATGCAATACCATATAAATTATTGAATTTACATAGAAGTTTAACAACCGCATACACAAACAATTCTTGTCTATGAAAACTAACAATACTCCACCAAGTGTTGCCTAGGAAAAGGTTTTTAGATACCTGTGCGTCCGCACGTCTCACTGTAATGTTCCTCTGTGCGCTAGTCTGACTCACACTTTGCCGGTTTCTTAAAAAGGGTTACCTGATCTTTTCCAGGCTTAACAACATGGGGCGCACTATGGTGTTTATGGGGCGACAATTGGTCATGGAGCGGACAATGGTTCAAGTTGGCGTTGGTCGGCGTGATAGCTTGGAGCAGCGGCCAAATTCTACAAACGCTGACAACGCTTCCTCCTCTATTAGCTGCCCTGCTCACTGGAATATTGGCAAGAAACTTAGGATTTCTTAACATGGAAGAATACACAGAGATCGATATGTTTTTACGGTATGTAATAACAATACCCTTTTGACTAGGCGTTGCTTTACCTCCATAAATTTAGGGTTAGTGTATGTTTGATTTGAGGATTTCTTTTGAATTTTTACCAGCCGTTCATTTACCAGCCCAAGAGACGATTGTAACCACTAAACTATTGATATACTCAATATATTATGCAGGAATATACCTTTTTAGTTGCAATAACAGTAAGGGGCCTAAAGAAGCTCATAATTTACTTCATTAAGTTCACGCAGAAATTTGAAACTTAACGAGAACCAATTCTCGGGTCCCGCGGGTTTTCATATTTCATCGTTTACTGAAATACTACACTTAACCGCTCCGTCCTAGTTATTCCTCGTTTGCTAAAATGTAGATTTTTCGTAGTCCATAATATAGTATTATCATTTTCTCAAGTTAAGGTAGAACTAGATCATCATCATCATCAGCCTATTGTATCCCACTGCTGGACATAGTCATGCCCAGTGTGGCGATTACGAATAGGTATATCCTCCAGATGTTTGCCCTAAGTGGCGAACAACTGGAGAGCCCTATGTCCAGCAGGCGGAGCTTCTCGCTCCGGTGACGCTGCTGCCCGTCACGGGCCTGTGGTATTTAGCTACGCCTTGAATTGTGATGATTGTACCGTCACCAGTCGGTTGCCAGCGCCTCGTTTCTCACAGACTAAACTTCAACGATATTCATGAATGTTAATTTAAACTGACCAACATAACTTAACTAACTTTTTCAAAATCTCATGTTCCAGGAAGTTCTACCCAATTATAATTCTGGGGAAAGGATCTCTTGGTTGGGACTTGAATTTCATGAAGAAAAATTGGCAGAGGATTGCCGCCTTAGGCACGTTACCCTGGCTTTCTGAAGTCTGTACGCTTGTGGTCTGTGTGCACTACTTCTTTAATTTTCCACTTATTTGGGGTAAGTCTAAATAAGTTAAAATGTTTAAATACTATATAAGTACAACGCCTGACGTCTCATCAAGATGTTGTGCGTTGTAATTTATCGTACAAGGAGGCTCTGAAATGATTCAACGGATTTCTATTGCATAATTTGCATACAAAACGAACATCTTGCATGAACAAGTTTGGTCTAGAACTCTAGGTGTTTGGTACATAGGACATAAATGTGTATATGTCACCGGAAAATAGCAAGAATCGTAAGTTGATCAATTTCCTAGGTAGTTAATTAACTTTCGGAATATAACAAACGGTAGTTGAAATGTATTATTTAACGCAATGGATTTTAGTTAGTTGATCAAGTTACGGTAGCCTGACAGTCATTTAATAATTTTCGATTTTGATACAAGTAAAATCATCCTCAAATGGGCCAATCGTTGCTCGATGTGCTATTTAACGGTGCACTATTACCCGTAACTTGATACACTGTTCCCTGATTGGTTGCCAAGATAATGCCACGTGAGCCATTGAACCAATCAGCGTTCACCTCACCTTCGTCGGATTATTTTACGGCAAAACCCCGTAAAATGATCAATTTACTAAAATACATACGTTAAATAATACATTTCAACTTCCGATTATTATTTTCCGGAAGTTAATCAACTACCTAGGAAATTGATCAACTTACGATTCTTGCTATTTTCCGGTGACATATATACGAGATAAAACATTGAATCGTTGCTTGGATTGACGACATTCTAGCAGGCGAAGCCACGGGCAAAAGCTAGTCTAGTCACTAATAAATAGTTTCTTTTCAATTATAATTCTAATTCATATAAGTAGTATGCTATGAATTGCTAGTAAAATAGCAATGTTTCCCTTGTCCATATGTACAATGGAAACAATTGGTCGACTCTATTCGATCTGTCAAAAAAATAACATGTCCAATTAGTGCCAACATCTAGTCTAAAGTCCACTGCTATATAAATAACATATTTTTGCAGCAATAAAGTAGTAAACTAAATTAATACTTGTTAACGAAGAGACCTAACAATAACTGTACGATGTAGGTATATTATAGCTTTTCAAAAATATCGGGTTTTATTTGAAGAGTTTAAATAAAAAATTGAGCGCAGTATAGCAAAAATGGTGCAGCCGAATTCGAGTAAAATTATTTTTACGGAATATAGTCTATTAATAACGAAATAGACATAAAAGCATTTAACCCTTCACATTTCATACATGCCTACTCATATATTCTGCAGTTCAAAGAAATATTTGATTTTTGGTCCATGCCCAAAATATCCCAAGGGGAATTTGTTTTTCAGCAGTATCGGAATGATATTTATTTTTAGAATACACAATGAGTATTCTAAAAATAAATAATCTATATCCATATCAAGCTTCTTCTATTGTGTGGTATACAAACAAAACTAGTCAATTATAGTTACTAATCTCAGTCAATAAAACTAGTGACACCAATCATTACAAGCAATCTAAACAAAGATGAATTGACGCGATGATCTTATCCACATGTCACGCAGAATTATCTAGTTCAAGAACCAACTGAAACGGTATTTAATCTCTGCAAATAAAACTATTGACATCAAATACGTCTCTCGGCTGGAAGGGAATTGTTGGGTACACCTCCAATAATGGCGTTAAAATAAAATTTTCTACGAATAGCTTGGGAACACAATGGAGCGCGGCGTGTGCGATACAAAGCCAATTCAATAAATTCCACTGTGGGACTCGTATTGCAAAAGATTTGAATGCATTTTCGCTGCATGACGTGATTCGAAAGCCGTCAAAGGTAGGGTTACCAATATAAATTAGTTTATAAAAAATTACTGTTCTATAAACAAATAGTTATAATGGTATATTAAATGCTGACATCTCATATTAGCGTTTGTCTACAGTTTTGCAAGAAGTCTTACTAATTAGCTAGTAGGTGGGTAGGTCCACCAACTGCCCATCGTCGCCTTTAAAAAGCATCATTCACTTCATCACAAAGGGCGGGTATATAGGTGACTAGCGACCCGCCCTCGCTATCGAATATTATATTATATAATATTATATTATATTATATAATATTACATTATATAATATTCTATGTATATTCACGTGGGCAAAGCCACTGCTAGTAGGTATAAACTATGAGGGTAGACGTGATGTATTGTCTGTAGTAGATAAGGGTAAAGTTCAAACGCTATATCACTCACCTACGAATAAATAGAAAACACACATAGAACAGAATAAAGGCCGCCATGACGTGTGTGATACAAAGTCAATTCAATAAATTCTCATGTGATACTGGTTTCCCCTCGTATCGTCAAAAGGTATAACGTATTTAAGCCTGACAAACGATGACACAGCCATTTCTTCTCCATTGAACAGATGATTGTCCATGATCAAAGAAGGCTGTGAATATTATCTTTGAGGCTTATATTCTGGGCAACATGCCAAAGAGTCGTACCTACATACAAAATTTTTATTTACATTATATTTTGACAGGCCCGGTAGCTCATTTGATTGGTTCGATTCCCACTCGGGATGTACATTAGGTAGAATCCTATTAATTTGTGTTTGTTCCGTGTCTGAAAACCGGTTACTCTAGGAACACGCTGCCCGGTAAAGAGTTTCATAGGTACTGATAATTAAAAACTGTTGTTTTATCGGTTATTTCTTCTACTATTTTTATTCATTTAGTTTAAGTGCATTGACAACGTAATGTAAAATGAAATATTCATGTAATGTTATTTTTATTAATATGATGTACATTTATTGATAATAGATAATAATTAAACCTATCCATAAACATGATACAAATTTTATCTTTATATGTATAATTAGCTGTGCTCGCGACTTCGTCCGCGTGGAATAGTCATTTTTACCCCGTGTTTTTTTACATTTTCCATTATTTCTTCGCTCCTAATAGTTGCAGCGTGATGTTATATAGCCGAAAGCCTTCCTCGGTAAATGGTTTATTCAACACAAAAAGATTTTTTGAATCCGGACCTGAGATTAGCGCGTTCAAACAAACAAACTCTTCAGCTTTATAATATTAGTATAGATAAGAAATAAGATCAGCTTAAATAGATAAGTAATATATTTCTGATATTTTACCACTACTAAATATTATTTTATTTCACTTGTTGTTGCATATCAGATAATTAAGCCAATGAGTCGATATCTCGAGGAGTGTTTCCGTGCAGAAATCATAGAGACACCGATTGTATGAATAAGGTCAGGCTTGTTGACGTTTATTAACGAAGTGCTACTGATTACATCGTACAAAATAGCATGGAAATCCATGACGACTTTTTTACTTGTTAGAATGTCCAAATAGACTGATCGTTTTAGACAATTATGTAACAAAACTTTCATAAAACATTGCAACTACAGCCTTGCTTTTGCATTTAAAGTCTCCGATAGAAAAGTTATTAATACATGTACCTAATAAAACGACAAAAAAGAAAAATACGAAGTTTATGGTATTAACGCAAAAAAAGCAAAAGGGCAAGAAGAATAAAAATGTTTGTCCTTTTAAAGTACAAAATTTTAAATAAAGTATAAAATTTAAAAAAAAACTTGATTAATCCTGGATTTCAACTATTTCTAGGAGACGCGATATGTCCGTTCTACCTATTGCTGATTTATTTTTGTGGCTTTATCCCAATGTTGAGTGCGGGGGTGGGCACACGACGGGGCACACTCGGCATCGCGTCCCGGCACACGACAATGCGTGCACACCTGTAATTACACGGCCCGATTTACGCGAACAAAGCATCAAAGCGAAAAAGTTTTCAACTGCCGTTTTGTTTTGCAGATTTACTTTTTCGCGTTGATTTTACTCTGTCCCGACGAAAGTTTAATTAAAACGACACGCTAATTGTGATGTAGTGCCTGTCGTTCTTAGTTTGTGCAACTAAAGTAGGCAGGTACTGATTGTTTTTCCTATCGAAGACCTATTTGTGGAGCAAAATAATAAATAAAACTACAACGAATTATCTTTATATAATTTTAAAAATATAAATCAAGTACCTACATTATTATAATAAAATAGAAAAAAAGTGTGAACATTGAATATTTTTTACACAAAAAATGTAAAGAAACAGTAATAGAGCATTATACAAAAAACAATATCTGTCTTTTTGAGTGTTTGTAGTATTTTATTTAGGCTTTTAAAAGTATACTATACTATATACTATTTGGACTCGGCACGGTACTCGGAGGTTCATCGATTTCGAAGATGTTATCGACTTATAAGTAATCCAAACTTAGTAGAAGTTTTTCCAATCGCGAAATTTTTAGTATAATGCTTTGGGTTCATTTTTTTTTTTTTTTTTTTTTTTTTTTTTTTTTTTTTTTTCTAAATGACTACGATGATGGCCAGGGCGGCCTTGTCATCATCACCGGACTGTTGGGGGAGCGGAAGGCTCTCACCCCTAACTTTGGGTTCATTAGTAGGCTACGGCGAATATTTGTGTTAACGAATAGGTATTCTACCCATGGCCGGGTAAGATTGTTGCATAATGGGCGAAGGATGTATGATTGGGGCATTGGCACTTTTTAGCGTATCAATGCGACACAAATACGCCCACCAAGGTACCGAGCCCACTATTACTAAAAAAAGTGCCAAATTTTTCATAAAACACTAAAAGTTATTTTTCATCTTTTAGGGTTCCTTCTCGGCTCCATATACGCTTCGGTGTCGTTCGCGGTTATAATGCCGCCGGTTGTGCGGATAAGTTCGACGGCTGGCAGTCAGCGCAACTGGCCCCAGCTGATATGCACATCGGGCGGCGTCGACACCGCGCTCAGCGTCGGAGTCTTTGGCCTCATCTATAGCTTTAAGACCTACGAGTCCAGCGACACCTATCGCTACGTTAAGGTCAGTTATTACAAATACTCGTGTTCATTATCTGCTTGCAAGCACACTTGATGACACAATAGGGAAAATGCATCAAACATTTTTCCGATATATTGCAATGTATGATGGAACCAATACTCATTAAAGTGGCTACGTAAAAATCTCTACGACCTCAGCGACATCTATCGCTATGCTAATAAAATATAAACCGAACTAGATAAAACACTATTTACCTAAAAATTGTATTTGGTTCACTCACAACGCTTCTGCTAACTTAAGTCAGCGTAGATACGGATCGTGCACACAGAGACATTTAAATATTATGCACGTTACAACTTTTTAACGAATTAGTTTGCGATCGAATATACGCTCAAATATTTGCATTTACATGAGTATGTTTCATATGTGTATAACTTGTGTAAGTAAAAATAAAAAAAAAAAATTGACGTTAAGAAAGAAAGTCTTCGCTAATAAATATACGGTTGCTCCAGTAATGCATCACTCTACCCGAATTTTAACAAAGACGTTTAATCATACAATAAGTATTAGACAAACGTCTGGAGGACGTCAGACATTTGTCCTAAGTGGCAAACAACTGGAGAGGCATATGTCCAGTAGTGGACTATAATAGGCTGATGATGATGATGATAAAGTATAAATACATACTTAAACTGCAAACAGTATTTAAATTTAAGATTCCGAAACTGAAACTTACCTACTTAGAGTGACAGTATCGCTATTAAGAACCTTTAAGAGCCACGTTATGACCATTTTTGTATTGATATTTGACTTTAAAATACCTAGAAGCCATTATCAGTCTAGACAATCTCGGTGTTCAATGGACCGAATGAACGTAGTTTGTCAATGTCAAGTTAAGGCACCGAGTAATCCAGATCAATTAATTCTGTGATAGAATAATGCACCTAATAATTGCCTTTGAGATATCAACACATAAATTGATATCTACAAGTTTTAAAAACAATACTAGGCAGCTGCAAAGATTTTAAAGAAAATAGCTCGAATGTTTTCGTTATAAAATACACAATTAAATAGAACTTATTTACACCAAAAGTATAAAGTAAATACAATATCAACATTCTAATAACGAACCAGCATAAAATGATCTTGACATAAATGTATATCCCGGGTGGTATTTGAACTCGCAATCCCCGTACAGTATCACTACTAAACAATTCTAAATGTTTTAGATTTTCAAACATATTTTCATTATTTAGAACTCTACTGTGGTGCACAGTATTACATGGCTTTGTTCTTGGACGCTGAATACAAAGTTACTCGTATCCGGCGTAGCATTTAACGTGACAAGTGAAAAGCGCATTTTCATCTCAACTAATTACGTGTGCAATCTCCGTGAAACTATTTCAAATAGCTCAAAAATCTGTTCCAATTATAACTTCGGTCGGAAACGCGTCGGAAAGTTAAGGCTGTTCACTTTTGCAGTCTAACGCTGTTCCGGGTCCTGGCGTCAAACTGAGCAGTTCTCAAACGTGACTCCGCTGCCACTATGAAGTTGGTTAAGCCTGGGTACAACGTAAAATGAATCATTTAATAACGAACCTTTCACTTCAGATGTGTAGGCTCTGACTAGATCAGACTAAAATATGTAAAGGTACTTTTTCTAGTACACAATTAGTCAATTACATATAAGTACCTACATATACAGTCACGCACTGTAGAATACTTATTCTGGCTTTGTTAGTAAAACATAACATTTTGCAGTTAGGTATAGACGTTATGTGCATTTTCTCTTTTGATGCGAGAGCATCTTGTTTTGAGTAGAGATACTGTCTTCAATAGGTAAAATTAAATGAATATAAAAAAATAGCTTTGTGAAAACTAGCTTGAAAACAGACAAAAAACATCTATAATAGCCATACACATGTCAAGAAAGTTTAATGTACCTATATCAAATATTAAATATCAAACGACATTACATATTTACATTGCTCCGCCGACCACAAAGTATAGCTTAAGCACTTGTGTTATAGGAAGATATCAAAACAATAAATGTACCACAAATATTATACTTAAATACAAATCTAAACACCCATGTTTGTCTCGGGTGGGAATTGAAACCACGACCCTTGACGGTTCAGAAGGCAGAAGTAGTGCCTCTGCCTTCTGAAACCAATTGAGCCACCGAGGAGCCAGTGAAATTAATAGTTAATGAGTTTTATTTATTAATTTACGAAACCATTTTACTTATATAGGAGTAGTCCAGATTTAATACTCTATTTTAAATTCCGTTGCAATTTCAATTACCTCATTTTTAAAGCATAATTAATAGGTACAGCGGAATACGTCAGAATTACGTAGAACTTGATTACAAGCTATTTTATAGTACTGCTTACTTTGGTATCAGATTAATGTAAGTAATGTTGTCAGATGTAATAGAAATTAGCAGCAATATCATGATAGCGTATCGGTATTCGTCACTCATTTAAAAAGAAGCTTATCCGAAACTATAGTACTTAATTTATATTTGTCTATAAACCATTATAGTACCTAAATAAATTATTTGGGCAATTAAGATAATAACGAAAATTTACGAAATTACGTAGTATATTGAATTATGATCACAAGTTGGTGTGGCCATCGAGTCAGATATTATATTATGAAAAGAGTTTTCCTTAAGTTATGATAGTGACTACTTAATAATGACTTATGGTAGGTCAGGAAAATATGTAGAAGCGTAGTAAATCTTAACAGGGTAAGTAAATCCGTTAAGTTAGGCCAGCATTACTTTTATACCAAAAGCAAGAAACTGAAATGCATAACGTGTTGCATGCAAAAGACACTCTCCAATACAAGAGCAGCAATTATAATTTTTATATGACCAAGTTACGTCAGAATATCTGCCAACTTTCAGATATTCATATCGCAATAGTACAGTTTGAAACATTACGGAGTAGACCAAAACTGTACATTTATTTATGAGGCCATAACAGTCTGTTTGCGAACTGTTAGTGTTTAAATGCATTGTGAAATTGTACAATAAGCATGCACATTGAGTACTGTCATATTGTTTATTTATAATATCCAATAGGTACATCGAAAGGTTCCGTTCCTTGAGCACACGAAACAATGATAGAACCTGACAGTTACCATGTCTCACTGTTAAGACTACCGTATTGAATTTCCATCGGAAAATGTGTACTTTCGTATTCAACTGAATGCACCACATTATTAAAGTGCTTTAAATTGTCAACGTTTTGTAGGTGTGTCTGACGCCGTCCGATATCGTGGCACATATTGCCCGTTGTTGGGAACCGCAATGCGTTGCCGATACGTTATAGGTAGTTTCGGTAGCCCGAAATCACTTGCAAACGTTAATAAAAAACCGCTTTTGTCACAAATACCCAGTATGCATAAGGTATAGGGGAACATGTTATTTCAGTATTATTATCGACACCATATTAATTATAGCAGTTGTTAAAATGCCTATTACCGCACCACATTATAGCCTTCTGACTCGCCTAATGGTTGAATGGTAGAGAATGCCACATGGCATTAAGTTCGCCATTTGTACTTTCTTTGTGCAATAAAGATTAAATAAATGAATAAATATTATTGTGTAGGTCAGAATTGGCTTTCCAACTGTTGGTAGGTACATCGTCGAAGACATTTTTAGAACATAATGGTTTTGGAGTCCAAAGTTGCGGTTAAGAGTATAGGATCGAATGTCACAGAATGACTAGACTTGATTAGGACATAGGTCCTAATCAAGTCTAGTCATTCTTACCACATCAAGTCTTTATCAACTGCCTGACTTCTATGCTGCTATAAGGACACGTATTACCTTGTTTATGCTCAAGCAAAAACAATATTTTAGTTGCTTCCTATACTACCCGTAATACTGTCATTGCCCACAGTGCCCACTGCTTTATATATTCGCTGTCAATCAATCATCAGCCTATATAAGTCCACTGCTAGACATAGGCCTTTTCCAATATTCACCACTTTGATCGATCCTGGGCTTCTCGCATCCAGCACTTGCCAGCCGTCCTGCGCAGATCGTATAATATTCGCTGGTATACATAATATCAGGTAACGTCTTTGTATATCTTTAAATTTTAAAAGTAATAAAATTACATTTCAGGCTTGTCTGACGCTGTTCGCCGGAGTCGGGTTGGGCGCAGCGATGGGTTGCGTGGCGGGGCTGGTGCCACACCGGCGCGATTTGTACGTCACTGAGCTGCGCATCCTGCTGGTGGTGGTTGGAGGCTTACTGGCCAATATGGTGACCTCTATGTACGGCTGGGGAGGCACAGGTTAGTGCACCGTTAAGCCATTTACTCATTACAACAGCAGGACTCGCTAAAAACCAGCGTCGTGGGTTCTAAAAGCTAATTCAAGGCTATAAATAATCTCACCCAAGTCCTCATTACGAAAGCTCTAACATCTACATGTACCTACAGCTACATATTCACTACGTACCAAGAGCACAATGCCCCTATAAGCAGTGAACACACCAACTTTCCACCACATCCGCTCCCGGATAGTTTTCAACTTCCATATTTATTTTTTAACTTATTTACTTCGCTATTACCGACCCTGTCGAACTTTTACATGACTGTGCGAGAGAACATTAATGGACGGTAGAGTTCATTAGATTCATTACCTTGACTTATCTCCCGGAAAAGTGATTCAAACCCGAAGCTGTATACTTAAGAGCCAATGTAGATGATGCGACAGTATCTAGACTTAAGTCCAAAAATAATAAAATTAGTGACAGGCTCGACATAATTATTGAGTACCTACTAATCTACCTGGGGTGTATGAAAGGAGCCTCCTCGTGTATAGATCGAGCATTCTCGATCGAAAGGTAGGTACGTCACACGGGTTCTCCAATGCTGATAGGCTAATTCCTTTCGCAACGATCATCCCCAGCTGACCTCACGGTCATCCCCAAAACTGTTCTTATAAAAAAAAGTTATCAATGACCGCCGAATTTGGAATGCGCCTTCTCTCGAGAAAAACCAGTAAGAATTACTCTTGTTCAATACAGATGAACGGCCCACTGAGCTGATGATGATGATGATGAATACAAAGTACCTATGTATTCCAGGTGGTGTCGCAGTTCTGGCATGCAATGCCACAGCGGCAACCTTCTGGGCACGCGACGGGTGGAAGCTGAACAACAACCCTGCTTCAACTGCCTACCGCGTCATGTGGTCCAGTCTGGAGCCCATCCTTTTCGCTTATACCGGAACATTTTTTGAGGTAACTACCCTAGAAACCTTTTTTCTATTTAAAGCAATTTGTTTTCTTGCAAACAATCGCGCTTAAAATTTTATTAAAACATCTATTTACAAAAGAAACTAATTTGTGTTTACCTATATTATTTATTTATCATAATAAATGTAGTCCTCATTTCGACTTGCTTTCCCTTGCGAAACAAAATACTGAAAGTAACATCGTTTCAAAATGCAAATTTCGATGTCGTATTTTACATAATATCCCTAAGATTTTGTTTGTTGCAGTTAAGCAGTTCCTTGTGGAAGGTAATGTTGCCTGGCTTCGCTATATTGGCGGTGTGTCTGTTTGTACGCCTGACCGTCACATGTCTAACCTGCTGGGATTTCACAATCAAAGAAAAACTGTTCGTATGCTGTGCTTGGACGCCGAAATCCATTGTCGAGGTCCACAGTCTTTGATTATCTAAATTTGAAAAAACACGTTGTCATACTATTAAACATTCTGCAAGAGCCTTTAGATTAAATAAAGGTATATTGCTTATTAAGATTTCTTACCGTATAATAAACGTACCTATGACAAAATAAAATTAGCAAAAGCTTACTTCGCTTAATAAATCTGACTAATCAAATTCATCCATAACGTTCAACTAATGAAGTAATAATAATTGTGTGGTTTATTGTGTAATAATTGTATTTATTATTATTATTTCTTTACTATACTTATGATAAATCTGTAGGGAATCAATTCTGTACATGGAATATATTTTCAAAATAACTATGAGGGGGTGATTAGTGATCGATACTGATGCCAGAAATGCAATCAGTAAAATTGTTGTCTGTCTGTCTGTTCGTTGTAGAAAAAAAAACTGCTGGATGGATTTTAACGAAATTTGGTACGATTATTCTTCATACTCCTGGGCAGGTTATAGTATACTTTTCATCACGCTACAATCAATAGGAGCAGAGCAGTGACGCGAAGTGTTGGGAAAACTGGACATATTTTTATCTGCATGTTTTATCGCGCATCACGCAAAAACTATTGCATGGAATTTAATGCAGTTTACACCAATATATTGCTAGAGGTCTAACCACCAATTTATGGAAGTCCGTTATTTTTGAAACCCGATATCCACGCGTGCGACGCCGCCGGCACAGCTAGTTTCTTTATAAAAAGAGCGTTTAGGATGACCTCACTCCACCTGATGGTAAGCGGTCGTGAGGTCCAAATGTTAAGTAGACAGGCGCATTAGGGCAAAGTGCAAACCCTCCGCATCTGTCGCCCTCACCCTGAAGGCCCACTGAGTTGCTGGTTCACGCCCCGCCTGAAGAATCCAGTATTGTAAGGAAAGAAACACATGAGCTGGGCATTCCATGACTTAATGGCACGGTTTAGGTATTGTAATAATTGTGTTAATTCAATTTCCAGGCTGTTCTGTGCCCCCTTGCACTAGATACGTTAATAATGACAGATAACCATGATATCTTCGAGAGGAAAACTGCTGTAAACTTGATGAGATTGATCATCCAGGCTATACTAGTCACGACCCCCATCGGATTCCTACTTACGAATAACTTGGGCCCGATCCTCTTGAAACAACCAGTAAAGGATTCTGAAAAAGCAGGTAGATAAAATACTTACATTATTTTCATATTAACTTTTTTTAATTGAAACAAAAAAAAATCCAGATTTTAGGTAGATAAGTTTATACGAGTATGTTTGTTTTACAGACGAGACATCACAAAACAGAAAATCCGAATGTGCCTCAGAGTGAAGATTGAGTTTGGAAAACTTATTTAGCAAAAAAAGTTTATTTAAGTTACTAATAAAATTGTAAGTAGTTATGAAGCTGTTCGAATAATGAATAGCTTAAAAGACTTAGCCTCAGCTGTAACGCAATAAGAGCAGATTAAAAGCTGTCACAAACAAATAACTCAATGTCGACGTTAAAGAGAACTAAGTTTTAATCAGATTATCCTATCGCTGTGAATATGAGAGCCGTTTCGTTGGAGTTGTTAATAATAAAAGTTTGTACTTAATAACGCCGAAACAGCCTAATTTGGTTCGGGAAGTCACTACACATTGACTTGATCCATGATATATAACCCTAAATATACGAGTACAAAATCTTTTGTAATTAACGAAATTTACGACGACATAATACATATTTATGTTATACGCTATTTAGATGTAAATAATACTTTAGGCATTCCTGTGACTGAAAAGGGTTATAAGAACCTATGATATGTGATATTAAGAGATTATTAACTATTAAGAAAGTATTTTCTTATAGCAGAAAGCTATCTAGGCCTTTTGATGTATAATTTTAATTGACTATAAGATAAGTTCGGTTGTTAAGATGTGATCATGATACTGTATTAATTTTAATGCCATATTTAAAGTTTAAGTAAATAAATTAGACTAAAATTCATTGTTTTATTTTATTGTGTGCCTTTACAATTAAATAGTGTAAGTACCTATGATCTAATATGGACAATAATTAACCTCTTTCTATATCAAAATAATACTAGTGAAAATGGAAATTTTGATATGCTGACCAAGGACATCTATGAATCTCTTTCCACATTTTCTTGAGAAATAAAATATGTATTCGTACCTATAAATATATGACTTAGTAACTCTTGGTGTCTTAGTTTGTCCAAAGCTTCGACCTAGCTACAAAATGTAAGAATAAAGTGCTCGTATACTCTGATTACTACAAACATTGATGTAGATTTTACTACTTCCCTAAATTATCTCCGAGGTAATAAAATAAACCACATACGTATTTATTGTAACACTGCCATCTACCGTAGACGGTGGTAAATAAACCATGGCGTTTGTTCTCGCCTCATACAGGAAAATTCCGCTAGATGGCTATGAGTATTCTAGCATCAGGAAAATTTAAGTGGTTAGGTACCTACATGACGATAAAAATGTCAGCCGATAGATGTCGAAAACAATAAATTCAGGAAATTGATAGTCAGTTACTTTATTGCTGAAAGTGATTAAAAGTAATGCGTATTATTGCTATATAATAATATAATTTAATAACAGCTATATAATAAAAAGCTTCAGATATTAAAGTGAATGGCTATGATATGACAATGACATGACGACATAGCATTTATTTTATATTTTGTTAAAGACCTCCATAATACGTATTTGATATACGGGGCGTTTTTCTCTATAAAGTGTTAGCGCTGTGTGCCGGTGATGCATCGAACGCCTTTCACCATCATCAGCACGTATCAGCCCACTGCTGGACATAGGCCTCTCCTAATGATCGCCACTTTGATCTATCCTGGGCTTCTCGCATCCAGCACTTGCCAGCCGTCCTGCGCATATCGTCACTCCTCCTGGCCGAAGGGCGTCCTACATACTTAAGCCTTTAACTACCGTAAAAACAGAATCTATAAAAAAATTGTTGACGGGCGCCGGTGACCATGAGGTCATGATAACGTACTAAAGAAGGCCTTTGAAAACCATGTGCTAGTAGGTATTGTTTCGTAACCTGGATTAAGTTCAAAATGATAGGTAGGTACTATATGTGTCTAATTATAAAGCTCTTCATATTCGGGTAGGTACTCGTATTAAAGGCACAATTGAAAAGTAGCTATTACCTGGCCAAATTAGGTAGGTACGTTGATGATTTAAGACATGATAATAGCAATTGTTTCCATTGTAAAAATTGTAAGGAATAATAAAGAATCCTGATTTTCAGGAATCGAGCAGTCAGGTCGATTAATCCGTATATTATATAAAAATGTATTCATTTCAGGTGCACTATCTGTCCTTTACCTCTAGAATGCATTACCAATAAAACGAGGGTGTAGAAACACTAGTCAAAGTAACACAAATTTACCAATGATATTGCTAAAATAGCATATCTCATCCTCGCTCCATTTCAGCCAAATGTTATCATTGGCAAATTTTTCTCCGCGCAGCCCCGCTTCTGTGGACATGCACGCTTAACCAATAACCAGACCTATGCAGGAAGCGAACAGGTCGACACAACCTGATAGAGCTGAGGTGCAGGACCAAACTATAAATGTATGTTCCGATGGATAGTGATGTGTTACCATGAATTCCAAAGTTCGAGATAGCTACTGAGTTAATTTTTATATTGCAATGATCATAATCAGCCTTTCGCAGTCCACTGCTAGACAAAAGCCTCTTGCCCAAATTGGCGAACACCTGGAGGCTTTAAGCATAATCGCCACGCTGGGCAAGCGGGTTGGCGATCGCAGGGCATAGCTTCTCGCTCCGGTAATGCTGCTGCCCGTCATCGGCCTATGGTATTCAGCTACGGCTTCAATTGTGATGGTAATACCGCCACCAGTCGGTTGCCACAGCTTCGACTGTTATTCAGTGCCTGTTATGCGCCACGGGCAGGTGAGGGTGGCTTGGAGGGGAAAGATGATGGGTCGCTCCCATAAATCCCTTATATTCTAAACTCTACCAATTTTTGATGCAACCAATAAAAAGATTATCATGTTAATCATAGAACCTTGTATTTAGCTTTGGTTTGGTGTAACAAACGAAGACCAAAGACGACTTCGATTCTTAGATCGGGCCATATAAATCTTAGATACCTATGTATATCACAAAATATTTTTTTAACAAATCCGTGAACATCAACTAAGTACGCAAGTCATAGGTATAACTAAAACTGGCATTGTTACAAACCTTTATATAAACAAGAGCATAGCATTGATTTAGTATTTAGATTTAGTATTTATTTACCCGTATTCAGAAAGTAGCTCACTTTACGCAGACTCACGGTAAGTGACAACATCGATTTCCTACGATTAATCATTCTCAACTCTTAGCAATAAATGGGTAGGTACTCAAAATAATTATACTTATTTCGTGTGAAACAATAGGCAAATAATCTGATCTTATTTCCCGATTGTTCTTACGTTTAAATTATTCTCGGTTGCTTCGTGGTACTGACACCGACTTGTCTATAATAGGATAAACGGGTTTTGAATTGGAAACAATGAGTTTTTCCTTAATTGATTGTTTACACAATAAATTTGAGCTTGTTAGCGACTGCACAAAATATATGGTGCTACTGAGATACACTAATGACTAAGTACCTAATAGATCGTTTCGATCTCCATTTATATGATTGATATTCGTAGAATCCAAGTTAACACCTGTCAAGCATAGCATTCAAATAGTTGTATACATTAGTGCTAATGATGTTGTGATAAGAGAGTAATGTGATGACATCCCTTTTTATTAATGTGTTAACCGGCAAGTGGCGCAGGAGAGCGAGCCGAGCGTGCGCACGCGCCGCGCCAGTCGCAGCGGGCTCCCGCGCTGCACACACCCGCACCACGCACGCCCTCTACGCAGCGCCCCACGAGTGTTAAACGACTGTGTCAATCTCGAACTGATCAGCCACACGGAGCCTTCGCTGCTCCGCACGGTTCAAGGTCCCAACGTGATCACGAGGTGCTAACATAATAAGCCTTCAGAGTCACGTATTCGAAACAGCTGAATTCTATACAGTTTTTTTATCGACCCTCTTTCGTATTCGAGGTAAATATCTTATCTCTGTCAATCGTTAAACTTCCTATTTTAAATCCCACGTAAAGAAGTAGGTACTATTTCGAGTGAGTGAGTATTTTAAGATGAATAATTTAGTATCGTAAAGATGAAATCGCGCGAGCGTCACGCTAAGCAAGAGGTGCGGAGACCAAAAAAAGAAAAGAAGTTGCCGAAGGAAAACCGGAATCTGAAGAATTCAGCGAAAGCGGGTTTGGCTGATCCCGCGTCAGTGAGGGACCGAGTGAAGCGCTCTGGCTTTGAGGCGGTCAAGCTGCACATAGAGAGCTCCGGCCACACCGGCAGGAGCTCGCGATCTGCCACAACGGTAACGTACTATTCATTGCTGGCTGAAATATCCTTCTCTCTATACTTACAAAATAATGACTTTCCTTAAATTTCAACATCTTTTTTCAAAACCAAACTTTTTAAACTTAATTAACTGAGAGAACGCTTTTGTCTCAGCGTTGTTGCGACCGCGCCGATTAGGCAATATCGTCTGGTCAATTCCGATTGCCATCTAACTACTTATGGAACCATCAGCAAGTGTGACGCATCCTCACGTGCTCCCTATCCGGGCTAAATAACCTTATGAAGATTAACAATTAGAAGTCCACCACTAAGCGATATGTACCAAGTAGGTATGTTTAGTTATATAGCAATTCAATATGAAATTTACACAAATAGCAACGAAGTAAAACAAACTTGGCGAAGTCGAGGTTACAACTTACAATATTAACTAGTTTTTGCTACTATGTTTGTGCATTATACGTAAACAATGTGTTAAAATATACAATGTTTCTATTTAGCATCACAAATTCATACCTATAATTTTGGTTATCACGTTTATTCGTGACAGCTGAAGATTATCTACGGATGAGAGGATAAATCTTATCTCTTTTTTCAGATGTAGCGTACATGAAAGATCAAATAATTCAAACATTCAGATATTTTAATAGAAAATTCGAATTACGCAAAGAGTCTGTAAAAGGTTTCTTGATAGTAACAATATCAGCTAATTGCATTTATTGGCAATCATAGATTTTACGACAGTTAGAATTTTAGTGTACATGTTTATGGAAAAGGTAACTCAGATCTGTCAAAATGGATAAGAGACGACTCTAAAAAGTCGCAGGAGGTCGTTGGATGCAGGCAGTTTGCAATCGGCGTTTGGAAATCTTTGGGGAGCCCTATGTCCAGGCAATAGACGACGCAATATGATAATGCTGGGACAATTCTACGCAATGGGCATTTAGTTGAAACTTTGAAGAGAAATATAGCGAATCTTCGCCTGAATTGAGCTGTCCGTCCGGGGAGGACCTCCCCTCCACCCTATAGAATACCGCAGCTAAATGACCTCCGGGTCGTGTTTCTGCCGGTGAGTAGGGTTTTCGGAGCTTGTAAAGGTTTAGGGTTGGGCCGGCATGGCGGACTGACAGGTAACTGACCAGTTACTTGCCCGTTGTCACAGCGACTTGGGCTTCTCTTTCGCTTTCCATCAGTCGTAGGGAAGCCCTTATGTCGAGCTACTATAAAAAAAAACTTAGGCAAAGACAGAAGGGTATTGATTGATGTGTGTTTACGAAAGTGACTGGTTGACTATACTACAATCCTATATCACCCTGAAGTCATTCTACACTGTGGTTTAAAAAATCAATCTCTTTAAGATTCTGTAAAAACTGCGATGTGGCCAATCTCGGGTACGGCGAAAGAGATATTGTAATTACCCCCAGTAAGGTATGGTACCTGGTCATAGTTCATATTTACGAGTATACATGCTGGTTTATATGAATGTAAAAATTTCTATAAAATTATTTCCTTCATATTAGTGAAGTAAGTGTGTCCCAATATAACTAAATAGGAATACGGAGTATCTATAATATTCTGAAATTGCATTTCCTATCCCAGAAAACCTATACATCAGATTTATTCATTATCCTAATCGAAATTACAATAAAATCATGTAATGAACCTCATTAAAAATTGAAAGATCTATCAATTTAAATTATCGAGAAATAATAAAATTAAGATAGTCAAATAGATATAAGTATTTATTGCACATAATATTTATAGCAGTAGATATAACCAAATTGAAGTAATATAATTTTGGCAGTAGTTCGTAGTCACTGACAACTATATTCTCTAGACAACCTCCAGGAAGAGGTAGTGTACGTGAATTTTATTGTTTTTATTTATATTGTGTCTAAGCTAAGTCCCCATCGTAGTTTCAAAGCTATAGTGATTTATACGAGTATGTCTATAAAAGTGACAGTGCAACTTGTTTTTATACTACAAATCGAAATTAAGGTCCAGTTGTGCCAGCAGCATTAACTTAGGGAGTAACTTAACAAACGAAATTTATTCGCACATCGCCTTAGATTATTTCTTAGCCACATAACATTCATGACGACACTTGAGAAATTTCAGTTACTTGCGATCATGGAAGTAATAAGTACTACGTCCAAACTTCAATGCTTGCGATAGATTACTCGTATAAATGACATCCGTCACTCTGTTTTCTTATCTTTGGGGTGGCAAACGACAATCTCAATACCTTGTCATAAAAAAAAAAACAATTAAAAAAATCACTAAATATGTATTAGCTCTGTTCGTATTGCACGTACACATTATAATGTGATTTAAGTGATCATATTGAGTGAGTGAACTAGTGAACGTTTCCTTTTGTATCTCGACGATATTATTATCAGCCCACTGAAATCAACAGCGATCAAGGAGGAGTAAGTAGTGTTATAAACATGACACCATGCAAACATTAAAAATACCTTTTATATTATGTTTCAATCTTCTTTCTCTCGTGTCGACGGCAATCTAAATAAGTACCACCCAGTGTTTAGCCTTACGAACTGCCTCCTCTGACGCCCTCATCAGCTCGTCCCGTGTACAACCAGAAAGGCACGCCGGGTAAGCCGCGAGGTGAGCCATGGTTTGAAGAGACAACCCAAATCATAGGTCAGGTCGGACCCATCCGTGTTTCAATTACACGCTATAATACAATGATTACTTCTCATGAAATCGTCAGTTAATTTAGAAACCTAGTAGCAAGTCTAATTCCCAACGATATTTAATTACTCGGAAGCTTTATACGAGTAATAGGTAATTGAATTAATTACAATATTTGTACTTCTTTACAATATTACTGTGTCATTATTCCTATGTTAAATTAATGTATTGATGGTGGTTTTAAGTTATTAGTCTTTTTATTTATACCTACAGATGGTTACATTATTTCTGAAAATATCCGATGTTCAATTATCCTGCGGGTATTCTAAAAATTTGCAATAGGAAAAGTTTTTTTGCGCAGACTAAATTCATTCTTAGGGCAGTCCTTAGGTAATGTTAACCATACTGAACCCAAAGGAATTTACATTAGATGTACCTACCTATCATAAGAATTTTGCATTCTTTTCAAAGTTGTTTTCAGTTTACATTAATTAGGAAATATAAGGTGTTAGAGTGATTATAAGGCTATTTATTCAAAGTTGTGGTGCCGTATAATAGCAAGGAAAATATACCACAAGGTAATAGAGATATTATTGTTATAAAAGGTCGTCCGGTTTTAATTCGATGTGGCAGCATTTGGCATCACATGACTCTCGAATAATACATAAAACATACACAAACATCTTTAACCTATGAATCTATTTTATTTATTACATTAGGTCCAAAGCTTAGACTCTAAGCCATAAGTTTCAGTTTAATGGAAAAACTTTATAAGTAGGTACTTTATAACAGGTAGATATATTATGTTGAAATAAACAAAAACCTGTTTTCGCAAGTGTCTGTCTGTCCTCGAAAAGAAAAACGTGCTACACATTAAATATACAACTTTTTGGGTAGTTTAATTCTATAGACAAATGTGTTATGGTTATGTACAAGTGTAACATGCTACTCATGACAGATTCTTTGAAGGATACGTACAGATACTTAGACGCAAAGCATGGTTGATCTATTTTATTTGTATTTTAAGGTATAAATTTGGTATATTTCTAAAGTTCGTTGCATGATTTCTAAAGTTTAGGAAAATTAAGAAGTTATAGAATCAATAAAATAAATAGTCTTCAAGCACACATCGGATGTCTTGCGATTCGTCGCATGAACAACTTGCTTCGGCACAGTTTTAATATAGAAAACAATTTAAATTTATATTAATAAACACTCATAAATTTAATTACACTGTAATATTTTACAATGTACTCAGTACTCTCGATAAATAATATCACGATGAATTTAATTTATTAAAATATATACAATAAAAACGATTCAATGACACTGCCTCCGGACTGCGTTCACTTTATTTTCCATGCAATTCCATTTAATTGTGAATTATTAATAAATAATTCAATTAACTTATGTGTATGGCTAATTTTCATAAGGAATAGGAATAGTATAGGAAAGAACCTATGTAACAGTGATTTGGGTAACAGTGATTCTATATTACCCGTATTATTTGCTATAAATGTAGATTTAGATGTACCTATTATCCAGAATTCGGGCCACTTTATACCTGCCATTCAATTTAATTAATCGCTTAAAACAGTATACGAGGGACGTATGCATTCCGTATACAAGAATAACACAGTTTAACTAATACCTGCTTCAATAGATTGGTATACTCGTATAACGTAATAGTTTGTAGTTTTCTCAGACATAATTATAGTTAAGAAATATGATATTAAATCACAGTTTTACACTGTTATTGACAGGTATATATGGCATATAGCGTTTCTACTTGGGGATCCAGACTCCTCTTAGACTAGTCGAAGATAGCTAGGTCATCACGATATTTAGCAGGCTAACTCGGCACGTTTAGCAAATTATGCTGAAGGTCCAAAGGGATTCCCCACGAAAAAAGAGATCTCTCAAGTACACTATCCAAGTTGTAGTATGCTCCCTAGAGTTGACATAAAATGACAATGACATGACAATGACACGCTAAAATCCACAAGATCAAAACCGAAGGTAAGAGTTAATGTACCTTAACCATATTATGTTAAAGAAAACCTTTAGCGACATGAATAAGGCATAATACACAACACAAATTAATTACACACGTAAGAATCATTTATTGTCATATGAATGGCGTTACCCCGTAGTTATGGAATTTAATATACGCAAATCGTAAAACGGCTAGACAATTATTACGTCACCCATACGCCTTCATATTTTTTCTTATATTATTCCTTTGTGAACACATGAGACAAAATTCTTGGTTTTAGATAACAATAGGCTTTTTAACTCGGCTACCATACTCTATATCTCGATGAAGTTTAGTTTTGAATACGTAACGATGTTGTATCGGTAAGATAACGGTAATACCTATTACTGATAAAAGTGTCAAAAAGTCATTATGAAAGTCCAATACCTATGCCTGTATCAAGTTTTTTATTTGAATATAGCCTAAATTAGTCAAAGTCCGGCAATTTTCAAACAAAACCAGATATCCTCTGTCTGTCAATTGATAAAGAAAATATCCGAGCGATAAAATACTTACAATAGATTAGAAGGAGATGAACGAATATGTAAATAACAATAAATGTGGGGTAACTTTTACAACTAAATATTTTTACTAATAATCGCAGGCATTCTAGTAAAATTGTTATATACCTTTTACCAAGACCTCTTAAAATGTTACCTCCAGTATAACGCTAAAATTCATTCCCAAAAGAGTTCTTGTAGGCACTCATAGAAAATTACGAGAACATCTAAAAATATAAATTCTTTTATTTCAAGTTACAAGTTCTTATATTCCATTTTGTCATTTTAAGCGTATCACTGGTAACAGATATAGCAACAAAAACTTCTTCATTCGTCCAAAGTTACCTAGATGCCTATTGTTTTCACGTGACATAGGTAGTACTCGTATATAAAACCTAACAGAAGAACGACCAATGTTTCAGTAACGTCTTTACGACTATGCCGCGTATTATCACGTATTAAACGACTTTACCAATTTTATGCGGATACCCAACGTGTGATCTTATGACGGCACAAGCTAACCGATCGGTGATAATGATTGAAACAAAGAAATGCCCTTATAAGAGGCCGGTGGTTGCATCACGCTATTGAAGACATACTGTGTCGTACGGCGAGTAGCTGAATAGAGGGTGCAGACGTGTTTCCTAAAAACCGAGGTCGATGGATCTGTGGAAACGCCTCATTGTCGAGTGCCCTTAGTTGTGTCGGTCACGTAAATATTCGTTGTGAACAAGATTGCGTACAGACGGCGGCAGTGTACCGCCGGCCGCGTTCAGCTCTCATCTTGCCCTTATCCCTTATCTCTGTGTCCACTTGATCCTCGTGACTATAATCGCACCTGACGGCTGACTCGCCCGCGACATTTCGATCTTCGACAGTACACTTCGGACGTTTATTGTGCTCGTATTTACCTTCGATAATAACGATGTAATAATAAAAAACATCAAATAAGGAAATTATAAAAAAAACAGATTAACGGACAAAACCTTTATTTGAAGTGGATTTAGTGGGAATACCGAGTTACAACATTTTTATGTAAGTATTTTATAAAGCTTTACTTTTTTTGGTAATAAGCTTAGTGATAGTCGTATTGTTATGCTCTCGTCATTTTAATTAAGCTGTGTAAAGCTCTACATTTTAAACAGATATTATCTTATAAATATTTCGCGTCAAATAAAAACGTATTTGATAAAATTCGTATTCGCTTGAAGTTAAGTAACATTATTTAGGTACAACAGCAGATATTCAATTCGCAAAAGTTTTATAGCAGGATCTATCTATTTAAATTGTCAGATATTTTACTGTTGGATTGTTTTGCTAATTTATAAAAACTTAATTCGTTCCTCCAGTAAATGGGCTACTTATTTATTTAAATTTTATTGCACAAATGGTACAAAAGGCGAACTTAATGCTAGGAGCATTCTATAGTCAATCTTCAAGGTCACGCAGAGAGCAGATATTGAGTGCGGCTGTTCCATTTCTTTGAACATAGGTACTCGTAGAATCCTAATATTTCAACAATTATTCAAAAAATATGTTACACATGCACTTCTAATGTCGATTATAATAACAATTGTAACACAATTCATATTATTATCTACACATATTTGGGGTTGTTTAATAAATAAAAGGTATAAGTATATGCTGCTGTTGCTGTATGTATATGCTGATAACCTTTGGAAAATTAAATGCAAAATTTTGTTAATACCCGACTGAAATATTTCTACAGGTATAATAAAAACACGAAGGCATGCCTTTACGTGTAAAATATGACCTAGCAATATGTAGGCAAATTAAACCATTGTTGTGCACAATGCCAATAGTTTTCAATTGACTTTCAAGGAAAGATAAGATGTTGAACTTGAAATACTTAGTTATCTCATAAATTATGTTACTTCGTTGATTTATTTGTTTACTATGTATAAATACAGAAGAACACTAAGTAAATAAGTTTAAGTTCAGTATGAACGATATCATTTTAGACAAGTATGAAAGACAACATCACATACATTGCTCAGATCCCAATGGAAGATCGTTGAGCACTTGTGTTATGGGTATCAGAACAACAAAGGTATCACAAATATATACTAATCCAGACACGGTACAAACACAAATTCTGTTCATCACACGAATTTTTGTCCCGCCTGAGAGTCGAACCCATGTCCCCAAGTTCAGGAGGCAGGGGTTACTACCAAATGAGCCATCGAGCCAGTCAATGAGTCCATAAAAGGATTTTTTGAAATTTTAGCTTCTCGGCTGGTTTCGGTTTACCCATATGACTGGCGACCACCTAGATATGAGCATCTATCCCTATAGACAGAAAAAAAACGAAGTCATTAAAACAAGCTGTCAAATTTCAGTTACTCCTTTTAAAGTTTGCATATTTATAAGAAGTATTTACTATATTACTTGTATTTCCAATTTTTTAAGTAATAAAATATCTATCGCTTTACCAAATCCCGAGCAACGCATGCAGGCATAGTCATACTACGTAAGGGTAATGTGTAAGGGTTAACTTAATTTTCAGCACCCTCTCAGTTTCATAATGGAATTTCAAGAACATTCTAATCATACTCGTACTTACGTAGAATTTGTAATAATGTAGTTGTTTAAAAACGATATATTACTGACGTGTATTGTGCGAAAGGTTTTCAGTTTAAAGAAGGAGGAAAAAATACGTTGTTAATACACTTAGGTGATTATTTCCTGTGTAAACTAAGAATGTTTTACTGTTCTTAAATCTTAAGAAATTCTCGTATGTAGATCGTTCATAGTTGGAAACAATAGACAGTCGTTTCATAACTTATTTTACAATAGAGTTTTGTTTAAAACCTCAGTTTTTATATTTAAATAACATTAATTTCTCGTACGTTTTTCATTAAATATTGATATACTCATATATCTATAAACTTGCTATAATGGTCCATTATGTAAGATATCACGGTTACAGGGATGTGACTACTTCAATTGTACTTTGACGTTGAATTTTCCATTAACTTTAAAACATTTGATGGGGTTGAAATTATCAGGGAAATATTATCGTTCTGCCCGTTAGGTGATTATTTCCTGTGTAAACTAAGAATGTTTTACTGTTCTTAAATCTTAAGAAATTCTCGTAATGCAGATCGTTCATAGTTGGAAACAATAGACAGTCGTTTCATAACTTATTTTACAATAGAGTTTTGTTTAAAACCTCAATTTTTATATTTAAATAACATTAATTTCTCGTACGTTTTTCATTAAATATTGATATACTCATATATCTATAAACTTGCTATAATGGTCCATTATGTAAGATATCACGGTTACAGGGATGTGACTACTTCAATTGTACTTTGACGTTGAATTTTCCATTAACTTTTAAACATTTGATGGGGTTGAAATTATCAGGGAAATATTATCGTTCTGCCCGTACTGTTAGACATTCTCTTTAAACATTAGCAGTAGGTACCTATAATTTTTCCATGCATGAATGTATGAACATTATATCAATTTATGACTTTATAAGTGAAAGTATACATATATTATATTTCTAAGAGGAAGCACTACATCCTGTATCATTATTTCTACATATTAATGCTACCGGACAGGCTTCATTATCAATATTACGTTGGCGCTCTCTGTGGGGATGCAAAAGTAATCTCCCAACTTCCATTTGGAGTAGCAGGGTTAACATAAGTAGCTAATTATTATTTCTGCCATGAACTTTGACTTCAATCTCATTGTAGGTAACTATAAAATGTTTTTATAACTGAGAAATGTTTAATAGGTATAACAATACTTAGTTAGTAATAAACAAAACCGGATTTTTTAAACAAGTGTGAAAGTTATTTAGGTTGATATCTCCTATCTATGGAACTTCTTAAAATAATTATTTAACTTATTAGTTGTTACTAAAATATATTTTTAGTACCTAATATACTAAATTGAGCCTATAAAAAATCTCCTCCTCCTTTTTTAAAAGTCGCATAAAAATAGATATTTTCTTGACATTATAAGGTAATTTATATTTTGCAAGAGATATAGTGTATTGCTTAACTACGAGTATAACTGTACATACATTGGATTCCAAAAAAAATAAACAGTTCTAAAACTTACACAGTGGAAAAAAGTTACATGCAAATAAGTGTTCAGCTATTTTCTCTCCAATACATCTCATCAAGACTTACCTTACTTATCCTTTTATTATAATGAGTCTAGTCGAGGCTACACTCGTATGTACAAGAGAGTCAAGTCTAGTTTTCGTGTTCAGGCTCATAATAATTATGTATAACAAGTTGCAACAAGTTGTAGATAACTCATCCGTCTAAAAGCATCAAAGTCTATCAAAGTACTACTTTAATAATACTATCTAATCAGATTGAATCAGAAATGAGGAGATACGTAGAATTACTAAAGTCACAGACCTATCCCAGAGGATTAGTAGGATGAAATGACAGTAGGTGACATACGATCTTATATTATTTATAGGCGTATATATAGGTTACAGTGTAGAATACGCGTAAACTTACAATTTCCAATCATAATTGGTAGCTACTACTAGAATATATAATAAATCCAAATCTCACGATTAAGAGTTTCCAAAATAAGACTCTTCGTGGATTTGCCAAAATTTCAATATTCTGCAGTGCATGCATTTTTTTTGTCATGTATTAAAGTTATTGTACTAATATTATTAACGTGAAGGTTTATACCGATGGATGGATGTGATGTTAGTTATTCCTTCATATGTGGCTCGAGTCCCACAGGGAGCACCCTGAGCATCGTTGCTTAAATTTTTAGGGGTGAGAGCCTTCCGCTCCCCCAATAGTCCGGTGATTATGACAAGGCCGCCCTGGCCATCATCGTAGTCATTTAGAAAAAAAAATCCTTCATACGAGAACTGCTGAATCTTTAAAAAAATGTAACTAAAGACAAGCCACTCCATATAGAGCCATCTAGTCCCAAACTAAGCAGAAGCTTTTATCTACTATGGGTACCTTCTACCCTTATATTTTATATACATCTCATAAAGTCCCTTAGTCTGATACAACGCCTACGGGTTGAGTAAAGCGATGAATAGTTTTCTCTATTACTTTTTACACGGAAGGAGTAGACGAATCAGTAACTGAGATAGAGCATCCACTTTTTCGGTATTAGTCTTCTGTAATCTGCTATCATATTTATCCAATTAATATAGTACTAGACTGTAAAGATTAAGGAATAATAAATCATGATAATTATTATTAGTAGTATACAGCATCATCGTCCATAATATTTTACTACTAGCGATATGACCGCCTAAATTATACTGTAATAATTTGTAATGCTTTTAAATATCTGTCTATCCACTTTCGCCTTGAGATAGCTGACGTGTGAAGGCATTGTAGAATAAATAATATCAGATGAACGCGATAAGAATAACAAGTACATGTCAATAAGGTATATTGCCGGCCCATTTTCCTCGGTTCACCCGCGCTGGTCCAACGAACAATAACGAGTTAAGTTATACAACTTTTGAGTATTGTCCCTAAAAATAACAAAAATATATAAGACAGTTACATCGAATTCCAACAATGAACTTAAACATTTTACATTTATTGCACACATATTTTTAGTAATAAATTTATGGCCTGGAATCTCTCGATGCAGCCGTACATAGATATACCGATGTGCTAAGTAGTAGGTATATGTGAACTAGTCATAAAAAACCACAATCGAAAATACGTATTGTTTTTGGTTAAACAAGTTAATATACTAGTATTTTATCTAACAGAAAATAGAAAGCATTTTTTTCTGACCACTGACGATAAAATGGACTCTATCCTTCATGTAATTTCCGCGATTATCAAGTGTTCAGAGAGACAGGTCAAAATACGAAATTAATTTGACAAATATTTCTTCAAAGTATCAACGACACGTAGGTATATTAAACAATTAGTATCAATAATCTCCAAAATGAATAACACCAAATTGTGGTCCTTAAAAATTTACAATGTTCTGTGGGTGTTTGAAAAAATGTGTCGAAAATGTTTACATGTATTTACATCCTTTACGATATTGTTGTTTGGAGATTCAATTCTAATTCAATTGGCATGGGTGTCGCCGCCGCTCGCCGACGAATTGATGCACAATAGTTTAGTACCATTATCATACACTTACTTGGTAGGACGCTGGACGCCCGCTCTCGCTGTCCTTTCGTTTATTTATTATTCAAAGTACTTAGTTGTGGACAAACCAAGCGTCAATTAGGACCGCCTGCCCGTCGCCTGCGCAGCGCCGGCCACCATCGACATGGTCAGTCATAATGTTTATCGTTCCATCAGTTATAAACAACTATTAAATACAACCACATATACGTGTAAATTCCTATAAGAAAGGCACATTAATGCATTTAAAGAAATTGCGTTAGTTCATTTGCCTTATAAAATACCTAAGTTTTAATAGTAACATAGTTAATTAGCATTATAAACATTATTTAACCATTCATTGTAGTTTCTAGTAAGAGCATTTGTCAGAGAATCCTACCTTTATAACTCGGTACTTAACTAACAGTTGTTCAGTAACATTAATTAATTATAGTAAATGTGAAGTTATCACACTTACCTACTTGTTTATAAAAAACAAAAATTAGGATCACATAAATTTTTGTACAAATAAAGATCGTTGAACTAGTCAAAATATTGTAACATTTGTAAATATTAAACAAATATTGATTAACGATACAATATAAAGCCTTCTTTTTATTTAGTCTGTGCAATTGAATTATGGCTTATCGGAATACTGTCGTCATTGTCTTCATAATACGAGACAGAGAATTAGAGTATTGTTACAGCGCGTTTTTAGTGAATTTTTATGCTCTTAATTTATAAAAATGATAAACCTCAATCTAATCATACAGCTATTAGATCACCTATATTGCACAACATAAATCTGTTATAAATATATTGTTTCCTTTAAGTCAAATATATAGAGCATAATAAAGAATATCGTTTTACTTATCTAATCCCTTGGACAATTTATTGATTATGATTATAGTTAAATTGCTTTTAAATTAAATAAAAAACGTCAAGATACAATTCATAATATTATGATTACTCGAATAAGCGACATATCGAAATTATGTTATAGTACCTAAGTGACGTACAAACAAACACATAAACGATATATCAAAAAGATCCATATTTATCTTAATGATCACCTTTTAGCTTGTGCCACAATGGCGATGAGTGCATTCAGCAGGTGATTAGTCATTCGTCAGTCTGTCAGAGTACCTATCAAATGTTCTATACTTTTTTTTAAAGTCGGGAATGCCTTTACACCTATGTATGGCTTATGTTCGGCTCACCCCTATCTAGCGGAGAATACATCTGTGTCTTCACACAGTGCTCGTAGCGGACCAACGCCACCGTAACGACCACCGTAAGATTTCACTTAAGTAAGACACTTTTTCGATATTTCCTTTTTAGTTTTTTTTTGATACTTTTTTTACTTTCCGTAGAAATACATTGTTTCGATAGGCCACAATACATATTAATAATATCTACAAAATTAAATAACCTAAAAAACACTATTTGTATGAATTATGTTTGGAATTCAGCTTTATCTCATAAATTTAATCTACTGAAACTAAACGACTAAATTCCGTACCTTTTAAACCTTCAAGTAGATTCTATCAACAATGCATACCTACGGTATATTAACGATCTAGAAGAATTGTATCTGATGATATAATGAATACTCGTACTAGCGATGACATCTAGATACGAATATGGGTATAAAACATTGCAGCCGGACATACTCTGAATTGTTGAAGCAAGTACAATTTACAGATAGAAAATATGATTAACACCTCACATATGATGCCAATGATCATCTTATAAGGTTATTTATTTGGTGTTAAAAAATCGTGAAAGTATTATTAGAACGAGGCGTGATGGTACTGATAGAGCAAACATATGGAAACCACAATAAGGCTATAACAACCCGGTGTTATGCAGTTAGCACCATCTGAAACATATTACACGTATTTATCATCAGCTATTGACGTCTGCGGTGACATTTAATCAAAGTATTAGATAAAACATCAGAACGAGATGAACAAAACAAGTACCTGCCAACTGTGATGTTGATAGAGAAAAAATATATAATTCTCTTATAAATATTGATACTTTATTGATAGAGAATAGATAAATACCGCTACCTCTATCTATTTTATTGTTATTTTATACACTCATTGTTCTATTCGTATATATTTTTAGTAACTACCAATTTGAACATCCATCGAATAGGATCTAGGCAAAATATAAACCCACAAAATATGTAAAAGTATATTTTGTGGGTTATGCATAGGCATACATTTTTGGCATTAGAAATTGTGTCAAAGAAGCAGTACCTAATACTAAACTTGTGTTTTACACAAGTACAGCAGTCTTTATAAGCTGTGATACACTACAAAACTGAGTTTCGGGAATCATGTCTAACTAGCTTTTGTCCTTGTTTAGCTCGTGTAAAAAGAGATATCCCACGTAAAAAGAGGACATATTTTTAGGAATACCGTATTCTCAGAACTCACCTATTTGTACGTACGCGAAATTTGAAATAAATTTAATAAAGCGTCAAGAGGTAACATATAAAAAAGACAGCCTATTTCGGCATTTTGATATTTTCTATCGCACATAACATTATAAAAAATGCTTTGAAAGGGGAAGGTTTAAGTATGAAAAATTTGATTATGAGTAAGCATATAAAATGCATACCACCTTTTTGATGTAATAATGTTAATATTAAAATGGGATTGTATATTATACATAATAGGTACCTACTCTAAGAATAGAGCAATAAGGAGGAACGGGCGGAAGATTTTGAGCTGCGCATGAAAATAGCAACTATTTCCAAATGCGGAAATAGGTTTCTACCTGTTTCTTAACAGCCTTTAGGTACATTAAATATATATCTCAGTTTTTGTTTATAACAGTCTAAGACCTTCAAAATTCTCACAAAGTATTTTTCGAAAGTGTTACGGACTGGCCTCATGACGGCCAACCTCCTTTTATTACGTTTTTCTTTTTCATATTTTCTGTTACGATCGAAAAGGGAAAGAGGGAAGAAAACGGTCTCAAAGCAAATTAATAAAAAATAAAATAAAATAAAACAGAAATAAAAGCACAGAAAATAGGCTCTGAAAGGAGATAAAAAAGGCAGAATTTACACAGTCACAGTTTTCAAGTAGGACTTATCAACAATAATAAAATTTGGGGAGGAAACACAATAACTTTTACGATTAATACATAACTATAAATTTATAGTAAATTCTCATTCGCTCTCTCTCAGACTTCGTCTTTGTCTAAAAGGACCTCTACTAGGCGCTAACTTCCATTATTCTTAATTCAACATAATATACGGTAACAAAAGCAACAAATATGTAAAATACATTTCAACTCGGCTGCTAATTGTTAGTAGTTATACCACACAATTAGCTACTAAATGAACCATTTAACATCTATGTGTTCCATACACATTGGCTTCAACTGAAAACAATGATCAAGTATTGACATGTGCAAGTACAAACTAGTTATTGTCACCTCACTACAAATTACAACTGTAAATCATTGTTAAATACGTTAATTAGAAGAGTTAATGACTTTAATGTTCTATGTGTTGACCTATTGTATTCTGTTGTTGTATTCCTAATATACTATTGAGCAAAAGCATAAAATTACAAAACGACATTGTGATAAATTTATTTGTTTGCTTGTGTGTCATATTTAGCTAGGGATCGATATAAATTATACGGTTTTTTTTATGAGTCAGCTTGAAATGACTTCTTCTTCTCGGAAACTAGTTATATGGAATCGTTCGATCAAATATTCTTTTTTTTAATAATAATAATAAGTTTATTTTTCATAAAAAATATTCACTCGAAATCATCAAGCTTTTGCTATTATTAGAATTAATAAAAATTGTAATTAGTCCGTCTTTTAGCTCATTCGAAAATAAAAGACACGTATTTTTTTATTTGTAAATTAGACTAAAAATTACAAAATTATAGCCAGTTGAAACTACGCGTGACGTCACTCGGTGAGGCATTTTAATGGGAGCGAGTGACGTCAAAGACTCCCACTCCTAACTTTTGATGCCTTGTATCTTTGATATTGTTTATTTGAATGAAAAAAGGAAAATACGTGTTTTTTTATTTTTGGATAAAAAACACGTATTTTCCTTTTTTCATAAAAGACGGACTAATTATAATTTTTAGCCATAATAGCCTATTCCTGGAAACTAATATTAAATTCGAATAAACGTGAAAGTGTTTACGAGATCGTTTTTATTTCTCTACCCAAGACTGACTAAGATTGTGAATAAAATGTAAGCTAGTTTTGGCGCATAAGTATTAGGTATTACATTTCTTTCTATTTTCGAAATTTACTTCATTAGTAATTAGTACCATTAGGATTAAGTCTTTATGTCTTACGGTAGACTTAAAAACTCTTCTAGCTCACATATTTTGACCTAAATGCCACCTATAAAGTATTATAACTAGTACAAAAGAAGAATACTTATTCAGAGAAATGATCACTAAATTGCAGTAAAAATTATGAAAAGAAAAATTTAATGAAGGGTATTAGTAAAGTCATTGTCCTTTAGTGTTAATTATGTTCACATAACAAATGGTACGTCACCATCTGTCGGATGAGCAACTCAATAAAATGTTTAAGGTCACACCACACATTGCGCGTGGGTGATCCGATAAATCTGTTTAAATTATCTCTGGCTTAGTGCACCAAGTCCAAGCAAAATCTTCATGCTGTTTAGCATTTCGGAATAGACTCTTTGAAAAGAATCATTTGGTTCATGCAAAGGTTGAAATACAGAGTAACGGCCCAATAACTTACACTGGCTGTTCAAATGACTTGTTGGTCTAGTAGTAGTAGGTGATGCGGGGACAGCGGGCGCATTAGGCGGTCTGCTGCCCAATGTGGGGGGGCCCTCTGCAGCGTGCCGGCGACTTTACCTAGGCGTCCTCAGATCGATGGCCCTTTATGGGTCACCGGTCTGGGCTGGCGCCATTACGGTGGAGACTTCCGGCGCGCTGCGGAGGGCCCAACGCCCCCTCGCGTTGAGGGCCATCCGCGGATATAGAACTATATCCGCGGATGCCGCCACCGCGATTGCCGGGTCCCTTCCGTGGGACCTGGACGCTGCCGTACTCGCCGCAGTCTACCTGTGGCGAGCCGAGCAGCGGTCGCGGGGCCTCCGGCCAGCGCCCGCCGAAGTCGGCGCGCAAAAAGAGGCCGTTGAGGCGGAGGCGCTCACAGTATGGCGTGAGCGCCTCGAGGCCGCTCAGTGGGGGCGCCGCACCACTCAGGCCATTGGCCCCATTCTGGAAGAGTGGATGCGGCGCCCCCACGGGGTGGTGACGTACCGGCTGACCCAGGTCCTCACGGGACATGGATGTTTCGGCCGGTACTTATGGAGGATCAAGCGAGTGCCTGATCCTCTATGCCGTCACTGTGACAGTGGCTCGGAGGACACGGCAGAGCATACGCTTCGGCATTGCCCTGCCTGGGCCAATGAGCGCTCCGTCCTCGTCACTGTCGCACAGGACCTCGATCTGCCGCAACTCTTGCGGCAGATGACGGCGTCGAAGGAGATCTGGCGAGCGATGCTCGCATTCTGCGAGACAGTGATCTCGCAGAAGGAGGCGGCGGAAAGAGAGCGTGAGGCTGCGGTAGACGCGCCCGCTCTACGCCGCCCCCGGCCCGGGCGTCGCCGGAGGGCATACAACGCATCGTATGCCCTCTGAGTCTCTCCTTCGTGCCCCGAGTGGTGAGTGCGGGGGCGCGATCCACTCATAGGGGCGTAACGGTGTGGTGGGTGCAGCCACACCGTTGCACGAGGTCCGCCCGGGGAGCACTCTATTGCTCCCCGGATCCGGGGGCAGGGGTATTTGCCCTCCCCGGACCAGGAGTGCCGGCCGCTTATCATCTGCGGCTGGCCAGGGCAGGCAGGGATGTGGCCGTATGCTTCGGCGCTACCCGTGTCCCTGCAACTTGCTGCCCACTGGCGACACAGGGGGGTTTAGTGGGTATGCCCTCCCATTTTGGGAGGTGTGAGTCCCACACACCATGCCGCCTCCCCCCGGAGGCGGCATAAAGGTGCCTAATGCATTCCCCTCTAGAAAAAAAAAAAAAAAAGTAGTAGTAGGTGATATAAAAAGTTTGACAGCAGGACTGGGCTAAAATGTAATAGTATGGCAACCTCTAAGTCATTGGCCTAGCTCTTGATCTTTCTTCGATGTGAAACGCAGCTCCGGATTGTAATAGTGGAGGAACATAAGTCTAATCTGTCTTTGCACACATACTTGTTCAAGTACCATATAGGCATCTCATGCGTGCAAGCTTAGCATAACTTTAAAGTGGTAATGCCCAAACTTCCAGACACAATAGATAAAACAATGGCTTTTGAATTTTAAAAGGACATTGGACGAGGCTAATGTCCATAAAAATTCAGCGCATTGCCTGCAATTCTGTTAGGGGGTTATTACTATATTGAATAAAACCGCGCCATCCTCGGCTCGCTTTGAGTCGCTCTCCATGTGTTGAGCCTTAATCGTAGTGGCGCGTGGCGACCGGCGCACACGCACGGCCGCAATGATTGGGAACTCGTGGTCGCATCCTCGTGAGCGATCATGTGATTGTGATGAGACCACTTAAGCAAATAAATAGACGACTACTGACCGAGAACCACTACTGTCAACATTCGGTCGCATTTGCCTACTCAATTAATGCATGCATGGTAAAAAACGCGATAATGGGTATTAAGTACTCATGTGTGTTTTTAATATCGAAGTTATGAAGGACGGTTCCAAGTCGCTATTTGTTCTAATAAAGAGTAAAGCATTGATATTCGTTCTAGATCTGTATATAACAGAAGACCGTGAAGACGTCCACCAAGAATGTGTAATGCAATTACGAGTACTCTATATATGCAATAATGAATACATTTCAGGTTAAAAAATATAGGTACAATTGTTTTAGTACCAAATTTTAAGTAATTTTTAGACAGATAATTAAGTAGGTAAGTATCAACAATATAAATTACTTAGGAAATGTAAATCAGAAATAACGGTATTTTTAGCAAAAAACAAACCGCCTTCAATATGGTTATGGGACCAACTCGGAAATACACCTTTCGAGCAAAAAATGATTTTTCAAATCGGTTCACTATTGGACACAATCGGAGATATAATATACAACAAAAAATCTATCGGATTAAGAACCTTTCAATTATTTTTGAAGTCGGTTAAAATATATTTTATGTATTAAAATAAACAGGCGTTCTATATACATATTTAAAAAAGAAAAAGAATCAAGATTCAAGTAATTTATATTAATCCTCAATTTGGACAACGACTTCTATTAATTAATCAAGTTTTAAGAATGTTCAATAGACCGGAAGTTAGTGACGCGTATTAATTTGCTGATCGGAAAACTTTAGCGGAATCAAAATATAAAGAACACGGAAATATAACTTACGATCTTGGCGTCACGTCCTTGTTTATTTATTACATAGGCTAACTTATATTTTCCTTAACACACCATAAAGTGTAAAATGTTTTTCTGGTCAACTAAGTACAAAGTTATGTATGATTTATCAGAAACCCGCACACACAGATCAAATGTTAAAAAATCTTTATCATGAGGAGGCTACTAGGCTAGCTAAACTAATTCAGTTCTAGATATTTTGAAAGAGGCACTTTTTTTGGGGATAAAAGCACTGCTCATAATGCAATTACATAATAAATGAATTATTATTAAAATTTAGTCACTTTGAGTGACGGGAACAGTACCAAAAACAATAAGTGAATTACAAGCGAAGCGTAGAAGAGACGCTAAAAAATAAGTAGTAAACAAAAACAGTAAATACTACCATGTTTAGGAAATCTAAATAGAGCAACACGTAAAAACACAAAATCCTATATCATAAACGTTTTTACAAATCATGATCTCTGTAATTCTAAGCTTTGTCTTAGAAAAATATGCTTACAATTTAAGCAAACTTTACATGTACTCAATCTACTTTAGTTAAGGTAGGTAATATTTTGTGTTTAACTCGGCCCTAATGGGAATTACTACTTACTAACGAATATCTTTTATCTAAGTCACAAATAAACGCTGAGTTTGAATTTGTATAGGTGTAATTAAACCTTTTATTATTTAGGTAAGTGGCATTTGATTTACATAATATTATTAATAAAGACATAACAATGAGCCTTAGTCTTCCGCGACTTAATAACTTCCATGAATGTACTTTGTTCGACATACGGGTAGATAAAAAACAGATATTTGCTTAACAGTCACATGAGAAACATTAGCCGCATTATTAGGTAAATTGAGCCTCTTGTACACAAGTATCGGTACTTGACATACAAGTAGGCGTCAGTGATACGAATTGTCTCGACATAACAAAAACATTAGGTGAAAACATCGCAGATGTAGTGGCTCATCCTACATTAAGCGTCGCTTACTTAGTCAGCTTAGTAGCAACTTACAATGGTTTCGGGTCTGAAATTCAGTAGTCTTCGCGTGGTCATATAGTCTGCGCGTACGCTTCTTTTAATAACAACGTCTGTGAGCTCGTGTTTAGTGCCAATAAACTTTGACTTCATTTGATGTAATATAAACATTAAATTAATTATGATCACGAATATTTAATAACAACGTGTAATTTTTATAGTTCAAAATGTACACGGTTGCTTTAAGGGCTCATTATAATTGTGTTTAACATATTTGTTTACCTATAAGTAAGTAAATCATAATAATAAATCCTGTAGTGTAAATTGGTAATTTCGAGTAGGACCGCTATCTAAATGAATGTTAGGATATTTAGAAAATGCATTGCAATATTTTTTTAAATATTATTTATAATAATAATTCCGAATACTTTATAATTTCTTGTAAATTCCAAAATAAACAAAATGAAAGTAGCATTTTCTGTCATATTAGGTACGGCCATTTCTTTGTCTGAACGATTAGGATTATATTTTTTTTTATTTGTATCTAATTAAAGGATTATGTTTCCTGACTTACATAAACAAATATATTTATAGCCCAAAAGTTAACTATAATTGTTTTGTTAAATGAATTTTTATGTGGCATTATCTACTGCCAACTGTAATCATCACAAAATGCTCAAGGAGATTTGCTGTATGCGGAATGAAAAAAAAGCAACCTAAATGCGCCCGCATTACTTACGTGACATTGTGTTAAATTATATATCCAAGAAGTTTACTATTTTATTGTCACCACTGCTGAGTGCTTTGAAGATAAATCTTAAAACGTAATTTGGGTAAAGTTATGCTGCAAGTCTCTTTACAGTAGAGCAAAACTGAAAGGTTTATTAACGAAACTTATCAATTCGATCTAGTCACCTCCTGCTAAGCCCTTTGCCAACTATTATATTAAACTTTTCTACTATCACTCGTTTCAGGTTCGCAAAACAAGCATCCGAATGACTGCGATAAAGGAGTATCCGTTCGACTTGAGCGACCTCGAGAATCAAACGAAAGAGGAGGAGAAACGCAAAATTTCAACGCTTACAAACTCTTCCAACCCACCTCAGTATTCCTCAGTGCGCTCGCCGACCCCCGACGGGAAGAGAAAAGTCTCTATAATGGCTGACGAAGGCAGCAAAGATCGAGAAAATCTGCCCTCCGAGAGGTAAGCGTGCTTACATGTATACGATTAATTAGAATAATAACATTATCATGAGCATATTGCAGTCCACTGCTAGACCTAGCCTCGCCAGATCTTTGCCACTTAGGGCAAACATCTGGAGAATATACCAATAATCGCCACCTTGTGCAGGCGGGTTGGCGATCGCAGGGCGTAGCTTTTCGCTCCGGTAAAGCTGCTGCCCATCATCGGCATGTGGTATTTAGCCACGCTTTCAATTTTGATGGTTATCTAAAGGTTGACTGGTAGAGAAAGCTCCTGGCATTAAGTTCGCATTTGGACCAATTAGTGCAATAAAGTTTTCATAAAGAAACGCCGCCACCCGACGGATGCACCAAGGGCACCTGACCGTCAACACTGCCCTGCCTGCAACCTCACCTGAGGTTGGCTTGGAGCGATGATAGGCCGCTTCCTTACATCCCTAGCTATCAGGTAATTAGCTTGCGTAGGTAGGAAATATTTATCTATATATATCCCGCATTGGAAGTGCTACGAGTTTTCCAGATGCAATAGTAAAATAATTTTAACGCGACTCAATCCTGCAGTATTGATGACTAAAGATAGTTTCAAATCCAGACATGGATCAGTAGATCTTCTTGCCTAGTATATAAAACACGTTTGTGAAGCCGTAATGTAGAGCAGTTGTTTCAAAAGCTGAACACTTTAGATTTTGTCTTGTCATAAATTAAAAATATCGCACAAATTTTTATAGTCTGCCTGCATCTCGAGCCTTGGATCGGCCGATCCCTGGCTGAGGCAGTCAGCTATGACGTATATACTTATTGGGATAGGTAGATAATCTTTCCAAAACGTTTCGTTAACGAGCCAGTGCAATTTTTACAAACCTTAGCTATTGCTCTTAAAAATATGAAGGCGTTTAGACTAGAATATCTGACATGGTATATTTCACGTACCTTTCGTGTTCCACCTAAGTGAATATCACATAATATTACCTAGCTAGCCAAGGAAAAAAATACCAATTCAGTATTTTGTTGACCATTTAATATAGTCAAAGGACAGTCATTTCACCCAGGACAAACATTTATGTACTGAATATTTGTGTTTGTTCTGTGTCTGGGTGTTAGTATTGTAGGCATTTAATTCTGGCACCTAGTTGGTTCCGACAACACAAGTGCTTAAACAACTTACTTTGGAATCGGGTCAATATAACATTATCTACATAGGTAATATTCTAATAGACTTATTCTTTAGAGATATTTTCCATCATTGCTGATAATCACCACATCAGTGACTCTCGAGCCTTGGATCGGCCGATCCCTGGCTGAGGCAGTCAGCTATGACGTATATACTTATTGGGATAGGTAGATAATCTTTCCAAAACGTTTCGTTAACGAGCCAGTGCAATTTTTACAAACCTTAGCTATTGCTCTTAAAAATATGAAGGCGTTTAGACTAGAATATCTGACATGGTATATTTCACGTACCTTTCGTGTTCCACCTAAGTGAATATCACATAATATTACCTAGCTAGCCAAGGAAAAAAATACCAATTCAGTATTTTGTTGACCATTTAATATAGTCAAAGGACAGTCATTTCACCCAGGACAAACATTTATGTACTGAATATTTGTGTTTGTTCTGTGTCTGGGTGTTAGTATTGTAGGCATTTAATTCTGGCACCTAGTTGGTTCCGACAACACAAGTGCTTAAACAACTTACTTTGGAATCGGGTCAATATAACATTATCTACATAGGTAATATTCTAATAGACTTATTCTTTAGAGATATTTTCCATCATTGCTGATAATCACCACATCAGTGACTCAGCGATACACTGCGACACAGTCCACTGGTCGACATAGGCCTCTCCCATTGTCTATCATCTTTTCGCTTCAGGCCATCCTCAACTGCTCGGGTTGCATCCTGCTAAATAACGAACGAGGCTCTGGCAACCGACTGGTGGCAGTATCCATCACGATTGAAGGCGTAGCTAAATACTACAGGCCGATGACGGGCAGCAGCGTCCCCGGAGCGAGTAGCTGCAATCCCGTCTGCCCAGCGAAGCGATTATAGGTATAACCTCCAGGTGTTTGCCCAAAGTGGCAAACAACTGGAGAGGCCATGTCCAGTAGTGGACTGCGAAAGGCTGATGACGATAATGATTGTTCAACACTCCTGGGCTTCTCACATCCAGCACTTGTTACTATTTATATTTTATTAAATAACACTAATCAAGCAATGGCTTTATAAAAAAGAGCTATAAATTGTCCAAGGTGAGTAAACTTGTACCTATGTTTTTTATAATACTAATCTTTCCTGTGATAAGCAATTACAGGTACAAGTACTTACTTAATACTATTGTGTTAAAAAATCTTTTAAGCTGCTGCAATGACACGAGAAACCGATATTGTTGAAACATTGATTGAATAAGTACTAAATTATAATATTTTTTATCCTACTTCCTTCCTATCTAACCTTCTAAATTAGAAATGTAACTGTACTTTACTATACTACCTAATATCATAAATGCGAAAGGTTGTCGCTGTTGTCAGTATGGATGGATGAATAAAACTTTGCAAACTTTGTTATAAAATATGAACTAAATCGAGGTTTAGGTACTTCCACGTTCCTGCCCCGTGCATTAAGTCATGGAATGCCCTTTCAGCATGTGTTTCCTTCCTCTTACAATCTTGGGTTCTTTAGGCGGGGCGAGAAACAGCATCTCAGTGGGCATTTAGGGTGAGGGTCACAGACGCGGTGGGATTGCCCACGGGATTGCCCTATTATGCCTGTCGACCAAATGTTATTTGGACTTCACGACCGCTTCAGCGCGCTCATCAGGTGGAGTGAGGTCATACTGAATGCTGTTTTTTTTAAAACATGCTTATCCTTCTCTCCCAACAGTCCCAACTAACAGTTTACTTTAGTTGTCGGAGACTTTAGCGGACTGTAGATTTTAGTTTCATGTAATTAAAGGCTGGCGTTGAAGATATATTGATTTATTTTGAATTAGCTTCTTAAGATGCGTGTGGCTATTACAAATGCCAAACCGGAAGAGGAAGTTGACATATATATTTTTTTTAATTAAAAATAAGTTTAATGTCTTAAACTTAGTAGTCTTTTAATTGTTAAATATAACGCAAGCCCAATCCAAACTGACGCCTGTACTATCATATTCAAAAGCCAGGGACAAACTTTTAAGCTGGAAAATGAAGTATGGTCGGTCCACTTAAAGGCAATGTACAGACAATGTGCAAGCTTCCATAATGTTGCCGCGAATATCGATCAGGCACTGAAAAGTAGCGTTGAAGTCTTTTGTAGGCGGACGAAGTCATTTGAAGTAATAACTTTTAAACAATTCACAATTAAATAACTATTATCGATCGATTGTAGTAATCCCAAATATAAGTAGTTTAACTAATAAATAACATTTTTGTTTAATTTAATGTGTGAAACGTCTACATACACTAAACATACCTACCTCTAGAGAGTCTCTGAACATAAAGTATCTTTCTTTATATAAATGTTTGCTAGTTTAGTTTAAGACGTTTGCAAAAATTCATAAATCTGTATTTTCTAAATGTAAACTGTTGTAATTTGTATAAGTCCCTAATATTTTTTTCTATTAAAATATCGTAGGTAAACGTACGACGAAATAACAAAATAATATG
The DNA here is from genome assembly GCA_031163375.1 of Conogethes punctiferalis. Classification (NCBI taxonomy): domain Eukaryota; kingdom Metazoa; phylum Arthropoda; class Insecta; order Lepidoptera; family Crambidae; genus Conogethes; species Conogethes punctiferalis. The sequence continues at coordinate 9,573,844 of CM062080.1, forward strand.
CTTTTCTATTACTTACAATGAATTATATTAAGACAATAATTTAAACCACCAATAGATATATCAATAAACATTGCCATTGTTAAAAAAAGAAATAAGATTTTGATAGTAAAGAATACTTGTAGCAGCGATAGATCACTATGATTGCAATAGGCTAAGTCGCAATAGATATTAAACGAACATACTAGTGCACAGAGCCCTTTAATCACCAGCGACGGCCGGTGTTTGTTATTATTACCTATACCCAAAATTCTTTTGATACAGATACTTTATCACCATTATCACCACGTCGTTTTAGAATACATTTTTTTTGTACCTACCGATTAATAGGTAATACGCATCCCCGCGACCCAGCGAATTAAGTTTGGGGTGCATTCTTATATTATGTACCGGCGCCATAATGCTATTTTTCATTAATACCATAATCTAAGGGTGCGTCCACATCTGACGAATGTGCTAAATAGTTTTATTAACCAATAATTGATAACCTTCCCTACGCCTGATGGAAAGCGAAAGAGAAGCCCAAGTCGCTGTGACAACGGGCAAGTAACTGGTCAGTTACCTGTCAGTTGCCACCGCCATGCCGGCCCAACCCCAACCCCCCACGAGCTCCGGAAACCCTACTCACCGGCAGAAACACGACTCAGAGGTCATTTGACTGCGGTATTCTATAGGGTGGAGGTCCTTCCCCGGACGGGCGGCTCAATTCGAGCGAAAATTCGCTATGCCCTACCTCTCTTAAATGATAAATTTAAAGAATATAAAAGTCAAATTCAAGTACATAAAGGGGTTTATATTCAATATATGTATTTTATTAAGGAAATATTACATCTTTCATTTAGGTTTTCCCTATTTTAAATCTCACACGTGTATTACTAAGCGCCGTATACGAGCGGCGCGATTGCGGCTTACGAGCCGGTCGTGAGCTCGTTGTGCATTCGTCAGATGTGAACGCACCCTAAGATTACGGACACAAAGACCTAGGTACTTGTTTTATTATGGAGTGGCTGCCGAATTTTACAACTTTGCAATGGGTCTAGACTTAATAGAATTCAAAACAGCTCTGCATGGCCGAAATCGATCTGAGATCATAAATTATCATAGTTACCTACATAATACGAGTATAATATAAAGTAGTAAATACCTATCATTTAGATAAATTCTGTCTCTTCTTACTTAAGGTATAGTTAAAAAGGTGGGCTTTGAAACTAAATCTACTACTTATCTTACTTATTTATCTTAATTGTATCAGTTCTGCACTACTTTACCCTGCTCTTCAGCATATATCCTCTACCTGAAGGTTGTCTGGAAGAGAGCGCTTTCGGCGATAAGACCGCCTACATTGTACTACAATATCTGTATAACATCTTTTTCCTGTACATGTTTTATTTTGGTGCAATAAAGAGTACCTATCTATCTATCTACTACTTTTGGCGACCCCTACCAAAAGGCGGGCAGGTATTTTGCGGAGTTTCTATCAGCCCTTTTTAAACTAGATATACCTATCCTATATAACCCTTTCGCACCTGAGATTTTTTTTCCCTCCTTTTGGCTATATTTGTTAAAAATAATAATACCTAGGGCCTTCAGATTAGGGGGAAAATAGTGAAAAAAATCCATCCTATGTAGTATTTTAGAAAAGCATACCGCACGATCGTGAGTTCCAGGTGTTACTTCTCCCTACGCACGATCGTGAGTTCGGTTAATTTTATCAGTGTTTTATTATGTTTTTCTCATTATTATACTTTATTATTGGCTAGGTTAAAATATAGTTTTGTAATAAAACAATGAATTTACCAAAATCAAACAAATTCAGTCATATTACACCATTTCACCATAAAATTAGCCTTTTTCTACTTATTTGGTCATACTTATTGACAGTCTTTACTTATTTTGTAATTATTTCGAGTATTTTTTAAAGTTAACTTTGAATTAACATAACAAAGAAACATTTCTTTCAGTCCTTATCAATATAGGTCTCTTAAAATATAGTAAGAAGTTATGAGAGAGTTCTAAAAAACGACTAATTGTTTCGAGAAAAGCTAGGTTGCGCTTCGCTTCGCTAATTTTAGCAGGCGATTTGCAGCTCTTTAAACTACAAACTCGAGGACCCTTCAATGAGGGTTTTCTGAAAAAAGAAACCCACCAGATACCACCACATAGGCACATAACGTAATTGGTCCATGTCAAAACATGGCACTGATATTTACATAGCAACTGACCAATCACATGATAGCTGGACCGCAGGCTTAATTAATGCTATCTATCGGATAATTAATTTTGAAACACCTTCATCTGTCGGAAATGGGCAAAGGCATGTGCCCATCATATCTCTTTTCCTGAAACGGACTATTTGCAGGTTTGTATGTTCCTACGATCGAGGTGTCTCGATTGGCCTGATGACTCATTTGGTAGTGATCTTTACCTTCTGAACCAAGGGTCGTCAGTTCGATCCCCGCGCAGTACAAACATTTACGTGCATGAACACGTCCGTTTAATTGATCTGGGTATTTGCTATGTATGATAATAGATAAGTCGAAAAATAATATTCTTTATTGTCCATAAACCACATAATTTTCTTAAATTTAGGTACAGTCGGTAGAAATTTATTAGACAATATAGGCGGCCTTATCGCTGTAAGCAATAATGATGTATTAATTTACAAAAAAAGTATTAAAATTTATTGTCTACTCCATTCAAGCGTTTCATCTTCCCTCACAGCGGATGCAGCACAAAATTCCTCGCCAGCCTCATCAATGTCGATATCTGAGCATTCTCCTTTTGTGAGAATATTAAGAACTTGCTAATCATTCAATAAGACACCTGAAAAATAAAGAAACACTTATATTTACTTCATGAGTCAAGGTAAATATACGCAACTCATTTTCGTGAGTTGGTACAAATAAGCCCGAGAGCTCACGCTAGTGAGTTCCATATTTCGACACGAGCCAGGTCGACGTAAATGTAAAATATTTTGAATTACTTTATATTATTCGATTATTATATTAATAAAGATTAAATAGAAACAATTATTTAATAAAAATAAACATTAAAACCATAAAAGTAATACAAATACTTACGGCGCTTACTACGGGGACCGAGACACACCTTCGTTTTGGGCAGACCGGCGGACATACGGACCTGTGAATGCCGCGAAACTGCTTCTGCCTGGTTTTTTGTTAGACACACTATCATGTTGACTCGGGCGCGCGCGGCGGAACGGATTACACGCGCCCTCAGATTTTTTGAAAATTTGAACTCACGATCGTATAAGTCAGGTGCGAAAGGGATAACAATACCCATGCTTATCATTTTATTTTTAGGCTGATATGATTGCTAGTTCACATCTACCAAACTAATTTAATTGGCGATACCTGTACTGCCGTCATACGCAACTCGTATACGAGTATAAGCTTTCAAGTGAGTAAATACACCCGCGCGTCGCGGTTAGCTCATGACTCACAAGTAATATGTTAGTTTCGCTATGCCTCCTTTAATAGTATACCTTTCACTATAACAAGGTATAAACCGTAATAGCTATAGTACCTACCTCTTTTTCGTCCATCACGTGACTTATATTTTGTGAAAGGCATAGTTCGCGTCCAATACACAATGATCTCTAGTTCCCCGAAAGTACCACATCATGCCTTAAAAGGCTAGGTCACATAGAATGGTCGTTAACTTAGTTACTATCTATACGTTTAGATATCATATAGACAAGGGTATGGCAATGTCACAGATTGTATAGACCGTAGTCACATGCCTATTTAGGCCATTGGAAAAATATCGTGATTAACGTCTAGTATTGTGTTCATCGCGTCGTATTAAATTTTCCATTGTCCGTTTTCAATAGCTTCAGTATGCATAATAATCTTGTGGATTGGTTACAAATAACTCTTGCATAGTTATATAAGTCAAAAAGAGGAATTTTACTGTAAGATCTAATCGTTGTCCAAATGTCCATATTGTCGTCTGATGCCCAAAGAGGAACGAAGGACATTTACCATTGACAAAAGCTGTAAAATTTGGCAAGAAACAAAGACCTTGTTTCAGAAAAGCACTTTCATATGTTTTTGCAATATCATAAGTAAAAAATGAAACATGAAAAATATGTAATGCAATGCTTTAAATAGCTTTTTCAACTTTTGACCTCACCAATGCCGCTAGTCAATCGACTTATGATTAGTTAGACGAACATACAGACAGACAAAAATTTTACTGTTTGCATTTTTGGCATCAGTATCGATTACTAATCACCCCCTGATAGTTATTTTGAAAATACGAGTATATTTCATGTACCTACAGAATTGACCTCTCTAGAGATTTATACTACTCTCTAGAAATATATACTTATATTAAAGATGTAGAAGATGTAAGCTCATCCTTTATGACATTAATAGTGCTGTAATCATGGAAGTAATAAACTAAGTCGTAGTACTTATTACTTCCATGGTTGTAATTCACTTCAGCCCTATTCCTATTTCAAATGAAACTTCCCTTTGATATTTCAATAACTATGACAGGAATTATCTCTTGTATTTTGCGTTTCTGAAAAATCTGCAACAGCTAGGTATTTACTTCCCGCAATAATTTTAACAATAGAAACCATAAATACTTTATTGGTATGAAAGGATGAAAATGTATGTACATAATAGAAAAAAACGTAGGGATGTAAGGGAGCGGCCTATCATCTTTTCGCTCCAAGCCAACCTCACCTGCCCGTGGTGCATCCTGCTGAACAACAAACGAGGCGCCGGCAACTGACTGATGGCGGTATAACAATCATAATTGAAGGCGTAGCTAAATATTACAGGCTGATGACGGACAGCAGCGTCATCGAAGCGAGAAACTACGTCCTGCGATCGCCAACCCGCCTACTCAGCGTGGCGATTATGGGCATATCCTCCAGATATTTGCCCTGAGTGGCGAGCAACTGGAGAGGCCTATGTCCAGCAGTGGACTGCAATAAGCTGGTAGTGATGATGATGAATAGAAAAAACGGACCTTGGAAAATTGCATATAGGGCAGGGAAAACAGGGCACCTTAATTTAAGTACTTACTTTTAGTAAGAAGAATACATTATTGCATGCACAAGTACCTAACGCTTTCACTTGCATGCGTGTAGTTACTGCATAAAACAGACCAGACTCACTTTTAACCCGATGTTGGCATAGTTGTATAAATATGATCCATTGACATTTGTCCCCCTCTTCACAAAGCAGTCGTGTGTTGCTACTATGGTATCTCCAACTATCCGATATTTGGCTAATTTACAAGCAAGTAAGATAAAAACACTTTTTTTAAATCCAAATATCCCTTCGTGTTTGTACCGCCAACTTTAAGGATTTCCTTAGATAATATTTTCATCTACAGATCATAATAGTATTTCAATGAAAAATTTTTATTCGTTACGTAGTAATAAGTTAGTATGTTTTTTTTTTTATTAGTATGTAGTAAGTTAAGTTAATATACCTAATTGTACTAATTGTACAAAAATCGTAATATTTTAATAGACCTTCAAAAACAATATTACTTTTTCTAATGTAAGCGTTGACTTAAACTAAATAGAACATAATAACGATACATTCAAAACAAGCTGGGTTTTGAACGTTAGAGAACAATAGATCACATGACTCCGTTGTTCTATTTACAATTCGGACGTCAAGTACCGAACAAAAGCCTACTTGCCTACATTATTTGTCACAGTCATTGTTAAGCTACATATAGTTGTGTAGATTGACACGAAGTAAACAGCTTTAAATAAAAGTTGCCTTACACTTGTTTAATTAAATGAGAAACATAATGCTCCAGTTTATAAACACCAACTACCTACCTGGTTTTAAGCTAAAATTTACCCTTCAATACAAGGAAACACTTCAGAGTATTGAGTATTAGATCATGACTGGGGTCTCCGAGACCAATCAGATACAGGACAATTTAAAAAAGTATTTTCCTATAAAGATCCGACTCGGAATCGAACCAGGGCCCACCAAAAACGAAAACGATCGTTCGTTGAATGCATCGCGTATTTTTGCCCCATAGGTAAATCCCTCTAATTTGTCTCTCCCGTGTTCGAATATTTTGGTGGTAGGGGCCCAGGAACCTCTGGAACCCACAGTCGGTGCTTTTGACAATCTAACATTGCACCACAGTATATAAGTGTTATGTTAAACTTTTCCCATTTCCCAATACATGGATGGACTTGACTGTCATACGAAAGGATCTTTGTAACGTAGGTACGTCATCATACTATATAAGCACTTATGTAATAAATCGACTCATCTATCAGCCGAGGTGATCTATGCTCCATAATGCATGCAGCATTTTAAACATATGACATGACTAATAATAATTTGTATATTTCATTATCATGTGACTTACTTTATTAAGAGCCTTTGTCTTTACGGAATGTGTTGAACATCATTAGGCTTGAATTCAATGACAACGATAAATTTGTTGACTCATCTAATTATAAGACTCTGAAACCTTTCGTTATTGTATTGTTTACAATTCAATATAACTTGCATCTAACAAAACAACACGGTAGAAGTTAATTGTGTCAGAAATGCTCTTTACATAATACGTAGATACATGCTGCGATCAATGGCACCGACTCCAAAAATAAGTGATAATTGTAAATATTTAAATAATTATAGTTATACATATAAATTTTTATTAAGTAAATAATTACTTCGCTTTTTAGTTATGCAGGTACAGTTGTTGTCACATTAAAGTATTGGTTGTTTGTGTTTATTTACATTTTGAAATAAAACACCTAAAGGGTGTTTCTTAAAGAGAAAAAAAAATTAAATAGAAAGATGGAAATTTTACTAGAACAAAAATCAAAATGCCTTGATTTTTGAAACAGCTTACATATTTTCATCGATAATAAATTTTTATCTTGTATCCGCACATCAAGTGTAAATTAACACAATGTATAGGTATGTGCAAATATAAGTTAACATCTAAAACGTTGCATAGACTTGCTTATAAAGGCACAGTTCTCAGTCTTAAAAATTTTTTACACAACAAGTTTTTTTTTAATATAGAAAATAAATAAAAATATGATATGATTGACTATTGAATGGATGACTGAAAGACCTCCCGAGTTGCCTCTTAAAAGATGCTCTATAAATTTATAAGTTGTACTGTAAGTCGAATACCTACATATAACTGCTGCCTTCTTAGTATAATAAGTTATGTAGGTTCGTAATCTTAAGTGACCTTACTCAACCAACTGATACAACAAGAGATAATTACCTACAGTCAGGTATTGAATGGCTATGTATGGTAAAATTGCTTTGACCTAATTTTCCACGCTAGGCGCCTGTGAGAATATAGGTAGTTCCTCTTTACCGAAAGTTTTTCTACTATGTTCTATGCCTAAATACTTATTTATCAATATATTACGCTATCTAGCCTTCGTCGCTGTATAGTTACACATTTATAGGACATACGAGTATAACATAGGTATGATAGCTTGAGTTGAAGCGAATCTATATATTTTTTATATATATAAAAGGAGAAACTGACTGACTGACTGACTGACTGACTGACATATCAACGCACAGCCCAAACGGCTAAACGTAGGCACTTGAAATTTGGAAGGGACGTAGCTTAGGTACCGTAGGGGTGCACTAAGAAAGGAATTCCCGAAATTCCCACGGGAACGGGAATTAGCGGGAAAATCCTTTTGTATGAAAAATCTAAACCGCTTAAGTTAGACGCTTGAAATTTGGCATGCAGGTACCTTAGTAAAGTTTAGTTATGGCTGTATTTTGAGAAATTCCCACGGGAACGGGAGTTAGCGGGAAAAAACTTTTGTATGTATAAATTTAAACACGCGGACGAAGTCGCGGGCAAAAGCTAGTTTAAAAATAAATACTACGAAGATAACAGGGAACTGTTACTTGTGCCGTTTAGTTTACAACCTACATTATCCTTTATAGTATCTACCGGACTACTCATCAAGTGACTTTATAATTTACGATTTTTAATCTATATTGTAGTTATAATGTGAACTTAGTCTTACAAAACACATGGACCGATATTTTTTAACCGTGACGGCTGACGACACACATACACGGCCGATCGTGCGGACAGGGTGCGGGCGCGCGGGCGCAGCTGTATACGAGCAATGTTTGAGATCTTCGCGACGATATTATAAACATAACGCGACATCGCGGTTCATTCAGCCAGTCGTCACCTAGTTACCGTCACGGCAACCCGCCCCGGGCAATGGTTAATGCGTTTCTATGGGCTTACTGTTGAGCTTGAGAGACCTTTTTGTACGACGGCCAATGACCGGCCCGCCGGCCGGCGAAATTGAACGCACAGAGGCAGTCACGTGCCCGGGGTGAGACGCGGCGGGCGGCTCAGTCGCAGCCAAACCTTCTCTTATAAGATGCACATTCGCCTTCGCATAGGTGTGGAGCGTGCTGGGCCGAGCGGCATGCCCCCGCGCAATTCAGTCCTCAGTCTCATTAATATTAGTGAATAAGACTCGCTAGAGTGCCATGTAGGATGTCTCACAGCAGCCTCAGTTGTCACTACGACAGCTACCTTCCATCAGACTCTTCGCTTGAAACAGACGCACTCAACCGGCATTGGTGAGTTTATTTATCTTTTTCAGTACACATGTTTTGCCTAAACTATCGTTTAACATTTTGAAAGCGTGTTTCTGTAGCATATGGAAATATAAACTAGACATTTCAAACGTACCTATTGGTTTTGATAAATACAAGTAAGTAGGTACATAGGTATTTTCTTCTGTTTAAAAACCATCGTTGAGGCCAATCAACCTTGAATATACTACGAGTAGATTAGGTATTTGTGTAACATATCCGCAAACTGTGATAATTTCTAACCATGTTTATCTGTTTCATGAGTGCTCTAAATACAATCATAATTATCGTATTAATTGAAGTGAATTTACGACACTACCTCCTTTTAAAATTCCTTTACCCTCCTAGGCAATAACTGTACCTACGTATAATACCAAAGGATATCTAATTGGACCATTTAATAGATTAAATATTCGTCTCAATTTATTCGATCCATTCTGGTAACCAATTGTTAGCTTTAACCTCACTATTTTGCAACATTTCAAAGTAAACAATGCGGACACACGGATATTTCTGTAAGCACACTTTAAGTCAATTTCCCATAAGTGATGTGATTCTTTTGACTTACCTAGCCATGCAATTATGGTAATCTGATTCAATATCAGAAATGTCACTCTCAAGAGCAGCCACTTCGCAATTTCAATATACGAAGACACACAACCTCAACGATGTACAATAGAGTTCATTTTTCCATGACAAACGACTGTGCCTTATCATCTTAATCACATTTAACGGAGCATATCAAACTTGGCATACCATAAACATTCCCATTGTAACGCATATATGTATGTACCAACATAGTTATTATGCCATTGATCTGAATAACCAATGTCAAGAATAACATATGTAAGTAGGTACACGTGCTGTAATAATGTAGGTACGACGCGTTATTAGACTTTTTAAAATTAAAAATTTCCTTGTTTTCACCACCGAGTCTAAGTGATGCAATAAAACCGGAGTGAAATAACTTTTATGTAGGTACCTACTTCTACGCAACCGTGACATTTATAGCAGCATATCTGCACTTAATGAGTAAGAATAAAGTATTTATAGAACGCCTAACTTTATTTATGTGCACGTGGTGTTGTGGCCCATTAATATCTGACCCAGCAACGCGCGTAACACGATAGGTCACCTGCGCTGCGAATTCTTGGAACCTACTGTTGAGTTTGAGTTGAATCTTAAATATCTACCTACCGGTCTTCGTTAGCATTTCAAGGTAATGTTGTTATGCCGTCAAAGTTCCACAAATTTTTTGAAAATATGTATACCTATGTAAAAAACTTACTCACCTGTAATACTTATCAGCAAAATGTTTCACATTATCATCATACTCGTATATCGATTTGACATCTGAAACGCATGCATTATTTTTTCCTGTTACATTTTCAAATGAACGTGTTATACGCATGAGGCGGTGTAATATTTTGTTCGAGGATTAAAATAACTTATTTAGATACGGTTTCATAAACATGTATGATCCTTTGAATTTCAAAGAATAGTAAGTTTACTTGAGCCTGATGTCTTAAAGGCCAATTCATTATGGTGCAAGAAATAACCTCATAACGTGTTTTATATGATGCAGGTGCTGATAATACTTACTATGTACTTGCAATTGAGTACGAGACGTTTATGTATTAAAGTAATAATATGTAGTTTAAAATTACTTATCAATTGATAATTTATTTATGCTCACATTGGCATGCATCATTTAATACGATGCACAATTATGTTATTCTTCAAAAGATTAATTTAGAGTTGTTAGATTTAGTTAGAGTTGAAATAATTTAGTGGAGTAGGTACCTAAATCATTCATGTAAAATACAAAAATTGCCTATGACCAACCGACCAAGGGAATCCAGGAAGGAAAATGTTATGAAATTAATGCCTGCCTGACCAATATACATATGTGTATAGTTACTATAGTAGGCATATTATTATTACTATTTAATACAAATACATCGTGTATAAACAGTTTATTATAATAACAAAATGTTATTCCCATGATTAAAGCTCGCAAGGCGTGATGGTAAAAAACAGCGTTATTGTTAATTAGTTTACGCATGCTAATTAATACAACATTAGAATTTTATTGTGTAACATAATGAAAATCGATACAGTATCGCACAGTGTCAACACAATGAGACGTGTCAGCAGACTGGACATTTTTTCAGGAAGTTATGTTCAATGTAGACAATGGCCATAGAATCATCACTCGTAGAGCACCATGGGGCCATTGTGATGTCGACGCTTGCCGGGTGCCGCTTACACTCGGGATAATAACAGTAACCTAATCCGCCTCCACCCGTATCTTAACTACCAGCGTTTTGTTTATAATGACTGCATACTGACTGCTTCACCTTCAAAAGCGACTCAAAGGTGTCCCGGTCTCTATGGCAACAGACGAATCCTTATTGACCTTCGACTATCCAGTTATTATTACTTTAGCCCAGCTCTGGGTAGAATGTCTTATGCACAAGAAACGAGACGTCAATCAATTTAGGAATTTCCACAAGCTATTTTCAAATGTATTGCCGGTATGTAGAAAATTTGGCACTTGAAATCATGATTACAAAAAGGAAGATTATAAAAAGAGAAAACAATTATTATGTAAATGCGAAATAATGAGGCAAAAATCAAACTGTCCGCATTACTAAGAGCTCGTTTTAAGGAGACGCGGAGCGTTATGCGACACCGCCGTTATGCGCCGAGCGTTATGTGAGGCGTATTCCGTCGTATGCTACGCTACAATTCAATCAAAAGCTTGCAATCGCTTCTCTTTGCACGCTTTTATATTTTGCCGTATGTTTATACTCGTATTTATATCTATTATACGAGTATGTACCGCGACGAGTGACACCCCATGTCTCATATAACGAAGGCTAATTCTAAGCGATCGTAGTCAAGAGCGAAAGATAGTGCACCATATTCCGGTATACTAAGCTATACAAATATAATTTATTGCTACCTTATCAGTGGATGTTTTGTATCCTAGAAAGTATTAACTTAAGTCGTAATGCCCAGACTTTCAGACACAATAGATAAAACAATGGAATTTGGATTTTAAAAGGACATTGGGCATTACGAGGTTATACGATGGGGTAAATAAGTAGATACATATTTTTTCATAATCATAATAACAGCCGGTATTATAAGATTCTTTCTTCAAAATGATCTAATCTATTACAACTAATAATTTAATAATATACCTTCGTAGTTTGGTAACGTAACATAATTTGCCCTGATACAAATATAACTACGGGTAAGCCTAAACTTGTCTAAAAATTATTTGCCAAAACTAGTATTACTACTTTAAGTATTTCGTTTTGCCTTTTCTGTAAGTCATCCATACTAACTAAAACGATAGAAATGCGCAAGGGACTGTGTATCTGTAACGAAAGGAAATACACAATATAATAATACATATGTTTAGACATTTGTATTCCGCATCTAAACCGCTAAACCTATATACTGATTTTGGCGCACGGACAATAATTTTGATTAAATACTTAGTCAGCGATGATTAAAGGTATGTATTTTTTATGAGAGGGAAATCAAAAATCGTCGAAGCCATATATTTACGTATGTTTATTTATGATTTCGGTATATGGTACATAAATGTGCAAGTATTTAAATTAATTGTAAGTACTTAGGTACGGTTCGACAGAGGTATCCATTACCTATAGGTCCTACTTAGCTACGCCTGAATTCTATTCGATTAGAATAGTTTCTAACCGTGCTATTTTTTATCCCAAAGTTGCTCACTTTTTAAGGATAGCTCCTCTCTCTAGTATCCTGTGGTCTGTATTTTTACATAAAACTAAAATATTGATAACAGTATAACACCTTTATTGATATCCGTGGGTATGATATTGACGCTATAAATAGAACTATTAGTGATTAAAATATTTATTTATCCAGCAGGAATGGCCGCTTATCAGCACAAGCGGAGGGGCCCTCAAGGCGCAAAAGCAATCTTCACAATGCCATGGCAGCGGAAATGGACACATCATGGGGTAAATCTACATACTTTTCCACATATTTATTTCTTCTTTGTATACCATGAACAACATTGCCTCGTTGGTCTAGTAGTATGTATCGTCTGAGGACCAAGAGCCACCGGGTTCGAATCCAGGGTCGTAGCTAATCTTTTTCTCTTGATACTAGACTGACTAGCACAGTGCAAGCTAGTAGACTTCCCTGGAGAGGATCTCTTCAACGAGATTTCTATGGAGATTGCCCGCTGTGGTCAAAATTCAGTCAAAAAGTTTTTCTACCTACCAGTAACCCTTTTTGATTGGTTACCTACTTAGGGAAATAAAGATTATAATAATTTTTAAATAACAACAGTACAAATCGATGAATAAAACAACTTCTTTTTGACCATGAACATGTTAAGTTTTAATTGTACAACATGACATACACATAATTAAATAACATGAACAAGCACGTGGCACAAGAAAACAGGTGTTCATTCACAGGACACTTCATCGATCATAGTAAGCAACATTGACCGACATACCACCCGTGTATTCACAGACCGACCGGCACACATCGAGGGCAGATATAAAAAATACTCAACCACATCCTCTATATACTCCAAGAAGGCGTTATCACACCAGAGCGAGCACGTCGAAAGGTGGGTTTCAATAAAATCAAATAAATTTTCAATACACAATACGTACTATGTTCATAAATAATCCGAATTCAATGAATTAGATGAAATTACTACATTTATCTACTTATGTACTACAAATAACACTACCTACCTACTTATCTTTTCTTCTTTAAAGTTTATTGTGTAATTACATTTGTAATCGATGCCAGATATATACAATCCGACCACTGCTGCTCATCATAGTGATTCCCTTTTCACCGGATAAAATGCGAGAAAATCGCAAGCAATGGACGCGTAAATTTTCTGCCAATTTCCACAATCATGCAAATTACTGTTGTACCAACAATCTCAGTATCGCTCTCGTTTCCAGATCGTGGTGGTACGCTTGTTGTGTGAAGTGTCATCAAGAAGACTCCGGGATTCCCTCTTGGGAGCCACGTAACTGGCAAAAAGTATGCCCCTATCCACTATGTCCATCTTACCGACAATTTGCACAGACTTTATCAGTATTTATCATAGGTGAGTAGATTTCATGACTTATCATTTATTTAAGCTCATAATAAAATAGTACAGTACCGTAACTGTATACCTAGACAAGATGTTGGGTATTATTTCAAAGAGAGCTATAGTTTTTACATTTAGATAACATTTAAGGGCACCGTATAGACATTTCGTCTATCTATTACCTACTGACTATATTAGGCTCTAACAGATTTCAAGCAGGTACCTAAAATGAGAAAAAATATCGTATTTTATTACTTCGTATTCCAATAAAATTTAATAATATATTAATTATTGTTAGATAGGTATACGTAAAGTAGCTAGAACAATGAAAAAATGAAACAAATAAAGATAAAAATTGACAACAAGAGAATTGCTGTCAAGCATTTTCAAAAATATAAAAGTGAAATGGGATTTACTATCCTCTACCCAAAGGTTGTCTGAAAGAGATGGCTCACATCTTAATTCACAACAATTGTATACTTTGTCTAGTTGTTAATACATTTTTGGTGTGAAATGAAGAGTCTAACCATTAAATAGGTGCTGAGATTTCTCAAAATATAACAAGCTTCGTTATGTCCGTACAGGCATTCTGGTATGGGTAATAGTATGGATCATGATGGGAGATACCGTGGCTCCCGGCGGGCAGCTGTTCACGCTCGCGGTGCTCACCATCGCGGCGCACCTCGGCGGCTGGCTCATGCTGAAGGTCACCACGCTGCCGGGCCTCATCGGGATGCTCATAGTCGGAATCGTACTCAAGAACGTCGGCTTCGTCAACTTTGATAAAGATTATCTAAAAGTCTGTTCCTTTATAAGGTGAGAACTCGTTACCCCTACCGATCCGTCCGATTGATTCAGCCACTAAAAGACATTACAGTTATTTGGTTACTGATATTTAGTTTGCTCTTTTGTGCTTCATAAACATAACTTACTAATCTATACTTATAATAAATCTGTAGAGAGGTCAATTCTGTACATAAAATATTTTTTCAAAATAACTATCAGGGGGTGATAAGTGATCGATACTGATACCAAAAATGCAATCAGTAAAATTTTTGTCTGTCTGTCTGTCTGTATGTTCGTTATAGAAAAAAAAACTACTGAACAGATTTTGACGAAACTTGGTACAATTATTCTTCATACTCCTGGGCAGGTTATAGGATACTTTTCATCACGCTACAATTAATAGGAGCGGAGCAGTGACGGGAAGTGTTGGGAAAACGCGAGAAATTTAAACCTGTATGTTTGAACGCGCATTACGCGAAAACTACTGCATAGAATTGAATGCGGTTTTCACCAATGTATTGCTAGAGGTCTAACTTAAAACTTAGGCACAAGGTATAGATGGGTATTATATGGAAGTCCGTTATTTTTGAAACCCGATATCCACGCGAGCGACGCCGCTGGCACAGCTAGTGCTTACTATAATCTTTACCTCCCAAATTTATTTCTTTTGCAAAATATTTCAATGTGCACACACTTTTTACTGTTTTATTATATGTGTTATGGACCAAGTGATAAATGTAGCATTATATATAATGCCCGGGCATTCTGATAAATGGCCAATATGAGAGGGCAATTTGATAACCATTATTAAAATAATCAAATTGATCGGGCATTATAAATATTGTTTATCACTCTTTGCGCAGAGTAATAAAAACATATTTTATAACTATTTCGCAGTCTCCTGATCCTCTGTAAGGCTTGCGTGGAGGTACAAGCCCATCCACTCCTGAGATAATATAATATGTGTATGTGATACACAGGCCAGACATTACTTCTGACTGGTCCAAGTTGACGCACTCAGTAATAATACCTACTCGGAAAATGCAGCACTATTGCATAATGATGGGAACTAAATTATAGGGTTATTAAATTGACAGAGGTCCTGTGTACTGGATAACTGGGCTATTGGTGGGAGATAACGGACGTTTGCCATTTCATTTTTATAAGGGTTCCGTACCTAAAGGGTGTAAAATGGAACCCTATTACTAAGTTTCCAAATTATGTATACCTATTCGCTTTAAGAACATAATAATGTTGCAACCCAATGTTGTTTCTTTCTTTTTTAAAGTCATTTTGTTCCTCGATTTTTAGTTGCGTTAATGTGTTGTGAACTTGAATAAAGGCTAGTTAATGTCCTTATGAGTTTTACTTAGGAAAGAAACATTTTGCTTTAAGTCAAGTGAAGACTTTGCGATCTAGAATCAAGCAAATGACTTATCAAATCAGCTGCAATATTAGCCCTGAATAAGTACATAGTACCTAGTTCCCATCGACCAATGGCAGTGCTGTCCCCTAACTCCTAACCGTTAAGGAGTTCTATGGCTTCATCATCAGCACCAGATGTTGACGCCCGGAAGCATATGCCTGAGTAGGATATCATTACGTAACAAAATCATAATATGAGCATACAACTTTCGGTTGTTGCCCTCAATTTCGCCCGGATCCCATCATCAGATCCTGACTTGGTGATAATAGGACCACCTCGGAAGTGTCATCTGTTGAACAAATTAAAAATTTTTGGCGCCCATCTCTAATTGACGGTATTATCGGTGAACATGCATAAAAAAATATACAACCAGACGAATTGAGATTCTCCTCCTTTTTCGAAGTCGGTTAAAAAAAACATTAACGGATACATCGATCTCCGAATAAGTAAGTGATTAGTTACGCGTGCGTCACTCCCCTTTGCTTTATTATCAAATTGCCTAATTGCCAAGTAGCAATACAATAATGACCGGCCAATGTGATAAATAATGAAGTTTAGATAGTAATTATCACTTTGCCCAGTAGAACTTGACATTATTCATAATGCCCTAGCATTATAAATAATGCCCGCATTAATCACTTGGTCCATAACATATGTATTGATTAATAATACTGGTCGCGTCCTAATTAATATTTTCTTTTTTATTGCAGAAAAATAGCTTTAACAATAATTTTAACACGAGCGGGGTTGGATTTGGACCCGCACGCTATGAAGAAATACTTTTTAACTGTTATTAAGCTAGCTATGGTTCCGTGGATCTTCGAATGCGTACTCTGTGCAGTGATGTCTCACTTCTTGCTCAACCTACCCTGGGACTGGGGTAAGCCTATTTTAGATATTATATTATACTTATATAAATTAAGGACGATAACATAACTAATGACAGATTTATGTAATCTCTCTTTAAGCTTAATTATTTCTTATCTGATTATTCTTCAATAATGTGCTAAAATAGTTTTAGCATACCATCCCATTTCTTCCCGTGGATGTCGTAAGAGGTGTGAGTGTATGACGAGAATATTCCTACAGGCCAGCATGGAGGTGGCCTGTAGGAATATTTGTCCTTTGCCACATCAACTTGGGCTTCTCTTTTGCTTTCCATTAAGCGACAGGAGGCCACTATGATGTGTTACTATAATATGTGACACATTTTTTTATAGTAGGTCGACATAATGACTTCCCTACGCCCGATGGAAAGCGAAAAAGAAGCCCAAGGCGCTGTGACAACGGGCAAATAACTGGTCAGTTACCTGTCAGTTGCTACCGCCATGCCGGCCCAACCCTAACCCACCACGAGCTCCGGAAACCCTACTCACCGGCAGAAACACGACCCGGAGGTCATTTGGCTGCGGTATTCTATAGGGCGGGGGTCCTTCCCCGGACGGGGAACTCAATTCGAGCGAAGATTCGCTATGCCCTACCTCTCTTTTATATAAATCTCCTAATTGTGTGTATGTTTCAGCGTTCCTCCTAGGTGGCGTGATGGCGGCTGTGTCCCCGGCGGTGATCGTCCCGTGCCTGTTCCGGCTGCGAGGCAAGGGCTACGGCGTCTCTAAGGGCATCCCCACCCTGGTGCTTGCTGTCTCCGGCGTCGACGACGCCGCCAGTGTCGCCATTTTTGGCATTGTTTCGTCTATCATGTTCTCCAACGCATCACTAACAATGAACATCATACAAGTAAGTTGCTTATGTTAAGTTCGTATAGACTGTATTAATTAACTAAGCAGGGATAGGGCAGCTAGCAAGGGTAAAATGATCCTCCGAGATGAGTACACGGTCAATCATAAATAGTGGCAGACAGAATCTCAGTAGAACAAGCTGAACTACATTCGCCAGTAGGCACTATTTCTCTTACTTTAATTGTAATGGCAATACCTTAATCTATATAAGTATTTAGGTGTTTAGAGCTATATGTACGCTTTCCTGAATACCTTACTATTTTTCCCATAGCAAGGTCAAGTCACAAAGCAAATTGTCTACGCGACAAGTCGTTTGACGTCCGATGCATACCTACTCAAAGATATTTTTTTTTGCAATAACTTTACTTTTTTCGCGATAAAAAAAAAGCAATGAAATAGATCGATTATGCGTCCCGTTCAGGTACCTACCCTCCAAAGAACCCGAATAAATCTATCTATCTATTCTATACTTATAATAAATCTGTAGAGAGGTCAATTCTGTACATGAAATATATTATTTTCAAAATCAGGGGGTGATTAGTGATTGATACTGATGCCAAAAATGCAATCAGTAAAATTTTTGTCTGTCTGTCTGTATGTTCGTTATAGAAGTAAAAACTACTTGACGGATTTTAACAAAACTTGGTACAATTATTCTTTATATTCCTGGGCAGGTTATAGTATACTTTTCATGACGCTACAGTCAATAGGAGCAGAGCAGTGAAGGGAAGTGTTGAAAAAACGGGAGAAATTTTTATCTGTATGTTTGAACGCGCATCACGCGAAAACTACTACATAGAATTGAATGCGGTTTTCACCAATGTATTGCTAGAGGTCTAATTTAAAATTTAGGCACCATTTAATGAAAGTCCCTTATTTTTGAAACCCGATAAACACGCGTGCGACGCCGCTGGCACAGCTAGTATTAAATAAATAGTATCTAACTATTTATTTAATACTATAACAGTCATGCTTAATATTCAGTTTATAAGTACATACCTACCTACTGTAATTCTTCCATGTTCTTATTACAGTATGATAGAATAAAATAGAAAATTATTTTACATTCTGGAAAAGTAACTCAAATTACTAATTAATCAAGGCTGCCCCATAAAGATTGATTGATCAAGTTTAAGGATCAATATCTATTAGAGATGCGCCGAATATTCGGTTGGTATTCGGTATTCGGCGTATTCGGCATCTTTTCCACTATTTGTATTCGGCCGAATTATTCGGTTTTAGTGCCGAATATATTCGGTTTGAGTATTTCTATATTCTTGGCTACATGACATGGAATAAAACTGAAGACAAGCTTTTTTCTTATGTACGATTGTTTTTAATCTATACCTACTTATAATAAATCTGTAGAGAGGTCAATTCTGTACATGAAATATATTTTCAAAATAACTATCAGGGGGTGATTAGTGATCGATACTGATGCCATAAACGCCATCAGTAAAATTTTAGTCTGTCTGTCTGTATGTTCGTTATAGAAAAAAAATACTACTGGACGGATTTTAACGAAACTTGGTACGATTATTCTTCATACTCCTGGGCAGGGTATACTATTCATTACGCTACAATCAATACAGTGACGTGAAGTGTTGGGAAAACGGGAGAAATTTGTATCTGCATGTTTGATCGCGCATCACGCGGAAACTACTGCATGGAATTAAATGTAGTTTTCACCAATCATCACTAATCACCCCCTGATAGTTATTTTGAAAATATATTTCATGTACAGAATTGACCTCTCTACAGATTTATTATAAGTAGGTATAGATTAAAAACAATCTCACTTATGAAAATAGCTTGTCTTCAGTTTTATTCCATGTCATGTAGCCAAGAATATAGAAATACTCAAACCGAATGTATTTCTAGAGGTCTAACTTAAAATTTGTGGAAGTTTTATGGAAGTCCGTTATTTTTGAAACTCGATATATCCACGCGTGGGACGCCGCCGGCACAGCTAGTAAGTTAATAAAACTTGCGAAGAATGTGTTAAAAAGCTAATAAATTAAAGCTCTCCCACCACCAGTCGGTTGCCTCGCCCCTTCGAATCTTTATTATCTTCTCGCTGCAAGCCGTCCTTACCTGCCCGTGGTACATCCTGCTGAATAACGAATGAGGCTCTGGCAACCGACTGGTGGCGATATAACCATCGAGATTGACCGCGTAGCTAAATACCACAGACCGACGCGACGGTGGGCAGCAGCGTCACCGGAGCGAGAAGCTACGCCCTGCGATCGTCAACCCGCCTGCCCCGCTTGGTGATTATGGGTGCAACCTCCAGGTGTTTGCCCAAAGTGGCGAACACCTGGAGAGGCTTATCATGTCCGTAGTGAGCACTGCGATTATGAAACGAAAACAATTAAACGGCTCGCTCGCAACTTGCCACCAACGACAGACGGCGTGCATGTTTGAACCTGTTTACGTGGCAAAGCAGTAAAATGGTGAACCGAATAATTCGGCCGAATATCCGGTTCGGTAAAGATTGAACCGAATAGTATTCGGTATTCGGTTATTCGGTGAAACCACTATTCGGCGCATCTCTAATATCTATGATGGTTGCCAAATAACATGGGCTTCTTAGTAGGTCAGTTACGAAATAGTATTACACTTGTATTTCTACTTTCTCAAACGAATTTGTTTACAACTTTTAAATTAAGTAAAACAACTTTCATACAACTAGCACCGTATTATATCATCTATCGTAATTTTACTCCTTTGTAATTTACAATTTTATTAGTTTTCAACTTAAAGGCTAAACTGTTGTTATGATGTAATAGAATATAGTTACTTAGTCATATCTTTCCACGCATATTATGAAGGATACATGCATATAAAAGATACGATTATTTAATACCTACTACTAGATTCCATCTAATAAATAATTATTTTCTTTCGTTCGACTGTTGCATGATGATGAATGATGATGAATATTTCGGCTGGATTGCTTATTGCTTTACACAGCAAGACTACTAGGCAAATACTTATCACAGTCAAATAAAACCCTGAAATGACTTCAACCTAAGTGGCTGAAATTTAATAAAAGTAAAAAAATTACACACATGTAGGTAGATAATTTACTTACTGCAACCCGCGGTTTTTACCGTGTACGCCATGACCTGACCATGTCTATATACCTAAATGATATGTGAAGTATGTGTTAATCCGATGTATGCGCTATATTACGGTTAAGTTTCATTAAAATCATTTCAGTTGTTTTCGCCTGAAAGAGTAACAAACACCCATCCATCCAAACAATTTTTGGCCTTTATAACATTGTTAGGATTTCGCGTGATAGAGTAAGACACATGGAACTTGACTAACACGCTCTCGCGTGTCTTAATCCATCCTTCCAAACAAAGTTTCGCATTTATAATATTAGTAGGATATACAGATGCGTATGTCTCGTTAGAATATGTTTTTGTTGATTTATTTATGTTAATGACAATCTTGTCAAATCATGAAAAACTAACATAATTTTAAAACCTGAAATTTTGCTTCAGGGACCTCTGAGCGTCATCGTCGGAATAGGGGGAGGCACGCTGTGCGGACTCATGCTGAAGTTTGTGCCGGAGAGGAACGACGGCTTTTTAGTGCCTCTACGAGTTCTCCTGCTCCTCTTCGGCGGGCTCTTCTTTGTATTGGGGTCAGAAGAGGTCGGATGGGGCGGTGCTGGTGAGTGAAACTGTCTACTACATATTTAGGAAAAATATTAAATATCCATCCAATAAAAGGATTTTAAACAAACGTCTAAAAACGCGCTTGATTTATAATCGCCTTTAGAAAAAAAAATCCAACCCGCTTCACCTGTTCGAAAGTTACTATACTATACACAAACACACAGATAAATCGTTGACCGATCAAAATTATGGTCAAGGCGGACGCAACCAATAAGTGTCTGCAGTTTTTCGTCATCGGTTTTTAATATCCTTAACGTAGAATATAATATACCTATGACATTATAGATAACATCAGTCATGAAAGTTTTAGTGTTAAGACAAGGTTGCGTATTTAATAGCTGCAAGAGCAATTAGATGTCTACTCACGTATTACAAATCAAGCAATTCACGATTATATAAAAATTAATTTTATTTATGTAGGTTCAAAATACTTACTGTTAAACGCCACAAATTTTAACGTTAGGTACCTTTCTTTATAAGAAAATTTTCCCAAAAAGGGTAGCAAATCTAGGATGCATCATCACTACATAGTATAAAACAAAGTCGCTTTTGTTGTCTGGCAGGCCTTAGGTATGCTTTTATCTTTAAAAGTACGCAATAGATTTTGATGCGGTTTTTTGATAGATAGAGGGATTCAAGAGGAAGGTTTATGTGTACAATATATACATAATAGTATTGCAGCCGAGGCAGGACGCTAGTAAAATATACATATAATCCTAAAAGAAAATGAAGGTAGTCAACACTTGTCCTGCCCTTCATGTTACCAATTACGTAGCATGAAGCCAAACGATATTCCGATTGAAAGACAATATAAAATTTATGTATAAAACAACCGTAACGAGTGTATCCAATGTGCAGAGTTTACAAACAGATGTTCACGTTCATACAAACAGTCGTAAAAACTTGGCAGTGTGTAGTCAATAGCTCCGGATAATTGTTTTCCGCGGTGCCGCGACGGTTCGCTTTCTCCGGAACAATGCCTTGTTATTAGTAAATGAATTGAGAAGCAATAAAACTAAGAACACAATGTCAACCAAAATCAATTTCCATAATTTTGAGTTTTTCTAATGACTACTACATTAAAGTCTAGAGTCTAGATGTTTTTTACCTAAAATGCCTGAGATTTGGCAAAATAAGAAGCTGTCCGAACTACATTTATGGTCAATTTTTAAAATACCTTTAATACGTTTAATCTAACATTTGCCGATATTCTTCGCAAATATGAAATTATTACAAAGGTATACCTTACAAAGCTAATACTAAACAACATAGGAAAAAATTATGAACACTGGCAACCTTTATAACAGCATTATAAGAAGTATTTTTACAAATAAATCTATACCTACACTTTGAAGCCTAACACCATAACACATCCATAGCACTTATTAAACCACATAGTTATTGTACCTAGATATAATCTCATTTTCTAGCAGCAAAGCCACGGGCGGAAATCTAGTTTTTATTATTTTAGCATTAATTTGAGTTTGTCCGGCTTCAGACTAAAAATATCAGTGTGGCAATATTTAGATTACTTATATATTTTCAGCTAAACAGTTTTGCGGGACTATTATATTTATACCGGATTCGTGTACGCATGAACAATAGTGCTAATATGTAACGTAACTCCAACATCTGTAGACATAGCTTTAAATATCACCTATTTGATTATCATAAAAAGTCATAATAGCAAGTATGCTATTATGACTTTTTAAATAAGTAGATAAGATGAACTTTTAATTTGACTTTTCTCAAAGGCCAAGACAGAACTTTTCAATAGACACTAGTAGTCATACTGATTCCTACTAACATTATGAATGCGGAAGTTTGTTTAAATTGATGTTTGTGAATATGTGTTAGGTACTCATTCAAAAATACTAAACAGATTTATCTATTTAAAATATTATATCTGAAACATCAGATCAACACATAGACAAAAATTCATAAGGATATTGTCATTTCATATATCGCCGATATTTAAGCGCGCAAAATCGCGCAAGCCTGATGGGGATCGCCTAGTTTAATTATTATGGACTTCGGGATATAGCCATTTTGACCTGCTATTCGTAATAACAAAAAATCCTATAATACTTACAATTGTTTTAAACTTTACATTGTTAAATTTTCAGGACCACTGGCAATCATCGCATTTGCATTCATGGCTTGCAAGAGCTGGGGAGAGCTTGGCTGGGAACTGGAGGACAACCCCGTCGCGACCGCCTTCGAAATATTCTGGATGTTCTTTGAGCCAATGCTTTTCTCGGTCACCGGCGCACAAGTTGTTGTGAGTACATATTTGTTGCCAAAAGATTCCTATGAGTGACAAGCTTTCGTACATTGTAGTCGATGTTACCAAATGCAGTACAATCGATGAATCACAGGAGGTATACGCCTCATGTCAACTGCTATACCTATAAAGTTCCGCAGTGAATAACAGAGCATTAACCAAACAATCATATGAAAGCGCTTTCATTTTGTGTCTACGAAACGTTTCTAGAACTTTTTTTATAGTAGCTCGACTTAATGGCTTTCTTACGCCTGATGGAAAGCGAAAGTGAAGCCCAAGTCGCTGTGACAACGGGCAAGTAATTTGTCAGTTACCTGTCAGTTGCCACCGCCATGCCGGCCAACCCTAACCCCCCACGAGCTCCGGAAACCCTACTCACCATTCTGTCATTTAGCTGCGGTATTCTATAGGGTGGAGGTCCTTCCCCGGACGGGCGGCTCAATTCGAGGGAAGATTCCCTATGTCCAACCTCTCTAAAATACATAATACTTTTATTAGGTACCTGTAACCACAGTTATCTTTGTCTGTAACCAACCCATGTCACAATCAGTCCCGTCTTACTACCTACTCGTTGACCTAGCCAAAGGAGAAAATAAGAAAATCTCATAAATCGTATGACAGATTTCAGAGTTGCCGATCCATCTAGTCCTGTACGGCAGCGCCATCCTGGTGACTTGTATGGTCCTCCGGGCGTTTGTGACCAGCGTGAGCGCGGTGCGAAGCAACCTCAACACGAAAGAGAAGATCTTTGTCGGACTCGCTTGGATGGCAAAAGCCACAGTACAGGTATAGTTAAATGATTAACAAATCCCTAAGTTATTTAAGATTATACATATGTCACCGTTCATTGTAAATACCGATAGATTATAATCTATCTTGCGAGATTGTAAACTGTCGAAAACACAGTCGAAAATACAGTTCGAGTACGAGTATACTCGTACATCTATGTGAATACTTTATGAAATTTCTAACAACTACGTTCTGTCTTATTACTCTCTACGACGCGTGTCAATGAAAAAACATAAAATCATTCCAACTTATTTTTATTTATAAACGATATTATTTTTATTAGTGAAATCAATTCTACTCTCGATCCTGACCAACGTAATTTCATGTTTAGCGCTTTTTCGTGACCACGCTGTATAAAGACCAAGAAAGCTATAACGATAATGGACTCTATTTAATTCTATGGTATTCCATAACAGGCTGCCTTAGGTCCCGTTGCTATAGACGAAGTAGCCAAACTGATGAACATCGACGATGCCACCCGGGCGACGCTGCATGGCTACGCGGAGATCGTCAGCACCCTTTGTATCCTGTCCATCGTCATCACCGCCCCCATCGGCGCCATCGTTATCACACTCACCGGCCCCCGACTGCTCTCGAAGACCACTAAGCCCCCAGTTCTTGAAGGTAAGCTCGATTTCATAAACATAGATACTTGACATTAGTTAGATTGTGATTACACTGGCTCGGTGGCTCAACTGGTAGTGACCCCTGCCTTCTGAACCAAGGGTCGTGGGTTCGATTCCCACCCGGAAAAAACATTCGTGTGATGAACACTTGTGTTTGTTCCGTGTCTGGGTGTTTATATTTGTATTTAAGTATTTATTTGTGGTACCTTCGTTGTTCTGATACCCATAACACAAGTGCTTAAGCTACTTACTTTGGGATAGGAGCAATGTATGTGATGTTGTCTGATATTTATTTATTTATTAGTATTGTTTGTTCATCCGTGTGGTGACAGATAAATAATGCAAATCATCCCACCATTTCTTCCCGTTAGTGTCGTAAGAGTTGACTAAGCGACTTTTGAGATTTCAGCTTCTCAGCCCTTGGTAGGTTTTACCCGCCTGGCTTGCTACCACTGTACTCTTGGGAAAACTTCTGCGAAGCGTCATGTCTCGTTTACATATCCAGAAATATGTATTTTGTACTCGTATCTCAACATGGCAGTAGCAACTGACATATGGTTGGTTACTTGTCCATCATAATTAATAACCCAAGACATGCCACGCTCGGCCACAGATCGCCATCAAATGAATGAATGTAGGAATTGACTTGTCCCTACGAAAAGTCGATCGTGTCCACGTGTCATCTTGGTTTGTCGTAGGTATATTTACCAAGTCGTGACGAAAACTTTGCGTGTGCATAGTAGGATAGGATTCTATGTTTTAGTGATATGAGAAGGTAGATTTTGCAATAGGAATAATAACATTATAAAATATTGCAAACTAATCGGTCAATTGTTGCAGGCTGGCGCCGGTCACACAGGCCGTCGATCCGCGACATCTCCATCATCGACGAAGAGGAGACGGCGGAGCGAGACGCGGAGGCCAGCGAAGAACCCACCAGTGCGCCGGCCAGCCCCGCCGCCTCGCGCACCGCGCCCTCCGCGCCCACCCCCACCGCCTTCAGCACCCCCAACCCCATCACAGTACAACCAAAATGATCACCACCAATGTTGTGATCATCTTAACTTTCTTAGCGACCTGCTCAATCCATACTTCATATTGATAATGATTGACATCTCAAAAGTACTGTCGTAGAGCTCTGTCAATACCATTTCCTTATGAATACAATTCTAAATTAAATTAATTGTTGAAAAATTTAATCTTAAAATACGTATCGTATACCTAATGCCGCTTTAAGTGTTTCCAAGGGTTGTATTGTGAGATAAAAAAAAAAGTTAGCTTATTTAGTTGCCATACTTAAACTGAGAATGTTTTCTTAAGTGTAGCGTGATTGAGCTATAAAGCTCTACATCCAAAGTTAACCAGTGTCGGACTTTTTAAACATAGCTTAACAGGAACGAAGGCTTTGACCATTTCATTTTTCCCAGCGTCCTAATAAAGTTCCATTTAAGGTAAACATCGACTATAATTAAAATTGAAAATTCCGAATCTTTTCTGTTTATTATAATAGATTTCATTTGGTGTCTTTGATATGATGTATAAAGTCTACTTAAACATAGCTAGAAGCACTATGGATTTGTGTAGGTAATTGCCAAAATCTTTTTCTATGCATATTATTTAAACGCGTAAGTCAACGCAACAAAATTACGTTTGATTGATAGATTTAGTAGAAACATTTGTTCCTAAAAATGCTATATAGAGCTTTCGTTAAACGAGGAAGGGACCAAAAATTTTAACTATTTAAGCAGATACATTTAGAAAAATATTAAAATTGAATAATGGTTTTTGCTCTACACTTTTAAATATTAAGTTTTTAAATGAAAACACTACTTTAAATAATGGTTTTGGGTAAAAAGAGATATTGTTGTACATTTTATGTGAAGTGTTCCTATAATTTTGCCTTGTACGTACATATTAAAGGTAGAATCGTAGGTAACGACTGTAGCCTACATTATTACGGTAAAAAAGAAATAAGTAATTCTACATAAGGATACCGAGAAATGACAATATGTTACCATACTCTGCCACTTATTGCTGTAATACTTTAAATTTTAATGTCTCAAAGGAGTGTAATTTTTAAAATCACTCGTTTTCACAATAGCGAACCTAAGTTAAATATAAACACAGAGCAGGAGCCTAAGCGATTATTAACCTTGTTGTAACTAGATACTTATTTAGAGATACTCAATAAGTACTTACCTACCGTCCAGTACTTATTAAATTTTATTTAAATACTTATTGAGAATCCTGATAATTAGTTTCCATGGATTGTCTATGAGCTATAATGGAGCTGAGTTATAATGGATTTATGAAAATAATTTGTCTAGGAAAATGTTTAATATTCTGTCAATATGATTCAAAATTACAACATATTTTTTATGTTCATATTTTTGTAAATCGAAAAATCATTGATATTTGTGAAAGTATAGGTATGCCTAGTATGTAAGTAAGAATATATTTTAAACTGCACGTACATGTTATGTAATAATGGATACTTGCAAATATTAATATTAGAGGAAACCTCGCCTTTTAAAGATACTTAGGTAGAATATTGTTACCATTAGGAAAACGTACGAGGCACAAGTATTACTTATATTAATATGTAGTCTTAAATTAAATATTTATATTTTACTTACATACATAATTTTAATGAAATCAGTATTGTTACTATTTATAAATAAAAATTAGCGAAATTAATTATAATTTGGTACAAACATTGTTTTAGGAATAGGTGTCGCATGTTCATGTTTACAAATCAACGTTTCAAATTTCATTAAAATCATTTAGAATTGTAAGAGTGTAGAAAGTTCTTGAGACTTCGATCGAAATCATTATGAATCACTAATTTTACTATGGATTTAATTGTTTATATTTTAAGGACGACTATTATAATAGTACATATAATAAGTCGTACCTCTGGTGCAAACAATTGTAACTCACAATCGCCGTATGCGCCATTTAATTCAATTAACTAAGCGTGTACTTAGCCTCTACATGTAGGTATTATGGAATTGTATAGTACTTATTTATTGCAACATTTTACTTGTATCATACACGTTACTTTTATATATTGAATTTTACACACATAAATACAATTTTAGTTACTGTAAGTTCTAAAGCTTAACACCCCTTATGTTTTATAAGTATTTTATGTGCAAACTGTTTTTGGTCTGTAAAGTATCGTAAAGTATACTTAAATATTATTTTTTATTTTGGAGAACACCTTTATACTATATGATGAAAATGAACCTAAATAGGTATGCAAATAAGACTTGGAAAGCTAAAATGATTATGGACTAGATACAAGCTAACAGATAGGTATTACCTATCTATGCTATAGAGCATTGCAGGTTTCCTCGTGTTCGCAACATTGTCATTCATTCCCCGCCAAGTTAAACAACAGCAATATTTCTACCTGCATAATTTCTATATCCCAAAATATGTTTTGCACATAGAACGTACCTTATCATTACATTAAGGGCGATACTAATAAGGTATGACACATACCAAAATACGAGTATAACATCGTTTGAGTAGGTACTGTACAGCTACAATTTTGGAATTGTTTTACATTCCTTTATATAGGGACCACTAATTAGGTACATATATTTTATATAATCCCACTGCTTTTTCTTTATCATACTTAAAAAGTGATAATGTGTAGTAAAAAAGATAAAGCAATAAATTACGTTATAAAAAAATACTTGTTAATTATTTATGATTGACCACATCACTTAACCAGACCATAACACCAACAAACTTTTTGTAAATTACACAAATTTCTCGTCTACAGTTTACACCTACCTACGTTTACATAATTGTTTTTCTAACATGTAACTCCAATATTAATAGGTAGGTACGTATATTATGTTATGTACAAAGTTTCTACAAAAGCTTTGTTTCTGCTAGACATGTCTCTTAAAACTCGATATAGAGATCGATATTGGAGCCATATCAATCAGTTTTCATTCCTCCCAAAGTGTTTTATTTTCAGTCAGTCTCAGTAGTACCTACATAAGCATATTATAATAAGAAAAGGAACAATTCGTAATTCATAAGACATTATCTGAGTCACCCCCACCGTAAACACATCAAGTGAAATAATTTTCCATAACTTCATACATATTCAAACTGTTCAATTGCGCATACGATTAAATGAGCAGGGATTTTACGTTTCTTCCGCGTATAGATTACGTAGTCCTTGAGCTTTCGAGTTTCACTGCACAAGTACCTACTTAAAAAAATCTAATTATTAAATATTTTATCATTATCAGCCTATTGCAGACCACTGCTGGACATAGGCCTCTCCAGCTGATGTTCGCAACTTTGGGAAAACATCTGTGTCGGCTTTGCCCATCACCATGTTGGGCAGGCAATTATTATGTAGTGTTAAAGTCGTTGCAGGAATCGGCATCTACCTATAATCACACGGGTATCGTATCTTTCCTAAATAAAATCTTAACTAATATTATAAAGCTGAAGAGTTTGTTTGTTTGTTTGTATGTTTGTTTGTTTGTTTGTTTGAACGCGCTAATCTCAGGAACTACTGGTCCGAATTGAAAAATTCTTTTTGTGTTGAATAGACCATTTATCGAGGAAGGCTCTAGGCTATATAACATCACGCTGCAACTATTAGGAGCGAAGAAATAATGGAAAATGTAAAAAAAAACGGGGAAAAAATGACTATTCCACGCGGACGAAGTCGCGAGCACAGCTAGTGGTTAATAAATGAATACAACCTGTTCATTGGAATGAATGATTTATTTAATTTTTACAAATTTTATCAAGTGTCGATATCACAAAAATTGAGACGCTTGATTGACGATTATAAAAATGTTTGTACAGATCGAAGACATTTCTCTGTTATAGTTAGAAAAACTTATTTTACTTTTACATTAACACAACGGGCCAACCATCAACCTGTCCTTTCTGTCACTATTAAATTTTCCCAAACAACTTTATAGTGAAAGCAGGACCAAGTAAAAAAAAATTAAAAAGTAAACCACCAAAAGTATTTTCCATATATTGGAAAATTTGGAGAAAGCCTAAATCAGTTAATATCGGGTCAATTCACTTCAATATTGTTGAGTGGAGCGATGGCTGACATACCTATAAGTCATGCTCGTGAATAGGTAGGTACTGTCTTCGGAGACTAGGACATCTGATGGTGATACAGACAGACAGACAAAAATTTTACTGGTTGCACTTTTGGCATCAGTATCGATCACCAATCACCCCCTGATAGTTATTTTGAAAAAATGTTTCATGTACAGAATTGACCTCTCTACAGATTTGTTATAACTATAGAAGATAATGTTTTTTTTACTCTATTCTTTATGAACCCGAGTCAAATAATCTTATGTCATTTACCGCTTAATTGCATGTTAAGGTTCGGTGTAAATTGTCGATTGTCGGACCAACCGCTTAAATAAAACGGGATTTAAACAATCCCCAAAAACAATAATCTCTTACTAATAAAAAGGCGGGCAGCAGCGTTTACCCGTTGACTGGCTCGGTGGCTCAATTGGTAGTGACCCCTGCCTTCTGAACCAAGGGTCGTGGGTTCGATTCCCACCCGGGACAAACATTCGTGTGATGAATACTTGTGTTCCGTGTCTGGATGTTTATAGTTTGTATTTAAGTATTTATTTGTGGTACCTTTCGTTGTTCTGATACCCATAATACCTTTGGGATTAGAGCAATGTATGTGATGTTGTCTGATATTTATATATATATTTTTTTTATAACCTGTCATTGAATAGGTTGATGAATGACCGTATGAACATAAACGTATTACATGTTTGTACTGGAACTGAACTCCAACTAAACTATTTATATT
Organism: Conogethes punctiferalis; assembly: GCA_031163375.1. Taxonomy (NCBI): domain Eukaryota; kingdom Metazoa; phylum Arthropoda; class Insecta; order Lepidoptera; family Crambidae; genus Conogethes; species Conogethes punctiferalis. The sequence goes on from CM062080.1 coordinate 9,604,765, forward strand.
TCTAAACATATGGAAAAAGAAGGCGAGGATATGCCTACATAAATATATCATATTAATATATATGAAAATAATATGAATAAATCGGAGTTTACTAGAAGTTCTATTCCCTCCTCATAGTTTTAGTCTATGTTAGGTATTCAAACTTAATTAGAAAACAAATTCATCAAATCGCATGCTCACAATTTCAGGATTTTCTATTAACATTCAACCCTTATCTTCTACGTTAAATAAAATTTCATGCATTTAAATTGCATTGAATAAAAATAAACACAAGTTTAATTCAAATTGGAAAATTTGGAGAAAGCCTAAATCAGTTAATATCGTTCAAGACTTCTATAGGTTTGAGATCTGAATGATAGTTAATGTATGCGACTGGTCTGTAGGTATTACAACGAGACATCTGTATTGTTCAATGAATTCGTAGTTTATCGATGTAATTATTAATTAATTAAAAGGCTCTGACACACAATGCTACACCTTACCATACAGGTAGGCCTACTATTATGACGATAATAATAATTAAAGTACTACTAGAGCTACATGACACTTATCTAACTTTAAACTTACAATGTAAAAGTCATTAGGCGTTCATGTCCTTTAGTCAATAGATAACTACAGAGACAAAAAAGGGCCTTGTGATCAATCTAAAAAATACACATTATTGTGTAACACCACATGAAGTAAAGCTTTAAGTTATCTTAAGTATATGTAGGTATAGGATGTTTCTAAGCTTCGTTTTAAAAACATACATCTCGATTTAACTCAAAGAACGACAACAATGTTAAATAACAATAAACAACAATGTTTAGTTACTTTATTGACCAAATTACAGAATAAAATGGTGATCAAATATATGCGGAAATATTATTTACATCTACAAGTTGAATAAGTTCTCCCTCACACTTACGTCGGAGTAACATTAATGAATCGGATGTAAGTTTTATAACTTATTCGTATATTAATATTAAAAGTTTATAGTATTATGATGTTATTGTTAATTGCATTTAACTAGCATATTCTTCAGTAATAAAATTATACAGATAAGTACTTTACTTATCTAGATTCTAGGTATTCAGATTTCAAAACCTAAAGCTACATAAAAATAAAGCTGACATCAATTTGTTGCACTCATTAAAATGTTACTAATTAACCCGTGATGTCAATCTGAGTCCAGGTAGCTCTCGGGACTAGGGAACGGGCTGACATGACGCGACGGTTCTCTCGGTTTTGAACGCAACGCTCACTAGGAATTCAGTTCGTCTAAAATGATACAAAAGTAAAACATTATCAATACCGTATATAAGTATTACTGAATTCAGAAAAATACTTCGAGTAAAATTATTTCATATTTTAAAAATCATTACAATGTCCGGAGATTATCATGAACTAAGTAGATAGATATTATTATCCATTTATATTTTGTTTATATACTTAAAACATTGTATTTAGACATGCTTAAAAATAGGTTTGTATTTAAACTATGACTAGAATAATCCTTATAATAAAAATGCAAAAGTAAGCTTAACATCGAAAGCTTTTGTGTCAAAATTTATAAATTCATTCAACAGTCAATCAACCGTTGCGAAGCGAATGTGGTCCGTGCTTTTTTAATATAATTTGTGCTTAGGATATTGTTATACTTTTATTAGTAGGTACAGTTTTCCATGTTATATATTATTATGTAAGTCGTTTGTGGTACTTATGGTTAGTGCCGGCCAAATCGCGCCCACAAAGTCTATTAGCACGTTACTTCCTACAAACTACAGGACTATATTATTCATTACTGATGCCCCAACAGGGCGTTAAGGTTGCTTTGTCAAGTATAGAGAGAGCTCGCAATAAAATGTATTCAAAATCTGATCACTGTGTGGAACTGCCACAAGACTGAAAAACCTGTCCTTTCAAGGGACGCCTTATATAGCTTATCATTGAAAATGTAAATAGGCACTATTTTAAACTATTGTTTTCATATTTTACCTCTATGGTTTATACTCGTACTTGTAGGTACTCGTATATCAAAGATAAAGGTAGCATGTTAAGGCCCTCAATCTGTAGCCTTAGAACTAGTACACAAAACTGAATAGCTTTCAAAAGTTTCATGCTCACATCAAATAGGTACTGAATTAGTCAGCATTAACATCTACAATAAAGCATTGTATCGCATCGGTACGTCTACAAAACGTAGAGCCTCATAAGGTCGGAAAGGTAAAATCATTTTTATGAAATTTTATGATTTCAGTTGAATATAATAAGATTATAAAACCTTTTGCGTATTGCTACATATGATTTATACTGTGCCTGTACTTTGTTCTTGGTTGTAAAGGCCGATGCCAGACCCTGCACTTGAACATTATGAATGGCGGACGAAACGCATGTATGAACCCACAGAATTCTGAGGTCATATTATGAGCATGTTAAACCTGCTTTTGCTATGTAACTCAACGTTTACAGACACTATTCCTTCACACAGCACGATCCTGGGCGAGTTTTTCACAATGTATTTCACAACATTTCGGAAACAGATTCAAATTTGGTGACTACCTACACCTTGTTATTTTCAAAACTCAACGATTTTTTGGCAGTGATAATGCATGGACTTTCTGATAAATACGAGATGTTGTGAAAAAAGGACAGGCCCAGTGCCGTAACTAGCCTTTTATGCGCCCGGTGCGAACTGCGCCCCTGAAACTTGTGGTCTGGTCATTTCTGCGCCCCTCCAGGGTCTGCACCCTTTGCCTGGGCACCGCTGGCACCGCCCTAGTCACGGCACTGGACAGGCCTACCTACTTTGTTTAACGCAACGTTTAGTTCTAAATTTATGGGCAATCTGGAGTATTATCCTGCTTATTGCTTAATTCTGCTTGGCATTATCATTCGGCACAGAGATCCTGGCGTTGGCGTCCATGCTGATGGTTCTCGACACGAAAGTGGACGACGTCCGCCCGGACGACGATTGACCATTCTTCTGCCCGTCCGGTTTCTCGAGCCCTGTTTATATTAGTTAATATTAATATTGTTAGGTACACTTTAGACATGGATAACGAGAAAACTAACTCTGTATGAAGTAAGCTCAAATATATGAGTCCTCCAATGATAATGTCGCTTAGAACAGTATTAAAGAATACCTACTCGAAAATTAAAAATCATGAGACTTTTACCGAGTACTTTTTTTTTAAATTTATTAATATGTTATGTACCTCCCTTATAATTATATTCTCAGTCTCATACGCCATATGAGACAATACTCATTGATACGATTAAATTGATTCTACTTTATTCTTAAACAATTTAATAAATATGGTTTCTCGACAAATAGTAGCCCCTATACTGACGAATTGTGTTTATTGCAACCAATCATAGGACATTCTTCTAAGTATTTCATCATACTAGAGTTAGAATTTCTCGCAATGGTTTGTGCATAATGTACCTAGTAGTAGGTGGTAGATACTGCCGCTATCTTAATTAGCAGCGTAGTGCATAAAAGCCAAGTGCTACGACATCGATTTTTAATAGGAAAAGTGCAATAAGTGCGTAAAATGATTAGATAAATTCACGGCCTAATTGACAAAGTGATTAATAATCGCAGTACCTTGAACGTATGTTGACTGATACATGTTTATAATGTATTTTAGTCGATATTTTATTTTAATATTAATTACTCTTGAAATTATTAGTTATAATGATTTGTTAACAAAAGCACGCAACAACAACATTATTAGATACAAGAGTGGAATTAGGATATGATTAATATAGTAGAAGAAAACAAAAGGAGCTTATTAAAATATTTTGATATACTTGGATCTTTTGATGTCCCTGAATCACCTGAAAAAAACATTTATTTTAACCTTCATATTAACTAATCCGAAGCAAAGTGTAACAGGATTTTTTTTTATCTATTTTGTTATTAAAATCAACTCAGACGCAAATCTGTTGGATTTTATAGCGATATAGCGTTAGAGACATTTTTTACCTAACCGATTATAGCCAGATACTTTGTATTTGTGATTATAACATAAAAAACAACAGCTAGCGTAGTAATTATTAATATTATTTAACATGTTGCTGTAAGTATAGAAACATAAAGTAAACATAAGATACTACTCGTAGTATCGTGTCGTCACCATCGTAGAAATACCCCTTTCATGAATTAAAATCATTAAATCGTGATCGTTTAAGGATTTCCTTATCCACGTTGGGCCACATCGTGAAAATAGGGTATTCACAAATATTTAAACACGTAGGTACAAAATTTTAAGGACTCTTTTACCTTTTACTGGGTATTTGCGGGACTTATATAGTGCCCTTTCATAAACTCTTCTTTCGTTATCCCTTCTTTCCTGGTTTTTATTTACAAATTGTTATTGCGAAAAATAGCTGTCGACAACGGCCACAAATAAACACAACGCTTCTAGCACCACTGCGTACTGTAACTATCTTACGATATTCTATTGGAATAGCCTTGTCATTTCAAGAAGTAGCGTTTTAATAGGGTTTTACAGATCACGTCCAAATCCTTATGAAGGAAAATCTTGAAAATATCGATAAACAACTTCTTTTTACTGATCTGGCCAAGGTACCTACCTCATGGTGTGGTTAATGCACAATGTAACGATTCATGATATTTTCGAATATTTCATGTGGGTGATTCTACGATAAAGCGACGACCAAAATACAGTAATTACAACTAATTGAGTCTTACCAAGTCTCTTCTTAATGAGGTAGTACAGTTTCGGTTTGAAGACAAGAATAATAAAGATGAACACGCCTTGGAGTTCATTGACTGTGTCTATAATAGTGAGCACCCAACTGCTTGTCCCCGAGTCCAGCACGGTGGACAGTAGTTCAGTGACCCAGCCGGCGCCCATCACGACCCACAGCTTGCCTGTCAGCACGAAGCTGAAAGAACACAAAAGGTTTCCCATTGTTCTCAAACTGTACACTCCTGAATAGGCTTTTTTTAGCAGAAGTTATGGGAGCAACCCATTTTTTTTTACATACACACATTTTGTTATAGAATTGGTATCGCCAGGTTTGAACTAAGCATTTCATATTTTATTCACCTTTTAAACCTGTCCTGGACTTCAATTCAAGGCTAAAATTAGTCAAAAAGGTCCAACCGTTGTCGATGTTTACCTATCGAGACTAACGAACAGGAATTAACTCTTATAAATAAGATGGGTAGCGCTTGTCTGCAATTCATCTGATGGTAAACGATATCACAGTCTAGATCTAATCGATCTATCTAATATAAGACTGTTCTTGACTAGAACCAATCTATACTAGTTACTCGCTTGCCCAATTTTTTGTGCGATTGATACTAAAACCTGTTACGTGTAGTGTAAAAACAAATGGTTCACCGCTAACTAAAATAACAAACGAGGTCTGTACTGTACCTCGTTTGTTTAGTTCTCTCTGTACAGTTCTTTATAAAAGTAAGTAAACAATGGATATTCCATTTTTGACGTCATTACGCTTGTCTATATATGTCTAAAAGGACATCTCTAAAGACACTTAAATAATAGATTGAATTACGTCACATTAGGACACATTTAACTGATTTAACCTTGACTTTAAAGCCTTTCAATCGTAAGTACTCTTGTTTAGCTAACTAAGAACGCGATTGATCTAGACACTCGGGCGCGTATCAGCCAAGTTCCAGTCAAGATAACTGGCGATTGCATCCATTTGTAATATAAATGGTAATAAGTACCTATGTTCTCACAACTTGTAATTTAGTGAGTTTTTAAGTTATCATTCGTAATTAGGTACTTCTCAACTAATAGTTTAATTGAAAATATTTGGTTTTCGTATAAACAAAAATAAAGTTGTATACCACAAACAAGGTTTGGTTGTTTGAGGTGAAACGCGTATATTGCACGAGGAGGCGCACAGCACGTATCGCCTCTACTTTCATAGTAGGTACGGCCAAACTATGAAACTCTTTGCTAGGCTCCTTGTTCCCCGAGACGTACAATCTTCTGATGTTCAAGGCGAGAGGTTTTTGATGGGTGGCTCCATCGTAGACTGTGATATCGCTTACCATCAGGCGAATTGCAGTCAAGCGCAAATCCATATTCAATAAAAAAGGCGCATATATGATCTGAAGTTAATACGAGTACGTACTTGGCTTGATCTCCTCGGAAGCGACGCTTAGCACGTTCGCCCACCGAGCCGGCCTGCAGGCGGTGCACCTCAGACTTGACTCGTGCGCAGTGCCGAGCAGTCAACAGCCACAGTACGAAATTGATACTGGTCATCACACCCAACGGTATCACGAAGAATATGTAGTGCGGCCAATCGTCTTTGGAGTTTTGGGCTGGAAACAAGAATTTACTTGTTTGGGGTTACTATGTTTGGTTTGGTATGTCACTTTACGGCTACCAGTAAATCCAAAAAATCAGACTTATGTATTTGAAACAAATTTTTTTGCTAAATGAATTCTTAAGGTGAATTTCAAAACAATAACCATCATCATCATACATAAACGCCATTCAATATAGTACCTACAGTCAGCATCAAAACTTGATGACCACATTTAGATTTTCAAAGTCGCTTTACACATTATTATATGTACCTAAATCCCTCAACATGACAAGTGCCAGAATTGAACGACAAAGTTGATGAGTCATTACACCATTTATTTTGTATAAAGCGTTTCTATAGTAGTATCTCGGGGATTTCTTGGTGACGGAGTATTTTTTACATAAGGTAAAAAAATACTAGGTCAGCAAAAATTATGTTGAAACCTAAGAAAATATACATTTATATTTCAGTGCGAAGTGTTACCTAAAGCGCACCCAGTTTGTACGACATTCCAGTCCACCATATCCTACGGACATATTTAGGACAGAATAATAAATCGGTACATAATTATAATAATTGGTAAAAAATATAATTCTGAGGAAAACTGCCAAAATTGTTTTGCATTGTCAAACATTGTATTTTACAGTGTACTCGTAGATATTTCGTCACATAATACCTACTCGTTTATGAAATGTACGTAAAGCGACCTTGACGAGTCACAAGTCAGTTCACACGGTGATCTCAATATTTATAAAACGTGTCATTATTTTTAAAAAACATCAGTTCCCGTAAAATACTACAATGTACTAGTTATCAATGGTGTTGCCTGCCTAAATAATTAATCATAATAAATGAAGGTGCCCGGGAGCTTCAAGGAACCCATTTAAATGGATTTTATAACCCAACAAAGAGGCCCTGTATCTCTTAACTAAGGCTTACGCAAAATTACATTAATTCACTTTCAGCATGCTAACAAAGTAGCCAACGTGGTAGATAAATTTTTGTCTAGAAAGGAATGCATGGTTCATCATTAGCTTATTACAGTCCACTGCTGGACATAGACCTCTCCAGTTGTTCGACACTTTGGTCAAACACCTGCAGGATGTACCCATAATCGCCACGCTGGGCAGGCGGGTTGGCGATCGCAGGCTAGGTCCTCGCTCCGGTGACGCTGCTGCCCATCTTCGGCCTGTGGTACTTAGCTACGCCTTCAATCGTGATGATTATACCGCCACTAATCGGTTGCAAAGGCCTCGTCTGTTGTTCAGCAGGATGCAAGTGAGGGTGGCCTGGAGCGAAAAGAGGATGGGTCCCTAACATCCCCATTTCGTAAACGTGGTACTTACCTGATCCGAACCAACAGGCGTAATAACCCATGTTAGCATCAAGGAAGTGGGAGACGGGAAATTTGTCCAACAGGAACACAACAAGGGTCAAGGTGATCGACACGCCCCACGCGTACAGGGAGTACCAGAAGAACTGCCGACGAGTAGCCCTTCCCTTGTGGAGGGGCTGGACATTGCGGATGTTCCTGGAAAAAAAATATAATCAAACATTTATTTATTTAAGTACAACCACATGATACATAATAATACATTCACAAATATTATTTATAACATAAACGTCTGATATGTACCACAATAACGGCGTAGGTATATCACTTTACTTGATCAGAAGAACAAGACCGTAGCCTTTACTGACATAGTAGTAGGTAAGAAACGCCCGGAACTTACCATCTTCACTCAAGGAAAAATATGCAAAATATTGAAAGCTCTGAGGAAATACACAGTGGTGGATTCAACGATCAAAATGGTCCTATTCGCCTTTCGTACCTATAATAGAAGTCATTACCAAAAACGATAATTTAATCTCAGAAATACAGGACAGTCATTCGTTTACCCATAGGTTGTACGCAAACTTTTAACGTTATAAGTAACGTCTTCACACAAGTTTTATCTGTTACTTGAAGTAGGTACGTATAGGTAATTTAATCATAATTTTGTGAATACAGGAAAATCTGTAATTATATTTATTTATTTATTTAGAACAACCAACAAGTTTACACTGAAGCATTACATTTTTTGCTTAAATTAAATTCGAACTAAGTGTCAACTCAATTACAGGCTGTTACGGCATTCAATGTGAAGCTTTTATACTAAAATATATATTTATCTACACTAATATTATAAAGAGGAAAACTTTGTTTGTTTGGTTGTAATGAATAGGCTCAAAAACTACTGGACCGTTTTTAAAAATTCTTTCACCATTCGAAAGCTACATTATCCACGAGTAACATAGGCACAATTTTATTTTGGAAAAAAAAACTTTACGCGGACGAAGTCGCGGGCGGAAAGCTATTTTAAATAAGTAGAAATTATTTTGCTTATATGCGCTTAAGAAACTTCAGAGCAGAAAATCTAAATTTACCAATACTGTCCAAAAATATATCAATTATCATAAATAGGCAAATAATATTTCACGTATCATCGTTGACATTCTAAATAAATAAACGGGCTAATGATGCACTTGGCTAACGCATTATTCCTGTTAGTTAAACCTCATTTGAAAGGTTCCTACGCCCTAGTACATATGTACGCCCTAGTACTACATATATATGTAGCACGTAGGTATTATATGACGTCACTAATAGGAACTACGTCTAGGGCTTTAATTGGTTGCTGCTTGATTGAGTCGTTAATGGTACTTTAGCAGGATCCATTAAACATCACGAAAATATCACGCGACTGTTATCGCTTTATCACGGCGGGTCACGGCGTGAAACTAATCTTGTGCCTAATTACTGCGAAATCGTTTTCTAACCGACTAACTTCCCACTCCTGGCAAAGGTTGCTTAATTTCCTCCAGCCGTCCAATAGAAGTGCCAGATTGTATCCTAATGGAACCTTTTTATGTTTTTTGCTTTTTATACTTGTATTTTGACTCTGCAATGCCTAAGGGCCACTTAAACCACGTTGACTAAAATTTTGGATTTGACTGCGATTTAATTTTAGCTTTGAAATCCACACGCAGGGTTCATCTAATCAAGCATTCTTTTTTAAACGAACACCTCACTTATTGTAGACGCTCACGGAAATTTGCCCAGTCTGTATTTATCGTAAAATACTCGTACTATTTTGTGAAAACATCTTTATTTCTTAGTTTTCCTAAAATAACATCCTAACCTTCAGATGCCAGTAGAAAAGATATTCTATACGGAACACAGTTAATAAGCAGTACTTAATTCTAGATAAATAGAAGTGTACATACCTAATAGTTGAAAGGGAAACTTAACGCTAGTACCTACTATACTACACTGTCAACGTTCAAGACTTCAAGTAACGTGATGATGTGAAACAATAAAATAACAACACTTCACATGGATAGGTACTACGAGTAACATCTCAAAATACATAAAAGAACATAATTGTTAATAATAACCTTCATACCTCCCTAATTAACTATTAAAATGTAGTAGTAGGTCTACCATGCCATTCATTTCGCTCGTAGCGCCGGGATTATGCGTCAACACTTATAGATAATTTAAATTAAAAATGAGTAATGCAGATTAAAATTAAAACCCACAACGCTAACTAATGTGTAACCGTGCAAGTGGGCTCTTTAAACAAACTGTGAAATCATAAACATTGCGTGCATGTTAACATTTACCATACGTTTATATTTTAAACTTTATCGAGTAATGACTCCACAATACTGCACCTACATACCAATATAATAGAATGCATTCATGATTAATCAATGAAACTCATTTATTATGCTTTTAATGAAAAGGTAGACTTCATTAAATACGAGTATCGTCGGAGTAGGTCATACTTTATCTCAATGAATTATTTTTCATAATGTTTTGTTTAATAATAATCTATAGCCACTAAATAAGGTTACTTAGCTTTTTAATACTAAATATATAAAGCAGACATTTTTTATGTGGCCTGTAAAAGTAATGTACCTAAATGGTAGGTATTCTTATTTTAAAGCATAGGTACCTACCTATAAGTGCTTAATAGTCAGTAATCGGCTATAAATATCTATTTATGCGAATTGAACGAGACAAGACTGTTAAAAATTAACCAAGAATTTTTAAATTATCGTATCATCATCAGTTGCAAGCATCCGCACTGGAGCCCTGAGCGTAACTACTTAATCAAAACTAGCATAATCAATCATTGGCCTGTACATGTTTTTAAAAATGTTTTTCCTTACAACCTAGCTTATGATACCTAGAAACCATCGTAAAAACCTGTGAATAAACTCGAGGTTTTTCATAGGTTTTTACGATAATACGATTCCGACATTACGATTTTTAAGATAAAATAATACTTATTGGTATGTATGTAGGTTCGGTAAGGGGTAAACATTGACACATGGGCAACAGTTTAAGGCGCTTTTCGATGCAACACCGTGAACTTCCTTTTACCGAACTATATTAGACTGAAAAACCCATCTACAATTTTTTGCTGCATCCTAGATTTCGATCCCTAGACAATTTTTTGCAGAACATCACAGCTGGCTAAACTAGCGCGAGACACTACTAATAGTGATTTAAAAACTTACCAACTAATTGAAGTCTAAAATTCAATAGCAAAATGTAATTAATTTTATTAATTTCCACTTTGCTTTGTGTACACATTTTAGTGAATTAGTCACAAATAGGTGTTCTAGTTCCTTAAAGTAGGTACACCACATGCGTCCTATTTCTAATCAAATCATATATAAAAGTGTGTTGATATCTACCATCGTAGATTAATTATCTGTACCTATAAGGGTACTGGAGATAATGTGATAACGATAGGCCTACATGATGTTAAAAATGGGCTCGTGATTATCTCGGCTTTTATAAAGTAGAAGGCTTTCTCACCGACGACATCTCCTAGACTACTGCATCGTAGTTGACACTTTTTTATATTTTAACCCTCACTGGCATTTTATGAACTCAATATCTATATTTACCTATAATGGTATAACAATTAATAATTTAATAATAATAATATGAACATTGTTATATAATCATTAAAAGAGTAAAACTATTCTTTCGGTTTTCATGGTAGAATCATTTTTCTTTACTTTGTACTTGACAATTCATAAATGCTTTATTAGTCTAAATAAGGCTATTTTCTATTCCATTCCTCTATTTTTATCATCCTTTATAATGTATAATCATCATATTCAGCCTGCAAACATCCACTGCTCGACATAGGCCTCTTCCAATGACAATTGTCATTTGGGGAGCTTGCCTCAGTCACGATGCTTGGCGCGCTCGCCATTGGTGACCACTAATCAGCTGGTTAGTAGATACCACCAATAGTAGATTTTATTTGTGCCCGGGTAAACGCTGCTGCCCATTTCCTGGTGGTCTTGGTTGAGATAGAGAAGTCCTACTCTAAATCCGAAAACCACACGGACAATGGGAATGGGATACTTAATAGGAATACTTTTGTAACGCCCCTTTGTGCAACTAATTACAGAAGTAATAGTTTTATAATCAGAGCCTGTAAGAACCTCTTTTGACCACATCGACATTTTTGACAAAGAGAAAAGGCGTTTTCGTAACTTCTTGAAAAATAAAAATAAAGATAGTTTTTTAAGTGTTTAAATGTATTTAGCGTTAAGAGGACCTCATCCTCCATTCATGGCTGAATTGGGATGATGACTAAAAAATAATTTAATGTCCATCAGATAGATTAATGAAAAATATTAGATACGTATTTTTTATTTTGCCTCTTGTTCAAAAACTTACGAAGATACATTGATTTTAAATGTCACATGACGTCACGTTAGAGTACAAAATATACTCTAACGTGACGTAGTTAGCCCCCACTCCGTAACTTTAATGCGCTATATCTAAGTATTTTCTTGTTATTTCGACAAAACAAAAAATACGGGTCTTATATTTTTTTATTATCTAAGAGACGGACTAATTATTTTCTTCATTTTCATACCTTGTCATCATCCGTATTGTATGTTTGCTGCCTATTCAACATTGTCTAATGTGTAAACTAGCAGTGGAAACTTTAATTGCCAATGTTTAGTTCATTATGTTTAATGTAAATGTAATATTATGTGCTGTGTGTTTCCTTAATAAATAAATAAATAAATAAACATTATATGTTTTTAAATGCACATAGGTCTTATGTATAGGTACGCTTTAGCTCATAAAAGGTCATGCTTATATTGATTACGTAAATAAAATCCGATTTAAGCATAATGACCTCGTAAGACCGAGATTTCCAGACACAATAGATATAACAATAGATTATGATTTTAAAGGAACATTCGATCTTATGACTATAGTCTATGGAAATACCCCATTACCGGATAGGTAACATCACATCATGTTCGAGTAATTCAAAACTTTTTGCACTATCATGCGAAGTATTGTTTAGTATTGTAAGAGAATAACATACTACTTACATACTGAACAGAAAGTTTTTACAAATATGAATTGCGAATACACATTTGCTATCCTTGGGTACGTATCCCATGCCTATCATTTTGCTTGCTAACTGTTCAATTTTTCTTTATGGCTACATCAAGCTGATGCGGTTCGCAAAATAAAAGAACATGTTATGACAAGAACGTGAAGCTTCACCGTAGACATCTCCTGTACACCCACAGGAAGAAGTGGATGACGTCATTGCTCAGGCCAGCTGTGGCATCGAGAACTTACGCGGACAACAGAATAATAATAATTAAAACACACTGAAAGCGTGGGCGCGGCGGGCGCGACTCGAGGTCAGTCAGCAGTGGGTGTAAAAACATTACTTTAAATGGCTATGAATGACAGCATGAACCTAGTGAAGATCGGGACGTTCTGTGGCCCCAGACCCAACCAGAGGCCTCTTCTTCAAGAATTTTAAGCTTTAGAATCTCGCCTGTCAAACAAAAGGTGTAGATATAGGCATTGCAAGCCAAGCAATAATTGTATGAAGCTGTAAGGCGGATACATGTAAGTAATATGTTAAATAAATATGTATTGAGGCAAATGATTTTTTTAGTTCCTTAAACCCATGATTTTATTGAAATGTTATATTTATGAACTGATATTATATATAAAATCAATTATAGTCTACAAGTATGACTAGTTTACTTTTTATATAACTCGAGTGAATGTCGTTTTCCGCTATTTCTACACATCCTAACGCACACTTCGTAGGGCAAAGTAAATCAACCGAGCGTCATTCCTATGTCCACATAATAAGCCGCTTTGTTGTCATAAATTACTATTCCAATTCTAAGTAAACTGACTTAGTGTATGATTATTTTCTACATATATGGAATTCTATAAATAACAAACTCTCGACGCGTCTCCGCCCGCGGTGATGAGAGTTCAAGGATGGTTTCCACAAAAGCAGGGCTGCACGAAGTTAAGGAGAGGCTACCAAAAATTTACGAATAATACTGCTGAAGTCACACATTTCATCTCCGCTCCACTTCACTAGAACGATATATTGGTAACTCAAAATAAATAACCCAAGACATGCCACGCTGGGCCACACATCGCCATTTAGTCCCAAACGAATCTAAAGCTAGTACTATGGATACTAGACAACTGATAGACACTTTTTTGTAAATAAAGACATATTATCCATTGCAAACACCTAAAACAAATAGACATTTTCACACACACACACGTTTTTACTGTGCTGGGATCGAACCCACGACTCTTGGCTCAGAAGGCAGAGGAAGGAGGAGGAAAGGAGAGGAATTTCTATTAAAAAAAAATAAAAAAAATAATATTTGGAACTTTAACATGGTACAAATTACAATGGATGTACGATAACAGCCACATTAGTTTTACAACTGTGTCGCAGCTGTTAACGCCCACCTCCGAGATAGAGGTATATATATACTAATATATATATATTAGCTTTAGCTTCTGACTGCGTCTGTGGAAACGCACCCTTACTTCGACTTTACGTCCTGTACCTACTTGTACATTTGATTGAGGGCGAACGCGCCCCGCGGAGACATGACTAGGCCCAATTAATCCCCGCCCGATTCACCGCTAATATGGAAAGTGACTTTTTCAATTCTGTCACATTCTATTAGAAGTGACGTTTTATTGAAAGTGACGTGACCTTTTCGTTAATTGTATTGCATGGGCGTTTGCGTGAGTTTTTTAATCAAGCTTTATATTTACGAGTATTAACAAATACAAATGACTAATTTTATTCATTAATAGCCGAAATAATGTATTGTTATTAGAGATTGTAAGAGTATTCTAAAGCAAAATATTTTTATTTCCAAGTTTACTTAGTACTACTAGTTACCTAGTTATAGAATTTATTCATATAGGTACATACTTGTAAATTTCCAACATAAAAAAATAATTATTCCCTAATTAGGTATGGTGATTATCCGGAAAATATCGTTATTAACGTTATTACTGTAATGCCAATTTCTGTAATTATGTTTTGCAGTAGGAAAATCATATTTCGATATATTTTATAAAACAGAATTTCATCTCACTAGTACATTAAATATGGAACTTTAATGAATCATTCAAAGATAAATAAATATTTTGAAACCTAAATTCTGTATTTTTTGATTATGGGTAGGTAAATCTCCCAGGTGTTTGCCCAAAGAGATGAACAACTAGAAAGGCCTATGTCCAGCAGTGGACTGCGATAGGTAAGGCATCAGCCGTAATAGAGATAAGATAAATAATCTCTCATCATCATCTGATGATGACGACAATGATAAATTCTTATTCTTACCTTCCTTAATGTATTAGCTTCAGTGAATATTATTTTACCGTTACTCGTATTCGGGCTAATTTTGTGTGTGTACACGAAGAGCGGACAAATAATTTGATGCGGCAAACACTCGACCACGACCCAACTATTACTTTAATTAGAGGGTAAGTGCCACTAAATAAATGGGTGTCCTATAGTGATCAAATTACCTACAAGTCACTAATAAAAGATTTTTCCTCATCGCTTAAAAAACTAATTACGAGTAAGTACGAGTATATTTGAACTTTACTTCTCACAATATTTTTAATAACTTTAAACGCTCTACGTTCTATATGGATTCTTTTTTTGCAGTTTAAGTTATTTGATTTACTGAAATAATTTACTTATTACAGCAAGCCGTTGAAGTCCCAGTTACATAAATTGATAAAAATTTATTTCGTTACTGTTGTGAAATGCAAGCAAAAACTAAATCTCCAAATTTTTTCGTCGTAAGGCAGACAGATAAATAAATCAATTTTGTCCAAAAACACTAAATGTACAAATCAAATGATGATCTCGAAAAAATAATGAAGTCTCAGCATTGGTTCAAATCAGTAGTAACGACCGCTACGCCTGATACAATGGTCGTGGGTTCGATCCCCGCACAGTACAAGCATTTGTGTAAATTAACATGTCTGTTTGTATTGGTCTGAGTGTTTGCTATGTTTAGATGTGTGTATTTACAACAAAAAAAAGTATTTAAAGAAGTTTATCAGTGGTCTAGTATCCATAGCACAAGTTTCGGCTTAGTTTGGGGCTAGACGGCGTTGCGCTGTGTGGCCCAGTGTGGCATGCCTTGGATTATTTATTTATTTAGCTTAATTTTCTACTTAATGGCCAAGCGTTGCAAAAGTTGGGCTATTTATAGGAATGCCTGTGCTATGTCTTCAGATATGTCATGTTCAAAGATTTTCTTCTTAAACACCTGTGGGCACCTTTTGCATAGGATAGTCTAAGTGTTCTTACACAAGAGTATCTGTACAAATATCGGGATCGGTCAGGCGGATTTTACACCGCACTCGTATCATCATCATTATGGTTAAGAATTCAAATACGAATGCAGTATTGGCATTCGGTTATACTAATAATACCTATAAGCGATGAGCGCTCTCTGCAAATAGTAAAATACTGATTTAAAGTAAACATGAGCGCCGAGTCGAAGTAAACATTTACCCACATTGCGACAAAACGGACCTACAAGAGATACCACCTAGCAAGTGTTGCTGCTCAATAGTCCATTATCGATAATTGAACAAAATCAATATCATCGATAGTGTCTTTATTAATAGAATGCAATAATATACAATAGAATTTATTTAGGGTACATTCTCCAGTATACATAACATAGGTACACAATAGATCAATTGAAGTTTACATAGTGGCTGAAATCTAAACTTAAATAAACACGAGTTTTATAAAAAATATTATTTGTCTGAAAAGGTGTCCACTCAGCTCATGCCAAGGCGTCATACTCGGAAAACTCATACGGGGAAAGCCAAGACGCTAATTTCAGTGGAACCAAATAATGAAGCTCAACATGAATACACTATTAATAGTATGATACTTTCGATAGTATTGCTGCTGAACATTGCAATAATATGCTGCTGAACATACATCATATCGATAGTAATTCACAGGACAGTTCATTCATATAATTATCAATACAATAATTTGCTGAATATTGCAATAACGAAAGACACTATCGATAATATCGATAGTAATTCGATATTATCAATCCTACATCATCATCATCATTAACCTATCGTAGTCCAGTGCTGGTCATAGGTCTCTCCAGTTGTTCGCCACATAGGTCAAATATCTGAAAGCTTTTACCCATAATCGCCACAATTTGCAGGCGGGTTGGCGATTGTAAGACTTATAACTTCTCGCTCTGGTGACGCTACTGCCCGTCCTCGGCCTGTAGTATATAGCTAGCCTTCAATTGTGATAGTTACCACCGCCAATGGGTTTCCAGAGCTTCGTTTGATGTGCCACGACCTGCCCTTACCTGATAAGACATGTCTTGGAGTGAAAAGATGATGAGTTCCCTTGCATCCCTATTCAGATCCAATACCTACTATCGAAAGTATCATAATAAAGATGATTTCCAAGGTGTATCGATAGTTAAACTATCAATAGTTCCGCAACACCACTATCCACCTACGACTAAGAACATCACCTGGAATAGGTACCGTCGACAAATACTCGTACTTTGATAAGAAATATAGTATTTACTGCGGTAATATTTAATATTTTATTACAATGAATAAGTCATTTGCTTTCACTATTTATCATACTTATACTCGTATTGTTGCAAGTGTAAACAACACGTGCAATAATATTAAATCGTATTGTTTAAAAGGTTGACCCGTACAATAAGAAATCATTCAAATAGCCATTAATTACCCACAAGACCTACTTCGGCCTCCTTTAATTCGCGCCACATTACTCTATCCCGAGCTATCCCAATCAAGCCAATACCAGCAGTTCTTATAAGCTCATCAACCCAACGGGTTGCGGGGTTTCCTTCACCATGTCTGCCTAAAAGGGGTGTTTACTCCAAGACTCGTCTGCCTCAACGATTGTCGGTTCTACAGCAAACATGACCAGCCACTGCTACTTCGCCGTACTACATTAACTTTCGTCCTCTGACGTATTGTTTCATACTTTTTCCTTAACTATATATTATTATCAAGCATAGCCCTTTCCATAGCGAGTTGATCGACTATGAACTTATGAATTAGTCTACCCGTAAGCCTTCGTTTCGGCACAGAACACTTTGATTTTAGACCTTAGATTTTAAACATTGCATTGTAGCAAGATAGGCGTTTATTTTTGGCGTTTTGTATTATAATGCATTGATAGCAGGTATCATCTATAAAATACCTAGGTACCTATTAGGTACTGTTGCGGACTGAACGACCTTTTTATACGATTTTACCTTTTTACCAGTTTTGTACATCCTACTAATATTATAAACGCGAAAGTTTGTTTGGATAGATGGATGGATGTTTGTTCCACTTTCACGCAAAAACTACTGAACGGATTTTGATGAAACTTTACAGGAATAAAGTTTGTACATCAGATTAACATATAGGCTATGTTTTATACGAACATTCACGCGGGCAGAGCCGCGAGTAGCAGCTAGTAGTTTTATATTTGGAAGTATTTTTGTTGCTATGGTTGTTGTTTGTTTGTTTGTAAATTGATTAGTGATACAGTCCATCGCGGCTGGGCCATTAAAAGTGTGTTTTGTGGTTTCCCGTTCGTTTGATTTCACACCCCTACGCCAGCTCCAGCCGCAACAGGTACACATGTAAACCTTTCTCTGGAATCACTCTGTCTATTTAAAAAAAACCGGATCAAAATACATTGCGTAATTTTAAAGATCTATGCGTACATACGACTTTGTTTTATACTATGTAGTGATTTACCATCCTCGAATACTGCATATTTCTCCTAACCATGTGAAACCACTCATTTAACTTAAACAATTAAAGTCTTTCGATCATCACTATGATGCTTTTTCATAAAAATGGCCACGATGAAATCTCTATGACGTGTGTGCTACCGGTGCGTGGACCGTTAACACAGGGCAACACGCTTCCCACATAATGTTTATTTACCAAAGAGGAAGATTAGTCATGGGCAATATCGAACACACGCGTTCTTATTAAATTATGTTAACTTCTCAAAAATTCCAGAATTATAATACAGGTTATACTGATACAACTATTCCAAGAACTAGTGTGTATATTCTAAGATATGTTATCGAAAAATTTACTCGTTATTATATATTTTTAGGGGTACTTTAGAAACAATTTTTACACACTTAAAGACAAGAGATTGTATTAAATATAAAATGCCCGCATATATTTTGTGGTGAACATAACACAAAGAAGATGTTGGAAATTTATTAGATAATTTGAAGCTTCTATTTTAGTACGCAAAAATTAGGTGCATGAACGTAACGAAAACGTTGATTCAGTTAAGATGTAATGTGTTATTCTCAGCAGTATGGTATATTTAAATTTCTGCCTAGTTTAAACAAAACATTGAACATATTACTGGCCTATATTCCTGTATATAATATAGGCTCTAGGAACTTCAATGAACATTAAGTGGAAATGAAAATATGTCTTTCAGCTAAGTTCAGAAGATGTCAGAATAACGAAAGTACCGCAGCACAGGGTTAAAACAAAAGCTATATCTAATATCTCTAGCACAAATACATAGTGTCAGATTAATGTTTATCTAAATTGTGTGCGACCCTTAGCGCAGGGATTGAGTAGTTGTAGGTGTTTCAGGCTTTAGGCCTATGTATCTACTTCAAAACATAAATCTAAGATAAAAAAAACACGAAAATCAGCCCAGGGCTGAGTGTTGTAATGTCTAAAGTTAACACAAATCCATGTTCGAATTGGACTGTCATTGTAAACTGGACTGTCATTATGAATTGAAACGATTGTACATGATGAGACGTGTGTTTCGTAGTTAAAGTCACTCCTGACCAAAATGTTGAAATGCATAAGATCACGGATATAACTAAGTAATGCAGTGAATAGATGTTATCACATATATCTAGGGTCTAAGTACAACTCTGCATAAGTCACAAAATTTCATAACATTGAGCAAGACTATTAAATACTATGCCTCAAATATATTTTTACAAATTTTACAACCTAAATCGATCAGATAGATCATTTACGGCAATCACAGGCAATATTCGTTGTATTGGAACAGAGAACTCACCCAAATGTCCACCAGATGTCGAAGCACATGACGTTGAGCCAGACGAACGCAGCCACAAAGCCGAAGTAGATCCCGTACCCTGCGCAAACAATACACCCGCGATAATTGATCATGCCCGAACGGTCGGCGCCAACCGCCAACATGCACACAACACTTTTGTTCTCAAATTATCTCACGTTCCGCAAATATTAGTATACGATCTATGCCACAAAAATTCTCGGACAAATGTTAATTAGCCAATATGTCCAGTCGCAGTAATCGGACGATGTTTTCATCAAGAACTTACATAAAATAACACATGGAACGTCTAGGACATTATCCTGTCCCATTACTAACTATAGTTTGACCTTTCTAGGCAAAGAGATAATAGTTGTAAATTCTTAAATATTTAAAATACGGGTTTCCCAGCTAGTTTTGACCAAAATCAGTTACGCCGTTTATTACCTAAACAAGGGGAAAGCCTGGGTTGTGGTACTTATTTTATGTTTTACCTACACAGGCCATGCATTATCTACAGCTGTTGAGTGTTAATTAAGTATTTATTTAATTTTATTGCACAATAATAACAGCGTCCAAAAAGCGGACTTAATGCCGTATAAACATTCTCTACCAGTCAACCATTGGGTTATGCAGAAATAAAAATGTAGATAGTGTGCTACAAAGTTAATATTAACATTATATATGTGACCGGAAAATAGCAAGAATCGTACATTGATCATTTTCCTAGGTAGTTGATTAAGTTCCGGAAAATAATAAACGGCAGTTAAAATGTAATAATTAACGTATTTTAGTAAACTGATCATTTTACGGGGTCTTGTCGTAAAATTATCCGACGAAGGTGAGGTGAACGTTGATTGGTTCAATGGCTCACATGGCGTTATCCCGGCAACTAATCAGGGAACAGTGTATTAAGTTACGGGTAATAGTGCACCGTTAAATAGTACAGTGAACAACGATTGGCCCATTTAAGGACGATTTTGCTATTTATTATTTATTTATTTACTTACGATTCTTGCTATTTTCCGGTGACATATACATATTCAAAAACAAACATACCTACATAAACATGATAATGAATTACCTGCTTACTTATTTCTAATGCAAAGTTGATGTCATTCAATAGATTCACAACAAGACAATAATAGACAAACAAATAAACTTTTTTTATGATCTCCATGACTAATGACCTATTGTTTAGCCTTTAAAGGATCATTTTTTCGCAGAAAGGGTTGTAAAGTTACATAAATAGGTAACTTATAAAAAGTTTATATTTAATAGATACGTGTTTCGTATCAAAATATCCTAATAATAACTTTAACGATATAATATTTTTAGGGATCGCGTTGGTCAACGTGGTCTCAAGTTTGAATTCTTGAAATTCGATAGTTTTATACGAATTTATAAAATATTTATGTTTATATTTATAAATATAACCACTAGTTAAATTGTTCTGAATAAGGAAAAAATGGAAAGTCCATAATTTGACGGATCCAAATGTTAGGAACGGGGAAATACAAAATAAAAATATGTAGCAAAAACTTTTAGATTATGAGTTATTTAACTTTATTCAACCATTATGATTGCTATTTATATTTTTTATTTATTACATTAATTAAATAAATAAATATCAGACAACATCATGTACCTACATTGCTCCGATCCCAAAGTAAGTAACTTAAGCACTTGTGTTATGGGTATCAGAACAACGAAGTTACCATAAATATAATACTTACACAAATACAAACACCCAGACTCGAAACAAACACAAATGTTCATCATATGAATTTTTGTCCCGGATGGGGATCGAACCCTCGACCCTTGGTTCAGAAGGCAGGAGTTACTACCAATTGAGCCACCGAGCCAGTCAACATAGTTTAGGGAATGAAGATTACAAACACCGATTTATTTTTGGAACTAGCTGTGCCAGCGGCGTCGCTCGCGTGGATATCGGGTTTCAAAAATAACGGACTTCCATATAATACCCATCTATACCTTGTGCCTAAGTTTTAAGTTAGACCTCTAGCAATACATTGGTGAAAACCGCATTCAATTCTATGCAGTAGTTTTCGCGTAATGCGCGTTCAAACATACAGGTTTAAATTTCTCGCGTTTTCCCAACATTTCCCGTCACTGCTCCGCTCCTATTGATTGTAGCGTGATGAAAAGTATCCTATAACCTGCCCAGGAGTATGAAGAATAATTGTACCAAGTTTCGTCAAAATCTGTTCAGTAGTTTTTTTTTCTATAACGAACATACAGACAGACAGACAGACAAAAATTTTACTGATTGCATTTTTGGTATCAGTATCGATCACTTATCACCCCCTGATAGTTATTTTGAAAAAATATTTTATGTACAGAATTGACCTCTCTACAGATTTATTATAAGTATAGATTAAACTGTTAACCTTGATGACTTGACTGATTTTTGAACTGCGTCTAATACAGAGTTTTAACCACTCAACCGAAAACAATAGCCGGACGTCTCATTTAACTAAACATGCTTTTATTGAGACTGTTTCTGTTATTCGTATAACTAACTGTGCCTCTGGATGTTACTTAAAAAACCGGCCAAGTGCAAGTCGGACTCGCGCACGTAGGGTTCCGTACCACTGATTGAATTAAAAAAAATTGTAATTTGATTTATGACGTTTAAAAAAAACTGTTGTCTAGATTTCATTCAAACCAATTTTCGTTAGTAGTTTGCATAGTAATGCACATCATATATTTTTTTCAGTTTTATCATGCTCATATTTTGGAAGTTACGAGGGGGGGGGGACACATTTTACTTTGGAGTCTCTCGTGCAAACTATTCCGTTTAGAAAAAAAATGATGTTAGAAACCTCAATATCATTTTAAAATACGTATCTATAGTTAACCCACACGTATAGGTTTAATGAAAAAAATGTTTTTGAGTTTCAGTTCTATGTATGGGGAACCCCAAACATTTTGGATTTTTTCTGATTTTATTTTAAAATCATAATGTGGTTTACAGAATACATCTACGCACTAAATTTGAATAATGTAGCTCTTATAGTTTCGGAATAAACTCGCTGTGACATACGGACGGACAGATAGACAGATATATATTCACCCCAAATTTAACGCGAGCGAAGCCGCGGGCAAGAGCTAGTAAAATAATAAATGCGCCAGACAATTAACCAATCATCTGTCTGTCTATAGGTTCCCCTTGTACTGTGAGCGCCAGATTACGACTGGGGGCGATTATGGTACGTTTTATGGTGAAAACGAGGCGCAGCCCTCAGTGTGTTATATGTAATTCACATCAAAATCTACCGTGTTCCCTAATGGATACTCTATACACGCAATTCCAATATCGTATTTCTATGCTCTAATACCCTCAACCATTAATCTATACACGCGGTAGCGTATAAGCCAAGTTCCAACCAAGATAATATGAAACCTAACGTATGTGCTAGTTCAGTGTAATTCATGACTCGTTCAGTTATTTTATTATCGTTATGTTCTTTTTGTTACGTTTTATTAACGTTCTAAGGGTAAATTAAATGTTTTATATAGCTTTTATAAGTAAAACCTACAAAATTCTAAATCATTTACCTGCTCAGTGAGTATAATTAAGGCAAAAATTTATTTTTATTACACCTGTTGAATATTAGAAATTAGTTCGGCCAAGACTTTTTTAAGGGGCATAAAGAGGTAGCCAAGGACCCCAATCACTGATTTTAATTTGGCACTCGATGCACCAAACACCCTGTATAACGTTATATATATATATATATATATATAACTATAACATTATGATAGTGACCGTGAAAGCATAAAACAATACTCTCAAAAATAATTACCAAGTGCTGCGCATAAGTTTCTACTCGGGATGTACTCGTCCGTCTGAGCCCTGACAAGGCAGCTGATGGCGAAGAGCATGCTGCTCACTTGGCTGATGAGGTTCATCCCGTGCAGGTTGCGCAGCTCCGGGATCGAGATGTACACCACCAGCGTCAGCGCCAGACATACGCACGAGAGGCTATTCAGCTGCGGGAACAAATACATTCTTATTAACGACCTCGTTAGATATTGTAAGCTGTAACTTTATTTGTGAACTATCTGTGCCCGCGACCTCGCTCACGTGTGATAGAGTTTTTCCCCTATGTTATCCCCTAGAATTTATCAAAATACTTTTTTAGCGGATGCCTACGTCATCTACATCTACCTGCATGCCGAATTTCAGCCCGTACGTCCAGTGGTTTGGGCTGTGCGTTGATAGGTCACTACTTCAGTCAGTCACCTTTGAGTTATATAGGTATACTAGCTGTGCTCGCGACTTAGTCCGCGTGGAATAGTTATTTTTTCCCCGTTTTTTTTTTACATTTTCCGTTATTTCTTCGCTCCTAATAGTTGCAGCGTGATGTTATATAGCCTAAAGCCTTCCTCGATAAATGGTCTATTCAACACAAAAAGAATTTTTCAATTCGGACCAGTAGTTCCTGAGATTAGCGCGTTCAAACAAACAAACAAACTCTTCAGCATTATAATATTAGTTAAGATTAAGATTTAGACAAAAGTTTGAAGGATCCGAAGGTTTCGGATTCGATTCCAGGCGAATCAGTTTAGGAAATAGATTTTTATATCATAGTAGACTCCCGCTGCAAAAGCAAAAGAAAAGCCCATGTCATTTCGGTAAACCACATCAAACACGTCTTGTCTCCGAGAATTGTAAACCGATTTGAAAAATTCTTGTTTTGTTCGAAAGAGTGCACTTCCGAGTTGGTTCCATTGTCACCATATTAAAGTCGGTTTTTTTCCTAGAAAATGCTGTTATTGACTTTTCTAAATGTCTCGGCTCTGGGTGGGAGGCGAGTTATCAATGTTATCATCCAGTACCCATTACTTATGTCTTAAACTAAGTTTTTCCCCTGGGAAAAGCTTATTTTGAAACGTGGTTGATGTAAATTGTCTGGCGTATTAAATTACTTAAGTGTAATATGCCTGTCATTTATGGGAGAGATCTTTCGGAACTTCCCGAGGATACACAGGCCCCGTGTGCCCCTATAGATAATCCAAGTATGGTTCAAATGAAAGTCGTATACAGGGAGTGTACTGCACTGAGAGAGCATGTCGTTTCCTTGTAAGTTCGAACGCATACTACTCGTAAACCAGGCAACCAAATAACTGAAAGTGACTACCGTATAAACGAAGGGCCCGTCATTCATAAACAAAATCATTTTCTTCATCTGAAATTAAACTGTTGACAGTTTAATTGATTTCTTTGAAAGACGAGTTAGATGTTGCTTGTGTGAGTGATGACATGCTACATCCGGATAGGCTATTTTAACCGTATTATAGGTATATATGTTTGTTTGTAACGAATAGTTATTTCTAGAATAATGTATCTACTCATAAATATCAGAAGAGGCATGAAATTTAATTGATTTTCACACTGTCAGATTTAGATAGGTAGACAGATATTCTTTATTGTACAAAATACAAACATTTAAAGAGAAGGCGGTCTTATTGCTAGAAAGCGATCTCTACCAGACAACCTTCAGGTAGAGGAAGTGTAAGGTTTTTATAGAAGGATAATAAAAAAAATCACGCACGCGGCTTATTGCCGCGTTAAGTGTAGCAAAAATGTTTTCTTCTCTAAAACCGCGTCCATTTTGCCATTCAATGTTTTGTTGTAAAAAGCTTAGTTACAGAAGAATTTTAATTTCCCAACTTGCCCCTATGCTAGAGTATAGCAATCCTATACTACATATGTTAGGGCTAGATCACCGCCCTATCCTCATGATATATTATATAGTAACGCAAGCGAAACCGCGGACCAAAGCTAGTAATCTAACTCGTAGAAGGTACAGATTCATTCTGTGACAGAACGTTAGATAAATAACTTAACATTGATCTCTACTGTAGCAAACAAATTGTATAATCTATGACTCTACATTACGCAGTACATACCTACGTTGTAGTAAATCAATAGCGGATCAATTCTTAATCGTCACAAGCTATGCTATACATTCTGATGACATACTTTGAGTGGTTCTTATCTACATGACTAGATTGTAAATAGTGTTGTAGATATACTTTTCTTTTCAGTCATAAAAGTGTATAATTATAATTTGTGTAAACTACAACTGTCTAGATATCACGGTTCATGGTATACAACCTGGAGATAGACAAACGGACAGCGGAGTTATACAGTGGACACGGAACCCTAATCATCATCAGCCTATCGCAGTCTACTGCTGAACTTACTCCAGTTGTTCACCACTTTGGGCAAACATTTGGAGGCTTTACACATTATCGACGCTGGGCAGGCGGTTTGGCGATGCAGGGCGTAACCCTGCTCGTCATCGGCGGTGATACCGCTGCCCGTCATCGGCTTGTGGTATTTAGCTACGCTTTTAATCATGATGGTTATATGGCCACCAGTCGGTTGCCAGACCCTCGTTTGTCATTCGGCAGGATGCAACACGGGCAAGTGAGGGTGGCTTGGAGCGAAAAGATGTTAGGTCGCTCCCTTACATCCCCCGGAACCCTATAAAGTTAGTTAATCATTTAAGAGTATACATACCACGACGGATAGTTTGAAGTTCTTTCCCACGGAACCTTCAGCGGCGGGTGTGAAGCATACGACACTGGTCGCCACGGGGGGGCGCCCGCAGCGGGTCCAGTCGAACAGCTCCAGGCAGTAATCGGCCTGGACGCCTAAGTTGTTGCGCAGCCGCCCGTCTGCAGTGAGACTATGCCAGTCGAACGGCGACGACTTATTCAGCACTGTTTTTCCAATGGCACACATCAGCTTCATATTTAGGCCCAAAACATCTAAACAAAACAAAATAGGTTGTCAAATGTATGTGTTTGTAATGATTCCACCGGTATTGCAAGCTATGGTGACCGCTTATCAGGCAGGCCGTTGTCACATTATTGGTAAAAAATACACATAATATATGTAATAAAAATACCTACCTATTTCTTAATTAATATTTTGCAACGCATCAACAGTGCCTACACGAGTTTTTATGAAACATAATTTATTATATGTAATACATAATAACCTACATTCTTACGAATAAGAAAAAATACTAGTTACGTCTCATCTGTAGGTACAATTGGAAGCTGAAAGACTGCATCTAAATGTTTATAGATTCAGAAGTTGAATTTGTGTATAAATCCCGTTTCGTAAGACATACCTACGCCACCTAATTTGTTTGATTCTATTTTGTACGCATTTTCTTAGTATCAAAGCGGTTTACGCGCTTTGATTCATGAAAAATGTGTATGACTTTTTGTGTAAGACAAGAAATTCTCGTAGGATAACAATGTCTTATTATAGGTTCAAAATGTATTAACATTGTTAGATAGGTATCTAATGAACACAAAATTGAAACGCGTATAGTATGTAGATACATACACCTCTAAATTGAAAGGTTGAATTATAGTGTGTAAAAAACGCGTAAATTATTATGAGGCGAATAAATTCTGTAACAAAGTAACATCAGACATATACTTACTGTAATCACTATAGTACTGCATGCAATCATTCCCAAAATAATATAGTCGTGATGAATCATAAATGAATCATCACGGATCATATTATATCTATCTACCAATCGATAAGTGTTAACATCAATCCAGAATAAAGTCAGAAAAAAACAAAATAAAGCCATGGCTACTTATACGAGTGCATCCCTCTCATACGCGTAGTAAGAAGGTATTACATATCTATACACCTTCCTTCTTGCCATTTCTAACCTACTACCATTTTGTTTTAAAAGTATTTAATCTAGTGCATCTACTTTATTCCCTGTTTGAGATAAATAAACACATACCAATACGACCAGACGGCCCAAGAGCGTTCAATAAATACCTGCTTTTACCCGGTTTCTCCCGCGTGTATTTTCAATGAACAGTGTTAATTTACTTTAAGTCGATTATTTGACAAAATGCCATGTTTCATAGTGCGAACTAAATATAATGCTTTAACTTTTATCCCCCTGTTTCTAAAGAGAAATACATTAGGCTCGTAAATACATTAGTCGGCGTAATGTGTGGTACTCACACCTTATAGACTGATATGACATAGGCGCTAAACTTTCCTGTGTCGGGCACCATATAGCAGGGATACGGGTAGCACTGAAGAATGGATACGACCCACTGACAAAGTGACGGCATAGGTACCGGCTAAAGCATCACAACATCAAGATCAGGATCGCGTCGCATCCCCTCTGTCAAGATGGGGCCAATCAATGGCCCGACAAATGCACCGTCCCCGTATTTTGCAATATTACTAACATTGTAAAATGGGAAGGATAGATTTGTAGATAGACCGACAGATTTAATTAGGTACGTATACTGAAACGTTATTAACAAATTGTGTATCACCATACTGATTGCTTATTTACCTACTCCCAAGTGTGTCTCTTGGTCGTCTAGACGTATTAAGCTAATGTTTGTTAATATGCTAATAGCCACGTACGAAAAGTTTACCGAGTATAACATTTCATGCCAAAACTATCAAGATTCAAAGATCTTTGAAACCAATAATATTACAACACTGGCTACTGCTTTTCTAGGCATGGTCCGATGTGTTTATCACGTATTGGATGTCCTATACACATAAGACCATTTAAACAATAACATAAAAATTATTATTATTGTCTAACAATCTATTTTATATTGTTAATATTCCTTAAATAAGAAAAATGTGTACATAGAAATATATTTTACCTCCGAATCCATGTTCTTTCTTTATTGGGTTTATATACTCCGTAAAGTTAAAATATGTATCATGGCTAATAGTTGGTACACATTCGCTGCGAGCGCCACCACAAGAAATTGGTTGATAATGCTGTCCAATAGGACAACACTTTTTAATGCAAAAAGCACCCAACGAGGCACAATCCTGAGTACAGACTCGACCCATAAGCTGTTTACTTGTATAATCACGTTCTACACACCAATTACCTACAGGAGAAAGAACGGTGTCATTTCTCATTTTATTGAAAATTTTTAATGTACTATCATTTAATGTCAGAGTAAAATTTTCATCATTAAGTTGAACATCGTATTCTGCTGATTTACACTGGAGTCCATTGTCAAATTTAAAGACTTCACCGTTAGCTTCCAGGTGCTTTAGCAACCACTGATGTTCGTTAGTGGTCTCATTATTTTCTTCAACATTTCTGCACAGATTATTCACTGTATCATACATTTGGCCTGGGTCACAGCATTTCCGAATGCTTTGTATTTTCACTTCTGCTCCGCTGGAAATATTTATTCCTTTACATACTAGTCGCACTGTTTTAGGAACTATTCGCTTCACTGTTCCGTTGACGACTTCCAAAACGAGCTGATCGTAACAATCATCATCATCAACTGAAAAACTAATAACATTTTTGTCGATTTGAATCATCTCTAAATCACAATCCTCGGGTATGCCATAATTTACCGCAACACTATCATTCACGAACATCGCAGAACTGATGTTTGAAGCACTGTCTCGGCATTTATACTCGTCAAACTTTGTATTCTCTAAGTCAATCACTTTCATAAGGTTTTGCCCAGTCGGGCAACACTTCCGAAAACTTTCTGAATTAATCGCACTAGCACTAACAGTTACACACAAAATAATAATGGGCCACATATTGACGGCGGTACCCGATGCAACGACGGAGATGTTAAGTGCGGCTCACAGCAGGTGGTGGTTGTCGATCGACACGCGGGGCATTGTTTACATGACCGGCGATAGTCGGGCGTCCGACGAGAATGGTCATCGGCGGCGGAGTGAACCCGGCTGCGGATGCGGAATGCCAGAGCACCGGCGGCGTCTGCTTCGTCCTTGGAACCGCCGACACGCCACCCCGCGCCTCAACACATAGCTTCTACTCGCAAGCTTTTGTTTATTGTAAGCTCAAACTTGAAAAAACACTTAGTATCTGAATCAAACAGTTGTATTTAAGTCATCAAGCTAGGGTGGATAGGTAGGTACGCGTTGAGGTATAGCTTGATAATGCAACAAAGACATCGACTCACACCTCGAACCGATAAGTGATAAAATCAAGATTGATTACACAGAATTGGAATCGTCGATATACGACACCAACCGGCTATGATAGTACCTACCTACCTCGAAAATATAAGTTTATTTATGATTATTTACGCATTTTTATCTTATGTAGTTACGAGTAGGTATTTTTGCATTGATAAGCGTGTTATTTTATAATGGAAAAAAATAACACATGCTTTGTGTATGTACCGTACTTAATAAATTACTTAATTGAATCAGCGGCGTAGCGTAGTGGGGGCGGGGGGTGCGGCCCGCCCCGGGCGGCACATTTTAGGGGGCGGCAAAATTTCACAATTTATAATCTATCCATACTAATTTAAATAATAAAAATATTTGAACCATTGCATATTTTTATCGGAACTACAAATACGGATCGATTGAAAAGAGCATGGAATTTTTCATTACTTATTCTGTAACGGATTCGGGGAATCCCTTTTTTTTTTAATGATATTTTGCAGCGACTGCTGCCAACACCGTCCACGACTTGCGGGGATTCCCCGTATTTTATTTTATGCTTTGTTTATGACTAACAAAACAACAGCGAGAATTACTGACGATTCAAAATAAAAGGGCGGCAAAATTGTCTTCCGCCCCGGGCGGCAAAATTGTCTCCCCCCCCCCCCCCCCCCCCCGGCGGCAAATCTTACGTAAATGTGACTCTGACAGTCAATATCATGTTAAGAATATTATTATATTATACACCAAATACCGATTTTGGTCCTCTAATAAAAAGCACGTACCTATGTACCTAGTATATGGATCTGTAAAATATCTTATTACAAATGTGTGCTTTTACTTGCTCGTACTAAAAGCATTTTATGTAAAAGTCACATGCTAATTTTTGTAGATAATCTTATCGACATTTATCACATTTAATTTAAGTATCACATAATATTTAATTAACGATTCATTATCTGTGCGTTGTTTAGTTTATTTTTATTTATTTGGTTTGACAGATTGGACAAAGTAATGAGCAGAGGGTTTTATTAATCAAATACCTGTTTAAAAATAGATATTTATTAACGATTGGTAGACACAACACAGAAATTAAGTAAGCAATTTCTCAGAAAGAGAGAGATTTTCTCAGAAAAGAGGTATTGAAATGATCAGCGTAGGTATGTTTTTAGTGATCTTTGTTTGCTTTTACTTGGTAAATGAGCTGAAGGAGAAATCTGGTTTACGTAACTACCTGGATGCAAAGTTGGGTCTGACGATAAATAATTAATAAGTAATAGTACCTATTGCTCTCCAATCAGATCCAATGATCCTCACCTCACAATTGAGGTTTACGGATAATAATAGGCAATAAACCTAAATCTGTGGTTATGCTTAGTTGTTTAAGTTAGATTATATCCTAACATAAATAACGTAGTAAGTTAAAATATTCATTGATTTATTTAAAATTTATTGCACAAATTGGTACAAAAGGCGAACTTAATGCTAGGAGCATTCTCTGCCAGTTAACCTTTGGGTCACGCAGAGAGCGGAAATTGTGTGCGGTGAGTGTACAAAGATACATAGAGAATTTAACAATTTAATTATAATAACATATGGATATTGAATATATATAGCAAATATATTCAATATCCATATATAGAATATAATAAAATATAATAATAATGAAAAAATTTAAAGGCTTTTCAAAATAATGTAAAAGGTTTAACAACATTAGGCGCTAGAGGGTGGTCATGCCGACCCTTTTTCGTAGGCGTGATGACGCTACAGAAGATATACGAGTACCTAAATAGCATGTTTACCTAGTATTCCGAGTGACAACGCTTTTGGGTGCACCTTAATACTATGATGCATCATACCCACTAATTGAGGTTATTTACTTCTAGAACTAAATTAACTACCTAAGGACTATTTCAGACTAGTCAAGATTAGTCTATTGGCCATATTTCTCATTAGGAGGCCCCCTGCGTGATTATGGCTTCGAATCGTTGGCGTCAACATTTCTTTCTTTTTTGTCATTTATAAATAATATAAATAAGTGTACCTACTCATGATAAACGCTAAGATTTAGTTAATTTTACCATTTTTGTAGCATGGCATAAAGTAATTGATGTAGGTACCTTGTGTGCGTATTTCTATACGTATCGTTAGCGAAACCCATAAAATGAATTTAGTTCACAACATGAATTCCAATAATACTTAATTAAAATAAATTTAGTTCACAACATATAATAATGGTTCATTTTTTATAAGTCTTCCGCCGCCCTCTTAAGGCCTCAAGGAAAGCGAAGGAGCCAATCGCTGCAACAACGGGCAAGTAACCGGTCAGTTGCCTGTCAGTTGAATAATCGGATACAATCCTACTATAAAATTTTGAATGGTTAACTAGAAATACAAAGCAATTTCCAAAATAAATGCATTAGTTACAGCTTACCTAATAGTCTGTTGACTTCTATCTATTACATTTTATTAAGCGACGCCTCCTTTCTCTGTAGTCTGCAAGAGATTCGGAAAAAACGACTTCATATTTGAAATGGTCCCATTTACGCCTCACAGTTTCTGGGGTTTAGAGTGATCCTCGAGTTGCTTAATCTGTATAAACCATACTTTAAAAATCCTAATGTTTCAATTTGTTATATTTACCTAACCGTGAACATTTATGCTCGCTTAGTGCAGACAATCGTCCAGAACAATACGATATCTACTTTACACCACACGCGTAGCTATCTATTAAAATTTTTGTAGGCGGGTTACGAAACACCAATAAAACAAAAACATTTTGTGATTTTGTGGCTAACAACAATATACTTAGGAGACAAAATAAAAAAGTAAGAAAGTGTATCTGTAGGTAGGTAGGTACATTAAATATTTTTATAAAAAAGTTTAGGGGGTAAGGAAAAGTACAAGTAAGTAGTGCTTACTACCTTAGTACAATAGAACAATTTGAAAAACAAATTTGTTTGTACACGCAAATCTTTGAAAGTACGGGAAAGATTCAGACAGAGAAACTTTATCTGTTTTATAACTTACAAGTCTGGGCAACTTAAAGGATAAAATAGATTTTGAAAAATGAAACAGGCTATTGTGTTAACAGCATCGTGCTGTTAACACTATAGCCCAACTTAACTATAAAATATATGAGAAAGGGCCCTTAGCAAAAATTGTTCCATCTGTTGAGCATTATGTTCAGTCATCAAAATGCGAAGATTTGGAACACCTGATTTCGAACTCTAAGAGGCCAACTATACTTTAACATCAGACCTTAACAAAAGTTGTTCAGTCTAATCAACAATTTCTGTTGATATATAAAACTCGAAGATCAGAAAGCATTTCTACAAAGTTTTTTACTGATATCTATGTTTAATCGATCAAAGTCCCGATTCAATCGCGACTTAGGTACATCAAATGTTCTGCGACTTCGATTCATGTAAAAATGCTTTTACAGTGCTTACCCGATAACCACTACTATCATTATTTGTGAAGCTATCGTCGATACAAACATACAAACGTGTCTATATTGAATATTTTCACAAAATTAAATTCTCCCTTGCTTCACCTGTATAAGCCTGCCTAAAGTACAACGGTAAATTGTTAATTCTGCTTAATGTCTTTCTGCACAGAGACGGTGGGGACCTCATCCATAGCTATATGTTCCTGCCCGCTTTCGCTGTAGGTGGTTCGGCTTGCCGCAGATTCTTCATTGCTTTGTTTTTCCGGTTTCTGGAACCCTGTGGATAATAATAAATTAATATTAATTTTGAAATATGCTTATACGCAACTTTCTTTTATAGAAAAGAGACAACACGTAGATATGCGTACAGTGCTTTGACACCTCATAAGTTATAGGTGATACTCGTATAACGTTTTATCTAAAAATTATTGTCTGTGTCTACTGCACCATAAGTGGTTTGTCTTGTCCAAAGATTAGCTAGGTGGTTCGGAATTTATTTATTTATTCAAACTTTATTGCACAGAATGTACAAAAGGCGAACTTAATGCAAGGAGCATTCTCTACCAGTCAACCTTTGGGTCATGCAGAGAGCAGAAATTGTGTGCGGTGAGTACAAAGAGAAAACAGCCCTTACAAAAACTTATATGGAAACGGAATGTAAAATTAAGTCAGCCTGCTCGCGCACGATGGGTTAAATTCTATAATTGCCTTTTTAGTATGGGAGCCTTCCTTAAAAAAATATATATTTATACCTAAAAGTGCCCAGGTACTAGTATGTATATTGCACACGGCGCGCGGCCAATCCCTAAAAATGCCCAGGTACTAGCTGATTCTGATGCGTAATAATAATTATGCTCATAATAACTCACTGTTCCCTCATTTTCATTGTTGTCAATTGTTTGATGTAACGTACGTTTGCATATTCTTTTATACCTATATGCAGAAATTATGAAGACATTTTGATTGTTATAAAGTAACTATTCTTACCAAGTCTTTTTTTGATGAGTTTGTACATCTTCGGTTTCAAAATGAGAATGATGAAGATGAATACTCCTTGGAGTTCATTAATTGCGTCTATCGTAGTAATCACCCAGTTCATCTCGCCTGGATCGAGCACGGTGGAAAGCAGTTCAGTGACCCAGCCGGCGCCCATCACAACCCACAGTTTACCAGTCAGCATGAAGCTAAAAAATACAGAACAGGAGCATAACGCAATCTAATTAACCAAATCATGTGACGAAGTTAATCATATCATTTATTTCAATTATTATTAATTGAAATTAATAATAATTGAAATAAATGAATAAATATTGTAAAAAAAAAAAATAAAAAAAAAATACAGGTATAAAGCTGAACTCGTGGGTCCTCTCTTTGCCTCTAACTCGACACTGAACACTGACGAATGTGTCACACCGCGTAACATGCTCTGGTATGGTCACTTCGTGACGGAAAATCGTTTGGCAGAAGTCGAATGGACCAAACGGCATACTAGCAGTGACTGGCTCGGTGGGTGAATTGGTAGTGACCCCTGCCTTCTCATCCAGGAGTCGTGGGTTCGATTCCCACTCGTGTGATGAACATTTGTGTTTGTTCTATGTCTGGATGTTTATATTTGTATTTAATTAGGTATATATTTGTGGCACCTTCCTTGTTCTGATAACCGTAACACAAGTGCTTCAAGCTACTTACTTTGGGATCGGAGCAATGTATGTGATGCGGTGTGATAAAAAAAAATATAAAAAAGTGATGACTGAAACTGTGTGCTCCTAAGTTACGCCCTGTATTAGCGCGACTTTTAACGGTTTCCCACCACACCACAGTCGTGTAGGTTCGTCTTCATAAGACTGTACGCCCTATGCCCTAAAACAGTGACAGATCCGACCCATCAAATTACAGGTATATTACTATCATCTCCCTACTCTCTAAAGTGGTGGAACGTGTGATCAACACCAAACTCCTAAGATGCTTAGAAGAGACTGGCCTGAATAGCGATCGCATACGGGTTTTAGCATAATCGCTCAACTGGTGACCTTCTGGTGCATCTAACTCACTGGTGGGCTTCTGATATTGAAAGTCAAGGAAAGGCATTGGCAGTGAGCCTGGATATAATGTAGGCTGCCTGTGGGTTTGTGCAAGTAAGTTGAATTTTTTTTATCTAGTCCGAGTAATAAAGCGGTCGTTAACGAAATGAAAATTATAAATGCTGTTCCTGCTGCATTGACGTCTATTAACAGTATTTATATTGTTATTCAGGACTGTAAACATTCTTCGCAGCATTGTTTAAGAAACTCAGGGTATTAAATCGAGAACACTCTATCTAGAGTCTCCGATTGGGCCCAGACTATTTAGTCCAAATTAGACAAGAACCAGTGGTGGTTTTAACGATTTCTAAATGTTTTTTGAAGCTATGCAAATAAAGATAATTTGGATTTGAGTTGGACATATTTACTTATTATACTTGGCCTTAAATCCAGAGGACGAAGCGTTAGCGCGGTTGCGCGCGGAACCAGCCTGCAGACGTTGCATCTCCAACCTGACGCGCACGCAGTGCCGAGCAGTCAACAGCCACAGCACGAAATTTATAGTGACTACCACACCCATTGGGATCACGAAGAAGATGTAGTGCGGCCAATCTTGTTTTGAATTTTTAACTGTAATATACAATAAATCGTCATCATCCAATTGCAGTCCAGTTCTGGACATAGTCCTCTCCAGTTGTTCGCTACTTAGGGCAAACATCTGGAATCATCATCATCAACAGCCCACATCAGTCCACTGCTGGACATAGGCCATAACATCTGGAATATATACCCATAATCACCACGCTGGGCCGGCGGGTTGGCGATTACAGGGCGTAGCTCCTCGCTCCGATGACGCTGCTGCCCGTCATCGGTCTGTGGTATTTAGCTACGCCTTCAATCGTGATGGTTATACACCCGCCAGTCGGTTGCCAGCGCCTCGTTTGTTATTCGGCAGGATGTAAGTATCTCGAGCAGGTGACTTACATACTCAATATAAAATAAACAATAAATAAAGAATAATAACACCAAACACGTCACACTGGGCCAAACACAAAAATATATTTATTTTATATCTAAATCGACATTTACAGACCAGTCTTTACCAATACCAACAATGATTGTAATGCGCCATTAGCTAAATTATACACAATAATGATACTAACCAGCTCCAAACCAACAAGCACCCTCGCCCATGTTTGCGTCGAGTACTTTGTTGACCGGAAACTTGTCCAACAGGAACACGCCAAGCGTCAGGGTGAGCGACAGGCCCCACGCATACAGGGAGTACCACCGGAACTGGCGACTGCGCAGGGTTGATTTTTTTTTCTGGGCTACATAGTTGCTTCTGAAAATCATATATGCCACAACATGTTTAATGAAACAATTACATCGCCACAAAGTATGTTAAGTTAACAAGTTTTCTAATATATATGCGCTAATATATATATATCTAAATAAATGCGCGCTAAATTTTTCTATAGGTACCAAGTGTTCACATGACCGCACTTGGCAGGCGCTTAACGCGCTTTTTCGTCATGGTTCAGTCAATAATTCTCGCATTTTGTCGAAGATTTCGGGGCGCTTGTCAAACCGGGGTGCTTATATATATAAATCCAAAATGGCTAGACCGATTTCATTTGTAAGGGCGCTATAATATCAAATTCTTGGTCAAAAAACCGGGTCGAAAAATCGTAGAGCGGCCTGCGTGCCATCCTAGTATTAGGTAATGATTCATTCACTTAATATTTCGGAGAAGATACACCAATGAGGGTTTTCAGAAAAAAAACACCATATATGGCACCACAAAATAGGCAGGTTCAACTGTTACGTATGTAATTGGTTCATTTTGACATGGCACTGATATTTGCATAGCAATTGACTAATCACATGGTAGCTGGACATACCTTTTACGTGGTGCCATCTGGTGTATTTCTTTTTTCAGAAAAAAAATCTCAAGATCCAGTAACATCATGCATTCACAGTGCTACATAATCCTACCATCCTACTTCCTATTTCCTACTTATATAATATTATAAACGCGAAAGTTTGTTTGGATAGATGGATGGATAGATATGGATGTTTGTTCCACTTTCACGCAAAAACTACTGAACGGATTTTAATTAAACTTTACAGGAATATAGTTTGTTTATCAGATTAACACATAGGCTATGTTTTATATGAATATTCACGCGAGCAGAGCCGCGGGCAGCAGTTAGTGTTTTATTATATGTATCATATATAAAAACTATCTTATACTAATATTATTACACAATAGATCTACGTCGTTTTATTTTTAAACAGGTTCGACGGCTGCGGAAGATTTTAACTTATTTATGAGACCTTGAAGGAGTTTTTGTTGCACAGACAAACTTATCATCCTTACCAAAAAACTCTCATTTTGCCAAAGCTACTTAACGTCGTTTGTTGAAAAAACAAAAGTCGATCAGCAACAATCATTAAAGAAATTTAATAAATGTACATTCTCGTTGGGGACAAAGATATTTTGTGCATAGGTCAATCAGATTCAGTTACCGAAGCCTAGCAATTTTTCTAGTGTAGGTATTCCATATTTTTAACCGTTATAAAACTGACAACATTTTTTTAAATGAATAACAAATAACCAAACTTGTTTTATAGTGTATCTACCTAAATGCAACCTGTATGAGCAAATTAAAACTGCGATCAATTCACAACTATCTATGATGATCTCATAATAGGTACTATCCATGAAAATGTGCTCCGAGCTAAGTGATCTTGCTCGAGGACCTAGTTCCGACAGACCATCTAGGTTTATGCTAGGCTCAAAAAGTACTGGTCCGATTTAAAAAATTCTTTCACCAATAGAATGCTACATTCGTCCAATTTGACATAGGCTACATTTCATTTTGAAAAAAATTAGGGATCCTTGGTAAAATCTTAACAATATAATTGTCTACCCCGTGCGAAGCCGGGACGGGCTGCTATGTATTATAATTATGCTAAGTTGTGATGAAATGTTCGCAAAGTACATATATGTAGTGTTAGGATAAGTATTGGATCTGTATGTGTCTGATCTGACAAAACTATTAAACGTGCATTATATAAAATTTAAGAACTCACGCAAATGTTCTCCAGATCTCGAAGCACATGACGTTAAGCCAGGCAAACGACGCTACCGCCCCGAAGTAGATTCCATACCCTGCACATCATACAGTAGGTATAGATTTTTTATGAGTGCATAACATTTTCTCCACTCCTCAGTATATAAGTAAATTAATGAGAAAAGACATCAGATACGGTTATTATGACATTAGAATATTAAAACAATAATTGCAAAAAATATAAATATGTATAAAAAATTAGCAACCCTATTTTGTACCGGGGATAATGCATTACCGCATCTCCGCAATTCAAAAGAACGGTGGAGTATGTGAGACTCACGCGCCTTTGTAACGGGAGGGCGGCACCCTGCCTTAAGGATCATAGGATACCCGTGCTGCTATAGCACCACCCAGCGCAGTCCGTCATAATTGTCAGGCCCCTCAAACTCCCCCTCAGAGATGGTGAGTCGACTCCTGTTCGTCGATAACGAGGACCCGTGCAAGGCGAGTATAGGTCCACCCGCAACATCCCTTAGGTGAATTAATTAATTACCGATAGTTACGCAAGTATTGTGCTCGGTGTGGAGGTCTAACTGAGCTAACAAGAGGCAGCCGTGAGTGAGCAGCATCACGCTCATGTAGCAGATGAGGCTCAGGCCGTGGATGGTGTGCAGCGTGGGGATGGAACAGTACACCACCAGGGTCAGCAACAGGCACACACACGAGATGCATTTCAGCTAAGTCAACATAAAATTATTATTAACAACGAACGCAATGCAATGAACACTAATTAAGCTCCCTTTTCAAGACAACAACGGATGCATCCCTCGTAGAACGATATTTTATTACATGAATTAATGCCTAACCAGGGATCGTAGCTTCTTACTAAATTTTATGATTAGATGTAACATGCCTCATCTTTTAAGAAATACACTCGTACTATGATAAATCCTTAAATACCTCTACAATAATAAGTAAATAAATAATAAAGATCACAATACATTATAAATATACTTTATTAAAAATCGGAAAAGGGAAAGCGAGAAAGTAAAAGGGAGTCTCAAAGCAAATTAAAATATAATAAAAAAGTAAAAATAACAAAAATAAAAACACACAAAATAATACATAAAAAAAAAAAAAAAAAAAAAATATTATACATACAGACGAATTGAGAACCTCCTCCTTTTTTGAAGTCGGTTAAAAAGCAAGACGCACGCGCAACATATGAAAAAGGAACACACGGAATTTTCAGTAAAACAAAAGATGATCAAAATTTAAAAAAGAAGAAAAAAGTAGGTAGTAAAAGAAGTTTGACCAGTCCGTTGGCAATGCGGCCAGTCCTTATCATACTTATTATTAAATACCTACTTACTTGTATTTATCCATTTTTATTAGACTAAGCTAGAATTGTTATTCTTATTAATGAAACTAATTTAACGTCAATATTAAGACCAAATGGGTTGACCTAAATTTATGCAAATAAATATTTGTATTTGAATTTTAAAATATAATAATACATATTAACAATTAGACCTACCAAATGAGCCACAGGGCCAATCTACTCAAAAGCAATGTCTTTATGACCATTGTGGCGGCTACAAAGCCGGTTCACACTTTTTTCACCTAACGGTAATAATTAAGTAATGATATTATTTGTTAGCCTGATCCAAACATATCCTGGTATAAATTATGGCCTCCGTAACCAGATGGGGTACGTTGCGGAGGCCATGATTGGACTACATGCAAGCAAAATCGCTACATAGTGATAACCAGGTTCTGTCATAGCTCGGGCGATAGAGGATAGAGCCGATGCTAGGCTCTATATAATTGCTTATTACAATTTCTTGATTGGGCAACAAACACTTAATTTTATAGGAAATGATAAGATTGATTTACAGATGAGGCAGGCTGAAATGCACTTCCTTATTAAAATTGGATTATGTACTTCATTAAGTGAGCTGCTTTCAAACACGTTTTAGCCGATTGTAGATAGATGTACTATTATAAATATAAATATCAGACAACATCACATACATTGCTCTAATCCCAAAGTAAGTAGCTTAAGCACTTGTGTTATGAGTATCAGAACAACGAAGGTACCACAAATAAATACTTAAATACAAATATAAACACCCAGACACGGAACAAACACAAGTATTCATCACACGAATGTTTGTCCCGGGTGGGAATCGAACCCACGACCCTTGGTTCAGAAGGCAGGGGTCACTACCAATTGAGCCACCGAGTCAGTCTACTATTATAATACATATAGCTATGCTAATAACACGTTTTTTAAAGATTGCGAACGGTCTGTTGCTCTATGAATCTTAGTCATATTCCTGTTAATAATGTCAGAGTTTGTATTACTAACCACAATCGACAATTCAAAGTTTTTGCTCGCCACAGGCAGCCTTCTGCAAGTGGTCCCCGTGTTCTCGAACCACGTGGTTCCGAAGATGCTCAAGTCGAACAGCTCCAAGCAATACGTGGCTTCGGCATTCTGGTGTTCACGGAGAAGCTTTCCGTCTTTGGTCAAACTGTGCTCATCTTCAGCATCTGACTTGTACAGTAACACCCTGCCATGTGGACATTTCAATTTTTCAACACGTATGCCCAACACATCTACAAACAATTACATAAAATATTGGTTTATTTATTTAACTGGTTCCCTGTTCTGCGTATCACATACATAACAATTGAAATTCTTTTGTGTCTGGACCGTGGACAGGTAAAGTATTAACTTATATTTAATTATTAAGTACATGCTAACTAGTCTTATTCAAGTAAAGAAATAAAACGCTATTTCTTTATATAACAAAAAAAATCATACACCCTCTTTGGAACAGTCTGAACGAAGGTAATCTTATAATAGTATTCTGTGTATTCATCAAAAATAAAGGAATATAGAGCAGACTCAAATATCGCGTACAAGGAAATATTATCTTACCTCCAATTCCATAATTTTCTTTTATAGGATTTATGTACAGCGAAAAGTTAAAAAAAGCGTCTTGATCAATAGTTGGCACACAGTCACCTGCTAGACTAGTGTTCGAAGTTTGCTTAAAGTGCGCTCCAATAGGGCAGCACTTATTGATGCAATAAGCACCCAATGAGGCACAATCTTCAGTACAGACTCGTCCTATAAGCTGCTTACTCGTGTAATCGCGATCTACACACCATTTACCGAAAGGCGATACAACTGTATTTCCCCTCTGGGTCAAAATATGTAATGTACTACCTACTAATGTTAGAGAAAACGATTCGGTTTCATTTATAAGTCGGACGTCATATTCTGCAGATGTACATCCGAATCCATTGTTAAATTTAAATACTGGATCATGTGCTACGCCTGGGAGGTGCTCTGAGAACCATGATAATGCTTCGTCAATGGTCCCATTATTTTCCATAACAGTCCTGCACAGATGATTCAC
This sequence comes from Conogethes punctiferalis, assembly GCA_031163375.1. Classification (NCBI taxonomy): domain Eukaryota; kingdom Metazoa; phylum Arthropoda; class Insecta; order Lepidoptera; family Crambidae; genus Conogethes; species Conogethes punctiferalis. The sequence goes on from CM062080.1 coordinate 9,646,556, forward strand.
AGTATCATACATTTCTGATAGTCCACAACATTTCTGTATTTGTGGGTTAACGGCACTGGCTGTAACGATACACAGAAGAACGATATGCCACATATTGATAAACCGGCGCAGCGAGTTCACTCGGTTCAAGCAGTGGCCGCCGTTCGACACGCTCGGCACGCGTGGTCGGAGGTGGAGGCGCGTCCGAGCGGAATAAACATCAGCGGCGGAGTGATCCCGGCTGCGGATGCTGAATGTCAGAGCGTCTGTGTGTCCTTCAAAACGTGCTCCTTCACCTAACATACGCAAATTCATACCTAATCTTTTTATTTGTGAATTCCAAAGAACCTTGCATAATCAGCCTAAGTCAGCGTTTCCCATTTGCCGGGTTACGAACCGGTACCTACCTGGCCAGCAAAATAAAAAACCGAGCCGCAACCTGTCTTCCTTATTTAAAAAAATATGTAAGTACATAGTATGTACTTACATATTTTTTATACACTAGTCTGGCAGCAGCTCCATAAAATTCTCACTAAAATATGTACATAGTAGGTATATATAGTAGAACATTTTAATTTCCATATCCATTTGCTTATTAAGTTTTGGTGTAGCGTTACAGAATAATCGTAGACAACCTTTAGCTAGAGGAAATGTACAATAGAATAGAAAAGAATAAAAGTTTACCTATTTGGTAAATGTATTTTTCTGAAGAGAGATAATTAGGGTGTAATTACGAATAGACCTAAAGTTTGCATTCTTATGTTATGAAATCCTTTTCAGTAGGTACCTACTTACACTACTTAATATAATTACTTATGTATAAAATAGGGCTCATGTGTAAGTATACAACGTTCAATTTAATGGCTAGTTTCGATACGATTCGCCTTCAGAAATACAATCTATGTAGGTATTAAATTAATTTAATTCTACATAAAAAAAATAAATAAAAAAAATCAGCTCCAAAATATAAGACAAATATATTTTATAGTAGACCATAGGTAGGCCTACTATGATACACAACAAAACAACCATAAGTCAGGTTGTAGGGACCTACAATAATTCGCTATGGCAAGACATCTTCATTCTGCATTGCTATGCGATCTTCATTAGGAGTTGTTGTCTGTGCGGTATCCGCAGCAATGTTTACTTGGGTACAAATAAAACCTACTGCGGTCATCGACCCGCTTGCAATGGCTGTTTGGTCCGGCATGGCAATGGCGATGACAACTGACCAGTTCCATGCCCGTTGTCACGGCGACTTGGGCTTCTCTTTCGCTTTCCATCAGGCGTAGGGTCATCAGGAGAGGCCTATGACCAAAGGTCGACGTTTGCTGGCGGATGATGATGATGATGACTATCCGAGGATAATAAATAAGAATTCATAATATGTACAAGGGTAAATCAACTCAAAGCGATTCTCCAAAGGTTTTCGTAGATAAAAAAATCCAGATATGAATAATTTTGTACTACTATTTTTTTATTTAATCTTCAGTTCATGCCTCATAAAGTGCCTATGAAAAGAAATCTGTAAGAGCTTTATTTATTATTTTATACCTCTTTTTATAGCTAAAACGTCATCACCAGGTGCTGAAAAATTATTGATCACCAAATAAATAAATAAAAATTAGTAGATTACAGCCATGGTAATGCGTTTTCGATTGAAACACAATAAAGTTAAGATCATTGACTATTGTTTAAGGTAATCACAATTATTGGGAACATCTTAATAAAGACAATAAAAAAAAATTAAAAATTGTCACGGGCTTTTCATCATTACCAGGAATGAGCGTCAAACTGTCAATATTTTTTATAGAGTTATCCTATACATTCTGATATTTCCCCTCGCGCATGTCACCAGTCTATTCCGTGTAGTAGGCGGGTGTGCTGGTGGCTGAGATTATTGATATTAAAAACATATCAGTTTCAAGTTTCAAAAATAAAGTTTGTCACGTTTTGCGTCATTACCAGATTATTTTTTTTAAGGAAAAGTGTTGATTTAATCTTTCTCAGTTTTTGATATTATATTATATACTAAAAACCTTAGTTGAATAAATATTTCCAACTACTTTCAATAAGTAATATCCCATCGACAATTTTTTTTTCTCAAAAACCTCATTACCGGTAGCATCATCACCAAAAAATTAACAATACCGGTAATGATTATGGAGGCCTGGTAATGAGATCTTTTATATATTTTGACTTTCAAGCTTAATATATAGCTTGTGATATTCAATTTTATGCATATAATAAAATAAATATATATATTTTTACGCGTAGGTCAACTTGTATCGTAAATTCTTAAAGATTTATACATGGAAAATTAGGCCTATGTATGTAATATTTAGTTATGATTTAATTTAAGTTTACATAACAAGGTGACACTTAGACTGTACTTAGTTCTTTGTATTTGTGAGTGTACGTTTAGCTAGGCAATGTGATATCGAGTGCTTAACAATCTACACATTAAAATCAATAGGTAAAGGGGACCTATCTTGGACCAGAGTAATACGGTTTCACGACAAAACGAGTATACGAGGAGAGCTATTTTGCATCCAGATTGATGAGTAGACAGAAGATAGATCTGGAATCTTAACACCTCATAGCTTTCCTAGATTTAGAAAAGTTATGTTGATAACGATAGATTGAAAAAGAAGTTGGATCAGTTTGAAATCAATCATGTACACTACAAAAACAGGGAGAATAATTTTACGAATAGTACAAGGATCAAGAAACGATAGTTGAAATTGGAGAGGGGAAAAGGAAGAGCTGGATAAGTACAAGGTGTAATAATACATATGTCTTACAAGAGTTGTCCACTTCCCCCAATTCATTCTTACAAATATTATTGAAAAGGAGGGTTGTAGATTCATGTTACAGTACGAATTTTTTTAGATTTAATAGACAACATAGCCCGAATAGCAAAAAGTCCCAGATCAATTACAAGATTTGATAGATGTATTGAGATTTAATATTCTAAGATTCTGGCATGAAAATCAATACACATGTGTACACTTGGAAAGATCAAAACACTTGCAATAACAAAATTCCCAGTAGTAATATCAAAAGTAAGAATCATATAATATTAGAACAGGTAAATTCATATTAATATGTGAGGCAGTTTAATAACCAGATGTACTCCAGATTATAAAAAGCTCCAATAGCTTATTATTAGCTACAGCAAAAACATTTACGATAATTAACACCCATTTACTCATAGAATCCTCAACATTTCATCAAGACTCAACTCATTTTAAGATAAGAAAAAAGCATAAAAAATATTTCAATCTGGAGCATTGCTCTGTACAAGCTATAACGTGGACAGAAGAGGTCAGAGTGTAGGTGGAAGCTTTTGAGATGCGGTGATGAATAAGATTGAAGAGAATAAGCTATTTAGATGGAATGGAAGACGAATGAGGATGTATTGAATATGGTGGATCATAGAAGAGATCCTTGGTTCCAAGTATTGGGAATAGAAGAGGAAATCACCTTGGGTGGTGGGACACCTTGTATGTGACAAACTAATAAAAATAACAATCGAAGGCAGGAAATAGAAGCAGAAGAGGAAGACCGAGGAGGACATATACCCAGCAATTGAAGAAAAAAGTTAATGCCTTGACGTACAGGTACTTGAATGTGCTTTCCAGGTAAGGATGAAAATTGCACTACCAACAAGAATGAGGCTCTTGATTGGCCAAGGCCGTACGTATCCGTACGGAACTGCTGTTGAAGCACTGGTCCGTCTACTGCTGAACGTGAACGTAAGCCTTTCTTAATTTGCGCCACATTTCTTTATCCCGAGATTTCCTCTTCCAGCCAACGTCAGCAGTTTTTTAAGGTCGTCAAGGCTGAAGGTTGCAGGGCGTCCTACATCACATCTGCTTAAAAGCGGCGTCCACGTCAAGACTCGTCAATTCCAACGATTGTCGGATCTACGGAAGATATGACCAGCCCACTGCCAATTCAGCGTACTTCATCCTTAGCATTATCATCAGCATCCTTATGGCAATGTCGAACTTTCATCCTCTGACGTATATGCTCGTTACGTACCCTATCTTTTTGCGAGATACCAGGCATAGCTAGATAGCTATGCTTGGTATCTATTGTAGGTCGTGACAGGTTCCTTCCTGACACACTTATGGTAGGGAACTCTTATAATATACTATGTAAGCATAATCTCCTTAATTAGAACTATTTAATAATTAAAATTTGTTTAATAATAAAGGTAATAGTCATTACCAGGCACATGATATCATCACCAGTAATTAAATCGTCATCACCAACCCCTTGTCGTCATTACCGGTAATGCCCCTAATTTCAAAATTAAATAACTCTGAACATACTTACGCCACAACAGTGCCTTAAACAGAAAAACGTTTGTTTTATATTGCTTAAAGACACTACAATGTTATATTTTGCATAATTTCATTTTGAAAAAAACATGTAAAATAAATGTTGTAGAATCGGTTTGAGTTGATTTACCCACAAAACGTTTTATTTCAAATTATACATTTATCAAAAAAATTAAAGCTATCTATTTTCTACGATTGACTTGTTTGGTTGGCACATAGAATTTATTACTATTCTTATTACTTTTTCCGACATCTACACATCTCTTGTTGCAGCTTAAAAGCTAAATTATTTCTACGGAGCTAAAGTAACCCTAAATAAATAAAGATTGAATGTGTAAGTAAATGTGAAATATAAGCCGCCGTTTCGTAGGTATAAAGGTGTATAAAGAGTTGAGATGTTGTTTGAGATAATTTGTAATTTGGATGTTAATGTTGTTAGGGTGCGTCCACATTTTTTATTTTTTTTTTTTTTACTTTTTAGATGTTGTTAGGGTGCGTCCACATTATTTATTTCACACACATCTTATAAGCTTACAGATTTTATTCAAAGCGCTTACAAAATAAGTTTAAAAGGTTGTAAACATAATAATTAGACAGTATTCGATATAGGTCATTAATACAATAAAAAGTAGATATGATTTCGACATAAATTCAAATAGTAAGGTACCTTACTTATACGAAAAAAGCAAGTTCAAGTTTTGTCAAAGGTAAATAATATTAATAATAATCCATCATACTTATAATTAATAATAAAACAATCTAAGTCATAAATGTCAAAAAATTGTAACTTAAACTCGTCCAATCGCACATCTGACGTATGCGCCGCGAATGCGCGGCTCGTGATCGGCTCGCGCACGGACGGCGCATGAGTAAAAACTTTTATTAAAAATACACCAAAAAAATTGCACGCGCGCAGCTCGCAGACAGCTGCAGCGAGCCGAGCTGCGCGCGTGGACGCACCGACGTCAATGTGGACGCGCCCTTAGAATGTAGAAATTGCACATTATCATAAAATGATCAAGAATTTCCTGAATTTTTACAGGCCGTTAGAATGAAGTATAAGAAATCGTTTGCAATATTTTCAAGTAAACTCAACTATTTCATGAAATGTTTATATTGTAACTTCGCGGTAATTCTAAGAACTAAATATTTAAAAAATTCTGTATAGTTAACTATTTGGACGTCTACATTTATTGGTTATATAGCTAACTAATGGCATCCACAACTCTTGACCACCATATTCTTATACTTGCGCAGGATCACGTTGGAGTCATCAGTGTAGTAGAGCACCGATATGGGTGATAGCTTGATTGGCGCGCAGGACGGTTTCGGTACCTAAAATTAACATAGGTTTCATAAAGACTTCATAAGGTTTGGCAAAACTACGTGAAAATTATAAACTTCTGTAACAAAAAAGTCTAGAGTAGGTACCCTAATTTGTCGCTAAATTGGTGGTGATTATTACCCTTAGGAACTGTGGTCGCTAGGCGAGGCAAAACGTTGTTAGACGACACGTCTCTAGAAAAGTTCCTTTACATACACAGAGTTTTTAATTAAGTCATCATTAAACATTTCAATTAAGTTTAATTAGGTGTAGATCCTGTGATCGCCAACCCGCCTGCCCAGCACGTCCAACATGGGTAGATCCTCCAGGTGTTTGCCCAAAGTGGCGAACAACTGGAGAGGACTATGTCTAGCAGTGGACTGCGATAGGCTGGTGATGATGATGAAAGTGTAGCATTAGAACTAATTAAGGCTAAAATGATGACCTTAGAAGAACTGCTGGCAGTTGCTGGATGGGGGAAGCCCGGGATAGAGAAATGTAGCGTGAATTAAAGGAGGCCTACGTTCAGCAGTGGACTGACCAAGGCTGTTGATTGATTGATTGAAGACTAAAAACTTCCTTAACGGACTTGGGAGAAGGCGACCTGTTCTTGGATGGCGGTTCTAGCGAGCCCTAGTCGCTGCGAAGCAAAAGCATCATAAGCTACTTAGAAAATTATAGATTGAAGTCGATTATTTACAATTTTATAGGCGTTACCCTTTACCTGCGTTGGATTGAGAAGATGCACCAACGTCTGCACTATCGCATGATTGGTAGCATTTTTATGAGCGTTCAGTGGGAAATTGCATTCGCCGCTGCAATAAAACGCCCCATAGCCATTTGGAGCTATTATCCAGTCCTGTAAACGAAAAATATACTTCTAATTACCATTATAATTTACTACTATTTTGCTAACACAAAGCTTTTCAACTAAAGCACAATCCAAATCTTCTGATTGATATTAGAATCATTTTTTTTTAATTGGCTCAGGGTCCCCGGTCAGTCATTTAAATAAATTAATAAAATTTAATCGACAATAAATAAAAACATACACACCTGCCATTCCAAATCCTTAAAACTTACGTACAAAGTTTGAATCTCACAGCTTCTTGTTGTCCAATGAGACGTATCTATAAACAAAAGAATTCAATTTATAAGATTTGACTTTACATTTAAGTAGGTAAGTATGATTTTAGTTTCTCGCTCCTTTTTCGTTTTTGATACGTAATGCATAGCATATTACCTACATGCGAAGTCATATCACAATGAACATTTTCACATCACGACGCTATTGTGTATTACGTTTTAACCTACCACAACACAAGTTTTGTAGCTACAGAAGCTAGTTTCGTACAGACAGCCACTCATCAAGATTCCCAAATGACTGAACTGTCAAAACATCTTAAAGGCTAATGGACTTTCTTTTTTATAATAGCACCGCAAAATGGTCTCTCTACGTCTGAAATCGAGAGAGAAGCCCAAGTCGCTGCGACAACGGCCAGGATCCCATATCGAAGGGAGATGACTTCCACATTTTAACGAAGCGGCAAAGATAGCAATTGCCGAACTTTTTGGACGTTTGGTTAGAGTTTGGTTCGTAACTTGGTTAAAAAAAATGTGGAGGCATATTGACTAGTTTGACGAACAGACAGTAGACCTTCTTTTACCTGTAAGTGGGTTTTTCAAGTAATTCTCGGAGTAGCTGCGCCAGCGCCGCGCCTCCCGCTTTCGGCGTGCACCAGCCTCAGTGCTGTCCAACTTCGGCCCGCTCTTAAAGAACGCCACCATGAAAGGCTGCTTTCCTTCCACAATTGTCCCGCGGGGCTCTTCTAATCCTATCTCTTCGGGCTTGACGTGACGTTCTGTAAAAAATGTGGTTGTTCATAATTTGTGTATCCTATTCGGTCTGGGTTACATAAATGAGGTGATCCGGCTGAGAACCAAAGTCACCGACATGGCTCACTGTATTAGTAAGCTGAAGTTCTGGAGTGGGGACCGAGTCTCGGAAAACATAGTGTAGGACATCCAGGTGGAGTGACGATTTGCGCGGGACGGCTGGCAAGTGCTGGATGTGAGAAGCCCAGGACCGATCAAATTGGCTAAGATTGGGAGACGCCTTTGTCCAGCAGTGGACTGACAAAGGCTTATGTTGATGATGATTTAGTCTAGCGCCAAGTAGGTTACCAGATTGGATAATTTTTTAAGCATTAAGAATTTTTACTTCTTCTGAATGATGGCTTGCTTGTACGTAAGTATCTGAAGACTAGTAGTAGTAGACCAGTATGATGTCTGGTACCTACTTATTCGAATTAACCCTTATCATATATCAGGATACCAGGTATATGGCTGTGATTGATGTCCTATCAGACGGTGCCTTGCCTAGTCCCTTTTTAATAAACTCAATTGCCTTTCCTTCATACTCTTAATCTAATGTAGCTGTGATCTAACCAGGTTGTGTATGGGGGTGGAGCGTTATGAAGAAGCCGCGGTTGTCTGCCGGCGAGCGCAGCCAGGCGCCCAGCGCGCTGGTCACGTTCAGCTCCAACCAACCCTCGGCGCCTGCGCTTGTATTGACAGCCGCTACCTCTTCTAGCTGCAACCCGCTGCCAACAAATACAAAATCAACGGGTGTTGAAACATATTCGTTGTTCTGATACCCATAACGCAAGTGCTCAAGCTACTTACTTCAGGGTCAGAGCAATGTAATTATGTAATCATTGCGGTCCACTACTGGACATAGGTGTTCGCCACTTTGGACGAACATCCATAGGCTTTTACCCTTAATCACCATGCTAGGCGGATTGACGATAGCAGGGCGCAGCTCCTCGCTCTGATAACGCTGCTGCCCATCATCGGTGGTATTTATCTACACCTTCAATTGTGACAGTTATACCCCCACCAGTCGCTTGCTTATGATGTTGTCTGATACCTATTTAGTATATGCCAAGACATGCAACGCTGGGCCACACATCGCCATCTAGCCCCAAACTAAGCCGAAGCTTGTACTAGGTATAGGTACTAGACAACTGATAAACTTTTTGTAAATAAATACATTTATACATAGAAATCAACCAAACCAATCCAAACAGACATGTTCATGAACACACATGTTTGTACTGTGCAGGGATCGAACCCTTGGCTCAGAAGGCAGAGGTCACTACCAAATGGGCCATCAGGCCAGTCAAAAAATTTAAGGGTTACCCTAAATTGTCAACGCTGAGCACGCGATGCACAACGACAGTGTAGAGAGTGGGCGGGTCGTCGGGCTGCGCGGGCGCCTGGTGCAGGCGCAGCTCGGCCGTGAGCAGCGCCGCCGCGTCGCCGGGGGCGCCGCCCACCTCGAACCACACGTGCCGCCCGTGCTCGTGCCGCAGCGCTCCAAGGTGGTGCTCTGGAACCATACAACATCAACATAATACAGGGTGTTTGATGTGTAGCGACATGTAGCAACATCAATCTATACATCGCTACAATACAGAATCCTACAACGTGCAAACGAAGTTTTCATCACGACTCGCTATATATACGAAAAACCAAGATGGTCCATCGGACCGCGGTCCCCGAGCACGATCACCTAGCTCGGCGGAAGTACTTCCACTTTTCGTAGGGACAAGTCTGTTCCTACAATTGGTGACCCCGACGTGATCTACACCGACGTAATATGAACACGCAACATGATGGAGCCCGACGTGATGAAAACCGACTACATCCACCTTAGCGAGCCCTGCATCGACGACGCATCATCTCCAGCCTCTCCATCCTCAGCAGCAGTCTTCAGCAGCCCTCATCACCAGCGCCTTCGTGGACCACCGCAGCTTTCGACGCTCCCTGGTTCAGCGGCAGCTCACACCGTGCAACCGACGCTACGCAGCGCTACGTCCGGATCAACGGCGGCACATCCTCGACGTGGCAGCAGCTGCTCCTGCCTACTACGCTCATCCCGACCCACTGTGGATTCGAGCACACCGGCACCGACGCTTCTCATCCGTCCTCACTGAGGATTCGAAGCACACGCACGCACACCGCTCATCCCGACTCACCACGGATTCGAGCCTACTCGGGCACGACGCTGACCAGACTGCTGACCTGCTGAGACGAGACTTTCCATCTAGGAGGGGAGTGCTGTAGCGACATGTAGCAACATCTATCTATACATCGCTACAATACAGAATCCTACAACGTGCAAACGAAGTTTTCATCACGACTCGCTATATATACGAAAAACCAAGATGGTCCATCGGACCGCGGTCCCCGAGCACGATCACCTAGCTCGGCGGAAGTACTTCCACTTTTCGTAGGGACAAGTCTGTTCCTACAGATGTATCGTGTGCCAAATTTAAACCAGTGATTTGGGGGTCTTTGGTTGGGCCAAGACTTTTTAAGGAGGGTCAAGAGGTAGCCAAATACCCCCCAAATCACTGATTTCAATTTGGCACACGATGCACCAAACACCCTGTATATTAAATAGCATACAACGGATGGGATGCAAGGGAGAGACCTATCTTTTCACTCCAAGCCAACCTTACCTGTCCGTGGCGCATCCTTCCGAATAAAAAACGAAGCGCTGGCAACTGTCTGGTGGGGCGGTCAGCAGCGTCACCGGAGCGAGAAGCTACGCCCTGCGATCGCCAACCTGCCTACCCAGCGCGCGTAGCGACTATGGGTATATCCTCCAGGTGTTTTCCCTGAGTGGCGAACAACTGGACAAGCCTATGTCCAGTAGTGAACTACGATAGGATGATGATGATGGATGGGAAAAAGTATGTATTGCATTACGCTATACAGTTGGCTGCATGGCAGTGTTCGTTTTTGGTAACTTGCCTACATTTATGGTGCTCATATATCCGAGACATCACAAGTAAAACTGGATGCAAAATGAGACGGCAATAGCCTATATTTCAAAATTATATCTACCATTATGTATTTAATTAATTATTTATGGCATCTTTTACTGCTACTACTTCTTACGCATTACACAACACATTATACAAAATAATATAAGCTGACGTCACCTTATGACACGTGTCCGTTTGTATGAAGCTTTTCTAGACTCTACCTAATTTGTATTTTTTTTGCAAGAGCCGGCAAACGATCAAATGTTATGCCTGATGGTAAGATTGGTAAGCAGTCAACACCGGCTATGGACCCCCCAACTCAAATCGAGTTCTGAGGTCGCTGATGCCGGCCTTTTAAATAGGAATAGGTACGCTCGTTTCTTGAAGGCGCAAGAATATTGAAATTTTGAAATGTGATAACTCGGAGACACTAATACGTACGGGGATTAACTAACCTGCTTCTACAGAAGATATCGTGAGAAGTCTTCCTCAGAACATTGTGTACCTTCCTATAAAAAGATTTACTTAGGAAACAGATTCAACTAGATAAGTACCTTACTATTGTAAGTAGGTACCTAGGTAGTCTAATCATAGCTTAAGCCATATGATGAAATTAGAGGTAGGAAACCTGCTAAGGTGTGCAGATAAAATATTAAGTAGTAGGTATGCAGAAATAGTAACAAATAACAAATTATTGTGGTGAGCTCGAGCATAGGTCATGTACCTACCTACATTAATTATGAAGTAGGTGTGGAGGACAATAAATGCGCGCCTCTTGTGTCCCTCTATAATAAAGTTCAATGTAATATAAACGAACCGCTAATAGGTAAGATAATTCGCATGTAAAATAACGACATGTCCGTCTGTAACAGGTGTGCAGTGACCGGACTAGTGTAACTCAATACGTAAAGCAGGTGTAGACATAACACGCCATGCTGTGACGGAATCTATTAAAATCCATTCCGTAAGTTTGTTAATTTCAAGTAGGTAAGTAATTGTGAATAGTAATGGGGTAAAACAACAGGTCAAGTAGGTAGGTATAGCAAAAGTACGTTATTGTTATTTTCGTAGCACCTATGTATTAGCTTGTTGTGGCCTTTTATTACCTAGCAATACCTAACTAAAGTCGTATATGTCACCGGAAAATAGCAAGAATCGTAAGTTAATCAATTTCTTAGGTAGTTGATTAACTTTCGGAATATAACAAACGGTAATTAAAATGTATCTATTATTTATAGCAATGGATTTCAGTTAATTCATCAACTTACGGAACATGGCAGTAATTTAATAATTTATGATTTTGACAAAATTAAATCGTCCTCAAATGGGCCAATCGTTGCTCAATGTAGGTACTATTTAACGGTGCACTATTATCCGTCACTTAATACACTGTTCCCTGACTGATTGACGGAATAACACCACGTGAGTCATTGCACCAATCGACGTCGGATTATTTAACGGCAAGAGACCGTATATTAATCAATTTACTAAAATACGTACATTAAATAATACATTTTAACTGCCGTTTAATACTTTACAGGAGTTATTCAACTACCTAGGCAATTTATCAATTTACAAATCTTGTTATTTTCCGGCGACATAAGTACTCGTATATAGGTAACTTAATAAGACACAATAGCATTGGTACGAAAGTAATGATATCTTGAATTGAAACTTGGATGCTTTTATGCCCCTAATGTAGTATGTACCTACCTACCTACATAAATAATCATTGTAAGTAGGTAATATTAGAATCATTTTGGTGTTTGTAATAAAAATTGTAGAGATATTCCGACTAGTCGGTAAAGCCGACTATCCGGCCACTATTGTAGTCGCCGATTAGTCGGCGACTAATCAGCAAAGAGCGCCGACTATCCGGCTTCTTACGTTGTATGAATTTCTCAATAATATGCATGCGGGGGAACTACATGAAATAAAAACCTTGATTAAATTTTAATTCTACTTGTTTACTTCAATGAATAATAATAGTATTATCTTTAATTATGCACAAAAAGAATATTTTTTTTATACTAAAACACCGCTCTCAGCAATTACACAAGCAAAACATGTTCTGTCCGACACGCTCGCAGGCGGCGTATGCGATTGCGCGCGAATCAGCCGTAAAAGAAGCGTTCCGGAAATCCCCGAAACCGTAATCGGCTTAGCCGACTAGTCGGCCGACTAGTCGGTCTTATTACAACCGACTAATCGGCTAGTCGGCGAAAGTCATAATCGGCACATCTCTAAAAAATTGTTATTTTGTAAGTAGATAGAATATTATACCTAAGTATAAGTAGGTAAAACGAGTAGTTTTAGACATTTTATTATGAAAGCAAGTCAATATTATTGTTTATTACTTCTGTAAGTAGGTATGTTCGATAAGAAAACGTATGTAAAGGATACCTACGTAATGTATACCCACCGAGTAGAGGTAGGTAGTAATAGCGAATATTATTAAACAAACAATAATTGTATTAGTGTTTTCCTAGAATCGAGAACTGAGCATGCAATGCAACTTATTAGTTAATAATAACTATTTAGATAAGTGACTTACCATTAGCAACGCTCTACGCTTATTTATTACAGAACGTTGGCGCAAACCGTAACATTCTAAAGGGTATTTATCTCAATAATTAAACATTGGATGTTAATTATGGAACCATCTAAAACTATTTGATTATTTTTAAAGCTTTTATTGCACAGTGCCTATTTATAATATTGTACAAAGGGCCGACCTAATGCCGCATAGGTATTATTGGCATTCAATGGAACAAGCAGAATAGAAGTAAATTTTGAATTACCTAATTAACTTTAAGGAAGTTATTTTTTGTGTAATTGCTAGTACCTAACAACTGTGATGGTCGTTTTGCATTATAGGAATACTTTCCCTGTATGATAAGTACTTATTATCGATAGTAGGTAGATAGGTATGGATATCACTGATATCAGAAACTAAATTATTGATAGGAAGGTTAAGGTTGCTGAGAGCTATGTGGGCCAGGCTATAGGTAGGTACTATTATAGGAAGGTAGGTAGGTACTCTTCTTTTCGAAACGACTGAGACCGATAGATACAAGTTTGTATAAGAATCACATGCGCACAAAAATGCTTTTTTGTTGTAATCAGTATTGTAAATTGTGGAAGTTGTTTTGTTTAGTTATTTCTTTTAATTTTAACTGTAGCAAGTGTAAGTACCTACCTATCTTTGTTACTAATTAATTGTATTTTAGAGTACCTACCTACTTATTAGGTACCTACGTTGACCGGTGCTATTACCACATACCTTCGTCCATTGAAAACCAGTTAAGATAAACAAAAATTTGGCATAATAATGCTGAGTGGATAACCATTTTTCGCACATTGCATAGGTATTATCTGCTTAGGTAATATGTACCAAATTAACCTTTTCCTAATTCTTAAAGGCCTAGTTTCAATAAAAAATGTAGAGAATCCTATTATTGTACTGTACCTTAACTCAACTTATCGTCAGACCAATAACGGCCGAATACGACCACTAAACAATAGATTTTATACTGTAGGCATGCCTACTGAATACACCACAAAAATAGTATTTAGTTTGGAGACATGGGACAAAGAAATCTATTCATCCTGCGCGTATTGTCTTCAACAATTATGTTTTTTTGTTTAAGTAACTGGCGCCGGTTCAATCTGTGTGGTATGCGGCGAGTCCCGTAAGCTGACCGTGACTCACAGTCATATTACCTGCTGTGTGGGCCCTTGTGTTTCCCTTGCAGCTTCGGATACAAAAGGACCAGCAGGTAATTAGTATATAGATCAGTGTTTCTCAAAGTGGCTCATGACGCCCTCCGGTGGGCGCAGAACCAAGGAAAAATTTCAGATGTTGTATAGAATATAGAACACTATGAATTTGCACTCAGTACCTAGTTTACTCGTACATTGGTAAAAAGGGTTATGTTTATCTAAGTTTAAGTAGGTAAGTATAATTCGAAGTTAGGTAACTATAGATAACTTTGGAGTATTAAGGAAAAGAAATACACATAATTTATTGTCAAAGCGGGCAGTTAAGGTAAGCAAGACCTTAGTTTGGGAACTTATGGAGCTTAGGTACCTATAAAAATTTATTCAAATTCAACATCATCAACAGCCTATTTCAGTCCACTGCTGGACATAGGCCTCTCGAGTTGTTCGCCACCTAGGGCAAACTTCTGGAGGATATACCTACCCATAATCGCCACGCTAGGCAGGCGGGTTGGCGAGCGCAGGGCGTAGCTTCTTGCTCCGGTGACGCTGCTACCCGTCATCGGGCTGTGATTGTGGTATCACTGATTAACTGATTTCTTTTTGGATGAGCTTCGGACTAAAAAGCGACTATCGTTCGCTTGTTTCCTTTTGTCCACATTTAAATAAAAACTTTAGCATGAACCAAAATGTATCATTCATTAGCAATTTAATGGTTTTTGTCACGGTTTTTGTTTATATAGGGGTTCCCAAAGTTCGCTATGTAGTTGTTATGTTATGTAGCTGATAAATCATATCAGTTGGCAAGGGCGCCCCATCAGAAAAATCTTAGGGTGACTCACTTTTAGTTGTGATGCAATTATATGCAGTAATTACACGACCGCGACGCACAAAAATCTGTCGCGGCTATTTCACAGACTCAACGCACATCTTCCATCATTCTGTCGGCAGAGCTGTAGGGACCCAGATGCTCTTTTTAAATTTCTCAGACGCAGACTCTATCGCACAAAAAGTCTGTCGTCTGCACAGCCCCTTATACGTATGAAAAATCTTAGTATGCCACTAAAGATAAAAGTTTGGGAGCCTCTGGTATAATGTATAGATAGACCTACCTACTTAATTAAGTTGTAGGTACGTAAGTAGGTCCTAAATATTTGTTGAATTAATTGAAATAGTCATTAATTCGGAATAGGTATCTACCTAAGTAGTTAAAAATACTACTTCTATACAGGTACGCGGCATATAGGTACTTAATTACCTGTTTCTATCTTTCTTTATAGGATTTAATTTACGTTGGAATCTGTCCGATTAATTTATTAATTATTACGGATAGTAAAAAAATTGTTATCTTACAATGAGAACGTTGTCATTTAAACGTAGGTATTAATATTTTTCAATTAGACCAGTGGTTATATTAATACCTATATACCTACCTATCTACTTATTTAGATACTCAGCGAAATTTTACGGCAGATAAAATCCATCGAATTGAGAACTTCTATTTTCAGATTACAAATAAACAGTTAAAGTACGCTAATTTTAGAAGGAAATCATTAAACAAAGTTGTAAACATTCAGTTAGAAGTGTACGTAGGTAGGTACAGTAACTGATTTACCTCTAAGTAGGTACTCACTTTTGCTTTGAAAAGTCATGATGAGATCGCTCTCGTCAATCGCCTGCTGCTCCTCACCACTGAGCGCCATTTCGGAGCTCCGCGTCGGGCGTGCCTGCTCATGCTCCTCCGACAGTTGCTTATACACATCAAGAAGAAAACTGGGAGCCGATCGGTCCAACGGCGGAGTCCGAGCGCGTCGCGGACGGTCCCCGAGACCTAACAAATCCAAAATCTCGTGTTCCACCACTAGTTTCTCGTTCCGTGTCATTGAATGATGTATCATCGTTTGTTCACCATTATCTATGTATAAACCGGAGAGCAAAGCTTCCGCTACAGTAATCAACACAAGTAGAATAAAGCACGCGAAGCGCCACGCCGCCTTCGGACCGGCCATGTTCCGTGCCAGAGCGGCCACTCGACTGGCGAGTCGTGGCCCGAGCCGAGACGCGGAGGCGCGCGACGGGATCACCCGCGAGCCTGCCTACTCAAGGTGGGCCGCCGCCGGCGCCACACTCGCTACATACATTCCGTCCCCCCACCCTTCACTAGTCACATATACATGCGAACAACGTAAACATCGACCAGCGCAGACGCACACTTTAATTTGTAAGAGGTCCGATCCGTACCGACACATAACAACGAACTAACGCAATGCAGCGCTAATATTAATTTACGTACTTGCCTGCCTACTGTACCTACATTATTTCCTTTAATACAATTACAGATGCAGCCGGTTTATAGACAATTATCTCGGCGGAGTTCATGTCTCGGTATTGTGTACAATCAACTATCATAACAGTGAAACCCAGAATCTGTTTGTGGAATGCGGGCTGTTATATTATAACGTCTCATACAATTATTAGTTTCAGACTAAGTAATAGTAGACTACCAGTACCAGATAATTACTATAAGCGTCTCCCAAACACCCAGAAAATTTAGAAAAGTTAATTTCCTAAATTAACCCGACCGGTAATCGACCCGGAACTATATCGGATCGTCCGCGCTTTAGACTTTACGCTACAACCGTAGCACTACTACCGTAAACTAAAAACATCGCCAGACTTTTCACCAATGCCACCACCTGGTCTCAAAATTTATTTCCTTGTGTAGGTTTTGTCATAATCACCAAACAATAGGGTAGCGGACGGCTCCCACTCTTTATGTAGCTACTGTACCTAGGCACAGTCAACATCAGATATATTGTGAGCATGTAAGCTACTCAAATACCTTCTGTTGTGTAGATGAATTGTTCCACCTTAGGCACCTGAGCTAATCACCTAGGTGATTAGACCCCCGCAAAGATCTATTTGAGTAGGTAGTATTCTATTTATTAATCATTATTATAACAATTCTTTAGGAGTGAAGATAAAAAATGATTAAATAAAATTTAAATTGCAATCTTTATTCAAATCTTGCAAGCAAGGCTTATATAATTAAAAATATTTACAGGGAATTACCAAAATGTACCATACCTAAACAACCATAATATCGTCGGTCTAATCATCAAAATGTGTAACTCCAAAAAAGCTATGGTGTTAGCTTTTTTATTAACTTTACAATTAATTCAAATCATTTTAAAATGTGCGAGTGTAACTTTTATACAATACTAGCTGTGCTCGCGACTTCGTCCGCGTGGAATAGTTATTTTTTCCCCGTTTTTTTTACATTTTCCATCATTTCTTCGCTCCGCAATAGTTGCAGCGTGATGTTTTATAGCCTAAAGCCTTCCTCTATAAATGGTCTATTCAACACAAAAAGAATTTTTCAATTCGGGCCAGTAGTTCCTGAGATTAGCGCGTTCAAACAAACAAACAAACAAACTCTTCAGCTTTATAATATTAGTTAAGATTTGGTAAATAGGTAAGTACTAAAAGCTTTAGCCCAAAAAATTCTTTCTCCTGTGAAATTCACTCAAAAGGAGTTACGAATTTCGACAATTAGACTGACAATATGCAAATTTTCTCCAACAATTCAACTGCATGGCCAATGTCCAGTAAAGTCCAGTAACTATTTAAATAATTTTGACATAGGTATTTGGATATATTGATGAGTGGTTGTGTGTACACAGTTGGTGACTAAAATGGTGGTTGTCACCGGAAAATAGCAAGAATCGTAAGTTGATCAATTTCCTAGGTAGTTGATTAACTTCCGGAAAATAATAAACGACAGTTGAAATGTATTATTTCATGTATGTATTTTAGTAAATTGATCATTTTACGGGGTCTTGCCGTAAAATCTTCCGACGAAGGTGAGGTGAACGTTGATTGGTTCAATGGCTCACGTGGCGTTATCCCGGCAACCAATCAGGGAACAGTGTATTAAGTTACGGGTAATAGTGCACCGTTAAATAGTACATTGAGCAACAATGGGCCTGTTTCCGTAAAAAATGTAATTTTTTGAAAAATCTAAAAGATTAGATTGTTCAAAAATAAAAGACACGTATTTTTTCATTTGTAAATTAGACCAAAAATAACAAAGATATAGCCCGTTAAAATTACGCGTGACGTCGTCACAGAGTGGGAGTATTTTCGCCACTAAGTAACGTCAAAGACCCCCACTCCTAAATTTTGATGCCTTGTATCTTTGTTATTTTTAGTTTAAATGAAAAAAGGAAAAATACGTGTCTAATATATTTTTATAATCTAAAATACGGACTAAATATAATGTAATTATTTTGACCCTGGAAACATCCCCATTGGCCCATTTGAGGACGATTTTACTTGTGTCAAAATCGTAAATTATTAAATGACTGTCAGGCTACCGTAAATTGATCAACTAACTGAAATCCATTGCGTTAAATAATACATTTCAACTACCGTTTGTTATATTCCGAAAGTTAATCAACTACCTAGGAAATTGATCAACTTACGATTCTTACTATTTTCCGGTGACAGTTACAAAATGGGGAAATCATTACCATAATCATTTATTTTAAAACAATTTTATAAAGAAACTTATTATTAATACTACAGCTTAATGTCTACTTAACATATTTCTCCATAAATTTCTTATGAAACTCTGATCTTAATGAGTCATTTATAAAGCTGTTTGGCTTCTTTTCTGGTTCTGATCGAGCACAGTTTTTGAACACTACATCGTCGTCCCATCGCCTTTTAACCTAAAACAACAGTTAATATAATGGATAAATAGAAACATATTATGTGCCTTCTTTGGTCTACTATTCCAGACTAAAATAAGGCAAAAACAAATTAACTACAAAATAAATATTTGCAGAAGTTAAGTAGAATAAAGATAAGCTATAAATTATTATATGATAATGATGAATAAACTCTACTTATTCCAATCTATGAAGATTAGAATAAGTAGAGTTTATTCATGTACTCATACTTTTGCATCAATTAGCATGGATGCCCTGATGAATAATTAATCACGAAATCTGAGAATATATAATATGTACCTACAAACATGGAATTTGGCAGGTAGAGACATCTGATTTCTTGGACGTTCCTGAATGAAAGGGGTTTGGAGTTTCGGAATATTTAGTATTGCATTGCACCCATGCAAAGCCAGGGCGAGTTGATACTAAAGTAACATAGTTTGGTGATATGAAATATATAATTATGGAATATGAAAATAATAAGTTCATATTTCATAATCTAAAAATAATATGAATATAAAAACCTAATCTTTCATTCCAGATTCATTCTCTATACTTTGATAACAATACTGATACCAGCCTAATAAAAGCTCTAGCTTTTCAAAACTATGGTCAATTCTTCTTGGAGAGATTCAAAATAATTTGCATAAATTACTTATTTTTGTAAAATTAAATAAAATGATAAATATTATTATTATTACCCTTAACAGAAATGACATGCAAATTACCTTTAAATCATTCTTCTGTCCGGCTGCAGAGTAGTTTAACAATGGATTTCCAGATAAAATATTTTCCATTCGAATCCTTTCTTCTTCTTGTTTTCGTTCAGCTTCCTAAAATATTCAATATTGTAAATATACACTAGCAATGCTTTTGTTTTTGGACATTTTGACATACAAATTTTGTTGATTTACAGAATTTAGCTCTATTATCAAATTTACCCTATTGTCTAGTAGCAATATAATAATGACTATGCCATGAGATAAATAAAGAAGCTTGGATAGTAATCATTTAGCCCCACATAGCTTAACATTATTCATAATGCTTGCACATTATTAATAATGCCTTCACATTTGTTTAGTTGACTGTACACATGTCTCATACCAGGCGGGTAAACCCTACCACCAGACACAAACTGAAAATCAAAGACCCTTAATTGACCCTTATAACTATGTAAACAATATGGGACTGAGATTAGTATTCTTTTCAGTCAACACACTGAGTGATGATAATAACAGAATTACATACCTTTTTGGCTTGATCCAACGCTCTTTCCTTCTTTATTTTGTTTAACTCGGCCAGCAAAGCGGCTGTGTCATCATCGGAGTCATCAGAGTCTGACGAGTCCCCCTCAAGTGGGTCGTCAGCATCGAGACTGGCAGCTGGCACTTGGTCAATCTTGGCTCTCTTCACAGCAGGCTCATTTTGCCGTCTTGCACTAGGTCCCTTTCCTTCCTTTTCCCTTTCATCCAATTCCTTGCGGAAGTCGCGGGACCTTAGTTCTTCAGTTGTCCCTTGGCCTTGTTCCCTGGAAAATTCATGTAATATTTAAGAAAACAATAGCCAAATAGTTCATATGGGTACAATCATAACCATGATGTTGTTTTATTGTTTACAGTACCCACATTAGGAACTGTGATTATGAATCAGATACAGACACATTAAGCTGGAGCCAATTTAGCTAAATTTATTTTCCGACTGGACTCGAATCCCGTATATTTCGCGTTTTTCAAGGAATGCTGTACGCTATGAATTGATGAGATCGAACAAGAACAATTAATCAGTATATTGCAAAGTAGATGAGCATGACAACAATGTGAATACGTTAATAAATAATAATATTAAATAATTTGGACAGCTTCGGTAGGTACCTGTATTTAAGTTTGGTATGACCTGGAAGATCTCTACTCGAGTATTGGCGTGAAATGGCACTCAGATCCTTTTCTCCTCGGCCCTGGCCGCCTCTAGCAGGATCAAAAGTTGGTCGTGCTGCTGTAGTCATTGCTAATATTATTTAATAAACCTTGTTATATTAAACTGTATCCTGATTACAAACAATAAAATTTACAATAGACTTTGGGGTTTTCTGTGTGACGACTGACTCATTATATATATTATCTATGGACTGACTGACGGACGACGACGACCGACGGACAGGACAAACGGGACGGACAGGCAAGTTAGTTTATTTTTGTTGATAGCTGTGGGTAGAAAGAATAATCAGCCATGTTTTGGCATATGGTCGAAATTGGAACTAACGTCAGCTTAAAAAAAACTTGTGATTATAATCTGTGACACAAAATCATTCGGTGAATTTGGTGTCTACTACTCGTTCACTTGCTCTGCTTGCTCAGTCACTCATTCACAAATCTTATGTCATTTTCATTCACGCACGCCTGTAGTAGCGTGCTACTATAATTTGCGAATTGCGTGAGAACGAAAAATTGGAATACTCTTAAAATTTACTCAAAGATAGATATACCAAATCCAATTTACTTGTGACTTGATAAATACGTTTATGAAAGGTATGTATTTGTACATTTAATGTAGGTCACAATAGTACTTGAGATAAGCTTGCACCTACGCCATTTTGTTGAATGTTCAGTGCCTACCTATAAATTTAAGGCATTGATTTTGATATTTACCCTCGATTACTAACAATGGAGAGGAGACTATAAACTTAAAATAAGGGGCACCTCGATGCCTTCACTTTATTCGTGATTGTGTGCATTTCAATTTAAATAATGGATGATAAGGCGTACTTTTAGAAAGAAGGGAGTTTGTTATATTAAAACGCAAGAATTACGTGTGAATTTTTATGTGATTTGTGCAAATTCCTGCTCGTGAAACATAATAACTATAAAAGGTAAAGATTAGTACAAATAAGTGCGAACGAACCTAAGTACTTAGTTTGTGTTTATTTATTACCTAAGTACCTTAGATTATTCAACCCCAAACTAGAGATCAAAAATTTATTATACAAAATTAACATCCAGACAGCAAACATGTCAACCAAGTGTGATTTGAACTCGCAGGCCCTCCATTCATATGACAAAAGATCCACTTAAACTCATACACTACCTAGGTATGTAGGTATTATTACATATTACACTAGTACTATTGTGTCTTATTCTACCAATGTAGGTATTATTACATATTACACTAGTACTATTGTCTTATTATCTATATGTCACCGGAAAATAGCAAGAATCGTAAGTTGATCAATTTCCTAGGTAGTTGATTAACTTTCGGAATATAACAAACGGTAGTTGAAATGTATTATTTAACGTATGTAATTAATTCAGTAACTTCATATTTTAATAATATTTATTTACATGACAACAGTTTTGGTTGCTATGGTAACATTGTCAATACACATCAGTATGTAAGAAAGCTTTTTGGTAATTTTTTTATTTATTTTAGGTACATTATAGGAGTTTTAGCATGGATCCTTAACTTTTTTTAAATATAATATAGCCTATGTTCACCAGAGATAGTGTAGCTTTTTTTAGATTATTCAAGTTGGTCCAGTAGTTTTGGAGCCTATTCAATTCAAACAAACAATAAAATGACAAAAGTAATCAGAAAAACATAAAATATACCTATTATATCTAAAGAACATCATGTCAGGTATACAAAAAATACCTCTACCACTAATCTTTACCTTCCAAAATTTTGACCTTTCATGATTGTTTTGTGTTGAGAATTTAAAGTAGCTTCAATAAACCTTTTTTTTAATTATAGATGGCAGAAGACTTAGATGTAGAGGCTATGCTAGAAGCTCCCTATAACAAATCTGTAAGTATTTTGATGTTTATTAAATTAGTGAGTATTAAGTAGTATAATTTTCAAACACTGCATTAAATAAATCAGAAGACCATCTTTTAAGATTTATGAAAGAACTCTAGCTTTAGAAATGACATACATATTTATGTTTTCCATTATTATACCTTATGTGTCATAGGAAACTCTGAAATAGTTAAATCAAACAAAAATAGGGATGTGAACTTTCAAGTCCATTGTGTGTCTTTAGAGAAATGTCACATCACAAATTATATTTTTTTTTGTAAATTGTAAGTACATAAATTATTGAGCAATTCAAAATTAAGAAGCATTGGTTGATCCTCCTTTATTACTCTGATTTTGTATTACTGGAATGAAATTTTGGAATTTATTGCAACTTATGTCCACATCCCTATTCAATGGTGTTTGTCTTTCCTATTTATGACAAAATGTTAAACCAAGACTTGAAAATTATTTAACATCATTTACATTACTTAGTAGTTAGGTACCTATATTATATTTTTCCTATTTAGTATTAGTAAGCCAACTTCAAATAATATTGTCATTTTTACAATAGGGAATATGCATGAAAAATAGTTTCAGGTATTTACTAATTTATCGTAAAATAGATCAAAATCTACTACGAACAGTGAAAACAAAATCAAAATTGGTTGAAAAATGGGCGAGATACAGTCATTGAAAGTGAATATATCCGTCTCTCTCTCGCGAAACAGATTTTTCTATGGAGTTAGTACGGCGCTTACGGTACGTGACGTCAACTACCGCATCGGATCTCTCTGTCTAATCAATAACTTTAACGCTTTATAACTCGCTTAATAGAAAAGATAGTTTAAAAATTCTTCGATATTTATGTATCTGGAAGACAAAAGATCTCAATAAATCCATAAAAAAAAGTCATGCATATTCCCTATTCTTATTATAATTTTTGGTGAAAATATTTTGTATGTAGTGTATAGGTCCTGCTGCTCAAAGATGATTTAAAAAAGTTTTTCTTTTTGATATTTTTCCTACAAAATCATTATAGTCCAACCGCCCAAAGTATGTGTTTGTGACAGATGTCAAGTCATATATTTGATAATTGATGAAACCATCATTAAATTTCCCAAAACTATTATGCTTACTTACAATTAAGTTTCATAATATTCATGTTTTCACTCGTTAATGAGGTAAATCATTGGAAATTCTATCATACATTGTATGCCAGTTTATATATCATCATTTGGTCACAACCAGTCAGAAACATATTTTCTCAGTTGCCAGACTTAAGTTTTTATTTCATCTTTGAACAGTAACAGTGCAAACTGTCAAACAAAATTACATTTGGGAATCATTTCTTGTATTTATAGAACTTTGTGGTAATAGTCCAGCATACTTCACCGACCTGAACAAACAGAGAGGTATCCACTACTATACTTACCTAATTTTTAATTTTCTTTTTTAACCAATATTCTGTTATTCAATAATTTTAATAGTAAGACTGATATAGATCAGATTACATCAAATTGTTTATAGTCAATTATTGAAAAACCACACCATGCGCTGACGGGTCGTAAATCTTTTGCAGAAGTGTCCCTGTGTGATGTTAGCGCTGTGTGCATCCTTTGTCAGTGATTTTGTGACGGGTAAGTGTAGTTTAGGGCTACGAGACTGACAACGATCACTCGGACGATAGCTGACAATGAGCAGCCAACTTCAGTAGACTAAGAAAAGTAACAACTGAACATTTGTGTTATAGCATCAGTGAATGACAACTTCAATGATGAAATAACATGGATGCTCATAACACTGTTATGATATAACTAATGCAATTTTTATTTATTCACTCGGCGTGTGTTGCTGTTGGCGCTGCTTCTACCTTGTGCTTTGTGTGACAGGATAACACTTCCTCTTCAAAGCATCGATCGGACAAGTATTCTGATAAGCACAAAGACAAGGACCGTGATGGCAATCGGAGGTAATTAATAAATTCAATATTAATATCTTATATGAAAAGTTATTTATTTCTCGTGGTATTTACAGATGGGTTACATATTATAAATAAAAAATAAATAAATAAAACCTAAACTAAACTAATATGTACAAACACTAAAAATCTTCAAAAACGGGTCCCTGTGGCAGTGACCCCAGGACGCTGGCTGCGTTACCTCGCTGAATAGCAAGCGAGATGCGCTGAGCGAGGTACGAGCCAGCTCTGGGGTCGCCCGAAGCCTGGACCAGTCTAGACGAAATCTCTTTTACAAGAGATTTGGCCTCCGGACCCCACGGACCCAATGTCTCAACTGCAAATCTTATATTGTGTTATTGAAAGTATTATACATCCAATAGGCTATTATGGCTAAAAATTGTAATTAGTCCGTCTTTTAGCTTATTCAAAGATAAAAGACACGTATTCTTCCTTCTTTCATTCAAGTAAACAATAGCAAAGATAACAAGGCATCAAAAGTTAGGAGTGGGAGTCTTTAACGTCACTCGCTCCCGTAAAAATGCCTCACCAAGTGACGTCACGCGTAATTTCAACGGGCTTACTTACTTACATATTGTAACTTTTAGTCTAATTTACAAATAAAAAAATACATGTCTTTTATTTTAGAATAAGCTAAAAGACGGACAAATTACAATTTTTGCCATAATAGCCTATTCTAGAAACATGGAAGAAAAGTCACTCCCTTATCTTTTTGAGATAAGTTTAACATCATATTATATGTACAAAAACACTAAAGTGCAAACAGTGATGTCAATTTGTGTATGTCTAGTGTATGAATTTTGCGGTTCTGATAATATTGGTTTCCTAACAAATAGTACTATGAATACTACTACCACTAAATTAGTATCATCATAATCACATTTCTTATTTTACAAAATACATTTGTTTTATAAATAAAAACTTTTTCTTTTTTTTTAGACGCAGCCGTTCAAGAGACAGAAGAAGATCCCGTGATAAAGAATCACGTCGCTCCAGAGATAAAGATGATAAAAAGGATAGAGACCGTGAAAGGGACAGAGATCGTAGGGATCGAGACAAAGAGCGCAGTCACAAAGACCGGGACAAGGAAAAAGAACGAGAGAGAGACAGGGATAAAAGGCGCAGTAAAGAAAAAGAACGCCCCAGCGGAGAGAGAGAACGCAGCCGGGACAGACATTCTTCTGCCAAACGTGAAAAAAGCAGAGAAAAAGACAAAGAATACCGATCCAAATCCAGAGGCCTTGAACCCAAATTAGATGACCTACCCCCAGAAGAGAGAGATTTGCGCACAGTTTTTTGTATGCAGTTGTCACAACGCATTAGAGCCAGAGATTTGGAAGAATTTTTTTCTTCTGTTGGAAAAGTTAGGGATGTACGACTTATAACATGCAATAAAACCAGGAGGTTCAAGGGGATTGCATACATTGAGTTCAAAGATGCTGAATCTGTGCCATTGGTTTGTATAATTAAATCTTCAACACACATTATGTCTACTTTCATATTCAATTTAATACATTATTATTGTTTTCAGGCTCTGGGTTTAACAGGACAAAAATTATTAGGTGTTCCTATTATTGTTCAACATACTCAAGCAGAGAAGAACAGAGTAGGAAACACTCTACCCAACTTAGCACCTAAAACTAGTAATGGTCCTACCAGGCTGTATGTTGGATCTCTGCACTTTAATATAACTGAAGATATGTTGAGAGGAATTTTTGAACCTTTTGGAAAGATAGATCACATACAGCTGATGACTGATCCAGAAACAGGGAAAAGTAAAGGCTATGGTTTCCTTACAGTAAGTGTGTCAGATTATAAGAAATTTATAACCTTTATATAACATCAACAGTATTTTAAGAATATTTTTATTTCTAGTTTCACCATGCTGCTGATGCTAAAAAAGCAATGGAACAATTAAATGGATTTGAATTGGCGGGTCGTCCCATGAAAGTAGGCAATGTCACCGAACGCACAGATGGAGGATCAAGCACCAGATTTGATGCTGATGAGTTGGACCGAGCTGGCGTGGATTTGGGTGCAACTGGGCGACTACAACTTATGTTTAAACTTGCAGAGGGCACGGGACTACAAGTAAACAACTTTTTAGATCTATATTAATTTTATGTTTTACTAGCTATTGCCAGCCACTTCGTTCGCGTGGTCTTTAACCGATTCATTGCAACGGTACTTTTTGGAAACTTTTGCCCGTGGCGGCAAACAAATTTTTCATGACGCCTCTGAGGCGTTAAACGCCATAGGTTAAAATGACGCCCCCAAGGCGACATCCGCCATATATAAAAACTTCATGCTTTTTCTGTTGCACACACACATATGCACTTTGCTTATCAGTGTTTTACGCTGAAAATAAAGTGTTTCAAGTGAAATGGAGGGTGACTAATTATTAGCAGATGTTGTACACCTTTTTGTGATTTGTTTATTGACAATGCATTTTGATGGATTTTGTTGTTTGTTGACAAAATTGTAACATGAAAAATTCTGTAAAAGAACTCTGCATAATTTTCTAAATACAAGTGCTTATCTATTCACAGAAAGCGACTTTATTCTATTTTATAATTATAAGCTGTTGATTGAACATAGAAGAAATCCTGTAAACAATTTTACCGAATTATTGTTTATGACTGTTTGGCGTTATAAATGAGTAAACGTAACGTAACACGTTTTATTTATTTATTTATAGAAGGTAAAATAATATATGAGACATCTGCTGTGTCGTCATCCGCAACGAATTGGTCTATTAATACGAGGATTTAAAAATTCAATTTAAAAAAAATCAAAGAAGGTATGTTCGGGATTAAAATTCAGAATCTGAAATAGCAAACAAATTACCCGAGACATCCCCAACCCTTTGTCTACAGTCTTGTTTAGCTGTAACCCTCAAAAATGTTTACACAGAGTTTTAACAAATTGAAAAAACACGCCTATCAGGCGACACACGCCATAATTTTCAACAAAAAGTTCATGACGCCCCACGGGCGTCATCCGCAACGAATCGGTTAAGTTGATAATTGTTACTCAATCATGACTTCTACATTAAAAGTCAATGGAAAACGCTCATCAGATTGAACAACTTTTGCATATGGCTTAGCAGGGCCCTTGTGTTTCTGGATCATGTGTTCCTATTTCCAAAATCAATCATCAATCAATTAATTTTTGAAAGATATTTAATGTACTTACATACAATTACCGTATAATTGTAAATACCGTTAGATTATGATCTATCTCGCGAGATTGTAACTGTCGAAATATTGTGAACTGTAAAATAATGCTTACATTTTAATTTTAAGGTATATTACCACAACTAAATTCTTGATAATTGTCCATTTCCAGATTCCCCCCGCGGCAGCATCCGTGCTAATGGGTGCGGGCTCGGCATTAGTCAATCCACAGCCACAAGTGGCTCCACCTATAGCAACTCAGTGCTTCATGCTTAACAACATGTTCGATCCGGCCACGTAAGTATAGTAACCCAATCATTATTTTGTAAGCTTTTTGTTCAGAAAGGGGCTACTAGGTTTTCAGGAGTTATAAATTCAGTAAAAAACTTTTTATATTTATTCTGCCAATTTTCACTAAACTATGCAATGTTTCTCAAGTATAGCCTCTCCCACGTCACGGTTACACCAGCTACCAGACTCAATTTACCCTCATCTATGTAAACGGAGACTGGGAAACAAATGTATAGTATCTGGGCCCACCCCTCAATCATTGTCAGCTACAAGAGTCCACTGCTGGCCATAAGCCACCACTCAATAGTTACATAACTATTTTTTATAAACAGAAATTTATTGAATAAATGATTTAAACGCTAATGAACACTCAAAGAAAGAAAAGAAGGCGGGGATTCACACTAGTGTGAAGAATGATTTGGCTGAAAAATGAAAATGAAATGAAAAATATTTTATTGGAACCAATACAAATTGTTACAAATAAAAGACGTACGATAACAGCTGTATTAGTTAAGGAAACTGTGTTACAGCTATTAACGCCCACCTACAGACCATAGGGAAGCACAGCGTTCCACATAAATATGAACAAAAACACTTAAGATTATATGAAAGGAGAGGATTTGTACTTTTTGCACTTTTATTTAGGGGCATTAACAGAAAAACTTTACTGCATACCATACAGTAGACTTAAAACTAAGTGTAATAGACATTTGTTCTACAATTAGGCAGTCTTTGCTTTAAGGGATATCTTCCAGACGACCTCAGAGCAATGATGAAATTCATAAATAATAAATATTGTGCAATTTATTTTCAGAGAAACTAATCCAAGTTGGGACATCGAAATTCGAGATGACGTCATCAGCGAATGTAACAAGCATGGTGGCGTACTACATGTTTACGTGGATAAAGCGTCACCACAAGGAAATGTGTATTGCAAATGTCCGACAATTGCAACAGCTGTTGCTTCAGTGAACACATTGCACGGGCGATGGTTCGCTGGCCGAGTGATCACCGCCGCGTACGTGCCTCTTGTAAATTACCATTCCTTGTTCCCGGACGCAATGACTGCACTCACTTTATTGTTACCGACAAGACAACGATAAAAACATTAAATAAAATAGCTAAGGCGCAATAAAAAGCATTTATGTAATGGAAAACATGTTTATTTTAAAGACTTGTGTGTATACTGTTTTTAGACTATCTAGTGATTTCTCTATTCTAGATAATAAACATTAGTTAAAATATATATTTTTTCATTTTTATCATTAATTGGTACATTCAGTTTCGGTGAACATTTGCCACACAATAGGGAATATGTATGAAAAAAAAAACAATTCAATATCAACTTTCATTAATTGGCCGGCGCCAAATAAATGGAGGCCGATAGTTCATCACTCGGACATTTTTGCCTAGGTAGGTACTGGAAATTATTGACCTCTGCCTCTATGATTCAAATTTAGTTCAGCTTTTTAGGGTTCCGTAGCCAAAATGGCAAAAACGGGACCCTTATAGTTTCGTCATGTCTGTCTGTCTGTCCGTCCGTATGTCACAGCCAGTTTATTCCGAAACTATAAGAGCTACATTATTGAAATTTGGTACGTAGATGTATTCTGTAAACCGCATTAAGATGTGAAAATGAAATCAGAAAAAATTCCAAAAAATTTTTGGGGTTCCCCATACATAGAACTGAAACTCAAAAATTTTTTTTTCATCAAACCTATACGTGTGGGTTATCTATGGATAGGTATTTGAAAATGATGTTGAGGTTTCCAACAACATTTTTTTCTAAACTGAATACTTTGCGCGAGAGACTTCCAAAGTGGTATAATGTGTGTGTGTGTCGCGCATTGCATGTAAAAAATAGCGCCAGCGATGTTTTTAATTTTACGTAAGTACGTGCTGATACCGGGCTGACCGCCGCACATCCTTAAATAGATTTTTGTGGTGTCCTCAGCGTAGGCAAGCGAGAAGAAATAGGCGAAACCATTCGGCTGATTTTCTATACTTATAATAAATCTGTAGAGAGGTCAATTCTGTACATAAAATATTTTTTCAAAATAACTATCAGGGGGTGATAAGTGATCGATACTGATACCAAAAATGCAATCAGTAAAATTTTTGTCTGTCTGTCTGTCTGTCTGTCTGTATGTTCGTTATAGAAAAAAAAACTACTGAACAGATTTTGACGAAACTTGGTACAATTATTCTTCATACTCCTGGGCAGGTTATAGGATACTTTTCATCACGCTACAATCAATAGGAGCGGAGCAGTGACGGGAAGTGTTGGGAAAACGCGAGAAATTTAAACCTGTATGTTTGAACGCGCATTACGCGAAAACTACTGCATAGAATTGAATGCGGTTTTTACCAATGTATTGCTAGAGGTCTAACTTAAAACTTAGGCACAAGGTATAGATGGGTATTATATGGAAGTCCGTTATTTTTGAAACCCGATATCCACGCGAGCGACGCCGCTGGCACAGCTAGTTTTTTATAAAGTGACAAAGTTACATAACATGTACATGGTATTATTCTATACTGCCTTTATCCAATCTATTTCTAATGTAGCCGGGCCTTTTTGTTTTACAGGTTGATAAACTCCTCCGTATACCTGAATCCCTATACTGGATACTTGGGATAGATCAAGAGTCTCGTTGTTATTAACCCTTTTGCCTCTATAGTAAGCTTTGAAGTCTGTAAACGGCAAGTTGCGAACAGCAAATTCGTCCTTCGGCGCCTAAAAAGCAAAATTAGATTAGATTCACATGGGTTCTATTATACAATATCATTTAGATATGTTTATGGGTCGTTTGAGATTTGTTCATTTGTGGATTTTTAAGAGCGCGTGAGCAACACGTGCGTTCAATTAACGCGGTGGAAATTGATAATGGACCACACCAGGTATTTGAATGTGCCACACCGATAGTCCGAATACGCAAGTCCCGTTTTAAGCACATTTACCGAAACTACAGATAAATCTAACTGAAACCACCCTGAGTTGTTCTATCAGGCTCTCCACAATTTAAACGTCCGCGCGCTACAAAAGTGGACTATATAACTACTATTGTATAGAACTGCGCGCAACATGTTTTTGTATGAGACCGGACTCTTCGCGTCAAAGACATTACAATAAATAAATTACCTATATAATAAAATTTAAAAATACGGACCTGAAAAATTTGTTCAAACGAATAATTTGGCTCATCGTTTAAATCTTTATGGCGTAAAACGATCTTAAATCCGTTGTACTGTCCTTGACTTCTACACTGTATTTGTAGCATCGTGTGACCTGCGAGATTATATCTCTGAATTGCGCGAATACCGGCAAACCCGGCTCCATTAGGCTGAGGATTGAGTAAAGCAAAAAATATCGCTCTCCGAAATGCCTTATTCTGATGCAACACTAATACAGCTTTGGACATTCCTACATCTCGTACTGTGTCGGACTGTTCTACCCACATATCGACGCCATCTGTTTTAGTGAAGTCGAATAAATATGTATCCGTGTCCATGCCGCTACTGAAACAAAATAAAAAATAAGGTGGAATTTATTGGTAGGTAAACGATCTGCTTGTCCTTTTCACAACCTAATAGTGTATTAAGAAATTGCCATTCAATTTCTCATCACCACCTAAAAAATAAGAACGTAAAAATTATATCTATCTATCTACAATTTGGATTGGGGGCCCCAGATTTATTATAAGTATAAATATCACTAATACTATGTAGTTGTTTATGAGTGTCCAAGGAAATAAGCTAGGACACTAGTATGACGAAATGGCTGCCAGTCAGCCTAATGGTGAGCGGTTAGCATCTAGGTCCCTACAGCTCTGCCGACAGAATGATTGAAGATGTGCGTTGAGTCTGTGAAATATCCGCGACAGATTTTTGCGCGTCGTGTGCGTTACTGCATTATATGTAATTGCATCACAGACTAAAAAGTGCGGCGCGTCACGGATAGTCTGTCGTCTGCTCTGCCTCTAAAAACGGCACGGATAGTATGCGCTGCCCCTTATGGTCTGCAAAACGCATGCGACATCCCTTGTGTTGCAGGGACTGCGGTAACCGCTCACCATTAGGCTGACTGGCAGCCATTTCGTAATCCTAGTGTCCTAGCTTATTTTCTTGGACACTCATAAACAACTACATAGTATTAGTGATATTTATACTTATAATAAATTTGTAGAGAAGTCAATTCTGTACATGAAATATTTTTCAAAATAACTATCAGGGGGTGATTAGTGATCGATAGGTACTGAAGCCAAAAATGCAATCAGTAAAATTTTTGTCTGTCTATATGTTCGTTATAGAAATAAAAACTACCGAACGGACAATTTTAACAATTATTCGTCATACTCCTAGGCAGATTATAGTACACTTTTTATGACGCTACAATCAATAGGAGCAGAGCAGTAACGGGAAGTGTTGGGAAGACGGGAGAACTTTTTACCTGTATGTTTGAACGCGCTTCACGCGAAAAATACTGCATGGAATTGAATGCGGTTTTCACCAATGTATGGCTAGAGGCTTAACTGCTTTATGGAAGTCCGTTATTTTATACCCGATTTCCACGCGTGCGACGCCGTTGGCACAGCTAGTAAGAAAATAAGCTAGGTTTGTGTGTGTGCGACTCCAAATGATTTGTGTATAAAAGAAAATAAAGTTAATTTTCTTAGTAAGTATTTAACTGTACTAAGCCATGGTTACGACCAAATGAGCTAACGGGCAGTGACCACTCATTTGCCAGTGACCATAGTTTCTAAACTATAAATGAGAAAGTCTGGATGGATAGAAATACTGAACGAGTTTGAATGAAACTTTTACGATAATTAACACTTAGCTATAATTATCATCAATCACATAGGTACCTATTACCATTATTCACGCTGGTTGTAGCTGATCAGAATTAAATGTAATTATTTAGCTATATTCTTACCTGCATTCGAGAAGACTATGTGATAGAACAATAAGAATACATCTGTACGAAGTGCTTAAGAAAACCATATTGAATTTTAACTTAATTATAAAAAATTTACTAAGACACTTTTAGATTAAACGAAATATTATTAACTAATGTTTGTTGTGCTAAATACTACATGGACGAGTAGCGGGTTCAATATAAACAAGATGAATGTACCTATTGAACATTTGACACTGTTATCAACATCCATATTTATGTTAATGACGTCTATAGTATCATTTCATTGGACTACTTGAACCTAGTCTTTATCGCAAAATGTTTGATAGCGGGTTCTGGTAAGCAAATAATAATTATCCGAATTAGTTGTACTGTTATATTCTATGTATGGATAGGAAATCACGACAATGTATAAACCTAGGTAATTTTTTTTATTTATAATCATTAAACAGGAATCAGCATACAGACTAGCTGAGAAAGTGAGATCTTGTAGGTATAGAATAAACCTAATTACACCTTCGGCAGTCTTACCTAACTACTACCTATGCCTTTCAGATACCTACCTAGATTTAATTATACCTAATCCGTTCTGCTGCTTGAAAAGAGGGGTTAACCCACACTGTCCACTAACTACCTACCTGATGGTTGTTTGCAAGATATTTCTCACAGAGCGATAAGACTTGCATTGTATTATGGTAAGAGTGGTACTTTGTATCCTAATACTTCCTGTACCTAAATGTTTTTTTGTTTGTGCAATAAAGCATTAGTAGGTAAATTTATTTATCTACATATAGGTAGGTATGTTAAGTACCTAGGTAGGTATCAATCAGGTGGCTGCGTTGGAATGAGTGGGCTCAGTTTTCACGCATTTACTAGGTTTATTCTAAGTTTTTGAATTGTGAATGTTTCATGAGTAAGCATTTCCATCTCTATCCCCATCCATATCCCTTTCTCATCAGCATCTAGGAAGGTACCTATGTAAGCGTTAATAATTCGATCAATTATCCATAAAACTCCATCATCTTCATGCTCATATTATTAAGTTTACCCTTAGTTACCGCCAGGTGAAATTGCAGATCAAAAGCGAATTCCCAGCACAAGATGAAAACTAATACAAAGGTCCCTATTATAGCAATACCTACACTCAACAATAAAATCGGCAGGTAGGTAAGTATGTATTTAGTCTCTATACCTACCCACTTATTAATTATTAACACAGACCAACAAATGATGACAAACAGGTAAAGTATGTAAATACATATATACTTAGTATGTATATAAATACCTACCTTTAAAGTATCAAAGTACCTACTTATGTAGGTACTTGTGCATGATATTCTTGTTAACAAGTTGTTGTCAAGCCACGTACCTATAGCTGCTGCGTAGTTGTGCTACCAAACTATACCTATCTACGTATTGCACATATACCTACCTCTATAAGCAATGTTGAATTTTATACATATTAGATACCTATAGTACAACAGATGTAGGTACCTAGGTAGGTAACAGAAAAACGATTCTATTCTGTAACGCTAGTACGTTGAAGGTACCTTCTAAGAAGGTACATTCTTAAAAATTTTAATTAGCTACCTACCTAACCATTTATGGGGTCTTGTAGTTTCGAACTCAGTCTTTGACGCATAATGTTGCGAAATACAATATTAGCATACTTATACAATATCTTCGTTCCCTTGCGATAAGCCGTTGCATCGCGAACGATGAACTCGCGAACACACCATGACTGTTCATTTAACGTACTACCTACCTACGACTTAGAAAAAGATTTTTATGACAGAGCAATGTGTTCGCAATGTTATGAAACTTTCAGTTGCACAATACTACCCTGTAGGCTAATAATAAACTTCTAATCCGTGGTCCAATAAATTCATTAATTTAAGGTAGAAATTTCTATGTGAATGTAACTATAGGGAGAACACTTAGATTGACATGAAGTGTGATACATTTTGATAAAACACTTTTAGAAAAAAAAACATAATATAAAGATAAATCTTTATTTATTTCCCACCACCACTAGCATTAACATGTTTTATAAATCCAATATTTCGTAAGTAGCGTACAATAAATGGTGTTGCTGTCAGTGTAATTGCTATCCTTATAGGGGCAAAACATTTGTGTACAGCATATGCTAAAACAAATGTTCCTGCATTTGATGATGCAACTTTAGTCAGAGTGCCCTCTCCAATGTTGAAATATTTTAATATTTCGACTAAATCGACGCCACTGAAAAAAAAAGAAATTTATAATGACACCAACTCAGAAAAGACTCATGATAGAAGCTTAACTGATCATATCATCTTCCATAAATAATCTGTAAAATATTTTTACTATTCCATACATCTTGTTTATATGACATCCAAGGACATTTGTCAAGGATTAGTCTTACGGGGTTGATGGATATAAGATATATTTTCCATAGTCATTTAGGTAATATGGTATGATACCTAAATTAATGGGATGATAGTTACGAACCTGTCTCTCGCCTCGTTAAAATTTACTGCATGCCTTGATGATTGATAAAAGCAATATTTGCTAATGTTATGATAAAATTAACATGCATGATGATTATATATCCAATGAGCCAAAATTAGTACAACATACCTAGAAACAAGAAGATAGCATCCCCCTAATGACATTAATGAAATAGCAACATGGAATACTATCACTGTAGAACCATACTCTTTGATAGCCTTCTTGAATTTTTCTTTAGATGTCATTGGAGTATTTGCACCTGTACTCATATTTCTTGTTCCAATTGTAACAGCTATGCTTTGAAAAAATAATATGATGTAGTTAGAAACATAATGTGTTCAGCATATTTGAAATATGAAGCCTTCAGGTTTGGTTAAAAACAAATACAATAAAAAGAAGGTCAGAGTGTAGGGTAAAGAATGAAGTAATGACAACTTAGCTAATAAAATACATATCACAAGTAGAATAAAATAATAATGTAAGTATGTGGGTTAATAAAGTCCTATCCCAAGAGGTAATTATTAGAATGATGACAAATAACCTTTATCATAGGAAAAATTTGCATACCAATATTGTTCCTTTTGTCACGGTACTCATTCCTCAGAGTCAAATAATGAGCACTGTGCAGATGATCAGACAGATATTTATATCCTTGACCCCACTGAGACCCGGGCATGTTCAGGTGTGTGTGGTTGCCACTGAATGGGCTTGGCACATTACTCTGCATTGACGCGGACAAGTTCACGGCTCCACGAC
The DNA here is from genome assembly GCA_031163375.1 of Conogethes punctiferalis. Lineage (NCBI taxonomy): Eukaryota > Metazoa > Arthropoda > Insecta > Lepidoptera > Crambidae > Conogethes > Conogethes punctiferalis. The sequence goes on from CM062080.1 coordinate 9,682,894, forward strand.
AGTCATACTTATTAACATGAGGATCTGCTTGTGAAGTTATATCAAATCTCACAACATCTAGGCTTCGTATCTTGGAGTAAGAATTTATAACTGGTCCGGAAATATCTCTTTCGCGTAGAGGGGAAAATCTCCCCATTTCACTTGCATTTATGTCTACAACATTGGTTGGCAATTTTAATGCCACTTGAGGGTATTTGTAGGCCAATGAACAATGTATCGCTTTTTCTTTAAGAATGGTATCACTTCCTTAAACAAAAATAGACGCAGTTTAAAATTTCCGAATACACTCACAGAAACACTACAAAACAAGGAGTCATTCTTACCATGGAATGTGTTGGAAACACAATTTTTTCCATGGCTATAAATGTTTGATCTGGTATATATTCTGAACATGATTCCTGATATAACTTCCACTTGCAAATTACGACGTTTTGAAAAAAACTACACTCCGACCGAAACTGGATTTACAATAGATACATTTACAACACTCCGCCTCGCTTCATTTCACCTTTGTTTGCTTTATGTAAATAAGATGCCCGTGGCCGTCTTCCGTAAATTCTTCAATTCAATTCAACATCGTAGCGTAACGTCAAATAAAGTGACAAAAAGTGATACTTACGTAGGTACGTCACTACGTCAGTCAAATGACAAACCAAACGTTTCGTTTCAGTACCTAGGCACAGATTAATAACTAAACCTAGGTAAAATAGTAGGTAGGTACTCTGTGCGTGCGTTTCGTGTCGAACAGTAGGTAGTTCTCTCTTGGCGTGTAGCTGAAATCATACTTAAGTATGATTCTTGACATTTTTGTTTTACGCTAACGCCCTCATGACTGCGGTGCTGAACCTCCAGTCATTCCTTGTTGCAGCTCCTCCATGCCGATATTCGTATCAGACAATGTTAGTGATCCTATAAAAAACAAGTCTCGCAATTCAGTTGTTTTACCGTAAAAAGTTGTGAGATCCATGTAATACCAAGTCGTTTGGGGTACAAATAGTACAAATGTAGTACAAATAATCCAAGACATGCCACGCTGGGCCACTCAGCGCCATCTAGCCCCAAACTAACCCGAAGCTTGTACTGTGGGTAGGTACCAGACAACTGATAAACTTACTTATATACATTTTTTTTGTAAATAAATACATACCTATTATATAGGAGGTTAGCAGGAGAATGTTTGCGTCGGCTAGTTCCATTAATAGATTACGCAATTTCTTACCAATACCCACTAAGATTGCGCTAGTGCAGGCCGATTATTATTGCCTATTCTTGATTATGCAGACACTTGCTATTCAAATCTCAGTGAAGCACATCTCGACAAGCTTGAACGTCTCCAGAACTTCTGCATTCGTATCATCTTCGGTCTACGGAAGTACGATCATGTCTCCGAATTTCGAGCTCAGTTGAAATGGCTTCCTATCCGCCGTCGCCGCGATCTCCATACATACTTTATCACTGTTATTCTCTGTATTATTCAATCCTCGATCACCCCCATATCTCAAAGAACATTTTCAATTCTTGCAAACCACCAAGGAACATGGTGTCCGATCATGTCGTGATCTCCAATTAAAATTTCGCACAGTACAGTACCTACCTAGATACTGTTAAAGGAGAATAATCAACCATCATATAAACTACATAATTAAAATAGTAATACGTAGCGTACGTAGCATAGCAGCATCGCCTTAAGCATTGGGAATTGAAGAATGATCATAATAATTCAACAATTAAAATTTGTTTTTCATACCTTCTTTGAAGTAGATACCTAAGTAGTGCAGTTTGCCGGCATTGTCAGCATCACCGGACAGTTGAGTGAGCGGAAGGCTCTCAACCCTAGTAAAAATAGTCATTATTCCGCAAGTATACCTACACACTTTATGATGGGTGACATGTGTTCCTTGAGATTATTTTATTACGAGTAATAGGTAGGTACTTATTTAACTTATTATTAGACTTGCTGCGTCCCGTGCCCCCCGCGTTATATTATATTGTGTACCTATCAAAAATGACAAAAAGGTACATTTACCTGTTCACATTTTTAGAAGCAAAACAATTTTATTGAAATTTGAACACACTCACACTCGCAAACTTTCGCCTTTATAATATTAGTGGAATACTGGGATTTTGTAATGACCAGTCGAGCCGTTTTAGAGGTACACCGCGGTAGATCCCATTCCCGTAGGAATTTCGGGAAAAATAGTAGCCTAGGTATGTGTTATTCCGGCCCATACATTATCCTCCTGTCAAATTTCATTCAAATCCGTTCAGCCGTTTAGACCTGAAGAAGTAACAAACATACACACTCACAAACTTTCGCCTTTATAATATTAGTGGAATGGGAAGTGGGATAAGAGAATTTTGTCCTAGAGTAATGGGATAATGAAATAAACCTACACGGAAACTTGCGTCGCGTCTGGGAAGATGCCTGAGGTCAAGGATTTACTAAAAAAAACATGTAAACGTAACAATATATATAAGTATCTATTCAACAATATTATGTAGGTATCTAGTACATTTTCATTTATTAATAACCTTAATCTAATTTCACTGCTTCTCCAATATGTAAAATGGAATCTTGCTCCGACTGTATGTGTGAACGGAAAAAATGTATGTAATCCGTCATTGTATACCAATAATTCCTAGGAAATGTATCTGGTGTATGTACTTGGTGCGCGCCACTATAGTCTGAATGGTAACTATGCGGATGACAACGCTGTCCAGCACGTCTTGTTCGTGGGAGGAAAGGAGAGTATGGGAATAGTAAGAATAACTCTTGGAGCATTTCCCATTGTAGAGACGGTAAAGAACACTAAGAGTGGCAATGTCCCTACTCCCTACGTAGCTGAAGAGGTTCTGGGGTTCTAGAATTGCAGTGAATCTGTATGTGTCCCATGGTTTTGGAGTTAGAAATCAAGGGGCAGATGAACTTTCTCAAAGCGTGAAATTGCCAAATTGGTTTAGGCGTTATTGAGTTATGCGTTTGCTTATTGCTTACCAACACATATAGCGATTCATTTTTATATTAAGTATTTTCCTAGGATTATGTGTATCTTAAATTATTTTGAAAAGATGTTTCATACATTTCCTAGTAATTGTGTTCAATTCTGAGATTTCATACATTTCCGGTAACATTATGCAATGAATTCGATATTCAAAATGCGACAACAAAAGCCCTGTACTCTCTAAAAGAATATTCCTTGGATTTGGGCGATATAATAGATCTGTAGGTACTCAATAAGCTCTAGCTTAGGGTCACCGATAATAATCGCAACTATAGAATGCAAACGCACTATAGACTTTCTTTGTGAATACTTTTTACTGCAACATTGACTAAGTATGCTATTCTCGTTGATAATGACCGGAACTTTTGGAACGGATCGTATATCAATAAGTCTAATATACTTTCTAATTTGGTAAAGTCAGAGTGAGTCAAACTCTTTTAATATCAGATAAAACGTAAATCTGATACTAAAGATATATGGTCTGATGGGAATACTATGCTTGGCAAAGCAGTATGCGCTTGCAGCTCTTCAAGGCTCGGCAAAGGGACTACCTGCAAAATAAAATTAATAATATTAATCACATTAGTAGGTATACTTTATGACCCTACCTATAAGTAGATAATGAAAGGGAAGGAAACATTTAATTTTTGTTTTTTTATGTATTGATCGGATATGTTATATCTATAAATATTATATCGGCATTTCCAGACTCCGAAACTACTGAATCGATTTTTATATATCTTGCGATTCCGTGGTTCTAGGGGTACACCCCTATCATTCGAGCTCTTTCTGCAGCACCATGTTGGGCACGGAACGATGGTAAATAAAAATTAGGGCAGGGGCGGGTCGCTAGTACATAAGATAATAAATACACTATATCTACGTCAATCAATTTAACTAACCTGTTCTACGTCTAAGCTAGATTTATCATAAAAGATATAATCCAAACAATCAGCAAATCCAGCAGTGAAATTAGTGTATTCCGGGGTCCCGCATGCACTTCCCAGGATTGTTTCTTGTTGCAAATCGAGATTGCTTACCGCTTGTTCTGCGTCTGAAATGTAATAAGGATTAAAGTATTAAGAATGCCACGAATTATTATGATTCTGTCTGTTTTGCGTTCACGCCAAGTCTACTAAACCGATTTCAATTAAATTTGGTAGGACAGACTAGAGCCTGAGAAAGGATATCTATAGTCTACTTTTGATATCGAAAGAAGATTTGCTGTCGACACGGACGAAGTAGCGGGGACAGCTAGTCTATCTATCTTATAATATAAAAATTTATCGCCACATGTGTTGCTAAGTGCATAACTCGTGAACAGCTGAACTGATTTCGATAATGAATTTTTTAGAATATTCCTTTAAGTGCGAGCATGGTAAGTAGGTTGTAAGCCTGTAGGCGCCTGTAGTAGGTTGTAACCTACTTAGCTATGTACCCTGCCAGCTATAAATTCTGAAAAGGTGAAACAAAGATAGCCAAAACGCTGTTTTTAATGGAACTGGGGCCCTACTACAGAAAACGAAAACGATCGTTCGTTGAACGGATCGCGTATTTTTGCCCCATAAATCCCTCTCATTTGTCCCTCCCGTGTTCGAATATACGAACTAAAATTCGTCAACGTCGATTTTCAACAATTTAATTGATATATTAGAACACGGGAGGGATTTATGGGGCAAAAATACGCGATCCGTTCAACGAACGATCGTTTTCTGTAGGCGCCTGATTCTATGAGGCGACCGACAGCGTTGTCCAAGGCGCTAAGTTTTGGATGGGTCCTACATAAACTACCTTTAAACGAGTAGGTAGGTAATGGCAATTCCTACCTAATACGAGAAAAAAAAGTGGAACTGATATTAATAATTATGAAATCTGAAGAAATTAATGTGTGTATCAATTAACGTCATTATTCCATTTCGGACGATCGCTATCAAGTAATCGCATACTACACATTTTTGTAGATAGTTATCTAGGCATGAGTCATGATAAGGTGGGCACCTAAAAATTATCAAATTATTCATTTCGTAATTTAAGACTTCAACAATACGAGTATTATAAACACAATAGGTACTGTTAAAAAATTTTGAAACTTACTAGATTTCCAATCAGGCAATGTGCTTGGTGCTGACCCTGTAGTGTACAACTGATAGATACCACATGAGGGAACACTATTAAAATCACCACATACCAACATTGTCACCCTTTTACCTGGAAACTATATAAAAATATAAGTAAAAGGTATAGTATGAACAATTGAGTATTGATTATATTATTATTAATAGTTACCTTAGTAATTAATGTCCTTTTGAGGTCATTTAACCATTTGATTAAAATTCCACCTTGAATAAGTCGTATATGGTCTGCATCCGGATGAAAATACAAGTGAGTGTTGCCCACAAGAAGTATTTCATTTTCATCATCGAGAGATTGTAAATAAGTTGCACTACCTACTGAGGACCGGTCTAATAATCTTTCTGCTAGAGGAATGTTATCTTTTACTGCAGCCCATATTCCTTGTAAGTATGGTTTATTGGGTATAGCTTCTGAGAATACTATTCTTTCTTCTCCAATTAACCTTAAAATAAGCATATTACAAGTTAAAGTCTTGTGAACTGTTGCAAAAAGTTGACTGGCTCGATGGCTCATTTTTTTCAAGGGGGGTTCGATTCCCGCACAGTGCAAACATTCGTGTTCATGAACATGGTAGCCACCCCTTAACCCCCACTTCTCCTTTGGTAGAGTCTGGCAGGCTGCGTTGATGGTGTTGCGGTGTTAAGGCTCACGCTGCTTCCCGTGACACCGATCACCAAAAACGCATGGCGAAGCGGACCGGGGCTTTTTTATTAGGTATTCTCCGTCTCGCTTCCGTCAAGAGGCGGAGTGAGGCCCAAATACTCGCGGTTCACGGTTCTCGTGGCCGTCCGACAGATCTTCATGATCAACCGCCGGGCAACCTGTTAGCCCCGTGTTTTTCGGCAGGGGCCAGGAAGCCTGCCTTCATTGGTCGGCCCGAGTGGAGACAGTCACAGTAAAAAATACCTGTTACTTCTGCCGTGATTCTCGGCAGGGGTCGGGGGGCCTGCATTCAAATCCTTAATCAATATTCCATAGTCCATGGGAGACCGACAGTAGTCTCCATGGTAGAATAATACTGAATGATACACATAAAATGTCATACTGTGAGATCGGTTCCTTAGTGCGAATTGCCTGACACATTTATTATTCACAATATATTTTAAATTTTATTAGTAAAAATATTTTGTAGCAAGATAAGACAAGTAGATCCTAAACTTACTTGAATCTAAGTTTTCTGTGAAAAACTGCCAATCCTTCTGCAACTTCTTTTCCCTTTTTATAAAATGAGCCAATAAAACCCTCTGTTAGTAAAATGGGCTGTAGATAATGATTGAAAATCTTTGCATCTACTTCCTGAAGGCAAATGATATCAGCATTGTAACCTAGGAAAATAATTAAGTTAAGTTACATCACAAAAGCAATAAAAAGGTACTTCTTGGTGAAGTAATAATACAAATTATATTAATATGCAAACCTATTATTTCCTTCAAAAACAATTGCTTCCTGTAATCAATATTCAGTGCATAAGGAGGGCAGTATGGATGTAACACTGTTCTAGTGACATCTGAATCACAATACAAATCTGCTAAAATGTTATATGTAACACAACGAAAACTGAAAAAAGAAACATTTATTAGGTCTTAAACTTGAACCATTGTGTTTATGGTGGCCCCTAAACAATCAATTATATTGCGGAATATTGAGAATTGTGCAATATAATTGATTGTTTAGGATAAATTATTGCTTTATTGTGTTAATAAATTGTTATTATTATTAAATATTGAAGATTGCGCAACAATTGAACCTAAGATTGGGCAACTTTAATTTTTATTGCACCATATTTCTACTGCATCATGTAGGGTAAATATTGCGCAATATTTTTAAGTCTGTTTCATCCTGATGTGGAAAACACGCGTGCGCGCAAATATGGCGGGAAAAGAAAACATTGAGCAGTTCATGTTTTTGTGCAATATAATTGATCATTTGGACACAAAACACCGTTCAATCTTATTGTACAATAAAATATATTGTAAAATGTTATTGTACGTCTAGGGTCTGCCTTACATCTGTTAAAAAGAAAAGTCAAAACCTTTTCTCATTCTTAGCTTAGACTGAGTAAAAATATGTCAAACCTGTTCTCATTGAGCTTAGACTGAGTAAACATGTGTCTTGTTTCAAATGGATAGGGTCCAGAGCCTGCTTCCACTACACTTTTAGAAATAGTTTCCACTGTGGGTCCAAATCTTTCACTATTACCTGAAAACACATGTAGATATAATATTATACCTGTAATTATTAAAAAGTTAAAGAATCCCAAAATGGGTATTGTCCTAATTTACACAAATTTATTATTCGTGTAAATTAGATCAATAGCAATTTTGGGATTTGGGTAAAAATGTCTGTAATAAAAAGTTAAAGGAATTTTAACTAATTAGGTGTTACACCACTAAAAAAAATCAATGTGAGGTATAAAAAGTCATATTGTTAATGGAAATCAACTGTGATTGAAGTTATAGCATGGATAACTAAACAATTTGTAAATTAAATTTAAAGCTTTTTTTTATGGGTTCAACTTAAGAATATGATGAGTCAATTGAAAGAATCTTGTAATCTAGTTTATCAATGATTTGTTAATAACCAGTATGATTCTTGACAAATATACCAGTATAATTAATAATTAATACTTCCACAACTATCTTACCTGGGGTGTATTCAATTTTTAGCTTCTTTCCGACATCTTTTACTGTTGGGGTATAACTGATGCCTTCACCAACTAACTCCCATTTAACATGATTTTCACTTAGTACATTTCCTTTTTCATTAAAATAAATAGCAGTATGCCATTTGACAATACTCAGTTCCTTGTCAGCATATTGAAGAACTAAATATTCAGGATATACTGAGAAACCAGCTAAAATACTCTGTGGCAAATGTAAGCTCACCACCCAAGGTGCGTTAAATACTGCTTCAAACATATGACCGTCTATCTTTAAATATATCGGATCTTTAGACTTAAACAAATCCCAGCATGTCGATTGGTCATTAATGGAAACATCTTTTACATCTGCCAATTCTATTTTTATTTCTGAAGACTCAGGCATTTTCTTTTTATAAGCTTTTTTAATGGCTTTCTGTATATTGGCACCCATGCGATTAAACAGAGTCATTAAATTTTCTGTTGGTTTTCTACTAAAATTAAATTGCCTAACAGAGTCCTTAATGTTCATAAGAAATGTTATATCAACAGATTCTTCTTTCTGAATGTAACGAAAGTAGCACTTATCTAAATTCATTTTGTTCGCTTTTGATTTAATGTTTACTACAGAAAACTTTCGTGTTACATTCAATACCCTGTATAACATAACTTTTATAATCTAAACCTTCTATATATGAAACGTCTAAACATTTATACAATATTTTAGTCTTCAATAGTACAATGATATTGTACTTGCAAGTTATTATTAATTACTAGCTCACACAATATGAAACTTATATTGATAAAATTCTATATTATGTACTTAATTCTTAAAAAACCAAGATTCGCTCCACAATTCCACACAAACAGGCGATCTCCTCAGGCAGATTGACATGACAGACAATGACAATATGACATTAATCTTTTTTTTTTAATAAGATTTTAAGGCCCTGTCCGCACTGCGATTTTTCACCGCGCGATTTTTTTTCCGCAATTCTGTAACTCGTGCAACACTATAGAAGTAGCCGCACTGGCGATTAAAAATTCGCGCGGAAAAAAAATCTGTGAATTGATGCAAAATGACCGCGATTTCTTTCCGCGCGAATGTTTTGTGCAATATAAAGTGGTACGGGCCTGTCCGCACTGCGGAAAAAAAATCGCGCGATCCGCTCAGTCGTAAACTAACAGCGCAAGGAAGACGAGATTATGGAAGGAAATATTATATAGATATATTTTACTTGGGAACAATATAGTGTTGTTGAAAAAAAACAAAAAGGTGAATAAAGCTAATAGTTTATTAATTTGCCTAATAAGTACTTTTCAATTATTATTATAAAAAAATACTGTGTCAATACTCATTAGATGTTCACATCGCCGTCGTTTTAACATCTTATTTGAGCTATTGATGGAGTATCAAGTAAATTAAAATTTTTCTTCTGTCCATTGTACACGTCCGTTTCAGCCGGGAACTCCATCGAAATGACAAAATACGCGCGGAATTTTATTCGCAGTGCGTATATAATGTGATCCCGGTCGCGGAAAAAGAATCGCGAGAATTAAAATCGCGCGGTGAAAAATCGCTGTGCGGACAGGGCCTAACGGCCTGGGATGGGATGACATTAATCTGACAAGACAAAGTAAAAAACACATGGCATGGCGGTACCTACCACATACTCTAGGTACCTATCAGATAAAGCACTTATTGACCCTGAATTAAGGGCTTATTACACCACACGTTATTCAGGGACCCTGACCCTGAATCAGTGTGGTGTAATAGGATTCAGGAAGTAAGGGTCCCAATTTAGGGCGACCGGGTCGACCCGGTCTGCCTTGCTCCCTAACCGCTCTGCCGACCGTGTAGTGTAATAACCAGAGGTCGGAGTAGGTAGATTGATTTAAGGACGATGACGTCAAACGTAGAGGATAATATGGATATGCCTCCAAAATACCGGAACTTCATATTTATTGTGATACTTCTTCCGGAATTTTAAAATTAGCATGAATCTGTGCTTAAGGTGAAATATATATTAATAGTATCAATCTAAGCTGTCATACTGATTCCTTTCACTTATAAAAACACCTTGGAATACTTACACCGTATTTTGTCCCTTTCTGTTGAATTAGAAATGACGCTACGCTTGTCAGTATGACAATACTTAAATAGGGCCTTTTGATACTTTATCTCATGTTCATGTCGACCGCACGCAACGACCAATTAGAATCTAGTTAGTATCCTGTGTGACTCATTGAATGTTTGATAAAAAAAACGGTGTGCGAGCCAGCGCTGGAACAGCTTCCAGGTATCTCACTCGCTTACCTCAGTTTATTTTATTTTATTCCATGACTAACTGTGCTCGCGACTTCGTCCGCGTGGAATAGTTATTTTTTAACCGCCTTAAGTGTTATTACACTACACGGTCGGCAGAGCGGTTAGGGAGCAAGGCAAACCGGGTCGACCCGGTCGCCCTAAATCGGGACCCATACTCCCTGAATCCTATTACACCACACTGATTCAGGGTCAGGGTCCCTGAATAACGTGAGGTGTAATAAGTGCTTTACTCCCTGAATCTTATTACTCCACCCTAATTCAGGGTTAGGGTCCCTGAATAACGGGTGGTGTAATAAGGCTTTTAAAGTAGTATTTAAGGCTTGGAACCCATTTACCGCACGGCCCAGAACGAAGTGATAGTAGCTGTTTTTCATGTTTCAAATTTAATACTCATATGTCCATGCAAATACCTACTATAATAACGGATAAATAAGTATCTTTTAGCAAATGGCCTAAATAAATCGGACCTAACGCAATCCCATGTACTTATTAGGTACTTCCATGCGCCATCTTCATACAAAACGACATCGACATCTTTGACGGTAGATTCTTGATGTTTTTGTTTCATAATGTACTGCACCATACATAATGTGTTTCTGGCTTTAAAAAGTGAAAAATATTTGACGACCAACCAAAGACGTTTTAGTAGTATAGCAACATTCGTTGACGACGTGTCATTCAAATTGTACGCGTTGTAGGCCAACTTTACGGTTCATCATTGCCGAGTTTCTAATTCGAAAGAATTGGAGGTTCTTGGACAGCTCGCCATAAAAAGCTACGAGTTACTTAAAATTTAATTTCAGTAACAATCGCAACAATGGTAAGCAAACTATCAAACACATCTTATTTTATTCTACGTAAATTTTAATTGGATAAAATTTTAACAACCTACTTTATGAATTTAGCCACCGTCTCCAAGTTCCACGTCGGTTGGGTCTGGTGGTCGTTCACCAAGCAAAGCAACAGCTGCTCCACGCTCAGCTAGTGGAAGCACTGTAAGGCAGCGTAAGACGACAACGACGACTACTGCAGCGAGGAATCGTAGTACTGGTGCTGGTTCAGGGGGAATGTGGCGTTTCTACACGGACGATTCTCCTGGTGTGAAAGTGTAAGTAACCATTTTTAACCACTTAGGGTCGATAGTCATTTAAAATGCAAAATCCATTATTAACCCTACTCTCTGACCCAAAATTCATCTTGGTCTAGTGACCATAATATTCTTTTTTCATGAAACATATTGGTGTTTAATATCCTAAGCATCAATTGAAGAGATTTATAGTTTCACTTTTCAATAATAAGTAAGATTTAATAATAATTTATTAATTAAAGGTTTGGTGAATGTAATAAGTTACTATATTATGTTATGTACCAAATATTTTAATATGATCTGCATTAGCAATGTTTAGCACACTTCAGAATGAAGTAAATAGAGATGTGTGTGTATTGTGTTGTGCTGCAATGGATTAAAGAAATCCCAGATTATGCAAAATAATGATATAGTCAGATTATGTGATTTACTATAAATGCTTTTTGATGTAAATATTATTCATTTTTATTTGAAATTGGTTTACACTTGACTGCTATTCACCATAATAATACCTCTTGATAAACATGGCTTAAGGTAATAAGTACATTTGTATTATTTCTAGAGATGGACAACAATATTTCAAAAAATAACCCCCTAAATAAGTATCTAACCATAATTGGCCACAGGACTTTATGTTGTGGTCCTATATTAAAATTGCTCACATAATAAAATGCTTAAGCCAAAATTTGACCACATCATTAAAATGCGAGTGATGTAGGAAACTCTACAGAAAGGCCACAACATTTAAAAGAACACCTTTTGAATTTATTATAAATCATTAAATAAACTTAACATACCTACTTTACATTATTACAGATTTGGGATTTTTAGATCCTAATTTCTTTATAAATGAACAGCAGGGGACTGTTGAAAATTGATTTCAAGAAATATTTTATGGAGCAGGTGTGGCCAACTGGTTCATAGCAGCTATCAAGTCAATCATGGCAAGATAAAAACATGTTCAAGTTGCCTGAATATACCTCACACAATGTAAATCACACAGGGTTTAAACCCTTTTACATTGTGGGGTCACATAAGATCACCAGTAAAGAAGTTGATCTAGTTACATCAAATTGGCCACCCTGCAATGAATTTGTTTACATGGTATATTTTTATTATGTTTGTGTTGTAGATAGCTTGCTTTCATGGAGATATGACGATACTATAGATTAATACTTTGGATAATAATATGTTAATTATTTAAAAAAAAAAATTAAACCGACTTCAAAAAAAACGCAAACGACCAAAACTAAAAAGCGATAAATAACGTAAGTAATTCTATCCTTAATACACAATCATTTAAATATTACAATTATCACTTATTTTTGAAGTCGGTGCCAACCTCTCGGTACCTAACGTAGACTGTTGTTGTATGACGCGCGCGGCCGGCATATCCACACGACAATATACCTAGATATGTTTGGCTGGCACCGACTTCAAAAATAAGTGATAATTGTAATATTTAAATGATTGTGTATTAAGGATAGAATTACTTACGTTATTTATCGCTTTTTAGTTTTGGTCGTTTGCGTTTTTTTTGAAGTCGGTTTAATTTTTTTTTAAAAAATAATTTTATTTCTCTGTTTTTAGTTGCGTTAATGTGCTGTGACCTTGAATAAAGGCTAATTAATGTCCTTAAGAGTTTTTCTTAGGAATGAAAAATTTTGCTTTAAGTCAAGTGAAGACTTTGCGATCTAGAATCAAGCATATCACTTACCAAATCACCTGCCCTATTAGCCCTGCATAAGTACATACTACTACCTAGTTTAATATCGACCAATGTCAGTACTGTCCCCTAACTCCTAACCGTTAAGGAGTTCTGTGGCTTCATCATCAGCACCAGATGTTGTCGCCCGGAAGCATATACCTGAGTAAAATATGATTACGTAACAAAAATACCATATGAGCATACAATTTTCGGTTGTTGCCCTCAATTTCTCCAGGATCCCATCATCAGATCCTTACTTGGTGATAATGGGACCACCTCGGAAGTGTCTTCTGTCGAACTGTCGAAAAATTTTTGAAATCCATCCATAATTGACGGAAATATCGCTGAACATACATAAAAAAAAAAAATTATACATAGAGACGAATTGAGAACCTCCTCCTTTTTTCGAAGTTGGTTAAAAATAGACTAACTATAAATGATATGTCAGAAATGTCTACACAGATTTATTAACAATTTGTTTATTTTTGCAGAGGTCCTGTGCCTGTATTGGTGATGTCCCTTCTCTTTATTGCATCTGTCTTCATGCTGCATATCTGGGGAAAATATACTAGAGCATAAGTTATTATAGATTGTAATAAATTATTAATTTTAATTGTTGAAGTGGATGGAAGAAAGCATGAGAGTTTTTTACTTATAGGCTAAATAAATATAATTAACGTAATTTAATATTATTCAGAATAAAAATAAGTTCAAATAACCTCTCTAGATTTTTTTTGCATACCTACTGTTTTGTCAATAATACCAGAGTATTATATTTATTAAAACAGGTAATCTCTGTAGATCCATTTGATTCTATTGAGAATATATAACCCAAGACATGCCACGCTGGGCCACACAGCGCCACCTAGCCCCAAACTAAGCCAAAGCTTGTACTATGGGTACTAGACAACTGATAAACTTACTTAACCTCGTAAGGCCCAATGTTCTCATGTGATCCAATTCCTATTGTTTCATCTATTGTGTCTGGAAGTCTGGGCCTTACGACTTTAAATACATTTTTTTTGTAAATAAATACATATTATGCATAGAAAACACCCAGACCAATACAAATAGACATGTTCATGAACACAAATATTTGTACTGTGCGGGAATCGAACCCACGACCCTTGGCTCAGAGGGCAGAGGTCACTACCAAATGAGCCACTGAGCCTGTCAAATATACTATACAGTGTTACTCCTCCTGGTCCTCTGTAAGGCTTGCGGGGGTGGGGGCACAGGACCAACACTCCTTAAGGTAATTTAATATGTGTATGTGAGACAGGAAACATCGGCCAGACATTACTTGTTTCTAGGCCGCTTCCTATCTGCGGCTGCCAAGGGCAGGCATGGAAGCGGCCGTATGCTTTCGGCGCTACCAGAGTCCCTGCAAGTTGCTGCCCACTGGCCGAATCAGGTGGGTTTAGTGGGTATGTGCCCTCCCTTTCCAGGTGTGGTGAGTCCCATACAACAACACGTCCGCCCGAAGGCGGCGAGATGGTGTGCCTAATGCATTCCCCTTTAAAAAAAATGTGTTGCCGATCGATAGCTGGATAGATTGTAGCGACACCTATCTCTCCACATCGGTATAACTATAATTCATAATTCATTTATTCAGAGTCTCTTACAAGCTAACAGATAAATATCCAAAACGCTTACAAGATTAAAATAAAAATAACACAATTACATTATATGATGTGCCTCCCAAATTAATAAATATACAGAAATTATATCAGTCAAAACATTATTATAAAGTGGTATGTCATCTTAGATTAATATAATATGTAATAAAATTAAATAGAATGTCAACATTAATTAGTCATTTAAAATTGCACGGAATTTAATAAGTAAATGCCCTAGTCCATCGGCAAATCCCCACGTTGCTACAATATGCAATCTCTAGTTACGCCAGCTAACAACAGATGGCAGGCAAGGATACGGGATGTGGCCGTATGCTTCGGTGCTACCCGTGTTCCTTCCCCCCTGCAACTTGCTGTCCACTGTCCGGAGGTAGCATGAAGGTGCGTTGCATTCCCCTCTAGAAAAAAAACCAAACAGATGGGGATTTAGGTAACATCCGCGGCACAAAATCTCCATACAAAATGAAATCGCTATTATCGCTACAAGTTATCGGACGGAATCTTATTGAAATCTTCATGTACATATCTATTTTAACTCTGTCTATAGCGGAAGGAGTGGTAAATAAAACGTTCAAAATGAGAAATGAAGAGAAACAGAACTTTTTACAACTCTCATATCCAGTGGGGACGACCAGTAATAAATGAAAGTAGCTACAGAAGATATAGAATAAACATTCCATTTTTACACACAATATTACCATAACATTACCAAATACCTAGTAAGAACTACTAAAAGAGTGGTACATCATGATGGACTAATAAAACACATCACATTAAAAATACTTTTTATTAAATTTTACATTGATTCTTACTTATTTCATGATTCATTAGAAAAAAAATGTATAAAATCTTAAAATTAATGAGACATCTATTTACAATATCAGCCTTATAAATGTAAAATAATATAAATGTAATAAAACTAATAATGACACACATAGCCTATCAAACATAGGCTTCAACTCTTCTACCTTTAATTCTATCGAAGAATTGGCGCCACGAAACTAATGTTTTCCCTGACCAGATCCAAAAACTTGATGTTATACCAACAATCATTGTCATAAGATACTTTATCATAAACATTTCAAACTTAGGCCTCTCCATCTCATGTCGTGTAAAAGGGCATGGTATGGAGTACAACGGGTTAGAGCACATGTCACGGTGCCATGTCACCATCCAATTATCAAAGTGACTCTGTTCATAGAAAAGGCAGGCAATAACAATCAATGCTGGCACTGTGTATAGCACACCAAACACACCAATTCGAATCATTAATTTCTCAAGTTTGTCAGTTTTAGTTCCATCATGTTTCATTACAGTTCTAATACGAAATAATGATACAAAACCTGCAAGTAAAAATACTGTTCCTAATACAAGATAAACACACAATGGTGCCAGTACAAATCCACGTAAAGCTTCTGCATCCCATAGTCCAACATAGCACACACCAGATAGTATGTCACCTGCAACAAATATTACACAGGCTCAATGTCATTATAATTGCTATTAAATTATTCTTGACTATACAAATATCAAGTAATAAAGTAAAAAAATGTATAGATATTAAAATCTTCATCAAATATATAAGGCTGAGCAGCATGTCCAATTTTCTTCTGCCTTACTTGCTTTGGAGTATGACTATTGTATGTGATATTATCTTATTTGTCAACAGAACAGATTAAAAGCTTTTCTTAGAATTTTCAACAAGAGGATTTAAGGGCATAGCATTAATTGCACTCTGCTGCCCTAAACCATGGAATATGTAAATATTTTTTATAAATCATAACTAATATTATAAAGCTGAAGAGTTTGTTTTAACGCGCTAATCTCAGGAACTACTGGTCTGAATTGAAAAATTCTTTTTGTGTTGAATAGACCATATATCGAGGAAGGCTTTAGGCTACCTAACATCACGCTGCAACTATTAGGAGTGAAGAAATAATGGAAAATGAAAAAAAACGGGGAAAAAATAACTATTCCACGCGGACGAAGTCGCGAGCACAGCTAGTGAAATTATAAAATTAGTATCCTCACCATCAACTTTTCCCATTGCAAGTATTGATATGGTTTTGATAGCTGGTACTGCCCATGCAGCAAGATGGAAATATTGGGAGTTAGCTTCAATAGCTTCATGGCCCCATTTTAAACCAGCTGCTAAAAACCATGTGAGAGTTAATATAACCCACCAGATGCTTGAAGCCATACTGAAAAAATATACCACCATGAACAATATAGTGCATGGTTCATGCTTTGTGCCTTGTGATATGATTGATATGTTAGGTAATCTTGTTCCACTTATTGTTGATGGGAATGGTCCTTGGCAGCTCACACCATCTCCAGCACTCCATCCCATTACATATGCCGCTGCTACCATTAAGTAGCAGACAGATAGGAATATTATAGGTCTTTCTGGATACCTAAATCTATCTGTATCAATGAGAAAAGTCATAACAGTAAATAAACAGCTCACAGTACACAATGTCGCCCAAATGCCGATCCATAGCCTTGAAAAATGTTTTTCATCTTGGCTAAAGAACATCCCATTACATGGTGCACCACAGTCATGCTCTATTTTGTCTCCAACTTTTAGCGAGTATTCTAAATCTAAACTCTTGGGTACTTTGAAATGCACTGGACACACAAATCCATAATCCTTGGCACGATGCAATTTAGTGGGATCTCTTTCAATGTTGGATTTGAAATCAACTTTAGGTAGCTTAGCTTCTGTAGGTTTTCGAGATTCATGGGTAACATTATTATCACCAACACATATAACATTCTCATCGGTTGCTACAGGAAATCTGGAACACTCCAGATGTTCAGGCCAAGGAAAACTGTAGTCAGTCATCAATTGGTCGCATTTGTGTTTAGCAGATTCACACAGGTGACGACAAGGCGGTATTGCTCTATCTAATATCGTGCATACAGGTGCATAGACAGAACATAAAAAGAATTTTAGGTCTGGCGAACAATTCACTTTGATCAATGGTGTAAACTGATGTACTTCTGGACCAGCGTCTTCTTGTTTGGCATGATTTAATATATTGGGAAAAATTGTTTGATTATATCTTATTTGCTGACAAAATTGGATAGTTATTGGTTCACATCGTCCATGATGGGGTAATGTATCGCCTTGATAAACAGTAACACGCGATGTTTCAGTTAACACAATTAAATAAATCACTTTTATCAACGAAATCCAGAGTCTTCCCATTTTTTCTTTAACTCAAAACATAAAAATCATAAATTCTTCTGATTTCTTACTTTCTTTCACATTATTAATTTGGATTGAAGTCATTACATTTCATTTATCTTTAGTATCATTTTTATTTACTTAAATCGAATTATTAAACAAAAATGTAATAGGTATTGCAACAAAAAGGTACACAACAATGCTGTCCGTCAAAGACAATTTTTTTTTTTAAATTAGTCTTGGCTTCGGTGTCTGAGGAGCACTTTTAAGTCATAGACACAAGACCAGAGAGAGACTCCGGATTAAACCACACAGGCCAAATCCAAAACTCTCATTTAAAAAAAAGTGATGTCACATCTTTCTGACACTGACGGCTGTCATTAACAATACGAAATTACGAATTCGTACGAATTCGAAATAAACACCGGTTCTATACATTTATCGTTACTATAGACTAATGAAATGGATCTAGGAAGTGATAATTTGGATTTTGTAAAATTGATAATCAAAGGACATGATGAAAACATTACTCCACACAAAATTGCGGTTGTGGCTTTTATACGTGAATATGGATTGCTGAAAGTTGAAGGTGCACGAATTGCTTTATTCTTCTTTGTGCGCTCGAAGAAGTGCTTTATTAATTATATACCTAATTTAATAACAAGTGATGATAGTAAAAACATTTTTTTTTAAGTAACTAAAATTAGACCTAAATTGTACCAACTTAATTAACAAACTATTGGGAGAAACTGTCAGCTGTGATCAAGACAACGCATCTAGGCGCTTTTGTGTTGGAACATTGAGAGCAATTTATGATTATCACGCGTTTGACTATTCCTGATGCCTTTCAAATGTCCACTCACAGTATGAACTGACTGATAACAGGGCAGGACAGGGCTCTATTACGATTTGACAACAAGGCCTAATTCATCATCAGCCTATGTCATCATATTGTTATGTTGAATTAACTTAATTTTACCTTTCAGAGAAACAAAAAGTTGATTGTATAGTTGCACCCAAATACAGGAAAGATTTTTGTATACTTGCTCTCAAGCTGATTCAGGTAAGGATTGGCATATATGTTAAACATTTGAAAGTATTTTGTTTTTATCACAGTTTATTTATTCCAATGATTCTTGATAATATTATGTTCATATATAACAATTTCAAATGTAATATTACATAATGAGAACATTATTTTTGTAATTTTATGGGACAAAAATATTCAATGTCTTTAAAATTTTATTTATTTGTTGCAGTGTCCTGACATGGAATTCAAAGAATTAGAGACGCTTTTGACTGATGGCCGTTATAATTTATTGAGTGTACATCTCCAAAATTTCTGTGTCAGGTTACAAAATATTTATGTTAACGGTATTAGTGCTCTAATGGACTGTGTTACCTCTACTATAGACAAACTTATGATAGAACAAAATGAAACAAATCCGTGTGTGATTACAAGATATAGTGTTCTAGGTAATGATAAAAGGTTTCTCTTATTTCAGTTTGCTAGTTTCGTCTTTTTAATATAACATAGAAGAAATCAAAGAAATAATATTTCCACTATCTACTTCCATTAAAAAATCAAGGTGTCTACTTTGCATAGACTAAAACTATTACCAGACTTCATATAAATTGGAGTCTTTCCTGTCTATAACAACTGATTAAATAAATAATAATGACATGTTGATGTTAAAATAAAATTTTTTGCTTTTAGGGTTTTACTTAAGGAGGATCTTACTTCATCTAGATAAACTTACATTCACACAAGTGGTGTCTCTATATAAGTCATTTTGCCTCTACTATCAAAGGGGACGGCCAGGCTTGATGATGAGGTCATTGAGTAAAGAGGTAATGAATTCATGTAACTTCTTTTTTTTATTTATATTATTGTAGTAATTTTGGTAAAACATAAATAAACAAAATCTAGAACACAAGATTATGATGAGAGAGTACCAAACCTTACTAATGATGTATCCCCCAATCTTCAGATGGACATCTAAGCTCTTTTATGAAAATATTGTAAAAACCAGAAGATAACTTGAGTAATTAAAAATTAAGTTATAAATGTATGTGGTAAAAACATTATTATTTTTGTTATGATATATTCACTCTTATGAGCATATTGTAGAAACTCAATAACATGGATCCAGTGGCTGCAACATCAACATCACCTGCATTACCCGAAGAATCTAAGCCCCATGAGTTATCAATGAAAATGAATATGATTGATAAAGACAAGTATGTGCAATAATATAATTATTCTTAATATTTGCAGATAAAATAATAATTAATTTAGTATTAATTTTTTAAATCCTTCTTTTAATCTATTTATTAAGATAAATAAATACTATTTAGTTAAATTTAAATTTAGTAATTATTTTGTATTGTCACATCCATTAAAATAATAACTAATCGAAGAAATCTATACAAATAAGCCCCAGTTCTTTAACTTTTTATAATGATATCATGTTGAAATGATTTCAGCAGTTTTGAAGAATGTCAATGGTCCAGGAAACAAGCTGAATTATTCACAGCACAACAAGCAAATTTGTTGCAAATAAATGAAAGGAAAGCTTTGCCACCTCGACAGCTGCAAAAAACAATAATTCAGATAATGAATGATATACCGGATTACCCAGACATTGTAAGTTTTGGGTTCCATTTGTTAAACTATGTAATTTTTTATTTAAAGCAAGCCTTTTTATACACGTGTCTTAAAATTCCATATCCACAAAGAAATATCGACACACATTTCTGCCAGTTACAATGACAATGTAAAAAAAATTGACAATTGGTGTAACATTTTGTTCCCTATAAATGTTTCAGCACTTTTTAAGTTTCCTGAACTGTATAAGAATGAAGGAGTTTTGCGGTGCTCAAGACTCGCTGTACAACTGCTTCGACCGAACTGTACTCAGCGTTTTCGGAGCCGGTAGTGCGTGCGACCGAAACAAGAACTTTCGTTATGCCGCCCTCAACCGTGCTGCCATGCACACGCAGTTTGGACACAAGTTAGTTTTTGTTTTATTTTCAGTATTTATTTCTGTAATTTAATTTATCTAAATAACTTAATCGAGGTACGGGGACGGCTTTAAATGTCCTCATGAGAAATGATAACTAAGTTTAAAATATTTTTCCTTACTTATTTTATTGAGGTGAGTAGATACGTAATGAGACTAACATTCAATATAAATTCGTAATTGATATACCTACCTACAGAAAAATAAACAAATCTAACATTATCACCTATTTACATCTAGGTAGGAAGTTCAAGAACTAGTAACTAAGAAGTTAGGTACTTGAGAGTTGACTGCACGCGACCGACTGACTGGTGTTACGTATTTTTATTTCGGTGTCCTTACAACAACACAGCTACCGGAAACACACATCGCCGTGGTGCGGGCTTATGTCCGTACCTATGTCCTAAACGGCTCTTTCAATTCAAATAAATTCGTAACGTCCTTACAATGTCCTATTATAAGTTTTACTGACAGCTGTAATTCCATTCATCTTACATTTTGTGGACTATATTTGAGCGGCATTCGCTTAGAAACTATATCTAGCTAACTAGCTAAAACCAGGGCTCGTCGGCTATGTGATCATGGCAGTATCAGTAAGAGCTCGTTCCCACTTGTCGGCTATCGGATTCATAAATTAATCGGATGTCGGCGCCTTTGTTCACACATACGATTGGTTGTCGGCCACGGTCGAAGCTAGTGCCAATTTTAAGCACTCTACGCGAGGCGATTAGGTACGATGGACGTCGACGAAGTTCTTGTTGTCATGAAAAAAACGAGGAAAGACAGCCAGGAAAGATAATATTGGGTGCACCCAATCTTGATGTATGTAACTTAATAATAGAATTGAGGAGTGACGAAATTAAGTTTTTCTATTATTTTAGAATGTCGATAACTACATTCAATCATCGGTTATCGATCCCAACATCAGACAAATATGAACAGCGCCATTCTAAATCATAGGCGAGCGAGATCCGATACGATTTTTTTCCGGGCGTAGAGGAAGAACATCCGACATTTCTTGTCAGAGCCGACACAAAATCGGTTTCAGATAAGTGTGAATAGCTTCATATATGTCACCGGAAAATAGCAAGAATCGTAAGTTAATCAATTTCCTAGGTAGTTGATTAACTTTCGGAATATAACAAACGGTAGTTGAAATGTATTATTTTACGCAATGGATTTCAGTTAGTTGATCAATTTACGGTAGCCTGACAGTCATTTAATAATTTACGATTTTGATACAAGTAAAATCGTCCTCAAATGGGCCAATCGTTGCTCAATGTTCTATTTTACGGTGCACTATTACCCGTAAATTAATACACTGTTCCCTGATTGGTTGCCGGGATAACGCCACGTGAGCCATTGAACCAATCAACGTTCACCTCACCTTCGTCGGATGATTTTTACGGCAAGACCCCGTAAAATGATCAATTTACTAAAATACATACGTTAAATAATACATTTCAACTGCCGTTTATTATTTTCCGGAAGTTAATCAACTACCTAGGAAATTGATCAACTAACGATTCTTGCTATTTTCCGGTGACATATATAATGCTCTGCCACTATAAGCTCCGATCAATATACGGATCCGACACCCGACACGCGGGAACGAGTCTAACTCGGGGCATGGCAGGGCGCTGGCGCAGGAGGGCGTGCGCGAGGCGCTGGGCGCGGCGCAGGAGGCGGGCGACGGCGCGTGCCTGGCGCGCGCGGCGGCGTGGGGCGCGCTGGCGGGCGGGCGCGCGCGGCGCGCGGCGCTGCTGGCGCGGGCCCCGCGCGCGCCGCGCCCCATGCCCGCCGCCGCGCTGCTCGCCGCGCAGCACCAGGCCGTCAACGGCGCCCGCCCCGAGGAGGTCTTCCAGGTCTGTTGACGTCGCCGCCGCGCAGGGGCCCTTCATCGATTGCGTCTCGACTACGTCCGCTCTAGGAGTTTAGAAGGAATACGAGGCCGCCCTGGCCATCATCGTAGTCATTTAGAAAAAAAAGAAAGACTACTTCCACTCGGTCTACTTTTTTCCGGTGCCTAGTACGATCTTTAATTACTTACAGTTATGAGCCCGTTCGCATTTTAACGAAATTTTTAACCGTTGAAGTCGGTAAATCAGTAAATCTTACTTTTCTCGCACCATTAGGCTGTGGAACTCTCTTCCATCCACACGTGTTCCCTTTCCCTTCCTATACTCTTGGGTCTTTTAAACGGGGCGTGAAGCGGCACTTATGCAGGTCGCCATAGTGTGATCGATCCGCGTCGAACTAGCCAGGTGCGATGAGGATCGCATACACTTTTTGGACTTCGTTGTTTGCCGACACGCCAAACGACACACGCACGCGGAAGGTGCGGAGCGATCCGTACTGACGGTACGCGTGACACTAAAACCAACCTAAAACGACACGCAGACGATCAGCCTGCATCATCAAATGAGCGTGGCTTCATCGGGCAAAACGCAGTCATTTATTTTAGGTATTTAAATACTTGTAGGAGAATTCGTATTGCTCCCCATTGTTAGACGATATGTAGGTATACAGTTTGACGTAAACTTTTTTAGCTCGATGTTTCGGTCGGGCCAAAACGTCTTCGTGCGCTTTAATTCCTTAGCATTATCATGACTTATAATGCATCGTGAAAATTTTAAAGTTATTCCAGTATTATTGTTAATTTTATTGCAGATTTATGGACGTAGTTGACGTAATTTATGGATGGCCCCCGTAGTAATTCATTGAACAATGTTGGAGCACGATTCCGGTTTTAGTCCATTCTTAACAATTCGCAGATAATTGCAAAGGGTGATTCGTTAAACTATCTGCACTCTATGACCGACTTGACGATGGCGGGTTTGGCAAACGCAGCGGCGCTGTGGTCGCTGTATGGAAAAGCGGAGATGGCATCCGTTAGTTGTCTGCTACTTCTCAATTTGAATACGAGTAAGTGGAACAATAGAGTTCTTACTTATTTTATGTTATGTTAACTACGTGTGTGTCAATCTGCCGCATCTTGTGCGGGTATGTGTCCTGTAGGGTTCAGATCAATCGAATACCTACCTACTGATAACACAAGAATTGATAATCTGAAAGTATTTATTTACACAATCCAATTACAAACACTCATTTAACCAGAGAGAGAGAAAAAGTAATAATCGGCGCGGC
Organism: Conogethes punctiferalis; assembly: GCA_031163375.1. Taxonomy (NCBI): domain Eukaryota; kingdom Metazoa; phylum Arthropoda; class Insecta; order Lepidoptera; family Crambidae; genus Conogethes; species Conogethes punctiferalis. The sequence continues at coordinate 9,706,788 of CM062080.1, forward strand.
GGGAACTCGATGACAGCTGTCAGTGTCACCGTTACGTCAAACTTCAACTGTCAACGTTAGTGCGGTGACTCTTGAGTGTGGCGAATAGTGCTGTGCCGCAGCGGTCGATTATTCTCCTTTAACACTACTTATCTAAGTTCAATAAAAAAAATATATCCAACAAAAAATACGTGTCCAATATTTTTTTATAATTTAAAATATGGACTAAATGTAATGGAAGTATTTTGACCCAGGACATAACCTAAAACTTTAGTACTAACCTAGTACTTCTTAAAAATACCTACTTGTTTTAACAAATGCCGCTGTTGTATTTCGTAATCCTGTGTATAGATTATGATTGCCACGAGACAGGCATTGCCTAGTGTGGCTTTCAAGCAATACTGTATGTTGTACTTTTTTCTTGGAAATAAACAATTTTTACTTTACCTGGTCATAACCCTGTTAATTTATAAGTATGTCATGTTTAAACAAAGAATGCAACGTGGGCAGCGGCAGCGTGTGGCACTGGACGGAGTCGCTGGCGACGGCGGCGGCGGGGCTGGTGCTGGCGGGCGCGTGGGCGGGGCGCGCGGACGCGGCGGGCGCGCTCGCCGCGCACGCGCCCGCCGCGAGCACGCTCGCCGCCGCCACGCGCGCGCACGCCTCCGCCGCGCTACTGGCCGGTAATTATTTTTACATCTCTTTAATATCTCATTTACACTTGCGTACGAGTAATATATATTAGAGGAAGTCTGAAAGTAGCGAAAAGTTAAGGAGTAGCAGATTAGCATGGTTTGGGCATATTATGAGGAGGGATGAAAGGCATGTAACGAAACGAGTATTGAGAATGTGGAAGGACATAGAGGAAGACCGAAAATGGAGTGGATGGACTGTGTGAGAAATGATATGCGTGTCAAAGGTGTGAATGTGGAGATGACGGCTGATAGAGAAGAGTGGAAGAAGAAATCATGTTGTGCCGACCCCACTTAGAACGGGATAAGGGCAGGAGAATGATGATGACACTCGCGTACGAGTGGCGAGGCGAGAGTGTGACTAGACGCTCACGAGAGTGTAAACACCAAGCTCGTTTACCTTATCAATCATAGATCTCGCGAGGTGCGAGCCATGAGACGAAGCCCGAGGCTTTTCAGGGTGGCCTTGTCATCATCACCGGACTGGTAGGGGAGCGGAAGACTCGCCCCTCGAGCACGAGGCGAGAGCGTAAATGTGGTATAACGAGGTCTCGACTGGGGAGTGCGGGTAGAGCCCGAGCGCTTGCTGGGACCACACTACCGGATAACGTCAATGCCCATAGCGCGATAATAGACTATTTGACTAATTTTTTTTTTGTCTTGTTTTTTTATATTGGTTCATCATTTCTTCTCATTACTTCCTTTTGCCTGATGGAAAGCTAAAAGGAAGCCCAAATCGCTCTGATAACGGGCGGGAAACCTCAGTTTCCAGTTAGTTACCACAGCCATGCTGGCCCGTGAGATGCTTGATGCGTGATGATGCTACCGATTTTTTTTGGAACGCGATGGGATATTATCCATCGTGAATCGGTGGCATCGCATACCAGCCCGCTTATTGATATCGATATAGAATACTTCAATAAACCAATATTGGTGAAAAAATTTGTTCGTTAGCATTAATTGTCACCGAGTTTTCGCAATTTCAAAAACAAAAAAAAAACATGTTACTTTACTTTAATTGTTGTAATACATCACGCAGACATCTTATTGAATACTGGCAGCCGATACCGAGGTAGTGGGAGCCTGATGACCTGTAACACAGGTATCTTACCTATAATAGGCATCAGTCTCACACAAGCAACTGTTATATTAAGCCATACATTTTTGTACCTATCATATGTTTGTGATGAGAAAAATAAACGTTTATTATTATTACGTTTCATTCTTGGTACAGGTAAATGGGAAGAAGCTGAGCAAAGCATAAGACAACTGGCATCTTTTGATCGATGGGAGAGCCAACTTTTAAAAGCTGAAATGTATTTCTTAAAGGGAGACGCCACTGAAGCTTTGGAATCTCTCCACGACATCTTGGATTATTGCAAAACGGAGGATGATAGTCTACATTTTATAGTATTACGACTAAAGGCTATGATACTAATGTCACAGGTGCAGCACTCGTTTAGTAGTATTCAGTCAACAAACATTATGTTATTAAATGAGGCATTATCTTTAGCCAAAAAGTATCACCTTCACTATTTGGCGACTACAGCGGAGATGCATATAGCCAATGTTCAATTGCACATGGGTTGTGCTAAAAATGCGTTGCTCTTGATCAGAAAAGTATTACCGTCTGTAATGGCGCATGGGAGCGCCTATGACCTAGCCAGAGGTGAATATTACTTTAATAGCTTCATAGAATAGTTTTGTGTGTGGGTGTTGTATAGTAATTCATATCCTTTATGGTTTTAGCGCTGTTGTTGTATACGAAATGCCGCATCGCCTCGGCGCCAGTTTCGGGAGAACCGCGCGCACAAGTCTTACAGTCATGTTGTGAGGCATTAGAAACTGTCAAGAAGAATTTTGCTAAGGTTGGAGCGCATTCGAGATTGCTCCAAACGTGGTATTTACAAGTACGTAAATAAAATGGCTAGAAACAAATATTACACAATGTCAATTAATTAGATCCAGACAATAATACTTAGTATTCTATTTTGTTTGTTCACAGGCTCAATTATATAATGACATGGGGAACCATGCGGCAAGAAATCAGTGTGCTTGGATGTACAGACAACTTGAAACGCAAAATCCCATAGAGTCTTCAAATATGTTGTTAATCATATATTAAAGACTACCTTATTATATACCACAATTTTCTTTTACTTGTTGGCAGGATGCTTTACTTTTGAGGAGCACAATCTACTCCGGTATTGTTACAATTCTGCCATGTCGCTAAGCCTGGCCGTCTATGGTAGACAGTAAAATCAACGTCAAGATGTCGGAATGACGCCAAGTTATTCAAATATCTTGTATCTGGGTTTTAATTTAATATACTTTCATACTTTTATTAAAAGAGATAGATATTTCTTATAAAAAGTGGGGTGACCACTTTATAAGAAATATCTAACTATCTCTTTTTTAAATAATGCACCATGGCAGCATGATACACATCGGATGTTATTACGATCTAGGTAGTATGACTACCTACCTATGTTTAAATGGTTAGATATTAGGTATTTGAAAACTGAAATTACAATAAGGCTAAGTGTCAATTACTAGCTGCTGCCCGCGTGAATACTCTTATAAATTATATAGCCTACTAGCTTTTGCCCGCGACTTCGTCCGCGTGTTTAAATTTATACATACAAAAGTTTTTTCCCGCTAACTCCCGTTCCCGTGGGAATTTCTCAAAATACAGCCATAACTAAACTTTATATTTACTAAGGTACCTGCATGCCAAATTTCAAGCGTCTAACTTAAGCGGTTTAGATTTTTCATACAAAAGGATTTTCCCGCTAATTCCCGTTCCCGTGGGAATTTCGGGAATTCCTTTCTTAGTGCACCCCTACGGTACCTAAGCTACGTCCCTTCCAAATTTCAAGTGCCTACGTTTAGCCGTTTGGGCTGTGCGTTGATATGTCAGTCAGTCAGTCAGTCAGTTTCTCCTTTTATATATATAGAAGATGTGTTAATCCAATGTATAAGTTATACTTATTACTTGCGTGTAAGAGTAAAACATCTATCCATCTAAACAAGCTTTCGCATTTTTAATAATATTAATAGGATAGTAGGATTTTGTAAATGCTTTTTGGTCTATAATTATCAAAGCTGATTATTTAAGGTATCTTTTTGGGTTAAATAATGCTAAAATATGATGTATAAAAGAGAATCATTTATTTATGTAATTCAAGTCCAATTTCATAATAGTGCATGTACAACAATACATGGCTAATAAAGTTTGTCATTTAACAATGCTTTCTGCACAATTTCAGCCATAGTCGTTTTGATATCTCGACATAATACTTCAGCGACCAAAACCTTGGATTCACTTTGTACGTCCGAGTTGACGTATGCTCCTTCGCCCAATATATGCGTGTCGTTCCAGCAATGACCAAGAGATGCCTGTGATTCGCATATTCTACCAAGTTGTAATAGTAAAGATGTAATATCCTCTAGTAGTGACGGAAAAGCAATACAAATTCTTACAAGTGATTTAAGCACTGGCTGAAATAGTTCTAAACGTAAGTCGCTCGGCAATACGGACAAAAGAGTCGATAGTGTGTTGACGCATAGTCGTGCTATAGACATCGCTTTTGGTAAAGCATATTGTATTGACAAGTGAGACACCAGATCAACGGCAAATATTTGCTTCTCCAGCGAGGCTTGACTTAGCAGTTCCGGTATGAAGTCCAAACAAATATGCATTGAAGGAATGCCTTGGACGGTAACTGGCAGCAATTCGCGCGGATAGCCTTGGAAATGAACTAATTTAGCTAATGATGGCTCTGAGATAAAAATTTGGTGAAGGAATGAGCAAATTATGCTTCTTACTTCCCGTAAAGACCACATCAATTCCGGTTGAGACTTATCTTCAGTTGTTTCTAGACAAGCCTCTAATAGAATTTGTAAAGCGGCGCTTTCTTGCGCGGCGACTAGGGCATTTTTTAACTCCTCTCTTTCAGAATCTGATGTTAATTGCCCACTTTTCTCCAATAATGGTTTATCTAGTAGATGACGACTCAGCTGACTTCTTGATGCTGCTAAGCTTGCCTCTAAAATTCTAAGGATTATTTTTAAAATCGGACCACATCTAAAAACTCTTATGTCACATCGTAAAACTTGCAGAGGATCAACCAATACGTTTTCTTGCGTAACGGTAACGTTTCGTGAATTACCATTTATATCTAGCAAAGCATTTATAGTCATTATCCAAAGGCATCGCGGCAGAACAGTATTTAGTCTTAACCAAACCTCACGATACAATTCTTGAGTGTGTCGTGGTACTTTATCTCCAAGGACACTTTTGAAATACCGTACAAACACTTCAGCAAACGGCCAGATATCGGTTGGATTTTTACTGAGCATAGCTTTTAGTATTTTGCCTGTTTTGTAAGGATTTTCTTCGATACTTTGGAACGCTTCGTTTATAGACGATTCTGACAGGTTGACATCCAGTTGATGGCGACAGAAATCACCAAATACTTGATCATCCATCCAGTCGTCAACAAGTGACAGTTGTGGGAAGTGTGTCGCTAACAAGCGAAGTAAAGGGCTAAAGAGGCATCCGTAACTCATTTGGTCCTTTTGAGCCTGATGGAGCAGATATTTTATTGGAAGTTCTGACAAGAAAGCAGCAGAGTAACTTTTGACTTTTCGACCATTTGCAAGCAGAGTTGCTGCATTTGCTAGTCTTACGTCCTCATACAACAGGAGATAGTAAATAAGCAGCAATTGAGAAGCTAAAGTTGGTTTTTCTATATCAACATCGATAGCGGATTCACCATTATCTATTTCCATTGGAGTGAAAGGTTTCTTTTGTACATCAAAATTAGCACCAAATATAGAATTTCGGAAAACCTTTCTAATTTCTTCTTCACTTATAGGTTTGTTAACATACTCATTGGTTCCTTTATTGTTGATGATCAGAATTGAGTTTACATAAACTTCAACAAGAGCGGGCATAACAGGATGCAGTGGCGCTATACAGTTACAAATCTGTCGATATATCCAATTTTTTATAGGAACTTTATGTTTTGAGAATGCTCGTGACTTTAGCAATTGGTGTATGCAATGAACAGGGAGATAACCAGGAATGTTACTGTTGAGATTCGCTGTTACAGGAACTTTTACTGCATGTGCTGTCACAACCTGAAAATATACAACATTTTACATTATAAAAATCAAACAAATTAGAATAAACGACTAAGCTAACTTTGTTTACATTAGCAAAATAAATTGTAAACTAACAAGGCTACTCAAACTTACTGCCAATAGGTAAAGCATTGGTGCAGAAGGCAGAAATGACCACCAAATAAAATGAACCACTAGGCCAGTCAAATATGGTCTTTGTTATGGTCCTATAACTGTTTTACAATATACCTACATAAAATCTATTGAAAACCAGTTTGGTTAAGTGGTAGTGGTGGAATGGGGTCGTTCAAGTATTACGTAAGCAGATTTATTACAGTTATTTACCCCCCCACCCCCCTTGTCAGCAAAAGTAAGCAAAGCTCTTACCCCCTCCCCCCATGCTTACGTAAACATTTTTAGAATTTTTTTTTTTGTTGGAGTGTAGCCTTAGGGGCACTATGGAATTAAGGACCTAAAAATTTTTGACCAAAATTGAATTTCAAGTTAGCTCATTTTTTTTAAAGTTCTATACATAAATATGGATAAAATAAACGTTTTTTTGTTCTGTAGATAAAATTCGTAAAATGTATATTTTGTTCGAACGAGTTCTGGTGTGGAGACCGCGTCTCGGCAAACGTAGTGTTTGCGCTTTGCCCTAGGATTTGCGCAGGACGGCTGGCAAGTGCTGGATGCGAGAGGCCCGGGACCGATCGAAGTGGCGAGCATTGGGAGAGGCCTATGTCCAGCAGTGGACTGATGTGGGCTGATGATGATGATGATGTATATTTTCCGAGATATTGGTGATTTTTAGGGTTCCGTAGCCAAATGGCAAAAACGGGACCCTTATAGATTCGTCATGTCTGTCTGTCTGTCCGTCCGTATGTCACAGCCAGTTTATTCCGAAACTATAAGAGTTACATTATTGAAATTTGGTACGTAGATGTATTCTGTTAACCGCATTATGATTTTAAAATAAAATCAGAAAAAAATCCAAAACTTTTGGGGTTCCCCATACATAGAACTGAAACTCAAAATTTTTTTTTTCATCAAACCTATTCGTGGGGGATATCTATAGATAGGTATTTAAAATGATGTTGAGGTTCCTGGCTTCATTTTTTTCTAAACTGAATAGTTTGCGCGAGAAACTCTTCCAAAGTGGTAAAATATGTGTTCCCCTCCCCCCGTAACTTCTAAAATATGGGCATGATAAAACTGAAAAAAATATATGATGTGTATTACCATGAAAATTACTAACGAAAATTGGTTTGAATGAAATCTAGACAGTAGATTTTTTTTAAACGTCATAAATCAAATTACCAAATTTTATCAGTGGTACGGAACCCTACGTGCGCGAGTCCGACTCGCACTTGGCCGGTTTTTTTCTTTATATATGCATTTTTCTTGAAAACTATGCATTTTACGAATTTTATGTAGGTACAGGACAAAAATTGTTGCAAATGATGTCACTAATACGATTTTGTCCTGTACATGAAAATCGTAAAATGTTTTCGAGATATTGGTGTTTTTTTTCTTTGGCCATCAGCCAAAACACTTCCTCAGTGTTATACAATTTTTCGTACGAGAATCGAGATCGATTTTTAATAGATCTTCTATCTTATATGTATCATCGTTTTCTTTTTCGAATCGATCTTCAAGGCACCGGTTCGAATCGATTCCTAAGATCGATTTTTTTGTCAAAGTTCGGCAACCCTACTAAACGTATGCATTTATTTGTAGGTAATTCCCCGAAAATACGTTTCGATTTCAAGCAAACAGAATGTGAGGATTGCCATTTGTGTTAAAAAGAAAATAAATAAAGATGACGTAATCATCATCTAGACCCCCCCACCCCCCATGTCATCCAAAATAAGCAAAGCAAAGACCCCCCCGCCCCCCCATAGTGCTTACGTAATACTTGAACGGCCCCAATGCTGCTTTGACCTCCAAACATTTGTGTGTACAAAAAAAAATCTGAAGTAAATTTATCAGTTGTCCAGTACCCATAGTACAAAGTTCGGCTTAGTTTGGGACTAGATGGCGCTATGTGGCCCAGCAGCCAGCATGGCATGTTTTTTTCATTCTTTTTTTTATGCGAGAGGCGGCAGACGAGCAAGTGCCTGCCTGATGGTAAGCATTCGACACCGCCCATGGACTGTGCAACTCTAATCGAGTTTCGGGTCGCTGCCGGCCTTTTTTATTATGTCTTGAATTATTACCTGTTCAGTGAATATCTCTTGAGTGAAGGCTTGTTTGATGCGCGCGAGGCCGTTGGGGCGCACGGGCACGCGCATGCCGAGCGTCGCGCACACCAGCTCGCCCACCGCCGTCAGCTGCCCGGAGTGGAAGTGGATTGCTATCAGCAGCAACATCTCTCCAAACGACGCTGTCACTTCCGAATTGCTGTAATAAAAAATTTTTGCATGCCATTTGTGCTTCTTTGTGGACTGCAGAATAAATTTCATTATGACGGAAGCAGAAAATTCATGTAAATTTTTTTCTCAATAAAGGTTTTCTGAAAAAAGAAATCCACTAGATGGCATCTCATAAAAGGAGTTACGTGACTGGTTCATTTTGACATGGCACTGACATTTACATAGCAACTGACCAATCACATGATTTATTTATTTATTTATTTATTAAACTTAAAATACACTACCCTTACAGACTAATCTAATGCGGTAGTATACCTAATCTTATCTACTTATAGCTAATTGATGATATGATGATGTTGTCTGCCCGACAACAGGTGGCAAGTCTAGCTAAGTTAAAGTTTAAGTATAACATAGTACAATATTAACATGAACGTATGTTAATAGTAACTCATATTATATTAAAATATGAGTAACTATTAACATAGGTATTCATTGTATGATGTTAGTATACTATATATAGTATAAGAATATAGATAAACATATTAAAAATGCTAAATACCTATTAAAATTATTATTATGTACCAATTAGAGGTTCACTTAAAAAAAATTCATTATGACATGTTAATTTTGTTGTCTGGTTGTACTTTATTTTTTTTTTTTTATAAAAAGAGCATTCAGGATGATCTCACTCCACCTGATGGTAAGCGGCCGTGAGGTCCAAATGTAAGGTCGACAGGCACAATAGGGCATACCCACCGCGCCTGTCGCCCTTACCCTGTACTACTCAATATAGCAAGCTGTGGTCTCCTGTAATTGTAGGAACACGAGAAACTGTGCCCATTTGAATGATTGTTTTATGTATCCTATTAAGATAATATGTGTGCCTTATGTTGGAGATCCTAATAAATAAATAAGCTAGGTGCTAAACTAGCTAAGCTAAGTGTGACTTGTTTACAGAAAACCCTCATTGAAGATGTTAACCATATGAATTTACTTGTTTTTTGGTATTTTGAGACACTCAGTTGTTATATGCTAATAGAAGGTAGATGAACTTCCCAATTGACCAGACTCTTTATTATAAATCATTGAAGTTAATTGATTAGATGATGATTGAACAGAATGATTAGACAGGCTTGGTGGCTCATTTGGTAGTGACCTCTGCCCTCTGAGCCAAGGGTCGTGGGTTCGATTTCCGCACAGTACAAACATTTGTGAACATGTCTGTTTGTATTGGTCTGGGGGTTTTCTATGTATAATATGTATTTATTTACAAAAAAAAATGTATCTAAGTAAGTTTATCAGTTGTCTAGTACCCATAGTACAAGCTTCGGCTTAGTTTGGGGCTAGGTGGCGCTGTGTGGCCCAGCGTGGCATGTCTTGGGTTATTTATTTATTTATTAACTGACTTTGCCCCTGTTTATAAAAATAAAATAAAACAGAACATTTGAATGTTCTGCTCACTACACATGGGAAAAAAAATACCCATGTTCTGAAAGTTGGGTACCTTTCAAAATAAGCTTCTTCTTTCACCAACCATTGAACCCATTCAATAGCTTTCTTTTCATGTTCAGGAGCAGCTAAAAACAAAATGAACATCTATAATTACAAGTTACCATAAATGAAATATATTATTTAGTGAACATACATATAACACTTACACATCAGAGATGGACATGCAAGAAGCATGCAAAGGCTTAGAGACACAAATCGGACACCCGCTGGTGTGGGGGGTGGCTTCTGAGTCACTAGTCTCAATAAACCAGCCACCTCATCATCTTGAAACTTTATGCCTGCTATGCCTCTCAGGGCACAATACAGCCGCAACAAAGCCGATGCTTCCACACCTGCCGTGGCATTCTTCAATCTATTCAGTAGTTCTTGGCGTAATTTTGTTAATGCTGTGTGCCCATCGCCTTTGCCTCTTTTGTGTGAATTTCTCAGAAATGTTGCAAACCATGCTCGTGTTGTTTGATCTGAACCTAACAATAAACCAGACATAAAGGACACCTGCAACAGAAATTGTGTAAATTTATTAATAAGTTTATGAAAGTCCCGAATAAGTTTTAATAACAGCATAGGTAAAGTATTGTTATTCACTTTGACTTACTAAATCATCTTGGTGATGAGTCAAAGTGAGATTAATGATTAAGGATGGTAATCTTGATGCAAATGCCGCCTTGGATCGTACAGATGCTGCTATGTGGGAGCAAGCTTCGCATAGCGCTATAAGGGCTTTTGATCGAACACCACCTTCTTCACCTCGTTCAGAATTCAATACCAATGACTCGGCAACTAGAAGGTATGAAAGAAATAAATTAATTTAGGTAATAATTATAGCACCCTATGTATTAAAAGTAAACTACAGAATAAAATGAAAGCCTTCCTTTCTTTCGAGTTATTACTATGTATGTCCCAGTAAAATTGTAAATACCATAAGTTTATAATCGATTTTGTGAGATTTTAAACTATAGAAGGATTGTAAACTGTACCATAATGCTTACAGTTTCACTATTATTTTTCAGTACACTGTACTCATTTGAAGTGGAATTCTTAAATTAAAATCTGTCACATGTATATTTTATCAATAGTTTCACTTTTATCAATCACATTCTACTGAAAAATAATATGTGAAATTGTAAGCAGTTGTTATGGTTCACAATCTTCAACAGTTTACAATCTCACAAAATGGAATATAATCTAAAGGTATTTACAATTTCACTGTGAAATATACCTATTGGCTTTGGCATAACTGTAGAGGAAATTAACAATATGAATTAAACTTGAACTAACCTTCTTGTAAAGTGTCAGGCATATTAGCAACAACCCAAGATATTATAATCGGTCCTTTATTCACATGAAGCAATACTTCAACTACATCACAAATATTAAGTAAATTTGGTAGTTCTGCCAGACTAATACATATAACATCTGTAATTTCCTCCAAATAAACATCATTGTCAAATAGCTCTGATGGTTTGATGCCACTTTCTGTATTTGAGCTCTTATTTTGATTATATTCTGATAGCTGAGCCTGCATCTGCAGTATTTCCGACAGGACCAGCCTGACCCTTCGAGTGGAATCTGATTGTTCAAAATCACTTGCTATTCCATTTACTACATTTTGAATTAGAAATGATTCCGTGCATTGAGATCCACTTTTTTGTCTACAACATAGAAAACCTTTAAATTGTATATACTTAATTGAATTACTTAAATGTAATACAACCTGAAATTTATCCGAAATGTTACCTCATTTGTTGTTCCTTTTTCAGATCGACTTCCAAGGCGTGAAATTCTATTGATAATAATGATACAATAAAATTAACCAAATCAATTCCAGACAGAAGGGTTAGGATATCTTTTTTTGCTTCTGCACAGTATTTGGTGGTGTCTAGAGGTGATATTAGAGCCATACGTACAAGGCATGGTATTATAGGTCTTATTTCCTCGGGAGAACATTTCATTAAAGTTTCAATATCAACATCTTTTATAGCTTTAAAGACATGAGGCTGTACAGGTTTCATGAATACCACTTCCATATTGTAAGGTTATTTTTGCTTAACCAAATTCACCTAAGACATTTCAAGGATATTAATAAAAATAAAAAACCTAATACACAAGTGATAAATAATTCCGGTAAATAACACCAATTAATCGCCAAAAATGCATAAAATCCGGCTGACTGAAGGAATAGGAATTGTATGCCAAGCCCAAACTGTCAATGACATTGACAGTTTGGCATACAATTCAATGTCATTATTCATTTTCATTTTTTTTAATAATTATGTACTTTCCGGCATGGAAATACCTTCCATACAGCCAAATGATATTTTTTTTCATTAGAAAAATTTATTTTGGATTATTATGTAGATGTATGTGTCCAGTTGACGGACAAGGATGATATTGAAATGGCACTACGATACTCTTCTAGCATCAAGTAGCGAAGATATCGGCGATTTGCTGAGGAACCTTGAAGGCAGTTTGGTCTCTCTCTGAATCGCGAAAAAACGAAAATGATGATAGTTGATAAAGCAAATGAAAGCAATCCAGACAGCTCACCAATAGCAAACTGTGAGATTGACGATATAGCTACATATATCTGGGCTCCACTATCACCAATAACGGAGGATGTGACAACGAGATCAGGCCACGCTGTGCCATCGCTCGTTCGGCTGCGCAACGATTGGACAAGATATGGAGGGACCGCCGAATCACGAAAACTAACAAAACCGGCCAAGTGCGAGTCGGACTCTCGCACGTAGGGTTCCGTGCCACTATACAGCTAAATAAGTGTTTTTCTTTACGTTTTATTATATTGGAGTTAATTAAATTAAAAAATTAGGTAATTTGATTTATGACGTTTAAAAAAAAACTGCTGTCTAGATTTCATTCAAACCAAATTTCGTTAGTAGTTTTTATAGTCATACACATCATATATTTTTTTCAGTTTTATCATGCTCATATTTTAGAAGTTACGGGGGGGGGGGGGGGACACATTTTACCACTTTGGAAGAGTCTCTCGCGCAAACTATTCAGTTTAGAAAAAAATGATGTTAGAAACCTCAACATCATTTTCAAATACCTATTCATAGATACCCCACACGTATAGGTTCGATGAAAAAAATTTTTTGCAGTTTCAGTTCTATGTATGGGGAACCCCAAAAATTTTGGATTTTTTTCTGATTTTATTTTAAAATCTTAATGCGGTTCATAGAATACATCTACGTACCAAATTTCAATAATGCAGCTCTTATAGTTTCGGAATAAACTGGCTGTGACATACGGACGGACAGACAGACAGACAGACAGACAGACAGACAGACAGACATGACGAATCTATAAGGGTCCCGTTTTTGCCATTTTGGCTACGGAACCCTAAAAAAAGCGCCTCATGAACTGCCTGGTTTTCCCGATGTTCTTATACGGCGCGGAGACCTGGACCTTACGAATGCAGGATCGACGTAAGATTGACGCCCTGGAAATGTGGTGTTGGAGACGTATGCTCGGATCGCCCTACCCTAACGCCTAAATTACTAAGTAGGTAAGTAGCGCCAAATCAACAAAGTCAGATGTTCTACTTACGTTTTAGATGGAAGCAAGACGGAGAATAGGTATCCACTAAAAAACCCCGGTCTCCACCGTCAATGCGCCTTGGGTGATGGTGACGTGTGACACGGCAAAGCCTTAATAACGCGCCCCCACATGGGATAGCATAGAGAGCTGCCCTAAAGCTACCCTCTTCCTCCAAGGATTGGGTCCGTGCATGGCGAGGACGATGCCCTCGTACCAACCCTCACTGGACCCCGTCGGGCGTGCAGTCGCCGCCGCATCGTGCTTTTTTATTGTGGTTTCCTCCACTTGACTGGCTCGATGGCTCATTTGGTAGTGACCTCTGTCTTCTGAGCCAAGGGTCATGATGGGTTCGATTCCCGCACAGTACAAACATTTGTGTCTGTACTTAATATGTATTTATTTACAAAAAAAAAGTATCTAAGTAAGTTTAGCAGTTGTCTAGCACCCATAGTACAAGCTTTGGCTTACCTAGTTTGAGAGCTAGATGGCGATGTGTCGCCCAGAGATGCATGTCTTGGGTTGTTTATTATTATTATTACCTGGGCCAAACAATGAAGGTAGGCCCCATGACCAGGCCCTGGCCTGGTAACAGGTTGTGCAGCCACCGCTCCACCGATCAGAAGATCTATCCAACGGCGACGAGAACCGTGACCGACAAATTCGTCGCGCCGCGGTGTACAAAATACACCGCCCACCAAGTCTCGTCCGCGAAGAAAGGCAAGTGGCCTACGTCACGTCCGAGTAAATAACCGCCCGTTAAGGGCCCATCGATGCCCACTTGTGCGCAGCCAGGACAGCAAACGGTCTAGCAAACGGTCGGGTCAAGTCTAGGAGCCCCACCAGTTCTATGCGTCCTTACAGCTGCAGACTCTGTATGCCCACCAAAGGACGTAAGTTCGGCACTGACCCGATGCGGGACGGAGCAAGCAGAAAATTAGCCGTCAAGTGGCAATCTCCTAAGAGATTACCACCTGCCGTTGTCCGGGGTGAGCCAGGGTCGCTAGTCTTAACTAATATTACAAAGCTGAAGAGTTTGTTTGTTTCAACGCGCTAATCTCAGGAACTACTGGTCCGAATTGAAAAATTATTTTTGTGTTGAATAGACTATTTATCGAGGAAGGCTTTAGGCTATATAACATCACGCTGCAACTATTGGGAGCGAAGAAATAATGGAAAATGTAAAAAAAAAACGGGGAAAAAATAACTATTCGACGAAGTCGCGAGCACAGCTAGTTAAAGATAAAACTACCTAAGTGAAACTTTTGACGCAACCCGTTGTTCATATTCCATACGTAGACAGCCTACTTTTTTCAGTAGGCCTACTACTAAGCTACTAGTACTAAGACCACCATATTATTGGTTGTCATAAAATCGGTGTTTTTATTTCAAAACGCAACATGCACTTACCATTTTTCTTTGGAAAAATGAACAGGTTATAGAATTATTACCTACTTCAAATATTGCAACCAAATAAAGTTTTTTCTATTTCTATTTCAATCAAAAATCAAACCCTAATACAGAATTCCATCGAGGATTGCAACTTTTCCTGCAATCATGCCCCCGTAATCAAAATCTAATTTGGCACCATACTCCCCATGAAATCATCATATGCTCCTTTGAAGGTAAAATAGGATTCCTCACTCTGAATTTAACGGCAGTCACACAACGTTATTAAAATTATGTTAATTTTATATTGGCATCACGAGAGCACCTCTTGGTTTTTAGGTTTCGCTTGACGTTTGAGGCGAGCGTAAACGTATGGCAGAGAAGTGTAGTAGTGTAATCGATGTAGTGTCGGTGTCGGTGGCGGGAGCGCGGGCGGGCGGCGCGGAGCCGGCGCGGAGGGCGGCGGCTGCGGCCGGCGCGGCAGTCGCGCGCGAGCACGTGCGCGCACCGCCTTCGCGCTGTAACCGCCCCGTAGACCCACCCGCGCCCCTACAACCCGACTCGTTCAATATTCGCCGACATTACACTTTAATATTCAACGATCGAGATTCTCCCCATATTAAAGGCCGTTATCGTGCGACCCATCATAATACAGTCCCACTAACTCCGTCTTAATAGTGGCTTAAGAATTTATGGGTCAATAGTAAGTCTTTCATAGAGATTGCTTACATCATCGTTACAGTAATTTCGGCGGGAAATAAGTGTACATATAGCGATAATAATATAATTTCGTTAGTTTTCGATTTCCTTTTATTCTTCAATCAGGCCTCTAATAGCATTCTGCTGGATATGTAAATGCACAATTGTGGAGGTATTTGAATTGGTGCATTTAGCAATGATGGTTCCAAATCGGCAAGGGTCAAATTTGACAATGGGTGATATTTTTGTGAATGAACCGCGTATTTATTATGGACGTTTTGATTGTGTGAAATACTGGCGAACATATCTATTGATTTTTGATTATTTTTCTGTCTCATAATAACTTACATGAATATTATTTTCAAATTTATTTTCATCATACACTGGCTCATAAATTAACTTTTGTTCATGAATTTAATTAAGTTGTCTACGATTGGG
The DNA here is from genome assembly GCA_031163375.1 of Conogethes punctiferalis. Taxonomy (NCBI): domain Eukaryota; kingdom Metazoa; phylum Arthropoda; class Insecta; order Lepidoptera; family Crambidae; genus Conogethes; species Conogethes punctiferalis. The sequence continues at coordinate 9,722,554 of CM062080.1, forward strand.
CCCCATCGTACTTTTTTCGTAGTAGTTTTTTGTTGAAAGCACAGATATACGAGTATTAATACCTATTTGCAATTAAACTAATTATCAAAATTATTGGAAAGAGAAAATTACCATTCTATTTTCAATACGTTATTTCTTTGTTTAAGCTACAAAACCGTCGACACTTATGAATTTTGTCAATATAACTAAGCTAAGAAAAGTATAGGGAGTAGGTACTACCTAAATGTTCATATAAATATAAACAAATAGGTTTTATGTGAGTCCCCTGCTGGATTCGGAATGTCGTGTTTACTGCAAAGAAACGGCAAGAAACTTATTGTTATGTAAAAAATTACTCTTTTCAACACTGAGGAGATAGTATCGGTACAATTTGTTTATATCTGCGTGCTTCTCTCGATACCAGAGTGCACAGTACCCTGTACTAGGAGAAATTAACTGAACTTAGAATAACATGTTACGTTAAACTGAACACAAAAAATTACATGAATGAGGGAACTATATGGCACATTAACAAGATATGTATCCGGTTATCATCTATCAGTATCTTGTATCAAACCATTAACACGATGCCAAGAAACAAATATACCTACTAAAAATAAATATTTAGATGCATTCCAAAAAAGGAGTAAGATGCCCACTTATCTAGATTAAGAAAATCCTTTCTTGCAGTTTGCTATTGTCTTTGGAGATTATAAAGACTCAGTGTTTTGTTTATATATAGGTAGGTATAAAAATGATCATAATATATGTACGAAGGGTATAAATACTACTTTTACCTATAAACGTTTGAGTTTGAGCTATCAGCCGCCGTAACAGAACATCGACTTTTTAAAATCACTAAGTACCTACTTAGTAAGAACAACTGCTAACTTCAATTTTGTGAACTTATTATAAACCTCATTATTATGATGCTGTAAATATTCAAGTTAGTTCATGGATATAGTCGGAACGTAGCTTCCTACTTCATTTGAAACACACCTGCCTATGATCGATTTATCTATTCAATATAATACCATAACATACCATAATATGGGGGTATCCATTTAAAAAATAGGTTTTCATGAAAGTGACGCAATTTAAAAAAAATATTTATCTCATCCCCTAAGCTCGCTCTATCGCACAAAAGATACGAGTAGTGGCAATGAATAAAAATAAGTGAAACAAATGCCTGGTCGTTATGAGTTAAGTTTCACGGTCACTCTGGTTATGTGCGTCGTAACGATTGTCAATATTGAAATTAGTATGTATGTATCTGGAGACAAAACGAGTTGGCAATGTCTATAGACGGCCCAGTTAATGAATGGGTATCGGAACAATGTTTCAGCGTGTAATTTATTCATTACACAGGCGTCCTCGATTAGGCGGTCGCTAGCGGAAAGTCTCCGCCTGATGAACTCTGACGTGCATAGGTAGTACCTACGCTTCTGCAGATTAATCGGTGCATCGCTTACTAATACCTACCTGACTAGGTATGACATACATCGATCAATTTAACTTATACAGTAGTATATGGCTGATAGCGAGCTCTTTCTTACTCTTACGAATTGGATAACAGTTTCAGACAGGGATATAAATTTAAACATATTAAATTAGACATACTAACTTAATTTAATCCTACACATTCTCTTGACAAAATTAAATTTACATATCAATACGTTCTTTCATACAGGTAACTGTAAAATCCAAGTATTTAGACAGTGTTCCGCTAACTATCGATCAACGTTTACCTTGTAGTTTAAAAATAACTGTAATCATAACAAAAGTGCTACAAATAGGTACTTACATGTTCTACACGATAAAAAAGTGATGAAGATGTCGTGCAGCAATACAAATATATCAAAGCAGTGAGAGAAATGGAAAAATCTGCACAGGCTCGAGTTTTGAACAAAATATACACTTGCACAGTGTGTCTGGTACCGCCATGGGGATTCAAAGACTTAGAAGAAGAACAGCTCTACACGGCTTACACTCACCGTCAGCGACAACGGGCTATGCTGCGGCTACTTGCAATCGGAGTACTGCTACAAATTTTTGCGATTGTTGTGCCAGGAGAAAGAGATTTGTCCTTCGCTTATACATCGATAGTAATAGCATTACTAGCCAACCTGACACTGGCGACAGCCTACGCTTGTATACGGCCGGCCCGGTCCGCTCTCAACCACATCGCTTGGCTGGTGGTGTGGGTCCAGCTTTTAGTGAGTGTGTCTCGGCGACTTGGAGATTCTTACAATGAATTACTTGGATGGGCGTTTTTGTTGCAGTACTTTACTCTTGCGACTTTACCATTTCACTACTTGATGTTGATCTTGTACAGCATTATTTCTCCCATCGCTTATCTCTTGGTGCAATATTACAATGCTTCGACTGCAGAAAGCCGACTTGCTGCGGACTTTCCTTATCAGGTATTGTTTATTATTTACTTAAAATGCATTTTCACTGCTGCTCTACATAAAGCTCTCTTCTATCTATATCATAAAACAAAATCATTATGTAGCCTCTTTCTACTGTAGGCTAGCGCTACCACTAATTTATTGTATAATTACTATACACTGAAGTATAGTTGGGTTGTTTGAGGGAGCGTGTCAAATGAGCCTTACTTTTTCACAACTATTAATTGGTGATATAATTCAGACGTATTTATATTTTTCCGCCAGCAAATTGCCAATGGATTTTTACTACTTGGAGCAACACTATTAGGAGGTACTGCGTATATAGTTGGCGAAAGATTACAAAGGTCATCTTTCCAAGAGACCAAAAGAAGTCTTCGTGATAAACTTACCATTGAACAACAAAGCAAAGAACAGGTGTGTAAGACTGCTAACCCCATAATTTAATGTATGAACTTCTACATATCTATGTGAATGTCAGTAAGCCGAGTAAATATTTTAATTTTTAGGAGCGTTTGTTACTCTCAGTTCTTCCAGAACATGTCGCCGTTCAGATGCGACAGGATTTGGGTTTGATAGATACTCAGTTTAAAAAGATATACATGTCGCGGCATGAAAATGTCAGGTGAGTGTAGCTAAAATAATGTTGTCTTCATAAATCGTTAAAATATTATTTTAATATAAGTAGGTAAAACATTCGGATTTGCGATCTGGACCAAACTGTTCTGATTTAATTCTAAGCATTCGTTTTGATGGCTCAGTTTCATTATGGCAGGTTCGTAGGGATGTGGCAAGCTCTGTCGAGAGAGCTAAAGCAGAACGTGACCCCCGCCACCCATTGCATGACTACTCGATCGCTCCACAGAGGCTCAAAAGTCGGCGTAGTTTCCTCGGGTGTACGAGTGCCAATTCCGGTGATCCATCGCGGAACAGGTTATCTGAATGGAACACTCAATTTCCTTCCTCTCTATATACTCCTGCTGAAGAGCTTCCTCCGGGGAAAAGCTTGACGTGGTCAACCTGGAAATCTTTGAACAGACTTCGGGTTCAGGTTGGCCGCTGTAAGGACTCCTTATGTAAGTGGGGGTATATAGATGAGAATGAGAATCGGTGCGAGTGCGGTGTGGCCCCACAGACCATGGCTCATCTTCTGGACTGCCCAGCTTGTCCGGATCGGTGCTCACGGAAAGACCTATTACTCGCTAATGGTAATGCTGTCCGTGTAGCAGAGTTTTGGTCTCGGAAAATCTGACCGGTTGTTATTGCCATCGACACGATAAGAAGAAGAAGATTATGGCAGATGTAGTTTTATCACACTCCGAGCCAAATATGCTATCAGAGCTTCAAAATCACACTTATAAACTTATCTGGACGTGCAGATTTTACGAGTATCACAATGTTTTCCGTTCTTTTAATGAGGCCAACACGTAAAACGTGTAATCGTCTGCATGTTGCCTGTCATACTAGGACTATAAATGCTCAGGAAGATATCTACTATTGACTCTATAACGTTCAGTTTAATAAAATTCTTAAATAAACTAATATTTTTTTAGATTAGATCAAAGCCTTATAAGGGTATTAAGGTCTTATACATAGTACCTGTATATAAATTAGGAATCAAAAGCAATTTCCTATTTGGCTATTAAGTAAGTCACTAATGATTAATTTAATTATCTATGTATTTTGTCCAACAGCATCCTGTACGCGGACATAGTAGGTTTCACAGCTATATCGTCTACCTATTCAGCTCAAGATTTAGTGGCAATATTGAATGAATTATTCGCTCGTTTTGATAGGCTGGCGGAAGTGAGTACAGAACGACACATTTTAATAGTTGAATATTTAATTTGATATGAAATTGGTTTATATAAGTCGCTTCTTTTACAGAAATATCAACAATTACGAATAAAAATTCTTGGAGACTGCTATTATTGCATTAGCGGAGCGCCAGTAGAGAGGCCTGATCATGCAGTCCTATGCGTGCACATGGGGTTGTCTATGGTGAAAGCTATTAAGTAAGTCGTTCTTATGGCGGTTCCCACTACTTATATTCGATAATAATGGAGAAAAATGGGACGACGAGACTCGTGCCACACGTACTAATAGTTTGAACCTTATTTTCACGATATACTTATATATTTATTAGGTTTTATTAAAAATAATTAAAAGGTCGTAATTAGCAGTAATATAAATCTATAAGGTTTTCTAGGTAGTGAAATCATAACCTGAAAACATAGTATCTGTCTAAAGTATTTTAGAACAATGACCTACTAAGCTAAATTAATGCCGAATATGGAACTTATTGGGGTCACGTTCTAAGTTAAGGCCGTAATGAGTCCAGACTCGCAAATGAAGTAAGAGTTATGAAAGTTAATATGAAATACTGAAGCCATGCGTTGCACAGATATGTGCAGCAGACAACGAACTCTCCGGTGGACATGCGAGTGGGCATCCACACAGGCGCGGTGCTCGCCGGAGTGCTGGGGCAGCGCCAGTGGCAGTTCGATGTGTATTCACGAGATGTCGAGCTCGCAAACAAGATGGAGAGCAGTGGCATGGCTGGGTAAGTCCGCAATCAGATAACACTCTCCTGACAGAATTTCGGTTACAGCGGCTTCTTCTTCTTCTTCTTTTCGAGTCAATGGTAGTCTGTCTCAAATAAAACCTGGATGCCGCTGTCGTTTCGCTTGCAAAGGTCATCCACCGATTCCTTAGTGGGGCACAGCTGGCAAGTGAGCAAATGTGCAATAGTTCGTTGGAGCACCAGAGTCGCAGCCAGCATGCAAGCTCCCAATTAGGCCCAATTTTGAGAACGTCGGTTGAGAGTTTTCCATACTGGCCAGGACTCCTTTCGCCTAGATCGCAAACATTCAGCCGATGGTACGTAATGGGAAGGCGGGGGAGTTCTCTTCATCCAAAGGATAGGTAATCTTTGCTTCTGGGGGCCGGGTTGCAGTAGCTTTGGTCCGCCTCAAGAAGCCTAATCTCCTAGGGAGCTAGCTAAGTAAGCAGGAGATATTAATGTGCACAAGTGTTTTCGCAAACACAGGTACAATCTCTGTTCCTTAACCGGGACTGAAGAGAAAGAGAGAGATCAAGTGCAGGACCAACGGCGTGACGTGCTTTCCTATAAGTATTCCGTGTATTACTGCCAACTTCTTGCTTCCCGGCTGTTCCTGAGTAATTTCGTGACAGAAAAACCAGTAATCATTTTTGATTCGATACGATACGGGACCTCCTGGTCCTTGTTTGGCACGTGCCACCACTAAGTCAACAAGTTATGGTAAAGCGTGGCGTGATATTCTTCCATTAAAGCTGAGTTGCCTTACTTGCTCAACAAGGCCAGTTGACCAGTTGTATCCCCTGTAGACAAAGAGCATTGGCTGCCTTACATAGTCAATGTCGTATAAAATTAAACTCAGAAAAGACATGCCATGCCACATGCCATGCCACATGCCATGCCACATGTCACGCTGGGCCACACAGCATCATCTAGCCCGAAACTAAGCCTAACCTTGTACTATGGGTACTAGACAACTGATAAACTTAATTAGATACATTTTTGTTGTAAATACATAAATACATATTATTCATAGAAAACACCCAACACCAATACAAACAGACATGTTCATGCGCACAAAATTAAATGTTTATACTGTGCGGGGATCGAACCCGCGACCCTTGGTTCAGAAGGCAGAGTTCACTACCAAATGAGCCATCGAGCCAGTAAGAAAAGATAAACATTAGCTTAACAGAACAGAACAGAGAATTGGATCTTGGGAATCACAGTAAACAGTGTCGCACTTGCAATGTGGTATTTGTAGGTATTTTGTTTTTGTTATATCTTTGGTATTACACTCGCGACACATGGTCTTATTTATTTACTAGCTGTGTCAAAAATAACGGACTTCCATAAAATGATACTTAAATTTTAAGTTAGACCTCTAGCAATACATTGGTGAAAACCGCATTTAATTCCATGCAATAGTCTTCGCGTGATGCGCGATCAAACATACAGATAAAAATTTCTCCCGTTTCCCCAACACTTCCTGTCATGGCTCTAGTCTTATTGATTGTAGCGTGATAAAAAGTATACCATAACCTGCCCAGGAGTATGAACAATAATCGTACCAAGCTTCGTTAACATCCGCCCAGTAGGTAGTTTTTTTTCTATAACGAACATACAGACAGACAGACAAAAATTTTACTGATTGCATTTTGGCATCAGTATCGATCACTAATCACTCCCTGATAGTTATTTTGAAAACATATTTCATACACAGAATTGACTTCTCTACAGATTTATAATAAGTATAGATATAGAAGAAGAAGATATAGATAATAATATAATCTAAGAGGTTGCTATTTCATTTCTATTATATGAATATATCTATGTGTATTGTTGGCAGTCGAGTGCACATATCAGAAGTAACCCTGAGCTTCTTGCACGATGAGTTCGAGGTGGAACCGGCCCACGGCGAGCGACGCGAGGAAATGCTGCGGCAGGCCGGCATCAAGACCTACTTTATCGCTCGAGTTCTAAAACCTGTAAGTTATTTTATGTATGTATTTTAAAGTAGACATATAAAAAGTTTATGAAGACCAACTACTTACTATGTACTTATATCGGGTCCTCGGGAAGATTCTCACTGCAATAAACGTACGTACGTCAAATATTAATCCAACGATTGACTATTGTTAAAGAGCCCGTTTAGAAGAACCTAGTAGAGAATTATACAGTGGTCGACTAAATACTATATACTTAGGCTACTACTACTTTAGGCTATGCTCCAAAAACAGGAGCCAACATGCATGCTTAGGGTATATTACCTATACCTATATAATTTTCTAATCCGAACAATCAATTCGTCTACATTTTCATGAATTGAATTACCGATTAAATCGCTAAATAAGAAATGGAGCGCCGACACTGTTGAGTTTATTTGAGAAATAACTTAAACTTCTATTCTACACTATCTATCACTGTTTGCAAACTGAAATTTCTAAATTCCATATCTAAAATGGTTCCATGGATTATTAAGTCAAATTGAATTTACTCGACGAGACCTCGGTAGCAGTAGCAGGAGATATTCTAAATGAAATACTTAATAACAGAATTAGACCATTCCGCATTTATTAATCACAACGGTTATTACAAATTTTAAGCGATGTCTGCGTATTTGTATTTAAGTAGGTATAATATGTTTGTGGCATATACCTTCGTTGTTCTGATACCCATAACACAAGTGCTTAAGCTACTTACTTTGATCGGAGTATTTGAATACATTGTAATTTTGCCAGGAAAGTAGGTACAGAAACATAATAATGTGACGCGATATTTGAACATATTATACAATATACCTACTAAATATGTTGGGCCTGCGTAGGCGGGCAGCTTTGATGGTGTCGCGGAAGTTCTGGTTTCTGGGTCCCGTGACACCACCTCATAGACGCTCGACGAAGGGACCGGGGTTTTTAGTGGGTATTCCCTGCCTCCTCTCCATCCTGAGCCAGGGTGCCGTCCTCCCGTTCCCGAGGGCGGCGTGAGTCCCACATACCCCGCTACTTCCACCGGGTAGCGGGGATGCGTTAATGCATTTTCCCCGAAGAAAAGAAAAATATAAGGAAGACTATACCTAATAACATACTAACAAGGCAAGTTAAATACAAGCTTAAAAAGCCAAATTGAGTATAAAAGATTGATAAAAAATATTATATTCACGGTCTTTTAAATACATAATATCATTTTTAGGCTGAATTCGTGATGTACCTACCTAAATGTATAAAGAACCCCCAAAAAGAATACCACCAATAAAGAAAATGAATACAGTCGTCATAACTATGTTGTTATTACCTAAGTATATTTGTAGTACTGAAGCTACATAGTTGATTATGTTTATTTGTTTTCAAGTATCAGGGTGGCGAAGAGAAGAGTGCGACCGAAGGTGAGCCGGCGGAGGGAGGCGACGCCGCCGACGCGCTCTCCGACCTCAAAGACGACGACGAGGACTCGGTGAGTGCACTACTGCTCACCCCACGCGCCCCACACCCCCGGCCCTCTTGTCCACGAGCCTAAATAAATCTAGGACACTGGGGCACTAGGCTCGCGATATGCACTAGCCTACATAGTTCTAGTAGCAACATGACAGCTTTGAAAATTCATCTGAACTAAATTGCTCATTAGATTCAAGCATCGACTTGAACCATGCTACTTGGTCATGAGCGTCCATATTGATTGTTGCTTTTGAATTACCTAGAGACGCTACGTACATTATTCGTAGGTACTATCGCCACAAGACGAGAGCAAGGACAATGAGGAACAGAAAATACTGACGATGCTGCAAGAAGAACTCGTGAACAGAGACGACGACAAGTAAGTTTGTATTAACTAATTACTGCTATCGTTTTGTTTTAAGACGATACTTAACTTAATTAGCTAGGCAAAATGTTGGTAAGGCTTCTTTAACTTTACGTACAGATATATTTAATGTAGGTATAGCATGTGGAATAGTCCATGGCTTCCGTCATCTGCTTTTTATTGGCGTAGAAGTGTTCCATATTATGGAGTAATGGTTATGATTACTTATATTATTTTTAATGTTAGTCATATTAACCTAAAGCTGATACTAAAATAATTATGTAACGAGAAATATAATGACGCATACATACTTAAACATAATATATATATATATAAATATACGAGTATTGTGTATGTAAATTAGGTAAACAAGAGCGACCTTAATTAGTCATCTTGAGGGATGTCCACTTAACACATAATTAATCATTTTAATTAATGTATATCTGAAAGTTCAAGTACTCACGACACTTTGTACCTACATTGGTAGGGCCAATAGAGAAACGGAATTCGAAGAAAATAACAAATCTAACAATATAAATAAAAATGGAATGACTGGTAAAAATTTCGACCGCCTAAAACTTACGTACGACTGCACCAAATTAAATGATTTTAGGTTTTAGGTATTCGTTAATGTGAGGACAAGGTTTGTGTAATACAATTTTTTTTTTGTTATAACCGTGGCGATACGAGTAGGTACTATCTAAGTGCGCTGGGTCGGCTAGTTGTTAGATAGGCTCTACGTTCTCGTTCTTTCCGTCGTTCAGATAGATTAAGTATATACTTAACAAAATTAAACAAAAAGGAACTAGAATTACGCTAGTCCTTTTTTGTGTAACTTAGGAAACTTTTGAAAGCTCAAAATAAGCTTTCTATTATGCGACCATATCTGGATGATTTTTATCTGTTACAGTGTAAGTATACGAGTTCTTATTGGTAGAATACGAGTATTGTGGGTATGCTATCGAATTAAAACGTTTTACGTAAATATCTAAGTAGGTAATGGAAAACGGTTATAATGAATAGGCTTTTTTTATATACGAGTAGTTGATTAAATTTTTGACGAGAGACGTAAAGATGTTTGATCCAGCTGTTTTTCTTATCCCGGAATTTACAATTATGTTATGTTTTATTCTATACTAGAAAAGAAATTTTAATAATCAGGTGGTACCGCCGCGTACCAATTAAAATTAAAATAAACTCGAGATATAAAATAAGAGGTAGGTAGGCGCAATCTGCCTACAATAAATTATGTTTTTAATGTTAGCATTCTTTCTTAAGAGAAATTTAACTAGAAAGAAGTTCTTAATTTTATTGTGGGTATTGTATCTTTTTACCTGTGTAGTTATGTTATACATACTACTACGTTATTATCAAGAGTTGGAACCAAACGAAAACGATCTGTGGTGTTATTATTATCATTGTTACCAAATCAGATTAGTACACCTACCATTAAATAAATAAATAAATAAATAACCCAAGACATGCCACGCTGGGCCAAACTAAGCCGAAACTTGTACTATGGGTACTAGACAACTGATAAACTTACTTAGATACATTTTTTTAAATAAATACATATTATACACAGAAAACACCCAGACCAATACAAACAGACATGTTCATGCACACCTACCATTATTTTGAAGTAGGGTAATTATTTCAAATAGATAAGTAAATTTTTCTTTAGTTTGGTAATATTTGAATATGTTTGTTTGTCCGCGTCACCAGGGAACTAGCAGACGGCACGACGCTTTGCCTGACATTTAAGTCGTCGGAGACTGAGCAGGCGTTCGCGCGGCGCAAGGACCCGTACCCGCTGACGGTGGCGGCGCCGCCGCTGATGCTGCTGCCAGCCGTGGTGGCGCTGGCCAGCTTCGCCGTGCCGCCCACCTGGTCTCTACACGCCGTCTACCTCGCCCTCGTGCTCGAGACCGGCCTCATCAACGTCGTCTATTATGCCTGCTGTCGATACGCACAGTATAAGGTATTCGATCCTAGGCTATTAACAACAATAGAGTCCTGAGCGAATTTCCGCCAGATCAGCCAATTTCGTAGGAAACTAGACATTATAAGCTCGAGTGTGCACTCACACGTAACTCGACTAAGAGCGCAAGACATATAAAAACTCAATTACATCAGATTCGAGCACGTTACTTCGAATAGCAATCACGAGACCATGGAGGAAGTTAAAAATCAACTTATATGTACTTACTTATACGTGGCTATGTCAAAATTCCCAAACCCAGGGGATGCAGTGATAATGTCTGACTGAACATCACGCAAATAGTGCCTGGTAAAATAACTAAGGCCATGAATGCTTATTGCAAAATTTGCTAAAAAAATGATATTGATACAATGTAAGTAAACAAGTATATTAGAAAAATATGTGCCTCTGTTAGTTTTCATAAGCAGGTATAGCATCATACCATGTTATGGTATGGTGATATTATGCGATGCAATTATTGGAAGTAGATCGGTCTTTTATGGATCAGCATACTCACCCAATCCCAATTTAATTTTTTTTTCACTTTTTCCAGTAGGTAAAAATAAACAGGGGATAAATTTGTGTCCTTAGTACAATAAAGTGGCAATCATTATTTGTTATGGCTTACAGTTACGATAAATGTGCTAAAATGCGCTTTATGCTCGATGACAAAAGAAAATTATAGACTGGTTTTTATTTAAATCCATGAACTCTGTTTTTTATATGATTATATCTATTTAGATAAAAAAGAGTTTAATGATGATCATCCATTTTCATTTCAGAGTTCATCCATTTAATCATAACACAAAAGATCCAGTAAACTTGATCATCGTATACCTAAATTTTTCAGAATAAATTTTCAGACTCTACCGTCATATAAGGTAGATAGAGTCTGTTTAACCCTTTCCTGCCGGCATACCGAAATCGTTTAAATTTCGTATTTTTTTCTACAAATTCTGAATATTGTTTTTAAAATGAAACACATATATTTTTTTCAGATTTTTATTGTACCTAGAACTAGGTTTTCCAGTACCTAGACTTATCTGTACCGTCAGGCACTTTATGTATCACATTAATTAGGAACTCCTTCAGGACTGGTCTAATTTTGTATACCTTATCTTTGAAATTTCGAGGCATTTGAGTGTTATCATTGCAGTGAAAATAGGCAAATATGGACGGGCTGGTGTTTGCGGGGTTCTTGACGTGGATCCACTCGTTGAAGGTTGGACATCATGAGAATTGTCAGAGAAGAGTCTAGGAACTGGAGATACCTGAGCTATTGGAGATGGTGGTCGTGATGATTGTTCCATTTCATCTAAGGCCTGTTTGATAGCTTCCTCGAACATGTCATCGAAGTTTCTCGAGTTGCCTGGTGTGGGTAGTTGAATATTCTGTTCATTTTCTTCATCCGAAGTATCAACCTCCGAAACGTCGTTGCAATCGGGCAAGTCTTCAAGCAATAATTCTATCAGGGCTGTATTTTTTGCGATATTCATATCTGGACAAAACACAATGAACGCTGAACATCTACAATTAAAAACATATAAATTCATATAATTTTATAAAATATCTAATGAAATAATAACTACGCACACCATACAAAACACATACCTAAAGTGACTGTCGGTACTTTTTAGTACGCACCAGCCTTGGGAACATTTAGGCGTGTAATAATGCAAAACATTATGAAACAATCATCTTTATACAACCTTTATTACATACATAAATGGAAATAATAACACAAAAGGCCACTTACCTACGATAAACAATTTTAAAACAATTCTCAAGTCACGCTTCATTTTCTTCGTCAAGTCTTCGACAAGTTGTAACTAGCAAACCCATTTGATTGGCCGTTTGCGGCGCGATACGAACCGAAGCGCTCTCATTGGCTAAGGGAGTGATCCCAGAAAGGAACGACAGTGTTTTAGAAGCGCTGTTTGTTTGCGTTCTCGATAGAACTGACGAAATATGAGCGAGTTCATAAAAGTACCGTCAGTCAGGAAAGGGTTAACATGTGTTGTCGGTTTTATTATATTTAGATCTATAATATGATCTCTATTACAGTCCCATTATAATATTCATAGTATAAATCAGTGACTGATAAGCTTTGTCTTAAAGGGATTTGTTGTTTATTATTGGTTTGACTTTCTTTTTTTTTACAGAAAAAGTCAGTAAGCCCTTATTGGAAATTGACTTGCGGCATGTTTAACATTACGATGTTCGTAGCAGCCAACGTTGCTCCTTTGGTATGTATTCTACAAATATTGTTTAAGCTTTATATTCTTAGAACAATATCTCTAGAATTGATAAATAGTGTTTCTATCTGAACCTTTTTGTCGTCTTTTTCATGACCCAATTATTGGTTGCTAGAGAATGTTTTGAAGCTACGGCCTGCGATCGCCAACGCGCTAAACCAACGTGGCGAGTATGGGTAAAGCTTCCAAATGTTTGCCCAAAGTGGCGAACAACTGGAGTATCCAGCAGTGGACTGTGATAGTCTAATGATGATGATGATAATTGTTTATCAAAACATTCTCTGGCACTGCGATCACAAATACCACAAATACCAAGTAGTATTTGTGATCGCAGCTCTGGCAGTTCACCGGTATAGCCACACAAACAAACTAAAATAAATTATTAGCAATCCCTCTGCCGAATCTTGCTCCTTTTTAATGGGCATGAAATCATAGTGTGTGTTTGAAGCATGTAGTCTTGGTTTTTAACCGACTTCAAAAAAGGAGTAGATTCTCAACTTCAAGAAGAATTTCTTTGTTTTTGTTGTAAGTATTACCATTATCTCCGAAATTGTGAACCGATTTAAAAAAACTTATTTGTTTGAAAGGGTCTAGTTGGTCCCATTGTGATCATATTGAAGTCGGTTTATTTTCCTAAAAATGATGTTATAAATGAAAGAATGGTTTGAATGGGCAGGTTATTTGCGGCAGCTTCGAGACGGTGCTACGGGACGGGCTGCGCGAGGATGCGCCGGCGCACAGCGGCGCGCGCCGCTGTTTGCATCCTTCCTACTACTACCACGTAAGCTTCACTTTCACATCCTACCGCCTGGAGGGGTACGTCTCTGTCGCGCTATACAATCCACAATCAACAAGAGACAATCTATTATTATTATTTAACTTCAATTCACGGGAACGTGTGAAAATTGGGCTCAAAGTTTAAATTCTCACTTTTTACTGTTATATCTTATCTTCGCTTATGTAAGTAATTGTTCGGAAACTTCTATTGTGGAGTAACTCTTTATACTTTAGAAATCCGTTAGGTGGATAATTAATTGTTTTAAAATAAACCTGGTAAATAAACAACATTATTGTAGTTACTTAAATATATTTTGGCAATCTTTATTTCTGAAAGCAGGAAAATGCATTGGCACAGTTTTTAAATTTCTCAAACTGTTTTAGCCTATGAATATCAGTCGAACTAGTAGCCGACAGCAAATCATAGTTGATTTAAAATACCTCAGTCGACCCCACCAGGAATCACATCGCATCCTTCCGTGCTTAAAATGAATGCCATATCGACATTGCTATCAAGGTCTTCAAAGTTGTTATTAACGAGATTCATACGTCGTCGACGACCTCGATTGGTAAAAGCGTTTTGTTATAGGTACCCTAGTGCTTCTGGTAGGATGCCTAACAGTTGCTGCTGCGTCAGCATTTTTCATTATATCCCATGTAGTGATTTGGTTGGCCAGCCTGCTGGTAACTTACCTTATGACACGTGTAAACCGCAAATATTTTAACTGTAAATAAGTTACGCCAAATATGTTCCTACCCTCAAATCTCGACGGTTGCCTGAGTGTATCCTGGACATATTACAAAATACGTGTCTTTTATTCTTGAATAAGCTAAAAGACGTACTAATTTCAATTTTTAGCAATAATAGCCCATTCCGGAAAGCTCTTTAATTGGTCTTTTTTCAACTCTGTAACACACTTAGATGTTTGAATAGAAAATATCAATTAAAACGTGAGCCTTTAAACATAGCAGAGACTGATCGCTCGTTTTCGAGTTTTTTTAGATCTACCAGCCTGTTAAGCAAACAATCTTGTAACGTATGTATATTTTATAAGTTTATAAGCCAAAACTATTTTAGCATGAAGAACTTATTAGACTTCTTTGTTACTAGTCTGTTCTGGACTTCAGCGGTTACCCGGACAGTTTTGTTACCATAACCAAACAATTGTGAGCAAGGCTCTTAACTAGGTTTTTGAAGGCAATGACTAAAGTATGATCGTTTCATGGAGCATTTAAAATTGTGTTGTTTACCATCCCGTTGGTACTGGTCACAAGTGCCACCTACTAACCGGGAGGACCCTGTATTCGTATCCCGAATAGAGCCAAAAATTCAAGAAATATTCAGGAGCAGGCCCGGGAAAACACATCACGGGTACCTAGTTGGTGCTGTGTCTGATATCTCTCCGGTCGTGGCGAACTATCCCACCATCGCTTTATAAGACTGATGGAAAAGAGAATATTATACCTTCATGTGTTTGCTGTGCACACTTTTAATCAATCAACAGCGATGGTCCATCTACTGCTGAACGTAGGTTTAGTCCTTTAATTCGCGACACAACCTTTATCCCGGGTTCCCCCCATAATCGCCAATGCAGGGACATTAGCAGTTTAATACTCGTATGTCAGGTTCGTTCAGAGCATGCTGGCCCAATGATTGATTAGTAGAGAATGTTGTGCATTAAAGATTAAATGACTATTTGTTCAAGGTCGGGGCGGGTGCGCTGTGCGGCGCGCTGTGGGTGGCGCCGCTGGGCGGGGGCGCGCGCTCGGCGCTGCTGGCGGCGCTGGCGGCGGCGTACGCGCTGCCCGCCGCGCTGCATCCCGCGCTGCTCGCGCCGCGCCCCTCGCTCGACCGAGACCCCTTCCGCGAGACCTTCAACGCCACCACCGACTACGACGAGAACTTCCTCAATATCTTGTACGTGTACAGACGTGTGTATAATACTTACAATAGAATAAAAGGGCGCTGTGTATAGTAGATGACAGTGGCGTAACTATACTACTCATTCGAGGCAAATTCATCGGATTTTTGTAACTAAAAATGTTGGGAGTTTGGATTCAGCTCTGACCGAGGGCATTTTTCCGACATGCCACCCTGTAGTTACACCACTTGTAGATGATAATGTCAATAAAGCCTCAGAACCTTTACAATTTCACACGGACATTTTGTCAGTGAGCGGCTTTCATCGCCTATACGTACCAACGTGTGGGGAGTGCTCTGAAAATTTATTTTCCCGTATGCCTCCGTGGACATAGGTAAGTTAATGGATGAAAATCTATAAAATAAGATCAAACAATGTCATAATATTAAAATAAGTCACTGTAGAACTTACTTTATCGAAATCAGCGTTGTTTTGATACCACACTCAAAACCAATAATCTACCTACATACAAACATAAATAACTTAAATACAAAGATTTGCCACATGAATGAATGTCTCGGGGATACGAACACATCACTTACAGTTCAGAAAACATCACTGCTAAGAAATGAGTCACCACTCGCGGCGCTAGTCCGTTCAGAAGGAAGACAATTTGCCTCTACATATTATTATTCACTTGTTGTATCATGATTATGTAACTACTTGTAGTTGGCCAAAAATTAGGTACACTAGGAAATGCTGCCTGCATAATCCTCTAACCTTTTGTCAACACTTTATATGTCAAACTATATTGCCAATAAAACATTACCTACATTTTTGCGTTATGTAAGCAGATCTAAGCAGCTGATGAAGATGATGTTTTCAAATTGATACTATTGTGAAAGAGTATAGACGAGCTTGTTTGTACATTCCTAATTTTTTTAGTGTAAAATTTGTGTTCTTATATTTCTAAAAATGTTACCCTAAAATTTGGAGTAAAATAGAAGATTGATCATACCTTCTTAACCGTCCATTCCCATCGTAAGTCTCCAAGGAATAACATTCATCTGATGGATATTTTTGTTTGTCCTTTGTCTTAAAACCTAGATATACTATATATATTTATGTATGTATAGCTAATATAATTATATACCTACTTGCGTTACTTTCATTGTAGAGCAAGTAGCTTAAGTTTGGGCGGGTCAATGTTACCTATATGATGTTCGATATATTATTATTTAATTTCGTCTGTGGGTTTTGTACTGATATAATGGGTTATCTACTTGTCTTTATTTGATTGCCAAACAATATTCTAATTACCTTTCTCATAATTAGAACATTTTTTAAGAAAGGTCATCCGAAAGGTTATTAATTTTTATTATTTATTAAAAAAGTCGCCAAACATCCACATTCGTCTTTAAACTTACTTTTTTATTAACTCACTTTCTGGGATAAAACGTGTTGTATGAGGAATTTGATGCAGTAGGATTTACAAGTATTAACGTATTATTACCATTTTCATTCAAAAATATTAAAAATATCGATGTACCTAATTAATTTTCAGCTGAACTTTTCATTATTTCTATGTATCTAAGTGTCTTTTATTACTACATGTAACCAAAATATTTTGTTTGCGTTTAGGGCACAGATCCACACGGCCCGAAACATCGTGATGTTATTCTTCATAACTATCGCACTGCTCATATTCAACAGATACGTGAGTACATTTTCCTTTCAATATTTAGTATAATGTATTATTAGAGAATAGCCTGTAATCTCGCGGATGGTTTATGGAGTTATTTATAAGTGGCGTTTACTTTACAGATCGAGTCGTTAGAGCGAGCACGGCACTCGCGCGGGGAGCGCATGCGCGTACAGGTACCTACCTACCTACTCTACGAGTATATCCATGAATTCATATCTAAGCCCCTAAATAGTTTCATGATCGTTTCGAAACACATTATATTAAATATATCGTGTGGAGAGAAATCGCTTCGTTTAAGAAGAGAACTCTCCTTATAGAACACTCGATAGATCATCAATCACTCATGATATAATTGCAGGCTGGATAGCAACATTAGTTTTGTCAAGTTATTATGAAATCAAAGTGAGACTTTTAGTCTGACAAATAATAGTAGTACAAATGCTAAATCACTTTCGTACAAAACGTGCCATAAGAGTCACTTAAGTCTTGAGTTTTCAGCTTCTCAGCCGATTTTTCAGCTTGACTGGCAATTACAGTAGGTACAACCCGTGAAACTCCTGTGAAGTGAGTTGTTGCGGACAGAACGACCTTTTTTATATATTTTTCCTTTTTACCAGTTTTGTACATAGTTTTATATTTAGAAATGTTTTTTAAAAGTATTTTGTGTTGCTATGGTTTTGATACATTATTGTTTATTTATCTAGCGTTAGTGTGTTGAAGTTTACAGTCCATCTGCGGCTGTACAGTAAAGTGTTTGTGGTTTCCCAATTGTCGTGTTTTGATTCCACACCCCCAGTTCCAGCCGTAACATGAGTATTGCCGCGTTTCGGCATCAATCGTTTTGTAGCCAGAGTCATTAAAACAGGCCGTCAATGCAGTGGCGACTGAAAATTATCGATTTGCTACTTGTCCATTGTGAGCAGCGCCTACTCGTATATAGAGCCCTTTTTCGCTTTTCATCTGGCGGGAGAAGCCCCTATGCTATGTTACTAAAAATAAGCTTTTAATAGATTTAGCTTTACATATTCCAACACATTTTACCGGAGCGAGAAGCTACGCCCTGCGATCGCCTACCCAGCGTGGCGATAATGGGTATAATATCCTCCAGATGTTTGTCCGCAGTGGCGAACAACTGGAGAACCCTGTGTCTAGCAGCTGACTGCAAAACGCTGCTGATGATGATTCCAACATCCTTGGAGACTCCTCCACCAGTGGTTCTATCTCCGATTCCACGTATCCTCATATGTTACGAATCTATATACTGGCATTTGTCACAGGCGGAGCAAGCTGCGGACCTGCGGCGGCGGAACCAGGCCCTGGTGCACAACGTGCTGCCCCCGCACGTGGCGCGGCACTTCATGGGCGCGCGCCACCACCACCGCGACCTCTACAGCCAGAGCTACGCGGAGGTCGGCGTGCTTTTTGCCTCCATGCCCAACTTCTCAGGTATAGACAATAGGGATTGCAATCCAGCAAAGCGGAATCCCACAATCCAGAGAGATCCAGCATAATTTGGGACCCCGTGAGATCCTGCTGTAACGAAGTCAACCCAGCCAAAATCACGCGGGATTGGACAAAGTACGAGATTGCAATTCTAAGACAACCGATTAGCTATGTATTTCCTTTTTACAATCTATTTAGATTGGTCTTCATTAAATCAGCAATTGATTTGCCCTACTACTAGATACTACTCTTGTCAATGGTCCGTCCACTGCTGAACGTAGGCCTCCTTTAATTCGCGCCATATTTCTCTATCCTTATCATCCATCCAGTCACTCACAGCAGTTCTTCTGACGAGACGCCTCGACCTAACAGGTTGCTATCCGAAAGAGATGTTCACTATAGGACCTCATCTATTCTTCGCCAAACACGACCAACTCACAGTCGCTTAAGCGTACCTACTCATCCTTCAGAATAAGTCTGTCGTCAACTTTCGTCCTTTGACGTATACCTAAGCACGTCCTGTTCGGCTCATTTCCTATATAGTTGAGGATTGTCGCTAACTTTCACAAGTAAGGGTTTTCGATTATATAAAACGTTTAGTTATGTTAAACAGTCGCTGCTAATAGTTAAGAAACAATATTACTTATTCATTAAAGTAAATTTTCATTGTATACTTCTTGTTTTTATAACTAATACTTAAATTATAGTCAACTTTATGAATCATTGCAGAGTTCTACTCGGAAGAAACTGTTAACAACCAAGGCCTGGAATGCTTAAGATTTCTCAACGAGGTTATATCAGACTTCGATTTGGTAATTTTATTTTACTTTCATACACTGTTGTTTATTAATACAGACACGAAAACAAACTGCCTACATAATTATGAATTCATTACAAACAGATTGTACATACCCTACTTGCTTAATTGTTCTACGCCTGCAGGTTTTACTTATTATGCCAAATATCTTCACAAACCTACCATAACATATTTTCATATTATTATGACATTAACAATAATCGTACGTTACGTGGACATCAAATCTTCTCGTCAATTATTGACATCTTGATGTTTGAGATTGATTAGAAACTATCGACCTGTTAATGAGCGCAAAAGGAATAACAACGTGTGGAATGTGGAAATACTTGACCTTTCACATAGAAACATAGTCTCAGACTTTAAGATCGTCGATATAACATGTCTGTCATGCAAATACGTTTATTCATTTTAATAAAATTTTGCATTCAGTGTTCTAAATGGGTAGGTACGTTCGCGTTACCAATTATTGTTTCGCGTTATCTGTCAATGTATTTCTGCTTAATACGCGTTGAGCGGCATCAACATATCCAGGTTACTTTCGGAAAACTGAATTAGCTTAGTAGGTATCAGTGATAATTTGGTATAATTGATTTTAATATTCTACACATAGAAACAAATAATATCATACAAAATATTATGATGGATTTTCTGATATACTTACCTATATGTCACCGTAAAATTGTAAATACCGTTAGATTATGATATGCCGCAAGATGGATTATAATCTAAAGGTGTTTACAATTTCACGGTGATATATGCCTACATAGTAAATATTTTGTTGTAAATCATGTGACGCACTAATAGAGTTTGTTAATTATTTCAGCTATTAGAAGACGCGAAGTTTAGCAAGGATATCATAAAAATTAAGACAATCAGCTCAACGTATATGGCTGCATCAGGTCTAAATCCTACTCGACAAATGCAGGTATATTTAAAATAGGTTTACTCGTACTACCATTACTAGAGTATCTCTGTATAATACATACATATCTCGATTTGTTTCCAAAGCAGATCGGTCCAGAACAGGCATTCAAGTACCTACTTAAATTCATTATAGCTTTAAGACGTTGGCTTTGAATATGCAACCTGACCTGGCCCGATGGAGCATTTGGTTGTGACCTCTGCGTACTGAGCCAGGGGTCGTGGGTTCGACTTCCGCACAGTACAATCATTTGTATTTATGAACATGTCTGTTTGTATTGCTCTGGGTGTACTATTATATGTATTTATTTACAAAAAAAATGTATCTTCTATCAGTTGCCTAATACCCATAGTACAATCTTCGGGTAACTTTAGGGCTAGATGGCGATGTTTGACTTTGACCCAGCGTGGTATGTCTTGGCTTTTTTTAAAGGGTCCGAGGTTGAATCCCGGATTGCGGCAAGCAATTATAACCCGAATTTTCTGTAAAGAAATTGGGTGCTAGATAAGTAATAGCAGTTCCGGAGTGAGGAAGTTGTCGGTCCTGCGCCAGTTTTAAAGGAGAGTAAAGGAACAGAGAATGCACTCACTCATAGTAACGTTTGTTCATTAATAGTTTTATTTATCTACTTATTTCTCTTACTTAAACTGGGACAGTAGGTCTGTTCTGAATTTCTGATGATGTATACTTATTTTAAGAACAATACAAACAAAGTTGTCAAGGATAATCCAGTGAAATCGGATGATTCACACAAAGCTTGAAATTAATGATAGGTACATAATGAGCCTTGTAAATTTTTACGCAATGTAACCTTTGCCTTCTTATCTTATGACGAATTTAGGTACTATTATGCAATTATTTATATTTTTTTGCGAGCATGTTCGTCTCCAAAGGTAATAATTCATTACTACCATTATTATGATTCTGTTTTCATATAATTTTTACTTCAGACACGTAAGGAAAATTTTGTGGAAACAACGAACTGTTTTAATTAGTTTATATAATTTTAGATTCTATTTTCGTTTGTGGAACTTCCCTAAATCGCCAAATATTTCATTTTAATTAATATTTAATTGTATTACTACTTATAATAAAATTAACTGGTAGGCACACTTTGTTGCATTTTTGTTAATAAACAGATTCCAGATTACAAAATATTTTTTAAATGATTTTGTACAATTATGATAAGTTAAGTAGGTCTGGAAGGAAATTTAGCAACTCAGATCAGCTATGATCTGAGGTTCAGTAATCGGAAAATTTTAAATTCTATCTAATGTAGGCGCATACTATGTTTATTGATATGTCTATTTTTAGGGTTTCGTAGCCAAATGGCAAAAACGGGACCCTTATAGATTCGTCATGTCTGTCTGTCTGTCTGTCCGTCCGTATGTCACAGCCAGTTTATTCCGAAACTATAAGAGCTACATTATTAAAATTTGGTACGTAGATGTATTCTGTTAACCGCATTAAGATTTTAAAGTAAAATTAGAAAAAAATCCAAAATTTTTGGGGTTCCCCATACATGGAACTGAAACTCAAAATTTTTTTTTTCATCAAACCCATACGTGTGGGATATCTATGAATAGGTATTTGAAAATGATGTTGAGGTTTCTAACATCATTTTTTTCTCAGATGAATAGTTTGCGCGAGAGACTCTTCCAAAGTGGTAAAATGTGTGTCCCCGTTGTGTGTTTTTTTCATTCAATCAGTGGTACGGAACCCTACGTGCGCGCGTCCGACTCGCACTTGGCCGGTTTTTTCTAACGGTATATAAAATCCTGAACTTAGAAAAAATACTCTTTAGTAAGTTTATACAGAGAAAGATAGGTAGGCACCAAATACGAGATTCTGAAAACATATTTTTACAATTAGATAGATATTCTTTATTGTACACCAAACAATTGGTTTAAAACTAAGTATGTATAGTAGACATTTTGCTGTACAATATAGGCGGTTTTATCGCTATAAGCGATATCTTCCAGACAACCTTGGGGTAGAGGATAGTTACAAAAAAGAGGTTAGGTGGGCTATCAACTGAATTAGATTTTCTAAAATCTTAGGTACCTAATAGGTATAAATAAAAACAATAATGATAATTAGGTTAATTGTTCACACGTTAAATACATAATATTAAGATCAAGCTTGACAACGACAACTTAAGTCAACACAAGTATACATTTGATGAAGAAGAAAGAGATAAGAAAAACTAAGAAGAAAACTATAAAGACAGTAAATGTTCCTTAACGCGGGATTTGAAGATAGGTAGGGATTGAGATTGTCTGATGGACAGGGGTAAGGATTTCCACATGCAAGTCAAAATTATAGAACTTCGATGAATTTAAAAAAAAAATTATTTATAAATTACAATGTTTACTTTAATTACTACTAACTAAAACTAAGGTAAACCTATTAGTGAATTATCTTGACTCGATGCCGACGTTTTATACTCGACGATCTGGTGTTTACGTTGTTCATGATGCTTCTATAGCCTTATTGTTCACTGTCTGTTCCTTGTTCTGGAGGTTATCCATCCGCTCTCGTTTGGTGATCCAGGGAGTTATCTACATTAGGGTCATAGGGATTATCTCTTTATCCTTGTTTACAACCAATCCGTTGTTATGCAAACTTACAATAATTGGTTCTTTATATAAAGTTATTATTTTATTATCATGACCCTGAAATTGTATGGGTTGACTTGCGTATGGATTATGAGTGACTGACGAAATAGTAACTAGCTAACCAATATTTAACCTAATAATTGCCACCCCATGTTGTGGCCAAAGAGTATCCACATAAATAGATTTAGGATAGAACATTTTGTGTGTTCTTTTTGAAATTTCACATGTTTAGGTACTTTACTGCTCCAGTGGGACTTCTGAACAAAAGCTAGTTGTAGTTTAATTTAGGTGGACGTACGTGTATGTATCTGAACGTAAGTTATGCAAAAGCCGTCAGATGGTGTGTTGGTGCGGTGGGCACACCTGGCGTGCCTGGTGGAGTTCGCGCTGGAGCTGCAGCGCGTGCTGGCCGCCATCAACGAGCAGTCGTTCAACCACTTCGTGCTGCGGCTCGGCGTCAACCACGGGCCCATCACGGCGGGCGTCATCGGCGCCAGGAAGCCGCACTACGACATATGGGGCAACACCGTCAACGTCGCCTCCCGCATGGAGAGCACCGGAAAAGCTGGCTGCATACAGGTAATTCATGACCCTCGTAATATCGATGTGAGGTTTATACGATTAACTAGCTGTGCCTAGACTTTCATCCCCTATTTTATATCTAAATTAAAATATAACTTCGTATTTGATATACTCAAAGTCTCAAATGGACCTAGTTTTGCAGAAAGCAGCCAAATGATGAAAAGTACGAACGGAGTTATGAGCGTTTTTCTATTGAATGTTCCCCTACAGTTATTTTTGACTTTTCTGTTTATTTTATTTCTCCTCTTCCAATGTCATTCCCATGTCATTGTCAGATGGCGGAGGCCTGGTGTTTTGAGATACAGGCAGATTTGTGATTCACCTGAAGTCAGTATTAAAATCAAAGATTTGTTGGAAATACATAGATCTGTATGATCATCATTATGTAGGTACAATGCCTTAGTAGCCTAATTATAATTAGGCTACTAGGGCATTATAATACCCGTATTATAATACGGGAGTCTAATATAGAGCGCAGTATTACATCGCTCGATACCAGGTTTGTTTTACATATCTACTCAAGAAGCATAGTGGTCAAAGCATGTCTTAATATGTAACCGACAAAACTCTTTTAACTTAATAATTTTATAGATGAGCCATATAGAAGTGAATCGATACCTTTCAGGTTACTGAAGAGACATGCGAAATTTTGCAAAGCTTCGGATATTACTTTGAGCAGCGTGGCCTGGTCGCTGTCAAAGGAAAGGGTCAACTAATGACCTATTACTTGCAAGGAAAACACGATACACCAGTGGTGCAGACTGCCAAACCTCCGGTAAGCTATTTAAAAAGTTCGGTAAATATTCTTTAACTTTCTAGTTATTAATATAATTGTTTTAAGTTTTCACGGTAAATATGTAACTATACTTAATTATTTATTTATTATCAAGGCTTTTACAGATAAAATATAGCATTATGGTGCAGCGCAGACGACACACTTTTTGTGCGATAGAGTCTGCGTCTGAGACATTTAAAAAGAGCGTCTAGGTCTGCCGACAGAATATTCGAAGATGTGCGTCGTGTGCGTTGAGTCTGTGAAATATCCGCGACAGATTTTTTGATTTATATATAATTGCAAAAAAGTGCGTCACTGATAGTCTGTCGTCTGCGCTGCCCCTAATAATCTGGGTACTGAAGATTAAAGTTCTTAATGTTTTCGCGAATCATCATTATCATCGACCTCTGCCTTCTGAGCCAAGGGTTGTGGGTTCGATCTCCACACAGTACAAACATTTGTGTGCATAAACATGTCTGTTGGTCTGTGTGTTTTCTATGATTTATATGTATTTATTTACAACGAAAAGTATCTAAGTAAGTTTACCCATAAGGTTTACCCATAAGGTTTATCCATAAGGTTTATCCATAAGGTTTACCCATAAGGGTACTAGACAACTGATAAACTTACTTACTAGCCGAAGCTTGTATTATTACAAGCTTCGGTTTATGTTGGAGGTTGATAGCAATGTGTGGCCCAGCGTGGCATGTCTTGGGTTTACAACTTGGACGTATATTTGAATAGTTGTAGTTATTTATTGATGTTGCAGATTTTATTAAATACAGTGTTATTAGCGTATCGAAGTTAAGAATCGCTGCGAATATATAACCCAAGACATGCCACACTGGGCCACACATCGCCACCTAGCCCCAAACTAAGCCGAAGCTTATACTATGGGTACTAGAAAACTGCAAATAAATACATATTATACATAGATAGAAAACACCCAGACCATTACAAACAGACATGTTCATGAACACAAATTGTACTGTGCGGGAATCGAACCCACGACCCTTGGCTCAGAGGGCAGAGTTCACCACCAAATGAGTCATCGAGCCAGTCAAATAATATTAGCGTTTTCACGAACCTACCCAATCTTAGATATGTGAAAAAGTAGGATAGCCTTTACAATGAGGAGCCTCAGCCTCCAATACATATTTGTGGAAAAATATGATGTTTTCCTGTTATAATTAAAATGTGGCAAATTCATTCCGTTTTAAATCTATTTTAGTGGTCTTGAACTTTACATATTGCTATTATCTACTGTATAAAAATAAGTCGGGTTTTCCTCCCTGACGCTATAACTCCAGAACGCACGAACCGATTTCCACGGTTTTGCATTCGTTGGAAAGGTCTCGGGCTTCGTGAGGTTTATAGTTATAGCAAAGAAAATTTAGGAAAAAAGAAGCCATCTGGTGGCGAAACGGAGTTCGCCGGGTTTGCTAGTATGTTATAAGTTTTATGCATGCTTCCGTCCATGTCACGTGGGTATCGTAATAGTTCTAAGGAAAGTCTTGAGATTTCGGGATCAGTCGATGTATAGCCAGAGTCACCTTACAAGCCAGCATTGCGGTGGCAACTGACTGGTGATTGATTTGGTTACTTGTCCAGTGACTTGGATAATAGATCACTACTACTAAAATACTTACGTTGTTCCTACAACGATTTTATGTAGCAGATAAAGTCAGTCTAGAAATAAGTAGAGGTAAGTATTTTCAAAAAATTATAAATACTTACACAATTACACATACCTACCGAATAAATAAATAACTGCAACTAATAGCTAATAAAAATAATGTTGTCGTTTGTCGTATGGTAGCTTTCACTTAATGTTTCTAAAACTAAGTAAGAATTGTACGAAAGAAAACAAGTTTCGAGGTCTTTATCAAAACTAGTATTGATAATTAAGTAATTTATAAATTTACTGATGAAGTATGACAAAACATTAGATTTCTTTTCTTAGAATTATGCATTTTTACTAATAGGTCAAATTTTTAGAAGTAATTTGTGATCTGCATTTTGTAACCAGTGATTGGTTATGCAATGTAAAGGTATGCATTTATAACGAATGTCAAATTACTGGTTCGGTGGCTCATATAGAAGTGATAATGCCCACTAACTATGACTATGCGGGTTCAATCCTCTCTCTCATCATCATCCTCTATCTCACTCAGAACGTCTATCTAATCAAAATTTCTGATTGTTAGTGTACTTTCAATTATTTTTCATTAAATTAGGTATAGGTAGTATCTTTGTTGGTTCCGTTTTCCACAGCACAAATGTTTCAGTTGCTAACTGTGAGATGACGTCAGTGTGTGATGTTGTCTGAAATTTATTTATAACAACTACATACTTATAAGAACAATTGTTTTAAGACAGATTTTGCTAAATCTAATGTATACGAAACCTTCGTTTTCCACAGTGGCCTATGCAAGGCCACGCACTGTATTTTTATGTCAAATAATGTCTTCACATACAAAAGTAACATAATAAGTAACTAGAAGAGGATAGTATTGTACTACAAGTTTGCATGGTAAAAGACTTGTGACAAGAGGCAGCAAGTTGGATGCTTGGCAAAAGGGGAGTGCGGTGACGACGAAGGCCGGGCGTGA
Source organism: Conogethes punctiferalis (assembly GCA_031163375.1). Classification (NCBI taxonomy): domain Eukaryota; kingdom Metazoa; phylum Arthropoda; class Insecta; order Lepidoptera; family Crambidae; genus Conogethes; species Conogethes punctiferalis. The sequence goes on from CM062080.1 coordinate 9,749,648, forward strand.
TCCGTACAGTCTACCCGGACAGGCCGACCACCCGCGTCGCCCTGCACGGTCAGGCCGCGCGGATTGCGTCCGCCGCAACAACAACAAGGCAACTGCGCAGCTACTACGGCAACCAGGCAGCAATTGCGGCAACCACGCAGCTACTGTCAGACTGCCACCGACACACACTTACACACGAATACGATAACATATCATTCATTAAGAGTGCTATTCACAGTGATACTCTTCAGCAATTTTTTGTTGGATGATGTCAGTATTAACTGTAAGCAATGAAGTTCTTCATGTTGCAAGGCTTTACAGACAGATTTGACTTCAGATTACCGTGTACGTGTAGTAAATACCTATTTTAAATGTTGTATTCGTAACTAATTTATTTCTTTCATGTGTTCATCATCCTCTCTCTTAGCGTTGTCCCGGTTTGTGCCTCTAGGCCCAGGGTCCGCTTTGACCATGATCCTAGATTTAGCGAGTCTGGTTATTACATTGAAGCGACTGCCATCTGACCTTCATAGCCCGCAGAAAGGGGAACCAGACAAATTTGGATCATGGTTACACATTCAGAATTAAACTGTATTTCTTTCATGTGTTACTAAATAATAATTTTTTAGATTGTAGTTATACATACTTTTTTATAAAATGTTTTGTACGTACTACAAAAGACTACATTATCGACCTACCGTCAATATATCTATGTACTTATATCAAAATTATAATTACCCTGCTATTTTAGGATTCTAATCTATACTGATATTACTGGAATATTAAACCGATTTTCACAGTCTAGTGACTTGACTAATCTTTTCTCTTCATTTAGATATTATACTCTATTTGAAAGCTTATCTTAGAGGATAATGCCATTTTTGTATGTCGTTAAATACAATTCAAATAGTTAGGCACGTTCGATGTCACCCACCGCGATGCCCGTCGGGGCGGAGCCGTTCACTCACTAATTTGTGTTTACGAAATCTTGAAAACTGCTACCGGAAGTGGGTATGCATTGTATGAAAGCTGACATTATTTACATGTGGTATCTTATGCATAGCATGTAGGTATATGCTTTTTTACCTGTGGTAAGACGTAATCTATTATTACGGAATTGGATGGTAAACGAAATTACACACATAACGTTAGAGTGCCATAAATGCCGGCAATCGTTAAAAATGTCAGATGTATAAGTATGTATCTGTCAGCAGATAAATTACTGTATGAAAATTGTATTCTACTCGTAGTTCACGATTTTTTTCGAACAGGAAAAAGGGAGTAGCACAAATACAACACTTTTAGATAGGTTTTATGTATAGAATATAAAGGTATTGTATTTGTGGTGAAGTAATTATCATGATCAGTCTATCTCAGCCCACTGCTGGACATAGGCCATTTCAGAGAGGATTTACCCATAATCGCCACGCGAGACAGGCGGGTTGGCGATCGCAGGACGTAGCTTCTCGCTCCGGTGGCGTTGATGCCCGTCATCGGAATGTGGTAGTATTTAGCTACGCGTTCAATTGTGATGGTTCTACCGCCACCAGTCGGTTGACAGAGGTCGTCCATATTGAAATCGAGTTGCTACTATGATACGTGTTTATTATGGTTGTAGATAGAAGATGGTGTGCGAGATGCGGGCGGCGGCACCGGCGACGCCCTACTGGCCAACGGAGACGCGCCCGCGGCCGCCTCGCGTGCGCCGGCGCCGCAGCGGCAGAACTCCGAGGCTGATCGACCCCTCCTTCAATCTTAAATCAACAGTTTAGAGAGTAACATTGAAGTTACATACATGGTTAAAGCAAAATCATAACATAACATAAAACGTCAACATAAATATTTTTTGTTAACGACTCAATAATTAAATACATTAATAATAATAAGTATTATTTGAACAATACTTATTTTAATTTTATTATTCGATAAAGATTACTCTTGTGTGCTATATAGTGACGATGACAACTCGAAATATAATAGCTTGTATTTAGTATAGATACGTAGAACTGTGTAACCAATTGATAATAGCAACAAAGGTGAAAATTAGAACTTGATAAAACTTTTAATACGTCTAATTTCCTAGGTAAGTAGTTGTACAAAAATTCGGATGTAATTAGTAAACGGAATACGCTTATGAAAATTTCTTATTTTATACGTAGGTAAGTATTGCGTTGTAATGCCTTATTTATTTGACAAATATTAAAAAAAAAATTCATTACCTAGGTATATATGATGTAATAATTTAAATAATTAAGTTAGTAGTATTTAGGTACGTTTGTATTTATATGGACCTGATTTCTTCTAATCTTCCATATATCATAGAGTATGACACCTCTATGATATATGGAAGATTAATTATAATTAAGTTAGTAGTATTTAGGTACGTTTGTATTTATATGGACCTGATTTCTTCTAATCTTCCATATATCATAGAGTATGACACCTCTATGATATATGGAAGATTAATTATAATTAAGTTAGTAGTATTTAGGTACGTTTGTATTTATATGGACCTGATTTCTTCTAATCTTCCATATATCATAGAGGTGTCATAGACCTTAGTATTATTTGAATATAAATTTACGGTTAAATATTTTCCTATCGATCATACTAAATTATTTATTCCTTCTATTTATCCAACATAAAGACGAATTAAGTTATACCTACCCAAACTTTGTTTTCCTGTTGCTCGAGGATATAATTAAGGTTTAAAGTACCTAAATCTTTTAAATTTAGTTGAAACATACTAAAAATTCTGTTATTTTATCGAAGGTAAGTTTTTGCTATGTACAAATAGTGATATTTTATTTAACATTATAGGTAACTAATTTAGGGCTGTTCTTTATAACAACAATATTGAAATGATGCTACTATCTATTAACTTCCATTCCTAATGTGATGAAGATACATTATTTAGCTAATCTGTTTGCTTTGAATCCTATATTGCCTCTACGTAAGTATAATTTACGTTTCTGACGCAGCAATCAATTAAAATTACCGCCTTGAATTAAGTTGCGGATAATAATGAGAAAGTTAACGTTGCCTAATAGTTATTGCATAAGTTAGTGATTAATATTAATGTCTATGACGATATTTACAAGTGTCATGAGGTCATCATTTTTTCTTTTAAATAATTAGATGAAATCCTTCGATTGAAGCATGATAGAAGTTACTCATTGAACAAACCAACAGTTCACGGCGCATATTAAATGATTAGATAGGTACCCCTTGCTATACCATACCTAAATATGATCTCCAGCACGAGAAATGGATGATAATAACGAAATCCTGTCGACAGAGTTAGCATTCTTCATCGGATCCCAAAGGCAATATGATGAAGATTTATAGGAAAACTTTACAGGGGGTTTACACTCATACATACTAAAACTTTTAAGAAATATTTTTACGTATTTATTTATACACTAGCGGTGCCGGCGGCGTAGCACGCATGGATATCGGGTTTCAAAAAATAACGGACTTCCATAAAATGGTACCTAAATTTTAAGTTAGACCTCTAGCAATACATTAGTGAAAACCGCATTTAATTCCACGCAGTAGTTTTTATGTGATGCGCGATCAAACATACAGATAAAATTTCTCTCGTTTTCCCAACACTTCCCGTCACTGCTCTGCTCCTATTCATTGTAGCCTTATGAAAAGTATAATAGAACCTGCCCAGGAGTATGAAGAATAATCGTACCAAGTTTCGTTGAAATCCGTCCAGTAGTTTTTGTTTCTATTACGAACATACAGACAGACAGACAAAAATTTTACTGATTGCATTTTCGGCATCAGTAGGTATCGATCACTAATCAACCCCTGATAGTTATTTTGAAAATATATTCCATGTACAGAATTTACTTCTCTACAGATTTATTATAAGTATAGATAAATACAATAGATATATTGCTCTAATAGCTCCTAGGTACAGGCGCGTCCAATCCAGATACCCAACGACAAGCTGTTGTTCAGTTGTTGGCAGGGCCGTCTTAAGTATATTCGGCGCCGGGGTGCCGGACTCAACCTGCGCCCTCGTGGGGGGGGGGGGGGGGGGCTGCGCCGAGCCGCCCCGGCAGCGCCCCTTGCACCCCCTGGTAGAGACGGCCCTGGTTGTTGGCGATCCCGATGTGACAGAAACAGCAACGTCGGCAACGTCGGATTCCATGGGGTTTAACTATTTAGTCTTCTGATTATTTCAGTTCAGTAGTCGTAAACTGTATTTGAAATAATATACCTTCGCCCTTCTATTATTTTTGATTCATTTTAGTGAAGCAAGCCTGTGTTGTTTCATAATAATAAGAAGTTCATAAGATACCAAACTTTTAGGTATATTTAAATACGAACAGCCTTATACGAGTATAAATTAGTAGGTACTGATTTATCTTAAGTAATTCGTAGAAAGATATATTATGTAGACTGTGAAAAACACAGCTTAACATTTAAACAGGCACAATTTTTTAAATCAAGTAGGTACATATTATTATGCTAACGATAGATTAAACGAAATAGGGATGGAAGTTACTGCTAGAGCTCTTACTTAAAATAACCTACGTAGGTAATTGTAGGGTAGGTGCTTCAGTGTGTAAGTAAACTTGTACCTACCTAGACCATATTGTCATACAAATGTTCAATTGCATTTATAATTTTTAGGCTATAGGTATGTAGCTAATGCATTTCCAACAAAATAACAAAACTCTGTCTTATTAAATATTCCGATTCTCAACCGCGACTTTCGTTTAGAACTATTATTATACGCCTCATCTCTACAACAATTAGCTATATTGTGATATTCAATACTAGGTATTTTAAGTTTTTAGTGTCATTGTAGTCTAGTGCGAAAGAAATGTAGCATGTGTATATTGAGATTTGTGTCTACGTATAAAAGTCGATATGTTTAATTTAAGAAATAGGTACCTACATAGTTAGTATATTAGTAGGTGCATCATATTAGAACGTGCGCTGTCATAGCTTCTAGTGTACCTACTAAAAAGTAATTAGCCTAAGTATTTATCACAAATGCGTACTTTTGTATTAGCAACATAGTACATACATAACATAGTAGGTATGTATCTTTGTAATCACTGTCACTCAAAAAATGAAATACAACATAGCATAACTGTATTTATTGTTTAATAAATGTAATGATGTAGGTCATCAGTGGTGATATTATATCTATAGTATGATTTAGGTCTATGTAGAAAGAAGATTTTATTTTTCTCTCTAGTGATAAATATCTTCCTGTGATTTGTGACTACTAAATAATTTTGTACATGTTTTAGCTCAATAATAATGAAGGTTGAAACTCTCTTGGCTATAATTTTATTGAATAAAAAGCAATATCTAAACAATGTAAACATTTATTTTTGTCAATATTAGAACCTTTAACAAGCAATGAATTACCGACGCGCAACGCATAGATATTTGCAATAGTTACCTAATACAATTTATCATTTACTTTGCATCAAATTACCTACTTAACTGAAACAACGATTTGTTAGACCGGAACATAACAACATTAGTTCATGAGTCAAGGACCTTGACATCTAGCTCAGGGTTTCTAGTTCTAGCCTATCATGTATCTTACAGAGGGTTTTTCAAGAATCATACATAAGTATAAGGGGCAGCACAGACGACAGACTATTCGTGACGCACTTTTTTGCAATTAAATGCAGTAACGCACACGACGCGCAAAAATCTGTCGCGGATATTTCACAGACTCAACGCACACGACGCCCATCTTCGATCATTCTGTGGGCAGACCTAGATGCGCAAAAAGTGTGCCGTCTGCGCTGCACCTTACTCATATTTCCGTGCTTGAACGGGACAACACATCGTAAGTAAGTACATATTCAGATGAAAAATGATATTCTTTAAGATATAATAAATGCTGAGAAATTATATAACATCAAGGTGCGTAAAAAACATCGGACACATTCCTCTTCACTCTTTGTAAAATACCAGACTCATTCTAACTGCCGTGTAGTGGCTGGAGCTGGCATGGGGGTGTGGAGTCAAACGCAATGGGGAAACCACAAAAACAGTGTAAAACACACTTGTTCAAATGAAAACAATAATAACAAACAATACAAAATCATAGCAACAAAACAGTTCTAAATATAAAACTACTAGCTGTGCCCGCAGCTTCGCCCGCGTTCAGCCTATGTTGCTCTCCATCCCTTTAACTATCTCCACTTAAAAACTCACGTGAATTCGTCGCTCCGTTTTGCCGTGAAAGAAAGACAAACAGACAGACACACTTTCCCATTTATAATATTAATATATGTATGCATGTACCAAACTATTAAGAAAGTAAACGTATATAAAAAGGTCGTTCTGTCCGCAACATGCCGTACCTATACGAGTATATTTGTAATTGAGTATGTTACTGACAATTATCAACTTGTTGAGACAAGATATATAAAAAAAAATGCGATATTACCTATTTTTTTTATATATTCCGTCTAATATGAAGTAGACGGACACCGTTAACGAATAATTTAAAAAAATCATGAACCCACTTAGAATATCCTAACGTAATATAAATACTAGCTATCCGTTACGTAGTTTTAAAGATCTAAGCTTACATAGGGAAAGACACGAAAAGCCACTTTGTTATATACTATGTGATGTAGGTAATATAGAAGATATCTCCCACCATCATGGCTGCATTTGATAAGGGGCAGCGCAGACGACAGACTATGGGGCTGCGCAGACGACAGACTTTTTGTGGGATAGAGTCTGCGTCTGAGACATTTAAAAAGAGCATCTTGGTCCCTACAACTCTGCCGACAGAATGATCGAAGATGTGCGTTGAGTCTGTGAAATATCCGCGGCAGATTTTTGCGCGTCGTGTGCGTTACTGCATATAATTGCATCACAGACTAAAAAGTGTGTCACGGATAGTCTGTCGTCTGCGCTGCCCCTCTGTCGGCAGAGCTGTAGGACCTAGATGCTCTTTTTAGATGTCACAGACGAAGACTCTATCGCACAAAAAGTGTGCCGTTTGCGCAGCACCTAAATGTGTTTCCCACGTTAAAGGTTTTATTAACTCGAAGCATAGCGGACTTTATAATTATGATGATCTCAATTTCATTTCGCTAGATCAACTATGAAAACTGTGACGTATTTCTTAATCGTTAATCTATCATAAAATAATTAATAGAATAATAATTAACATAATAACTTTATGAAGTTTTAAAATGCAACTGATGGTACCTATATGTTCATACATTCAAGTACATTATGTTGAATTCTATTCACACAAACAATAACCATATTACATACCATTGAAATTAATAATTCGCTTGAGCGTCATGACAATGGATTGTGAAGTGCAGACCTATATGTACCTACATGCTAGGTCTATGAATCATTCGAAAACTAGCCTCTATACCGGCCCTGTCGTAACAATCACGGTTATAGGTATATAAATAGCATTAAATACTCGTAAAAGATATGTTATACTAGTCTTTTACTCTACATAATTAGATATCATTATCATCATCAGCCTATTGCAGTCTCTCACAGACATAGGCCTCTCCAGTTGTTCGCCACTTAGGACCATCTATCTACCTACCCATAATCGCCACGCCCAGAGCGCGCTCTGGGCAGGCGGGTTAGCGGATTGCAGGGCGTAGCTTTTCTTTCGCTCCTGTGACGCTGCTGCCCGTCATCGGCCAGTGATATTTAGCTACGCCTTCAATTGTGATGGTTATGCCGCCACCCGTCGATTGCCAGCGCCTCGTTTGTTAATCGGCAGGATGCACCACGGGCAGGTGAGGTTGGCTTGCTTAGAGCGAAAAGATGATAGCTTTACATCATATCATCATCACAAGTGTGGTAATAATGGTGACAGTTTAATTACTATAATTTCTATCTTTTGACGCACGAGTGCCATCATTAAAGTAATTTGGTTTTAGGTATTTACTGGAACATTAGGTAGTAATTAAAAAAAGTACATATAAAAAAACTTTCAATTTAAGGCATGTAAGTCAAAAGTTTATAGGGGAGATAGATAGATATTCTTTATTTGCATACCAAACAGATGACTTAAAACTAGGTACAATGACAACTCGACGTACAAATAAGGCGGCCTTATCGCTTATCGGGAGATAGAAATTTGGACATATAAATTTTATCTTATTCTTAAATCCAGCTTTTAATTCCACAAAATCAATCCGCCACAGACTTCGACATGGCCTTCGAGCCAGATATAAACCAGCGACCTATGGATAAAGTTAATATAATTAATCTACAGTCCGCTATAGTCTTCGACAATAACCATTTTCACTACCGTAAATTTCTTGCCTTCTTGAGTTTAACCAGCCCCTGTGTGATCCTTAAATTTATGTTCAAAAGGTATTCCTTTTGAACATAATTTATGATCAATGGCTAATCTCTGTCTCTCTATAGATGCGAAATTTCATCAAAATCGGTCCAAAAGTTTATGACATTGCATAAAGCTATGTTTGTCTAATAATGACGGAATCTGACGGATGGATAAAGTATACAAAGTAATTATCGCACTATCTCTTGCCGTGGGTTATGAGAATAAGAATCGCATTAGGGACTTCTTATATTGATGATTACACTCAGCTTACTACTTAGGTGGTAGTAGTTTATTTTTTTGGCTGATCACCGTACATTAGACGGTTGCGATTCGGGATCTCTTTAGAAATTGGCTGCTGTAAGCGAAGTCAGAAGATAGTACATATTATAAACATAGATTTGTCATGATCTGATGATCTTATTTAACTTTATACTCTTTATATAGAAGATAAGAAATACTGACTATTTTAGTCTGATGTTTAAAAATTTTAATATTCCGCAGAAGATTTCTAAATATAGAAATTATAATAGAATCTGTACGTTCATATATTATCAGGTTGAACATATCCATGATGTATTCCGCCTACTCCCCCCATCTGATTGTGATGATCAAATGACAATTACTTCATTGCAACCTCCCGCCGACCCTAAGTTTTGACGAGACATCAGTCTGGCGCATTTTCATTCGCATTTTGCATTCTTCCAGGATGCATACAACATAACTGTAGAAATTTGTTTCAGGTTGATATGCATACAGCTATGGAAAGGCGGCGTCTCTCTGCAGGATCGAATCCTAAATGAGGTGATCCAGCATAGAACCAAAGTCACCGACATAGCTCGCCGGATTAATAAGCAGACGTGGTAGTCACATCAGCCGCAAAATCTATAATCGTTGGGGTAAACGAGTTCTGGAGCGAAGACCGCGTATCGGCAAACGTAATGTAGACGCCCTAAGGCCAAGTAGAGTGACGATGATGCAGGACGGCTGGCAGGTGCTAGATGTGAGAAGCCCGGGATCGATCTAAGTGGCGAGCATTAAGAGAGGCCTATGTCCAGCAGTTGAATGATACGGACTGATGATGATGATATGCATTCCGCTGTAGGTGCTGTGTTTTCTTTGGTCTGTTGATTACTGCTGAGATTGATAAGAATGTTAACTCGTGATCAAAAATACTTATTCTGTAAATTAATCCGATCCAAATCCGAAATTACTTACTTGGAAGCTTTTGCGAGCAGTTTTACGAGTATATAAATAAATATCTAACCCTAGTGGTCTGTTGCGTGCGACTTTACTTGAGTGATCGGAACCTTTGAATAATTTTACCTAATTTAGTTGCTAGTAATGTTATTTATTACATTGCGAAATAAATTTCATCTGGAAATTTTAATTTTAACTCTTATAACCACGTTTCATGTGACATGAGAAAAGGTGTATAAATACATACCTATAAGATATACACACATAATAAGATATAAACGAATTCACATTCAGTGCCGTTTTAAATAAATAACTTGATACGCAGACTGTACGACAACATTTCCTCGACGAGAGCCCGGCAGAGGGGAGTGGTGCGGGCCCAGGCCGAGCGCGCGCCGTGGGCCTGCATGCTTCTGCATGGCTGCTGGTGATGCAGGTGAATCACAGCTGATGAGTTCGAAGGGTGTCGGCAGAGGTGTAAGCGCTGTGGGCGAGCGGGGCGGGCGGGGCGCATATTGAGGCCACTATTTAACCGCACGACGGCCGCGCAACGACCTGTTGTGATCCCGTCATGGCGCGCTACGCCCGTGTCGCTACTCTGGCCGCGTGCCTCTTATTCGCTTGCGGTGAGTCCTAACCTTTATCTTACGCCTCCAGAGGCCGTCCATCTCGCGACGTCACAGGCGAAGCGACGTCATAGCACATAGTAAACGTTTAGTGAATGCGTCAATCCAAGTGTCGCTCCAAGTGAAGTGAAGTTGCCCGAAGTTCAACCGTCGCGAGATTGACGGTGTCTCCGCAAAGTTTACAAATGAATGCAGCCGAGCACGATCGCCTTGCATCGAACAACCAAAGGATATCGAGTCATCGCGACATGAACGTTTCAAGGATACTGGCAGAAGTTACGCTGACTAGCATCGTGGTTCGAACATATGTGCCGGTGAAGTGAACTATCTGAACTATCCGTGTCTATGTGATTGATTAAACTCAACAGTTAAATGTCAAGAAATCCTAAAGAAGTTATTTTTTTTATAATTAGACATGGCACATTTGTTAAACACGATGTTTGTCAATATCAGTGAAATCGAAATTTCATTTAGCTTGCTTGAAACTACTGTCCGCAGATTACAGCTTCGTTTTGCGATGGAGTTACATTTTCCGTAGTTATTAGGGCAGTTGACAGGGATTATAGATTACTTATATATACATGTTAATTATGTTGTCATAAGGGATTAGATTAGTATGAAACAAATATTTCACACCTGTTGTGGCTGCCCACCTCAGCTTGGGAGAACTTTCACATTCGCTCCGAGTTGCAGCGTGCGCGCCGCTGACGTCACGCGCTCCGCGGAGCCGCGGTGCAGGCGCAGCCGCTGTTGCCCCACCGAGCCCGGTGTTTTGGTCTTAAAATAGCCTGATAGCTTATTGAATAATGAACACTACAACAACGCTCTTATTCTTGGATTCGTGTTCGTGATTTAATGTACAATCATTGTCCTTTATTTGAATATTTTTCACAGAAGAGAGACATACAGACTTTTTGCGATAGCTGTGAACAGTCATCTTTGCCAAGAACAATAATTTGACTTTTGAAGTTTTAAGTTTATTAAAACTTTATTGATAAACGATAATAATTTAATTCAACAAATGTACAAAACGATTGCCAACTTTCTGGGTTAACTAAGCCAAATAATTAACCTTGTGTAGTAAATTATTAATTAGATATTTCATAACTTTTATTTGTAAGTTGTGTAATGGAATTTTAAACGCTATTATGTGGAAACTACAAATACACGAATAACACACGTACCCAGTTAAATGTAGGAAATTGGAGTTGGTATCGGAGGGCTAGATAATAAATGTAGGTAATTATTTCCGAATGCCCAGAGCTTCGGGATTTCAATCCCGTGTGCATATTTTCTGTAGTAATCACTCGATAAGTTTCCAGAGTCAGGGCGGTTATCAGATGACACCTATTTGACTACGAGTCCCTGCGATCTGTTGAAATGAAGAAAACAAAGTTTTCAGAGTGCATAAATCTGCGGTTGCTCACATACATGTGCATTACCTATCATATGTGTCTCCTGCGTAATCAGATAGTGGAATGTCAGCAGTGTATTATTACAAGGTGTGTCCTATATATGGCACTTGTATACATACATGTATTACTACATGACATTTGGACCTGATAGTAAGGGCATAGGTCGCCGATATTAAATTAGTAGTAAACTAGTATAAAAGGAATCAGTAGACACAGCTCCGCTGTAGTATAAATGAATACGGGAGATTTTAAAACGTTTTATACTTAACTAGCTTTTGCCCGCGACTTCGTCCGCGTGTTTAAATTTATACATACAAAAGTTTTTTCCCGCTAACTCCCGCTCCCGTGGGAATTTCTCAAAATACAGCCATAACTAAACTTTATATTTACTAAGGTACCTGCATGCCAAATTTCAAGCGTCTAACTTAAGCGGTTTAGATTTTTCATACAAAAGGATTTTCCCGCTAATTCCCGTTCCCGTGGGAATTTCGGGAATTCCTTTCTTAGTGCACCCCTACGGTACCTAAGCTACGTCCCTTCCAAATTTCAAGTGCCTACGTTTAGCCGTTTGGGCTGTGCGTTGATATGTCAGTCAGTCAGTCAGTTTCTCCTTTTATATATATAGATAAAATATGCATCCACGAGACATTTAATTCTAACTTTAGTTATAAATAAGCAGTTGAGTCTGAAATAACAAACAAGTTTTAAATTTATTCTTGCATATAAGAACCTAGTTAAGGCAAGACCGCTTTCCTATCACCTCCCAGTACGTAATCACAAGAAAAATTAGTACAGCGCATTCCGCATTCTTTGAGAAAGTTTTAAATAGGCACAACTGCAGTAAGAAACAATAGGTAGGTACACCACGGCATTAAATATGATGCAATCACTAACTACTATGTACATTACGTTAACTAAATTATTTTACGTACAATTTGACTATTGCAAATACTTTATCTTCAAGAAATATAATTTTTATGTAGTTAATTATAAATATCCCATGGTTTGAGGACTGGGAATAAAAAATGTATCACAAAAAAATTTACTAACTTTGAATGAAATTTCCTGTACTTCGCATTCAAAATAATTATTATAATTATGGATTGCCGTATATGTATCTTGAATCTTAAACAATTACCGACATAGGTATATGAAAATAGGTTATGATCACATAAAAGGTATGATTTTTAAGTTATAACTAGCGAATAATTTGTAAATAGGCTCATTTCGGAAGGTATTTTATAAAATACCTCATCAGATTATAAAAGGTTGTATTGTTTCTTTGTTCGCTAAACAAAAACGTATTTCAGCGTGTAACTTTTAATGAAACCCGACTCAATTTTTGTCAAGATAAATCACTACATAGTTTAAAACAAAGTCGCCTTTTTCAGTCTGTCCCTATATATATACCTTTATCTTTAAAACTACGAAATGGATTTTGACGTGGTTTTAATAGGTAGAGCGATTCAAGAGGAAGGTTTATGTGTATTAGATATGCATTAGCATTGTACCTGGGCGAAGCCGGGGCCTGGTCTGCTACCTACTCTATAACTATTAGGTGCATGAAAACGTACATAAGGGTACTAGGTAAAAATAAGTTTGAGATAATTTGTGATGACTTTCAATCAGCTGTTTTAGGTAGGCAGGTAGAACTTTCTTTATTTAGTGTTTTGAACAATACTTTCTTCAACTTTCTTATGACATCAGTGTAGTGCAATGCATTTATCAAATTTTCGTCTTGCTCTTATTCTATAAAAAAATATATTATTTTAGAAGATAAAAGTTTCAAACTTTACTGTAGGTGAAATGGTTTAGTAATAACGTTTGGTATTATCTTAAAATATCTAGAAACTTTGTCAATATAATGTTTTGCCAAAATGTTTCATAATAATAGAAACCTCTTCGATATTTATATTCATTTACATATATTTTGCAAAGTTAACCTTTCGTAACCTTGACCTCGTTTTTAAACAATATTAGCGCTTTTATTAGCTTATAAAACTATTTACTAACTATTAATTGATGAAAAGATCTTATCAATACAGTACAAATACTTAATTCTTTTATATTTATAATTGCTGCTTTAAGAATAAATCTTTTTTTTACATATATTTATTTGAATTATACATGTACAATAAAGCTAGAATTGGTTCTTTATATGTCAATTTATATTGTAAGTGCTTATTTAAGGAACTAATTCATAAGCTTTAAAGATTTTACTGAACGTATTACTCGTACTATAACACAATCCTACCTACTGGCATTCTAGAACGTTTAATAAATACATTAATATAATTACTAGTGATTAAGATATTTTATACGATTAAGTAACTTCTTAACAGCAGCTTCCCCATGCGTATGCTTAAAAACATCAATGATATTATCAAAAACATAAATTAAAAAATATACCTATATATCTCTCTCTATACTATCTCTGTGCACATTAGCAAGAAATTGAATAATTCCAGTTGTTATGCTCATTTAGGTAGGTATATATTTAGTTTTTGTAGCAGGCAGCACTGGTATTGTATTGCAATGATTGCGGTTTACGACCATTCGCCCGTAACTACTCATTGTTTGATGCCAGTTCGAAAGCATTCGTTCCAATACTTTATTAATTTCGTACCTAAAAATAACAATTTTAGAGATGCAAGGAAACCTTTATGTTTTTATTTACAAAATAATTTTTCACAAGTTAAAATACTAGTAGCGCGCGCGATTAATAGAAATATTTAGCATTTTTATTAGTCGTGTTTATTTAGTCGTGTTTAGAAAGAGCTATTTCTTTATGAAGAATAATAACCTTATCACTCGAGGTTATATTAAATAATGCAGTAATACCTTACCTACCTAACCATAACCTACTACATATTTGTATAGAAATGCAATAAAGATCATCTGTAAATTGCCAAACTTGAGCTATTACCGAAAACTTCTATTAAATAAACATTAACTAATTAAACTTCGGTTACCGGAATGTCATTTTAATACTGTACCCTTGAAAGGTTGTTAATTTTGGATCATAAAATGCAATCACCACAAATCAAGTTTCAATTTCCTTGTCGGAAGTTTTCCCGTTACCAATAAACGGTTCATAGTCGAGAAGGGAGCGTTGTTAAAGAAGGAAAGTCAAGAGCTGGTGTTAAATATTCATAAGGTCATGAGCGGCTGGAATGCGCTCGCCGCTCAACGGCAGCGGCGCGCGGCGACGCGTCCGCGCCTTGCGCCCGCGCCGGTTGACGCCCGCGCCTCTCGCGCCCCGCCTTGCATACGAACATTACAGTCGACATCAATAAGAAACAAAGTCGTACAGTCTTGTTTAGTTTTTTGTTTGTAGTTTTATGTAAATTTCCATTTATTTTAACATGGTCGCTCTACATTTCACCTTGAACAGACGAAAACTGATGTTGTAAATCTGTGTTTTAAATCGAGTAAGGTGCATTTGGTAGTAGCCCGGTCTCGGCGCTAAGTATCTCTTTTTGAATACTACTATTACAATCAATTTAATTATAATATATCATTTATCTCACTTCACCGACATCGATTGATGTTAATCTATTATTATTATTACAACAAAATAACCCACCTATGTATAATAATAACTTATTTGATAATTACATATTCCGCACCTTAACAGTTAACTTAAAATTTAAGCCGTCTTATCGTTGTGAGCGATCTCTTCCAGACAACTTTCAGGTGGAGGATAGTAAGATAGAAATGATTTCAAATGACTACTAATTTATTTATTGGTCAATACGAGTAGAAACTCTTTATTACCTACCCACCATAACATTTGACTCAGATGAATAGTATTGAATACTTCTTACTTAACATAGGTACCTACTAATTCTAGCCCGCGATGGAGTCGTCAATGTCCTAAATGTATTTTATCTACACTGCATATACTCTATATCATATTTAGCTCTACAAGTATAAAATCGCTTCTTTAAATACGAATAGTAATGTATAATTTCAACTGCAAACAACTAACAATTAAGACACGCGAGAGCGTGTAGCCAAGTTCCATACGTTTTACTTCAACAAAATTACCTACGTACATATAAAAAAGGTTTAGAGAATAACATTTACAATTACCTACTACTTACTACAGAATTACCAAGAGCTATAAGGGAAAGTTTAAAGGTAAAATATTGTAGACTAGCGATTCATCCCAGCTTAGCACGCGTGCAATACTATATGCATATATTATACCCATAAAACTTCCTCTTGAATCCCTCTATTTATTGAAAAAAAACGCCTTTAAATCCGTAGCGTAATTTTAAAGATATGAGCACACGTAGGGACAGAGAGAAACAAAAGCGATTTTGTTTTATCTCGTACTATGTAGTGATACCTATAGCTGTCAGGTGTCATGGGAATTGGGTGTCTCTTGTGAGCCCACGACCAGCTCGAGCATGCCCGAGCAGCCGCAAGAAAGGCGACACACGACCTCGGCTCGTTCATTGTTTCATCAATGCATCCTATTACATGTACAACTACATAACAACTTATATAATTGATATTTGGGTCGTGAAGCAATAGGTTTAACATTATATTGGGAGTTTTAATTTGTAGAAATGTAAATAAACGTGATTTTCATGCTGATTTATCACTTCGAAATTTTTTTTTGTTCGCCGCTTTGATCGATTACTATATTTTACGATTATTATATTAATTAATATTTTTTTACAGCTTTTTAAACATTCCCACAAGCAAAACTAGAGTGAACAATAAAAAATAAGCATTATTTTAATACCAAATTTTAACCCAAAAATTGTATAAATATCCATAATAGTAAAACAATGCGGTACAAAGAAAAAGACATCAACGAGCGCCGCGCTACGAGATTCACTGAGAGATGCTACGAGAGTAAATTAACGACACACTTACGTTAAAAATTGGCGTATTGCTAAAACAATTGCACGTATTTGTCTGTATTTAAATTGAAAGGTTAAAATAGGGGATCAAATGTGTATGTGTAATCACACGTGGTAGATCCGGGTCAAAGAGAACCAGTTCTTGTTTACGATTCCGGCTAGTGATGATACTGTCACGTTTTCTTCGAAATTTATTATAACGACGTTGAGCGTTCATAATTTACAAAATGATAATCACACATCAGTTTATTAATTTTTGTCTTTTTAGTTAGAAGATACACCTAGCCTATACTAGTAATGTTTGGATTTAGTGAAGGCATAGCTAGTGCAGATACTTACTCTAGAATGTATAATTACATTACTGATTAGATGCCGAAAAACTCGTGAGTTGTAAAAACGGATAAGAGAATGTTCTTAAAAAATAGAAGAACATTTCCAAAAAAAACTTTAATATAAGATTGGGCTTTCGAGATAGACAAGCAGGTAGGTGTATCATCACCTATTGTCTAATAGGAAAGGAATTTGGATTATAAAAGGGCAATTGGTCTTAGAACCTTTAAGTGAGCGTGCCCTCGGGTTAGTTACTTGCAAGACTATGCACATTCCATATATCTAAGAGTACCACGAGTATTAAGTACATGTTCTTTAAGAGCCCTATAGATTTAAACACTCGTTACTTAAAGATATAATCTTCGACTGTCAATTTTCTTAATATATTTCTTGAGCGACGTTTACCTGTGACCGTTTTCCAGTAATACTTATTATGTAGGTTGATTTCGCAATTATGCAATGTCTGCAGATCGGTTATTTCTCACACGCTATTGGGTTCGATCACAACATTGGGTAACGAGCTGATAGCTGAACAATGAGATATCGTAAACACGTGAGCGTGCCGCGTGCTAGTAGTCCGCGACCGATTGCTCATATCTAACCCACTTCTGTTTTTCTACTCATTTAAGCGTTTGATATTGCAGTAAACGCTCACCACTATATTGAAATCTGTAAAAATACGTGAATGTTATTATTTTATGAAAACTACCCTAGCAGGTTCCAAATTGCGTTTAAAACTTGAACCAGACTGACATATCACTAACTAAAAGAGTCACTGACTTTCGTCCTGGCATGATTGCGAAGTACGAGATTAACAACAGTTGTAGGTACGTGTTAGCAAGAATTTAAAACAGAAGTTATATTATATAACGCTTTTAGGTGTAGTTTTGTGGCTAACTAGTGATGAGCACTTTACGACCTGGGCAGACTTGCATTGCATTGACAAAAAAAAATTAGTATGCTTGAAATTTGTTTGTCTTCTTCTAACGAAGATATTTTGTTTTTACTCTCGCCTTCACAGGCGATTCGCAGATTTATCGTAGAATCCATAAGTACAATGATACGAAACATTGAGCCTGCTTGTAGACAGACATTATGTAGCTGGGTCCTGGGTGTCAATCATCCTATACAGGCCCTTAGAGTCGCCAGGCGCGGCGTGGGCGCGGTGCATAGAGCGAGCGCAGTAGAAGCGATCCACACAGCTCGGGCGCGATCAACATTGTTAGATAATGTTGCAAGATCTCGGTTTCCTCGTGTTACGTGCACACGCCGCTTACGCTCTTACACCCGATCTACGTATATTTCTCATTATCTATTAGCAACTATTACCTCATCACGTAATTAATTGCCAAAAATTATGAATCTAGAACATACTTAAACATATTATGTACTGTTGCTTTACTTGACAATATCGATGGTGTCAAATTCTTACATATAACAAAAAAAGAAACATGTAAAGATATAAAAACTAGTTTAAAATATCATCTGATTGGTTAATAGGCCTAGCTTAAATTTTCCTGAATTACGATTCAAGGAAATCAACTATTCCATAACCTTTCTGAATTAGAATAATTTCGACAGCTTTGCCTGCACACAAAGCCATCAAATATCATGCATAATGTACAATTTAGCATAGACAGAAGAACTTAGAAAGAGTCGTCCTTGTCGCTTGCCCAAGCGCTGACATTTCGGCTCGAGTCAAATGTCACGCGCGCTCACCCCACCTTTGACATTTATATACCTACATCTCCAAGTGACATTTTAGATGTAAAAAGCTTTAGATATCAGGAAATGACTACAAGATCGCTAACATCAACTGTTTTGTTGATTATTCATGAATAGACATGTATATTAATAGGAAATGTTAATTATTTAGTGCTAACATGCGCTTCCGCATACATTGTAATGATTTGTTCTGCTTGGCGCCAGCGCCTTATGACAATACGTGGATTAAAATTTGGGTTTGTTTACAGCGGTTGCCGATGCACACAGATGGCGGCGGCAGGCGGATGAATCGCCCAAGAAAGACGACAGCCTGGAACAAGAACTATGCAAGGACAAGGACGCTGGAGAGTGGTTCCGGCTGGTCGGCGGCGAGGGCGACAACTGTCGCGACGTCATCCAGTGCACTGCCTCGGTAACTACATCACTCGCCTGCACGCACTATCTACCCCATATGGCCTTATATATAAATACGTTCATAACCACTTTTACAATAGCACAACAGAGATAATGAACATGCAAAAGGATGACCACGAGTAAAGCACAAACCCGTATAAGTGGTTTGATCTTGTCACATGTGTACGAATATACAACACCGTAAGATAACTTCTGACAGCTGTCAGTTATCAATTTAAATAGATACCAGACATTTACAATCCAATCCATATCTTCATTTTACACTTCAAATGCGAGAGTTCTAGACACAATTAGAAGTCGTTAAATAATTTTAAGGTCGTTATTGTGTTAAAATCCTTTTCCTGAGCAAAGCTTTTTTTGTATAAGTTTCAGCCGTTTGAAATTTAATACGTGATTATGATAAAGTACCGTAAAACGTAAAGAACCAGACAATGCGTTACTTAATTACTATACTACTGTATAATCCGTTCATTGTTGTTTTGTTTTGTGTTTCAATGGTCTTTCAGAATTATCTAATCTAAAAATACATTTATTTGTCTTTTGTAATCAAAAGTATATTCATTTAATATAATAACAAACTCTATGATTGACGGTTCCACAGTCTGTTATCTGTAACCATTTTTTGCATCCACCAACTCTTAATACGAGGTGTCTTCTCTCTTTTCTTCCTCCTCTTTTTTGGATCGGGGGTTGCGAAAATTGTTTCAAAAGGGCATTGATAATATTTTAATGAGGAGGAATTATGAGATCTGCTGCCTTAAATCTATAACCTAAACCTCTTCAAACAATCGGTTATCTCTTGTATTCCTACAATTCAATTCCTTATAAAAAATAACCGGTTTTTATTTATATCATTAATTGAAATTTTAGTTACATAGGAACAGTTTTGTTGTCTTCGCTTCGTCCTTGTCCTTGCCGTCGCTTACCCATTCACATCTTATTTTAGTGCTCACGTTTCTGGTATTCTGCGGAGTTTTTTACCAGTATTTGCATACTATACATTTGCTCGACGTTACGAGAATACACAACAACACAATACATGATTTGGCATGTGATCAAACTCCACTACTCAAACTACATTTAGTAAGATACCAGTTAATAAAGGCTATTTTGTACAATTTTACATGGATGAAGGTATCATGTAAGACTTGTTGTTGTGCAGGGAATTCAAGCTATTCGTTGCCCGGCTGGTTTGTACTTCGATATCGAAAAGCAGACTTGTGACTGGAAGGACGCTGTGAAGAACTGCAAACTGAAGAACAAGGAGCGTAAAGTGAAGCCCCTCCTCTACACCGAGGAGCCTCTGTGCCAGGACGGGTTCCTGGCGTGCGGCGACTCCACGTGCATTGAGCGCGGCCTCTTCTGCAACGGCGAGAAGGACTGCGCCGACGGATCTGATGAAAACTCTTGCGGTCAGTAGATAAACGTTATTTTCTACTACTCAATCCCAGATACAAGCGTATAAAAGCTTTGTGTTTCATATACAATATTTTTCCTAAATTAAAAGATGCTAAGTGAGTAGGTAACTAATGTATCAATCATATAAGTGAATTAACCTACATATGAACATGGTTATACCATACACGACCTAATCTAAAATAAAATATACGCAACTGAACTTGAACGAACTTCACGAATAAAAACTGGCTCTTGAGGCGTGACGAACGACCTGCCTGAAATGCCAATCACTTGGCCTAAAAAAACATCTCAATGCTATGTTGTAACACACCTTAAGCAAATGGGGTGCTTATTTTATTTGCATTTCATTAAATATGTTTTTCATTAAATTTGGAACGAATCAAACATTCTCTAAATCAAATCATAGCAGAATTGTGTTAATAATACCAACACAATGTAGTATTTATTTAGGTAAAGAGTGAGAACGGTGAGTGACCTCACATGCGCTTCGAGAATAGTTAGTTGGCATTAAATATGTTAAGTATCCTTAGTTGATACAATACACATTTCAGCATCGCACTATGACTTGAAATTAAAGTGAAGACTCCCGGGGAATTGTAATTGTGTACACGATGAGGATACTAATATCCATTCACTAGCTTTGACCTTTCTGGTATTCTATAGAGGTGTGTATTGGCTACAGCATAATAATAAGCAAGCATTCAGCCAGCAGTAAGAAAACATTTTACCGTATGCTGCCTTCTCACCTAACGCAATGGATTTTCGGTCTAATAAATATTTGAAAACGTGCAAATACATCGATATATATCAACTTTTACAACCTCGACCAAATCAAAAGTGAAATCCAGCTGGTGTCAGCTGCGCCGAATGATTTGACCGAGCGAAAGTACCCATACTGGTTCCAACTCTCGCCCCGCCCGATTATCGCACGCCTCCGTACGCAGCTTGCCGTCTATCGCCAACCAATGACAAATTATATCATATATGTTTTAATTAGCAAATTGAAAGTGAGAAACTTCCAAACATTGCACAGATTCATTTTACTCTTCTGAATACAATAATAACTTATGTTCCTATTCAGTAATTCAGTAGAAACATGTTTGGCTTTATAATTTTATATGAAACAATAAATTTTAGGTACAACATGTTTTCAGTTACACAATTATAATATTTAGGTATTAATTATGTCTTTTTGTTATAGATATTGACAACGATCCCAACAGGGCCCCGCCGTGCGACCCGACCCAGTGTGTATTGCCGGACTGCTTCTGCTCTGAAGACGGCACCGTGATACCTGGAGACTTGCCCGCCAGAGATGTACCGCAAATGATCACCATCACCTTCGACGATGCCATCAATAATAACAACATCGAACTCTACAAGGAAATCTTCAATGGCAAACGCAAAAACCCTAACGGTTGCGATATCAAGGCCACTTTCTTCGTATCTCACAAATACACCAACTACTCTGCTGTCCATGAAACTCACCGTAAAGGACACGAAATTGCAGTGCACTCTATCACGTAAGCCTCCAATTGTATTATATCAAAAATATTGAACAATACCTATCTTGGTAACTTCTCAATTTATGGTAAAAAATTAATCGTCTTGAGTACATCTCGAAAAATCTTAAAAATAGCCCCGTCGCGATTCAATTTGATTTTGCACTTAATACTTTGATGCTTAACGATAAGGAAATTCAGAATATCCCAATTATTATGGTAGGGCAAGAATTGTCAAATCAGCTATTTAATGTCATCATCAGCCATTATCAGTCCACTGCTGGACATACGCCTCTCCCAATGTTCGCCACTTTGATCGATCCTGGGCTTCTCGCAGCACTTGCCAGCCGTTCTGCGCAAATCGTTATTGTACCTACTCCTACACTACGTTTGCCGAGACGCGGTCTCCGCTCCAGAACTATTTAATGTACTTATTCTATTTTTTTTTTCAAAACAGGCATAACGATGATGAGCGCTTCTGGAGCAACGCTACCGTCGACGATTGGGGCAAGGAAATGGCCGGCATGAGAGTCATCATCGAGAAATTCTCAAACATCACAGACAACAGCGTAGTCGGCGTCCGCGCTCCGTACCTGCGAGTGGGCGGCAACAACCAGTTCACCATGATGGAGGAACAGGCTTTCTTGTACGACAGCACTATCACTGCTCCTCTGTCCAATCCACCTCTATGGCCATACACCATGTACTTCAGAATGCCCCATCGTTGTCACGGTAACCTGCAAAGCTGCCCGACTAGAAGCCACGCCGTATGGGAAATGGTCATGAACGAACTCGACCGCCGTGAAGACCCCACCAATGACGAATACCTGCCCGGCTGTGCCATGGTGGACTCCTGCTCTAACATCTTGACCGGCGACCAGTTTTACAATTTCCTAAATCACAACTTCGACCGCCATTACGAACAAAACCGAGCGCCTCTCGGGTTATACTTCCACGCTGCGTGGCTAAAGAATAACCCAGAATTCTTGGAGGCTTTCTTATACTGGATCGATGAAATCCTGAAAAGTCACAATGATGTCTACTTTGTTACCATGACACAAGTTATTCAATGGATTCAGAATCCACGAACCGTCTCTGAGGCTAAGAACTTCGAGCCATGGAGGGAAAAGTGCGCGGTGGAGGGTATCCCCGCCTGCTGGGTGCCGCACTCTTGCAAGCTCACGTCGAAGGAGGTTCCCGGCGAGACCATCAACCTGCAGACGTGCGTGAGGTGCCCGGTCAACTACCCTTGGCTCAACGACCCCACGGGCGACGGGCACTACTAGATGCGCCTCGATCTCGCGCCTAACGCGCACTAAATTAGATGATAAAAAAATGCGGTTTGGAGATTGCATGGGTAACATATTTGGTTCTCGCATCCTCAACAGTATGTATGTATATCCGTAGAACATTGGTAGTTAATCGAATTAAAGTCTGAATATGTTTCCCTGTAATTTCATATGTACCGGGTCATAATCCCGTCCCGTAGTATAAGTACCTACCTATATGTAATATAGACTCACATAAATATTTAATAGGTCTGTTTAATACTTTATGTGATTTTCTAATGTAAGTCTGTTTGAAAAATTTAAAAATACAAAACTTAAAAAATATTTATGTGTAACTTATTTCACCCCTTTACAGAATAAAGTATCGAGTTTTCCTCATCAGAGCATAAGACAACGAGTATATTTGCATAAGCGCTTGCAACACGTAGCATTGGCAATATAGTTTCAGAGTAACATCACGTCACACGAGTAGGTTGTTTTGGGTAGTACGAGTAAGTAGGTTTTTAACACAACATATTTTTGTTATGTTTATTCTGATAAACATAACAAAAATGGTTCTAACAAGAGAAGGTACCTATATATATTAGTACCTATCGGAATAATTAATTTGTAATGAATACAGTTTTTGAATATAGGTTCTTAAATGTAACTAGGTATATAATATTGATACCAGGCACTACAAAAAAAAATAACCCAAAACCATTGATTGTTGTTAGGTTGACAATAAACATGTAAAAGTGCATTGCATGCGTGCAGTCATTCCAATGGCATATCTGTAACTCATTTGGATAAACAGTGTACCTACTAGCTAAAATATTAGACA
This sequence comes from Conogethes punctiferalis, assembly GCA_031163375.1. Taxonomy (NCBI): domain Eukaryota; kingdom Metazoa; phylum Arthropoda; class Insecta; order Lepidoptera; family Crambidae; genus Conogethes; species Conogethes punctiferalis. The sequence continues at coordinate 9,773,573 of CM062080.1, forward strand.
TAGGTAGAAGTGAAAATGCAGAGTACGAAATATAAGGCAATGATCAATACTCGTAAAGCTAATTTTAGAAACGTCTTAAATAAAATACCTGAATAAACAATTTTTGTAGCATGTCAGGTCAGTAAGGGACAATAAAAAAATGTCCTAAGAGCTAAATGTAACTTCGCTCCTAAGAGCGAAGATATAATGGAAAATGTATGTTCGCGCGCAAGGTGAGCGCGGAGTGTTAGTCAACGCGGGGGGCGGGGGGAAATGATCCGCGACCGCGATGCCCCGCACCGCCCGCTCTCAGCCGCCTGGAGCACTGGGACGCCGGGAGAAGCGGAGTCGACGACGGAACTCGGATGCAGACGCAGCTGCCACGCGCTCCGAATATAATCCCTCCACAATTATCAAAGTTTCAATGTAAAAACAAAGGGGAAAACTATTCCACGCGGACGAAGTCGCGGGCACTGCTAGCACATGATACGAGTATGTCAATATCAATAAAATGATCACTCCTTACTATTTTGAGTTTATAGAAGAGTAAGTAATTTCCTTTAGAGACTCGGAATGTTTAATGTACCTAAATAAGTAAAGTACGTTGTTTTATTTCCAAATATTTTATCTGTAGAACGACATTTACCTAAAAATTAATTACGGTCCCCTACGAACTTTTATCGAATACCAAGCAAAGCCCGTAGATCACCAATGCTAAGTACAGAGCTGATTGTACTCTTCGTTCTACTGCAATATATGTGATGTAGCCTTATTGATCCGGCTTGTTGCAACATGCACACGTGGCTCAAGAGAGAAATCAGCGATTTTTATTCAGGAGTGACTTGTCTCCATTCTTACAGAAGAGTCTCACCCACCACACCACGCTCCTGCATCTAAACCGCCACTTTCGGAATTGTACTATGAATGACGGCATCAAACAACTTGTAGGAACAGACTTGACCTTACGAAAAGCGGAAGTACTTCCTCCGAGCTAGGTGATCGTGCTCGGGGACCGCGGTCCGATGGACCATCTTTGTTTATGGGTAGGTATATGTATAGCGAGTCGTGATGAAAACTTCGCTTGCGCGTTGTAGGTTTCCATATTGTAGTGATACACTTTTGTCCCTTCAATCAACAATTCAGTCCCTTCTTTCTAGTACTTTTACCTACTCTATTACTCAAAGCCACAAAGCGTACAAGTTTTTTGTAAGCAGGTAAAAACCAGTTAACTATCATAATAATAAGAGAGGTAGGGCATAGCGAATCTTCGCTCGAATTGAGCTGCCCGTCCGGGGAAGGACCTCCACCCTATCGAAAACAGCAGCCAAATGATCTCCGGGTCGTGTTTCTGCTGGTGAGTAGGGTCTCCGGAGCTCGTGGGGGGTTAGGGTTGGGCCGGCATGGCAGTGGCAACTGACAGGTAACTAACCAGTTACTTGCCAGTTGTCACAGCGACTTGGGCTTCTCTTTCGCTTTCCATCAGGCATAGGGAAGCCATTATGTCGAGCTATTATAAAAAAAAATGAACGGAAGTGTTTTGTAGTTGCCTTGCCATTTTTGGCACATGTAAGTATGAAAAAGTACCCAAATAAAATTCAATATCACTACAATTTTAAAGAAACATAATTTAACGTTAAATAAACAGGAAATCGACAAGTCACACATCCAAAGAGCACCGAATATTTAGACAAGACGAATAAAAATTTAAGCTAGCTAAAAACGAAATTATTTTTGTACAAATTGATAGTTCGATAGTATAATACTAGCTGTGCCAGCGGCGTCGCACGAAAATAACGGTGCCTAAATTTTACGTTAGACCTCTAGCAATACATTGGCGAAAACCGCATTCAATTCCATGCAGTAGTTATTGCGTGATGCGCGTTGAAACATACATTCACTGCTCTGCTCCTATTGATGGTAGCGTGATGAAAAGTGTCCTATAACCTGCCCGGGAATATAAAGAATAATCGTATCAGTTTCGTTAAAGTCCGTCCAGTAGTTTTTGTTTCTATAACGAACATACAGACAGACAAAAATTTTACTGATTGCATTTTTGGCATCAGTATCGATCACTAATCACCCCCTGGAGAAATTTTTATCTCTACGTTTGATCGCGCATCACGCGAATACTACGTACCTACTACATGGAATTAAAAACGGTTTTCACCAATGTATTGCTAACTTAGCCCTTAGATTCCATTTTTTGAGGTCCGTTATTTTTGAAACCCGATATCCACGCGTGCTACGCCGCCGGTAGGTACAGCTAGTTTATAAATATAATAGACAGTCTTTTGCGCTAAATTTTCCATAAGTTAAGTAAAACCTACTTAATTCACTCAACATATACCCAAGTTCTCATCGAATATTTGCGTATCTGGATGTTTCTGCGATGTCATTAGCCTTTTGCATCAAGTGTGCCATACTAAAAGCTTAACCCAACAAAACTTCGTTATTCCAACTTAACAGGTATCTACTTTAGAATTACAGTGACGGACAGAAGGGAGTGTTATTCTGCCCCCCGTGTATATGATATTACGAGTATAAATATTATCATCAGCCTATCACTGCAAGCCTTTTTTTTTTTGTTTCACCAGGGAGAAATGCAGTTTACGCATACCCGCTGCCCGGGGGAACAGCGGGTTATGTGGGACTCGCTCCGCGTCGGCAGAGAATACCCACTAAAAAACCCTGGTTTGCACCGTCAATGCGCCTTGGGCGACAGCAACGCGGGTCCTTGACTATAACGCCGCGAAGCTGTCAGCGCTGGTCTGCTAGGCAGACTCGGGCTGGCCCCCCCACTTGGGGCAGCCTAGAGGTCAGGCCAGTAAGGGCCGTCCCTCTCCTCCAAGGACAGAGTTCGTGCAATACGTGGCCGACACCCCCGTGCCGACCTCGCGGAACTCCGTCGGGCGTGCAGCCGCCGCCGCACGGTGGTTTTTTATTGTGGCTTTCTCCACTTGAGCTCGCGCCCCCTGGTCCCGACCGAAGTCGGGATAACAGGCGGTTTTTTATTGTGGTTTTCTCCACTTGAGCTCGCGCCCCCTGGTCCCGACCGAAGTCGGGATAACAGGCGGTTTTTTATTGTGGTCTGACTCCACTCGGGCTCGCCAGTCAAGGCAAACCCCCTGGTCCCTCCTGCGAGGGGAAACAGGTTGCCCGGCGACCAGTCCAAAAGGACCATATCCGACGACCACGAGAACCGTGGCCATCGGACCCGCCGCGCCGCAGTGATACACTGCCATCCCACGCCGTCAAGCGGCTCCTCTGGTAAGGCGGCAACGGTCGCAGAAGACAGGGAGGACGGCAACGAAACACCGCGAGATCCCCCGAAGGGCACTCTTCTTCCTCTGCGACCATCGCCGACAAACCGACGCAAAATGCGTCCCACAACACGTCTCTCACCAATCGGACAAACGCCCCGCCATTGCGAGAGACCCACAGGCCAAAAGGCCCCATCCAAGTGTGCCTAAGCACTGGCCGTGGAAGGCGTCGAACACCACAACGACGCCAACACTAGCCCCCGGAGCCACGCACAAGTGCGTGCTCCCTACAGGGAATTAGCCGTCGGGTAGCAGCCATCCTCTACTACCCGCCGTTGCCCGGGGTACGCCGGGCCGTCTGCAAGCAGACGACCACGCGTGGAGGCTTCCCTTGTTGTACCCCATCACTGCAAGCGTGACACTTTGGTCGAACATCTGACGGAATTATATCGCCACCCGGGGCAAGCGGGTTGGCGATCGCAGGGTATTAATGTAGCGTCTCGCTCTGGTGACGCTGCTGTCCGTCATCGGCCTGTGGTATTTAGCTACGACTCAATCGTGATGGTTATGCCGCCACCAGTCGGTTGCCAGAGCCTCGTTTATTATTCAGCAGGATGCACCACGGGCAGGTGGCTTGGAGCGAAAATAGGTTGGGTTGCTTTCTTACATCCTTTTAATATACCTATATAGGCTAGGCCTCGTATTGCCTATTCGCATAAAATATAAGAATAATTTTTATTTTAAACTATAATGGAGTACTTTTCATTAGGTAGTAATTACCTATTAGTATTGTATATAATGACACCAAATTGACTTTCCAATTTTGTCAATTTACTAAGTATATACTTTGATACCATAAGAACTAGTGTTTTGTAAAACAATCTACAAACATTTGATTTAGTAATGAATGTTCTGAATAGAATTCAAAATTACACAAAGTTTAACTGGTAAGAAGAAACTCTTTTATTAGTGAATTTGAACCGTTTAAGTAGGTAGGTAATTGTATAATACTTACATCTCAGGCAACTTCATAAACTTGGAATAAAGAAAAGTATTCATACAGCGTAATTGTGATTATTACCATTTACTTAGTACCTACTTTATGTTCTATTGTGGTTGTTCTGGGAGATGACACAATTTCAATCTTTCAAGATACAGAAAACGTAATCTCAGTTTCAAACTAAAGGGTTAATTTGCTGCTGCTGATCGTCATATTTTTTAAAATATTATGTCTTCCAATGACTCAAGTCCGCCCCTGTAAAAATGCATATGTAGGCGTATGTGAATAAAAAAAAACAAATACCAAACAAGGGATCGTGAGGGTATTGACCAAATGATTTATGTTCATAAGACTAATGTACCTACAAAACCGACCAGTGACAGCATATTTGTGAATTTAGCAAAGCAAATATAAATGCTTAGACTACTACCTAAACTCCTAAGAAAAATTGTATACATAATGTGGATAAGTACGTATGTACTCATGATCTGAGGTATGTACCTACTCGTACCTACTTGTAGTATTGTACGTTATTTTTAGTCAACTTCACAAATGTTACAATACCTTGACCAGCAGAATTGAGAACAAATGTACGCATGGCAGGCAAAACATGATCCTCATCCTAAGAATATTTCAAATTATAGGCCAATAGTCCAGATGACCGAGACGTAGTGATATTTTATTCGCCAATTATTATTTCCATACTCAATAATAAAATGAGGTCAGGGTAAGCTCACATTATAATACAAAATCGTTGCAGAGTGATGTGAGTAAGCCGAGGAATCAATGAGCAGACAATAGGTGGAGGACGCCACCAACACACTATTCTCCCCGAGTTGGTGGGCGGTAGTTGCACATCATCACCCAATATCTGCATATCGTCAGCATCACAACAAACTTTCCATTTTGTGTCGCAACACAAAGTTTATCGAAGTGAAGAATATGGACAACTTAAAGCAATTGTATTGTTAGCAGCATCTAAATAAATAGAGAGTTTGAAGTTCATACGACGTTGATATTTGCTGGTTCAGAATAACGATGCAGCCTGCGACAGTGAAAGCAGTGAAAGTATTTGGTCACACAATACAATTGTGCGAGTATTTGTTGTATCTATCTCTGTTAACACGATACACGGCGCCATGCCATTAAATGCGTTAGCTGCATGTTACCCAAAACTAAAGCAGCCATAACATTAAAAAAACCTTTTAGAAACCATTTAAGTATTAGGTACAAACAATGTATGTAATGGAGAAATCATTTTGTAAGTACGCTTTGCTACGAACCAGTCAGGTTTAACCAGACACTTATTTCATAGAATTGAAAATTCATTGATGCTGCTTCAAAAAAGCTTTCATAATATTAAAAGCTCAGTTCAAATTAAATATCAGTTATCAGGAAGAAAAATACCTCAATATGACGACAAAAACCGGATCTAAAAAAGATTTTGCCGAGAATACTAAATTCGGATAACTTTGTTTGTATCTGGTTAACCGTTAAATAGTAGAGAAAGAATAATAAGAAGCATTGTATCGTGTGAAATAAATATTCGGAATAAAATACTGTCCTTTATTGCTCAAGTCCATCCGATATTATTTTTCCTGTATGATTTAAGCCACTAGTCATAACTCGTTTGGTCAAGGATGAATACCATTATGGCTCTCGGTATTTCTGCGAACATGTCTACGTCATACTGCACCTTTCAATGGGGATTGTTTGTAAGTCATATTAGTTGGTACCTATATGACATACCATAATATAATATATAACAGGAATTCTTCTAAAATTATAAATTAAGTAGGCACTACATTATTAAGACAACATTAGTGTCAACGTAAAATATGCAATTATGCAATTTATTCTACGTGAATAGTTCAAATGTTAACAGACATTTTTTGATCTTTAGACGCATCAAATGACCTTTATCTCGAACTCTAACGTAGACGTCTGACTCTATATAGACATGTATATAATTGCCACAGACGTCTACGTTTGTATATCTACTAATTCGTGTTTTGTGCCGGTTAATGCATCAGACATATAACCTTCGTAATAAATTGTCTATTTACTTGGCGGAAGATACATTTAAAGTAATTATTGTATTATTAAACATCTACCGCGCCATACTATACCTTTGAACCGTCTGAGTACTATAAGTATAAATGTATATGTATTGTCGCAAGTGAAAGGAAATATCTGGTGGGATCCTTGACTCGCGCGCGCCTACTTGCTGCGACATCGCTGCGCGCGCGCTGCCTGTACAATACACACTGCGATATAGCACTTAGTACATCGCAGCTTTGATTCTTGATAATCATTTTATGTATCACATGTATTATATTTTTATAAATATAGGAGCATATAATTACATATACTCGTACCAACTATATGACCTACTCCTTTGATACGTCAAGGTATGTAATGGGTAGCGATCTGCGGTAGCAAGAAGGGCACCAATATTATTTAACCTATGAATAAAAATTTCTTTTAATAATATAGGTCTTACTTACTTTAATAAATTACGTCGGCTTTAATATCTGAGTTAGCAATAGTAAGGAATTCTAACTTTAGCATTCAGGTCGAATGTGCACGTAACAACCGCAAGGTGTAAGCAATCGATAGCATAAATGTTAAATCTTCAGTTTCTTACGCAACAAACAACGCATCTCGTGAAAGTGCAAATGTAATACCTACCTACATAAAGTAATCAATAGACATGATAAGTGAATCCATATAATATTTTTACAAGTAGGTACGAGTAGTCATATGTGATCAATAGGTTGTACCTAATACACACTTTATGCAACATCCAGATAGAATTCCAATTTCCAGGTAAGCAGTATAGCGAACAGTTGAAGACAAATTTAGTCTTGCCGTTCATTAGGTACAACTTGAAACAGTCTTAGTCAGCGTAGGTAACCCTCGGGTGCAAGCACTCGGCTGTCTGCAGTGATCTCAACAAGAGAGCCCTCTGCTCGTCCAACGGCTTAGCGCGAACAACAAGATCTCCCTGGCCACCACAGTGGTCAATTGGCCAAAATAGCCGGTTGCACCGTGTCGGTAGCCTCGCGCGGCGCCACGCGCCACGTCGTACGGCGCGCCTTGCGACCCGTTGCTAGCAGGCCTCGATCCTCGTTACATAACCAGAAACACCCGGATATAACACAAGGCCACCACGTCTTCCATCTGTCTATTTGTTGCATTTTGAAATGCAGCGAAAATACTTTAAATAACAATTCATATTGAATATAGATCATTTTACAATAATGTTTTATGATCTTGTTTACAGAGCATGCAATTATATGAAATGGCAAACCTGCTTAGCAAACACGGTAGGGCCGGTTTTATATCTTCAATGGCATAAGCGAGTGGCAACTTCTAAACTCGATCGGGAATATTTTACGAACTATTAAAGTAAAGCTGAATTTATAACAGTGTCTTAATTATTACTTGATAAATATTTAAATATTACGCTGATTAGGTAGAACTAACCTTGACTCTTAACGAACACCTACCTATCACCACCAAGCCGGTAAGTAGGTAGTTACAAGCACATACCTACTAGTATAATACGTGACCTCTGTATACATTAACATTTTCGAAGAATCGTTCCACAAATATTTTGAAAGACACAGTTTCTTCATTAAGTCAGGTGTCAGTATAAAAGACATTGATTCTCAAATTATGTAGATTTCATGTTAATAATAATATTAAAATTAAACTATTTTAGTTAAAAACGGGTTTAAAGACTCACATTAGGTACATGTTTCCAATACTATGACCATTTTAACCCCAATAATAATAATCGGATCAAGCACATCATCATCATCATCATCATCAGCCTATCGCAGTCCACTGCTGGACATAGGCCTCTCTAGTTGTTCGCCACTTAGGACAAACATCTGAAGGATATACCCATAATCGCCACGCTCTGGGCAGGCGGGTTGGCGATCGCAGGGCGTAGCTTTTCGCTCCGGTGACGCTCGCAGGGCGTAGCTTTTCGCTCTGGTGACAAATATCAGACAACATCACATACATTGTTCCGATCCCAAAGTAAGTAGCTTAAGCACTTGTGTTATGGGTATCAGAACAACGAAGGTACCACAAATAAATACTTAAATACAAATATAAACACCCAGACACGGAACAAACACAAGTGTTCATCACACGAATATTTGTCCCGCGTGGGAATCGAACCCACGACCCTTGGTTCAGAAGGCAGGGGTCACTACCAATTGAGCCACCGAGCCAGTCATATAAGTCAGAATATACGTAGATAATAATATAATAAATAGCCTACAAAATTATTGAGAAACTTAAATAAATACTGTAAAATAACATAATTCTCCTGTTTATTTAAGTTATTCAACAGTTATTATAAGTATGTACATAGTAGGTACCTTATAGGTAGTAGGTAAATTTTATGCGAATCAAGTAGGTTCGAATGTAACTATAGGTACTCAATTCGTTGCGTAATCTATAAACCTACTTGGTTTGCATTTGGTTTAAATTCACACACATTCACATCTTTATGCCTAATTCTAATTTCAATAGTTTATGAATGTAGCAGGACGTAAATAACTAAGTACCTATTTAGACTAAAAGGTCTCACAATTCTTAGCTTTGTATTTATCAAATGCAAATATAAAAAGTGATAACAAAGCAACAGCCCATATGTATAACTAACACGTGCAACCTTAAAGTTATATCTTCCTAGGAATATGTACTGGAGAAGCCTATGTCCAGCTGTGGACTGCAATAGGCTGATGATAATACGTAAAAGTATCGTCGTATTGCCATCGTTTACGTTCTAGCAGCATACATTCTTCAATGATTTATTTCCACTATAACATTCAAAATACCTAGGTAAAATGAAATAAAATTCCAAGTCTCCACTCAGAACAAATATTCGAAAAATTTAATTCAAAATGAAGTAGGTATTTAGATGATAATGAGCTTTTAATTTATTTCCGAAAAAGGCAATTTTCTACAATGACAGGCAGCATTTTATCATATGATGGATATGAGAAGCCCAAGATCGATCAAAGTGAAGAACTATTGGACATGCCTATGTCCAGCAGTGGACTTTGAAAGGCTGATGATGATGTTATGTTAGATAGATATTCTTTATATCACCACCATACAATTTACTTGAATCTAGGTTGTTATAATATACAGTTGGTGACCAATTTAGGCGGACTTATCCCTCTAAGAGATCTCGTCCAGATATGTTGTCTGATTACATATTTATTTATTTTATGGTGCCTACCTACCTGCCCCAAATGCCCCTTATCGGCTCCAATAGACTGATGTACTTAGATACCTACTTATAATGCAAAGAAATATCGTGCTAAGGGCAAAACTTGCAATGGAAGCTTCTTGAAATAAATAAGCAGCTTTTGTTGTCTATAATCATTTTAAGGCCCTAGGAACGTAGGTTTAAACCAGTCTTTTTGTAGCCTTTTTAAATTTAACATATACGCATACACACTCAGGTGTTTTATTAAAACTATTTTACACATGATACAAAAGGCGAATTGAATGCTAGGAACATTCTCTACCAGTCCACCTGACAAAACGACCTTTTTATATGAGTTTACTTTGTAAATAGTTTATACATAGTTTTTATATTTAAAACTGCTTTAAATAATCTATTTTGTTGCTAAGTATGGTTTTGTTGATTATTGCGCGGCTTAGTGAGTTAATATAGTATCTGTGGTTTCTCTTTGTCGTTTGATTCCACACCCTTAGACGCCCGTTCCAGCCGCCACACCACGTCTTTTTTTGTGCTGGAGAAAATGCTTTTATGCATCCCCGCCACCCGGGGGGAGCAACGGGGTGTGCGGGACTCACGCCACCCTCAGAAACGGGAGGGTGGCAGCCTGCCTCAGGATGTCGAGGAGGCAGGGAATACTCACTAAAAACTCTAGCCCCTCCATCTAACGCCTTGGGGTGATGCCACGAAGCCAGGGGTACCCATGTACTTCCGTGACATCAGCAGCGCGGTCTGCTCAAACGGTAGACCCCACAGACTCCCCCCTCGGGGAAGTGACGGGAGCGGCCTGGAGGGCCATTCCACTCCCGGCAGGCGAAGACGGGGGCTCGGGCAAGACAGGTGGAGGTGCCCCCGCACCAACCCACCACATCATGCATAGAGCAGATTTATGTTACTCTTCCCGTACCGAATGTCGTCATCAGAGTAAGTTATAAACGAAAAATAAGTCGACATCCGATTTGCGCCTGACGACGCTTTATTTTTAGTGATTTTTAGAGCACCAAATGACACAAAATTTACACACTACTTAGGTAGGTAAATGATATTATGGAGAAGCGAGAAGCAGTGGACTGATGATGATGAAGTGATATTATGATAAAACAAAGCAATAAAGTTAAAGATGGGAGAATCCAAAAGTACAGCTACGCCCTATTAAATGTGTGTATTTATTCTTCTTCATTGATTTATTGCATTCACAATCACATTTAGGTGTTATCATATCATATAAACATTGGTTATGATACAAGCTGAAAATATTTAAAAGGCACGTTACATACTTTTTAAAAGTCCGTTCTAAATATAAGCTCCATTTGAGTTAGCAATAATCCCTAAACCAGTTTTACCTACCTACTTGGTGATAATATCGTATTTTATTCTTCTTCTGGCGAGGTGGCAGTCGAAACACGAATATGCGTTATAAGATTTTCAAACTTAAAATGCTTTCATTCAAATCTCTATCGTATTCTTACATGGATTCTCCACATACAACCACGAACATTTATGTGATTTAGATGTTCTATTATGATACCTATTCAATATTTCGGGCACGCCTGTGCAAACCCTTCAAGATTGTCTTGTTACTGTGAGATATGTACCTACCCAATACAAAAATAAAATTATTTATTATACCTAACCGATATTATTTTGATTTAATTTTTCTTTTGGGTGAATGTTAAAATAAAAAACAGTATTGTTACCTATATCGACATCTGTTTATCACGTTTCTATATTTATTAACTTGTGATTCTACCGAAAATTTCAACGGGAAAACGACTTTACAATTCGTAAACAAGTATTAAAATTAGAGAAAGTGAGATTGCGTAAATAGCATTAGGGGGTGCTAATAGATGACGTTACCCTAAATTTCAAGTAATCATTAACTAAAGAGGTAATAATCATTATAACATTGTTAATTCCTTGTAATGTCACCCAGTGCTTAATAAAAGCTGTCGGGAGGTATGTTGGCTTACACCGTCGGGAGTCGTAGCTGGTAGAGGACGGCTGGAAGGTAGTGCGCTGGCTTTACGGCGCGCCCTGCCTGCTTATATAAATAGGTGAAGAGGGGCAGTGGAGACCTCTTGCACTTTCTTGGCGGCGCGAGACGCAGCGACCAGTCAACGCCGAGCGCCATGGCTCGACACGCGTTTTTGTGTCTTGGTGTGTTGCTGCTCGCCTGTTACAGTAAGTACAACATTATCGTATCTCGATTACTCCATACAATCAATCATTTTACTATTCACAAATATAACAACGAAATTATGAGTGTGCTAATTAATTTGAATTTTTTGCATAAATCATTTGTTTTTTATTGATTATTGTTTCTAAATATTAAAGATAGATAAAATAATATAGATAACAATAAAACTTATATATAGCAGTGTTTCTAATAAATTAAATGGTTTTCGAATGGCATCCAATTAAATCTAGCTCTACATTAACGAAAATCGTTACGAGTCTCATTATAGAGGATAAAATTAATTTATAGATAGAAATTGCTTAACTTTAATAAACAAGTAATGTTATCAACTAAACGAAAGTATACTAGGTATTTGTTTATTATGATTATAATAGTTCTGCCCGAATCCTGTCTGATATTTTCAATTTTATTAGCGAGCTGTGTACCCTGTGCAGTACGACAGCGCGGCCGCGGCCCAGGTTTAGTGCAACAATAAATAAATGAACGCCGGCTTCTACGTGCCTCGTATACTGCGGCTGAGTTGACCTCGATTTCTTCTCAACATTTCAACTTTCAATGCCGACGTCATGACACTTATTTGAAGTTCTAACTACTTATAATAAGCCGGTTTATAAGAACTCGGTAATATAGTGCTTACAATAACTAAATAAGTATTTTTAAACGTGACATAAACCTACCACCAAAATATTCGTTTAAACCTTGTGAATTTCCTCAGTTTTGTAAGGGATATAATTAAAGCGAGGCGGGCATACTCGAGTCGCGTGGCATTCAGCGACGCAATGGAACGGTACTACATTCCTTCACTGGCTGTGTTGTAATCGCTGCTTACGCTAAGTTGCGTTACCTAATAAATATGCTAACTCTACCTTGTTTGTAGCGAAATTTTCTTTTTATTCCGCCTGATATATGATGTTATAATAACGAAAATAATTAAAAGTTCATATATATTTTACGGTTGTTACCTATATTTTAGACGCGGAAAAAAGGTAATAATTTCTTCATATTTGTGCATCTAACTTAGATGCACAAATATGAAGAAATTAAAAGTTGCGTAAAAGTATTATTGCACGTAAACTCTACCTCTTTTTTACTTTGATATAAAGTTTTTTTCCCAGTATAAGTATGTCCTGGGTTTTGTCAGTATAAAACAGGACTTCCTGAAAATACCTACTTTTAAGTAGCGTCCTGGGTTTTTGAAGTCCAGTGTATTTGCCAGTTTCTGGGTTTTAAATTAAGTAGATGGAGCTAAAAAAGCTCACACATTATTACTGCATCATCTTTTTGAATTGTTCCGGTTTTCCAACTTAAAATACAAGATTTTTTAAATAACGGTTGTCAATTACGAGTATACCTATTAAGCAACTACTCGCATATGTGAAGGTAGGTATTACATGACTATTAAACATGTTAATATTTGATCAACAGTACACGGCGACGCGCGAGTTAAAAGGCAAGATGAGGATGCTGGGAGCGACGACGTGAACGCAGAGGAGCTCTGCGAGGGTCGTCCAGGGGACGAGTACTTCCGCCTTACCACCGAAGGCGATTGCCGCGATGTCGTCAGGTCAGTCACCACTTTCGATCCTCGCTGATGATAATAATAAAAGTTCAGCCTACTCCAGTAACAGATTGCCAGAAAAGTTATTTTCTAGTGATTTTAATCATTAAATTGTACCGAAATCAACTTGTGTAAATTAGGTGCACTGACGCAAAGTTTCCGGGAGGATACCTATGGCTCTATACAAATATAACGTTACTTATACTATAAACAGAAGTTAGGGTATGTTTTATTTATATGTACCTAATGCACACAACTTGGTATGCGGTTACAATCATGTCCGTGAACGGACAATCGCACAAGTGTCTTGAATACCAAGGTACCTACTTGCGTGTTTATGTATTTTTTGTGCAAGCTCGCCAATTACTCATGCTTCTTAGAACTTAAACAAAAACTTACTCAGTGTTGATATTTCACGGTATATTTTTGTTCATATTAATTTATTTAATTTATTTAAGTATCAAAGAAAGGAATGAAAAAGTTAACTCTGAGAATGTTGTATTGATTAATTATAAATATCAGAGAAGATCACATCACCCGATCCCAAAGCAAGTTTAAGCACTTGTGTTATGGAAATCGGGATCAACGGACTTAGGTACCACAAATATAATTAAATAGAATATTAGCTTAAAACCCAGGACAAACACCATGTGCATCAAATGAATGTTCCAGCGTCGTGATCGAACCCACTACCCTTGGTCTAAAAGGAAGGGTCACTGAGCCAACAGGCCAGTCAAAAATATTAAATATTAAGTCCATAATCATCTGCACTTCATCATTCACGACCATCTAAATTGCATAAGTTTCATAAGCAGATTTTGGAGTATGTTCATATAGACAGAGTATACCCACCCATTCTATATGCATTTGCTGAGAGAAGCGCTGTGTACAGGTGCGACAAAGGCGGCGAGGACGGAGTCACCAGGCTCGCCTCAGTGCGGTGCCCCGGCGGTCTCGCCTTCGATATCGACCGCCAAACCTGTGACTGGAAAACAAACGTTAAGAATTGCGATAAATTAGAAAGTAAGTTCCGTGTAACCACGGGAAGTGACCATGCGAAGGGCTCGACTTCCGTAACGGAATCAACCGGATATAGTAAAAGTTGAAGCAAGTTAGCCTTCCGGATGTCCACTTCCTGCTTTTATACATTAATTTTAATTACATTTCTTGTCAACGCAGGTGCACTAGGTCAGGTCTTAAACAGATCACTTGCCCGTCTGGACTGGCTTTCGATCTCGATAAACAAACCTGCGACTGGAAGGGTAAAGTGAACAACTGTGACAAACTCGAGAGTAAGTGCCGAAATAGAAGCTATTCGCGCATAGCGAGCAAGCGGGCTTGGGTGAAGGGGCCGCGTCGCACCGTAGTCTAGCTAGGCGTATTGCATGAGGCCCCGCCGAGGGAGCGGCCCGCGCTGGACCGACCACTTGGTTACGCATTAACATTCTTCAGAGACTCAAATATGTGTATATAAAGTATTAAATAATATTATGTAATGTATAAACATTAAATTTTGCATTAGACTAATGTTATTTTAAATGTAGGTAGGTATACCTACATGATTGATATTTAAACGAGTGTGCAGTAGAAAAATAAAGAGATTACAACAAGGTTGAGCTGATGACCATTTAGGTTGAATTTGTTTAATCTTTTTATTATGAAACTGTACCTACCCTTATACTAAACATTTTTAAGCTTATGAAGTAATGTTGATGCAACGTTATCCATATAAAATATTGAACAAGCTGATTAGAACAAATAAAGGCTATGAAGGATTTCAACACAGAGAATCGAATTTTAACTACACTTTACCGACTCACTAGTCTTAATGGAGCACAGCAGGAATTATGCAAAGTATTTTCTGTACTACATGTATCAACCTAGCTAATCACACAGACACTACAATTTTTTCTTCTATTCGATTAACATAACTGCTTACGCTTTACTTATTCTTGAAACTGACTAACATTTCTAACAATCTTATCTTAGTTTTTGGATTTTTATTGCCTATCTAAACTAACAAACTAATTCCACCATGTCTAATATAACGTGCAATAATATTGTATTATACACAATAACAATAGTTAAGCTTACCTATTCTACAAAAAAAATCAAAGCTAATTTTTTGTCTGTATATAAATTATAAATACTTTCTTCTTTGCAGCTACAGTCGTTGAAAGTACAGTAGCAAAAGTGTTTAGTGTACACTATTACTATTTAAATACTTACAAGAAAATCCTTAATGCAAAAACATGTCATCGACTACCAAATTTCAACGACTGTTAGTTACAGCTCTTTTCACAAATAAATAGAGATTATAGTAGTCTAAATCGACTCTTAGACGTTAGACAATTTTATCTATTCCGTAATTAAGTTCTTTAAATATATGTAAAAAGGCTAAACGATTTTCAGACTACATTTTAATTTTGCACCTGTAGAAATGTCAGTAATACTTTTTAACGCCTATTTACTCCCATTTTATGTTAAAGCTGTTATTTATTTGTGAAAGACCTACCTTATTCTATATATTTTTGATCGGTTTTTCTCTTTAATGTCATTCGAACTTGATCTCAAAACTTTTATTCATAATATTCAATATCTACTTATATTTACCTAATAATTTCTTTCTTTTTGCCCACCTACATAAATCTTATTAATATACCTCCATGATGACGTGCCTGTTACTTTTCTATACCTTTCCTTCATAAATTATTTACTTACCTACTTTTAACGTTGTCATCCTTTCATGCTTTGCCGAGTCTTCTTCACTCAATTCTATTGACCCTATATTACACAATTACAATAAATGGTCATACAGATGAGGCACTCAAAGCAATAAGTAAATTGCCTGGGACCTACCAGGGTACTCGTGTGTACTTACTTAAACTGTGTCACATTCGCATACTCACACTTCTTTATATTTTTCAGAACCAAGAAAAATTTTACCCATCCTAAAAACGGACGAGCCCATTTGCCCCGAAGGAAAATTAGCCTGCGGCAACGGTGATTGCATAGAAAAGGAGTTGTTCTGTAATGGAAAACCCGACTGCAAAGATGAGTCTGATGAAAATGCTTGTAGTAAGTAAAAGTACTAATTAATTAAGTATATAATAAAATGTCTGGCTGTCGAATTCAGTATCTATAAATAATAATATTTATTTGTTACAGCCGTCGAATTGGACCCTAACCGTGCGCCAGACTGCGATCCCAAGCAATGTACTTTACCCGACTGTTTCTGCTCTGCTGATGGTACTCGTATCCCTGGGGGTATAGAACCCAACCAAGTACCGCAAATGATAACTATAACATTCAACGGAGCCGTGAATGTAGACAACATAGATTTGTATGACCAACTCTTTAACGGAAATCGCCACAACCCTAATGGCTGCCAAATCCGCGGAACATTCTTTGTTTCTCATAAATATACCAATTACGCTGCCGTGCAAGAATTACATCGCAAAGGTCACGAAATTGCTGTATTTTCCATCACTCACAAGGATGATCCACTGTACTGGACTAGCGGCACCTACGATGACTGGTTGGCGGAAATGGCTGGCGCTCGTCTCATCCTTGAACGTTTCGCCAACCTTACCGATGCATCGATAATCGGTGTTCGTGCGCCTTATCTGAGAGTCGGAGGAAATAAACAATTTGAAATGATGGCTGATCAGTACTTTGTATACGACGCCTCTATCACTGCTCCTCTCGGTCGTGTACCGATTTGGCCCTATACTCTTTACTTCCGTATGCCCCACAAATGCAACGGCAACGCCCATAATTGTCCATCTCGAAGCCACCCTGTTTGGGAAATGGTTATGAATGAACTGGACAGAAGAGACGATCCAACTTTCGACGAGTCCTTGCCTGGTTGTCACGTCGTCGACTCGTGCTCTAACATCCAGACCGGTGAACAGTTCGGCAGACTTTTGCGTCACAACTTCAATCGCCACTACAATACCAACCGCGCTCCTCTGGGTCTCCACTTCCACGCTTCTTGGCTCAAATCAAAGAAGGAGTTCAGAGATGAGCTTATTAAATTTATTGAAGAAATGTTGGAGAAGAATGATGTGTATTTCGTGTCGTTGCTTCAAGTTATACAATGGATGCAAAATCCCACAGAATTGTCATCACTAAGAGATTTCCAGGAATGGAAACAAGATAAGTGTGACGTGAAAGGTCAACCTTACTGTTCATTGCCAAATGCCTGCCCATTGACTACTCGGGAGCTGCCAGGAGAGACACTGCGCCTGTTTACATGCATGGAGTGCCCCAACAACTACCCATGGATCCTAGACCCCACAGGAGAGGGTTTCAATTTTAAGAAGTGATCTCTATAAGTTAAATTAAAAGACTGTAAACACATGTAAATAATACTCAGTAATGTTAATAATAATTACAAATATGGTTTCGTGGCAGAACACGAACTTGGTAAATATTTTTAACATTAATTCATAAGTATATTTTGTTTTATGCAACTACTATTAAATCTTTAATAAAATACACATTAAAACGAAGTGATATTAAGCACTTTCCATAATGTTGATACAAACTGCCGAACTTACATTTATTGTGTCAATGTAAGTAAACTTAATGATTCATTAAGTATCTATAGTTTAGGTTATAAACTTATTGACAATAAAAATTAAATTGGATACCATCTTCTCTTTATTTATATCCTAAACATTAACCACATAATGAATAAAAAGGGCTGATACCTTTAACTACCTAAGAACACTGCAAAGTCATTACAAAAATTATCGCAGGTACATGTAAGACTTTCCTTTTAAAGTTAGTTAATTACATTCAGTTTCAAAAAGTCATTACCTACGGCACAGCTAGAGAAAAAATTTAGGTATAGGTTAGATACAGGAAAAGCCTATACTCAATTATAAGCATGAAGAAATACTCCAACTAAAACTTAATGTTTTCATGAAAAAAGGAAAAGCAAAATAGAGGCTGTTGTCATCCGTAAATTGTTCGAAGCTCATGTTTCGCAAGTTACTTATAGTTATAGTCTAAGATCCAAGTATATAAAACGACTTTCACCTTCATACACTTTCATATACCTACCCATTGCAACTAAAAATTTCAGTCCATCATTTATGTTTGATTATTAAAATACCGGCCGCGTGCGAGTCGGACTCGCGCACGTAGGGTTCCGTACCTCAAATGTTTTTCTTCACTTATTATTACACTAGCCGTGCTCGCGACTTCGTCCGCGTGGAATAGTTATTTTTTCCCCGTTTTTTTTTACATTTTCCATTATTTCTTCGCTCTCTCTAATAGTTGCAGCGTGATGTTATATAGCCTAAAGCCTTCCTCGATAAATGGTCTATTCAACACAAAAATAATTTTTCAATTCGGACCAGTAGTTCCTGAGATTAGCGCGTTCAAACAAACAAACTCTTCAGCTTTATAATATTAGTTAAGATTGGAGTTGATTTCATTTAGAAAAAAAATTGGTAATTTGATTTATGACGTTTAAAAATAAAACTACTGACTAGATCTCATTCAAACCAATTTTCGTTAGTAGTTTGCATAGTAATACACATCATTTATTTTTTTCAGTTTTGTCATGCCTATATTTTAGAAGTTACGGGGGGGGGGGCACATTTTACCACTTTGGAAGAGTCTCTCGCGCAAACTATTCAGTTTAGAAAAAATGCTGTTAGAAACCTCAACATCACTTACAAATACCTATCCATAGATACCCCACACGTATAGGTTTGATGAAAAAAAATTTGGGGAACCCCAAAAATTTTGGATTTTTTTTCGGATTTTATTTTCACATCTTAATGCGGTTTACAGAATACATCTACGTACCAAATTTCAATAATGTAGCTCTTATAGTTTCGGAATAAACTGGCTGTGACATACGGACGGACAGACAGACAGACAGACATGACGAATCTATAAGGGTCCCGTTTTTGCCATTTTGGCTACGGAACCCTAAAAACTACAAAAATATACAGAACATTATTAATTTTAAGTAACCTGGACCGTTTCCGGATCTCACATTAGGGCTATGACAATTTTTTTTTTCTTTTATAGTGGCTCGACATAATGGCTTCCCTACGCCTGAAGGAAAGCGAAAGAGAAGCCCAAGTCGCTGTGACAACGGGCAAGTAACTGGTCAGTTACCTGTCAGTTGCCACCGCCATGCCGGCCCAACCCTAACCCCCCACGAGCTCCAGAAACCCTACTCACCGGCAGAAACACGACCCAGAGGTCATTTGACTGCGGTATTCTATAGGGTGGAGGTCCTTTCCCGGACGGGCGGCTCCATTCGAGCGAAGATTCGCTATGCCCTACCTCTCTTAAAATAATTGAAGTTTGTTGTTCGCTCACATCACTTTCGCATTTGTGTTAAATAAATAAAAAACAAAGAAATGAGAATATAGTTTTAAGGGGATTTCCCCTGATATCTGTGGGATTTCCCTATTTCGCATAGAGCACGATACGGATTAACTTTGTTCTCATGAATTTCAATAGATGGCGCTATGTAATCTTAACTAATATTATAAAGCTGAAGCGTTTGTTTGTTTGTTTGTTTGAACGCGCTAATCTCAGGAACTACTGGTCCGAATTGAAAAATTATTTTTGTGTTGAATAGACCATTTATCGGGGAAGGCTTTAGGCTATATTACATCACGCTGCAACTATTAGGAGCGAAGAAATAATGGAAAATGTAAAAAAAAACGGGGAAAAAAATAACTATTCCACGCGGACGAAGTCGCGAGCACAGCTAGTGCTACGATATATCTTAACTAATATTATAGAGCTGAAGAGTTTGTTTGTTTGTTTGTTTGAACGCGCTAATCTCAGGAACTACTGGTACGAATTGAAAAATTCTTTTTGTATTGAATAGACCATTTATCGAGGAAGGCTTTAGGCTATATAACATCACGCTGCAACTATTATGAGCAAAGTAATAATGGAAAATGTAAAAAAAAACGGGAAAAAAATAACTATTCCACGCGGACGAAGTCGCGAGCACAGCTAGTTTAATATATGAGGTTATTATGATGGTACATTTCACCTGATGGCAAGCGATATCGCTGCGTCATTCAGCAAAAGCCAGTTTACTCTCGCCTTGCACAGCGGAAGAATATCTTGGGAGAACAAGGAGCCCGGCAAAGAGTTCCATAGTTTGGCCATTTACCCTAAGAAAGTAGAGGCAAAATGAAATATTTGGGCGCCGTTCATCATATTATTTTTATAAGGACAATCTTTATAGTATTGTGAGATGACAATGTCTGAATTTTAGTCGATGATTGTCTGATTTGCCGCCCCCCTGAATGCGCCGCCCGCGTGCATTGCACGCCTTGCACGCCCGCTTACGGCGGGCCTGTTCGGCTCTGTAGAGGTATGCCATAAACAGCAGATAGGACACACTGGTTGAAGACTTTCGTTTTTAAGCAATGTGGGATCGATGATGAGTAGATTCGACAGTTTCCCAAATGCTGAGTACAGGGGCCCTACTACAGAAAACGAAAACGATCGTTCGTTGAACGGATCGCGTATTTTTGCCCCATATATCCCTCTCATTTGTCCCCCCCGTGTTATAATATATCAATTAAATTGTTGAAAATCGACGTTGACGAATTTTAGTTTGCATATTCGAACACGGGAGGGTCAAATGAGAAGGATTTATGGGGCAAAAATACGCGATCCGTTCAACGAACGATCGTTTTCGTTTTCTGTAGTAGGGCCCCTGAACTCATCTTTGCTGCATGCTGCTGGACCAATCATCATAGAAGAATTCTTTATTCATCTCGTAGGTTTTTTTTTAACTGGCTTCAAAAAAGGAGGAGGTACCTCATTTCGACCGTAATATGTATATGCGTAACGCATTACAACTTCTGGAATTTTAAAAGACGCGCGTATTCTACAAATCTCGCGCGTTCGTGCGTGACCAACGCGGATTGGTCCTTTTTGAACTGGTGTGCGTTTCGCTGTGGAGTTATGCTTGAATTTATTATGCTTGCTTAGTTTTCGATAGATGCTTCGATATGCTTCGACTCTGCGCTATATAGTTCATATTGACCTAAAACGCCACTCTCATTTAAGATATAAAGTTATACGAAATCTGCAATCTTTGTGATATCTGTAATATTGTCCAGACTATGTATTCTATTAGATTGCCACTACATTTATTAAAAAAAAAAGACACTGACATGACACGACTGATGTAACAAAACGAACGACACGTCAACGTCACACTCACCAATATTTTGGTTAATTGGTGTTGTTTTGATAAATTCGCCGGCTCTACTCCACTACTGAATTAATTCAGCAATAAAATATTCCTATTTATTATAAAATGGCATCCCATTTAATTGATAAGTTTAAACAATTGGACGCTTACGCTAAAACGTTAGAAGATTTTAGGGTGAAAACTGCAACTGGAGCTGCTAGTAAGTCCACGACTACCTAACTGAAATCCAAATCGATATAATTTTTATCCTTAATAATTACCAATGTCTTTTTTCAGTCACTGTCACGGGTGCAGTAGTTATGATACTACTGTTTCTATCGGAACTCTATACATATATGTCTCCAAATATATCGGAAGAACTTTTTGTAGATACCTCAAGAGGACCTAAGTTGCGAATAAATTTCGATATAGTTGTACCTAGAATTTCGTGTGATTGTAAGTAATATTTTATGCATGTTATCGCAACACTATATTGGATATCGGGTTTCAAAAATAACAGACTTCCATAAAATGCTACCTATATTTTAAGTTAGCCCTCTAGCAATACATTGGTGAAAACCGCATTTAATTCCATGCAGTAGTTTTCGCGTGATGAACGATCAAACATACAGATAAAAATTTCTCCCGTTTTCACAACACTTCCCGTCACTACTCTGCTCCTATTCGTTGTAGCGTGATGAAAAGTATACTATAACCTGCCCAAGAGTATAAAAAATAATAAATAATAATGAAAAATTCTTTATTTCCACCAAAAACATTGCACGAAAGAACTTATTCTAGGTAGGTAATTACAAGCAGTATTGATATGAGTAGTATGTAATCTAAAGCTCAAGCATACAATATTTGGGGAGGACTGGAGCCTAAACTAGGTATACACCTGTATTTCAGGACTCCAGGTTCCCCACCCAGACTATGAACAATAATCGTACCAAGTTTCGTTAAATTCCGTCCAGTAGGTTTTTTTTGTATTAATTACGAACATACAGACAGACGGACAAAAATTTTACTGATTGCATTTTTGGCATCAGTATCGATCACTAATCACCCCCTGATAGTTATTTTGAAAATATATTTCATGTACAGAATTGACTTCTCTACAGATTTATTATAAGTATAGATATACCTCATCATTGAGACATGGTTCAATAAATATTAGACAACATCATATAAATTTGACTCCCAAAGTAAATAGGACCTTAAGAACTTGTGTTATTGAAACCGGAGTTCACATAGTACCACTTAAGTATATAGTTAAGTTCAACCGCTTAACATCAGGCAGGACATAGACTTGTTTGCCATCCCAGTGGTATAAAAAAAACAATATTAACAACCAGACACAAAAGAAACAGATTGTAATATCCCAAGTGATAATGCAACCCATAAACCCTGATTATGGAGACCAGTACCCAATATGTAAAGTGCCACCACCGGGCTAGTCAATTAAAATTTATATGAATTTTCTTTTTATATTTAAGACCTGGTGTTGGATGCAATGGACTCATCGGGAGAACAACACTTGCAAATGGACCATAATATCCACAAACGACGCTTAGATTTGAATGGGAATCCAATAGAAGAACCCAAAAAGGAAGAAATAGCAACATCTTCAAACAAAGTAAGAGTAACTGAAACAACAAAAACTTTAATAAGAAGGGTTTTTCAATAACAGGTAGTACAGGTTCTAAGCCTATGGCAGTCATGTCACTTTGGCTGCACCCATGGGACTTATGTCAATTATGCCAAATCACCATGGCATACAATTGAGCAGAAGGTCCTCATGGTTATCTGATGGAGGTTTGTGACTTTTGCACTTTCAGAAGCTGCATTGGTTCTGTAAATGGCCAATTTTAAAAAGCAACTTAAAACAGACTAATTACCTACTTAAATTCAGTCATCATCTGTATCAGTGTCACCTTGGGAGCTGCAAGGGATGTTTGAATGATCTTATATTTTTTTATCTTAACTTTCTTTTGCTCAGTTAAAATAAAAAAAATCACCACTGTAACATCAACCTACCCTTATTGAAAAACCATTTGAATCATACATTTTCTTATTATTCAAAATTACTTTCCATATATGGACCGCCTCATTGGTCTTGTGGTCCCAAGTGCTGCCTTTAGAATGAGGAATCAGGAAGTGGACAATTATACAGCCACAAGTATGATGCTGTAAGTTTGTGTCTGGTCTCTCTGTCAAAACTCTCTATGGAGTATGAAATAAGCTAGGAAACAGAATGTGAAAAGTAGAGCAGTATTAAAAATATACCAAACTACTCTGATATAAAGAACAAAATGTTTCAAATACCTTAGGTATTAACTGTATAGGCATTATTAAAAGTCCGTTTCTGTGTAGTGGTTTTTAACTTGGGGAAATTGTTTCAGGTTAAACAGAATAACACTGATATTGCGAATATAGTTTGTGGTAGTTGCTATGGAGCAGCATTCAATGAATCGCAGTAAGTACTGCTGTAGCCTTCAGAAAACATCTTGTACCTAACTCTTTAAACAATCAGTAATTATATGTGATAGTTTTTTTTTTATAGGCTTGTTTGCCCTATGGTGGCAAACAGGCCTACTGGCCAGCCCACGATGATGATGTTAAGCAGTTATGGACATATTCTCGGGGGTGGGCCTCAGCAGGGAGCTCGTTTCACAGCCTGAGTGTGTGTGGCAAGAAGTTTCTGTAACTGACTGTATGTGACCACTTAAGGTCTAGGCTTAAACTAGAAGGTGGGCCCTCTCCACTTGTTTGCCACATTGATCAATCTTGGGCTCCCCATCATGCAATCATGGTAATCATCATTTAAAAAAAGTCTATTTTATTTTTTTCAGATGTTGCAATACTTGTGAAGAAGTCAAAGAAGCCTATAGATTAAAGAGATGGGCTCTTCCAGATTTATCAACCATTGAACAATGCAAAGATGATGAATCCATTGAACGTACAAATTTAGCTCTGAAAGAGGGTTGTCAAATTTACGGCTATATGGAAGTTAATCGGGCAAGTATTTTGAAGTAATTTTATGCCAAAATTTACTGATTATTTATCACATATAAATTTATTCCTGTTATGTATAAATATAAATAAAAATACATTTTGCTTTTAGGTTGGTGGGAGTTTTCATATAGCCCCTGGAAAAAGTTTTACCATCAATCATGTTCATGTACATGATGTCCAACCATTTTCTTCTTCAGTTTTTAACACAACTCATATAATCAAACACCTGTCTTTTGGAAGTGATATCAAAAGTGGGAATACTGCACCATTAGATGGTATTATTGGTACAGCAAATGAAGGTATGTTGTGTAATTTTTAAGCCACTTGCACACATAAGAACATGAACATGGGGAACTCAACATGAACATTTGGTTTGTATGTTTGGATGGAGCACTGGAACATGAATATAGTTTTGAATCCAGTTTGTGCACAACAGCTGTGAACTCTATTCCAATAGGCATGGTGGCACATTTGAAAATTAACATTTTTGAAGTAGTAGAATGTTTTTTAATGTTCACAGTGTTTCACAAGATATTATTTCCTAAACAGGATCCTAGATAGTGGGAAACAGTTTTGTACAAATAGAATGATTTTCATTCTTACTTTTCGAGTTTTTGTTGCATAACATTTATTAATTAAAGCTATTCAAACACTGACCATACAGAACATACAAAAAGGATCACTACTACAATGGTTGCTATGCTAAATAGTCTTTGATGTTCATTAGTGGTACAAATTATGTACTAACCAAGTTGTTATGTCCCTACACAGCTTTAGGTTTCATACTAAAAACCAAACAAGATTAACTTTACAGATTTTGAATGTCTTGAAGAAAATATAAATACTAGAATACTTCCAATACACATACACTTTAATAGTAAAGAGTCCTGTGTGAGGTTAAATTATGTTATTAAATGTAGATCCAACTCTTTATAATAAGCATATTATAAATTATGAAATTAATTCAGTGATAATTTTGCTGCAAAGAAATGCTAGATATAAATCACTCAAGAGTTTATTTGGTTATCTTAAGGAACATTTAATAATAAATTTAGTTACTCTATGTTATTATGGTATATACAAAATGAATGTTTCCGTATCAACAACGTATTCCAGTTCCAATGGCCATAAAAGTTCCAAATGTTCCACCACCTTGCAGCATTACTTTGCCAACAGAATGAACCAATTCACGACCTCTCGCTCCATACCTACAAATTAAAAAATATACATTAATCAGAATGTATTCACTTAGAAATTGGAAAATACTATATTAAAAAATTATGTAAAGATGAGACAACCTCAACGCGGTAAAACCGCCGAACAGACCCCCACTAGCCATGCCTACGCAAAAACCAATCATGAAACCCATTTTCATTTTATCGAAACATGATGGACCTTGGTTTTGATAAACGCCTCCAGGTACAGGCATTTTAATTACAAAATATTATAAAAACTTGATCAATCCAGAATTACAGAAGACGATCCCAATGAATGACAGATGACAGATTTTAGACGGCATGACATTGACATAAGATTTTTTTTTAATAATCAATTTACGGCATGGAATGTCTTCATACAGCCATGTCTGTAATTATAATTATCTTTAATATCTGCGTAGAGTTCGAATTGTCCTCGAATAAAAACGCAGATGTAAATCATTAAAGCAAAATTGACAACACACTTGTTTACACTTAAATTTTAATAAAAACACCATTAATTTGGAAAACATCTCTGGAGTGTCCCGTTTCTAATGGTGTGCAATATGCCATAAAAAGTAGCCATTTACATCACTAATTTACAATTTTTCTGTATGGAGTCGCATTTTTTAATATTCAACAAGTGTAATAAAAACAAATTTTTGCTTACATCTTTTAATTACACTCACTAAGCTGGTTACAATTTTGTAGGTTTTACTTATACTTTTTGATAACACTTAAAAAAATACCCCCAATCACTGATTACAATTTGGCACATGATGCACCAAACACCCTGTATAAGGATTCCAAATCTGTTTTTGTTTCAGGTGCTGTAATGTTCCAGTACTATCTCAAAATAGTCCCAACAATGTATATTAAACTTGATAATACTGTTTTGCATACAAACCAATTTTCAGTTACTAGACATCAAAAATCAGTATCTAATAATAATGCCGAGTCTGGAATGCCGGGTGCTTTTTTTAGTTATGAACTTTCTCCTTTGATGGTGAAGTACACAGAAAAGGAAAGGTATAATATATAAAAGCATATAATATATTATTACATTTATTCAGTTACTATAAAACCTTATGACATATATATTAACAACATAACATTTCTGTTGCAGGTCTATTGGGCACTTAGCTACAAACATCTGTGCCATAATAGGTGGAGTGTTCACTGTTGCTGGAATATTTGATACCTTATTGTATCATTCACTCAATGCTTTTCAAAACAAAATGTTGCTGGGTAAAACAGGGTAAATCACAGTGTTTTCAAAAAAATGTTGAAATCAGTTATGTTACATTTTGCATACAAATTACAAAAATCCACATCTGTACCTTCAATTAATGCCTTTAGTGGAATATAGTTTTCTCTTTTTGGATCAAACTGATCTCTGCCTAATTTATTCAAAAATAAATGGCGTTGTTTTACTTTAAAACTCCTACATAATAAAACTTCTGGATGGAGCAGTATAGTAGAATGTGGAATATTCATGGTATTGTGCAAATATCTAAACCTTTCCAGCAGTGATTTTTGACCTGTAAAAAATAATATAAGTATAGATGACAAAGAGAAAAGGTTATTGACACTTTAATTTTATATATTAATTTTACATTATATAATAAATTTTGGTCACTTCGAATTGTGCATATAGTTCAACTACAGAAACATGCATATAATTGTTTTTATTATATAGCTATGTACACCATGTGCATTTTCATCCTCAATTTTATTATACCTGGTTGTAAGTAACATAAAATGAATGACAAAACATATAGGTATTTATTTTATAAGTGTAAATATGTGTAATTATGAATTAAATAAAGTTTTCATACCAATCATCCACAATTTAGGTTTATTTAATATCATTTTTTTCAATTCAGCATCCTCAAATCCCATTTCTTCTTTCATGATAAATGTGTTTGTATTAACATGATGCAAGTTGTATGTGATTAATTTGGGTTGCCTAGTTGCTAGAAATCTCACTTCATTTCCAAGTAAATGAAACTTTTGTTGAAAGTAACCTAGTCTTTTATCAATCCTTAGGGTGCTGAAATCATGTGTTTAATATTAGTTAGCAGCATATCCTATGCAACAATATTCAAAAACCATAAAAATTCTCTAATCACTAACCTGAACATTAGCCAGAAAGGATTTTTCAATACAATTCTTTCAATTTGGGCCTTAGAAAAATGCTTGGATTGTAAATAATTAATTCTTACTTCAAGGTCTTCTAATTTTTCATATAATATCAAAGGATTTTTAGTAATATACTTTCCTATTTCGTCTTCGTTGATATAATCATTTAAGAATAAAATGTGATGTTTTATTTTATCAACGTCGAGCCTAAGTATTTTTTCCACTAGTTTAGGCTTTTTTTCAAGCTTATCTAAGTTCACATTGAGATGAATTAAGTTTTGTAAAAATTCTGAATTATTAACATATGCAGCCAAATTAAATGTTTTTGAAAAATACGGTGTTACTGTTGATAAATCTTCAGACGAATTTGGAGAAATGATGGTCCTTTTGTCGTAGGGAGCACATTGGGTTTCATCCTGAACATAGAGTATACCATTATTTCTAGTACATAATATTAGTTGTCTCGTGGTTCTTTGCAATAAATTCTTGTAAACATTTGTGAAAGCCATTTAAATCTAATAAGTTTAATTATTATTTGTAAATAATAAAGCACTGCATGCTGTACCCACAAGGAATTTTATTGCTGCTGTCACTGTCAATGTCGTCAATGAAAGAAACTGTCATTTTACTTTTTTTATTTTTATGGCCTCGTACATAATCGAAAGCAATCGAATCGTGTCCCATGTGTATGTCTTTGCGCTGTAGCATGGTGCGGGTGACAGATACGACCAGTCCCGTTAGCACAGACCACAGACATATTGGGTTTTGCGGCCCTGGGAACGTGCCCTTATAAGAGTTATAAGTGCATATGTCACCGGAAAATAGCAAGAATCGTAAGTTGATCAATTTCCTAGGTAGTTGATTAACTTTCGGAAAATAACAAACGGTAGTTGAAATGTATTATTTTACGTAATGGATTTCAGTAAATTCAACAACGTACGGAATCTGGCAGGAATTTAATAATTTACGATTTTGACACAAGTAATATCGTCCTCAAATGGGCCAATCGTTGCTCAATGTACTATTTAACGGTGCATTATTAACCCGTTACTTAATAAACTTCAAACGCGAAAATTCGTTAAAAATTACTACCCCGGCAGGAAAGGGTTAACGAGTATAAAACATAGGTATTTTAAACGATATATCGATTTAAAAAATATATTTTCGTTACATCTCTAATACCTTCCGTAATAACTCCAAAGAAAACCGAAAGGAAAGAACAAAAGAATAGGTTGTTATGGACTTGATCCAAGGCCGTTAAACTTCAACAAAAAAAAAACAATGCCTATCTGTCATCTGCGACTGCCAGCAGTGCCAGCAGCTGCCTTCCTTTCACTTCACAGTTCACTTTGATTGATCTGCCAACTACTCAGATTACACCATACCATTTCACAATTTTCCTTTCGTATATTTATCTAGCCGGTGAACACAACGTGTAAAACTGATTTTTATCGTGGACGAAATTTAAGGTTGGTATTTTAGCATATTACTTCAGTGTTATTTATGTTAATGTAAAATGTACATATGTAACCTACATTTACTTACGTGGTACAGGTACATAGCCGGATGCATGTTATACTTGCACTACTTACCTGCCCTAACCATATGGCTATGTACATTACGGAAACTTACAAGTTAAATCGAGTTATTTACGAAATAAGTCCTACAGCAATTGGCCGATTGTCCGACTGACACTGTAGAATAAACTGAAACTGTACACTATCTAGAAGTTTTGAAAGACATGTTTACCATCAATTTCTGATGAAACATAATATCATTATTACTAGTATGCTAGTATTATCAGAAGTTACACAGTTTTTAAGCTCGGCATAGGTACAGAGCTTCATTGAATGACTATGATTAAAAATTATAAAAAAATGTATACTAAAAGACCATACAAAATCATGTTTATACAGTTTTACATATAATGTGGAATAGTTAATGTTAATTTTCGTAAATCAAAACTTATTCAAATTTATTTTATCTAATGTCTTCATTTTGAAAAATTATATTGCCTTGATTCTTGTTATCCAGGGGGTGGCCAATTAAGTTAATTGATAAGAACAAAAGCCTACTCATTACCGAATAAACCCTGTATGACCTACCATTTACATATCACACTCTTATATATTTACACATCCATTTTTTTTTTTTTTTTTTGTTTCACCAGGGAGAAATGCAGTTTACGCATACCCGCTGCCCGAGGGAGCAGACGGGTTATGTGGGACTCGCTCCGCGTCGGCAGAGAATACCCACTAAAAAACCCTGGTTTGCACCGTCTAACGCGCCTTGGGCGACAGCAACGCGGGTCCTGGGCTATAACGCCGCGAAGCTGTCAGCGCTGGTCTGCTGTGCAGACACGGGCTGGCCCCCCCACTTGGGGCAGCCTAGGGATCGGTCCTGAAAAGGACGTCTCCCTCCTCCAAGGACGGAGTTCGTGCAATACGTGGCCGACACCCTCGTGCCGACCTCGCGGAACTCCGTCGGGCGTGCAGCCGCCGCCGCACGGTGGTTTTTTATTGTGGTTTTCTCCACTTGAGCTCGCGCCCCCTGGTCCCGACCGAAGTCGGGATAACAGGCGGTTTTTTATTGTGGTCTCACTCCACTCGGGCTCGCCAGTCAAGGCAAGCCCCCTGGTCCCTCCAGCGAGGGGAAACAGGTTGCCCGGCGACCAGTCCAAAAGGACCATATCCGACGACCACGAGAACCGTGGCCATCGGACCCGCCGCGCCGCAGTGATACACTGCCATCCCGCGCCGTCAAACGGCTCCTCTGGTAAGGCGGCAACGGTCGCAGAAGACAGGGAGGACGGCAACGAAACACCGCGAGATCCCCCGAAGGGCACTCCTCTTCCCCTGCGACCATCGCCGACAAACCGACGCAAAATGCGTCCCACAACACGTCTCTCACCAATCGGACAAACGCCCCGCCATTGGGAGAGACCCACAGGCCAAAAGGCCCCCATCTAGGTAAGGCGGCAACGGTCGCAGAAGACAGGGAGGACGGCAACGAAACACCGCGAGATCCCCCGAAGGGCACTCCTCTTCCCCTGCGACCATCGCCGACAAACCGACGCAAAATGCGTCCAACAACACGTCTCTCACCAATCGGGCAAATACCCCGCCATTGGGAGAGACCCACAGGCCAAAAGGCCCCATCAGGTGTGCCGAAGCACAGCCGTGGAAGGCGTCGGGGCCATCGACGCCAACACTTGGCTCCCGGAGCCACGCACAAGTGCGTGCTCCCACAGGGAATTAGCCGTCGGGTAGTAGCCATCCTCTACTACCCGCCGTTGCCCGGGGTACGCCGGGCCGTCTGCAAGCAGACGACCACGCGTGGAGGCTTCCCTTGTTGTACCCCATATTTACACATCCATTCATCAATACTACAATCAACTAGTCTAACAAAATTAACCAGTTGCAAGCAAGCCTCTTCCATTTAGTAAATTAGGTATTTGTCTACTTATAATGGAGAACACTAGAATGCTTGCACTGCCATCACCTAAATTGCCAATGCTGGATAAGGTGCAGCGCAGACGGCACACTTTTTGTGCGATAGAGTCTGCATCTGAGACATTTAAAAAGAGTGTCTATGCCTGCCGACGGAATGATTGAAGATGTGCGTTGAGTCTGTGAAATATCCGCGATAGATATTTGCGCGTCGTTTGCTTTACTGCATATAATCGCAAAAAAAAAGGATTTCACGGATAGTCTGTCCCCTGTGCTGCCCCTAAACACGGCAAGAATAAATAAAAAATCCCTGACATTTGGCCAAAATATAGTCTTTTTCCCTGGAGACCTCTGAACTTTGATTGAATAAAAAAGTTTCATTGTTGACTATTTTGCAGTGCTTTCTGGATTGTGAGTTATTATAGATGAATATTTAACTACCTATGTTTTTTTTTCATTTTATCACTTAATTTGTAAAATACAATCGACTTGGCGGGGGCACTGCTGTGCCCCCTGATGTAAAATACAATAATGTGTATTTATGATGATGTTTTTTCTTTTCAGGTACATCATGGACACATCAATGACTGGTAGTCAAATACGGAAGACATTTATAGACTTTTTCAAAGAAAAGGGACACAAGTATGTTCACTCTTCATCAACAATACCCTTAGATGATCCCACTTTATTGTTTGCAAATGCAGGAATGAACCAGTTTAAACCAATATTCCTGGGATCTGTTGATCCCAATTCCGATATGGCTCAGTTTGTGAGAGTGGTGAATACTCAAAAATGTATTAGAGCTGGAGGCAAACATAATGATTTGGATGATGTTGGAAAAGATGTCTACCATCATACTTTCTTTGAAATGATGGGAAATTGGTCATTTGGAGATTATTTCAAAAAAGAGATATGTGCATGGGCCTGGGAATTATTAACCGAGGTTTATAAACTATCGCCTGATAGATTGTATGTTACTTATTTTGGAGGTGATTCTGCTTCTGGCCTTGAACCCGACTTGGAATGTAAAAGTATTTGGATGAACTTAGGTCTTCCTGAGTCCCATATATTGCCAGGAAGCATGAAAGATAATTTCTGGGAAATGGGAGAAACTGGACCATGTGGACCATGCTCAGAATTACATTATGACAGAATTGGTGGTCGAAATGCTGCACATCTTGTCAATATGGATGACCCAGATGTATTGGAAATTTGGAATTTGGTGTTCATACAATTCAATAGAGAATCTGATGGTTCACTGAAATTATTACCCAAAAAACATATTGACTGTGGTTTAGGACTTGAAAGATTGGTGTCTGTAATTCAAGATAAGAGAGCAAATTATGACACTGATTTCTTCATGCCAATATTTAAAGCCATCGAAAAAGGAACCGGTGCAAGGCCTTACTCAGGAAAAGTAGGTGCTGAAGATGATGATGGTATAGATATGGCGTACCGTGTTCTCGCTGATCATGCTAGAACTCTGACTATTGCTTTGTCCGATGGTGGATACCCCGACAATACGGGACGTGGATACGTATTGCGTAGAATTTTAAGGAGAGCAGTACGATATGCGTGTGAAAAACTAAATGCTAAGCCAGGATTCTTCGCCTCATTGGTTTATACGGTGGTTGAATTATTGGGCGATGTTTTTCCTGAAATAACCAAAGATCCAGAATCGATTATACAGCTTATTAATGAGGAAGAAATACAGTTTTTGAAAACCCTTTCACGTGGTAGAAACCTACTTAACCGAACAATGGAAAAGCTTGGTGACTCTAAAATCGTTCCAGGAGATATAGCTTGGCGCCTTTATGATACTTACGGATTCCCGATAGATCTTACTCAACTTATGTGTGAAGAAAAAGGTCTAACTATTGACATGGAAAGTTATGAAAAGGCAAAGAAAGAATCTATTCTTGCGTCTCAAGGTAAATCGGCAGGTCAAGAAGACCTTCTGGCTTTAGATATACACGCAATTAGCTACTTGCAAGATAGTGGAATACTGGTTACTGACGATTCACCGAAATACAATTACAAAGCATCGAGTAAAGAAAAAGATGCTGTGTATGATTTTGCAAATTGTACTGCTACTATTGTAGCTCTCCGCAAAAATAAACAGTTTGTTAATGAAATAACATCTGGAGATGAATGTGGTATAATTTTAGACCGCACCAATTTTTACGCCGAACAAGGTGGCCAAATATTTGATGAAGGCTATATGGTAAAAACTAATGACGAAAGTGCTGAATTTACTGTGAAAAATGTTCAAGTTAAGGGCGGCTATATTTTACATACTGGAAAAGTAGAAGGTATATTTAAAGTTGGGGATAAAGTCGATTTACATATTGATACTGAAAGAAGAAGACTTGTTATGAACAATCATACAGGCACTCATATATTGAACAATGTACTGAGAAAGGTCCTTGGTAATGATTCTGATCAACGTGGATCCCTTGTAATGCCAGACCGCTTGAGATTTGACTTTACAAATAAAGGTCCTATGACTACTAAACAAATTAAAGATGCAGAAGACCAAATAAAAATCATAATAAAAGATAACAGAACTGTATTCGCAAAACACACTAAGCTAAGTGAAGCTAAAAATATTAAAGGTTTGCGAGCAATGTTTGATGAACATTATCCAGATCCTGTACGAGTTGTATCTGTTGGAATACCAGTGGAGGAACTAGAAAAGAACCCTGATGGTCCTTCAGGTTTTGAAACCTCTGTTGAATTTTGTGGTGGTTCACACTTGCATCAAACAGGTCATATAGGAGAGTATGTTATAGTGAGTGAAGAAGGAATTGCAAAAGGTATTAGAAGAATTGTAGCACTAACTGGGCCAGAAGCCATCAAAGCCTTGAACAAACTGAGTGTTTTAGAAAATGAGGTTAATAATATTGCTAATATGGTCAAGGTTCAAGGTGATGGCTTGAATCAAAAAGAGATTCTCAAAAAAATTGTGGATTTGACTAATGATATATCCCAAGCACAAATATCGTATTGGAAAAAAGATGAATTAAGAACCATACTAAAGAATTTAAAAAAAGATTTGGATGACAAGGAAAGGGCCTCTAAAGCAATTACAATAAATTTGGTTACAGAAAAAGCAAAACAAATCTGTCTAGAAGAAAAAGATTCTGAAGTAATTATAAAAGAATTAAACGCTTATGGAAACACTAAGGCATTAGATGGTGCTCTTAAGCAAGTTAAACAACTATGTCCAAAAACAGCAGCTATATTCTTTTCTGTAGACAATGATGCTGGTAAGATTTATTGCTTAGCTGCAGTGCCTAAAACTATCACTGAAAAGGGTTTATTGGCGTCAGAATGGGTGCAGGCTATAGTTACTGTTATGGGCGGAAAGGGTGGAGGAAAAGCTGAGTCTGCTCAGGCTTCGGGAAATAAGCCCGAAAACCTTAAAGAAGCTATGAAAATTGCAGGGGAATTTGCAAAATCTAAGCTTTCTTAAACAACCCATTATAATGTTTATTATCAACTTGATTCACATTTTTTTAGTTTTTATCTGATAAAACGGTTACTACCGACCATTTCGTCAAGCATTTATTTAACTGTTATGCCATGTTCGAATAAATATTATTTAAACAATCTTTGTTTTGCGTCATCCTCCATACAATATTTATTTGCATCTGAACAATAGAGCAATCATACTTGATACACACATAATAATTACATTATTTTCAGAACCCATTGTTTAGATACGTATAAAACTTGAGCAAAAATGTATGCCCCTAACATATTATTCCGAAATATATACGAGCATGTACATAGGACCTACCTACAAGATCTCTGATTTTTCCTTTTTATGTATCTTAACCTATTCAGATAACTCCTCCTAATAAGGGCTGGCCACATACATACATACATTCGGAATTTAAATGCGGAATAGGCTATTATGGCATTTATGGCTAAAAATTGTAATTTAAATAGCTTATTAAAAAATTAAAGACACGTAGGTATTGTTAGGGTTCCGTAGCCAAATGGCAAAAACGGGACCCTTATAGATTCGTCATGTCTGTCTGTCCGTCCGTATGTCACAGCCAGTTTATTTCAAAACTATAAGAGCTACATTATTGAAATTTGGTGCGTAGATGTATTCTGTTAAAACCGCATTATGATTTTAAAATAAAATCAGAAAAGAATCCAAAATTTTTGGGGTTCCCCATACATAGAAGTGAAACTCAAAAAAATTTTTTTCATCTTAACTAATATTATAAAGCTGTAGAGTTTGTTTGTTTGAACGCGCTAATCTCAGGAACTACTGGTCCGAATTGAAAAATTCTTTTTGTGTTGAATAGACCATTTATCGAGGAAGGCTTTAGGCTATATAACATCACGTTGCAACTATTAGGAGCGAAGAAATAATGGAAAATGTGAAAAAAACGGGGAAAAAATAACTATTCCACGCGTACGAAGTCGCGAGCACAGCTAGTCAAACATAAACGTGTGGGACAGGTCTTTTAAAATGATGTTGAGGTTTCTAACACCATTTTTTTATGAACTCAATAGTTTGCGGAAGAGTCCTTCCAAAGTGGTAAAATGTGTCCCCCCCCTACTACTAAAATATGGGCATAATAAAACTGAAAAAAATATATGATGTGTATTACTATGCAAACTACTAACGAAAATTGGTTTGAATAAAATCTAGACAGTAGTTTTTTTTTAAACGTCATAAATCAAATTACCTAATTTTTTCATTCAATCAGTGGTACCTACGGAACCCTACGTGCGCGAGCCCGACTCGCACTTGGCCGTTTTCTTTTATTTGTAAATTAGACTAAAAATTACAAAGTTATAGCCCGTTGAAACTACGCGTAACGTCACTCGGTGAGGCATTTTTACAGAAGCGAGTGACGTCAAAGACTCCCACTCCTAACTTTTGAGGCCTTGTATCTTTGCTATTGTTTATTTGAATGAAAAATACGTGTCTTTTATTCTTGAATAAACTAAAAGATGGACTAATTACAGTTTTTAGCCATAATAGCCTATTCCGGATTGAATTCACTTTCGCAACAAAAATGTTCTACATACATATAAAATGCTAGAGCGCTTCGTATGCAAGTAGGTACCTACATAGAGCATTTTTGTTGGGAACGTACATTAAGACCTGGCGCGCACGAGTATCACAGTGCGTATGTCGCTGCTTTTTTCTACCGCGCGGCGAAAAACTCGTAGTGCGCGCCTGGCCTAATTCGGAATTCCGCCTGTAAGTTGAACAGAAGAAAAAACAAACTTCGACCATTGAATCTATTTCAGAAGCTTACGTTGGTCACATCTACATCTGTGGCTGACTGTATCTACCTACTATAGGTAGTCAGTACCCGGTAATACAGTCAGTAGGTACGTATGTTCTTAACATCATCATCCACCATGTGCCATGCACCATGCTTGACAATCCATACAGGGATACAGTGGACGATGTTCTTGATTGCTTTATGGCACACACATCATCATAATCAGCCGTAGGGGGGGTCTGGATTATGTGTGTATACCCATAAACGAGAATGTATACCATTTGTCTGAAGATCATCAAACGGCGGAGGGTCCTGCTGTAAATATAACTAATGATTTCTCTAAAAAAACCATTGAGGTACTAATTTTTAATTTACATAATTTGGAAGGTACTCATACTCCGGATGTAAAACTAGCTGTAGATCGAATTCAAGGCAGGGTCCTGCTGGGTATAGGTACACACATGTCTGGATTAGTCTAGTTACGTTTAAATACCCACATACCCACCTTTTTTCTAAAGATAAGACCCTAGTGGAGCAGATTTAGTGAAATTGTTAAAGCGATTCACTTTGTTCCACTGGTGGGGCAAAGTAGACTAATCCGGAGGGAGATCCACTGCAGAACATTTGGGGCCTACTCTTGTTACACAGGACATTTTAGTAATATCATAGAAAAGAGTACATTTTGCGAAATGCACATTATGAGAAATGCCCCTTTGAGAAATGCACATTATGCGAAAGTTAAATATTTGGTTGAGTGATCATGTTGCGAAGTGCACATTACCTTTTACCACAAGTAGGTACGTATATTATTTGACTCGACAGTTCCACTCCACACCCCCCTATTTCCTTCCCCATTATAACACCTATATGTATGTGTCTGTTATATCACTTCATTGATTTGTTGACAGAATAAAAATATGACCGTAAATAAAAAAAAACCATTTATAATTTAATTCATTTATTGAACTTTATAGATGAACTTTGTTAAATATAGTTCAAACAAAATATTTCTTATATAACTGACAGTATACTAAACATATCTACATAATAATAATAATTATAGTTTAAACAAAATATTCATACAGTATTTGGTTGGTCTTTTAATGACAGCACCTATTCTATCTGTGAATAACTTGCTGTTACTCGATGGTGCAATTTATCGTGCTAATAATTTACAATATTTTTACTAATTATATCAGTAGTTATAGACAGTTCTTCTTTCATTCTTGTCCAAAACCTTCAGTTTCTTCAATAGCATAATTAAGTTTTTCACATAATTGTTCATAGCTTTTGTAAGGCGGCAGATCCAGCCTGTTGAAGCACGTATGCGACCGTGGCAGCCAAGTATCTTTACCGACCTGAAATGTAATTATTATATTTCAGATAATGTTTAATAGCAATATGTTTTGACCCAAATATAAAGGGAGAAAAATTCGGTAACGGTAAAGACGATTAAAATGTAACAGTCAAATTAAATACAGAACGCAACTGCATGACGACACATTGATTTCAAATCTTAACCTCACTCATTTAAGCCTATATTATTATGTCAACGGTGTGTAGGCATTCGCATTTTTAATATCTTTATCTACTCTTCTGCGCAGGCAAAGCTTGCTTATGCTACTTATTAAAATGGTTTTAGGGGCAGCGCAGACGACAGACTATCCGTGACGTACTTTTTAATCTGTGATGCAATTATATGCAGTAACGCACACGACGCGCAAAAATCTGTCGGATATTTCACAGACTCAACGCACATCTTTGATCATTCCGCCGCTGTAGGGACCTAGATGCTCTTTTTAAACGTCTCAGACGCAGACTATCGCACAAAAAGTCTGTCGTCTGCGCAGCCCCTTATTGTACTAATTTCATAACCGATTTCAATTTTGAATTGTTTCCGTGAGCTAACAATATTGCGCTTATATTGACAGCTAAAGTTAACAATTGAAGAGCTACACATTAAATTTATTTTTACCTTTTCTATACAGAACCTCTGTGGTCCATTTGATCCCATTAGTTCAGCAAAGCCCCCTACGGGTACTCTGCAAGTTCCTGTTACAAACTGGAGTAGTCTTGCTCGCTTTTCGTTATCCATTTGTCTCACAAACTGTAAAAATATTATAACATGTTCAATAACATTCCGAAACCACACACAACACAACCACCTACGGATATTCACAGTTTCGGAATTTCTGAATAAATGTCATTCTGATTCAAGTCTAATGTCAAATCATGTTTTTAATTGTTTTCAAAATTCACAAACTTTACTACACTCATGCTATGTGAAAAACACAATAATAGGTATTATCCACTAGATAAGACTGAGCCCCAGATCCATGGTTGGATACAGGACACCTAGCTTGTCTATATTCACAATTTCGGAATTTCGAATGAATATCATTCAGAATCGAGTCTAATATATTGTCCCAGTAATATCAAATTGTTTTTTTATCTTAACCTCGTAAGGCCTAGGTAAATGTTCTCATGTGATCCAAATCACATTGTTTTATATAATATAGTATCTGGAATTCTTGGCCTTGCCCTTAGGACTATAAGTCATGCTATTTTAATTGTCTCCAAATTGGACCCAAACGTTACCGTAACGTTAACATGTAAGCATAACGAAAAAATCAAGTAAAAAATGTATATCTGACCTGCCAGAACCAAACGACCTGCTTGCTGGTACGCGTGTAGTGGCGGTAGATGGTGTTCCGCTGCCAGTCGTCCACGTCTACCTCTTGCATGCCGCACAGCATCAGCTCCAGCTCGCGCTCGTCGAAATACTTCAGCCACTCTAGCGGAACCACCTGACCCAAATATCGTTAACATTAAGGCTAAGCGTATGCTGAGACGCACGCGGCCCAAGTTTGCGCAGAGCAGTGCAGATTTAACACGGAACGTATGAGACCTACGTACCTACGCTGCGGCGCGGGCACGTGCGACGTGGCCTATATGACTACCTCATATGCCTGCCCTGAACTCCGCTGTACTGTGCTGCGTCGCGTCTCAGCTTCTAGGGATAACAGCCTGCCGCTCCCCCAACAGCACGTGTTGATGACAAGGCCGCCTTGGCTATTATCGTAATCATTTAAAAAAGCGTCTCAGCTTACGCATGGGCTGTTGCCTCCTGTCCAATGTAAATAAGATACCTCGATAGGAACCTCGCCCCTTCTTTTTAAACATCCTCTACCTCTAACCAAAGGTGGTTTGGAAGAGATCGGTTATATCGATAGAGATAAGATCGCCTAAATTGTACAAAACTAATTGTAATAAGAAAAAATATATCTACATTCGTACCTCGTTAAAGCCATCTAGAAAAGCAGACGTTTGTTCCTCAATTCCTCGAGTCATTCGCCATTGTGTTACAAGCTGAAGATATTGTTCTTTATTTGCCTGTCGAAAATATATAATAGATTAACATTTATTCCTACATAGTCTAAAAACAAAGTCGCTTTTGTTGCCTGTCTGTCCCTATGTATGCTTAAAGGGGGTAATATGCGAAAGTAATTTTTAACAA
Organism: Conogethes punctiferalis; assembly: GCA_031163375.1. Lineage (NCBI taxonomy): Eukaryota > Metazoa > Arthropoda > Insecta > Lepidoptera > Crambidae > Conogethes > Conogethes punctiferalis. The sequence continues at coordinate 9,813,613 of CM062080.1, forward strand.
GTAGATAGAAGGATTCAAGGGTAAGGTTCATAGTATATTGCACCCTTGCAAAGCCGGGGCGGGTCGCTAGTAATTAATAATATTAAAATGATCTCTATAATGATTGACAGGCTCGGTGGCTCAATTGGTAGTGACCCCTGCCTTCTGAACCAAGAGTCGTGGGTTCGATTCCCACCCGGGACAAACATTCGTGTTGTTGCCGACTCATTGGTTTTTGATGTTTTGTTTATAAAAAGATTAAATTAGTTGTCATCCGAAATTGGCGTTTATGTTTTCACCTTTTATATTTTTCTCTGATTTTATCCGCAACATTTTGGTGTCAGAAGTGAATTATTCGAATTTATTACCGATTTTGTGTGATTTTGCGTGATTTTATTATGGTGAAAACAAGGAGCCAATATAATGACCCCGCGCGGCCGGAGTCGGAGGCTGCTGCCTCTGCATACCGCTCCGGCCATTCCTCGCGCTCCCTCAGGGCTCGTCAGCTCGCTTTAGAAGCCGCTCATGCCCGCCGCTTATTGGATTCGGAAGCGGAGCGTGACCGCTTAGCGGCGGAGCGTGCCGCCGAGCGCGACCGCGCAGTCGCCGAGCGTGCCGCCGCCGAGCGCGAGCGCGAAGTCGCCGAGCGTGCCGCCGAGCGCGAGCGCGCAGTCGCCGAGCTAGAGCTGCAGGCTCAGATAGCAGCCTTAAAGGGCTCCAGCTCCAAAACCAAGTCACGAACACAGAGGTGGGTAGAGTCCGTGATAAGTAGTGCACATTCAAATCTGTCGGTTTGCCCGCAGGTCCATGATTGCACCGTGACGGGGCCCATCGAGGGCGATTGCGTGGCCGCACCCAGCGCCGCCGGTGTATCCGCCGCGGCGGGCGGACACGCGCTGCACGCGCCCCCGAGTCCTGTCTCTCATGTCGCGGCATCTTTGAGCGCGACGAGGCCCACTGCGCCGGCATCTAGGTGCGGACGCGTGGTCGCACTCGGCACCGACGGCTTGTATGCCGCGGTGGGCGACCGCGCGCTTCCCCTCGCGCCTACTGCGGTGTCGACGCCGGCCCCGCCTGCTTTGCCCCTCCGACATGAGCTGCAAAATCCTCCGAGACCTGCACTTCACGTTGCGGCGGCTTTGAAACCGACGAAGCCCTCTGCGCCGGCATCTAGGTGCGGACGCGTGGTCGCACACGGCACCGACGGCTTGCACGCCGCGGTGGGCGACCGCGCGCTTCCCCTCGCGCCTACTGCGGTGTCGACGCCGGCCCCGCCTGCTTTTCGACTCCGACATGAGCTGCAATATTATCACGTTGCGGCGCCTTTGAACCCTATGAAGCCCTCTGCGCCGGCATCTAGGTGCGGACGCGTGGTCGCACACGGCACCGACGGCTTGCACGCCGCGGTGGGCGACCGCGCGCTTTCCCTCGCGCCTACTGCGGTGTCGACGCCGGCCCCGCCTGCTTTTCGACTCCGACATGAGCAGCAATATGCTCCGAGACCTGCCTATCACGTCGCGGCACCTTTGAACGCGACGAAGCCCTCTGCGCCGGCATCTAGGTGTGGACGCGTGGTCGCACACGGCACCGACGGCTTGTACGCCGCGGTGGGCGACCGCGCGCTTTCCCTCGCGCCTACTGCGGTGTCGACGCCGGCTCCGCCTAATAAAGTGTTCGTCCCCTGCGTTCCTAGGCACAAAGAGGTTCTCTTGTCTTTGTTTTCCGACCTCCTCTGCTATGAGGATGCTAAGCCGATTCTAATCATCGGTGCTGACAATTGGCCGCTAACCATTTCGTCTACGGTGCGAGGCACCTCTTCTCAACCGGTAGCGGTTCGTACAGCTTTAGGTTGGGTGTTTTATAGTTGTTTCACCAGCAAATGTACGCTGCTTGGTGAAATAATCAATTTTTGTAATACTACTGATTCGTCTTTAGAATTTATTTTGAAAGAACATTTTAAATTAGACTCTATTGGTATTATAAAGAAAGTCTATAATTCCATTGACGATCAGCGAGCCATTGACATTTTAAACAAGACTACACGTCGGCTGTCGTCGGGTCATTTTGAAACCGGACTCCTTTGGCGATATCTGTCAGCCGTCAAAATTCCGTGTAGTTAGAGTTATTAAATTTCGTAAAGATAGATCATATTTATTATATTTATTTATGTTTTATATGCCGATGCGTACTCTAGTTACATTCAGTCTAGTGACTGGCCCGTTAAGCCTTATTTCAAACCTCCCTGTATTGGAAGACTTGAAATGTCAACCGGAACAGGTAGGTGTGATTGTAGACTCTGCACATTTACTACCTTCACCGGTAGTAGCAGACGCCACTCATTTTAGTAAGTGGCTTCGGTTACCACGTGCTACCGCTCGCACACATCTGGCTTGTAAATTATTTCGGTCTTTGTTAAATAATTTCCCGCATACAAATTCAAAATTCATTAGCGCTAGGGATTTGGAAGTGGCCGAGGAGAGCTTGTTTATAAAGGTTCAGGTGGACGCTTTCAAGGAAGAATATGGGGCCTTGTTAGCGGGCCTCCCTGTTAATAAGAAAAGCCGTATAAGTAAGCTATCCTTGTGCCGGGTCAACGGTTTGATACGCTTGAGAGGCAGAACCGGTGCTTTCACTAATGCCATGACGGCAGAAAGCTTTACGCATACCCCTTTCACTATTGCCATGACGGCAGAAAGCTTTACGCATACCCCTATCGTCCTAGACGCTAAGCATAAGATCGTGCAGCTTCTTATAGCGCACTACCACGAGAAATGCGCAGACGCGAATTTGGAAACTGTGGTAAATGAGTTTCGCCAGCGCTATTACATTTTCGCCCAGCAGTGAAGAGAGCCGCGAGATCCTGCCAGAGATGTCTGGTGGTCTCAAGATCCACACCAGCTTCGCCACCCATGGGGGACCTGTCGATCGAGCTGATGGCTGCGTTCCAGCGCCCCTTCAACTTCACTGGGCTAGATTGCTTCGGTCCTGTATCTCCCCTTCAACTTCACTGGGCTAGATTGCTTCGGTCCTGTATCTCCCCTTCAACTTCACTGGGCTAGATTGCTTCGGTCCTGTATCTGTCTCCGTCGGCCGACGAGTGGAGAAACGTTGGGTCGCCCTTCTTACGTGCCCGACAGTACGTGCCGCGCACCTGGAAACTGTTGCGAGCCTATCCACGGACTCCGCTATGATGGCGCTACGAAGATTCATCGCGTGTCGTGGCTTACCACAATATGTTAGAGGCCGAGGCGCTGGTCAACACGCGTCCCCTGACGCACGTTTCCAACGAGCCGGACGGCGAGGAAGCCATCACTCCCAGTCACTTCCTCTTAGGCACTTCATCGCCGTACCACCACCTGGCGCGGGTTGACGACGCAGACCTTATTCGTCGAGTATGCTGGCGTAGGGGTCTTCGCTTAGCTGATCATTTTTGGCACAGATGGGTTAAGGAATATTTGCCACAGCTAACCCCACGTCCACAGACTGCATCGCCAGCTCCAGCTCCCGTCAAAGTGGGAGATTTGGTTTTTGTGGCAGACGGCAACCTCCCACGCGGCACCTGGCCCAGAGGGCGGGTGGTGCGCACTCACCCGGGCAAGGATGGGATTACCCGGGTGGTTGACATCGTCACAAAGGGAGGTGTGCTTCGGCGACCTGTGAAGCGGCTGGCAGTGGTGGCCAACTCGACGTCTGGTTTATAGTCGGCTTCCTAATTAGTGCTGTGCACGGGGGGCGCCATGTTGCCGACTCATTGGTTTTTGATGTTTTGTTTATAAAAAGATTAAATTAGTTGTCATCCGAAATTGGCGTTTATGTTTTCACCTTTTATATTTTTCTCTGATTTTATCCGCAACACGTGTGATGAACACTTGTGTTTGTTCCGTGTCTGGGTGTTAATATTTGTATTTAAGTATTTATTTGTGGTACCTTCGTTGTTCTGATACCCATAACACAAGTGCTCAAGCTCCTTACTTTGGGATCGGAGCAATGTATGTGATGTTGTCTGATATTTATTTATTTGTCTGATATTTATATTTATAATATTAGTAGGATAAGTGGGATTTTAACTTACTTCGGTAACGCGATCCTTGTCACCAGCTGGTTTCAGTTCATGATGAATGACTTGGCCCAATACTTCAAAGTCCACGCTAAACCACATCTCAAGGCCACATTCATCAATATTATTGTCTTTAATCCAGACCAAAGAATTGTAAAATTCCGGATCGATCGATTCAATATCCTTCATAGTTAACTTCTTATTTAGCATTCTCTTGTAAAAGGGCATAGTGAAACCAGAGTAAATGAATCGTCCGTGATACAAAGCCATAGCGATAAACCTTCCGATAAACTTGAAGTATAGCAAGTGATCCGGGTTGACGTAGCTCGCGGGGTTTATTTGTAAACTGTAATTGTTTTTGTTGGCGTATTCAAATAGACAATACATGGGGTTAAGCACTTCATGTGAAAGTAGGAAAAACCATTCCCGACTGACACCGCCATAATCTAATCCTTCTTCGCCCCGAAATATTATGTACAATCGTCTACGTAGCTCATAGGCCGGCAACCTCATGATCTGGAAACAAAGGTACATACAATGGTTATGTCAATAGGGATCAGAAGTAAACAATTAATAAAACCGTGTTCTGGGCGATGCATGCCGATGCTCCCAGTCATCATCTGGTACTCAAAGTACAAGGGAAAGCCTTTAATTAATTGTGAAAGTATTACATACTTTCTATAATGCACTATTACGCGTTAGTGCTGATCACAGATTACCCCCAATAGATACCGCATGTTCGGCATTTTGCTTTGAGTTTCGCGAGTCAATTTCAGGTGGTATGGAAGGGTGTGCGGGGGACGTAACTCATTTCTCAAGTGATGTACATTTGTATTGTGCAATGTCGATAATTTTATCGAAAAATTACCAATCAGGTATATTAGACTAGATTATGTCTGTATCACCTTTTCAGTATTTTGTGCAATACTGGATATTTATCTATGTATGTATATAAATATATGTTTATATATGTCACCGGAAAATAGCAAGAATCGTAAGTTGATCAATTTCCTAGGAAGTGGAAATGTATTATTTAACGCAATGGATTTCAGTTAGTTAATCAACTTAAGGTAGCCTGACAGTCATTTAAAAATTTACGATTTTGACACAAGTAAAATCGTCCTCAAATGGGCCAGTCGTTGCTCAATGTACTATTTAACGGTGCACTATTACCCGTAACTTAATACACTGTTCCCTGATTGGTTGCCGGGATAACGCCACGTGAGCCATTGAACCAATCAACGTTCACCTCACCTTCGTCGGATGATTTTACGGTAAGATCCCGTAAAATGATCAATTTACTAAAATACATACGTTAAATAATACATTTCAACTGCCGTTTTGACATTATAAGTATATTTAAATGTATCTAAGTAAGTTTATCAGTTGTCTAGTACCCATAGTACAAGCTTCGGCTTAGTTTGGGGCTAGGTGGCGCTGTGTGGCCCAGCGTGGCATGTCTTGGGAAAAAAAAAATTCAAATGAGTATAGTTATAAATATGGTTAGGTGAAGTAATCACAGCAGTTTTCATTTACTCGTCTTCTATCCTTCATACATTGAAAACTATCCTATGTAAATGTCTCTAACAGCAGGGTGCGGCATTTGTCCATTTTAATGTTCTCTCAGGACACTTTGGAAATCTAAAGTAGAAACACTAAAATTTTTCTCATCTTGCATTATCGATATACTTGAAAGTAATACATTGTAACACTATTGTCAAACGTGTCTATGCTAGAAAGGGATAAAAATAGTGAAATTGGTAATGAAAGAAAGGGATCATGAAAAAAGACATCAACGCGAGCTAACATCTGTCAAATATTTTCCATCGTAACTTGAGCTCCGGCGCCAAGGAGTTCAATACTAAGATTCATACGTTTATGTTCTACAAACTATTAAAAGTGTCTCCGATACACACGGGTCTGACTTCTGGTCAGTACTGACCGTGGTACTGACGCACTTTAAGCGCATGCGTATTGCGTATGCATTGCACTGATGTATTCATGTATGTATTACCTCTCGCGCGATATCTTAAGTGCGGTATCTATTGGAGATATCTGTGGTGCTGATCAAGGACCATGCAAGTTGTCTCTGATATGAACCCGATCCATTTAAGAAAATTAATCACTTCGGATTACAGATTACATTAAAAGATTAAGGAAAGGAAGTGTTCCAGAATGTCCGATAGATGGCGTTATTTATGCATTAAGTGAAGCTAACATAATAATAATAAACCAACACAAAAACCTTTAATCATATCTGGGGGCACGGAAATGCTGCCAAGCTAGCAAAGTCGACGTCTAAAATATTCAATGCTATTAGCAAAAGTTAACTCACCTGATGGTAGGAATCCTCGAACAAGGTCTGGCGCGATAAAGTGATTTTAATATGACTCGGGAGCGCGTTGCTCTGGCACAGATAGCGGAACTGGCTGAGCTTCCAGCGGAACGAGCGCTCGTAGGCGCGCGGCACGCCGTACGCGCCCTGCGGGCCCTTGGGCGCGCCCGGCCGCGGGTCCTGGAATGTGGTCGTGCGCGTGTTGTGGTCCACGAAGTACCTGGTGCCCTCCTCCGTGAACCTAATTTCCCAACCGGGGGGTAAGGCCTCCTCGGGCGCGCTAACTTCTTGACCCTGAAATAATTATCAACAGCATTTTTAGCAAAACAAAAAACCAACTTCACACTTAACAATAAGGATCACCAAGGACCGTTTCGGACAAAAAAAAGAAGATTTTTTTAAAACCGTTACCGTACCGTTAACCGGTTAACAAACCGCCTAAAAAGATAGCACATACTTGACACATATGTACACACAGGAACATAAATTATATGTATTATTATTTTATTATGGCTTGTGAGCCGATTGCAGATCAAAGATATGTAATAAAAATCGTTTCTTAATTCTCCGACATTAATGATGAGAAATTTGAAGACAAAATAATGGATTCGGGACAATAAATTTGCTGTGAAAATATGAACTATATCTTTTTTTTGCAAAAATGGGGCTCTATTAACGATACCTAATGCCCACAAAAAATTTGGATAGTCAATAAAAAATCATATTGTATAAAAAAAAACGTCGCGGATCCGACCTGAGTCCGGGGGTCCTCCCACTGTGTGGTGCGGTTCTTGTGGTTGACGTAGTAGACGCGGCCGTCGGGCTGCACGCGGCGCTCCCAGCCGGCCGGCAGCGCGCCCAGGCCGTCGTCCGCGGCCGCCGCCGCGCCCGCCGCCGCCCCGCCCGCCGCGCCCACCGCGCCCACCGCGCCGCTACTGCTGCCTGCGACCAATACATACAGACGAATTGAGAACCACCTCCTTTTTTCAAGTCGGTTAATAAATAACCCAAGATCAACTCAGGCCACACATCGCCATCTAGCCCCAAACTAAGCCGAAGCTTATAATGACGCGCTACTATAAAAAACAAAAAATAGGTTTGACTGGCTTGATGGCTCATTTGGTAGTCTCTGCCTACTGAGTCAAGGGTCGTAGGATCTATTCCCGCACAGTAAAAAAAAATGTATCCATGAACATGTCTGTTTGTTTGTATTGATTGGTCTGGGTGTTTACTATGTATAATATGTATTTATTTGCAAAAAAAAGTAAGTAAGTTCATCAGTTATCTAGCACCCATAAGTACAAGCTACAGCTTAGTTTGGGGTTAGATGGCGCTGTGTGGCCAGGGTGGCATATCTTGGGTTATTTAATTTTATAAATCGTCAATACTGAATATGTACAGAAAATTAAGAGGAATTAAACTATCACCGGATTCGGAATGCAGCTTCTATAAAGAAGAACTGGTAAGAAACTTGATAGTTACCGTATTTAATGCCAATTTTTCTTACAGTATTTGTCCATAATACATCATTCATATTGTCATTTACATTAAAATTACATAAAACAAAGTAAAAAACAGGAGCTATACAAATGCACTTGGAAGCAGCCACAGGAGATGTTGTCGTCCAGGAAGTCCTCAACTTTGTAGTAGCAATAATGTACGTGTATCATCACTACGGGCGCGTCCAACCATTCATTTATCGTTGGACGACTGTCGTCTCTAGCTATTCCCATTAATACGATTGTTTGTCGTAAAAATTTTATCGTTAGCAACTATCATAACTAGCTGTTCCCATGGGATGGGTCCCAGTGGATCGCCACTACATTTTGTCATTTGACGGCAGTCGCTTTATTGTTTACACATCATCACCAAGCCTATAAATCTACAGTAAAAGGGAAAATACAAAAGGTGGCTGCGATAGATTTGCGGTCACGATTTAATCGTAACGATTTTTAATTGTTTTACGACTGCCGTGTGTTAGGTGTCAGTGTCTGTGTCGACGGATATGGCATCATACGCTTTGATGTCTTGGCCTTACCTTTTCTTCTTTTTTCTGTGACAGTGACAACCCACATCACTACCCTGGTGGGGATTGCGATATAACAGTATAAAAAGGCCAATCTTAGAGACACAAGCAGATCGACCGTAGTGATAAACAGACGTCGACGTACGTATACGTACCCATGTATAATGTGAATGTAAATTAGTGAAGTGAAACAAGTAAATAAATGAAGTTACTGTGATCGCCACACGATCGGACACATTTTACCACTTTGGAAGAGTCTCTCAGGCAAACTATTCAGTTTAGAAAAAAATTATCTTAAGAGACCTAAACATCATTTTAAAATACCTATCCATAGATGCGCCCCCATACGTGTGGGGTACGCGTATGGGAATGAAGAAAAAAAAATTTGAGTTTCAGTTCTATGTATGGGGCCCAAAAATTTTGGAATATTTTTCTGATTTTATTTTAAAATCATAATGCGGTTAACAGAATACATCTACGCACACATAATTTCAATAATGTAGCTCTTATAGTTTCGGAATAAACTGGCTGTGATACGGGACGGACAGACAGACATGACGAATCTATAAGGGTCCCGCATTTTGGCTACGGCCCTAAAAACCGTTTAGAAATGTCGTCGACAACATTAAATCGTGTTATTCTATGAACACCTCCATTTAAACGTGGCTTATACACGGCACTTAAACCAACACGATATTTGTCGTCACGACGAAGTGAAAAGGCACCCTAACGATAGAGTTACGTGTATGGGGACACGTTGTCCTAGGTAAACGACGGATGCGGCAACGCGACACGGTTATATAAAGTTGTCCTTTTCTGATATAGCTAGAGGTCTACCGTAGCTAAATACCACAGACCGATGACGGACAGTAGCGTTACCGGAGCGAGGAGCTACCCCTTCCCTGCGATCGCCAACCCGCCTGCCCAGCGCATGTCGATTATGGGTATATCCTCAAGATGTTTCCCCTAAGTGGCGAACAACTGGAGAGGCCTATGTCCAGCAGTCGATTGCAATAGGCTGATGATGATGCATCGTATGCCCTCTGAGCCTCTCCTTCGTGCCCCGAGTGGTGAGTGCGGGGGCGCGATCCACTCATAGGGGCGTAACGGTGTGGTGGGTGCAGCCACACCGTTGCACGAGGTCCGCCCGGGGAGCACTCTATTGTTCCCCGGATCCGGGGGCAGGGGTATTTGCCCTCCCCGGACCAGGAGTGCCGGCCGCTTATCATCTGCGGCTGGCCAGGGCAGGCAGGGATGTGGCCGCTTGAATGAGATCTAGTCAGTAGTTTTATATTTAAACGTCATAAATCAAATTACCAATTATTTTTCTAAATGAAATCAACTCCAATGTAATAATAAGTGAAGAAAAATATTTGTGGTACGGAACCCTACGTGCGCGAGTCCGACTCGCACGCGGCCGGTATTTTAATAAATCAAACATAAATCATGGATTGAAATTTTTAGTTGCAATAGGTAGGTATATGAAAACTGCGGCTGGCCAGGGCAGGCAGGGATGTGGCCGTATGCTTCGGCGCTACCCGTGTCCCTGCAACTTGCTGCCCACTGGCGACACAGGGGGGTTTAGTGGGTATGCCCTCCCTTTTTGGGAGGTGTGAGTCCCACACACCATGCCGCCTCCCCCCGGAGACGGCACGAAGGTGCCTAATGCATGCCCCTCTAAAAAAAAAAAAAAGGCTGATGATGATGATGAGAGGCCTACATTGTCGCGTTAGTCAGTGTGCGCAGAAGTATAGGTCGCATTAAGTCCGGTCGTTCACCTAGGAAAATCCCTGAAAAATCTTTTTTACCTATTTCAGTAAGTTAAAAAATATTTTACAGCTAGATATTTCTATAAAACTTAATCTGTGCGGAATGATCTCCAAATCAAAAAGTATTTCTATAAGAATATTCTCTGTTATCCAGAATGTAGTTATAAAAAGAATTTTATCTACAGAAATTATTTGTTTTATCACGTTAAATGCTTTCTCTGTGATAATGCCGATAAGGCGATATATTCGGTCAGAACTACTAACATAGATTAAACTATTGTGAAGTATATTTTATGACAACAATAGGCTTGACGACTCGACTTTAAAATTGTGTTGAAATTAATGCCAATTAATCTTAAATATTGAAATGTCTCGCTATGTACTTCACGGCACACCTTGGTAGAAATTGGTATGAAGCCTTTTTGGGCGTTTCCAAATTTTTAGTTTTGAATTTTTGATATTCCACCATTTTTTCCGGCTAACGTAAGTATATCATTAGACTGATATGATTCATTGAGTTATGATGCCAAGCGAAACAAAATTAGGGTGTATTATTTGAAATAAATAATATATTTCTCTCTGTAAATGACATACAACATATTTAGTTGCATCATCTTTGTATTTGCTCCATTGTGTGGTGCGATTGCTGCAATCGATGACCGAGATTAAAGCTGGGCACGTCCGGAATTTCGATGCGGCATTCCGAATAAATAAAATAAATAAAATAAAATAGTTTATTTCTGCAAATAGATTCACTAGTAATACTTTTGCACGTCAAACTTTTTTCCTACCAGCACTTCGACGTGTAGCCTGCTGAGAAGAAGTGCCGCAACAAACTCAACAGTTAGCCTTGTTTAAAATATATAATACAATACAATAATATCGTTTTAAAAAGCGCAAGCGAGCAGACTATCATGTCCATGTAATATTGTCATCCATATAATCTTGTACTTTATAATAACCTTTTGACATTAAAATGGACTTAATGCGAGATTTAAATCTATGTATAGGTAGATCAACAATATTTTGCGGTATTTTGTTAAACATTTTTACACTTTGTCCTATGAATGAGTTACCAGTTTTACGAAGCCTGAGATTGGAAACAGCAAGTTTGCTCTTATTTCTAGTATTGAACTGGTGAAGATCTGAGTTTTTACTATATAAATGTATATTCTTACGTACAACCATAATGCAGTCAAATATGTACTGTGATGCCACAGTTAGGATATTAATTTCTTTAAATAATTCTCTAAGTGAATCGCGAGATTTAAGTCCATATATAGAACGGATCGCCCTCTTCTGTAATACAAAAATAGTTTGTATGTCAGAAGCTGATCCCCATAGGAGCAAACCATATGACATAACACTATGGAAGTAACTAAAATAAACAAGTCTGGCTGTTTCAATATCAATTGAAATTCACGTTCGCAACAAAAATGCTCTACTTATAAAATGCTAGAGCGCTTTGTATGCAAGTAAAGCATTTTTGTTGCGAACGTGTATTTCAATTCGGAATTCCTCATCGAAATTCCGGACGTGTGCGGCCAGGTTAAGTCAAGCGATACTCACCCACGGGCGCGACGTCGGCGTCGGAGTCGGGCGGCGGGTGCGCCTGCGGCTGCGGCTGCGTGTGCGGGTACAGGAAGCGCTGGTTGCCCTGCGCGACCACGTGGCGGCGCTCGCCGCGCCAGTGCTGGAAGCGCGCCAGCCGCTCCGTGTCGGGCCGCTGCCACGTGGTGGTGCGCGTGTTGTGGTCCACGTAGTACACGCGCCCGCGCGCGTCGCGCCGCACCTCCCAGCCCGGCGGCAGCGGCTGCGGCCGCTCCCACGACGTCGACCGCGTGTTGTGGTCCACGTAGTATCTGTACACAGAGCGCTTCAGTTGGCATTTACCGCAACTCGACTTTATGAGCGCTCATTTTGCGAGAGATCTAAACGCGAAGCGGTTACGCTAACGGCCATCATCGGCGGATCACTCCGGCCGAGCGCGGGACCATCGAAATCACACAACCCAGTGGCGTAGCTAAGGGCGGGCTGTAGTTCTTTCTACCTATAAATAATCGTAAATCTGTGGCAGAGAGATATTTAGAAAACAATGTGCATCCCCCCATTTAGTGTTGGGGTGACACCTATAAAATCCGCCCCGGGTGCCACCTATGCTAGCTACGCTACTGGCACAACCTTAGAATTTCTTCACAGGTGTGCAAGTTTCCTCAAAATGTTTCACTTCACTATAAGAGCGTCAATATATCTCGCCCACGGATCCGAATTTCGGATCTTTATGTAATCATTACCTTCGTCGATGCCGATTTCCGTAACATAATCGCTAGTCCTTCAGCTACTCATAATAAAAATTATACATACAGACGACTTGAGAACCTCCTCCTGTTTTGAAGTCGGTTAAAAGCCCGATCCCTAAGTCAACGTAAGTCAAGTTATTAGGAGATAAGCAGCGAGGAGAATAATCTTGTTGCCGTAAAAAAAATAATATTCAAGTCTTTTAGCTTATTAAAAAAAAAGATACCTACGTATTTTTTGCCCGTTGAAGTTACTCGTGACGTCACGCCGTGGTGGCATTCTGTCTCACGGAGGGACGTCAAAGACCCCACTCCCAAATTTCGATACCTTATATCTTTCTTATTTTTACTTTAAATGAAAAAAGGCAAAATACGTGTCCAATATATTTTTATAATGTAAAATACGGACTAAATGTAATGTAATTATTTTGACTTTGGAAACATTCCTATTTACCTTCGGCCGTAAACGTCGTATCTCATCTCCCAGCCGGGCGGCAGCGGCTCCTCGCTGGCGGGCGCGGGCGCGGCGGCGGCGGCGGGCGCGGGCTCGGGCGGCGGCGCGTCCTGGTGCGAGGGCCCGGCGCCCTCCGCCGCGCCGGCGACCGCCGACCCGTTGCTGAGAGGCGGTGGCCCCGGGGGTGGCTGAAATGGGATTCGTCCTTGAGTTTCTTTAATTTTTACTAGCGACCCGCTCAGACCTTGGCACGGGTACAATACTACATATATATGTGTCACCGGAAAATAGCAAGAATCGTAAGATGATCAATTTCCTAGTAGGTAGTTGATTAACTTCCGGAAAATAATAAATGGCAGTTGAAATGTATTTTTTAATGTATGAATTTTAGTAAATTGATCATTTTATGGGGTCTTGTCGTAAAATCAGCCGACGAAGGTGAGGTGAACGTTGATTGGTTCAACGGCTTTGTGTGGTGGCGTTACCCCGGCAACCAATCAGGGAACAGTGTATTAAGTTACGGGTAAAAGTGCAACGTTAAATAGTACATTGAGCAACGATTGGCCCATTTGAGGACGATTTTACTTGTGTCAAAATCGTAAATTATTAAATGACAGTCAGGCTACCGTAAGTTGATCACTTAACTGAAATCCATTGCGTTAAATAATACATTTCAACTACCGTTTGTTATATTAACTACCTAGGAGATTGATCAACTTACGATTCTTGCTATTTTCCGGTGACATATGCATATATTACACACATAAACCTTCCTCTAGAATCTCTGTATCTATTAAAAGATAGATACTCATCAAAACCCGTTGCATAGTTTTAAAGATATAAACATACATAGGGACAGACAGAAAAAAAAGCGACTTCGTTTTATACTATGTAGTGATAGTAGCGAAGCTTGGCCTAGCCCGTCGGTAAGCGTCGCAGAGGAGGTGGTGCGGCGACGGGCGAGTACCCGAATTAGTAACGAGCGCTTCCGAAAATACGATCTGATAGTAATATGATAATAATCTTATATTTATTTAACGTGAGGTACTCACTCGCAGCGGTTGAGATCTGAACATTGATCTTAAAGTCTCAGGATTATTCCGCAACCTGATTCGAGCCCGAATTCCCTCATTTAGTGGATTGCGTGAGGTGGTGGCTTCTCCGAGAATTTCGTGAGTCTGATGTAAAATAGCTGGATCAATCCTTAACCCATCTAAGAATACCACCAACTCTGCAGTTTTTGATTCAGAATTTGCATTTGAAGCATTCTCCTGACTTACTGCTTTCATCATATCTATAGGGAAGGAAAGATATTATATTAATAATGCAAGATAAACAAAACTCATTGCCAATGTAGGACTCACTGTAGGATATTTTTAAACTTAATTACAAACAATTTAGTAACTAGGCATTACTAGTATTATGAATTAACGTGAAAGAATGTTTGTGAATCAAAATTTTATATGACATTTATTAGCATGTTAAGATCCTAGCAGCTGAATGGGGAACCCACATTTTATTATTAAGTTATGCACTTACCTATGGTTAACTCCACATTTTCACACTTGCCATTAAAATATTGTAAAATTTTCAATAGATTTATTCTTTTTTCTCCAATAATATTATCTTTTCTAAAACTATGGTGATCCGCAAGTCGAAATAATAACTGTGACAATGGTGTTACCAATATTGTAAAATTTTCATTCCATTTTGGATGCAAAGTGTTTTTTATGACCTCGGTTTTTTTTGATATCTTGTCATCAACAGTGACTTGTAAGTATGGATTAGGCTTAAACAATCCTGAATTTCGTATGCTCGCTGTTTCAACTGCAAATGTATCAATACATATTAAAACAGTAAATGTGTCTAACTATTCAACATTTGTACAAAAACAAAAAGAATGTTCCAACATATCATGAACACAACAGCTAAACTATAAAAGATGTGAAAATGCCCCTGTAGCAAAAGGTGTTCAGATTTTGTTCAGATGAGCATTTTGTGTTGGATTAAAAGAATGAATAGCTGGAACATCTTAGTCAGCAATTTTACACTAGTTTTGTTAAAACTACATGGTTTAATGGACATCCTGGCCATAAGGTTTTTCTTTTTATATATATATTATTATAACAGTGTTCTGTGTCAAGTACTGTGTCAACACAAATATTATAGACATCTAACGGAAGCTTGTGTCTTAATGCCAAACCTAACTCCCTAAATATTCAGAAGTTTATTATAAAATGAATACAACATACAATAATAAATTACATACCTGTTAAGCTAAGCTGGTGATATGTTGACAAAGAAATTGGAGCAGTGAGGGTTGATATACTTTCAGTCATGTTGACTATTAACACTTCATATTAACACACAATGTTTGATACTGCTATTTACAAATTGATAAGACCTGGAACATGATTATAATAAAATAAAAATAACATTATCCATAATCAGTTAATTCAGGAATAAATTAAAGAATAACAATTATAAGAATTTCATCAATATCCCTAACTCAGAAGCTCAATAATTATAATGATAAAATAGTAAGGATCATAAAAAATTGTTTATTATTAAACTACTTGTTACTACTATGTCCAGCAGTGGACTGATATGGGCTGATGATGATGATATTACTATTTTAGTCTAAAATGTAAGTGATTATATAAGCAGAAAATATATTTTAAGAGGGCCATATTGTTTTTGAATAAACAAATAAAAATAGTCTACATAAACTTAAAATGACAGACTATTATAGTGTCTTGCTTGCAGTTACTTAGAATGAATTTCATTAATAGATATTGAAAGGCTTATGCAAATTTATGTTTTATCTATGTTGAGAAGTCCTGATATCACAACAACTGTGTACAAAAATTAATATGATAAGGGCATAAATACGTACAATTAGATACAAATGATAAGTGTCTAGGGTAGAAAACAGTACCTACGCCTTTCAGTAAATAGCAATAATAAATAGAGTATGTATTTATGTAAAACACGTAAATATGTATAAATAATAAATATAAATAAACATAAATTATTACCATTAAAATGCAAGTCCTATATCCACAAGGTTCTTGCAAATTATCTCATTATCGCAGTGGCTTATCTCGCTGGAAGGAAAAAGGCAAGAAATACTACTGAATCATCACTAAACACTAATTACAAGAAAAATATTATATGTCTAGGGCTACATGCTAAACATAACAAGTAAAAACCTTGATTAATGGAGTAAAACACCACTGCCACACAATTATATTTACAAAAATGTAATAGAAAAAACAATAATTCTGAATTCACCAGTCCATCCACCACAGATTGTACAACAAATACGATTTGTTTGACATGTCATGACATATCTTTAACCCTAGGCTGGGTCTGTGGTGAGAGGAAATATTTTGAGTGGGGTGAAAGCCTATGACACAAGAGACCAGACGGTAAAATAAAACAGATTTATTGATTGTTGTCCTTGCTTGTAAATTTTTTTGTCATTGTCGAATTCGATGTCGCGGAAAATAAACTTTGCTATAGAAAATCTTTAGAAATTAAATAAATAAAAGAACAGTAGTAGGTACCTACTTGTTTGGATGATTATTATAAAAATTTGGTAAGCATTGAATTTTATGTAAATTGACCCTTGTCTCAGTTCATGTTCAATAAATCTGGTTTTCATGTTTACTTGCACTTTACACATCTGAAGGTAAATAGTACACATTAATGGTGTATTATGATGCTTATGTGTTTTGTTTATTGTCTTTCTGTAGTATTTTTACATAAAACACTAATATAACTTACTTACCTTTCGCTTCGGAAACTCTAAACATCTTGAACCTACTTATTATTTCATAATTCAAGGCCTTGAAAATAACTATTGGGTACGGTACGTACACGGTAGTACGTACCATTTTAAATAATAATACGGTCAGAGTGTTTTTGTTTGATTTTAATTATTCCCTTAAGGACATTGTATTATGTTTTTATACAGAATTAGCTCATCATGAGTCCAGTGGAAAGTGTGCCTGTAGCTGTATTAAATTGCATTGATGATTATGTGGAGTTGCTTTATGATGACATTCCTGAAAAAATTAAGGGATCTGCACTTATATTACAATTGGCTCGGAATCCTGACAATCTAATAGAATTGTCTAGAAATGGTTAGTAATATCATAATTTATTTGCATGTTTTTATCTATATCCTACATACCAACACATCAACCTTAAACACATCAAATTTCTCGAAATCATTTTCATACATACAGGGTGTTCAAAATGAAAAAGGGGAAATGAAATCCAATGGAACTGGAAATCATACTAGTTATCATAAAATTTGAAAACTATTTTTTTTTTAAATAATAAACACAATTATGGAACCTAGTATATCTAAGTTTTAATTTAAAATTGAGTACCTAACTTGGTGTGTACTCAATTTTAAATTTATACACATGATATTGCTATGTAGTTATATAACTGCTGCTGTCATTTTTTTTCTTACAGAAGCTTTATTAAGTGCATTATCTAGAGTTTTGAGAGAAGAATGGAAAAGAAGCATTGAATTGAGCACAAATATTGTTTATACATTTTTTTGTTTTTCTACTTACAATGAGTTTCACCCTGTTATAATACAATATAAGATAGGATCACTTTGTATGGATGTGATAGACTATGAACTGAAACGCTATGACCAATGGAAAGAAAAGGTTGAAGGCAAAAAGCAGCTGTTAACTCCAGATAAGGTATTTTCAACATCTCATTACTTTTTTTTTTTTGACCCGGGGAAAAATGCCTTGACGCATCCCCGCCACCCGGGGTAGTGACAGGGTATGTGGGACTTACGCCGCCCTTAGGAAAGGAAGGGCGGCACCCTGCCTCGAGATGGAAATGAGGCAGGGAATACCCACTAAAAAACCCCGGTCCCTCCGTCAGGCGCCTAATGGGTGGTGTCATGGGACCTTAGGCCAAGACTGTCATGACACCACTAACATCTTATTACTTGGGCTGTCTGATCTAATAAAGAATTACTAGTAATACTACCCTACCCATCCATTAAAGTGTAAGCAAGGAGATGACTACAAAAATAGGTAATTCCAAATTACTTCAATACGGTTAACATTTGTGTACTGTTTTTAGGATATTTCATAGCAAATAATGTCCCATACATCTATTTAACTGATTCCAGTCATATTACTAGTAAATGTAATATATTTGCCTTAAAGGAAGATTGTTATGCTTCTTATAATATAGTATAATGTCATTTTACAGAATGAAATGCCTAAGAGCCGTATTCCTGAGCCAAAACGGCGCCCCAAGTCTGGCACATGGGCTGTAGCCGATGTTAATATGCAGAAGTCAAGGTCTCTTGTTTCCAGCTACCATGAAGACTTATGTAATGCATCTGATGAATGTATTTCTAAAAATGATGAAGAACAAATGAAAAGAAAACTGAAAACTCTGTCAAAGAGACAAGAGCAGCTATTGAGAGTAGCTTTTTATATGCTTTTAAATATTGCAGACAATGTTAAGGTTGAGGAAAAAATGCACAAAAAAGATATAGTTGGGCTTCTCATTGGTGCCATGGAGAGACATTCTAATATAGACTTACTAATTTTAATTGTTTCCTTTTTGCAAAAGCTATCAATTTTTGTAGAGAATAAGAATAGTATGGCTTCACGTGGGATAATAGAAAAATTGGCACCATTACTGGACTCTCCTAATGCAGACTTAGTCAATGTTACTTTAAAATTATTGTTTAATTTAACATTTGACACAAAACTGCGTAATAAAATGGTGAAACTGGGATTACTTCCTAAATTTATTCAATTCACTAGTAAGTAGATTAAAATATGTGTACTGATTAGAATGTATTTATTAATGTTTATGTTTAATTGTGTTTTTGTTTCATTTCAAGGCGATGACAAGCATATAAATTTAGCAATGAAGATATTGTACCATTTGAGCATGGATGATCGTGTCAAGTTAATGTTTACACAGTCTGATTGTGTGAAACTCGTAAGTATTCATTTAGATGATAGTTATCAGAGTAAAGAAATTAAAAGTTGTTAAAGGAAATATTTCTGGTAATGCCTATTATATAGGTTTAGCAACAAGAGATAACAATTATTGACTAATGCTTTTGTTAAAAAAAGTGACGTAATAACATAGCGGCAACTCATACAGTTATACTTTTGTCGTCACGAAATCTTATGCTTGGCCGTCTTCTGATATCATCTTAATCCGTCTATCGGCTGCCATCGGATTATGATCTTGCAGAATCTATCCTGGTGACCCACATCCATGATCTTATTATTTTTTAGAAAATATTATCAAAGGCCATTTAAAAGAGGCTTGAGAAAATTTATTTGAGATCTTGCGCTACAATCAAATTTCGCAAAATCATATTTGCCAATAGCTTAGCTAATTGATCAAAAAAAATCTTCAGTTGTGGTACCTACGATATGTTAAAATTAAAAAAAAAAGCATTTGCTAATGATCTGCCTAACCTGACGTTGCCACTGAAGATCTGACACGTGTTTATTTCGCAGTTGACCGACATGCTGTTGCTGAATGTGAACAGTGAGACGAGCGCGGGCGGCGCGCCCGGCGCGACCGACGTGCTGCTGGCGCTGTGCGTCAACCTGGCGTGGTGCGAGCGCGCCGCGCAGCAGATGGCGGCGGAGGGCCGCCTGCGCGAGCTGCTCGCGCGCGCCTTCCGCCATCGCAACACGATGCTCATGAAACTGGTGCGGAACCTCTCGCACCACACACAAAATAAGCTCTTGTTCGTTGTGAGTACCGTTTGCATTTATCGCGTACAATATTTTAACATTATTGCGGCACTCACTCCGGTCCGGAAACCCAACTCACCGGCGGAAACACGACCCGCAGATCACATAGCTGCAGTATTCTATAGGGGCAGGGTACTTCCCCGGGCGGGTGGCTCAATTCGAACGAAGTTTCGCTATGCCTTACCTCTCTTAAAAAGGTCTATTCTAGTTTACCACGCTTCAGATATCTTTCAAATAATAATTAATAAGTACATTTCCCTTCTCTTACAAAATGTATTTGCTCACGAATATATTTTTCTCAAGCAAGATATAATGTACCGATTCCAGGAATTTGTCGGTGACATTGCTGGTGCTGTAACTACTGGCGATGCTGCAGAAGAGTTTATTATAGAATGTATCGGAACATTGAGTAACATTCTGAACACGAATAATAACATTGATGTCTATGCAGTTGTGGAAAGATATAATTTAATTCCTTGTATTATGAAAATATTAGACCCAGGTTAGTAATACTTTGTTAATTTTTTTTATATATATTGGCTGCTCTAGCACTGTCTAAAATTTTAGCAAGTTTCAATGTCTTTCACACATTTTAGGAATTGCTATACATACTATTATGAATAGATTTCTTATTTATTATTAAATATATATTTTCATTATGCAGGGTGTTTCTCACACCATATTGGGAACCAGCTATGTCTAAGTGAGAAGCTAACAACCAGTGTTGTCCAGGCTATCTCCTGTGGCACTCTGCTGAGCTAATTCCCCTCATGTCCCCCTTTAGTACATAATCTATTATGTCGCTGTTTTTAAGGAGACAATGTACAGGGTGGTTGGCTTGGTGCATAGTGTGCCAAAATGAAATCAGTGATTGGGGGGTCTTTGGCTACCTCTTAACACCCTTTAAAAAGTCTTTGCCTAAGCAATTCTTTTTTTCCGAACCGAAATTAGTTTTAATTCAGAAAAAAAAATTGTTGGGCCAAGACTTTTTTAAAAGGGGTGAAGATGTAGCCAAAGACCTCCCCGATCATTGATTTCAATTTGGCACACGATGCACCAAACATCCTGTATATCTTTTATTGAACTTTAGGGTCTCCCCACATTTATGCGACCAAGGGCGCGTTGGTCGGCGGTCCAATCCGACTGTGTAGAATAATAAATACAAAAATTTATTGATCCGACCAAGGACGCGTTGGTTGGCGGTCCAATCGGACCGTGTAGAAGGCCTTCAGGTGGGCCGCACACATTCCGGATCGAAATCCTGAATGGAAATTTGGATGTGCAGAAATAATGCTCTACTTACATATAAAATGCTAGAGCGCTTTGTGTGCAAGTGGAGCATTATTTGTGCAAATCTGAATTCCGAACGTGCGGCCACCTAAACCGTCGGGTGATCAGACCGCGCGTGCGACCCGGAGCTGGTGCTGGAGGGCGTGGTGGCGGCGGGCGCGCTGGGCGCGGAGGCGCGCGCGGCGGCGGCGCTGCTGCGCGCGGGCGGCGGCGAGGCGCTGGTGGCGCTGCTGCGGCTGCGCCAGGCCGACGACGAGCACGTGCTGCAGACCGTCTACGCCTTCCGCCAGATACTCTCGCACCCGCCCACCGCCGACTACCTCGTCACGCGCACGGGTGAGCATCATCATCAGCTTATTGCAGTCCACTGCTGGACATAGGCCTCTCCGGTTGTTCGCCACTTAGGGCAAACATCTGGAGGTTATACCCATAATCGCCACGCTGGGCAGGCGGGTTGGCGATCGCAGGGCGTAGCTTCTCGCTCCGGTGACGCATAGTAAAAATAATAGTTGTAAATCCTTAAAGGGCCGGCTAAACGCATGCGTTGTCCATGGGTTACGGTAATTGCTTACTATCAGGCTGGCCGGTAGCCATTTGCCACACTAGGGGTATAAAAATAAAGAATAAGAAAAGCTTTATTTGGCACACAATTACACAAAGTAACACAATAACAAAAATACTAAATAAAAGAAACACAATAACAAAAAAAAATTATATGCTCTAGCTACTTTGTGTGATGTGGCCATAATGGTGTCCACTCAGCTATAATATCATAGCAAATATTTATTTGATTTAGATTACTTACAAATGATTACATAAAAACAACCAGCGTTATGGTTGTTTTTATTTATTTATATATTCTTTATTGCACACCATACAATTAGACTTAAAACTAGGTATAGTAGACATTTGTTGTACAATATAGGCGGCCTCATCGCTATAAGCGATCTCTTCCAGGCAACCTTAGGGTAGAGGATAGATAAAAAAAGAAAATGTGAAGTGAGCTATCGACTGAATCAGAATTTATTATGTAAAGAAAGTAAGAATACAAATACTTATACAATAATATATATAATATTATATAACGTCTTAATACTACTATATCGAATCTCGGAGGAAGTATAAATTAATATGTATCATTTTTTATGTAATCATTGAAGAAAAAGCATAATAAACCCGCGTGATTTGATTTTCCATACAATTCTATTTTTTCATAATAGTAATACATGCAGATACACCCCCTAAAAGTAATCCTGGCGGTTCCCATGCGAGTGTCGCACGTCGGCGGGACCCTCCGAGCATCGAGGATATCGCTCCTGATCTATTCTTTCGCTTTTACAGAGGCTCCCGCGTACCTGATCGATTTAATGCAGGATAAGAACGTTGAAATTAGAAAAATGTGCGATTCTTGTTTGGATATCATATCCCAGATGCAAAACGAATGGGCGATGAGGATTAAGGTATGATGCGTTACAGTATACGGTGCATAAAACATACGTAGTTACTATTCACACTATGTATTGATTAAATGTAAAAAATAGGTAGGTTATATTGTTCTTGAGTATCTTCAAAGCAATAATATTGATTAAATTATCTCTACTGGTATCCGATCCACATTTGACACTGGATTTGTTATTTCACAGACAATTTAATAACTTTTTTGACATATTGGCATAGTACATTTCATTCTTAACTCCATACCGCGCCCAGTGCCCCATTTAGACCAGGCCCACTACCTATAATACTTACAAAATATAATGTACAATGTTAAAGAAGTTACTCATTTATAACTAGCGACTCGCTCCGGCTTCGCACGGGTGCAATACTATATGCATATATCTTAACTAATAATATTATAAAGCTGAAGAGTTTGTTTGTTTGTTTGAACGCGCTAATCTCAGGAACTACTGGTCCGAATTGAAAAATTCTTTTTGTATTGAATAGACCATTTATCGAGGAAGGCTTTAGGCTATATAACATCACGCTGCAACTATTAGGAGCGAAGAAATAATGGAAAATGTAAAAAAAAAACCGGGGAAAAATAACTATTCCACGCGGACGAAGTCGCGAGCACAGCTAGTTATAATATAAACCTTCCTCTTGAATCCCTCTAACTATAAATAAAACCTCTTCAAAAAGGATTCAATTTTCTTTCTTTGTAAAATTATTACATATATTGGCCATTTGTTTTTCGTTTAACAATATTGAATTTTTTGACTCGTTGATATTAATTTGATCATGATAAAAAAATTCATAATTTATTTTCGAAAGGTTGAACGGTTTCGGTGCCACAATGGGCAATGGCTTTCTGTTGTTGAAACTCTGGGAGCTGAAGGCGCCAGCGGAGACGCGGGGGACGACCTGCCCCCCTATCTATCTGCCGAATACCTCACAACACATCGACTTACTACTTCAGGTACATACTCTTGCTTGGATCATTAATTAGTAGTGTAACCAAACTATCAATAGTTGAATTTCAAAAACATGTACCTACAGCTCAGTTTGGTAAGATATTTATTTCCATTCTATTGGTAGAGGAAAATAGGTACTGAAACTCAATATCGAAATATAATAGGTGACTTTTTAATCACTATCCAAATTTTAACTGGGCATTAGGTATAGCTAATAGAGCCCATTTCTGCAAAAAAAAATATAGGTAAAATTTTTACAACAAATTCATTGTCCCGAACCAATTATAAATTTCACATGGTTACCATTTCGTAGTACTCGCGGTAATACCGTCTTACCTTTAATTCGTAATACCATTGATATTTATCGTTTTGCGTACTAAATATTTACGCTAGAAATGGTAACCATGCGAAATTTATAATGGATTCGGGACAATAACTTTGTTGTGAAAATATTAACTATATTTATTTTGCAGAAATAGGCTCTAATAACGATACCTAATGCGCAGAAAAAAATTGGATAGTGATTAAAAAGTCACCTTGTATAATATAATTATATATATCCATAGTAACGGCTTTAATTTTATTATAAGGAATAAATCGCAAAAGCAACACATGTTTAATTTACTGTATTTGTATAATTTATGATAAAATTGGAAGATTTTATTTAGGTTTATACTTAGCTGAGTGGCTCGGCGAACTGGATCTTGACATTTCAGTTTTCGAGTAGAAGGCATGTGCACTCTTTTCGAGATGTGACACAAATAACTGAAGGAACAAACTTGTCCCTACAAAAAGTAGAAAGATGAAAACTTTGTATGCGCATTGTCTTCCATAGAACTTGTATGGAGTGATTTCATTTTGTATGGAGATTGCGTGCCGCGGAAAGTACATCGCCATCTGTTGTTAGCTGGCGGAACTAGCGCTTGCATATTGTAGCAATGTGGAGGTAGATATGTCACCGGAAAATAACGGGACGCGTAAATTGATCAATGTCCTAGGTAGTTGATTAACTTTCGGAAAATAATAAACGGTAGTTGAAATGAATTATTTAACGTATGTATTTTAGTAAATTGATCAATTCACGGGGTCTTGCCGTTAAATCATCCGACGAAGGTGAGGTGAACGCTGATTGGTTCAATGGCTCTCATGGTGTTATCCCGTCAACCAATTAGGGAACAGTGTATTAAGTTACGGGTAATAGTGCACCGTTAAATAGTACATTGAGCAACGATTGGCCCATTTGAGGACGATTTTATTTGTGTCAAAATCGTAAATTATTAATTTACTGCCAGCCTACCGTAAGTTGATCAATTAACTGAAATCCATTGCGTTAAATAATACATTTCAACTACCGTTTGTTATATTCCGAAAGTTAGTCAACTACCTAGGAAATTGATCAACTTACGATTCTTGCTATTTTCCGGTGACAGATATAAACTGTTATTACACCACCCGGCATTCAGGGTACTGCACGCCGGGTGGGCGTGTACTCTAGATAGTACGTCGCTTATTACACTATGTACTCTGAAAATCAATTGACATGCGATAATCGCTCTAAATTACAATACGCGATCGGCAGAGCGGTTAGGTAGCTAGGCAGCCTGATCGCCCTAAATCGGGACACTTACCCTAAATCTTATTAGACCACTCTTATTCAGAGTTAGGGTCCCTGAATACCGGGCGGTGTAAAAAGCGTTTAAAGTCAAAGTCAATACTTACAAATCGTCAAATATATAATAGATTCCGCTACATAACTATATTCTGATGAGGTTTGTGACATCCAGGGATTGAGGAATCCAGATCTATCCTCAAAAATCTTCTTCTTCTATACTTATAATAAATCTGTAGAGAAGTCAATTCTGTACATGGAATATATTTTCAAAATAACTAACAGGGGGTGATTAGTGATCGATACTGATGCCAAAAATGCAATCAGTAAAATTTTTGTCTGTCTGTATGTTCGTTATAGAAAAAAAAAACTACTGGACGGATTTTAACGAAACTTGGTACGATTATTCTTCATACTCCTGGGCAGTTTATAGTAGACTTTTCATCACGCTACAATCAATACGAGCAGAGCAGTTACGGGAAGTGTTGGGAAAACGGGAGAAATTTTTATCTGTATGTTTGAACGCGCATCACGCAAAAACTACTGCATGGAATTGAATTCTGTTTTCACCGGTGTATTGCTAGAGGTCTAACTTAAAATGTAGGCACCATTTTATGGAAGTCCGTTATTTTTGCAACCCGATATCCACGCGTGCGACGCCGCTGACACAGCTAGTACTTAAAAATATAAATAGCCAAACTCATAATAGTATGTAGGTATTGAACATAACATTTAATTGTACATGGATATTAATGATTAATTATATTCCAGATTCCCAAACATCTCTAAATGAAGATTCTGACAGTTTCTCTGGCGAAGTGGATATTGATCGTATCAATAGCAGGTGAGAATTTATAATTTGTGTAAAAATTCTATATTGCTACTTCATACATGTTAGGTATGACTGTAACGATGTTTAAAGTTTCATTATTATTATTTATCGACGAGACGACTAATCCCTATTAATTCATTTTTCAGTAACACTTCCGACGGTCATCATAATGATTTGTTTGGACCATCTGACCCTATATTGACGAAAACTTTAGAAAACGACGTGTTGTATGCTAAAGACTTCAATCTTCTTGCATAATTTGATAGAGAAGAATTATTTTTTAAATAAATTAATGTTCTCATACATGTACCTACCTGGTCTAATTTATTTATACTAGAAATAACGTAATATTAAATAATGTTATTAAACAATTTGTTAAACATATTCATTTATTGCTTATTTAGGCATTAGCTACCATTATTAATTCAATTGTAACCATAATAAATAAAACTTATTAATACTATTTAAACTTCTTTCCTCCGCCTACATTGGCAATGCCCAATATTTGTATCTAATAATGCATTTTTAGGTTCCGTAGCCAAAATGGCAAAAACGGGACCCTTATAGATTCGTCATGTCTGTCTGTCTGTCCGTCCGTATGTCACAGCCAGTTTATTCCGAAACTATAAGAGCTACATTATTGAAATTTGGTACGTAGATGTATTCTGTAAACCGCATTAAGATTTTAAAATAAAATCAGAAAAAAATCCAAAATTTTTGGGGTTCCCCCATACATAGAACTGAAACTCAAAATTTTTTTTTCATCAAACCTATACGTGTGGGGTATCTATGGATAGGTATTTTAAAATGATGTTGAGGTTTCTAACATCATTTTTTTCTAAACTGAATACTTTGCGCGAGAGACTCTTCCAAAGTGGTAAAATGTGTGTGTGTGTGTGTGTCCCGTAACTTCTAAAATATGGGCATGATAAAACTGAAAAAAATATATGATGTGTATTACTATGCAAAATACTAACGAAAATTGGTTTGAATGAAATCTAGCCAGTAGTTTTTTTTAAACGTCAAATCAAATTACCTAATTTTTTTCATTCAATCAGTGGTACGGAACCCTACATGCGCGAGTCCGACTCGCACTTGGCCGGTATAAAAACCGTATGCTGTTTTCATTAAAGCGGAGCGGATATTTTGGGCATTGCGATACATAATATGTCACAATTTCATCCGCTAAGCTTGGCACCGCCCAGCCCTATTAACTCATGGACGTATCGCCTTTGATTAACCTTTTCTGACCAAAAACTTAGTTGAGTGCAAGGACTTTTTATATAAACTAAACGTCGTTGATTGAGTGATAAATAACCAAGGACTGTTTATATAAAAAGTCCTTGGTGATAAATAACCATGGAAGTAATTACGTAGTACCATGGAAGTGTAGCGACACGTAGCGACACCTATCTCCACACCGCTACAACAACCTCCACGTCGCTACAATATGCAATACAAGTTCCGCCAGCTAACAACAGATGGCGATGTGAAATCCGGGTCTATGGAGAAATAAATCGCTCCATACAAAATGTATGGAAGACCTACAATGCGCATACAAAGTTTTCATCACGACTCGCTATATATACGAGATGGTCCATCGGACCGCGGTCCCCGAGCACGATCACCTAGCTCGGCGGAAGTACTTCCACTTTTCGTAGGGACAAGTCTGTTCCTACAGAAGTATTAAGTAATACGTACAAGATGAATGCGCTCTATCTGTGCATCTTGCAGCTAAAATAAAGAAAATGAAACCTTATGTTAAGAACGTAAGTCTTGTTGCGCTCAAAATAACATTGTAACCATGTGAGGGAGGGCAGATAGTGAACAAAACGTCTCTTTCTAGCAGCGACTAGATTGCCAGTTATAGTACCTACGAAACACCGGACCTGGGCCTCTACTACCGAAACAAAAACGATCGCTCGCTGAACGGATGGGCGTAATAGTCAAAGTCTTTTTTCGTTAATTTAATTCATATACAAACACGGGAAGGAATAATGGGAGGGATTGATTTTGCAAACACGCGATCCGTTCAACGAACGATCGCTCTCGACCCCGGTAGTAGGGGCCCTGACAACTTCACATGACATCGCCGACTTTGACTTTGGGCGATGATGATTATAGCATGGAAGTAATAAGTACTACGTAGAATATAGTGCCAAGATGACAATATTTATTCCGGTGAACACACTGATAATGGAAACATTAGACGTGACGATGATTCTATTTATCAATCATCTACTTCAAAGGCTTCAGAAAGAAAAAGCGGCATCACATTGAACTAGGTATTTTAAAATGATATTGAGGTTTCTAACATCATTTTTTTCTAAACTGAATAGTTTGCGCGGGAGACTCTTCCAAAGTGGTAAAATCAGCGGCGTAGCGTAGTGGGGGCGGGGGGGGCGGCCCGCCCCGGGCGGCACTTTTTAGGGGGCGGCAAAATTTCACAATCTATATTCTATCCATACTAATTTTAATAATAAAAATATTTGAACCATTTCATATTTTTAACGGAACTACAAATTCGGACCGATTGAAAAGAGCATGGAATTATTCTATAACGGATTCGGGGAATCCCCTTTCTTTGAATGATATTTTGTAGCGACTGCTGCCAACACCGTCTAAGACTTGCGGGGATTCCCCGTATTTTATTTTATGCTTGGATTGTTTATGACTAACAAAACAACAGCGAGAATTACTGACGATTCAAAATAAAAGGGCGGCAAAATTGTCTTCCGCCCCGGGCGGCCGACACCCACGCTACGCCGCTGGGTAAAATGTAATTGAGCGCACATTAAAGAATACAAGGAAGTAAATCTACAAAGTAACTTAAGCCTAAGCTACAATAAATAAATAAAAACTAATATGTACAAATATTAAAAATCTTCTAAAACGGGACCCTGTGGCAGTGACCCTAGGACGCTGGTTGCGTTACCTCGCTGAATTGCTAGCAAGATGCGCCGAGCGAGGTACGAGCCAGCTCTGGCGTCGCCCGAAGCCTGGACCAGTTTAGACGAAATCTCTTTTACAAGAGATTTGGCCTCGGACCCCACGGTCCCAATGTCTCAACTGCAAACGCCGCAAATTCATTGTCTCTCAGGAGAGATGAATATTTGCGGCGTTTGAGCAGTTGAGCTTGTTCGGCAGCCGAGCCGGCCCTCACCGCAGTGCCCTGGATGTGTGACGCAACCAATGTGTCCACACATGTCGCATCCCAAATGAGGATGCGACCGAGTTTCCAGGGCACTATCGTGGCGCCATCAGATCTCTTGCCATCAGGGCCGTCTTTAACCTATTGGAGGCCCTGGAAATATTAGGAAAATGGGGCCCCTATTGTATATAATAATAATAATAATAAAAATCTTTATTTCTTCTCACCTCAATTTCACAAATACAGTCTTTAGAAAGTATACTAATTATATTACTCTGAGGGAGACTGGTGTCTAAACTAAGCAAAAAGCTGCTTGTATTTTAGAACACCAGGCTTCTCAGCTCCGGAAATAGGTACAGGTAGGTAATTTTAAATTATACATTTTGATTATTTACAAATAAGGTGAGCAGTGTGTGTGAGTATAAATTATATGTGTGTATGTGTGTGTGTGTGTGTGTGTGTGTGTGAGGTGTGTGTATGTGTGATGACAGATTATTTTATGTATTATTATTGTTTTATTCATTGATTATTATTTTATAAGGCTTTCAGTTTCATTGTAGTTTAGTTGCTTTAACCAGTCGGTTGCTAACATTTTACATTCAATTTTAAAGCAAGGATATATTTTAATTATTTTGTTAACTTTGTTATACAGTCTACTACCTAGATGACAGAAAAACCTTTTAGCAAAAGAGGTACCAAAATATGAAAGAACACTATCGATCGCGGGGCCCTGGGCACTTGCCCATAGTGCCCACTGGGAAAGAGTGGTCTGTTCAGAGGGAGACTATATTGTACTAATATACGGTGCGAATGCGGCGCTGTTCCACAGACCATGACTCATCTCTTGGACTGCCCTGCCTGCCCGGACAGTTGTACGCGAGAGGATCTTTTGCTTGCTACAGAACTGATAACACTCTGTCCGTGTGGCGAAGTTTTGGTTTCGGAAAGTTTGAATATTTTTTTGCTATCGATACGACAAGAAGAGGGAGACAAAAGGTACATGCACTAAGCTTTCGTTCGGATTCAATTTTGCGACAACAGCTCGTTCCTGTTACTTAATACTTCCATGCGTAGTACTTATTACTGCCATGCTGATAACTGACGAAGGTTTTTTCAAATTTTTATTAAGTACCAAAAGCTTGGAAAAATTCAATATTTACTCGATAACATCAACAGCCTTTCGCAGTCAAACGCTGGGCATAGGCCTCGCCAATAGTTTGCCAAGGTTCTCTCGGTTGCCATAAACATAAAAAAACCGTTTAAAAAAGTTTGTGATCTGTCATCATTACTGCTGTCAGTCAGTGTCACTAGTGTCAGTGTCATTCGCAGTCTTGTATCACATCTCTGAATTAATTCTTTTATATAATCGGTATAACAATTCGGTAAAATGAGTTATCCTCTTAGGTGTTTACGTCCGTTAATAAATCATTCTACATCGAAATTACTCCCGCTAAACATTAATCGCTGCGTTTCAAATAAACTGGAAGACGTCTGCACACACACAGGCCAAGTAATATATAACAGATTTACATAGTTATTGTCTTTGTATGTAATTCTAATTAAGTACCTAGCTTCACACTGAAAATATTTACTTTGAAAAAAAAAAGTTGAAAATTATTCTAAGTCCTGATTTCCCAAGATTCAAATAATTTTTTTTTTCGATTTCTATGCCGCTCATAGTGCCCCTAAGCCTATACTCCCAACCCTACACTCTGACCCGACAGGCCCACTCAATTGGAAGGCAGTGTAGATATTTTACATAGGTATTATGTTTTTCAGGACATTCATTTCTTTTTATACGTACTAACGCTATAAAAATAAATAATATATATAATGATATTTAGAAAGTTAAAACAAATTGTTCTTTTTCAGAAATGGGATTCTAATGATTACAGAATGGTCAGATTCACAAATTCTCCCAAACAAGTCAATCAGAACTGGGCAATTAATCTTGTAGCAGAAGTCCCTCCCAAAGAAGTAACTGAACGAGTAGTTTGGTGTGACGGAGGCAGTGGGCCTGAAGGACACCCCAGGGTGTATATAAATTTGGTATAGAATTATGTTAAAATTTTCTGCAAACAATTGGAGATCATGGTCTATTGAAATCAATTCTAAGCTTGACCTTATGTTGCAGGACAAACCAGGTGACCATTCTTGTGGATACTGTGGATTACGTTTTGTTAAGAAAGATCATCACTGAAGAATATTATCACTCAAATCCTTTACTGTTGTTTAGATTAGTTGTCTAAAATGTTGAAATATAGATACAAGCTTTGAAAACTTTTTTTAATCCAGAGGTGGCCCTATAGCATCATCTACAAAACCCAGTATATAGGCGTTTTACAGTGGTGAAAACAGCAAATAACTTGCCAGTCCTTCACTTTGATTTTGTTAAGTTTTAAAAGGAAATAAACACAAAAGGCCTTAATGAAAGTACAACAAGAGAAAAGATAGGTATGTAATGATCAAACAATTTTATTATTCTAATTTCTGACCTATGTATTTCTCATTCTGGATGGTCATAAATATGGAATATTGTTATTGCATGAGTGATTGGGATTTATATAATAAATAAACATTGGGATATTTCATTCACGCCATTGTCTATTTCTCTGCAGATTTCAAATTTTCAATCTTGAGCTCTTCTCTAATACTGATGTTGGACTGCAGAAGTTCCTTGAGTTTTTCATGTACATCATCAGTTCTTTTTTCCAGAAAATCCAAAGCCACATTCAATTCATCTAATTTTGTATCAAGTAAATAATATTCTGTAAATTACGAGAAGAAATTAATTTGTAAATTACATATGGAAACCACAAGTATTATAGCAAAATACTACCTACTTAGTGAGTATTGTAGGTACAGATTTGAACAGACTACCCAGTGACCTATAATAATTATTAAAAGTGAAAAGATTAACAGAATATAATTTAATTTCACCTTCACTCATATTTTCATCAATAGTTTCCTCTTGATCTGATATAACTACATCATTTGCTGCTGTAACATCATCTTCATCTGTGTGATTATTGTCATGACCTGCCATGGTTAACAGGAAGATCTCCCAATCGTAGTTATTTTACAAACTCCTCAGTAGACACTGACCACACTAAATTTTAAAAACAATGCGTAAAATGTAAATAAAATGAACCAAATTCAATAATACTTAACAGCAATACATACATTTGCCATAGATACTTGTCACAGATATCTCCAATAGATACCGCACTTAAGATATCACGCGAGAGGTAATACATCAGTGCAATGCAGGCGCGAAATACGCATGCGCTTAAAGTGCGTCAGTACCACGGTCAGTACTGACCAGAAGTCAGACCCGTGTGTATCGGAGACACTTTTAATAGTTTGTAGAACATAAACGTATGAATCTTAGTATTGAACTCCTTGGCGCCGGAGCTCAAGTTACGATGGAAAATATTTGACAGATGTTAGCTCGCGTTGATGTCTTTTTTCATGATCCCTTTCTTTCATTACCAATTTCACTATTTTTATCCCTTTCTAGCATAGACACGTTTGACAATAGTGTTACAATGTATTACTTTCAAGTATATCGATAATGCAAGATGAGAAAAATTTTAGTGTTTCTACTTTAGATTTCCAAAGTGTCCTGAGAGAACATTAAAATGGACAAATGCCGCACCCTGCTGTTAGAGACATTTACATAGGATAGTTTTCAATGTATGAAGGATAGAAGACGAGTAAATGAAAACTGCTGTGATTACTTCACCTAACCATATAATTTATAACTATACTCATTTGAATTTTTTTTTTCCCAAGACATGCCACGCTGGGCCACACAGCGCCACCTAGCCCCAAACTAAGCCGAAGCTTGTACTATGGGTACTAGACAACTGATAAACTTACTTAGATACATTTAAATATACTTATAATGTCAAAACGGCAGTTGAAATGTATTATTTAACGTATGTATTTTAGTAAATTGATCATTTTACGGGATCTTGCCGTAAAATCATCCGACGAAGGTGAGGTGAACGTTGATTGGTTCAATGGCTCACGTGGCGTTATCCCGGCAACCAATCAGGGAACAGTGTATTAAGTTACGGGTAATAGTGCACCGTTAAATAGTACATTGAGCAACGATTGGCCCATTTGAGGACGATTTTACTTGTGTCAAAATCGTAAATTATTAAATGACTGTCAGGCTACCGTAAGTTGATTAACTAACTGAAATCCATTGCGTTAAATAATACATTTGGGAAACTACCGTTTGTTATATTCCGAAAGATAATCAACTACCTAGGAAATTGATCAACTTACGATTCTTGCTATTTTCCGGTGACATATATAAACATATATTTATATACATACATAGATAAATATCCAGTATTGCACAAAATACTGAAAAGGTGATACAGACATAATCTAGTCTAATATACCTGATTGGTAATTTTTCGATAAAATTATCGACATTGCACAATACAAATGTACATCACTTGAGAAATGAGTTACGTCCCCCGCACACCCTTCCATACCACCTGAAATTGACTCGCGAAACTCAAAGCAAAATGCCGAACATGCGGTATCTATTGGGGGTAATCTGTGATACTTGTCTAAGTTGTCTATGCCTAGAACAAAATCAGATGATTACACCAGGGCTCGGAATACCGGTAAAAATATGGTAACGTTACTTCTGCCTGGCCGAGGTATCGCTACTCAAAAAGTATCGATACCTACCTAAAGTAGCGGTAAATGTTAACGTTATAAATTACCGCTACCTTCATGATGTTATCGGTAAATGTTTAACGTTACCTACTTAATTATGAATTAAATCCAT
The DNA here is from genome assembly GCA_031163375.1 of Conogethes punctiferalis. Lineage (NCBI taxonomy): Eukaryota > Metazoa > Arthropoda > Insecta > Lepidoptera > Crambidae > Conogethes > Conogethes punctiferalis. The sequence goes on from CM062080.1 coordinate 9,847,412, forward strand.
TCTCTCTCTCTATCACTCCCACCCACCCAACATGGTCTCATGCGTCTCGTGTCGCGAAGTTGCCGCTCTGCTATAGGTAACCGTGCGGAGCAGCAAAGTAGCGTAATAAGTATCGTTACTTTTACCGGTAACTAAAGCAGGTATCGATACTTTTAACGTTATATTACAGTATCAATACCTAAACTTAACGTTAAGTTTGATTTCCGGTAAAAATTACCGTTATAATTTACCGCTAAAATTTATTATCGCTACCGACTTACCGGTAAAAAAAGTAACATTATGAATTAACGTTACTTACCGCTACTTATAATGTTAAATTGGTAACGTTACCAAGCCCTGGATTACACGACCCGAATGTTTTGGCATATGGCCAAAATCGGATCTAATGATCGCCCTCGTACAAAATGACACCTTTGACTTCGGTTTTTGACATTTTTCGTTGTACGAAGTACTTGATACTTCCATGCATTTTTCTTTCACAGTAACGCCCTCGTGTCAATGTCATTCTCACGCCGAAACATCAGTGTCGGTCGGTATCGGTACCATGGACGTTTATTTATAATGGTCGGTAGTTCGGTACATCCACCGAAGTTTTGCTGTATTTTGTAGATTTGTAGATTGTGCTTTTTGGCTATGAACGAATTGTGCTTACTATATTATGAGACGTGACTATAAACTGGATTAAGGAATACGAAATATGGTGCCGGTCTTATATTCAAACTTTAATTATGAACTAAAACTAACATTTCACGACTACTTTTTTGCTTAAATTTTCCCAAGATGTTCAGATTATTAATTCTCATATAGAGTACAAATACCAGTGGCTTATAAATACTGAGTGGCTTTTATATTGAGTGGCTTAAGTACTTTTATGCCATGTACAGCAAAAAAAAATACATTTCTAGGTTTTTTGTCTGTGGTTTTTGCATTGATTTGTTGATTGAATGAAATTGTAATTGAGAATTAGAAACAACTCGAGGGTTTTGTTGATAATTTTGTTGTGCTGTTTTGTTTGTTGACCATTCTAAAGTAAGTATTAAACTTTTGATATAACCCTATGCTGATTTCATTTATAATTGTTAGATCTGTACTAATTTTGTACGCTAAAATTAGTACTACGTACTCATTTTCTATGTGAGAATTCGCCCTACACTACACTTCTTGTCATTTCAATAGCTATCAATTTTACTTTTATTAATCTTTCCCTTCAAAACAGCTTTTTACATGTTTATAAATTTCTTTCTGAAACAAATCTTTTGGATGAAAGGATGAGTCACAAAAAAATAACATAATTTTATTTTAATCACAATTTTTCTCTGTCATTGTTCTGTTGCGATCTTTTTGTCTTTGTTTTGTAAGTGATAGGTGTTTGAGAATTTGTAGAAGAATATTATATATTAATTAACTCTTGGCTATTTTCAGTAAAATCATGACTTCTGGACCATATAACTATTCATATATTTTTAAGTATATAATTATTGGTGATATGGGCGTTGGAAAATCCTGTCTGTTACATCAATTTACTGATAAAAAATGTAAGTATCAATTTAGACCTGTATGTAGTAGTATTGAATATTGTTTGTCTGTTACAATACATGTTTCTCATTACATATACTTCCTTTTTTAGCATTAAAAAGCATACATTTTGGATCTTTATTTCATGTATTTCATTTAAAAAATAAAATTATTCAAATAAACTAGTCCTTGTGAAAACTTTGCACTATAAATGGCCTAAAGAAGAAGAGATAGATGAATGGTATTTTATAATACTTGGCAGGGTCTGATTCTTCTATAAGAGAAGATGAAATTTTGGAACAGGCTTTAAAAATAGGATGATGCTAGTATTTTTGGTAAATATGTTGCTTCTCCTCTAAGAAATTAAAAAAATCATGAATTAAAAAAGAAATGAGACATCAAATCAATAGTAGCAATCGCGGCTGCACTTTGTTTATCCATGGTGAACGAGTAATCACTACCTTGTTGGTGTGTGAACAGCTTGGACACTACTTCTGTACACTTACGAATAGACACTACCTACTTAGTAACCAAAAACACGTTAAAGTGTAAACAGTACAGACATTTATTAATGTAGCTTTATAGCTATTAAGGTAGAATATGTAATAAATTGTTGAAGATTATTTGTATAATTATGTATTATAGTTATGGCCGACTGTCCTCATACTATTGGAGTAGAATTTGGGACAAGAATTATAGAAGTGGCAGGACAAAAGATAAAATTACAAATATGGGACACTGCTGGACAAGAAAGATTCAGGGCCGTCACACGTTCATACTACAGAGGCGCTGCAGGCGCCCTGATGGTGTATGATATTACGAGAAGGTACATGTCTCAATGTATTTGTCTACATCCTGCAGTCTGTAATAGGGAATGTGCACATTGATGGTGCTGCCAACTGGTGTCCTAAATTTGAATGTTTTACCCTAGTTTACACTATGTAGTGCTGCCACCTATAGTTTGTGCATGGTCCCTATTACCAAAATATAAACCTAATTTATTCCACACTGACTTGTTACTTTAGAATTGCCCATTTCTGCTACTGTCTTATTCCTCTTTTTTATTGTGTCAAAAATATTTTCATTGTCTAAACCTGCCAATCTGCTTTTTAGGATTCATTCTTGATGGGTCATATATTTATACATAAAATATTTAAATTACAGGTCAACTTACAATCATTTAAGCAGCTGGCTTACAGATACACGCAATTTGACTAATCCCAGCACTGTGATATTTTTAATTGGAAATAAATCTGATTTAGATGGGCAGAGAGATGTAACTTATGAGGAAGCTAAACAATTTGCAGATGAGAATGGGCTGATGTTTGTTGAAGCCAGTGCCAAGACGTAAGGAGACATTTCTTTTAAATTTTTGATATATTAATTTATATTTTGTCAAAAAGACTTTTGAATACTTAATTGTATTCAACAATATGGGCTAACACAACATAATATTATAATATTACTTACATTTACAATTTTTATAACAGATTTACAACATAATAACAAAGGTTGATTTTTATATTATTGTGTAAATGTGTGAATTATGTGGATTAAAAAGCAGTTATTCATTGCTTAAAATATAAAATGATGATTACAGGGGTCAAAATGTGGAAGAAGCCTTTCTTGAAACAGCCAAAAAAATATATCAAAGTATTCAGGATGGAAGGTTGGACTTGAATGCTGCTGAGTCGGGAGTGCAACACAAACCAGCATCCCCAGGGCGTCCCTTGGCGGCCCCACCTGCTGCCCGAGACAATTGCACATGCTAACCAATATGAGTCACATAACACTTAACTAACTCTATTTAGTAAATCATACCTACTTTTAAGAAATCATTGTTAGTTATAATTGCAATTATTATGAATTCAGTTACTTTCTTTTAACCTATTTTATATTGTAAATGTTGAACATTCCACAAACAGAAAGAGACTGGGCTAATTGAAATCATGTATCTCTGGTCCAAAGTAATTGTTTACATAAACACAGTGCATCACATCTTTGTGGTTATTATGAGCTAATCATGCATTTTTATCAATTTTTTTGTGTCCCTGAATAAATTTAGGTATATAAATTAAATTTAAGGAAAAATTATTAAACCAATTTGCATTCTTATATTGAATTTTCTGTTGTTAAAAAAGCACAAAATGGCTATGTTAGTTTTTAAATCCTCGAGACTAATAGATTTTGTCTATGTTGTCTGCTATTTACAATTCCAAGATTGCAGTAGACATTAACACGTTGACCGCCATGCCGGTCACCGGTGACCGGCAAACAATAGTTTTTCTATTGTGTCTAGTTTCTCGGCAGTCAAAGACTTAATTAAAATCGAATGTCGTAATCAAAATTAAAAAATTTATGTAATCTCAGTAAAAACTAATTTTGACTATGCTGAGAAACAGTCGTAAATAGCTGCACAAGTAAAAAAAATGCCGCATTTTAGTTTCGGAGTTATAGCTATAGGTTAGTGAGGATTACAGCTTGAACATCAAGCTGATGCATGCATGCAAACGGAATCGGTACCTAATAAGTTTATTGGATTGGTTTAGGTTCCAAAAAATAGTCATAAAATATATATGACATACCAAATCTCAGAAATAGTCGCTTAGAAATACGGATGATGACAAGGTATGAAAATGAAGAAAATAATTAGTCCGTCTCTTAGATAATAAAAAAATATAAGACCCGTATTTTTTGTTTTGTCGAAATAGCAAGAAAATACTTAGATATAGCGCATTAAAGTTACGGAGTGGGGGCTAACTACGTCACGTTAGAGTATATTTTGTACTCTAACGTGACGTCATGTGACATTTAAAATCAATGTATCTTCGTAAGTTTTTGAACAAGAGGCAAAATAAAAAATACGTATCCAATATTTTTCATTAATCTATCTGATGGACATTAAATTATTTTTTAGTCATCATCCCTATTCCAGAGATAGGTATAAAGGTACCATTGTGAGGATTCTGGCTTGAACGTTTGAAAACTTCAAATATCTCCGAAACGCCTACAATTTTTGGTTTCGAGTTTGTGCCAAAAAATAGTTGTATGCAGCGAAAATTAATTTGAGCTGATTTAATTTGTAAATTATAAGTTTAAATTTTTCCCTACATTTCTGGAGGTACAGTTGTGTACAAAATGTTTTACTTCATTTGTTATTATTGTAGAGTATTGCCCCCACTAAAACCATTTTCTGAATTGCACAGCTTTTAAATTGGAAGTAGTCGGTTCCTCTAGACCAGCACTTTAAAGTGTAGGTAGGGGGTTATTTATATTATAAATAAATAATAAATAAATAAATAACCCAAGACATGCCACGCTGGGCCACACAGAGCCACCTAGCCCCAAACTAAGCCGAAGCTTGTACTATGGGTACTAACTAGACAACTGCTAAACTTACTTAAATACTTTTTTTTGTAAATAAATACATATTATACATAGAAAACACCCAGACCAATACAAACAGACATGTTCATGCACACAAATGTTTGTAATGTGCGGGGATCGAACCCACGACCCTTGGCTCAGAAGGCAGGGGTCACTACCAATTGAGCCACCGAGCCTGTCAAATGTGTCAATTATGTAAAATGCTTTACAGATTCGCAATCTTCCGAAGCATTTATTGTATGTACTACAAAGTACAAAACCTACTATGCTTCGGACAATTGCGAATAAACCAATACTTAGTGGTAAGGCTGGCTTGGCTCACATCCGTGTGATTGTGGATTTCAAGCCTTTGGTTAATCGCGGCACAGCTTGTCGCCGCGGCGCTGAGTGCGTTCGCACAGCAGTATTTGTTTTTTTTTTTGTCGCTTTTCATGAATCTAATGATGCAGATTTGTACTACCTTGTATCGGATCTCGGTGCCCGAAATTTGGTGGTTGTGCCTCCTACGGCTTCATATTATTAAAAAAAAAACAAATTCTGCTGCACGAACGTTCGCCCAACAGATTTTTTTTTCAAAGGGTATGCTGAATATAAAATATGCAAAAAGATAGCTTACATACTTTGAGGTGCCCTTCGGGGCACCTCAGTAACTCCTGAACCTTGCTAGTCATGATAATGAAAATTAGGGAACAGGGATGCACACATGTACTGCACCTGTATACAAAAAATCATGACTTTACGTTCAACCGTTTCCGATATACAGCAATCGTCAAAACGTTCGACAAAACGAAATAGGGTAAATGCCCAGTCATTGGACAGTTAAGGATCTTTCGAAGGTTTTGAATGCCTAATGACCACATTTACAAAGATATCGGCTGTAATTATTCTTTTCTTGTTAGTTTAATATGTTTAAGTTTATAATACATTCTTAAAAACAGCATATTATTAACATCAAAATCGCGAAAAAAATTTGCTAAATTATACAGTCATTGGACAGTATTTCTATTATTGGACAGCGTCAACTAGTTAATGGACATCACTTTAATTAACTCTTAAATCATCACAATTATAATTTAAAAGGAAAAGACTGCACCAAATTGGACGAATCTTGGATTTATGTATTCATTATTCTTAGGATAAAGTGTGTAATATGAAAAATACAAAATTACATGGCGATACTAAATACAGTCAGCTAGTATCATAATAAGAATATTTGTGCGACATCAGCACTCTCCAGTCTACACTATTTCAGAGCTGAACAATCTCTGTAGTTTATCAGATAGACTTTGCCAAAAATAGTCATGAAATAAATTATGTTCCAAAAAATATTGGAACATAAACCAATTCAATAGACTTTGCCGTTTGCTTGCATCAGAGGTGAGGATTACAGCTTGATGTTCAAGCCAGAATCCTCACCACCTATAACTCTATACCTATAACTTCGAAACTATAATGCGAGAATTTTTTTACTTGTGCGACTATTTAAGACAATTTTTTGGCATAGTCAAAATTCGTTTTCATTGAGATTTCAGAGATGAGGATTACAGCTTGAAGCACACCGAACGGCTTATCAAGGTTAAGGCGCATTTCAATGGTCCATACGATAACTCTATAGGTGATAAATTATATAGGAATGATGCTGATTGGTAGTGAATATGTAACGAAAGGGATTGACACCGATAGGGGTTTGCATACGTATTAGTGAATGAAATAAACAAAACATTTTTTTAGAAAATGTTTAAAAAGGCGTTTATTGTAAATTCACGGCTTCCCATATTATGATAGATAGGTAGTAATATACACAAGTATTACTTCGTTATGAAAACGACCGCGTTTGACAAGTAAGATAGCTTACTTGTCAAACGCGGTCGTTTTCCTATAAATACTGTACATCTACGAGTATATAATATATAAATACATATAGTATATCTATATATAGGCTGTTACATGGTCGCCCACTTTAGGCATAAGGGTGCGCGTCCATTGTTCTACGCTAAGCGCAACGCGCACACAGTCGGGCGACACAACGGTTTTTTCTTTGCTTGGCAAGATTTCACATAGCTACTCAAAAATGAGCGGATAGCGGATGTAGAGCTATCATCCGCCGCCCGCTAATTTTTGAGCAAGACAAATCTGTGATATCGGATGTCTCGTGTCGTGCATATGTACCTACATCGCGACCAGCGCGTGCTATAAGACGCGTACCTCATAGGGATTAACTTGGACCCTGACGTATCACAGTTTAAAATTTGAATTTAAGTCTAATAGACTAATGCATATTTATGTTTCTGCATATTATTCTATTTACTATTGAACACTTTATTGAGAACCGAAATACTTAATAATTATTAGACTTAATATATTAGTATGTATATAAAATACTTCACCAACACCATTATAATACTTAGGCACAATAAGGCATAAATGACACTTGTATGTAGGTATACTTAATAATATGCGATTACAATTTAGATTGAGTATTTTTAAGTAAAACATCTTGCATATCTTGAAGGGACTGTTCTAAAGCTGATCGATATTTGGAGCAATTAGTTTCAGCGTTAGAAGCAAAACGGGACGTAGCGAAATTAACATCGTTGTCACGTGGATTGTAGCAAGTCGCATAACCATTAGCCACTAGAGGTCCATAACACATAAATCCGTCGCATTTACAGGCCACCTGCAATAAATAACATGCATATTATTATATATCATAATTTGTAGGTACAGATATTATGTATAGTTCATTCGCGTTAAGAAAATAGTGACTCATCACCGACTGCCGGCCAAGCCACACCCCCTAGCCAATTAAAACGCTAGAAATTATAATTTCTAGCGTTAGCCACACCCCCTAGCCAATTAAAACGGGAAGAAGAAATTATAATTTCTAGCGTTTTAATTGGCTAGGGGGTGTGGCTTGGCCGGCAGTCGGTGATGAGTCACTATTTTCTTAACGCGAATGAACTATTGTATTTACGTGTATAATAAATGAATCTTTAAATGGTGCCCATTTTTTTGGTCAAGTTTTACACAGTAAGATAAGGCATATAAGAACTCGGTCTTATTTTACTTTACCTCAATCAAATACTTACCTCGATTTCAAATACCTAAAAAAATTTTTTTTTTCTATAAAAACGAACCTGACTTGTTGAAATCCTCATATGAGCACTTTTAGTGTAGCCTGCATCAGAATACAGTTTCGGAATAGCTATACCATTTTCGAGAGCGATCAATTTCAATCCTAGTAGATGTCTATCTACACCCAATCCTTGAAGCGCCTGAAAGGAAATACATAAATATATAATTATTTATTTATATATGTCGACATACATAACGACTACATATTCCATGATTATCTTTTGGAATCTAAACCAATTCGATAGACTTTCTTCATGTTCAAGCCAGAATCCTTTCATCAGAGGTGACGATTACAGCTTGATTTTCAAGCCATGGTCCTCACTAACCTATAGCTTTTACTCCGAAACTAAATGCGACTATTCTTTTTTGTTGATTTGTACGACTGTTTATTAGCATTATCAAAATTCGTTTTCATTACCTTTTCCTAACCTAACGATTGAAAAGGGATATTTTTATTTAAAAACGTCCCTTTGTACAAAAAGGTATATCATTCATGAAGCTTGTGTTTTTATAAAATTTTCATTATTTCACGAGTGATATTTATAGAAAAATTTTAATGTGATATTAATATCAATTTTTGAACTAACACATGATAAGGCCTATTAGCACACGGCACCGGGTTCCGCCGCGGTAGGCGGTAAGCGGATCTAATGTGGTATTGAGTTTATGAACCGCGCTAGGCTAGTGCACGCACACGTCGAGATTACTCCAGTGGTACCAACTATGTGTGAAACGCGCTCCGCTGCCTCCTTCTTCTTCTATTCTCTGTGGTCTATATGTCACCGGAAATTATAGCAAGAATCGTAAGTTGATCAATTTCCTAGGTAGTTGATTAACTTTCGGAATATAACAAACGGTAGTTGAAATGTATTATTTAACGCAATGGATTTCAGTTAGTTGATCAATTTACGGTAGCCTGACAGTCATTTAATAATTTACGATTTTGACACAAGTATGGGCCAATTGTTGCTCAATGTACTATTTAACGGTGCACTATTACCCGTAACTTAATACACTGTTCCCTGATTGGTTGCCGGGATAACGCCACGTGAGCCATTGAACCAATCAACGTCCACCTCACCTTCGTCGGATGATTTTACGGCAAGACCCCGTAAAATGATCAATTTACTACCTCACCTTCGTCGGATGATTTTACGGCAAGACCCCGTAAAATGATCAATTTACTAAAATACATACGTTATATAATACATTTCAACTGCCGTTTATTATTTTCCGGAAGTTAATCAACTACCTAGGAAATTGATCAACTTACGATTCTTGCTATTTTCCGGTGACATATACATCATCACAAACATTTTTTTATCTTCAAGACTTCACGACACTCGTGATCCCAGTTTCTTAGTACTAAAGATTAAGTTTGTCAAGCTACCCTACACTTTCGTATTTTTCGACACAATGCACCGCGGGGGCAGCCGCTTGCGCGCACGCAGACGCGTCACGTTGGGCGCTTCCAATCTTCGCAATTTTGTTTTATTTTCTCACACCGCGCCGCACACCGCTTTGTCCAACGCGACGCGTCTCTTTAATCAAGGCCTTGTACACGCATTCCTAAAAGATATAAGTAAACTGACGATGTCGAGAGTCTTAGTATGGTAATAATAAAGTAGGTACCTACCTATACATAAAGTTACCCAAATATCTCCTTGCATAAAGCACTTCATGCATTAGATATTTAGTTTAAAATTATTTTGGGAAAATTGACAGGATAAGGGTTACTTACCTGTACTGTATAATTTTTATGTGCATTAACAGCACTTTGCATCGACTGCAGTTTCTCTTTTACAGAGCTCTGGGCATTTAACATTGTTTTAGCGAATTCAATAGATTCCACAGAACAAGATCTTATTGTCTCAGTACGACCGCCCACATACATCCTTGTTGCTGCTGATTCATAATGTGCACCAGGAGACTTGTGAAGCCTAAAACAATGTATATGTCACCAGAAAATAGCAAGAATCGTAAGTTGATCAATATCCTAGGTACATAGTTGATTAACTTTCGGAATATAACAAACGGTAGTTGAAATGTATTATTTAACGCAATGGATTTCAATTAGTTGATCAATTTACGGTAGCCTGACAGTCATTTAATAATTTACGATTTTGACACAAGTAAAATCGTTCTCAAATGGGTCAATCGTTGCTCAATGTACTATTTAACGGTGCACTATTACCCGTAACTTAATACACTGTTCCCTTATTGGTTGCCGGGATAACGCCACCTGAGCCATTGAACCAATCAACGTTCACCTCACCTTCGCCGGATGATTTTACGGCAAGACCCCGTAAAATGATCAATTTACTAAAATACATACGTTAAATAGTACATTTCAACTGCCGTTTATTATTTTCCGGAAGTTAATCAACTACCTAGGAAATTAATCAACTTACGATTCTTGCTATTTTCCGGTGACATATATAATATAGTCCACGAAATGCCTCTTAAAAGCGCGAGCCCACATTTCAATTTTGAACATTTGAATGTATAGGTTGCTCTTATCGATTTTTTGGTGAAATTTGACAGATAAGGGTAGGCTGTCGGTACAAATTGACAGTTGTTTGATTGTTATAGAGAATTAATGAGGATAATAATAATATTAGCTTACCTGTAAAATGCGTATTGCATAGCCATCTGCAAATAACTATCAGGACTCATCTTGTGCGTCTTTATAAAATTTTTCCCATACTTGTCGTATGTGAAACAGTTTAATTCCAAATTGTTGACTAACTTATCTAAATTTGATTTGGCAGTTGTTACCATCTTAGCAACTTCATCGTTTAGTCTGAATTTCAAAAGGGTGGGCTGTTTCGGACTAGCTGATTTAGATAAACCACGTTTACCACTTTCACTAAAAATAAAAGTACAATAAATATTTGGGTCGCATCTAAATACTAGAAGTATGTAAATAAATAGATAAAATAAAGTAATTACATGTAGTTAATAATAAAATCTGTTAATACGGCTATTGGTTGCCCTTCAGCTGGAGAATGTTCATAAGTTAGACCAGTCACACCATCAGCTCCGACGATAAACTGAAATTTTAATTTACAGTATAGGATGCAAACGTTGTATAAAGGCCTTAGGTAGGTATTCAAATACAAATATAGTAAACATCAAATAAATAAAAAAAAATTCCATAAAAACACAGTAACAATAAATATAAAATTCACAGGTCCCCACACTAGGCTAAGCCTGTCTTGTGGGGAACAAAGACCGAGTTAGCAAAAATAATAACTATTGGCACAAAGTTACGGTAGGTACAGTCAACAATATTGTCTTTAACATATTGATAGTACACAAAAAAAAATAAAGACAAAGGAATATACAACGTAACGGTAAGTTTAAGAAAAGAAACAAAAATGGAATAATGAGAGTATTCATTTTAGGAAAAGAATAATGTGGGTATTCTTTACATTGTTGGCTTAAGAAAATCCTCGGTTTCTTCGTAAGTCCATAAAAGGAGAGACTTAATTAGTAAATGTTTAGTTTCTTGAACTGAGCAGCTTTTAAAATTTAATTTATTTACAAGTCTATTATAAATGTAAGGAAAAAAGAAGTGGCTGAAATGGTGCGAGAATGATGTGTTGGTGGTTGGATACAAACTCCAAATTTTAATTAATATTTTTTTGAGTAGTGCATTATATTCTGTAGAGTTGATTACAATTTTATGTTTTAATGTCACGACCCTCAGTATGAAAAGCTTTCTCACACTAAGCACCTCTGTTTCGGTATATAATGCAGTTGTTGGATATAGCAACGGCTTGAAAAGAGCTGTTTTTAAAACGCCCCTTTGGGCCCTCTCCAGAGTGATCAGTGATGTTTGGGCAGCTCCTCCCCAAGCGAGTGTACAATAAATTATCATGGATTGGCATAAAGCAAAATATACCATCTTAAGGGTTTTATTATCTGCCGTTTCACGGAGACTTTTCATAACATGAATGACTTTTCTAACCCGACTGGACGTAGCTGCGATGTGCTCTTTGAAATTAAGTTTTTCATCCAGTATGACTCCAAGATATCTTAGATGATCCACCCTTGAGATACAGTCGCAGTTACACACAGTATCAGTATTATTTTGACAACTATGGATTGTTATTCTTTTTGGATTAATGGTAGGGGCCGACGCCGCTGTCTTATGGAAGCAGAGGTATTTAGTTTTGCTAAAATTTAGTGTCAGGATATTGTTATTTACCCATTCCGATACATTTCTCAATCCGTCCTCAACCTTTTGATGAACAAGATCCCATGATACGTTATGAGCAGGTGTCGAGCATATGTCATTGATATTCAATGAAAAAAGTGTGGGGCCCAGGATACTGCCCTGTATGACTCCAAACGTTATAGGTCTTATATTGCTTATGTTTTCGCCAATCTTAACACATTGTTCCCTATTTGATAAGTAGCTAGTGAACCAGTCTAAAGCAGTACCTCGAATTCCAAAACTCTCCAACTTCTTTAGTAAGATTAATACCGAGACTGTGTCGAAAGCTTTGGCTAGGTCCAAAAAGACACCAATACAGCAGCGGCCGTTGTCGATCGATGAGTCGAGACAATGTTCTTTAATAAGGTGACTGCATCTTCCGTTGATTTGCCCCTCCGAAATCCGAATTGCCTATTTATTAAAACACGGGCGGACGCGTCGGAAGTGTGTGCTTCAAGCTGCAATCCTCATCTCTGAAATCTCAAGGAAAACGAATTTTGACTATGCCAAAAAATAGTCATAAATAATCGCACAAGTAAAAAAAATAGTCGCATTATAGTTTCGGAGTTATAGCTATAGGTTGGTGAGGATTCTAGCTTGAACATCAAGCTGTAATCCTCACCTCTGATGCAAGCAAACGGCAAAGTCTATCGAATTGGTTTATGTTCCAAAAAATAGTCATGAAATAGTCGCAACGACATGCCAAATCTTAGAAATAGTCGCTAAGAGATTCCAGAGATATAAGGGTACCCTTGCGAGGATTCTAGCTTGAACATTTGAAAACTTCAAATATCTCCAAAACGCCTTTGATTTTCGATTTCGAGTTTGTGCCAAAAATAGTCAATAAATAGTCTTCTCCAGCGACAATAAATTTGAGCTGATTTAATTTGAAAATAAAATCTTATAATTTTCCCTACATTTCTGAAGGTACAGTTGTATACAAAATGTTTTACTTCATTTGATATTATTGTGAAATATTCCGCTTAAAAATAATATTTCGTCCAATTAGGTATTTTCCATGGCAGTTGTTATGATTAAACAAAAAACAAAACAAACATTTAAATGTTCCAAAAAATTGTCATTTGAAATAGTCGCAACGACATACCAAATCTCAAACAAGTTTTGTACGCAAAATTATGCAAACTTTAAACAATAATAAATAAAAATAGCTACATATTGATAACACAAGAATTGATAATCTGAAAGTATTTATTAACAGAATCCGATTACAAAAACTCATTCAACCAGAGAGCAAAAGTAATAATGGCGGGCGCTCTATGACAGCTGTCAGTGTCAAACTTCAACTGTCAACGTTAGTGCGGTGACTCTTGAGCGTGGCGAATAGTGCTGTGCCGCAGCTGTTGATTATTCTCCTCTAACAATATAAATGTTTGTTTTTATTTGTTTAGTCATAATAGCAGTCTTGAAAAACACCTAATTGGGCGAAATATTACAGTTTAAGCGGAATATTTTACAATAGTATGAAATGAAGTAAACATTTTTTACACGACTGTACCTCCATAGAAATGTAGGGAAAATTAACACTTTTTATTTTCAAACTAATTCAGCTCAAATTTATTGTCGTTGGAGACGACTATTTAATGACTATTTTTTGGCACAAACTCAAAATCGAAAATCGAAGGCGTTTCGGAGATATTTGAAGCTTTCAAATGTTCAAGCTAGAATCCTTACAAGGGTACCCTTATATCTCTGGAATCTCTTAGCGACTATTTCTGAGATTTGGCATGTCGTTGCGACTATTTCTTGACTATTTTTTGGAACATAAACCAATTCGATAGACTTTGCCGTTTGCTTGCATCAGACCAACCTATAGCTATAACTCCGAAACTATAATGCGACTATTTTTTTTACTTGTGACTATTACTTGCGACTATTTATGACTATTTTTTGGCATACTAATATAAATAAATAAATATCAGACAACATCACATACATTGCTCTAATCCCAAAGTAAGTAGCTTAAGCACTTGTGTTATGGGTATCAGAACAACGAAGGTACCACAAATAAATACTTAAATACAAATTATAAACACCCAGACACGGAACAAACACAAGTATTCATCACACGAATGTTTGTCCCGGGTGGGAATCGAACCCACGACCCTTGGCTCAGAAGGCAGGGGTCACTACCAATTGAGCCACCGAGCCTGTCGATATTACTCAAAATTCGTTTTCATTGAGATTTTAGAGATGAGGATTGCAGCTTGAAGCATATTCGAAAGTTCTTCGCGTGCGCCTGCGTCGTGTGCCCGCCCGCAACGCGCGTGTGACCTGACAATGCGTCGCCCACGCCTTAGCTATTGCTGGCTTGCGTTGGCCCTCATAGTGTATTGTAAGATTGCTTATAAATAGGTTTATAGGTAAATATTTATTCATCATCAGCTTGCAAACGCCCAATTTATTTTAATTTGATAAGAATTTACTTCGAAAGCAGTTTAACAAATATTTTTATGAAAAAAGTAGCAGCCACAAGGGGCCATCCATTATTATTAAGTAAAGGGGAGAGAATGTGGTCCACGAAGTGCGATACGCGAGGATAAAATAATACATTGTCATCAATGAAGGCTATTGTATTATCCACATACACCTATCATTACTAACCTGAACAGTTTTATCGAACCACCGGTTGCCTCCATTAATGTTTGAACCGCCACCGTGAATTGTTTGAGCAGCTGCTAAATTTTGTCTCGCATCCTTATCACCCTGTTTCCACAAACCTACTGATGCATCTAAGCATAGCACTGCTATACTCTTTTCGATGTCCGCTAAAGAATTTTTATTCGCATTATCTGAAAACATTTTTTCATAAAATTAAGAAACCATCTTCAATATGTAGACAATGGAACAACTAGGAAGTTTCAAACAAAAAAATAATTGTCCAAATTGGTTCACAGTTCTCGGGGATATCTGGTAACCCTCCTCCTTTTTTAAAGCCGGTTAAGTACAAAGAAAAAAGCTGTTTTTGTAGTGTGGTACAATGTCGTCAATACACAACAGTCGCTAAAGGGCTCTTATAAGCCGAAACGACACAAATAAGACTCGCAGCATGAACACCTAAAAAATGACACAGTGAACACTTTGAAAATAACATGTGATAGCCATTCATATTCTACTAGCTGTGCCCGCGGCTTCGCCCGCGTTCATGTAGGTGAGTCACAGCACAGCAGAAGTGTTTCTTCATCCAATTTTTTGTAATAAAAGGTAGCCATTGTCCTTTGTCGTGTGTAAAGGTAGCCTGGGTCTAAAGATTGTCTGTGCCAAATTTTATCAAAATCGGTTGAGAAGTTTAAGCAGGAAAGCGTAACAGACAGACAGAGTTACTTTCGCATTTATAATATTAGTAAGGATATCACAGAAATGTGTAAGAATAGAAATTCGTGATAAATTTCTGGCGCAGCTACATTCCTGAAGAACAGCTGCAGTGAATGAATAAAAAATGGTAAAAATAATGGTAACATAACTAAGTACCTTTAATAAGAAGATTGTAAGCTTTAGCCCAAGTGTCGCGATTTTCAGAAGTAAGGATACCAACAGGTGCATCCGTGTGTTTTGCTGAAATTTCTATTATGTTTTTAAGTTGTTGTACTAACTGTTCCTCATTTAAAACTAAATCATCTTCACCCCATAAATCCATATGAAAAATCTAAAAAACAAAATTATTCGATTTTATTTATATTGAATGCATGTTTTAAGTAACTGTCATTTACAATTAATTTTAAGTGTATCTTAATAAAAAATGGTCCATCCCATCGACCCCAAAGATCCATTAAGGGAGAGGGGGAATTAAAGAAGGTATAACTCTTCATCTGTATCTTCACCACAGATAAGTATCAAAGAACGCAGAGAAGAACGCTCTTTCGAGCGTGCATGATTTCCAAAACATCACTTCAGTTTCTGCGCCCATAAAATTTAAACATATCGAAGGGTTTCACACCTAATACGTAATTATTATTACTTTTGAATATTATGTTATGCATACTGTGTATATCTTAGGTAAACTCCTATCCTCCTAAACTAATTTTTTTTTAAATAACTATGGCCGTTCTATCCTTGATACATATTTATGAGTATCTAGTCAATAACTTTAATTACTTGCTAATAATTAGCAAGTAATTAAAGTTTTTGACTACAGCATTAGATACCTATTTTGTCTGAACAATGTTCTGTCACATACGTGTGATGTCGCAGAAGTGTTCTGTAGAAATAATGGCTTGTCGAAATAGAATGATGTCGGAGTAGTGTTTTGTGTGACTAGAAACCTGTCGAATCATCGTTCGTTCGAAGAGGCGTCTAGTCTAAATTATAGTGTTTGTCCAAATGCAGGGTAGATAAGACTCGAATAAAATGAAGTTTTTGCTTTCCTTACTTGATTGTTGCTAATAACTGTCACATATTTGCTATCATTAAAAGACAGTTTGTCTCGTTTTTCTCCAGGTATTCTACAAGTTCCAAATATTTTTTTATATTGTGCCATATCCAAAGGACTTTTTCCCATCATTTCAACAGGTATTTCGTTTCTGAAAAATAATTGAAATTGTGATTTTAAACTCAAAGTGACAGAACTCCATTTTATAAATATTTACATACGGTACAAGCCTGTGCCAACAAGAAACGTAATAAACATCACATTCCCGTTCAAGGTAGACTTTCGATTTCGACCAGAGCGGCTCCGGCGACACTAACGCCGCGTCCGCGTCATAGCCGTTGCGTCAGTGTCGCAGTGGCTCTGACGCTAAAGTGGCTTCCCAGCAGCGCGACTCCGGCGTCAGATCCAGTTGGTATTCCATGCCAAACGGTAGTGCAGTGGAGGTGAGTTATGTTCAGTACATCAGAATAAACCGATCAATTAAAAATATCTTATTAGAAGAAGAGTAGGATAATGATCTTTTGCTTCGTTACTATTTGAGTATGGAACGAAGCCCACCAAACTCAATATTCAAAAGTCGAGAGGAAGAAGGCACTTACAGCGTTACAGAATCTTGATAAAAAATCATTTGAATGAGGACGACGAGAAATTTAGGAGCTTTTGTCGGTGCGACCGCAACATGCCACGGCCGCTGTCGCTCAGCGACAGTGACGTCGCGTTCAAACGTTAGTTCATACATTTCCGTACTGCATAATACTTAAATTACTTAATATCGCTGCGTTAGTGTCGCCGGAGCCCAGAGTTGCCAGATCTCCCGATTTCCCGGGAGTTCTCCCGATTTTGGTCAATATCTCCCGAAGTCCCGGATTTCGTCCAAAACTTCCGTTTTTTTTTACCTCCCGTATTGTATAAATATGACCAAAATGGAGAAAAATCCTCAACGATTTAACGATTTTCTTAGACTAATGACCTTTTTTTGCTCTCCAAGCAACTGAATGGCAAAAATTTTAATTAGGTACCTAGTAATCATCATTCTTAGGCAAAAAGAACATCTCCCGATTTTTTCACAAGTATTGTCATACATCTCCCGGATTTTGATTGTACATCTCCCGAAAAGTCAACATTTTGATCTGGCAACTCTGCCGGAGCCGCTCTGGTCGAAAGTCTACCAGACTTCGACCAGAG
Source organism: Conogethes punctiferalis (assembly GCA_031163375.1). Taxonomy (NCBI): domain Eukaryota; kingdom Metazoa; phylum Arthropoda; class Insecta; order Lepidoptera; family Crambidae; genus Conogethes; species Conogethes punctiferalis. The sequence goes on from CM062080.1 coordinate 9,865,243, forward strand.
CGGCTCCGGCTCCTAGAGTCACTCTACCTTAATAAGTCTAGTCCACTATCGGTCAAGTCTACATTGTCCAGTCCAATCAAATAGTGTTATTATCCCCCCCTTTAAATCGATTACTTTTGTTGTCCAGGTTTTTAGGGTTCCGTACCTCAAAAGGAAAAAACGGAACCCTTATAGGATCACTTTGTTGTCCGTCTGTCTGTCCGTCCGTCCATCTGTCTGTCAAGACCCTTTTTCTCAGGAACGCGTGGAGGTATGAAGCTGAAATTTATATCAATTACTCAGGGTCTACTGTCCCTTGAAGCTGTGAAAAAATCAAACTTCTAAGCCAACGCAATCAAAAGATACAGCCGTTTATGCCGCAAATTTTCGACACTTGCAAGGGAATCAAAACCTACAGGGTGCTTCCCGTGAACTCAGAATCTTGAAATTTGGTACGAAGCAACGTCTTATAGCATAGATAAAGGAAAAATTACGTAAACCATAAATTTTTAGTTACATCACATATATTTTTTTTTTTAATAATTTTAAACTTACTACCCATTTCCTCATAAACGCGTAGAGGTATTAAATTGAAATTCATACCAAATACTCAGGTCTATAATACCTTTAAGCTGTAACAAAATCAAACTTCTATGTCAACGCAATCAAAAGAAACAGCAATTTAAGCTGCATATTTTGAAACTCGCAAGTACTCGCAAGGGAATCAAAACCTAAAGGGTACTTCCAGTCGACCTAGAATCTTGAAATTTGGCATGAAGCAACGTTTTATAGCACACATAAAGGAAAAATTCCGAAAACCTTAAATTTTTAGAAGAACAAACTGTAATGAACGAACTTTGTAAACCTTGCAGGTTTGTACGGAACCCTCGGTGCGCGAGTCCGACTCGCACTTGGCCGGTTATTTTTTAATAGGTATTCTAAGACTACATTAATACTTAGTTGTTCGTCACCGTATTACATTTTGGGTCGCCTTATGGTAGATTGGTAGAGAACTCCGAACGGCATTATGTCTGCCATTTGTAATTTCTTGTGCAATATTAATAATTATTATTTAATATTTTTTATTTATGTACTTGCAAAGTCTTAGTAATAGAGTTAAATTTACCCTTTGGGTACGAAACCCAGTACTGAAGTTTTAGAATAAAATACTGGACAATTTATTTTAAGTATCCGTGTTTTATTGTTACACTTGTTTAGCTAAGGCCAATAAATAAAATAACTGCCCATTATTCTTTTCAATATAAATGATTTTTTCAAATGAAGGTTGAAGTAATACGAGTAATAACAATTTATAAAATTAGTTAGATGTAGGTATAGATTGTCTAAGCTAAAATCACGCGCCCCTCCACTTTATTACTTTATTCAGATGACGTGTGAGTGCAAATATTAATGACAGCATTTATTTCAGCTGTGTGACAGTGCTGATTATTAGGTCAACTGCTGTGGGTCAACTGTGACTTGTATCTGCACATGACGGCCGACTGGTCGAGTGATGAATCCGTCAACGTTCGCTCTATGGAGCAGCGCTGTCCATGGAAGTATTAAGTACTACGTGTCAGATGTATGACACGAAACGTCTTCTTCTTTTGTGCGCTCACGATCAATTAATCTAGTTTGATAACAAATCTGATAATTACGCCTCCAATCGAGTATGGTTTACAAAGAAAACTGTATTAATTTATATAAAAACAATAAATTAAGATTTTTTAATTATTTTACAATTAATATAATTTTACAGTTTTAGGGCAGTAATCAACTATCACTAGCGTAAGTGAGTGTTTCCACATCATTTTCCGCTTCATATTTTCATTCTGAAGTATACTTTCGCAATTAATTCTTTTTGCTGTAAAAAAATTTAACGCGTATTGCAAGCCATCATAGAAAACATTCATTTGATTTGCATTTTTTTAGGGGGACCACTAAATTTTAGGCGATTTTATAGGTTTTTGACACAAATTTTTGGGATAAATATTTATGAGAGTTGGGAACTCTGGTTCGATGCGTTTTTTTTTTCCTTTACAGGATAAAAAAGAAATGAGTAGTTTTAGTATATATTTAATTTAGCTGGCTCCGAAGGTTTTTTAAACATGCTGACGGTACTTTTGTGATCGAAAGATGCGAGCCGACCAATCGTAATTGCATGTTTACGTGTATTTTTATTTATTTTTTATTTATTTATTTTAGATTACCAACGACTGTTACATCAAAATAAATCCTTAATTATAGCCTTAATACTATTACACAATGCACAGTCTCTTATAGGTAACCATCACTCTCAAAGCAGTTTCACATCATAAATACACTATAAAGTTATTACTTAAACCAAAACAATCTGAACCAAATAAACAAACCAACTCCAAAAGCTACTCAAATTGGTCCAAAATCAGGTTTTTAAATTTCTTTAATGACACAGAATGGATGTCTATCTCTGTTCTCCCCCCCATGCATTCATTAAAGAGACGGGACATTCTTGCTAAGGGCGAGTTCGAACCCAAAACTGTTCTACGCAATGGACATACGAAAGGATTGATTGCAATACGAGGAACCCTACGAGGCACTCTGAAGGAAAGTTTCGCCAAAAGTTGTGGACAGTCTAGAGTATTGTTGCAGATTTTGTGTAAGAAAACCAGATCGGATAAATTTCTACGGTTTTCCAACGATAGCATTTTGAATAATTTTAAGGATTTTGTATATGAATATGGCTTACATACTTCTCCAACAGAGTACGCCAGGTGCCTTACGAATCTTTTTTGCACTCTTTCGATCCTCAATGAATGTGTAGCAAAGTGAGGCCGCCAAACTACACCAGCGTATTCAAGTACAGAACGAACCAGACTGTCAAAGAGCATAACCTTTGTGGATTTTTTCCTAAAGTTCCTACCGTGTCTAATTATAAATCCCAACATTTTAGAGGCCCTTTTAATAATTTTGTCGATGTGATTAACAAATGTAAGCTTCTGATCAAGCAGCACTCCTAAATCTCTAACTACATCCACCTCCTTCAGCCGCGACCCATTGATGGCATATTGCGTTGGTATAATATCCCTTCTCCTTGTAAATTTAATATGTAAACATTTTTCAACATTTAAATGCATTCCATTTCTTGAACACCAATCTGCTAACGAATCCACGTCACCTTGCAGCAGAGAAGCATCATTCATCGTATCAATAACTCTTACAAGCTTGAGATCGTCGGCAAACAGATAAGATCTTGAGTATGAAAAACAAGAGGGTAGATCATTTATAAAGATACTAAACAGTATTGGTGCCATATGCGATCCTTGAGGCACACCCGATGGTATTCTGTGCAATCCAGAAGTAAAGCCATTAACAACAACGCAGAATGTTCGCCCTTCTAGATAAGACTTCAGCCACTTCGTGTATTGCGTCCATATTTGAAACTTGCTTGTGCGCGTAAAGCGGTGGTGGGGCGCGGCATTTTAGATTGGACGATCTACATGTATGTAACGATAATATGGTAATGATGTATTCCAACAAAATTAGAAAAAAAACAATACTATTTTGGGGTTTCCCATACTTAGAACTGAAACTCATTTTTAGGGTTCCGTAGCCGACATGACGAATCCATAAGGGTCCCGTTTTTGCCCAAAATGGCAAAAACGGGACCCTTATAGATTCGTCATGTCTGTCTGTCTGTCCGTCCGTATGTCACAGCCAGTTTATTCCGAAACTATAAGAGCTACATTATTGAAATTTGTTGCGTAGATGTACTCTGTTAACCACACTATGATTTTAAAATAAAATCAGAAAAAAATCCAAAATTTTTGGGGTTCCCCTTCAACCAACCTATATGTGTGGGATATCTATGGATAGGTATTTTAAAATGATGTTGAGGTTTCTAACATCATTTTTTTCTTAACTGAATAGTTTGCGCGACAGAGTCTTCCAAAGTGGTAAAATGTGTAAATTGTAACTTCTAAAATATGGGCATGATAAAACTGAAAAAAATATATGATGTGTATTACTATGCAAACTACTAACGATAATTATAATGGTTTGAACGAATTCTAGACAGTAGTTTTTTTTAAACGTCATAAATCAAATTACCTATTATTACCCTATATTTTTTCATTCAATCAGTGGTACGGAACCCTACCTGCGCGATGCCGACTCGCACTTGGCCGGTTTTTTTTTTTTGCAAATGCAAACTTCCACCGAAAATTGGTTTGAACGAGATCTAATAATTAGTTTTTTTTTAATCTATACTATACTAATATTATAAAGCTGAAGAGTTTGTTTGTTTGAACGCGCTAATCTCAGGAACTACTGGTCCGAATTGAAAAAATCTTTTTGTGTTGAATAGACCATTTATCGAGGAAGGCTTTAGGCATATATAATATCAAACGTCACGCTGCAACTATTAGGAGCGAAGATATAATGGAAATTGTATGTTCGCGAGCAAGGTGAGCGCGGAGTGTTAGTCAACGCGGGGGGCGGGGGGAAACGATCCCCGACCGCGATGCCCCGCGCTGCCCCGCACCGCCCCCTCTCAGCTGCCTGGAGCACTAAGACGCCGGGACGGGAAGCGCAAGCGGAGTCGATGACGGAACTCGGACGCAGACGCAGCTGCCACGCGCTCCGAATATAATCCCTCCACAATTATCAAAGTTTCAATGTAAAAACAAAGGGGAAAATTATTCCACGCGGACGAAGTCGCGGGCACTGCTAGTACGTTACAAATCGTAAACCACATTTTACCTTTCATTCTATCAACTGCAATATAATAAATAAAGAAAAGCATTTTATTTAGTTGTATAGTAGTACGGAACCCTACGTGCGCGAGTCCGACTGGCACTTGGCCTATCTCACGCTGCGTCTGCACTTCGCTTCTATAAGTTTGTAGAGTTTTTTAATTTGACTTAAAGATTATTTACTTACCTATCAATTAAGGACTTATACTCGAGCACAGCCAGTAATGTTTTCGCGGCATATAGTAGTTGATCATTTTGATTTTCAAATTTACGAAATGGGAACACTAAACCAGGACTTGAGTATACCACAACGGGATCGCGATATTCCAGATATGCGGAATTCAACCACCACTCTTCCAGCCAGTTCAATTGCTTCTGAGCCCTCTGCTCGAGTAAACTCTGCAAGGATAATAATACTTAGATAATTACAAATACCCAAATCTTCTATACCTACGAGTATAATAAATCTGTAGAGAGGTCAATTCTGTAGGTAGGTACATTAAATAAAATAACTCAAGACATGCCACGTTGGGCCACACATCGCCATCTAGCCCCAAACTAAGCCGAAGCTTGTACTATGGGTGCTAGACAACTGATAAACTACTTAAATACTTTTTTTTTGTAAATAAATACATATTATACATAGAAAACACCCAGACCAATACAAACAGACATGTTTTATGAACACAAATGTTTGCACTGTGCGGGAATCGAACCCACGACCCTTGGCTCAGTAGGCAGGAGTCACTACCAATTGAGCCACCGAGTCAGTCAGATTATATATTTTTTCAAAATAACTATCAGAGGGTGATTAGTGATGCCAAAAATGCAATCAGTAAAATTTTTGTATGTCTGTCATGTCTATATGTAAGAAACAAAAACTACTCAACGGATTTTAACGAAACTTGGTACAATTATTCTTCATACTCCTGGGCAGGTTATAGTATACTTTTCATCACGCTACAATCACTAGGCTAGGAGCAGAACAATGAAGGGAAGTGTTGGGAAAACGGAAGCATTTTTTATCTGTATGTTTGAACGCGCATCACGCGAAAACTAGTGCATGGAATTGAATGCGGCTTTCACCAATGTATCGTCAATCAATAGACGTCTAACTTAAAATTTAGGCACCATTTTGTGGAAGTCCGTTATTTTTGAAACCCGATATCCATGAGTGCGACGCCGCTGGCACAGCTAGTTATAAATAAATAAATAGATAAATGATCAGGAAAAAGAAAATTAGGAAATGAAAATGTTTTCTTCAGTCTTCAAGACTTTTTCTTTACACTTCTAGCAAAGGGTGAAACGAATATTACGTTACCTAAAATGGGTCTCAACATGAATCCGCTAGAAGAATAGTTCTCGAAACGCGACCCAAGTCACTTCACTGGTTTTTCGCCGAGAGCATGGTGGTATACCAGCCAGGGCAATTAACCCTACCTACCACTGACTGATAAGCTGAAATTCAAGAAGTCCCTTAGTTGACTTACAACACCCACGAAGGGTACCTTTATATCTCTGGAATCTCTTAGCGACTATTTCTGAGATTCGGCAATATTCGGCATGTCGTTACGACTACATATTTCACCACTATTTATTGAAACATAAACCAATTCGATAGACTTTGCCGTTTGATTGATTGCATCTAGAGGATTCGATCCCGGGATCCCGAAAACCGGGATCCCGGGATCCCGGTCATATTTCAGTCCCGAAATTTTCGGGATTAAATTTAAAGAGTCCCGGGATTTTCGGGATTGATATATTTTTAATATAAATTAGTAAAAATGTGCGTAAAACGAAACGCACTTACTTTCATCCACTTTCATCTAACGTTTTGACGGCCATCTCATTTACACGGCTGATTTCATTTGATTGCGCTAACGACCGGCACCGGATTATGTTTAAAATTAAGTGAAAATTCCTCTTGTAATAAATTAGCATTTAAGAGATCAATCCGTGACCTTTTCTTAAGTAGTGTTGTCTGAGTCTGTAGTCTTTGTTATATACAACCTTTCTTTTGATGTCTATGTCTGAATATATTATTTATTATTATGTATATATATATGTAACTATTTATATAATATATTATTTATATGTATATTGTTATATTCTAACCTTAAGTATTTTGTATGTAATATTATTATACGAAATATATATGTAGGTATGTGCATTACTTATATATAGGTGGATATATTATAGCAGTTGTTAGTAAGCCTATTACCGCACCACTTTATAGATTTCTGGCTCGCCCAATGGTTGACTGGTAGAGAATGCCACACGGCATTAAGTCCGCCATTTGTACTTTCCTTGTGCAATAAAGATTAAATAAATAAATAAATAAAATTCCTCATCACGTCGTGATAAGTATTGATATTTATTTTGTTAATCAAAGAATTTATAAAAAAAAACAAAATGCACTAGAGGTCTTAGAGTTATCGAGTTATAATCCACCATCGGCTTTTCTTTCGTTGAGTACATGTCTGATGCAAGTAATAAGCATAATTATGTACCTATATATCGTACGCGTAACGGCCCATTGAAAAAACCGTCAAAAATTAAATCTGTAAAATTTTTGTCTGTCTGTATGTTCGTTATAGAAACAAAAACTACTTGACGGATTTTAACGAAACATTGTACATTTATTCTTCATACTCCTGCACGATCAGTATAGTATACTTTTTATCAATAGAAGCAGAGCAGTGAAGGGAAATGTTGGGAAAGCGGGGGAAATTTTAATCTGTATGTTTGAACGCGCATCTCGCGAAAACTGCTGCATGGAATCGAATGCGGTTTTCACCATGTATTGCTAGAGGTCTAACTTAAGATTTAAGCATTTTTTTTTAAAACCGATATCCACGCGTGAGACGTCGCATGCACAGCTACTAATAAATAAACCACGTCTATTATTAGACGTAAAGTTGAATCCAATATGTGACCGCGGCATAAATGTTTTTTTCATTTGGTTAAAGAAGTTAACAATGCAATCCAAAGAATTTGTATGGTGTATAATTTTAATTCTGTTTAGTTTTTTGAAGATTTTTGTTTTACTGTCTTTTTGTTACCACTTTCTACGACCCACACAATCCCGGGACTATCCCGGGATCCCGGGACTAACTGTAGAAAATCCCGAAATCCCGGGATCCGAAAAATCGACCGGGATCGAATCCTCTAATTGCATCAGAAGTGAGGATTACAGCTTGATGTTCAAGCCAGAATCCTCACCAACCTATAGCTATAACTCCGAAACTATAATGCGACAATTTTTTTTTACTTGTGCGACTATTTATGACTATTTTTATGCATTGTCGAAATTCGTTTTCATTGAGATTTTAAAGATGAGGATTAGAATAGAATAGAATATAAAATAGTTTATTCAGCGCACATTAAAAAAGCACAGCAAAGAGCGCGAGACGCATCGCTACGTCGCAAGGCGCATCGTCAAGTCGTAGACGCAGCGCTTTTTCACGCCGCACGTACCAGAGATGCACCACTCCGTTGCGATATGTGGCACTACGCCGCGAAGCATCTCGAGGCGCAGTACTGCGTGGTGCGGCGCAGTAATACGTTGCTACGTAGCAACGTATTCTAAATTCTCGCAATGAAATGTGTGTCTTTTCGGCTAGTAAATAAAGTTTATTTTGAATTAGTTCTATTAAAATGTTCGCACATCGTCGCGTCGCGTCGGTGTGAACTGACCCTTATTTAAAGGGTGCACATTTTGTACGGGATTTACCGACATTTGGCATGTAACTTACTTGTAATTTTTGGCCTTCTCCAGACTCAAAACTTTTTACTAACTTTGTTGTTACTAAAAATTCTTCATCATTCAGGTGAGGTCTCACAGTTTTTAGATATTTATTGAGAGTTTCACTAAGTTTGGGAACTGGTAGTCTAGGCAAATTTTGTTTATTCGAGTTTGTAGCAGGATTTGCTGATGCCAAGTTTGAAGTAACTTCAAAGGAACTTGCATATGGCTTTAAAAACATGCCTTTGTTACCAAGCTGGAAAGAAAAAATTATATGTTAATAGGTACTTTCTAATGTGTTAGCCTTTACGACATTGAACTCCTAATATCACCAAGAGAGAGGGGCTTTCTTGTGGCTTTTCTACCAATAGGTAGTATCGCCACAAGAAAGAACAATACTACCTATTGGGAGTATTGTTTGGCTCTGAATAGGGAATATGCATGACTTTTTTTTATGGATTTATTGAGATCTTTTGTCTTCCAGATACATAAATATCGAAGAATTTTTAAACTATCTTTTCTATTAAGCGAGTTATAAAGCGTTAAAGTTATTGATTAGACAGAGAGATCCGATGCGGTAGTTGACGTCACGTACCGTAAGCGCCGTACTAACTCCATAGAAAAATCTGTTTCGCGAGAGATAGACGGATATATTCACTTTCAATGACTGTATCTCGCCCATTTTTCAACCAATTTTGATTTTGTTTTCACTGTTCGTAGTAGATTTTGATCTATTTTACGATAAATTAGTAAATACCTGAAACTATTTTTCATGCATATTCCCTATTATTGATATTATTGATATGATATCAACTATCGATTAGCAACACTAAGGTACTAACACCTTTTTTTAAATTGAATTTGGCAACACAGAAAATAATGCACTTAATAATTTAAATAATGCAGAATTGGATATTAAATATAATGAGCATAATGCTATTTAAATAGAGTGTATTATGTACTGAAAACCAGGTGAACCAACCAAATCAAGATCAAAATATTAAGGACTTTTGTCATTTTATGTGGCAATATATTAACCCTTTGCCACTGCAGTGTGCCTCACTAAGGGTGAGAGCCTTGCGCTCCCCCAACAGTCCCATGATGAGGAGCGCCTTGGCTTTCATCATAGTCATTAAGAAAAAAAAAAGCAGTGAGCCACCGGTGGGTCACAAACAATGAAACTTCTATTGTGTCTACCGCATAAACTGTGAATGTATGTATATGTCACCGGAAAATAGCAAGAATCGTAAGTTGATCAATTTCCTAAGTAGTTAATTAACTTCCGGAAAATAATAGACATATTCCAAAAGTTAATCAACTACATAGAACTTCAAATCACAACACTTCAAATGTGGGTATTGCAGACACAAATTGAAAATTAATTGTTACTATATTGATTAGCAGATACATTAAATTTATAGTGATACACCTAACTTGTTCTAATTCAATATTTTTTATGTGATTGTTAGTGTTTAATTTTAAAATAGTGTTTCGATTTCATTTAGCATTAGTGCTCCAGGTGAATAAACATTAATACACATGTTTTTACCAGTTTGAACCCAGCACGTAACATTGTTACTTTCTGAAACAAATTAAATAACTTTATTAAATTCAGCTGACTTTGATATGAAATACTGTAATTAATTAATTAAAATGTATGAAAATAAGTTTCAAATTAAAGAATAGGTATGAGGTTGAGGTTTAGGTTTGATTCCCAGTCAATGCATGAGCATTTCTTAACTGTTACTAATCTTTTGGTGTCTGTGCTGCAACTGCAGCCGGGGGACAGGTTGGGCCAGCGAGGCGGTGGCATCTGACCAGTTACTTTGCTCTTTGTCCAAGCGACTTAAGCTTCTCTTTCCATCAGGCGTAAGGGAGCTATTATGTCGTGATAGTAAGAACAAAAAATCTCATGGTTGGAGTGTAGGAAAGGTGTGCAAGGCGATTTGGACTTCACCCTAACAATGATTATTAGAGCGTAATAATAGCTGTAAGTTTTCAAAAAGAAGTTTTATATACTTACTTCGTCAGTTAATCCAGACTTCTGGTCAGTGGTATTATTGGACATTACCAATTACTAGGTACGAATCACAAAGAGCAAAGGTTGAAAGTTGTCAAGCTGCCTCATAGATGACGTAGGTATCGAAAGTGTGAAAGTTTAAGGTTTGTAAAGTTTCTTGACAAACTAAACTGACTGAAATAATAAGTACAGTACAATACAGACATTAATGTTTTGGCACGTGGATGACATGGACACGAGGGCGGTACTGCGAAGCAATAAAGTCAAAAATCGACGTCAAAAAAGACGTTTTGTATGAGGGGCGGCGTTAGTTCCGCATTCGGCCGCGTAAAAAAAACATCCTTCCTAAATTAGCACGGTGACGTGGGTGACATTGACATTAGAGCATACGCAAAAATGTCCGAAATGGACGTCAAATGTGGTTTGATCATGGAAGTATCAAGTACTTCGTACATAAGGAATGAGCTCTATCTATGCATCTTGCAGCTAAAATAAAGAAAATGAAACCTTATGTTAAGGTCGTAAGAGTCTTGTCCAAAATAAGTCTTGTCAAAATAAGAACGTAACCAATGAGAGGGAAAATAGTGAACAAAACGTCCCTTTCTAGCAGCGACTAGATTGCTAGATAGAGTACGAAACACCGGACCTGGGCCCCTACCACCAAAAACGAAAACGATCGCTCGCTGAACGGATGGCGTACCTACCCTTGAGCCATGAATCCCTCTCATTTGCCCCCCCCCCCCCCCCCCCCCCCCCCCCCCGTTATTGAATATACAAACTAAAATTCGTCAAAGTTGATTTTCGTTAATTTAATTCATATATTCAAACACGGAAAGGAATAATGGGAGGGATTGATTTTGCAAAAATACACGATCCGTTCAACGAACGATCGCTCTCGAACCGGTGGTAGGGGCCCTGACAACTTCACATGACATCGGCGACTTTGACGTCGGTGGCGGGGATTTTTAATTTGTTATATTTTTCTTAATGTGTAATTAAAATGGGGAGAATTTGTGTCGGGGGGATTGTGAAAGCGAGTATTATCCGGATTGTAGTTTGTCTTTTCACAAGTAATACTTTTAAACATAATTTGTTAGTGAAGAATTAGGGTGACCATGCATGACTATCCAATCATAAAGTCCGTTGTTTTTTGTATAGGAAAACTAAAGCATGTTTCAAGATTCATCTTCGAAGTTCTAAAATACACGTAAAAACTATTTATAACATTATCAAATCAATCATTAAAAAACGTAGGTACACAAAAATAAAACTACCATGTATGTTGTCCAAGAATTTTATAGCAAACAACATAGGTACATTGTTAGATCCACCACATCCTTCTCAATCTATATTTGAAGATCCACGTGATATTTAATTGGTAAAGGCATTAGCCAATTCATATTTAAATTTTCGCCATATTGAAGTCGGTTTCTTTGCAAAAAAAAGTGGTGTTATTTAGAAAACGATTACGAATAAAAAATATTTTGGCTTTCAATGTTGGCTGTTTTTTTTGTACGTATGTATTGTCATTGTCCTTAAATCATATTTTAATATAGTCACCCTATTCAGAGAGAGACAAAAGGGACATGCACTGGGCTTTCGTTCGGCTTCGATTTTCCGACAACAGCTTGTTCCTTATGTTACTTCCATGGGTTTGATTAAGACCAGGGCGCGCACTACGAGTTTTTGGCCGCGCGGCATAACGTCGCACTGTAGTAATGTAGGTACCGTGTGCCGCGATATGCCGTCAAGTGTGCGCAATACAATTGGTAGGTACAGTATTACAATGCGACATTATGCTGCTGCTTTTTTCTGCCGCGCGGCGAAATACACGTAGTGCGCGCCTGCACTAAAGGTCGATAGTCGATTTACATCCAACGAACTTTTTCCTTACAACATGTATCCCAAACTTTTATCGAAACTGGCATAAGCACAAGCCGTGCATTGCCATCCAAACACCAAAAAAAAAAGGTTCTATGGTATACTAAAAGAGTGCTCGCTCGCTCGATGTAAACGGCGCGGCGCAAGAGCGTGCCTCAACTTTCTTACGTACCTACTTAACAGATTAGGAGTTGTGTATCTGTTACTCTGTAGAAAAGTGAAAATACCTACGCTATATTTGCCTACAAAATGTTAACCCTTTCATTGGTATAGGCAAAATAGTTGCCAGTCCATATTTTTAAACATAATTACAAAATTAAGCCTTATCAACCATAAATAAGGCTCATTACTTTTAGCTCCATATATTGTAAATACGATAAAATGAAAAGAAAGTCTCTGATTGGTTTATCTTTCTTGTACAACTGTCATTTCCAAAAATATGGCGTAAGTGTGTGACGTTTTTGTGCCGCTTCGTAAATAGCCGTTTAAATCTGAGGATTGTCCGAGTGAAAAGTCAGTATTCATCATTATTTTTACTCCTAAATAGTTTTCCTACTTAAAATAATAATAATTTCGCTGATTCATCTTTCTATTATAAAGTTTTTGACAAAAATCTTCGAGGTTGCCAATGCCCGTGAACAAAACATATAGGTGGCAAAATAATTGCCAATGCCCGTAAACAAAACTAGTGTGGCAAAACTTTTGCCGATGCTTAGGTAGTTACGTAACTATATTTTATTTGTGTTAGATACCAAATGAAAAGAAAATTATGAAACCCTTAAGTACATAACAAATAACTGAAATTTAAGAAGTCCCAGATGGTTTTATGTCAGAATATAGTCTTGATAACGCCACAGGATAGAATAAATAAATGTAATAAAAAAAATTATAAAACTAAAACGATACACATACACCTATATCGCCCTGGATTTATACTGCCAGCACGGCGTTTGAATCATATACTCGTAAGAGGGATAAGTATATATAAAAAGATAGAAAAAAGATAAAAAAAGGGAATAAATATTATTTTAACTTGTTGTTTACGTTGAGTCATTTAATTTTAAGTTTTATATTCGTGTTTAGTGTTTTTTGACAAATGCCAATATTTTTACTGACTTTTTCATTAAATAAAATAAAAATTCTTTTAATTTTCTCCGAACACTGGCAATATAGTGGCCACGTTAAATTTTTTAAAGGTCATTGGTAAATATTTTGCCACGCCTGAAAGACCTATTTTCAGGGTTATTTTTTTTCTTTTTTTATATTGAATGATCTCCTCAGTCTACTATTATTCAGATTTAATACTGACTTTGCTCAAGTTTGGCGTAGTTTGCGATGCCCGTGAAAGGGTTAATAATAATGTCTCCATTTTGCAGCGAGAAGAAATTAACCTAAAAGGCCTATTACACTACCCTAAATTCAGGGACCCTGACCCTGAATCATTGCGGTCTAATAGGATTCAGGGAGTAAGGGTCCCTAATTAGGGCGACCGGGTCGACCCGGTCTGCCTTGCTCCCTTACCGCTCTGCCGAAAGTGTAGTGTAATAACACTTAGGGCGGTTAGGGATATCAGTGTCGCGCCGGCCATGGTGTAGAGTGGTGGAATGATCAGACGCAAGGCGAATAGCATGCTTCTTTCCGAAGTACTGAGACTGCTACTGTAGATATTTTGTGTGCTTCAAGCTGTAGGTAATCCTCAGCTTTATATTCTCAATGAAAACGAATTTTATTCATAAATAGTAGAGATGTGCCGATTATGACTTTCGCCGACTAGCGGATTAGTCGGTTGTAATAAGACCGACTAGTCGGCTAACCCGATTACGGTTTCGGGGATTTCCGTAACGCTTCAGTTACGGCTGATTCGCGCGCAATCGCATACGCCGCCTGCGAGCGTGTCGGACGGAACATGTTTTAATAATAATAAATGTTTTTATTTCCATAACAACATTACATAATATACAATGCTATCGGCCTCTGCACTAAGCAACTAGCTTGTATCGCAGGTGCCAAATTACGTTCACAGGTCAGTTGTATGCGGACACTTGACTCGATTGGTAATGAAATTCAAGTCATAAAAGAATAATGAAAATAGAAAATAAATTAAAATAAAGGTATGTATCAACTTTTTGAGAGTATGCGTGTGTGTTTGCGTGCGTGTGTATGTATGAGTGTGTGTGTGTGTTTATGCGTACGTGATATAATATCCTGGTTTTCACTTTGGTTTTATAGGATGCCGCTAATGTAAACGAGAAATAGTGTCGGGCCCAGGATACTGCCTTGTGGCACACCAAATTCCACTAGCAGCTTTTCACTAAGGTCCGTACCCACCCGTCCGTTTTGCTTGTGTAATTGCTGAGAGCGGTGTTTTAGTGTAAAAAAAATATTTTTTTGTGCTTAATTAAAGATAATACTATTATTATTCATTGAAGTGAACAAGTAGAATTAAAATTTAATCAAGGTTTTTATTTCATGTAGTTCCCCCGCATGCATATTATTGAGAAATTCATACAACGTAAGAAGCCGGATAGTCGGCGCTCTTTGCCGATTAGTCGCCGACTAATCGGCGACTGCAATAGTGGCCGGATAGTCGGCTTTATGGACTAGTCGGTACATCTCTAATAAATAGTCACACAAGTAAAAAAATTGTTTCGCATTTTAGTTTCGGAGTTATAGTTAAAGGTTAGTGAGAATTACAGTTAAAATGCGACTATTTTTTTTTAATTGTGCGACTATTTATGACTGGTTTTTGGTATACAGTAGAAACTCAGTTATCCGGATTTGCGATTATCCGGACTACCGTGACGCACTTTTTTGCAATTATAGGTATGCAGTAACGCACACGACGCGCAAAAATCTGTCGCAGATATTTCACAGACTCAACGCACATCTTCGATCATTCTGTCGGCAGACCTAGACGCTCTTTTTAAATGTCTCAGACGCAGACTCTATCGCACAAAAATTGTGCCGTCTGCGCTGCCCCCTATTCGTAGGTTAGTTATAAAATATTTATGTCACCGGAAAATAGCAAGAATCGTAAGTTGATCAATTTCCTAGTTGATTAACTTCCGGAAAATAATAAACGGCAATTGAAATGTATTATTCAACGTATGTATTTTAGTAAATTGATAATTTTACGGGGTCTTGGCGTTAAATCATCCGACGAAGGTGAGGTGAACGTTAATTGGTTCAATAGCTCACGTGGTGTTATCCCGGCAACCAATCAGAGAACAGTGTATTAAGTTACGGGTAACAGTGCACCGTTAAATAGTACATTGAGCAACGATTGGCCCATTTGAGGACGATTTGACTTGTGTCAAAATCGTAAATTAGGTATTAAATTACTGCCAGGCTACCGTAAGTTGATCAATTAACTGAAATCCATTGCGTTAAATAATACATTTCAACTACCGTTTGTTATATTCCGAAAGTTAATCAACTAGGTACCTAGAGATTGATCAACTTCCGATTCTTGCTATTTGCCGGTGACATTTACATTACGAAAAATTAACAATGAATAGTTTTTAAAACAAATTGCACCCGTGTGAAGGCGGGGCGGGTCGCGAGTTTTAATAAATACATAACATTTTGCGACAACAATTAGTCCGGTTAATCGAGTAGGTACTTAGTCAAAATTCGTTTTCATGGAGATTTCAAAGATGAAGATTAGGTACCTACAACTTGAACCACACGATATTTTTTTTATTGCAGTGGCATGGAAACCTTTCGTAGACATGAAGTTGTGCAACCAACAACCATATAGGTAATTATAATATACCTACCCACTTTATAATCTACATAAGTACCTACCTAGGTATTTACGTATTTGAGCACCGATATTATTTCTTTATTATTTATCATGTCTAACCCGTTAACTAGACATAGAGTAGACATAAACAAACAAAAACAATAATAAACAAACGTTAACATTCCATTCATGTTTGCAACTTGAATGGAATGTTTACTTCCTTCTTTAGGTTATTTGTAGTGCTAACTTTACAATGTAAAACCAAGTTTCCACACTCCAGCTCTTATAGTTAAGGAAAAAAGTGGATGTGACTTAAGGACGGACAGACATGACAAATCTATAAGGGTTCAGTTTTTTGCCATTTGGCTACGGAACCCTAAAGACCTAAGTTTTCTACTTTCTAAGGCCAAAAAAAAAACTAGATCTACCTACATATTTCAATTGGTAGCTCACATATATCTTAAGCCGACTGGACAAATTGTCTGGTAATAAAAAAAAAACATATCTTCCTGCCATAACCATCCTACTACTTCAAAGTTAAAATGGTAGCATGACTACACAATATTTATTAATAAAATTTATTACATCAATAATTTTACAAGTACATATTGCATTTGTTTCATTATTTATGCAATAATTTGATTCTATATCTAGTTAAAATGTATAAACTATAGGGAGTGAACAATTTTATAAGTACAAACACTGTAATATAAATATACACAGATATTTGTAATTAAGTATATACAAACATAATTGATTAGTCAAAGAAACAAATTTAAGTAACTAATAGTTTGCTACTTATTTGCATATGCTTCCCAATACAATTATAAAATCAATTAATTGTTACAGTGAAGTATGGTTCAATAATATCTAAGTTTTAGAAGATAACAGGTTTAATTGAAATTGACCTTTAGGGGCTGCGCAAACAACAGGCCTGGCTGTACTTTTACCACAAAGCAAGAAAGTCCACATCTCACATTGGCTAACCATGGGTACCCCCATGCCATTAACTCAAAGCACAGGCTGCAGTGGGCAGTTTAGGGAGCTGAGAGTATAAAGAGCATGATGAATAGATGGTCTTCTTGACTGCAGTGTGTTTTGGCATTATAATAAAGGGAGTTCTCCTTTGTTTTAACATTCTGGGTGTAACAAATTTTCTCAATCACGGCATATGCACTGCCCCTATCATCTAGGTAAGGTTTAATACATTTTATTAGCCGATCTTGACAATTCTCAGATGGATCCAGTGACAATTTGGATCTACTAGTTTGCTGACAGCCTTTCTATTTGAATAAAATCATTCACAGTGCAATATTACTAAGCACTTTTCTTTAATTACAGTAGAATTATAATCTTTACTTAATAATAATTATACATCATCTACTGTGGGTAACCAAAATGCCATATTTGTACATGCAGAAGCTAACATCATAAATTTGGGATTAAATTGAACACATTGAATTGGAGCTGGATGATCTCCATTTAATACACATACTTTGTATCCTGTATCAGCATTCCAAACATGAACTCTTCCATCTGTTGATCCACTGAATATGTACTGGGAGTCAGGACTAAAAGATGCTTCAATTGGTATACCTTTATTATTTAAGTGTCCTGTGAATGTCTGAAGGGGTGTTCCATGGTAAGCATCTACAAGTCTTATAATAGAGCCATTTGTACTTATCAGCATTGTTTTTCCATCTCGTGAAAATTTCAAACCAGTCCAATCACATTCTTTTTCCTGATTCAATTTAAAGGTTACAAAAGGACCTTTATCAAAAGATCTCAAGTCATACAGCTTTATACTTTCAGAATTTACACCTGCCGCAAATATGAGACCTTCAGGATCATATGCAGCTACTGGCCTTCCAGACAAATGCATAAGGCCTTGACAATTTGGTGAACGTAAATCCCACAAACGTAGTGTCTTATCCAGTGAACCAGAGAGGAATGTATCTTCAATAGGCGATAAGCAGAGTGTCACCACCTTTTTGGTATGGCCAGGAAAATACCTGATGTATTTGTTATCATGTAGTGATAAATACCTTATAGTGTCATCAACTTTTGTGGAACTATGAACGGCGGTATTTTTGGCATGTGTAAAGTGAATAAGATCAACTCCATATTTTTTACTATTAACAGTAATCATCTGTGTCCCTTTTTCACAATCATAAATCACGATTTGATCGTCTTCACTGCAGGATATTAGCGTTTCGCCGTTGGGCGAGAAGTCTATACTGTTTATTTTGTCAGTATTTTCCCGAAACACCTTCGCAACCTTAAAACTTCGTACAACTTGATCCACTAGTTTCATCATTTATAATGATTTTATGATGCAGATTGATTTACAAGCAATAAACTGATTATAGTCCGTAAACCTGGAGATAAAATAATTCTAGCAAATCTTACACATTGGCGAAACTTTTAGCTTTAAAAGCATCTGTGTTTTTCAATAATACATGAAGTTCTATCGTAACATAGGTTAAAAATTCGTTCTTTGAATTTCTGAACACAAAACAACTGAGATCGACAAGGAATTGAAGGAATACCAGAGACAACAATAACAGTCACCTTTACTTTTTAAAACAGATGTATGGCCTTGGAAAAGTTTTTGAACATACAAAAGAATTCATGCAAAAAATGAATTGATAATTCCATTATTGGCCTTTTGGCTGTCTTTCATGCATCCTAACATTGGAAAGCTATACCACCACTAGGAGACCGGAATGTGTGTGGGAGGAATAGACTTGTGCATTGTTTTGTGCATGCGCAGGCGACTGGCGCAAAATCTAAATTCTTTTGAATAACACCGTACGGTGTACCTCTGCGTATGTGCGTGTACTCCGGTCGCCTGCGCTGCCTGATTGCTTAATAAAATTGTAGTTCGCGGCCCCATAAAAAGGCCTATTACACGACACGTTATTCAGGGACCCTGACCCTGAATAAGTGTGGTGTAATAGGATTCAGGGAGTTAAGTAGTTATTACACGACCCTAAATTTAGGGCACTGAATACCGGGTGGGCGGGGACCCTAGTTAGTGTGGCGCTTATCACACTACACTGAATATCGGTCCCTAAATCAGTTGATATGCGATAATCACCCTTAATGTTATTACGTTACGCGATAGGCAGAGCGGTCAGGTAGCTAGGCAGCCCGATTGCCCTAAATCGGGATCTTACCCTAAATCTTATTAGACCACCCTTATTCATAGTCCCTGAATTTAGGATGGTGTAATAAGGCTTTAAGGGTCCCGATTTATTAAAGGCTTAATACACGACCCTAAATTCAGGGCACTGAATACCGGGTGGGCGGGGACCCTAATTAGTGCGGCGCTTATTAGACAACACTGAATATCGGTCCCTAAATCAGTTGAAACGTGAATGTCGAGACAGTTGGACGTATTTACATCACGCCACCGTCACTATAAAAACATCAAAAAGTTGCTATAGTAGTCACGGAAATGCTCGCAACAAATAATTTTGACTTTTGGTAGATGTATTTTCAAAAATTCCGGAGATAGGTTTAAGACAATACCTTGAGAAAGATCGGGAGATGTTATTTTTGCTATGAATGATGATTACTATAATGATGATGGATGATTATTATAACTAAAATTTTTCCCATTCAGTTGCTAGGAGAGCAAAAAAAGGTCGTCCTTCTATGGAAACCGTTGAGGTTTTGCTCCGTTTGGTTATATTTTTACAATATGGGAGGTAAAAAAGAATCGGAAGTAAAATAAAAATCAATAAAAATAAACTAAAATCTGGTAACCCTAAACACGCACGACCACTCTACGCCATGGCCGCGGCCGCCGCGGCGCGACACTAAGATCCATAACCGCCCTAAGTGTTATTACACTACACGGTCGGTAGAGCGGTAAGGGAGCAAGGCAGACCGAGTCGACCCGGTCGCCCTAATTAGGGACCCTTACTCCTTGAATCCTATTACACCGCACTGATTCAGGGTCAGGGTCCCTGAATAACGTGAGGTATAATAGGCCTTTGACAACTCACTATATTATAGCACTATAGTTACTATACATACATACATACTATAGTATAGTATGTATGTATGTAGTCTTACGGCCATGGATAAAATACAAACCGTACAATGCTAGAAAACTGCCTTCGATAAAAAAAATATCCTGGAAAACAAAATGGACGGAGTTTAATGGCGTACTTGTAATTTGTTAAAAGCGGTGTGAAAATTTAGGAGTTAATACGTGTGGAATCTCTTTTCTATCAATTTATATTGAGTAGTACATAAATGTTCTATTTCATTCGTTTTAAAACACATACTTTTTAAGACTAATCTTCATAGTTGAATTTAGTTCGAAGTCTTTCGAGTATGGTATCCATTTTGTGATCTATCTTGTTGTGTGGCGTTTTCAGTAAGTATCAGTTTTGTGTCTTTATTTAAATTCCAGATTAACAGATTCAATGTAACTTAATAATCAAATGATTTATTATACTTTTGTTAAATAATGATTTTACAATTTGCACCTATTGCATTTGGTTTAACTTGTATTTCGCTGAGAGATACTACCTGCTCTAGTCTCCCATTGTTAAGTATGTAGTAGGTACTTACTTTCTAAATATGCTTTCGCTCTTGCTAGACATATATTGAATTAAAGATACACTATTTCAATTTACTGAATAGTATATGATCTTTCTTTAAATTATCGCGCTTTTATTAACAAATTAAATTTTATTTCTTTTTATGTTTTCCATACATATTGCTAATATAATATTGTAAAGTTTTTATTTTGTAATGTATAAGTCACATTACAGGAAAACAAATAAATTATATTTATTTGAACTTATTTCCCACATTAAAAATTAAAATTTTGACATTATAAATACACGGAAAATTATTATATCTTTATATACCTTTATGTTTATTGCGATAATTTAAAAAGTTGGTAGGTAATGTGTTCAATAATAATAATATTTATTTGTATTTGTTTTCAATTTTATATAAATGAATGTCATAAATTAAATAGTTTTAAGTATCCACTTGTTTAATGGAAATTTGTAGCAACAATGCTACTACAAATATATCATAACACTTAATAGTCCATTTCACATAGTAAGGGTATGATGACTAGGAATTTTAAGTGTGTAGTCATGTGGTAAAATGAAAATCGAAGGTAAAAAAATCTATTTTATGATTTATCAATTTCAGTTTCTATAGAGAGAGAATCGATTTGGAAATAATAAAAAATTGCATGATTTAATAAAGATATATCCAGCAGTGGACTGACACGGGCTGATGATGATGATGAATTGCAAATTAAAAGATATTTATTATCATCCGCTATCATGTAAAAATAATAATCATTATATTAATCTGAGTTTAAAGAATCTCTCAATTATTCATTTATTACATAGATAATTATTTGAATTACAAAATTAAACTATCCTTGTAAATGTCCGTAACCCAGTCATGTGACTTGTGAGTGGTATTATTGTTATTTTTAGGGTTAAAAAACGGAACCTTTAGTCATGTCTGTCTGTATGTCACAGCTACCTTCTTCCGAAATTTGCTATTGAAACTTGGTAGCTGGATATGTATTCTGTAAACCACATGAAGGATTTCATACAAAAATAGAAAAATAAATTTCGGGGGTTTCCCATACTTAGAACTGAAACTAAAAATTATTTACAAATCATATATGAGTCTTATCCTGAATTTCGAAAAACACTATTTTGACTAGACGCCTCTTCGATCGTATGATGATCGTATGATGTCATAACACTACTTCAACAAATCACAAATTCGACAGATTTCTAGTCAGACAATACACTACTCCAACAACATTCTATTTCGACAGAACCCAACCACGACATCACACATATTCGACAGAACACTATTCAGACAAAATATGTTCTATTTTATCTAATATTTTGACAAAATAATATTTTTAAATATTGTTAGACAAAATATTAGATGTTCTATAATATTTAATATTTTGTTTAATATCTTGACAAAATATAACATGTTTTTTCTGAACAGTGTTCTGTCGAATATTCAACATCGAATATGTGTGATGTTGCAGTTGTGTTCTGTCGAAAAAATGGCTTGTCGAAATAGAATGGTGTTAGAGAAGTGTATTGTATGAATAGAAATCGTTCGTGATTTGTAGAAGTAGAATAGAATATAATAGTAAGTATGTGTATAAGTAGTGCACTGTACAAGCATCATACATTCAAAGAGACATCTAGTCCAAATAGGGTTTTTTGAAATTCAGGATAAGACTCATCTATACATCTATATGTATAATAAGGGTAGGTCGTCAAAAATGAGATTAAAAACTGAGTAGTTTTTTCAAGAGACACTTTAAAAGTGGTAAGTCAAAGGGGACACAAAAGTTACATTTGTGTCCCCTTTGACTTCTTAAATAAAGAGATTGATAATACTAAAAAATATACCTATATGATTTACCATTAAATTTATGTTCCAAAAATACATATTTACAGTGGGTTGTAATATTATATTGATATAGATTAATAATATCATATAATCTTAAAGTTGTGGTATATTAGTAACTGCATGTTGTATATTTATTGTAAAAATAATGTAAAGCCACTTGTAAAGTTGAATCTTTAATGTTACATTACACTTGTATACTCATAAATCAAGACTTATTAGTTGATGTTTTGATTATAGAATGACCTTCATTGAACAGGTTCAGGTAATCTATGAAAAATCTTTAGCAGCTTTTAAATAAAATTAATAATGTTTATTTAATAAATATATTGCAAGTGGGTTGGCTAAAAATGTTAGTCCAGAACGTACCTGCAATATACTATGTATTATGAGTATTATTCTGAATTTCGACAAACACTATTTCGACTAGACGCCTCTGCGAACGTACGATGATTCGACAGACCACTACTTCGATAAATCAGATATTCGACAGGTTTCTAGTCCTAGACATGGAGGATGAGATGTTCTACCGTATCGTCCCTAAATCCTGGAAGTCAGCGATTGTCCATCCGATTCCCAAGAAGGGAGACCGATCAGACCCTTTCAACTACAGACCAATAGGCTTGTTTCCTTAAAAAATTTAATTAGTCCGTCTTCTAGATTATTCAAAAATAAAAGATACGTATTTTATCATTTATAAATTAGACCAAAGATTACAAAGATATATAGTGCGTGCCACGAAAGATGAGACTTGCCGAGCGTCAGTAGTGGGGCGTCCGCGCAGGTACCGTCGTGTTCAAAAATGTTATCCTTAATTTTTACTTAAATTCAAGAAGTACCTATACGGTAACATTCGGATTGGTATAGAGTCTATCTTATGAAAGTAGGTAGTGGTAAAGAGTGGAAAATAATAAAAAAATGTTCTTGGTAATTATTTAATTAATTAGTTACACGATTAAATATCCAGACTTGCAATATTAATCACTGTAACTATCCATAAATGATACTATCGATAATGGTATTTTTCAAGCGTCGGTAACTCTTTATTTGTGATGTACAAATTGTGAACCCCTTTGTCAAATTCATCGATATCCGTCAAAGACTTCTGCCGTTTTGCCTTGGTGTGCGAAAAATGTATAATAAATTGGAACTATTTGCTTCCTCTATAACTCTTTTGACTGTAATTAGTGATGTTTTTGTTGCGGCGGCTGTACGCTTTTGGACTTGTAATGTATGTTACACTAAATTATACCCGTACACAACAACACAAATAATGGTAAAAAATTATGAACACAGTTGCACTCGTTTGTACTTTAGAGCCGAGCAGGACGTGGGCGGGGGCGAGGAGAGCGGGAGGGAACTTACGCGCATGCGCCGAGCCGTACCGCGCCTCCCGCTTTTTTCTCGCACCCCCGACGACACCCGCCCCCTTCCCGCTTCAGACTTCTTACCGCTAAAGAGACCGATAAAGTCGTCTCTGCGCAGGTCGAATCACGTGGTCTCTCAAGTCTCATCTTTTGTGGCACGCACTGTACCCCGTTTAAGTTTCGCGTGACGTCACGCCGTGCAGCATTTTGTCGCACGGCGTGACATCAAACACTCCCACTCCTAAATTTTGATGCTTTGTATCTTTGTTATTTTTTGTGTAAATGAAAAAAGGAAAAATACGTGTCCAATATATTTTTATAATCGAACATACGGACTAAATATAATGTAAGTATTTTGACCCAGGAAACATCCCTATTGCCATTACCTTATTGCTCTCTAAACTAATGGAAACAATAATAAATCGCCAACTCCTTGGATACTTGGAAGAACACCAGCTGATCTGTGATCGCCAATACGGTTTTCGTCAGGGCCGATCAACGGGTGACCTCCTTGTATACCTCACACACCGCTGGGCAGAGGCGGTTGATAGCAAGGGTGAGGCTTTGGCTGTTAGTTTGGATATAGCAAAGGCGTTTGACCTTGTTTGGCATAAAGCGCTTTTAGCGAAACTTCCATCATATGGGCTTCCTGAGAGGTTGTGTGGTTGGCTTGCCAGTTTTCTTGCGGAGCGGAGCATCAGTGTCATTGTCGACGGTTCTTGCTCTGAGGCGAAGCCCGTGAATGCTGGTGTGCCACAAGGCTGTGTACTGTCCTACCTTATTTCTTCTGCATATAAATGTCATGTTGCATATTCGTGACATACATTGTTATGCAGACGATAGTACAGGGGACGCTTTATACATGGGTAGGTAATGCACAAACCTCTCGGGAAAATATCATTGAAAGCCGGAATAATCTTGTGGGTAAAATTGAGACTCGGTCCTATCTTGGGGCAACGTGAACCTGGTCAATTTTAACCCGAACAAGACTCAGGTTTGCGCGTTTACCGCTAAACGTTCTCCCTTTGTTGTGTCCCCTCGTTTCTGCAGCAATCCCTTGGACGCGGCATCCTCACTCCATATTCTCGGCGTTGATATCTCGAGCAATGTTCAGTTTAGGAGTCATTTGGAGGGAAAGGCTAAACTGGCCTCCAAGAAGCTGGGTGTTCTTGGCAGAGCGAGACAATATTTCACACCAGCCCACCGTCTCAAATTGTACAAGGCACAGGTGCGACCTCACATGGAATATTGTTCTCATCTTTGGGCCGGGGCACCTCAGTATCAACTCCTTCCTTTAGACCGTATCCAGCGAAGAGCGGCTCGAATCATTGACGACCGAAAACTTTCAAAGAAACTAGACCCTTTATCTTTGCGCAGGGATGTTGCGTCTTTGTGCGTTTTCTACCGTATATATCACGGCGAGTGTTCGGAGGAATTGTTTGATCTGGTACCGGCTGCTATTTTTCATCATCGTACATCTCGCACCAATTCTAGATTTCATCCTTATCATCTTGATAGTTGGAGGTCTTCCACGGTGCGTTTTGCGCGCAATTTTCTGCCTCGTGCAACCGGTCTTTGGAATTAGCTTCCTGCTGCAATTTTTCCGAGTGGATATGATTTAGGGACCTTCAAAAGCGAGCCTATAGATTTCTCAAAGGCCGGCAACGCACCTGTGACTCCCCTGGTGTTGCGGTGTCTATGGGCAAGACAAAACACTGCTCCGACAACATTATATTTCTACAACAGTAATAAGTATAGATAATAAATATAATAAATCAATCAATAGTAAACAAACCAGCCAAACATGTAAAACACACTTTTCCAATCACCCGTTCAATGAAGAGTCTTAACCTATTGTTCAATGTAATCCTCTAGTACATAATATTATAAAAATCATGTCATATTACTTATAATCATATTGTAATACACTCTGCGTCAAAAAAATCGCACCTTCGCGAAAATAACTTTCAAAATGGAATTAATCTTTGATACGCATATGAACCCCTACCAATATTGGTATCATTTGAAAGCTTAATAAATAACCTATAAGAAAATCATCACAAAAAATATGGTCATTTTGCTCTTTTTGAGGTTGCTAATTGCGCTAACTTTAATGTGTACAACAAGGTCGACTCGATACCGATTCAATTGGGGTTTTTTTGCTAACAAATAAGTTAAGAAGGACACAACAAAAGAATTGTCACAAGAAACACAGCTTGAATATTGATACCTCACTTAAAGAAGCTGGTCAAGTGATTGTACTACTTCAATCGGGTATGCGGTAGGGTGATGTCGGTTGGCAATTGAAATTTTTAGATTCGAAAAGTATACCAGCGGTTCCTGGAGACCGGTGGCTACATCCATAGACAAGGATTTGGTAGATTTCACTGCATCTCGGAGAGAGCCAACCGCTTTCTTGTTTCAATGTGTTTATGAAATCGGTTCTCAGATGCCTTTGAGTTACAACAGGCAGCTTCAAACAGCACGCAGAAGAACCGTAAGTGTGTGTAGACCCAGACGAAGACTGAGGGAAGAGAAGAAAATGTCGCACAGAGCTATCCCGATCCCTAGAGGATCCAAAATTAACGGCAGCCCATCAACAAGTCGCTTGTAATTTGTTCGCGACCATGTTGATTGGACTCTTGACCAATGGAGGGCTGTAATCTTCTCAGACGAGACGAATGTGTGCCTCTATTGCTACCATAGACGCAAGAGAGTATATCGAAGACATGGAGGACGTTTTGCCCATGTTTGGGTGTCCAGGGCTGTTGAATACGGCGTCGTGTCCTGTATGTTCTGGGGTAACATGTCGGCTGACGGCAAAACCGCACTTCTTTCGTCTCTCGGACTCAAATTACTCGCGGGCGAGGGTCGCTGACTGCGTTCCGGTACATCACAACGATCCTGGAAGAACATGTGGTCCCATATGCCGATTTTGTCGGCGAAGGGTTTCAGCTAAGGCACGATAACGCCCTCGTTCACAATGCAGTGATTGTGCGCGAATACCTTCAAGAGGTTGGGATCTTTGTCATGCAGTGGCCAGCTCAAAGTTCTGAGCTTAACCCCGTAGAGCACCTCTTAGGCCATTCAAAGAGTAGGGTTCGATCTCGTGATTCCGTTCCCACCACACTCCAGGAACTCGAAGGAGCCGTGATGGAAGAATGGGTGTTAAAATTAGTTAGATCCATGAGGGAGTGTATGGAAGCTGCTATTAGAGCAAAGGGGGGTAACACTACATTTTAGGTTACTTTTAACCCTGTTTTGTATTTTCTTGTTTTTTTAATCAAGTTTAGTTGAAAATTTTTATGGTTTTGGAAAAATATATTTTCACATGTATTCAAATAATAAAAATAAATAAATTTTATTGTTTTTCTATACCCCTTTTCATGACCTTTCCAACGATACCAATAATCAACCAAATAATTGGTTCTTAATGAGCTTAAAAGTTGTTTGAAGTAGTTTTTTCAAAAGGTGCGATTTTTTTGACGCTGAGTGTATATGTATTGTACTAAAATGAGAAAGTTATGGACTGGCTTAAGAAGATTATTGCTGTATAACCTAACGGGATAAGTTATAACGCTATATGTAATTTTAACAATCATAAGCGTATAGCTTTTCCCCTTGGTCATACAAGCAAAACATCATGAAGAATAAATTATGAAGAAACAGGCCTCGTTGATCTATTAAAATGGGCTTAGTGTCGATGAATGTCACACAACAAAGGATTCTCTAATGTCATATTACATTTTACAATTCATGGCTAAATAGAAGAATTGCTGTTAAAGGATTAATAGATCCTCCTGAAGACCAATGGAATGTCCTTTCAAAATCCAAATCCCATTGTTCAACTATTGTGTCGGGACCTTAATTTATCTGGGACAATGAGAATAATCTATATAAAGCAATTTTATTTTCTATTTTAGTTAAAATGGATATACCAAGCCACCATTGGATCTTTCGACACAAAATAATTTTAGTTCACTCTTAAGAGAGTGATGGACTCATATAACTTATTTGGTGATGATGGAAGCGGTATGTTGGAAGGACTTACTGATCTCGGTGGCACAGACAGCTTTGCTGGTGGCTCAGCCTCAGGAGTAGCAGGGGATAATAAAGAACCTGCAGACAACAGGTATTTTATTTCATATCATAGGTACTTATAAATAAATCAAAATTTACTGATTGTGGTTATTGCTTAGTGTTAAAAATATTAATTTTATTTTTACAAGAGC
This sequence comes from Conogethes punctiferalis, assembly GCA_031163375.1. Classification (NCBI taxonomy): domain Eukaryota; kingdom Metazoa; phylum Arthropoda; class Insecta; order Lepidoptera; family Crambidae; genus Conogethes; species Conogethes punctiferalis. The sequence goes on from CM062080.1 coordinate 9,893,374, forward strand.
TGATTTTTAGTTACAGGCAACCATATACTCAAGGTACGGTGGCACAGGAAGGATCTATTCAGAAACTAGCACCTTTTGGGAGTGGAAGTGGCAGTGGTATTACTAATAATCCTCAACAAGTGCCTCCTCCAGTAGGGGGCCCTCCAGGACCCGATTACCACGATTATGGGAGTTACCCCCCTCGACCTCGCTTGCCACAGCCACCACATGCCCCGCTTCATCCAACTCATCATGTACATCCATCACACTCGTATCCTGGATACCATCATCCTGGGCCTGATCCGATGTATTCCATGCCTGAACAGCCAGGTTAGTTGAATGATAAGCAAACACAATAGTGATTGTGATCAAAAAGTAGTCTGAATATAAGAAATTTATAAAATATGTTTATGTGGAACGTTGGTGGGAATGGTGGGACATTCCAATTAATTAGCACGCTGGTACTCTTTATAAATAATTATTATTGTAGTGTGGCGTCGCACCAATGTCCTAGGGGCGTCGCGAGGCGATCGGCAAACATTTGCTGACTTTAGAGTTCTAGTTCGGTTTTATCTACAGTTCAGAAAAGCAAGCACATCCTTCCATCAGCATTCTTCCTTTTACTAACCATAAACAAGTGAAAACTAATTAATATCTCTTGATTTTCATTCTTATTTTGTAATAAACAATATGTGTTTCGTCGCAAGAAATATTCTATGGGGCGTCATTGTATCAATAAGTTTGGGAAACCCTGCACTACAGTATAAAAAGTTGATTTACTACTAAATTCTTGACATAATCATTATTTTAGTTTTTCTGTGTCGATAGCCCATTCGAGCGGTGCTCATTTTATGTGAGATTTTTCAGTCGGATGAGTTGGTGCACACCACCTTATATACCTATTTTCTATAGTAGAATATGACAAAGCTCTCTCGCCTGATGGCTCCACTAAATGGATCGTGAACTTCTGCTGTGTTAACTTTAAACAGAGGCAAGGATTTGGTTTGCATTTCGGATTCTTCCTAATAGTCGGAGTTCAGCAAAAAAGGATTTGTTTGTTTCTAAATTATTGTAATTTTTGGTAATCAAATGACCAATGTTAAGGTTATGGCTCACTTATACGTCCTTATACAACCGTATACATATGTTGCAGTCATCTGGTTAAATCTCCTATTCAATTGAATGGCTAGCGCGTTCATTGAATGACGACATTTAATTAAATGACTAGACCGAACGTTGACTGAACACGCGTCACTTAACGTCCAACTAGGTAGCGGATTGAAACATAGCCCTTTGAACAGAGCGGACGTAAAAGCAGTCAGGTGATTGTAATTTAGTTCATTTTTAGGGTTAACGAAACTAAGAGCTACGTTATTAAAATTTGGTACGTAGATGTATTCTGTTAACCGCTATAAGATTTTAAAGTAAAATCAGAAAAAAATTCAAAATTTTTGGGGTTCCCCATACATGGAACTGAAACTCAATTTTTTTTTTCATCAAACCCATACCTGTGGGGTATCTATGGATAGGTATTTGAAAATGATGTTGAGGTTTCTAACATCATTTATTTCTCAGATGAATAGTTTGCGCGACAGACTCTTCCAAAGTGGTAAAATGTGTGCCCCCCCCCCCCCCCCCGTAACTTCTAAAATATGGGCACTATAAAACTGAAAAAATATATGATGTGTAACTATGTAAACTACTAACGAAATTAGTTTTAATGAAATCTAGACAGTAGTTTTTTTTAAACATCATAAATCAAGTTACCTAATTTTTTTCATTCAATCAGTGGTACGGATCCCTACATGCGCGAGTCCGACTCGCACTTGGCCGGTTTTTTTTTCCTACGCGGCGTTAGTAGTCACCAAAACAAATATGGCATCAAACATGATCAAAAAGATATGAACAGTGTTGATATTTTTTGATTATATTTACTTTAAACTGACATATTCGTAATAAAATAGTGTGACAGCATGGATTTACCTATTAATACGCCCCCACCGGATACCTTTTTAGAAAAAAAATATAAACTATACATTACACAGTCGGCTTTTACCCACTTAACGACTATGGTAAAATGACGTTCAGTCAAGACGTTGAACGTTTCATTCAATAACTTGACGAGTTGTCCTTTAGGCATTCAATTAAATATCGTCATTCAATGAACGCGCTAGCCATTCAATTGAATAGGAGAGTCAACCAGATGTCTGCGACACATATACCATGGCGCGGCCGCGGCTTCAAGCAGACTGTCTCAACTGCGGCCGCTGTTAAAGGTCTTAAATAATGTAGGTACATCTGTAATCAGTTAATTAATAAATGTTTCTGTTTTTTTTTTATGAAAACGATTCAATTTGCAAATCTTTAAGGCCAGTTTGAGTAGGCTTTACCTGCGTATAAGCGTGCCATAACACATATACGTATACTTTAACATTAGGTATGATAGTGCTCAATAGCGTAAAATTAAAAATGTTTATATTAAATATGTTCTTCTTACTTCTTTTTGATCACTTTTCATTTACACATTTTTAGGTTTAATGAGGTCATCCTCATGATGTGATGATGACTTGATTTACCATACCACCAAATTTTACAGTGGATAAATGTAAGCGTTTTATGATTGATATAACTCTATTAACTACTGCGAACTTAATAATAATTACATGAAGGGGCTGCGCAGACGACAGACTTTTTGTGCGATAGAGTCTACGTCTGAGACATTTAAAAAGAGCGTCTAGGTCCCTACAGCTCTGCAGACAGAATGATCGAAGATGTGCGTTGAGTCTGTGAAATATCCGCGACAGATTTATGTGCGTCGTGTGCGTTACTGCATATTATTGCATCACAGACTAAAAAGTGCGTCACGGATAGTCTGTCGTCTGCGCTGCCCCGAAAAGATGTTATTGAGGTGTACTTGGACCTACGAACGCAGATTCAATTAAACCAATTGAATCGTTGTCAAACTATTCCATAGTGTTGTTGATGCATTTTAGACCAAACTGTGAGTTACAAATTTGCGTTACGTAGCAGATGAGTTGATTCTCCTTTAATAAGTAGGTATGTAGTATTAGTCGGCATTCTTAGTCTACGGAATAACAAGGTAAAGCCGATTAATATAGGAATACCAACACCGTTGAAATAAAGACTTGCGTTATAATTATATTGCGTTACGTTTAAAATAATTAAAGCCCAAAAGAATTAGGCTCGGTTACATCTTGCTCATGGCATAATTATGTCAAGACGTCGAAGGGCAGCAAACATTGCACTCACGCATAAAAACCAATAGCAAACGAGTACGTTCCATGCGTATACGCGATACCTACGTTACGATGGCCTAAGATTTTTCCTCGCCTTCAAACAATTACACTTCAGCAAGGTATCAATGTGTAATCTATATGTTATGGACCAAGTGATTAATGCGGGCATTATTTATAATGCTAGGGCATTATGAAAAATGTCAAGTTCTATTGGGCAAAGTGATAATCACTATCTAAACTTCATTATTTATCACATTGCGCGGTCATTATTGTATTGCTACTTGGCAATTAGGCAATTTGATAATAAAGCAAAGGGCAGGAACGCACGCGTAACTAATCACTTACTTATTCGGAGATCGATGTATCCGGTAATGTTTTTTTAACCGACTGCGAAAAAGGAGGAGATTCTTAATTCGTCTGTATGTATAATTTTTTATGTATGTTCACCGATATTTCCGTCAATTATATGTAGATGGATGTCAAAATTTTTTTTTTGTTCGACACTTCCGAGGTGGTCCCATTATCACCAAGTCAGGATCTGATGATGGTATCCGGAAGAAATTGAGGGCAACAACCAAAGTTGTATGCTCATATGGTGATTTTGTTACGTAATCATATCCTACTCAGGCATATGCTTCACATCCGGTGCTGATGATGAAGCCATAGAACTCCTTAACGGTTAGGATATAGGGGACAGTACTGCCATTGGTCGATGGGAACTAGGTAGTAGTATGTACTTATGCAGGGCTAATAGGGCAGCTGATTTGATAAGTAATTTGCTTGATTCTAGATCGCAAAGTCTTCACTTGACTTAAAGCAATTTTTTTCTTTCCTAAGTAAAACTCTTAAGGACTTTAGTTCCCATCATTATACAATAGTGCTGCATTTGGCGAGTAGGTATTACTGCTGAGTGCTTCATCTTGGAGCAGTCAGAAGTAATGTCTGGCCTGTGTATCACATACACATATTAAGTATATTATCTCAGGAGTGGATGAGCTTGTGCCCCCACGCAAGCCTTACAGAGGACCAGGAGACTGCGAAATAGTTATAAAATATGTTTTTATTACTCTGCCCAAAGGGCGATAAACAATATTTATAATGCCCGATCAATTTGATTATTTTAATAATGATTATCAAATTGCCCTCTCATATTGGCCATTTATCAGAATGCCCGGGCATTATATATAATGCTACATTTATCACTTGGTCCATAATATATACATATAATAAATTTGTAGAGAAATCAATTCTGAATTCATGAAATATATTTTCAAAATAAATCAGTAATAAAATCAGTGGGTGATTAGTGGTGAGCGTCAAAATCGCGGGACCAAGTCCCCAATTTAAAAAATAGCACATGTAAGGGTTTGTACTACATTTGTACCCCAAACCACAGATTTGTACCTCTAAAGGTAAAGGAAGTATGTCAAGGTTTCCCTGGTCCCGCCATTATGACGTCAAAGTGGCGGAGCCATCGAAAAGCGCTACTCGGAGGCAGGTAATTCAGACCCTAAGACTTAGTACTACATTTGTACTTGTATGTACTCAATTTTCAACGCAATTGTAAGTGCCAATTAAAGTTATCTGATTAAAACATTGGTCCCGCCATTTTGATGATTCATGTAATCGCTGAATTCATATGAAAATTAATACAAAGCCTAGTGTGGGGACCAGTGTAAATAACCATTGTTGTACTTTGTGTTTTATGGTAATAAATTTTATTATTATTATTAGGTTTTTATGAAAGTCCGTTGTTTTTGAAACCCGGTATACACGCGTGCGACGCCGCCGGCACAGCTAGTTTATTAATAACGTGGTACCTACTATTGTACATAATTGTATTTTTGGTGGTATAGTAAATGTACATATGTAAGGACTATTATATTTAGTTATTTTCTTGCACCTTGAAAATCCCTCGAAATTAAACCTAATAGTCTGTTTATATTATATCGAATACAGGTATTCTGATTCTTTATGGCAGTTTTAATAAACGTATTGTGACTATAAATCAGGTATTGGAGACATGGGTGTTTGGTCAGGAGCTCCAGGCGCAAATAGATATTCTCCGATTGCGCCAGGATATAGACATTCTTATGATCACCAGCAAAAGATGCATCAGTATGCTCCACCACAGGTAAATTTATTAATTTTAATTTCAACATGACTGTATACAAGGTGACTTTGCAATCACTACCCAAATTTTTTCTGGGCATTAGGTATCGTTATTAGAGCCTATTTCTGCAAAAATAAATATAGTTAATATTTTCACAACAAAGATATTGTCCCGAATCCATTATAAATATCCCATGGTTACCATTTCTGGCGTAAATATTTAGTACGCAAAACGATAAATATCAATGGTATTACGAATTAAAGGTAAGACGGTATTACCGCGAGTACTACGAAGTGGTAATGTAATGTGAAATTTATAATTGATTCGGGACAATGAATTTGTTGTAAATATTTTACCTATATTTTTTTTTTTGCAGAAATGGGCTCTATTAACGTTACCTAATGCCCAGAAAAAAATTGGATAGCGAAAGTCACCTTGTAAATGTAATATGCATCGAACGTTAAATATATTAGGAGATTTTAGATTAGGAGATCTATGGATGTCCAGTCAACTGAAACAGGATTTTGCATAAAAAATGTCGAGAGTAAAAAATTTTTGTCAGTAATACAGTCGAGCTCCATGATATGGTCTAATTATTTTTATGGCTATGAAGGCTTAATATTATATTTTATTTTAGGGTAGCGGAATAGGAGCCTTACAAGCCCAAAATGGAGCTTACTTACCTAGACAGCCACATTTCACACAACCTACGTCGCAGCAAATCTATGGCCAACAGCAGGTAAAATTTATCTTTTACATATAGGCATCTAAACATCAAACTTTTGTAGCTTTAATATTTTATTTTTATGTTAATATTACTCTGTTGTATTACTACAAAATTATTTCAAGGAGTATTGCGTTGAATCGATTGGTGTTATAAAGAGTTTGCATCATTACGTATATTATGCAAATATAACAGTTGATTTCAGTATAGTAAAATAAAACATATTTGGATTAAAATTAAGAATGTTTAAGATGACTATGTTTGAATTGTCACTTTTTGTTTCAGAATTATCCTAACTATACACAGATGCATCCTCCAGCAGCATCTAGAATTAGTCAACATCCAACTTATCACCAGCAAATTGACGTCAATCCACATCAATATGGATTGGCACACGGACAACAGAGTCATCCTGGTATCCCCCAGCATCAACCTCATCAAAATATGGCTGGCCATTCTGGAGGGATTACTCCAGGAATCCAGAATCATCCAAATGTACATCTTCATCACCCGGGGGCTCCGCCTATTCATCACGTTCCCCGTCAAAACCCAGGACCTCCATCATCTGTAGCTCCATCTCATCCAGTACCAACACAGATGCCGTATGCATCACCCCATCATTCTGTGCCTATGAATTATCAACCACATCAAGTCCAACATCCACTTGACGTGAATGTTTCAAATCAGTACAACCCGGTTAAAAATGCAGGGATTGAATCAGGAAGCCCTCAGTATCGTCCACCATTCCCACAGTTGTCTCCACAAATGTCTCCACGAGCACAAATGTCACCTCGACAACAGCAACAACAGCCGCCTCAGTTATCACCTAGACCTGTGATGTCGCCTGTTAAAGGACCCAGTGCGTCCCCACATGCACCACGAAATTTAGTTCAGTCGCCTGTATCTGCTGGCCCTCCACCACCTGCCGGGCCATTTACTTCTCAAAATACTCTACAAGCGTTAGAACAAATGGTATTACCAGGCAGTACAGAGTATCCATATCAGCGTAATCCAGCATCACCAGCTATTGGGCATGTAGTATCATCGCCATCTCAGTGGAATCAGAGTAAACTGACTGCACCTATAACTAATACACCGCAAATTGAAAGTCCTGACGTAAAAGCTGCAGAATCTGCAGTTTTAAAATCGGAAGTAGTCAAAAGTGCTCCTATATCAATAACAAATATGGAAAAACCTACTGACAAAGGAGAAGAGTGTGAAAAAACAACTGAAACTCCGCATACTTTTATACAACCATCTAGTATTAGCATGAATCTACCGAAAGACAATATATCAAATAATTCATCCAACACATCTAATATTTCCACTGCTATAAACACGCCAACAGTTTCATCAGAAAATTCTGACGCCCTGGAAAATACCACGGTTAGCAAAGCGAAGGAAAATTTAGAAACTCTTCCTTCTGAGGAAGAAAAAAGCGACAAATGTAATGTACAGAAAAAAGACCAAAATATTGAGGTTCAGTCAAATTCTATCGAATTAGGTAACAGGTCTGGAAATACGGATCATCATGGGGTTCAAAGCGTACCGTTACCAGCTAGTGTAGCTAAAAATCATTTACCTAACTCAAATGACCATTCTCAATTAAATGTGCCACAACAGATTCACACAGCCGTCACTCCAACTGCTGTTAATAACCCCAATGCGAGTAATCAATTTGAAAGTTTAACGTCTTTAAATGTGAACAGGAGTCAAGGATATCCACCGAATACACCCAATGTTATTTCTCAAGGTATTACATCAAATTTGCCAGTAAGCTTACCAACAAACCTTCCAAGCACTGCAGGCCTTAATGTCCCTGCGACTTTTCAACAGAATACAGTTACTACTCCGTCTGTCCCCAATGGACAAACACATCCAGTACCACATACAAATCCTGTGGCTATGTCAGTCCATAACCATCAGAATAATTTAACATGTATATCTCCTAATGTACCTAGTCAAACTAATTTACAACCATCAATGTCAAATGTTCCAGGAATGCCAATTACCCCTTCTAATATGCCTTCAAATAATGTTACTAATGTACAAGTGGGTATGCCAACTATGAATGTTACAAATATGCATCCAAATATGCAAAACCCTCCAGCGAATATTATGCCAAATATGCCACACGGTATGAGTCCTAACATGATTATTATGGGAGGAAACAATATGCCTCATCCAAATTTAACTGGTATGTATCCTACTTCACATCATCAAGAACGAATGGCGTTACAACAGCAAATACAGGAAATATATTGTTTACCGCCATCCAATGAAAATCAAGAAAAAGTAAGATGTTTGCAAGAAAGGTTGGCGGTTTTGCAACAACATGAAACCAATGACAAATGTAATGGGGGGCCAAATTGTTTACTGCAAAGTACTTTATATGGTACGAAAATGGTAGAGAGTCCCCAAGTTACCAGTACTACAGGCCGTGGTAGAGGAAAAGGTCCTGCAAAGCCAAGAAAGCCAAGAGCTAAAAAAGATAAGTTAAATATTACAGCTTCTCTTGATCAACTGCCTGTATCTGAAGATTGTGTTACAGCTGGTACTGGATTGCAAGGGAGCTCTGAATTAGATTTAGATTTAACCGAGGATATGACAAATCTAGACAGCAGTGCTCTCTCTACAGACGAAGTTGGAGCGATAAAGGGTAAAAAAAGAGGACCACGCAAAAATAAAGAAAGAAAGCCACGTACACCGAAAGAGCCTAAAACGCTTAAACAACCGGGAGATAAACCGCCGAAAGAGCGTAAAAAGCGGGAACCTAAAGATCCGAATGCACCGAAAAGGAAAAGAAACGTTAAAAAGGATGCACCTGAATTTCAGGCAGATACTACTACAAGTTACGAGTCCTTGGAAAAAAGTGGATCTGATAAATTAACTGTTGAATCGCATCCAAGCAATCCAATCAATGCAGACTTTATAAAAAATACTCAAATTGTGACAGATTTACCTTCGTTGGATGAATCTAATGTCACCGATTTCGACGATATTCCCGTTTCAAAGATAGCAATAAAAGATCTTTTGGAGGAGGCTGAAGCAAAGCGAGATCAATGTGAAAAAGATGATGACACGGATTCGATATGCCAAAAGAAACGTTCGTCAAAAAAACGGAACTCTGCCGGTGGTGGAAGTGCTAAAAAAATTATACTAAGGAAGACCCCTGGAGGAGGAAGAAGAAAGAAACGTGGTGGTCTTATTCCTGACTCTGATGGAGAACCAGATGATATGATGTCTACACCTCCACCGTCTCCGCCTCCTGAAGGCGATGATAGCTTGAAACGCCGATCGGCTAGAAATACTCAAAGAAAAAAATACACAGATGATGTTATACTGCGTTTGTCAGATGACGAATTTAACATTTCGGCCCCTAAAGTGGAAAAAGATTGCAAACCACCTGAAGATGTACAATCAGAAGTTAAAGATATAACTCGTCCAGAGGGTACACCGAAACCTAACTATATGTATGTAAATACTACAGAAGAAGATGCTATGATAGTACAACATGTACTGGCGTGTCGCATGGGCAAAAGAGAACTTAAAATTGAACAACCCTTAGAACCGTTGCCTAAAATGGAAGTAGAAAACGCGCCAACTGGAGCAGAGAATAATGAAACTCGATCTGATGCCGATAAACCTGAATGCAGTAAAGTCGCTGAAAACGAAATGTTGGATGACAAATCTACAGAACCGGAAGAAAACATTCAACCTACAGAAACAAATAAGCAGACTATTGATACAGCAGTTAAGGAGAGTAACGAAACGTTGAATAAAAAACCCACTATGGTCGATGTTGAGGAATATTTTGTTAAATACAGAAATTTTTCCTATTTGCATTGCGAATGGAAAACAGAAGAAGAACTTTATAAAGGGGATAAACGAATTTTTTCGAAGATAAAAAGATTTAAGCAAAAACAAGCTCAACAAATGAATATTTTTGAATTATTGGATGATGAACCATTTAACCCGGACTACATAGAAGTTGAGCGCATTTTAGATATGTCTGAAAACCAAGACCCAATTGTTAAACATTACTTAGTAAAATGGAAAAGCATGCAATATGAGGACAGTACATGGGAATTGGAAGAAGATATTGATGTCGATAAAATTAAACAATTCAAAATTTTCGCTGAAATTCCACCCAAAGAGAAATGGAAGTTCAAGAAACGTCCCTCGGCTGATCATTGGGTACAACTAAAAGAATCTCCTCTTTATAAAGGTGGCAACACATTAAGACCTTATCAACTTGAAGGTTTGAATTGGTTGTTATTCTCCTGGCACAATAATCGAAATTGCATATTAGCTGATGAAATGGGACTTGGAAAAACTATTCAAAGTCTAACTTTTGTCAACTCTGTATGGGAATATGGAATTAGGGGCCCATTCCTCATTATTGCACCTTTGTCAACTATTCCTAACTGGCAGAGAGAGTTTGAAGCATGGACAGACATGAACGTAGTCGTTTATCACGGATCACAACAAAGTAAGAGTATGTTGCAAGAATATGAATTTTATTTTAAAAACGAAGATGGAGAACCTATCAAAGAAATTACTAAATTTAATGTTTTAATCACTACATTTGAAATAATAGTTACAGATTTTCAAGAATTAAAGTCTTTCAACTGGCGTATTTGCGTCATAGACGAAGCTCACAGACTTAAAAACAGAAACTGTAAATTATTAGAAGGTTTAAGACAACTACATTTAGAACATAGAGTCCTTTTATCTGGTACTCCTTTACAAAATAATGTAAATGAATTATTTTCGCTTCTAAACTTCTTGGAACCTTCACAGTTTTCAAGCAGCGACGCGTTTTTAAATGAATTTGGACAATTAAAGTCTGAGTCGGAAGTGTTGAAACTCCAAGCATTATTAAAACCTATGATGTTACGTAGACTCAAGGAAGACGTAGAAAAAACACTAGCACCTAAAGAAGAAACTATTATTGAAGTTGAATTAACAAACATTCAAAAAAAATATTACAGAGCTATATTAGAACGGAATTTCAGTTTTTTACAAAAAGGCATAGCATCTGCGGCTAACATACCAAATTTGATGAATACTATGATGGAATTGAGGAAATGTTGTATTCATCCATATTTATTAAATGGTGCAGAGGATCAAATTCAGTATGACTATAAACAAACCAACGGGGAAGACAAAGAGGCTTACTATAAGGCATTAATACAATCGTCGGGAAAGATGGTATTAGTCGATAAATTACTACCGAAATTAAAAGCTGGTGGCCATAGGGTACTAATATTCAGCCAGATGGTGAGATGCCTAGATATATTAGAAGACTATCTAGTTTACAGAAAATATCCATATGAAAGAATTGATGGCCGTATAAGAGGCAATCTAAGACAAGAAGCGATAGACAGATTTTCGAAACCAGATTCGGATCGATTTGTTTTTCTTTTGTGCACAAAAGCTGGTGGTCTAGGAATAAATCTAACAGCTGCCGATACAGTCATAATTTACGACAGTGACTGGAACCCCCAAAATGATTTACAAGCTCAAGCACGTTGTCATCGTATTGGACAGCAGAAAATGGTAAAAATTTACAGAGTAATATGTCGTAATACTTACGAGCGAGAAATGTTTGACAAAGCATCATTGAAGCTAGGGTTAGATAAAGCGGTACTGCAGAGTATGAATACAACACAGGGAAAGGAAACGGGTCTGAAACAGCTGTCTAAAAAAGAGATAGAGGACCTGTTGAAAAAGGGAGCATATGGAGCTGTTATGGATGAAGACAATGCAGGTGATAAGTTTTGTGAAGAAGACATAGAAATGATTTTAGCACGTCGGACTCAAGTGATTCAAATGGAGTCTGAAAAGGGATCCACATTCTCAAAAGCAAGTTTTGCAGCTACCGATCAGCGTTCAGATATTGATATAAGGGACCCCGATTTTTGGAATAAATGGGCGAAAAAAGCAGAAATTGACACAACTGAGAAGAAAGAGGATGAAGATTTAATAGTAACAGAACCTAGGAAAAGAACTATTATCAAGAGATATGGTCATGATGATGGACCTATGGAAATGTCGGATATGGAAGTAACACCTGATTCTGAAGAAGATGAAGAAGGTAAGCAGTGTTAGAGGCAGATTCTAACAATTATGTATATTCCATGCAAGGTAGACATTGTCTAGTACTTTCAATGTGTAGACTTAATTGAGTGTTCAAAATACAGAGCATTCTCATAAGATGTATTATTTTTATTTAATTGTTTTTAGGTATAAGCCTCAGAAGTAAGAGAAAAAAAGATAAATTTGGTCGTAAAGGTCGACGTTATGCCAGTGATGACTATATTCCTCGGCATGAAGGAGTACCTGTTGATGAGGAAGTAGTTTATGGTTCATGGACTAGATCAGAGTGTTTCAAGATTGAACGAGGATTACTAACGTTTGGGTAAGTTATCATAATAGTTATTTGTTTTTTTAGGTCCACTAATAAGATACACAATATTTATCTAATATCCAAATTTGTTATATCTAAATAAAACAATTAAGTATTGGGGCGTGTCAGGGTCCATTATCCAAATCTGCGACAGGCCCTTGCACTAAAATATGCACTATAATAATGTGCTGTAGCACATTATTGTCCTGTACAACATACTGTAGTCATGAAATTATCCTTTTATTTTATTGATTTGACTTTTTTTCATGATTGTGTTATAGGTAAAGTTAAAACGACGACGTCTCGAGCTTACCCTAGGCTTTAATCAAATAACCACGATGACCAAGTGCGGGTTGTCGATTTCACACAACCTATAAAATCTTTACAAATATGCAAGGGGATGTAAGAGAGCGACCTATCATCTTTTCGCTCCAAGCCATCTTCCCTCACCTGCCCGTGGTACAACCTGCTGAATAAGAACGACACTCTGGCAACCGACTGGTATAACTGTCGCAGTCATCTGGTTGAATCTCCTATTCAGTTTAATGGCTAGCGCGTTCATTGAATGACGACATTTAATTAAATGACTAGACCGATCGTTGACTAAACACGCGTCACTTAAAGTCCAACTAGGTAGCGGATTGAAACATAGCCCTTTAAACAGAGCGGACGTAAAAGCAGTCAGGTGATTGTAATTTAGTTCATTTTTAGTAGTCACCAAAACAAATATGGCGTCAAACATGATCAAAAAGATATGAACAGTGTTGATATTTTTTTGATTAGATTTACTTTAAACTGACTTATTCGTAGTAAATTTGTGTGACAGCATGGATTTACCTATTAATACGCCACCGCCGGATACTTTAAAAGAAAAATTAAAAACTAAACATTACACAGTCGGCTTTTACCCATTCAACGACCATTATGCTAAAATAACGTTTAGTCAAGACGTTGAACGTTTCATTCAATAACTTGACGAGTTGTCCTTTAGGCATTCAATGAACGCGCTAGCCATTCAATTGAATAGGAGATTTAACCAGATGACTGCGACATAACCATCACGATTGAAGGCGCAGCTAAATGCTACAGGTCGATATGTGGCGGGATCCCGAGAGACAAGCGTCAACTAAAAATATTATTATATGCAATAAAGTTGGGATTTTGTTAGGTATTTCGTATTTGAATATTCTGAAAGAAAATATCTTATTTAAGAGTATTATTAATGAAACTTCCTTTGTTGTAAAAGATAATTTTGAAACAATTACCTATGTAGTTACATGCACATGGGGGCTGTTCAAGTATTGCGTAAGCGGATTTATTATAATTATCCGCCTCCACCCTCCCCTTGTTAGCAAAAGTAAACAAAGCTTTTAACCACCCCCCCCCCCCCCCCCCCCCCAATGCTTATGTGAACCTTTTTCAACCATTGAATTCGGTTCCAAGCGAGTGCCTCATCGTATGTATGTTACGTATGTATTATTGGCATACGTTTAGGTTTTCAAAAGATACCGCCCATTCATAGTGCTTACGTAATAGTTCGACGGCCCCGTGCTAAACATTTACATATTTTTGCAGATGGGCGCGCTGGGAAGAAATTATTGATAAAAATCAATTTCGTAAAGGATGGACCTTGCCAGTGATAGAAGATTGTGCTCGTATTATTGTAAGTTTAAAAAATAGTCCATCATTCAATGGCGTTATGTAGCCTGGGGTCCAGCTGTGATATAGTTGCTATGTAAATGTCATGCCAAAATATACATTGTTAAAAATGTTTTTGTGACATAACTTTATATAAAGGTTTTAGTGATGATTTGCCATGCTAATACCGAGAAAGTTTTAGGCTTTCACTGAGTTTATCAAAGTATCTGAAATTACCGATAATACGTAATTGTCATGTTTTCTTACCTCACAATTTCTTATAATAAATATTGCTTATTTCAGGTGTTGTATTGTTTACGCCATTACAAAGGCGACGAAAAAATTAGAAATTTCATATGGGACCTTATTGAACCCTGTGAAAACGGCGAGGTGACTATTTCTAGAAATCATAGTGGATTACATAATCCTGTACCTCGTGGACGGAATGCCAAGAAAAAAAATAAACCAAAAGATTTACCTAAACCCAATGACACTCAAAAATGGGAGGACCCTAACCACTGGAGTTCTATTGATAAATATGATTGTGAGGCCTATTTAGAAAGCAGCTACAAAAAACACCTTTTCAGACATGCTAACAAGTGAGTAATAGTGTTTTAAGTAAAGGCAAGCTCACCCCCCATACTGACCAAATATATTTCATTGTAATCTGTTTAACATTTAAGTAAAAAGTAAGGTATGTGTGTGTATTTCAAGTGAACTCCGCACTCAGTAGGCGTTTGGTTTGCGGGTGCCCATGTGCCCATGAGCGCTATACGACAAACCGCGCGGCGTCACTCGGGCACCAAATTTACTAAGTGCGAATTTATGTTTCAGAGTCTTACTACGAGTTCGCATGATGTATTATATTAAACATGAAGTGATTGGTGACTTTGCAACTCAAATTGAGAATGGAATACATTCCAGGTAATTTTAATGCAATTTAGTTACAAAGGTCTGGCACAGAGAGAATGCTTTTGTTCATAATCACAAGTGCTGAACCTACTTTAACATGTCTATAATGTTTGATGTTGTCTGATATTTATTAATTGGGATGATGACTAAAAAATAATTTAATGTCCATCAGATAGATTAATGAAAAATATTGGATACGTATTTTTTATTTTGCCTCTTGTTCAAAAACTTACGAAGATACATTGATTTTAAATGTCACATGACGTCACGTTAGAGTACAAAATATACTCTAACGTGACGTAGTTAGCCCCCACTCCGTAACTTTAATGCGCTATATCTAAGTATTTTCTTGTTATTTCGACAAAACAAAAAATACGGGTCTTATATTTTTTTATTATCTAAGAGACGGACTAATTATTTTCTTCATTTTCATACCTTGTCATCATCCGTATTCCGTTATTTAATACTTGGTTATCGTTTTCAGTTCTTTGGGCATGCGCGTGCCTCGAGGAGTAGACAGTGCTCCACCGCGTTTATGGTGGGACACGGAATGTGATGTTTCATTATTGGTTGGCACCTACGTTCATGGTTACGAAAACTACTTGGCGATGCGCTCTGATCCTCAACTTTGTTTTGTTGACAAATTAGGCCCTCCCGACGATGCTGAATGCACAGATATAAAGTGAGTACTTACAGTTATTAGTTTATTACATTTGTCGTCCTATTGGGCATTATACAACAAATAGCGTACTCATCGTTAGCGAATTCATTTTACTCATCGTTAACTATCTTAAACCAGCTGAAATGTTCAGCCGTCTCTTGTCCTCGTAGTCATAATTTTTAGAACATAATCATTTATTTAGCACATTGTACATGATGCAATCGCACTTAGGAATTATATATAATACAAGTTACTTGTTTTATAAAGGTATGGTGCTTACTAAACTTATGTATATTTTAAATAATAATAAGTTTATTTCCTTAAAACACATAATTACATAATATGATTTTAGCAATGGGCCCCGAAATAGGAATAAATATTGTAAATGTATTAACATGGTAATGTTATATTCAAGGAGTGAAGAACGTAAGGTTAGAGGAAGTGTGGTTGGAGACGAGGACTGCACAGACGATGTATCTAGTGGCGCAGGAGCAACATCACCCGCAGCGTCTCCGCGACCTGACGACGATAGTACCCAGAGCAGTATTGGAGGACACCTGTGGCCATCTATGCAAGATTTGAATACTAGGTTGCGTCGTCTAATCACAGCCTATCAGCGCAATTATAAGCGTGAAGAACTTAAAATGCAACAGAGGGCTAAGGTTAGTAAATATGTAATTCTCTATATTTTCCTCATGTATGATGGTGTTGCCAGAATTTTTGTAGTACAGCTATAATAAACGGAAAAGGGAATGCGAGAAATAAAAAGGGAGGCTAAAATCAAATTAAAAGAGGTATAATAAAAAAATTTATAATCTATATATATAAAAGGAGAAACTGACTGACTGACTGACTGACTGACATATCAACGCACAGCCCAAACGGCTAAACGTAGGCACTTGAAATTTGGAAGGGACGTAGCTTAGGTACCGTAGGGGTGCACTAAGAAAGGAATTCCCGAAATTCCCACGGGAACGGGAATTAGCGGGAAAATCCTTTTGTATGAAAAATCTAAACCGCTTAAGTTAGACGCTTGAAATTTGGCATGCAGGTACCTTAGTAAATATAAAGTTTAGTTATGGCTGTATTTTGAGAAATTCCCACGGGAACGGGAGTTAGCGGGAAAAAACTTTTGTATGTATAAATTTAAACACGCGGACGAAGTCGCGGGCAAAAGCTAGTAAGACATAAAAACACACAAAATAAAAGCACAACGCATACGCACGCACGAGATATAGAAAAGATCAGCAGCAATTTTCAAGGAAACAAAAAATAAACGTAATACATAAAAGAATTTTAAAAAGAAGTTGGCCGCCTTACGGCCTATCCGTAACAATCGCGTTCTTCTGCTAGCGACGTTATAGAGCCACCATTCAGAGTTTGTTAGCCAAGCTACGTGGATAAAGAAGGTTTCTGTTCAGTTTTGTGTGTCATTTGCTTCTTGCTCGGAAAAACTGGCACAGCAACTTTTGGTTACATAATGTATGTACTTAATTTTTGATTTTTTTTTCTTAAAAGATGGAGCGCAGAGAACGTATGGACCAACTTGCAAGGGATGAAATGGCACAGTGGCGGTGGACACGAGCCGACGAAGAGGCTTTCCGCCGGACAGTCGCTTCTTATGGTGTCGAGTTTGATCCATCCACTAAAAGTTTACGATGGAGCCGATTTAGAACTCTGGCTAGACTAGATTCAAAAAGTGATGACGCTTTAACTGATTACTTGAAAGCATTTATGGCTATGTGTAAACGACAATGTGGACTTTCTGTGGGCGAAGCAGAATTACCTACAAGAGCAGATTTAAAAGCCGAACCTATTGGCGAAGAAAGAGCTATAGCTACTCTCGAAAGGTAAGTGTAAATGTTCAAACACAAAAATATAACAGTGAAAAAACAAATACTATATTAGTCCTTCTTACATGGGAACAGATTTTTCTATGCAAGTTGTAAAGCACGCGAGATATTTATTTATACTGCCGGATACGGTTGCAATTTCGCAGTATTCTCGTAGTGCACGTTATTTACGTCTGAGATCATAAAATATCACTATGTACTATTTTTTTGAACCGAGCAACTTAACGCCATAGCGCATACGTCTCTAATATAATACAGAGTAGTCATGGAACTTTCAGGTTGCTATAAAATTTCAGTTATGATAAATTTATTTTCAGTTTTATTGTAAATCAATGCAGTATTTCGTATCTCGCTAAAATATCCCTTTTATTAAAAAAAGAAGATATAATATTTGCACGTTTACAGAATTGATTTATTGCGGGTATTGCGTGAAGAAGTAGCTCCACATCCGGCATTAGACACTCGCCTAGCGTTATGTGAACGATCGCCCGACACCCCACCATGGTGGCAACCAGCGCGTCACGACAAGTTGTTGGTTTTAGGCGTATGCAAGTAAGTACCTTAAAAAAATATGATGTCTGATCTGAAGCTTCATTCTTCCAAAAAATTAAGTGATAGGAAAGTCTGGCGTAGATAGGAATATTTAAAAGACAGCTTCTTTCCCATACAATATAAGTACAAACCATAAAGAATGAGAGTATGATCATATGACAAGCATTCAACTTACATTTTTATTCAGGCCGTACACATAGAATTGTGGGTCATAGGCCGAACAACAATCGCGCATCAAAACGCGCGTTGAACGCTTTTCATCCGATCATATTACACACCTCTTTAATGATTTGGCTAAATGGCTCGGCACCATCCCGTGCAAACCGTGCGCCGTCCATGTGAATGCGACGGAATGATCCGAATGCAAGCGAATTCGTTTAATGACTGCTTGGTGCAGTCATTAAACGAATTCGCTTTCGATGCTTCTTGGTTTTATGTAAGAAATACATGAATATTGTTAGGACAAGGTTTGTGTAATATAAAAATTACAATATACATAATTTATTAAGAAACACTGTGATATTATTCAGCTAGTAAAAATTAAAATCAGTTTATTTCAGACTATGGTCCATACACAAATCATAGGATATATAGATAAATAGATTACTTTTTTGCATAAAATACAAACAATGTGTAAAGTATAGAGTTTGAATATACATTTTCGAAGTGTTGCAAATTAGATATTTTAATAAAGAAAGATTATTTCTTAAATTGACCCTATTGGGGATCCTACGTACTTTTAGTTTTTTTTAGTTGAATTCGCCATCGATATCCATAGTAATGCTGTTTTATTTTATATAATAACAGCCTTATATATGTCGCAGGCAAATTCTATAATTCGCCCGTATACAAACGGCGTCGGCAGTTTACAAAGACAAATTCGTTATATAAAATGCCGTACGCCGTATGTAAGATGTCGTTCATTTTCTAATGTGCCGAGCTACGATATTACAGCCGATTACAAATTGCCTCGGCATATCGTTCCAATTAGTACCAAACTAGCTTTTGCCCGCGACTTCGTCCGCGTGTTTAAATTTATACATACAAAAGTTTTTTCCCGCTAACTCCCGTTCCCGTGGGAATTTCTCAAAATACAGCCATAACTAAACTTTATATTTACTAAGGTACCTGCATGCCAAATTTCAAGCGTCTAACTTAAGCGGTTTAGATTTTTCATACAAAAGGATTTTCCCGCTAATTCCCGTTCCCGTGGGAATTTCGGGAATTCCTTTCTTAGTGCACCCCTACGGTACCTAAGCTACGTCCCTTCCAAATTTCAAGTGCCTACGTTTAGCCGTTTGGGCTGTGCGTTGATATGTCAGTCAGTCAGTCAGTCAGTCAGTCAGTCAGTCAGTCAGTTTCTCCTTTTATATATTTAACCGCGCCTGGCGCTACTAGTCTCCAAAACCAATATGGCGGACAACAGTGAAAGTGTGGAAGAAAAAAAATATTAAAAATATGTCTAACTAGCAGTGCCCGCGACTTCGTCCGCGTGGAATAGTTTTCCCCTTTGTTTTTACATTGAAACTTTGATAATTGTGGAGGGATTATATTCGGAGCGCGTGGCAGCTGCGTCTGCGTCCGAGTTCCGTCGTCGACTCCGCTTCCCGGCGTCCCAGTGCTCCAGGCGGCTGAGCGGTGCGGGGCAGCGCGGGGCATCGCGGTCGCGGATCGTTTCCCCCCGCCCCCCGCGTTGACTAACACTCCGCGCTCAACTTGCGCGCGAACATACATTTTCCATTATATTATATCTTCGCTCCTAATAGTTGCAGCGTGATGTTATATAGCCTAAAGCCTTCCTCGATAAATGGTCTATTCAACACAAAAAGAATTTTTCAATTCGGACCAGTAGTTCCTGAGATTAGCGCGTTCAAACAAACAAACTCTTCAGCTTTATAATATTAGTTAAGATATCGGCTGTTTCAAATAGATTTTAAGGGCTAGTATTATAGGAAACTATTGAAATTAAACTAATCACAAAGGGGGCTCCGAAAACACCGTGGAAAAAAAACAAAAAAATTCGAGGTTATCCAGCACGTAAAAACGCTAGGGTGTCCATGGAAACTGGTAAAGTGGAACAAAAAATTGCAATAAAATACATTGTATTTTGATTCGCTGTAAATCAATTGTTTCGCTGATGGTTTTATGCTTGTTTAAACTTAGCAGAATAAGTGAAACAAAGAAACATTGTTGAATTTATTTTTGTTATTACCACTGAATGTCTTGTTTAATTAATAGGTAATTCTTGGTAAGTTTACTATGTATGTGTAAGTATCCTAAGATTTGATTTGATTAAGTTTGATTACAGTTTCAATTTCATGCTTATTTAATCGACGAATTTATTTTCGTAGTCATTAATTTAATAATATTCTATTATGAATCTTAAATACCTAAATAAAATGATTAAAAACCCTGTTTCATTTCTATTATCATGGTCACCCTAATACACAAACCAAGTTGACGTTGATGCGATGATAATTTGCCTTCGGCATTTTATAACACGTATTTATCTTTCTAAACTGCCGACGCCGTTTGTATACGAGCGAATTATAGAATTTGCCTGCGACATATACATACATTCGAATAATTTATGGCTATAATGTAGATTTAAATTTTATTTTTTATTGCTTTCAGACATGGATTGGGAGATACATATAATAAGATATTTTGTGATCCAAAACTACCTTTTGCTGATAGCGCTACCAAGTGGTACGCGAGCCACAAGAGCGTGAAAACAGACTCACAAAAAATGTCATCTGATGAAGATGAACGAAATAATTCTGAAGAGTCTGCGAGTGAGACGCGAATGTCGTTAAGACGAAGCAAGCGCACATCGAACATGTGCGACCGGGATAACGAGGAGGACACCGATGCTCTCTCGGAATTGGAGACACTAGCGAAACTCGGCAGAATCGAGGGCTCGCTCACCCCGGAGTACTGGTTCACGGAGAGAGCTCTCGAAACTAGACTTCATCACATAGCTCATGCCGTTCAAAACAGGGAGTGGCCGGTCGGCGTCACAGTGGGCAAATCGGACGGTGCGCGAGGAGGTCCACCGGAAGCGACCGACGAACGCAAGCATACGCAAAAGCGACACATAGCTATCGACGTGGAGACCGATCGCGCCAAACTGCACGCTCTGCTGTCGTCGCCCGTCGCGGCGCACTGCGGTCCGCGGGACGACGCGTCCAGCGACTCGGGCTCGCGCCGCTCCACGCCCGCGCCGCCGCCCGCGCACCAGCGCGTGGCGCCCTCGCCCGCGCCGCCCGCGCCCGCCGCCTCGCCGCAGCACCCGCCGCACGCCGCGCACCCGCCGCACCCCGCGCACGCCGCGCCCGTCGACTTGTCGGCGCCGCTAGACCTAAGCGAGGTGCAGGACTTCTCCATGGGCCGGCGCACACCGCAGGCCGATGGCGCTGCGTCCGCATCCCTACCCACTAGAAGTAGATTGGACGATACTCTCTCGAGGCTGATGAAAAGAAAAAATGCAGTGAGTATGGTTATGATAAGTATATTGCATGTGCAGATCAGATTTGTCACTATTAGTGATGTAGTAACGTGTCTGCTTATCTAGTGTTCGCGCAACTCTTGTGCAGTTTAATGCCTCCTGCGTGCTTGGCTAGTCTCCTTAGAATTTCGCCACTGTTGCTGAAATTAGATCAGGAGAGTATTAGTATAACGAGAAGATGTACTATACGCAATAGTTTGAGGACTGCAGTTTTGTAGTGGTATCAAGCATCGTAAAAATCCATTTTCCGTTTGCTTTTTTTTTTCACTATCTTCCTTAGTATTATGGTGGTCATTTTGGGATAGGTCTTCTTTTGGTGTCATGCTCCATGGGAGAACCGTTCACTTATTTAACTACTAGCTAACCCGGCGTACAAACTTAGTATCGCCGTTTTTGTAACTTTTATATTATATGGACCTTGTCCATTATGAATATGTCACCGGAAAATAAGAAGACTAGTAAATTGATCAATTTCCTAGGTAGTTGATTAACTCCCGGAAAATAATAAACGGCACTTGAAATGTATTATTTAACGTATGTATTTTAGGAAATTGATAAATATTCGGGTTCTTGCCGTTAAATCATCCGACGAAGGTGAGGTGAACACTGATTGGTTCAATGGCTCACATGGTGTTATCCCGTCAACCAATCAGTATTAAGTTACGGGTAGATAATAGTGCACCGTTAAAATAGTACATTGAGCAACGATTGGCCCATTTGAGGACGATTTTAGTTGTGTCAAAATCGTAAATTATTAAATCACTGCCAGAGTGCCGTAAGTTGATCAATTAACTAAAATGCATTGTGTTAAATAAAATAATACATTTCGACTACCGTTTCTTATATTCCGAAAGTTAATCAACTACCTAGGAAATTTATCAACTTACGATTCTAGCTATTTTCCGGTGACAAATACATACATAAAACCCGAAAATCACCCATCCAAAGTTACAGAAAATATATTTTAAAATTCTTTAATATTTGTGGCATGTGAACAAAAAAAGAGTTTATTAAGTCCATAAGAAAATCCATGCATATTTTCTGGGCATACTTTACTATGTAGCTTTGTAAAATTGATAAGAGACACCATATCAAACTACATTCTTTGAAACGGTATATTACATACATTTATATTTCAGTAATACAGTAACATGTGTAACTATTTTGTTACAGCCTGCGCCAGAGCAAATAATCGGCAAAGAAAAGAAAAGAAAAAAACTAGACGAAATAGTCCTAGGTTTATCAGCAGCGAAAAGTCGCAGCCCTTCAACAAATTTCCCATTGGACACATCCCGTAGTAAAAATACACCAATTTTACCAGATGTAACTGTGACGCCTGCAGCTCCACCTTCGTCGTCTTCGGCTACTTCGGCGATTCAGAAGCCATTTTCGGTAACAGTTACTAACGTGCCATCACCACAGGCATCAACAAAAGAGTTGTCATCATTCTTGCAGCAATCTTTGGAAGTTAATAAACCTCAAAAGGCATCTTCTCCCGTCACTTTGAAGTCTTATTCACATGAGGCAAAAGTAAACAAATGGTTAGCTGAACAAGCAAGTGTCGAGTCACGTCGACGAGGTTTAACGCCTCGTCTTGCACCTGATGAACATGTTCCAGTAGTTCACAGAGTAACCGGAAAACGTATAGTGGGTCATAAAGCACCACAACTAAAACATCTAGCACAATGGATAGCAGAAAATCCTATGTATGATATTGATTCAAAATGGACTGAAGGTATAAAAGAACATGTAAAATTACCTCAAGATGTGCGCAGTCAACGACATTCGCCAATGGCGAGCAGTTCTATGGGAGAGAGAAAAAAAGGACGGCCGCCAACTCTTGACACACCGCCATCTTCTGTGTTATCTTCAAACACACATCTCAATCAAAATATGAGTTCTTTAAACCCAGCACTTTTGGCTAGCTTGTCAAGTTTAAGTGCTTTTGATCCTAAAACATTAGCAACTACTCTTTCAAGTTTGACAGGATTTGATCCCAAACTGTTAAATACTTTTGACCCCAAATTGCTGTCAAGTTTAGGTAGCTTTGACGCAAAAAACAATTCATTATTAAATTCATTTGGAGGGATGCCAAATTTATTAGGAAATATTGCAGGAGGTAATCTTTTCGCTAATCTAGCTGGTTTAGGACTGCCTGGCTTTTCTTCATTGGATATGAATAGTCTAAGTGCTGCAAGTACAACAGGAGAGAAACCAAAACAAAGAAAACCTAATGAAACTGTAAGCTCATCGAGCTCAAAATCAGCAAATTCTCAGTTCCCTTTCGTATTTCCTAATCCTAACATGTTATACCCCCAACTTGGTTTAAGTGGCTTGAATCCATTTGGAATGCACTCTGGGATGTCTTCAGCATATGACGCTTTAGGACTTTTAAGTAACAGTCTAGTAGCTAGCTCTAGTTCTACTACACCACATAGTTCAAGTCATAATCGCAGTAATACAAAAAATACGACACCTAGGTCTTCGACTGTTGTAACAAATTCATCCACCTCCCGACAACAAAAAGTTTCCGATCGACAACAATCGAGCCAACTACCACAAATTCTTTTACCCCCGGATCCATATTTACTGGAGTCATTATCCAAGCAATCTCTAAATTATGAGTCTATGCTTAGACCCGATAAAAGATCTCGAGATGCAGAACACGAAACAATTGCTACCGATTTAACAAAGGCAGAAAAAAAGAAATTACCATATGACACATTGAGATCTCAAGTTCCCCCTGAATTTGCAGCCGTGCAAGAAAAATTATTAAAAGGTGATAAAAAAGATATAGATATAAGCAAAATGTTGCTAGAACAAATGGCTTCAGGAGCCTTAAGTGCAAGCCTTGTAAGTTCAGCTGAAGCTAAAAAAGTTAAAGATGCGGAGAAAGACGCATACGAAAAATTAAGCAAAAGTTCATCTGAATACATTTCCAGAACTCTCTCTTCTGAAGATAACACGTCGATGGTATTAAAACGATCACACGATGAAATAAGCTGTGAACCAGAAAATTTGGCATTACAGTCACCAGAATTAAACCCTATGAAAAAAATCAAAGAAACAAATATTCCTGAATCGAATATCGTCAAAGAAAAACAACCCGACCCCCCTTCCAATACCGGAGAAATGGATTTAGAAGATTTAATTGCCCCATCAACTGTTATCAAAACTGGTATGAAAGCGAGCGTTCAGTTTAAAAACAGTGTTCCCGAAAATTCACCTAGTGATTGTCCTTCAACTTCATCTCCAATAAATACTTCATCTGAAAGAGATGCTGAAAAAATACAATTAAAATTAACCGATTCATTTTCTGAAGATTCAAATGTTCAATTAAGAAATGAGCACATACAGATCGGCGAGAACAAATTAGATCACGAAAAAGAACACGCAGTTGATGAAACCAACGCAGAAAATGCAAATAATGATAATAGTCGAAAAGGAAGTAGAAAAAAAGGTCGGAAATCAACTGAAGAATTGGCCGCGCCTTGTCCTCGACGGGAATTGAGATCAAGTGCTGGTCGGCAATCGACCGAAACCGCATCTAATCATTAAATGTATCAAATCATAGCCGACATTAGAAAATGACATTATAAATATTTTCTTATACATCATGTATTGATCTCTTGACGACTTAGTTGAAAATTAAAACAAAATCGATTATGTTTCTGTGTTTATTGCATTGAAGAAATTCGTGGAACATTTCAATATATGGTTAGTGGATGGATTTATGTATCAGCTATTTAACCTATTATATCACAATATTGACTAGATGAGATATATCGATCAAGAAAATCTAAACAGCTGCAGTTTGGGTGAGAGTTAATTATTTTAAGCATTAATTAATTGTCGCATAACTAGGTACCTACTATTGTTTTTATTTTATGTTTCTACATAAAATTTTCTTTTAAACAGTTTTTTACGTATTGATCTTTAATGATTGTGGTGAATTAATTTACACATTCTGTCTACTAGTATAGGTGTAAGAGTTCTTTGATCATTTATTACTGTAAATATGATAGCAGGTGCCTTCATGGCATGAGTTTAATGCCACGTAAATAAGGATACACTAGTTAATTTAATATGTCTTCCTACACCCAATAGGATCCCATTATCTGCGAGACTGAGTGATGCAGAGAATTAGATCTGGATATGTTCTATTATTGAATTATATTATTATCTTAATGGACTAGAATTCCCATGCACGAAATCCTGCTGGGTGTAGGTAGACACACTTTTTAAAGTATTCTTGCAACATTATAATCAAACACTTATCAGCCATATAGTAGGGGTTTTGTGAGAGGCATATTAGTGGGATTTTGAAACATTTTGGCTTGATGTATTTTAATGGGATATCATTATTGTTTACTATATTTTAAAACCTATTGAGAGCATGTAAACTTATTAAAATTAATAACAACTGGTAAATTTTAATGCTTTAAGTATTATATTTCATAGAAACAGGGGCTTTAAATTTTTAAATTTGTTTTTATTTAGGTACAGTAGTTTCGTACCAATTGTACTTTCATTACCATTCGTTAACAATTTTATTAAAACCAATGGACTTGGCACTTTCAATAACTTAACTGGCCTCCTTACTATTTACAGAAGTAATTGATCAAGGAATGGTACATAATATAACATGTTCAGCTACATTGTACGTATATTCGGGACTAGTTGGCTTAAAAACATGAGCGTTATAATGGCGAGCACAAATCTTCATTTTTATCAAGTGACTTTCTGAAAGAGCCCTCAGAGGAAGGAAGTCCTGAAGATATAGTACTGCATATTATGTACTTGTACATACTCAATTTTGTACACAACTATGAGAACCTAATAAAGTGATGTTTTTAAAACAATGGTCTCGCCATTTTCGCTCATATTACCACTGAATTCATATGAAAATAGTTACAACTCAGGGAAATGTGGAAATATGGTTTAAGTAGGTAGGTATATACATACATGTAGACAAATACACGTCGCGACAACTATATATAATTTTCCCCGCTATTACGTCGCCCCCAGAATTATTTCCACCATTTCATTGTTGGGCGATGACTACACGCTACAAATGGCTCGATCGAAGAGTCGCTTGTTTTGTCAATATTTGGTTTTTTTTTACATGATGTAAGCCTATATTTATACTTCGAATGTTTTATGTTGTGACGACTTATCGATATACATATTAAAGTAATTGATTATATGGTTGCTTTGTTTACATATTTAAACAGAAAATTTATTGTAGCATCATTTTCTTTACAAAGTTCTCATACATTTTGAAATTATAATACATTAGTAATATACCTAGTTACTTTTATGTAAACTGCCTATGTATGTAATTGAGCAATTATAATTTGCACTTGAAATACGTTATTTATTACTCATGCAGCTAAGACGCAACAACATTTTTACTCTATTTTATTGTTGGTTTTATTTCGAAAATGTTTTTATTATAATTAATTAAGATAGAATATAAGGATATTATCTCTTTATTTTAACGCTGTATAATATAATTGAAGACTGGATTCTCCAATGTTTTGTTTCATTAATACAATTAATTTATTTTATGTACCTAATAGATGGTTTAGAATTTGAACGCTTTACATAATTTCACTTGTGCCCCTAGCGATAGGTACGCACAGTAAAAGGAAAACATAATATGTACCTACAACTAATAGAGATGTTTAAAGGATATAAGAAATATCATATGTAGCATAACGATACTTCTTTCGAAAGGGAAATGCATCTCTTTCGAACGCTTACAATTTAATTTATCTTAACTTAAGGAAAACGTTACTAAGTCATTGTGAACATCAAGATGGCGGGACCACGCCAGGTTTTTCGAATATAATATTGAAAAGATTTAATACAGAATTTCGTGTGCTTCAAGCTGGAATCCTCATCTCCGAAACCTGAATGAAAACGAATTTTGACTATGCCAAAAATAGTCATGAAATAGTCATAAATAGTCGCACAAGTAAAAAAAATAGTCGCATTATAGTTTCGGAGTTATAGCTATAGTTTGGTGAGGATTCTGGCTTGAACGTCAAGCTGTAATCCTCACCTCTGATGCAAGCAAACGGCAAAGTCTATCGAATTGGTTTATGTTCCAAAAAATAGTCATGAAATAGTCGCAACGACACACAGTGGGCTGAAAATCGACTTTCATAGACATAGGGACATCAACTTAAGAGTGTCGCTTTTTTCGTTGGGAACTGCTTCTACCAACTATTTCCATGCTCCAAAAAGTCGAAAAAGTTAATTTGGCGTACAAACTAACGAGTTATATTTCTTTTGCGAAAATGTTGTATGAAACTCTTATGAAAAATCCGATTTTCTTTGGAACTGCAAGTCAAACCGTAATATCCTTACAGGGGGTCATAATACTAATTATTTGTGATTTTTTGACATACCGCACATAACGGTCACGACTGCAGAATTTTTTTAAAAAATTGAGAAAAATAATATATTTTTTTATTTCGAAAAATGATTCATTTTATTCATCAAGTCAATAAACTAGGTTCTAATTAGCTACTATTATCTTTCTAACCTAATTAAGGACTAGTATTCAACAACACAAATCATAATTATAATCTTATTCTGAAAAGTGAGTAGGTACCTAATTAGGATTTAGAGTTCCAGTTATACTCTATCAGCTAATTTAATGAATGAAACTAGTTAGCAAAGAGAAATTTGTAGGTAAAAATAGAAATAATAATTTATTCCAATTAATATCTTCTATGTATTAA
Source organism: Conogethes punctiferalis (assembly GCA_031163375.1). Taxonomy (NCBI): domain Eukaryota; kingdom Metazoa; phylum Arthropoda; class Insecta; order Lepidoptera; family Crambidae; genus Conogethes; species Conogethes punctiferalis. The sequence goes on from CM062080.1 coordinate 9,921,735, forward strand.
ATATAAATAAAACTCAAAGGTGACTGACTGACATAGTGATCTATCAACGCACAGCCCAAACCACTGGACCGATCAGGCTGAAATTTGGCATGCAGGTAGATGATGTGACGTAGGCATCCGCTAAGAAAGGATTTTGACCAATTCCACCCCCAAGGAGATAAAATAGGGGTTGAAAGTTTGTATGTCAATTGTAAGGCTTTCGGGCTTAGACTTTACATTCATAAAGCTACTATGACGTAGGTATCGCTAAGAAATGGTTTGAATCATTTCTACCCCCAATGGGATAAAATAGGGGATGAAAGTTTGCATGAAACTTTGTCAAAACCGATCGGGCCTATTTTGAATGCATCAAGCTACTATGACATAGGCATCCCCTAAGAAAAGTTTTTGATAAATTCCACTCCAATATTTAAAATTTTTGAATCAACCCTTTACGCGATAAAATAGGGGCACAAAAAACTGACTTGAAAGGCCGAGAAATAAACTCACAGCCCAAAACTACTGCTTCCTCTCAATAAATGGCGTTACTGGTCAAATTAAATCTAAACCTAATCTTAATCTTAACTAATATTATAAAGCTGAAGAGTTTGTTTGTTTGAACAACTGAAACATAGATTTAAGATAAGTGGGAAAGTGTGGATTATGAAGAATAGAGTAAAGCGTACAGAGAATATGAATTTGACGACGTAAAGAAATAGGCAACCAGTGAAGCTGTAGGTACACGGTAAGAAGAGATATGATCAAATTTTCGAAGGCCAAATATGAAACGGTATACAATTATTCTGGATACGGTCCAACTTGTTGACAAAACTTGGATTGAGGTCAGGAAAACAGGATTATAGGAAGTATCAAGGATTGAATGAGAGTAACTTTGGTATTAATAGGCAAGAAATGTTTAAAGCGATAGAGAGAGCACAACGCAGCGGTGACCTTTCGGCTGACCTCGTCAATATGTTTATTCCAGCTAAGAGTGGAATCGATGTGTAGGCCAAGATCCTTCACAGTAGCGCAATACGGAAAATAGTAGCACCACGGTACAGGATTGGCAAAACAGTTGCAGTGCCTAAAACCTTTAATTCCATATAAAAGCTGGTGGACACGAATTGGTCCAGGTCTGGACGCGAATAGGAATTTTTGGACGTAAACTGGGCAAATCGCCTAATTCTGATGTTTATATTTTTAATAAAAAAAACCTCAAGGTATTTCGAACTAAACTAAATTTAAAAATTTTTAAAATTACCCTATGTGCCCTAAAATCCTAAAATAGACTATTCTACTGAACAAATGACATAAGATTTTTATTAAAATTGTAGAACATATACCTACTTACATATCTGCAAATAATATCGCGTGAATATGCCTATCTGTTATTTAACTATGTATTTATGCGATATTTCTCGTTGCAATAATCTATACTTATAATAAATCTGTAGAGAGGTCAATTCTGTACATAAAATATTTTTTCAAAATAACTATCAGGGGGTGATAAGTGATCGATACTGATACCAAAAATGCAATCAGTAAAATTTTTGTCTGTCTGTCTGTCTGTCTGTCTGTCTGTCTGTCTGTATGTTCGTTATAGAAAAAAAAACTACTGAACAGATTTTGACGAAACTTGGTACAATTATTCTTCATACTCCTGGGCAGGTTATAGGATACTTTTCATCACGCTACAATCAATAGGAGCGGAGCAGTGACGGGAAGTGTTGGGAAAACGCGAGAAATTTAAACCTGTATGTTTGAACGCGCATTACGCGAAAACTACTGCATAGAATTGAATGCGGTTTTCACCAATGTATTGCTAGAGGTCTAACTTAAAACTTAGGCACAAGGTATAGATGGGTATTATATGGAAGTCCGTTATTTTTGAAACCCGATATCCACGCGAGCGACGCCGCTGGCACAGCTAGTCTTAGATAAAAATAGTATTGCTATAACATTCAACCATAACGCGTTTCGTGCGAAACGCACTCGTGCGCAGGGCTTGGTAACGTTACCAATTTAACATTATATTATCGGTAAGTAACGTTAATTCATAATGTTACTTTTTTTACCGGTAAGTCGGTAGCGATACTAAATTTTAACGGTAATTTTTACCGGAACGCAAACTTAACGTTAAGTTTTAGGTATCGATACTGCAATATAACGTTAAAAGTATCGATACCTGCTTTAGTTACCGGTAAAAGTGACAATACTTATTACGCTACTTTGCTGCGTTGCCGCTCCGCACGGTTACCTATAGCAGAGCGGCAACTTCGCGACACGAGACGCATGAGACCATGTTGGGTGGGAGCGATAGAGACAGAGAATGAATTTAATCCAAAATTAAGTAAGTAACGCTTTAACGTTTACCGATACCATTATGAAGGTAGCGGTAATTTATAACGGTAAAAATTACCGCTACTTTAGGTATCGCTACTTAAAAAAGTATGGCCAGGCAAAGTAACGTTACCATATTTTTACTGGTATTCCAAGCCCTGCTCGTGCGTTACGCGCAAGGTGGGCAACACAATATTGACTCTTTGTTCACGTAGGTACTTAAGGTTGATTTCTTCTCGCTGCAAAATGCAGACATTATTATTAAGAGTTTGTAGGCATTTATAAGGTAGGTAAAATCACTTTTGGACGGAATCCGGGACGTCGGGAGACATTGGCCAAACTCGGGAGATCTGGCAACTCTGCTGTGAAGCGATCGCGCGCGCAGAGTTGCCAGATCGAAATGTTGACTTTTCGGGAGGTGTCCAATCAAAATCCGGGAGATGTATGACAATACTTGTGAAAAAATCGTTAGATGTTCTAAAATTTTTCCCATTCAGTTGCTTGGAGAGCAAAAAAAAAAGTCATTAGTCTAAGAAAATCGTTAAATCATTGAGGATTTTGCTCCATTTTGGTCATATTTATACAATACGGGAGGTAAAAAAATCGAGAGTTTTGGACGGAATCCGGGACATCGGGAGATATTGACCAAAATCGGGAGAACTCCCGGGAAATCGGGAGATCTGGCAACTCCGGCGCGCGTGTGAACAGGCAACGGGCGCAAGCACATTAAAAGCCTTATTACACCACCCTAAATTCAGGGACCCTAACTCTGAATAAGGGTGGTCTAATAAGATTTAATAATAATAATAATAAAAATTTTATTGATAGCATTTTCTAACAGATATTGATAACAGATTTAGGGTAAGGGTCCCGATTTAAGGCGATCGGGCTGCCTAGCTACCTGACCACTCTGCCTATCGCGTAACGTAATAACATTAAGGGCGATTATCGCATATCAACTGATTTAGGGACCGATATTCAGTGTAGTGTGATAAGCGCCACACTAACTAGGGCCCACCCGGTATTCAGTGCCCTGAATTTAGGGTCGTGTAATAACTACTTTATTATTGTGTGAAATGTGCCAAAAAAACCGACACTGTACTCGTTCCGTTCACGGCAAGCGCGCGCACGTGCACAATTGCACATTCAAACAGACGAACAGCCCGTTCACATGCTTGTGCTTGTGTTCGTGCCCGTTAAATGTCGTGTTGAAAGCGAGCGTGTAAACGCGGCACCGTTCACGGCAAGCGCGCGCACGTGCACATTCAAACAGACGAACAGCCCGTTCACATGCTTGTGCTTGTGTTCGTGCCCGTTGAATGTCGTCTTGAACGCGAGCGTGTAAACGCGGCATGACACTGGCTGAATTGCACGGCACAAACCTCTAAAAAAAGTAAACATTGACAAGGTTATTTTGGCACGCGGCCGAAATCGGAACTAACGCTCGGTGTCGTACTAAATGTCACTTTTGACGTTGATTTTCGACAATTTGTTTCACAGTAACGCCCTCGTGACAATGTCATCCACGTGCCAAAACATTTTTGACGGTGCGAAATAGGTACTACGGTGTTTTTCTGATAGTACCTAATACCTATCGCAGTTGCAGTCGGTCGGCTCTAGGGATGATCGATATTCAAAAAACATCGATGTTGACATCGATGTCATAATCGAAGGCTCAACATCGATGTTCGATTTATCGAAAACCGAACATCGATGTTGGATCCATCGATATTTTTCATATTAATACTTGAATAAGTAAAACATAATGTAAAAGTTCGACATGTACATAAATTGAAATTGTCGATCTGTGGATGCGTTCATAGAAGACATCATTTTTATTCTAAGTTGCATTGGTTTGGACGTGCGTGTCATGCGAGAGATGAGGCCGTAAGTTAACATCGATGATCAATTTCGTTAACATCGATGTTGCGATATTTTTCGTATGGTAACATCGATGTTAAAACATCGATGTTTTTGCTTTCAACATCGATGATCATCGAACATCGATGTTCATCGAGCATCCCTAGTCGGCTCGACCTCGTCTGACTGAGGTCTATCTGGGCAGTAGGTACCTACTGAGGTTTTTGTGGACTGTGTTCACGTACTTTTTATTTTAGATATTTCGTGTGCTGTTTGTACCATAATTACGTTATTTAGAGATTTAGCTAGGTTGTGAAAATGAAAAAAATTAAGGACACTTCGACACCAAGAAGCACTAGAGGGTCTGCTGACTTTGTGGATGCTTTTAGTTCTATTAATGAACGACCGGTGGATGATATATCCTTGGAATTCTTCTATAAACCGCATACGATAACTCTTCTGGCAGTGTCTATTGCATCAGTTATTTATTCAGCTTTCGTCAGGTATGTTTTAATGTCTTTAGTTAATTCATTTTATTTTTATAGCACATCTTTGTACCTAGGTATGATGTAATAAATGAAAATAAGTGATATTGTTATCATAAGCATAATTAAGAAACTTACAAGAAAGCAAGACCAACTATTGGAATGTAACTATAACAATATATACTTTGTTGCACATCTGCAATGAAAAGATTCAAATAATCTTATGAATTGTTCAGAAATTGGTTAAATATTTCATAAAACTTGTTAAGAGGCTATGTTTTCTTCTAAAAAAGAATCCTAGGAACCAAATGTGTAATGATAATTGTAATTTTCTTTCCAGAGATGAATCTAGCACTCAAGGCAACATTTGGTCCGGGATATGTTGTGTGGTATTTTTCTTCCTTATTATATCTGTACTCACCTTCCCCAATGGACCATTTACCAGGCCACACCCAGCTGTTTGGAGAATAGTGTTTGGGATGTCAGTTTTGTACCTGTTGGCACTGTTGTTTTTATTATTTCAAAGCTATTCAACGGTGTATGAAATCATGTACTGGATAGATCCCAATCTTCGTAATTTCCACATTGACATGGATAAGGTAATTTTGATACTTTCACTAACAATTTACTATGAAATTAAGTGTCTGCCACTTTAATCATTCGCAAATGGGCAAGACTGGACTGATAGCTATGATTTATTTTCATTTAACATTGATTTGTTAAGATGTTCTGTTCATAGTCTTTTCGAACCAAACCATCATTCCATTGCTTAAACCCAGCTACTCATACACCTACCACAGGGGCTATTACATTGCCCCCGTAGCAGGTAGTAACATTAATACAACTGTGGTAATCATTATGGGCCATTATTTCTTGCTTGTGTGTATAGAAATATTTTTCTTGTTTTATCCGGGGTCCGTCCTTGTAACGGCAACCTGATGAACGACAAAACCACTGCCGATTTTCTAGTAGACTAGTTTTGGATAAAGTTTTCTATATTATATTAGTACATAGGTATTATTAATCGATTTTTACTTTATAAACCACCATGCAACCATGTTAACTTTATAAGAATTTTAAATTTAATGTTAATTCAATTTGAGCACTAAATCAGGAGCACAGTATGTTCCTTTCTAAAGTTGTAGGCAAGTCATGATGAAGGGTGATTGAGAAACGATCATTAACATAAAGTCCATGTGAAAGAAGTCACTGGCACCAGTGCAGCATGCCACTACAACCAATCATACCAAGGAGTACATACTGATGCATTATAAACTAAATACCTACTCTATTTAAGATTGAAAATTTTAAATTTTTGACATGGTTCTGTGGTTCTGATATTCATTGAGTAACCCTTAATCCAAGTATGATTTGCCAGCTGACATGTGATATGAAATATTTCCTCTTTTTCAGGAATATGCAGTGAATTGTTCTGATATAAGTATAGCAAAAGTATGGTCACATGTTGATGTATTTGCATGGGGCCACTTTTTAGGATGGATGTTTAAAGCAATATTATTTAGACATGCGGGTCTATTGTGGGCTATATCTATTATGTGGGAGATTACAGAGATAGCATTTGCTCATCTTTTGCCAAATTTCTTAGAATGCTGGTGGGACTCTGTAATATTAGATGTGCTTATTTGCAATGGACTTGGTATATGGTGTGGCCTTAAAATATGCAAAGCCTTAGAAATGAGAGAATACAAGTGGGTTGGTATAAGGTAAGTAATTTGCTATTTGATTGAAATTTAGAAAGGACCTTAAATAGGATAACTTAAGTAGGGTATGGTCAATATGGATGGTTTAGACCAGACTACAATGTGTTGGTTGTGTTGTTACAAAACTGTACTATGTGTGTTGTGTGCAACAATTTGGGGTTGGCAAAAGTATAACGCAAGAATTCTCTTTGCATCCTATGCATTTAAATCCATTCGAAATCGCACTCAAATTTATTATATGTCAAGTTTAGATGGCAGAGTGCTGAGACGGTTCATCCTGTTAATAGGATAAGCAGACGACCTTGCACCTTTACTAGGGTGTTCAGAGAGTGAACGCGGCGCAAACATAGTGAATAAGCTCGTGTAATAAACATTTATTCGAACGCACATCATACATACCTACTTGTAATGTTGCTTAACCAGCAAGATTGTAAACTGTCGAAAGATTGTGAACTGTAACTTACATCTTAACTATCATTAACTTTTATTTTTCGGTAGATGTTGATGATATACGTGTAACTGTTGATAATTTAACATGTGACAGATTTTTATTTAAGAATTTCACATCAATCGATTACAGTCTACCGAATAATAATAGTTAAAATTTAAGCATTATGTTACAGTTCGCAATCTTTCGACAGTTTACAACCACGCGAGATAGATCATAATCTAACGGTATATTACAATTGTAAATACCGTTAGATTAAGTAAAGTTTTACAGTGACAGATAAGATATGCTCAAGCAAACTTGCAATAATGAATATTTATCTTTTTCTTTTTAGGGATATTTCTTCAACCACTGGCAAAATTAAGAGAGCGATCCTCCAGTTTACACCTGTTCATTGGACTCCTGTTCGGTGGCTGGACCCGACATGCACATACATGAGATTTTTTGCTCTGAGTCAGTTGGTAGTATTTTGGCAAATTTCTGAACTAAACACTTTCTTCTTAAAACATATATTTGAAATGCCACCATCTCATCCTTTGGTTATCGCCAGACTATGCCTTATTGGAGTTATAGTGGCACCATCAGTAAGGTAATAAAAACTTTTAGCTTGGTACGCTAGAGCGAAAGGTCGTTGAAGCGAATACGACCAGAGCGAATGACGCTGCAGCGAAAAACGATTAAAATTACTGCTACTTTACTTTAAATTTTTTTCCTTTCTTGTACTTAAATTTTTTTTCGGAGTCGTCTGAAAGATTCTCTCTAGAATCTAATTGAGACCTAACCACATTACTACTTTCCTTCACTCTAACCATGGTAGAATGAAAAATATGCAAGCTGGTTTGGTTTGCGTAAAAAATTTAAAGTAGCTTACATGTAATTTCAAACATTTTTTTGCCACAACGTTTTTCGCTGCGGCGTCTTTCGCTCTGGTGGCATTCAACAGTCCGGTGATGATGACAAGGGCGCCTAGATTATCATCATAGTCATTTAGAAAAAAAAACGCTTCGCCCTATAGCACTTTATGATTAGCAGCCCTCACAGGCCTTTATTGGAGCTCTTTAGCGGAGAAAATTACAATTATATTATTATTCTTATCACTGACTTAAAATCGTGTTTTTCAGCGCAAAAACGTTATTCGTAGGTAGGTAGTTATATTTGCGCTACGATATAACTACCTATGAATAACGTTTTCGCGCTGACATTGAATTAATTAACAGTGAATAGTTTTTTAAAAAGGCACCCATGCTAAACTGGGTCGCTGGGTCGCTAGTAATCTATATGTCGCAGTCATCTGGTTGAATCTCCTATTCAATTGAATCGCTAGCGCGTTCATTAAATGACGACATTCAATTGTATGACTAGACCGAACGTTAACTAATTGTAATTTAGTTCATTCTTTTCCCCCGCGGCGTTAGTAGTCACCAAAACAAATATGGCGTCAAAGATGATCAAAAAGATATGAACAGTGTTGACTTTTTTTGATTAGATTTACTATAAACTGACTGATTCGTAATAAAATAGTGTAACAGCATGGATTTACCTATTAATACGCCGCCGCCGGATACTTTTAAAGAAAAATTATAAACTAAAGTTGGCTTTTACCCATTCAACGACTATGCTAAAATGACGTTCATTCAAGACGTTGAACGTTTCAATCAATAACTTGACGCATTGTCCTTTAGGCATTCAATTGAATGTCGTCATTCAATGAACGCGCCATTCAATTGAATAGGAGATTCAACCAGATGACTGCGACTTATAATAAATCTGTAGAGAAGTCAATTCTGTACATGGAATATATTTTAAAAATAACTATCAGGGGGTGATTAGTGATCGATACTGATGCCAAAAATGCAATCAGTAAAATTTTTGTCTGTCTGTCTGTATGTTCGCTATAGAAAAAAAAACTACTGGACGGATTTTAACGAAACTTGATACGTTTCTTCTTCGTACTCCTGGGCAGGTTATAGTATACTTTTTATCACGCTACAATCAATAGGAGCAGAGCAGTGACAGGAAGCGTAGGTGTTAAACTTGTTGATCACGGAGACGTCTCTGAATATATGCCGGCTGTCCGCTATGATAAAGTCAATCTTGTTCCTTGTCATAGCGTCGGGGCTTTGCCACGTCCACTTTCTTTGGGTTTTTTTTTTGAAGAAAGAATTCATCAAGAAGAGCCCCTCACGTTCGAGAAAGTTGACGAGCATCTGCCCCCTATGATTTCTGACACCAAAACCATGGGATCCTACTACCGATTCGTTGCAAGTCTGTACTCCCACTTTAGCGTTGAAGTCCCCCATCACGACATTGTAGTGGGCCTTGGTAGTGAAGTGGAGGGCCCTCGATATGTCATCGAACATTTCCTCCACTTCATGTTTTATTTTCAGACAATACTACATCTATGTAACTGATCCAAATTGCAAGAGAGTTGGTACACAGTGCTGGGTCTATGGAGCCATAATGGTTACAGAGTCGATGCTGTGTATAAAAAATGGGAAAGAACTATTTGGTCAAGCTCAAGTTATTAATGTTATTATATGGCTAGTAATACAGATATTAGTATCAATTGGATGTGTTTATGGAGTAGTACTATATCATAGGTACTTTGAGGTAAGATATGTGAAGTATTGTTATATTTTTGACTGGCTCCATGGTTCATTTGGTCTGCCCTCTGAGACTAGGGTCGTAGGTTCGATTCCCGCAAAGTACAAACATATGTGTTTATGAACATGGTGTTTTTTCTATCTTAACTAATATTATAAAGCTGAAGAGTTTGTTTGTTTGTTTGTTTGAACGCGCTAATCTCAGGAACTACTGGTCCGAATTGAAAAATTCTTTTTGTGTTGAATAGACCATTTATCGAGGAAGGCTTTAGGCTATATAACATCACGCTGCAACAATAAGGAGCGAAGAAATAATGGAAAATGTAAAAAAAACGGGGAATAAATAACTATTCCACGCGGACGAAGTCGCGAGCACAGCTAGTGTATAATATATATTTATTTATAAAAAAAATAAATGTATCTGTCACCGGAAAATAGCAAGAATCGTAAGTTGATCAATTTCCTAGGTAGTTGACAGTTGATTAACTTCCGAAAAATAATAAACGGCAGTTGAAATGTATTATTTAACTTAAATGTGACATTATTATAATAAATTCGCAATTGTCCCTAATATACCTGATTAATAATTTTTCGATAAAATTATCGACATTGCACAATACAAATGTACATCACTTGAGAAATGAGTTACGTCCCCCGCATACCCTTCTTACCTCCTGAAGTTGACTCGCGGAAGTCAAAAGAAAATGCCGAACGTGCGGTATCTATTGGGGGTAATCTGTGCCTCTGTCGAACAAAAAAAAAGTTTTGAAATCCATCCATAATTGACGGAAATATCGGTGAACATACATAAAAAAAAAAATATTATACATACAGACGAATTGAGAATCTCCTCCTTTTTTCGAAGTCGGTTAAAAAGATAAAAGATCTCACCTTTTATCTTTTAGATACTTAAATATCGAAGAATTTTTAAACTGTCTTTTCTATTAAGCGTGTTATAAAGCGTTAAAGTTATTGCTTAGACAGAGAGATCCGACGTGGCGGATGACGTCACGTACCGTGCGCGCCATACGAACTCCATAGAAAAATCTGTTTTCGTGAGAGAGACGGATATAATAACTTTCAACGACTGTATCTCGCCCATTTTTCAGCCAATATTGATTTTGTTTTCACTATTCATAGTACATATATTTTTATCTATTTTACGATAAATTAGGAAATACATAAAACTATTTTTCATGCATATTCCCTATTCTCGTTCCCGTGGGAATTTCGGGAATTCCTTTCTTAGTCCACCTCTACGGTACCTAAGCTACCTACATCATCATCATCAACAGCCTATTGCAGTCCACTGCTGGACATAGGCCTCTCCAGTTATTCGCCACTTAGGGCAAACATCTGGAGGATATACCCATAATCGCCACACTGGGCAGGCGGATTGGCGATCGCAGGGCGTAGCTGCTTGCTCCGGTGCCGCTGCTGCCCGTCTTCTATCGTGATGGTTATACCGCCATCAATCGGTTTGCCAGAGCCTTGTTTGTTGTTCGGCAGGATGCACCACGGGCAGGTGTGGATGGCTTGGAGCGAAAAGGTGATAGGTCGCTCCCTTACATCCCTAAGCTACGTCCCTTCTAAATTTCAACTGCCTAAGTTTAGCCGTGTAGGCTGTGTGCTGATATGTCAATCAGTGAGTTTCTCTTCTCCTTTTATATATTAAGATTAAATTTGACCGGTAACGCCATTTATTGAGAGGAATTAGTAGTTTTGGGCTATTTTATTTCTCGGCCTTTCTTTCCCTATTTTATCACGTAAAGGGTTGATTTTAACATTTGAAATTTTATTCCTTTCGGAGTGGAATTTATCGAAACCCTTTCTTGGCAATATCTACCACGTCATGGTATAGCTTTGTAAATGCAAAGTCTTAGCCCGAACGGTTTAAAATTGACAAAGTTTCATACAAATTTTCATCCCCTATTATATCCCCTTGGGAGCAGAAATTATCAAAACCCTTTCTACGTTATAGTAACTTATGCGAAGTCTCAGTCCGAACAGTTTAAAATTGACAAAGTTTTATACAAACTTTCATCACCTATACCTTACTTTCATCACCATATCCTTTAAAACCATTATATGCTTTTTTTTTGTAAGTAATTACGTATAAAATATCATAAAAAATAAAACATCCAGACCAATACAAACAGACATGTTCATGGACACAAATGTTTGTGCTGTGCGGGAATCGAACCCACGCCCCTTGGCTCAGAGGGCAGAGACACACTACTACTATTATAATATGGTTATTGAGCTACATCATTATAATACTTATTTTGATTTCAGCCTAGCAAAGAAAGTTGTACAGAAAGTCCGAAGAAATCCAAATGAATATCAAGGACAGAGGTAAGAATAAATCCTGTTACATTTCCAATTAATTAGTTTTAAATTGCCAATTATTTTTTTAATTTATAGATTATATTTTTCACAAATATGTGGGTAGATATTACTTTTGGCGGAGACTATCAGTCCGTATTTTTTTTTAACTAAATGTCCATGAGTTCATGATCCTTTAGATTTTCTGGGGAAGCCGGGAAAGAAGTATACATGGGGCATGCTAGGAATATGGTTTAAAACCATTACTACAGTAGTTCTGCATATTAAGTTAAAGATTAAAAATTAAAATTAAATATAGTGTAAAATTATTCATATATTTGTCACTAGCTGCTGCCTGCGGCTTTGCCTGCGTGAAAAAATAAAAATAGCTACGGAATTGATGAAACCCCACCAAGTTTAATTAGACAATGTGCCTCTGAGCTTACCTCACCAGTCACCACTCACTTTACTTATAAATCAATCCTTAAACTAAACTAAATTTGTTGAAAAAATCTATAATTAAACCTCTTCATAAAAAGAACACTAAATGCGATCCAAATATTTACCGTCCAATAGCCCTTTTACCTTCAGTTTCAAAAGTCTTTGAAAACGTAATGTGCAACCGAATATATAGCTTTTGTGAAAAATACCATTGTCAAAATGGATTCCGTAAAAAAAGGTCAACAATCCTGGCGGTCTTTAATCGAGAAGTTCTCGATATATTAGACTAGCTGTGCTCGCGACTTCGTCCGCGTGGAATAGTTATTTTTTTCCCGTTTTTTTTTACATTTTCCATTATTTCTTCGCTCCTAATAGTTGCAGCGTGATGTTATATAGCCTAAAGCCTTCCTCGATAAATGGTTTATTCAACACAAAAAGAATTTTTAAATTCAGACCAGTAGTTCCTGAGATTAGCGCGTTCAAACAAACAAACTCTTCAGCTTTATAATATTATATATAGTTAAGATAGTTATATAGATAACAAAAGATATGCGATTGGTATTCTCTTAGACATGACAAAAGCATATTTTATGACAAAGTACAATTTAACATATTGCTTAAAAAATTATATGGCATAGGAATTCCTGGAAATGCGTACACGTGGCTCGAATCTTATCTGAAAGACCGCGAACAGTTTGTAGAAATAGAGCATTATAACCATGATACTAAAGAAATACAAATAGTGAGGTCTAATGTTAAAACTACAAATGCAACTATTACGCTACCCTGTGGGATTGACCCACAGGGTAGCGTAATCGGGTGCCTACTCTTCCTAATATATATTAACGATCTCCCAAAAATCATGAATGAGCCCTGTGTTCTGTTTGCAGCTGATGTTTCCCTGTTAACTTCTTGTAAGGACGATATTACCAACTAGCTGTGCTAGCGGCGTCGCACGCGTTGATATCGGGTTTCAAAAATAACAGACTCCTATAAAATTGTGCCTAAGTTTTATGTTAGACCTCTAGCAATATATTGGTGAAAATCGCATTCAATTCCATGCAGCACTTTTCGCGTCATGCGCGATCAAATATATGTCACCGGAAAATAGCAAGAATCGTAAGTTGATCAATTTCCTAGGTAGTTGATTAACTTTCGGAAAATAACAAACGGTAGTTGAAATGTATTATTTTACGCAATGGATTTCAGTTAGTTGATCAATTTACGGTAGCCTGACAGTCATTTAATAATTTACGATTTTGACACAAGTAAAATCGTCCTCAAATGGGCCAATCGTTGCTCAATGTACTATTTAACGGTGCACTATTACCCGTAACTTAATACACTGTTCCCTGATTGGTTGCCAGGATAACTCCACGTGAGCCATTGAACCAATCAACGTTCACCTCACCTTCGTCGGATGATTTTACGGCAAGACCCCGTAAAATGATCAATTTACTAAAATACATACGTTAAATAATACATTTCAACTGCCGTTTATTATTTTCCGAAAGTTAATCAGCTACCTAGGAAATTGATCAACTTACGATTCTTGCTATTTTCCGGTGACATATACAGATAAAAATTTCTCCCGTTTTCCCAACACTTCCCACCACTGTTCTGCTCCTATTGATCGTAGCGTGATAAAAGGTATGCTATTACCTGCCCAGAAGTATGAAAAATAATCGTACAAAGTTTCGTTAAAATCTATCGAGTAGTTTTTGTTTCTATAACGATACAGACAGACAGACAAAAATTTTACTGATTGCATTTTTGGCTTCAGTATCGATCACTAATAGTTATTTTGAAAATATATTTTACTAGCAGTGCCCGCGACTTCGTCCGCATGGAATAGTTTTCCCCTTTGCTTTTACATTGAAACTTTGATAATTGTGGAGGGATTATATTCGGAGCGCATGGCAGCTGCGTCTGCGTCCGAGTTCCGTCGTCGACTCCGCTTCCCGGCGTCCCAGCGCTCCAGGCGGCTGAGAGGGGGCGGTGCGGGGCAGCGCGGGGCATCCCGGCCGCGGATCGTTTCCCCCCGCCCCCGCGTTGACTAACACTCCGCGCTCACCTTGCGCGCGAACATACATTTTCCATTATATCTTCGCTCCTAATAGTTGCAGAAAGAGTAAAAAAGAATTTTTCAATTACTAAAATAATTTTTCAATTCGGACCAGTAGTTCCTGAGATTAGCGCGTTCAAACAAACAAACAAACATACAAACAAACAAACAAACTCTTCAGCTTTATAATATTAGTATAGATGTAGGTACAGAATTGAACTCTCTACAGATTTATTATAAGTATAAATAAATTTATTTATTTAAGGACAGCCAACTAAAACAATCACTGGTATTAACAATAGGCCCATTATTAGTGCTAAAGTGGCGCCTTAATTAGAGGCTGCCATGGCATGCATAATAAATGGTTGAAATGTGTTGCCGCTGTGGCTGCGGCATTAGCCCTACGACTACACTTCTTGTATAATTTCTTTACAATATCAATAGGTAAATTATTCTAAACATATATATTCTGTTTGTTAACAGAATATATATATTTATACACTCAGCGTCAAAAAAATCGCACCTTTTGAAAAAACTACTTCAAACAACTTTTAAGCTCATTAGGAACCAATTATTTGGTTGGGTTTGGGTATCGTTGGAAAGGTAATGAAATTACCATAATTAAATTTATTTATTTTTATTATTAGATTAGATGTGAAAAAATACTTTTCCAAAACCATAAAAATTTTCAACTAAAGGTGATTAAAAAAACAAGTAAATTATCAAAAAAAAAATACAAAACAGGGTTAAGAGTAACCTAAAACCATTTTTTTAGGTTACTGTTACCCCTCTTTGCTCTGATAGCAGCTTCCATACACTCCCTCAGGGATCTAACCAATTTTAAATCCCATTCTTCCATACCATTGAGTTCCTGGAGTGTGATGGGAGCGGAATCACGAGATCGAACCCTACGCTTTGAATGGCTTAAGAGGTGCTCTACGGGCTTTAGCTCTGAACTTTGGGCTGGCCACTGCGTAACAGAGATCCCAACCTCTTGAAGGTATTCGCGCACAACCACTGCAATGTGAACGCGGGCGTTATCGTGGCTTAGCTGAAACCCTTCGCCAACAAAACCGGTTTATGGAACCACATGTTCTTCCAGGATCATTGTAATGTGCCGGTACGTAGTCAGCGACCCTCGCCCGCGAGTAATTGGAGTCCGAGAGACGCAAAGAAGTTCGGTTTTGCCGTCAGCCTACATGTCGCCCTAGAACATACAGGACACGACGCCGTATCAACAGTCCTGGATACCAAAACTTGTGTGAAACGTCCTCCTTGTCTTCGATATACTCTCTTGCGTCTATCGTAGCAATAAAGGCACACTTTCGTCTCGTCTGAGATGACTACAGCCCTCCGTTGGTCAAGAGTCCAATCAAAATGGCCGCGAGCAAATTTCAAGCGACTTGCCGATGGGCTGCCGTTATTTATGGACACCTAGCAGTTCTGTGCGCCATTATCTTCTCCTCCCTCAGCCTTCGTCTGTGTCTACACACTCTTACGGTTCTTCTGCGTGCTGTTTGAAGTTGATTGTTGTAACTCAAAGGCATTTGGGAACCGATTTCGTAAACACATTGAAACAAGAAAGCGGTCGGCTCTGTCCGAGATGCAATAAAATCTCCCAAATCCTTGTCTATGGATGTAGTCCCCGGTCCCCAGGAACCGCTGGTAAACTTTTCGAATCGAAAAACGGTTCAAGTTCAGTTGCCAACCGACATCATCCTACCGCATACCCGATTGAAGCAGTACAATCACTTGACCAGCTTCTTCAAGTGTGGTATCGATATTAAAGCTGTGTTTCTTGTGACAATTCTTTTATTGTGTCCTTCTTATCTTGTTTGTTAGCAAAAACCCCCAATCGAATCGGTATCGACCTTGTTGTACACATTACAGTTAGCGCAATTAGCGGACCTCAAAAAGAGCAAAATGACCATATGTTTTAAAAATCGCTACTGTGGCGTCAATTTACTTTTTTATTAAATGAAGTGATGATTTTCTTACAGGTTATTTATTGAGCTTTCAAATGATACCAATATTGGTAGGGGTAGGTATATATGCGTATCAAAGGTTAATACCATTTTGAAAGTTATTTTCGCGAAGGTGCGATTTTTTTGACGCTGAGTGTATATATGTGTGTATTCTTGTTGTCTATATATATGTTTATTTAGAATAAAATGTCCTAACGTGTTTTATATTAGCCACCAACCAAATTAATCAAATTTTTTACGTTATAAAAAGTGAATTAAGATATAAAGAGCTTACACTGTAATTCTATTTTTTCAGGTCTTGCAGATTCGAATGAAGTCATTGAAATACTTAAATACCTACTTTATACATATAGGTAGTTGCTAGATGTTGTGGCGTTGTTAATTGTGAATTTTAAAATATAGGTAGAAAATGTGTGGATATTGAATATCGCTGAAGTTTAAACAATACCAAATATTTCTAGTTAACAATACCTCAAACCTCCTATTTTATTGAATATGTTATTTATTAATGCTCTGATAGTAGAGTTAATATTTATTACAAAAATGCTGTGAAATAAATAAGTAGGTAAGAATACTTAATGATAGCAATTTAATGTAAAGTAATTACGAACAATATGCGGAAATAATGTAAAATTAATGTACACGCGGCAATATATTTAGTTATCCAAATTTAGCATAAAACGTATCTCAATCTCTCTATGCGAAAGACTTTAGTTGAAAGATGATTACAGAAATTGTTAGATAATGGTATTTGTTGTTGACCGTCAGTACAGTAGCGGTACCATGCATGTAACAATATATTTGATTTTGTGACGCGGTGAAAACCCTATTGAGTTTTACAGATAATTTCGAGACGGTACATCTGCAATTGACGTCACTTAAGTGATTCGCATGATTTTATGAAATATGGAATATGTAGCTGTGTATGAATATTTATTTTATACTTAATCGAGAAAGCTTTTAGCTATAGGTATCTTTACCCCTTTTATCAGGTTTTGTCGAATCATTCCTCTAAGATAGGTACACTTTCCTCGTAGATACACTTTTCAAAAATCCCCGCTTTTGTTCCTGTAAGATACACATGGCTAGTACAGCAAAACAGAAAAGTATTAACTAGGTACTGCAAGTTTTGGAAATTAAAATTTAAATCAGATTACTGTTTGAAAATTTATACAATAAATGACGCTCGAACAAAAACAGAAGAAAGTGTGAATAGGTATATTTATTATGTAGTTGTAAGTTGAAACAAAATAAACAAATGACACTCGGGAAAACAAAAGAAAATGTGAACAGGCATATTTAATGTAAGCTCCCATACAAAAATATTTTTTGAATGATTTTTATTTATATTTCGGTGTTCATTTGATTTAATTATGGTATTATATAAGGCACGTGTTTCTCCGATGTTCTCTTATTTATATAGGTCGCGGCACGTGAGTTGAGGCGCTGAGCGGAATAAGGAGGGGATAGCATGTGTACTGTTGCGCACACATTTATTATCTCGACTATTTATCAATCATTTAATTTATAAATTATTCTAGTTACTGTATATTTTCTTAAAAAAACAGATTGCCAGAAGGCCATTTAATGTAGTAATATTATAACAAGAAATAAAAAAAATAGCCAGGAATTTGTATTACTGCCTACTTACGTGAGATAAAAATAAAACATAGGTTTGTGTACATAATTTAAAAACGATTAAACATTTTCATTCAAATTCAGAAACAAATAGTCTGAATCTGACAAAGGTATTGCAAGGACGCGTACCATCCATTAAAAAAAGAGTTGGCTTGTTCAAGGCCCTTTGCTTGCTGAGCGCTGGGCTGCTTCGGCCATCGTCGTCATTAACATTGTCATCATCAGAATCATGAACATCTTCATCTGATCAATGTGAATATTAAAATATTCGGTTACCAAGTTAAAAACGTGGTCACTCTTTGCGTAGGTATTGATAAAACAAAAGTCAACAAACGAATTAAACAACGAGAACACTAAAACTTAGAACGCGATTGTACCGTCGGGCGATAACGGGTGGACGCGTTGGTCCGGGGAGCGAGGAACGACTGGAGAGCTAATAAGCGCGTACGCACACCCGCCCTCGTCCCTACTCCCCCCTGTGATACCGCATTTTTGACTTCTGCGCAGAAACGCTCAGCGCTCAAATTACGTGCCGCGACCCAGGGCTTGGTAACGTTACAAATTTAACATTATAATAGCGGTACATAAGTAACGTTAATTTATAATGTTACTTTTTTTACCGGTAAGTCGGTAGCGATACTAAATTTTAACGGTAATTTTTACCGGAACGCAAACTTAACGTTAAGTTTTAGGTATCGATACTGCAATATAACGTTAAAAGTATCGATACCTGCTTTAGTTACCGGTAAAAGTAACGATACTTATTACGCTACTTTGCTGCGTTGCCGCTCCGCACGGTTACCTATAGCAGAGCGGCAACTTCGCGACACGAGACGCATGAGACCATGTTGGGTGGGAGCGATAGAGACAGAGAATGAATTTAATCCAAAATTAAGTAGGTAAGTAACGTTTAAACGTTTACTTTTACCGATACCATCATGAAGGTAGCGGTAATTTATAACGTTAAAAATTACCGCTACTTAAAAAGGTATCGATACCTCGGCCAGGCAAAGTAACGTTACCATATTTTTACCGGTCCTATGTAAACAAGTAAAACTAGAGGCTTCATTCAACTATATTGCCGATATATATAGTAGTTAATATTTATTGCACATTTTATCTACGAGGAAAGATTGTTAATGTTTACAAAAAGTGTATCTTACAGAAACAAAAGCGGGGATTTGTATTGTCAAGTTTTCCAAACAATTTTCATGATATGCATAGTCCAATATAACTATCTTGATGCATCTGAGAGAGATGATTGGATAACAAGAATATGTGACGGAAGGAAGTAGGTAACTATGTAATAATTAAGTTTCTTTAATGTAACTAATGTAAGGTCTGGTCTGAAGTAGGTATGTTTATACGTATGTAAAATTGACAAATTGCAGAGTGCCGTCGATAAATAAAGGTACCATATAGGTATTATGTACAATAGTAGTAGTGGAACATTATAAAATTAATAATACAAGAATTTCCTCTCTGTTACTTCCTTCTTTTATTGCATTCTTTTAATCATCAGCCTATCGCAATCCACTGCTGGACATAGGCCTTTCTAGGTGCTCGCCACTTTGGGCAAATACCGGAGGTTATACCCGTAATCGCCATGCTGGGCAGGCGGGTTGGCGATCGCAGGGCGTTGCTCGTCGCTCTGGTGATGATGCTGCCCGTCATCGGCCTGTATGTAGCTGCGCCTTTAATCGTGATGGTTTAACCGCCACCAGTCGGTTGCCAGAGCCTCGATTTCCGAAGTGTTGTGAATGTTGTTGTGATAATGGGTGCAAGAAGTATTAATACCGATAAAATTCGAGTGCGTTCGTGCAGCAGAATTTGATTTTTTTTGTCGCTTTTCAAGAATCTAATGATGCAGTACCTACACATATATGTGTTGCAGTCAGTACCCTTAACCAGTCAAAAGTACTATTGACTAACAAAATCAGTCAAAAGTACTTTTGACCATATGCTTTGGTCAATAATACTTTTAACTAAAATAACAGTTAAAAGTACTTTTGCCCAATGGAGCTGGTTAAAAGTACTTTTGACTAAGTTATTCCGTCAAAAGTGGTTTTGACTGTTTGTATCAGTCGAAACTCTTAAAATTGGTGGCCGATAAAAATAACCACAAACGCACATAAAACTTTAATATTACTCATACCTATTCTCTTCTTATCGAGATCAAAACTTTGAGATCACTCTATGCCTGGCGGTCAGCAAGTTTTTGTGCAGACAGGTGTTCGGACACGCGAGACTGAAGCAGGTGTGCCATAGCTACTGCGACACCACATCCGCACCGATTAGCAAATGGGACTAAAAAGCCTCACCTTGACAGATTGTCCTTGCAGCGGCCAACCTAAGTGCGCAGCCTGTTCAGGAGTCTTCCACATTAGCCAGGTGCAAGGTGTACCCCAGCAAGCTCTTTGAAGGTACAGTGAATGTGGCTGCACCCACCACATCACATATACTCAAAAAGCAACTGATGGAAAAATTTAGAGTTTAATCGAAATTTTTTTTTTGGTTGAAGTACTTTTTAACCGTCTTCGAAAAAAGGAGGAGGTTCTCAATTCGTCTGTATGTATAATTTTTTTTTTTATGTATGTTCATCGATATTTCCGTCAATTATGGATGGATTTCAAAAAAATTTTTCGACAGAGGACACTTCCGAGATGGTCCCATTATCACCAAGTCAGGATCTGATGATGGGATCCTAGAGAAATTGCGGGCAACAACCGAAAATTGTATGCTCATATGGTGTTTTTGTTACGTAATCATATTTTACTCAGGTATATGCTTCCGGGCGTCAACATCTGGTGCTGATGATGAAGCCATAGAACTCCTTAACGGTTAGGAGTTAGGGAACAGTACTGCCATTGGTCGATAGAAACTAGGTAGTAGTATGTACTTATGCAGGGCTAATAGGGCAGGTGATTTGGTAAGTGATTTGCTTGATTCTAGATTGCAAAATCTTCATTTGACTGAAATCAAAATTTTTCATTCCTAAGTAAAACTCTTAAGGACATTAATTAGCCTTTATTAAAGTTCACAGGACATTAACGCAGAACATTAAAAATCGAGAAATAAAATTGTTTTTGAAAAAAAAAATTAAACCGACTTCAAAAAAACACAAAGGACCAAAACTAAAAAGCGATAAATAACCTAAGTATTTCTATCCTTAATACATATTACGTGTATAACTATAAATATTTAAATATTAAAATTATCACTTATTTTTGAAGTCGTGATGGGTATAACTCCACCAGTCGGTTGCAAGCGCCTCGTTTGTTATTCGGCAGGATGCACCACGGGCAGGTGAGGTTGGCTTGGAGCGAAAAGATGATAGGCCGCTCCCTTACATCCCGATGATAGGCCGCTCCCTTACATCCCCAAAATAGTACATTAAAGGTAAATTTTTTTGGTGACCGGTATAATTTAATTCCTTATGGTATACCCGCCATTTTGACTCTCACCAAAAAATAGTCATGAAATAGTCGCAACGACATGCCAAATCTCAGAAATAGTCGAGAAGAGATTCCAGAGATATAAGGGCACCCTTGTGAGGATTCTAGTTTGAACATTTGAAAACTTCAAATATCTCCGAAACGCCTTCGACTTTCGATTTCAAGTTCAAGCTAGAATCCTCGTAGTGATGGAAGGTGGACACGGGCACTGTGTGAGTGACAGCCGTGGCTTGGCCGGAGATCTGTGGGCAGACCAGCCACCCGATGGTCGGATGACATAGCGGCGGTGGCCGGGAAACATTGGACAAGGTTGGCGAGGGACCGTGTAAAGTGGCGGTTGAAAGAAGAGGCCTATACTCAGCAGTGGGTAGATGTGGGCTGAAATGATGATGATGATGAGTTATTAAAGAAAAACAAATTCTGCTGCTCGAACGTTCGCCCAGCAGATTTTTTTTAATTCAAAGGTCTAGCTGAAAATAAAATATGCAAAAAGATAGCTTATATATAGGGTTGCCAGGCCATAAAATGCAAAGGCCGGACTGCGGACTATATAAGGCCGGACATTTTGCCTTAAAACCCGGACGTATTGTTTCACAGCTGGGCTGTTGAGAAAAAAGCGATAGGTATTTATACGTGATGTTAAGGGGCTGCGCAGATGACAGACTTTTTGTGCGATACGAGTCTGCGTCTGAGACATTTAAAAAGAGCATCTAGGTCCCTACGGCTCTGCCGACAGAATGATCGCGAAAATGTGCGTTACTGCATCACAGACTAAGAAGTGCGTCACGGATAGTCTCTCGTCTGCGCTGCCTCAAAGTGATAATGAGATCGAAGATGGAGTGTGTGCCAGAAACGCAGCGCGCGCCAACAGTTGCTCTCTTGTCCGCTCGGACGCTCGTCCGCCCATCGTTGTACAAATCGCCACTTCAGGTTTCGGGGCACCTCTTTGCTAGTATATAAGCTATCTTTTTGCATGTTTTATTTTCAGCTAGACCCTTGAATTAAAAATATATATATTTTTCTTGAATAACTCTGAAGCCCTAAGAGGCACAACCACCAAATTTCGGGCACCGAGATCCGACACAAGGTAGTACAAATCTGCATCATTATATTCTTGAAAAGCGACAAAAAAAAACAAATTCTGCTGCGCGAACGCACTCAAAACTGATTTGTCTGATACCTCTTTAGACTCCTTAGAGTTTGGTGGTGAAAGGGTTAACAAGTAGCATTAGATGTGGTAGGTATTATTTTATGGTAGTGTATGATACTTGTAAGTTCTTAGAAAAAAAAATGATTTGTTATTAACAGAATTTTCAAAAAAGGAGGAGGTTCTCAATTTGACTGAATATTCAATTTTATTTTGTTGTATGTTCTAAAGTAGACTAGGTAATTCATTTATTGAATCTTACTGGTGAAATCAAGATTAAATTAATAAATAAAGGATTACACAGAATTGAAATTGCTAATTAATTGGTAGATATACTTTATTGCAAAGAACATTTACAAATACCACATCACATTGATGTACATTGTACACACAGCCACACACCAAGTTACGCAAATCTGTTTAGATAGTAGGTAGGTACATATTACATACCTAAATCCATTGATACGCCTTAGATTGTTAAACGTCTGCAGTCTGTCTGTACCACTATCCACCTCGACTGGTTACTTAGCTCATTCTGTATTGATCCTACCTTCCGAGCTATATTATAGATAGGTATCCCAGGACTCAGGATATACATACATAATAAGTATTATATTATTCAAGGTCTAAGATCCCGCCAATTTTTTTTGCCCGGGAAAATGCTGTAGTGTGTGTACGACATACGAGTGCACACACGCATCTCTCCTCATATATAAACATGTGTAATGCACCAATAAAAGACATTATTAATTGATCGCAGTCAGTCTTCCCATGCAATGTGGCGGGTTCGGGCTAATTAAAAGGCTGACTGCGATCAATTAATAATGTCTTTTATTGGTGCATTACACATGTTTATATATGAGGAGAGATGCGTGTGTGCACTCGTATGTCGTACACACACTACAATGCTTTTAGGCATGCCCGTCACCCAGGAGCAGTGACGGGGTATGTGGGACTCCCCTACCTTAAGATGGAAGAGAGGCAGGGAATACCCACTAAAAATCCAGGCCCCTCCGTTATGCGCCTATGGGGGCGGTGCCGCGGGTCCCGGAATATCCAGCACTACTGCGACACCACCAGCGCTGCCCGCCTACGCGGGCCCTACTCATAACGGTGAAGATCGTTGTAAAATATCTTGCTGCTTAAACCAAAATACTTATACCCGAAAGATATAACTTACATTCTATACATCAATAAGATTTCCTGAACAACAATTACAAGGATATACATTGCTTAGTTCTAAATTATTTTTGGGATCAACTAATGTATTGTTTTTTAAGTTCAATAGCAAACTTCTGACCTTTTCCATGTCTTTTTGTCTAGATTCCACTTGAAAATATGTAGATAATTCTTGATCTTCAGCAAACCTAAAAAGTATGCCACTCAATTCTTCTAATTGGTTTTTAAGCCTGTCACATTCAACTTGAAATAACTGTATTTGCGCACTTCTTTCTTCATCGCGTTTTCTCAAAAGACTTCGTTGTTGCTGGTATAATGCGACATATTCGCATATAGTGTCCGTTTCATTCTGTAGCTGTAGAATTATATGTTCTAATCTATGTTTTTCATCTGATAGATCAGCCACTTCTCCCATAATCTTCATGAAGCGTTGTTGTAGTTTTAGCATTGCGTCTTCCTGTGGAATACTTGGACTCTGATTACATTTCGTTAAATTCCCAACTAGTAAATCATTGTTGCTATCACATGAAAGTTCTTCGATATTATTAGAACTTTCTTTCAATTCATTATTTTCTTTATCATTATCTTCAATAGCTTGAAGTGCGCTTCTGTCGATTTTTGAAGCGGTGGCAGACAAAGCGTCAAGCTCTTTTTCTAATTCGCGATAAGTAACTTGTAATCGTATCATTTCTTCATCTTTCGCCATCAATTTTGTATGCAGGTTTTTACTATTTTCTTCAATTTCAGCCAATTTAATAGTTAATTCTCTGTTAAGATACTTTTCAGCAGATAATTTTTCTGTTAAGTCTAGTTTATCTTGACTCTGGAAATATGAAAATGATTTTGAGCTTGATCAAAAAAAAATGTGAACGTATTTTTTTACCCAAACTTTTAATAGCCTGCTGTTAAATAAGGTAATATCAATAGGGAATATGCATGACTTTTTTTTATGGATTTATTGAGATCTTTTGTCTTCCAGATACATAAATATCGAAGAATTTTTAAACTATCTTTTCTATTAAGCGAGTTATAAAGCGTTAAAGTTATTGATTAGACAGAGAGATCCGATGCGGTAGTTGACGTCACGTACCGTAAGCGCCGTACTAACTCCATAGAAAAATCTGTTTCGCGAGAGAGAGACGGATATATTCACTTTCAATGACTGTATCTAGCCCATTTTTCAACCAATTTTGATTTTGTTTTCACTGTTCGTAGTAGATTTTGATCTATTTTACGATAAATTAGTAAATACCTGAAACTATTTTTCATGCATATTCCCTATTCTTATTGAATTATTTAATTAAAATATCTACGGGAGAAATGTCAATGTTTAAAACATGGAATGTTACATTACCGATTAACGAAAATTGTTATACTTAAGGTCTTAAAAATTACTTCTTTGATTTGCTTATTTTCGATGACAAAAGGGTCTAAATGATGGTTGCGTCATCGTTTAAAATCATTGTAATAATTATTCTGCTTACATAATACTTGAACGCCCCCTAGGCGGTGACACTGGAGTAACTAGATACCTAATTTCAGTTTGTAACTTGTTGTTTTTAGGGTTCCGTAGCCAAAATGGCAAAAACGGGACCGTTCTAGATTCGTCAAGTCTGTTTGTCTGTCCGTCCATATGTCACAGCCAGTTTATTCCGAAACTATAAGAGATACATTATTGAAATTTGGTACGTAGATGTATTCTGTAAACCGCATTAAGATTCTAAAATAAAATCATACATAGAACATAGGGGTCCCCATACATAGAACTGTATGTGTGGGGTATCTATGGATAAGTATTTTAAAATGATATTGAGGTTTCTAACATATTTTTTTTCTAAACTGAATAGTTTGCGCGAGAGACTCTTCCAAACTGGTAAAATGTGTACTATGCAAACTACTAACGAAAATTGGTTTGAATGAGATCTAGACAGTAGTTTTGTTTTTAAACGTCATAAATCAAATTACCTAATTTTTTTCCATTTAATCAACTCCGATATAATAAAAAGTAAAGGAAAACATTTTTTAGCTGTATAGTGGTACGGAACCCTACGTGCGCGAGTCCGACTCGCACTTGGCCGGTTTTTAAGCTTCAATATCGTAAGACGGAAATATCTAGACAAATATAAGAACCACTGGGAGTCAAACCCTTAGCTTCGTATAGATCGTCCACTGGGCTTAACGTTCTAACTTTTGATAAAACAATTTGTGAAGAACAACTTGTTTTAACGCCTGTTTTTTCAAACGGCAGGTATAGTGCCCCGGGCCCTCAAGCTCAGGGGGCCCTCGAATCCTTACTAGAAATCTCAACAAATATTGTATAAAAATATGACAAATGATAATCAATTTAACAAGGTAATACAATTAGGACGTACATTACAAAATATACCATTTCACCATAAAAGTATATAACTAAAAACCAATCAATGAAAATGACATTTATCTATACTTGTAACAAGCATCTGTCATAACAAACCGCGCGGCGCGCGTAAATTCAAATATTTTCCCATACGCACAGTCAACGGCCCCCTCCACAATTTTGCACACGGCACTCGCGCGGTCCCTATATAAGCCGCCGCGCGCAGAGCCATCGTCAGTCTAGGGGTGAGAGCCTTCCGCTCCCCCAACAGTCCGGTGATGATGACAAGGCCGGCCCGGCCATCATCGTAGACATTTAGAAAAAAAAAAAAAAAGCCATCGTCAGTTAGCTAGCGACCGTACTGGAGCGATGGTCCCTTACAGTCATCTAGTACAGTCGGTATAGACAAAGAAGGAGTGCGATAGCCCCGTCAGTCCACTCTGGAGTCTTAGCTAGGTTCACATTAGATAACTCATAGGCTAGGAGAGCGATAGCCACCTGCGGTCCTCTCCGACGCCTGTTAGGCACTAAGTGTATGACCTACTAAGTACATGAAACTCTGTATGACACTAAATTTTATGTTTACCTCGCATAATAAACGGACCATAAGGATATATTTGGCGTTTCACTGCACACTCCCTTCATACTTATAATAAATCTGTAGAGAATTCAATTCAGTACATGGAATATATTTTCAAAATAACTATCAGGGGGTGATTAGTGATCAATACTGATGCCGAAAATGCAAAGGGTTGTGGGTTCGATTCCCGCACAGTGCAATCATTTGTGTTCATTAACATGTCTGTTTGTACTGATAAATAAAAAAAAAAAGTATTTAAGTAAGTTTATCAGTTGTCGAGTACCCATAGTAGAAGCTTCGGCTTAGTTTGTGGCTAGATGGCGCTGTGTGGCACAGCGTGGCATGTCTTGGGTTATTTATTTATTTAATCAGTAAAATTTTTGTCTGTCTGTATGTTCGTTATAGAAAAAAAAAAACTACTGGACGGATTTTAACGAAACTTGATACGATTATTCTTCATACTTCTGGGCAGGTTATAGTATACTTTTCATCCGGCTACAATCAATAGGAGCAGAGCAGTGACGGGAAGTGTTGGAAAAACGGGAGAAATTTTTATCTGCATGTTTGATCGCGCATCACGCGAGAACTACTGCATGGATTTGAATGCGGTTTTCACCAATGTATTGCTAGAGGTCTAACTTAGGCACTAGGTATAGGTATAGATAGGTATTTTATAGAAGTCCGTTATTTTTGAAACCCGATATCCACGCGTTCGACGCCACCGGCACAGCTAGTAAAATAATAAATTGACTTAAAAAGACTTATTCGACAGGTTACGACAATTTAAGAACTGATATTAAAAAAAAATCTTTTACAAAAAGACTATCTCAATGCCCTTAGCTCATAATAGTAAACCTTTCTCTCGAACAAGGGCAGTTTCCAATGGAACTAAAACTGTTGGTTATCAAGCCATTATAAAAAAAATGGTTCTAAAGATGAGTTAGGTAATTATCGACCTTATAGTCCTTATACCTTATCTTATCAAAAATACTTGAAAACGTATAAACGTTATGCATGGTATCTATATATATAAAAGGAGAAACTGACTGACTGACTGACTGACTGACTGACTGACTGACATATCAACGCACAGCCCAAGCGGCTAAACGTAGGCACTTGAAATTTGGAAGGGACGTAGCTTAGGTACCGTAGGGGTGCACTAAGAAAGGAATTCCCGAAATTCCCACGGGAACGGGAATTAGCGGGAAAATCCTTTTGTATGAAAAATCTAAACCGCTTAAGTTAGACGCTTGAAATTTGGCATGCAGGTACCTTAGTAAATATAAAGTTTAGTTATGGCTGTATTTTGAGAAATTCCCACGGGAACGGGAGTTAGCGGGAAAAAACTTTTGTATGTATAAATTTAAACACGCGGACGAAGTCGCGGGCAAAAGCTAGTGTTATAGATTACAATATTCATTTCTTTAGAAATGTTATTAAAAAGTTGGCTTGGCTTTAAAAACATAGTTCAACAACACTTGCTTGTTATCATGTAGTTAATGAAGTGCTACACCTGGACAAGACAATAAATTCTCTAGCCATATTTTTGGACATGAGCAAAGCCTTCGATTTTGTCTATCATAAGCTCCTTCGTAATAAATTAGACAGATATGGCCTTAAGGGCACGGAGACTGATCGACAACAATGTGTAGAAGTTATGAGGTTTTTAGGAAAAGTAAGAAAGACATACAAATCTCCCTGTCTCTTTCATCGGTATGGTGTTCCTCAAGGCAGTGTCTTGGGTCCATTGCTGATTTTACTATACATTAATGACCTACCAAACGTTGTGGATCAAAAATGTACACTCTTTGCGGACGATAAAACTCTAATTATAAGTAACAACTTTTTGTACCAAACTGTTACTTTTTGACCAGTTTCATGTTACTTCAGCCACTGGAAACACTGATTTTGATAGCAGCGGGGCTTCGTTTTTTTATTTACCCCAGGGCCCTTGGTTACCTAGCTGCGCCACTGCCTGTCATGCGCCATCTTTTATCAGACTGAAAAAGTTCAACCTGCTATTCAGAAACCAGATTTTAGTAGGTTATCAAGGTATAGAATAGTATACATGAACACATTACCATTTTGACAAATGCTTCCTCCAATTCTTGCACACTTATTTTTAGTTTTTTATTTTGTTCGGTCGCCCTCTGTGCCGCAATTTTATCACTAGCAATATCAGCTGTTAATTTTGAAATGCTTATGTTGTCATGGGTACTGCTAGAGTTGATAACTTCCTGCAGTTCTGTCACCTTTGATATACTGTTGGCATACAATTGTTGAAGCTCCACATATTTGTTTTTAGTATCTTGTAATTCTTCCTGAAAATAAATTATCTAATTGAAAAGATAGAATAGACATACTAAACATAATAAATACATCTACAAGCAACCATGTCCGGACAATATCTGCACTAGACTGAAAGTGAGAAACCGAACCAATCGCGTCCACGACGTCAAGAAATATTCTGCCAAACAATGCAGAGGCGGGTCCTTGGTCGATAGAAGGGCTGAGCTAGCACTACTAAGACCCATAAATGGCCTCGGTCTTCTTGAGCGCCACTCGCAGGCCTATGCACTGGAGTATCCTTAGGGTCAGGATTTCCCTCTCCTAATGCAAGCATAGTGATTTTTTATATATAGAGTAAGATTCCCGTTTCGTTTCCGAATCCAATAGCAGCTAGAAATAAAGCTATAAAAGTAAACCAACCTGTGCCTCTTTATATTTGTCTTCCAAGGCTTTTACATCTATAATTTCCTTATCTTGAACCATAGATTGTTGTATAACAGTTTCTTCATTTCTTACATGAATGTTTTGCAGTCGAATTTCCATATCACTTATTTGCTCAATGAGACTGTTTTCCCTATTGGATAAATTTTGAACTTTTTTCGAAAGTTCTTCATTTTTTAACATAACCGATTTCAGTTGTTCATTTAATTCGGCTACATAGTTTTCATAATGACTGTTAATCTGGTCTCTTTCTTTTTGAGTTGCATTTAATTGTTGTTCTAAGCCATTAATTCTTTGAGCCAAAATTTCATTTTGTTCTATATAAGAATTGCTTGTGTTGTTGGCAAGCCCATTCAGTCCATTATTTAATTGTTGCAACTGTAATTTTGTAACATCTAATTCATTTTGAATCTGTTGTAAGTGATTTCGCAAAGTAGTATTTTCCGTCTCTTTCGCAGACAAAATACCCTTTGTGAATTCTAGTTGTTCTGATAAGTTGTTATTTTCATCACTTAGAGATGTTTTTAATAAGGTTAATTCTTCATTTTTTTTATTTAATTGCAGTATATTTTCCATAGCAGACACATATGTATCATTGATGTGCTTAAGCTCAGTCTGTAAATTATTTACTTGTTGCTTTGTTGCATTATGGTTAGTCAATTCAAAATTATGGATTATTTTTAATTGGGATAACTCAGTTTCGAGTTCTGAAACTTGAATCTCTAAATTAGTTTTATTTGATATCAATATTTCAGTTACACTTATGTCCATGTTATTAGGTTCTATTTTCTGATTTGAACTTTGATTCAACATAGTTATTTCACTAGTTGGGTTTCCTATACTCTCTTTTGTTTGATTGTTGTTATTTTCATTGCAAAATACATTTTCTTCTAATGTAAGAGTTACAGGATCAGTTCTGGAACTTGTGACTAATTTCTTTTCTTGATGGTCTTTAAGCTAAAAACAATTTACACATAGGTAAGTTATTAAAAACATGATACTAAGATTCACAATCTTTCAATAGTTTACAATCTCCTGATATTTATACTGTGCACAGTAGAATAAAGGTGATAGCTTATTTGAACCAGCCAGTACCCAAGTAGCACTCGCCTAGAACGGTTAGTATAATATATACGGACTTCAATGGATATGCATTTATTACTTCAACTCTGAATTGTCACTGGATCGACTCAGTTGCAAGCTACCCGTGGTGCATGACCTCTGTGAATGGTGACAACTTGTGTGTTGAGTGCATATTGCCAATGCGAGCATTCTAAGTGGCATGCATGCTGCCTACGGAAGATACAATTTGTAAAATTTTAACAGATTACACAAAAATTTGAGGATGTAGATGTAAACTGTCAAAGGATTATGAACTGAAACATAATGTATTTATTTATTTATATATATTTATTTTTATACATGTTGGTATAAATTTACTTATATAATATAATTAAACAGTTTGCACGACTTTGCCCCTCTACAGAATAGCACACTTCCTCTACCTGAAGGTTGTCTGGAAGAGATCGCTTACTATCGATAAGACCGCCTAAATTGTACCACTTGTTGTCTGTAATACCTTGTCTATAAATGTTTGTATTTTGTGCAATAAAGAATATCTATAATGTTAACAGACTCTGACCATTTGGGGCTAGATGGTGATGTGTAGCCGAGCGTGGCATGTCATGTCATATCATGTAATAACAGTTATCAGAAAAATATAAAAACAAAATCTTAGTTGCATATTTAAAAAAATACAGAAATTAAAAACCACTCAATCTAGATACATCATGAGACTGCCTTTTTACTCCTATTAGTACCAGAGGATGAAGAAAAAGTTATTTAAGCAGACAAACAAGGAAGTTTTATACCTAGACCAGTATAATGTTTTTTTCATGTTTTCCTAATAGCAGTTAAAACAAGTAATTGTACATGGGTTTTGGCCTGTTTTAGTTGGACATCGATGAAAGGGACACCCTGTATAATAATACTAACTAACTTTAGAAACACTTGTATTGGTATTATGTTTTAAAATAATCTTAAAGTAAGGGTAACTAGAACTTTGGTTTTCGCTGCATAAGCATGCGAGTAGAGGCGGTATTTCTAAAATCTTTATATCAGAACAAGAAGGCCAGGTTAGTGTAAAAGCCCTGGGTTTTGAGCTTATACCCTGATAAGTTGTACAGGTAGTGAACGGTACAATTAATACATAGATCCCAGCGCAGACGTCGACCGGACGCCTTCTTAAGTACCTAGGGCATGTTCAGGGGAATCCGGACGGATAGCAACCATAATTCTCCCCTCAGTTATATAATTGAATGTGATTGTGGATTTATTCCTACCTTCTGTCTTGCCAAAGCTAATTTAGCAGCCCTCAGATCGTCTCCTTTATTTTCCTCCATCATCAGTCGTGCGCCTTAATAGCAGCGAATATGTGTATGCAATTAATTTATTTTAAACAAACACAACACTAGTTGCAGTTACTCCGACACATTATACAAACAAATATGAACATTTTAACGGAGCTACTGAGCGTAAATATTAACAAAGTCGAATTGAACAGTTTTATTGTAAGCACCAAAACATAACAAAAATCGTGATGTAAAAATGAAGATGACGTGTTGTAATTTTTTTTTAAGCTCGTGGTAGCCATAAGCCAGCCAAGTCCATGGCCAAGTCATAGATAAGGGGGGTTATTCACAAGAAGTATCAGTAAACGACACTGTTCTCTCTGTAATATGAAATTCAAAGAATTTTGCTATAGGTAGGCTCCAACGTTGATTTTGCTATAGTCCATTACAATAACTTTAATGTCTATTTTAGACTGAAGTAGTATATAATTCTATTACGTAGGTATTCGCCGTGTGCGCGATGACAGCGCCCCTAGTGGCCTCAACTCTTCGGGATATGACATCTATCAAATCATATCAACTAGATGTTTTGATAACGATTTTCGACTAGTTTTTCAGCGAATTTAAAAGATTATTGTAAAAAGTGAGTGTGTATATTATACCTAGTGATTTTCTTCCTTGCCAAAAATATGATCATTATAATACGTACGGGATTTGCTTCAATTAAACATGAAATACATTGCCAACCTCAAACTGTGCTAAAAGGGAAGAAATTGGATGTGAGAGAAGTGGAAGAGCTTAGAACGAACGGGGGAAAGCTTCTTAATAAGAGCTCTGATCATAAGACAAACGTCTGTGACACAAACTCCCTACAAAACATCATTAAATGTGAGTACCTACATAATCAAGTTATAGAAATAGAATATTTGAGTTAGCCATGGAAGTATCAAGTACTACGTACAAAAGGAATGCGCTCTATCTATGCATCTTGCAGCTAAAATAAAGAAAATGAAACCTTATGTTAAGGTCGTAAGAGTCTTGTTGCGCGCAAAATAAGAACGTAACCAATGAGAGGGAAAATAGTGAACAAAACGTCCCTTTCTAGCAGCGACTAGATTGCTAGAAAGCAAAAACGAAAACGATCGCTCGCTGAACGGATGGCGTACCTACCCTTGAGCCATGAATCCCTCTCATTTGTCCCCCCCCCGTGTTCGAATATACTTTCGTCAAAGTTGATTTTCGTTAATTTAATTCATATATTCAAACACGGAAAGGAATAATGGGAGGGATTGATTTTGCAAAAATACACGATCCGTTCAACGAACGATCGCTCTCGAACCGGTGCTAGGGGCCCTGACAACTTCACATGACATCGCCGACTTTGACGTCGGTGGCGGGGATTTTTAATTTGTTATATTTTTCTTAATTAAAATGGGGAGAATTTGTGTCGGGGGGCTTGTGAAAGCGAGTATTATCCGGATTGTAGTTTGTCTTTTCACAAGTAATACTTTTAAACATAATTTGTTAGTGAAGAATTGGGGTGACCATGCATGACTATCCTATCCTATCATAAAGTCCGTTGTTTTTTTGTATAGGAAAACTAAAGCATGTTTCCTGATTCGTCTTCGAAGTTCTAAAATACACGTAAAAACTATTTATAACATTATCAAATCAATCATTAAAAAACGTAGGTACACAAAAATAAAACTACCATGTATGTTGTCCAAGAATTTTATAGCAAACAACATAGGTACATTGTTAGATCCACCACATCCTTCTCAATCTATATTTGAAGATCCACGTGATATTCAATTGGTAAAGGCATTAGCCAATTCATATTTAAATTTTCGCCATATTGAAGTCGGTTTCTTTGCAAAAATAAAGTGGTGTTATTTAAAAAAACGATTACGAATAAAAAATATTTTGGCTTTCAATGTTGGCTGTTTTTTTTGTACGTATGTATTGTCATTGTGCTTAAATCATATTTTAATATAGTCACCCTATTCAGAGAGAGACAAAAGGGACATGCACTGCGCTTTCGTTCGGCTTCGATTTTCCGACAACAGCTCGTTCCTTATATATTACTTCCATGGAGTTAGCTTATTATTTTATCATAATTAGTTTTATTAGTTTTATAAATATATTTATTTATAAAACTTGAACGAACTGTTGTTCCCATTGTTTTTACAATTTACGACACAGCATGTACTGTGACACATATCGCAAATTTTTACGTTTTTACATAAAAATACAAAGGAATCTATGAAAATAAAGCAATTTGACACATGACATCCCAGAAGTAATTCACATTTTTGCCACATCGTGCGTTTCGATCGATTTGCCGTTCCCCACCACCCACTTCGCACAAAGCGAATAGTAACTCTGTAGCTTTTTATTACAAAGAAAGGTTGTTTATGGACTTGTTTCAAAGCTGCAGAACTATATTATTTTAAAAAACTTGCATTGTAAGCACAAAAAGTCATTCGCCCTACACCCTAAATTGAGGGCACTGGGCGGGGACCCTATATAGTTAGTGCGGCGCTTAAAAGCCTATTACACTACCCTAAATTCAGGGACCCTGACCCTGAATCAGTGCGGTCTAATAGGATTCAGGGAGTAAGGGTCCCCAATTAGGGCGACCGGGTCGACCCGGTCTGCCTTGCTCCCTTACCGCTCTGCCGAAAGGGTAGCGTAATAACACTTAGGGCGGTTAGGGAGCTCAGTGTCGCGCCGGCCATGGCGTAGAGTGGTCGTGCGTGTTCAGGGTTACCAGATTTTAGTTTATTTTTATTGATTTTTATTTTACTTCCGATTCTTTTTTACCTCCTTTATTGTATAAATATGACCAAACGGAGCAAAATCTCCACGGTTTCCATAGAAGGACGACCTATTTTTTGCTCTCCAAGCAACTGAATGGGAAAAATTTTAGTTATAATAATCATCATCATTCTATAATGATGATGATTACTATTAATCATCATTCATAGCAAAAACAACATCTCCCGATCTTTCTCAAGGTATTGTTATATACCTATCTCCGGGATTTTTGAAAAAATATCTCCCGAAAGTCAAATTTAGTTGTTGCGAGCACTGCCGTGACTACTACAACAACTTTTTGATGTTTCGATAGTGACGGCGGCATGATGTAAATACGTCCAACTCTCTCGACATTCACGTATCAACTGATTCAGGGACCGATTTTCAGTGTAAAGTAATAAAAGCCTTATTACACGGCCCTAAATTCAGCCCTTAATCCCGGAGATATATACCTTGAGAAAAATCGGGGGATGTTATTTTTGCTATGAATGATGATTACTATAATGATGATTATTATAACTAAATTTTTTCCCATTCAGTTGCTTGGAGAGCAAAAAGGTCGTCCTTCTAGGAAAACCGTTGAGGTTTTGCTCCGTTTGGTCACATTTATACAATATGGGTGGTAAAAAAGAATCGGGAGCTTTGGACGGAATCCGAGATATTGACTAAAATCTGGCATGATGTAAATACGTCCAACTCTCTCGACATTCACGTATCAACTGATTTAGGGACCGATTTTCAGTGTAGTGTAATAAGCGCCGCACTAACTAGGGTCCATGGAAGTATTAAGTACTACGTACAAAAGGAATGCGCTCTATCTATGCATCTTGCAGCTAAAATAAAGAAAATGAAACCTTATGTTAAGGTCGTAAGTCTTGTTGCGCGCAAAATAAGAATGTAACCAATGAGAGGGAAAAAAGTGAACAAAGCGTCTCTTTCTAGCAGCGACTAAATTGCTAGATAGACTACGAAACACCGGACCTGGGCCCCTACCACCAAAAACGAAAACGATCGCTCGCTGAACGGATGGCGTACCCTTGAGCCATGAAACCCTCTCATTTGTCCCCCTCATGTTCGAATATACAAACTAAATTTCGTCAAAGTTGATTTTCGTTAATTTTGTACGTATGTATTGTCCTTAAATCATATTTTAATACTAGCTTTTGCCCGCGACTTCGTCCGCGTGTTTAGATTTTTACATTCAAAAGTTTTTCCCAATAACTCCCGGTCCCGTTGGAATTTTGCAATATCGCGTTGCAAGTAATCTTTACGTTCATTAAGGTACCTACATGCCAAATTTCAATCATCTATCATAACGCGATTTAGATTTTTCATACAAAAGGTTTTCCCGCTAACTCCTGATCCCGTGAGAAGTTTGCAATATCCTGTTGCAACTGAAAATCACTAAGGTACCTGCATGCCTAATTTCAAGATTTTCCCGCTAATAGGCCGGAATATGGATGACTATGAATATGAATATGGAATATCTTTTCGTAGATCTTAGAATTTTTAAACTATCTTTTCTATCAAGCGTGTTATAAAGCGTAAAAATTATTGCTTAGACAGAGAGATCCGACGTGGCGGATGACATCACGTACCGTGCGCGCCATACAAACTCCATAGAAAAATCTGTTTTCGTGAGAGAGACGGATATATTAATTTTCAACGACACTATCTCGCCCATTTTTCAGCCAATTTTGATTTTGTTTTCACTGTTCATAGTATATTTTTATCTTTTTTACGATAAATACATGTAACTATTTCTGATGCATTTCCCTATTCTCGCTCCCGTGGGAATTTCGGGAATTCCTTTCTTAGTGCACCTCTACGGTACCTAAGCTACGTCCCTTCTAAATTTCAAGTGTCTAAGTTTAGCCGTTTAGGCTGTGCGTTGATATGTCAGTCAGTGAGTTTCTTTTCTCCTTTTATATATTTAGATTTAATTTGACCGGTAACGCCATTTATTGAGAGGAATTAGTAGTTTTGGGCTATTTTATTTCTCGGCCTTTCTTTTCCTATTCTATCACATAAAGGGTCGATTTAAAATTTTGAAATTTTATCCCTTTCGGAGTGGAATTTATCAAAACCCTTTCTTGGCAATATCTACCACGTCATGGTATAGCTTTGTGACATAAAGGGTTGATTTAAAATTTTATCCCTTTCGGAGTGGAATTTATCAAAACCCTTTCTTGGCAATATCTACCACGTCATGGTATAGCTTTGTGAATGCAAAGTCTCAGCCCGAACGGTTTAAAATTGACAAAGTTTCATACAAACTTTCATCCCCTATTTTATCCCCTTGGAGCTCGAAATGATCAAAATTCTTTCAAGCGGATGCTTAAACGTCATAGCACGTCGTAGCTTTATACATGCCAAGTCTTAGCCCAATCGGCTTAAAATTGACAAAGTTTTATACAAACTTTCATCACCTATTTTATCCCCTCGGGGGTTGAAATGATTAAAACCCTTTTTTAGCGGATGCTTACGTCGTAGTAGCTTTATACATGCAAATTCTTCGCCCAATCGGCTTAAAATTGATAAAGTTTTATACAAACTTTCATCCCCTATTTTATCCCCTTGGGGGTAGAAATGATCAAACCCCTTTTTTAGCGGATACCTACGTCATAGTAGCTTTACACATGCAAAGTCTTAGCCCAATCGGCTCAAAATTGACAAAGTTTTATACTAACTTTCATCCCCTATTTTATCCCCTTGGGGGTGGAATTGAGCAAAATCCTTTCTTAGCGGACGCCTACGTCATAACATCTACCTGTATGCCAAATTTCAGCCCAATCGGTCCAGTAGTTTGGGCTGTGCGTTGATAGATCACTATGTCAGTCAGTCAGTCAGTCAGTCAGTCAGTCACCTTTGAGTTTTATATATTTAGATATATATTATAGATAGTCACCCTATTCAGAGGGAGACAAAAGGTATATGCACTGAGCTTTCGTTCTGCTTCAATTTTCCGACAACAGCTCTTTACATATTACTTCAATGCTAGGGTCCCCGCCCACCAGGTAGGTATTCAGTGCCCTGAATTTAGGGTGGTGTAATAACTGCTTTAAAAGCAGCTATTACACTACCCGGTATCCCGGTGAGTTTGTAGTTCTGTCTCACTGACTTTTCCAAGATTTTCTTTGACATTTTCATATTAATTATTGTACATGTCAGAAAGAAGTTTTATTTGTGTGTGGCTTGCATCTAAATAAATAATTAGTCAGTGGCTATGGAAATAATCTATAATCATATGAAACGTTAGAAACAAGAGTATTTAATAAAAACTTACATGTAAATATTGCTATTTGTATAATATTCTTTTCAGAGTTATTTAAGTGATGGCTTTACCATTACCTATTCCACCCTGTGCTAAAAGGGATGGTCGGTGTTCTCTTGGTTGTGAACAATTTGAGTACGCAAGCACAATGGCTACGACACTGATGGCGCCTGTAAAAACTGAGAAAGAAATTCTTGAACATTCTATGTCAGAAGATGATCCCAATGCTAACACTCAATTACCAAGTGAAGTGGGCACACAGCCCCGGTGGGGACCGCGTCATCGCGGAGCCCAAGAGTTAGCCGAGCTTTACAGTCCAGGTGAGAGTTTATTGCATCTATTTGTTCCATTAACATAAGTAGCTATGGGTGTTGGGTAAATTTTAATTGTAGATAAGAAGAATTTAAAGATTAACAATTACCTAATTATTTGGTAAATGTCATCACAACATCACACATAATTTCAACGGGCTATACTTTGTAATTTTTAGTCTAATTTACAAATAAAAAAAAAATATATATATATTATCTATACCTGAAGTATCAATTAACATAAGGGATATTTTGGCCAAAATGAGTTATATATGTCACCGGAAAATAGCAAGAATCAATCAATCAAATCAATTTCCTAGGTAGTTGATTAACTTTCGGAATATAACAAACGGTAGTTGAAATGTATTATTTAACGCAATGGATTTCAGTTAGTTGATCAATTTACGGTAGCCTGACAGTCATTTAATAATTTACGATTTTGACACAAGTAAAATCGTCCTCAAATGGGCCAATCGTTGCTCAATGTACTATTTAACGGTGCACTATTACCCGTAACTTAATACACTGTTCCCTGATTGGTTGCCGGGATAACGCCATGTGAGCCATTGAACCAATCAACGTTCACCTCACCTTTGTCGGATGATTTTACGGCAAGACCCCGTAAAATGATCAAATTACTAAAATACATACGTTAAATAATACATTTCAACTGCCGTTTATTAATTTCCAAAAGTTAATCAACTACCTAGGAAATTGATCAACTTATGATTTTTGCTATTTTCCGGTGACATATATATCATTTGATTCAGAATTTTCTGCTCTATTAAATTGGTACTATTGAAAAAATTCTATTGTTAAAAAAAATCCCTTACAGTAAAATGTTTGACCTGTGTAAAACGATTTTTGACCAAAAAATAAACTAAGCGTTACCTCAAATTACCTAGTTGATTTAAATAACATGTTTCTTACGTTAATTCATGATTAGAGTTTTTTGACTTTTTTATATTATAAATTTAGTAGATAATCTATAGTTACATCAAAATGCAACACTGTAAAAGTCCTTTACATTAGGATTTCGGTAAATTTCCTTTTTACTAGTGTCCAACCGAAACTGGTTTTCTGGCCGAAACCGAAACCGAATGTTCGGCCGTTACTTTAGTTTCGGCCGTTTCGGTAGTTTATTATTATCTTCTGAACTTATAATAAATCTGTAGAGAGGTATATTCTGTAGATGAAATACATTTTCCAAATAACTATCAGGGTCAGTGATAGATACTGATGCCAAAAATTCAAGCAGTAAAATTTTTGTCTATCTATCTGTATATTTATTATAGAAACAAAAACTACTCAACGGATTTTAAGGAAACTTTGTACAATTATTTTTTATACTCCTAGGCAGGTTATAGTATACTTTTCATCACGCTACAACCAATGGGAGTAGAGCAGTAAAGGGATGTGTTGGGAACACGGGAGAAATTTTTATCTGTATGTTTGAAACTGTATGTTTTAATTTTATTACACAAAACTACTGCATGGAATTAAATGATCTAGCTGGCACAGCTAGTATACAATAAAATTTTATATTATAAATTATAATTTCTAGCGTTTTAATTGGCTAGTGGCCTGTCAGTGACCTGTCAGTCACTATTTTCTTAACGCGAATGAACTATAGTTTAAAATGAAAATTAAAACAAATCTCCTGTTAGCATTCGTTATTAGGGTTCCGTACCTCAAAAGGAAAAAACGGAACTCTTATAGGATCACTTTGTTGTCCGTCTGTCCGTCCGTCCGTCCGTCTGTCAAGACCCTTTTTCTCAGGAACGCGTGGAGGTATGAAGCTGAAATTTATATCAATTACTCAGGTCTACTGTCCCTTGAAGCTGTGAAAAAATCAAACTTCTAAGCCAACGCAATCAAAAGATACAGCCGTTTATGCCGCAAATTTTCGACACTAGCAAGGGAATCAAAACCTACAGGGTGCTTCTCGTGAACTCAGAATCTTGAAATTTGGTACGAAGCAACGTCTTATAGCATAGATAAAGGAAAAATTACGAAAACCATAAATTTTTAGTTACTTCACATAATATATATTTTTTTAATAATTTTAAACTTACTACCCATTTCCTCATAAACGCGTAGAGGTATTAAATTGAAATTCATACCAAATACTCAGGTCTATAATACCTTTAAGCTGTAACAAAATCAAACTTCTATGTCAACGCAATCAAAAGAAACAGCAATTTAAGCTGCATATCATATTTTGAAACTCGCAAGGGAATCAAAACCTAAAGGGTACTTCCAGTCGACCTAAAATCTTGAAATTTGGCATGAAGCAACGTTTTATAGCACACATAAAGAAAAATTCAGAAAACCTTAAATTTTTAGTTACATTACAAAATATATATTTTTAAATAAATATAAACTTACTAGCAGTGCCCGCGACTTCGTCCGCGTGGAATAGTTTTCCCCTTTGTTTTTACATTGAAACTTTGATAATTGTGAATTTTTTAATAAATATAAACTTACTAGCATTGCCCGCGACTTCGTCCGCGTGGTATATTCTGAGCGCGTGGCGGCTGCGTCTGCGTCCGAGTTCCGTCGTCGACTCCGCTTCCCGGCGTCCCAGTGTTCCAGGCGGCTGAGAGGGGGCGGTGCGGGGCAGCGCGAGGCATCGCGGTCGCGGATCGTTTCCCCCCGCCCCTTTGACTAACACTCCGCGCTCACCTTGCGCGCGAACATACATTTTCCATTATATCTTCGCTCCTTATAGTTGCAGCGTGATGTTATATAGCCTCAAGCCTTCCTCGATAAATGGTCTATTCAACACAAAAATATTTTTTCAATTTGGACCAGTAGTTCCTGAGATTAGCGCGTTCAAACAAACAAACAAACATACAAACAAACAAACAAACTCTTCAGCTTTATAATATTAAGTAAGTATAGATTACTTTTTTCCTCATGAACGCGTAGAGCTATCAAGTTGAAATTCATATCAAATACTTAGATCTAATTGCCTTTAACCCGTGAAAAAAAAAATTCTAAGTCAACGCAAAAACTTTGTAAACCTTGCAGGTTTGTACGGAACCCTCGGTGCGCGAGTCCGACTCGCACTTGGCCGGTTTTTTATACCAAGTAAAACTATTTTCATTTTTAACATTATTTGTCATTCACATGCCAATTGCGTAAAATATGTCACCTTACGCATCCTATGTGATATGAACAGCTACAAGTTTTGTTGGTAGGTACAGAGCTATCAGAACGGTACACGACAATTCCCGAACAGGGCCACCAGCGTTCGTCAAAGCGTTGCCGCGAGAAACGAAGTTAGGTGAACGTGCCTGAACTTCCGGAATCAGTTTCGGCTGATGTGGCCAGCCCACTGCCACTTCAGCTTACTGATCCGGTGAGCTATGTCGGTAACTTTGGTTCTCTGCCGGATCACCTCATTTCGGATCCGCTCTCGCAGAGAGACGCCGAGCATAGCTCGTCGTATGTCATAACCGGTAGAACGCACTGATCGAAGACTTTCGTCTTTAGGCACCGTGGGATCGACGATGTGAAGACTCGACGAAGTTTCCCAAACGCTGCCCAGTCTAGCTGAATTCTCCTATTTATCTCGTCTTCAAAGTTGTTTCCACCCAACTGCAATGTCTGCCCGAGGTATACATATTTTTGAACAACTTCGAGGACGGCGCCGTGCACTGCAATCGGTTCCGGTAGAACATGTTCATTAAACATGACCTTGGTTTTATCCAAGTTCATCCGTAGGCCGATGCGCACAGAGGAGTCAGCCAGTTCATTCAGCATCTGTTGTAGGTCCTGCGGCGATTCTGCCATTATGACGATGTCGTCTGCAAATCGCAAATGAAAGATGTATTCGCCATTTATGTTGATGCCACGTCCTTTCGAGTTCAGCGTGTTGAACATATCCTCCATTGCATTAGTGAACAACTTTGGGGAAATGACATCCCCTTGTCTCACTCCTCGATGCAACGGTATGGGCCTTGTTTGCTGATTCTGTACTTGGACGGACATGGTGGCAGCTTCATAGAGACATCTCATCACTTGGATTTATCGTCAATCATTTCACATTGCTCCAAATATTCACTCCGAAACTTTCAGTTACTAAGTAAAAAAAAATATGATAAGTTTTTGGGCCATAACTCCTTTAATTTTCATGCTATCACAATTTATGAAATACCATTGTAAAGAAAATTAACAGAGCTACAGCATCCTTTATTGCAATATATAGTAAAAAAACCTTTTTATAAAACGGTGAAGGGTGAAAGGGCTTAAGAGAGGCGGTGATTGCGCTGCCACGCGCTCTTTACACAATCATATCTCCGTCAATTTTTATTTCACGGAAAAAATAAAAAGACCAAATTGTTAGTCAGAAAAATACCTAAATTTTTAATCCCTACACTTTTTTACGTATCTATCGTCATTTTTGAGATATGTATTAAGAAAAAAAGGTGGGTTTTTTAAAAATTTGAAATTTTCGTTTTTTTTTCAATCACGACTTTTATGAAAACTATGTGTCCTAAAGCAACCAAACTAATACAATCTATCAAACTCTTTATAATTAGGTTCATTCTAGGCGGAATATGATTAATTTTAGTTTTGGTGGAAATGGCACTTATTTAAACCCATTGATTCAAAAGAAAAAACAGTCGATGCTCCTCTTATTTGCAATACAGCTCACTTATTTTACATGCAAAAGACTTTTAGTAGTGCTCATTTTAAAGTTTATTTCAAGCACTACAAAACCCTTTTTGATTAGAAAGCATAAAATGCATTTGCTCGCTGATAGATGGTATTGACTACATCGATGAAATTTCAGATAAAATAAAAAACGGCTTTGATCTTAAATATCTAGCTTAATATTGCACTTAGAATACTTTATAAAAAACCAAATTGTTAATTTTTTTACCTGCTTCAATTTTGTTCCTTATAAAATTTTCGATAAAACGTATATTTTTGGAGATATTTGAAAAAAAAAAACGATGAAAAAAGTGAAAAATTTTCAATTTTTCAATTGCCAATAACATGAAAGTATTAGATTTTTCGAAAAACTTTATAGATGATTTTTTGCTTAAATTTAGACCTTGAATCGATTTCCGAGGTTATTTTGAAAAATAAACCATTGACCTCCGAGAAGGGGTGGCAACCACCCCCAGGGTGGTGGCGGAGTTCAAATCATTTTCACTTTTGAAGTTAATGGTAAGATGAACCTAATTCCAAAATTGTATGCAATTCGGTTCACAGTAAATTCGGACCTATAATGCTTCATTGACTGCAGTATAATTGCAAATACTTTAATAGGTCCCCAAATATCAATTTTATTTTCTTACATGGTTTTTATTTATTTTTATGGTGATTCTCTGTGGTAACAAATGTACACATATGTGGCCAGAATGCATCATCGGAGAACCATTTGAACAAAAATTATTAGAATAATTAGCACACAAGTACGTGAAAAATATACAATTCTGAGTGAGTCATCATCCGGACGGATCTGATGAGCTAGTAAGAAGTGTTATTGCTCGTATTCAATATGAATATGACTTAGTTGCTGCTAAGGCT
Source organism: Conogethes punctiferalis (assembly GCA_031163375.1). Lineage (NCBI taxonomy): Eukaryota > Metazoa > Arthropoda > Insecta > Lepidoptera > Crambidae > Conogethes > Conogethes punctiferalis. The sequence goes on from CM062080.1 coordinate 9,965,369, forward strand.
CGTGAAATACCACAGTGATTGTTACACTTCGTTTCTGAAACCCATTAGTAGAGGTAAAATCGGCCATCCTGAAAGTGATTCTATTACTTCAGCGATGGAAGAAATATTTGCATTTATTGAAAACTGTCAAATGATGATTGTCAATTTTCAATACAAGAATTGCATTTCAATGAAGATATTTGCAAAGAACCATCGATTGATAATAGAACTATTAAGGCACCACTCAAGTTAAAGTATAGATATGTAATAGAATCGCTGGAGGAACTCAGTACTATGTTCAATGATCTCTGCAGTCTCTCCACAGGTAGGCTTGAAGATTAATATGGAAAAAAAAGACCAAAATTATGATGAACATCCATGTAACGCCAATACCGGTCAATGTTCTGAGAACTGCACCCTCGAAGTTGTTGACGAATATGTGTACCTGGGACACACTATTCAGTTACGTAGGTCCAACTTCGACAAAGAGGTCAATCGAAGGATCGAGAACTCGGTTGGGCAGCGTTCGGCAAGCTTCGAAATGTCTTCTCGTCCAAAATACCTCAGTGTTTGAAGACTAAAGTCTACAATGCGTGCGTGTTGCCAGTGATGATTTATGGCTCCGAGACGAGGTGGTAGTCTTTCACTGCTGGTTTGATCCACAAAATGAAGGTCGTTCAACGAGCTATGGAAAGAGCTATGCTCGGAGTTTCCCTGCGTGACAGAATCCGTAATGAGGATATTCGCAGAAGAACTAAGGTGACCGACATAGCCAACAAAATAAGCGAGTTGAGGTGGCAGTGGGCAGGCCATGTGGAGGTCATTGGGGGAGGCCTATGTCCAGCAGTGGACGCCTACGGGCTGATGATGATGATGATGAATCATTGTAACTTAGAAATTGGGAAGTTCAACATTCATTTGCTTCATGGACAATCAGCATGACATCCCCAGTAAAGCTTGGTATGAGAATGAAAAGCAAAATGAAAGGGAAGAGCGGTTGAGAATACTCGAAGCAGCTGCAGCACGGTTCTGCGGTCTAAAGTCACGATATCTCGAAAGCGATGCTTTGTAGAAGAAAAGTGTTAGATCATGTTTGTAGACAAACAAGACACACTGGAATGTGTATTTTGACTGCACTATAATGATTTCTTAGTACCTAACGATCTTTTGCGATTACATGCATCGAACTCAGTAGTATCGTATTGACAATATTCCGCGGTAACGACAATCAAAATTAAGTTGAGTAGGTACTATCGCAGTGTAGTTTCGCAGTGACGGCCTTTCGCAGTAACGTGCATCGCAATTTTGTAGTATCGTGTGAGTATTCATCGATATTTTGTGCGTCACGGATCCGTATTTTACCCATCACCGACACGGTCTGTTACATTGCTGCTTAGCGGCGCCTTATACTCGTAAGCCTACCGCCTTATAGTTATATACCTACTTTCAATGACCATTTCTTAAAAGAGAAACGGGTCTGTAGGAAGAGGTCAATAAGACCGCTGGACTAGTGTAGGTTTATTTTTAAAAGGTGGCTCTTTGGCTACTTTTTCTTTTGTAATCTTATTGAAATTATTTAAGCATTGTGATACGTTCGGCAGTGGACGGAACAGATTGATTTTTTTTTTTTTTTTTTTTTTTTTATGGAATAGGGGGCAGACGAGCAAGCGGTTCACCTGATGGTAAGTGATAACCGCCGCCCATGTACATCTGCAACATCAGGAGTTACAGCTGCGCTGCCGGCCTTTAAGGAAGAGGTATGCTCTTTTTTTGAAGATTTGGGGGTCGTAACGGTCCGGAAACACCGCTGGCGACAAAGCATTCCATAGCTTAGTTGTGCGCGGCAGAAAGTTGCGACAGAAGCGCACAGTTGAGGACTGCCAAGTGTCGAGATGGTATGGATGGAGAGTTTGGCGCGAAGAACGATGTCGGAAGGCAGCGGCAGGAATCATTTCGAACAATTCCTCGGAACACTCCCCGTGGTATATGCGATAGAAGATGCAGAGTGAAGCTACATCTCTACGCAGCGCCAAGGGATCAAGCCGCTCAGTAAGTTCTTGGTTATTGACGATTCGAGTCGCTCTACGTTGCATGCGGTCAAGAGGGAGAAGCTGGTACTGGGGTGCCCCCGCCCACAGATGAGAGCAGTACTCCACGTGCGGCCGAACCTGAGCTTTATAAAGCTGAAGGCGATGTGCCGACGTGAAATATCTGCTCGATCTGTTGAGCACACCAAGCTTCTTTGAGGCCAGCTTGACCTTCCCTTCCAAATGACCGCGAAACTGAACGTCACTCGAGATGTCCATACCAAGAATCGCGATGCTTGCTGAGGCAGTAAGGGGAGTATCGTTGAACCGAGGTGATACGACGAAGGGTGATTTTTTTGCGGTAATTGCGCAAACGTGTGTCTTCGCGGGGTTAAATTGGACTAAATTAAGTCGACCCCAATCTGAGACTTGACTTAACAAAGTCTCAACTTCAGACACAAGCTTATTTCGGCACTCGGTGACGATATCCCGAGAAATGTTCGCACGGCCGGAGTATACGGCATCACCCGTACTGTCATCCGCATAGCAATGGATGCCGCTTATTTGCAGCATATCATTGATATGCAGTAGGAACAGTGTAGGTGATAGCACACAGCCTTGTGGAACACCAGCGTTTATGGATTTGGAGTCCGAGCATGCACCGTCGACTACAACCTTGATGCTCCGATCTGTGAGAAAGCTGGTGAACCAATCGCACAATTTCTCGGGAAGCCCATAGGAGGGCAGCTTTTTGAGCAAAGCCTTATGCCACACCCGATCAAAGGCCTTCGCTACGTCCAAACTAACCGCCAATGCCTCCCCCTTTGTCTCAATCGCCTTTGCCCAACGATGAGTTAAGTACACAAGAAGATCGCCAGCTGATCGACCGCGACGAAATCCGTACTGTCGGTCACTGATCAGTTCGCCATCCTCCAGGTATCGAAGGAGCTGGCCGTTGATAATGGATTCCATTATCTTGGAGAACAACGAGGTAATGGCTATAGGCCTGTAGTTGGACGGGTCTGAGCGGTTACCTTTTTTGGGGATCGGGTGAACTAGGGCAGCCTTCCAAGATTTCGGGACTACGCCTAGTGAGTAAGAGTGCCGAAATAGTCGCGTGAGTACTGGCGCTAACTCTGGAGCACACATCTTCAGCACTATAGGTGGGATTCCATCGGGCCCAGTCGACTTGTGGACATCTAGAGAGAAAAGTGTTTTACGCACCGAGCTTTGCAGGAAACGAACATCCTTCATTAGGCTGTCGTACCGCGGTATAGTCGGTGGTTCTTTCCCTCCATCGTCCAAAGTAGAGTTGGATGCAAAGAGGCAGCCCAGGAGATCGGCTTTTCCTTTTGCATCATGAGCCAACGAATCATCACTCTTGTGCAGGGCTGGAAGGGATGGCTTGCAAAAGTTACCTTGTACAGCCTTGGCAAGAGACCAAAAAGCGCGGGTTCCTGAAGGAAGCCGCATTAGTCTCGTGCCAATCCTGCCTATGTGCTTGGTTTTCGCCCTGGCAATAACTCTTTTGACGGACCTTGAGGCGAAGTTATACTCCTTTTTTAAAGCACTGGTATTTTCATCCTGTGCAGCCGTAGCATTGGCCCAAGCTTGAAACCGCTCCTGCTTACGGCGAGACGCCATTTTGCAAGAGCGATTGAACCAGGGCTGAGATTTGCCACCGATGGGAACTACAGATGATGGAATAAATAATTCCATCCCCTGGAGCACGACATCCGTGACAGAATCGGCGATGGTGCTAGGATCATCCAGTGCGAAGCAAACCTGCCCCCAAGGGTAGGACGCGAAAAAGGATCGCATCCCATCCCAGTCTGCCGACCTATAATGCCATACACGACGACAACCAACAATACGCGGGCGCGATGCGCGCAAGAGTGGTACACAGCTCCGTATCATACAGTGGTCCGACGAACCGAGCGGTGCATCCACAGACAGTCGGTAGTCATCCGGATGGGAGGTCAACAGAAGGTCCAACAGGGAAGGCGAATGAGTTTCTATGTCAGGCACTCGCGTAGGCGATGAAACTAACTGTGTCAACCCATAGGCCAAGGCGAAGTCGTAAGCAGATCTCCCCGCATGATCGGTGGTGCGTGAACCGAGCCATTCAGCATGGTGGGCGTTAAAGTCGCCAAGGATCACGATCTCCGCGGAAGGAATCTGCTGAAGCACAGAGTCTACAGCCATTTGGACGTGGTCGAATAGGCGCTCAGTCTCTGAACTACCGCTATGAGACCTATAAAGGCACGCATAGACGCGGGGATGGTCTTCGCAGTCTACACGCAGCCATAATATAGACAGGTCCCTATCTTCAAGAAACCCGAGGCGACGGGCACATATATCCCCTCTGACATACACGCATACTCCAGCCTTAGGAACAAAGTAATGGTCCAAAACGTATCCTGGATATGAAAGGTATGACGTGTCTGAGGGAGGAGATATCTGTGTCTCTGTTAGAAAGAGCAAGGCCGGCTGTGCTGTCTCAAGATGGTGGTGGACAGCGTTCAGGTTTGTGTGCAAGCCCCTGATGTTGCAGAAATCCACGGTAAGCGTGGCAAGGGGTGCCGAACCAGGTGTCTTCTTGCCCCGCTTGCCTTTGGCGTTTCGGAGCGCGGTTTTGCCCCCCCCCCAGAATACGAGGGGCTGCCTGAGCATCCACCTTCAGGCAATACATGTCCAGAATGTGGACGCCCAGAGGGGGATTCTCCAACCATATTACAGTTGGTACCCCCCTGGGGTAGTAATGTCTGAACCAGCGCTGTCATGGGGGGAGGGGGAAATTTGGGTCTCCGGTAGCCTCACTCACGCAGCGAAACGCAGCACAAGTGCCACTTCACGCTGGTATTCTGTGAGGTCGTGGTATTCCTCCGGTCGAGCCGACCCATTCATGCAACGACAAGTGCCGCTGCGTGGCTCTACCACGAAAAAAATTGTGATAATACATAATATTTGTATGGGTGTACTTTGCCTAGGCCTACTCGGCATACAAAGAAAATTCATCCATTTAAATAAGATAGGTAATATAATTTTGTGTTGAAAAGAATGTTATTGTGAACTATTATATTTTATAACTTATCGATAAGGCTATGTTCAATCAACTATGTATTTATACATATAGGACGTCGTATATGATCACGTAGTATTTACCTATACCTATTATGTTGCGTTTATGTACATTTTTTCTCAACAGGCAAGAGACTGCAGGAATGGGTGTGCGTGGTGGTTTGTTGCACGTTATGTGTGTGTGCCGGCCTCCTCATGGCCCGGCACGTCCGCGCAGATGCATCGCTATTATTCGCGGCACTCGCTGGTGTAGTGACAGCTGATTTTGCTTCAGGCGTTGTGCACTGGGCGGCTGACACATGGGGCGCGGTTGACTTACCTCTCATAGGCAAAGTAATATATTTTTAAGTCTACGGCTTATTTAATCTAAGTTTCTAACAATATAATTTCTGTCGCTTGTGCTTTTTCATATTCATTGATCATAAATACGGAATGTAAATAATAATAGCTTGAAAAAATCCAGGAGGAGGCAAATCATCTTTATGTATTAACACTAAATATATTATTTTACTGGTTTTGAAAAGATATTCGTGTGCTTAAATAGGTATTATGTTATATTGCACGTTTAATATTTTTTATATTCTTTATTGTACAAGCGTGAACACTATCTTGGGCACAGACAACTTGACATAAAAAATATGTTATTTACATATAGACTTAATATAATATTTATAACAGCTACATACTTAGGTAGAGGGGAATATAAAGAGACAACATTTCTCAATTTCTCGATTCATCCACCTATATTCTTTTACACTTAAGTAATACCTAATGAAGTTTCAAAGTGAATTAAATAGTAGGTATTTATATAAAGTACGTCAGACGGCAATGTGCCGACTACATTATTTATTATACAGTATTACAGAGATCCATACTTTCCTTTAGGTTGACTTGTGATTTCGATTTTGTGTCTACACTTTTAAGATTATCACAACCCACGTACCTATATCCCATGGAATCTTTGACACAATTCAAGATTGTAACTTTTTGTTCGAAATAGATGCAAAATTGTGAACATGTGAAAAAAGCTGTACCTACATTCATTCACTCTTTGAAGGGAGCCTTTTTAGTTTACTTTTAAGAATAAAAATATTGATGAAACTGTAAGTGTTCACTGGAACAATAGTGTTGTAACAAAGTACTAGACCTTCAAGTATACTGATTACGTAATGTTCATCACATGTATGATTGTCCCATGTGGTTTTAGAGAAGGCAGGGTACAAATGAGCCCCAGGCAATTGGTCATGAAATCTGTAAAATGATTTGATGCCAGTGTTGTAGTTTATTTTTGATCAGCTATAGTCTGCCCACTAGAGGCGTGTTTAGGGGTGAGAGCCTTCCGCTCTTCCAGGGCCGCCTTGGCTATCATAGTAGTCATTTAGAAAAAAAATAGGAAATGAACCTTGGCCAGAGAGCGGTATGTGAGTAATAGTGCTGTTCCCAATATCCATAACCACAGATATCAATATTGCAATGCAAAACATATCTACTACCGTATGAAGGTATCACACGTCAAAACAATTGGTTAAGCTGCTTATCGACGAGTCTCGACACCCAATACCCGTATACGAACCCGTAACCGCAGATTATTTTATAAACGATCCGGCACATCGGATATAAGTGGAATAATTCCGTACATGCTGTTCGCACGTACCGCTACCTACAACTTTATTTCAGAGCACTTTTTCACCGCACACGTCCATTGCGCACTTTGCCATAAACAAATCGATTTTAAAAACTTTTCGCTGGCTACCTGTGGGAGACCGCGAGAATTGAATTTAAATTATTTCCACTGGCCATCCCTGGTAGAACGAATCTCATATCACTACACTCGACAAAACCACTGCTTAAAGAAACATTCTCGAGGTTCACCCCTGCTTGTCCCCAAATTTAGCGAGAATAACATGTGATTTGAATTTTTCCGTTACTGCACGGAATGTCCCCAATTTTAAATGTATCGTATTAAAGTATTTGGGGTACATAGGTTCAATTTATTTTCAACTTCTGTGTACTAATTGTTAAATTAAACATTTAGTCTATTCAAAAAAGCAAAAAGCGTTTTGTGGGCTTTGGCAAAATACATCATCATAAAGTCTCGGCCTCGAATTTTGTGGTCAGTGTTGGCGGCGCGAGCAACGCAGACCCGTTCTCAAAACAAGCGGGTAGATCGGGCGGGCGGGTGTTGCCAGAATGATACTTTTGTAACATTATAATGTTTGTTTTTAGGGTTCCGTAGCCAAATGGCAAAAACGGGACCCTTATAGATTCGTCATGTCTGTCTGTCTGTCCGTCCGTATGTCACAGCCAGTTTATTCCGAAACTATAAGAGCTACATTATTAAAATTTGGTACGTAGATGTATTCTGTTGACCGCATTAAGATTTTAAAGTAAAATCAAAAAAAAATCCAAAATTTTTGGGGTTCCCCATACATGGAACTGAAACTCAAAATTTTTTTTCATTAAACCCATACGTGTGGGATATCTATGGATAGGTATTTGAAAATGATGTGAGGTTTCTAACATCATTTTTTTCTCAGATGAATAGTTTGCGCGAGAGACTCTTCCAAAGTGGTAAAATGTGTCGTCGTCCCCCCCCCCCCCCCGTAACTTCTAAAATATGGGCACTATAAAACTGAAAAAAATATATGATGTGCATTACTATGGAAACTACTAACCAAATTAGTTTCAATGAAATCTTGACAGTAGTTTTTTTTTAAACATCATAAATTAATACCTAATTTTTTTCATTCAATCAGTGGTACGGAACCCTACGTGCACGAGTCCGACTCGCACTTGGCCGGTTTTTTTTATAAGGAGAGCATTTAGGATGATCTCACTCTACTTGATGGTAAGCGGTATGCCTACCTCCCTCACGGTATTTTATGTTAGGTACTTTTGACCCTTGCATGTTACAATGGTCAAAATGTTACTTATTGAACTGAACGAATAATATTATCGGCTCTGATAACTTGTGCCCGTGTGACAGAAACATCAACTCTTGCCACATCTTTGATTTCGACTGTAATAAATATAAGTTAATATGCGACAACAGGAAAGTAGAACCCTTCAAACTAGCCAAAATGTTTACAAGACATTCAAAACCAACACTTAGACATAGTAATTTCATACAACAGTATGTATAAAAAAGGTCGATGTTACTTTTTGTACCAAAATTTTACTTTTTGAGCACTATTGCGTTCGCTGCTAAACTGGAGTTCACCGCTCGTTGCCCGCCCCCGCCCCGCTGGCGCGCCGCTGTTCTCGAGAACCGGCCCATACGATTGTATGTGTCGTTGTGAAATTATAATCTATCCAGCGAGATTGTAAACTGTCGAAAAATTGTAATACCGTAATGTGTACCGTAACAACTGCTTACAATTTAACGCATTAGTTTTCGGTAGATTGTAACATAATGTTACAGTTCACAATCTATCGACAGTTCAGGTACAATCTGGCGAGATAGATTATATTGTAACGGTATTGATGCTGCCGCTCCTGCGCCGCCACCGCTGCCACCCCGCTACCCGCGAATTTCGAGGCCGAGGCCTAAGATCATTTATTACCTCCACCTAATTAAAAAAGTTTCGAGTCCTAATAAGTATTGAGCTTTGGTGCACTTCTTTACGTAGAAGGCGCCTGGAGGCTCAGTTTCATTAACAACAACTTTATAAATTTTGTCTAGTAAATCGGATCAAAATTTAATAAAAATAAAGCTTTTGATAAATCTCAAATTATTACCTATGGCATCTTGCTTACTTTCGCATGGGTTAAAAGTTTGTTTCATGAGTGCCACTGCCGTAGTGCCGGACTTACCTTCATATTTTATGTAGAGAGATTGTCTGATATATATTTATTTTGTATTACAGAATTTCCTTCGACCCTTTCGCGAACACCACATCGACCCTACTTCAATTACCCGTCACGACTTCATCGAGACAAATGGCGACAATTTTGCCATCACGATTCCCGTCCTCGCGCGCATTGTGTGGCAATTATCGACTTACGATGATTTAAACATTCACAAAGAATTTCACTGGATTGCATATTGGTATTTATGCTGTATATTTGTCGCAATGACTAATCAGGTAAGAATAGATTGATGCATCCTACATTATAAATGCCAGCCAACAAATAAATGTATATTGTCGTGTGGATTTGCCGGCCGCGCGCGTCATACAACAACAGTCTACGTTAGGTACCTAGAGGCACCGACTCCAAAAATAAGTGATAATTTGTAAGATTTAAATAATTATAGTTATACACATAATATGTGTGAAGGATAGAATTACTTACATTATTAATTATCGCTTTTTGGTTTTGGTCGTTTGTGTTTTTTTTGAAGTCGGTTTAATTTTTTTTTTTTAAATAATGGAATCTAAAAACGTTTCAAATTCAGTTGCCAACGGACATCACCCTACCGCATACCCGATTGAAGCAGTACAATCAATTGACCAGCTTCTTTAAGTGTGTTATCCATATTCAAGCTGTGTTTCCTGTGATAATTCTTTTATTGTGTCCTTCTTAACTTGTTTGTTAGCAAAAACCCCCAATTGAATCGGTATCGACCTTGTTGTACACATTAATTAAAGTTAGCGCAGTTAGCGGACCTCAAAAAGAACAAAATGACCATATTTTTTAAAAATCTCAACTGTGGCGTCAATTTTACTTTTTTATGAAATGAAGTGATGATTTTCTTACAGGTTATTTATTGAGCTTTCAAATGATACCAATATTGGTAGGGGTTCATATGCATATCAAAGGTTAATACCACCATGTTCAAACAAAAAAAAAATGGTTCATAATTATCACATTATACCTACGTCGAACATTATCAGTGTGGGTTTGGTAGGTGACTAAGGGAATATCCGGAAACGGGCAGCAGCGTTTACATGGGTATAAATAAAACCTACTCCGGTCACCCGCCAAGCGTGGTGACTAAGGCAAATGACTGTGGGAGGCCCTGTCCAGCAGTGGAAGTCTTAAGGCTGATGATGATGAGTCGGGACATACTTAGGTAGACAAATGAAAGTTACATTGAAATAAATATCCGCTTCTTTTTGATCAATCGAAGTTGGTTAAAAAAGAAAGCACTTAACATTAAAAGAATTGTTTCAATAAAATACAATGGCTTTATACTATCTGCAGTTATAGACCTGATATTGATAATTTGAGATTAGATTGTTGGTTATCAGTTTTGAAATGTAGAGATAAATTTAGATTTCCTTGTTTATAAAATGTGTAAAACGCTAGACTTATTTTTTGTTTAATTAAAACTTACAAATGTCTACTTCTTAGATACATAGATAGTACCTATATAGGTTAGGTATACCTATTTTTAGAAGTAATATGTACCTAAGTAATTTACATAATATTCATTTTGCATCCGTAATAAGAACCTACATTAGGTATTGAATATACCTAGATAGCAAATCAACGTGAGGCATACAAAGACTACGTATGAAACGTTTATAGGCGAGTCCATAAAGTAATTTTCGAAATAAGTATGTACAAAAAAAAGTCTATTTAGAAGTAGAACACAACAGGGTTGTTGCAATGTTTGTTTGTGTGTATGGTGCCAATTTTTTTAACTTATGTTGTCTTATTGCATTAAACATTTTTGTGCGATTCATCGAAAACGAACCAAAAAAATAACATTCCAATTATCAACATCTACTACACGTAAGTAGGTATACCGTGTATACGTCAGTCACCATTTATTAACCATACGATACACTAAAAATTTTAAATTTTTTGTGGCTAAGTACGCCAATATCATTTTATGATTCAGACAATGAAGAATAAAAATTGTCCTTTATCTCTCAATAGTGACACTTGTATGAGAATCAAAATAATCAGGATGTATTAAATAAATAGTAAATGTTGACGCTCTCTCGATTGCGTCGTTTGGCCGATTATGCGGAGATTCGGTGGTTCGGTTCACTTGCTTACTCACTAAATACGAAATCGCAAAAAGTACTTGGTGGACACCATGAGGATATTGCAATAGTTTCTCTTAGATTATAGCTTGATGTTAGTAGGTATATCTAACGATTTTAGTTGGTTTGGAAATTCAAAACCCATGGACTATTTGATTGAACATGTAAAATGTACTGTCAATATAAAAAACCAAACAAACTTTTTATTTCTGAATGTTTGGATTCGGTGAAAAAACAAGACATCATTGACAAATTCAAAATTCTTATCCCCAGTATTTCTATTCTAACAAGGGAGTCGCTTTCCCTCCTTGGTTCCCCTATATTTAAAGAAGCCATCCCGAGTTTTCTAAATTCTAAATTAAACCTTTTTTCAGAAATGTCCGAAAGACTTCTCGACCTATCCCCACACGTTGCCCTCCACCTCCTTCGTTCATGCCTCTACACACCTAAATTAACCTACGCCATGCGCTGTTCACCTGTTTGGAAATTTCCCTCTCACACTTCTTCTTTAGACCACTCGTTAAAATCCATTGTAGGCAAAATTCTAAATTGTAATTTCGACGGTCGTTCTTGGTCCCAGGCGGTCCTCCCTGTCAAATTCGGTGGCCTGGGCATCCGGTCTATTTCTTGTGTGGCTCTCCCCGCTTTCTTGTCCTCTTGCTTTGGTTCGCTACCTCTTGTCAGTACCATTCTAGATTCTTCTTCTGGCATTGAGGTGGCGCACCTGGCGAAGGCGAGGCAGGCATGGAGTGTCGCACACCCATTGGCGGATGCCCCTTCCGAAAAGCACAGCCAAAAGCTCTGGGACCTTCCGGGTATCAAATCGGCGCAGTCTCAGCTTTTAGTGGACAGCGCTGACAACACGGAACGCGCCCGGCTCCTCGCGGCATTCGAAAGGGAGTCGGGGTATTGGCTTCAAGCCCTGCCTTCTCGCAACATCGGCACACTGCTTGATGCCAATACCCTGCGCGTAGCTTGCTCCCTCCGTCTGGGCTTAAAAATCTGCCTAGCCCACACTTGCCACTGTGGCCGAAGCGTGGACCAGTTCGGACGCCACGGACTCTCCTGTCCCCAGAGTTCGGGTCATGGCTATCGCCACAACGCACTCAACGACATCTTGCGCCGTTCTCTTGCCACTGCCTCTATTCCGGCCACGTTAGACCCTCGTGGCCTTTTTAGGGACGATGGCAAGGGACCTGATGGCGCCACGCTAGTGCCCTGGAAACTCGGTCGCATCCTTATTTGGGATGCGACATGTGTGGACACATTGGCTGCGTCACACATCCAGGGCACTGCGGTGAGGGCCGGCTCGGCTGCCGAACAAGCTCAACTGCTCAAACGCCGCAAATATTCATCTCTCCTGAGAGAATGAATTTGCGGCGTTTGCAGTTGAGACATTGGGACCGTGGGGTCCGGAGGCCAAATCTCTTGTAAAAGAGATTTCGTCTAAACTGGTCCAGGCTTCGGGCGACCCCAGAGCTGGCTCGTACCTCGCTCAGCGCATCTCGCTAGCAATTCAGCGAGGTAACGCAGCCAGCGTCCTGGGGTCACTGCCACAGGGTCCCGTTTTAGAAGATTTTTAATATGTGTACATATTAGTTTAGTTTAGGTTTTATTTATTTATTGTAGGCTTAAGTTACTTTGTACATCTGTAAATGTTTTGTGTGACGTCAGAGTATATCTTTTGTGTTTTTCAAAGTATGTACTATTGTATATTAACAAAGGAACAAAACTCCATGTGGGTATGACATGAGTATTATTAGCTGAAAAATATAACACCAAGAGATAGGAAATATAGTAAGCAATTATTAAAAAGAAAGTATGGAAAAGTTACTTATTGTTTTTTTATCACAATAAAACGTACCTATATGGGAGGCACACCTCGGGGGGACGCTGTGGTGCACAATAATAAACCATGTCCTATCTATCTATGCCACCTAATTAAATTTTATTCCTTGCTTGTTTATGCAAATCTTTACTTGTTTCTTTCAGATCCACAAATGGTCCCATACATATTTTGGTTTGCCGACCTGGGTAGTTTTATTACAAGAATGGCACGTAGTGTTGCCTCGCCGTCATCACCGCATCCATCACGTAGCGCCGCACGAGACTTACTTTTGTATCACTACTGGTTGGCTAAATTGGCCATTAGAAAAACTACACTTCTGGTCTACTTTGGAGGTTATAATAGAAACGTTAACTGGATGCAAGCCTAGAGCTGATGATATGAAGTGGGCTCAGAAGCGATCCTAGAACATAATATCCGTTCAAGAGGTACTTTTTGAGTTTTGTATATATTATCACTCGTCTATTATTATAAATAGAAGTAAAAATAGTTAATATATGGCTAAATTCCACAAGTTGAACACTTGAGAATTTATTACTTGACTGTTTAGTCACAAATAATTAAATTTTGGCTTTGAAAATATTTCTCACCACTGTTTACTTCGGACAAAATAAATTGTCAAATATTAATTTTGTATTAGCCACCTGAGCCAACATAATGAATTATTATTTTATGTTTAATCAATTACTTCATTAAAACACGAGTCTAATGCATATCATCACTCAAATGTCAATTCATCAACAAACATTATGGACTAGCTAAAGCAAATAATCTGTTGGGGAGATTCAACTCCCTATTTATTTTAAATCATTTCGAGCCTCATAATGTCTTACCTAAGGGTCCGCATCTGACGAATGCGCGGTTCGCGAGCTGCGCGCGTGCATTTCGTATGCCAGTTCTGCCACTCCTGCCCAACTCGGGCGCGGTCAGATGTGGACGCACCCTAACAAATCAACAACCTGGACAAAACAATTTTTTGCTACGATATTGCGTTGCCGCAACGTCTTGGATTTCTCTTTGGCTTTCCAACAGGCGTAGGGACGCCATTATGCAGTGTATGAAAAAACCATAGGTACATCTAATGAATTAGCTACATACAGTAAATTAAAATTCGTCCCTTAATAAAACATAAAAATCGATGACAATAGATTAAGACTCGCTCTCAAAGATTGTTAAAAAAATTCTAGTAAAAAAAAATAACAATGGCAATGCAAAAGTTTTAATTACTGACGGAAGATACGAATGGACTGATTTTAGGATAAAACTCGTTTTGAATTTTATTTTTACCTTTTGAAATTTTGTTTATTTATGATTGAATTGAATTTTTATGTGTGTGTAATAATAAAATAACACATTTTCAGGGAATAATCATTAAGAATGTATACCTATGACTTGGCTAGCCACAGATTCACTCTTCAACAATCCAATATTTCCTATTCAATAACTTGTACTAATGTGGTAAGCTATTAGAGGCCTTAGAACATAACTAAGTGCGGTTTACCTTTGTCACATACCAGTTTATTTATTTACACACACTTATACTAATCAATTCGAAAGTTTGACTATTATGCGTCCATTAATGTGCGCTGAATATTTTCTATTTTATTCTATTTAAAACACACGAAAATGTTTTAAGATTGTTAATTTCATCTAAATACGGCCTACGTCCATAACGAATACCTGTTAAAATAATATAAATTGACTTAAGTAAATCTTAACTTTCTCGTTTTTGTATGATTAAGAAGGGTTTAGGTAAACATAAATATTTTAGTAATGTATTTAAAATGAACGTAACAAAAGCATAATTGTGATTAATACGTTCAGATACGTGCGCCTTACCGTGATTGCCCTTTTTGCATCTGCCATATCCTCTGCACACACCGTCTAGCGTTGCCTGCGCGCTAGTTACAAACCGCCACTTAGGCACACCCATAGACCATACATAAAGAAGGTGCTTTTAGGTAGGTATATATTATAATATAATTCAATTAGTCCTTTACAAAGAATATGCTTTTTGTACGAGACATACTTATTTACATATGTATCGAGTGTGATGTAGCTCTGGAATCCGTATGCGTCGATATCCGCGGGAAAAGAATAAACCGTGTGCGCTACTTTTCTTGTAGATCTTTTACTTGTTAGTCTAATTATAACATTCCCTTCAAAGTAGGTATTTTTATTATGTTATATCAAACATTTGACACTTTATCCACAAAAATAAAAATGATACCTGCTTTTAATGAAGTCAAAACATTTGGTGTCTACGTCAACTTATATAGTTTTGAGGTCCGACCGACCGAGAAATTATAAAGATCCGTATCCATGAACATGCAAATTTAACGATCCGGCATATCACTAACCGAGTAGGTACTCAGGTATGCTGAAATTAAGTATCCTTCTTAGGTGTAACACATACTTAAACAATTAATAACATTGTTATTATGACTGGGACAAATACCTACTTATTCGTAGACAACACTTTAGTAGCGGTCGGCATTGTAACACCCGTATTCACAAACAATATTTTCAAATCTTAGCTTTGCCACAGAGCTCTCGCAAAGTTTCTGATGAGAACTGTCAATCTGAGTCGAAATAATTTCGACTCGGATTAGGAAAGCTTCTTGCACATACAGGCAAGATTTTGGTTTGACATTTAGTTTTCGGAAAGACAGTTCTCATCAGAAACTTTGCGAGAGGAGAATGTCAATTATTGACATTGTGAATGGCTCCGCTGGTCACACTTGAGCTCTTTTTGTATACGATAGCTGTATCAAAAATAGTGGCAAAATAATTGATTACTGATTTATTTTTATTTAAAAAACTTATTTTCATGTAATCTAAATTGATTTTATTTAAATAAATCAGTTCAATGAAGCTCGTCGGCGTTATCTGTTTAATCTAAGTAGGTAGGTACAGTCGAGTTCATTAATATGTGATTATGTTTTTAGATCAAAAATATATTACGCAATTCATAGAACTTTAATTAGCTTTACTATACAATAAATTGTAAGCACTCTTTTATATCATAAATGTGTAATTGCGTAATATCAATAATATTACCCCAGAAAAGGGCTCAAAATATAGTGCGTTAGTTCCTTGTACACTTTATTCAGTACAAATTGAGGTTCATAAACATCCAGGCAAATTTTCAGTACCTATATATTTTATTGATCGCTCTACCACAATATTTACGAACAGTTTGTTTAGCAACATTATATTGATGTGGGTAACATACTATACAAACGTAGGTAACGTTTGTATAGTTTGTATAGTACCTATGTAATCATTATTTTAATATTTTGATACATTGTCACTGCCAATATAATTTATTGAACTCTACTGTTCCTAATAATAATATCGATTACAAAACCGTGTAGGTGCGCCGTTTTGTAATATTTATTTTTATTATGTTTTGTACGAAAGCGATTCCTAATTTAACTGCTAAAAGCTAAAGGTAGATTTCCAAAAAATGTTAATCTAAATTTCGATTGTTACCTAGACCTGGTAGTAATGTCATAAAATTCTTAACGCTAAGTAAAAATGTGTAAAATTCTACCACAGGGACGTTTTATATTGTATAATTTCAAATAACTTGTAATATGAAATATTTACTTTTAAATGTTTGTAATTATAGGTAGGTACCTAACCATTTGCAGACGCTTCGAAGTAAGACAATAGTGTTAATTTTGTATGTACGTACCTAGATATTCTATAAGTTGAAGTGATTTAATTAATAGTTTATTAATTCAAACCATCATCAGTGAGACTGACTGTTCCGAGCACTTTTTAGAGATGACCCGCTATTCAATTATTTATTAATCTGTAAAGCGGTGTTGTTCTACTCGTATTGTATTCGATGTGGAATACGTATTAAACGGTAATTTATAGTTAAAAGAAGTCACGATAATGTTCTTCATACCTACTAGCATTAAAAATATGAAATATTTATGTAGTGTGACGTGTGCCTTATTTAAAAATACAGACAAATCAGTGTTAGGTCGTGCCGTAACGCAAATGTGAACCGAACAGATAGACAAGAAATTAAACTGGTGACGCCATGTAGATATAAGTCATTATATTATCCAGTTCTATATTTTACTATCCAAAAAATATCATAACACCTCATCTTTTTATATGGCTAAATGTGTGATGCTGCCGTGTCTGTTGTAAATACCTATGCAAACCTACACAAATATAATTTATTTATATTTACTATCTAATTTAATATTACCTATAATATGATGTACTGCAACGCTTTAATATTGCTAATTATTCTTTACACAGATTCATATTATTATTAAATCGTTAACGGTTACATATACCGAGTTTTATTTTAATACTTATGTACCTAGGTATTACTCCGTGGCTCCGTGCACGATTACAGCGCCAACTAGCGTCCACAACTTTGTGAGCTCTGTCACATTGACATTTATAGGTCGTAAATTTGTGAAAAAATATCGAAATGAAAAATTAACAAATATTTTCGACTAATAAATTGTTGTGATACCACGATTTGGGTGGAAAAAAGGTATTGAAATCATTTTGGTCATTCAAATCAAATGAGGTAAGTTCAAAAAGTGTGTATACCTATCAAATTCCTACTACAAACCGTATTTAAAGGAAAGTTGTTGGTATTGGCTGGACATGTCCGAGGACCGAGATGTAGAAGAATTAAGAACAAGGGCAGAGTTCAATAATTCCTGCTCTCATCATAAGCCAAACAACTATGTATAATGTATTATGTAGAATCGCTTTGCCATTGACAGACATTTGATGACAGAGCTTGCATTGTTTTTACTTTTGACCACCATGAGCGCTGCGATAGATTATGTTACCCCCACCTAGTATCTCTAGGTATTGGCTGGGTGCCAATACCTAGAGATATACCGATACATATGAACTCTTAAAACTCTTTGAAAGTGTCTCTCTCTCTGTGTAAGTGGGGCTTAGTTCTCACATAGAGGATTGTGGGCCCATCTGTACCGGATGAACTAAGGACACTACAGGAAAAGTCTTAATGCTAAAATCTAAGCTAACACCAAACTTATCTTCTATATATATATATATAAAAGGAGAAACTGACTGACTGACTGACTGACTGACTGACTGACTGACATATCAACGCACAGCCCAAACGGCTAAACGTAGGCACTTGAAATTTGGAAGGGACGTAGCTTAGGTACCGTAGGGGTGCACTAAGGAAGGAATTCCCGAAATTCCCACGGGAACGGGAATTAGCGGGAAAATCCTTTTGTATGAAAAATCTAAACCGCTTAAGTTAGACGCTTGAAATTTGGCATGCAGGTACCTTAGTAAATATAAAGTTTAGTTATGGCTGTATTTTGAGAAATTCCCACGGGAACGGGAGTTAGCGGGAAAAAACTTTTGTATGTATAAATTTAAACACGCGGACGAAGTCGCGGGCAAAAGCTAGTATAATATAATAAGTAATTTGTGGAAACAAGATACATATTATAACTAAACGCTATTCTATTTTGTAGATATGTCCTCGTAAAATTGTAAATACCGTTAGATTATAATAATAATCTATCATGCGAGATTGTAAATTGTCGAAAGATTGTGAACTGTAACAACTGCTTACAATTTAACCTACTTACCTATTATTTTCCGGTAGATTGATTTGTGACCGATCAAAGTGGAACTATTGATAATTTAACGCGCGACCGATTTTAATTTAATAATCTCACTTCGATCTATTACCTACAATTACCGAAAAATAATAGGTTAACTGTAAGCATTATTACAGGTCACAATCTTTCGACAGTTTACAATGTCGCGAGATAGATATTCTTAATTTAAATTGGCATCCATTCGCATCTACTTACAAATTTAGTCCCCCATAGGAAACGACGAACCACGAGCACGGCCAGCCTAGCCCCGCGCCTGTTTATGGGGGGGGCGGATCGAAGGCCAGGCTCACTCCGCCCGGCATCGAGGACCAGTGCAATGCGGGTACCCTCGTATCTGCCACCCGCGGGTCCCGTCATGACGTAACGATAGACGGGCGCCGATTCTGCGTCTGCGCAATGCGGGAGCGTTCAGGTTGATTTCCCGCTCCGGCTCCGTCGCTTCTTTCTTTTTAGTCTTTCCATCACGGCAACATTTTTAACACGCTGCTGCGAAGAAACGGACGTCTACAGTATGTATACTCTAGGTATAGGTATTAGGTGGGCTGAAAAGTTCGTAGGCTCACATAATAAATTGTGCTACTACATAGTATCAAATTCATATGATTTTTCACTCGCCACTTATGGCAAACATTTCGTCCATCCATATGATTTTTAGTTAGCCCTAATCTTCAAAAACGCGTGTTTATATTTGACAGGTGTTGCACTACTTATTAATCTGAGCTAAAGCATTTTTAGTGAAAGAACTTTTATTACTTTGAAGAAAATTGATAAAAAAGATTTTTTTTGACTTCGTACCAGGAAAATAAGCTGTAGAGAAAAGTTTTGCTAAATTGGAATGATACAAAATGATTCCCAAGGACGATGCACGCAATGGACTCCTGAAAGAGTTTTCTGTTACGGACGAAAACATCCAATAAATAAATATTTTTGATTACCGGAAAGTGAAGTTTATGGAGATTTAAGACCCGAAAGATATCAAAGGAACATATTGGTCATGTCGTATATTTGGGTAGGTATGCGAAAGCTCTGTTCAAAGTGGCTGCTGCGCGAGCTCACAGTCGACCAAAACCAAAACAACGAATCACTAACTCCTCCACTACTATTCTAGCCCCCTAAACGATAATGTGAGCGTCAGGAGGACAGCGCCAGCCTCCTGCAGCCGAACTGTCGGCCCGATAGGTCCGGTCCGACTCCCTGCAGATGTTCGTATAAGCGACCCGCCAAGATACGCCCGCCGATGGAGAGTCGACCTCTTTTTTCTTAGATGGCACAGTTGTCTCTCTTTCCAGGGTTTCGGGAACCTCCCGACCATACAACACTGGTCGAAAAGGTCCCGAAACTTTTCCTCCATCTGAGGAATCGACAGGGCTACCACTCGGGCCGGGACGACATCAGGGTCGGGGGCAATCTTTTTAGCATGGAGGCAGAGTGCCGCCGTGCTAAGTTCCTCCAATATGACCGGAGGGATTGGCTCTACAACGGCTGCCCTGGGAGAGCACATTGTCGGCGGGGAAAAATTTGCCTTGGATAGGACCTAGTTACTTGTATCCTTCCTACTAATATTATAAACGCGAAAGTTTGTTTGGATAGATGGATGGATGTTTGTTCCACTTTCACGCAAAAACTACTGAACGGATTCTTATGAAACTTTACAGGAATATAGTTTGTACATCAGATTAACACATAGGCTATGTTTTATAGATACGAATATTCACGCGGGCAGAGCCGCGAGCAGCAGCTAGTTTAATAATAAAATCAAATTTTATAAAAAAAAATCTATGCTAGCCTACGAACTTTTCAGCCCGCCTGTTATACTCGTATGTCTGCGTAACCTAATACACAGGCGTTCTACCTAAGTAGGTATATTAGGTACCTACTTAGCGCCTTATAGCCAAACCAAACAATTTTATAATACTCTGTAGGAGGGTATAAAATAGCTGGTTACTTAGGGAGAGTATTCTCCACGTCCAGTCGTATATACCTAATATCTAGTCGAATGCTCAATGGTAAAAATACATCAATCGGCAGTGTCTGCGAGATTTCTAAAAATAGGTACGCCTGTCTTGCTTGTTATGACACAATAATGTTTGGATTTTGAGACTAGGTACATTTTGCATTTAAAATAACTATTAAAACCTTATTACGACCCATTTGGAGTCGCATAACATTGGTAAGTGTTTACACTCCGTTTCCTATTATACTCGTAGTAGATACCTAGCTAACCTTACAAGGTTTTTTAATTAACGCAATGCTTACAGAATATTGTCTTGAGGTTATATTATTACTTATCTATGTACACTTGCATGTTTATATCCCGAAATATAGAGTATGTAAAACTTATCTACCTATATTTAATTATTAATACTTACTTAGAGGATTAACTATACTGGTAACTGGCATAATCTTTCTTACTTAATAGATAATACTCCGCAGTAGTTAGGTAGGTATGACAGATCTACTGATATAATATTATGTAGGTATTAGGTAAACCTGCTTCCTTAGCTTTTTTTTTAATTTATGTTACAGGATAATTTGAATAGAATTTATTTATAAACTAGCTGTGCCAGCGGCGTCGCACGCGTGTATATCGGGTTTCAAAAATAACGGACTTTCATAAAAAGGTACCTAAATTTTAAGTTAAACCTCTGGCAATACATTGCATTGGCGAAAACCGCATTCAATTCTATGCAGTAGTTTTTGCGTCATGCGTGTTCAAACATACTTACATGATAAAAATTTCTCCCGTTTTCCCAACATTTCCCTTCATTGCTCTGCTCCTATTGATTATAGCGTGATGAAAAGTAAGTACCTATACTATGACCTGCCCAGGAGTATGAAGAATAATTGTACCAAGTCTCGGTTACATCCGTTGGGTAGTTTTTGTTAACGAACATACAAACAACAATTTTACTAATAGCATTTTTGCCATCAGTAGATATCGATCACTAATCACCCCCTGATAGTTATTTTGAAAATATACTTAATGTACATAATTGACTTCTCTACAGATTTATTATAAGTAAGTATAGAACGGATCCTAAATAAAGGTAGTATTAGGTATATATAGCATCTACCTCCATCTATCTCATTTATTACCTTTAGGTAGATAAAAATTATCCCGGCTCGGAAGGCAGTCTAGTATCTCACTTCCAAGTGAAGTGAAAGCGTTAAGTATGTTGGCTTCTATTATTTTAACATCCCGACTATTTCACTCCAGAAAAGAAAATGTCAAGACACAAGCAACCTCAAAAATTGGAGCAGCTGGCGCTGTATAAGCTTGGTGACTGGGTGGCGTTACAAGCGGAGCTGCAGATGAAGCCTTTCATTGCTCTGTCCCAGCGAGACTCCGGCGCTGCACACGAGGCGTTAAATAAAACAGTATACACTCTTCGCTCTTATTTAGAATACAATGTTCCTTGGATGCTTCATGATAATTTAGCCGTAGAAGCGATAAGGGCTTTGTCCAATCTTATGGAAAAGATTAAAAAATCTTTTGGATTTCGTTGTGCTATGGAAAAATTTGCAAGTCAAATGAATATGGTGGTAAAAGTAGCTGAAATAATTTTTACAAAATATTTAACGTATCTATCGATAAATGAAATTCCTACGAAGCTACGGGCGGTTTTTTATTCTAAGTTGAATATGCTCACTGGCCTTGTATACTTAAATTTAGGATCACTATCGGGTGGTTGGAAAACTGTTGACTTGGAGGGTTCTATTATTGGATCTTTAAAAGAATTGCGCTCCCTCAAATATTTAGTAATAAACTATGACTGCACGGACAATATACTAAGATGTATAGTAGAGAATTGTAAATTTTTAGAAAAACTTGATGTATCTAGTTCAGCAAGTGTCACAGATAGTAGTATAAACATAATAAAAAACCTAAAAATGCTAAGAAGTGTCCAACTGTACAGAACACTAGTTACCTTAGATGGCTTTATATCATTGCTTTTATACTGTGATAGCTTAGAAGACATAGGTCGATGCGATAATATCGGTAAAGTATTAGAACACATCGCTACTAATATATCTAGAACCTTAAAGTTTAACATAAAGGTATACGTAAGTCGATATGCCACTATAAACCATTTAAGACTGGCTGTTGAAATGTGTCCCGATATTAGAAGTATGACTGTATTTCATAACACTTTACAAAGCGATCTTATGCTGCTAATCGGCCTTAAAGATTTGCGAGAGCTAAAATTGTTATCCTGTGATTTCTACGCGGATCAGGTTAAGCAAGTGTTGCAAGTAAAAGGATGTAATTTAAGTAATTTGCATCTTGAACATGTAGATCAAATTGATCTTAACGCGTTAATGTACATCAGTCAGATGTGTCCTCTGCTTGAAAATCTCACTATTTATAATTGCACCCTTATCCAACATACCTCATTGTATACGAAAAAATTAGAAATATTGCCGCTAAGAAATTTAAAAAGGATTACTTTCGTTGCTACCTGTACAAGTGAGCACCTTTTATTTATATTTACAAACTGTCTAAATATAGAATTCATTCACATCGGAACAGCAGTGCAATTTACAGATGATTTCATGTTGGACATTTTAAATAAAAATCCACTTATTTATTTAAAAGAGTTCCGAATCATGCAATCGGACTTTTTGACTATGATATCAGTGGAAAGAATAATACAAAGTTGTAGCAATTTACGAATATTAGTAGAACTAGAAAGTTGGAGTTTGTTAACAGAAACTGATCGCGAGAATGTTAGAAATTATATTAAAGTAAATAATTTAAATATTGACACATCCCCCATTAGAAGGTATGATGCCTGAATGAAAAACTTCCTTGTTCCTTATTTCCTGCCTTATGTAAAGTGGTTGTACTCGTGTGTACCTACAGAAGCACAGTATTTGTACCTTCACAAAAGTAAAAAATATGTAAGTGTAGGGTAGCTGCAAATCGCTCTTTAAACTTCGGCCAAGTGCGAGTCGGATTCACGCACGAAGTGTTCTGTACCAATATCGGGCAAAAATAGGCAATATAGAATATAAAAAAATGCATCTTTTTGTACATATGGGAGCCCCAACTATAATATTTTTCTTAATTAATTTTATTATTTATTAGCAAAGCAAAATGCAACTAAGTGTCGACCTGTTCCCATTGTTTGATATTAAGCAAATGGTGCCCCCCTTAAATATTTAATTTATATTTAGTATTTGTTGCTATTGCGGCATCAGAAATACCTACATCATTTGTGATCAAGTATCAACTGTCTACAAAGCTATCGTGGTTCTTGAGTTACAGCCTGGTGACAGACGGACGGACGGTCCGCAGGGTTCCGTTTTTACGAAAGATTCTTTTATAGATTGAGAATATTTTCACATTACTATTTAACTTAAAATAAGTTTACCTAATTTCTGCCGTATTAGTTATGCCGTGTCGAATAATCGATATAGTACGTATGCTATGATCATATATCATGAACATGAACTTTATGGATTATCATTAAAATAATGGATTATTAGAAGATAGGTTATCTACCTATTTACCTGCCTATCTTACAGTAGGATCCCCTCACTGCCTCACTCCTCTTTTTGAAGTCGGTAAAAAACAACAACAACCTATTTTTTTTACACACCATTAAGACAATAAATAAATAAATTAATTTTTATAGAGTAATAAATCGAAGTCACAAGCATTCGAGCCCGCATGAGACAGTACAACTTGGTCCCGAATCATGAATGATCGAATAACGATTGCCCGAAAACCTATATGCCGAATAACCTTTGATCGATATGATCGTACGCTCGAATAACGTTTGCCCGAATTTACTAATGATCCAATATGTTCGTTCTGAAATCATGTAGGTCCTCCAACGCTTTCTGGCTGTCCGTCAGTGATGTCGGAAGTTAACATACGCCAATGTGAGGTTCGTAGAGCACTGCGCGATCTGGACGTGAATAAAGCTAGCGGTCCTGATGGTATTCCAGCCATTGTCTTGAGGACCTGTGCACCTGAGTTGGCTCCTATCCTGACGCGCCTGTTTCGGTTATCCCTTGCGACTGGCAAGGTCCCTAAGTCTTGGAAGCTTGCTAACGTGCAGCCTGTGCCCAAAAAAGGTAGTCGTGCTTACCCTGCCAACTACCGGCCCATTTCAATCACGTCCATTCTCTGTAAGAGTATGGAACGTGTTTTGAACAAAAGACTCCTGGCGTACCTAGAATCGAACGACCTTCTTAGAGATCGGCAGTATGGCTTTCGTCGGAACCGATCAACTGGGGACCTTCTAGCGTATGCCACTCATAACTAGAGTGAGGCTGTGAAGGGGTATGGAGAGGCTCTAGCAGTCTCTCTGGACATCTCCAAGACCTTCGACAGGGTCTGGCACGACGGCCTTATAAGCAAGCTCTCCTCGTTTGGGCTGCCCGCTGGATTTCGTGCTTGGATTTCAGACTTCCTGAGGGATACGACTATTCGAGTAGTCATTGATGGATGCTCGTCTGATCCAATGGCTATTAACGCCGGTGTTCCTCAGGGGTCAGTACTCTCTGCGACACTCTTTTTGCTGCATATAAACGACCTGCTGAAGCCCGGTGTCTTTGGGTACACAGATGACAGCACTGTCGTAGAGAGCTATACGTCCACTGCACGAGCCAACGCGGCCGAAATTCAGTCACAACGGGAGGCCATGGTGGAGCGCTTAAACCTTTCGCTCAAGGCAGTATCCCATTGGGGTGAAGCCAACTTAGTTAGGTTTAATGCAGCCAAAACACAGGCGTGTCTCTTTTCTGCAAAAAGGAGGCCCTTTGAACTAGCCCCTTCTTTTAGGGTGTAACTGTACCGGTCACCAATCATCTGGAGCTTCTTGGTATGACCTTGTCTTCGACCCTCAATTTTGGCTCCTACATCGAGGCTAAGGCACAAGTAGCTGCCAAAAAGCTGGGAAACCTCTCGAAGGCGCGACACTACTTCCGGCAGGAACAGTTGCTCAATTTATATCAAGCACAAGTTCGGTCATGCATGGAGTACATACTGTTCGCATCTTTGGGATGGATCAGCTAAATACCAGCTTGAGGCGATGGAGACCATAGATAGACGTGCCAAAAGGCTCATCGACAACGACTTGCTTTGTGACGTGAAATTGCAAAGCCTTGATCACCGTCGAAAGGTTGCAAGCCTATCGGTCTTCTATCGGTTACATTTTGGGGAGTGTGCGACTGAACTACACAATTTGATTCCCCCAGCTCCATTTTACCACCGGACGAGTAGAGATACGACCAAGAGACACCGTTTTATGGTGCAGGTTCCAAGGACTCGCACGGTGCGGTTTGCCTCTACTTTCTTGGTGCGAACGGCCAAACTATGGAACTCCTTGCCGGACTCTTTGTTTCCGGAGACACATTGCCATTGCCACAGAACAAATTAACAGTATTTCTTGAAACAAAAAGACGATTCATTACCTCGTGCTCTAACTACGAGGAGGCATCCCAGATGTGGTAGTTATCTCCGCCTCACGCTGTCTTTTAGCTGCAGCGATGCTTTACGAAGCATACACCCGGAAGAGCATAGTGTAGTGCTTCGTAAAAATACATAAGCAGTGTCGTAACACTGCTTCTTCATATTCATCACCCCTTTCTATGTTCAAAATAGCCATAATTCGAGAACAGTGCACCGTAGAAGAAAAAGTGTTAGGACCTTTTTTGTAGACAATTTTACGATCTACAAACTTTGATTGAACCATTTTTCGGTAGCTCTCATTGAGAGATATACGCAAAAAACGCATATTTGTGACATTTGACCTCGAATAAAAAACAACGTAGGTACAAGCGGGATCGATGGGGACTTTTGACATATCATTTGTAATGACGTATTCAAGGCCTGCACAAAAAACCAGCTTGTTGGGAATTAATGCAAACTGGAATCATAATTTAGTCTATTTTGACTGGACTAAAACCATAAGGGGGAACCTATACAATAAGTGTACCTAACCTACAATATTTAAGCTTCAAGTTATTTTTATAATGTAAGCTGTGCTCACGACTTCGTCCGCGTGGAATAGTAATTTATTCCCCGTTTTTTTTACATTTTCCATTACTTAGCTCCTCATAGTTGCAGCGTGATGTTATGGTCTATTCAACACAAAAAGAATTTTTCAATTCGGACCAGTAGTTCCTGAGATTAGCGCGTTCAAACAAACAAACTCTTCAGCTTTATAATATTAGTTAAGATGTAATATAGCTCTAAGTAAGAAATGTTTATTAAAACTGTATTTTACATGATACCTATTTAGAATATGTAGGTACCTACCTAATCTTGTAATCATAATTGTTCCTATAATGTAAACTAATATTTCGTATTCGAAATATTAAAGTACTTAATAGGCACATAAATAACGTGTTTTTTTTTCATATTCAATAACGAACCTACGAATATATAGAGTATTTATTTGACCATCAATATAATCTATGAATCAAATTTATGAAATAACTTCCTATTTTTAAATAATTGAATATTTCATACAAAACAATTAATTTCAGTAAGTACTTAAATTAGTTTGTATAATGTTAATAAACAATTAAAACATAAATACTTAACTATAGATAAAATTGATCCATCAATCACCAATTTGTTACCCCCGTGATCCCAGTGTCAGTGGACAGTAAGATCGAAAAGTGATTCCCTCGTAAAATAAAGGGTTATTGTGGGTTCGATTACCACAAACATTAATCTATACCTACTTATAATAAATCTGTAGAGAAGTCAATTCTGTACATTGCATATATTTTCAAAATAACTATCAGGGGACGATAAGTGATGCCAAAAATGCAATCAGTAAAATTTTTGTCTGTCTGTCCCTATGTTCGTTATTTATAGAAACAAAAACTACTGAACGGATTTTAACGAAACTTGGTACAACTATTCTATTCTTCATCCTCCTGGGAAGGTTATAGTATAAGTACTTTTCATCACGCCACGATCAATAGGAGCAGAGCAGTGACGGTTATTCCCAGTCGCCCCCACCGGCATCGCCTCCACAGGCTCATCGCCCCCACTGGGCGTGAAGGGAAGTGTTGGGAAAAAGGCAGAAATTTTTGTCAGTAGGTATGTTTGATCGCGCATCACGCGCAAACTACCTACTGCATGGGCAATTGAATGCGGAACTTCCTTATTTGGAGCGAACTTCGACTACTTCCTGTGTTTGATTTAAAATTTCATTGAAATACTGCTTTGTGTTAGTTTTTTTTAAAATTGCGTATGTTTTTGGAGTTGAGGACTGCATTATGGCTGACTTAGCCTCAACTGAGATTGCCAGGGCACTCGAAATGCGAAGAAATGGTCAAACCTACAGAGCGATATCCAGACATCTTCATCAAACAGTTTCAACAATCCATCGCACAGTATCCAAAGGTTCAGGAAGACCGGTACTTATGCGATAAGAGCAGGACAAGGCAGAAAAAGACGCACTTCGACTAGGGAGATCGTTTCATTCGGCTTCGTGTACGTAGAAACCCCAGTTTGACGGCCGTCCAAGCCCAACTTGAGTTAGGTGCAGCACAGACGGCACACTTTTTGTGCGATAGAGTCTGCGTCTGAGACATTTAAAAAGAGTGTCTAGGTCTGCCGAGACAGAATGATCGAAGATGTGCGTCATGTGCGTTGAGTCTGTGAAATATCCGCGACAGATTTTTGCGCGTCGTGTACGTTACTGCATATAATTGCAAAAAAGTGCGTCACGGATAGTCTGTCGTCTGCGCTGCCCCTTAGAAGCAGTGCGGGGTGGACCATAAGGTGTCCTTCAAGCTGGAATCCTCATCTCTGAAACCTGCATGAAAACGAATTTTGACTATGCCAAAAAATAGTCATGAAATAGTCATAAATAGTCGCCAAGTAAAAAAAATAGTCGCATTATAGTTTCGGAGTTATAGCTATAGGTTGGTGAGGATTCTAGCTTGACGTTCAAGCTGTAATCCTCACCTCTGATGCAAGGAAACGGCAAAGTCTATCGAATTGGTATATGTTCCAAAAAATAGTCATGAAATAGTCGCAACGGCATACCAAATTTCAGAATAAGTCGTTAAGAGATTCCAGAGATATAAGGGTAGGTTGGTGAGGATTCTAGCTTGAACATTTGAAAACTTCAAATATCTCCGAAACGGCTACGATTTTCGATTTGAGTTTTTGCCAAAAAATAGTCGTGAAATAGTCGTCTCCAACGGAAATAAATTTGAGCTGATTTAATTAGAAAATAAAAAGTTATAATTTTCCCTACAATTTTGGAGGTACAGTTGTATACAAAATGTTTTACTTCATTTGATATTATTGTGAAATGTTCTGCTTAAAATATAATATTTCGTTCAATTAGGTATTTTCCATGGCAGCTGTTATGATTAAACAAAAAAAAACAAACATTTTTATGTAGCTATTTTTATTTATTATAATATAAAGTTTGCATATTAGTACAAAACTTGTTTAAATCTGAAATCAGTACATATAATACACAATTACCGACCTGTTCCCACCCAGCAAAAAGAATAACTATGAGCTTTAATTATTGATCTTTACATATATTTCACATAATATCACAGCAATACCTTTAATGTTAATATCACAGCAATGCGTTTTTAAAATGGTTAGAGCTAGTTCCACAACACTTACTAGATGGCGTGACTGTCAAGCAAAATACTCAAGTCAATGAAATGTCTGCGCCGATGATTGTGGGAAGACACTAATGGTGCTCCCACACTGCCGCGCCGTTAGAAAATGTTTAGCAACGTTAGCAGACATTTAATCACATGTCATTGTGTTAAAAATTATTTCATGTTAGAAAATGTTTCGTAACTGAGTAAACATTTTATAACAAGTTATCTTCTATCCATACTTATAATAAATATGTAGAGAAGTCAATTCTGTACATTAAATATATTTTCAAAATAACTATAAGGGAGTCATTAGTGATCGATATTGATGCCAAAAATGCAATCAGTAAAATTGTTGTCTGTCTGTCTGTATGTTCGTTATAGAAAAAAAACTACTAGACGGATTTTAACGAAACTTGGTACGATTATTCTTCATATTCCTGGGCAGGTTATGGTATACTTTCATCACGCTACAATTAATAGGAGCAGAGCAATGGCGGGAAGTGTTGGGGAAACGGGAGAAATTTTTATCTGTATGTTTGATCGCGCCTCACGCGAAAACTACTGCTTGGAATTAAATGCGGTTTCACCAATGTATTGCTAGCAATCCAACAACCTCTAGAGGTCTAACTTAAAATCTGGGTACCATTTTGTGGAAGTCGGTTATTTTTGAAACCCCATATCCACGCGTGCGGACGCCGCTGGCACAGCTAGTAACAAAATAAAATAAGTGTTATATTTTGTTTGGCGCATCCAATAAGATCGCTTCTTCTTTTGTAAACAAAACTAAAAGCTATTCTAATGGGCAATTCTTCTTCCATTTTTGTATAGACACTCCCTCAGAACGCAAAACCAAGTAAGCAAATGCCAGATTTAAATGTTAGTAAACATTTTTCATCAGTGTACGGGCACTTATAACATGTGACACTTCCTAACAAAATGTAACAATTGACAACATCTGTTAGTAAATATTTTTTTTATTTAATCTTTATTGCACAATAGAAATAGTGCACAAAAGGCGGATCGAATGCCGTGTAGGCATTCTCTACCGGTCAACTATTGGGCTAAGCAGAAACAGATGTATGTAGGTAGAGTGTTGCAAAGTGGGATAGGATTAAACAGGGATTAAAATATTAAATAACTTAATAGATACATACATAATATAGAGTAAATAAAATAAAATATAAATGTATGCTAGAAAATGTTTACAAATATTATCTAACGGCAGTGCGGGGGCACCATAAAGGACGGAGACTATGAGGCCGAGCGCTCCCGAAGCTAGCATGGAAATGCCCGAACGGCATACCTATTATTCGGTTGCGAACTCCGCCCGACACCCAAACAATAGGCTCGGCCCGTACTTTCACTAATGCGTTATCTACTGACATGAATCTAGTGCGTGACTATTTTGTGTTTGTTCGTTGATATTAATAAATGATACATGTTATTGAAATTTGTATCTAAATTATTTGAATCATCATATTAATTACTTTTGAACACATACACTTTACATATTACTATTATTGTAAATAAATATCAACCTATGAATAAAATTAAATAATGAAAGTGACGGACGCCACAACGCTATAGTGAAAAATCGTTAAAATTTGTGTAAGTAGGTGTATACCTACTATAGGTGTATACCTATGGTAGGTGATGGTATCATCTGTCCATCTACATTTTACATTAAATTTTTATTAATTACCTATTAATCGAACTGACCGAAGAACATGAAATGTGTGCGCGCGATGTAGGTATGAATGTGGAGTGTATGTAGCTACAAAAATTATAAATGTTTGTTTTTATTTGTTTAATCATAATAGCACTCGGTCTAGTCACTAGTCTTGGAAAACACCTAATTTGACGAAATATTATAGTTCAAGCGAAATATTTTACAATAGTATAAAATGAAGTAAACATTTTGTACACGACTGTACCTCCATAGAAATGTAGGGAAAAATTAACACTTTTTAATTTTAAATTAAATCAGCTCAAATTTATTTCCGTTGGAGACGACTATTTCATGACTATTTTTTGGCAAAAACTCAAATCGAAAATCGTAGCCGTTTCGGAGATATTTGAAGTTTTCAAATGTTCAAGCTAGAATCCTCACCAACCTACCCTTATATCTCTGGAATCTCTTAACGACTAATTCTGAAATTTGGTATGCCGTTGCGACTATTTCATGACTATTTTTTGGAACATAAACCAATTCGATAGACTTTGCCGTTTGCTTGCATCAGAGGTGAGGATTACAGCTTGAACGTCAAGCCAGAATCCTCACTAACCTATAGCTATAACTCCGAAACTATAATGCGACTATTTTTTTTACTTGGCGACTATTTATGACTATTTCATGACTATTTTTTGGCATAGTCAAAATTCGTTTTCATGCAGGTTTCAGAGATGAGGATTCCAGCTTGAAGGACACACCATAAGTGAGCGTATGCTACGAAGAAGGTTCGAAGAAGCTGGTTTGGGTTCATTTGTGGGCACAAAAATACGTGTCTTTTATTTTTAAATAAGCTAAAAGACGGACTAATTACAATTTTTGGCTATAATAGCCTATTGACTTCTCTACAGATTTATTTTATGTATAGATTTTCTTGTGCGCGTAAATGCGGTGGTGGGGTGCGTCATTTTAGATTATATGATGTCTACTGACCTAGGTACCTATAGTAATAAAATATAGCAGCATTCAAATTAAAAGTCAAAGATGGGACAGAATGAAAAAGAATAGAATATTCATTTATAATCATTTATTTCAAGGCCGGTACTACCTTCTTTTGTATCAACATCATTTTGTATATTTTTGTAAGGCACTAGTGCAAACATATACACTGGGTATATTCCATTAGGAAAATTTGTTTGTTTGCATTGTTTAAGTCTTTTTAAATTGGCACATTTAAATATTTTTACATACTGTTTGAGGGACCTTGTCACTGATGAATCAGTATCATCTTTCTCTACTCTGCCTGATGATGTCACATTCTCCTTTACAACAATAACACCATTTTTTGCCAGAGCATTCCTGAAAACAAACAAACATACATTAGGCCTTAAATTGCCATGAAACCAGACATACAGACTGTTAAGGACGGTTTGGCACATGGCCACACAAAACCAAAAAATATTTAAGTTTTAATAGGTATGTAATAACCCAAATGACTTTGATTGCATAAGTAAGTCTTGTACATAACTCAAATACACCCCAATCAGCTGAACTCTACCACAAAAGGGTTCCATTATAGTGAGGCATGTCCGATGTACAAGAAATTTAGAAAAATAACAAAATATCATATCACCGTACTGGAATTTTATTTTGTTATTTTCATTTGACTGGGATGTAAGGGAGTGACCTATCATCTTTTTGCTTCAAGCCAACCTCATCTGCCCATGGTGCATCCTGCCGAATAACAAATGAGATGCTGGCAACCAACTGGTTGCAGTATAACCATTACAATTTAAGGTGTAGCTAAATACCATAGACCGATGACAGGCAGCAGCATCACTGGAGCATAAAACTATGCCCTGCTATCGCCAACCCCTGCCCAGTGTGGCGCATATGGGTATATCTTGCAGATATACCTGCCCTAAGAAGCGAACAACTGGAGAGGCCTGTGTCCAGCAGTGGACTGCAATAGGCTGATGATGATGATTTGACTACAAGCTGTACATAATTACCTGCATCGAACCAAGTAAGTGGTTAAGTCCTCATCAGTTAGGTATCCTAACACCCACTGATTCCAAATAACATCATATTTTTTTTCTGGTATGAATTCCTGTAATCCCATTTTATATAGATTACATATCTTAGATCTATTGTCATCAGCAACAGAGTCTTTTATGGTATTAATAAACTTTTCATCAGGCTCAACAATGTCAACAGATTGGAAGTATGGTAGGAGCAGATTTTTAGTTATTCTACCTATACCAGCTCCACAATCCACTGCAATGTTAGTACCAGGGGCATTTTCTAGACTAAACAAAGATGAAAGGAATACTCTGGACCCATTCAGATCTATGTCGGATATAAATCCAAAGCCACCTAAAACTCCGTCAATAGTAGGAGGTATGTCAGCCCAATATTCCAAAGATTTTTCATAATTAATGTCATATTTATTGCTATTCATTGTATTTCTATCACTCCAAAACAGTTACACAAAACACTTTCAAGCTCGCATCATGTGTTGCTTGACTTTGACAGACAAAACAGAATGTCAACGGATGGCTGTCAAACTTGTAGTTCTTAAGTTAAGGCCATAGCCATGGACGTTTCAAGTTAGAATCCTCACCAACCTAAAGCTATAACTCGGAAACTATAATGCGACTATTTATTTTACTTGTGCGACTATTTATGACTATTTTTTGGCATAGTCAAAAATCGATTTCATTCGGTTTCAGAGATGAGGATTCCAGCTTGAAGCACACGTTTATAATACGTCCATGGCCATGGCATAATAATTTTACTTTTTTTCTACAAGAGTAGAGCAGGAGAACGGCCATTAAAGCGGTTTAATCTAACGGTAACTTACCTACGCCGTATAATTTATCCAATCTGGTAGTCTTATTTAAAATACATCATAACAATATTCTAAACTGTCCACAACCTCTGGCGAAACTTTCCAGGGTTTCTGCAATCAAACCTTATGTCCTTAGGTATGCCCATTTCGTAGAACAGACAGTTGTGGATTCGAACTCACCTTTAGCCCAGAATGTCCCGTCTTTTTACTGAATCTGTCGGCGAAACTCAATAGATAGAGTAGATCCCCGCTGTCATTTTACAAAACGTAATGCCATAAATAAATTTAAAGTGTGATGTGATACCTACCTAGGTATCACACTTTAATGGTTTGTATTAATAGTAGTATTCATTTCTTGTTTTTAACATGCAGAAAGCCTTTGATTACGATTATCTGATGATGACTGCGGTCGAAAGAAGTATGCAGTCTATATTGAATTTATTATCTATCTAAGAACCGCGAGACTGTAAAGCGCTCTCTCCTATTGTAGCATTTACTTGCTGGGTTCTCTTGATTGAAAAGAAGACTCAGATAAACAGTTTTCCAGGAGATTTATTACCCAGTTACAGCTAATCAATTACAGAGAGAAACTTAATATAATAGAAAACAATAATAAAATTTGTCCTAGCCTCTATTCGAAAAATCCCGCGCTCTCTCTAGAATTTACTCTCTCGCACAGATTATATATCGTCATTCTCTATAACGCTGAGGCGCTCGTACTGTGCGCCGAGGCCGCGGAATGTCACTCGAGAGAGGGGAGGCCACTGCCTTTCCATTATCGCGCGCTACACTCTCCTCCTCCAAGTCACCACTTCGACCCGATGGTGAGTTGGTAACACATGGCGTACTAGATGGGTTAAGTGAGGTTTTACGTATACGCGGACGTCCTCGCTGTCGTCGCGGCTGGACAGGCACAGAACGTTGTGGCTGGAGTCCTACACACGGAAATATATCTGACACATGAAAACGACCTATCACCTGGTTATCACGATCGACTACTTCGTAGCTTGTAGGGCTAACAAGCCGTTTGATTACGTAAGGTCCGTCGCGTTGGGGCATAAACTTCTTTGTGACACCCTTAGAGGCATTACTTAATGAGTGACTGGTGAGTAAAACCAGATCACCTGGTCGATAGACGGGTGAAGGTCGTCTTGTCATATCAGCTCCTTCCTTTCGATAGTCCTGGCGACTTTCAATCCTATCTCTTGCATCTTGGAGGGTGCTAACGAATTTCCTTAGATAAGGAGTCATCTGTGGAACAAAATTATCTTTATCTAGTATTGCCCTCATGTCAAGATGTGTATCCAACGGAGTTCGCATCTCACGTGCAAACATCATATAAGCTGGGCTCATACCAGTCGTACTACAGGTTGCACTATTTAATGCAAAACGAATCTGGGAAAGATGTCTGGGCCAGGTTCGATGTTCAGACTTAACAAGTATGGCCAGCTGCACTTTTAGGTCCCGGTTTTTCCTTTCAGCCGGATTTGCTTCCGGATGATATAAGGGAATCAGATTTTGTTTAATGCCGAAGAGATACATACACTGTTGCATAATAGCTGAAACGAACTGCACGCCATTGTCTGAAATTACTCTTCGAGGGAATCCATATCTTAGAAAGTATTGCTCAATAAGGACAGTGGCACAGGCTTCAGCAGTAGCATCCTGTAGGGGAAATAACTCTACCCAGCGTGTTGCGGTGTCTTCTACAAGAAGTATCCATTTCTCTCCAGTTTCACCCTCAGGGAGAGGACCAAATAGGTCGATAGCCAGTACTTCACCACGTTGATTAAGAATTGGTGTCTGCAGAAGTCCCGCAGGCTTCTGATTTGAAAATTTGTAGCGCTGACATTCCAAGCAGTTCTTAAGATACTCGGCGACACATCTTCGCATTCCGGTAAAATAATATCGTCGACGTAGCCGATCAAGGGTACGTTCCACACCTTGGTGACCTGCAGTGGGTGCATCATGGTATTCCTTAAGAACAGAAGGAATCATTGAAGCGGGTAATACTAGCTGAGGTTCTTCGGAATCAACATCGGGTGCATAGCGGTATAAAATCCCTTGGTTCATGAGATATCCGCGTTCCAACCAGCGTGTGGGTTCTAAGATGTCGGTCCCTTCTAGTTCCTTAATAATCTTCCTCAGATCGGGATCATCCATTTGAGCAGAACGGAGTTCCGTTGAGCTAATCTGTGGGAAGTCAATAATGACTGCGTATGTTCCACAATCTTGCTGGTCGTCCTCAATATGCGTTGATCGGCTCAAGGTGTCTGCGATAACATTCATTTTCCCTGGGGTGTATTCATAACGAATATCAAAAGACTGAAGTTTAAGCGCCCACCTGGTCAATCGACCACTTGGCGATTTCAATGTAAGGAGCCATTTAAGAGGCTGATGATCACTTCGTACAATAATGGAATGTCCGTCAATGTACGGGCGAAATTTCTCCACAGCCCAAACCACAGCTAAGGCCTCGCGCTCAGTCGTGCTGTAACGTGTTTCGGCTGAGGTGAGCAAACGACTAGCATACTCTATAGGCCGCTCGTCTGCTGGATTGTCACCCTGAAGGAGGACTGCACCGAGTGCGTAATTACTAGCGTCCGTACACAGAACGAAAGGCTTTGTATAGTCTGCCTGTATTAATATAGGTGCAGTGGTTAATCGCCTTTTAAGCTCGCTAAATGCAGCTCGTTGCTCGTCGTTCCACTCCCATGGCTGGTTCTTACGCGTCAGTTTGGTCAACGGTTGAGCTATCTCTGAGAATCCTGGTACAAATTTACGAAACCAAGCGCATGTTTGTAGGAAAGTCCTAAGGTTCTTCAAGTTAGTGGGTTCATCGATCTGTGTTATAGCCTGTATTTTGGCATTATCAGGTTGAATTCCATGTGAGGTGATAACATGTCCTAAATATTTCACCTCATTCGAAGCAAAAACACACTTGTTTCGATTGGCACGAAGACCAAACTCTCCTAACCGT
This sequence comes from Conogethes punctiferalis, assembly GCA_031163375.1. Lineage (NCBI taxonomy): Eukaryota > Metazoa > Arthropoda > Insecta > Lepidoptera > Crambidae > Conogethes > Conogethes punctiferalis. The sequence goes on from CM062080.1 coordinate 10,001,994, forward strand.
TTGAAAACAAGTTGTAAATCTTTTAAATGCTGTTCAAACCCTTCTGATATAACACAAAGATCATCTAAATAGCATAGAAGAGTGATATCCCGGAATGAAGCGCTTGACCGGAACCTATCCATGAGGCGTTGGAAGGTTGACGGGGCATTCTTTAAGCCGAAGGGCATGCGTGTGAAACGGAACGTCCCGAAAGGTGTTATGAACCCTGTTTTGTCACGATCTTCTTCTGCTACACTCACTTGATGGTAAGCAGCCTGAAGATCAATTACACTGATGACACAATTGCGCTTAGTGGCATGAAGAAGGTCGTCGATAACCGGGAGTGGGTAAGTATCCGTTTTTGTCACAGCATTTAGGCGGCGGTAATCGACACAAAACCGGTGAGTACCATCATTTTTTGGTATTAGAACCACAGGGGCCGCCCATGCAGACTCACATTCTTCGATAATACCCTGTTTGAGAAGCTTCTCGACTTCTACTTCCGTAATTGCCCTTTTTGCCGGCGTCAGACGGTATGGCGGTACGGCAATCGGACGGTGGGTACCGGTATCGATACGATGTTCTCCATAATTTGTAACCCCTCCTCCTGCTTGAAAGATGTCCCCATTCTTAAGTAGCAGTTCGGAGAGTTGTTGCCTTTGTTCGCCATCAAGCATAGTGCCTTCGTCCTCCCTAAGCGAAACACAAAATAATTTTATAGGCGAAACATTATTAGCTTTATCCTCATACTGTAAAGGGTAATATTGCATATCATCAGCAAAACGCCACTTATTCGAAGCAAAATTAAATATCATACCCGACACCTTCAAGAAATCAATGCCAAGAAGAGTATCATTACTCTGGGCATCCGGAAATACCATAAAATCAATATGAAAAACTTTACCTGGTGCGATAGTAACGTCAACAGAGGTCATCAAAACATCTCGTAGTCGACAAGTACCATCTGCAAGTTTTACATTCACTTGCTTAGATGTAAAAACTTGTTTGCGTTCCTTAAGTATCCTAAACAAAGAGCTTCCTGCAACAGAGCATTTCGCCGCGGTGTCTATGAGGGCCGTTCCCCGTAAGCCGTGAATACCAATATTTAGAATCGGCCTTCGCATTTTATTGTCACTATCACGTGCTAAATTAGAGAACGCTAACGAATCCTCGCCGAGTGGAAGATAGCTCTGTGCCTGGGACTCACTATGGTAGTTCGAGGACTCATGTAAAGCATTGTTCGAATCATTTTGTATGCTAGAATCCGGCGCTGTAAATTTTGAAAAGTTTGTACGAGTTGTCGATGGTGAATAACCAGATTTATTGTTTATGGTAGAATGAAGTGTAAGTGTCTCGTTCAATTGTTCATTCAAACATTCATTAATTGGAGTACTTTGTGCAGGAGTAATGTTATTATTTAGAATTTCATGTTCAGCGGACTCTACAATTTCAGGATAAAAAGCCGAAAACGAAAGTTTGTTACAATTTTTACAGTGCGACCTCACCACACCCTTCATACCGCAACCATAACAACTGATAGGATTACTACTTGTTACAGTGAAACTACTGGGTACATTTTTGTTATTAGGTACAGTTATGGAATTACTAGGAGGAGAATGTTTAAAGGATACACGTTTCGCTGACTGTGATCTCGGGGTGTACGCTGCCGATGACCGACGTGGCGGTGCCGTTGCGGCCGGAGCCGGGCCGGTGCTGGTGCGAGCTTCGAAGACAGGCTGACTTGCAGTTTCCTTCGTAATGATATCTGTTTCAGTCTGCGACTCTTCCACTGAGCGGGCTAAATTCAGCAAGTCTAAGAAAGTGTTTACTTCTTCCCTTCTAATTCGTTTTCTTATGCGACGATCCAATAAGCCGTAAACCATGTCCAGTTTTGCTTTCTCCGATACATCACCTGTAGGGAGCCGTGAAAGTAGCGCACGAGCTCTCGCTACGAATAAGTCTGTATTTTCGTCACCTTGTTGAAGACTAAAGAGCTCTTTATAAATCTTATACGGTGGACGGTTGTCGCCGTACGCCCCGCGAAGTCTCTTGATCAGATCCGGCCAGGACGTTACCTCCAACTTAGCACTTTGCCACCACACAGCAGCAGACCCGGTGAGCAGCATGGACATGCCACGAAGCGCATTACCGTCGGTCGTTGATGTGCACTCCTTATAACTCTCTAAGGCGTCGATGAAAGCGTCAACGGACTCCTGAGGTTCGCCGGAGAAGCGTGCACTGCAGTTTGCGAAGTTGCCAGAGGCAGGTACTACAACAGAAGACTCCAGGGGTGGAGATACGCTCTGGCGCACCATTACTCGGTCAATAAGTTTCTCTAAAGTTTCTGCTTGAGACCGCTGCATTGCTTGTAGCATCTCTGCAACGCTGGAAGCTGGTATAAATTGATCCTCCGAGTCAGGATCTAGGTATTGCGTCTCCCGACGGGAACTCTTCCTTGTTCGAGGCATTTTCCTGAGAAGCGATTCGCTTTTGTTTTCAAATCAATCAAGGCCTAAAGTTGGGCAGCCAATTTGTAGCATTTACTTGCTGGGTTCTCTTGATTGAAAAGAAGACTCAGATAAACAGTTTTACAGGAGATTTATTACCCAGTTACAGCTAATCAATTACAGAGAGAAACTTAATATAATAGAAAACAATAATAAAATTTGTCCTAGCCTCTATTCGAAAAATCCCGCGCTCTCTCTAGAATTTACTCTCTCGCACAGATTATATATCGTCATTCTCTATAACGCTGAGGCGCTCGTACTGTGCGCCGAGGCCGCGGAATGTCACTCGAGAGAGGGGAGGCCACTGCCTTTCCATTATCGCGCGCTACACTATCAAGTAATATGTGTCGGAATCATTGTTAAACCCTTAAGTACCTACGTGCGGTCTCAGAGACCGCAACGTATTTTAAAATTGAAATATCTCCTATAAGTGTGTATTGAAATATCTCCTACTGAAATATATCCTTTTAGTGTATTGTATACTAGCTGCTGCCCGCGGCTCTGCCCGCGTCAGTATTCGTATAAAATATAGCCTATGTGTTAATCTGATGTACAAACTATATTCCTGTAAAGTTTCATCAAGATCCTTTCAGTAGTTTTTGCGTGAAAGTGGAACAAACATCCATCCATCTATCCAAACAAACTTTCGCGTTTATAATATTAGTAGGATGTCGTAGACCGGTGAGCGTATATATACCTTTTCAACACATAGGTACATCAGCACCACACTTGGGCTCGGCAAGGTGAGCGTCAAAATCGCGGGACCAAGTCTCCAATTTAAAAAATAGCACATGTAGGGGTTTGTACTACATTTGTACTATTTGTACCCGAAACCACAAATTTGTACCTCTAAAGATAAAGGAAGTATGTCAAGGTTTCCCTGGTCCCGCCATTATGACGTCAAAGTGGCGGAGCCATCGGAAAGCGCTACTCGGAGGCAGGTAATTCAGACCCGAAGACTTAGTACTACATTTGTACTTGTATGTACTCAATTTTCAAGGCAATTGCAAGTGCCAAATTAAAGTTATCTGATAAAAACATTGGTCCCGCCATTTTGACGATTCATGTAATCGCTGAATTCATATGAAAATTGATACAATTTCTGCAAAATTAAAATGTCAACATTTTGTACTGGTCAGTACATAAATTTGTGATATTTTCGTATTCATAAATCTATATAAATCAAAAGTTATATAATAATCGTCGTTCTTTGATATGGACACATTTATGCAGAAATGAAACAACCAAAAATAGTTTGGATAATCATATATTCAACTTCAATTACTTAGCGTTTTTTTCTTCCTTGTCCACGCCAGTTTTCAACAAATGAAGGGTTTTCATCAAAAATAGAATCCGGATTTGAATCACTCTTTGTTGTATTAGACTGTGCCCGTTTCTTTATGGACTTTGTTTTGTTGTCTTTTCCTAAATATAAATCACTCAATGCTAATTTAATTTCACCTGATATGTTCTCGAAATGTTTCGTAACGAATTCATCTATTCTCAGTCTGTGCGATTTGGTTTTAAGGTCGCAAAGAAGTGTCTTGATATTCTTAAAATAGCTCTCTATATTTGATGATGTAGGATTGCAAATTTCGGACGGACGGACTTCCATAAAATGGGGCTTAAATTTTAATTTAGACCTCTAGCAATACATAGATTAAAACCGCATTCAATTCCATGCAGTAGTTTTTGCGTGATGCGCTTTTCCCAACACTTCCCTTCACTGCTCTGCTCCTAGTGATTGTAGCGTGAAGAAAAGTATGAAGAAAAGTTTATAGAATAATTATTCTTCTCATTATAATCGTACCAAGTTTCGTTAAAATCCGTTGAGTAGTTTTTGTTTCTATAACGAACATACAGACAGACAGACGGACAGACAGACAGACAGACAAAAATGTTACTGATTGCATTTTTGGCATCAGTATCGATCACTAATCACCCCCTGATAGTTATTTTGAAAAAATATTTCATGTACAGAATTGACCTCTCTACAGATTTATTATAAGTATATATAGAAGAAGAAGATATAGATAAAATGACAATAATTGATGATAAGAATTACCGCATTATATACAAACAAATAAATAAGTTTAACAAATTGTGGATTTCCATAATCATCAAAACATTGTTTGTTTCGTTATCGCATACACCTGTCCAATTCTGTAAAAATGTACTAGGTACAACAATAAATAACGATAACTTTTGATGTACTTAAATAATGAATGTGAAAATTATACAACTTTATGTACTGACCAGTACAAAAGGTTGACATTTTTATTTTGCAGAAATTGTATCAATTTTCATATGAATTCAGCGATTACATGAATCGTCAAAATGGCGGGACCAATGTTTTTATCAGATAACTTTAATTTGGCACTTGCAATTGCCTTGAAAATTGAGTACATACAAGTACAAATGTAGTACTAAGTCTTCGGGTCTGAATTACCTGCCTCCGAGTAGCGCTTTCCGATGGCTCCGCCACTTTGACGTCATAATGGCGGGACCAGGGAAACCTTGACATACTTCCTTTATCTTTAGAGGTACAAATTTGTGGTTTCGGGTACAAATAGTACAAATGTAGTACAAACCCCTACATGTGCTATTTTTAAATTGGAGACTTGGTCCCGCGATTTTGACGCTCACTCGGCAAGTGCACAAGTGTGCACGTTTGGCCAGGGTTGGTAAAAAATCTTTGCCAGCGGTCTGTGTGACCGCACGTAGGTGATTACGTGACTTTTTTTACTCGACCCGATTTTCTTCGATATGAATGAAAACGACAAAAATATAGACAAATACGTGAAAAAGGGGTGTCTACAAGATATATCAGACGATAAGGTACGTAAGACATACGGTGATTGGATTCATATGACCGATTTGGCCGTGGTTGTTGTTCAGATTGAAAATTACGAGTCTCAGTGAGATATGGGGTGACGATCATGGAATTTCAGGGTAAGACAGTTCATCTCGTGTTTTCCGTATAATGTAACAAAGAAAAAGTACCTATGTACGCTTACTTACATTTTGTACTAGGTGAAAAATAGCGAAAAACATGTACTGAAACTATTGCATAAAGTAAGGAGTTGTAATTTTATTGATGTTTTGTCAAATATTTCAGGACCATATATATCAGACCTCATTATTTCAGAAGAGCATCTTTTGTGAGCAAGATTACTACTTTTGGAAGTATTTAACCCATTTTAGAGATCTTTATTACAATATGTATTATTTTTAGGGCCTAAAATTAAGGTCTAAAGTGTTAACAATAATTTTACTCGTTTGAATTTAGTGTTAATACTGTAGTACTCAAATTTAAGGTTTTGATAGCGGTCTCCAGGATCGCACGTAGGTAGTTAAGTTACATAAATAGGTGTTAGGAAGTTAAGGGTTAATTCCGATACCTTTATTTATAATGAGTCCCATCTGCCAAAAAAAAAATTCGACGATCCTGGGGCCCTACTACAGAAAACGAAAACGATCGTTCGTTGAACGGATCGCGTCCGTCTCATTTGTCCCTCCCGTGGTCGAATATACGAACTAAAATTCGTCAACGTCGATTTTCAACAATTTAATTTATATATGTAATAATATGTCGATTTTCAAAAATTTCATTAATTACATCAAGATGGCGGGACCACGCCAGGTTTTTCGACTGTAATATTTAAAAGATTTAATACAGAATTTCTACTATTTCATACTTTCACAGACAAATAATTTGTCTACACTCAAAAATTATCAAAATTTTGTAAGTATTAAGTGGCGCCGCCACTTTGAAGTCAAAATGGGGGACCACAGCCAGGCGTTCGTCACTCGCTCGAAGCCTCTAAGTACCTACCGCTCGGCGTACCGACCTCGGTACGCATTACCGAGGGCCGCTGCACGCCCGCCGCACCGTACGTTTCCCGCGCTTTTTGCCGGAACGAGACGTAGATTAGTTTTGTGGATACGATTTGCTCTTGTTTTTTTTCATGATTATTTACTAACATGATTATTGACGCGTTTTAGAACATTTTCAAGTTTATCATTTAATAAACGAAAATTCAGAGAAGAATAAAATACTTACATACTCGTGTACATTTAGACAAGGAAATAACACATTAAAACTCCATATTTGTTATATAGAAACATTAATTTTCTTCTACACTTATATTATCTATATATATAAAAGGAGAAACTGACTGACTGACTGACATATCAACGCACAGCCCAAACGGCTAAACGTAGGCACTTGAAATTTGGAAGGGACGTAGCTTAGGTACCGTAGGGGTGCACTAAGAAAGGAATTCCCGAAATTCCCACGGGAACGGGAATTAGCGGGAAAATCCTTTTGTATGAAAAATCTAAACCGCTTAAGTTAGACGCTTGAAATTTGGCATGCAGGTACCTTAGTAAATATAAAGTTTAGTTATGGCTGTATTTTGAGAAATTCCCACGGGAACGGGAGTTAGCGGGAAAAAACTTTTGTATGTATAAATTTAAACACGCGGACGAAGTCGCGGGCAAAAGCTAGTTTACTATAAAAAGGTAGATTGTTTTTTGTTTGTTTGCATTCTATTGAAGGCCTGTAAAGTTGAGCCTATTGGCTCCGAAACTACTTGATAAGGCTTTAAAAATTATTTCACTGTTTGGAAGCTAGGTACACTATCACCGGTGGACATGCTATATTACATTTTCAAAAATGTTAAGGATCCATACTAAAATTCTGATAATGTAACCCAAGGTGTGAAAAATATACCTCAAAACTTTCTTACCTACATCGCATGCGCTGCGAAAGCTATTGATAATAGAACAAAATAATGAACTACGACATTGCAGAACATATACTTATCTGCAAATAATATCGCGTGAATATGCCTATCTGTTATTTAATTATGAATAATCTTAAATTAAAATAGTATTATACATTCCACCCTAGCGCGTTTCGTGCGAAACGCACTCGTGCCTAACGCGCAAGGTGGGCAACACATATTGACTCTTTGTGCTCGTACTTAAGGTTGATTTCTTCTCGCTGCAAAAAGCAGACATTATTATTAAGAGTTGGTAGGCTAATATAGCCTAGGTATTTTCAATTTTGTATGGAAGTGATGCATCTGTTACGTAGTAACTACTTATTAATCTGTGCCACAGCTCAGTTATTAAAACACATGTCCTAGTCTTACTTAGTATACATCACATTTTAATACGATATAGTACGACTACGTTTGAATCATTATAAATACCTAAAACTGTAATTTGAATAAATAAAAACTATTTCATATTTAAATAACTTTGCGCCTACTGCAATTATAAGAGCAATCAAATGACGAACTAATACATTTTGCCCTAGTGGTAATTCATTAATTATTATACTGATATTGATAGTGGGACGAACGGGAATGAAAATTAATTTATTTATTGAATTCCCGTTCGTCCCACTAAGCAAATAGGTACTTAACAATAATTGGGCTTCAAATATAAACAATGCACAATACTAATTTGTGTTTATTATTGTTAATAAAACTTGTTTATAAGCGAGTATTATCTGAGAACCCTCATTTATAATATCGCATCATTTTCAGAGCCCTATTTTTGGAACTTTGGGATCTTTTTTTTCATTAAAAATCCTGTTTTTCTCACAATTTGCCTCCGTTCATCAAAATGTTTCTTGTTCTTTTTGAATTTATCGGATTCAGATTTTTTGCCTCTCATATGGAATTTCATCTCCTTGTTTCCACCAGTTATATTTACCATAGTGGTCATTCCTTCTTTCGCCAAGCGGTCGCCTAAACTAGCTTTACTAACTCTTGTAAGGCTTTTGATGTTACTGGATATTCTAGGTGCGCTTTCCAATTCATTATGTGTTTGGTCGTTATTATGGTCGTCTTCCTTTCGCTTTCTTATTATTTTATGTTGTTTCTTTACTTCCTTGACCCAAGATCGGTCTTCATCCGAGCTTTCCTCACTCGACTCATATAGCTCACGGTCAGAATCCTCTGCATCTGCATTGTGAGCCTAAAAGCAATTTGTGTGACAGTTTAATAATAAAGTAGGTAGGTATATAAATTTATGCATATCAAGTAGGTAGGGATCCAAATATACTCACTTCTACTGGCTCCACACTCTCTTCAACTTTATCTTTCGCCTTATCAAACCTTGACAAAACGGGGTTTAGGAGTCGGTATTCTTCTGCACTTTTATCCACTTCGAAATCGGGATTTTCAAATAAAGCCTGAAATGTTTTAATGAATATAAACAATATTAAGTTCTGTATTGATTCAAATCCCAATAAAATATATGAGAGGGCAACACTGATTCCGTCTCTTTCCCATTCGTCGATGTCCTAGTGCTGTCTCGGAAATAATTCGGACACTCAAATCCGAAAAAATAATCGAGGAAGCGGAACAAAATCCGAGCTTTCTTTCTATCCTATTCTTAAAAGAAAAGGACGACGGCAGTTTCCGAGCAATCTTCAACTTCAGGGCACTCGACTACTACGTACCTACACACGAGCCCCTTCAAATTAATAAATATGTACCAAATTCCCAAATTTGTACAACCGAACGACTACCTATGCAAAATAGATCTATCTCAAGCATACTACCACCTCCCAATAGTAAGGGCACACAGGTGCTTCCTACGACTAATCTACGAGGGCGAACTATTGCAAATGTGGTGCCTACCCTTCGGGCTCAGTACAGCGCCAAAGACATTTGCTACCCTCACAAATTGGATTGCTCAAACGTTGAGAGATCAAGGCATCAGGGTAATCGTCTACCTCGACGATTTTCTTATGGCATGCCAGGATCCGACAGTATTACACCACCATGTAAACAAGGCATTAAAACTCCTACTCAAGTTGGGATGGCAAATAAATTGGCAAAAGTCTATTGATACCTCAAAAATCATTAGAATACCTTGGAGAGGAATGGCACCTGTGGGAAATCCAAATATCTCTCACAGAAAAAAAATGTCAAAAGGTAATAAAGATGTCACGGGAGATACTTGGATCAGGATACGTCTCAAGGAAGGAGCTAGAGAGGTTATTAGGCCTACTGAACTTTGCATGCTTTGCTGTACACAGAGGCAGGCTGAACTATCGAGGTCTTCAAAAGCAGCAACGCACGCTGCCAGAAAATCAACCTCTGAAAAAGTTCCCTTTAACCCCTGCATCTATAACAGATTTGATATGGTGGAAAAGAAACTGCCGAAACCGGACTTTGCTTCACATACCCCATCCAGACCACTTTCTGACGACCGACGCATCAGATATCGCTTGGGGTGCGACACTGAACGACTTACACATATCAGGCACTTGGGATATAACAGAGAAAAACCTACATTCCAACGCCAAGGAAATGTCCGTAATTCTAAAATGCTTGCAAGATCACTGTCAAACCCTGAAATCCAGCTCGATCCTGATACAAACCGACAACAAAACGGTCATGGCATATCTCCGCAACGAAGGAGGAACAAGGTCGGTAACTCTCATGGATCTGGCTTACAAAATATTCTAAATGATGGATACGTATCAGATTCATTTCACAATACATCACATACCGGGCATTTACAATACCGAAGCCGACGGCCTGTCCAGGCAACAAAAAGCCCCAGAATGGCACTTACTACCAGAGGCGACTCTGAAAGTCTTTCGCAAATGGGGTACCCCCGTAATAGATTTATTTGCTTCCAAAAACGCTCACGTCGTCGTGTTGCAATGTGTTACTTTCAAGTACTTATGTCGATAATGCAAGATGCAAAAATGTTATTGTTTCTACTTTAGATTTCCAAAGTGTCCTGAAAGAACATTAAAATGGACAAATGCCGCACCATGCTGTTCGAGACATTTACATAGGTAGGATAGTTTTCACTGTATGAAGGATAGAAGACGAGTAAATGAAAACTGCTGTAATTACTTTACATAACCATATTTACAACTATACTCAGTTTTTTAGCATTTGAAATTTGGTACCTAATCAAAAAAGCGTGTTTGTTCCGTGTCTAGGTGTTAGTATTTAAGTACATACGTACATAATAATATATATTATTCTGGTACCGAAATTGTTCTGATATCCATAACACAAATGTTCAAGCCTCTTAGCTACGATTATTATCGACGTAGTAGTACGAGTAGCTATGATTTAGGGGTGTGCATCTACAGTTCCTGCAGTACGAGATACCATCTTTAAAAGTAACAAATCTATATGACGTGAATTATGGTTTCCATAATAAGAGTTTTATATAAACATAATAATTTATATGCATGCATAGATAGATATCTAGTAGGTATTGCACAAAATACTAAAAAGGTGATACAGACATAATCTAGTCTTATTAGACTATTTACCAGATTGGTAATTTCATTAGGTATATTTACACTGATTGGTAATTTTTCGATAAAATTATTCAAATGTACATCACTTGAGAAATGAGTTACGTCCCCCGCATACCCTTCATACCACCTGAAGTTGACTCGCGAAATTCAAAGCAAAATGCCGAACATGCGGTTTTCTGGATTATTGGGGGTAATCTGTGGGTAACCCTGAACACGCACGACTCTACGCCACTCTACGCCATGGCCGGCGCGACACTGAGCTCCCTAACCGCCCTAAGTGTTATTACACTACACGGTCGGCAGAGCGGTTAGGGAGCAAGGCAGACCGGGTCGACCCGGTCGCCCTAAATCGGGACCCTTACTCCCTGAATCCTATTACACCACACTGATTCAGGGTCAGGGTCCCTGAATAAAGTGTGGTCTAATAGGCCTTTAAGTTTGACGCTGCCTGGTGGTGGTAGTGGGGCGATGTGCGAGCGAGATAGCACTAGGACATCGACGAATGGGAATGAAAGAGACGGAATCAGTGTTGCCTTCTCATATATTTTATTGGGATTTGAATCAGGTAAGTACTTAATAAGCTTTTTAATGGTAGGTAAAACGCTGCTATTATCAGACAGTGCACCAAACAATAGCAATAAAACATGTTTCGCACGCTTTTATGCATGATTCTGATTTGTTCAGTTTCTGATTGCATGATTCTGAAGTGTCAGCCTACCAAAACTGAGACTACTGTTTAGTGTAAGTACGAGTATATGCATATTGCATTGGTGTAAATTATTAACATAGTGCCACTGTACCTTTGTCAAGAATTAGGATATAATTGTATTGTATTATGAGGTAAACATTATTTTTTGACTAATAAAAAGAAATCTATGCAGATACAAAGTTTGCCCTGATTCTATAACAACTGATTATATTTAGTTTGGGATCAGACCAATGTATGTAGACAATGCGGTCCGATTACACTATGTACCCCATCAATTAAGCAAGACCTTGTGAATAAATATTTACCTTAAATCGATCATCTTTAAGTAGATTCCCAGCTGGTTTTTTCTTACGCCCATCATTATCCAAAAGCCGAGAGGCCAATTCCTTATTGACACGTGGTAAATTATCATCAATCTTAAGTCTTGATGGTCTTTCCTGCTCTATTTTTTCTCTTATTTTCCGTTTCTTATACTCGTCAAATGCAAATGGATCTGCGATAGATTTTGCTCTCTTGTATAGTCTTACATCTACAAAGTATCTGGAAGGTATAAAAAATAGAATAAAAATTCAATAAAGTTAAGGATCCATTCCATTAATGATGTAACCCAAAAGGTGTGTAAAATTACCAAAAAAACTTTCTTACATAGAGTGTGCTGGGAAAGCAATAATAATATAGGTATTGACTTTGCAGAACATATTATATAATTAATTACAAAAAATATCGCAACAGCATAATGTCTATTATAGTTTTTTAACCGACTTCGAAAAAAGGAGGTTCTCAATTCGTCTGTATGTATAATATTTTTTTTTATGTATGTTCACCGATATTTCCGTCAATTATGGATGGATTTCAAAAATTTTTTTTTTGTTCGACAGAGGACACTTCCGAGGTTGTCCCATTATCACCAAGTCAGGACCTGATGATGGGATCCTGGAGAAATCGAGGGCAACAACCGAAAATTGTATGCTCATATGGTGTTTTTGTTACGTAATCATATTTTACTCAGGTATATGCTTCCGGGCGTCATCATCTGGTGCTGGTGATGAAGCCACAGAACTCCTTAACGGTTAGGAGTTAGGAAACAGTACTGCCATTGGTCGATAGATACTAGGTAGTAGTCTGTACTTATGAAGGGCTAATAGGGCAGGTGATTTGGTAAGTGATTTTCTTGATTCTCGATCGCAAAATCTTCACTTGACTTAAATCAAAATTTTTCATTCCTAAGTAAACTTGTCCTTAAACATTAGCCTTTATTGAAGCCAAACAAATAAATGTATCATACAACAACAGTCTACGTTAGGTACCTAGAGGCTGGCACCGACTCCAAAAATAAGTGATAATTGTAATATTTAAATAATTATGTATTAAGGATAGAATTACTTACGTTATTTATCACTTTTTAGTTTTGGTCGTTTGTGTTTTTTTTGAAGTCGGTTTAATTTTTTTTTTTATTAAAAAACTATTATTTGTCACCATGAAATTGTAAATACCGTTAACTATTTTTATTTTTTAGGTAGATTTTGATCGATGAAAGTGGAACTGTTGATAAGAGTCCTATCCTGAATTTCGAAAAACTATCCTGCCCAAAGTTTCACCAGATAACATCAAATAGATTTGAAGCAATTTAGCTATGATACTACAACTTGCTACTTTGACAGGCAGAAAGACACACAAGTGATCTAAAAGTGTTCCATTTTTCATTTTGTATGTCCATACCATAAAAAGTAAAACTAGTATACTCGTACAAATATGAATCATACCCATGCATGTATGCTCGCAAAAGATTTGTTCCCAGGAGATGATCCAATCCAAGAGATTCCAGTTCTTGTTTTGTCACAAATTTGTAGTCGTCATAAACAGTCTGTGCGGCTGAACTTTCAAGTTCTTCTGTTAAGTTGTCCAAGAATGCACACCATTTTGGTGCTGGTCCTATGTATTAAATAAGTATATACCTATTAGCAAATTAAAAACATAACACTAAAACAGAATTTACTTTTATACTTAAAAACATAATTATTATAATTTATTTTTCAATGTATGCAATAGGAGTCTAATTCTGAATTTCGTAAAACACTCTTAGTCAGACAATACACTACTCCAACAACATTCTATTTCGACAAGCCATTATTTCGACAGAACACAACTGCGACATCACACGTATTCGACAGAACACTGTTCAGACAAAATATTAGATATTTGTCAAAATATCAGATATGTATTTATCAAAATATTAGATATTTTGTCAAAATATTAGATATTTTGTCAAAATATTAGATATTTTGTCAAAATATTAGATATTTTGTCAAAATATTAGATACTAGCTGTGCCAGCGACTTCGTCCGCGTGGAATAGTTTCTTGGGTAGTGATTTTAATGACCCCCAGTGCCTGGCAGCTGGCAGCGGCGCAGCGCAGATTTCGGCGTACAGCAGGCTCGACGTGATTAGTTAAATGGGTGTAACTTTTTTATTTATGGACCGATTAACATGAAACAAACACTAAATGTTAAGGGAAGCTTCCAGCAATATATTAGTGAAAACCGCATCTTAATCGGATACGCGGTTTCTGAGATTAGCGTGCACAAACATACGGACAAACAGACAAACAGACAAAAATTCCAATCAATTATTGTCTGTCAATAAGGTCGATCGCTCTGAACGCATCAACAGCCAAATATTGAATGAAGCTAGCTCTCGGACCTCCCGCCTTTTTATACCCTACCGCCGCCGCGACCCGTGTCGAGCGCGGCAACCGTTACACAAAAATAATCCTTATAGCATGATTCAGTATTCACGTGCGACGGCGCGATGGCTTATTTCATGTATAAGTTTGGTGTTTCTATACCGATTTCTATGATTCTTTTTTTATTGAATAGGTAATAATGATAACTTTTTTAAATTAGGGATGAATGAGAGTATTATAAACGTAAGAGTAAACAAATATAATCAGAATGCCCGAACTGCTAAGCTATCAGGAGTTACACGTGTTATTGTGAGTCAACCATAAAAGATAGACATATGCTGTTGCGGGATATTTTTTAGTCAATTTTATGTAAAATATTTCTGTCATACATAATTTCTATGTAACTTTAACCATTAAGGCTGCACACGCGACGGAAGCTTAAAAAATGGAGTAACTTCTCCCGTTTTCCCAACATTTCCCTTCACTACTCTGCTCCTATTGATCGTAGCGTAATGAAAAGTATACTATAACCTGCCCAGAAGTATGAAGAATAATTGTACCAAGTTTCGTTAAAATCCGTCGAGTAGTTTTTGTTTCTATAAGGAACATACAGACAGACAGACAGACAGACAGACAGACAGACAGACAAAAATTTTACTGATTGCATTTTTGGCATCAGTATCGATCACTAATCACCCCCTGATAGTTATTTTGAAAATATATTTCATGTACAGAATTGACCTCTCTACAGATTTATTATAAGTATAGATTTTGTCAAAATATTATATAAAATATTAGGTATTTTGTCGAGCAGTGTTTGTCGAATACATGTGATATCTCAGTTGTGGTCTGTCGAAAAAAAATGTTGTCGGAGTAGTGTATGTCTGGCTAGAGATCTGTTGAAGTAGTGTTCTGTCAAATCATCATACGTTCAAAGAGGCGTTTAGTCGAAATAGTGTTATTAGAAATTCAGGTTAAGACTCATGCAATAGTGTTCTTACATCACCACTTAGTCCAAATATTGTCAAAGTAAAGCTGTGGACGCAATTAATTTTAATTAATATTAAAATTAATTGCGTATTATAATAATTAATAAATAAAAAATTCCCAATATCATTTAACCAACCTAAAGATGGAATATAATAGATTTGCATCTTTTGATCTTCTACTGCCATCATACTGAGTCCAGTGTTAGGAATCACACATAGATCATTAAAATCTACCGATGTTTCAATACTGGTATATTGTTTACCCTAAAAAAACAAACAATTGATAATTTCACTAAAAATTATATAGCAAATCTTGGTAGCAACAATGCATGAAATATTACTTACAGTATGTTTATTCCAAATTTTTACTACTGTTGAATCCATCGAGTACACATAATCCATTTGCTGGTGAAATTCAATTTTTTTAATTGGTATCTCGTTCATATGATCTTTTACAAATAAAGGTTTACTTGACCTTATGTCATATAATAGGACATGACCTGTTGATGTGCCAACACCCATTTTTAACGCACCATCAAATTTGAGAGTGGTGATGGCTGGTAAACTCCCATTTCTAAATAAGTTGAATCATAATTAGTATATACCCACATAATATAAGTATAACAATACAAGTTAAACTACACACAAGTTTTGAATCACTTACTTGTACTCAGATTCTGTGCAATGAAGGGCGCAGTCTACTACGCCTTGTTTGGACTTTGTACGCGGATCCCATGCTTCAACAAGTCCACTTTCAGTCCCAAGGATCAACAAACCATGATCCTCATTAACTGCACAACAATTTATTTCTGTGGCTTTGGTTGCGTAAGGGGCTAGGAACTGGCCTAGTTCTAGGTTTAATCTGTAAACTTCCTGAAATATTTTATGTATGTACTTAATAATAACATGTATATGGGTTAAGTAGATGATCTCAGTATAGTTGACAACATAATATGATTTACCGATGATGCTCCAACAACAAACAAATCACAAGAAGGTCGATGATATGCTATGTCTCTGCCAAAACGAGGCACTCTCAATCGATAATGGCGACCATGTCCAACATGAAATTCTACATAGCGATCACATTGTAAAAATACAATCTGAAAAATGGGTAAAAATTAATTATACATTATATAAAATTGTTTGATTAGCTGCTCATAGTAATTTACTTTCAAATATAAATAATTTGTTGTTAATTAGAAAAAATGTAACCAGGTACCTTGGTGTAATCATCACTTAATATATCAAAAGTAACCACTTCTGAATCCAGACATCTCTCAAATTTCAATGATAAATTATTAACATCATAACATTTAATTCTTGGTTTGTAAATACCAGTGGCCATAATGTACTGGCCATTTTTAGACACTTGTATTGTAGTACTGACACCTGGCATATCAAACTCTTGTATCAGTTCAACTCTTCTCCTCAGATCCACATTCTTTTTTAATAGTGCACGTTTTTTTCTCTCTGACAACCACTGAAACAAGATTTAACATTTCATTTAGATGCACAACATAGCAAAATGAAAACAATTACCATACGTACGTAAGAAAAGTAATTACAATTTAAATTATAAAGTCAGAATGCACCTATTTTATTCCTTTTTAATAATCTTTCCTTACAAAAGAACTTAGAAGTAATGTAATTAATAAACTTACGTCAGGAAGTGATTTTCCGGAGCTTAGATTATAAATTTTAACATTATCTATTTCAACTACTTGCATCTTTTAAAGTAACAGATTTACGTATTCCTTGAAAACATAAAAAAGTATCTGTAAGATATTTTAACAAATAAAAATATTAACACTTTCGTTCTTGTAGGTTATGTTATGACATTTAATGGCACGAAACATGTGTTTTTTTTTTTTAAATATATGCTTAACGGCTTTGGACGTCATCCAACGAAACATGTGTGATTATTACACACATTGTGTGTACTATTTTTTTTTTCTTCACTTTTTAACGCTTATTACACCACACGATATTCAGGGCACTGAATACCAGGTGGGCGGGGAACCCCTAGTAAAAGAGTAGAAAAACCCTAGTTAGTGCGGCGCTTATTACACTACTCTGAAAATCGGTCCCTAAATCAGTTGATACGTGAATGTCACGTGAATGTCAAGAGAGTTGGACGTATGTACATCATGCCGTAGCCTCAAAAAGTAGCAGTCACGGCAGTGCTCGCAACAAGTAATTTTGACTTTCGGGAGGTGTATTTTCAATACCTTGAGAAAGATCGGGAGATGTTCTCTTTACTATGAATGTTGATTACTATAATGATGATTATTACAACTAAAATTCTTCTCATTCAGTTGCTTGGAAAGCAAAAAATAAAAGGTCATCCTTCTAGGGAAACCGTTGAGGTTTTGCTCCGTTTGGTCACGGGAGGTTAAAAATAATCGGGAGTTTTGGAGGGAATCCAGGATATTGACTAAAATCTGCTAACCTTGAACACGCACGACCACTGCCGGCGCGATACTGAGCTCCCTAATCGCCCTAAGTGTTATTACAATACCCGGTCGGCAGAGCGGTTAGGGAGCTAGGCAGACCGGGACGACTCGGTCGCCCTAAATCGGGACCCCTGAATCTTATTATACCACCCTACTCCCTAGGGTCAGGGTCCCTGAATACCGGGTGGTGTAATAAGCGCAAAATGGGATCGGCAACAACAACAAAGCGAAACACTAACAATATTAAGAGCGCGCATACAGAATTCGACGTATTTGCGGCGAAACTGGTATTTTCGGGCGAGCTATTATCATATAAAACGATTTTTTTAAAATAAGAAACATAGTTTTTTATATAGATAAACGGCCGTATTCACAAACGTTACTATGCGTCGCGGGAACGCACAGGTACCCAAAAACGTATAGGATTTTGGGCACTGTGCGTTCGCGCGTCGCATAGTAACGTTTGTGAATACGGCCGTTAGTCTTTAAGCAGTGCGTAGGCTAGATAAAATACAACATTTACTAGTATATTTTTGTTTATCAAAGATCTCCCGTAAGCCGATTCGCAAAAATGCTAGTCAGAGTCAATTTCGAAAGTCTTAATATCAATTGCATTACATACATATGTTTTAAATATATGTTTATACAATAGATTATATGGTCTTTTAGTGCACTAGATAAAAAAACTTTCGAAAATGTGTTATTAAATTGCCTAAAATAAATTTTCAAAATAAGCTCAATTCACACTTTTCAACAGTGTTATTCTAGTAGAAAACACTGTTTCTTTTAGTTGAAATTTTGTGTAAATGTCAAAGAAGTATTTCTTAAGTGCACTTAATTATTATTTTATTAATATTCTATGCCTGTTATTTTATACGAATTTTTGAAAAGTGACTATAAAGCCACGCGCGCGACGCTTACCGATTTAGTCCAAATCGGGTCATCCCAGAGGGAGGACGTGCCGCTCGCTGCTCTGCTCACGCACACATACGCACTACCACTTTTATGAGCGTATACCGCTCTGCGCGAGTGCAACTCCACGAGTTTGATACTTTGTTATATTATTTTTGTATGGAAAATTTATTAAGTTATAATAATGTACTAAATTATGAAATGATTTAATGTTTAGTCATGAGTATCAAATACAAACATCAGGGTTATTATACTTATTATTATCTACAACCACATTTGCTAAATATTTCAAAAATTTAATATGATATTTGTTTATTAGTTCACTAATGAAGTTACAAGTTTAAAGTAAGGCTATTCCAATGATAATTATTATGCTCGTTAACATCAATCGTCAGAAACAACTTCCATGAAGAAACTGATAAGGAGATTCATTTGAGTTGGGAGCATTTAGGAATCTACGTCACATGTTCACGACTATAAATAAAGGCATACAATGAAGCTGAAATTTAGTTATTATTAGTAAAATTATATGTGTAAAGATGGATGATAAAATGTTTGATAGTATGCACGAAATTGATCTATTTAGATTTAGTTAATCGATCTATTTAAATTTAGAAAATATTAAAAACCAATTTTGGAATTGTCACTTAATTATTTAGTGTGGAATAAGTGAATCTTTGTGTCAAATAAATAACAAGTATATGAGATTAAAATTAAATCGATCAAAGTGGTCAACAATGGGAGAGGCCAATGTCCAGCAGTGAACTGTGAGAGACTGCATAACGATATGAGATTACTACTTTCATTAAGATAGTATTAGAAAGAAGTAAAAATTATATTTTATAGTTCCAATTGTTCCAAAATGTAAAATCAAAATGCGATATGATAGTTGTGAAATGTATGGTTATTACGGTTACTAGGGGTGATTTTAGCGAAAAGGCTGGTAAGATACGGATATGTTACGGTAACTTATTTACATACATTACGTTAAAATTACCGGCTACGTATGCTGAATGGTGGTATGGCGACGAGCAGGGCGAGCATGTAACTTGCAGTATGCAAGTCGCAAGGTGCAACTTTGCCAATGAGGGCTACCGTTTTTGTAATCACCAGAGGGGGCCACTGTATAGTGAAGTCTCGGGCATGTAAGGTTTGTTTTATGCATGTGATGACTGTTTGTTTTTGAATTTTTGAATATACACAAGAGGACTCACCATACCTACCTATTCAGATAGCTCGCCTTTGTAACCTATCCATCACATCATTTATAAAAGTGCGTAAAAGCAGTATTCTACGCAAGATTTGTGTCTTATACAAAAAACAGCGCTGGTCAGTCGTGATATATTCCTTCAGAATCAGGTTCAGGACACATATTTTAGAGAATGCTGCAGTAGTCAATGACTCCTTCAATGTAACCCTTAGCATTTGGGTCACGACGAATATTCATCCCGAGAATAAGTGATGGTTTGGTCAAGCTGGATAGGAACCAGATTTAAGTTGTTGTAGGCCATCTGGGGTTTCTGCTACGAAACACAAGCACAACTTTCAGCACAAGCATCAGTAGGTATACATGATCTCTGTGATCAGTGCATAGGAGACTTAGGACCTTAATTCAAATTGACAAATTGAAATTTACAAACTAATCTGTTTTTAATGATGGCAACCAGCCTCTTAGTGAGATTCAATTCTGCCGAGTGAAAATTAACAAAGTAATTTTGATAAGTTAAAATATAAAACGGGTTAGAGTTATATCGTGGCAACCATGGAGACTGCTCTTTCCTTAAATAATAATATAAACACCTAAACACAGAACAAACAAAATGTTCAGCACACGAATGTTTGTCCTGGATGGGAATCAAACTCACAACCTTTGACTCATGATCAGAAGGCAAGGAAAAAACAGTAGGGATTATTGATTTTTATAAAGCAACATTAATAATGTCAATCACTCACACAATACCTTTCAAAATATAATTTGGTACATACAAAGATAGAAAGACAAAAATATTGTTATATTTTTCTTAAACCTTAATTAATAAACACTTAAGAATAATGTACTCTAAAGTGTTTAAATATATTTAATAAG
The DNA here is from genome assembly GCA_031163375.1 of Conogethes punctiferalis. Taxonomy (NCBI): domain Eukaryota; kingdom Metazoa; phylum Arthropoda; class Insecta; order Lepidoptera; family Crambidae; genus Conogethes; species Conogethes punctiferalis. The sequence goes on from CM062080.1 coordinate 10,022,626, forward strand.
TACGCAACTACGAGTATACTACACTAATAAAATATTTAGCAACAATAGAATTTTCAAATAATTTAGATGAATAATAAATTGTCAAGTATCAAAATATGTTCGTCCGCCGGAGTCTGCGTCCGACACGCCGCTCACCCACACAGACACAAATGATGTCTATGTGTGTTTCGGAATCGGCTCCCGCGTGCGTTTCGAGTTGCTTAAAATTGTATGCGCGCTCTTAAGATCTACATTCATGTATTTTATTTTATTTATTTAAACTTTATTGCACAAAATGGTACAAAAGGCGAACTTAATGCTAGGAGCATTCTCTACCAGTTAACCTTTAGGTCATGCAGAGAGCAGATTTATGTGCGGTGAGTGTTCAAAGAGAAACACAATGGAAGATGATAATACCTAATATATAAAAATAAACTAATATAATAAATAAATACATTATACATAAAAAAATGAAATAAAAATATACTACATAAATATTATAATGTACCATAAATATTAAATAAATAAATATATACATATATACACAAGTATATTAACATAAATATAATTATACAAATATGTACTTGAAACAACATACACAATATAAACTTGGCAAGCAATTAAATGGAATTTTAGAAAGTACCCTATGTATGTACTTAAATTTTATTTTTCTGATTGTAAACGTTTCTGATCCATACGAAATTACTATTTTTAGAAACCAGAAGTGAGGTTAGTTTCAAATGGTTAACGATAAATTACTAGGCAAGAATTCAACATCAAAATAAAGATCATCCGTCCAGGACAACCACAAACCACCCAGGAATCATAACTACGACTATTCCTGGTCTTCAATCCGATATTCCCATCTTTTCACAAGGCTCGAGCAAAGTTATCCTTCCACCCGCCAAAAGCAGTTATTACACGACCTTAAATTCAGGGCACTGAATACCGGGTGGTCGGGGACCCTAGTTAGTGTGGCGCTTATTAGACTACACTGAATATCGGGCCCTAAATCAGTTGAAACGTGAATGTCGAGAGAGTTGGACGTATTTACATCATGCCGCCGTCACTATAAAAACATCAAAAAGTTGCTGTAGTAGTCACGGAAATGCTCGCAACAACTAATTTTGACTTTCGGGAGATGTATTTTAAAAAATTCCGGAGATAGGTATATGACAATACCTTGAGAAAGATCGGGAGATGTTATTTTTGCTATGAATGATGATTACTATAATGATGATGATTATTATAACTAAAATTTTTCCCATTCAGTTGCTTGGAGAGCAAATAAAAGGTCGTCCTTTTATGGAAACCGTTTAGGTTTTGCTCCGTTTGGTCATCCGCCGCCGCTCCGTCGGAAGTACAATAAAAATCAATAAAAATAAACTAAAATCTGGTAACCCTGAACACGCACGACCACTCTACGCCATGGCCGGCGCAACACTGAGCTCCCTAACCGCCCTAAGTGTAATTACACTACACTTTCGGCAGAGCGGTAAGGGAGCAAGGCAGACCCGGTTGACCCGGTCGCCCTAAATCGGGACCCTTACTCCCTGAATCCTATTACACCGCACTGATTCAGGGTCAGGGTCCCTGAATAACGTGAGGTGTAAAAGGCCTTTTTACCAAAATCGTTCCATAGACTCAACAAAACTCAGTCCGTGGCTGAAGCACAAATCGTGCAGAGCCAAATAGCCCAAAAAAAAAAAAAACATCAAGTTTATCACAGCTACAGAAACCATAGAGCCAAGGAATCGGTAAAACTATCCTCCTATCTCGCTTCCTTTTAAAATCCATACGTTCCCCAACACGGAATATTAAACACAAGAGGAAAGGACGTGTGGGCGTGGCCCGCGTGCCAAAGTTAAGGACAGCGAGTCTTAACTTGACTCACTCGCTTTGTGGTTGCTGAAGTATCGTGACGTGCGCTGCCGGTATTTTCATTCGAGTGTTTTATTAAATAACTCTTAATAATGACTCGATGTTCCGTCCTTGAGTGCAAAAACAATAGTAGTACTAAGAACTTGCTTCGATCAGGTGTTTCTTATCATCGGTAAGTCGGTATTTACTTTTTATTAAATAAATAATCTTTCGGCATAACCTCTATCTATTTAAAACATTCGTGTAAATTAAGAATACACACGTATTTACACTTAAATAAAGTTTATAATTGTCTGACGCCTGGACCGCATGCGCCATCTAGTATCGAATAGTAGAATCAGAAACTACGTCCCAAGTCGAACCTACTTTAGGGTTGTGACACGTTGAAATATCATCGATTTAATTATGTATTTTGTCTATTACACTTTTTTATGCCTTATTGTAAACTATTGATTATTTTCGTTTTAGTTTTCCTAAAGATCCAAATGCAAAAGAGAAGTGGATTGCTGCGACTGGCAGGGTCAACTGGATGCCCACGAAATCGAGTTGCATTTGCTCTGAACATTTTGTAGAAAAAGATTTTCACATAACTAAAAAAGGATACAGATATATAGATCAACTTGCAGTTCCCACGAAAAAAATTATGTGTTATCAAGTAAGTATTCATATATTACACAACTTTTTACCGACTTCAAAAAAAATGAGGAGGTGTCTCAATTCGTACTTTTTATGTATTTCCGCTGATAACTTCGTAGTTTATGAACCGATTATGATCTTTCTTTTTTTTTTGTTAGAAAGGGGGTATCTCTAGGGTGATCACATGGTAGGGAAACCAGGGTATGATGATGGCAAACCAAAAAAATCGAAGGGAACATGAAGTCGGTTTTCGATTTTGTTAAAAATTTACTTGTTAGTTGTTGAATATCTTCATTTGTAGAATGTATATGTAATTTGAATGTATAATGCGATGGTGTCTAAAAAAACATGATTGCGGTGGAAGGTTGCTGAGCATTCTGAAATTTATAAAAAAGTGTCTCGGACTCGTTTAGTTTTGGATTGTTGACAAGAGCTCTTTCAGCATATTAAATTGAAATTTTAATATTACAGGATGCAACGACTTCAAACTCTTCTAAAAAAAGGATTCTAGAGGAACCAGGACCTAGTTCAGAGCGACTAGAAAAAAAAGCCTATATTGAATTGGATCAGTTGCAGAAAGATTCCGTTACAAGTATAAAGCCAACTGATGAAATTACTATAAAGAAAATTGAAACGTCTTTACTAAATAAGAGTCCTAGTAGTTCTTTATACTCAACTCCGAGAAAAAAGAAACTGAGTAGTATGTTACGGTGGACAAGAAGTAAAATTACTAAAAAGGATTTGAAAATCAAACGTTTACAAGCTCAAAATCGTAGATTGAAACGAAGGCTTGAAAATATGGAACAACTCCTAAAAACCTTAGAAGAAAAGTTTTGCTTTTCGAATGAAAAGCTTACATGTCTAAAATATACAAACGTGGAGGTATGTAAGACTCAGTCGCGAATATCAAAGTAACGTTGGCATACATTTTAACAATATTAATAGGCTATTCCGGTCTCATTCAAAAAGCAGTTCAAATGCATCTTTTAGTGATAAAATACCACGGAAAAATAGAGATATATTTTATTAATATCAAATAATAAAGAAAAACGACTTTTAATTTTTCAATTAAATTACTTTCTCGAAAACAGCACAACTCTAGTCCGCCGTGACTTTTACGTCACACTTTTAGTAAACATCACGCTTCACTGAGAGATTAAAGTTATTTTCGCAAATACAAAATGAACTATAGTCCATATCATTGGTGTCTTGTGTCTGAATGTAAGAAAACAAGTGTTAAAACGCCGGAAAAGTTATGGATATAAGTGCCAACAGATTTAAAAATGAGAAATACGTGGCTAAAGATAGCATGAAGAGATCCGAAGTTATTGTCCACAAAGAGTAAATACTATTTTTGTGAAAATCATTTTGATGTAAGTATGCAATTTAATAGACCTTCAAAACTTGCAAAATTATATTCACAATATTGCAAAACTAATATTTCATAGGTTATGTCTTCGTGGAAGATTATTGTTTTCTGCTTTCATAAAACCATCTTTCATGATGAAATTATATTATAACGCCGGAATATCGAGAAACGTGTTAATAATAACTAAGAATTTTCGAATTATTGTAGTAAATGTAGTAGACACAGTACTGAGATTATTTGCTTACAAAACAGATTACGTCAAAACTTTAGCCAACATGGCGTACAGCGTTTTCACCAAATTGGAGACAGATTAAAAAACATGAATTTTAAAATGAAAATATTAAATTTATTTTTCACTTTTATGAATTGATATTAATATTCTTGGTTTACTTTTTCATGATCTATCATATAAACATAATTTTATTTTTTTTTATTCATAGGGTGGAATAGCCTATTAATACTTCTTCTACCATAAGTTCCATAAGTATCACCTAGATGGCGCTATACAAAGTTAGAACACGCTTTTGTTTTTGTTTGCTACATAATTGCGGACATTTTTATTAATATTTCAAAATCTACTAAACGGATTTTGATGCCCAATGCCTCTTGTAAATTCTATTAATATTTCCTACATGCTTACCAAATTTCATTTAAATTGGACCATCAGTTCGGCAGTTATCGCAGTACAAACATACATACAAACAATGTGTTTACATATTCAACTATATCCACTTCGTCTATCTTATGATTGATATAATATTTTGATATATATGTATTTTTCATAATCTTTGTTGTTAATAGGTTCAACAATTACTAGCTCGTCAAGCGAAAAGTGGAGAATCGGGCTTTATATCAAAAAGGAAATACTCGCCTGAACTCCGATGTTTCGCTTTGACGCTGAATTTTTACTCCCCTAAAGCGTACAACTACGTCCGAAATACTTTTAATACCTGTCTTCCGCATCCAAGGACCCTAAGAAAATGGTAAAATCAAAATACCTAAGCTAAGCGCTGCGACGCTGGTTTTCTGCGGATGCCTGCACATCTTACAGCTAACGTACAAAGACATACTTGTATAGTTTACAAATCAGTCATTACAATTAAATGAAGTACTATTCATTAAATAAAAAAGAAAATTAAGCAACACCTAAGTTTACCCAGCCAGTAGTTGGGTAGACCTAGGTGAGCATGGGTAAACCACGAATTAAAATTTATTTTACTTTGTATTCGGACTTTACCCAAGTAGCTTGGGTAATCCTAAGTCAACCCGGGTAAACCTAGGTTTACTCCAACTTCTAGCATTACCCGTAACATATACATTAAATGTGAAACTTCTGTCAGTGTATTTAAATGTTGATGTATATCTATTCTAATATTAATTAATTATTTTAGAAGTAATCGATTTTTCATCACCAATAATATTCGTATTAATCCCATCCCTATTTGAGTAGCGACGATAATAAATGTCATGATAAAACATTCTAGAAAAAAAGCAAGTGCATGCGTATAAATTAAAACCTTACGCTGATTGTCGTAAGGTGTTAAACAGCGTACAACTTTTAAGAGTGTCATCTAGCGTTCAATAGGTGAACTAACTAGTCAAAGCAGACCAAAAGCACTTCGATGATATGCCGTAAAACCCTCAAAGTGTAATTTCTAAATTCTTCTTTATCTCAAATGCATTATGGTAGTTTATAAGTTATTGTTAGTAGCGGTTACATCTTTGTGATTTCAAGAAATTATTATAGTTATGATTGGTTAATTGTTTGTGTGCGTATAATGTTATTGTGTGAGTTTGGCGACAGCAGTTTTGTATGAACTGACTAGATTATGCCCTTTCCTCTTGTGTTTAATATTCCGTGTTCCCCAACCTTTACTTTGTCTGATTCTGCGGCTAATGTACAAGCCGTACAAAGCCATAAAAAAAATGCTTGAGTTGACAGCAGGCCCAGCGTTGCCAGAATGTTACTTTTGTAACATTTTACGTTACTTTTGGCCCTCCAATGTTACTTCCATGTTACACCACACTCAATGTTACTTTTATGTTACTTTTGGGAATTTCGAACAAAATCGTGTATCGGAACGCATTTATGAATATAATTTTAAGTCATGTTGGCACGCTTGATAGAAAAAAACATGGCGTTGTTGGACAGACTGACCATGGACTGACCAACCAATACGATTGTTTGTCAAATCTACTTATTCACTCACTCGTGTGTATTTCTCAATCTTTCATCCCGCTTACGTGTGCGAGCGTCGGATTTGTTTGTGGATGTGACGATGACGACCGCCTTCGACGCTCGCTCGCTCGGTCGGTTCGGCACTTGATTTTCTTCTTTCAAAGTTTGTATTGTATTCTTCTTTTACTAATTCTACTACATTAATATCAACGAACAAACACAAAATAGTCACGCACTAGATTCATGTCAGTAGATAACGCATTAGTGAAAGTACGGGCCGAGCCTATTGTTTGGGTGTCGGGCGAAGTTCGCAACCGAATAATAGGTATGCCGTTCGGGCATTTCCATGCTAGCTTCGGGAGCGCTCGGCCTCATAGTCTCCGTCCTTTATGGTGCCCCCGCACTGCCGTTAGATAATATTTGTAAACATTTTCTAGCATACATTTATGTTAAATGTTTGTTTTTATTTGTTTAATCATAATAGCACTCGGTCTAGTCACTAGTATTGGAAAACACCTAATTTGACGAAATATTATATTTTAAGCAGAACATTTCACAATAATATCAAATGAAGTAAAACATTATGTATACAACTGTACCTCCAAAATTGTAGGGAAAATTATAACTTTTTATTTTCTAATTAAATCAGCTCAAATTTATTTCCGTTGAAGACGACTATTTCATGACTATTTTTTGGCAAAAACTCAAATCGAAAATCGTAGCCGTTTCGGAGATATTTGAAGTTTTCAAATGTTCAATCTAGAATCCTCACCAGGGTACCCTTATATCTCTGGAATCTCTTAACGACTAATTCTGAAATTTGGTATGCCGTTGCGACTATTTCATGACTATTTTTTGGAACATAAACCAATTCGATAGACTTTGCCGTTTGCTTGCATCAGAGGTGAGGATTACAGCTTGAACGTCAAGCTAGAATCCTCACCAACCTATAGCTATAACTCCGAAACTATAATGCGACTATTTTTTTTACTTATATTATACGACTATTTATGACTATTTCATGACTATTTTTTGGCATAGTCAAAATTCGTTTTCATTCAGGTTTCAGAGATGAGGATTCCAGCTTGAAGCACACCCTAATTAGGGACCCTTACTCCCTGAATCCTATTACACCGCACTGATTCAGGGTCAGGGTCCCTGAATTTAGGGTAGTGTAATAACTGCTTCACTGACTGTTACTTTTTTCTTTTCAGCGTCAACAGTCGATTATGCGATCAACAACACAATTGTTACAAATTATTACTTTTAATAAAGAGTCAAGGAACGAACGAAAAAAAAATAACATTATTAACGTATTTTGCCAATTTCCACAAAAAAAAAAGGGCAATGTTACTTTTTTTGGCAAAATGTTACTTTTTGATCTGTCTCGTGTAACTTTTGACTATCGGCCACTGGCAACACTGCAGCAGGCAGACGTCCATTTAAAAAAAAAAAAAAAAAACAGGCAGACGTCCGATCCGAATCCGATATCAAATTCAATTCTGTCAACGGTGACGAAACGTGCGAAAATCTATTGTCCAGATACTTATTCGTTATTGTTTGTTTTTGTATTGTTGAATGTATGTTTCTTTGCCCAAACTTAACTTCTTTTAAATTCTATGTGCGTGCATCCCATGAGAAAGTTTGGGAATATCTCTTACAAAAGAATGGTTTTAATTTTAAGATTTCAGGACTGACAAAGTATTCGTTGTTAATTTCAAACTAAATAAGTTGTTAGTAAACATGTTAAAAGAATCATTTCTTGGCTTAATGATTTTAGTCGATTTAGTTAGCACTGTAAATTTTGATGGAAACGGTTACGTCACTTATTGCCCGTGCATGGGTAAGTTACCTGTACAATTTTAGCTAAGCAACTACAGGGTGTCTCGTTAAAAATAAAGCCTATAAGTCCTTAAGTGTATTTATTTTTACATGCTTATTGTAATTTAAGTAACAACTAGGTATTATATTTTTTTAAGGATATAATTATGTTCTGCCCTTGTCACCATAACCCATCTTATTTTTAATTATGTTTTATCCTATTTCATTTGAAATTTGAGTGGCACCTTCTAAATAGGGATGTTTTGGGGGTCAAAAAAATTACATTATATTAATCCATACATATGTTAGATCTTAAAAATGTATTGGACACATATTTTTCATTTTTCATTCAAATAAAAAATAGCTAAGATACAAAGCATCAAAAGTTAGCAGTGGGAGTCTTTGTCGTCACTCCCTCCCGTAAAAATGCCTCACTGAGTGATGTCACACATAATTTCAATGGGCTATAACTTTGTAATTTTTAGTCTAATTTACAAATTAAAAAATACTTGTCTTTTATTTTTGAATAAGCTAAAAGACGGTTTAATTACAATTTTTAGCCATAATAGCCTGTTCATGTGCCATAATAGTTTAACCTCGTAAGGCCCAATGTTCTCATGTGATCCAATTCCTATTGTTTCATCTATTGTGTCTGGAAGTCTGGGTCTTACGACTTTAACTGGGCTATTTTTTTAACTTAAGCCATTGATTGTATCATACTACTTTCAGGCAGATTTGGAAATCAAGCTGATCATTTTTTGGGTGCTTTGGCATTTAGTAAAGGTTTGAACAGAACATTAATTCTCCCACCATGGGTTGAATACAGGTATGGAGAACCAAGATCACTACAAGTGCCCTTTGATACATATTTTACGGTTAATGCCCTGAAAAAGTATCATAGAGTAATAACTATGGAGGCATTCATGCAGAATATAGCACCCACACTATGGCCGGTTGATAAAAGAATATCATTTTGCTATACCCATAGAAGCGGGGAAGAAGAAAAAAGTTGCAATGCTAAATCTGGAAATCCTTTTGGACCATTTTGGGATAATTTTAATGTAGACTTTGTTGGATCTGAATTTTATGGTCCTCTGAATTATGATTCACACAATAAATTAATGATGGAAAATTGGAATGTAAAATATCCTTCACATTTGTGGCCAGTGTTGGCATTTACAGGTCAGTAGATATCTACTTCATTTTAAATTAATGGACTTGTCCTAGAAGCTAACTTGATAAAGATATTGTGTAAGGTAGGTAATAATATTTTACTTCCTGGATGTTCTAGCTTGACACACCAGCAATCAAAGGTTCTGGGTTCGAGTCTCGGTCATTACCTCGGGCACAGATTAATAAATAGTTACTACGTAACAGATGCATCACTTTCATACAAAATTAAAAATACCTACGTTATATTAGCCTACAAACTCTTAATAAAAATGTCTGCATTTTGCAGCGAGAAGAAATCAACCTTAAGTACGCGAAGAAAGAGTCAATATTGTGTTGCCCACCTTGCGCGTTACGCACGAGTGCGTTTCGCACGAAACGCGCTAGGGTTGAATGTTGTAATACTATTTTTATTTAAGATTATTGCCACGAGAAATATTGCATATATATACATAGTTAAATAGCAGATAGGCATATTCACGCGATATTATTTGCAGATAAGTATAATTTCTGCAATGTCGTAGTAGATTATTTTGTTCTATTATCAATAGCTTTCGCAGCGCATGATATGTAGGTAAGAAAGTTTTGAGGTATATTGCCTTGCCCCTCTCTTCAGAATAGCACACTTCCTCTACCTGAAGGTTGTCTGGAAGAGATCGCTTACTAGCGATAAGACTGCCTAAATTGTACCACTAGTTGATTGTAATACCTTGTCTATAAATGTTTGTTTTTGTGCAATAAAGAATATCTATCTATCTATATTTTTCACACCTTGGGTTATATTATCAGAATTTTAGTATGGATCCTTAACATTTTTGAAAATGTAATATAGCCTATGTCCACCGGTGATAGTGTACCTAGCTTCCAAACAGTGAAATAATTTTTAAAGCCTTTTTAAGTAGTTTTAGAGCCAATAGGCTCAACTTTACAGGCCTTCAATAGAATGCAAACAAACAACAATCAAATTTTACCTTTTTAAAGTAAATAATATAAGTGTAGAAGAAAATTAATGTTTCTATATAACAAATATGTTTGAGTTTTAATGTGTTATTTCCTTGTCTAAATGTATACGAGTATGTAAGTATTTTATTCTTCTCTGAATTTTCGTTGATAACCTTGAAAATGTCCCGAAACGCGTCAATAATCATGAAAAAAAAACAAGAGCAAATCCCATCCACAAAAAAAACGAATCCACTGCACAATAAAATTTAAAGCGCGGGAAACGTACGGTGCGGCGGGCGTGCAGCGGCCCTCGGTAATGCGTACCGAGGTCGGTACGCCGAGCGGTAGGTACCGCGAGGCTTCGAGCGAGTGACGGACGCCTGCCTCGGGTCTGGGTGTTTTGGAATACTCCCCCGATGGTCTCCCGGTACATACTTGGAGGTGGTACTTACTTGTTTGGCATACTTATTTCTATTAGATCGAGTAAAATAACCAACCTAACAGTCACTGGGAGTAGGACTTGATCATAATGCTGAAAAGCAATCTTCCAATTTTTTTTACTTATCTAGCCAATGTTTAAAGTAGGATAAGAACAAATAAACATCTATAATTTAGTATAACACTTTAAAGCTTTTTAATATCTGGTTCCTTATAATTCCAGGGGCTCCAGCTAGCTTCCCAGTACAAGAAGAAAATGTATCTCTTCAGAAATATCTGAAATGGAATGACAACATAATAATGAGGTCTAAAGAATTCATAAAGAAATTTATGAGTGGAGGAGGATTTCTTGGTATTCATTTGAGAAATGGGCAAGATTGGACTAGAGCTTGTCAACATGTCAACGACAGCCCTACTCTATTTGCTGCACCTCAATGTGTAGGTTACAGAAATGAAAGAGGTCCATTAACTGTGTCTATGTGCCTTCCTCAGAAGACAGATATATTAAAGTAGGTTTAAATTTTATGTAATTTATTATGTGGTCCTGATAGTAATGTCTTAGAAGTAATCCAGTACTTTGTTTACATGGATTATGTAATAATCGTGACTATTACTCAATCATGCCAAAACTTTATAAGCCTTTCTGGCAGTTAAAATATTCTCTCTTATTTCAAGTTAATGTAACTCAAAAGGTAGATATTATAAAAAGTGCCAGTTAGGTCCTCGGGCAATTGTACCACGTTGGGCGCCAATATAAAAGCGAGATTTCGGATCTTTCGGACAGACTTCGCAGGGCGAGTGATGAAAATTCCCTTTTCTTCTGCAAACTTTGTACAATTGCCGGCCCAACCCATACCCTCGGCTGCCGATGCAGCGTTCACCCCACAAGCGCCGGAGACCCTACTCACCGACAGAAACACGGCCTGGAGGTCATTTGACTGCGGTATTCTATAGGGTCTTTCCCCGGACGAGCAACTCAGTTCGAGCGAAGATTCGCTATGTCCTGCCTCTCTTTTGAATGAGCCCGTACGCCACAGTAGGTATTTTACTCTTGCATGGGTGGCATGCATGCGTGTCCATACTCTATCTGTTAGCGGCACGCACCAGTGGCTGCGGAACGGATTTTTAATTCTGCGTGTGGCCCGAAAACGTGTTTATCCGCATGCGGGTTAGATCCACGTGCGAACACAAATCCGCTTTATAAGATAAAGGCCCTTCACCTTGTAAAATAGTTAGCAAACTGCAGCTGTTTTAGAAGGTAAATTGTCTGGCATTTTCTTGATTCTAAAGAAATTTTGTTTTTCAGGCAAATAAAGAGAGTGCTGAAAAAACTAAATGGAATCAAATATGTTTTTGTGGCATCAGATTCTAACCATATGATTGAAGATTTGAATTCAGGATTGCAACGTTTAAGTATAACAGCAATAAAAGAACAAACCGGAAATCCGCATTTAGATTTAGCAATCTTAGGACAGGCAAATTACTTCATAGGCAACTGTGTCTCATCATATTCAGCGTTTGTAAAAAGAGAAAGAGATGTAAGAGGTTTGCCATCAGAATTTTGGTCATACCCTCATCGAAAAAAGCAAAACCATGATGAATTTTGAACCTGATAACAACATTGTTGTATGGATATTACTAAGATAATAAAAAACATAATAATAAACCTTTTTAATTGAAATACTCAATTAAAAAGATATTCTAATACATATCCTTGAAATGGCCAACTAAATAAGAGATGTGTGTACATTATGTAAAGAAAGAAAACATTCTTGGTGAAAGAGCATGAGGACAAGCAAGAGATACACAAACCTTCAAATTACCAGAATACCTACACCCCCCGTCGATCACACTATCCTATAGGCCAAGATACGATACGTTTTACCGAGATAATAAATAATCAACCAATTTGACTGGTCCTACCATTGAAATTATTTTCTTTAAGGTGCAGCGCAGACGGCACACTTTTTGTGCGATAGAGTCTGCGTCTGAGACATTTAAAAAGAGCGTCTAGGCCTGCCGACAGAATAATCGAAGATGTGCGTCGTGTGCGTTGAGGCTGTGAAATATCCGCGACAGATTTTTGCGCGTCGTGTCGCACCTACAGGTAATGCATATAATTGCAAAAAAGTGCGTCACGGATAGTCTGTCGTCTGCGCTGCCCTTAAAGCTGTAATATCTCGGAATTCTGTAAAAATATAAATCTATTTTCAGAATAATCTATCTTTTATTATGAAATGTAAAAATCTCAAATATACCCTACCCCTAAGGTCACCTTTATGCGGTCTTATCGCTATACTGGTCCGCTCTGTTCCCACCCAACAAAAAGAAAGAAATTCAAATAGGGCTCTAAAACTGTGTGCTTCAAGCTGTAATCCTCATCTTTGAAATCGCAATGAAAATTAATTTTGACTATGCCAAGAAATACAATATTACCGACACACTGTTTACGATTTGACCAATCTAGAGGGACAAAAGTTTTAATAAATTCCATTTCATTTAAAACGACCTAAAGGAGGATGCGTCGAATTGGGCCTGAACGTGGGTTAAGACCAATACGCAAGATATATTGTTTTTGGGATAGGTCCTTACACATACCTCATGAAAAAAATTAAATTAAAAATCAAATCAACCGGGTTCTTGTACAGTCAAGGCAAAAAAATATATTTATTTGTCTATTATTTTGCAAATAAAGGTGTTTTTAAATCGAATAAAGTAAATATAAACCTAAATGTCACTAAAGTGACTGAATCTAACTACAAAAATCGTTAATTAACCATTTTCATCCTGTAATCTGTGACGGTCACGTGACGGTGTACGCGCTCCTGCGATAATAAACCGCATACAAGGAAGGGTACATTTACCGAACAGTTAAAGGAGTATGTGGAGCAAAAGCGTCTTAATCGACAAAGGATTTCTTTCACTCTTATTGTAACAGTTAATAATTACAAAAAATATTGTACATAAAGAAATAAAAGTTTTTGATGTGACTACACAAAATCCCGGTTGATTTTATTTTTTTTAATATTATTTCCCGTTATGTATGTGTATGATCTGTCATAAAAACAATATCTCATGTGTATTGGTCCAACTCAAGTTCAGGCCCAACTCTCATAGTAAAATGCCCATTCTCCTTTACTAACAATCTAGTTTAGAAGTAATGAAAAAAGGTTTTATTGCATAAAATCAACATTTATTGTAATTTGAATAATTTATTTACATCATCCAAACGAAATTTACCAAAATTACTAAAAAAACAATAAAATATTATCTTTTTTTGGTAATTTTCTTAAAAAAGAAATGTAAGGGTCCGACGTCATTAACAAGTACTTAATCATGTCTTATTTCGTTCGAACACGTTATGTTTTCATAGTATGCCCAAGTCTTACGTTTAAGCTAAAGTCTCTTCTGCAATATATGGCCGTTGTTCTTTAATTTTGCTTGGTTGTTGCTTCTTCTGTTAATTGTATAACGGGTAGCTCTTCTAGGTGAAGATGAGGACACTTCATGTATTAAATTCGCGGCGTGACGCTTGAACTGCAAACGACACTTGTTTGAAACCATATTTGTCAAGTAAATATTTGATTTTACGACGTTTTCTTTTAGATGAACTTTCTTGAAATTACTATTTAAGGCCTTCCCATACTCATTGTCGGTTTCGGAGTTAGGTCTTGTAACATGCGGAGTATGAATTATTCATATAAAACCATCTTTGATAGGTTTTCAAGAATAGTTCAAGCTTTTTTGATAATCTATTCCCTTTACCGTTGTAATCTTCTGTCATTCGTTTCTCAAAAATAGGAATAATTAAGGTTTGCCATCTGGAGTAATAGTTAATTGAGCGAATTTTGATCTTACAAACTTTATTACACCTTCTAGTTTTTCCCTTTTAGCGGGATAGAACGCCAAAACTCAAACAAACAATAAAACCCAAAAACTCAGCATGCGCAAAAAAAATTGCTTTGCCATCAATCTATGATAAGTAAGCTTTGCGGTTAGCATGTTTTTATAACATTAAAAGATTTTACTACATACTTTTCATCATTGGAAACTTTTTTATTACGGTTTTTTTATCAACACAAAAGAGTTTTACAACATGATCTCGTTTCAATGTACTTGTACATTCAGATGGTTTACAATATATTAAATGCTTTAGCAATGACCTGTTCTAGAAGTATCCATCACAAAATCACAGTAGACTCCACCTAGAAGATAGCTAGACATGCCCAAACGCGGCGGGTGTTGAGCGGCGATCTGATCGAGTCGTAACTAATCTGTTCTCGAACCGGTACTTTGGCATATTGTATTTATGTTGGGCTATTGTTAATAAAGTTTTGGAATATGTCATCATGTAGAAAATATCTTAGAGATTAGAATAGTAATAATAAAATCTAATATTTCAATTGTCATTTTTTACACTTTTGTCCCGCTAGATAGGTGTAATCGTAAACTGTGCGACAGTATGTTCTCGACTTACTTTAAGACCTTGGGTAATAGGTTCATATCTGGAGGCGATTGGAACGCAAAACACACATTTTGGGGCTCTAGGCTGACTGTGACTAGGGGAAGACAGTTGAAGACCTGCATTGACCAACATAAATATCTCACTTTGTCAACTGGTGAACCAACTTATTGGCCTACTGACCCGAGGAAGGTGCCTGACTTACTGGACTTCTTTGTGATGGGTGGCCTGAGTGAGGTATCTTCTACTGTTGAGTCCAGCCTGGACGGATCATCTGACCATACCCCTGTGATACTAACCTTGAGCTCAACCATAACTTACCGATATGGTCAGACTCCATTACATAATAGAAGGACGGACTGGGAATGTTTCCGCTCCTATCTTGATGAACATATCAACTTGAAGACCCCAATGAAAACAAGTGAGGATGTTGAGGAAGCCTGCCACTATGTCACGAACCTCATTCTAATCGCAGCTTGGAAATGTATACCACTAGTCAACATCACCTGTAAACTGAGGATGATACTATATCGTATTAAAATGTGGTGTATACTAGGTAGGTACCTACGACATGTGTTTTAATAACTGAGCTTTGGTCCCGCCATTTTGACGTCAAAGTGGCGGCGCCACTTACTACCTACAAAATTTTGATAGGTAATTTTTGAGTGTAGGATTTTTCTGTGAAAGTATGAATTTGTAGAAATTCTGTATTAAATCTTTTCAATATTATATTTGAAAAACCTGGCGTGGTCCCGCCATCTTGATATTCACAAATCCATTGTGGTAAACAATACATTTCAATTATGTTTGTTATATTCCAAATGTTAATCAACTAACTAGGAAATTGATCAACTTACGATTCTTGCTATTTTCCGGTAACATGACTATTGTAACTATTCTGCAATGGTGTGATTGCAATCCCTAGTAGCCCTGAGGTGTTGTGAGTGAAATAAATAAAATAAAATTTAGCTAGTAATATTTATTTCAAGCCTTAACAGCGTACACCCTTGGTGGAAAGATTGATTTCTTCCTGATCTCTTTCTTTGTTTTGATCTTGGCCTCGTGCTTTGTGAGAGCTTTACGCATTGCACGTGTCTTCTTCGGTCTGAGATCCAAAGGCTTGTACTTCTTGTTTTTGTAGTGGTTGCGGAGATTAACCTTCATTTTCTGGTGATACACAATGTATACACGAGCGATTGCTTTCCGGACCACACGTCTGTAAAAGGAGGATATTATTAATATTAAATTACTAGTAACTCATATTATGAATTCACATAAGTTGCAATTTGCAGATGACAACTAATCCACAGATTAATTATAATTAATAGAGTATTATAATACTCTCGAGACAAAATTTTAGGTACCTACAGATGCCAATCTTTAAGGATACCAAGTAAAGAATTTCAGAGTGCACCCGTGTGTGAGAAAAGCTGTGTTTCATATTTGAAACAATTTTATGCTCTTGGGCTTTACATAGCACTCGTGTAACAAGTCAGTTAATATTATTAGAAATCATTGGTTGATCCAACTGAATCATAACCTTTTATAGGGCCTAAACAATGACAATTCTTTTATCAGGGCTGGAGTGTAGTCTTGGTCAGTGATCTATAATGTCAATAAGAAAACTATGTAATTTGGTCCTCATTGGCAGTTGCATTTTTATAAATAAGGATTCTAATTTTTTTAAATTGCTTGCACACAGTACAGTTACTACATACATGTTATAAAATAAAGTCTTCATGTCTGTCTGTCCTACATAATATAAAACAAAGTTGCTTTTCGTCTATGTATGCAAAGGTTTTTAAAACTAAGCTACAGCTATTGATGCAGTTTTTTTTAATGAGGATATTTTGTTTTATTCTTGTATGTTTTTCTGTCTTGACTGCTGATTTAGTATGTTGACGCAAAATCGTAAATACTATTCTAATATGATCTATCTTGTGAGATTAAAAACTGTCAGAATATTGTGAACTGTAAAATAATATATTTTAACTATTATTCGGTCACAGACTGTTATCGATCAATGTGAAATTCATAAATTAAAATCTGTCACACGTTAAATTATCAATAGTTCCACTTTTATCAACCAAAATCTACCGAAAAATTATATGTAGTTGATGATAGTAGAATTATGTTACAGTTCACAATATTTCGACAGTTTACAATCTCGCAAGATGGGTTATAATCTAACGGTATTTACAATTTCACGGTGACATATATATATATCTCTAATCGTCTAACTCTGTAATGTTTAATCATAATTTGGTCAAAAAGAATATAATGACTAGGTACTTACATTTTAGATAATTTGGAAGCAACTCCGCCAGTTACTTTGGCGACTCTAAGATTGGTAAGCTCAGTTTTAAGCTCTTCCAATTGCTTGAAGAGCTCCTTCTTATCCTTCGTCCTCAGCTCCGAGCACTTAACCTTACCCTACAAACAACATACATTTCATTGAATTAGTATATTTAACATACGTTTTGTATTCCGCGTACACTGCTATTATAAATACTACATGTCGGTAGGTACTTATATTCTCACTATCAGTAGGACTACAATTAAAACACCAAAAATATACGAAAACACAAAGTTAAATCCAGCCGCTAGCCATTCGGTGATGATGAAAATTAAGTCTTTTTGTTGAAAAATACGCTAACGACGACAGGTAAAATTATCAACAATGTAATTTGATCAACAATTTCATTAATTTCTGGCTTAGATTTTGGTAATTTTTACGGATTTAATAAATTATTTCGTACCATTTCGAAAACACAATCTTTTGACACCACTACTTTGACGTAAAAGAAAGACAAGAAAAAAAAATTGACAGTGCTTTTTTTATGTTCACATAAGTTGTAGCTGCAGATAGGAACTGATGTTTATATTATAACAACTAATAATTTTATTTCTTACTCTCATAAATAATTATGTAGAACGTAGATTCTTAACTTGAATTTATTTGAAATAAATTTATGATCAAAAATTAGAAAAATATACCGCACACCGACAATAACATGACATGCCAGACCCAACCAATGGTTATATAGTTCCAATTTCGGCCAGGTGCCTATAGATCCTTGTCGAGGGAGGTATACTCTAATAAACAAGATTTGTTATTTTGTATAATTTATTTTAAATATTATTTCATTTATCTTTATTGTAACAGTTATGCACTGGCACTTCCTTGCCCATCTAAAACAATTTCGGCTTATTCAACTAATCCTCGTTGGCAATCCTCGTTAACGGGGATTATAGAATTTACTGTTGTTAATAAAAGATGGCCAAGAAAGGCTCAATCTTGGAAACGAGAGATCCAAGCAGAGACATTTTCGATTGTTCATTCAAATTCATGGAAGTATTAAGTACTATACTTATTACTTCCATGTTCAAATTAGACATATATAGCATAGAAAACTTTCCGAGAGCTCGTAAGCTGGCGAAGACTTTGACTATTCAATCACATATTTGATTGAATAATGGAAAATGTTTTTGAGAGAGATCTTTCCGAACGAATTTGTGAATAGAAAAGATTCAAAGATCTGATTCCAAAGCCGATAAAAAATGGCAATAAAAAAATACATCTTTATGTCAGATTCTCTGACAGATGAGACCAGTGACATTTAAAAAAAAATCAAATCAGATCATCACATGACACATCACATCTGACTTTGTTTGTAGGTTAGGTCTAAGTTAATGTTGATTGAATTTAGCACAGGGAAAGAATAAGAGAGGAGAACGGAGTTAGAAGTTCCAAGCAGCAATATAAAGTTGAAAATCTGCTTTCTTGTTTTATTACAATGGCAAAAGACTTTCGGGATTTTGATAAAAACTCGTCTGATGAGAGTGATAGTGACATTAGTGTTGATGAAGGACCTGAAAATGGTATGTTTGAGTAGGTACCTAATAAATGGAACGTACTGCGTTTATAACATGGTATATTACAAAATAAATGGGTGGTGGTCCACACAAGAAAAATACATGTGTATTTTGCTATTTTTTGTGAATAAAATATGTATTACATACACCAAAAATAGAAAGACTTTTTTGAAAATTTCTTGCACACCCTTGCTTTGCGACATTCCAATCTTTTTATAATAAAAACGATCCTGAGAGTATTAGGTATACATACATACTTAACTAATAATTTAACATAATCCTTAGCATGAATTTATAAAATTGACAGATGATGACATTGATAGCATGAGTGAAGACACAAATACAGATGAAGAAAATCAAGATAAAAGCGCAGAAGATACAGACTGTAATGAGGATGATGATGAAGTTGTAAAAGCAATTAAAGCTGAAAAAAATAAAGTTCGTGACCATCCACCACTAATAAGTTGTGATGATTTTATAGTTGATATATCATTTCACCCCAACAAAGATTTAATTGCAGTGGCAAATATTGTGGGTGATGTTTTATTGTATGAATATAATAATGAAGAAACAAAGCTTATTGAAACTCTGGAGTTGCATTTAAAAGCATGCAGGGCTGTTGATTTTGATGATAATGGCCTTACAATGTATACCACATCAAAGGTAAATATTATAAGTTAATTTTTGATGCCATGGATTAATATTAACTAAAAAACTAGGGGAGTCTGGTAAAAATATTTAGTATACAACAAATTAAATAAATTATCAAATTATTTTTCACCTGTATAAATAATGGATTAATATTTTCCAGGATAAAACAATAATGGCCACAGATGTAAATACTGGAAAGTTGAAAAGGTGTTATGAAAATGCTCATGAAAACCCGGTGTATTCCTTGATGAGTTTGGAAAATGAAAAAATTGTTACAGGTGACTTTACACTGAAATATGCTACTTTAGGCCTTACCTGAAGCTTCCTGTACGTGACGCCGTAGGAACACCGACACGGGACCGCATAGAGCTTATTTGTCCCTTAGAGAACAACGCCAAACAAATAATTTTTACCAAAATGCTGTTGACTTGTGCACTGTCATAACTTTTAGCATCACTGCTTTTGATTGACTAAAATCGATGTCATGTAACTAATGGTTAGACAAATTGAGCAGGTCTATCCAAAAACATATAAATGTGAAAATCTGCAATTTCTGACTTAAATGGTGTTTGTTGTCAAGCTAAGGGACGATAAATAGTTTTCGCCTGTTTAGGACTTTATTTATTGCTTTGAATTAGCATCCAAGACTAAGTAAATAATATTCTATTAACCCTAGATAGATAACCATATTTCACTATATATTAAAGATAACCATACGTCGAATCGACGTGCGTATGTTTGAGTGAGCATATTTTGGATTGTATATGTTTATACTACATTTATAAATGAGATAACACATCTTAATGTATGTAATAGTAGTCTCAGTTAATAAAAAATAATAGAGTTTATTTATATGTTTATTTAAAAAAAAACAAAACAAAACAGGGTACTTCTTATTTTATGAAACTTAAACATTTAAGAATCTCCCCATTAGTTTTATAATTTACTAGGTAAACTTTCTAAAATATTTTTTTTATTATCTTAATTATACAAAAAACCAAAATAATAACAATTTCTTAATCACTTTTGCCTCAAAGGAACTTAGGGCAGGCGCTAAACTTGTGCTCTTCACAAATTGGAATTTTTCAGCTGTCATACGTTGATTTTACACAATATTTTCTTTTCTTTGGCTTAGGTACACCTTCAGGTTGTGTGGGGGGTTCGGCTTGCCTCTTTGGCAAAATACTACCAATTTTTTATTTATTATTTGTCGGCAAAGTCAGCATTTGCTGCTTTCTCTCAATCCAAGGGGTCATCAAGCTATTGCTGAGGTTTTTCATGAAATCTCGACGTTCCAGTAATTTTTCTTTCTTGGATATGACATTATCGCAATAAATTATGTGTGAATTTATAAATACCATGTTCAAAATGCCATAAACATAGCCATTGGCCACCTGTACATTTGTTTGAAACAGTCACACTAAAGATAACCATACGTCACTTCGACGTACGGTACCTTAATACTGACGAAAGTAATGCACTTACCAGAGCGATACGGGCATGTCCTGCAAGCTCTGGCAGCCGATTGAGTTGGCAAGAACAGCTGGCTTTGTGACGCAAAAAACCAAAGAGTTACATCGATTTTTCAAAATCGATTACGTCGATTCGACGTAGGTTATCTTTCTAGGGTTAAAGGTCATACATGGTTAACTATAATGTATAATTTTATTTTAGGTGATGATGAAGGTACTGTAAAATTATGGGATATGAGAAAAGCCGAACCTGTATTCAGCATAAAAGTTGGTGAAGAGCATGTCTCAGACATGATCACAAATGATGCCCAAAAGTACTTAATTTGCACTAGTGGTGATGGTGTACTCACATCAATTGATCTGAAAGCTAGGTATATTTTTTGATTGATCTAATTATAATTTTTAAACTAGGTATAATAGTACATAATAATAGACCTAAATTTTACTGGTTCTATTACTCAACATGCTTGGAGTTTGACATCTGGGATGGAAATTGGGATGTAAGGGCCTATTATTATTTTGCTCCAAGCCAACCTCACCTGCCCGTGGTGTATCCTACCTAATAACAAACGAACATTTGAAGACATAGCTAAATAATACAGACCAATGACGGGCGGCAGCGTGACCGGAGCGAGAAGCTACGCCCTGCAATCAGCAACCCGCCTGCCTAGATTGGCGATTATGGGTATATCCTCCAGATGTTTGCCCTAAGTGGCGAACAACTGGAGAGGCCTATGGAGAGTCCAGCAGTGGAGTTCAATTGCAGTCTGCAGCCTATTGACTGATGATGATGATGGTTGGAATGTGAACTAAATTATCATTAATAAACTTACTTCAAAAAGAAGTACAAAGGTGGAATTTCACATGTAACAAACACCCTAATCAACATAATATTGTATTTGTACTGTTCCTGGATGTTAACAATTAAGGTGCAGCGCAGATGGCACACTTTTAGTGATAGAGTCTACGTCTGAGACTAAAAAGAGCGTCTAGGTCTGCCGACAGAATGATCGAAGATGTGCGTCGTGTGCGTTAAGTCTGTAAAATATCCGCGACAGATTTTTGCACGTCATGTGCGTTACTGCATGTAATTGAAAAAAGTGTGTCACGAATAGTCTTTCGTCTGCGCTGCCCCTTAGTAATACTTTCGTCCTGATTTGATTGCTATTAAGAGTTCCTAAGCTACTTTTCGAGGATTGGATCACAGTCTTGTTTGATATTTATTAAAATAATTAAATGTGTAAAGTGAGTGATGATGATGGTGTAACCCTGTACTTTTCACATTTCAGTAAAATATATACCACATCTGAAGATTATGAATCGGAACTGACCTGTATGGGCCTATTCAGATCTGACACAAAATTATTAGTAGGGTCTTCAACCGGCAAGATGTATTTGTTTAACTGGAAACAATTTGGATTACACAGTGATGAATTTGTTGGACAAAAACATGCTATTCAGTGTATGATTCCAATAACGCAAAACATTGTAGTTACATCTGGTGAAGATGGTATGTTAAGAGCTGCACACATGTTTCCCCAACGACAGCTGGGAGTTGTAGGGCAACACCGATTGCCAGTGGAGTGCCTGGACATAAGCCATGACGGTCAATATATTGCTTCATGTTCTCATGATAATGATGTGAAATTTTGGAACATTTCATATTTTGAGTCCATTGAGACTCTTATTGATGTAAACCAAAAACAGAATAAAAAGAAAGATATGAGTAATAATTTGCCTTCTAGTAGTGTAAAGAATGCTTCAGATTTTTTTTCTGGATTAATTTGATGATTTCTGTATAAGTATGTAGTAATATTACATAATAAAAGTCTAACTTTATATTTTAATTACTTATAAAGAGTTTGGTTTGTTGTTTGTTTCATGCACAGTTCGTTCCTTCCACTTGACACCACCGGTGGTGTCATATGGAATCTCTAGCTAGTCCATACGACACCACCGACTATTAGTCAGGTTACCTACATACAAAGTTGTTGATAACAAAACTCCAATTAAGTTCAAGCAAACTCTCATAACTACTTACTTCACTTGAATAAAAAAAATAATGTTTCATAAACTCTGTTTTATTAATTATCGTTTAACTATAGATAACTTGAAATAATAACTTTGGAGTCGGATCAATGTAGGTATGTGATGTTGTCTGATAATTTTTTATTTATTTTCATTAAAATTAGAATAACATAAAATTGATAAACAGCTCCCAGCTCATTAGCTGGGAGCTGTTTATCAAAAACAGGCGTTTCTGGACAACACAAGATCAAGAGTGTCAAGAATGCTTAAGCAGGTAACTTCTAAAACCGGGGTAGCCCCTACTACTGCAGAGCCAGCCCGGTACTCTCTTGGAGATCCTCGGCACGCCGAATAGCCAGCTGTTTCTGGATGAGCTGGGGTGGCAGGAATGAACACCATATTAGGATGGTATAAATTCGGCCCACCCCACGAAAAATAGGCGCTCAGTCGTCAAGTTGTGGAAATCGGCCCGTTCTTACTAACGGCCGTATTCACAAACGTTACTATGCGTCGCACGAACGCACAGGTACCCAAAAACCTATAGGATTTTGGGCACTGTGCGTCCGCGCGTCTTATAGTAACGTTTGTGAATACGGCCGTAAGACCAGGGCAGGGTAAATGTAATAAATCTATCCTCGATACGAATGGTGATCAGATAAAGGCCTGTCGAAACTACAAAGTACTCTGTGGTCCAATCCAACCTACATATGTAGTTTATCAGTTACCATGCATCTGGTAGGCCATATTCGAGCACACGAGCGCAAAGTCGACGGCTTGGAATCAAAGTGTTGGCCATGGTCGAAATCGGTTGTCATCATCATCACTGCCGCTTACTCGTACAAGGACAATTAAGTAAAAAATATTACATTTTCAAATCATTGAATGCAGGCGGCACACACCCCGGAAGGAAGTATAGCACTTATTACACCACCCGCTATTCAGGGACCCTTACCCTGAATTAGGGTGGTATAATAAGATTCAGGGAGTAAGGGTCTCGATTTAGGGCGACCGGGTCGGCCCGTTAGACCTAGCTCCATAGGGAGCAAGGCAGACCGGGTCGACCCGGTCGCTCTAAATCGGAACCCTTAAAGGCCTATTACACCTCACGTTATTCAGGGACCCTGACCCTGAATCAGTGCCGTGTAATAGGATTTAGGGAGTAAGGGTCCCTAATTAGGGCAACCGGGTCGACCCGGTCTGCCTTGCTCCCTTACCGCTCTGCCGACCGTGTAGTGTAATAACACTTAAGGCGGTTAGGGAGCTCAGTGTCGCGCCGGCCATGGCGTAGAGTGGTCGTGTGTGTTCAGGGTTACCAGATTTTAGTTTATTTTTATTGATTTTTATTTTACTTCCGATTCTTTTTTACCTCTCATCTTAACTAATATTATAAAGCTGAAGAGTTTGTTTGTTTGAACGTGCTAATCTCAGGAACAGTAGTTCCTTCTCAGGAACAGGAACTGGTCCGAATTGAAAAAATCTTTTTGTGTTGAATAGACCATTTATCGAGGAAGGCTTTAGAACATCACGCTGCAACTATTAGGAGCGAAGAAATAATGGAAAATGTAAAAAAAAAACGGGGAAATAATAACTATTCCACGCGGACGAAGTCACGAGCACAGCTAGTATTGTATAAATATGACCAAACGGAGCAAAACCTCAACGGTTTCCATAGGAGGACTACCTTTTTTTTGCTCTCCAAGCAACTGAATGGGAAAAATTTTAGTTATTATAATCATCATCATTATAGTAATCATCATTCATAGCAAAAAAAAACATCTCCCGATCTTTCTCAAGGTATTGTCATATACCTATCTCCGGAATTTTTGAAAATACATCTCCCGAAAGTCAAAATTAGTTGTTACGAGCACTGCTGTGACTACTACAGGACCGATATTCAGTGTAGTCTAATAAGCGCCACACTAACTAGGGTCCCCGGCCACCCGGTATTCAATGCCCTGAATTTAGGGTCGTGTAATAACTGCTTTTTTTTCCCTGTATCCTATTACACCACCCTAATTCAGGGTTAGGCTCACGGAATATTAAACACAAGAGGAAAGGACGTGTGGGCGTGGCCCGCGTGCCAAAGTTAAGGACAGCGAGTCTTAACTTGACTCAGTCGCTTTGTGGTTGCTTAAGTATCGTGACGTGCGCTGTCGGTATTTTCATTCGAGTGTTTTATTAAATAACTCTCAATAATGACTCGATGTTCCGTCTTTGAGTGCAAAAACAATAGTAGTACTAAGAACTTGCTTCGATCAGGTGTTTCTTATCATCGGTAAGTTGGTATTTACTTTTTATTAAATAAATAATCTTTCGGCATAACCTCTATCCATTTAAAACATTCGTGTAAATTAAGAATCACACGTATGTACACTGAAATAAAGTTTATAATTGTCTGACGCCTGGTCCGCATGCGCCATCTAGTATCGAATAGTAGAATCAGAAACTACGTCCCAAGTCGAACCTACTTTAGGGTTGTGACACGTTGAAATATCATCGATTTAATTATGTATTTTGTCTATTACACTTTTTTTATGCCCTATTGTAAACTATTGATTATTTTCGTTTTAGTTTTCCTAAAGATCCAAATGCAAAAGGAAAGTGGATTCGGCTCTTCGGTGGATTCTTCTCGGCAGGCTACACGTCGAAGTGCTGGTAGGAAAAAAGTTTGACGTGCAAAAGTATTACTAGTGAATCTATTTGCAGAAATAAACTATTTAATTTATTTTAAATGAGTTTTATTTTATGAAGTTCCCTACAAAGAGCTGTTTTCTTTTTTAAAATATGGTTCAGTGTAGCTCCCTAGATGATCATAGAATACCCATTTCGGACTGTTACGGAATTTATGGAAAAATTACATTAAATACTTTTTTCAATGTCATAAAATGACAGGATTTTTCTATTCCATTCAAAGCTCGTTGAACGTCATATAATTGATTATATTATATTGGAGCTGCTAGCTTTTTAAGCAGAAAACGGCTCGTAGATAATACATTTGTGGATCTAGTCAATACTTCTTGTCGTGTAAGTAGGCCTTATGATCTAAAAAAACCCAATAATAATTTCTATTATTATAGGGTTTTTTAGACCTGTTAACACTAACTTTTACGGACGGACCACATAGTATCAAGTTCATTCATTTTCTACAGAAAAACACAAATAATATTTATTTAAGTTACGGGTAATGCTAGAAGGTGGAGTAAATCTAGGTTTACCCGGGTTGACCTAGTATTACCCAAGCTCGTTTCGTCTGGTGCAGGTATTGTCTGGGCATGGGTGCTTCGGACAATATCTGCATCGGATCGGACGGGAGGAATCCACTGTGTGCCACGAGTGTGGAGCCGGGTGTGACACAGCAGAGCACACCCTGGCCGTCTGCCCGGCTTTTGACGATTCTCGAGCCGTTCTAATCGGCTCGCTCGGACCAGACTTATCGCTCCCAGCTGTCATAACATCTATGCTGGGAAGCCGCACGTCCTGGATAGCTATGGCCTCCTTTTGTGAGACTGTTATGTCCCAAAAGGAGGCCGCGGAGCGGGAGCGGGAAGACGATCCCAACGCTCCTCCGTTCCGCCGACGCAGAGGTGGCAGAACGCGGCGACTTTTTCGTCGCCTGATGCCGCCCGACGGGGCCCAGCGGGTGGATGGTGCCGGGGCGCCTCCACCCGCCTTGCACGGGTCCCCTTCGTTGGACGGGGGTGGGGCTATCCCTTCGGGCCTCGCTCCTGTCGCTCCCCCCTAGGGGGTGAGCCTGCTTGGGTCTGCCCTTCTTAGGGCAGACAGCGCTGGCGATGCCGTGGTAGTTCTGGATATCCAGGTCCCACGGCACCGTCTCCCAAAGGCGCACGACGAAGGGTCCGGTGTTTTTAGTGGGTATTTCCCGCCTCACTTCCATCATTCCGAGGCGGTGGTGAGTCCCACATAGCCCGCTGCCCCCCGAGCAGCGTGGTATGCGTAAATGCATTTTCACCGGAACACAAAAAAAAAAAAAAAAAAAAAAAAAAGTATTACCCAAGCTGGGGTACAACAAGGGAAGCCTCCACGCGTGGTCGTCTGCTTGCAGACGGCCCGGGGTACCCCGGGCAACGGCGGGTAGTAGAGGATGGCTGCTACCCGACGGCTAATTCCCTGTAGGGAGCACGCACTTGTGCGTGGCTCCGGGAGCCAAGTGGGTTAGTGAAATGAAACTTCAAGGGCATTTTAAACATCTACAACAACATTTAGTGAGCATAAACTTAATAATAGCTTTAATAGCAAAAACTAATAGCGGTCCTTGTGTTATTAAAATTGAAATTATTTATTTGAGCAAGATAAACTTCTGTGACATGATTCGAAATTCCTGACGTTGCAGATGTATATGAGCGGCGGTTATCATTTACCATCAGATGAACCGTTAGTAGTGAACCACGAATTAAAATTTATTTTACTTTGTATTCGGACTTTACCCAAGTAGCTTGGGTAATCCTAAGTAAACCCGGGTAAACCTAGGTTTACTCCAACTTCTAGCATTACCCGTAACATATACATTAAATGTGAAACTTCTGTCAGTGTATTTAAATGTTAATGTATATCTATTCTAATATTAATTAATTATTTTAGAAGTAATCGATGTTTCATCACCAATAATATTCGTATTAATCCCATCCCTGTTTGAGTAGCGACGATAATAAATGTCATGATAAAACATTCTAGAAAAAAAGCAAGTGCATGCGTATAAATTAAAACCTTACGCTGATTGTCGTAAGGTGTTAAACAGCGTACAACTTTTAAGAGTGTCATCTAGCGTGCAATAGGTGAACTAACTAGTCAAAGCAGGCCAAAAGCACTTCGATGAGATGACGTAAAACCCTCAAAGTGTAATTTCTAAATTCTTCTTTATCTCTAATGCATTATGGTAGTTTTTATGTTATTGTTAGTAGCGGTTACATCTTTGTGATTTCAAGAAATTATTATAGTTATGATTGGTTCATTTTGTGTGTGCGTATAATGTTATTGTGTGAGTTTGGCGACAGCAGTTTTGTATGAACCGACTAGATTATGCCCTTTCCTCTTGTGTTTAATATTCCGTGGTTAGGCTTTTAGAGTCCCTGAATTTCGGGTGGTGTAATAAGTGCTTTACTTAAACAAAAAAAACTATCTGTCAAAAAACCTACAATAGGTAGAGGTACCACTTCGGTGACATTGGCGTTATTCTTGTTGATTTTTATTTATTTCCCATTTTGTAAAAAATATGGCTAAAAACACCTCGAATTCAGCATTTAGAAAAATAGATATAGATCAGTACAATGAAGACAATTTTAAAGAAGACGAAGCAGAACAATCTGTGCCAACAGGTCCAGATGAAACCGAAGTTTGCTCCTTGCTAAATCAATATCCTTTTCAAATGATATTTCTAATAAGTAATTTCCATTAATTCCGCAGAATTATTAAGTATGTCATTTATTTAGTTAGGTATGGTCTAGAATTTTGAAACATTTTGATGACAATTGTATACTTAATTAAATGGTGCTACGATTAATATATGTACCTACTTTGATAGTTGTGTGACTCATAAAATAAAGTAATGCACTGTTTCATTGTATGTATGTACACACGGTATGCACCAACCTTTATTTTTTTATTTTTTTTACAAATAGATGCCCCAAGTTTCCTTTCCTAAAGGATTTTGTATCATACCAGTTAGGATTAGGTAGATTTGTTTGTGTGTCTAGCATTGAATTTTTAACCCTTCTTTAAAACCTCGTAACCTCATAACAAAATCCTCAAAAGGCATATCCACTATAATAAATTGTTGTATGAAGTCTGTAAGTACATTATTCACTAAGTATATCTAATTCCAACTTACACAAATTATAGTTCAATATTTCCTTAACTACAATACACAGGAAGACATGTTGAAGCTCTTAAAATGGTTTTGGGTAATGCACCTATGGGATCTTCTAATCAACAGATTAAAGTAAGTTAAGACCTAATAGACATAATCTTTCTCTTCTTTTTTGGTCTTCCAAATTTATGTATGGTCAGCAGCCCTCGTAATGGCCAGCTGTAACATAATACATACCCTTAAATACAATATTAACACCCAGACATGTAAAAAACTCAAATGTTCATTACATAAGAGTGGTGTTATGTACAGTAACACCCCACTTTATGCGACCCTGTTATTAGCGGTTTCACAGTAACACATATTTCAAATATCGCGTAACTGAGTGTGTAATTTGAATAAAGTGCTTTTAAAACATAATGTAGTCTTTAACTTCTCTATTGTCGGAATCCAGCGGGGATTCAGAACATTCCCTTTGAAGAATCAGGAGTTCCCCGTTGTTTGACTTTGTTCTATGGGGATTCTCTTGTTCATATTGTTAGTTCCGTCATGTTTAGCTCGGCTGGCAGTTGTGTTTTAACTTATAATGGAGGTACATACATAATTTAACCCTTTTTGTATTAAATTTTGACTAATAACTATGTTTAATCATAAACCTCTATACCTATATGTGAATTTCAGTTAACACAATTTTTTCCGGAATGTTTCCCTCGCATTAAGTGGGGTATTACTGTATATCAAATAATTCGGTTAAAAGAGTATCATTATAAGTTAATATTAATGTTGTAATCATGTTAGTAGATAAAAGTGTTAATATATATGTCACCGGAAAATAGCAAGAATCGTAAGTTGATCAATTTCCTAGGTAGTTGATTATCTTTCGAAATATAACAAACGGTAGTTGAAATGTATTATTTAACGCAATGGATTTCAGTTAGTTAATCAACTTACGGTAGCTTGACAGTCATTTAATAATTTATGATTTTGACACAAGTAAAATCGTCCTCAAATGGGCCAATCGTTGCTCAATGTACTATTTAACGGTGCAGTATTACCCGTAACTTAATACACTGTTCCCTGATTGGTTGCCGGGATAACGCCACGTGAGCCATTGAACCAATCAATGTTCACCTCACCTTCGTCGGATGATTTTACGGCAAGACCCCGTAAAATGATCAATGTACTAAAATACATATGTACGTTAAATAATACATTTCAACTGCCGTTTATTATTTTCCGGAAGTTAATCAACTATCTAGGAAATTAATCAACTTTCGATTCTTGTTATTTTCCGGTGACATATATATTAAGTACAACATAGAATATTTTGTCTCCACAGGATAGTGCTTTGGCTGTGACTCTAAAAGTTCTTCTTGCTATCAAGTCTGCGCAAATAGAAGAAATGGTTGGAAATCTTTCAAGGGATGATATTGATATATTGATGAAGTATATTTACAGAGGTTTTGAGTACCCATCTGAGGGCTCCAGTGGTCATCTCCTGCTATGGCATGAAAAAGCATTTAACATAGGTGGTTCTGGCTCTATTGTCAGGGTATTGTCAGATAGAATGAAGGTTTAAATAAACTTAATTTCTGAAGTATTGTTAAAGTCAGTCTATTCTGTTTGACTAAGTTGGGGCTTAAACTGCCAGCTATGATAAATTATGTAATAGTCATATTAATTCCATTATATTTTATAAAAATTATAACTTTAATAAATATGTAAATACCTACTTTATCTTTTCTTTTTTTTAAATAAATTTTTCAGTTACTGCAATATCATTTTGTGGCTGCTACAGTCACAGTCTGTGATTTAGGCTACCATTCTCATTTATATCAGGTGAAAACGTAGGTAGTCACTATCTAATCTAACTACCTAAGTTGTTCTCAATGAAAGAGAAATATCCATCACATGAATGTTGTCTCCGCAACAGTGGCGTAAGCGTGGGCGTAAGGTAAGTATACCGTTAGAGGGCAGCGGAGGCAAATTCATCTCATTCAGCAAGTTCTGTTCTGTTCCCTTTTATTTTAAAGACAATCTTAGTAGCCTTTCTGAAGTTAAATATAAATAAAGCTTTGGTGGATTCTTGAAAACTTCTTACTCTTCGCGTAGGCAATTTCAAATTCAAATCATCGGGTACAAAACACGAGGTCCACGCGACAAGTCGTTCGTCATCAGAAGCACGCCTGAAGGAGATTTATTTTGATTCCATAATTTTATCACTAGGTAAGTATCTAACTACTGAGCTTTAGAGCACACAAAATAAAACATTACTAAAATCATCATCCAACAATAATACACTACCTACTTAACCTACATTATATGATAAAAAGAAGGCAATACTTAATAATAATAGTGTATCAGAAATAGATCGAATAAATAATAAGGTTATATCCCCTTCAAGTACATTATGTACCTACTCCAAAGAATCTCTAAATCGTGGAGTAGGTAGGTGCTTATGAGATGATATACTTAGATAGGTATTTGTGTGCAGCTAAGTAGCTACCACCCTCAGGGCCGTCTTTAAACTATTTGAGGCCCTGGGCACATTAGGATCATGGGGCCTCTATGACCTAAATATCAGTTATCATTTGGTAATCTGGCAGGAACTAGGGGGCCCCATTCGATCACGGGGCCCTGGGCACGTGCCCATAGTGCCCAGTGGGAAAGAGGGGCCTGACCACCCTACCAAATTTGCACATAAAAACAAAAGGAGGATACCTACTTAGCTCACTTTTATGCAATATCTTATACCTACCTATTCAGTATTTTAGATATATTCTACCTATTGGTGTGTAGGTACCACGTAGGTACTTAGGTATATTAATACAATATAATTTTATTATTTATAATTACCTTTATAACTAAAAACTTCCTGTAAATTCGCGCCAGTAACGCCGCAAATTCAATGGAAACGCAGACGTTTTTAGTGTAATCATTGCCGGTGTTAGATGGCAAGTGACTGCAGAGCGAAGAAAGTAATTGGTCGAACAGCGCCCGTCTCTCGGTGCAAGAGAATGCACCATATATAAAAGGCAAGCAATACCTACACTTGTCACTCGATCGTTTCTAAAGGCGCCGTAGACGTACACGCTCACCCACGACGCGATGGATATTCCGGTCAGTAAATAAACTCGATAACCTACTTTAGTAGTCGTTACTTTTTGTTTTGTTTTCTCGAGCCAGGAAACTAGTGCAATTGAATATTATATAACTAATATTTATGTAATACCTACCTGCATACCGGAAGTGTATCAGCTGTAATTTATAAATAAACTAGCTGCTGCCCGCGGCTCTGCCTGCGTTAACTACTTATTATTGTTACCTAATATTATCTCATCAATTTCATTACTTATGTGAAAACACAGTTACCTAATATAACTTTCATTGAGACAGAAGCTTAAAAACTTCTATTGGTCTAACTTTTAACTTAGGTAATAAATTTTAATTGCTTCCTTCAAATCTAGGGAAGTAGGTATGTACCTACCTACCCTAAAATTTTCCTATTTATCGGATTTTTTATTTCTAATTTTATTGTTTCAGAAATTATTCATATTGCTATGTTGCACATACTGTTGCATTGCATCTGAACACTCCCATAATATTCCTATAGAAGGTTACGAAACTGAGCTGCAAGATCTTGGTCAGCATGTGGAAATTCCTGAAACGCCTGTTAAAGTTATTAAAATTACCAAAACTATAGCCGTCAAAGTGCCAGTGCCATACCCGGTGAAGGTGAGGGAAAAGGTGCCTTACCCTGTGCACGTAGCCAAGCCTTACCCGGTCCCTGTCCCGCAAATAATCAAGGTGCCGCATATTGTATCTCCCAAATCTCACGAACATGAAGATGCCCACGATCGCAACTCGTACCAAGTGCAAGAAGGACAAGACGCGCCAGGACACGATCACTCTTTAGGCTCTTTCCACGAAGGTCAGTCTGGTGGAGGGCATACGGGGCAGAAGCAAAACTTCGAGGAAGATTTTTCATATGAAGGTTCTCCCGGTAGTTCCTATGATGCTCCAGCTAGCAGTTATTACGGACATTCTGGTGGTTCAGATGGTCATCTTGAAAGTGAATCCGTAGAGTCAAAGAGTTATGACCAAGCGATAAAAGACTATTTCAATAAATATCAACCCAGCGGAAATGCCGGGTATCAACAATATCATTAGGTAGATGTAGGTATAATATGTACTTTACTATGTACCTGACTGTGAGTGCTTCACGAGCATAAATACTTAATGTTTTGAAGATTAATAAGGGAACTGAAAATTTATTTTACATGCTATAGCATGTACCTATGCCTAATGGTTGGCTGGTAATGAAAGTTTACAACAATTAGTTTACCAATATGTCCGTTATATGAAATATTGTTAATATTTTGTTGCTAGATGTGTATCTTAGTAATATTGTTAATTTTGTAATAATAATTTATTAATAAACAGTTGTTACAAATTCTATTTATTTCCAACATGCACTTAACACTTACCTAGTAGATATTTATGAAACTCTGTTTAAATGGTAAGTACAATATAACAAATACGTGTAGGTAGGTGCTTACATAACGACGCTGGGCGTACTTACATTGTATATAGGGGTAGCCAACTTGATCCGACTAAATAATTTACTTTTTACTGCCAGTCGATAGCGAACGCCCGTCAGCATCTAGTAAAAGATAACGGGACTTATCTAAATAGCCTCATTCTAGATATTAGGCCGCCCAGAGCCTGAGCAGAGCCTTACCTTTCCTATTTGATCATTAACATAATTATTATATGAGCGCCATATATTTCCATAATATTTTCCAATAATTGCCGAACACTAATATCATTATGTTATGTACTTAAGTCTATATTCAGCGCGCCGCCTCCTTGGTCCTTGTAACCTAAGCAAATCGGCCCTACATGCGCCCCCGTCATAGTCTTACTTAATGTGTACAAATTCATGGTTATGAAACACTAGCTACTAGCTGTTACATAACCATTGAATTCGTGCTTAGGTAGGTAACGTACAGTCAGAAGCAATAATAATACACTTTAGAACTTTGTCACATTGAATCTGTAAATTTTTTCCGCTTCATGTTGATCCGTCTTTATTATTATGGCAAGATGAAGAGTAGGTAAGTTAAGTGTATAAGTCATTATTTTGTATACACTTTAGAATCATGACAATACAATATAGGTAATATTTAGATATGAAGGTACTTTAAAAAAATAAAGTATCTATTTATAAACTCTGATAATAACATTGAGTTAAACTAAGTAAATAAGTATAATATTCTCATATATAATGATCCTCGATCGATTAAGCTTGAACGGATTTTAATTGAGACCATCTACCAACACAAGACTATTGTACCCACAAATAATATGTGCTTTCTAAGACAGGTACAATACCTACCTAGCGAATAGACTGTTCTATCGACACCAAACGAATTAACCACGAAGAGAGATCCAGATCCATCCAGAGAACCAGCAGGTGCTTTTCGAAGAACGCCGGAATAACATGTTGATTTCCGATAATTTCTTCAAGAAAAAACCATTGCCAATCAATAAATTATTTTGGTCTTAAATAAATAAATAACCCAAGACATGCCACGCTGGGCCACACAGCGCCACCTAGCCCCAAACTAAGCCAAAGCTTGTACTATGGGTACTAGACAACTGATAAACTTACTTAAATACATTTTTTTTTGTAAATAAATACATATTATACATAGAAAACACCCAGACCAATACAAACAGACATGTTCATGAACACAAATGTTTGTACTGTGCGGGAATCGAACCCACGACCCTTGGCTCAGAGGGCAGAGGTCACTACCAAAATGAGCCACCGAGCCTGTCAATAAAAGTAAGATTTTTTCAGATATTTCATTTCAATATATACCTGTGTATATATGTAGGTATATTTTAATATTAAAAAAATATATCAATGAGCTCTCTTCGTTAGTTCATATAAGATGAAATAAATATAATTTAAATCAGAGACCATCACAGCATACCAATTAAGGGCGGGTATAGCCGGATCAAAAATAATCGCCAAGTAGCAACAGAATACAAAAGTGAATTTCAAGAGTAGGTAACATTATGGACAAGATAAAAATATTTGAAAGTTAATCAGAATCCTCCAAGACACTATAATAGGTTCTGTTTAATAGCTGCGATAGAAATGGAAATTAGGTTTGTAAATTTTACGAGTTATTACTTTTAATGTGCCCACTAACTAATATCTGCCCTTCATTATACATAAAGATAAAGTAATATATTTTTAGGCTTGCAAAATTGTTTTATTAAATACATTTTACCTTTACAAAAGTATGGGTGAAAATCTTTACATTCTAATATAGGAAATTACATTTTATATATACCTATTTATAATGTAATGAAGATCCGAAAACTGATTAACCATTACCAATGACAACCCATTATGTCAGCAGATCTATTTTATTGTACTTTTTTATGCCCTATAGAAAGATGTACCCATTGCAAATGCAAATTTTCACATTATATTAAAATACTTAAATTTGTGTCCGTGACATTAGCTTTAAGCTCTAACACGTTCACGTAATAAATCAGGTATTTGATACAAGCTAATTAAAATTAAAACTAAATATAAAATTTATGTAACACATATACATTGTCTTCGTAGAGTTAAACACACGTTTATAACGGGGGCGAGAAATGGACTCGCGGTCTCTTTTCGGCAGAGGCGCTGTCCAAGTCGCTGCCTGCGCTTCGGTCGCACTCGTCCAGCGCGGCGTCCACGCTCATCACGGGCCGGATCAACACCTCCGGCTTCTCGTCCTCATCCGACACGTACATCCTGGTCAGGTCTGATGCTACAGACGCGGTTTCACATATGCTGGAACAGATAAACAGATATTCTGTTTTTATCTTTGTGTTTGACAGTTGACTTCTAATACAGACTCTACGAGAGTTCATTTAAGCACTACATTATGTATCTAGAAGGTTGTTGATGTTTTTTAAACAACCCTGTATATTTTTATCATCGGACGAGCACGAATACGGCGAGGGTTATATGGTGCCTTCTCACTTTCATAGTGTGAACTATGGAACTCTGCCTGGCTCCTTGTTCCCCGAGAGTTATGACCCCCAAGACAAATCCGGTGAAACCCTACTTTCGTTCATTTGTATTTGTATAAACAATCACAACTGGTTTGACGACCAGTCTGGTTCAGTGGTAGTAAACGCTGGTTTTGAGACAGTGGAAGTGGGTTCGATTCCAGCACAGTACGAACATTTGTGTCCATGTACATGCCTATTTATATTGGTATGGGTGTTTGCTATGTATAATTTACAAAGAAATCTTAGTAAGTTTGTCAGTTGTCTACTTAGTACCCATAGTACAAGCTTTCGGTTTGCCTGGCACTAGATAGCGCTATGTGGCTTAGTGTAGCATGTTTCAGGTGGCATTAAATTGTATTGTAGCAGTTTTGCAGCGCATGAAGTTTCATATCATGCGCTGCCAAAGAGGCCGAAGTTCCCCGCCTCGCATTCCGACCACTCACTTCAACATGTAATTATTATAGAATTAACGGTGCACCATAATACATATATTTTTCTGGACTTCGGACTATCATTTACCACACTGCACAGAAGCATCGTTTTTTTTTTATAGTGGCTCGACATAATGGCTTCCCTACGCCTGATGGAAAGCGAAAGAGAGGTCCAATTAGCTGTGACAACTGGCAAGTAACTGGTCAGTTGCCACTGCCATGCCGGCCCATCCCTAACCCCCCCGGAGCTCCGGACACCCTACTCACCAGCAGAAACACGACCCGAAGGTCATTTGGCTGCGGTATTTTATAGGGTGGAGGTCCTTCCTCGGACGGGCAGCTCAATTCGAGCGAAGATTCGCTATGCCCTATCGTCATAATATAGTAGGTACCACCCCATAGTATGAATAATGCGCTTTACCAATTTTTAAAAAATATAGATACATTATAGTTTAGGCACATTTGATAAAGGATGAAAGGCATGTAACGAGAATTGAGTTTTAATGTGGAAGGATATAGAGGAAGAGGAAGACCGAAAAAGGAATGGATGGCATGTGTCAGAAAATGATATGTGTGTCAAAGGTGTGACTGTGGAGATGAAGAATGGAAGAAGAAAACATGTTGTGCCGACCCCACTTAGAACGGGATAAGGACAAGAGAATGATCATGATACGTTACCTACTCATTACTACCTATATTGTTACTTCTTGCTATTATAACATCACATGTTGTTTTAAAACGAAGGAAGTAACTGTAGATTTTTATAACCTGCGAATGGATAGAGGTGTAGTTGTACCTGTTGTTGTAGTACTCGGAATCGGCTAGGTGGCTGTTGAAGGAGGTGTCCTGCTTGACGCTCATGACGGTGGGCAGCGGCGGCAGCAGCAGCGCGTGCGGCGCGAAGGCCGCGGCCGGCGCCGGCCCGCCGCCGCCGGGCATCGCCGCGTCCGGCTTCGCTTCGCTGTCCTCACTGGCTACGCTCCTAAACATAACGTTTGCTTGTCAAGCCCAACTAAACTAAACGTGGAAAAGACGCACGCAAGCCTATCGGTCTTCTATCGGTTACGTTTTTGGGAGGAGAATTTTTGGGAACTTCAAAATTAGATTCCCCCAGCCCGTTTTATGGTGCACGTCACAAGAACTAGCATGATGCATTTTGCTTCCACTTTCTTAGTGCAAACGGCTAAACTTATGTAACACATATTCGACTATAACGACTCTTTGTTTCCCGAGACATACAATCTTTAAGTGTTCAAGGCGAGAGTGAATCGGTATTGTCTGGGTAAGCGTGCTCGATCGTAGGCTTTAATGTCACTTAACACCAGGTGAATTGTAGGCAAGCGCAAACCCATAGTGAATAAAAAAAACTTGGTTCTAGTCAATCAATCAATCGACAGCCTTCGTCCATCTACTACTGAACGTAGGCCTCCTTTAATTCGCGCCACATTTCTCTATCCCGGGCTTCCCAGCCACTGCCAGCAGTTCCACCTATTATCGGTTCTACGGCTAACATGACCAGTCCGCTGCCACTTCAGCGTACTAATCCTTCGGGCTATATAGTTCTAGTATACTTTTCTAAATTGTCTGAGTGTTTTGGGAGAGCCCCCATATGTAATCTTCATTTTTTATTACCACTTAGGCGGCAAACAAGCCCGCCTGATGCGGTTACCGCAGCCTATGGACTCCTGCAACACCAGGGGCATCACACGTTACCGAGACTACTACTAGCAGTACAGGGTAAAACCTTCGTTAGGTCCAGAGGTTAGTCGACCAGAGGTCGGTGTGAATTGTCTGGTGCAGTTATTTATTTATTATTATCCTTACAAAAATATTAGTAAGTAGTCACTGAAATAAAATTTTTTTTGGTGATACAGCATAATTGCATCTGGATTGTCTGTTAAAAAGAGCCAGAATAATAGAAACTATCACAGATCAAATGATTACTTATCATTTGATGTGTGTCCGTAAGTAAGCCGATATATTTTTTATTGACAGGCTCGGTGGCTCATTTGGTAGTGCCCTCTGCCTTCTGAGCCAAGGGTTGTGGGTTCGATCCCCGCACAGTACAAACATTTGTGTGCATGAACATGTCTGTTTGTATTGGTCTGGGTGTTTTCTATGTATAATATGTATTTATTTACAAAAAAAAAAGTATATAAGTAAGTTTATCAGTTGTCTAGTACCCATAGTACAAGCTTCGGCTTAGTTTGGGGCTAGGTAGCGCTGTGTGGCCCAGCGTGGCAGCGTGGCATGTCTTGGGTTATTTAAGGTTTAGTTATACTAAATAGTTAACTTACTTTTCCAGATTAAGTGTGATTTTGTACTCTTGCGATTTTTTCACTAGTTCGAACCAGTTCGATTTGTGGAGGTCGCTCCCTTCGGAATTAAAGGAAGAGCCGGGCCTGAAATCAGAATAAAAGAGTGCATAAGTACATGTATAATCCTACAAACATTATAAATGTGAAAGTTTGTTTAGATGGATGATGTTTGTCACACATTTACCCACTCAACGGATTATAGACTTCTGAACGGATTTGAATGAAACTTTGCAGTAATATACTCGTAGCTTATACTCGTACATCAGATTAACGCATACAATATTATTTATAAGAATAACTTACATGGGGGTAAAGTTGACCATAGTTGCAAAATGTTTTTGCTTATGTATCTGGTAGACGTTCTCTGGTGTCTCGACCATAGTCACATCTTTGGTGAGGTCTTTAGATAGCATGAACCGACTATGCTGCGCCGTATAAGCGAGACTGCTGTCCGCAATGTCATTAATGCTGAATTTTAATTTTCCTAAAGGGGCATTAAAAATGTTTATAACCACGGCTAATTGAGTAAAAAATATTTTATTAAGGTCGATGGCTGGATAAACTTTAAAAGAAGTAAGAATGCCTACCAATAATAGGACGCGATTTAGTATTGAAGAAATCATGACTTTGTAAACAGTCATATTACCTTTTTTAATAACTTTATCCGACCATTGAAAAATCAACACTAAATCCTATGTTTTACCTATATCTATGGGTGAAATCTTGCCCGCTACCTCGTACAGAAATTCGGAAGTCCAGAAATGAGGTATTCGAATAAAAACTTTCCCCGAATCGACGGGCATATGGAACCCAAGTTTGTGTAACAATTGTAGGAACTTCAAATCTTTGCATATTGAAGCCTCCTCACAGTTCCACGGAACTAAAGGCACCGATTGATTAAAGGCTGTAACATTAATATATTTTAAGTGCAATGTGTATACCTGTTGTGTGGTCTGAACAGCAAGACATTCATTATAATATTATTAGTATACATGCATATATTTTCAGTGATTTACAAGAAAATTATATTATTACTTACATAATGCGTGATAGGACACTGGTGAAATAATAGGTAGATCGTCAAACTTCTTCTTATTAATATTTTGTATTAAGAAATCAATTTTCGTAGAAACGCTATCTTTTCGACATAGCTTTGATTTTTTTTCGACATATATTTTTGCGTAACAGGTTTCTAACAACACTTTTTGCACCCATTCTAAGAATTTAAGCTTCCCATCTTGGGCGAGCTGATCGCACAGTTTAGTGATTTCATCATCTCTCATTTCCTTGTTCATTTGAATTGTTTTGGAACTCCTCTCATTTTCTCCCTTTACAAGCTTTTCAAACTCCTCTTTATCTATTAGATTTTGTTTGAATAGTTCCTTGATTATTGAATCTCTGGATTTGATTATACCGTCTTCTTTGAACATTTTAACGAGCTCCCCGATCGCATCGGACAACATGCTGCATTGCATATAATTCCAGCTTAATGACGACAGTTCATCTTCTGTCCACCTGCAAAAAATAAGTTTGAATATCCTGGACAGATATTTAGGAAGTATCTATTTGTATTTCTTTGAGTACCTATGCAAAAGTAGTCGGATTAAGTACCTGAAAGTCTAGTAGTCTAAAGGGTATTAACCGTCGCACAGATCTAATTTTAAAATGCTACCTATGCTAAATAATAGAGGTAAATTCAAAGTATGGTAAGCAATTACCTATCTTTAGAAGAAGTACTAGTCCCTCCGTTTATTTTCTTCTTGTTGTCGGTTTCATTGATGTCAATTTTGTTCAGGACGGGCGGAGACACATCCAGTGGCTTGGTGAAGACTTCGTCGTCATCAAAACTCTCCGTGTCCAGCCGGAAATTAGCAGCGCTTTGTAAAGTGTGAGGTTTCTTTATAAACGTGTTTATCACATATTCTATAAGGTCAGACCAATCCTGAAAACATAAAAAAATTCTAATTATTCCCAAACGTGATACATATTATGCAAAATCTTCACTGTTCAGTTTCACGCACTTCTCGAAAAATGCTTTAGGTATGAATCCCCGATCCGGGGTATATAAGATTCACGCCGCCGTCAGAACGGAAGGGCGTCAGCCTGCCTCAAGGTGGTGAGACTCTCCACAACATTGCGGATAAGATGACCTTTTTTTTTAGAGGGGAATGCATTTAGGCACCTTCATGCCGCCTCCGGGGGAGTCGGCATGGTGCGTGGGGACTCACACCTCCCAAAATGGGCATACCCACTAAACCCTCCTGTGTCGCCAGTGGGCAGCAAGTAGTAGCAGGGACACAGGTAACGCCGAAGCATACGGCCACACTCCTGCTTGCCCTGGCCAGCCGCAGATGACAAGCGGCCGGCACTTCTGGTGGCGGGGAGGGCAAATACCCATACCCCCGGCTTCCGGAGAGCGTTGGATTCCTCCCCGGGCGGAGCGGATAAGAGGACCTACGTCTACCGATCTCACACATTGTATTGATATAATACGTAACCATAATAATGATGAATGTATTGTATGTACGTAAAACGTAATGATTACAACATCATTATATTATTATTATGTTTGAATGATGGTAAACAAAACAGCAATGCTATGTAAGTGAATATTATTGATTATCGCGAATTTTTACAAAAGTGACCTTATGTAGGTATGTTTAATCGCGTTCGTTGTACACGTTGAGCGCCATGACGGTCACCGGTGACCGACAAACAATAGTTTTTCTATTGTGTCTAGTTTCTCGGCAGTCAACAAAGTATTAAACATGATTTATGCATTAACAAAATCTATCAAACGATGAGATAAATCTATGAAACCTACTGGTGTCACCCTTTTTCCCAAAATGACTTTAACATTACATACGATGTTATACCATATCTACATGTTCCTATTTCCTTATCGACGAGTTCCGGTTCTTACACAATGTGGGTCGTTTACCACCGCTCACTTAGCAATAAACATAATAGTTTTCTTAAAAATGTATAGATACTTACGTCACATATTTCGAATTCCGATTTCCATATCGAAGTAAAAGTCTTTAATATTTTTGGCTGGAATAGTGTAATGAGACTGGCAAGCTCCCCGCCGACATGGTGCATCAGCGTGAATATGCAGTCATTCACGAACTCGCCATTAGCAGCATAGTCTTCCAACAGTAAACCATACTGAAACATTACTTCCGTGGTGGCAAATCTGAAAATTCATATTCGATACGTATTATAATAATCCACTTTGTATGTATGAAATACGAAATAAATATTGACATTACAGAAATCTACTTTAATGTCTTGTTATTGATTCATAATTCATGAGAATGATACATACTGTTTAATGTGATCAAGCATATTTGTAGTACCATCATATTCCGGTAACTTCATAACATTGTCTAGAAATGTTAGCAGTATATGGTTGGTAACGATAAGATCCTGAAATTAACATAGTTGTTAATGTCATAAAGGATTAGAAATTAATCAATGCTAATATGCAGTTTCAAATAATGTACACAGGCAAATCATACCTGTAAGTACTGTTTGGAATGATACTTGGGGTTGTAATGGCGCAAAAGTAGCACCAGTAAAGATCGGAGTTCTTCAGTTTCACACATTTTGATTTGCAATTGCACTAGTGTATCTTGGTCATCTTTACATATGTGTGCAAACTTTTTGTAGACCTCGATGGCTTGCACAAATTCCCGAATAGCAGTGACGACCTAAAATACGATAAGTAGGTATGTTATATTTTATGGTTTTACTTGTAAATCCTAGATACTATATACTATACTATAATATTATAAATACGAAAGTTTGGATGGATGTTTGTTACTCTTTCACGCAAAAACCACTGAACGGATTTTAATCAAAATTTACAGTAACATAGCTTATACATAGGATTAACACATAAGCTATGTTTTATAAGAATATTCAAGCGGGCATAGCCGCGGGAAGCAGCTAGTATAAAATAAACGCGATCAATTACGTTTTAAACTATCAGAAGTAGGGAGGCC
This sequence comes from Conogethes punctiferalis, assembly GCA_031163375.1. Taxonomy (NCBI): domain Eukaryota; kingdom Metazoa; phylum Arthropoda; class Insecta; order Lepidoptera; family Crambidae; genus Conogethes; species Conogethes punctiferalis. The sequence goes on from CM062080.1 coordinate 10,065,196, forward strand.
ATACCCAGGAATATTTGAAATGCAACATTGTCTATATCATTTTCCACTTACCACGACAATATATCAATTTATAGTTACACGTTTTAATAGGTATGGAATATACTCGTAGATTATAGAATATTTACCAAATGCAGTCTTCTTATGCTAGGTTTCAGATCATTCCCGTCCAATTTAATAGCGAGCTCAAACTGCTCGCATAAATTAACACCTTCTGCAGTCAGGTACGACACGATGTCGAACGAGAGCACTGAATACACGTGTTCCAAGTCCAGCTCTATTTGTGTTGCGAATTTCAGGAAGTACGTCACAAGCCAGAAAAAATGCGAAGTATCAATTTCCAATTGCAGGTTCGTTAGAATTTGACTATGAAGGGTCTGAACTAAAGAATTATATCCTTTCAACAGAAAATCCACAGTGAACTCTTTTAATACATTAGATATGTCGTCGTCCGTTGGTGTTTTATGTAAAAGTCCTTGCACATTTATACTGAAAATAAAGATAAACAAACATTAAGATAGCTACACTAATATGCAATAAGAAAAGTAGGTACATACGTATTTCTATAAATATTATTATTATAACTTACACGTTAGCCTTTCCCCTTTTTACAATCTTCTTTCTCTTTTTCTCTTGTGAGGTTATTCCAGATCGCGTTTGTTTGTTTATTCTTTGTTTCGAGTTATGAGGCTTTTGATGCACAGGCTTTTTTGCAGGTATTTCATCTTCATTACTGGATGTGGAAATCGATTCTTGATTTTCTATTTGCGTACCGTATCCGCAGTCGGAATTTTCTGATATAACAGTTTTTTTCTCATTTTTGTTGGACCTCCTATCGCAATTGTCTGTTTGCTCGCATTGATCGCCGGTGTCACAAGTAGTATCTGTATCCTAGAAAAATAATATCATCGTTATTTAGATACTAAAGCTTTATATTCTTTTGAAAAAATGTAAGAGAAAATAGGTATTACTTTGCTGGATTCCAAATTATTTTTATCTGATTCTTCTACAAAGCTTTTATTTTCCAAAATTTCCATCGTGTCATCAGTAGGTGGTTGCTTAAATATATCGTTATTTTCGTCGTTTTTTGCTACAGACGAATCATTCCAACTGTCATTTACAGAATTAGCATTTGGTTCGTCATTGCTTTTACCACTAGCACCAGTATCTGAAGAGTCCGATGTAGGATCCGATGTCAACATTGGTGACGAGTCTTCACTACCTAAAAGAATACATTGACCATTTACATTATAGCATTTTAACCTTTAGGTGGGTTTAATTACATTTATATTTTTGCTGCATTGACCGTCATCAATGATAATAGGTCCTTTGAAACGGCATGTATCATACAATTGTAAATCGGTAATTTTGAAACGTTATATTAATTCTGATGAGATAAGAGATCAGAAGTCACATTACAATACCTACCTCGTCCTGGTGGAGATGTGTTACTTTCATTATCTTCGGAACTTTCAGACAATGAGGCTTCAAGCCACATATTAAGTAGCTTATGCAACGTAGATACATGTTGATCTTTATACAATAGTGCAATCAATTGAACCATTGTTACGCCCCAGTTGGTCTGAAATGAAAAAAAAATACAAAACACACATCTCGTGTCTTAAAATGCAAGGAAGTAAAAATATAAACCATTTTTTTTCTAAAGTAATCTAAAACACACATTTTTATTAGTATAATAATAAATAATGTGGAACTATAAATTATTATTAATGTTATTGATTTCAATATAACATACAAGTAGTAAGTAAAATGGGAAATCTTACCTGTATAATTATTTGACAAACTAAAACAGCAATTATAAAATAGGGAAGTTAGTTAAACCATATTAACGCAGTCTCGCACATGTAATACAATTGAAAAAGTACTTACCGCATCCGGAATTATCATCAACTTAATAAGTACTTTATCGATTCCTTGGCTAAATATGTTCCAAAGTATCTGATTTTGTATGGCATGGCTTGGACTGTTATAGTTTGGACTTTGTCCGTTATTTTCTTCTGGTATGTGCAAAATATTTCTTAGTAACAGCAAAGAGTTACTAATGTTCGTGCACTGTTCCAGCGATAATCTAGCTTTTTGATCTACGTCCATGTTTTTCTTTAAAAACTCGATTAAGACTCTCGTTGCGCGGTGATCCGTGAAAGCAGCTTTTGTAGTTACAAGTAAATTATTTATTTCAAATACAGTATGTCTGCCAAAATCAGTTTGTGAAATAATATCAACCGAAAGCAAGCATTCTATCGGAATTGTTAAATTCACCAATACTCGCACCAATAATTCAATAGTTTTGTCATCTTTAGCGTGAATTAAAAGCGGTATAAGATCTTTATTGATATTCTGTCCAAAACTAATACTTCGACGATATGTACGTAGATATTTATCTTCTGTCAGTATATTGTGAAGAATCGTTTCCAGCGCAGCTATAAATAAAAAAGGCGAATATAATTGCTAATCTTCGTGTTTTTTACTCTTGTTTAAATGACGCTAAGGACTGCGCGGCTGATGATATGTGCGGACCCTAACCGGTGAAATACCGGTGATATGAAACAGGTCAAATCGCGCCAAGAGGACTCAGGACAGAATATGCTTGCAACGCCACATACCTGAACATAATATGTACCTTAAATATGTTTTAAAAATGTGTGTTCCTGTCAAGCAGGTTCTGTACTCGCATTTCTACATCCATCGATAGAAACCTTATGCGATAGGAGTTCAGTGTTCCTTGTAGAAGCAACGAACGGCGCCCGTATAACGCTACGCGGAATCTGTGATCGGGATTTACAGCGAGCACATAATAATTTATATTTGAAACCAATTACCATTGCAGTTTTCGTTCACGTGATATCCATCGGCCTGTACAAAACCAAGGTTGCCGAATGTACTGTGAAATTGAGGACTTCGAAGAACCCATTCCATCTTCTATCTGAAACAAAATAAAGTGTACATTTATATAAATTAAACGTAAACATTATATCTAGATTTACCACCAATCATCTTTTCAGCGTAATACAGATAAAACTTCGCTTAAAAGGAAAATTCACCACGACCAATTCAAGCATGTTTTTTTTTACAGTTCATTATACATTATATTACATGTATTTTACTATATACCTATATCAGTATGGGACAGGTTTTCAAGTACAAGTGAATTATACAAAATTATATGTAAATTGTAAGCACAACAAACTCCTTAGTAAGACATCGGATCTATTAACGGAACGTAATCAAAGTGTTTAACCAAATGATTATTTTGGTCAAGAGAATAATAAGGATTCCTCAAAAGAAAGTTTGGAGAGTTTTATTCAATTGTACTTAATTAAAAATAACACAGACATTTAGAACTTGTTGAACTTTGAACAAAACTTTAAACACGGCTTCTTTTCCGTACATTATAAAGGTCAAGCCGCTAAAATAACCTTTTAAACTTGGATCCATTCTTTTTAGGGTTAAATTTCACCGCTGCCGCATCCATAATAAAATTCGTGTTTAACCGAAGCCTTCATTCTAATTTTGTATTTTGTTTGAGTTTAATATAAATTTAAATATGATTTAATATGTACTTATTAAATATGATTACGTGTTTTTATGAACGTAAAGTTGTTTTATTAGTATTATAAAAGCTGTTCTTACTCGTATGTGTCGAGATAATTATATCTGGACGTCGCAATTTTTAGATACCTATCTGTTTATCTTAATCTTAACTAATATTATAAAGCTGACGAGTTTGTTTGTTTGTTTGAATGCGCTAATCTCAGGAACTACTGGTCCGAATTGAAAAATGCTTTTTGTATTGAATAGACCATTTATCGAGGAAGGCTTTAGGCTATATAACATCACGCTGCAACTATTAGGAGCGAAGACATAATGGAAAATGTAAAAAAAAACGGGGAAAAAGTAACTATTCTTCGCGGACGAAGTCGCGAGCACAGCTAGTCTCTAATATAACTCTTTACATCGTAGAAAGAAGCATGTATTGTATAGCGTTTAAGATTATTTAATTATGTATTAACGGATGTCAACAAAACATCGTTGCGAAACTAAATCTTTCAGGCACCCCCAATTCCTTTTTAATATTTGAGTCTAGTTAAAAGAAAGTGCTTACCTATATGTATTAATTGTCTTTTCTTATCACTTCAAATGGCGGCCGTATGACAGCATAGATGAATTAAAACTGCTAATACATGGCTAATAGGTGTTTGCTCAAATTGGCGAACAACTGGAGAGGCCTACCTATGTATGTTGATGTTGACATGGCTAATACACACAAAAAGAAAAATATACAATCGAGTATGAAATAGGTATATCATTCGGCTCTAAATCCATATAAATAAATTTACCAACAATCACAGAAACCAAAATACATAATCAAAACGGATAGGTAGGTACATATTATTTAGGTAGGTACATTTTAGTTCAGTTTCAGTTGTAGGCATAAAAAAATATTGTTAATAGGTACATACTTTTTTTAACATTATAGGTATAGGTCGCGGCACGTAAGTTGAGCGCTGAGCGGAATAAGGAGGGGATCGCTGCGCATGTGTACTATTGCGCACACATTTATTAGCTCGACTAATTTATCATTTCATTTGTAAATTATTCTACCGTGTATTTCATTAAAAAAAACAGATTTCAAGAAAGTAGTAATATAATTACAAAAAATAAAAATAAATAACTGCCAGGAATTTGTACGCAGTTACGAAGTTACTGCCAAAGACGTTATTTTAAACGTCCTTGGTTACCTACTTACTTGAGATAGAAATAAAACATAGATTTGTATAAAAACGATTAAGAGAGGTATGGCATAGCGAATCTTCGCTCGAATTGAGCTGACCGTCCGGGGAAGGACCTCCACCCTATAGAATACCGCAGCCAAATGACCTCCGGGTCGTGTTTCTGCTAGTGAATAGGGTCTCCGGAGCTTGTGGGGGGTTAGGGTTGGGCCGGCATGGCAGTGGCAACTGACAGGTAACTAACCTATTACTTGCCAGTTGTCACAGCGACTTGGGCTTCTCTTTCGCTTTCCGTCAGGCGTAGGGAAGGCACTATGTCGAGCTATTATAAAAAAAACCATTTCTTTTTAAATTCAAAAACAAATAGTCTGAATCTGACAAAGGCAGCATGCCTTCATCATTAAACTCATCAACATCTTCATCTGAAATGTCTTGATCAATTGAATGATAAATTATTCGGTTACGAAGTCAACAACTTGGTCACTCTTTGCGTATTGATAAAACAAAACTCAACAAACAAATTAAACAACGAGAACACTAAAACTTAGAACGCGATTGTACCGTTGGGCGTGAGCGGGTGGACGCGACGTTGCGGGGAGCGAGGAACGACTGGAGAGCCAATAAACGCGTAGGATTTAGGTACCTATTGAAATCTTTTATCCTCCAGATATTAAAACACATACATTGAAGATTTAAAAAATATTTTTCTATTATACAAGTTATAGGTAAAGCATCTCCTGAGAAAAAATTACTTTGTGAGAGGGACACCGGATATTTTTTTAAAAACTATTGTATCTAAAAGAAAGATCTTTATCAAAAGAGTTTTCTATTTTAGTATAAATCACTACACTGTATAAAACAAATAAAACGAAGTCGATGCTTTGTGCCCCTACGTACCTATAGGATAGATCTTTAAAAGTACGAAACAGATTTTGATGCGTTTTTTAATAAGTAGAGTGATTCAAGAGGCAAGTTTATATATTGTAGGTATAATACATGCATAGGAAGGAAGTCCGAAATATGGGTGAAGTGAAGCTGTGATCGTCTACTTATACTCGTAGTAATAATGTTAGCTTGTGGTAATTGATGCCCTACCGCGCACGTATGTCGCGGGCATGTGACGATTCACTGCAAATTACTCGTATAAGCGTCATAATAGTTAGGTAACCTTATTCGTTTGACGTAGTCTTAAGATTGAGCCTAAAATTAGACTAAAGAACATTTGACATGCTGATTACATATTGTACTGCCATTATATCAATCTACATACCAGAAAATTTAGAAATAGGATAAAGAGGAAATTTAACAGAATCTATAAAAACAATTTTCAACCAAGTCTCCAAATACATAGAGTCAAAGGTACAGGCTTGACGTAGGTGTACATGTAATTCATTGAATGGCTAGCCATTCAGTTGAATGGGAGATTCAACCAGATGACTGCGACATACACATAGCCCCATGACCTTTTAATTCAGGAAACTAAATACTATAATATACTTAAAATATTGTATCAACCACTCGACTTGGATTTTCTTAAGTCTAAGGACCTCCCACTATCACAAGGAAATCCTCATATTTGCGAGAATGTATTTGTTTACCAGGCAATCGTTTTCCTGTTTCCGCCTTGCAAACAAATTATAGTCAAGTTGATTTATTTTCCATTTCATCTCATAGGCTATTATGGCTAAAAATTGTAATTAGTCCGTCTTTTAGCTTATTCAAAAATAAAAGACACGTATTTTTCCTTTTTTCATTCAAATAAACAATAGCAACAAGGCATCAAAGTTAGGAGTGGGAATCTTTGACGTCACTCGCTCCCGTAAAAATGCCTGACGTCACGCGCAATTTCAACGGGCTATAACTTTGTAATTTTTAGTCTAATTTACAAATAAAAAAATACGTGTCTTTTATTTTTGAATAAGCTAAGTACTTACAACGAACTAATACAACTTTTAGCCATAATAACCTATTGGCTTCTTTTAAAAAATATTAAATGTGTTTGGATTCGTTATTTTTGTATTTATTATTTTTTAGAATATTATTTAGGTACGTTTTTCTTGTGATGTGCAATACTCGTAACTCTAGGGAGTTAACGAATTAATTAGTTCATAGCAAGGAATCAAATGGATAATATAAGAATTAGGTATTTATTTTTGTTACAAACCAATCGAAGCACTTTTGTATGAAAAGTTTAAACAAAAATTATTTAGTTCCTAAGAATGGTCTAATTAATACCGTACATTTATTGCATACCTATAATAAGGATCACGTTATACAATTACTTTACATTTGACTTTATTAAATCTTAACTGATTTTAAAAAAGGAGGCGGTTAACAATTCGACTGATTTTTTTTTGTTGTTGTATGTATGTTACTCCGAGAGAGATACAAATAAGAGATATCCGAGAATTGTGAACCGATTTGGATAATTCTTTTTTGTTTGAAAGGGTGTAGGTTCGTACTTAGTCCCATTGTTATCATATTGAAGTATGTTTTTTTTGTTACCTGTAATAACTTATATTGACTACCTTCATATTTACATACAACAAAAATTTATAATACCCAATTATACAATTCCATTAACAGGTTTTTAAAAGAAAAAATACTGAACCATAATGAATGATGCTGTTCTCATACTACTGTGTATGTAGGATTATTTTAGATATACACAGACTGATTCGAAATGATACCTAAGTCATTCATCATCATCATCATCATCACGACGGTTTCGTCGGGTTTACGGTGGTTGCCAGTCAGGAGGGTGAATCCTTCCACGAAATGCGAACAAGTTCCATACATAGAGTAATCGACTCTAACGTAGGTACGACACCCACTAGAAGAAATGGGGCGGTGATTTGTATTTTAGTCCGTAACCGCACGTTTATTGATGTGTGGCCATTTACTTATAGGTAATTTAATTTAATCGTCTATAGAAAATCTCTTAAATCAACAAGAAGGGAAGAATTAATAAAAGCTGTGACTAGGGTCGTCAAACTTTACGCTTTAGCGATTCAAAATACTCGTAATATGAGTAGCTCATATTTTTAGTAAAGGACTTGCTTTAAAAAAAAAAATATCCTATAACCGCCGAGAAATAGGACAAAATAGAAAATCTATTGTTATCGACGCATAAAAGCGTCAACAGCATTAAAATGGTTAATCTACCTCTGAGACATAGGCAGGAATTAATTCATGTGGAGTACATAAATGAAAACTGGTCAAGATACAAATCACTTGATACTTATTTTCTGAGGTCGCCAAGTAGAGTAGTCAATTTCATATTCCCTTTTTTTTTAGTTTGAATCTAGGTACCTTAACTTTATTGCACGGTCTTGTTTATAATGCACGATTCAAGTACCTACACTAATTAAGTTATATGTATCTAAATAAGAAACATGGGTGGCGAAATCTCGTGTCAGAGGCCAAGATCCACTTCGGGTCGCTGAGCCAGCGCAGTAAGAAAGTAAGTAAATAAATAAATAAGAAACATAAATGTAGGAAGAAATATTCAAACAGGTAATACAAATAAACAATGCAGGTAGGTACCGTAAGTAAGTCTATAAAAATAATCAGTATTTACTACCGATTAGTACATTACTATAATAGGGATTGGAAAGAGACATATAGGTGAAAATTACATGACAAATAATTACAAGTTAACACTTACTATTTTGATGATATAATAACATTTATGAAAATATGAACAGTTCCAATTGAGGAATCGTTCACTCCACGTGAGTATAAACGACGTCGTCCTACCAGCCAATAGTAGGTCACGCTCACGCTGGTCGCGTGTACACTGCACGTGCGGCCGCGGCGCGCTGCACCCGCCCCGCGCCGCCCCGCACCGCTCTACCGAGCTGCCTCCCTCCCACTCATACAGTAATTTAGGGCTGCCTATACTACACGGAAATTATATAATGTCAACTACTTCGATAAATATATAAAAGACGAATAAGCCTTCCACATGAAATACACATTACGACTTAGGGCGGTATGCATCCAACGACTACTTGCGAAAACTGTAATAAAGGCCCAGGAGTGCGCTTCTCAATATTTAAGGTTGTTGTAATCTATATAGTATATATCGAGATAGTGTTATATATCCCTGTCCTCCTCAATTGTTCGCCGCATTTCTTGATCTTGGGCTTCCCGAATCCACTCATTTTCATACCAACCATCTTGTGGAAATCGTCACTTCATCTGGCCTGACGGCGTCCTACAGTAAGTTTACCGAGGAGCAGTATTTATTCCCGAATTCGTATACTCCAACGGTTGTCGGTTATGCGGACGATATCGCCAGCCCACTGCTACTTCTGCTTGTCAAGTCACTGCTTTTCACATTTCGTTCCCTCTCGCCTCTGTTTCTGCATTTTCCTAGACTTTGTAGTCGTGCATCCCACACTAACTAAGATGATATATTGACTCCACTGCGCCAAGCTGTTAATATGCTGATCCATCCCAAAGTTGCAAACAGTAGGTATGCCATCATTCCATGCGTAACCAAACTTAGGCTTAGAGTATGGGCAGCTATTCCGACTTGAAGTACCGATGTGTCTTCCAAAGGATGTCTAGTTTATTGGCAGCGAATTGAGCCCGAGAGAATCTTTTTCTTATTTATGATTTATTATAACAGGCTATAATAAATAATGTAGCCACCGTATGAGTTTATAAAAATGCAACATTTTTAATTCTATATATATAAAAGGAGAAACTGACTGACTGACTGACTGACATATCAACGCACAGCCCAAACGGCTAAACGTAGGCACTTGAAATTTGGAAGGGACGTAGCTTAGGTACCGTAGGGGTGCACTAAGAAAGGAATTCCCGAAATTCCCACGGGAACGGGAATTAGCGGGAAAATCCTTTTGTATGAAAAATCTAAACCGCTTAAGTTAGACGCTTGAAATTTGGCATGCAGGTACCTTAGTAAATATAAAGTTTAGTTATGGCTGTATTTTGAGAAATTCCCACGGGAACGGGAGTTAGCGGGAAAAAACTTTTGTATGTATAAATTTAAACACGCGGACGAAGTCGCGGGCAAAAGCTAGTATTAGATATAGTTATTGAGAAACTTCTTACATAGTGCATAAAAATAATATATGACTGCCGTATGACTGAAGATGAATGAACAATAGATAGGAGAATGAAACAATTAAACAAATCACTTCCCAACAAATATACATATAAATATGTTAAATGGTGCTTTGGCTGCAACGGGGATGCAAACGCCGGTATGCGGCGACAACTTAACCGCTAAAGCTCACGGTCATCCACCATCGCCGTCAAGCTCAAGGGGAGTCTGGATCCTCAAGAAGAGATTAGAGTATCGTGGTAGACCACGGCTTCCCCTTAAGATGGTATGCCGCTCGACGGCTCAATATCGTGCTCGGTCTAAAAGCACGTCCCTTCCTGGGGATAACATGCTGGGGCGGAAAAAAATGATCATTCCACCGGTCACTATGACGACCGCAGTTCTCACTGTACCCTCTACTCAGTTGTTGTGCAGCATGCTCCGTGTGTCCCTCTAACGGACTGGAGGCGTTGTTTATAGTCGTCACGCTGGGTAGGCGGGTTGGCGATCGCAGGGCGTAGCTTCTCGCTCCGGTGACGCTGCTGCCCGTCATCGCCCTGTGGTATTTAGCTACACCTACAATCATGATGGTTATAACCGCCATCAGTCTGTTTCTAGAGCTTCGTTTGTTATTTAGCAGGATATACCACAGGCAGATGTGGGCAGTTTGGAGCGAAAAGATGATAGGTCGCTCACTCACTTTCTTTTCACCATTCACTGTTAAATATATAAATAAATAGGCTCAAACACCTATTTTGTGAATATGCTCCGAATAAGATTGTTTTTCAATTCACTTCATTTGAGAAAATTTACTATGGTACATACATACCCACTAGTTTCAGAATAAAATTAAATACGTCTTATTTATTGGGTTTTGCAGAATAATTATCAAAGATGACTATGACGTTTATTTAAATAAATAAATAAACAACTCAAGATATGCCACGCTGGGCCACACAGCGCCGTCTAGCCCCAAACTAAGCCGAAACTTGTACTATGGGTACTACTATGGGACAAGTGATAAACTAATATACTTTTTTTTTTGTAAATAAATACATATTATGTATACATAGAAAACACCCAGACCAATACAAACAGACATGTTAATTCACACAAATGTTTGTACTGTGCGGGAATCGAACCCACGACCCTTGGTTCAGAAGGCAGAGATCACTACCAAATGAGCCATCGAGCCAGTCTATTTTTTTTATTTAATCTTTATTGCACAGTAAATGAGTGTACAAAAGGCGGACTTAACGCCACATAGGCATTATCTACCAGTCAACCATTGGGCTAATCAGAATGTAATAATAAGGTAGTGCCAAAAAGCTGGTTTGAAAAAAAATACGAATATAATTAATATATAATGAAAATAATAAAATAAATTAAATACAAATCCATAAATAAAACATATTTATACAGAAATAAACTTAATACATATAATTAAAGTATGCCTACTGAATAAACTAATAAATATTTCAATACCTACATACATGATAATTATCTTATCTTATAAATTTATATCTTATAAATATATAAAACTCAAAGGTGACTGACTGACTGACATAGTGATCTATCAACGCACAGGCCAAACCACTGGACCGATCGGGCTGAAATTTGGCATGCAGGTAGATGATATAACGTAGGCATCCGCTAAGAAAGGATTTTGATCAATTCTACCCCCAAGGGGATAAAATAAGGGATGAAAGTTTGTATGAAACTTTGTCAACTTTAAACCGATCGGGCTGAGATTTTGCATGTACAAAGCTACTATAATCTAGGCATCCGCTAAAAAAGGGCTTTGATAATTTTTATCTCCAAAGGGATAAAATAGGGGTTGAAAGTTTGTATGAAATAGGGATGTTTTGAGGGTCAAAATAATTACATTATATTTAGTCCGTATTTTAGATCATAAAAATGTATTGGACATGTATTTTTCCTTTTTTCATTCAAAAAACAGCAAAGATAAAAGACATCAAAACTTAGGAGTGGGAGTCTTTGACGTCACTCCGTCCCGTAAAAATGCCTCGCCGAGTGCGTCAGGCGTAATTTCAACGGGCTATAAGTTTGTAATTTTTAGTCTAATATACAAATAAAAAAATACGTGTCTTTTATTTTTGAATAAGCTAAAAGACGGACTAATTACATTTTTTACATGCCTATTGTAAACCGTTCGGTCTTAGACTTTACATTTATAAAGCTACTAAGACGTAGGTGTCGCTAAGTAGGGGTTTGGATCATTTCTACCCCCAAGGGGATAAAATAGGGGAGGAAAGTTTGTATGAAACTTTGTCAACTTTAAACCGCCCGAGATTTTGATAAATTCCACTCCTAAGGGGATAATATTTGGATATGGAGAAATTTGGAAGGAACGTATCTTAGGTATCGTAGAGGTGCACTAAGAAAGAAATTCCCGAAATTCCCACGGGAACGGGAATTAGCGGGAAAATCCTTTTGTATGAACAATCTAAACTGCTTAAGTTAGCCGCTTGAAATTTAGCATGCAGGTACCTTAGTAAACTATAAAGCTTAGTTACAACAGGATATTGCAAAATTTCCACGATAAGGGGAGTTAGCGGGAAAAAACTTTTCTATGTAAAAGTCTAATCCGCGTAAGATAGATGATTGAAATTGCAGGCATGCAGGTACCCTAATGAATGTAAAGCTTATTTCCAACGCGATATTGCAAAATTTCCACGGGATCGGGAGTTATTGGGGAAAAAAATTGTATGTAAACATCTAAACACGCTGACGAAGTCGCGGGCAAAAGCTAGTGTGTTAGTAAATGTAAGTGAATGAAAAAGAAATATGTCATCTGAAGCAAATAAGATAAATTTGTGATATTATAAAGAAATATTCGGAAAGTATCAGGACAGATGACCTTGACAAAGTAGATTTCATTGTAGCCATACACTAATCTATGATTCAGTTAGCTTAACTCATAATCAAGATAATAAAAAAAACATTATTTTATAACAGTGACAACCCTAACAAAGTACAAACTTGAATACATTTTCACAGAATACAGATAGGTACAGGTGAATTACAGTATATTTTAGCAGTACACTGACAGGCTCTTTAGCTCATTTTGTATGAGCCTATGTCTTTTCTATGAGCCAAAGGTCATGGGTTTGAATAACACACACACAGCATCAATGTTGATACATTCATATTATGAATTTAGGTGTGTGCTTGGATGAATATAATAAAATGCTTAAATTACTTACTTGAGATTGGATCAATGTATGTAGGGTGACCACATCTTGGATTTCTTTGATTCACAATTAAGAATAAACATATGATTTAAATTAATTTGTGTACATGATATATTTATTTATAATTTAAATCAATTAATTATCAATATACACAAAAAGGTATGAGATAGTAATAGTCAAAAGGTTTTATTTAGCTGCAAATCTATAATTCACCGTCTACAATGCGACTGGGATTAGATAATCTATATCATAGATCATTTAACAAAGGATGTATTACATTGCCAATTAATTAGCTTCAATCAGAAATTAAAGTCCAGTCAGACATTATTAATAAAATATCATACATAAAATCAGCCGCGGATCTACGATTTTTTCGAACCGGGGCAAGAACTTGATATAGACACAAAAAGCGACTTTGTTTTATACTATGTAGTGATGATTTTGGCGCCCCCTGAAACTGCCGCCCGGGGCAGGTGCCCCGGTTTGCCCCCCCCTAGATCCGGGGCTGCATAAAATCATGTAAATTAATTTGTTAAATTAGAAATTAAATATTTGTCAAATTTGAAATAAAATACCCATTTATTGAGGAATTCTGAAACTCAGTACCAGAACAATCTAACAATTTATATGGCAATTTGTGATAACTTTTAACAAATCATAGTTAACAAGTAATGTTAGAGAAAGAGAGGATTTAATAATTAAATAACCACTGATCCTGATAAGTAATTATATAAATGTATGTATAATGTAGGTATGATAGAACTACATAAATTTATACAATGTTAAGAATGGGTATCAATATTATTGATATATTTAGATTATGATGTACATTTAGATATTACATACAGGCAATTGAAAGTAAAGGTAAAATAGGCCTATTGATCTTACTTATTCAACGAGATCTAAGCGATATGATAATACATTACATACAATAACAGTTTAAGTACTTACTTTTGTTTTGAGACACAAAACTGCTTAAACATTGAAAACTATACATTCACTTTCCCGAACTTTTATGTTTATATTTATCAGACAAAAAAGACAAAAATTGCCACTCATACTCAAAGGTTTCCAGTACCTAGTATAAGAATTTTTAAATGGGATTGATATGATTAAGCAATTCCACTGCGCATTTATGCTCGCTGTTGGATCAAAACAATCCGCTCTTATAAATGTGTTCATAGAAGTGTTAAACAGATTAGAACAGCCTATACAATCTTAGTACAAATTGTATGGCAATCACATAAATACAGCTGACCAAATTTAATTGTACACAAATATTTAGATGCACACATTAGAACTTAGATCATTTCAATTTACCTGGGTTATACCATGTTAGTTCCATATTTGAATTCTAGGTGGAGTTTATATTCATTGATTAAAGTTGGTATCTATTTTCTATACAATAGTAAGGATTAAATTGCCTTTCAAATTCAGTAGCATAATTTAGTTGCGACGTTTCGACAATATTGTACAGTTTGTGTTTGTGTAGTTATATTTCACTTTAATTTCATGTATTCCTTATATAATATATTACTACACTTAATTTATTGAATATTGGGTTAAATAACGTATTGTTCTCCATTTTCAGAATTTACTGATTTTAAACTGTACTGTAAACTATAGATTCAAATTTCTGGCAACACAGCTTAAAATGGCGTGTTTTAAAATTTTCCTTTTAGTCAATATTAATTTATCAAGTTTTCAAAAGTTTGTGCTTTTAATAGAACTTGAAACTCATAGCATTTTTTAAAACGGTCGTACAAGAAGCAGATTATAATGTGATTGCTAAAGTTTGTGACCAAGGGTCTAAAATCCGCAAGAAAACTGTAATTGCAAGAAACCCGCGGAAAGTTTAATCTACATTCGAAAGAAAATGTGATTTTAAGAACATAAATGATTATGAAACCAATATTTTAATTTTATAGTGGTGTGTGGTGTGTAAAAATGTGAAAGTTAATAAAAGTTTCTAAGTTTTTACACTTATCTTTTATTTTTCAAATGTTGAATGATTTGCCAATCTTAGTTTGTGTTTATTTGCCTAAGTTAACAAATGATTCAGAAAAATATGCCTGCGGTTGGCAATTCATAGCAAAAATTCATCATTCATTCCTTAATGAAATAATACTTATAAGACTAGGTACAAGACCAGAGTATGCTGTAGATCGCTGTATTGTGATTATGTATATTGACGAAAAGTTGCCGTAAGTTACCGTCGAGTGGCGCTGTATTTGTTACCTCTTTTGACAGCCCAAGATTGGTCTCTATTTCAGTATATTACAAAGTACTCTGTGGATTAGAATATCACCAGCCTATACAATCTTAGTACAAATTGTATGGCAATCACATAAATACTACTGACCAAATTTAATTGTACACAAATATCTAGATGCACACATTAGAGCTTATATCTTTTCAATTTATCTGGGTTATGCCATGTTAGTTCCATATTTGAATTCTAGGTGGAGTTTATATTCATTGATTAAAGTTGGTATCTATTTTCTATACAATAGTAAGGATTAAATTGCCTTTCAAATTCAGTAGCATATTTTATGTGCGACCTTTCGACAATACTGTACAGTTTGTGTAGTTTTTTTTCATTTACGGTCCTTTTATTTAAATTAAGAAACCAGATGAGCGCTTGTTATATTTTACTTTAATTTCATTTATTCCTTAGATAATATATTACTACACTTAATTTATTTAATATTTGGTTAAATAACGTATTGTTTTCCATTTTCAGTATTAAGTGATTTTAAACTGTAAACTATAGATTCAAATTTCTGGCAACACAGTTAAAAATGGCGTGTTTTAAAATATTCCTTTCAGTCAATATTAATTTATCAAGTTTTCAAAAGTTTGTGCTTTTATTAGAACTTGAAACTCCTAGCATTTTTTAAAACGGTCGTACAAGAAGCAGGCTATAATGTGATTGCTAAAGTTTGTGACCAAGGGTCTAAAATCCGCAAGAAAACTGTAATTGCAAGAAACCCGCGGAAAGTTTAATCTACATTCGAAAGAAAATGTGATTTTAAGAACTTATATGATTATGAAACCAATATTTTAATTTTATAGTGGTGTGTGGTGTGTAAAAATGTGAAAGTTAATAAAAGTTTCTAAGTTTTTACACTTATCTTTTATTTTTCAAATGTTGAATGATTTGCCAATCTTAGTTTGTGTTTATTTGCCTAAGTTAACAAATGATTCAGAAAAATATGCCTGCGGTTGGCAATTCATAGCAAAAATTCATCATTCATTCCTTATTGAAATAATACTTATAATTAATTACAAGACCAGAGTATGCTGTAGTTATATCGCTGTATTGTGATTATGTATATTGACGAAAAGTTGCCGTAAGTTACCGTCGAGTGGCGCTGTATTTGTTACCTCTTTTGACAGCCAAGATTGGTCTCTATTTCAGTATATTACAAAGTACTCTGTGAATATCACGTAAAGTAACGCGTAGGCGTAAAGTACATTTTGTGAAATTGACTTTTGTTTTTTTAATGTACTCGTTGACAACTGCCTAGAGAATCGTAAAATACTCGAAGCCGAATAGGCTATTCCGGTCTCATTCAAAAAGTAGTTCAAATGCATTTTTTAGTGATAAAATACCACGGAAAAATAGAGATATATTTTATTAATATCAAATAATAAAGAAAAACGACTTTTAATTTTTCAATTAAATTACTTGCTCGAAAACAGCACAGCTCTATATAGTCCGCCGTGACTTTTACGTTACACCTAAAGTAAACATCACGCTTCACTGAGAGATTAATAGGGATGATCGATATTCAAAAAACATCGATGTTGACATCGATGTCATAATCGAAGGCTCAACATCGATGTTCGATATTTATTGAAAACCGAACATCGATGTTGGATCCATCGATATTTTTCATATTAATACTTCAATAAGTAAAACATAATGTAAAAGTTCGAAATGTACATAAATTGAAATTGTCGATCTGTGGATGCGTTCATAGAAGACATCATTTTTATTCTAAGTTGCATTGGTTTGGACGTGCGTGTCATGCGAGAGATGAGGCCGTAGGTTAACATCGATGATCAATTTCGTTAACATCGATGTTGCGATATTTTTCGTATGGTAACATCGATGTTAAAACATCGATGTTTTTGCTTTCAACATCGATGATCATCGAACATCGATGTTCATCGAGCATCCCTAGATTAAAGTTATTTTCGCAAATACAAAATGAACTATAGTCGATATCATTGGTGTCTTGTGTCTGAATGTAAGAATACAAGTGTTAAAACGCCGGAAAAGTTATAGATACAAGTGCCAACAGATTTAAAAATGAGAAATACGTGGCTAAAGATAGCACGAAGAGATCCGAAGTTATTGTCCACAAAGAGTAAATACTATTTTTGTGAAGATCATTTTGATGTTACTTACATCAAAATGATCTTCACATGCAATTTAATAGACCTTCAAAACTTGCAAAATTATATTCACAATATTGCAAAACTAATATTTCATAGGTTATGTCTTCGTGGAAGATTAGTGCTTTCTGCTTTCATAAAACCATCTTCCATGATGAAATTATAAAGCGCCGGAATATCGAGAAACGTGTTAATAATAACTAAGAATTTTCGAATTATTGTAGTAAATGTAGTAGACACAGTACTGAGATTATTTGTTTACAAGACAAATTACGTCAAAACTTTAGCCAACATGGCGTACAGCGTTTTCACCAAATTTGAGACAGATTAAAAAACATGAATTTTAAAATGGAAATATTAAATTTATTTTTCACTTTTATGAATTGATATTAATATTCTTGGTTTACTTTTTCATGATCTATCATATAAACATAATTTTAGTTTTCCTAAATAAATCCATAATCATCACTCAAGCTTTCGCATTTCGGTAAGATATTTCGAAGTAGGCCTTCTTTTTTATTGAGACTACTTTACATAAATTTAACTATAATCAACAGGCATACGGCCGTATTCACAAACGTTACTATGCAACGCGCGGACGCACTGTTCATAGGTGTAGGGTACCAGGGGCAAGAAGTCATAACAACTAGTAGTGGGTTTTATTGGGATTTAATAAATTGGTATTACAAATTCAGCATTTCAACAACGTCTATAAAAATCGTCTGTCTATCAAATTATATTTTTCTAGAAGACCATAAATAAACTAACATAGGTTTTATTGTAAACCTCCAACACCCTTCCTCAATAAAACTATGGTCACATCCCATCCATTCAAAAAACTAAATAATAATAAACTGAGGCACACCTGCTACCTTTTCACAAACTATAAACTAACACAGCTACAATATCTATACAGCACGTAAACCAATTTTCTGACATAACTTCTGAAATTGATCTTTACCCAAACCCTTAGTGAACACGTCAGCTAACTGCTGCGTTGTCGGAATATATTCCAAAACTAATAACCCCTCACTTATTCTATGCTTTACATAGTGATGTCTTAAATCTATATGCTTCAATCTTTTATTTTCACAATTCTTAGCAACTTGAATGGCTGATTGATTGTCAACAAATATTTTAAAATTTTGACTATGCAGCTTAAGTTCTGAAAGTAAATTTTGAATTGAACAAGCTTCTGCAACCCCCTTTCCTAAAGCTATATATTCTGACTCTGTAGACTAAAGCGAAACACACTGCTGCTTCGAGCTACACCACGACACAGTACACCCGAACACTTTCATGACAAATCCAGACGTAGACTTCCTGTCTGACTTATCACCTGCCCAGTCCGCATCTGTATAACCCAACAGTGGTGTTTCTTCATTAGCCTTAAAAATTAGTTTGTAATCAATAGTACCCTTTAAGTATCTGAGGATACGCTTGAGCGCCTTCCACAAGCCTTCACTCGGCGTAGATTGAAACCTTGAAAGGTAATTCAACGCAAAACATATATCCGGTCTTGAACCCAACATAGCGTACATAAGGCAGCCAACCAATCCTCGGCATTTCTTCTCCAAAACTTCATCACTTGATTTCTCCGAGCTTAGATCAATACCTAACTCAATTGGAGTTGCTATAGTATTGCAATCTTGCATGTTATATCTTCTCAAAATTTCCTCTATGTATCGTTTTTGGTTTAGCTCTATCGTATCTCCCTTCATCACTATGTTTATACCCAGATATTTTAGATTATTTTCGCCAAGACATGTCATTTCAAATGTAGTTTCCAAAGATTCTTTCAATTTCCTTATTTCTTCCTGGTTTCTTCCCAAAATTAGTATGTCATCCACATACACTAGTACATACAACTTATCGTCACTCTTATAGTAAAGACAACAATCACTATCACTACGGGAAAACCCTTCCATAATCATAAATTCATTAAATTTGTTGTTCCACATCTTCGGCGATCTTTTAAGACCATACAATGATTTTTGTAACTTCAGAACTTTATGAGAATCTGGACCATCCCTCATACCTTCCGGCATTTTCAAATATACCTCTTCTTCTATATCTCCATTCAGAAAAGCACTCTTTACGTCCATTTGTAACATTTGCAAGTTATATTTACAAGCAATTGCCAAAAGTATTCGCAACGTGGAAAGTTTCGCTACTGGTGCATATATTTCTGAGTGATCAAACTCAACCTTCTGTTGAAATCCTCTAACCACAAGTCTTGCTTTATACTGCTGTTCTCCATTCTGTCCTTTCTTTACTTTGAATACCCACTTAGTGTCAATTGTCTTCTTCCCCGCTGGTAATTCTGTATAAAGCCAAGTTCCATTCCTTTCTAATGCATTAAGCTCTGCGTTTATAGCTTCTTTCCATTTATTACTGTCACTTCCTTCTGTAGCTATTTTATATGTAATTTCACTTTCTTCATTGATTGCTGTAAATCCTGTATAAAAATCCTCAAAACGTTTAGGCATTACTATCTGTCTAGTCCTAGTTCTTATTCCTTGTCCTGTTTCAGTACTTTCTGTTGAAATGTCCTCATGTTGAGTCTCAGGATCTTCCAAAACTTGCTCTTCTTCCGGTGATTCATAAATACTGTCTTCTTTTTCTCTAAGAATATCTTCATCCTCTGTGGTCATATCCATCCGAATATAGTCAACCTTCTGTGTTCTTTCCTCTGTCTTCTTAATATTCTTCTGTTCATCCACCTCTCTCTCTGTATGATTGTCTAAAAACGTAACATCCCTGTATACGAAAGAACCTCCCAAAGACCAATTCGGCTCGTTATTAATTACCTCTCACGATGCCGACGACGCACGTATTAGCATGCGCGTGATACTTCTGTAAACTACTTACCTATGCCTGGGCCCATAACCTGTTCATAGGTGTAGGGTACCAGGGGCAAGAAGTCATAACAACTAGTAGTGGGTTTTATTGGGATTTAATAAATTGGTATTACAAATTCAGCATTTCAACAACGTCTATAAAAATCGTCTGTCTATCAAATTATATTTTTCTAGAAGACCATAAATAAACTAACATAGGTTTTATTGTAAACCTCCAACACGCACAGTGCCCAAAATCCTTTACATTTTTGGGTATCTGTGCGTTCCCGCGACGCATAGTATCGTTTGTGAATACGGCCGATAATATGTAACCTTCGGTAATCGGTAACACACTTCGGACTTCGGAGTAAGTCTATAGAGTCAATGTGCTAGGAATTATGGCGGTCACGGCCATTTCAAGGAATCAGGAACGTTCATCTCTTTTTTATTACCAAAAAAGCTTAAAAATATTTTCAACGATTATTTGCAGAAATGGACCAAGCAGCAGCGCCCAGGATTTCCGCTTGACAAATAAAAAAAATACATACCATAAACTGTCAATGTCAGCTTTGTCAGCCAGCCAAATATCAATCATTTGACATTGACAGTCAAGTGTTATTTCGTTCGTGCTTCGTAAAATTTACAATAAGTGAAAGAAAGTGAATAAAGTATTATTGTCACCATACGTATTTGGTTAAAACAAACTGCTTATTACAGCAATCGACCTTTCGTTTATTTAGCTACATATCTAATATATTTATTAGCACAATGACAATGGGGGATGAACTGCCTGTTACATCTTTAGTTTTGCCAGTTCTCATACGTCCTGTTCTTACCCAGGTAAGTGACATTATTTCCAAAAAGCAGTACATTTCTAAATAATATTTTATTTAAAATATGTACAACAGATAAAGGTTCAAGGACATGGAGTGATAAAGTATAAATTGAAAACACGTTTTATAAGTCACGGAATATTAACAGATGTAATAACTTATTCGTTTTCAGCTCGAAAAATATGATTTGGGAGCATCCCAAACTTTACGTGCAGCTCTGATCAAAGCAGAAGCAGCAGTTCCAGGTTTGAACTATGATTTGGTGGCAGGCATTATGCGAAGAGCTGACATTCCTGTCAACATGAATGAGAGCCTCCTACGTCTCCAAGGAACCTTGACGGAAGCTGAATGTAATCACATATATTCTTGTATTATCTGTTGTCTTTCTTCATCATCTCATAATGAGAAATGAAACAATAAAATGTTTCCTATTTGGAATTGAAACAAGACACCCATTCTTTCGCATGGTTTCCAGATTTAGTAATAGGGTCAACCCATCTCAGTTGTCACTGTGGGTACCGTAAAAGACAAGTAAGGGAATGCATGAAATGGGCAGATAGGTACAAATAAAATCTACCGCTGTCACCAACCTGTCTACCAGGTATGGTGATTATGGCAAAGCCCCCCCCCCGACTGATAATTGTCAGTGAGACACGCTTATGTGGCAGCTGTGGCTGTTTGCAGGCTGAGATGATGATGGTGATAATAAATATATTGATGATGATAATATCCGTTCTTTCACAACTCACTTGTGTTGTTGTTCCCTTATTAATTACCTATCACACTGCAATTGTATTTGCAGCTAGTATAATTCCTACATTATGTCTACTACATGTCCCATTCCCTTCTTGTTACATTGTCTAGTTTTGAAAATTAAAAATTTCCTCATAATGTTTTGTTTGTATGTATGCTATGCATTTAGATAAAAGGACTTACTAAATAAATTATTAATTGTACCATACTTTTAGGAGACTTAAGACTGTAAATATTATTCAATTAAAATTTAAATTGCCTTTAATTTTAGGTGCAGACCTCAGATTGAACAGAACTGAAGAAGCGTTTCAGGAATTGAACAAAAAGTCATCAGCCTTAAAGAAAATATTGAGCCGCATTCCTGATGAAATCACCGATAGAAAGACATTTTTGGAAACAATTAAGTTAGTAATGGACATGATAATTTATTAATTGCATTAGTCTTAAAATGGATTCCATGAAATAAGTATTAGTCATGCTTGTTGTAAACTGGTTTCTTTGATGTTCTACACCCCCTTAATAGTAAGATCAATTTTGACAATATTTATTGTATGTTTTTGAGTGGTTTTTATTTGAAGGCTACTACACAATATTAGTTAGTTCTTAAGACTCAAGATGAATACCAAATGAAATTTATTTAAGTGAGTAAACTAATTACTCACTTCAATAAATTTAAATTTGATAAAATATTTATTTTAAGCTAATTTTAGTCAAGATTGCTTGTCATGTTGAGTATTTTTTTTATAAATAAATAACCTAAGATATTACACACTGGGCCAGACATCGCCTTCTAGCCCCAAACTAAGCCGAAGCTTGTACTATGGGTGTGAGATAACTGAAAAAACTTAGTTAGATATTTTATTGATTAGACAAGCTTTTAATTCAGGTTTCAGAGATAAAACATTATGTTTTCTTATTTAATTTTTCTTTCAGAGAAATTGCTTCAGCCATTAAAAAACTTTTGGATGCCGTAAATGAAGTGTCCACATACACACCAGGTCCAGGCAAGCAAGTTCTTGAGCAGAGGAAGAGAGAGTTTGTGAAATATTCCAAGAGGTTTTCTAATACCTTGAAGGAATACTTCAAGGAGGGACAGTAAGTATAATTTTAGGTTATTTTCTTGGTCTAGCTACCTATTATCTCTCTATCTACTTTATTGTATTATCAGGGATTCTAGTACTTTAAACTGTTGTCAGCAAATACTATTAAATCTAAAAAAATATTTAATGTTTCTTCTTTCTTTTCTTGTGTGTGCTTCTTAAAGCACTCAAAAGTGGGACAAATATTATGGTCTTTTCTCCAGGTGGTATTGAGACAGCCCTGCTGACCTGTGACAACTAATGAGTTGTAGCAGTAATGTGAAGACATGTTGTTCTTAAAGATTTTAAACGTTCCCATTCCATTACAACAAAAAAAAAATAATTAGGGCTCATATTTGTTATACTTCATTGTGTGAAATTTATCTGCTCTTAGTGAAACTAAAGACCTTTAAGTGGCAACTGGCAATATTTTATTATTGCAGGTGTATTTTATTGTGAACAAACATAGGTATAATTTTAAGAAACAGTGCTATAACTGAGGCTGATTGGCTGTTGTCAGTTATATAGGCTCCCACAATACAGATATTGTCCAGTGTGGGTACCAAGGAACCTTCCTAAAAAGATGAGGCACACAACAAGTTATGCTTAAGTCTATTTAATAGAAATAGTGATAATGTATTGAACTGTAAAAGCTTCTTGTTGGAAATAAAAAAAAAATTTTTTTTGTATTTGTATGATAGGTAGGTGAAATTTTGACCGTTCTTAATCTATTCTTTTTTATTTCAGGGCGAATGCTGTTTTTGTGAGTGCTTTGTACCTTATTCACCAAACAAACCAAATCTTGTACACAGTTAAAAGCAAGTCTGAGTAAGATTTCATGAGTATTATGATTTATTTGTTAAATCCTATGTTATTCATTTTATTAATTTAGTATATATTCTTATCAAAAAAAGTATTTCAAAGGGGTATATTTTACAGTTATTCTATTAGATTAATCTTATATTCCATAAAATTAAGTACATTGTTAGAAGAAATTAGGATAATACATATAAATATTTTATCGTTTAATATTGCTGTAAAAACAAATTTTAATGTCTTGTATGTAATATAAATTTTGTTGCTGTAGATAACTAACTTGTTGTTATAGATCCTAGTATTAAGAAAAAATACCAAATGAACAAACTCATGATGATGTATGTGATGCATAAAGAAACTGACTAAGCTTTTGTGATTCAAATGTACCTACTTAAAAAAATTAAGTTACTTTTTCAAAAATTATATTTTAATTAAGTAGGTATATTTGAAGATATTCTCTATGGTAAAAAAATCATCATAGATTTTTTAGCTTTATAGCCATAGAATTCGTCAGATTTTGTTTGTTCATTTGTGCATTTCCTATTTTATAGCACTATCTTTCTTGCAACGATAATTTATAGTTAAGCTTGACTGCAATATCTGTTGTAAATCTTTTTAGACTAAAGGAAATTTAGAGTGCGTTGCTTGTATATGTTGCACTATAATTTTAATAAACCTATTTTACAATCACATTTTTGTTCTTAAGAAACCAAATTCCTATTTCTAGGTGCGATTACTATTTAGTTAGATTATCATATTATAACAGGATATGCTGTATGTTGAAGGTATATAAATTATTTTATTAGTAAATTGAACATGAAAATAAAGACAACTTACACAAACTGAGACTAGTATAGTGAATAAACATAGGGAGAGAGAAATCGTGGATTTGTATTTTAGTAGAAACGAACACTGTTAATTTTGATTTTGCTTACATAGTTCTTTACCTTAAACGTTAGATTCATGAAAGATTATGAGAATAAGAAATCACATAGTTATGGTATAGGTACACTAATACAATTTAGGTTTATGGATACTTAACATCCAGCTAGGGTTTGTGGTACAGTAAACCGCTACAGTAACTGACGCTAACTGTATGTATGTTCTGGTCACTTGCACAGTATAAAAACATCAATAAAACCCACCATAGTCATAGTATGACAGTAACTTATTAAATAAAGAAAATATAACTGACTGGCTCGGTAGCTCAATTGACCTCTGCCTTCTGAGCCAAGGGTCGTGGGTTCGATCCCCACACATTGCAAACATTTGTGTGCGTGCATGAACATGTCTGTTTGTATTGGTCTGGGTGTTTTCTATGTATAGGTAATATGTATTTATTTACAAAAAAAACACAAACGACTAAAACTAAAAAGCGATAAATAACGTAAGTCAGCCAGCTCTCGGTACCTAACGTAGACTGTTGTTGTATGACGCGCGCGGCCGGCAAATCCACACGACATTATACATTTATTTGTTTGGCTGGCACCGACTTCAAAAATAAGTGATAATTGTAATATTTAAATAATTATGTATTAAGGATAGAATTACTTACGTTATTTATCGCTTTTTAGTTTTAGTCGTTTGTGTTTTTTTTGAAGTCGGTTTAATTTTTTTTAAAAAATAATTTTATTTCACTATTTTTAGTTGCGTTGATGTGCTGAGTAAAGTACTGACCTTGAGTAAAGGCTAATTAATGTCCTTAAGAGTTTTACTTAGGAATGAAAAATTTTGCTTTAAGTCAAGTGAAGACTTTGCGATCTAGAATCAAGCATATCACTTACCAAATCACCTGCCCTATTAGCCCTGCATAAGTACATACTACTACCTAGTTTAATATCGACCAATGTCAGTACTGTCCCCTAACTCCTAACCGTTAAGGAGTTCTGTGTCTTCATCATCAGCACCAGATATTGACGCCCGGAAGCATATACCTGAGTAAAATATGATTACGTAACAAAAACACCATATGAGCATACAATTTTCGGTTGTTGCCCTCAATTTCTCCAGGATCCCATCATCAGATCCTGACTTGGTGATAATGGGACCACCTCGGAAGTGTCCTCTGTCGAACTGTCGAAAAATTTTTGAAATCCATCCATAATTGACGGAAATATCGGTGAACATACATAAAAAAAAAAAAAAAATATTATACATACAGACGAATTGAGAACCTCCTCCTTTTTTCGAAGTCGGTTAAAAAAATGTATCTTAAGTAAGTTTATCAGTTGTCTAGTACCCATAGTACAAGCTTCGGCTAATTTTGGGGCTAGATGGCGCTGTGTGGCCCAGCGTGGCATGTCTTGGGTTATTTATTTATTTATAAATAAACTAGTTTTGCGGCCATAATCACAAATGTTATTATGCGTCGCGCGAACGCACAGGTAGGTACCCAAAAACTTATAAGATTTTGGGCACTGTGCGTCCGCTCGTCGTATAGCAACGTTTGTGAATACGGCCGTAAGTCCCGAAGCGTCTCTTGCGTTAACTCCAGATTCAGATCTTTATGGCAGTAGGTTTCTTAATTGTTTCGGTTCTGAGTGTTCTAGGAGTCCCCGTTCATCATCATCTAGTACCTATAATAGATACTAGGGATAACCAATAGGTAATCCGCTACTCAAAGTGGTGGTAAAATACCAGACATTTTATCGCCTTAACTAAATAGGTACCTACATTGTTTTCATGATAAATTAATTATTTTGTGTAGGGATTAATATGATTTTGTAGATATAAAGTATCTATTGTAGATAACGACGATTAATTGACAAGCCCAATTTACGATTTATACCTAACCATTCAGGAATTTACCTACTTATGTAAAATAAATTAGGTGTATCTGACATGATTCGCAATTCCTCTATCTTAATAAGTAGGTATGTAGATATTTTTGGGTACGGGCTCTCATGGGCATTATTTTCTGTTATGATGGAAATCATATAACTAACCAATATTAGGTAGGTATATCTTTAAATAGGTAAACGCAAAATGGAATATGTAAACAAAAATAAAACACGACGTAAAGAACGCTCGTCCCCGTGTAGGATTTGAATCTACTACTTCTGTTTTCGAAAACAAATAAGCACCTGGTACCTAACAGTTTTTATGTAGATATGACCGTTTAGCCAGCGCACGCGGTTTGCGCGAGCAAAGATAAAGATTCTACTTGCGGTTTTGCTCAGAACTTTTCTACAGGATATGTTAAATGTCCATTAAATGCACGACAAAGCGGTATTCATTATGTTAGTTAACTCTATGGATCAGCCAGAACAAACTTACAAAAAATGTTAAAATCGTTATTATATTGTCTTAAGTAACGTTACTATATACCTACTTATATTTTACGTCGTTTACCAAAAAGATGTTATTTTGACGTGCAATCGCTTCATTTTTATTTATTAGTAGGTAGGGAATAATAGACTTACTACAAGTAAAATACTTAGTGTAATTTTTGCGTTACGTTCAGTTCAATCTAATGCAGAGTCTAAAGTCATTCATAGCCTGCCGGTAACAATAAATTTCACAGTGGCATTGTATTTTCGTGGGAACTTATCATAGAGATGTTTTTGGCAGTTCCACTTTGCTATCTGGTGTCGGTGAAAGAGTCTGGTAAAATGATTTCGTGACCGCGTTTAATGGGTCATGAAGCCTGCTCTGTGATTCGTCTCGTCGTGCGAGCGCGGACAATGGCTGGTCGTGCCCTGACCGCCGAGCCCGTGACACTTGACACAGGGTACCCACGACCTCCACATATTTCCGCGTCCAACGTTTTTTACCGATTCAAAACGTGGACTACCTACGATCCAATTTAACCGCTGAAGCTTAAAAAACCTACATAAAAATAGAATTTCTAAAGTTGAAGTCGAATTGCAGGTTTGTCGACGTGGTGTTGTTACCAATGGATATTATTTTCCAATAAATTAAAATAAATATAGATATCTATATACAATTTATGCACAAAGAGTTTACAGAAAAAGATATTTTAAGAAATTCGATGCATAAATGAATGCAGGTGTCTTCTGACTTCTTCTACCTACCTACCTATAGGTAGGTACAGCAGTATAAATTTAATTTAAAAAACCGGCCAAGTGCGAGTCGGACTCGCGCACGTAGGGTTCCGTACCACTGATTGAATGAAAAAAATTAGGTAATTTGATTTATGATGTTTAAAAAGAACAACTGTCTAGATTTCATTGAAACTAATTTGGTTAGTAGTTTACATTGTAATACACATCATATATTTTTTTCAGTTTTTTAGTGCCCATATTTTAGAAGTTACAGGGGGGGGGGACACACATTTTACCACTTTGGAAGAGTCTCTCGCGCAAACTATTCATCTGAGAAAAAAATGATGTTAGAAACCTAAACATCATTTTCAAATACCTATCCATAGATATCCCACACGTATGGGTTTGATAAAAAAAAAATTTTTGAGTTTCAGTTCCATGTATGGGGAACCCCAAAAATTTTGGATTTTTTTCTGATTTTACTTTAAAATCTTAATGCGGTTAACAGAATACATCTACGTACCAAATTTTAATAATGTAGCTCTTATAGTTTCGGAATAAACTGGCTGTGACATACGGACGGACAGACAGACATGACGAATCTATAAGGGTCCCGTTTTTGCCATTTTGGCTACGGAACCCTAAAAACCGCTTCAAATCCGTGGCGTAATTTTAAAGATCTAAGCATACATAGCATACAGTATAATCTTTACCTCGCACATTTTTGTAATTACTTTAATTTCTTTAATAGGCTATTTTCATCTATCAACGATAAATTATGAAATAATGTTATTTGTAACAATAAAACATTGAATGACATGATTATAAGGAAAGTAAGTGCATTTAATATTAAATAGACCGGACGATCTTGTTTGCTGTTTATACATTTTAGCCCAAGTCGATACCCATTCAGTCATCGCATCACAATAGCTCACTTTCTTTCCGGATCAATCCGAACGTTACTTCTTATGACACGGAGTCTCAACAATGAGTCAATCATGCGGATCAGTTAAAATATTCATAGCTTGAAAGCGGAGGCGTAATCGATTTAAACTCCGAAGCGTCGTCGGTCCTGCGCCGGCGCCGCAAACAGATGAAAGTGTGTGATATGAACTATATGGGGGCCTTTATGGCACAGTGTGCAACGGTTGCACCTCACTGTGTCATCGTATTATGTCTAATCTTATAATTTATTGAATCTTAGTCGTAATATTAGTTTAAAACAAATGAATTTCCATATTTTTAGATCAAATTAAGAAGCTTAAGAAGTAGATACAATCACATACTTTATTACACATCTATATATAACATCCAGTCAATAAGGGCCCTTAATATTGATCTTATAAATATAAATGTTTAGGTAGGTACCTATAGATAGGTAGATATTATAAATTTGATTATAATATTGAAATACACAATTTCTGAATTATTTCCAACATCCGGCTCTAGTCAATATAATGAATAGGATCTTATCAACTCGGCATAGGTAATGTTCTTATTGATATTACCTACCTACGTGCTTATGCAGAAGAATCAAACTGGAGATAACATATAAATGGGACGATGGATGGGGCCACTGAAGTCCATTTGTTATCACTTGTACATTAGCATCTCAGACTTCAGAAAAAGCTAGTTTCCGATGCAACACATTTTGAATGTATGCCCAGGAGCATCCTGTAATTGCTTCACATCAATCTCGTTCCTTGTTGCAAAAACAAAGCATTTGTTATTGAAGATATTATCATTCGATAACCGAAACTGTTCACTTGATTTATACAGATGATTCAAGTTGTGACATTAAACAAAGCGAAATGCATAAAAGTTATACGTGAATTCGTAACTTCAACGGATAGGGATAAATCACATATCTAACGCTCATCTAGGTACTTTTAAATGCAGTGTACATATAATAGGGTTATATAGTATGTAACTTATATACTTAATGATGACATCGATAAGGTACTAAAACCTGTAGTACATTCTAAAGAATTAGCCCAATTAATGTGATGTTGTATGATATTAAATTTATTTTCGTACTAGATTTTACCTTCGGCCCATTGTTAAAGTAGGTATATTCGGGGAAAACTAGGAATAGACCTTATAGTATCTTCATCCTACACGTCTGTCTTTACACTCAAACGCGTGAATAGTCAAAAGCACGATGGTTCAATAAATCTAAGAAGTTTTCTCTTAAAATTTCCGTCCTGCTATTTCGTAGGTAACATGAAATACTCGGGACGCGGTAAACTTAATTTAAAAAGCATATCGTACTACTTAGTTTATGACAAATTATAACTGTGTATTTTTAAGATTAAACTTATAAGTACTGACCTCATACTGGGTTCGATGAATGTGATGATGATGGATCCAGAAGCTTACAGTTCAAATACAGTTTTTTTCAAACAGTTTTTAATGGGCAAATGGACAGTATTTTTGGCCTTGTATTATTTTATCGAATACGTTATGAAACAATAATTAATCATTAATTAATTGTGAGTGGAGCACATAATTAATTGTGACTGGAGCATTCTGTAATAGGCCTGTTGCCGTAAAAAATGTAATTAGTCCGTCTTTTAGATTGTTCAAAAATAAAAGACACGTATTTTTGCATTTGCAAATTAGACCAAAATGGCATAGCAATGACATGACCGTGGCATGTCTTGGGGTTGGGTTATTTATTTTTAAGTCTAGTCTGAAATACGGACTAAATATAATGTAATTATTTTGACTCTGGAAACATCCCTATTGTTACTTAGTCTTTGTTTTCTCCGATATGTTCTTCTGTGATTGAATAAAATATCGGAGCCTCAAAAACCAGGTACGTAACTAAACGGCAAAAACATCAATAAACAATACATTATGTACCTATATTACCCATAATAAAACAGTAAAAAAAACAGAAAAAGAGCAGGAACCCAAAAACAAGGCTGTTTGTAGTATCTGTTTGAACTAGCTAATCTGCGAAAGTTGCTGCTGGACAGATTTGTATGAAACTTTATTTTCTTCTTCTATCTATCTATACTTATAATAAATCTGTAGAGAGGTGTAATTCTGAACGTGAAATATATTTTTAAAATAACTATCAGGGGTGATAAGTGATCGATACTGATACCAAAAATAAATAAATAAAATAAAAAATGCAATCAGTAAAATTTTTATCTGTGTCTGTCCGTCTGTCTGCCTGTCTGTATGTTCGTTATAGAAACAAAAACTGGCCATCTGCGAGTCGGACTCGCGCACGTAGGGTTCCGTACCACTGATTGAATGAAAAAAATTAGGTAATTTGATTTATGACGTTTACTACTGTCTAGATTTCATTCAAACCAATTTTTGTTAGTAGTTTACATAGTAATACACATCATATGTTTTTTTCAGTTTTATAATGCCCATATTTTAGAAGTTACGGGGACACACACACACACATTTCACCACTTTGGAAGAGTCTCTCGCGCAAACTACTTATTCAGTTTAGAAATTGGTATTAGAAACCTGAACATCATTTTAAAATACCTATCCATAGAAAGCCCCACACGTATAGGTTTGATAAAAAAAAAATGAGTTTCAGTTCCATGTATGGGGAACCCCAAAAGTTTTGGATTATTTTCAGATTTTATTTTAAAATCATAATGCGGTTAACACATCTACGCACCAAATTTCAATAATGTAGCACATATAGTTTCGGAACAAACTGGCTATGACATACGGACGGACAGACAAACAGGCAGACAGACATGACGAATCTATAAGGGCCCCGTTTTTGCCATTTGGCTACGGAACCCTAAAAAACTACTTGACGGATTTTAACGAAACTTGGTACAATTATTCTTTATACTCCTGGGCAGGTTATAGTAAGTATACATTTCATCACGCTACAATCAATAGCAGCAGAGCAGTGAAGAGAAATGTTGGGAAAACGGGAGAAATTTTTATTTGTATGTTTGAACATGTATCATGCAAAAACTACTGCATGGAATTGAATGCGGTTTTCACCAATGGAAGTCCGTTATTTTTGAAAACACGCGTGCGGCGCCGCTGTCACAGCTAGTAGCAAATAAGTCTGTAACGTATAGGCTTTAATTGATTTTGAAAACTGGAACACATACCAAATGATTCTTCACACGTTAACCCAGCTAAACTATAAGAGATATGAAAATTAGTAAAAATTGTTCCGCCTAATAATTAATATTTAATATTTTACGTTAAAGTCATCAAAATCTAAGAGACTAATAAGATGTTCTAGATAGCATCTTATGTTGGACTGTAAGAGATCAGCTACACTATAACATGTATAGGAATAACACATTAGCGCAAATGTTCCGCCAGATAAGAACGAAGTCGCTGGCACCTGATATTAGATACATATTAATATTAAGATAGTGACCGATGAACAGTAGGTACATTGCATCCGCTTGCTCTTTAACCAGAAAACGCTTCTTTGGTGTAAGCGTAATCTGTTTTCGTTTATCTGATTAGATTGAAACGGCACCTACTTACGTCATCATAATGTATGCAGCCACCGTTTTCCTTCGTGGACTACTGTTGCTATGTTTCTGCTTGTCTAATATGTAGTACTAACAATATTTTAGATCGTTAACCTGTTTTAAATTTTTACACAACTTACAGCAAGTACGTGGGTCTCTTTCATACAAGTCATTTAAAACACATACCTACATACGTGTACAAAATTAGGTTGATATTCAATTCGGGGACATAAAATATTGAGAATTCAGATTCACCTATCAAATACGGTTGTTGACTATGCCTACCAGACGTTAGACGTAATACAAAATCTAGACACAGACCTATTATACATGCAGCCGTGTCTAGATTTTCTATTCATGAAATAGAACATCTAGGAAGATATTGATAGACACCGGTAGGTAGATCATATATTTCCGTAAATGTTTTTAAAATTGACAAATTTCCATGCATCAGCAGACAGATGTGTCGATGAAAAGTTTGACCGTATAGCAACCGGACTACAAATTGTGTTCAATGTTATGCGTGATACAATATTAATAGAGCATCTGCTGTGTCCGAAGCCGGGCGGCGGCGGGCGGCGGAAGGGCGCGGGGCGCGCGTGCGATGGCGTCTCACGCCCGGCATCACCACGCAAATGCATGCTAATCCCTCACTCGCTGTATAATGCGCTGTTTTGACGGGTCAAGTGTCTGTTTGTTGTATCACAATTTACCCAGAACGAAAAGATGGTGACAGTTTTAAGATATTTTTAAGACTCGATTTTATGATTTCTTTTGGATAATCTGTTTGCTTTTAAAACATTTACAAATAATTGATTATGGAACCTTTTACAATATTCATAAACATGCAAGTGTAGGTTCATCATCATCATCATCAGCCCGTAGACGTCCACTGCTGGACATAGGCCTCCCCCAATGACCTCCACATGGATCGGTCCTGAGCGGTCTGGGTCCAAAGGATCCCCGCTATATCTACCAGGTCGTCAGTCCATCTCGTTATCGTAGGGGGCCGTCCCCTGCTGCGTCTTCCCTCTCGCGGTAGCCACTCGAAAACCTTTCGTACCCATCTATCGTCGGTTCTGCGAGCGATGTGGCCTGCCCACTGCCACTTCAACTTGCTTATTCTGTGAGCTATGTCGGTCACCTTAGTTCTTCTGCGAATATCCTCGTTACGGATTCTGTCGCGCAGGGAAACTCCGAGCATAGCTCTCTCCATAGCTCGTTGAGCGACCTTCATTTTGTGGATCAAACCAGCAGTGAAAGACCACATAAGTCATCACTGGCAACACGCACGCATTGTAGACTTTAGTCTTCAAACACTGAGGGATTTTGGACGAGAAGACATTTCATCAACATTTCAGAAGACGTACAAGTGTAGGTTAGATGATATTAATATAAATAAAAGTCAATTCAACTGCTCCATCTCATGTAGACGAAACGTGTCTTAGGTATTCAGTTTGATGAACAAAAAATAATTTCGTGTAAAATGTTGGCAAGTATGCAGATATTGCACTGTCAAAAAGTTACCAGATCTGAGGTAGAGCCGAAGTTCGGATCTGAATTGAAAGGGACTTAAAACGCGACCTAGGGACTTATCCTGCTAACGGATACCTACCCGTAGTAGATTGGTCTCCATGTAATCTATTATACATTATCGATACAACTATAAATGCTTTATTCTTGTAATTGTCTTGATGTTACCAGAAATGAATCTCGTTTTTGAAACCCGATATCCACGCGTGCGACGCCGCTGGCGCAGCTGGGTACCTACAAAATAAAGTTTCGATCCAATTTGGTTTATTATTCACTATCTTAGTAAAAAAACTATATAAAATCGTAGAGGTTGATAGTGTTAAAAATGTATCTATTGAATTCGGTCATCTCGACAATTTTGAATCTAAATCGCGGATCTGCCTGCTGGCCATTGTATATGTGCATAATTGCCCACTTCACTTATTTGTTCTTTACGCTTTTCTGTATAACGTTTTGTAAACCAAAAGGTACTCGAATAAAAATCTCGCATTGGGTATTGTGTTGTGTATATTTTATAATAAGTTGGTTGCGATCACCTAAATATGAAAGATAGTGAGATAATAGAGACTATACCTACATTTAAAAATTTGGTTGGTAGATAGTATTTGTAGTGGTTATGTTACAATTTGTAGTAGGTACCTAGTAGTGGCTAACCTACTGTGAAGTGGTCTGTGCCTAATAGTCGTTCAAATTCGTTACTTACGAAGCTGTAATTATAACTGAAAATAAATTAGGCAATAATCGAGACACTAATACATAGGTTTATTACACAATAAATCTAAATCTATGTCTAATGTATGTCAAATTTTTAAATGTGTGTACATTATAGATTTCTGACTCGCCCAATGGTTGACTGGTAGAGAATGCCACACGGCATTAAGTCCGCCATTTTACTATCTTTGTGCTACACGCCACACGGCATTAAGTCCGCCATTTTACTATCTGTATTTTATACTTTCTTTGTGCAATAAAGATCAAATAAAAAAATAATGGAGCAATACTTGAGCGATTTCTATAAATAGATCCAAGTAAATAAAATCGGAATGTGAGATCTTAGCCTATTTGTCAGAATTCTACTTAAAAGAAAATTTACAGATATCTACATTTTCTTCATTAACATATGATTGATTTAGTACGGACCTACTTATTAAATGAATCCATATAAAATAAATTGAAAAAAAAACCGGCCAAGTGCGAGTCGGACTCTCGCACATAGGGTTCCGTACCACTATACAGCTAAATAAATGTTTTTTCTGTACGTTTTATTATATTGGAGTTAATTAAATGAAAAAATTAGGTAATTTGATTTATGACGTTTAAAAAAAAAACTACTGGCTAGATTTCATTCAAACCAAATTTCGTTAGTAGTTTTCATAGTGATACACATGATATATTTTTTTCAGTTTTATCATGCCCATATTTTAGAAGTTACGGGGGGGGGACACTCATTTTACCACTTTGGAAGAGTCTCTCGCGCAAACTATTTAGTTTAGAAAGAAATGATGTTAGTAACCTCAACATCATTTTCAAATACCTATCCATAGATACCCCACACGTATAGGTTTGATGCAAATAAATTTTTTCAGTTTCAGTTCTATGTATGGGGAACCCCAAAAATTTTGGATTTTTTTCTGATTTTATTTTAAAATCTTAATGCGGTTCACAGAATACATCTACGTACCAAATTTCAATAATGTAGCTCTTATAGTTTCGGAATAAATTGGCTGTGACATACGGACGGACAGACAGACAGACAGACAGACAGACAGACAGACAGACAGACAGACAGACAGACAGACAGACAGACAGACAGACAGACAGACATGACGAATCTATAAGGGTCCCGTTTTTGCCATTTTGGCTACGGAACCCTAATAATAATAGGAACAACAATGCGGACATGATCCGTGAATACATTGTGCAATATTGTTGGAGAGCTCCTGTTCTGTTCCCATGGGCGGAATTAATGCCCATAGCTCCCACGAGGGTCACTCGTGAGACAATATTGTTAGTGACAGCGATGCGGTGCAGCAGGCGCCGGCCTTCCCGCATCTGCGCACGGGTTAGGGTTGCCGCTCCTAAAGATGAACGTGGAGTTATGCTTACACAAAAATATTGGTTGCAAAAACGTGCACATCGATGGTGCTGCCGACTGGTGTCATAAATTCGAATGTTTTACCCTAGTTTACACTATGTAGTGCTGCCACCTATACTTTGTGAACGGTCCCTGATAGGGAACGTGCACATCGATGGTGCTGCCAACTGGTGTCATAAATTTGAATGTTTTACCCTAGCTTACACTACGTAGTGCTGCCACCTATAGTTTTTGCACGGTCCCTATCTAAAGCTATGTGGCTAACAATTGGAGAAGCTTAGGTATATCCAGCAGTGCATTGCGAGAGGTCGATGATGATGATGACGATGACATATTCTACACCTAAATGCAGTTATTTGCTTTTTAGATGAAACTAATACAATCTTGTATATTAACTGAAACCAGAATTGTGTTATAAAAAATACAAAATTGAAACATTGATAAAAAAGTAAACGGAAAATAAAAGGTTAATTTAAATCATTAAGAAATTGTTTAAAAGTTCTGTTAACACGTTAAACCCATCAAAACTGCTGACATAGCACATTTCACGTCAGCAGATTTACAACTAAAAATACTTATCTCAAATACATGCATTCAAAATTTTTCTTCACGTTTATTGTAGGTACCACATGGCAATAAAAATGCAACATTTTTAAATGTATTATTATTAGTTATGTCGACTAGCGTCGATTGGACATGGACAGCCCTATTGACATGGCTCGTGGGAGTGCGTGCGGAAACGGATCGCACCATGCGCTTGCGCGTCAACAATAACACACAAATCAACGACCCGCCCGTGCAGGTCGCCCTCGGCCTCCCCTCTGGAAGCTGTGGGAACCATTCAATTAACAATATCATTCGCCAAATCCCTACCCGAATCTAAACAAACTGCACTTGAGTAGGGTGGGATAATGCGTAAATGTTGTACGCTGACCGGAAGCTGTGTGCCTACATATGTTGTTAGTGCAGTGAATTGTAAAAGCATAGCAAAATATTTGAAATCACCGCATTATTAAAAAGGTCAGATACCTAATGCCTACAATATGCCTGCAATATTGTATTAAACAATTAGATTGACAGTTTGATTCCGTATCTAATTCGCGATTTTCGACGCCCCTGTCTTAAACTACCTAAACTGCAATGGAAGGAAAACACATTTTTTTTTCAAAATTATTCACTTCTCGGCTCAGCTATTTCCCGCTCTTTACCTTTCGCAGTAGAGGTGGGCATTATTATCGCCAAAAAGACAAGCTTTTATTAGGTCTGGCTAAAGTGTGTTACTCGGTCAAAACAATTAATTCGCTAATTATTTTATAAGTTCATTGCTATTAACTATGGTATCCATTTGAAATGCGCCAGATAATGCACACTAATCACCCGGCATAAAACAAAGTTTTCCCTTGTTTAACGAGGACTAGATGTTGTCTTACTAGTGACTTCTGCCAGAACATCTAGACCCAAGTCAATTTAGTAAAGATAATTTTCTAAACTGACCCGACCAAGAGTCGACATTTTCGTTTACGCTTTACGCAAGAACGAACTATATAATGTGCCGCCGAGTTTGTGAAAAAGTTAGAAAAAAAGCAAGTAATTATAAATGGAACAGAATTATATTATCATCGTATCTACATATAAACGAGTGATGAGTAACTATGTTTCTGGTAATTGGGGAGGGCGAGGCAGCCACCTGACGGGGGCGGTCTGCGTGACCGCATTTGTCGCGTGCGCATGTTATTCCATCAACGTAATGTTACGGATTTTTGAGTGCTCATCAATTTCGTATAATAATTATTTTTGCCCTTTATCTGCACCGAGGTTTTCCCATAGGGATTTAGTCCTATTCAAAAAGCTCTTAAACTTAAAATGTCTTTTATTTCATATTTTACTTCATTGCGTCTTAAGCTTTATTTTCAGCTCAGAAGTAGTGTACCTATGTGGTAGGTCCACTAATAACGATGGTCGGTCGTACCAAATGGAGAATGTTAACCATAACAAGATATCATGATAGAACGGAAATCACGTTTTACTTTCAAAATAATCACATTGTTACAAGATTGCGCGGTAGCCTTAAAAACAACGCTACAAAATACATTCAGAACGCGAATTGGATGTGGACCGCTACTATAAATAACCCAAGACATGCCACGCTGGGCTACACAGCGCCACCTAGCCCCAAACTAAGCCGAAGCTTGTACTATGGGTACTAGACAACTGATAAACTTACTTAGATACATTTTTTTTTGTAAATAAATACATATTATAGATAGAAAACACCCAGACCAATACAAAAAGACATGTTCACGAACACAAATGTTTGTATTGTGCGGGAATCGAACCCATGACCCTTGGCTCAGAGGACAGAGGTCACTACCAAATGAGCCACCGAGCCTATATGTTGGTTGATGAGGACACTGACTGAACTGGACGTTTTGAAAATCATGTAACTTGTAACTAAGTGCAAGATTGTCGCCGCTCTACCTTAGTACATTTTATGTAATATTAACACAAAAAGCAGTTCAGAAAAAAGTGTCTTTAATTGTCTGAAACGAAAATAGAGGTAATTTAGGTATTCGCATTTTGTAAGATAGAACTTTACGAAATACGCCACCACGCTCGTCGCGGTACAACTTGTAAATTCAAATTAACCATACATTCTCTACCAAAACATTTAAATTTGTTCAATGGTCATCCCTCTTAATGGAAAGTAAACTCGTAGCATCAGCGTTGCAAATGAATGGTGTTACGGGCCATAAGTTTTTGGATTAGATCGCGGAGCGGCGCACGCGGCGCGGCGCGGGCGCACTCGCAACTGTCAGCGAGGTCGCGTGCCGGCTTAATAAGCTCTTAATGAAATTAACGACCGCGCACCATATTGCCGGGCTGGGGGATGACCAACAAAAAGTAACAATTACAAATTTCGTATGTTGCTTGATACGCTACCCCATTTATCGAATAAATTACTGCTAATGTTACCTGCGTGCCACCCCTGAAATGGAAAACGTATTAAAACAATAAATGAACTTGCTATTGTATTGTTGTTGATAACTTATCGTCGATTACGATGAATCGAGTATTTTTAAACACAAAAAAATTAGATAACTCATGAAATGTTTGCTTTATGATATTAACGATTATATTTAAACAAAAAAATTAACGATTATATTTAAACATAAATAGAAAAAGTACCTGGGACCCACCCAGGTATTTGTAGTAGTTATAGTAAATAGGCTGCGATTACCAAATATGGAAAGTATATTTTTCACCCATGTAAAACATCCAGGACCGTTTCAATGTATATGTCACCGTTGCAAATACCGTTAGATTATAATATTTCCACAGTTTACAATCTCGCAAGATGGATTATAATCTAACGGTTTTTACAATTTCACAGTGACAGATTTATCGTGTTGCTCGTCTTTACGTGTCATCGTTTATAGAAGAGTACCTAATATAATGTTGTAAATACTGTCGTTCTTCCGACAAACTTGTCGTAATAACTACCATATCTATAACCCATGAATGCATCATTATAGATTGCCCCCTCCACTAAATCAGTATCATGATTTCATAGAATCCAAAAATCAATAAATGCATAAAATATCGTTAATCCACAGGTGTTACTTTATCTGTAAAGTACCCCTATTTTAAACCTGCCCTAGTTCTCATATTAAAATGTTCACTCTTGTTCACCTCACAACTTGTTACGATGTGTCCATGTGAACCAGTACAAAGATTTCTTTATAAATTTATCAAACAGTGGATGTGACCAATGTGACATGTTTACTGATAAAATGCATATACCTAATCAAAGGTCTCACACGCATCGTTATCTCTCGGTGAATTTACATAGGTCTTCAGGTGTAAAGAATTGTAGCTATAAGTAAAGGTTCCGTACCTGCACTGTAGTCGTACTTTGATTAGAATGTCACCCTTTATTTTGGAGTAGTAGATGAATAGTAGGGATGTAAGGGAGCGACCCATCATATTTTCGCTCCAAGCCAACCTCACCTGCACGTGGTGCATCCTGCCGAATAACAAACGAGGCGCTGGCAACCGACTGGTGGCGGTATAACCATCACAATTGAAGGCGTAGCTAAATACCACAGACCGATGACGGGCTGCAGCGTCACCGGAGCGAGAAGCTACGCCCTGCGATCGCCAACCCGCCTGCCCAGCGTGGCGATTATGGGTATATCCTCCAGATGTTTGCCCTAAGTGGCGAACAACTGGAGAGGCCTATGTCTAGCAGTGGACTGCAAAAGGCTAATGATGATGATTAGTATAATTAAGTTATTCAATGAAATGTACATTATACCTACTCGTAGACCCAGCTTGAAATGGCTTGGAATGGATTCATTCGACATCAGTGCCTTTAGTGATTTTTTTTTTTTAAATTCTCATTGAATTAAGTAGAATTTCGCATAAACATTTAATTACAAAAAAAGAACAAGCAAAATGTAATATTAAAAATCTATTTCATGGTACGAAATTATAATTTTAATATTTTAGTACGTATAAAATGTCAAATTTTACAAAAGAAGTAAATGAAAACGAAGTAAACAAGGCAAAGGAGAAAAATGTGATTAACGAAATATACCTCCGCGACGCTTGGCATAACTCCGAAAAATCATCAAATAGCAACGAAATATGTATGTATATACATACTTACTTATACCTAATTTATCATTTTAACATTTTGAATAAAATTAGACACGAAAGTTCCACCAAGCGATAATTTAAGTCGGTATTTTACTGCGGCGGCATTAAGGTCCTGCAGCGTAGTGTAGGTCCTGCCTAAGATCCGTTATTGACGCAAATACCTCGAGGAATTTCCTGCACGATATGTACTTATGCTGGCCGTTGTAGAACCCTCCCGTTCCTCGCACGCTGAATGAACACGTGCGCCTGTGCAAACACATGTGTGTCGGTATTCACACCGGCTTCTTTCACGATCTGATAAGATAAGGATGGGGTAAAGTAATTAGGGCCACGTAAGAACTTCTTCATATACCTACGATAGGAAAAATTGCGCACATAGCAATATGGCATTAGATGCAGTTTCCTAAACGTTTTCCTGCCGACCATTAGAGACACGAAGCAGTCTTAGATGTTTGTGGGCCGTATGTACCTACAATTGATTACATTATGATTCATTTTTCTAATCGGATTAATGAATTAATTTTATCTCTAGCTAAAAAGTAATGTTATTTTATTCTTTATATGAGGAATTGTTGGGCTAATAGTCATGGCACTACATTTTATTAACGAGTATCCTCATTAAAATCTAAATTAATATCATAAAGAAGTCCATCCAGTAGTTACCTACTTCTGATGTTACATTTTCCATAATCCAACAATAATTAATTGTATCTGGAATACCAGCATTTGAAGCGATACTCTTTTATCATCTTATGAGCTTTTATTTCCTGCTCCTTGCACTACATAAGTGCTTCGTTCGCGTGGAGTTTCCAGATCTTCTAATTTTGATGACTCTAAAAATGCTCTATCCGGTCTTTATGCCGTAATTTTTCAATTCTTTAATGTGGATACTGTTTTATTATATATGTTTTGCTGATATGAAATAAAAGCTCCTTGGTAAATAATGATTGAATAAACAAGTTTACCCCGGGATTTTTGTATTTTACTACTGTAATGTCAATCTCTTTATGATAGTGGTGCTCTGAGATCTCCATAGTTGACATCACCTGATGATTTACTGTCATTGTGAAAGTTATGAGGGGAACTTTTATGACTGCGATAATATGGACTGGTCCTTAAATGGGACACTGCCATCAACTTCCTGCGTGGTTATTATTTATTGGAGTGCATCGTACGTCACTAATTTTAATTTTATTGGTTCTCTCACTCGCAAGTTGACTAATCAATGTAATAGTATTTCTGAAAAAAAAAAAAATAGGTGCTCTAAATATATTTGTTTACGAATATGATTTCATGTAAGTACGTCTAGAAAAGACTGTACCTAATTATTATAAGGACCTTTACTAACGTATTAAGACTTGTAAAGACGGCCACACATACCCTTACCTATATGCTAAACAATTTTCAACGAAATGTCCAAGATATAAAGTCCATTTTGACAGATGTGACTAACTTGACCTGCGTTTAGGTACATATGTGAACCTAAAGGCCTTACAACCAGAACCAGAGAAAGCTAAATAAAGTTACTGATTCTAATATAGTACTTGTAACAATTATCTCTTTATAGTCCAACGTCAAACGTTTTATTAATTAAAACATAAAATAAAATTATTTACTTTTTATTGTTTTACCATTACGTTTGCAAAGTATCTATATGTAAATACCTACATATAGGAAATATGTACTAGACAACGGACGAAATTACGCATTTTAAAGTAAAAAGTTTATTGTCTTAATTTGCCTAAAAACAGTTTAGTCGACAGACAAAATTCAGTATGTAATAGACATATTGCTTTGAGAATAGAACGAAACTTTTGCTGTTACTCTGCATTGCTATTGCACTCTACTGCTATTGATAAATAAGAGGAAGATATTACATATTACAAAATTAATAAATCAAATTTTGGTAGATAGGTTAAAAACTAGCCTATGACATTGCTTTTTTATACATAAATAATTATGGTCATGGGAAACGGGTTAAACACACCTGCCTCAGCTTCCGATTGCGTACTCAGGGACATTAGGATCACAATTCAACCGCCGATCGTATCAAACACAATTGTAAACTAGTTTATAATTAATTCAATATAAATATGCACTAGTTTCGTGATCCGGTCCCTTTTGTTACACAGCCGATCGAATATTTTTAATGGTTTGATTTAATAATATTAGCATAAAACGTTACGATAGTTATAACAATGGTAAATAACGGCTCTTCACACGTTACAAGCTATTACCAAATTGGAGAGAGTTGAATTTTAAAAATTCATTGGTAAGTTTCCACAAAAAAGTAAAGTAAAATAGAACTTACAAAAACCATGGACCTATATAGGTAGGTAGTGTAAAGTTTAATATTTTATTTCAAAATAAATATGTGTCTAATAATTCTTACGAGTATGTTACATTACATAACATGTGAGTCCTGGTAAAAAGTCTTTTAGTAAACGCTCTTGTATCTGACTTACCCCTTGAACATCATCAAACTAGCTTAACCGACTTTGGTCGAAAATACAACAAGAGCATTATACAAGATCATATTGCTGAGCAAACAGGCCATAGGAAGTTGTAGGCAGGTGTGTTTGTCGATGATGCCCCGTACTATGTCCGGTATAACAAATTTTCATAGTTTATCAACAGGTAAATAGCGTATCTACTATTTCACTCAATATATTTTTTGAAGCGTACCTATAGTAATACGTAAATTTGGTTAAAACTACTCAGACTAAACTTTTTCAAAATCACGCCACCACATAACAAACTGTAAAAGTGTGCGGATGTATGGAACCGATACACTTCTGACATGTCACGACACAATAGTAAGCATGACGTCCATGGTAGTAAGTTTCTGTCTTAAGAAATGCAAAAATTACGTCATGCCATGAGAAATTGAGAAGTCATAAAACATTACAGAAATAACCTTGAATGGTTTTTCTAGAAATTGATATATTTTCTTATACGGAAAGTTTTTAAATGGTACGGTACCTATTCAAAACAAAATATGTTTTTACGTTCTGACCCAATCGAATCGAGACTTACCTACATTAATTGCGCCAGTTGGACCTGGAACTACATCTCATGCTGAATGCCTGGTCTGATCTAGTGCTCCGTGGATCTAGCGAATACCGCTCCAACACGGAGCAAATACTCCGTGCGCTCCAAGGACTACGAGAGCCCGGTAGTAATAATGAAATCGGGTTTTTAGTCAACATATAAGTCAGCAGCACCAAGTGCATCGGAAAGCACGTTAAGCACCTAAATTCTCCGGTCGTATCTTTTGAATGTGTCAACCTGAATGGTCTGTGAATATTAGGTACTTCTCTGCATAAAGGCTCTGGCTCTACAGAATGACTCTTAGGTCTAAGAGTCTAATCTACTAATTCTAGTTGCAATAAATAACTAAGTATAATAATAATTCTAGTTGCAATCTATACCTATGTACCACACATTATAACTAAACTATGAGAGGGTCGGCGGCGCGAATTGTGAATTTTATTTCCATCGCTCATCGCGCCTACAACGAAAAATTTGTTGGCTGGGCGCGGCGAGGGATGCATTCGCGTCGCTATTCGCGCGTCCCCGTGGCCTAGCCGTTATGTCTGTGCCTTTTTTATTCATTCTTCTTATATTAAACTCTTTGCTTTTAAATACGATAAATGCGATTTTATATTTATGTTTAGATCTCAAAATACATATTTGTGAGTATGTATAGCTGCAGCGCTTACCATTTTTTATAACTCCAATATAACATTACATACTGGATTTTAACCACTAGGCTGGATTTTTGTTAAATTATATCTTAATACTAAATCGGTTAAACGCATTAGGCCAAAAATCTACATATTGTTGTTACCTACCTGTTATGCCATTAGTTCAAATAATTTTAAA
Source organism: Conogethes punctiferalis (assembly GCA_031163375.1). NCBI lineage: Eukaryota > Metazoa > Arthropoda > Insecta > Lepidoptera > Crambidae > Conogethes > Conogethes punctiferalis. The sequence continues at coordinate 10,109,618 of CM062080.1, forward strand.
CGTAACTGGTATTCCTATAAGACTTTCATAACAGTCCCAAAGTGCGTATCTTGTGGAATGGTATAAAGGACAGTTTGTTATTTGCATTTGTGCTCTGGGTACATAACACGTGCTCACATTGATGCTCAGGTATGTAAAGGGGGGCGCACAGCTGTTTCCACAAGAGAAACATTAAACCACGCCTGCTGAGCTCGCCTTGTGCAATACGCCGACATCAAACAACACTGATATTGTCCATTCAGGAAGTTTCAGCTGTGGTTTTAGCTATAACTTTAATACGTCATGCCCTTTTTAGGGTTCCGTAGCCAAAATGGCAAAAACGGACTTATAGATTCGTCATGTCTGTCTGTCCGTCCGTATGTCACAGCCAGTTTATTCCGAAACTATTAGAGCTACATTATTGAAATTTGGTACGTAGATGTATTCTGTTAACCGCATTAAGATTTTAAAATAAAATCAGAAACAAATCCAAAATTTTTGGGGTTCCCCATACATACAAATTTGTTTTTTCATCCCATTTATTTCAAAATATTAGTTTTGGTTTAATTTTATGTCAAATATGTTTAAGTAAATTGTTAAAATATATTTCTTTATCGTATCAAGTTGTAAGCAGGCCGTTGCCAAAACAACTTATGAAGGATACAAAGAATCCTGTGAAGTGTGATGAAACTGTCAAATGAATTGCCCTGGTCTTTGTTGAGGTTATAAGCTAAACTGTTATGAGCAGGTATCTATCTAATCTAATAACGACTGGAGAAGCATAGGTACATGAGAAACAACAAATCCAGACCATAATCGTATTGAACTCTTTTCAGTCTGATTATCCGGGATGAGTAGGTATGGAGGATGCCATAATTATTATAATGATCGTGTGGGGCTCACCAGAGGCTGGGTAATGAGAAACAATTTTTAAGTAGGTACCTATAACATGATAGCAATTTTTGATTAACGCTGTGATACCTATGACTTTCGGTACTTCTTAGAAACTGCAATAAAAGTGGTTGATTTGTCATGGCTGCACCTGCTATCTCTACATTACTGTTATTGTCAGTCTCGTCCTTTTAAATTATTGAAGTGAAAATGAAATAGCACCATTCCAGAGACCTTCTTCCATTGAGCATTAAAAGGGATCGTGAAGGATGAATGAAGGTCGTCATGATTTTATGACATTTTTTGCATTTCTTGCGCATCGGCGTGAAAAGCTTCTATTTATTTTGTTAAGCAAAAAAAAACCAATGTCATTGTGTGCATCGAGCTGCCTACCTGTGTTGCAGCACATGCCAGTGTTTTTGCTCGACTTGTTGTCAACAAATATGCTTTGAGAAGGCAGGCTGCCGCAAATCCGTAAATCTTTTAGGATACGCAAGACAAGTACTAATTAAGAAAGCTGTAACGCGATATCTTTTCTCTTGTTAACGTAAGGTTGTGCAAACGTCGCTAGATAAGTGGACGCAGATAAGCACCGCAGGCCCTGAACCCAGCTAACCTAATTGACAAGCGGAGCCCGCACGCTGCACGTCATCGATCAACTTGACCACCTCACAATCGGCTTACGAAATTCACATTCGTCTAGATACGTAGGTACAGATCCTGCTACAATTACGAGCCGATACACCATCAGACCTAGATTGTTGTTTTTTGGTGGTCACTCACCAGATGTATTCTGATTTATATAAATAAATGTTTTTGACTTTTTGTTAAGTATTAAAACCATTGAGTGTAGGTTTGCTCATGATTTGACATGGTGATATGTTACAGGAGAGGGAGACCTTACTTGTATGTCATTTGTTGTAGTTACTTCTAATTATCATAGCTTAAATGTGTAAAAGCTATTTACTTTACGTTTTTTTAATTTTATTTGTTTAGCTGTTATAGGATACATATTAAACTATCTACCATTATTCAAATCGTGGCTTACACCTCTCAGTTGGAAAGTTTACACAATTCATGTTATCCTGTACGCTGTTGCGCATAACCGAGATAATTTTAGTCGGGCTTATTGTAATAATGAACGCATTACTGGTGCGGTATCAAAACTGGACACCGCTTCCGCAATTTTGTTCTGATTGCAAACAATGGAACAAGTGGCAGGGCGGCGTCGGCGGGCCAAGTAGTATAATAAATAATTTGCAACTGGTTATTAACGCACCTCCGCAATGTTCGCGAGTTGACTTTTTACTGACCACTTGTAACGTTCTAAACTTTCGCCTACTTTTGTTTCAGCGTTCATAAGGCTTGTTGTGTTTTCTTATTCCTATGAAACTTCTGGGTAAGCTAACTTATGACTAGACGACTACTAATTAAACTCAATCTATAAATACTGAAACTATAGGACCTAGGTTTGACATTTTTCTAACGCCGATTGAGGATTTTTCAGTGATACTCGTAGTATGTTGTATAATGTTGCAATGTCTTTTTATCCCTAATCTACTTTCGTTTAGGGAAAGAAACTATAATACTGTTCCGGTTTAGTCAACATTTAATTTCTTAGCAAAAAAGCAGTATCGGTTCCGATGCCATAAAGACTAGAGCTCTAGTCAACCGTCAGACGACGTTGAGCCATTTTGCTGTGCTGCTGTATAAATAAAAGGTTGAGACCGGTACGCTGCTGAATGAAGCTTGTCGGTGGATCCCGTAATTGAATGTAATGTTATTAGCACATAGTTGCGATAGATGGCAAGTCGGGGCTCGTCGCGACGCGACGTGGACAGTAGAACAATCGGCTCGCGGCGCCGGGCGATTCGATCAACTTCGTGGGGTAAGTTAAAAGCTGATGTCGGAAGATATATTTTGTCGTAATATTCCTTAACTAACCACTATTCTTTAGCGAGAAGCTACGCCTTGCGATCGCAAACCCGCCTGCCCAGCGTGGCGATTATGGGTATATCCTCTAGATGTTTGCCCTAAGTGGCGAACTACTGGAGAGGCCTATGTCCAGCAGTGGACTGTAATAGGCTGACGATGACGATAATAAATACTTATTCCTTATAGCGCTTAATGGAAGCTAAGTAGTATCTTATCGATAGTGATCAAGGCAACAGGCGGTCTAATTACTTGTGTCAGAAATGCACACCCGTTCATAAACTAAGATTTCCTTTTGATTAGGTATTAAAATCTGACAATGACTTGGTCCATCGATCGTTTCCTGACGGACAATCGGAACCAGAACCATCGCATCGCTCTCGCTTTAGGAACAAAGGCCCTACAGCCGTGCCATCGAGGTAACAAATTCAATGAAATAACTGTCATATTATGATCTCTGCACTCCCACAGGTGAACCATATCCATAGCATCATGGTTACAACACTCACTTATATTTTCCCTTGGGACGGAGCTAATTGTACTTATTTTGTTTATAAAACCCCCTTTGGATCGGAATTAAAATCTCCGGGGAAAGGTTCATCTAAGTACGTATAGTATAATCAGACCAATTAGCACTTTAAATATGGGTTTATAAATATAATTGAAAAAGGTTTTGTTTCGCAGGTGGATCTGGGCGTCCTCCCGTCGATGGGTTAAACCTTCTGCTGTCAATAAAATAGGATAAACGCTCTACTAGCCAAAGTCATATTTGCCGTATCAGTTTCGTGTAGAGTTTATATACCTAAGAAATATTTATCTTAGAAGAATAATAGAAGTTTGTAACTTGCACCCACTACGAAAAGGCGCAGTATTGCTTACAATCGGCCCTACACGCAACCCTTCATATTAGCTATAGTTACGTCATTATTTCTCGATAGCTGATACAGGCGGAAGAGGTAATTAGTCGGCGACGTTATCTTGGCTTTTCTCGCGTGTAGCCGTTTGTACAGAAATGGGACCTTTTTCACTTTTACTGCTACAATGTAACTAACACGAAATAGAAGCGCGTGTGTTTGCTTTTCTTTAACGCCAAGCGATTGGATTTTTGCCTGCTTACTTACACTATTTTTTGCTTACCCAGGATCGAAACATCCGATTGGAATTTAATGCCTCCTAGGAGGAAGTTTTCGTGCGATGACGGATATAAAAATATATTTCTTTTTTAATATAATAAGATGAGTGAATTCGCGGCTATTAGCGAGTGAGAGTCACATCTGTTGATGATTCGTGACAGTTACAAGGCCTTTCTATATAAGTTAGGTACCTACTAGTTATAGCCTGGACTCTAACACTGCCTTGCGTCTATCACGCTACCTCCAAATACCCTAGCAATTTACCTTACTGACTTATAAGTTAACCTTTCTCACTTATGACAGAAAGATATCTAGCATGTAAGTAAAGCCAATATTTTAAAACCACGTACGACCTATGCTATCTACTGATCCATCCCTAACAATAGTAGAGTCACAGGAAGGTCCGCCCGATGCAATCTCAATCTATTTGTCAATCATTAGTTCTGAATCTGCGAATTAAATTGCACGAGGTTAGGTCGGTGTTGGGCCGGCAATCGACAGATAGTGCCTGTAAACACGTCGTCTGTATCGCAACAATCTATTTATAATCACCGACCGGCGAGACCACTGTGTGTTAAATGTCTGATATTTACGATTACGAGCATGAGACGCCGGCTCTAGTGTAGTCTGGTTTACTATCGATATTACGGGCGTTTTATTTATTTATTTTCATCATAAGGAGATCTAAACTTTCACTTCCGACACCGGGATTGCCACCTTTTGGTTTTGACATTGTATTGACATAGTCTTTTTTTTTGTACACAAGTGACCCTTATAATTTGACCTTCGAAACTCATTAGAGGAACTGCAGCGTGAACTGAAATTATCTTATGGTGTTTATAATTTTCTCGTACAATCTTCATATATCTATTTGAAAAACCCATATCAAGCTAAATATAATCAATGAATAGGTTTGATGAATCCCTCATAAAACGAAAATTTTTGAAATTATGTTGATCAACATAACATACCTATACGTGGAATTAACAAAGATAAATTGTTCGAACGAACTTGTATTGAAGATGAGGTATCTATTACGTAGGTACTGAGAAGCTTTTCAATACTAAAAGAAAAAATGTAAGAAGTCATTATCACAATACATAATTGCTCTGAAGCGTTGATGTCTTTTCATTGGGCGTGAGCGCGGGCGAGTAACGCGTGTCCGAGCTTGCGTATCTCAAGAGTACACACTTCAATTACCACTTGTCCATCATTACGCCGCCAGGAGTCACACTGGAATAAAATACAGTGAAGTTTGTATAGCTGATATTAACGTAGCTACATTCTACATTGGCAAAGTGGCATCCTTTGCCGAAGTCGTTATGACAAAATTTAAATTTTCATATATTTCTGGCCTTGACCATCGCTTTACTGACTCAAGTAGCCTCTTTGTGTTTAAATAAAACAACATCATAGGAACATTGTTCGTATGTGTACTAAAAGTCTACTTTATAATGGTACTTATAGATAAGATATGCTACGTGACTATGCCTTAGAATTTCGGATTAGGATCGATAATGCACTAACTTTAGATTAACCTTACCTTATAAAACTTGTTTTAATTTGCCTAAATCATTGCAACTGTAATGGCTGATGCCAGATATTTATTACGAGTACGTTAGTGTTAGCCTATCCTCATTTGCAAATTATGTTACATGTTATTTAATTTTCAACATATTAAGTTCACACGTTCTTTAGCGTGTCCAAGCGGCAGCGTTTCATGTACATTGTATACAACGTATACACGGATCATACGATATCTCACTGTAGACGTTGGTACACTGTGGTGGAGTTATCGACACGGCTGCTGCGCGCAGGCGAGGCACTATCTCGGAACGATTAGCGCACCCGCGGCAATACCGGCGCGCGCGCACGTGCGCCGCCAGCCGGTGAGTAAGCTCCTAGTTACACTCAACAACTTTAACTTCAGCCCTCCCCGCTACACTTTTAGGCAATCGAAACCTTTACCACCACACATTAAAGACCAAAATACAGTATCGGTTACACAAGAAACACGCAAACGCGACGTTGCCTTTGCTACACCGGCCCTTAGCACAACTATCTCTAGACTGTCACGCAAACAAAATCCGAGTAAATAGTCTATAAGAAAATGTATCTGGTCTGTTTATAGTTAAAGATAATTGACCGCTTATTATCTGTAAGCTTATAAATATGTTTGTAATCGAACTTGTGCGCCGTGATTGAAGTAAGCGAACAGCTGTATTCGAACTCTAGTAGGTAGGTAAATAAAGCTCACAGCTCATCTATCTTTATCTAACATGTAAAATATTGTACTCTAAGGTAACCAAGATTTCAATATTACCTATTTAAGGATACAAGTTAACTTAATTAACACGCATCCTAACATTGAGTACCTAAATAGGTTATTTATAAGGAAATGCATCAATCAATCCGTACCCGGAACACGGAAAGTTCACCTCGTAGTTGGAATTCAAAAGCTCGCATAATGAATCTAGAAGTGTCAAATTAACGGATAGTGCAATTCCTAAGTTTCTTAAGGATTAACCAATAACTGGACCTTACTCCTTCTTTTGAATTATCTGTACCAAAAGGTTTTCTGGAAGAGACCGCTTAAAGCGATAAGATCGCCTAATTGTACGTTAATATATATATATCTGTGCCTAGTTTTAAGTAAATTTTTGTATGCACTGCACTTAATATCGATATAATTATATCTATATTACCTATGTGCAGCGAAAGATCGTAGTAGGGAATATTAAAAATAATTAATTATGGAGCCAAAATTTTCGCAGGTGTCGGCAGAACTGTGATATTGGCACGAAAAGTTCAGCATTGTGTGATAAAATCATATTTTTTGCTATTGGTAACCCCGATGCCGGCTGTTCGGAACCGTTACAGTTCATAGTCAACAATGAAACTGCAGGAAAAAATCTCGATACAAGCTGTAGAGCGCGAGCGATCACCTGCGCGCGCACGTGCACATCTGGGCAGACGACCCGTGACGTCACCGATGCAAACACTCTACCAACTATCATTGAGCTAGTTTGGTCATCAATCGTCAATTTTATAATTTAACAGTCTGTTACTATAAGGTACCTAGGTACTTATTGTCGGAGACTGTGTAGCGGACTGTAGATTGTTTAGTGGAATTAAAAGGCTGGCGTTGAAATGTATTTTATTCGTCCATAGGTAATTAGTAGAGATGCGTGCGGCTAACCCGGAGGCTAGACCGGAAGAGGAAGTTATATATTAATTTATTTTTAAAGGTTTTAATGTCGTGAACACTTGTGACAGAATATTGTGCTGTTTTTACTTTTTCTTTGTACTTTTGCAGTAAGTCGTCCGACTTACTGATTCTTCATTCGCTGTTTTTTTAACTCTTGAAAAGTCATCTTTCGTCTTTAAGAATTACTTTAAGAGTACCTTGCATATTATGTAAACAGTTATTAAAGTGAAATCCAGTAAAAGCTTGTAAATAAGTATGATCCTACTAACTGATTAAGTACATTGATTCGGGCAGATCTGGTTATCACTGTAAATTGATTATTATAAGTAAAATAAAATACTTTTTTTCTGCAAATACTTAAATTCTAAACGTTTTTCCTATCAGCACTTCGGCGCGTAGCCTACCGAGAAGAAGTGCCGCAACAAAGTCAATAGTTAGACTGTAAATAGACGCCCTTAAGTAATTATTAATGATAGGTAGGTCAGGTACTAAGATTTATAAAACTTTGTTGTTCAGGTGTAATCTCCAACAATTCTGATGTATTGATTAACTAGGTATGTATGAGTATATTGGCTTGTCAAAACCGAATGATCATTCCACGTACGTAAGAGTTGATTAGATAATAAAGTTTAGATGTATTAGTTACATGTGCGTGACGGTGTGCAGTCCGGCGTACCTGCGCGCTCGCAACGGGTGCGGGGTGCATTCGCCACGCTCGTCACATCACTGTTCCCGACCACCCCTTAGCTCGTCCACAGCATACAATCAATTTTCATTAACCAAACTCCCATTTAAAATCACTAATGAGTTTATGATGATTCCATGCTATTTATTTCTATCTAATTTAAAATTAATATAGATATAACGCAACCTTGTTTAAACAAAAAATGACTGACTTCTTTCGTGAAATGCAACATCATTAGTCGGAACGTTAACAATTCTCGCTGCCTCGCCAAACAAACCCAAATCATTTTAAAGAGCATTGTTCCCTTTATTATTGGTTAGCATAACCGATAAGTGGGCGTTTACTCCCTTCGCAGATTAAAGAGTTACGTATCAAAACGGTTTACATTATTGTAGTTTCACATAGTGACAGGAGTATTTAATGTAAGCGTAACCCATTATTACATTTTTGATCCCCTCATTAGGGAACAATTGGAAATTTGAATAATAAATAAATAAAAATATTCTCATGAGATCAAAATCGTCAGAATTGGGTCAGTTCAAGTTCACAGGGGAGAGCAATTTAGTAGCATGGATATCCACAATACAGGTTAGTATTAAATGAAATTGCACCCATTATGTTATACCAAAGTTTAATAAATGAGTGCATTGAGGAACAGCAAGTAAAATAAAATTATAAGGTAGCAGCTACCTTAAATCTTAATTATGTACTTACCTACTTTCACATATCGTAGGTACTTTAAGAATGTTGATTTCATTTATTAAGATTTAGGAACAACGAACTTACCTAACCCTACACTTATATAAATGTAATGTTATGTTTCGCGCTAAGATATGTAGTTTACATTTTTTTTTATTGAGATACATATCAAATGGCATGGTAGGTAATGTATTTCTTAAGTGCACGGGTAACTACTTTACTTATTTAAGACTATCATTTTAAAATCTATCTAAGGACATAAAACGAATGATCAAAACTTGTATCAATTATAATGAAATTCTTGGGCGAGCACAAATGGCTATTACCCGGTTCTTTGTCAAATAAGATAAGGGGCGAGCTTTGCGACGGTAAATAAAAGATAGAAAGTGGCTTTATTTCAGTACAAGAATAGAATCGGAGGCGAAGAGAGACTGCGCGGGCGCACTGGAGCTGCGCTCGCTCGGTGATAGCTCTACTTGATCCATTCAATGATTTAATATATCATTTAAATATTATTTTAAGTGTATTATTTCTAGATATGTAAGTTTTATAGAAATATGGTAAACATCGTGGATCCTATGATTAATATTAATTAGGAGTGTTCTGCAAGATGTTTATATTTTACTTATATATTTTATATATATTTGTAACTAGGTGGTGGTTATACCTACTCCAATTATTTTACTTCTTAAAATCTAATAGGTACCTAAATAATATTTTCTAATAAGAATCATATTGATACCTACAATCCTACATGCGTAAAGTACCTACGGCAAACAAAGGAATGTAATTTACATAATAAATAAAAAAATATTTAAAATACCGAGATATCTAGTGTTATTTAGTGGTTTTGGCGCGTCATGCGTCAAGTTAAGTGAATCCTCGGTGTCGCGGCGCGGGCGCAGGCGCTCGGCGAGCGATAAAGCGCGGCGCGCATGCGCTAAGTGCGCCGATAGCTGCTGACGAATCAATCGCGCCCACGCACTCTGTCGCCGCGCCGCCGCCGCTGTCTTCCACTAACACCCTCCGTTTCCTTAACATTCTAATTTAAAATAATATAAATCGAACTGTCCGTATCACAACGGTTATTTATTTGCATAGTCTATCGAAGTCCAGTTGCGCCGACTAGAATTAAGCGTGCTACTGTTATTGGCACCCACTATCAGCGTGGTCACTTAACATCAATATCACAGCTAATTGTTTTCGGAAAAGGTCTTATTAAAATAACTTCGGTTCGTAACTTCTAAAATATGGGCATGATAAAACTGAAAAAAACATATGACGTGTATTACTATGTAAACTACTAACGAAAATTGGTTTGAATGAAATCTAGACAGTAGTTTTTTTTAAACGTCTTAAATCAAATTACCAAATTTTTTTCATTCAATCAGTAGTACGGAACCCTACGTGCGAGAGTCCGACTCGCACTTGGCCGGTTTTCTTTTTCGATGGATTTCCTCTGAAATATTTTGCGTAGGTACTCATGGTAGAGTGAAATAGGGTATTTTTGATGAATACGAGTCGTGAAATCATTGCATCGAGGATGTGGTGTTATTTATAGTTTTTAAAGCAATGATTGTCATCATATTAATGTTATGGAGGAAGACAGGATATTCAAACTAACAGTCGTACCGTGTCGTACTATAAAAAGAAAATAACTTTTCCTGACCTTGTGTCGCATTTGGACGCTTAAACAGTTGAACTGATCATGATCAATTTTGGTGTAGATGCCGATATAGGTAGTTAAAGAATTTTTTGCAACAAATGATCGGTCCCGACCCAAAATATTAAAGGGGTTTGGGTCATTCTGGCGTCGTTTTAAATTTTTTGTGGCCACTCATTTAAGTTATATATTTTGAAAGAGTAAGACTATACGAACATTTTTTATTATAGGATACATATAGCTAAATAGTATCGGAGCTGAGATATCGCACGTCAAAGTTGTATCAGAATTCTTTTTGTAATAATTAAAACGACTACATTTTGTTTGGTTAATTAAGACACACACAGCCATCCTGCCTGATCTTACCAATGCTTCATAACCCTGAAATAGTCATCATCATCATCAGCTCTCATCAGTCCACTGTTGGACATACGCCTCCCAATGTTCGCCACTTTTATCGATTCTGGGCATCTCGCATCCAGCACTGGCCAGCCGTCTTGTGCAAATCGTCACTCCACCTGGCCTGAGGGCGTCCTACATTATGTATACTGAGACTCGTACACCCCAACGGTTATCGGTTACCCCAATTTTCAAAAATCTTTTAATGCAGTTATTTTCTTTTTAAAAAGGAAGGAATGATCCCTTTGACCCAAATGCTCTAGCTCCAGTAAGTATTTAGAGTACCCTTCAGGCGTTGTCCTAAAATTTAAATGCGATTATCTTCGCTCCGATATTACTTACAGAAAATCTTCGTTCATTAATATGCTAGTTAAAGATAGTGTTACACACAATATCAAAATGAACGATGGCCGCTAAAAAAAAAACAACGCCATAGCTCCATACAAAACGCCCAAACCCCTTTATGTACCCAAAATTTTTTATTTTTGTGGGTAGTAGCTGTAACACGAAAACAAGACCTAATGGAATCAAAGTAAATTTGGTAAGGTCATCATCTGGAATCAAAGTAAATATGGTAAGGCATCTCTCTTGTTACAAAATTTTGTTGCTCAGTGATCAGAAATCTTCCAAATGTACTTTATGGTTTTTAGTAACAATAGCTAATATGATATAATATTAAATAGGTACGATGTTTACAATAAGTAGGTTCTTTCAGTTTCGACTGCATGCTGATAATAAACTGTGAAGTTGCTCTCAACCACCTCATATAAAACCAACACAACCAAAGAAATTGTGCGAAAAATTTGTTTTAAATTGTCTTAATAACATTGTTACTTAGTACTTTACGTGATTTGTTTAAGATTTTCAAGTTAGTATTAACAAAGACTAATAGGCAGTGTGTATCAACAGCGCCTTAATAATTATCTACCTTAAAGTGATTCTTTTAACTCCTGTTTTGCGCACACAAAAGAGAAATGCAAGCACGATTACATGTTAAATGCGCTTATGGACGCAAAGGAGCCGCCTAGTTAGGGTTCACAACTCAGGTTACTTGCTGTACTATGTATTTGTGTTTCATAAGCTGTAAAAATTTAGAATAGTGATCAGCTAAACATTTAGAAACTTAGAGTTTTTTTTGTTTTGGCTGACGCTTAGAGTTATTAAGTAGGTAGTATAGATACGCAACATTGTAATACCCATTGCTATATCTTAACACGTACTCGTATATCACATCTGTGAACTTCCAATAGGGGTAATTTCTTACCTTGGACCATTAACATCCCTGATTCCCCTTTAGCATCGATGTTTTCTTACGGATACAACATTAGGACCATTTAAGGACAAAACATACCAGCTTCTTGTGGGTTGGTATGGTCACTTAACGTTCATCTTAATATCACGCGTAGGTACATATATGTTTTTTTCATACTACCTTCATACTTGTTTCTGCTTAGCCCAATGGTTAACTGACAGAGAACGTTACATACATCGCATTAAGTCTGCGGTTTGTACAGTAATTTTGTGCAATACCTTTAGATTAAATAATTACGCTCTGTCTGAAAAAAATATAATATGTAAATATATATCACTGTTAAACTGTCGAATAGATAGTGCGGTAGGTAGAATAGACTATATGGAGATATAGAGGAGAGTGTCGTGAACCCTAAAGGGGGCGTAGGGGCCTAATGCAGTGTCTATGTACGAGGATAGCCGGCGGCTATCGGACTCGCCGCCGCTACTCGTGCGGAATTACAATCGATTATCCTTATCCATTGCGCTTACGGATGCTTTTTAACAGCCTCCACTTAATCAGAAGAGGGTAATGACCATTTTAAGTACATTGTAGATGATAGAAATGGTTTTTATTTGGCTAAGATACTCATCATTTTGAACACATCAAATGCCTAATGAAACACTTAAACATCAGTATCTACCTACTTTCAAGCACAATTTGGTCCATTTCAGATTAGTCCAACGAATCGACATTAGGCTATTGGCAGCTGACGTGGATATATACGTTTTGTTTTTTGTTCGCCTCGCTCCAATTAATCTTCTATTATTAATTCTTATCTATTAATGTTATGTTTATAGAATTTAACTTATCTATTTAATTAATATTTCTGTAGATCCCAAGGCGAACTAACTCGAGTGTGTAACTATAGAGCTTGTATAGTCATTCTGCCCAAGTATTAATTGCTTGCAGTGACCTTTATTAGGTACGTACTTTCGGCAAGATTTGATCAAACCAATTCATCAACTCGATACCAGTAACATGGCTATGCAATGTTGGTACTCAACTCTATAATTCTATTAACACCTCGTGTTAAGACAATTGAAATATAAGAGGCTCTCCAATAAGACGTCGTTTCACAACAAAGTATTGTGCTGATAGGTGGTACGTACGTATTCATTAATTGAAAACTGATTTGTAACACGGCGTGTGGCAATATTGCCAGCAAGCAACAATTATCTCGTCACAATTCCGAGATCAATCAAACCATATCGCGTTATGTGGGTCATTAATTACTGTAAACAGTAATTACTTTAATTATTCCTGACAGTGTTTGTGTGAAGTCGTGAAGGCGCTGCACGCGGCCGAAGGTCGCGATGGGTTGAGTTGCAATAGAGAAGAGCCGAGAAAGGTGATCGCAGCGCCCTGTCATAGGCGCACCCGCCTCGCCTGCCTGTCAGCGAGACCGAGAGCCCGCTGCGGTCCTTTGGCCTTGCGAAATTATTAGAATGGGTATAAAGAATGTGTTAATGATAGCCGCTTCAATATCATTATGTGTACACACAACTTATTTAATTGCATGGGTATCCCTACATGAAAATCACAGTAGCACAAAATGGACCAATTCCTTATAATTTACTGGTTTAAACTGTTTATAATTAAACCTGGGAGTTCTGTAAAGCTTTTATTTCAAGGAATAGCTCTGGTAGATCACATTATAGTGATTAATGTCACTTGGGATGTTTAAAAAATTGATTTGTTCAGTTTAATTTTTTGAATACCGCAGCCGCAAAAGACATCCTGTCTATGTCAAGATTTATACTGAAATCGTACAATAGCTTTAATAAAAAGGCCTTATTAGAATTAAAACATGTTACAGATTTTCTTAAGCCAACGACCAACTAAGATAAGCCCAAGCCGTAATAGTATGAATTAGATTAGAAGGCTTTACTGGTTTAAAAAAGTAGCTTATTTATAAAACCGTTTGAAAAAACAAACCTGAAGCTTAACTCTCTTTCTATTATAATCATTAACGCGGTCGATCTATACTTAAAACCGCAGTTATCCAAAACCATACCTTAGGCTTTAATGTTCAGTTGTTAACGTTTTTTATCGGTCGGTTTTTTGTTTTGGCGAGTAAACGTTAAATTGCTACCTTGTGATAATAGTCTCCTGAGGGATAAGGTAACATAACAAGGTGTGAATTTTCGTGGTTTGTTACGTAAACTGCGGTTTTGTCAAGATTTATGTGTGGTTTCGGTATTTTACGGTGTACCTACGTTATTATAGAAGCATATAAGATGGTTTTACGGAGCATGCCATAAATAAGTAATTACTTATTCGTATCTCCTACAATGAAAATATGAGTATAAGAGATGAGGAGTACACAAACCGTAAGATGTCTAAAATCCTCTTTAAAATAGTTCATCCTTCTTTATTAAAAAAAGATATAGTGAAAAAAGATAAGTGGGGTGAAAAGATTTGATTTCGTTTAAAAAGAAGACATTTTCTTTTGGTACATTTATGCCCGAGTGCAATTTGATAAGTCAAAATATTTTATTGTTCCTTCTTCCAATAAGTAATAATAAATGATCTCTACTATCACCCCTTTAACATTAAGGGGATCGCTACATATTACCAGTAACCCTGTATAATATTATATTATATTGACAGGCTCGGTGGCTCATTTGGTAGTGACCTCTGCCCTCTGAGCCAAGGGTCGTGGGTTCGATTCCCGCACAGTACAAACATTTCTGTTTATGAACATGTCTGTTTGTATTGGTCTGGGTGTTTTCTATGTATAATATGTATTTATTTACAAAAAAAAAAATGTATTTAAGTAAGTTTATCAGTTGTCTACATAGTACTCATAGTAAAAGCTTCGGCTTAGTTTGGGGCTAGGTGGCGCTGTGTGGCCCAGCGTGGCATGTCTTGGTTATTTATTTAAAAAAAAAAATGTACTATAACAAATATAATTGTGCAATAGACTTCCCGAGATCATCATCTTTCAACATAGATTATTTTTGAGCTTTACTGTTGAAAATCGGGTTTCACTAAGGCCTAGATTTAACACGCCCCAATTATTACTTATTATAATTACCTAATTTATATAAAGATCGCTTAACCTTTACCTTTTACCTTCATAAGACCGCTTAAATTGTACATTGATACATATATCTTTAAAGGCCTATTTTAAAGTCAACTGTTTTGTGTGCAATTAAGAATACTTACCTTTTTTTATACGAAGAGCTTTCAGGATGACCTCACTCCACCTGATGGTAAGCGATCGTGAGGGCCAAAAGTTAGGTCTACAGGCATAATAGAACAAACCCATTGCGCCTGTCGCCCTCACCCTGAAGGCCCACTGATTCATTCTGTACGCACGCCCCGCCTTAAGAACCCAGGATTGTAAGAGGAAGTAAACACATTAGCTGGTCTGGTTTATGTTTGTATAGTGGAGTGATTGCTATATTTTTAACTCTATCTCTATCGAATCGATAATGATCAATTGGAAAATTAATGTAATATTTATATGTATGTAGGTACGTATGTACTGTGTACCATTTTCATAGTTTCCACCTAAATCTGGACTACCCTGCACAGATTGCATTAATGCACAACGAGAACCTCATTATATGGAAGCATCGATTATGGTAAGTAAAACTATGGAATGCTATTTTATTATGGGAACCTAGAAATGTCGTGCCTAAACCATAATTGTATCTATTAAATATACCATATATGCTTAATATAGCCACCCTTATTGGATGGAAATTATCAACTGCATAAATAATTATGTAATATTTACTTCGTATCTTCGTTATATACCTATACTGTATCGTCGTTTGACTTGCTTTGGCGAGAACATATTGGTATACAAACAAACGAAAAATTACAAAAGTCTAAACTTTTCCCCCGCAACCCC
This sequence comes from Conogethes punctiferalis, assembly GCA_031163375.1. Taxonomy (NCBI): domain Eukaryota; kingdom Metazoa; phylum Arthropoda; class Insecta; order Lepidoptera; family Crambidae; genus Conogethes; species Conogethes punctiferalis. The sequence goes on from CM062080.1 coordinate 10,125,363, forward strand.
TCAAATTAGGGGATGGCAATTTGTATGAAAAATAAATTTTAATGGTACTTCCTGAAGTCTTAGAAAGCTGAAATTTCGTATGTATGTGGCTATTAATATACAAACAAGAGAAAAACAATAAACACCTAAACTTTACCCCCCCAACCCCTAAAATTGGGGGATGGCAATTTGTATGAAACATAAAATTCTTAGGGTACGTCCTGAAGTCTTAGAAAGCTGAAATTGGGTATGTAAGCTGCTATTAGTGTATAGTAACTAAGTTTTTGGGGGGATTAATTTTACAATTTAATATCGTTCTGAATTAATATTCTTTGGGAGATGCATATGAAGAGGTTGGTACGGTTGAATATGAAGATGATGACTTAATTAGAATGAGTAGTGATTTCCTTTACAGATTAGGAAGAAAGACATATGTACTTAGGTACCTAATAAAATACCTGAAAATCGTTTGAAGTCATTTGACCGGTTCCAATATGATTAATCATAAAGTTCTAGTGATATTTGACCACATACAACAATATATTAATCTAACAATGACAATACGTATTACGTACATAATAGCAATAAGCATTCATGACAAAGAGTCTGAAATTGCACAACGCATTAATCTGGTTCAATAAGAGTTGCGGTAATCAGTCTCTTTATTAAAAGTTTATTGTTTTACGTTTCATATTGCTACATGCGTTATTGAATACGTCCGTATGTAGGCTAAGCGAGATAATGATAGATAATGCGGGACAATGAAGCACGCGCCGCACCGGTTCGTTAGTGTAACTGTTGAGTCACGGAGCCAAGATCACCTGATGGGCCTTGCCACCTCTGACAGCCGACGCAGCACGCACGCCGCACCGGACACGACCGCCATGCTCACCGCACTACATATCGAGTATCGACACAACCAGTCCATTGGCTGCTTATGCTCCAGGCAGAACAGACCTCTACTCCAGTTAAACCTATCTACATTCAACCGATTTAATTCCATCATCAACCACCGCGACACGAAGTCAAAACAAAATCTGTTTCTGTTATCAAGCTATGAGATTTCTATCTTAAGCCTTTTCTTAATACAGTTCGAATGGTGTTCGATGTATCTAGAAAATGACAGAGTTGTCTTGATTCTCTAATCTTTTCCAAAGAAAAGATTAGAGAATCAAGACAACTCTGTCATTTGTCATATTTCAAAAAATAATAATAAGAAAGAAAAGCTTTATTATCTAGTGAATCCGTTTGCGACGAAAATAAAATCATTGAATACCTATTACTATGATCGCAGATGAACGTACTTATACGAGTACAGCTATTGATCATAGTTGATTTTATTGCGATCAATTAAACGACATGAATATATTTACATTCAAACTAATGGTACCACTAAGTTAAATTTAAGTAGCTCGTCAACGCCTAGCAGCTGAATTCGCCCGTAAAACAAACATGGTCACACATTGTGTCTGAAATGCGTACGCAGTCCAGTGAAATAGTTAACAACAAGGCCCTATTGACTATCATCGTAGATATTTATGAAAAGAAAATAAAAAACAGATTTACATAAGGTTTCTCCCGGTATCATCAGCTTAAGTGTTGATTTTGCGTGTGTATAACAATGTAATAGGTAATTGTCTCAGCATCTAGGGTACAGTCACTTCTGGCGGGATTTATTCACGCATGCGCGCGCGATACCGTCGCATACGCCAGGCGCGCACGCACACAGCACCAGTGGCTGAGTGAGATCCGTAGCAGGTGAAAATAAATCACTGACAGATTAGAGGCACTCGCCGTGGCTCGAGCTAAACGCTTACGGCCCATGATTAATTCCATTAGGTCTACCTTACGATACTTATCGATAGTTATTACGTTTCATTAGCGTTGTAAACTATCTGTACCGTCAAAGCGATCAATCAAGGTGTTAAGTAGAATCATCGGCGTTTTGGGCTCAAAGTGGCGATCGCGTCTATTTATTAAGTCTCAGGGCGATCCATAACACCTGCCAGCGATATCCAATCATAACATATTCTATAAGGTGCCAGCACATTCATTGCGTCTTTAAATCATCACCTTCACGAGATTTACAGGATGTTCTGTACAACACATTGAAATATTTTTTAATCTTGAAAAAACATTGCATCGTTCTTAAAAAGCGGCATTACAGAATATTTTTCATCTTTTTTTTATAGGAGCTCATAATGGCTTCCCTACGCCTGATGGAAAGCGAAAGAGAAGCCCAAGTCGCTATGACAACTGGCAAGTAGCTGGACAGTTACCTGTCAGTTGCCACTGCCATGCCGGCCCAACCCTAACCCCCACGAGCTCCGGAAACCCTACTCATCGGCAGAAACATGACCTGGAGGTCATTTGGCTGCGGTATTCTATATAGGTACATTATCTTAGCTTAATAGATTGATACACTTTTCTTAATAAAGCTGGCTAACATTGTAATGTTGTAGTGTTATTTACATGAAGAGATAATTATATGAATTAATCAATATAATTTACTTCTACATTCAAAGCAAATAATAATAAGTAAATGTATGTGTCATAAATTAATTTAATTAATTTACTTCGTAGGAACTTATTCTTTGTGTCAAAAGAAACCAGCCTGTACGTACGCGTTGCTCGAAATGAAATCGAATCTTCCACGATAGATCATGACGTGTTGATTTTAACGATACGGGCATTTAGTACCTATAAACAACACAAATGCAGTGTTGGTTTGTATGTCTAACCAAAGGATACTTTCCAATGAATATTATTGGTATTGGTAGATAATTAAATTAAAATATTATCTTGGCGAGCATTGGGAGAGGCCTATGTCCAGCAGTGGACTGATGTGGGCTGATGATGATGATGATGATTATCTTGAGTGGACCGATAACCACTCAAAACTGTCCTGTTATTAAAGTCAGACATACACTTGTGCAATCACTTAACGCTAATTAATATGTTTAGAGCCTATATTATGATAAAGTTACATTTATCCTATGAAAACATTTTAATAACATCTTGAATGTAACCCTATGTAAAACAGTAGCAACATAAATTAAAAAAGCAAAATATGCAAATGCAGAGCATTAAGTACGAGTAAATATAAAGGTACGAGTACATACAGTGCAGAGAGGTTGATAGCAGTCGGGTTCCGCGCGTGACTCGATGCGAACGCTGACCGCGTGTCCGCAGACCACTGAATTTGTAGAGGCTCAATCTTGACATTCACAATTATTCGTTCTACATATAACTGTAAACTAAATACTTCCAATAAAAATTCTACGCATAATGTATTTGACATTCAATTGATTCTGCATAAAAAGTGCATAATTTCACAAAGCTGACCTTTTGCCTTTGAGATGGGGTTCTACCATTCATTAGAATATTTCTGTAATATTAACTTATCAGATGCTTTAAAACTTTATCTTATACATGAACTAATTTCTAAGAATACCTACCTATCTTAACATTCTATTAAATAGCCGAGTACAGGACAAAATCTTGAAGACCTATTTTACTTAATGTCTCCTTGGAAACTATTTCTCCTTCACATGGTATTCCTCTAACTAAAAAGTTAAAAGCTTCGAGAGAACGACTTGCGGCCGCTGTGACATTTGAAAGCATTACCGTGCAAATTATTGCTTCAGTATTAATCTGGATCCTCAACCTCCATTCGAGTAAACGATGGACCGAAAACGTTAGTCACGATCGGAAGATTAATAATTTGTTTTTTATGCGATGTCGCCGAGATTATCGAGCCGCGTCGGACGAGGCGTTTTCACAACGTGCGATGTGTATACCGGTGCAAGTAAGGAGGCTAAGTTCGGCATCACGATGTCGCTACTCAACTTTCGACTGCGGCCGTCGATTAAAAATCACTTGCGACAACATTGGATTGATCGATGTAGCCCTTGGCATTTGTGCGATATAACTGTACACCAACAAATAGATGACACAGATAGTTAGCGAGCTGCTGAACAGACGCGACGCCGCGGTTAATTTGATTAAATAAATCTTAAAAGTGAGACACAATTAGAGTACATTACGAGCTGACCCGAGCCTAAGAATAGCATGCAATCACGGCTCCGGCTAGGCGAGTGGAATTAGCCAAGTGCGTTTATCCAGATGCCTTTAAAACAGCTTTGCGCGTGCATTTTTTGTTGCATAAACAACCGTAAAACGAGTAGCCTCTTCTTAATAAGCTTAACATGAGAACGGGTTGAGGCGACCGCACGTGGATAACCACTGCGGTCGGCACATCAAAGCAAACACTCGTTTAAGCCAATTGTTGCGTGCCGGCGCGCGCGCAACTACAACGTGTAATTATACGGTTATAGGGCGCACCCCCGCGCTCGCGCCGCGCCCGAGACGCGCCCGCGCCGTGCCGCGTTCGCGCCCCGTCCTCGTCTCGCCCACTGGCCCATGGCTCACAAAAAACAACCATCTGTTGAACCACAATCGGGATAACGCCTGCTGGGTCAATAATTGACCGCCGACATAGTGTTTTTAAATTGAACTTTTTATGATATCTATCCACAAATGGGTAAATATTAGAAATAGGTCAATAGACAATTTAGCTGTTACCCGTTGAGTCAGAGTGCCTGTAGGTAGGTATATACAATAATTTAGTGGAAACACTTCAACGAGATGAAATTGTTTTTTTAGAATTTGAACGTTTTTTAAATAGATAAATACTTATAATTATTTTTCGGATCAATAGTATATTTAGCGAACTTTTAGAGACGGCTTTTTAATAATTGATTAGGTTGTGAAACAGCTATCGGCCGAATAAAGTCATGAATAATCGTCATCAATAGATTTTATATGCAGGTGAAGTATTGTCGGGAAACTATAGTATAATAGGTATAGTATTTGTATTGTACAAATCATAGTAATATAAAAACAAATATGAAAAGTTGAAAAGTAAGTTTATGTAATTGTTTGATTGTGTGTTTTTATCTTTTGTTTACCGACGGAAATTAAATAATACAATCTCAAACAAAATTGGCCTTATACAAACAAAACATGATAAAACGCTGTTAACTTATTTGATTAAACATTTTAATGACACCTTATAAGATCGATATGTTATAGTTCTGTAACTAATTAACTTTTTCCATCCCATGCAACCCCGTTACGGAAGAACCAGTCGTCGGTTGTGTTTTTCAGATAAAAAAGCAACTTCTGTTTCTGTATCATATTAATATTTTAATAGCATAATTTAAATCAATTTCCGCCGCACCGTAACCCTTTTAGTCAGGGCGTTACAAGCATTTGTATTATAATAGTGTGTAATCGGCTAGTAGATCTATCGGGCCGTACCACCTGTGATTCTGAACTGATTCGGGCAGGCATGACTCATGACGAACCGTGTAAATTATCAAATGCTATTTTTGATGGTTATTACGGCATATAATAAGTTTGAAGTGAAGCAAGAAATTTCTGTTCCATGCACATTAAGTTCAAGTGTCACAGTCGTCAATGAGAGTTCAAACGCAGAAATTCTAGGGTTCGACTTTCGGTCGGTCTAGTATAGGAAGTTCTCTTGTGGTTAAAACCAATGTTATAAGGGAAGCCTTAGATTTCAAGATATTATGTATACCTAAATAATGTGAAAAATAAAGGTAGGTACCTTATCACTTCCCTATGATAAATAAGTTTATACTTTTAAGTCTTTTTTATTTACAAGACTTCTCTTGGGGCTTAATTATTTCTATTATTTGATGTATTTGCTTATCTATTATATGTATGTACATATGTATAACTGGAATTTCTCATACAATAAACAAATAAATTGTAGAGTTCTAAAGAACATGCACGATCATAAGGCTTTTTCACTGCAAGACAATAAGACGTGTACCTAATTGTCATCTGTTTAGTTCTAACTATTTAAAGCTGAAAAGTTCCGGTAATGGTTGTAAAAGATTAACTTAAAACAGATGTTGTCGTGTGAACCACGAGTCAACAGCGTCCCGCAGTCTGCCGCTTCATTGGGTGTCGCAGCTAAGGAAGTGCACTTATAAAGTAATTAAAATCAGGTGGTGCAGTCAAACATTGTGGAAATTGTGTTTGCACCACGTGCTTGCTCAAACAATAGTCGGGGTTGGCCTCCAGCCATTGTTCCGGGCGGCAGTAAGGCACCGACTGCACGTTCGCTCCAACTGCGGCGCAGGTGGCGAGCAGATATCCTTGTTTTAAATGAAAGTCGATTGTTTCTGTTTTACGGTTATTAGTCAACATTTACAAAACCTTTCGTAGTTACCTACATTTGTGTGAAAACTTTAGGCTACATTGTCGCTCCGACCAAATGTGCGCGCAGCGGCCAACTGCAATGCAATAAAATTGTAACGAAAGATGACACAGTAACATTGTTCAATATTCGACGTGCAGGCTATTACGTGGGTAAACTATTATTAACTCTCGGACCATCAATCAAGCTGAGGTCAAAACTGTGCGCGGAATCAAAATGCTCACTCCACGCATTTTTATTTATGAATTGTTTTAACGTTAGATATCATTAAGCGTGGAAGTGAACTAGGCTACGTTGGTGGGCGCCGGAGTGACACGCAACAACGGATTATTTCGACGGACTATTTATAACGTGCGGCTCGCAGACACGGATTGCGGACGATGGAATCTGCTCCTTTGTCATTGGAGCAACCTGTTCCGTCGGGTTCGGAGTCACGGAGAGCACAATGTAACGTAACGGGCCACCTGATTAACCGCCACTCCGCCCAGCTATGCAGATATTGCCAGCCGCCGCGCGCCGCTCCGATCACTGATCATATTAATTTCAAATGATAGATTGCTTTTATAAAGTTAATGCCTTATTATGATACAGATAACAATATCAAGGTTACTGAACTTTCAATCGCTTAAAGTAGTCATAATAGAGTATGGATGACGCTGCTTTGATCGATTAAGTACTGTGGGAAAGAAATGCTCAAGTGTATGAGTGTTATTTTTTACATTCGATCGTAACCAGAAGCGTTTACGTTTCTCTTCCTTTCGTTGTTTTTTGCTTAAAGTTTTTAGAGCGCAATGCAGTAGCAGGTGTAGGAAAAAATATTTCACACGAAATACAATTTTTGTGTAGACTTTAAGCTTTTTTGTTGCCAACCAACAAACAATATTTCACACGTAAATCTGTGAAATTTACTTAGAAAGATAGATAAATAAAAACCTAATATTCATTTATTTTAGGACTAAATATGTATTTCTTATTACTATGGACTATTCTTATTACCGCTTTAAGCAAAGGTATTATAATTGCAGGCATAAAATATCAATGTAAATGATCTTATTACAGATGGAAATAACACGCTTTAGCCAATACCTATCACACAAATCGTTGAATTACTTTATGCAAAAGCTTTGGATGGATGTTTGTTACTCTTTCACGAGAAAATTACAAAACAAATTTGCTTTACAGTAATATAGCTCCTACATCTGATTGACTTATATTAATTGATGTATGCTGTATACAGATAAATACACACACTATAATTATACACACCTTGATAAAGGCGGGTGCCACATCTAGTATTAGTTATATTTTGATAGTAGTAATGTTTTGATTTTGTTCACTTACGCGTAAACTTTACTTAAGTACAATCCTTGTAAATCATTAAAAAGATTTTGTCATTCCAAAGTGTTTCGTTTCCTACCCGATTAAAGGCGGGCGCTGGGTAGGTCACCCCAAACCCGATCGCACATCAATATGTAACACTCGAGTAAAAAAGCTACCTTTTGCAACATCCGCTCTGACGATTCTCACGAAACAGGTAGCTATTTCCGCTGTCTTATTAAACGATGGGATCGGGATAATTGTCACAATGCGCGCATTAAAGTATACTAACTGTATCGGTCAGGTACCTCGCATGGGGTAGTATTAGTTTGGAGCGCAAATAAAAACATCCCTTCTTGAGATTTGCTTAAGCAAAGGTTATCTAATGAATATTAATTCCGAAAGCCTTTGTTATCAAGTCACCCTCACCCTTTACGGAAGTATTTTTCGCGTTCGACAAAAACGTAATTTTAAATAATAAAGCGTGAAATACTGTTCTTCAACACGGTATTAATGTAATTTGTAAGTATAATTAATGTAAATATGTATCAAAAAACTTATGAATCTTTTTTGCTATAATTCACCAACACACTGTGTCTATGTGTAGAGAAAAAAAAAAAGTAGGTAGAATATTTTAATTGTTTAGGTGTGTTTTGTTTAACATGTTCCTATGGATCGGATGCTCCTAAGACAGTAATCAAGTAGGTACATATTATTATTTTAATTCACAAGTTACAGTATTTTAATAAGAATTTGCTGAAATGAAATTGAACGTGGTGAGCAATAAATTGTGGCCTTTATCTTACATGTGCTTTGAGCTTTTAATAATACGTGTATTATTAGCATTGTACAAGTAATACCACTAACTGGAATTGTGAAATAATTAAGACTTACCTACTTCTGACTTTGTTACAGCACATTGTTTACCTATAACCCAGAAGGTCCAACACAGTCGAAAAGAATGTTTTCTAAATTACCAACTCGGGAAAGATTATGCGCATTATGTAGTAAATAAACGTCTGTCATTGGCCTATTATTGAGATGCACTTAACGGCTGAGCATGTGCAAGGTGCGTCAGCGTGCAATATTTTAGCGTGAGTAATTCAGGAAGCAATTTGACAGGTTATGTTATGGTAAAACTGGTTCGTGTAACAAGTAGACGAACTCGGGAGCGCAGGGAGCCGACCCTGCCCTATACTGCGGCGAGTTCGCATTGGTATGTTGTAACTGGAACTTGTTACCTTCCTGTAATACGAGTATAACATTCTCATAATGAATTAAAGTACCGTTATACACATATATATCTTAACTTTAGGCGAATATACTTCAATGACGCTTTTCGGCAAACCCACTTTGAATAAATTCTATTGACTAAAAATAATGTGTTAAGTTATGTAATTTAATTAGACTATGAATGTATTAAACTCAAAAATATGTACTTTTTCATATAATTTTCATTTTTTATCTTGTAACTGGTAAGAGTCCATAATTATTAATATAGTATTGACTAGCTCGGTGGCTCAATTGGTAGTGACCCCTGCCTTCTGAACCAAGGGTCGTGGATTCGATTCCCACCCGGGTCACACATTCGTGTGATGAACACTTGTGTTTGTCCCGTGTCTGGGTGTTTATTGTATTGTATTTAAGTATTTATTTGTGGTACCTTCGTTGTTCTGATACCCATAACACAAGTGCTTAAGCTGCTTACTTTGGGATCGGAGCAATGTATGTTGTCTAATATTTATTAATATTTAATATTTAAAAATGTGCACAATATTGATAGTTATCAGAAATCAAGCGCACCCAATGGAAATTATTAAACAATATTAAAACACATGATCTACACTGACCCGACAATATTTACAGATCCAGACACAGAACAAACATAAATGTACATATATCCAGGGTGATCGAACCCAAGTCCCTTGGTTCAACAGGCAGATGACCAAATGAGCCAACCGGCTAGAGCGTCTACTGTCATTATCGCAATCAGCACTCATAAGTTCGGGAATGATTTGAAGATTAAAATAATAAAACTAAGATATACTCGTACAAAAAATAATTGAAGAGCTAGCAAGAGGCCAATGCGCGTCGAGCTCGTGCATACATACATCGGCCGCGATGTACTTTCAACCCTCCATCCGCGCTGTGATCTATTGTTTGCGGAGAAATGGAACGAGAAAAAACCTCGTTCCCAAACCATCGTGAGAAATCACGAAATGTGCCCCGCATTCATTAAGTGACGCTCCGGCAGAAATCAATAACTATCGTGTTACGCTCCGCTGCCCATGAGAACAACTACAATGGGCCCTTGCTTTGGGCATGGACCACTGTTTACCAGGTCTGATTTATCGCTTTTGAGTGCCGTCTGTACCTACTAATCAATAAAATTACTGTACCTATATAAGTACCTGTAGTTTCCAAATGCTACTCCATTTTAATTACGGTCCGAAATTCCAAGATTTATTCTTGTTCGATATTTAGGTCTAAACCGGTGGCAATGAGTACCTACTGGAACGATAGGTGTGGCGTAGCGTAGGGGACCTTGTTCCTGTCATAGCACTCATAGCTAAATGATTGTAGGGAACGTACCTACCTTAATTTTTACCTGTGTTAAGACTTACAGTGGCTTAGATGTCAAAAGGAGAGAGAAATGTTGTGGTGGCGATGACTCAGATGACTGAATGAATGAATCATTATAAGTACAACGATAATATTATGAATTTAACGACGATAATTTTTTGAATTAAATATTTTACATATTAATTTTGTTATATATTATTTATATATACATTTATTTTATCAGAATTAGTAATCCAACTTATATTACTCGAAAGTAGCTAGTTATTTAATCTCCATAATTAGGTTACAAAATGTTTAACACTTTGTTGTGTTAAACATTTTGTAAGTGTAATTACCGTACCGTACCGTATTGTCAAAATGTGTATTTTTATTCGTGTCTAAAATTCGGCTAACATTCGAAATTGAAACGTGCAATACAAAGTTTCAGACAGAAGAATTGATAATTACTAGACGTAATTTTGTAAATTTCGTAAAGTTCACAAGTAGCGAACTTTGGCTTTGAAACTGTAAAAATGCGAAAGGACCCAGGCGCCACGCGGCCAGTTTGTTGCGGTATTCCACGTGGACCAACTTAGCGAATACCAATTTAACTATTATTCCATTTAGCTCAATTACTGTATCGCTTTGTTGTTCTGTGGCATCATCATCGCAACGTATAATGAAACAAAACGACGATTTAGCTTTCGAAAACGGCATTTTTCATCATAATTCAGGACCAGGACAGGACCTATTTTTGATGACAATGCCATAAAATAATAAAGAAATTTTATAGTTAATCTATTTGTTACGTTTTCAGCATACTGGGGACGCCTTACAGTAGGTAAGCGCGACTATTTTAACATTCGTCTCATTTAATAGTCTCTATCTGAGAATCTCAATCGTGTTTTCATGAGTCACCAATTCAAAACGTAAACACTCTTTCTCTGAAAAAAAAAACAATTAATTGTTTTAGCAACACTTTGATGTTTGTTCCTAAAAGTTGGAGTCTTTTATTATAATAGATATATTTGCATTAATGTAAAAGTACACTCACACACATTTTGATATTTGGTATCTTTTCAGTTGGTCAAAGTGGAATACCCGTGGTTGTTGTCGCAGCTTGACAGTAGCGCGTCGCGATTGCACCACGCGCCGCGCCGCCGCCGGCCGCGCCACTCACTCGCCTGACTCATGCCCATGGATTCCTGTTTTGTACCTATTATACCAGTGTACTATCACCGTAACATTATGCCCAAACGATCTGCCAACGCATTGTCTTTGAACTTACTGTTTGGCGATAAATGTCAACGCTGATTTATACCCCGACCCCGCCGCTTCATTGGTAGTTCTAATTGCTGTACTGGAATAAGGTTTTGTGTGTGGGGATTTTTGTGCTAGGACTTGTTATTAAGATTTAGATCACTATTGGATATAAGTAGTCCCCAAAAGAAAACAACGTACTCGAAAATTAATCCCGAAAATCATGTTTTATTTATGACATTAATTTGTTCAATTAGTTTCTAACCACGTATCAAAGTTGTGATAAATATTAAAGTTTATGAACATTAAGTAAGTACTTTAACAGAAAGGAAATTGTCAAAACTAAAAAAAGGTTATAAAGTTAAGAGTAGTATGTATTGGAGAATAATGTAATTACACCTGTATTTCATACTCATAATCTGTGAGTATTCTTCTGTTAGTCAGATGATCTGACTAAATCATCGGAGAGATGAGATGATCAGACTCAAGATGATATTTATCAAACGAAATGTAAACAGAAACCATCACTCAAAATGTTTCTGGCTGAATGGGATCGAGCCTACTTTTGGGCTTGGAATCAAATCCTAAGCATATTATTCCGAGATAATAATATTTATCATAAAAAGGTTTGAACGTGGATTTTGTAGGTCCTTAATATTGGTAATATTAACGTCTGTAACTATTAGAAAACTAGTAAATAATAACTAAGGTTCCGTCAAATTATATGACTCGGTTAATTTTATTCAAATTAAGTATTATAATTCATATCTTACTGGGTTCTTATCAACATCCTCAACGTTTGTAATGTATCAGTACTCGTATATTAGCAGTACGTATAGCATTATGAGCTTTAGAAAGTCAGAATTGGACACGCTGACGACATAAATATGCCATTCTGCCAGGCTTCGTTAATCAGATTAGCTTATCAGTTCATTTTAGGGTTCCTTCGAAATCGAAAACTTAGTTAGTTTCTTTGTGCTCTATTGGTCCGCGAGATATCGCGGGGCCTACTTCCAACCGTTTATAGGAATGTAGAGCACAGGTGCATACTCTTACAACTGGTCGCGTTTAGTGTAAAGCCGTGTAACATAGGCCGCGTTTATTTTCGTGGGGTATAATTTGTTTTTGCCATTACTAGGAAGTAGGTAGAGGTGTGCAGGTATGCGCTGAGAGTTATCGCCCCATAGTATCTAAGTTGTTTGAGTAATTGCGACATTACAAATGTCCGAGCAAAGCAATCGCATGCGCGGACCAATGCGATAAATGTAAGCAGGCGCTCAATATCCATAAGTCAGCGGAGACCTCCCTCCTAATGCCTCGTCGTTGTTCTGTCGGCCCTTGTCGCAATGCGCCGTTACTACTAAAACTTGATTTTCAAAGACATGATTGTCATGTTCAACATAGGCAATTTAATTGATGGTTAAATGTTTCTCATATGAGATTATGTGGTAAATGTATGTGGTCAGTTTACAGTTCATACCTATATTTAATTAAATAAACATACTTGATATATTTTTTTATAATCAAGTTATGTCATTCATGTTATTATTGACAGAATTAAAAACTTGTGGTGGTATACCGAAATACGGACGTCAAATGTCAAGCTACGCAGAATACCAGTGGTGGTGACGTTGCTTTTCGCCGTCACCATCGTATGCTGAGCGGAGACCATTTTGGTACTACTGTTTATTAACATGCGTTATTTTTAATTTAATTTTTCTATATTTTTGCTAGTTTTAAGTGTTCATTTGTACCTACTTTCCATGTTTTAAGTACCAAATAAAAATTATTCTATTCTATTCTATTCTATTCTACATATCACAATCATCTAAAATCACTTACCATATCTTAAAATGGCCATTATAACCAATGACTTTCTTTTTTATTAAAACTCTAATTGGTACAAAAAGCGAACTTAACATTCTCTGCCAGGCAACCTTTAGGTCATGCAGAGTTTAGTGCTAAATCATCTAAGTAAATGTATTTTTTGAGATAGGTGTCCATAAAATGAAGTAATTTCTGTATTATGCCTTAAAAAAATGTTTATGGTATTGTGTGCATACTTACATGAGACTATTCTCAAAAACAATATCTATTACAGATAAGTTCAATAAATCAAAGCATGCCCACAAAAATGTATTGTACCGATTCAATTTTATTTGGTAATGTTCGATACAAAAAACACGTAAGTAACAAAATATGTTACACAGGTCGAGATCATTAACCAGTCACAGCCCACACATGATTTTGTAAATGTCAGGTTGCGTCTGACCGAAATAATGTTTAAGTAGATGCGTCATAGTTTCTCATCTATCATTTGTCACTATTAGTACTTTCACAGGTCTACGAGTACCTTAGATGTATACGCGGTTCTCCTCAATAAAAATGTATATGAGTACAGATCTTAAGTGGACCGGCGCTATGCCGCGCCGCGGTCCCCATAATATGTACCCACACCGATTTTATTACGATCTTGATTAATATTTATGATTCAATTCTTTGTCCAGATCATGAATTACATATGGCTCGTGCTGGACGCAAGTGATAAATCGGTTTAGGCAAACTCTTAAGTATTAGCGATTCGAGATGCATCTCTGCGGTTAATGTAGGTGTTGGGATGTCGTTAAAATCAACATGAATCATAATTAAGTGCTGTGCCTGTGGCCATTACCTACTTATGTAACAAAATGTACATTAATATTATGTACGTACACATTACAAGGTGCGATATTATACCTTATTACTTATGTTCAATTTAAGAAATGATATATCTGCTTCCAAGCAATTAGATGGATATGACGTACGAGTATATGACAATGCTGTAAACCCTTTTTTTGTGTTACCGGGGAAAATGCATTTATGCATTCCCGCTGCTTGGGGGAGCAGCGGGGTATGTGGGACTCACCCCGCCTCGAAGATGGAAGTGAGGCAGGAAATACCCACTAAAAACCCCGGCCCCTTCGTCATGCGCCTTAAAGGTGGTGTCGAGGGTCCTATTAGTATGTACACCAAGACATCACCGACATACTGTAAACCCTAAATAATAAACTTATTGTAGATTACAGAAAATAATCCTTCAGTTCAAATACACCAAATGAACTAGATGAATCAACCCATAAAGGAATGTTTATTGATTTAATGATCATTCATTTAGTCAAATCGATATTGAAATTAATACTGTAGCTGAACAATTTGTTGATAAGAAATCCACTTGTAAAGTCTAAGCACAGCTCGCAGCCCACCCACTTTGCGTCATAGCCTGATCAAACCACTTTCTAGGATTTTTTGTTCAAATTAAAGGAGTAATCTGACGTGCACGAATAGTTCGCGACAATTGTCAATCATGTACCTACTTACAAATAAATCTGAGATGCGAATAATTATTTACCCAAATACTTATGCAAATTCACCGCTCGTGCTGTTCGATAGAAAGCTGCACGAAAATAGTGGGTTGTAACGGATGATGGACAAGTGATACTTGTTGACTTATGAGGGCGGAGGTGCCCAAATTAGCTTTGGTCGCCCATTAGCTTTGGTAACACACTGGACAGACTTCTGAGGTCTTTGGTAACCTAACCAGTCCGTAACTCTAGATATTCTTCAAAGCTAGGCAGTGATAGATAATTTTGTTAAGAAATCTACAAATTTCGACAATCCTGGTTGGAACCCAGTAGGTCGAGTTTCCCTGCATGCCGCGTGGTAAGCTTTCGTATTGTTATGTTATGGTAGTCTAACTCCCTTCTATTGGACACAGGGTGCAAGTGAAAAAGTTAGGTAGCCACTGGCAGATTAATACTTAAATGAATATGCCATACAGTTTTATATCAACTGGGTTTGACCCAGTTGGTCTGAAACATTTTTTATTCTTCTTTTTCGCTTCTTATCTTTCTTTGTTAATTATGTACTAGTAATGAAATGTTATAATATAATTTGTTTGTTCCTTATTATGTAATGTGTGTGCGCCGAATAAACGAAAACATTCTGGGCGTCTCCCAAAAAAACCGTAGGTTTTCGATTCTTTTTCATCTAAATTGATCCTAATGAGAATGGCTAGTGATAACGCGCGAGGGTGGCGGTATCAGAAGAATGTACGGGTGGTGCGGTCGCGGCCGGTGTAGCGAGCGGGAAGCGGGTGCGGCGCGCGCGCAGCGACGTGTTCCATCGCCCGTCACAAACAAACGCTCCCGTTTGACAGATACGATCTGCGCCCGCGCACCGCCGACTGTCAGCGCTCCACTCTATTGTGACAGCCATGAACTGTGCCAAAAAGAAAAGTAATTACAGTTAACCGGTTACCTTTTTAGTTCACTGGCTACATTATTCGATGGAACTACTAATATAATCTCTACGTTTGTCAGAATGCTGTCGTGGCCAATTCATCAGCGTCACCGGCTGCTCAAACTTATAGTCTATTGTTATGATGAGCTACACTGATACCAGGATCTAATGTCTGTTTATCTATAACACACAGCGTGGAATTGTTTAGATGTAAATATTTTAATATGGTCCAATACTCCAATCAGTTCAATGAGCTCTTGGACGGCCGTGTCATCGGCGATGAATCAAGACATCTAAAGCGTGTCCGTTTATTTATTAACTGTGTAATTATAAAAACAAACTAGCTACAAAAAAATAGGCAGGTACCTACTTTACGTACGTTACTTACATACTACGTATACATAGTGATATTGAAAGTAAGAGGGTTATTTATATTTTTGCAAGTAAACTTTTAAAATTGGAATTAAGGTCTGATGTTTCGTATTCGTGAAGGGAACAATAAATTGATGAGGAATGACTATGATGGCACTCCATGGGAGAGATGCGATATCCACACTCAACATCGGTTGGCTACGAGTTGAGAAGAGAGTGATAGGATTACGAATTTAAGAATTTTGAAACAGTTCACTTTTAAAGAATAAAATTAAAAAGATTCCTTCTTGGTGAACAAAAATCCGTGTGAGATTCATGCTGTGCGTTCCATTATTATATCGACACTACTCGGAAATGGCCTGCCAATTAGTAGTTACGTTATTAATTTTAATAATAAATATCGTACAAATTTGTAATCCTACATATAATATATCGACTTCAGTATCTTATTTATTTATTCTTTCTCGTTTTATATAAAATGTAGACATACTAGTCCTGTATTAAATTCGTCCAAGCATGTAGCACTCTCCTTCCTGGTTTCATTGAAAAGCCGCGTCGCGGTATCCCCGCGCTACGACATGTGTTGAGTGACAGCCATCTTGATAACTACAAGCTGTAAAAATAAACATGTAGTTAAAGTGAACATGATCTGTTTTAAACAAAAGGAAGATGGGTTGGGCAGGGCATCACACTAAAGTTAGTGATTATGTTCATTGTTCAATTACAAGGTCCAATAATGGATGTACATTGTCTGACTACTGTTTTGGAATGACGAAAGCAGACCAGTTCGTGATCAACGGTGCTCCCAAATCAATGCTAAACACAGTTGTCTCTAGATTATCTCTCCAACTCGATTATGTGGCTACTTAAGTTGGAATTTTAATTCGTCATGAAGCTACTCTTTGGTGATGGAATGTTGAACGTAGGTACCTACAGTGTATACTATGTCAACAACAAACAATGAGAGATGCTGACCTTTATGATGCTATGCATAGTAACGACCGTTCTTTCCACTTTATTTTATATTCTATTTACATATTACAATAAGTATTACCTATTGTATTTATAGATTCAATACCTAAAAATATAATAATATTTTATTACGAATTATCATTAGCTTATATGTCTCAACATCAGGATGATAGTAGATACCTATTTAAAAAATTTAATTGAAAATCAATTGTATATAATATGGTATACCTACACGGCCACACATGTCAAACCAGTCAACACCCTAATTAGTCAAAATGTGTAGTTCAATTGACAATGGAGACTCTTTAGTTGCAACATAATGGTAGTTTGGTGTGTCGCTGCTTATACTATGCAGGTGATAAAGTTTAATAGCACCGAGGACATAAACAAATAGTAAGTATGGACGTCTTGTATTCCTGAAAATGTTATAAATGATGTTTTACTGTAGCATTTTTTATTAGATTAATATTATGTATATTCAGCAGCTTATGATTTAACTGTTTATGACTTCAAGTTGATTGGCACTAATAGAGTACATGTGCGTGTGGACCTCTCATACCTAGTCATTTGCCTCTAAATATCCACAACTGGATATCCAGTGAAAGGGGACTATATAGTCCCCTCCCATGACAAATGTCATATGAGGAGACGACCACAGCCACCAATCTATACCTAAAGATGCAGTCAAGTATGCAAGAGACATTAAAGTGCACAAGTGTGTACCCAACCACAGGTACACTCTCTATTCATTCACACTCATGATCCGATCCAGAGAGACTGACTACTTCAGATATAATACAAACTGCCTGTAGATACGTAATAAATCACAATAATGGCTAAAATTTTTATAACGCACACCATTTTGCACTTATAAATATGTATATGTTCCATGAACATTGTTTACTGCTCTGGTAGACTACATTATTGCTGATCACATGATATCCCAACAGGGTCTTTATCTTTATTGCCTTTCTATCTCTGTTCATGTTTGCTTTCTATCTAAATGTCAATTGAAACCAAAATATACGCACCTAAGATTGAATCAATTGTATGGCCATCGCCTTTATTGTATTTGCTACGTGTACCAACATACCTACATAGTATGCATATGCATATTGGGGTCTTTGTGTTGTTTGTATACATTTTGATCAGTGATGATTACCATGCAAAGGATTTATTTCTGTTTAAAAGTACTTACCTAGTATGTACTGTTATGACGGAACTTCAATATTATGTCATTAAGCTCTCCCTTATTGATTGCCAGCCATGTACCTAGGACACTAGGGAATAAGTAGGGATGATGACTTTATGTATGGTTTTATTCGCTCGCGAAATTTACACAAATGTTTTTCTATTATATTATCCAAGCTATATAGGTAAAGTTTAAAAGTTATTGAATACTTGTCAGAGAAGTCCGATGCATATTATCACACATATGTACTTCCATAGAAAATCCTGTTTTGTGAAAGATATATGTACTTGTTTTGAATGACTGTCTCTCGTCCATTTTTCAATTAACATTGATTTTCTTTTTCCTGTTTGTAGTAACTATATTTTTGTTAATTTTACGTAGGTACAAAAGGTATCCTCCGGATGTGTGCCTGAGTGGCGAGCAGCTGGAGTCCTATGCCCAGCAGTGGACTGCAATAGGCCGATGATGATGATGACATATTCTCCTATTATATTAGGGCTGTGCTTTACGTATGTACCTATTAATGCATTGAATGATTGATTGACTTGATTCATAGTAAGTATTTCAACCCGCACCGAACCAATGCGAATTAATAAGATTCACTTCATTCGCTTTACCAGTAGTTAGTAAAGTGGCACCAACCTGTTATTTTGCTATCCATGATTTAATTGTGTCGACGTCGTGAGGACTGTGATCGTTACGTGAAATAAAGTGCACATAGTTATAATGTGCACTTCCTTAACACACGTCTGATGAATGACATAGCTTTCATGGCAGAATAAAATGGTTCACCAGCAGTAGCCACGTTTTAGACGACGACGCCTCAGTATATGTACTACTTAGTATCACGTAATGTGGACGACCTCTGCCAACTAGGGGATATAGGACAATAAGTATGTTAAGTATAGGTACTACTGAGTATTAAATTATTTATTATCAGTGGTCGTTCTATCTTTATAAATTTTAACCATTGATATATCAGTGTGATTAAAATATTGACAAATTTATTTTTAGACGATGACATGGTGAAAAAGATGTCGCCAGTTCTGCGATTAGAAAAGAAAAGAAAAGTCCATTTTGCATAAACTTGTTTGATAAAAACACACAGCGGTGGTTTGTAAATCCCCATTACGGACAACAAACAGATATAGCTACTTAAAAAACCGGCCAAGAGCGAGTCGGACTCGCGCACTTAGGGTTCCGTACCACTGATTGAATGAAAAAATTAGGTAATTTTATTAATGACGTTTAAAAAAAAACTACTGGCTAGATTTCATTCAAACCAAATTTCGTTAGTAGTTTTCATAGTGATACACATGATATTTTTTTTTCAGTTTTATCATGCCCATATTTTAGAAGTTACGGGGGGGGGGGGGGACACTCATTTTACCACTTTGGAAGAGTCTCTCGCGCAAACTATTCAGTTTAGAAAAAAATGATCTTAGTAACCTCAACATCATTTTTAAATACCTATCCATAGATACCCCACACGTATATGTTCGATGAAAAAAAATTTTTTCAGTTTCAGTTCTATGTATGGGGAACCCCAAAAATTTTGGATTTTTTTCTGATTTTATTTTAAAATCTTAATGCGGTTTACAGAATACATCTACGTGCCAAATTTCAATAATGTAGCTCTTATAGTTTCGGAATAAACAGGCTGTGACATACGGACGGACAGACAGACAGACAGACAGACAGACATGACGAATCTATAAGGGTCCCGTTTTTGCCATTTTGGCTACGGAACCCTAATAAAAACAAATACAGACATGGACGAAACATAAATATCCACCATTCATGGCACGAATATTTATGTCCCAAGTGGGAATCGAACTCACGACCCGTGGCTCAGAAGGCAGGGGCCACTACCAACTGAGCCACTGGACCAGATGAAACCGTGTACGTACCTACGAGTATAACTATACTCGTATAGGGCTTGGCTATAACATGGCTTGGAAATAAAGAAATCATTCAGTTGAATGTTATACTTTCCAGGAGCGTCGCGTTGGGATGGGACTGACCAACACATGATGACTTGACATGATGTTTCCTATACGTGTCGACATGGCTGACGTTACGCACGTACCACTACTGACCCGAATATTTCCTCGTGCGTGGGTGACCGATAAAAAAATCCAAAGGGTTATGTGCCGGTGTCAGGGGTTGTTCGCGCACGGTCATCGATTTACATTCCTCACGACTCGGGGTCGGAATGCGGGGTCGGTTCGTTTGTGAAAAAGTAACGAATCCTTCAAATCCATGAACGAGTTTTTCCATAGACGTTTTGCAGAATTAGCACGACTCCAAGTTTCTCGACCGTACGACAGGCAGTGAATGAAGTCGTCTTTTTAATATCAGTGTGAATATGATTTTGCCTATTTTATTCCTAAAATTATGAAAATGAACATTACTTTATATTAAGTGTAGACTGGTTATAAGCTTTTAAATTATACTTAGGTACTGCATCTTCTGAATTAAATTTATAAACAAATGCGCCAGGCAATTCACACCAATAACCTAAACTAAGGCTTTCCCTTGTACTACTCATAGTACTCATACTCGTACCAGGTGATACCTATGGATATCTGCCAGAACACTCAGCTCGAGAAAATTTAGAAATGTTAAAGTTTTAAACTGACCCGCCCGGTAATCGACCTGGCCTTCAGATCGTCTGCGCTTTTAGGTTTAAAGCTCTAACCATTGCACCACCGAGGCTGTCTCGATTCTTTCTAACTAGCGACCCGCCCTCGCTTCGCTACGGTATTATACTTGTAAACCTTCATCTTGAATTACTCTATTTATAAGATAAAAAAACGCATAAAAATCCGTTGCGTAGTTTTAAAGATCTATGCATAATAGGGATAAACACAAACGAAAAGATACTTTGTTTTATAGGTACTATGTAGTGATGGTCGAAAAACCTTGTTCTGGCTATTGCCATTTTGATTTTTTTTTGTATTTAATTAGCTTGGATAATAATCCTACTTAATAATATAAATGCGAAAGTTTGTTTGGATAGATGGATGTTTGTTCCTATTTCACGCATTAATAGGGAATATGCATGACTTTTTTTTATGGATTTATTGAGATCTTTTGTCTTCCAGATACATAAATATCGAAGAATTTTTAAACTATCTTTTCTATTAAGCGAGTTATAAAGCGTTAAAGTTATTGATTAGACAGAGAGATCCGATGCGGTAGTTGACGTCACGTACCGTGAGCGCCGTACTAACTCCATAGAAAAATCTGTTTCGCGAGAGAGAGACGGATATATTCACTTTCAATGACTGTATCTCGCCCATTTTTCAACCAATTTTGATTTTGTTTTCACTGTTCGTAGTAGATTTTGATCTATTTTACGATAAATTAGTAAATACCTGAAACTATTTTTCATGCATATTCCCTATTATTAAACGGATTTTAATGAAACTTTACAGTAATATAGCTTAAACGTTGGATTAACACATATGTAGGCTATATTTTATATGAATATGCACGCGGGCAGAGCCGCGGGCAGCAGCTAGTTTTTTAATAAAGTACATAGCTCAGTAGCAACCCTAAGTATACATAGTTCGTAGTATTGCATGGAGAGCATAAACTGGGATCAGCAGGTCAGCCGACTTGCGAGCGGTTCGTGCCGTGCCCCTTGCTACTCCTCGAGGCCTGCATTAGTCTATGTGGCGAGCTTTTTTGATCCCTTTACCGCAATGCCGCTTGGCAAATTATGCTGAGGAAAATTATGGTACCTACATGATAATGTGATGCCGAAAATATCTAGTTGATTGCTCAAATTTAACAGTTTGATGCTGAGTGAAAGCACAGTGAAAGTGGTTGAAGACTTTGAGATTGGTAATGTTTAAAATGTACTAAGTAGTTATTTGTTAAATTTACTTACTAATAATTAGACCAATAAAAATTAGTAATAGGAAGGTTACATACAACAACTATACCTATCTAAATACAGTATTCACATTCAGACTTCAAACAAACACCATGTTCATTACATAATTTTTTGTCACTGATGGGAATCAAACGCACGACTCACGTTCGCAAGGCATTACCAGAAAAGCCACTGGGCCTGACTGCTTGCTCGAGGGCCCACGTGCCTCTCACTGAACTACCTAGACTCTGATGGCAGTGTTTAGCGCATTAACGAATTCGTGACTAATTTGTTGATTGCAGAGTATCGGGAATACAGGTTTGCCAATCTTTTTGTGGGCTACGTAATTCCATTCTATGGTACATTCTTACAGGCAACCAGAAGAATGATGGTCCTTTTGACAAAAAAAAATCGTTTGTTTTTTTTATAATAATCGGCGAAATAGCAACGGCGATCTAAGCTTCGTACAAAGGTAAATGAACGCAATGAACTTTACTGATAATGATAAATTATGTGCATAATTCGTTAAAGTTATTTACAGATAATTTACATGTAATATAAACATTTTTTTTTTACATTTATACATTTTACATAAAACAAATTTTACGTTTATGAGTAGGTCGAAAAGATGTTGATTGATATTAGGCAGACTCAATCGCTAGAAAGATTCTAATTACCTATATTCCTATAATTCTTATAGGTGGTTCTTGAATGAAGTAACGCTGAACTCATTCCTGCAATAAAAAACTAAATAATATGTTACTTATTGTGCTTTATTACCTTTATATTTGTATTTATAATGAAATTTATCGTTACCATAGTGTAACATGCAATACAGAAAATACAAAAGTTAACTGAATAAAATTAACACAAAAATCTATTAAATTGTTTAATAAATGAAAATTTTACTTGGTCTGAGTAATTTTAAAAATTGTTTATTAGTGATATGATTCTTAAAAAAAATAAAATCAAAGGAGGTAGTTATTTGGATTCAATACAATTTGGTTAAACAGTTAGTAGATATTCTTAATAACTAGGTATTTCTTAGAATAATATACCTACGTGTGTGCTAAAACTAAAGTCATTTTACAATAATATCTTTAACTTATTTAACTATTAATTAAACAATGTAAATTGGTTTACACGTTATCACATTCATAAAGTCATAGCACATTTACACTACAATAGAATGATATTTTATCAGCTCACCGTGAAATATACGCATTGGATTAACATAATATGAAAATAAAAAAATATGCTCCAGGTGAGGCTCGAACTCACAACCCCGGCATTGCTCACGAACACTGTCTTATAAGTACCGTGCGCTAACCAATTGCGCCACTGGAGCGCTGGTCGTGTCGACGAAATTACCGTATCAAAGCTAGGAGACCCTCCGCCCCGCCCGCCAGCCCCCTCGCGCCGCCTAACCATCTATGAACGAAGTTACGATGAGCTACGGTACGGCTGACATCACACCATAAATTATGTATGAAACGTTATATACACAATAACTGTATGTTAAGTTAAAGCGATAGTATTTTATTACATAAACACTATAAGCACAGTTATAATCGTAAATATTGTGTATAGTACAATATAAATATTATTTTAATTTTCTCATTTTAATGATAATTATTGCGTCATCATGATGATGACTAATCGTCGTGCGGTAGAGTTCTTACGCCCTTTCAATGAGCCGAGATAAGTTTTTATCAGCTAACATTACAAATGTAAAAATTGTGTACCTAAACGATAATTGTTTCTAACGTTATTCTTAAAATTGATATCTTTAAAAAGGCTATCCGCTTAATTGAATAAAGAGCTTTGAAAGCCTTAATTTCGATTTTGTATTTAATTAGCTTGGCCAATAAATCGATTGATGTGGGAAGGTTAAGGAAAATATTTATCCTTGAATCCCCGGATAACGCACACGTATAATTAACGCTACAATATTAATTGTTGGGCCACTGGCCACGTGCTGCGTTTTGCCGGAGCCGGCTACAGGGCTGCCAATTTATGAGGGCCCATTATGGTTGCTACTTTAAATCTATTTATTAAGAAAGATAGAATTTAAACTGAGTATTTTTATACGTATAAACCTGTGTTGACTGTTTTCACCGAAAACAATAGGAGTACCTAGTTAAAATAGCACCTATATTAATTATATCTCTTTAAACGTACATTATTTATTAATAAGAAAAAGATAATTATTAATTTAAGTTCCGAGTAATTTCATATCTAGGTACATCTCACATACATATGCTAAAAAAGTAGGCATCCATGTATGGTATACGTATCTATCTAAACCCATGGGAAGATGTAGTCAGTGGTTTTAGGGTTCCGTAGCCAAAATGGCAAAAACGGGACCCTTATTGATTCGTCATGTCTGTCTGTCTGTCCGTCCGTATGTCACAGCCAGTTTATTCCGAAACTATAAGAGCTACGTTATTGAAATTTGGTACATAGATGTATTCTGTTAACCGCATTAAGATTTTAAAATAAAAAAAAAATTTTTTTTGGGTTCCCCATACATAGAACTGAAACTAAAAAAAAAATTTTCATCAAACCTATACGTGTGTGGTATCTATGGATAGGTATCTATGGACAGTAGTTTTTTTTAAAACGTCATATATCAAATTACCTAATTTTTTCATTCAATCAGTGGTACGGAGCCCTACGTGCGCGAGTCCGACTCGCACTTGGCCGGTTTTTTTTTAATTACTGAACTCGCTGTAGTTCGTAAGTATAATGTGCCAATTAGAGTTGTAAGTGTGTGTATTTAGGGCAGAACGTCACCTTCGATAACTGGCGGAAACGTTTGAAACATCACTGAACATCATACAGGAACTTGTGAAACCTGAAAACACAGATAACCCTGGCAGTGGCTCAGTGGCATGGTGGCGGTAGCGGGCGCGCCCGCGGCCATTCGATTAGCGCGCAAGCAAATGATATGTTAATGGACTATCGAGAATTATTGCTTATTGTTCGCTGCTCGCTCCCCAGACCCTACCTGTGCCTTGTCTACTTCCGATTTTTCTACTTAGAATAAGTGTATAATAATAAATAAAATAATAATAAAATTATAACCTACTTAATGTGTATCTTGATACTTCGTAATTGCTAGGTGTGCAATAAAAGATCCAAGATTTTTGATCGGTTGCTAAATTTGTCAATCAGCCCAATTAAAATTATTCTTTAAGTTTTCAGCCCTTAGCAAATGAGCAGATTTGGTTGAATTTTGATACAAAAATAAAGGATACCTACCTATTACTTACTAAAGAGGGAAAAGGCTAAGGTAATAAAAATTATGAAATTTGTTGTTACTTATTGTAAGTAAAAATATTACCATTTGCAAGCATGGATGATGGAAACTTTTTTTTAAGTAAAATGGAAAGT
Organism: Conogethes punctiferalis; assembly: GCA_031163375.1. Lineage (NCBI taxonomy): Eukaryota > Metazoa > Arthropoda > Insecta > Lepidoptera > Crambidae > Conogethes > Conogethes punctiferalis. Next base: position 10,150,824 of record CM062080.1, read on the forward strand.
TTATGCTAATGTGATCCATGAAGAAAAAATGGAATGATGACTGACGCGCTCGATAGACTGATTAGCACACGAAGAAGATATCTCGAGGATAATGATAAATTTTATTGTCCACTCAAGGATGTTATATACTTATGTAATATATGCCTTAAACAATATTAAGTACCTACTTAGAATAAAAATAGTGTACAAAATGCGGAATGAATGCCATTCTTTACCTACTATTCAACCATTGGGGTAAGCAGGACTAAATATGGAAGTAATGTGATGTATTGCTGGTGAAGGATGAAAAAGATTGTACATTCGATGCTTTAAGTCGACTTTTAAATCAATTCTGTGTGTGACTCTTAAAGACTTTCTCACCCTCTTGTCGGCCGTTTTCATCGTTTCAAATCACCCACGCGAACGAATGCTCAAATCCTTCCTCAAAACAAGATCAACTCGGATATCGATTGAGAAACTGCTAGTTTCTGCCGCTGGACATGTTTAACGTTTCAGCCGGATCTTGTACAAAGATCCCAGTCAAAATTCTTCCAAATGTTTCATAATTTACATTAATCACTTTTCTATCTTTACCAGTTTTCCAAAAGTAATTTTCAGAATAATAAATACGAAGCCCTGTCTAACTATTACCTAACACACCTATCTACATCTACATAATTTAATAAAAAGATAAATTCATCTACTTCAATTTGAGTTATAGATTACAAAATCGTTGTACGAAAGATACTTATCTACATTTATACAATTACTAGCGAGACACATAACTTTTACTAACTTCAATTAAAACGCACGGTGTGTACCTGTATTGAATTAACTACTACCTAAAAGCAATCAAACTTATGCAATAGCCGCGTCGTTTGAGGCGGTCTAATGGCTCCGAGTGGAAATATCAGGCGGCGGCAAACTGACTGATCAGCCCGATTGAGCAGGACAATTGCCCTTAATGAAAGTAATTAACACGACGCGATCGGCCGATATCGATAGCGCCCGCGCCCTCTGCGCAACCCGCCCGCCGATCGCCGACCCGACACCACAATGTGCGTCTAAATCAACCTACACACCGACATTCATTACTAAATAAAACTATAACTTCCATTCGATGCGCAATATAAAGACAGATGACATTCGAATAGGAGGCTAGAAAAAACATCTGAATAGCAACTGATCACCTTTTGATCGTTTAGTGCAGCGTCTGGGAACTTTCACGCAATCCGACGAATTTTAAATACAATAACTTGGTGGACCATGGTATAAATGCGAAATAACCTTTTGGTTAGGTACAGTTTTTGCTTGCGTTGTTGATTTTGTAACAATACAAACGAATCAGCGAAAACGAAAATCAGCTGATGCAGGTAAAGAGATTGTATAAGGTGCATTCAATCGTAGAAGATTTGAAGCAACGCATCCGACGTTTCGTGTGAACTAATTCTGCGGGCACTGCGAAAGTATCAGGTGTAGTACCCAATATGTACACTTTCGATCATAGCGTATCGCACATTTCAAACTCTTCGAGGAATAAACTGTCTCGCCCTTATTTACCCACATTTTCATATAGCTCGAAGTGTGTAGATCAAGGTTACGCCTGCATTTATCTGTTATGGGTAGTGTAAATCAAGAACAAATTTATCGATAAAGCGGTAAAAAGCTAACAGTGCGACTTGTTGGTGTGTTTGTATAAGATATTTCTTAGATATCTATGAGTATGTTAATGTAAATATCTAATACAAATATTACCTACACCTATCTGATCCAAATTGTTCAAGGTTAGCTTGAATTTGGTTTGAATTTTTAGGTCGGACAAGATGTCAACGAAACGCAATAGATTGTACGTAGGTACAGGGCATGTATGAGAATCAGTTATGTGTCACATATGCGTTAGTCCTACACATAAGATAAAGCAAACACATATTCATAATTATGTTACGTAATTGTATACCTAACTTTAATAACAACTTAATTAAAGAAGAAATTATAAAATAATTCTTTTCACATCTTCTAGTTCTTGGGCCACTCAAGGTTTACAATGAAATGGAAACCAGGAAGTTCGCAGTCGAGGCTTTCCATGTATCAGTCAGTAAGCTTGTTAGGTCTTTAATTCTGCACTTGATTTCTCCCCGTATTGATTGACCTGTCGTTCCATTGCACTATGAGAGTGAAGAAACAAGAGAGAGAGAGACATGGTAATTGTGCACTAGGCTATAGTATCTTCTGTATATCGACTTTGAGTGGTTATCTCCTTGGAGCTTGGCAACTGTAGTGTAGCCACTCAGAGCTTTTTGTTTTTTAGACAGTCGCAAAATGATTATAGCTTTTTAGGGTTCCGTAGCCAAAATGGCAAAAACGGGACCCTTATAGATTCGTCATGTCTGTCTGACTGTCTGTCCGTATGTCACAGCCAGTTTATTCCGAAACTATAAGTGCTACATTATTGAAATTTGGTACGTAGATGTATTCTGTTAACCGCATTAAGATTTTAAAATAAAATCAGAAAAAAATCCAAAATTTTTGGGGTTCCCCATACATAGAACCGAAACTCAAAAATTTTTATCAAACCTATACGTGTGGGGTATCTATGGATAGGTATTTGAAAACGATGTTGAGGTTTCTAACATCATTTTTTTAAACTGAATAGTTTGCGCGAGAGACTCTTCCAAAGTGGTAAAAAGTGCCCCCCCCCCCCCCCCCCGGTAACATCTAAAATGTGTCGCTTAACTTCAAACGGAGGTAACTCCAGCGAACGTGAATTTGAGTTATTTGAGAAAAACTGATTCTGGCCAAATTACACAGTTTAAAATTATAAAACCTATGGCTATTCGTTTGCAATAGACACTAAACACTTAAATTAAGCATAAAAAAGATTAATTAAACGCCGAATAAAATGAAAAAATGCGTTTTTAGTTTGGATTTGTCTATGTTTGATATGACATGGCTGGATTTACCCGTTATTGAAATAATACTGCATGGATTTGCCTATTTATGATAAAACTTGACTGGATTTGCCCAGATTTGATAAAATTACTTTTGGTTAGATTTCTTCTACAAACATTCAAGGGCTGTCACCAAAGAAGCTAATAATGTTATAAATACGTAAATACGAGATATGCCGGAATGTAGATTATAGGTAAGCCACAATAAATGTGGAAATGATTTTCTATTCGAAGGACGACCAACCACATTTTGGCTGCTTAGTAGGTACTCTTTCATAAATGTCCAGTTCCTGCAATAGTGGCCAATTTTGACAAATGAAATTATTAAAGCCAATGTAAGCTTTGAACTTTGAAAAGCGGCATTATGTATAAAACTCAATGTTGACTAGATTAGTAGTAGAGTTACCCAGTATCTAATTTTAATGTGTGCAAAATAAACTAACGTAAAATGCAGAAGACATCGATATTGTTTTGCAATTCTAATAATTGCCAGTGATGATTGATCATCAACATAAAGTAGAAAAATATTTCACCAACATCTGTAACACGACAAAATAAAAATACCTAGTCTTTGTAAGGAATAATACTTTGTACAACCCTAGGTTAGCACAACTGTCAAAATCTGTTAAAAAAAAGTTAAGTAGTAGATTACTTTCAGTTTCTTTGCCTTTTCCCGTGGTTTTCCTTTAATTTTTATGTTTTAAACGTTTTTGGGCTTTACTCGGGACACAGTTTTCACTAAATTACCCATTGTAATCAACTGAAACTCAGTTAAACAGTTAAAAAATCGTAATGCAGATGACCTCCTTTTGACTACAATGCGTCTATTGACGGCCATATTGAAAAAATGCATCACGCTGATTGGTTGCGGAGGATTTGCCTTCATTTGATAAAAACGCCTAGTAGGATTTGTCTAAGTTTGTTAAAAAAGCAGGATTTTCTGGTCGTTTTATTCGAAATATAATGGGATTTATCTTTTTATGTTAAAAAGGATATGTAGATCTTTTTTTCAGCTTTCATTTGATACCAAAATCTCCAATATTTGGGAAAATGGAGTTACCTCCGTTTGAAGTTAAGCGCCACAAATATGGGCATGATAAAACTGAAAAAAATATATGATGTGTATTACTATGCAAACTACTAACGAAAATTGGTTTGAATGAAATCTAGACAGTAGTTTTTTTTTAAATATTATATCAAATTGCCTATTTTTTTTCATTCAATCAGCGGTACGGAACCATACGTGCGCGAGTCCGACTCGCACTTGGCCGGTTTTTTAAGATAGGTAAGTAAGTAGTTTTCGACATAAATCATCATTTCTTCGATAATTTTTTAGTTTCGCGCCTAGGTCAACATTTACGCTGATAATAATTGAACATCTTTTGTTTGCTGACAGCTGTCAGGCAGCACAGTGCGGTCGTGTCATGTGTCAAGTGTCAGGTTAAATGGTCCATCGGTATGCGGCAACGGCAACGCCCTGCACAAAATGTGTCAACCAGCACATTACAAGGTTGGCCACGCACGTGACGCTGTTAATTATACAACTAACACAATGTGCATTATAATCCAAAAAGTCACGTGTACGCGATATTAATGAGTTAAGACGCAAATCGATGTTATAATTACGTAATCAACAATGATTCATTTCATTATTTGTAACTATAGTGTTAGTTATGATTTGGCCGGATATGATTATTGATCATTTTGTAAGAGAAGCAAGTTTATTGTATCGAAGACTTACTTACTTACTTGAGAAAGGGATAGTATGCCTCAGATTTTAGAGAAAACTAATAACAAGATTCAGGACAGATATAAGGAGATGGGATACGTAATAATCCAATTAGACCCGCTAACTAGTATCGTTAGTTATGTACAAAGACGTCTTGAAAACTATACCAAAGACATCGACCCAGAGCGAGTTGTTCGCCGCACATATCATCAAAGCAAGGTGAATCGGAACAATAAAAGCAAACCGGGTTCGACTGAGCATAAAAGCATTCCATGTCGAGCGATGAATGAATCGGAGCATCATTCTCAAACGAGCATATCGTTCGTTTTGTTTGTTTGTTCGTTCCTAATGAAAAAGCGCATTCGCTCTCAGGTGCGCACCTGTTGAGGCGCCGAGGCCGTGGGACAGACCAGGTAAAGAGATGCGCAAAAACCTCATATTGTACTCGTACTTGCGGCTGTGATATTGCACTGACCGCTTTTTTACCAGTATGATTGATCCTTACTAACACAGTAATAAATAAATAGATACGGTGGAAATATATAGCTAGATAGCTTGAATTATATTATTAAGTTACGACCTTTATTATCATTTATATTGATGGCACCATACACAGGAGTATTCATTAAAATAATTAATATGTAACAACGGGATAATCATATTTTTTTATATTAAGTGCATCAATTTAAACGGACCATCTGGTACCTATCAAACTAAGGTTTATTTTGGGCTCTTAGTACCATTTAATGACTCGTGACGCGTTGCATAACATCCAGATTCGTAAAAAGTTGATTTCTTCAATTGACCCTACTGAAAATCGAACCTGGTAACTTTGGATCGACCGCGCTTTAGTCGTAACGCTCTAACCATTGTGCTACCGAGGCCGGCAAATGTTCATCACATGTTTTTCCAGAGTAAGTTCGAGTTCGAGTGTGTTCTACACACTACCACGACTCCGATGGAACAGCTGGGAATCTAATGATTTTAACGGGGTAGTTCGAATGCACAAAGTTAATTATATCATTAGGTTCGTTATTCTTATCTCTCAATAAAATTGGTTTGAACACTTTCAACGATACAGGCACAACACGCTTTTCTACAAGCTTCAAACACGATACGACTGTTCTAATCAAATTTTCCCAGCCAGTACTATTAACATACGTGGCATTACAACGCATATGTAATGTGCGCATATCAGGTATGGTTAACATACATAGAATGATATGGACAAATAATCAACGGTCGGAATTGACAAAGATACTTCTTCATTGAACATCATCAAATAAAACCTTATAGAAGCTTCTGTAATAATCATTTTATACCGTAAGAATTCAGATTGTCGACAGTATTTTATTTACATGTCCAAAGAGGGGAGAAACATAAAGAAAGCACGAAACGGTTTGTGTGTAGGCAGAGGCCCACTCAGATATGTACGTTCCGTGTTTCAATTTTTGCCCATATCTGGCAGCGCGGTGCACCAGTCCGCGCGTGTACTCAGATTCAGATATGCTAAGAACGTGCGCCGGTAGAGCGCGCACTCCCGTAGGCGTCAACATCGGGCCCCGGCTCTGCTCTGCCACAGATTTATGCACGTGTCTCGCAACACTACCTGTGCCCACTTTGCACTCCGCACACCGCCACCTCCTGCATCGCACTCCAAACCCACACTACAGTTCTCAGGACGTCTACCCTACAAGATACCTGCTTCACGACTTTACCTAATTTCTTTTTGTCGAGCCGCATTATATCTTTGAAATTTTTTACACGACACGAAGCGTAAATATTCCTTCTCGCCACTATTGAATAATCGGGTATGTGTGATTTAGTGCGTTGTTGATTTTATCCACATTCCACGCCGTTGTACAATACACCGAATGGCGCAATGCGAAATTCCATTAAGCTTTTTGAATACGAATAAAAGGAGATTTTGGAAAAAATCCGTCGCCGCTCTCGAACAGGTTATTGTTCAGGCCCGGAGAGGAACAATCGCGTTGTTGTGTTTCCAGTTAACCATGACAAACTGCGATTACCTACCTGTGCCTCCATTACGTTTTTATGTGGGCTTAGTTTTTATCGAGCATTTGTTTATTGGTATAATTAAATCTCTTTAATTCAATATCTAGAAACCAGTTTGTGATCTGTGAAACAATCGTTGGCATCTTAGAGAATTAAGTGGTGGTATTTGGATCACTGGCCTCAATCAATCTATGCACGAGAAGCTGGTTGAGAATAATTGAATATTGTTTTGTTATTTTGATGATTGTCGTGGCGCAGGTAGAGGGTTCCGCGGCTGTTGCTAAGGCGGTTCCGGGTCATAGGCCGCGTGAACTCAAAAACTCCATCACGTGTTCCTGTGTGCTCATAATTTTGCAATACACGCACGGTCAAGTGCTTAGTCTGCGGCGACTCGGCGCTCTTCTGCTGCTGATTCAACGGCTACCGAGAATAAACGAAAAATCGCTATGCACGTTTTTTGGAACGTGTACTAAGCGTGTCTTTGTACTTATGTAAGTTTTGCATAAAAACTGTCTGATGAAAGTAGGCCGACTATGGAAGCCTGTTAAATGTCCTTGAACAAGTCCACTGCTGCACATAGGCCTCTACAGGTGTTCGCCACTTTGGGCAAATACCTATATCCACAATCGTCACGCTGGGCAGGCGGGTTGGCGATCGCAGTGCGTAGATCCTCGCTCCGGTGACGCTGCTGCCCGTCATCTTAGCTGCGCCTTCAATCGTGATGGTGTATAACCAATCGTTTGCCAGTGCCTCGTTCCTTATTCAGCAGGATTCACCATGGGCAGGTGAGGGTAGCTTAAAGCGAAATGATGATAGGTTGCTACATTTCATGCCTAATTATACTACTTACTTATACTTATACAAATTATCACATACCTACAACCTGAACTGTCCAAGGTAAAGGCTCAGTCATTTATCACACTTTTGTTATTATAAAGTTACGCGTATAACATTTTATCACGTATATGTGATAGGCTCACTTCGCTCTGATCGCGATCGCGATCTGAAAGTGTGTTTTTGGATAGAGCACGTCCGGTCCACGTAGGGTTGGTAAAAAGTTACTTGTTACATTTTGTTTAATAAGTAATTTAATTATGAGCAGATCTGCGTAATTCAGGTAAAAAGCAAACCTGCATTTTGTAAGATAATAATTATCCTCCTTATACCTTATACGTATTTTTTGATGATAGGTATGTTTCAATGGTGGTATCATATAAATTTTTCAATCACGATCACTGCTGATTTTTTATGTTATGAGTATTTAAGAGAACTCGAACAAAAGATTCTTTTTGTAAATTTATCTCCTAAAGTTAATGAAAATGAGGTGGGAAATTTCTATAAAAATTATCGAGATAGGGATCGCAATAGGATTGAGTTAGAGACTATCACGATACTCTATGATTAACTGAAAATGTTGAATGCATTAATATTTTTCCTAGTTGCATTCCAGAGACAATGTCTATTGCTTCGCGGCCGTATTCTGTCGATAGGGGTTTGATGTGTTGAAAACAATTCAAAATTGTCAAATTTTGATTTGTCTAGACACGAAGCACCCCTAGAGGTGGTGGCCGCGTCGCCACAGGCTGCGCCCGCGCTCGGACGTCCGAGATAAACGGACACAGGTTGCGCTGCTTATCACACTCTACACAGACCTACGCAAATAACATGTTTGAATCATCCACGACTTTTATCACCTTTATAAAAAAACGAAAGTCTCTGTCTGATCAAATATGTGCCGGATATTGATTGTTTTGCAAGCATTAACATGGTTTGTATTTGCAGAGAGAATGTAATATTAACAGACATTTGAAAAAAAAAATGAGTTTTTATCTATAATAGTATACGAGTACATACTATACTACACTATAGTATGAATATATATAATGTATAAACAAATGAACTGTTCTATTAAGATCATTTAGTAGGACTATGTCTGCTATGAATATATTCAACAGATAAAAAATATTATAGACTAGCTGTGCCGGCGGCGTCGCACGCGTGTATATCGGATTTCAAAAATAACGGACTTCCACAAAATGGCAACTAAATTTTAAGTTAGACCTCTAGCAATACATTGGTGAAAACCGCATTTAATTTCATGCAGTAGTTTTCACGTGATGCGCGATCAAACTTACAGATAAAAATTTCTCCCGTTTTCCCAACACTTCCCGTCACTGCTCTGCTCCTATTGATTGTAGAGTGATGAAAAGTGTACTATAACCTGCCCAGGAGTATAAAGAATAATCGTACTTCGAATCGTTTCGTTAAAATCCGTCCAGTAGTTTTTTTTTCTATAACGAACATACAGACAGATAGACAAAAATTTTACTGATTGCATTTTTGGCATCAGTATCGATCACTAATCACCCCCTGATAGTTATTTTAAAAATATATTTCATGTACAGAATTGACTTCTCTACAGATTTATTATAAGTATAGAAGAGGAAGATTTCCTAAAACCATATTTTTCGTGGTTGTTTTTCCTCAAGACATGTATAACAAAAAACATCGTGTGCCTTGATAGTAAAGGCAACTACAAATATTATCTTCTTATTAAAATTATTATCCCTACTCCTATTGTTATTTAGATGTAATTCTGTATGTCTGTCGCGCTTTCACGACGAAGGTACTGTATCTGTAGGAATAGTTAAAATACAATAAATAGAACAGAATTTCAAATCCCATTATATTTTGCTTTATTTTTATTTTTTTTTAATTGTTAATACATTTCTTTATTTTAATGATATATACCTACATAGACAGCGCTATAGGGAGCGAATCGTGTTGCTGCGGGAAAGCATCCACTTAAAATTATGGTTGTGTTGTGAGTATCACTTGGGAGTTTACACATGCAACATTGTGCCTCTTTTTACCGTAAGTATTTCTGTATAGGTAGACTTATTCATTTTAGCTGAAGAATATTACAAAACATATTTAATGCCAAACCTTAAAAAATTATTGCTTGAACACAATAGGCGTAGCCGTAAAATTTTATTTCCATGCACCTGCAACAACTTTACTCTTTCTCCGAACACTCAAATTGTGGCGTGAAAAAAATTTAAGAAATAAAAATACAGCCAATGCTACAGGAAAGCTGTAGGTACACGAGAAATGTTCGTAGCGGGAAACAATAAACACTGAGTTCGTCAACGTACCGTAAATCGTGGTCCAATTTGTTTATAGCAGTCGCCGAGTGCGGTGGCAGGTATTGACAGTGACATTGGCGGTCGGTTACGAATGACCGACCACCGGCTTGTACACAATATATTTTCGTGCTCTACTTGAGTGGCGAAAGTTTGTTTGCACATAGCGCGGGATTGAGAGATATATGGGAGAGTACATAAAGTGGGAAGGTCGCCGGAGCGTGCCGCTGGCGGCGCTTCCGGCCGCGTGGCGGGCACGTGCGCCCTGCGCCCGCGCATGTGCTGAGGACACCCTTCCTTATTGCTAAATTGCCTAAGAAAAAATAATGAATTAGACATGCTTACAGTTAATGATATACCAAAGTTTACAACTTTGTAGATTCAAAGCTGTAATACTTAGTAAGGACTGTTGTCTACAACGTAATGGCGTTTAATGTTTGGAACCTCAAAATATACTCCAGATATTACTTACTTCTGTTAGAAGAAGCAAAATTGCTTTGATCTTCGCTCTATTTCTATTTTTTAAACATAAGTGAATAGACTATTGTGAATTAATCTTCTGTATGTACCTTTTAGATAAGTATTTACCTTAAAGAAAATCTTATTGCAGACAGCATCAAAGGGCGGAAGGCTCATTCTCTTGCTCTGCGCCTTCTGCGACTCCTCAAACGACCGTTGGAAGCGCCAGATCTAGAATGTTTTTTTTAATAAATAAATAAATATCAGACAACATCACATACATTGCTCCGATCCCAAAGTAAGTAGCTTAAGCACTTGTGTTATGGGTATCAGAACAACGAAGGTACCACAAATAAATACTTAAATACAAATATAAACACCTAGACACGGAACAAACACAAGTGTTCCATCACACGAATGTTTGTCCCGGGACTCCCGGGTGGGAATCGAACCCACGACCCTTGGCTCAGAAGGCAGGGGTCACTACCAATTGAGCCACTGAGCCAGTCAGTTATTGCATCTATTGTACATATTTATATGTATAATAACTACAAGTACCTATCTATAAATATTCCACTTCCTGTATTTATGATAAATCCTAACAATGCATAGAACTTTACTACCAATTTGCTATAGAAATAAAACAGATTTCTTTTAGAATAAAAAACATTCTACTCACTCCTACATGAAACGTCATAGGAATATTGTGCGTCACGTTTTTTTTTCAAAAGAAATTCTTTGTAGATTCTACAATGTACAATTCTAAAGAGCGGAAAATCCTGACAAACACTGCACTTCCTCCTCGTGTCAGCGAGGTCACGAATGATATATTTATGAATTCGTAAAGGTATTCTATTTTGGGTACGCGAGATAGTCATAAAGCACAACAATTTACAATTGAAAAGCGGTTACGAAAGCGCAACATAAGAAGGAATAATTCTTTCTCGGTGTGATAAACGACGACACTCATAAAGGTGAAGAAAAAAATTAATTCGTGAATTCCTTAAGTTATTGGCACAAAAAGGGAAAATTTAAGACGTGCCAACTCAGACAATGCGGAGTGGTGTTAATCTTGCCGCGATCAATAAACTCTCTGATTACACATTCATGGAATACTTTGCGCTTCTCAGAGATACTTGCTTTACCCACCGTGTATATACAGGTTGGAACTTTATCCAGCGATATCCAAAAGCTTTCCTGTATAAATGGATGCTGAAATATGTATAATTTTAACTAGACTAGGCAGGTAGTTATTTTGTGCTTAATGCTTATAAATCGTAGGTACTTATACTGATGAATATTTTCTTCTGTTATCTTGAACATCCATAATTGTTTTAGTTACATAAACGTAGAATGGAGTTAGATTTAACTGAATTTAGAATGTCTATCTGTCATGACAATTTCTAGAATATAATAGAAGCCATTTAATATTTCTGTATATTTCTACAGGTATCCTACATGGGCACCCGTGTATTTTGATAGAGAATAAGACGACCAGTTGTATTACCAGCCAATAAAACGTAGTTAGAGTGTGCATAGGTTATTGATAGATAACGTTTGGGCTATTTTATTGACTCGGCGTGTTTGATTAATCCGTACTATTTTACAAGCGTATAGGTAGATTCGTTCGACCAACACAACACTTTTTGTTAACTAAGCAAAGATCCGTTTTATCAGATACGCGACTTATCGATGTTTGCTAAAGAATGTCCTTCATATTTAGATCACGTATCAATGAGAAAGTGACCGTATATCCAACACTGATGTTTACACGTTTTGACTTGATTGCTGCATTTTGTATTAAGAACATTATAAATAGGTTATTTTTAAAATATAGGTATTACGTACATACAAATATAAAATATAAATCTATGCTTCTTAAAAAATTAGCTTCAGATTTTGCACTTCTGGCTCGACATGCAGTTAAATATTGTTTAGCTACGTACATTCTTCCTATTTATTTATTTAGGTTTACTTACAATTTATGTATTAATTTCAGACAAATATGATGTTTATAACTTATAGCTAAAATACATAGATCGGTTACAAGTAAACTCCGCATGCTTATATGAATTACAGAACTTAATATTAGGTACTTAACTTATTTAATTAGGTATACTACTATTCAGATACAGTCACATTGGAGAGAGCTATTCTTTACTACACATTATTTTACGTATTTTACCAATTGAGTCATGGAAGATGTCAATCTGACTACTGTGATGATTCAGGACTTTCGATAGGCGAGGAATGGCAGAGTTGGCACCCAGAACTGTGCGACGAAGAGGAGGGCAGAGCGGAGTTATGGGTTTTCGGGGGATATTACGGGGATATTATTTACAATCCATTGTCGCAGTTTTATTTTCATATAAAGAGCCCCCTTTGATCCTAGGCTCGGCAGATCGTAAAGAACTCCTCCATAGGCGACATGATACGAAAGACCTACTTATTTCAATGGTACGATTTCTATTTAAACCCCATTGGTACGAGAACACAAAATCCTTTATCCATTAATACTTAACAGGTAAATCTATTTAACCTATAATTGAGCATATCAAAAAGGTGATCGGACGAAATTCGTTACGATCGTGAGACATATGGGTCAACAGACGTATAAAAGCGGCCAACTGATCCAGATAAGTTGAAAAAAAAATATACCAGCTGACCGTTTCCTACCGCGTTAATTGTTCCACACTGGCCGTCTGAGGTGACACGACCCAAATTGGCACATCTGTTGGGATCGCTAGCCGGTGCTACAGCGCCATATGCGACTGGATGCGTTAAAAACAAAGACACACGATTATAGAGCAAGGTGAAATCATGACTAATAAATATTACTCGAATGAAATTCGATCTGCTTCTTACTCATTTGAAGATGACACTTAATGGAATGTGTGTCTTAACTATCTTCCTGTAAAATGTAGGCATAGTTTTGTTATTTCAGAATTAGAAGGATTTTTTAAACATAGAAGCGTAAGGGTATCATGGTTAAGAATACACCACAAATTTAGGAAGATTTACAATTTTACATGTGATGGATAAAATTAGAACGTTAGAATTGTGAACTTTCGCCTTGATAGATTTTAATTTTAAAGTAGAGTAACTAATTATGAAGACATATTGTTTTGTACTAAATAATTTTTATAAAATTTATATATTTTTATTTAACAACGTGTTTAAGTTTAATGTTGAACATGTAATACTTAGTGGTTAATGCTGAGATTTGTCTATTATAGTTAGACTTGTATGTAGTTTAATAGGTAGGAATATAATTTACATAATATGCCCACAATCTACATATCGTCTGACTGTCACAAACCGTCACACAATAACATATTTTACTATAATAGTGATAATTGATTAACAAATGATCCAGGTTTGATATTCAATACAAATAAAGCCTTCACTCATAAGCATGTGAATGAAGTTAATAAGCCTTTATCCGAATGCGTGTCCACGCAATCCGGCGACGATCTCACGGCGTCAGTCTCGGCGTTTGACAAACATGTCGCTCTCTATAGAGAATTCCGATGACACATCTCGTCTCCGCATCGCCCGCTTCAAACGGGTGACCGTAAATGATAATCTCCTGTGGTATTTTATGGTTTTATTATTTCACAATGGCCCACTAACTTCCTTCAATTTCAGTAATCGAAACGCTTTCTATCGGATGGTGGTGTTAATAGTCTGGTCCTGATTTACGATTTCGTGATGGCTATTGATAATAGAGATATGGCTTTATTTTAACGTACTTAGATTATCGTGAATTACAGCAACAAAAACGCTTAGCTAATGTTAGCATAATACTCATGATATACTAGTAAGTAATGTACATTTTAGCAGATTTCTATCGAAACCTGACTTCTTTGTTCATATCAAAGAAACTCGAACTGAATTCAGAGCCCGCAAAGTAACCGAGACGCACCTGCTCGCCATTCAGAGTTCCAAACAGCCAGCACAATAAGACCTATTCAAATGTTAAACAAAAATGGCGTTCGATAGACAGCAGCTCTATATTGAATTAAATCGAAGACGGAACAATGCGGGCCTCGATATCTCTACCTACTTTCTTTTGGAGAAAGACAACAAAGTTCCTTCTCTAGAGGAGGCTGACACGCGGGCCGCGGCACAAAGCCGATGGAGGGCGGTCGCCCGTAGCCCGGGCACAAAGGTCAAGTCGGTCGAGATCACCTTACGGCTGCAGCCGCGCCGCGCCGCACCGCGTCGTGCGCCGGCGCGCTTCAAAATACACTTTTGTGACTCCACGACGACGAGCATTATCGCGCGATCTGGGAGCGGAGATGCTCCTCATAATGCGTCCAGATAAACTCGCTTTGTGTCGTGTGCTCTCTATAGGTAACAAGAAGAATATTCCATGAAAGGAACGACCAACGCAACAGGTACACGCTCCCGCGATTATCTACTACTTTAGATGACGTACGGTTGTTTCTTTTCAAACTGCTGACTTAACTATACTTATTGTCTAAATTTACATTGGGAATATTGTAATCGGCCGTCCGTGTTGCACAGACAACGAAATGATCCATAAGAATTAATTCAAACTACATAACGATTAATCAAAGTTAAAAGTAAATGATGTAACCAGAGATCGCTGCATACGCATATGAATCAAGCTTGTTGTGACTGGCTGCATGCGCCAAGACGTGTTTGGTAGCACTGAATTAAACAATCACGGCTGACTCATAATACCGGTTGACTATAGAGACAACAGAAATTATCTTTGTCTAGTTTATTTCTCAGACAAAACGCCATGTTGCACTGATAGCATATTTCATAGTTGTTTTAACCTTAGGAACCTACTAAGTTTCAACCATAAGTCGCAGCGTTGTCGCTTATTCATAAATTTTACTACCTACCAGGAATCAAAGGCATCGTAAGACTTCGGTATGGACTTCAAAACAATTATTTAGTAATGTACGAGTCGGTACGTTGATAACTAATAGACGTAAATGGGCGTAGGTAAACTGATATGGCCATAAATTGGCCCAGTCCATGTTGGTATTAATTTTGTAATCCTGCGAATTTCTGAGCCGAAAAGGTATCGTGATGTTCGGTCATAATCCTTTAAGTAAACAGGGCTAAAAGCGGAGCAAATTGCGCAACGTATATTGTCTGTGTGTTTACGTTCGCGGTGTGTGGTGGCTGGCGAGGGCGCGGGCGCGGGCGCGCGGTACCTGCGGCGTGCAATATGGAGCATGCGATAGAGCAGCCCACCCAGCGCGGTGCTGCACAAAGCCTGCGACCGTGAACGCATTCACGCAATCCGCGACCAACCCTAATAACTTACCTACCCACTGTCCATGCAGCCGACTCTCTGACGCATTACCTTCAAGCTATTTAGTAGTTCGCGGACTACCGGCCGCCGATCTCAACATGCCTACCTATATAATGTTACATTATGACGGTGAGATGCTGAGATAACAAAATGAGGGCTCTTATAATCGCTACACGCGAGGCAGTATCTCCTGCATGTTCGGAATTTATTTGATAGCTCGGTATATGGGAGCCATAAACATGCGCCCGATATTGTAGCAGTGTCTCAATTAGTGCACTATCTTCTGCTGGACACCGCCCGGCCGCCCTATACTTGTATTAATGTTTCCTATGTAAAATTTCCATTAACTATCAAACAATATATTGTTCAGTATTTGTATCTCCGACTGACTTAATCTTAATCCTTCTTAAATATATAGCCAGATAAGTTTCGCTCTAACGCCATGCAGATCTGTAGAGACATGATTAGGAAAATAAATAATTAAGTTCGTTATTTGCAAGTCACCGGCCGTAGTAAAGTAACTTTAATATTTTCTTGGTTGTAAGTTGTAAACCACTAAATTGAACAGTCAACTTGTAATTTATTCCTTGCTTTACGTCTGTTTAACTATGTAGTCAATTAAAAAGCTCCAATCACTTATGTCAGATTTAGGCTTTATATTACCTTCTCTAATTGCAACATTGGTTACCGCGAAATTTATTATCTCCCAAGATATTGATCTAATTACCTCTAATAGCATATTACAAGCCAGCGGGCCCGAATGCATTGAAGTGATTGAATGTGACATGCAAATAGTGTAGGTTTGCATACACTTGTAGCTGCCAAGTAGCGAGAAATTGTGCTTCGAGGCGGGCATGTCGCACGGGGCGGCTGGCCAGCTCGTGCTCGGGTGCCAAGGGTTCCGTACCTCTACGGGAAGAAGCGGGAAACTTATAGGATTCCACTCACTCTATTCACCGTATGTTTGACTGTATGTCTGTTAGTTTAGTAAAACGGGTCTTACATACAGCCCAAACAGGTAAAGAAAATGTCAGAAAAATTATAACTTGACTTTCAACACCTGGGTTTTGTTTTATTAGTTCAAAGCCAGCATGTCATACTCTACTTAATATGAATATTGAATCGTTTTCCGTGATAATAAATAGATAGGTGTCTTGTGGTTACCCTAAAATTTTGTCATGTAATTAACTATTATTTTGCTGAATTTGTTTCAGATGAGACATCTGGCCTGGCTTGCCTTATATTTAGTTAGCTAGACTAATTGGGTGTTGCAATCGGCTTGCTATCACCAACATAGCCCTCGATTGTTTGCTGCCTCTAATGTAGAAATAACTTTGACATATATTCGTTGTTCAGATAGACTAAGTAAGTACAATGTAGGTAAGTGTGTTCGCAAATATAGAGCATAAAAGTACATTCATAACCCACAAGATCAGAAAGATGGTAATGGAAGTGATATCCAAAGCACGGAGGCGTATTTTCTTTAGCTTAGGCTGCCAGGTAAAATTTCATAACCAAATCTTTAAGAAAATTTGTAACGAACTCGTAAACGTAAGGGTTTAAATAGGTAGTACGAAATAACATTGCGTTTTGAGGCCGCTCGGTCAGTGTGCGCTTGCGCAGCTCCCGAGGGCGCGGCTGACCCTGCACTGCGCTACAACTTAACTGCCAACTCAATCATTGTTACATTTGTTTGTGGCCAGTAATTAAAGTTATTGCAAGGTAATAATATTTCAAATGATTATTTTGTTGGTTATGTACTTTATTAAGGAACGTGAGTGATTCATTGGTCTAGTAGTAGCAAGTGTCGCCTAAGGACAAAGCGGTCCAATGTTCGAATCACCAGTCAGGTAAAAAGTTGTTTTACTGGGTTTTTCTGTCAAGAAATTACTTACCTACTGGCAGCCCCGAAGTCAGGAAGTCAGCGGCGATATACTCTTGTGCATCGAAAAACAAGTTAAGCCTTTTGTCCTGCACTTGATATCTTTCTAGTCGTGTTAACTATCGTCCTATCGGATTATGAGAGTGAAGCCTGAAGGACTATTAAATGCACAGGTGACACAAACACAGATTTACGTAGGTAGTTGGGGCCGAAATTAGGTCAAGATTGTTACTTTATTAATAAGTAAAATACTCCTGTAGCTAAAGTTTGTCAGTAATTGTGTCATCCGCTGAGAAGAATCGTATATTATACCTACTTTTCCAAAACGTAGAAGATGATACTAGAAATATTATTACTTACCAAATAAATACAATCTTATGTAAGTAGATATTTTTTATTGTACTGTCTTATATGAACTCGATAGTGATAAGGCTTTTGATTAAGCGGATTGGTCATCAATCTGTCATTCATTAATTCTATGTGTTAATTGTATCATAATTAATTGTCTGTTTTAGTCACTTTCGGGAAGTTCTATTTCCGAATATGTTTTTGTACGAAATAAAGAGAGCAACATATTATATTTCATTGATTACAAATTTATTAGATACAATAAAAGCTTATAGTTACGAGTATATTAAATAACTCTAGTTTCAGTAACTGTAGCGACCTAACTATGTAATTCAAATCGACTAATTACAAAGAGGTTATATTCTAATGAAATGTAGAGCAAGTGATGCGGTAACCTGATGACGGTGAAGTATTGATTTCACTGTTTCATCGGCAAAGCATCGATTATCGTTAGTTGCGCAACAAACGACGTTGAGCCCGCGGCCGGCCCCTGCGCAAATCGCTCCGTGATGCAAGTGGGCTTAGAAAATAAGATGGCCCGTGCGATATTCCGACTCGATTGATTTGCTTACGCAATCGATGCCGGAAACAATGCGAGCGTTGACAACAAATTACTGGCCGTTATTTATAGTTGTATTGTTATTTTTTAAAACCCATTATCTGACTTAATAAATTGTAATTTGCATTGATCACTGTAAACACAATTTGGTACTAGAGTTTGTTTTAACGACTTAATTGAAGCGTTTGTAAATAAGCACGACGCGAGAACCAATTGTGGAATTAAATTGAGATGTATGGTTACAATTACTTCATTTAACAAATTATGGTGTTGCACTATGTCTTAATTTCAATTCGTAGCGATGTTTTTGTAACTGGGGAGTAGTCTTTCTATATGAGTACGTGTACCTACTACTATAAACGACTAATCCGCTGTATGATTAACGCTTGGATGAGTTCTAAAAATGTAACTATGTATATTACTGGATGTTTTCACAAACGAAATAGAACAACGAAGCGGATCTACCTTCCTTTCTCATTGAACGCATTTTATCTTTGTCATCTAATGCAGGAGGAAGTTGACATTACTCAACTAGCTCAGAAAAAGTACGAGGAAGGTCAAGAACATGTGGTTCCGATATTTTTGAATAGTGCGAGGGGAACCAGCCGTCTGGGGTCATTGATCTGATTGTCGAAAAGGAGGGTTGTCACCGGTGCGTCGGAGAATGTCGCGTTACGTGAGATATGTAAAGAGGGTCGGCTTGAGAGCGAGCCGTCGCCTGCGCACCCCGGGAAGCGCGAGCAGGTGAGGGTTGTGGTGTAAAAACGCTACGGGCCCTCCGTCTGTCTTCACGTGCGTTCCTTGCGGTGGAAGTGTTTTATGAATTAACTACCTATGTATGGCTCACGGATTAGATAATGAAACTCGTCTTTTTTAATCGTCCAGAAATTTTCCGGATGTGAACTATGCTTGAGGAAGTCGAGTCCTGCTATGACTATTATCCGAGATACGAGAGCGCTTCTTTATTACAATGGAAGGAATGCTGGATATTATCCTTTTTTTCCTCACCGTCCAGCCCGATTCACCTATTTTATTTAGATTTTAAATCAAAAATCATTAATCAATTTATTTTATTTTTTTGACAAACGTAGGGAGGTTCACGCTAAAAATAATTACAGTAATTCATAGTGTTTATAATATCAATAACAGGCACGCACAGAGCACCAGTCATCTGGATGATCGATGTGGATCGGGACTCAATTCGTCGCTAATAGGCGATGACGTCGAGTCGCGAGTCGCGATGCTCCAGTATCGGAAATAATCAATTGTGTAATAGAAACGAAATATAGGTAGTTCAAATTCGTTAATTTAACGCTTTACGTTTGATTTGAATTGCTAAACTGGAGCAGTGCTTATTTTGTAATTGAACAGCATTATGAAAATTATGTTTCAATTATGTTACCTATTCGTTCCATAGACTGAAGTAGAATAGAATAATCATTATTATACTCGTAGATAGATAGATATACTTAATTGAACACCATACAATTGCCTCAAAAGTAAGTATAATAGACATTAGTTGTACAATAACTACTACTCGTAGTACTACGGCAGAGACTCAACATATTTCTATTAAAAGGAGATTTCGCATACAACATGCAACATATTTCTATTAAAAGGAGATACGTACTACCTGAGAACCTGAGAACCCGAGACGGTTCGAATTCCAGGTCGGCCCCAAAATAGTTACTGGGTATTTCTGTAAAGAAATTACCCAGTAGCCGCCTAGGAGTCAGAAACTTGGAGGTGATATATTCCCTATACATCGGGGACTACCTTGCGCATTGGTCTTGCACCTAATCTGTCTCTGGTCATCATCATCATGCATCACTGCTGGACATAGGCCTTTCCAGTTGTTCGCTTTGGATAAACACCTGGAGACACCCATAATCGCCACGCTGGGCAGGGGCGGGTTGGCGATCGCAGGGCAGAGCTCCTTGCTCTAGTGACACTGCTGCCCGTCATCGGCCTGTGGTATTTAGCTAGGCTTTTTGACTGGCCTCATGGCTCATTTGGTAGTGACCTCTGCCTTCTGAGCCAAAGGTTGTGGGTTCGATCCCCGCACAATACGAACATTTGTGTGCATGAGCATGTCTGTGTGTATTGGTTTGGGTGTTTACTATGTAGGTATAATATGTCTTATTTACAAAGAAGAAGTACATGTTTATGTAAATTTAACAGTCTGGTACCCATAGTACAAGCTTTGTCTTAGTTTGGGGCTTGATGGCGATGTGTGGCCTAGCGTGGCATGTCTTGGGTTAATTTAACTGAGAGACACAAAAGAAAAAGCTGTACTGATCCTATTGATATATAGAAACTCTTTATTGCACCAGTATGAAACATTTACAGGAAAGAGGTTTATACAGTAGTATATATAGTAGTACAATGTAGACGGTCTTATCGCCGAAAGCGATCTCTTCCAGACAACCTTCAAGCAGAGAATATATGGTGAAGAGAGGGGTAAAGTAGTGCAGAACTGATCACAATTATATCAGCAGATAGATCCTATATATGCTTCAAAAATAAATTATTCTAATGTGAAACATTAATCGTACATTATATCTACATATATCCAGACTAGTAAAACAAGTCGTTTTAGCTGGCGCTAATAATCCCAGTCACAGGTCATCCGGGAACAAAGGATCAAGTAGCTGGGCTGGCTTCCTCGCAAGCGCAGGCGCGGGCAAGTGCTCCGAGCCATTAGCCGCCGCGCTCGACGGCGGCCGCGCCCGCGCAGCTCTTGTCTCGCGCGACTCATAATCTCCGCACCGCTGCTCTTTATAATCGCTCCGTATTGTTTTCGAGTCCATTATATTGTCAGATATTCTCCTTCGATAAATTTAGTCGTCGTGGAGCAATATCATGTTTGATTGAGCAGAACATGATACCTACTCAATTTCCTGAGGAGATGATTGCTACTTGTTTTATATACTTTTTATTTTGCGATAGGTAGGTGCGTCGGCGCTTGCTGTAAGTCTGCACACAAAGAAAGAACTTTAGTGCTGTTTTGGATTATTTATAATATTATATGTAGGGTAGGTATGTACTTTAAAGAAGACGTTAATTATTTAAATTACATAAGTTATGTTATCATCATCATCATCTCAGCCCACATCTACCCACTGCTGAGTATAGGCCTCTTCTTTCAACCGCCACTTTACATGGTCCCTCGCCAACCTTGTCCAAGTTATGTTATACCCTCATCCCAATAATAATAGAAATTAAAACAGGCCCATAAAAAAGTAACGATGGATAGTGTACGTACACTCGTGAGCACACATAGCGTAGCGGTATAAACGACGTGAACTGGTGGTTAATTCAAAACAGCAACGGCGTCAACTCCTATCTGAACAACAGCTGACAGCGTGACACGGCCTATGCAAGTTGTTTCGCTGTATGGGCGAGATTAGATTCAAGATGATGGCGCATACATTGAGTGTATCTGCGGAGAGGCCGCAGGACTGTGATAGGTGAGCGACGGTGACAGTAATTGACAGGTCGGCGCGGGGCCAGGACACTTGACGCACGTGCGAGCGGACTCAGGCCCCCGCACTAAGCAGGATGTCTTTAAATAGACTAAATGCCTTTGTGAAGGCAGGCCCTACGAAGGGTGGCGGCATCCGGCTACGATCGCGCACACGATTCGCTTCTAAGGAGGAAACTTATAAATAACTTCTTCAATTATTCTGAACCATTCAACTATGAAGACGGAGTGGTTGCGCCCGCGCCTGACTCACCGCGCACCGGGGGCCGACTGCGCCTGCGCCCGTGGCTACTGGCCCCTTATCGACCATCTAGTCGACACACTGTTTCACGGAATGTCTATTGTCTGATTAATCATCTGAACGATATCTGCAAACTACTTGGATCATGTTTCATTTTCAATCAAGTAACTAGCACTCACATGACGTTATCGATTAAAACCCAATTAGAACGCTTCTGATTCCTTATCTGAACGATTTTCAACGATGCTTCCACATAACATAAAACTGAAAGGCTAGGCTGTATAAACTCGGTAGTTACAGTAATATCTAGGTATAGGTACACCAAATGCCTTTGTGAAGGGCTTATTAACAATACCTACTTATTATACTAGCATTCACATTAATCTAATACAGGAAGAGGATATCTACCCTATTTTATTGTTTGTCTGGAAGAGATCGCTTAAAGCGATAAGAGCGCCTAATTGTACAACAAAAGTCTATAAACTAAGAATAGTTTTAAGTCAATTGTATGGTGTGCAATGAAGTAGGTATATTATCAATCTATCTATGTAATCGAATTTTAATAGAACAATAATGCAGTGAAAAATCATTAGGTAAGTTAAACCTAATGATTTTTCTCCATAATTAAAATCAATAACTCATAGTACCTAACTGGATTGAGAATTTCTAGCAACAAACAATTGGAGAGGCCTATACTCAGCAGTAGCTGTAATGGACTGATGCTGCGTTTATTACTTAGCATTTAGAGTTAACGGATTATGAATATTATTATGCATTTTGTTAGTGATGATACAATTTTTTTACTATATTTTGTAAACCTATAATCGTACTATATTAAGGTCATTTTGAAGAGCCGTTATAAAGACGGAGCGACAAACCGTCAATTGAACTATGTAGGTAAATGTAGTAACAATGTGTAGTAACACAGCACACAGCTATACTCGTAGATTCCCATGTGAGAACTGCTAAGTACATGCGTGTTCTTTTATGTACAAAGAGGTCTTTTAACAAAGATGAGTCATCTGTACGTGGAATTGTAAGCTGAATGATCCACGACGCAATAAGATCCGGAGTTGAATGGGGCGAGCACATATCCCTGCACGTGTGGAGGGGCCGGGTCCTCCGAGACGCAATTGCGTATGGGAACGTACCTGCGTGCGCGCAAACAAGTGTTTCCGGTCAGGGAACAATCGCATCCGGCGGCTACTACTGACAGCGTTTGTGACGGGATACATCTCTTTCTCAGAACAGAGTAGGTATACGTTTATACGTGCTCGTTATATGTAGTAACTTACTTGTCAGATAAAATAAGGACTTTTCTTTAGTACATGAAAGCTCGATCGTGTGAGTAAAGAGGTAGAGACTTTTGAATAACTAAGACACTTATAAATAATCAATCAATCAATCAATTCGATAGATTTTTTGGTTTATAAAACAAAAAATCTATCGAATGCAATATTACGTGAAACTTAATTACTAATAAGGTGTTTGTCTGGTGTCATATTTTACTGCATTCGTTTACAATATTTAATGATGCAAAGTACCTAATAAAAATTAAGTTGGTTCCTCGATCAAAAAAAAATACCTACTCGCATAAACGTAAATCAAATCGCAGGTGTTCATAAACATTTACATACACTTAGGACATAAATAAAATAACAATGCGTACCTACCTACACTTATTTAATCTAGAAATCACTGTAACATGGTAGGTAATATAAATTTCATGGTAGTACAAAAATGCTATGCTCTCTATTGCATAAATCAAACCTGTGGTAGAATTATGTCACTATAAATTATATGTAATTAGACGCTAGAAATTATAATTTCTAGCGTTTTAATTGGCTAGTGGCCTGTCAGTGACCTGTCAGTCACTATTTTCTTAACGCGAATGAACTATAGTTATCTGTCTGTTTAGGTACGTTCTGAATAACGAGCTGTCTCAATTAAGTAATGTTAGTTAAAAAAACAAACAATCCTTTGCTAATTCCCTGTCTACCCAAACTACATACATAGGTATATCATTATATGAGTTGACAAAAAATTCCTCTAGCTCTTCGTACTAAAGTTCTCTCTCACATGATCACTTATCAATGGCGTTTAGGCCAAATTCGGTCTCGTAGCAATTACTTTTCAGTTGCGTCTTTAATACATTTGAATATTGGGGCGGTTGGATGGTTCAACTATATGTCACACAATTGAAATAATGTTTACATTTTCTTTTATGAATCGTCTATAATGTAAGGTTTAAAACTGGAACCCGGGCGGGCTATGCATCTGAGCCCCTACCACCAAAATCGTACTTTTGCACCATAAATCTCTCCCATTTGTCCCGTGATCGAATATACGAACTAAAATTCGTAAAAGACGTTTTTTATTAATTTAATTCATATATTCGACAAATGGGAGGGATTTATGGTGCAAAAGTACGCGGTACGTTCAACGAACGATCGTTTTCGATTTTGGTGGTAGGGGCCCTGCCTGGTCGCGGCCCGGGGCGTCGCTCAGCCGCTCGGAGCCCACAATGCAACGAGTTCCACAGGTGACGACTAGCCTGAATAGCGCTGATTACACCTCCATTCAACGCCGCTGTACCTTACCCGGACAACCTGTTCCCGATACAATATACGTTCCGATATTAAATAATAATAAGTAGTCTGTTTGATTTTAATTGTAACCGTTAACTTGATTTTGATGATTATAATAATAATAAGTCACTACCGAAATTGATGTATGTGTACTGTGAGAAAATATAGGTACTTCACTGGGTCGAATGTGTAGGGAATGTACTCGTATTCTCACCTTTGACCTTGATTTAATTCTGAAATTCATAGAGTACCTACCTGCCTACATTATCAAATCGCCGAATTTGCTATCTGCATAAAATTATTAATTTAATTCTACAATCAATTGCGATTGTTATTGTTTTTGCTAAGCAAGCATTTCACGAATCCTGTACCTGATGACCACAAAACATGTACCTGAGGTACATCAGAAATTAGGTTGATTACCTACTCTGTAAGAAGTTCAGCTCATAGTAACCTACCTGCTCCTACCTTTTTTGTAAGTAGATAATTAGTTCCCATTAGTTAATGGCCTACTTATTACTTATATGTATATGTAAAGTATCTGTAAATAACTCACGTGTTTATTGAATAAATAATTTGAGAACATTGTCCCCTATTTAGGGATATCTTTCTTAATTATATTACTATTAAAGATGTAAACGAATAAAATAATAAAATGTTTATAAAAACACAAACACTTATATTATTACTACCCAAGGCCCAATCGGCAATCTTATAGGTATATTAATTTCTCGTCTGTAATAAGTTTTTATAACATTATTAAACTTTAAACATTTGTTAGCAATGTGTTCCGAATGAAGCTCGGTCGGCTCGGGACAATAAAATGATTGCACTCTGCCTCCTCAAGTAGTTATTTAGATATTCGGTTACATTAAATGTATGCATTCGGCGCATCCGCTTCCGTTTGTCAAGAGGCGAGAGGTCGTGTCGTATTGAGAGTAAAGCAAACTGTATCAGTCCTACCTACCTATACTAAATGTAATTGGGTGGGGGCTAGTAGGTAGGTAAGTGGTTTGAAATTTAAGGTAAAATTGATTTAGTATCCTTACAAGTGGTGTGGTATAATGTGGAGCTTGTTATGGATATAATATGCCTCATAGCTCGCACTCTAAGTAATTCACGATCAAATAAGTAAGAAGGTAAATGAAGACAAACAAAGATCAAGTTCCATGATGTAGCCTTCTTTCATTCGTCCATAGATGTATACCTACTTCGTCTGGAGTTGTTACTATGCTTCAGACAAACAAGTCCGTTCATTGGCATACACCTCCATTTCGTACCGCAGATATAATGCTCCACAATAGTTGATTTTCCCTCCGAGTACGATGTATACCCGGTAGATAGCGGCGGAGTGCGTGGCGGTGCGCTCGCAGTCAAGTTCCAGTCAAGTGGCACCGCACAGCTCGCGACAGCGCACCACGACGTATGCGCAGCGCCCGCAGGGACCCCATTGTTTTCATATCATATTTGCTTGTTCAAGCGTGATTTTATCGTTTGTTATTATAACTTTGATCGGTGGCTGACATCTTCATAATGATTTTCAATAATCATTGTTTTATGAGTCACAAACAATAGCAGCAATCATAATGCCAATAACAATATTCACTCATTGTAATTTGCTCAGAGATTGTTGAAAGCTATCAGGATAGATAATATTTACGTAGGACGTAAAAAGAAAGTCGAATAGGTACTCTCTATTGTTTCAAGCTTGGTTACCTACTTAATGAATTATGGGTTATTAGATATTGTTTCATTAGTGCAGATACCGTTAATGATTAGGTACCTACTTGTCTTGTAAGTCAGTACTAGAAAGGTAAACGACGTAACTTAATCCGCAGACGCCTAAGATTTCCCTAATACTAAACGGATTACTATTTGAATCAATATAACATAAGATAGCGAAAGGTAGCCTATAAAGTAAGTGTTGTGTAATAGGTATTAATTAAATGCTGACTATAAACATATTTTTTTATGCAATACACACTGACATAGGATAGGTACCAAGAAAAATACCCTCTCACAAGTTTGGCATCAATTTTATCATTTGTAACGTCTGTGAAATATAACCCCTGATGCAATAACACTTTATGAGGTCAATGACAAATTTGTGGTTTGTAAAAGTAGGTATTATGTAATGTTTAAATTATAAACAAAATATATTGCAAAGCTTGCAATCCTTATTTTCATACCGTGTCATTTCTAGAAAAACGTTACGTATGCAAGCGTTATTTTTACATCGCTAAAAAATCATATTCCCATTTAACCATAGATAAATGTTTCCATTGTTACATTGATTTCTTTGTTTTTAATATCTAAATCTAACTAATAAATAAAACTAATAGGTAACGAAGAAGTAAGTGAACAGGGTGTGTGAATCGGTCACAATTAGTTTATGAGTGAAAACGAAAATAGGACTGAAATATGTGCACATTTGTCAAGTTTGCATAGCTTGCATGTTTTCGGTTTGTTTGAGCTCTTCAATCGAGCTCTCAAACCGTCACTTGAAACGCTATTTTTTCAGTTTTGTCAGATAACTCCTTTATCCACTTATCCCTTCTATTATTATGAAACATGTTAAACATGACCAGAGCTATTTACAAAACTCGACAATATTGGTGAACAGTGATACATGTATTTCTTGGCAGCTTAAAGTTTGAGTCCTCGTCAAATCACGAATTTAAGTTCAAGACACGTCAATGTGATTTACCTTTCTTTAGCACTTAAAATTCGAAGGCCATTAAACCGAACGAGATTTCGTCGGAGACGATGGCCCGTAAAAGTTTCGCAAGAGTCGGTCGTAACCCATTTCTGTTATAACGCGCCGTGACGCGGCGAACTTTTACACGGCGAGCGGAGAAAATAGGGAGACGGGCATCGCCGAAAACAACAATGAGGTACTGTTACCATAATGACACTTTATGAGCGCAAACATCGGCTGCGGCGAACACGACGCGCGGTCGCGATGCACGAATGTGGTCCGCATTGTTTCCGCGTTCTGCCGTCGCGGACGACAGTGATGCCTCGCGGACAAAGGCACCCATTGCAACAGCCGACTTATCGGTGCCGACCTCCATTGACATTCAGTACGATTCTTAGAACGGATTCGATTTGCCGAACCGGCAACTTCCTGCATTCTGAAGGGTGACATGCATGTATGAACGGAACCTACTTACTTTTATCATGTCGATAATTTTTTAGGTATTTTCATTCATCACCCCACACTTTAGTATATGTCTCTGCACGGAATAAAACTATATGTAATAGTAACAACAATTAATAACAACATCTTATATTAAATTAAGTATTACGACCGCTATAATATTCATTAAACACGGAGGCCATTAAAACAGTATGATAGTGTTTGCTAAACTTTAAAAAATATGAAAGCTTTAAAACCATTAAGGACACAGAATGTTAAACCACATTTTATTGCATTTTATTACTATACAAGTGTGATCTTGTACCGCAACCCAACTCACGTCTGCTTTCATGTCCGGGAAGATGAAGTTGTAAATATACGCTACATAGCCACAAAATTGGATGATTTACTTATGGCTATCGTGTCAACGATAATCGATGAGAGTTAAGACATCGACTTTCTTTTCAGTTTTCTGTGTAACTTTCTTTCATTAATGACTTTGTGGTAAATCGTTGCGAGTCAGTGTACAGCGGTAATCAAAGCATTGTAAACTTTTTTACTAGAAAAGTATAAATAGTGATGATGACATGACTATGTTCTCAGTTCTAGGCTGTGCATTTATAAAATACACACTATTTCTGTACATACGAGTACACCAATTTGTTCCAAAAAACATTTTGTTGCGTTAATTGGATTACGCCAGGTCTCGAATATAAATATGGGCTTTTTGAAATGATCTTGGATCTGGTACTGTATCTGGGGCCGATAGTACTCTTCAGATGGTCACAAAACAATAGAAGAGTTATTCTTTAGGGGGTAGTGGAACAGGCTGCATAGTAACATTGCTGTGTTTATGTCGATGTCGAATAACTTAGTGAGGGATAAAGAACAAGAATGATTGAATCGAGTCTTCGAGTGGCCCTCAAGTGTCTTGTCGATGTAACTTGTACCCGATGAAAATGAAATCTGCTGGCTGAAATAGACATCGCTGAGAGGTTATTCCCAAATGTCTCGGAAAAGGAAATCGAAAAAATTCGATAATTTGTTGCATTTATATCACGTTTTAGGGAGTGTGACAGTTCGCATTGGTAACTAAAGGCGCTCGAATCTAGCGAACTCTTGATAATTCTTATCGAACATCTATTTGACAAATAAAACCTCTAACTTCCGGGAATAATCTTTTCGAAGGTAGGTATTGCAAATTGCCCAATTGGATAAGGATATTCACTTTAAAAAGTCCGAGACTTTTCCGAACAGATATGACTTAAGGAACGTTAAGAAACAACCCTACAAATGGTTCAATGGCCGGCAACCCACCTGCGACTCCGTTGAAGTTGCGATGTCTGTGGACTGAAGTGATGAGTGAAGAGGGCACCTGATGACCTTCAGACCAGTCTGCTCCCTCTGACATAACAAAGATTAACTTAGATAGAGACGCGTACCTATACTATTTGAGCAAGTTTTACATGTAGGTACGTTATGTTCTATTTTTCTCACACCTATGCCAGTAATAGGTGCACAGATGTGGGAGCTCGCTGGGCGGTCGGCGGGCTGACAGGTATCAACGTCGCCGGCGCAGGACCAACAGCGTCGCCTCGCCGGTCGCCGCTGCGCACGCGATCGCCGCTGAGCGAACTGACGTTGTGTGCTGCTCGCGCGTCCAGCCGGACCGCTGGCCGTGTGGTCCTTACCGCGATCGTAACGCCCTACCAACTACTACTTAGTATCTATTTCTTGCTAGATTTTATGTGCCAACAAATATTCTGAAGTTGCAAAGATATCTTTGCAGTTCAGTGGCACAAGAAAACATGTCGATAGTCTGTATGTTTCGTTTCGTGTATACGAATACCTTATATCAAATATATTTATGTAAATATCAGCCAACTTCATGTGATGCCATTACCTTAGTAGCTTAAGCATTTTTGTCATGGAATTCTATGAAGTTAATACAAATATGTCATTGTATTTCAATACACCCAGACACAGAACAAACACAAATATTCATCACAAGAATGTTTGTTTCCAGGTGGGCATTAAATCCATAATTCAAGTACCCACCACGAAGCAAGTAAAAAGTAACCACTCTGATAATTTCCTTTTACAAATAAACCTACAGGTTTGAAGGGACGGACGGACCAACTGAAAATGAACTGATGACTTATTAACCCCAAGATGAATTAAAGGCATGTCTAACTTGCCAGGGTATCCTTGGATACAGGTCAAATTACTTATTGTATATGACATCAATATTCGATTTCACATAAATTAATTTTCGCATAATACTTACTTACTATTTAAAAGAAATAGCCGTGCATAGATCAAATATAAAAACGTGATAGGATAGTCAATAAAACGGTAACTCCCCGAAAGCTCAGATATGTAGACGGGAATATCGTTCATCACATGTGCCGGTAGCGGCCAGGTGCAACGATCTCGCAGTTGTCGCGCACGCGCACCCTCACTGTGCTTTAAAATAATTTCAATACACATGAAAAAATATCTATCAAAAGATGGCGACGCCAAACAAACCGGTGTTCGGGTGCAACTATGCAGCAGTGCTTTAACGCTGTTCGCTCGCCCTCCACGAACAAAACACCGTTTGTTGGGTGTGCAAACAAGTTTTGATTAAATGAAAAGGTGTCCCGGAACGGGTGTGTTCGCCGTTTGCTCTAAGTAATTACATTTTATTTGATACCTAGCGGTGGGCACACAATTTAAATGGAACTCATTTCACTTTTGATACAACGTCGAATAAAACGCATTCAAAAGAAGCCAGCACCTCCCAGAGACACGTGCTCAAAGAGCTGTACGATATTTATATGCAAATGCCGTTTTCCGGTGCGGGCGAATGGAACTTAGATATCTGTAAGTATCCATCTCATATATTTTGGTAACGGTAATTATTTTGCTGGTAAAACACTTTATTTGAAGGACGTAGCCTCCCCCATTTTTGAGTTAAGAAATTTTGAAAACAAAATGTTTAGTTTTAACCTATAATAAAAGTTATCACGAAACATGTCTGTAAAGTGTTTGAACTGAACGTGAGTTTGTGATTGCAGTTTCATTTCCGCTCAACGCGGTGTAATTAGAGTATACTGATATTTTAAATGGAGTCGGTATCGTATACTCAAGTGATATCACGCGTCACTTAAGTAATTACTATTATGACTCACGCTGCGTAGGTACCTACTCAATCTGAATTCATAAAGGGACTCCTGAAATAATTGAAATGCTCGGTAACTCTGCGTACAAACGGGTTACGTTTTTGATTGTGGTGCCAATAACATAATATTAAAGGTTTGATGTACCCGCTATCATTATTTTATAACTGTGATAATTGCGAGAACCGTAGATATAGACAAAAAATGAATGGGATAACCGTTACCCGTCACTTACGGTCGTGTTAATCCCGAACGAGCGATCAACTTGTTCGGTCCTGCTCTGGCGTAGATGCAGCTGCCCTCGCAACGACCCCAGGTCCTCATTCCCCTTCGTACTTTAACACTATAAATACCTTTCTGCCGCTAAGAAATGCAAAAAAAAACTGAATAACGGTGAGATTCCAAAAAAATCAATGTGGGAAACGTAAGATATTTGTTTCCCTAGATCGTCATGTTATTGTAAATTTCTTAACTGGGTTTTTGCCAAAAATCAAGACGAATTAATAATGTTATAAAGCATTAGGCAAGGTATGTTGCTAATAGCTTGTATGTCAGATGGGTCTGTAATAATACTTTTGACTCCTTGTACACCATAGTATGCGTGCTTTTCTCATGGAAAAGAGTACAGTTATAACTTTGGAATTACGTTACAATTTAGTTATAATACCAGTATATCAAATTAACGATGATTCTCTATCAGCCAGATTGATCGGTTGCTGATTGGGCAGCCAATTCAGTAAGTACTTACATGGTCAAATATTAAGTACCATATGGAAGCATATCATTTTAGTACTAGATAAATGGTTCTCATAAACCGCTACACAACCATGCCTCCTTGTATAAATACGATTATACAACGTAAAATAATAGAAGTACTGAACGGATGGCCATTGATAAGTGGTAAATACTTGCGAGCTGCAAAAAAAATGAAATCTGACAAATTAAATATAGTTTGTAGTAGTTAGATGCGTAGTGCATTTTTGCTGCGCAAGCATTATGCTTGCTTAGGCGCGCCACAGTTATTTGATACAATCACTTATTGTTCTGTTGACACTTTTTATATTACATCAGAGTTCACATGGCATGAGAGGACAATGTTATAATAAATATAGTTACTTAATTGGTATAAAAATAACTCTACAACACCAGAAACCGATAGGTACAAATTATTACTAAATAATGCAAATGTAACAATTAACTTAAGGCTTTAGGATTTTTGATGTTCCACTTATGTGGTTTTATCAAACTTTAGACTTTTGCTTCTCCTTTGCTTCCTATTTCAGACTACATATATTATTTTCTGTGTGGGTTCCGGATATAGGAAATGAACCAGTCCGTTTCATCCCGTAGGTGTCGTAAAAGACTAAGTAAATATTAGAAACCGGGCAGCAGCGTTTACCTGGGTACAAATAAAATCTACTGCAGCCACCAACCCGCCTGCCAAACGTTGTAACTATGGAAAATCCCTCCAATGACAATTTTTGTTGGGAGAGGCTATGTTCAGTAGTGGCTATTTGCAGGCCGATGATGACGGTTACACACAATATGAATCGGCTCACAAAGTAGGTCAATAACTTAAGTACTAAGGCTATTAGGTAAGCCTATCTTGTTCCATGTATTAACTTCAATGAAAGCATCGTGGCTTTTGTCAGCTACCTACAATTTTGTTTAGCTGATCCATTTAAAGTCACCTTAGTCGTACAAAATTGCTATAGGTAGATCCTTTGCCGAGTTTCTAATTCTCTGTCAAGTTTTTGGTGTACAATAGAGAGTCTATCTATATGGTAAATTTTCTAATGCAAAATAATGCAAATTACTGGAAATACCTACTTGCTCAACTAGTCATGTTCTTTACCGAACATTACCGAATGACGTGTTAAACAAAATAGGAACATTAACTTGTAACATAAGTTTGTTACCAGATTATCAACATCAACATTTAAAAATGAGAGAACCATTAATGGGAAATGTAAATAAATAAACGTTCACAATAACATCGATAAATATAAGATACGTATAAGTACGTACAGTCAGAAGCAAAATTACATTATGCTTTCAAAACTTAAGCATACCTAATTTTATCTAAGGTCAATAACTGAATAAATCACTTCATCAATATTTTTTTCTGCTGTAGCCTGTTTTTTTTTGGATTGTACATGGATTAAATGTTGGAAAAAAGTATCTGCGTAAACAAATATCGTCGCTTAATAAGTCATTCATACTTATTTATTTACGCAGATCTAAAACCTACCTATATCTAAAACCTGTTTTCAAACTAAGTAACTAGTACAAGCATGAGTAGGTACTAAAATTTTTGTATGACTAAAACTAGAGGCTTTTGGAAAGTTCCTACCAAAACTAATGACCTGGAACGTTTGGAAAGCCGAAACTGAAATCATTTGTACTTTCTAAGTGCGCCCTAAACTACACTCTATCTAGTCGCCAAGTATTCCGTAACCCTTTATGTGAAATTTTGACTGTTTCAGAGTAGAGTCACAGATTAATAAATAGTTACTACGTACGTGGTATAGGTGACTTTTGCCTGAATCTCGTAAGTTGTTAGGTCAGTCCCGTTCTTTGCTTTCTTGAAGAAAAATATTTATAGTATAGTTCATACCTCAGAACCTCGTTGTTTTTATTTTTGACGACATATATTTTCTGAAAATGTTTATCAGGATTAATCGATATATGTATTTAACGATAGGTGTTACACTAGTGACAATAAATTCCATAAAACTATCACGTGCATTAAAATGTAGGTATCTCAATTGTCTTGACAGTCGAACTGCCCAAATCAGCTGTTACTAATAGTTTATAGGTATTTACCTACGTATATTATATTCACATATGTTTTAAACTTGACTACTTATATTCAGATATTTAAAGTAACCCTAATTATTGCATTTCTATAAAACAATAATTAGTTGCCTCTAGACAAATGTTCGAACGATAAAATTATCTTTAGTTCGTCACAAATAAGTAAATTATCTACCCACTTCCCACATTGTAAGAAAGCAGATAACTTGTTGTGGTTACATAGTAAAGAGCAAGTCACTTCCTTCGAGCAACTGTGACAGCTTTGTCTTTTTGACACAGGGCGAATGATATCAGACTATACTTCTATAACTATGACTATATATCTATGACTATAAGTCAGACACTTAGGTGTTTAGTATGAGTGGACGTAAAGTAGGTAGTCTAATATTGAGATTAGGATGAAGATCAATTACTTCCTGGTTTAAATCTTTAAAAAAGTTACCTACCACAGGTAAGCTTGGAAAATTTCTGCAAAATAAGGCATGTCTAGTTGTTTTTCTTGCTCTCTACCTGATTCGTTAGACGGCTCTCCCGTCGAAGTCCAGCATCCTTAAAGAGACAAGGAACCGAGACTTGACCTGTGTTTGCGTACGTATACTTACTCCTTTGTAGTGTGACAAATTCCGGCGTATTTACTTCGAGCGTTTATAAAAATAGGCACCCGTTAAATGCAGTTGAAGGTATTAGGTACCGGTAAGTGAACCCCCTAGACAAGGGCTCCGGTTAACCGAATCTATTTTAGGATGCGCGGTGTAAATTTTGTTTCGGGGCGAAGCGGGGCGATGCGGGGCGAAGCGGGGCGGTGTGGGGCGATGCGGGGAGGTGAGCCGCGGTGTCGCGTCGCACAGGACGAGGGTGAAAGGTGGCGCGCGCTGCACCGGCCGGCTCGCGTAGCGTGTGCCGAAATCTCAGCTGTTACCCACCGCCGTATACAGGATGGTTAAAATGGGCTATTCCACAAATTTTCACTTTGACTTGCTATCGATAGACCAACTCATTATAGAATCATTGGCGAAAAAATTAGTTCCGTATGATCAATAGTAGTTATCACAATTTCAAAATCATCACTAATTGACGAGTCCAAAAACACTCCATACAAAATGGCTATGTTCGAGTGACGTCACTGGTATATTATTTCGCATGCTGCGTATACAAAGTTTGTTTGACAGCTATATTCAATATTGCGTTTATGTAATTGGTTTCATAACAAAATATGTTATATTTATCTACTTAAAAGATGGTATAATATTTTTGAATAAATTTTCCACTTTGAAAATGGTATTTTTCTGTCAATTTTGCAAGCCTATTGTCGTTCCGTTTTGCAACTAATTTTAGTTGTGATTTGTTAAATAGGTTAAGTTTTACGGATACTTTCTGGTAATCAATAAGTAACAAGCAAAATCGATCATAGTGGAATACCCTATTGAAATAGATTTTATTATACATATCTTAAAAATTATTCTTAAAGATGTTAAAGGCCAAGACTCGCTTTGGGTCGCTGCGCAATCATAGTAAGTAAGAAAAAATGATTACACAATGTGTTTTTGTTTAATACCTTTGTTATCTATTCTGTTCTTTTAAATCTAGAGATATTTTTGATTAGGTATACATCATCAGATGTCTGTCTCGAAGAAATCCTGTAGCGATGAAGTCGTTTAATTAGCACAACAGATGTCTATTACACCTAACTTTTAATACAAATGTATGGTGTGCATAATAACTATTTATCTATCAGAAAAAGGTAAAGCAACATACTTTGATTTTTAAATAATAATAGTATCTAAATACTGTTTTAGTACACTTAAACTGAGGTAACTCTAGCTAGGGTAATAAAATAAGGCATAAGAATGTTACAACGATACAAATGTTTAAATATGTATTCCCTGAAATATTTGTCATTTACCTTTAACTTGTAAAATTTGTAATCAGACTATTGTATATTGCATGTTTAAATTTAACGCAATTAAATAACAAATGTACCTTCTAAACTCAATATAATTATATTTCAGTAGATAGACAGTTATGAAATTTAGAACAACCTGTATAAAAGCTCAATCCATCTGTATTAAAAGTGTTTATAAAAGCGATGAATGGCCCTGTGCGCTTTATATAGAAAATTCTACAGCAATGCCATTATTCAAAATTAAACTACTCACCTACCTGCAAGTTTAAAGCGATTAAACAAAAAATGTCGTATATCTACAGTGCATTTCATTCTAAGTGCGACTTTATCAACGAGAAGGTTTTGTGCAATATTTTAATCGAAACCGTAACATCAGAGAATTAAGGTTCTAAGTTGACGTCGCGCGTCCCCGGTCTAAATACGTAAGTCGCTTTTACAAATCGACAGCGCTGCTTAAATTCAGGGCTGTCAACTACGACCTTTTTCCTTTCAGTGTGTGAAACAATGAATGGGGGAGACCCTAATCGTGGCATGTTAGCAAAAAGGTCGTACGTGCTGGTATTTCTCTTAGAGTGACGAGGGGATCAAGGAGGCGTTTATGTCGTTTCAAACGGGGCCGTTAGTTCCGTGCAGATGTGCCATTCGGGTACAGACATGTGATTCTGCACGAGCAGCCAGCTGCCGGCATAGCTGTGCACTGATTCAATACAATGCAGGGTCGGTCTACACTCGTGGGTGCTTACGCTTTGTATAACATTTCATGTGTGCATGTCGTAGGTAAGCTGACAAACAATGATACAAACACCCACACACCGACAATGTGTGCGGCTCAGGTGTTCAAGCTTTAGTACGTCATAATTTATATTAATATGGATCAAAAGAATACCTATAGATATTTTAATCATTTTATATAATTATTGATAATAGCATTATAAAGCTATTTTATTTAAATTGCGTATGGTGTAATTTTATAGAAACCAAATTAAGTTTAACATGTAAATCAATTTGGGAGTAAAAAAAGATTTACTGGTCCATTTAACCAGATGATTGATCAAACTAATAATGTAGAACGTATACCTATCAAACTGTTGTATATTTTATTAATCAACCAAACCATCTGTTATTATTATTACTTAAGTTTAAAATTACATACCAAAAGCTGAAAGATCTATTTATACATCAGTATATTTACATAAATTACACACTAAATTAAATTTACTCATCAACTAAAAATTAATATAATTTAACTGCATAGTTTCTGAACTGTGCTGACTCTACCAAAGTGATAAAAGAGATAATAAAGTCGGTAGCGGATCCACCTAAAGCTACTGTTCTGCAGATATACTTATTTCCATTTTCAATTCATACTAAGGTTGTATTTAGCAAAAATATATTGATAAAATATTTTGAAGCCAATTGAAATAGATATAAAAAACTGTTCATACTATGTATACCTACATGCTATTTCAGCTCTATCGCTAAATCCTGAGATGCTGTTAATAAGTAGATACTTAAAAATTCACTAAACTAAAGTTGTAGTAGTCTGTAACTATGTATCTATTCACTGAGTAGGGATGATTTTATAAATAAAGATGTAAATAGTATAACGCAGGTACAGATAAGGCGTTCGAGCTTTCTTGTCCTTTGTAGATGAATTACTTTACTCGATCATATTGTATGAGATGAAGCTAAAAAGAACGAATGATAAGCTATTAAGCTTTCATAATGATAAAGGTAGGCCTTTACGCCTCTGCAATAAATATTATGGATAATGGGCGGTGTACAACGCCATTTAATATTTGAACAAAACCTAAAGAAAGCTCACTATAGTTTGAATACTTATCTAATAAGTGTAATGTAAATTATTATCATAATTAAGTACCTATCATGTAATTACAATTATTATTTTACCCGAACGAAATACTGTATGTTTAAAGATCAACTGATCTTTAAATATACTTAGGAACAGTATTTATAAATAATCTATACGCTACTGCACCGCTCCACATACGTTGGTAATATATGCGTCGAATTAACCGCCAATTGTGCGACATTGAGAGCTGGCTGGCATATCGCGCACCACCTGCCCGCGGCGCCCCTGTCCATCGCTATTTCCGCCATAGCGCACGGCCCCTGCGCTGCGCCGGCGCAGCTCGTGCCGCGACCGTTACGCACGCGCCCCGGCCCCCGCGACGGCGCACCTGGCCGACGCAGCCGTTTGCGCCCCGCGCCCCCCGCGCCGCCGCCCCGACACCCCCAGACCGACACCCGTGATACATGACCAGATGACACTTAATTCAATATTACCGTAAATTATCACGAGATGGGTGCATCTGATTTAGGAATTGACTTATTCACTTAAAAAAATAAGCAAATACCTACTACATAATAATCATGAAAATAATAAATACTCGTATCATAGTTGCGTATAATAGGAGCATGTAAGCTCAAGGCAAATGAAATAATCTCTGATAAATGCATATCTGCATTCATCAGCATAACCAACTATATTTTGAATTTTACTGGTAATTTTTGATACAGATAGTAGGTAGGTATATACTCGTATGTATCAAACATTTTGTTTATGTATCTTCTTGACCTTGAATAAAAATACTTATCTGCATCCGTCTGATGGACGACCAGAAATAAATAAATAAATAACCCAAGACATGCCACGCTGGGCCACACAGCGCCACCTAGCCCCAAACTAAGCCGAAGCTTGTACTATGGGTACTAGACAACTGATAAACTTACTTAGATACATTAATTTTTTTTGTAAGTAAATACATATACTTACATATTATACATAGAAAACACCCAGACCAATACAATCAGACATTTTCATGAACACAAATGTTTTGTACTGTGCGGGAATCGAACCCACGACCCTTGGCTCAGAGGGCAGAGGTCACTACCATAGGAGCCATCGAGCCAGTCATCGGAAATCGGAAAGATACCCATTCAACTCACTCATGGACGAATAAACAGAAGATTCTAACGATGTCTTAAGATCTTCTTTCTCATTTTGCATACCATTGACCTATACAAATATAAAAAGATGAAGTTAAATGACTTTACATAATATATTTAAAATTAACTCAACTGTGTCGCAACGGGGCATTTTCAGGGTCTGGATTTGCTAACTTGTACACTCTTGACTCTATTTCAGGAGCGTGACTTATCTCCACAGATGTCAAGTGAACAGGAGATATTACAGTGCACAAGTGAATTTGCAAACACAGATTCATCCCTTGTCTTTCGCTCCCATAATCCGGTGGGACGAGATTTAGACACGACTGCGGGATATCAGTCGCATGACTACGAGTATGTAGCAACGGTTTAAACGTGCTATCAAAGCACAGAGTTGTTTCTCTGCTACTACTTGATTATCATCTACATCAATAACAATAATAACATAACAAAACATTATAAGAAGAAGAATTAATATTTACCTACTTTCTGAAAACCTATCTGAATCATAATGAGCTTACCTGTTATTTTTTTTGACCTTTTTATAATATTTTTAACATGATTACCTAGTGATAACAAAAAGACTCAACTAAAAGCATATACCTGGTTGTTATTAAATCTTTTCTTAAAAGAAATGTGAATTTTATTATCATTATCTAACTACGCTAAGTAAATTTTCATAAATAAACATTCCCATCAAGACTTATTAATATTAACTCATTAGTGAACATTTTTTCCTAATGGACATTAAAAGTGTTAATTATGCTAGTGTGTTATTTATTTCAACGGAATGATTTATGTAATGTATTGTTTACCTCTAATAGATTTGTTTACGTTTCCCAAGCGTAAAATGATATCTACGTATAGGTAGCATTCATTGACAGAACTAATTAGATAATGACGGACGTATTGTTTATTAAGTTACGATGGCCGAGTGCTTCATCTACTTGTGCTGTTTATATAATTTGAAGATGACAGAGTTATTTAAATATACACAAATAGTTACTTTTTGCATATTATTCAGTGTACGTATATAGTTCATATACATACATACATTATATAAATAAATGAAAAAAAGTAATAAATTGTTAACGGGTAAAGTTAATCTTTGAACAAAGTTCCCCTGTAATTTGAGACTTTTGATGATACTCCAAATGACAAAGCTAATTATATGGAGGCACGCCATGTAGGCATGTAGGTTTAATAGGTAAGTAGGTCATTTCACTGATTAATTTAGGTGTCAGTTCTCTTGACACATTTTAGAGTTGAGTCATGAGATAAATTCCACCACGTATGAAACCATACTGTCATTATAATAGTATGGATGACCAATTTGTACATTGAACTTGCTGCATAGGTATACCAATTACACGGATTTGCAATGTTTCTGGCTCTGTTGTTTCAATCATGCCATAAACTTAAATTCCAACTGTACAAGTTTTATGTCTCTACACTTATCTCTCCTGCACTCAATGTTTAACTAAGTCCAGGTGGCACAGATGAGAGTCTTTGTCCGAAAATAGGTAAACTTATGATTGCTTTTCACTAAAGTAAATGAACACTGTCAAGCCAGTAAGCGACTTAATCGTTAATTATAATTTGATTATATAAGTAGAGTCATCTTCAAAATAAGATGATGCGTTTGATTCTTAAGATAGAGGTATTTGGTAACACTTACGAGTATATTCGAATTCAAATGATCTACTTTTGTCTGTGAATCCTGTTTACTACTAGTATAAGTAAAGACTCTCAAGCTGAAGCAACTCTGAATTCGGAGGAAAAATAATGATTCGGTGTATTCATGATACCTAAATGGGTTGAAACGAAATGTTGACATAAAAATACATAAAATACGGTCTGTGGGAATTTCCAAATTACCCATTGAGCAAGCTGACCTGTGGGAATTAACAGTGGCCACATAAAAAATACAACAAAGACTTCACGAACGTTACATTTCCGCGTTGGGAAGGGTTGCGAACCCACTCGCACCTCGTACACACATAAGGAAATATTTTTTGTCAAAGAAAACTGGTTTTCTGTATTATGGGTTCCGCAAAATTATTATTACTTAATCAAAACGGCTGTGAGATTGTTCGTTGGACAAACCTGATTATGGTTACAACAGCCGCCATTAGTATGCAGTTAGGATATAAAGAATCGTCGTAACTGTAGGCATATTGTCATATTATGTTGTATTGCACACACAGAGCAGAATTTAAGCGTTTTATTTTGCAGTCAACACTAATTCACACAGTGGCAGCTATGTGCTTTGCAAAGCCACGTTCCCTGCGAATGGCGAGCAAAACGCAAGTGTCACTTTACTTGCTGACTTTGCAAGCACTTATGCTCCGAGCAATGAATGTGATGATGTTGATAAGTATGTTGTTATTATATAACTTTTGTTTACATGCTCGCCCAAAATAGCGTTCAAGTTTCTTGATAAAAGTACTTACTGTGTCTCGTATTACCTTCCACTAGTCCGTTTGGAATTATTTAGACGAGATATTACATTTCAGATAGGTGGTAGCACATAGGTACTAAGTTATGACTTGGATGAACCCAGCTATATATTCTTAGCTAGTGATTTGCATACTGCTATGGCCTACCTACATAGGTACCTACATTCTAGAGACATCTCTAGAATATTCTAGATCGCAATAGGTAAATAGATAGATAATTTAAACTTTTTATGGAGTCAATGATGTAAAAGGTAGAATAAACCGATAGGAACAAGGCCAGACAATCGTGCATTATGCTGCCTGACAATAGAAATCTTAATAACAAAGTATGATTCAACGTCTTATCAAGTTTCATATAACACACCGTTTTTAGAAGTAGGTCGCTTCATCATTCCTCATACGTTTTAGATTAGTCGCTAAAGTATGAATAAATAAATCATTCATACTACTCGTATAATATCCAATGTCAATTTATCGATTAAGCATAAAAGTAAAGTTATGGAAAGTAATAAATAAATATACCAGTATCTAAGTAGTACCTAGCTTTAAGTATCGTAATCGTGCCTGAATAATACTGTAATGTTCTGAAATAAAAGTTTTTGCTTGCGAAGGTGTATTAAGATTTCCGCAAATGCTATTTGGCAATGCTCACTTTTCCTGCATGAATAAAAATATCCCAGCTGCTGTTTCGATTGACTTTGGAATACAATAAATCGTCTGAACAAAGTGCGAGAGCATTTCAAAGAGGCGCAATGGTTCAGTTCAAAGGTGCTTAACCCCAAGAATTGCGCAAAAAATCGGCTCGCCGGCTCAGTCGGTGACGACCGGTGCGATGCTGGAGCTGGGCATATCGCACTGAGAGGCTGCGGCGCCGGGTGCGGAGGCGCAGGTGCCGCCGCCGCCCCGCGCCCAGCCGCGCCGCCATTGGCCGAGCCCGCGCGCCCTCCGCCGATTGGGCACGGCGCACGTGCGCGGCCTACCCGCCGTCACCTGGCCCGCTCTGACGGGGAGCCCTTATAAGCCGCGCGCTTCCCTCGCCGCACCACTCCGACTCCGGACACCGACGAGTATACGTGTCTACGTCTGTCGCGTACCGACCGCAACCACTTCGACTTCGGCACGACTTGCGATGTTTGGACTGTTACAACTTCAGTGAACTTGTGATACGATTTAAAGACTACTTTCGAACTTTCTTAAGTTAAGTGTTGTGAACTCAGTGCAAGATGCTTGTGGAGGATAGTCAGATGTCACGGGCTCTGATGACGAAGAAATATGCGCACTGTCCGCTGAAGAAGCGGCCGGTGCTGGTGCGGGAGGAGCGGCCGGCGACGCCGCCCACTACGCCGCCTCACCCCGCCCACCTCGCCACGCGGCTTTATCATGATTATCATTGTAAGTATTTATTTACAAAATATATGACAGAACCTAATGTAAACTTGCATAAAATTCGAAATTAACGTGTCAACATAAATTCGTAAAAGTAAATTGTTAGCGTTAGTTATAGATCATAAATAGTCATAGTTCAATATTAAACGTATTACTTAAATAAATACTTGGTAAATAAATAAATATAGCTTTCCAACAAATTTCAAATTTATGTATAAAATAAATATAAGTTACCTACTAATAGTACTCTTATTTTTACATTAATAAAGTATCCTGAATGTTGTATTGAAATACCCTTGGCTTAATATTGTTTTCTTTTGTCTACAGATGATACTGAAAATGATGAGCCAGAAAATCTCAGCACGAAACCAGAAGATTTATCTAAGACAGGCAACTACCCGAGCAAGGCTTCTTCACCGGTAGCAGCTACAGCCGTAAAGATGGAGCCCCGCGACTGGTCCCAGCACCAGCTGGAGTACCTGGCGGCGTGCCGCGCGCGCCTCGAGCCCGCCCCGGCCGAGCTCGCCCGCCCCACGCCACAGTACGCGTACCTGCCCACGCTCTACGCACCTTACCCCATGGAAGAGCTCTACCCGGCTGCGCCTGCGCTGTCTCCTCCGGCACATCCGCAGCTCTACGCCCACTACTCCCCCGC
This sequence comes from Conogethes punctiferalis, assembly GCA_031163375.1. Classification (NCBI taxonomy): domain Eukaryota; kingdom Metazoa; phylum Arthropoda; class Insecta; order Lepidoptera; family Crambidae; genus Conogethes; species Conogethes punctiferalis. The sequence goes on from CM062080.1 coordinate 10,193,986, forward strand.
CTCGCCCCCGTCTTCCTGCTCGCCCCCGCCTTGCCCTGAAGACCTACGATCACCCGGCTCCGTCTCGTCAGACTCCGGAGTATCAGTATCGGCGCCACGACGTCCTCGCTATCAGTGTCCAGACTGTGCCAAGTCCTATTCCACCTACTCTGGACTCTCCAAACATCAGCAGTACCATTGCGCTGCCGCCGAGGGCAGTCTTGCGAGGAAATCGTTTAGCTGTAAATATTGTGCTAAAGTATATACATCACTCGGTGCCTTGAAAATGCATATTCGCACCCATACCTTGCCCTGCAAATGCCATTTGTGCGGGAAAGCTTTTTCGCGACCCTGGTTGCTCCAGGGGCATATCCGCACGCACACGGGAGAGAAACCGTTCTCGTGTCATCACTGCCGACGCGCGTTTGCGGATAGATCCAACTTGAGAGCTCATCTTCAAACTCACTCCGACGTCAAGAAATACTCCTGTTCCGGTTGCGGCAAAACATTTTCGCGCATGTCCCTCCTCAGCAAACACTTGGAAGGAGGCTGCGGCAGCCCAGGAAGCACTCCGTACGAATACCGCCCCGAAGCGCTTCCTCCGACGCACGCGCATCCCGCGTTGTCACCTAACACTGTTCATGCCTATTAGAAAGACTGAGTTCCGCAGGATCCACGATCTCGTAATCTAGACATAGATTCACTAACACTCGCTGTTATTGCTATAATTCCTGTTTATTTAAATTTAAATTATTGTTTAAATGTTCCCTTACAAAATTGATTTTGTGTGCAGACTACTTTGTAGATTATTATATTAAGGTTTTTTTGGGACCAATGTACATTTTGACTCTTTAGTTTTAAGTTAGTTAAGTTTTAGTAGTTAGTTATTTCCGGTCGCGACGTCCGCGACTTCGCTAGTCATGTGGCATTTGCCGAGTGTCATACACTTATTAAAACCTATATTTGTATCTTAAGCCATGTACAAAGTGCCTTAATTATAAAAAATAATTAATATATTTCTCAAAAATATTACAATATGTCGTAAGACGCTATAATTATAATATAATGAAATTATGAAAATAGTACCTATTGATGAGGCTATAAGAGCCGGTTGCCGTATCGCGTTCCTTTCTGTTACCTCTTATACACAGAAAATAAATCATTTCCTAAAATGAATCAAATCTCTTATTCACTCTAAATTCCCCTTACCTGTAAGTACCTATTGTAAACAATTCATGTGAGTTCTAAGTCTATTAAAAAGCAAGCACATTTTATCCTTGAGATTATCGTACAAGTTTCCTTGTTGAATTCTATATGGTATCTCAATTAATTGGTACCTCCTTCCTAAACTATGATCTGCAACGTATAAGGCGATCATTATTTAAAATTATACAATTTTCATATAAATATCTTTAATAGAGATGTGGACAACAGTCCCAATAAATTCCAAAGTACCTACAATTCTGGCAAAATTAATAACATTCTTGACAGCTACATACTTAAATTAAAACAATTTACTTGCCAGTCTACAACTCTGATTAGCTCTGTTTTCAAAAAGGGAAGAAAAAGTCTACGAAATTCGAAAGTGATGAATCACTAACATTTAACTGGCGAATATGACTGGAATCATCATACATATTATGGAAGTTATCATAAAGTTTTTCAAAAAGATGATAAAAACAAACATACTTACTTGAATGCCATGCGCAGTGATAGTCAGATGCGATGCAAATTTTGCTGTATCGAAATGTGCTAGCAGCGAATAAGTTGTACTTGGGTACACATCTTGCACGACAAATTAAGTAAGTATCTGAAATACAGCGACGAGAAAATCACAAAACATCCATGAAGTCATAATTTGAAGTAATCCAAATTTTCTCTGGCTTATGCTCTTTAATGATCCTGTTGGAATCACACAATATAAGATTCTACGAATCGTTATCATTAAGATCATTACAGAGATAATCATTGAGGCAAGTCCAAACATAAAAATAACCGATAAATAATGTAAGTAATCAATATTTATATAGAACTTGACTGCGAAATTTTCACTATAACAAGTAGGTACATATTTACAAATAGATTAAATGATGAGTGATATAAAAAAGTCAAATGAGTCTGTTTGACTATTAAGAAGTCTTCTATTTGGTAGATACCTAGTGTAATAATACTAATAAACTAAACCGACAAACTTTTAGGTAGCTCAAAGAACTACTTACCAAATTAACTTAGCATGCTTGCTTAATCTAATCTGCCTAATCTAATATCCTTAATTATCAATACCTACATAATATCTTTAAGAATTTAGTGATGTATGTACTTACTACTTACACAAAGCATTAAGTACTGAATAAATAAATAACCCAAGACATGCCACGCTGGGCCACACAGCGCCACCTAGCCCCAAACTAAGCCGAAGCTTGTACTATGGGCTATGGGTACTAGACAACTGATAAACTTACTTAGATACATTTTTTTTTGTAAGTAAATACATATAAAACACCCAGACCAATACAAACAGACATGCTCATGAACACAAATGTTTGTACTGTGCGGGAATCGAACTCACGACCCTTGGCTCAGAGGGCAGAGGTCACTAGCAAATGAACCACCGAGCCTGTCGAATCAAACTGTAAGTGTTTTTTTTTTCAGTAAAGTAAAATGAGAATGATGCCTGATAATGTTTGCGACATTCTTATTAGAATAATAGTATATTTATACCTATAGGTACTATTATTCTAATAGGAACAGTATTCTTGATAGAATTCATAATTTAGGGTTGACATAAAAATTCTTTATCTCACGCCAATCAATCAATTATTTAGAACTAAGTGAAACAAGTATTATGTTACGCTATTTCTACTTTCTTGACAGTTAATTCTTTACTTTAAAGGTAATTCAACCGGAAAATTCGAATCATCCGCGCTTTATGCTAGTACGGCAATAGGTACAATACGCCAACGAGGGTGGTCAATTACGGTGTACGTACAAAGTAATGCGTAACACATTATAGTGGGTAGCTACACGGCGCACACGCGCGTAACTAGTCAGCTGCAATTTGTGAGTAAGTACCTAATGATTTAAGTACGGTTTATCGAGACAATAGCGAGCACCGGTCGGATGTGGGTCGGGCGAGACGGTGGGCGCCAGACGGTCACCCGGCCACGAGGTCACGCGCCACCGGCACCCGCCACCCGCCACCCGCCGATCCCGCTCAGAACTAACTCCACTACCAGATTACCACTAATCTTTTGCTTGGATATATTTTTTTTTTATGGAATAGGGGGCAGACTAGCAAGCGGTTCACCCGATGACAAGTGATAACCGCCGCCCATGTACATCTGCAACATCAGGAGTTACAGCTGCGCTGCCGGCCTTTAAGGAAAAGGTATGCTCTTTTCTTGAAGATTTGGGGGTCGTATCGATCCGGAAATAACGCTGACGACAAAACATTCCATAGTTTAGTTGTGCGCGGCAGAAAATTGCGACAGAAGCGCACAGTTGTGGACTGCCAAGTGTCGAGATGGTATGGATGGAGAGTTTGGCGCGAAGAATGATGTCGGAAGGCAGCGGCAGGAATCATTTCGAACAACACTCTCCGCTATTATTATTGGATACGCTACTTCTTGTATTACGTAAACTGATATACTGGAGCTTTGTCATCTGACCCGACTTGATTGAAGAACTGGAATTGTTTATCTGATTGAGTAAGTTTCTTCACAAAACTCGAGCGATAGATAAATCTGTACAGTGACGTAACGTTGGTAATTATGATTTATCATCGATTTATTGATAAAAATAATTGTGATTTGTCTGAAAATATGCCAATAAGAGTCTACTTAACAAATTGACCGGTGACCCCAAGATGGAGGACCGTCAAACAATATTTTTTCTATTGTTTGGTTTTAGGGCAGTACAAGGAGCCGTCATCACTAAAGAACTTTAATCGTATCGTCCTGTGTAAGGAAGTATTCTAAGCAAATGGTATAAATTACGATTATACTCTAAGTTAGTGAGATAAAGGCCAAAATATAAATTTGAACACATACTACATTATTATGACAACAATATACAAAAAAATATTATGACATTCTTGTTTTATCTATATACTTACCTATAATAAATATATAGAGAGGTCAATTCTGTACATGAGATATTTTTTCAAAGTAACTATCAGGGGGTGATTAGTGATCGATACTGATGCCAAAAATGCAATCAGTAAAATTTTTGTCTGTCTGTCTGTCCGTCTGTCTGTCTGTCTGTCTGTCTGTCTGTCTGTCTGTATGTTCGTAATAGAAACAAAAACTACCGAACGGATTTTAAAGAAACTTGGTACAATTATTCATACTCCTGGGCAGGTTATAGTATACTTTTCATCATGCTACAATCGATAGGTGACGGGAAGTGTTGGGAAGACGGGAGAACTTTTTACCTGTATGTTTGAACGCGCTTCACGCGAAAACTACTGCATGGAATTGAATGCGGCTTTCACCAATGTATTGCTAGAGGTTTAACTTAAAACTTAGGCACTAGGTATAGATAGGTATTTTATGGAAGTCCGTTATTTCTCAAACCCGATATCCACGCGTGTGACGCCGCTGGCACAGCTAGTATGGAATATAATATTTCGAAAATGTTCGTTTAAAGCCATTAATTAAAATATAGTTTTTAATCAAACAAGTATAATATGTATTATAAAAGGTTGTATTAAATAACACGACAATCATAGATAAAACAATGAAGTCTTCAATTTTACCATTCTTCATGTTTAATAAAACGTTAACGGTCGCAAGATTGACCAATTATTTTCATTAAGAATAATTGCCGTAATTAAATTTCGAACTTTTTAGGTCAAGGCTGAGCTAAATCCGGTCGTACCGTTTCCCGTGGCTTATTGCTCCAAATCGTAATCCAATAAACGTATCGGCGGTTTATCTGAACGTAATGTCATTATCGTGTCATTTACTCGTAAGAAAGTTGTCCAATAAGATAAAGATCTCAACTGTTAACCTCTGACCCTGTCAGACAAGTGCACGTTTCTCAAACGTTCGGGTACCTAACTGTTGTATTGCTACTATCTATCGGAATGCAGAGAGTTAAGATGTAATCTTACATTTCTTTACGTAATATCGTTTAATAAATTATATCGACATTCATAGGAAATAAAAGTACTTATTAGGTCACAACTAATAGCAACCAAAAGTTACAAAGCGTTTAGAAATAGGTAGTGATTAAGCAGATGTTTTAGTTATGAAGAATTCACGTTCGGCATAGGACATTAACCTGTTTATTGTTAGAATTCCCATTAGTCGATTTCACGAAATGGATTTCATTCCAATTCTCAGACAGTGGTATCAGAAAAATTTACCAAACAATTTCATTTTCTTTTTCTAGTAAGATCGGACGGATGGTGTTATTATTAGTTAGCTAACGTGTATTGCGTTAGCGATCGAAGTGTAGTGCAGATTAGCTGACACATCAGCCTACACGAGTGCCAATTAGAGGTTTAGTGGCCGGCAGAGATGTGTGGCGAGAGCGCGTGCGTGCGCAACTCGTGGTGATTGGTCACCGCGCCGCGTGCGGCCGCGAGGCGCGTGCGCAGCGTCCCCGCGCCCGCCGCGCCAATCCAATGCATTCTCATTAATTAATTCTGTTCCTATTTGCATCGTGATTATCTAATCCGATATCGCCTGCCGATATGCCGTACCAATTAGAGTTCACACCTAATAGTCTAATAGAACTTTGAACTTTTCTATTAGTTATAAGCGATCGCCTTAAAGATAACGACACAAACGAGTTTCAACACTAATTTGACCTCGTTTGTGAAGAGCTTTGTTATTGTTACATTTAATTATTTATTTCTTTTATGAACTAACATTATTAAACATTATGATATTACGGTTACCGAACGACTAAACCAAATCTATAATTCAGCATCGAATTAAAGATTTTTAAGCCACTTAACTTTTAGGACAAATAGTTCATGGACTTAGCTAAGATGAGGAATTATGTAGGTTCTGGTACCGACGTAAAATATAGGTTCAGTGTGATGCGCTTGCTAGCCAGGAGGAGGTATGTAAATATGTATCTAGATCCGTCTAGATTTAGGGCTGCGGCGGCAATGGGCCCAGTCGGGCCCGGCCGATAAGCATGATTTGTAACGTCGCGCGTCGCGTCGGCGCGTGCGCACAAATAAACGTGATTTCAATGCGCGCCTCTCAATAAATTACCTAACCCACTCTTGATATGACAATGTTACAATTTATAATGTTCTCACTTTGACACAATTTGATATTATTTTTGTAGTCAACATTATAATTCAACGATGCTTTGACGTATGAAAGTCGTAGTGATTAAATAGGCATAGTGATTATTCGTTTTTGTAAGTTAATCGATCTATTTATGTAGGTACATAATTATGAAGTAGGCATTATTTTTATTTATAATTGCATTTATAATTATCAGGAGGTAAGAATGGTAGGAAACATTAAATATATAATTTTTTTTTCATAAAGTAGATATTATTTAAACAAAGTGTATTTCTAGCTGTAGGCGGTACCCTAATTAAATACAATCATTACTTAAATCTATATAAATAATCACATAAAGGCAATTCACGTAAAATGCATCCTCAATTCTCATTGTGGTATCTAATAAAACACCCAAGTCTAACAGGAACTGTGCACTTAGCAGATAAATTGATTAGATATTCCAAACCGAACAATCCCTTACAAATTCTAATTAAAGCTGCTACTGCACACCGTAATTGTAAACATGTCCAATAAAGTCAGCCTGTCACATACGGCAATACCAACTTCCTTACCAGCAGTTGTTATCAGAACTGTGTCTGCTTGTTATCTGTTGACATCGAAACTGCTCAAAGATTCGAATACTCGTACAATTAGCTCATGATTTGAATCATGAATTAGAAAAGGTACATAGCAATGTCACTAGGAATTGTTTGAAATTGCAGTCAGGTACACGTTTTACAGCAGGTATTATTTACAGCTTCTTAAAAAAACAGGTTGTACGGGTTTTTCACTAGTAAATTGGGGCCCGTTGTTGACTGACGAAGTGTTTTTTGATAATACAAATCAATACCACCTAATTATGTGTGTATTAATAAGATAGGTCGGCTATCCAAATTATTAATTGACGTTGTACAAAAGTCCTTTCTTATAGTTTTTATGGCTTATACAAGGTGACTTTTTAATCACTATCCAAATTTTTTCTGGGCATTATGTATCGTTAATAGAACCCATTTCTGCAAAAAAAAATATAGGTAAAATTTTTACAACAAATTCATTATCCCGAACAAATTATAAATTTTACATGGTTACCATTTCGTAGTACTCGCGGTAATACCGTCTTACCTTTAATTCGTACCTTAATTCGTAATACCATTGATATTTATCGTTTTGCGTACTAAATATTTACGCCAGAAATGGTAACCATGCGAAATTTATAATGGATTCGGGACAATAACTTTGTTGTGAAAATATTTACTATATTTATTTTTGCAGAAATAAGCTCTAATAAAGATACCTAATGCCCAGAAAAAATTTGGATAGTGATTAAAAAGTCACCTTGTATATAGAATTAATAAAATATCTTCAAGAGTCATAATAAGGTTCGCAACAATGTGCAACACATCTTAAATTCTCTGATGGGCACCAGTTTTGTATTTTACTTTATTCTGTCTAGACTTGTTTTGCTTAGATACGCCGCGGAATGAAATGACATGCACTAGATTTCTTTAATTTTTTTTATATTTTCCTTTTATCAGATTTTATTATGTTATCGGGAAGGCATTTATTTCGGTATGTTAAGCAATCCGGTTGATATATTTTTACACTAACTGTACCCCTGCGGCTTCGTCCGCGTTTAACCCCTATTCCACCCCTTTAGCGGGTGAATTTCGAAGAATCCCTTCTTAGCGGTCGACTACGTCATAAATGTAACCTACATGCAAAATTTCGTTGCATTCGCTTCAGCGGTTTCGGCTCTGCGTTGCCCGGTCAGTCAGGACAAGTTCTTTTATATAATACAGATATCAGTCATTCAGCGTTCATCAAAGTTGATTCTGCATACTTGTCTAATGAAGCATGATCAAATACTTTCAAATTTCGTACGTCACATAACCATAGGATTGTCTACATCCTTACGTGTATGCCTAGAGTAGTGCTGACGCGTCGGCGTGATGGCGGCGCGGCGCTGCCGTCTCGCCGATAAATCGCGTGATCCCGCGCCAATAACATCGTTGCGCACTATGCGCTGTGACATTCTCTACTCCTGGGGCCACGGTCCCTTCTACTGTTATTATTGTACACCTAAACTAAATACTCGGCTACATTAACAAAGCATGGCGGCCCCTTTGAGCTCGAATTGACATCGACAAGGCGCTACAGGTACAATATCTGGATGATGAATGGTAAAACTTGTAAATTATCAACATTTTAACCTAAATCCGGGAGCACGATATGGTATTATATAGAAAATAACATCTTATAATCGACTTATATATATACCTAGACTAGTCACACTCTCAAATTATCGATCAAAGACTAAAGCTGATTTGACTAAAACGAAAGCAACTATATCTTTGAAAATAAACTGTCTCATGGATCAGGATGCAGTTCTATTGGACTTCTATAATTTTAAAGTCATCTTGAAGCCTTCAGACGAACTAAATTTCAAATAAGTATTTTGACTGCAGAGTTTGAGAGTTGTTACGAACTAATCAAGTAACGATGTTTCAAAAATGAATGTAGTCGTTTGTACAGGCCTTAAAAGACTGTGTCTCTTGCATCAGTCTGAGCGCGTGGGCGGCGTCGCGCTTCACCGGCCACCAAAAGATTATGTGCTACCAGCGATGCTTTGTGGATCCGCGTAAATGGATTCCGATGGTTTATACCCGTAAGCCGCCATCTCGCTTCCTAACCGATAAACAAACGGACGGCGCGCCACAATGCCCGCCGATATTGGCCTGCTGCTACACGACGTATTGGCTGTGCTAAGCTTATTGTTACAAAGGAAATTCTGTTAGAACACATCCATAAAGTTGCGTAATTTAATGTTTTTTTGCTCATGTCGTATTTGCTTTAAATCTTGATAGCATGCGGTGAAAGTATTAAATGGTTACGAAAAATATTTTAGGTCTAGCTAGTGAGTACATCAAAATAACTTAATAATTATTACTTTATCATCGTAGTCATAAATCTCGGATTTCCACCTCATATTCAGTACTATTTCAGGGCACGTGTACCTCAAGCAGTAGATCCTGAGCTTTCGGCTCCAATTCTCAGTTGGGTCAACTAAAGAAATGAACTTTTCTAAATTGACAAATCTGGATGTTCTGGCAGATTTCCAGTTATCATTTGAAACTTTGAGATTAAGATTGAATATTAGTTTGATATCAGATGATTGGTGTGCATAGTCTGTCACAGTCGGTCATCGTTAGTTTATTAAGTTTTTTTTTAGTTAGCCTGTACTGTCCCACTGCTGGGCAAAGGCCTCCCCCAATTCCTTCCAATCGTACGTCCCTACCTGCAGCATGCTCCTGCCAACCTGGTAAATAGTGATCCAGATCATCACGCCACCTTTTCTTTGGCCTGCCTCTGCGACGGTGGCCATCTGAAGGCTGATATTGGGTGACAATTCTGGTCCATCTATTCCCATCCATTTTGCACACGTGACCCGCCCAAGCCCACTTCAATTTGGCAGATTTTTCTCCAACATGTGCTATTCCAGTTTGGGAGTGAATTATAGTGTTTCTCACTTTATCAGTATTATACCGAGGATGCTCCGCTCCATAGCTCTTTGGCAGATCTTGAGTTTGGTCATCTGACTTTCAGTAAGTGACCATGTCTGAGCACTGTAGGTTAGGACAGGAAGGATACAAGTATTAAGTATAAATAAAATGTATTTATTGCCTTATTGACAACTCAGAATCACAGAAACGTGACATTACTGCTACGGTTAAGAAAAGACATCAACGTATTACTGAACGTGACAATGTAAAATAGCAATTATGAAAAAATCTGTGTGTATTTATGCGATCGTGTATTCTACGAATAACATTAAAATACATGTATTTTTAGTTTAATTTAATCCATACTAATTTATGGTATTCGATTAAGGCACATTTCAACACAGTAACATTCACGTGTTACATTTTTTTATAGTTAGGTACTGTTTCACATAATACCTACTTGTCATGATTTATGTGATATTTAATTAAGTCATAGTTTATTAAATACACTATAATTATGTTTACATATAGCTAACATAATAAGCGATTAGATGGGCGATAAGACCGCCTAAATTGTATAACAGCTATAACATAGTTTTCGTAGTTCTTGAAAGCCTTTTGCTTCCACTCAGTCCGATGATGATAACAAAGCTACCTTGGATATCACTGTAGTAACTTAGAAAAACAAAGACTAATTCTTAAAAAAATTGGTATATAATAAAACGTATCTAAGATCTAGGCACGCAGGAGCGTGTCAGCCAAGTTTCAGCCAGGAGCTAGTAGACAAACAGGCCTAACGTACTCGTAGCGTAGCAACACAAATTTAAATGGCAGCTGATCTAATAAAGGTCAGACATGAAGAACCATGTAGATCAAAAGATCATTAAACTGATGGTGCACGGCGTTATCGCGCCGCTCTGGTCAGATGTCGATTCTGATCGTCTGCAACTGTTAGGAAGGTTATCGTATATTTATCATAACCAACGCATGTATAAGATACAAGATTTGCTGGGCCCGTTATTTGTTATAAATATGAAAAACTATACCTATTAGTGTATATAATTTAGTAATAAGCTCATACATTCTTCTTAACGCAACTAACTTCGTAGATCAACTTTACTGGTTCCAATAAGACACGTGTCCTCATTCTATTACAAGTGATTAAATTATGTTAGCATCTAATTAGTTTACTGGCTAATTTTAATTAAAAGCGATACATCTCGAACGTACACTATGGGCTGCGTATGGACGCTTCGTAACGAGTTCATTATACTAAGAAAGTGGACGTTACCGACCAGGGATGTCGCCAACCCACCTTAATATTATATTAATATCCCTATCACTTATTGTCGTCATATTTGTAGTGAAAAAAATATGGACCATTTAGCGAGGTAAATGACAAGAAAACCTGCTTTCGGAAAGAGGATTATACGAAAACATTTTAGCATTAATCATTCTTTAAAGTTGTATTGTTAAAAAGAGCCTATATCGTATGTTTGACATTGGCAGACATTCTGAATCGGTAACATAATTTGAACAAATTGCAAATTTTGTATACGAATAATAAAAAAATAATACTGATGAAGATGAAAGATATTTTTTATAAACAAGACATCACCATACATATGAATGAGACACCATTGGATCTGGCGCAGTCAATTAAAGCAATGCAATATCTTATTACTATTACCTAAATATAAAGTGCGTCCGCACAACCCTGGCTAACAGTGTACGAACGCCGTAAACACATAAACGAGATACACTCTCCTTGTTATTGAGTCCGCTCCGTACATAAGGGTTTCCGCTAATTATTATATATGTGAAGCCTCGCACACAAACTTCCTAGCTCTTTGAATGGTGTACATTTCACAATACCTTACAGGAAATGCCATAATAATAACTTATTGTATATCAGAAATGCATTTAGAATGTTTCAATTTAACGGGACAAGTAACTTATTTGTATTCTGTTATTCTACTAGGCAGATGGAAATATTCATTTAAGTTATTGCCCATTACAAGGCTAATTAAAGAAAATATCTTGAAGAGGAAGTACTTTTGATATATCTAACTACTAGCTGACCTGGCAGACTTGTAGCACCCGTTATTTACCTTTTAAACTTTCCCTGGACTTTTACAAATAATCCAAGACCAAAATTAGCCAAAACGGCTTAGCCGTTCTCGAGTTTTAGCGAGACTAACGAACAGGAATTCATTTTATAAAAACGCAAACGACTAAAACTATAAAGCGATAAATAACGTAAGTAATTCTATCCTTAATACATAATTATTTAAATATTACAATTATCACTTATTTTTGAAGTCGGTGCCAGCTCTCGGTACCTAACGTAGACTGTTGTTGTATGACGCGCGCGACCGGCAAATCCACACGACAATATACATTTTTTGTTCAGCTGGCACCGACTTCAAAAATAAGTGATAATTGTAATATTTAAATAATTATGTATTAAGGATAGAATTACTTACGTTATTTATCGCTTTATAGTTTTAGTCGTTTGCGTTTTTTTTGAAGTCGGTTTAATTTTTTTTTTTTTAAATAATTTTATTTCACTATTTTTAGTTGCGTTGATGTGCTGTGACCTTGAGTAAAGGCTAATTAATGTCCTTAAGAGTTTTACTTAGGAATGAAAAATTTTGCTTTAAGTCAAGTGAAGACTTTGCGATCTAGAATCAAGCATATCACTTACCAAATCACCTGCCCTATTAGCCCTGCATAAGTACATACTACTACCTAGTTTAATAACGACCAATGTCAGTACTGTCCCCTAACTCCTAACCGTTAAGGAGTTCTGTGGCTTCATCATCAGCACCAGATGTTGACGCCCGGAACCATATACCTGAGTAAAATATGATTACGTAACAAAAACACCATATGGGCATACAATTTTCGGTTGTTGCCCTCAATTTCTCCAGGATCCCATCATCAGATCCTGACTTGGTGATAATGGGACCACCTCGGAATTGTCCTCTGTCGAACTGTCGAAAAATTTTTGAAATCCTTCCATAATTGACGGAAATATCGGTGAACACACATAAAAAAAAAAAAAAAAAAAAAAAATATTATACATACAGACGAATTGAGAACCTCCTCCTTTTTTCGAAGTCGGTTAAAAAAAGATTAATAAGTTTCAAAAATCTCATTTATTAGATTTGACAAATTTTCTTACTAAATGATCCGATGCAACAAACATCGCAAAATTTCCAAGATAAGTACTTAATCAAAAATGACTAATTGTACATTGTTTGTCCACAATTATGCCGGGAACTTGCCCAGGATTCGAGACGCTTTCCAAACCCAAAAATAATGCAGTTTACACACCCGCCTTTGTACCAAATGTTAAAGTGCAACAAAATGAGCTGATAATATGCTTACCAACTATTTATGACGGTGTTGTGATAGACTAATGTTTTAAATGAAACATAAATTCAAGTTTAGTTGACAGTTAGCGCCTATTAGGCTTCTTAGTATTATCTTACTGAATTCATTTGTGCTTTATACTTAAAATGTCATTAAAGGTAGCTGATATGAAACGGATACGATTGTTTTATACAATGCTTTTGTAAATAGATACGGCCAGATTCATTTAAAATGCAAAAGCTCTTCGTTCTATTAGTTCTTCGTTACCTACATGAGGTAGTTTTGTTTAATAATAGAATTACGAGGATAATAGAACTGACTTTGAACTCATGTTTTTTTTTAAACTTAGAAGTTTCTAAGTACATTAAAATTGTAACGCGAATAAGAGTAGTAGTTGTAAGTTGATCTATTGTTGACAGCGAATGATAATAATTGAATCATAAAATATTTACATTTAAATTCTATCTGAGGACATACCTATGATGAACAATATTATCATATTTCATTATAACAGGTGATTATAGGCCTCATAGACACATTCCGTATCATTTGTACTTAATCTCTTGACGTATTTATAAACAATAAAACTTCTCATACATAAATGCCCTCGTCTACACCCATTTCAGCCTGACTTTAATAAAAAGAAAACAAATGAGTCATCACCACACCATTTTGAAGTGGCACGACAATAAAGAAACATTAACTGACTGCTTAGCATTACACTCGTCTCGAGCAGTGCGCCGGCGCATTAGCATCCAATGTTAATTAGGCTCTGTCGCGCCGTATGTTCAGAACCTGTGCACAAAATATTACGCTATTCTTTATTCAATAAAATACTGTCTCTGTTGGACTTGTAAGTGCTGTAATTTTCTTAAAACAGCCATAAATTTTTCAAGTGTCGCGCTTGAGATACACTTTTTGCTCAACTACAAGATGTAAGACGTAATACCTATATGTTGACAATTGCCCTTGCTTGAACTTTAGAACGAAGTGAAGACTTTTTACTATTATTGAATGTAAAATTTACGAAGTTGTGAAGTTTATGGTAGGTATCTATAGTTCTATAGATATGAAGAATCAGTACCCTGACATCAAGGCTTTGTTTACGTAGATCGAAAAAACATATATTAATAATATGTACTTGAATTTAAAATATAGTAGTTTCCAATACAAATATGGCGTGTCACCATAAGCAAAGCGTTAACATGAGACATTCCTAGGTAGAGTAGTAAAATCTAGGGAAAATCTTGACCTTTCAGATCGGGATGCAATCCTCATTTAGACAATGAGAGATTGAAGGAATAGAGAGTGCAACTTGTGTTTGCACAAACATTTCAATTACACTTGCATACTTCTTGTTGATTGGACGCTGTGGCCGAAATTTGGTCAGGAGAGTAGGTATTTTTTTTATTACTTAGGACAGAAATAATATTACGAGTTTCTTATTCAGGGCGACAATTTTCAGTTTCGAAATTAATCTGAAATAAAAATTAAAGTAAACCAATAAGCAAAATTTCGTTAACGAACCGCCTTAAATATAAATTGTGATTTGTATAAAACCTCACGTAATCCACGTGTTGCATGGAGAATGAATATCTCATTTCGTTTCTTTGGACCGTCTGCGTCCGTGAAGAGGGCGCGGGCGTTAATACAATAATCTGGTGTCAGTATAAAAATTAACCGGTGTGTAACGGTACCGGGCGTGGGCGTCGCACGCGCGGCCTCACCTCCGACCCGACATGTGTTGCAGGTAAATCACGTCCATCACAACACGCTCGCAATCCTCTCAATATTTTAACGAACGCTTTAATTGATTTCATTCATTGAATATTTAAATGTTATATTTGAATGAGGATACATTTCACGTATCTTTGCTTGAACTAAAGATGTTTTAACACGTTAACTGCAATGGTGGTCACTGATGACGCTTATACTGCACACTGTACCCCCTGTGTCGCTAATGCTTGCGGAGATTCCGGTAACATAGAATACGGCCGAGTCCCTGTTTGCCCTGGCCAGCCTCAGATGCGAAGCGGCCAGCACTCCTGGTCCACTTGTCATCTGCGGCTGGCTTTCCAATATGGTGATTTCGCAGAATGAGCTTTGGATATCCTACACGATGTTTGGTAACTTTTTATTATATGCGTTAACTAATAGCAGTAAAACACTTTGTACCTATAGTACAAAATGTTTCTTACTAGGTGATTGACACCATGAGGTAAGTACACAATAATATTTATGATAGGCATAAGTTAAAAACTGCTGGGTAATATACCTAATCCTTTCCAAGCAACAATATTGAGCATTAAGAAAACAGTAAGTAGGGATTATCCTATAATATTTATACTTAACTAGCTGTGCTCGCGACTTCGTCCGCGTGGAATGGTTATTTTTCCCCCGTTTTTTTTTTACATTCTCTATTATTTCTTCGCTCCTAATAGTTGCAGCGTGATGTTATATAGCCTAAAGCCTTCCTCGATAAATGGTCTACTCAACACAAAAAGAATTTTTCAATTCGGACCAGTAGTTTCTGAGATTAGCGCGTTCAAACAAACTCTTCAGCTTTATAATATTAGTTAAGATGATAGAAACAAACATTGATACAAAATAAGAAAGCGATGATAGGATCATAGCAATTTACAGATACAAAACCGGTATTATTTTATTGACGTTGTCCTTTTCCACTCGAGTCTCGACGAAATAAAGACATTTCCTTAGTCGGATGAGTAAGGATATGAAGATCACTTACAACATGAGCTTTTATTAAAGAAAGTAAAGCTATAATGTTAAATTCCTACATACTTTCTTTTTACATTGTGTATCAGAAGAAACATTAAAAACTTAATCATATCAATTAAATCGGCACCGTTCACTAAAGATGAGATCGTTACACGAGCACGTTCATAAGGAGAAATCAGCACAAAGATATACTCTCATCATTAAAACCCATTCGTTAAAACCTACAGACAGTAAAATCTGTAACAAGCAACGTAATAAACGCAATAACAATGAATAAAATGGCAATAATAGCAGGTGAAATCGCGACAGGTCCGGGTCTCGGGTCGTCGTCCGTAATTATAAATAAAATACGGCAACCGTCGGCCGCCGCCCCCGCGCGTGGCCTGCGCCCGCGCCGCGCCGCCCGCCCGCGACCTTAGAGCCCGTACAGACGGGCTGCATGCCTGCAGCCATGCGGGTTGGATGCAGTAATGTGTGAATCTCATATCTTTGGCGTGTCCGAGAGTGCACTAGGTTTTACCTAGGCGTCTTTATAGTGTCGGGAATACGTAAATTTTAGAACACAAAATAAAAACATTATAAATACAGAAATAATAACATTACAGAATTAATAAAGTACAATTTATGCGGTCTTGTCGCTAAAAGTGGATAACGTTATTTCATAAAATTGACGTGTTAACACACTGATCCCATCGGATGCGATAAATCTCATTACTTAAATGCCAAAAATTGTTTGGCCGGGCGTTCACTGAAACGGCGTTCATCTTTTAGTGCATTTAACATCTGATTTTTACGCTTCATGCTTACCTACATGTAGCACTACATGATGTGCTGAACACGATTCCCAGAACATCCAGGCCCAAGCCAATTAATAAATAAAGACCTCGATGCTTGAAGTAGTTCCAAATTCCTAAATAGGTACATACTTTACAAACCACATAGTTTTAATTTATATTTTTTTTAATTAATAAAGGTATTTTGAGATTAGAGTTTTTATTGGCAAAAGTAATGCTTTTTGATTATTCGTGGAGAAGGCCTTTACGTGACGTTCAAGTTAACATGAACAATGTTGTCGAGTACCACCTAAAGATCCAAGCACGCATTATTTTACTAAATGAGCAGTCCGTTTGCGATCGATTTGCAATTTTTACTAGTAACTGCACTTAGCTTAAGGTGTACTACTGTGTGTGTATACTAAATACTGTACCCATGTAGATTCAGTATAACAATTAGAAGATGCACAGGTGGCTAGCTGCTACGGTGCAGTCCATCTGTACTGGCCTTTATAGCGCCCGGCACTCGCTGCTCGCTGGACACTTTTACACCACAATACTCCATTATTGTACCCGCTTGTATGGGTTTTTTACATAAAATGTTACAAGTTCCAATTCTTATAGCGTCTTATTTTAAATTTAAGTATATCTCGCACAAAAAAGAGTGATAAAGCGCGAACATCACGACTCGCGACTTACTGGAGTATTTCGCCAATGGTATGAACTTGAAAGTTTTGGATGTTTTTTGAAGCGTGGCGTGAATATTTGAGATCAATGACATGAACAAATCGCACACACGTACACTAAACTGTCGTTGTTGCAGTAAATATAAGATAAATGTGTACAGAAAACTTTTACAAATTTGAAGTGTGGGTGAGATGGGTTTTTAACATTTGCCTTTACAATAAGCACGATCCATTTAATGTAAATAAATTAGAAACATTTATGCTTCTACGGTGACGGAAAGTGTTGTGAGGAAACTTGTACACCTGTGAACAAATTCTAAGGTGGTGCTGACTTTCCACCAAGCAGCCCTTACTTGGCCAGTGTCTTAGTTAACACTGGCCAAGTAAGGGCTGCTTGGTGGAAAGTCTTATTGCCCTAGTTTTAGAATAGGTATAGCTTTCCGTTATGACAAATGTATGAGTTTTGCATTATATCATACTTTTTATACTATACTGCCTTTGGAACATTGAACACAAATATCGATGTGATGAATATTTTTCGTTCGTTCTGTGTCCGGGTGTTATTAAATAATAATAATAAAAATTCTTTATTTTCTTCACATGTTCAAAAGGTTTAGTCGCATAAATCACAATATACTCGTAACATAGCAATGGATATAAGTATTGTCATTTTCGTTAGTTCGTATTTTCACAATACAAGTGTAGATAATAGTAGTAATAATAGTTGCTTTTACATTAGACTTATGCACACTATCAGATATTATTAAATTTATTTGAAACCACAGTGTTCATTTCCATTACCCATCCCACATACTCGTATTAATTATACGACCATGTTAAAATCCAATTGTCTTATCTATCTCCAACTGTTGTGCACATGACGGTTAGAATAATGTTAGTAAGAGTTAGTAAAAAGTGGTAATGTCATGTCGACGATAGGGGTAGAGGGTGCGAGGCGGCGGAGCGTGGCGCTGCGCACGCGCCGCTATGTCCTACGATGGCCACGCGACCAACACACATTCATTGTTATAGCTTTTTTCTTTCGGACAGAAGCTTTCGTCGTTAAAATGTTATTTTACAATGACATCAGCTTTTCTCATGACGTTGAAATCATGGGACATTTTGGATATTTCATCTCTGTCAAACCAGATAATGCAGATTAACCATTATTTTCTTTGATTTATACTCGTACCAACATTCCTTTCCAAAACATGCTAAATGATGACCCTAAACTTAAAATAATATTATATTTACATGGTAAGCATACTTTCTGCAGTCCCACCTGACAATATATTTCCTTTTTTAAATACGCGGAATCCTTAGTTTGACAATACTTACAAGAATAAACATATTGTGTAATCTCTTTTGCATGGTCTCTGATAACCTTTGGCTCGGAGATGGCGTAGGCGATCTAGTTGTTTGTTCACCTCGGCCACCCAGTGTGTCGATATTATCCTTAATATTTTCGTATCTCCCACTGAGTTCTTATGTTTTATTGGTATTCTTTGTAGACTTTACGACAAAGAAGCAATTTGTGATCCCATGCTGTTAAGTTGTTCAACAAACTGCATAGGCTTCACATCCTACAGCGTATTCTATGATTCTACAACTCTTGACCAGTAGTTAGTCAGTTCAATGTCTGCCCACGTAGAATCGTAAATAATAGTTAAACACAAGTGATACAAGTAATAAAAATTGATTCGTTTATGCAAATGCAAATGTACCTCTGTGCCACGAGCAATGGAGACAAATCTTTGTTGTTTATTTTTAACCAACCTTGATATTCAAGTTGATTTAAAATTTGAAGACTCAATATGCATCAAATTGGTGCAGATATTCGTGGTACCGATGCGACTTTGGAAGTATAATATGATGCGACTGCCATGAGTCAAAAGATATGAACTTCCTTGTAAAAAATCTATAGGTAGATAAACTTCAATCTGTTCTTTACGTTAATGTAGATATTGTATTCTATTCGAAATTCCATACACAATACTACCTAGTTCAGCTTCTACTTTACACGTTGAGTATTATGACATCACAAACGAATTATGATTGTATGCGAATTGATCGATCCTACGACTATGTTCGACGGCTCAATATGTCTGCTGCAAGGGGCAAAATTATGAACATCGTTAACTTGATGATCACAAGAAATATTATTTATGTCAGTAAGGAAGGTACCTACTACATGCTATTTTTACGCGTTGTTCGTACTGTTTACGCGCTATTCATTATGTCAGTTATTCCTAGAGTTTAAAATAACAGTACATAGTTTTGTTGTTTCGCCGTATCAATAGGATATTGATGATATAGTATAGGTATTACACCTAGGCATAAAGGTGACCAAGTCTTTCATTAGGATAAGGATTTTCTTCTACACTGCACATGACAGGTTCTGACTGTTATTTCTGGATTATATTATGTAAATCTTATACATATATAAATAGCATTTCTCCTCAATCAAGACGTCAAAAGAATACAAGTAATATCTTTATGATGTAGATATTCAAAACTGGTGCGGAGCTAATTTCTTAATACCTACCTAATTTACAGCTAACTACTGATACTAGTGCCTGATCTCTTACATCGAGGATACCAGTAGAGGAATATTTACAAGTATAGGACAACACTAAAGTAACCCTAATGTGTAATCAACTGTGTGCGAATGTAGCTCGCACGACATCACGAGAAACAAGAATTAAGAAGCACGTTTTGCCACGAATCTAGAACACGTTTTGGTAAATAGTGACTGGTAACATTTAATCTTAGATAAGATCGTAAAGTCGTAATAAGTACCTATTTAAGTTAAGTAACAGTCTATTAATGTCCCATTAAGTCTCAGGAAATAACACCATCTCTGAAATAGCCATAAAATAATAGATTACTGACTTTAATTGTCACGGCTGCCAATTGAAAATTATTGAACGTCATAGACTAAACTAATATTAATAAAATAGCTAAAACGAGCCGGGCTTACTTATCGTTACTCTTTTTGTTTCTATCAATCAGAGTCAATATTCGGTAAAAATATATTTGTAGACAAATATTTAAATGCAAATTAGCCGCTACTAAGTACTAAGTTTATTAGTCTAAATGAAACAGATGTTCAGACAAACACTACAGAATTTCAGAATTATGTGTAGGTATGTACTTAAATTCATCAGTCGTAATTAAAGTATTTTAGTTACAAGCTAGGTATTTCAAAGTACACAGTGGCATGCTCAAACTTATATTAAACATTTAGTGAATGTGTGGCGTTCCGCCTTTTTCATATTTCGACCTCATTGTTATCACGCATTTCAAATTGTAAAAAGCATATTGTACATAATGTCATTATCTTCATCGCTGTCATTCTTCCGCATCTACATACATCGCTTAGAAAATTGGTTGCATATTTTTATACAGTTTTAATCACTACCGGTGTACATATTCCTTCATCATAACCATCCTGTCGCGCACTCTCCTTCTCTTCTTTTCTTTTCAAAGTGAGACGTGTGTATATTTGTAAATATAATAGTGTAAATAGATAACCATCTTTTACTTCGCTCCGCGTCCCACAAATGCTGATATTTTTGAAGTCTAAAAGGCAAGTAATGTAACCTGTTTACATTTTTGTAGTCTAAATATTACTATAGTTAGTCGTCCAGTATAGGAGCGTTATGATTTTGAAACATTGAATGAGTACCTAGATGCCTATGAAAAAGTTGTAATTTATCGTACCTACACTGCGATATCGCTTACCATCAGGCGAATCGATATACCTACATTATATAGAATATTAACAGTGTGTATTTCTTATACATTCATTTGCTTCTTACTTTTGTTGTTCCATATGAAAACAGTTTTGCATATCTTTACCTCTATCTAGTAGTAGTACTATTTCTAGTCGGGGTGAGGTAAATTATACATAGGTACATTAGGAATATATCTGTAATACTTTTTATAGGTATGAGTATTCGCGTTAATTAATGTGCAATAAAGAATATAGCTATCTAACGTAATTCTCATTTTTGCAAAAGTATTTTAGATTTTTTCAAACATGCGAATCAAATAATCTACATCACATGTGCTTCATTTCACTTAGCATTCTGAGACGGGAACAGGTGCGTAATCACAATGAACACACAATCATATTGCAGAACCGTTCATCAATCAAGGCGACCATGGATTGAGAGAAATAATTGATTGAACTCAAGAGTACATTCCTATTTGTATATCAGATGTTTTGCAGACATCACCAAACTATTATTCATAGCGAAGTGCTAGTTTGGATCCAGATATAATCAGCCAGACGCGCCTGGGGCATTAATTGTTGCCAGGTGACCTCGTTTAACGTGTTCGTTTTAGTGTCCACCAGCTACGGGGAAGTTCCGGGTTTGCTTATGGTTCGTTGCTACCTCTATATACTAGCATTTTTTGATATTACTTTAACAACAAAACATTTAATTAAACCTATCTATCCAACCTACTTGCAAGTCACACAATTTTTTAATGTCGAACATAGGTATTGATAGAATGGACATCTTTAGAGTATAATCCCAGTTCTGAATTTGCCCAATTATACAAATCTATACTTTAAAATGTAGGATGTAAGGGTGCCGACCTATCATCTTTTCGCTCCAAGCCACCCTCACCCGCCCGTGGTGCATCCTGCTGAATAACGAGGCTCTGCCAGCCGACTGGTGGCGGTCTAAGCATCACTATGAATGCGTAGCTAAATACGACGGGCAGCAGCATCACCGGAGCGAGGAGCTACCCCCTGCGATGGCCAACCCGCTTGCCCACCGTGGTGATTATGGGTAAAGCCTCCACGTAAGGCGTTTGCCTTAAGTGGCGGATAACTGGTGAGACCTATGTTCAACAGTGGACTGCGATACTCTGATGATGATGATACTTTGAAAACATATAAGACTAACATCGATCACCTGATCTCAGGGTTTTCCTAATAGAATGAATAAAAATCCCACCGGCCAGTACTTCGGATATTCTCTAAATCACACCCTGAGACAAGTGATTTAGAGATCCCAATTCTAAAATGGATCTATCGCCTACTGCACTGAAGTAGTCAAATTAGCGAGGGTACGCTGCAATAAAAAGAGTCGCGTGTAATGTAATTCAATTGTCGCCGATCGTCATAGCAACACAGGGCACGCGGCTCATGCGGGCGTCAGGTGCCTGGTCTCCACGGTCGGTGGGCAGCAGCAGCAAGTGCGCGCGCGCCGTTGGCGGTTGGCTCTTCTTGCACGCGCCGCGCCCGCGCACGCGACAGGTGGACGTCACGCGCCGTTACGCCGCGCCCATGCATTACATTACACCACTACTAATACTGACACGTACCAATCGGAACCTAAAATGGTTAACGTAGAAACTACTAACGGCGAACTGATCACTTGAAGTGATCAGGTGTAAAAGCTGCAATTAACCTTCATTCAATTTCATACATTAGTACAAGCTAAAATGTAACATCGTGATAACTGTAATGTCTGTGGCATCAACAGCTTATATAATGTCCTCTCTGTGCGTCCTCTCGAAAGATTATAAATAAATAAATAACCCAAGACATGCCACGCAGGGCCACACAGCGCCATCTAGCCCCAAACTAAGCCCAAGCTTGTACTATGGGTACTAGACAACTGATAAACTTACTTAGATGATTTTTTTTGTAAATAAATGTATATGTTATGGACCAAGTGATAAATGTAGCATTATATATAATGCCCGGGCATTCTGATAAATGGCCAATATGAGAGGGCAATTTGATAATCATTATTAAAATAATCAAATTGACCGGGCATTATAAATATTGTTTATCACCCTTTGGGCAGAGTAATAAAAACATATTTTATAACTATTTCGCAGTCTCCTGGTCCTCTGTAAGGCTTGCGTGGGGGCACAAGCCCATCCACTCCTGAGATAATATAATATGTGTATGTGATACACAGGCCAGACATTACTTCTGACTGCTCCAAGATGACGCACTCAGTAGTAATACCTACTCGCCAAATGCAGCACTATTGCGTAATGATGGGAACTAAAGTCCTTAAGAGTTTTACTTCGGAAAGAAAAAAATTGCTTTAAGTCAAGTGAAGACTTTGCGATCTAGAATCAAGCAAATTACTTATCAAATCAGCTGCCCTATTAGCCCTGCATAAGTACATACTACTACCTAGTTCCCATCGACCAATGGCAGTACCGTCCCCTATATCCTAACCGTTAAGGAGTTCTATGGCTTCATCATCAGCACCAGATGTTGACGCCCGGAAGCATATGCCTGAGTAGGATATGATTACGTAACAAAATCACCATATGAGCATACAACTTTGGTTGTTGCCCTCAATTTCTTCCGGATACCATCATCAGATCCTGACTTGGTGATAATGGGACCACCTCGGAAGTGTCGAACATACATAAAAAATTATACATACAGACGAAATTAAGAACCTCCTCCTTTTTCGCAGTCGGTTAAAAAAAAACATTACCGGATACATCGATCTCCAAATAAGTAAGTGATTAGTTACGCGTGCGTTCCTGCCCTTTGCTTTATTATCAAATTGCCTAATTGCCAAGTAGCAATACAATAATGACCGCGCAATGTGATGAATAATGAAGTTTAGATAGTAATTATCACTTTGCCCAATAGAACTTGACATTATTCATAATGCCCTAGCATTATAAATAATGCCCGCATTAATCACTTGGTCCATAACATATACATATTATACCTACATAGAGAACACCCAGACCAATACAAACAGAAATGTTAATGAACACAAATGTTTGTAATGTGTGGGGATCGAACCCACGACCCAGGGCTCAGAAGGCAGAGGTTACTACCAATTGAGCCACCGAGTCAGTCAAAATACGGAGTTATTCTTAATTACATAATATCTTCCCTTTTATGCAATTAACGATTGCAGGTATACACTTACCTACCAATATAGTACGAGAAAGGGTATGAAAAACTATTTATATGTGAGGACAATATTTAAAAAGTTATACTTACGCATTACTCAATTCAATGAAAAAGTTCGACTACTATGGGACGTGGCCAAGTATTTAATTATGTAGGTATTTCAGCCAAACGATTGTGTGATTAGGTAGGTACATTGTTATCGATCAGACTGATTACCATCTAATACCTAGCTAATAAATATTTAAATCCTAACAACTAGTAGATAAGCTTTAAGCAAATTTTCTAGTTTCCTAACCACAAAAAAGAAAGTTTGCTATACATATATTGATGGAAAATCGGGTAACGCCAGGAATTGAAAAAATATTATGTTGACAAAATAAGCATTTTTCATTAGTAAATTGAGCCTGCAGAAAGCCGAAGTGGGTAATTAAATAACCTATCTAAATTGTGCCCTAAAGAGGTATGTGAACGTATTTGCAACGACTGAAGGTAAGTACACATTCCGAAATTGAATTCCAAGCTTAAAAAGTTGAGCAGATTAATTGTAAAGTCAGTCGACAAGTGTTTTTACCTACGTTAAGAATTTCGACAATTTGATGGCAGGTAATATCAATCAGCTCCATCTGGATGCGGGCAGGAGCCGATCGACCCGGGCCGAGGGACGCCTCCAAACGAGAGCTTCGACCTCACGCATACGCAATTTACAGCTTTATCATCCGTTATTATTCTTAATAACATGCTGCACCGCGACAACGCATTAACCTCTTCAAAATTCAGAACTGTATTTAATGAATTACGCTGCCATTTTACACGAGAAAAATCGATCACGCGATAAATGATTCAGAAGTGTCTCTTTTCAATATAAGAATCACGATCACTCACTCGACGGGTTGCGGCATTTCTCGACTTAATCGTTTTCAGAATGCGTACATAAATCATATAATGCCTACGTCAAGACCGTTTCCGAGAAAACACTCTGCCGATAAGCATGTCCAGTAATATTGTATCCGCACATCTCCAATCTTCAGATTAAGATCCTGTCTGTTTACAAAGTTTTTGAACTCGACGGAGCCGAAAAGCTATTTAAAACTCATTACATCACCGTTATGGGTCGATAAGAGCGTGAAATTTCGGTAATTGGTAATTTTCTGTTACTCACAATCTGGGATAACATTTTACATGGAAAGATAAGCAATCTAAAAGATTTTAAATAATTCAGATGTGCCTTAATACGAGTAAGCGACCTACTCATACGTATACCCGTGCGTATACCTACCAAGCAGCTTAAATAAGTAGATACAACCAGTACTAATCACCACCACTATTTGCTATAGTAATGATGATGAAACGATTGATTTTCTTTAAAAGTAAACTGATCATTTGCATATGGAAAAAGCGTTGACAGTAAATATGCACTTTGCACTAATTTCTTTACTTCTGGTTTAGGAATTCGACTGAAAATAGATATTATGAAAATACCTTTGAAATTGATACGTTATTTACTTATATGCTTTTTACTTCACACATTTATTAAAGTTTCTAAATAATGGAAGGAATTAGGTTAGGTACTTACACCAACAAATTGGACAGAACAAAATATCATAATGAACATCTGATAAACGGGCACCTCATAAATACTGTATTGTCGCGTTGGTATTTTGAGTGAGTCGCTGCCATGTGTCGGGGTCCATTACGTTGTAATCAATCATCGTGCCCGTTCAGGTTTCAATCTGCGTTTGCGCCGCTTTTGGCCAGGCGAGGCTTTCGACACGGGCGCAATCAATATAGCAGATAAGTGCGATAAGATCGGACGCGGCCGCGAGCCCGCGCCCTCGCCCGCGGGCTAGCTCCCCAGCAGACATCTTCATCTCCACCCGACACGCGCTTTTCACATGCACAACTAATTAAATAGGACAACTCAAATAAATTTATCGTTCCACCAACCTACCATCTAAGTGGGCCAATTACTGTAACTCACTGCAATAAAAAAAATCAATTCCACCGCAATACGTACTCGTAAGTGCATGTCAGTAGCGCGTGCGCACTGCGCAGCGTTATGTGAAGTGCCCTTAACGACTTAAGTGTTGATGTGGCGGAGTGGAATCATTTATTATTTTATCTTCTGATTGGATCTTGTTCAGTTCATGTAGCAGAAGTCTGATTTGATATTCATTGGTAGCATTGTTAATTACAAATGTTAATGATTGACCTAGTCGTCGGTTGATAATCTACATAATTGTAATGTTCTTACTCAATTAATATTAGTGTAAATTGCTCAATGAACACGACGTCGTAATAAGTTTATTCTGAGTAACTTTCAAGATAGAACATTTTTTATTAAGCACAGCCTACACCAAACAAATGTTAGTATACCATATCTGTCTACATCATTTTGGCTGCATTACAAACGTTACACGGGACTTTCTTGAGCCCTATATGGCTGTGAATAGGCTCATTACAAGCGTGTCAATAGAATTTGATCTAAGCACAATAAATTGTAACCTGAGCACATGTGACATGTAAAGGTAGAAACATCACACAGCGTGATCACCATATAAGTGGACGCGGGTATGCGGGCACAGGTGCGCACACGCCTGCACAGGTAGCCCCTATCCTCCAACCTCACCTGTGATTCGATGGAAGCGTTGACCAACATTTAAGACCAAGGATTATTGTAAAAAAAGTAATTAACTACTGAACCATCTGTTACCGATTAACACTTCAAACTTGGCGGCGTTAAAGTACCTTCAAATTGAGTTTTCTAATAATAGTTTACAATCCAATTAGAACTTCATAGTCTCGCATTGTTTTAGATGTATTAAGGGGCGCCTAACCTATGTACTTTGAATTATTAGCCAAATGAGATAATTAGCTATTAAATTACAATGTGAAATGTTGTTTGAAGCCGATTAGTAATGGAAACTATCCATTAATGAACGACATGAGACGGCCGCTATCGTCGGCAATAAGTTACCTAAGCATTAGTAAGCTGGGAACTAATTGCGGAGGCGGGCTGATTTCCCAGCTAGTGCCGAAGCAATTAATACTTACTCACAACGTGATCAACTACTTGACGGTTTCCTCTTCAAGATACCTTACAGGTCGATGTCACAATTCACCTATAAACAGATAGGGAAGACAAATATTGTTTTGCGGTCGTGACCACGTTGGGTACAGTCATTATAATTTGAATTATTATGAAAGCCTACTCAGGATCCGAACCTGCGTTATTAACTTACCTACTTTTATATTACTATCTTCCATTTAACTTACAACAGTTCGAATCAATGATTTGTACATTGAACAAAATATGTGTTGCAAATATTTAAGGGTTATACTTATCTATATTGGACTCGGATCTACTTACTTCAAATAATGTTCAAATTTTGAAGCCCAGAGGGAGAATCATTTTAGAATAACAGTACGAGAATATAAAAAAGAAGCAGGAACTAAGGTGATGAGATGACTTGACACATTATTTAAATTTAAAACAGGTTAGCACGTCCGATTTTTTTCTCGTGCTTGTTATTTGATTGTTTTGCCGGTATAACATTTCCAGCACGTTTTTGCATGTGTAAAAAATTATTGCACCATATGGGGTCTTCTCTTTTTAAAGAGACTGTTAAATTAACAACGTACAGAAAACATATGGCCAATTAATTTCTGCTAGCTCCGCTAAATGAGCACAGTTGGAACGAATTCGAAAAGTATAATGAAATGTTAGATCATGGCTAACCTGCTCCATAGCATGCGCCCATAATAGTCCACACAATGAAGCGTTATGATGGCCTAATAGCCATACAGTTTATGTTTACTTATAGTTTTATAAAGAATATTTCGGGGAACAACTTTATTACATAAAGTGCTAAAGAAAAGTTTCATCAACGAATACACTAAACAGACCGGACAGTTTTATGTTGTTGTTGTTATGATAAGTAGGTAATAGGTAAATAAACTAAATGAAACTTTCTGCAATTATTATTATGACAACAAATCATAGATCAGAATCATAATCAGAGATCGCTTATAGCGATAAGGCCGCCTATATTGTACAACAAAACGTCTACTGTACCTAGTTCTATGTAAATTGTTTGGTGTGCAATAAAGAATATATCAATCAATCAATCAATCAAATATTGACCAAAAGATGACGGGCATTATCGATAAGTTATACACCTACCATACCTAAGATCATAAGTAAATGCGTTTGCCACAAATGGTATTTTTAGTATATGATCTCTTAATTTTGACAGACGACTGTAATTTATACACGACATTTCAACAAAAATATGTAAATATTCCTTTACAATCCAGTAGTAGTACCTAATCTAGTAATAGCTAGTAGGCCAAACCAGATTATTCTGAGAGGTAAAACTCCTTAATAAAATTTTAATCTACACTAGGTACTTGACAATTGTTTAAAATGTTTGATATTCAATTTTCGCCACATTCAAAAGCGCAAATGAATATGCGTGGTAAGTCACAACCTGCTCAAAATCGGGTTTCTCGTCGCGCCGAGGCGACCATCTGGTGGGCGAGTGCTTTTTTTATTTTCCAAACGTGTCGTCTTGGATTCTTGTTTTTTGCACTGGCTGGCGCTCGCTCCTTTTCTTTTTTATATCGCCGAGTTGCAGTTAACAGGTGGCTGGCTGAATGCAGGTGAGGCCTGAGATTTTAACTTGAATCAAGTTCAACTCGAGTGTGAAAAGTCACGGGTTACCTACATATTTAATGAATTTCTTACTAAAAAACCATATCATGTGTTCTTTGGCGATGTTCTAAGATGTCTTAAATATAGAATATGTAACTATGTATTTTGTTTCTTAAAAAGCCAGTGTTCAAGTGCCATAAAACAATAGGTAAATAATTTTGTGGTTTACCCACCAAATCTTTAATCTTTAACTAATATTAAAAAGTTGAAGAGTTTGTTTGTTTGAACGCGCTAATCTCAGGAACTACTGGTCCGAATTTAAAAATTCTTTTTGTGTTGAATAGACCATTTATCGAGGAAGGCTTTAGGCTATATAACATCACGCTGCAACTATTCGGAGCGAAGAAATAATGGAAAATGTAAAAAAAACGGGGAAAAAATGACTATTCCACGCGGACGAATATTACACACCTATTATTTCCGGTGTCCTGAGATTTCTAATAGATAGAAAGTCTTGAAATATAGGTATAGGTAATTTAAAGAAAATCATAACGATTCCTGTTCTAAATGAAAGCTTGCATTTGGATGCAGTTGAACTTCACAAGTATCTAGTGCGAGCGGCCTATGATGTTTAGGCCGTTAACTTCCACGAGGGAGGCAGAAAGTCTAACCTCACTAACCTCAGAAAGTTTTACGGACGATGGACTTACGGTGAAGGTAAAACATCGTGAGGAATCCTGCACAGCAGTGACGGAATTCTACGGATGTGTGAAGTCGATCACCCCACACTGGGCAAGTGCGGTTCATAAGGCCTTAGGCGGTTCACGCACTGCACTGCGCTCGATCGCGGTACGCGTTTAATCAAGCAAAACCTGTTGGATAGAATCTGTGCGCGGGAGCAGCCAAGCCAATGTGGTTGGATGGAATCGCGCGGGAGCAGAATCCGCCAAACTGCGCGGTGGCTCGGTGTAGTGGGTGAACCGCCTTAGGTAAGAATTCACCGATAGAATCGTGGAGGATTATGAACGGAGATTTCTTGCAATTATAACGGTTGACATTACCTCGCTCGCCGCTCCGCAAATCTCCACTTCTGTGAACAGGCAGCCTTAATATCCTAGTTTAGGTTATGATCAAAGAAGATGAAGACACCTATAGAGGTGTAAAAAAGCAATTTATAAAAATTAAAATGAAAAATATAAAGTACCTACTTAGTTTAGAAGTGTTTTTATTGTATAATCTCTACAGTATGGGGATTTGTACCTTAGGCGTCTCCCACAGTCAAACAAATAGGTACTTAATCGACCTGTTTGTACAATGCAACCTTCTTTACACAAAATAGATAGATACATAGGTAAGTTGATTACTCCTTATAATTTACCTCGCAAATACCTACTTTACTTTGAAATTGTGGGATTTTAATTAAGAGCTAAATATTTTATAATACTAGACGTAGATATGTGTGTGAATGTGAAATATATTTATTTATATATTATATGCTATTTTCAATAGTCCAAATTGTATAAGATGAATTGAATTAATAACTCTCATGTAATCGACCAACGATTTTCAGGTACGTACGCAAGTTTTTAACTAACATGAAGCCTGTGCATGAAGCTAACAAGTCCTAGACTTTTGTGAACAGCTCTAGGTAATTAATTATCTCTAAACTACGTACTAAATCTCGATTAAGAAAGTTGTTGGTATCCTGACTGAAATCATATATTTCATAAATACTAAATTATATTAATAAAATACTTATTAGTTTACTCTTTACCTACTTAAAGGTAGATGTAGACATACACGGTAATCTTCTCAAATAACTGACACAAATACATCTAAATATATAAAACTCAAAGGTGACTGACTGACTGACTGACTGACTGACTGACTGACTGACATAGTGATCTATCAACGCACAGCCCAAACTACTGGACCGATCGGGTTGAAATTTGGCATACAGGTAGATGTTATGGCGTAGGCACTCGCTAAGAAAGGATTTTGATCAATTCTACCCCCAAGGGGATAAAATAGGGGATGAAAGTTTGTATAAAAATTTGTCGATTTTAAGCCGATTGGGCTATGACTTTGCATGTATAAAGCTACTACGTAGGCATCCGCTAAAAAAGGGTTCTGATCATTTCTACTACCAAGGGGATAAAAAAGGGTTCTGATCATTTCTACTCCCAAGGGGATAAAATAGGGGATGAAAGTTTGTATGAAACTTTGTCAATTTTAAACCGTTCGGGCCGAGACTTGCATTCATAAAGTTACTATAACGTAGGTATCGCTATAAAAGAGTTTTGAAAATGTCTGTTTCCAAGGGGATAAAATAGGGGATGAAAGTTTGTATTCATGAAACTTTATCAAGTTTAAACCGATCGGGCTGAGACTTTGCATGTTTAAAGCTACTATGAGGTAGGCATCCGCTAAAAAAGGGTTTTGATCATTCCTACCCCCAAGGGGATAAAATAGGAGATGAAAGTATGTATGAAATTTTGTCAATTTTAAACAGTTCGTGCTAAGACTTTGCATTCATAAAGCAATACTATGTATTATTGCTAAGAAAGCGTTTCGATAAATTCCACTCCGAAAAAGATAAAACTTCAAATATTTACCTAAATCAACCCTTTACGGGATTCAATAGGCCAAAAACTTGAAAGGCCGAGAAATAAACTCACAGCCCAAAACTACTGATTTCTCTCAATAAATGGCCTTACAGGTAAAATTAAATCTAAATAGACTGACTTACTGACTAACATTTATATGCCTAAACGGCTAAACGTAGGTACTAGAAATGTAGAAGAGACGTAGCTTAGATACCGTAGAGGTGCACTAAGAAAGGCATTCCCGAATTCCCACGGGAACGGGAATTAGCTGGAAAATCCTTTTGTATGAAAATCTAAACCGTTTCAAGCGTCTAACTTGAAATTTGGCATGTAGGTACCTTAGTAAACTAAAAGCTTAGTTGCAACAGGATATTGCAAAATTCCCACGGGAACGGTAGTTAGCGGGCAAAACTTTTGTATGAAAAAATGTAAACCGCGTAAGATAGATGATTAAAATTTGGCATGCAGGTACCCTAATGAACGTAAAGCTTACTTGCAACGCGATATTGCAAAATTCCTACGGGAACAGGAGTTATTGGGAAAAAACTTTTGTATGTAAAAATCTAAACACGCGGACGAAGTCGCGGGCAAAAGCTAGTTCTAAATATAATGCTGTACCTAATTAGTAAACTGATTTCGGCTACAAACGTTAACAGAAGACGTAATAATATATCACTTCATAGATTTTTGGCTTAACAGGTATTAGCGGGGTCTTATGTGAAAGCTTGAAAAATTGTGCCTATTACAGAGAGCGCTCTCAATAGACTAGCAAACCTGCACCGTTAGACTCCAGATCACGACGCGGCGGATTATTTGAGAGCACAAAGAGAACGAGTGCGGTGCGACGGACGGACACAATCACTCATAGCCATAGCGTTGCGTTGTCATAGCGGCCTGCGACACCGCGCGTCGATCACAGCGACACGCTTTGTCAGCCGGCCGATTTGTAAGTGCGACCGCCGAACCGGTGACAACCGTGCGTAAACACATCACACAAATAAACTGTAACACTACAAACCACTAATACCTGTCCGAGACGCGTTAATGACATAACAGCCAGCGTTGTGTCCGGTCCCTCACGCCGTTCGGACCATCGCACCTCTCCTCACATTGTTCTGCAAATGATATAACTCGCGGAATTCATGTAGGCAGTCGAGCTATAAACGGGAACAAGAAAAAGTGGCCTCACTAAACTGACTGATCGTTTCGAAATAATTTCAGAAACTTTCTACAGAGTCGTATAGTCATTTGGATTGTCCGCGAGGAGGCTGTAAAAATCGTTCACCCATAAAATGAAATATAGGTTAAGACGGTCTCTCTCAAAAATTCATTCAAAGTACCGTAATCTCGTCCTTTTATTTTGTAATTTCTTCTTACCACCAATTTTGAGCAGTCGTTTAACATTTTAGGGCTCGTTTTATGGTCTCGCGTCTGATGAACATCCTCCTTTATTTCTTATTTTGATTGTTTCAATACAATACGAATGCTGACCGCTTGCAATTTATTTTTATCTTTACTATGCTTGCTCTTATTTGTGTCTTTCTTCATTTAAAATCGTAAAAATATTTCTCATTACATACATTTTTTGCATTTTAAACTTATCCCTAATTATAATTGAAATTGCCCTCACATATTAACAAAATGCCTCAACACAGACTTAACTCAAAGAACGTACCCATTTTGACTTAATTCAGACACTTCTTACTACGTATCCGTTTACATGTATATCACAGATCATAATATAACGTCGTAAGTACGTTTAAAAAAATGCGACAAGTTTTACATATACTTTTAAGTTGTAGTTTGTTACGTTATCATAACAAGTACTTACCTAGATGGTACTAAATTCCAATCGCATATTTTTGCGCAGGAGTTGTTGCTTTAAGTAACCTAATTGTAAGATACTGTGAAACAAAATACTCTCCATGGATTGCCATCCAAGTCACCCAACATATTAGTGGTATCACAAAATACTAATATTAGTGGTCTGGAAAACAATAAAAAAAATGTTTTTTCTTGGACTGTGGACTGAAGGCGTCTCTTAGAACATCCAGACCCGAAACAGTTTAGAAAAGTTAATTTCCTAAATTTTACGTGCTCGAAATCCGGTACGTATTCCTTCTGAAAACATTGTATCTTAAGCTTATCTCAACTCTCAACTATAAATTCAACTCAACTGCCGAGCTCGCACTTCGTACACGCAGAGCACAGAGCAGCGACTGTGTTGTTCAAATATACAATAACAGCCAACTCGTAGATTTAGAAAATTACAAGTGCCAGCATGAAAGCGAGCATTCAAATGAGCGCAAGCTTAATTTGTATGTCAAAGTGAATATTTAAATGGAACAATGGGTTTGTTGTAGATTCGGCGGCGCGGGCGGCGGGCGGCGGGCGCAGGCGCGCTGCGTCGCGGCGTATTGGCGGGGCGGCGCACGGGAGCCGCGCGCCCACGCCGCGCCCGGCTTGTCCATGTCAACGGTACAACGCTCAGACGTTTAAATATCTTACTTTCACAATTGTAATAAGCCAACGTCAAGAACTCATCATATCGAACAACAATAAGGCACGTGTCTCAGTTCTCGGTTAACCGCATGCCTCGCGATTTACATTTAAAGATTGACGGCGCGTTTGTACTGAAATTATATGATCACTTTTAGGTGCTTTCAATCATATCCATATAACTCAATTTCATGATAACAGTTTTCTTTCAGTCAAGGATTTACCTCCTGATTGAGTGATAAATGAGATGTTCTTGTTGTATTTCTTAAATTAAGGAAATGGAACCTGGACCTATCAAAACAAAGTAAAGGCACTCTACACAATGCATCACCGATGTCATAAACATCAATAAAACATTCTCTGCCTTAAAAATATTCCACTGCTGGGCAAATGTCTGTCAACATCGTTATAAATTGTTAATAACGCTCTATAAATAAGATATTGAATAACTTTTTAAAATTATTCCTAAATATTACTTATAACAACTTTACAATAAAAACAAACTTTTTTAATTAAAGCAACCATGCTGCTTGCTTTTTAGTATATTGTAAGTAGATATGCTCGCTCATATAAAACAAAAGGTTCCGTATCTGATATATTAAAGGTGATACGCAGTTAATGTGCAATACAATCGTTAGAATAGGTGTGCCTATTATTCATATTTCATATACAATAACTTAACGCATCGAGATTACTGTCTCTATCACGAATAAATGTTTATTACATTATTGTACTGTAGACGACCGACATGATAACCGTCGCGTTTAAGATATGCAAAATAAAGAACTTTCATTTCATCGCCGGGACAATGGTGATGATTTCGCGGGGGTTTGACTGAAGAAATAATGAATATGTAATAGTGTGAAAGTTCACGAGACTGTACTTTACGACCTCTTTCATTCACAAAGGGCCTATTTTAGATTGAGTGTATGCAGGCAACGAATGTCGCTACGAACTTTAACAACTAACATTTTAAAATTTTAATAAAATTACCTACCATTATGGATTGTATTTTGTTCATACACCATATAAGTCGTCAACATCCGAAATTTCGGCGATGGGTAGTGCATTTTTCCGTAAACAAAGTAAATTTATGCTGTAAAACATCAGCAGGTGCCTATTTTTTTCATTTCTTTTAATTAATTTGTATCACAATAGGGCAGAAGTGAGATTGATATCACAAAATTCAAGAACGCTCCCAATTCATCTAAATTGCATCTCCCCATAACATCCACGTGCTGTATGATTGCGGCAACATGAGTGATGGTGGTGCACTGCACTCGTGTAGCGATAAGCTAGCGCGTACATCGGAGCGGGCAGGCGCGCCACGCCCGCTTCCTCCGACGAACAAGTGACTGCACTAATGAAGCACTGCTCATCTAAATATTCATGAGCCAGTCATCGCGTGCGTGCTCGCTCCCAAAACTGGAAGCTCTAACATCGACGCGCACTCAAGAGCACCTACAAAAGACCCAAGAGGATATGCGTTCTATCAAAGATCTACGCATGACTTGACAGAAACAAAGCCTGCTTAATTATTCTTGTACATTTCATCCATAAATAAGTCTGATTTAGATCTCCGATTCATTGTGCGGAGGTTTTAGAATCGATGGCTTATAATGTAGAGCTGTTTAAGAATTATCAATAACTACTAGGTATATGTACGGTAAAATATTTTATGGTGTGCAGGTGATTTAATTACGTAAGAGCCTTGCGATCTTAGGGAAAGGCCTATGGTCCAAGTGTGGGTCCAAGTCAGCACCCAATTTATTTATACATAAAACTAGCTGTGCCCCTGCGGCTTCGCCCGCATTCATGTAGGTTGGTCACAAACTTTCAACCCCTATAAAACGAAACGAAACGCATAGTTATTTTTTTTTGTTTTATAAGCCTGAATACAAACTTTTATAGAAATTTAAAAAATGACAAAGTTTCATATAAACGTTTAACCCCTATTTTACCCCATTAGCGGGTGAATTTCGAAAAATCCCTTCTTAGCGGGCGCCTACGTCGTAAATGTAACCAACATGCAAAATTTCGTCGCATTCGCTTCAGCGGTTTCGGCTCTGCGTTGCTCGTTCAGTCAGGACATGCTCTTTTATATTTATGTATAGATAGAAGATAGATACTTTGTTACTTACGTATAAGATATCACTTTCCCAGAGGCAGGTACAAATGTATCTAATGAGAAAAGCCTCCGAAGATTATTACCGTGTTTTTTTTGTAACGAAATAACTCAGTAGCAGCTCCAGAGTTTCTCCAGAGTTCAAGGAAAGCATTTCTTCTCTCTTCTCTTTGACAGGTCACAGGAGCTGGTAATCTCCAAGTAAACTAACCATTCGGTTATAATATTAATCTGAATCTGATATTAATCAGGAGACAGTCCGTGTGCGCCAGCACAGGGATACCGTCTATCACATCTGATGATGAAAGTAAACAATCATGCATCTATGATTTATGCCTAAAAAATGTGAAATGAGAGTCATTAGGCTGTAAGAAGTTCATAGAGCTTAGGTACGCATCATTGTTATATTTCGATGGGACGACCCGACATACAAATCGGACTGGGAGCTTATTTGAACAATATGCATATTTTGCTGTTTTTTTTGCTATTTGATTATCCTTCCTTCTTACGCCAAATGTTTCAAACGCAATATCGTTCACAAATAGCATAAATTATATTTCTGCGCTCTATACAGCTGCCGACCATAGAAAGTAGTCACATGACTGATAATATATACGTGACCACTCATTATATGGGATGCTTTACATAGGTCCTACCCTAAGGGTAGGACTTAAGAGTTGGACATAAGAGTCCAATGCAATTTTAGGCTTGCTGAAACTTTAATTAAAGCCTACATTTTCTGTTACAAACAGAACCTATTCGCCGACCTTGTTTGTTCTATGCACACAAAGAAAGTAGTTAATTGAGCGTTTAAACGCTTTCTATGGTGTGGCAGGCGGGTAATATCTTCCGGTCAGCGACAGTGGAATTAATACTCAACAAATCTCCAGTGTGCTCGGTAAATCAAGGTGTTTATGAGTCATTCAAGTCACCGGCGCGAGACCGCGCGACCTCCGCACTGATTTGCAATCTCGAATGCTCATACTTACACCTCGTTTCTCCACGATCTATAAACTGTAAACCTAATAATATGTGTTATGCGTACAAACTGCGCCAATAACATGTCTCATAAAGCAAATTAGTTTTATTTGCTTTATACATATACCTACCCCTCATCCAAAATCTTATAAAAATAACTTAAAGTGCCAATATCTCTTTAGAGAGAGTTGAGACGGAGCAAAATACGGTTTGCACAAGTAATAATTTTGCTTTAGGAGCTAGTAAGTTCAAACATCTAATCATGATTCATTACACTCAGTGCAAATATACGGTTTACTTGTACGTATGTGTCTGATTTAGCACTTCTATAATTAAAAGATTAAGTATTTATTCTTTAGAGAATTTTATATTTTTGTCAATATAATGAATGATAATTGTAATTTTATCGCATGATGGTTAATAAAAGCAATAATATTATGAAATAAAATACGTTGTACTATACCTGTTTCATGCGATAATAAAACAATAACTAAAATTTGACATGCAACAACTAACTCATTTATATTCCTTAAATCATGGGTGGCACGAGCTGGTCAACATAAAAATCTTTATCTTTATTATCTCATTGAAAAACGAATGCGAGTAGGTAATACATCTATAAAGCAGACAATATTTATGGCCATGATTTATGGATGACACATTTTTTCGTGTCGCTTTTGTGTAATGCATCGTAAATAGTACTTTGGTAACCAGTGTCTGTATAACAAATCTTTTAACTCATACAATTCTTCATGCGATAATAGTACTAACATTAAAATAATGTCCTATCTAGCCCCTATACAAGTGAATAAGATAATATTTATATAGATCTACTAGATAGAGTTATATTGACTTAAAACTTTACCAGGGATTTCTAACAGACTGAAAATAATAACTGCTGTAATCCATTGACTTTAGCAAGTTAACTTCTGAGCATAAAATATGCATATAAAAAAGTGCATTTTCAAGTTAACCTCGATTGAAAATTTAATCGCAAACTTATTCCGCCGATTTAGCGACCTTGTAGGTACACCTTGGCCTTTGATACGACAAGACACCTTTTCCTCTTTTACATCTTAGCACAGATAACTTAAAAAAGCTGAGCAAGTGCATGTAAACAAACAGTGTACAGTACCTACCTACATAGCCCCAGGGACCAGAATCTGACTACCCTATCGCCTCACTCTCTCGCGAGTACAGACCTACACTTTGCAACATTTTTTATGACACCATCAATCTATGCATAACGCCGCTTTCCTCTAACCGTTCACCACGTAATTAATGGAGTAGGTGCTCTCCTAAATATTATTTAGATGGATTTACAACTCTGAGAATGCCATATTGTTAAAGGTAATTTAAGTGGTTACGTTAATTAATTACGTACTTAACACTTCACTTGAAGCAGATTATTCTGGAGTACCTCAAGATTTACCACTGATACATAAATACGCTTATACAGCGTAGCCCTGTTTATGGAACACACACCGGCTTTAAAAATAGCAAGAAAGAAAGATAGATTTGTTTGGGTGCGAAAAAAATTATGACTAGATAATATTTTTGTATACTTATATTTCGTCGAGTATAGTGTAGGTTAATCTAACCTATCTATCGATCGTTGGTAGAAAAGAAACTCCAAAAGCTACGAAAGCGCTTGAAGACTCTGATAATGTGTTAAGTATGTAGGTTTCTGAAACATTAATTAATGCTGCAAAACTACCTGGTTGTGTTAGACTAGCTAATAAGTAAATACACTCTCGACTCCAAAGTGAGTAGTCTGAGCACTTCCATACACAGAACAAACACAAATTTTCATCACATGTAAACATACCCACCACCCGGGTTCAGAAGGCAGGGTAGCGATGGTAAGTAAGCTACCAGCTAGTGGTTAAGCACATTTTCTAAAAAAGATTTGTTAAATATTTAGCTAGATATGTCATTCATCAGTAGGTACATATCGAATTTGTTATTAGCACTTACAGGTTATTACAACATCACCGCTGGATTACGTTAAATATCAATGGATGCGTAGAGTTTCATCATTTCCTCGAATAAAAAATTACATGCGCATAAATTAATATACATATTTTCCCCTTAATAACGACATGATATATTGTGATCGATTGATGTGTTTATAAGCTGTGAAACTCGCAAAAAATTACTTTCGGGTAAATGACCAGTTTTTCGCTTGTGACGTAATTTTTCTTTTTCCTCAAATATGGAGGTCTGTTCTGTGGATATTTTACGATTGTGAATCGTTAATTAAAACTGTGTAATAAATACAACTTTTAAATCCGTTGTTGAAATGGTACATAGCCTTCCGGGCGTCAACATCTGGTGCTGATGATGAAGCCACAGAACTCGTTAATGGTTAGGAATTAGGGGACATTACTGCGATTGGTCGATGGAAACTAGGTATTAGTATGTACTTATTCCAGTAAAACACAATGTTTGCCATATAAAAAGAGAGTCGTTTGGTCAAGCTTTATTATTATTAGCAAACATACTTCAAATACTATGTGACTTTATTACCTTCTAACGAAAAACATATATATTATACATGTATCATCACCAGCCTATCGCAGTCCACTGCTGGACATAAATCTCTTCAGTTGTTCGCCACTTTCGGCTATACTTACCATACATGTATAGTAAGTATTTTAGACTAATGTTCTCTCTTGTCTGTGCTTTGACCACATCGGATAATTTCCAGTGACATAATCAGACACGAAATATTACTAAGAATATATATTATAATTTAACAATATGAGCTGGAACACAGGTAGGTACATGGTCTTCAAAGTTCCGATACTTTAACACTATCAAACTTGGACCAAAGGTTTGACGTACTTTCCGATGCTCTAGCCAATCACAGAGTAGCACAGATTACCCCCAATCTGTGCAGAGTAGTTATATTCTTGACAGTTATAAAAGCCAGTAAATATTTTCCATCTCTACTCAAAGTATAGCCCGTAATTTCGAGGATAGGGAGCAAAAATTTCACAAAAACAATGAAGGTGTTATCAAATAAGAAACTAAAAAAACACCAAAATTTTACATAACCTTATTAGAATATTACTTACTACTTGCGGTGTTATGTAAAATAATAACTATTGAATAACATTACTGCCGCACAATACAAGTATCTGTTTACGAGCAGTTATAGACTAAGTATTCGTTAGTTTCTGTCGATGGCTTCATTCGATATTGCAATATTTGTTAGTTATTCAAAAATATTCACTCGGGCGGTCTCGCGCCGTGAGCTATTATTGCTAGTTGCTTAAGGAATTCAAGCATAGTGCATTTTGATCGACATCTATTTGAGTTCTCTAGAGTAGGTAAATACCCATTATTATACAAACGTGTTCCAAAAACTAAATCGTGAACTTTAAACCGTCGCAGTTTAGCCATAACCGTTAAGCGATCACGGTCAATTGTCTCTAGAGCCATAGAGCGCGGCCTATTTCACTTCATATTAATTGTAGAACCTGTTTGATCTTTATCGGACTTAATCGTCTTTTATAGGCTTAAACCCCGATGTGTTCTATAAATACCTGTTGTAATACTTATAAGATTATTTTCAAAATTCTCTGCAAGGTAAGAAATATTTTAGGTTTTGAATCAGTGAAGGCAGGTACCTTCATAAACTGCTAGTTATTAATAATTATATGTTATGGCTAGGTAGTCAATCCTAGCCTTTGTAGTATACAAATATGTAGATCCAGCGTGTAGCTCGATTGCAAATAAATGGCATTGCCGCCATTAAAATGATAAAGGGATGATTTTTATGTCGGTTGGCGAGCATTAACTGTGGGACCGCCATGTTTATCGAGCCGTAGATTCAGATCAGCACCATTAGTGCGGCCGCATGCGTATAATGCACAGATTCATTTTGGTACTTACTCCTTATTTACTGGTAATAGAGATTACATTAGAAAGAAACTCGGTATATCACCGATGAGAAATCGTTTACGAACCAAGTCATTATCGTCCGTAACGCAAACACGTTTGTCTAAAAAATAAATGACTATAATTTGTAGCTCTGAATTTGTATCAATCGGACTTTCTTACAAAGTTGTAACGTAGGATTTAAATAAAACTTACTTTGAATTATCGGGGCCGTGTTAATTCGACGCAAGTAATCAATAATTATAATAATAATAGGTAAGTGAAACTGTTTGTGAAAATCGTGTGTGAAAATATTCACACTAAAGTTTGCAACGCAGGTCAAATGGCAAGTAGGTACTTCAATCCGCAATCAGGCACAAGATTGTGGATAATCATTTCGCTGCTCATATATCAGGAGAAAGCAGTGTACAGGCCGCGAACCCGACACGTGTCGCCTAGTGTTCAATTAGTGTAGGGTGTCGGCGCGGGCGCAGCTAGCGGGACCGCGACCACAGAACGCTACCCGCGCCCGCCAACCCGCCGGACGTAACAAGATCACAAAGATACTAATATCGTAACATGTCTTTGTACTTCCTGAAACATACTTATTTTCTTCTCATCCTACAGAGATGCGGGCAGGTTCGCTTGCTGTGGTCAGTTAACATTTCGATGATTATATAATTTCATCATCCTCTTAGCGTTGTCCCGGTTTGTGCCTCTAGCCCCATTGTCCGCTTTGACCATGATCCTAGATTTAGCGAGTCTAGTTATTACATTAAAGCGACTGCCATCTGACCTTCATAACCCTCAGAAAGGGGAACCAGACAAATTTGGATCATGGTTGGAAGATTACATAATTTATTTGACTTAATTAACATGGTGTAATAGTCAGAAAGTGTCCTCTAAAGCGCGACAATCCAAAGGTTTCTGGTCAAATGAGGTTATGAACTTTTCTTAATTGTATTGAGTCTGGGTGTTGTGAGATGACCCCAGTCATCATCTGGTAGTGGTAGGCCAAGTAAAATCTTAGTTTGGCACCTGGTGGTGCGAGTGAATTAACTGGTGTACCCGATTATCAAACATTTTAAAAATTTACTACTAGGGCTCTTACTTCAAAGTCAAAGACGCTATATTGTATTGGTATAAGAGGGATACAGTAGGTACATTATGTTACCTATTTGGCGCACTCTCAGGCGAACGAAACTTATACTATGGTACCTACTCCAAGAAAGCTAGATTCATATAGCTATACGCAAAAGTCACAAAAAGTGCTAAAC
The DNA here is from genome assembly GCA_031163375.1 of Conogethes punctiferalis. Taxonomy (NCBI): domain Eukaryota; kingdom Metazoa; phylum Arthropoda; class Insecta; order Lepidoptera; family Crambidae; genus Conogethes; species Conogethes punctiferalis. Next base: position 10,236,229 of record CM062080.1, read on the forward strand.
ACAGACTCTTAATAGATTCCATGAAAAAATAACAATATTCGTGACATATTAATGTTTCCATCCAGTTTTACAATGTCGCCCAAGGCCTATTAACCACGCGGTGTAGCGCCGTCCGCGTGTTTTGTTCATAAAAATGATGCCGACATACAGCGGCGGCGTTTGAAGTCGAATTTTAAAGGAATTTTGTGGAGTTTAGTATCCATCTCGATCTAGAAACTGCTCCCCGCCTGTTGACGACAGTAACGACTCGGGTAAGGCATTCAGAATTTGGATGCGTTATTATTTTATATGCTTATTAGAATAACAAGTTTTAATATACATAATACTTAAGTTATTTAATATCAAAATTCCATGTACAGGTAGTTACATTAAAAGAAACAGGAGCTATCTAGCACTTCTTTTCTTCACACGTCTTAATTAATAACTGACGCCGCAGATCGACTTACTTGTCAGTAAAAGAATAATTACGATTGCGCAACTAGGCACAAAGGCAATTCATTATATGTTAATTTTTCACTGGTGAATATTTTAAAATTAATGATTTTAAAGATCATGTATCTGGAACTTCTTTTGTATCAAGCCTGCGCTAGTGGCTACGTTCCGTGTTAAGTAACTTAGTTGGCTAAGTCACGTTTAAGATATCGATATTGCCTCGCAAAAATTGTGAAATCTCTGTACTAAAACGATGATCGATAAAACGCAATGCATGAGAACTTACAAGTAAGTGTTACTAACTAGTACCTACTACACTAAATTGTTCAGGTATCAATCTTATCAAGCTAACTGATGCCTAAGGTATAAGCTCATTAACTACTTGTACGACTCATTTTACTTCTACTTACATAGCTAGAAATGCTCACAATAAATATTATTACCTACCTAGTTTCTTCTAAAGTATTTAAATAAATTAGGTATTTGTGATCCCAAATAAAATTTTATATAGCACTAGCTGTGCCGGCGGCGTCGCACGCGTGGATATCGGGTTTCAAAAGCAACGGATTTCCATAAAATAGTTCTTCCTAAATTTTAAGTTAGACCTCTAGCAATACATTGGTGAAAACCGCATTCAATTCCATGCAGTAGTTTTCGCGTGATGCGCATTGAAACATACAGGTAAAAATTTCACCCGTTTTCCCAACACTTCCCTTCACTGCTCTGCTCCTATTGATTGTAGCGAGATGAAAAGTATACTATAACCTGCCCAGGAGTATGAAGAATAATTATGCAAAGTTTCGTTAAAATCCGTCCAGTAGTTTTTAGGGTTCCTTAGCCAAAATGGCAAAAACGGGACCCTTATAGATTCGTCATGTCTGTCTGTCTGTCTGTCTGTCTGTCCGTCCGTCCGTATGTCACAGCCAGTTTATTCCGAAACTATAAGAGCTACATTATTAAAATTTGGTACGTAGATGTATTCTGTTAACCGCATTAAGATTTTAAAGTAAAATCAGAAAAAAATCCAAAATTTTTGGGGTTCCCCATACATGGAACTGAAACTCAAATATTTTATGTACAGAATTGTACAATTAGATAATTGAATACTTAGTTTAATTTTACTAAAATTTAAGGTAGGCTAAGAGAGTTATTGGAGCAATATCATTTTGAGTCTATTATTTGATTACAGTTAGCTAGTACTCTATTACAATCTTAGAGGATGGAACACAAAGCAATAGAGTCGACAAACATAAAAAAATATGTCGATATTATTTTTGTAGGTATTGGGACTTTATAGGTACTACATACTTATTGAAAGAAAATGTCATATTTTTTAAATTATATCGGAATATAATAAATTCAACCGACTGGTGGCGGTATAACCATCACAAATTGTAGGCGTAGGTATTTACCTATTACCCCAAGCCGATAACGGGTCGGCAATCCGCCTGCTCAAGGTGCCGATTATGTGTATAGCTTCCAGGTGTTTGCAAAGTGGCGAACAACTGGAGAAGCCTATGGCCAGCAGTGGACTGCGATAGACTGATGGTGATGATAATAATAAATTCAATGACTCATAATGATATCATGAACATTATCAGGTATTAACAATTTTAAGGTGATCTATGCAGATAAATCAGAATCGAATAAAATCTTGATTAAATTGAAATGGATGCCTCTATTTCCTGCTGGGCAGATTCTGTACGTACTAGAAAACTATAATACTAGTACGATTTACTTCTCCAATGATAAGAGGAAAAAAATACTGAAATATAGCATGATGGATAAAAGAGACGGATATGACCATGGACAACAATAACCTCCTATAAGCTCCATCTTGTTTAAATTCCATTCAAAATCAGTATAGTAAATAATGTCGTATACAAGTATTAATTTAGGTTTAGTCACCTATACCTATATCACGAACATCATTCATGATACTATTACCGATGCAGTATTCGGTAAATTATGTATGTAGTTAGACACACTGAATAAAATATCAATTACACATTGTCTAATAATCTTAAAATTTTAACAATTAAAGAATTGCACAAAAGTTAACAGTTACGACTTGTCTATAGACACAAAAATTTTAAGGGCAATAATGGTAACATACGATCCATACACTTGCTGTCCGATTTCCCACATAGTCGGAGGTCCGTACTAAAAGAAATCGAAGGTGGTTCGGCATAAATCGTGGGAAGATCTACATAGTTAGCCGGCGCGGGATCAGATCGGCGCGAGCGCGCGTTGCGCCGCGCGGGCCGCCTCACGGGGTGAACGTCTCACTTAACTGTTCTGCGCACCTGAGCTTAGTCTCAACTTTGCATGCATTCCGCTGTGCTCTACACAGTCTACACTCTAAGGGTAACACACAAAATGGACATAATTGAGGAATCCAGCTATACGTACCGAGCCTAACAACGAAACGCAACATAAAAACCAATATTGTTTTATGTAGACACTCAGTCTGACTAGAGACAAAGTGAAAATTTTGTCTCAACATATGCTCAAATATATTAATGATGGGTTAAGAAGGACTAATGTGCAAGTCTAAGAAAATAAAAAATATGAAACATCATGATCAGGCTGAATTCACGATAGAACTATTTCCGCTGCTTTTATTATTCAAATTGTATCTTAGGTTAAAAGCTCGAGGGCTTACGTAACATGTCAATAAGAAGACGTCCGTAACATAACATAAGCTTTTTGAGAATTATTTAAACATATAAATAGTAAGTGCTCCTCTTGTAAAGTTCATT